>JAUCEA010000016.1:20000-4820000 GCA_033557915.1 Phytophthora tentaculata | reverse complement strand
TTTGTCAACGTCACTTTTGTGTTATGGTTGTCGTATGTATGTGGCTAACGTGCGTTTGGTTTTGTTTGTTCCTCACAAGACCATAGTAGCCGGTACAACTGTCAAGAAGCGGCGTTTTCCGCCGCACGAGGTGTTGCCGTTGAAGAAGAAACCCAAGGCGGAGGAGCCTCGCGATTCACTGATCGGTGACGACGCCGACGGTAGCGGTGGAGAAAATACAACTGCGCCCGCGGAATCCGCGCCTCGGAAACGCACAAGCAAGCATATCGAAGAGCTTGGGTCGATGGCAGTCAAGCGCGATAAGGTTGTAAACGTCGTGGTTCTTTTTCTTTCTGTGGAGGTTTCGAGTTGGGTGTAGTTCGACAGCGATTTCAGCGAATACAAGCGGAAGAATCATCTCAATTTCCGTGTTCACAGCTCGGAAACGACAGTGCTGTACAACAGGTTTGCATTAACTCATTAACTGATAGTATTTCGCTGTTTTGGTCTAATTTATGTTGTAACTTTGTAATGCTATCTGTTCTACGTTGCGGCTCGCACGTCGATCAGATACCGAGTTTGAGTGGACGCACAGGGTTTATCGCTGCACGCACGGTGTAGCACAAGAATCGCGCTCGAAAGGTCACCTCAGTCGCAAATCACGATACTGCGGTTGCAACGCGCGGTTGACACCAACGATAGCAAAGACGGAAAGCGGTGTATACCGTATCGTTATCAGAAATGAGGTACGGCAACGCTGTTTCAATTGTGTTTTCGTCATGCTAATGAAAAGTGTCGGTCTTCAAACAGGTCCATTCTCACTCGACAACCCTTTTTGAAGCGTTGTCGTATCTAACTACCAAAACATTGCCAGTGGACGAGCAAGACCGCGAAGACCCTCGCCGACGCTCTTGTGTCCTACAAACACACCACCGACTTTCTCAACGAGCGTATAGGTGCGTATTTATGTCGTGATTGCTTCGATCCGGTCCGATTGATATACCCATTCTATTGCGTGTGACAAATTGTTGCCGTGTGTTGCATGCTGACCCCTCAACAGATACGAAATCTCATACGCAGCATCGTGGGGCAGGAATCCGCTGAGGGGCGATGAAGGATATGCTTCCTGCTCTACGCCAACTCGACGGTAGTGGCGTTTTAATGATCCAAGATCAGGAGAACGTGACATGCGGCGTTGTAATGCAAACAAAGGTGCAGAAAATGATGTTCGAGCAATGGGGAGAGTCGCTGGTGATGGACTTCACGCATGGAACGAATAATACCGGCTATCACTTGAGTTCTGTGATGTAGGGAATCACTAATTTCTATCTATCGCTAGACACGTAGATAGCCTCTGCACACAACAATACGCCTTCCACAAGGGTCGGCGAATCTGAAGGAGCCAAATCCGACCCAGCACCCTGAGCCGATGCTTCCCTCGATTACCGTTAGCGAAAGTAAGCCTCACACGCAAACGTAGCAGGCACGAGCGTCGCCTGTACGTCTATCCTCTCTCTCTCTCTCTCTCTCTCTCTCTCTCTAACCCCGTGGCACCAACAGCGGAAGGTTGCCTAGTCTCTTTCGACTCTTTTACGGGGGTGCCCGAGATTAACTCAGGCAGTAAGTTGTCAGGAGTATACTTCCCAATACTCAAACCACTAAATTCGGGAATCTAACACCCGCTTTTCTCTCAATTAGGGAAATAACCAAAACACAGTCCCACTACTAGTCTCTTGGACTTACCAGAAACGAACGCCAACTTCAGGAAGGTCGCTGTTTGCTGGTAGGCATACCCTGTAAAGCTATTAAGTGTAATGTACTTACCTCGACGCTTGAACACTTGTGTGCTTCAGGGAAAATTCAGCTCTGTATTGTTTAGGCCAAAAGGCCCATACTCTCTTCTAATCTTTTGCGCTATGATCATCTATGAACAAAATTCAAGTAAAATCAGTCCGGACCTTACCATGCGTCCAATCGCGACGGCTGCGACCAGTCGATGCCTTCGTCTTGTGTAGTGTACACCATCTTGACACACCGTCGTCACTGTAGCCATCGCCACTTGTGCCGATTAGTCGGACCGGTCCCGGCGAATCGTTCAAAGGCGACGGCGACGGGTATTGACCCACGCTGCGACGCGGCGCGAATCCCTTCCGAGGCGAATTGCTATATCACAACTGCCTACGCCAAGAAACGAACCACGGAACTTGGCGAGTATCTTGGCGCACCTTGCCTTGGTCTGTCATGAACGGGTTCCTTCGTCGCACCGCAGCGCGCGCTCTCAACCTGACCGGCTATTCGTCGTCGCCTTCACCTCCGGTAAGTTGTACCCATCGCAACTATTCGCTTCTTGCTTCTCACGACGCGTTTTGGTTGTCCAGGGCTCCGGCGATGAGTCAGTCGTCATGCCTCCCTCGCGGCTCCTGCTGCCTCCGTCCGAGACGTCGTTCCTGTCGAGTGACCCTTCATTGGACGTCCCGCCGTCATCGTCGACGATAACGCACGCCTTCTCGCCTGAGATCGCTCTCCCCGGTGTCAGTGAAGATGCCTTGCGGGATATCGTCGCCGGTGCGGCTACCTTGGCGTCTGACCGTGGCCTTCGCGCGACCGCCGATCAGCTCACGTCTGTGACGAAGGTCCTGGTACGTGCGATGGTCCAGCGCCCTCGATCGAGCGATCAGGGCTTGTAGGATCGCTTCGACCAAGCTCGGACCGTCGAGGAAGTCGGTTCTGCTCTTACGGCAAGTACCGCTCAAGTCTACGACACGTCGACTGACGTTGGTCGCTTGCGCGCTCGACTCGAGTCCTCCCGGGCCGGCTACACGTCGGTGGAGAACAAATTTCGCATCCAGGTTGGCCTTCGTGAGAACGCGCAGCTGTTCGCCCAACAGGCGACGGCTGAAATCAACGAATTGAAGGCCGAGCTTCGACGCGTCCGAGACTCCGACGTCGCGCATCTCAAGAGGGCCCTGGATGCTCAGGTGACGTTGGAGGCGCGTGAGGAAGTTGTGGCGCGGCTCCAGCAGCTCATCTCCACCATCCGCGACGAGAACACTATGCTTGAAAAGCAGGTTCATCGTGAACGCGAGACGTTCAAGGCCAAAGCAGCTTCGAACACGTCCCTGCTGAACAAACTTCATCGATTCTTGTCGAATCTTATCCACGGTGACTCCTCCGACGTGTTGGCGCTCCAGACGAAGGTTTCCGCGCAGCACGATCGTATTGAGAGGCTGATGCGTGCGAATGCCATCCTTCGCCAGCAGGTGAATCTCCGAGTTCTCGACGCTGATACGTTGGTGCTCGCCACTAAAGGTTCGTCTTACGTGCCATCTTGTTCTTCAGCTTGCGTTCGACTTGGTCTAAGTTTTCTCGACGCTTAACTCCTTCCAGGTATCGCCACAGGTGACCTGGACTTGTACCAATTGCAATTGGACCAGTCGACGCTTGATGCACTGGCTCAGCTACAGGATCTGGACGCCGCTGCTGGAGTTATGACGCCTCTCGAGATCAACGTCGCTAAGGCTGTCCATCATACCAAGAGTCCAGGCAAGCGTCGTCGTATCCGAAGTCACGGTCACTCCAGCGAATCATCGGAGGACTCTCCTGAGGACTCTTCTCGAACTCGTGGCCGTCGTCGTAAATCTCGCGATGTTGCGATGGCTGCTGCTGGCTTGCTCGATGTCTCTGACATCGTTAGCGAGCCGAGCCCGACTCGTCGTTGCCGACTCGTTATGCCCCAAGCTTGGAAGACGAACAAATCGTCCAAGCCGATGAAGAAGCGTCGAGGTGCATCGGGCCCGATTGCGGTCACCCCGACCAGTCGATCCCCACTCAGGACGACGCCCGTGCGCATTGAGCACTCTCAGGCGCCACCACCGGGCTCCCAAGATGCTCCTCCGTCTCCTGCGATGTCCGGCGGCGCGTCTCCTGTCGTGGCATCTTCCATCGCCGGTCCTTCGACTTCTGGTGCTCTGACTTCGAGTTCTCCACCGTCGATTTCTGCCGGGATCACTCCGGCCCTGACTGCGTCGGCCGCCCGGATCCTTTCCAGCGCTCGTCTTTCTTCGCCTCAATCATCCACCATGTCAGGCGACGCTTCCGGACGCGCTCCTACCCAAGCAACGACTTCTAGCTCCACGCCCGTCGCCGGATCGTTCGTTCACGTCAGCTCTCGTCGCTATCCTTTGTCGATGTTCGGATCAACCTCCTCTCGTGCATCGGTGTCGCAGTCACTGCCCCAACCGTCGCTTCCAGCTTCGGGCTCGACTCCAAGCCCGTCAGGAAGAGGAACCCCCCGTCGCTAGCCGTCGCAACGATCGCAGTTCAAGTCGTCGTTACTGGTTGACCAAGAGGAAGCTTCCGACAGCGATGTCCTCGATCTGACGGCCGAGGTGGAAGTATCGTCTGAGGAGGGTTGCTCCCCATCGCCAGCTCAATCACCGATCGTCGAGTATGAGGAGAAGACGGATCAAGTTGTCGTCGACACTTCGACGCCAAGTACGGATACTCACCCGTCGGACCCAGCGTCTTTGGCATCGTCGCGTCTCATCCCATCTCCCCCAGCATCCGGCGAAGCTTCGCCAAGTGGTGGAAGTGATCAAGAGGCATCACCGGATCTATGTCCCGTTATCAGCGAGGCTCTCCAACCTTCTGGCACCGTGGAGGCAGCTGCCAGTGTTCCGACATCAACTCAACAAGACCTGGCGTGGTGATTATCTCGACTATCGCTCCGGGTCACGATCCTCGTCGCACGATACCTTCGTCAGATGTTCCAGCGCCTATCCATGGAGTTCGGCCTCTGGTCCGTCCATCGGCAAAGATTCCGACTTCGTCAAACATCTTCGTCGATCTGGTTTTCACGCGGAAGACTACTCAGCGATGCTGGTTCCGCATCCTCGGTACTCGAATTCCAACACCTATCGGTGGTCAAGCTGTCGCTCCATACAGTGTCGAAGGGATCATCGCCTTCGGCAGCTTCCAGGACTCCAATCATCCGTTCCAGCGGTATCTACGCTCACTTCCCGAGGACGCCAGCCTCTTCAGCCGTGCGAATTTACCCGTCGACATTGTGATCTCACGCAAGATAGGCATCGCGCTTCGCTACTTCCATCATTGGCGAGGCTTGCGCGGTGAGCTCCCGCCGTTGAGTCTTGCGATTGCCTTGTGGGAGCGTCATCACTGGGTATCCGGTTGCGCCGTGAAGGCCATGATTCGCGCTATGCGTAGAGACCCGTCGTTTGATCAGGAGGTGGCCAAGGCAATTCTCGCTGCATGGAATCATCTGGAGGCTGAACGGAAGAAGCGTTCCGACATCCTACTCATCCACTACAAACGACAGTTTCACGGAGAGTGGCTGGCTGGAGAGCAGGAGAAGCCGACAGATAAACAGGATCTCCTGACTGAAGTGGCCTTCGAGCCTTCCGTCCCTGTGATGTCCCTCGAACGCTTGACATGGGTTCCTTCCAGCGATGACTGGAACGCATCGGTCGTCGAGGTGGACACCCTTGAACCATGGCGCAATTGTTGGCTGCATCAGCCCCATCTTCACCCATTCAACACGACGTTTTACCCGTGCAACTCGACTGTGTGGATGTTCGTGCCTCGCGGGTGGACTCCTCAGACGATCGGGCCATGTATCGTCGTCGACGATTCTGTGGCTCCGTCGGAGTTTGCTGTTGGTTGGAACCATGACTGGTCTCAGGCTCCTGCGACTTCGAGTGAGGCTCAGGCTTCGTCCGGCGATGCTCCAGGCACCGCTCCAGTTTCTTCAACTGTTCCCGCGTCAAGCGAAGGCCTCTCCACCTCTGGTTTGGGTATGCTGGCGTCTGCGGCTGGAGAGGCTGGTTTCACGATTTAGCCTTCGCCCCTTCCGCTACGTCGTCGTACAAGTCGTCTACACCACGGTACCACTTCTCGCGATTGCTTCATTCGTCTTGGACTTTGTTCGATGGCGCGGTAGTTGTTTCCTTTCCTCTCTTGATTAACATGCAACATGCAGTCGTTTAGTGCAGTAACTTCTTTCGTCTGTTCACGAGGACTGCACTGCCCCTCGCGTAGGTCATATTCTTGTTCGTAGTAGCTTTCTTCATCTGTTGCTGCGAGCTGCGAAGCCCCCACAGTCAGTTCATCATAACCGGCGATGCGTGATCTACGCTTCGTCGGCAACTTGGACCACTTGGAGTCGGCGGTCCTTCTTGCATTCGAGAAGGTAGTCATACAGCAAACCTCCACATGACAAGTTGGACACCGGTTCCCACGAAGGCTCCACATAGCCGACCCACTTGACCTTGAACTCTCGCACAGGCCGCTCGGTGCCCGCCGACACTGGGATACGGTCGTCCAGGATAGCTTCGACCTCGAACTCATCCGTCGCTGCTTCTGGCACCCAGCTGTCCTCGGGCAGCAGTTCCTCGTCGAAGTCGAGACGATGCTCATCGTCCACTCCTGGATTTAATCTGACTGTCGGTCTATCTCCGAACTCGGTCACTGGCTTAAGCCGTGATATATGAACGACAGGGTGAAATCGATACCCTCGACGGTTAGGGAACTCCACTCGTTAGCGAATTCTTCAACCTTCGCCTTGATCCGGAACGGGCCGTGCCACAAATGGGCGAGCTTCTTCACCAGTCCTGGTTTCACTCGCTCCATGTATAGCCACACTCGGCTCCCGACTTCGAAGAAACTTGTAGTCGACTCGTCGCAACGCGTTGGATCATCTCTGTCATCACTCGACGCAGGTCTCTCACGTCTTCGCTGAGTCGAGACTCTTTCCATCCTGCTTAACGCATCACTGTGTTCTTGCGCCCGTCGCTTCTTCTCCGACGCCTGGTACTCCTTCGCCAATGCTATCTCCTGCTGTCTGTTGGCCTCTCGCCTCCAGGCGAGCGCCTCCGATTGCTTCCCGAAGCCTCACCGTATAGACGTAGTCATCGCTTTCAGCGTCGAGCGTGCATCCCAACGGACGAGGTAGAACGGCGTCTCCTTACGTGTTGTATCCATCGAGTTGTTGATCGCCGATATGAGCCGTTCCACTAGTTCATCCCAGTCCTGTTGCAGCGGGTCCTCACCGTAGATCCTCACTGACGCCATAACTGACTTCACCGAGCGTTCCTGCTGATCGTTCGCCTGCGGCCGATAGCTAAGTGTTGCCCTCGACTTCGATTGCATCATTTCAGCGAAGGCTTGGAACACTTCACTCATGAAGCGGGGGTTGCGGTAGTGGCGTATCAAAGACGGTGCTCCAAAGCGTCGGTACACACATTCCTCGAACGCTTGAGCTACCCTTAGCGCAGACGTATCTGCCATCGCCTTGGCGATGACGAAGCCTGTGAAGGCGCACTGGAACAGTAGCAAGGCTGTGTTTCCTCGTCGACTCTTCGGCAAGGGAATGACGAAGTCCATCCACACCACTTGGAACGGTCTCTCCGCTAAGATGTTTCCCGGTGAGTAACCGCGTAGCTGAGGCCGGCACTTACTTGTACTGCAGTCCGGGCATGACCTTACGTGTTCCTCGACGTCTGAATATAGTCCGGCCCAATAGTAATCCTTTCTCACTCGTTGGTAAGTCCGGACTACTCCTTGGTGGCCTTCTTCCAGGGAGTCGTGGCAGTTCTGCAAGACCTCCGGAACCATCGTGGCTGGTACCACCAGTCTCATCTCGAGCTCTTCTTGCTGATCATGCCTTCCTTGACGCCTTGATCCCACGTAGTAGAGGATCGAGTCCTCTGTCAGCACGAACTTGTCAGCCCACTTCCAGGCCCCCTTCGCTTCGCGATAACTGAGTCCTTCAGTGTCACCCGTCACCACTGACTTGATGATTTTCCACCTTGCTTCTTCTCCTTGCGCTGTGGCGATGCGTCGTCGTCGCTCTTCCTGCACTTCCACCGGGTCGATGTCCAAAGCTCCTGGCTCCGACGACGTATTGTCCTGTCGAGGGCCCGGGGAGGGACCAACCCTTCCTAAAGCATTACCCGTGGTTCTGCTCCCTTCCTTGCTTCTCGTAACGTCTGTCAGTATCCCCGGCGACGGTTTAGGAGGGTCTGGTTCCGCTCCGTCGTGCTGCGAGGGAGTAATACTTCCCTCGGCATCGACGATCGGTAACTCGGCTGTTTCTCCTCTGGCAGCGTCGCCAGATCTACCATTCACTTCAGCATCCGCGGGCGGTCCTGCTGATGTCTTTGACGATGCTCTTCTCCCATTTCGTCTCACCCTATTATGTGACGAAGGGTTCCGCTCCAAAGCTTGTCGGTCCGTAACTCATTCAGATATGGGTCCAATGCGTCGCCAGACCCACCATACGCTTCAGTAGCTGCAGGTGGTTCTGTTGATGTCTTTGGCGACGGCCAGTTCCTTGCGTGAGTTGATCTCCTTCCCTACTTTGCTTAGTTCCTCGTCAACACAGATACAATTTCGAAAGTTTTCCGCGAGGAGTTTCTTGACCTCCGGCCTTCGCGGGCGCACATGGTGTTTACCTTGTTCGTCTCTCGTTCAGTCTTCACCTCTTAAGTCGCGTCGGGCGAAGCGTCGTAGATGACATTGTCAATCCTGTCCAGTTCCTGTAGCTCCGCGCTTGGTCGTTTACTCGTAGTGACTTCTTAGACTCTAACGCCTCCGTCGCCAATGAGTTTGCTGCCGCGTTGTACTCGCGTACAGCATGTAGATACCCGACACTACGAAGTTTGGACGTCAATGCCTTGTGGCGATTTAGTTGCGTCTGTAGCGTCTCCTTCCGACACGCGATCACCCCTAGAGATTGCTGGATTGCGAGCCGAGAGTCGCCGACGACGACTAAGTCGTCGACTTGCAACGCAATAGCTGCAGTCACTCCATAGTTCATGCCTGTGTACTCGGCGACGTTTACAGTCGTCGACTCGAGGAAAGCACTCGCAGCGATCTCTATTGTCCACTCAGAGAGGCGCCATAGAATCCAGGAGCAGCTTCCGTAGCCACCGTGCTTCTCTGTCTTCGCTGAACCGTCGAAAGACAGCACAAAGCCTTCGTAGTCGCGAGGAAGACGTGCATAAAGCACAGCAGGATCCATTCGCACCGTCGCCGAACCCCGCGACGGAGGCATCATAGGTGCTTAAGCATCCGCAAGCTCAACAAAGCGCGTCACCGTCGACTGCAGCAGCTGCGCGAACTGAAAATCTTGTTCCGGAACATGCTCCACCACCAGATCCCACGGCGATAACAAAACAGCGAATTGGATTGCTCGCCAACAAAGTCTTCGACTTGTTTATCCATGCCATCGTCGAGAACCGCGTGTATACATGTATACGCTTCCCAGCGAGCATCGTATAACACGCCTTCAGAAGCAGCAGCAACGCAAGAACCTCCTTCTCAGCGGGATGATAGTTCAACTCCGCGTCACGCAACACTCACCCTCGGAAGATGACGGGATGCAGCTTCGACTCGTGCTCCTGGAGCATCGTCGCACTAAGCGCCCACTCATTCGCGAACAGCATGACATAGACTGCCTTACTGCGATCAAAATGGCGAAGAATTGGCGCGTCGACGATCCTCTTCTGCAGCGCGTCAAAGGATGCCTTCGCCGTGGTCAAGTCACCCCCGTCGAAGTCAGCGTTGGTTAGCTGATATAACGCAGCCCCGTATACAGTGAAGTCCTGAATGAAGCGGTTGTAGTAGTTCAACGGCCCGAAGAAAGACTGCATACCCTTCTTCGACGTCGGGAAAGGTAGCGTCGCGATTGCCGCCATCTTCTTCGGGTGGGCACGTAGCCGTCTCTTGACACCTCATGCGACAAACAAATCTACCTTCGACTTGATAAAGAGGCTCTTCGTAAAGCTGATACTGATCCGACACTCCTTAAAGCGCGATAGCAGCCGATCTAGCGTCACCAAGCAGCTCTCGAAGGTGTCGCCACCGAAGCAAATATCATCCACGAAAGAGCGACGTTCGAATACCGGTATCAACGTCGACTCGTCCGGTTCGCGATTCGTGAATATATCCGCGTCGGGGCTGTTTACCAGCTGTACAAGGGGGTCAACCCTGTTAGAAACTTCGCGGTCAACGATAAACTTCGTCATTGCCGGGTACGTTCTCCATCGCAGAATGGGTCTGTTCATGCTGGTGGCGACGGCCAGCGAAGGTTTGCAGCTCAGCCGCACGCATTCGCTCTGCATACTTCTTCCAACCGCCTTTAGGCTGAACGAAACCCCGCAAGGCATTGTCGATCACACGCTGGTATATCATCGGCGCTTTCTTAAGTCCGAAAGGCATGCGAAGCCATTCGAAGTGCCCCAGCGCACATACGAAGGCTGACACCTTCCTCGCGCGCCGAGTCATCATCACCGCCCAAAATCCACTGGCGGCATCAAGTGACCAGAACCAAAGGTATCCGTCCAGCTCAGTCAGCAGGCCGTCCACAACAGGCATCGCATACTCCATAATCACAGAAATGGCATTCACTCGCTTGTAATCGACGCAGACGAATGTCCTTCCCCTTTTTCTTCATCACGATCACTATCGGCGACGCCCAAGGACTGTCCGATAACGCGCTCAACCCCGCCTCGAGCAGTCCCATCAGTAGAAGATATAGCTTTCGCAGGAACCGAAGGGGGAATCGACGCGCCTTCTGCTAGATAGGTTGATGCCCATCAGTGTCGATATCGCAAACTACTTCATACGCCGGCGGTGGTAGAGCATTTCCGCTCGCCAACAAAATCCCTTCGTGATTCCGCAACGTCGACACCAGTCGAGTGTAGCTATCGCCGATATGCTCATCGTTCATCACGTTGGGCGAGGAATGATCTATCGTCGTTGGTGATGCCTCAGTCAGGTCGGGGAGGAATGCAAGCTCCCGTGCGTAGTCCTCGAGTCCTGCATCAATCGTCGGAAGTTCATAAACAACGTCGACTCCCTCCGTATAGTCACCCCCCTCAGCAGTCATAACTGCGATCGAGGAGACATAGGCCGCTTCCAAAGTTGCTACGACGTCTGACTCGACGTCAGCTTTCGTCGTTGCCTCCGACACTTTCGGGTGATTGCGCGGATCGTCGTTGCCCGCCGGCGACGGCTCCGTCACCGTGTAGACTGCTCCCTGCACAGTCATCCTTGATCCACACGGTTTGCTGTCGACGTTATTCATACCAGCGTCGCAATGATCGAACGAAGCTTCGCCGATGCCTCCGATGCTTCCGCTACCTCCAGGTGGGTTACCTCGCACATCACTCGACGTCATACGCCCCGCACCTGGTTTCCGCCAGCCTGTCGCCATGGTCGCGCTTTCGTCATCGCAGTCGGAAGGCATGTCCTCGTCGCGACGCTCCCCGTGCGCCCCGGTTGACTTCGAGTCTTCGCTAGGTTTTTGTAGAATACCAGTAGGAGTCGCGTAATGTGGTCGTTCAGCCGGCGAAGGTTGGGCGGCTAACCAGCGTTCGTAGTTCTCCCGCTCTAGCTCCAGTAGTACTGGACCTCGAGCTCCAGTATACGCTAAGACCTGCCAGTCCCGATACCGCTGCGACGTGCGTAGCACGTAACCATCGCCACGGGGTAAATCACCGTGCGGAACCCACACTACAAAAGTAGTGAACGCGTCGCACGTCGCGTGCTTGTTCGTAATGTTGGTCAGTCGAACCCTCGAGGGGTCGCCACGACGATTCTTCAGCAGAGTCGGAATTAGCGTCGCTGTCCGCCGCACCCACAACTGGTGTGTTTCTGTCGACGGGCGGTCACTTTGCAAGCGGAAGTCGATGCACTCATGAGCCGCGATGGCTAGTGCTTCCGTGGTCCGACCGGCGACTTCGTGTCGTCCCACTGGGTTTTCTTCCATCTTCTTCGACTTCAGCAGAGATAGCATAATCTCCCCTGGGAGCATCGCTGTTGATCGATACAGGTCGAGGCGAACTCCACCAGGGATCATGAAATCAATACCGAGGACTACGTCGACTCCCGCGTTATGCGGAAGCACCCACATCTCGAACTCATATACAAGCCGTTGTTCTAGAGTCACTTTCACCGCAACTCTGCGTTTCGTCGATAGCGAACCCTTGCCGATACCTTGGACATCTATCGTTCGTCCCTGGTTGGTAATCGATCGCAGCCGAAACTTCTTCGCGAAGCTTTCCGAGACGACGCTTACATTCGCCCCTGTGTCGAACAGGATCGTCGTTGGCTCATCGTCAATAGCGCCTCGGACCATCGCACGCGCTGGTCATAGCGCTGCGACGACCACCACCCCATGCATTCGCCAGCAAGTAACTTCATCGCCCTGGGTGCGCGTCGCACTGCAGATCGTTCCTTCACCATCGCGCTTGCTACCTGGGCGTCGCCGCATCTTCCACTAACATCGTCGTGGTCATCTTCATTTTCCCCGCCATCGGCGAAGGTTCCATCGTTGTAATCTCCAGTTCCGTCGTTTCACACTCTCCAAAGTTCCATCCGGCCATTCACCACTCCCGACGAAAGCAAAGATAAACTTCGCCTCTACCGAGGTGTTGGTCAACTGTGGTAGCCCGTTCGGGTCCAACCCAGTCATTGTTGGCGGGCTACCTAGTTTAAATGGCTTTCATCGACGAAGGTTCGTAGCTCCGGCGGAAGGTCTCTTCGCCCGGGGGTACTTGACGAAGCCTTGGAGGTGTCGGTACGCTCGCACTGTCCTGCGTCGTGAACTTGCTTGCACAATTTGCATCGCCGATTGCAGTAGTGGGCAGAATGATTCCTCCCACCGCATGCGGCACAGGGGCCGAAGCTTTTACGACGATTGTCGCGGTCACCATAGCCCGAGTCTCGCCACTCCTTGTCAAAGCTTCGTCCTTGTCGGTCTTCGCGTCGCGGGCGAGGGCTCGCACGAGCATTAGTCCCCTCGGCCGCGTTCCGACGTTCAGTCTCGTTTGCTGCTGCCAGACGGCCTTGGTCGTCGTATGACGATGAGTAGCCTTAGCTGTTGCTCGAGGTTGACTTCTCGTCGCTCGACGCTGCGCTCTCACTGTCACTCCACCTCTCGGATCGTGCAGACTGCCGGTCCGACCTCGACCTCTGTCGGCCTAGATTCGCTACCCAGTCGCTCTCGGCAGCATCAGCAAACGTCACCCTTGGATCTCGGTGTGTGTCGTCGCGAGAACGCTACAGTTCCCGTCGCTCGCGACGGCCTTCACGGTCGTAATCACGCCAGTCACGACGGTCATAGTCGTGTCGTTCGCGTCGACTTCCTCGGTCTTGGTCGGGCCGCCCTTCGCTTCGACTACGGCCATCGCTGCGCTTGTACGACTCTCCTTCGTACATAAACTGCTGGATTGTACCTCGGGTGACGAGTCTCTCTTCGCCCTTGAGCAAGTCGTTTGGCACCGCCTCAAACTCGCGAATGTCGCTTAGTATCAGTCGCCAAGGTCGCGCAAGACCCGATCGTCGCCGCACGTGAGAAGGAACTGCTCCACGTGGTCCTTCGCGTCACGCTGACCCTTCTCAACCTGTAGGCGAGCATTGCGTGCGTAGCCGTTAAGACGGTCGAGGTAGTCGCAGATATGCTCCTTGCGCTCGCGCGTCGCCGAATAGGAGCGAGCAGCTGGGGGCTGTTTGTACCTCGAGCAATAGTAGTCGAGGAACTCTTTGTAAAGGAGCTTCCACTTGCGACGAGTTTTCTTCGGCAGTTGCCTGAACCAGTGGATAGCACCATCGCGCAGGCTTAACTCAAACGCCGTGCACCATTCGTCCGGCGGTGTCCGAGTTCCCTTCATCTCGTAGACGAAGGTCTTAAACCACTGCATCGAGTTGTCGCTCTTGTTGGGACGACCACTAAACAGCTTGATGCGATCCAGTGGACGGTGCGACGCCCGCTCAATCCTCGAGCCTGAGTCCTTTACGCTCGCGGCGCACAACGCGTCCATCTGTCGTGATAACTCTTCCTGTGGATCCTCGTCGATCTTGTCCCAGGCGTCGCTGTCGCTGTCAGATGAATCGTCGTCGCGGCGACTTCGCGACCCACATTGACGCGATGCCCTGCTCGACCTTCGCGAGTTTCACCCTTCGTACCTTTCGTCGTCGTCTTCGACGGCTAGACGTTGGGCACGACTGGCTGAACGTGGTGTCACCATGTGCGAATCCTGGAAGTACGGGGAGCCCTCAATCCTGGAGAATACATTGTCTCGGCCCGCGCGGCGTCGGTACCCTTCGCTGGTGTGTCCGGCAGTGGAACCATTGCTGGATCCGCAGGTTCAGCCGTCGCCCTGGCCACGGACTGTCTTCCCTTCCCAAGATCTTTCACCCCGAATGCAGTACGAAGCCTTTTCTTCCACTTGTGGAGGTCGGCTCCCGCTTCAGACGGTGTCCATTCCTTCACGGGTATGTTCGACGGGTAGTTACGGGTCTGCTTACCCATCGCCTGCAACAGCGACACCGTGTCGTCCGCGACCTGCGTCGTACTCAGCGAGTTTATCGGGTAGGATAACTCGTCGAGCAGGTCACCCCAGGTTTCTTGGCGCACTTGTCGAGGGTTAAACAGCCGAATCCAGTCACTCGTCAACATCTTCTCGTAACACCTCGCCAGGACTTTGTTGACCGCTGGGGTGTCGCCATTGACTGGAGGGCGTACAGCAAGCGCCCCCGAGCCACGTGCAGTCTTCGTCGATGGTTCATCGTCGTTGTCTTCGTCTCCCCAATCGTCGTAAGCTGCGTCCGGCCCCGCCACGACCGAAAGTTCGTCAGCTAGGCTTCGTGAGAGTGGCTTCGCAGCCCCTCTGCTTCCCACCGACAGCATCGCCACCTCGCGGGGCCCAGTCTTCTCCTCCGTTAGAGGTGTCGACTCCCCGCGGTCATCACCGTAGCCCAAGTCTTCGTCAGTCGCTCGCGAGCCGTCGTCATCAGAGTCTTCGAAACTCACCGAACGCTCCCCAATCGTCGCCATTCGCGTCGACGCCGTCGCCGCGCTTTGATCCGTCGTCCGGCTCGCTCCGCCCTTCATCGGAGTCGCTGGTACCGCTGAATTCGACTCTCTCGCCTTCTTCAGTAAACTTGAATCTATTGCTCGAATTTGCCTACGAACGTAACCATAATAGAAGGTTACACCGATCCCGGGTCGCGGCACCAGTTGTGATGTAGAATTTCTATCTATCGCTAGACACGTAGATAGCCTCTGCACACAACAATACGCCTTCCACAAGGGTCGGCGAATCTGAAGGAGCCAAATCCGACCCAGCACCCTGAGCCGATGCTTCCCTCGATTACCGTTAGCGAAAGTAAGCCTCACACGCAAACGTAGCAGGCACGAGCGTCGCCTGTACGTCTATCCTCTCTCTCTCTCTCTCTCTCTCTCTCTCTCTAACCCCGTGGCACCAACAGCGGAAGGTTGCCTAGTCTCTTTCGACTCTTTTACGGGGGTGCCCGAGATTAACTCAGGCAGTAAGTTGTCAGGAGTATACTTCCCAATACTCAAACCACTAAATTCGGGAATCTAACACCCGCTTTTCTCTCAATTAGGGAAATAACCAAAACACAGTCCCACTACTAGTCTCTTGGACTTACCAGAAACGAACGCCAACTTCAGGAAGGTCGCTGTTTGCTGGTAGGCATACTCTGTAAAGCTATTAAGTGTAATGTACTTACCTCGACGCTTAAACACTTGTGTGCTTCAGGGAAAATTCAGCTCTGTATTGTTTAGGCCAAAAGGCCCATACTCTCTTCTAATCTTTTGCGCTATGATCATCTATGAACAAAAATCAAGTAAAATCAGTCCGGACCTTACCATGCGACCAGTCGATGCCTTCGTCTTGTGTAGTGTACACCATCTTGACACACCGTCGTCACTGTAGCCATCGCCACTTGTGCCGATTAGTCGGACCGGTCCCGGCGAATCGGTCAAAGGCGACGGCGACGGGTATTGACCCACGCTGCGACGCGGCGCGAATCCCTTCCGAGGCGAATCGATATATCACAGTTCACGTTAGTCATAGCGACTTTATTTTTTAAAGCGGCCATATAGCTTATGACAACCACATCTACTATAAATCAGCCACTGTTTAGCTTGAATTCACTTTGCTGCACGGGGAGTCTCGCCGTCACTATAGCCACGGGCAGAGGGTTCCCCGTTGTCGATTTCATGTGCTTAAACTAGCAGACTATGACAATTTCTACAATATTGGAGTATTTCAGAGTGAAGAACATTCGATGGCAGCAAGTAGCATCTGTGGTGGTTGACAAGGATTTCGTGGAGTGGCGTGTATTGGAGGAGTCTTTCCCAAGTGCCAAGACATTATTGTGTCAATTTCACGCGATTGCATATTGGAAGAAGATCATGAAGCAATCAGAGTATCGGGTGAACGTTTCTCAGCGTGACGAGTTGCTGAATCTGACGACAAACTTGCTGTACTGGTACGTCCGTCTCTATTTTCTTCCATTAACTGCTATGCTAACATATAGACAATTGCTATCCATAGCTCTTCTAAAGGTAGCTACAACGAGTGCTATGCGGAGCTGCGCCAGTATTGCAAAAGCAACAAGAGGTAGGCGATATTTTCCTACTCCGACAAGAAATACAACTCCTGTCGCGATGTGTGGGTAAATTTATTCGTGGGTAAGTTTTCACTGCTGGTAATACAACCACCAACATAATTGAGTCGAACTGGAATCAAGTCAAGATGCTACTTGGACACAAGACACGCATCGACAAAACTATTTCTGGTCTGTTGCAGCATCAAATGACTGTCACCCAGCAGGTTGTGTTTTCATTAGTGCAGCAACAACTGACACTCGTGTGTCAAAAACGGTTCCAAGATTTTTGACAGCTGCTACTAGGCTATCTCCAGCAACCTTGGTGAAGGTGAAATCGGAGTGGGAGTGGTTCGCTTTGATGAAAAAAAAAACTCGCTGTAAAAGCGAGTCACTGAATGTGCCATTTTGGAAAGTTCATTGCCTGAACAAAACGTGCAAGTGCCACGACGTTGACTGGACATGCACCTGTCTATTCTACCGGAGTCATCACCTATCATGCCGTCACTTAATGTATTTGCGCGAGCGGGGCATGGTTTCGAGATGCTTCCACCTATTTCGGTTCACGACCGGTGGAGTATGGGCACTGCGATACGAGTGAAATACGATCTCGCAGCTGCACCTTGCGCTTTAATGAAAATTGTGAAAATGACCAAGTTATAGCCGTCGAAACTAAAGTCGCCGTACGCGAGGGACCACGACGAGCAAGCTGGTGACGAAAGCACGGATACCCGCCTGAAAAGGCAACGAGACAAGTTGTGTACGTTCATCTCCACAGCAACGAACGCGCCGACCAGGTGGTCTTATCCTCATCACAGAAATATTCGTATGCAAAAGCCATGCTTGAGCCTTTATTGAAACACCTTTCGAATCTATCTAGTGCAGATTTCTACTAAGAACTGAACGTATGGAAGGAAACAGTGGAGATTGGCTTAAGTCAGCAGAGCTCACGCAATTGTGCAGTATCTGATAGTGGCAACACCGATGGCGAAGGTGATAGCAAGAAGGACGTCGGTTTGAGTCTAGAAATGGATGACCTAATGCAAGCTGCGAGAGTTATGGAGGCGCGAGACCCTGGCGCCTCGATTATGGACGGCTACACTAAGAATGATGAAACTTTTGAGGATGAAGACGAGGTTCCACTTACACAACTGGCGTCTGGCAAGGAGCCCCCTCAGCCCCTACCTTCAAAAGAAGATATTAAACCAGGCGAAGTTCGCAAGGCGCCGCCAAAAACAAATGAACCTGCTTCGGAGAGATCCAATCGGCAGGTTGACATCGTCAACGTCCCCCAAACCAACGCGAGGAGGTCGCCCGAGGTCTACACACAAGCAACTCAGGCAAACCAAGCTCACCCCGGCCCCGGCCCGACGTGCAATCCACAAATATCCTACAGGCCTTCCTGTTTGGCTGGATGAGCTATGAATATGGGCACGTGACACTTCGAACATGAAGCACGTGATGGATATGTTGGAGAAGTATTTGTCCAGCAGGAGGATGATTACCTGAGGTCACGTACAATTGTCTGCCAATAGGAAGTAAGGCGACCAATGGATTACATGCATAGATTCATAATACCGGGTAACCTCGCACGACCAGCGCAAGTCGGATGGGCTGGACGACCGTGTCAAAAGCCAAGGCATCGTCCTCGATCTGGTCGCATCGATCGGCCCAAAGCTGCGGAAGTTTAGCTGGTAAAGTTGTTTTTACGGTTGTGGGTGCTTTATGTTATGGTCGCTTTGTTATGGTTGCCCTAATACTTTTTGTGCTTTTAGCCAATTTGTGCAGGCTTTATATGTAAAACACACAGACACACGCATAATGCTCGCTCGACATCGAAATAACGTCGTAAGTAAGAAATCATACTGGCAAGGGTGTGCTCTCTGATATGAGAATTTTCCTGAAAGAGCCCAAGTTATGCTTACTACTTTTGATTTGGGGGACTAGGCCAATACGTCATAGCTTCCTCAATATCAACTCCGAGGTTTCCTTGGCAGGTTCTTCGTCATCCTCGCCTCTGAATTTTGAACTACTTAAGTCAACAAGAATGTGAATAATTCATCGCACAGTCAAAATTTAAGCGATATTTTCCGTGAGATTACAGTTTGTTTTTAAGTCATTACGGTGTTCTGTATTCCTTATATTACAGTTTCTGTTGTCTGAGCGGCGCTCCTTTGGCTGTCCATGCTACCGTAGCATACCACCCACAGAAAAGCAGAACATATTCTGATGGTGGCTTTGAGTGCAGAAAATACCACGTCTAATGAACCTTTGAGTGGCGGCAGTTTAACTTATGGTAGTACCTAAAGTGAGAGTCGTATCTTCTGGGGGGGGGGGGGGGCGAGAAGGGCCTCGGACCGGGATCGCCGCATCATGAGACAATCGAAGCGCGTCAAGACACTATGCTCTGAAGATGCTCGCAAGGGGGAATCTGTCGATATAACACATACGCAACATTCGAAGCATAGCAGTCGTTTTTCACGAGTGTAATGCTGCGCTGTGCAGCCTGCTCATCAGGCTTTCCGAAAATGGCGTTACAAAGCCATTTTGTTGTCTCGCTGCAATGTGTTATTTCGCGGGTCATTAGACGGTGATAAAATAAACTATTCCGTAGTATTGTAACAATTTCACGCATACCAAAGTAAATTATTAACTGGTGACGATTCCAAACGCAAGATGGCAACCTGTATTTTGGTAGTTAATCTAGCCATGACTTTCGCATTCACGACCTTCACAACCGACAGTTATTCATGATCGCTAAGAGCATTATACAATCAACTTTACCAAGCAATTTTTACCTAAAAATATATTATTAGGACGAAATCCCCACCTTTCGGTTTAGCGAAAAATCTATTTTTCCGTTTTAATATTTCTGTATGTTTGCAGTACATTTTTTATTCGGAGGGCCTACTGCTCAAAACATATTCGCAGTTCGAACTGTAGTTACACAGATGCAATTTAGCGGCGTCAGCGCAACAGTGCCGCCCTCCTCCTCAAGCAGCATGTTTTTTTTTCCTGTATACCCAATCATCTCTGATATAATAAATAGACCTGCATTTTTTTATCAGTTTTTTAGCCGAAATGGGTGGGTGTCTTCTTTACTATTAACTGAAAAAATGTGTATCGATGTCAAACCTCGCCCAATTATGTCAAGCCGTTTAGCCTCTTATCAAAGAAAATTAATACCATATCGTGCAGGTTCGAACACTCTTGTCCGCTAGGACATCCTATCGCATCTAATTCAGTATAATTTGATGAAAATGGTGTCGGGAACACAAACAATTAATTCCACAGTAAGGTCTACCGACAGAGCAGGGCGCATATAAGGACGGTGTGTGGTGCAGGAGGGGCTCCAGATAGGTGATGGCCCACGGAGCCGGCGCCACGAAGGGCAGTAACTGCGACGGGGCGTCATACAACACCTTGCGCTTGAGGAACCTGGCTTCTGTGAGTATACAAACTCATGGTGAACAGCAGGTCACATGTCCTTGTCAAAGGGAGAGAAGTAACCAGTTAAAGGTAAGTTTTAGACTGGGTAAATTTAAATGTAGGCTTAGCTTGTGTTTCAATACAAACTATAAATCGCCTATAGTGAAGCTACGTAGTTATTCAATGGTTGGCTTCTAGAGCCCCTGGTACCATGTACCAGTCATTTCGAAGAGTGGCAGGGCACTATTAATGTAACTTGGGTACATCAGGCTGTACCCCGTTACCCCCCTCCCCCCACTTCGGTTCGGTTCTGTTTACTGACCAAATCAGAAAGAGGGAGAGCAAGCAGCACACTTTCATTCTCCAGATGAAAGGCATCAACTAGGCTATCTTCACAGTTGGAGCCCCGAGCAGCACACGCTCTTCTTCTCGGTTTCCAATTCGACCTTCAGCATGCCCCGCACCACTTTGAAAAGGGTGCAAAGCACACGCCAAGGCTGCTGCCGCATAGGCGCAAGCCAACAGCACTAAGCCTTGCGGTGAAGGATCTGTACTCAAGGAGGCTTCTAGGGTGGCCTCCGAGGCGATTGATACGTTTGGCGACGCGGGTATGGGCCAGCACGCACGTCACGCCGCAGTTGACCGCCTTCTGTGCCTCCAAACAACCACCCAAATCCGCGCTTCACATGCCGCGAGCATAGTCTGGGTGCGGAGGGTGAGGCCAGGACCAGGAACCACCACAGTGTGTCTGGGAGCTTCGTGAGTGGGCACCCTCCTGAGCGTATCGAGTACGACGACGACAGCGTGATTCGCTCGCTTGTTATTACAGTGATCACGAACCCAAGGCGTCTGAGCGCTCGAAGAGCAGACGACGAGGCTAAGGTTCGCCTAAAAGCTGGCGATGACGAGGAAAAGAAACCTTGGAAGCACCTCTCGCTTACCTAGGGTCTTTAGCGTGTTCGGCATGCTAAAACTGCAGCCGAAGAGGCTAAGCACCCCAAGAAACGCACGGATTCGAAGTCTCCACTCCGCAGACTGGTTGTTCCTACAACGATATCTACGACTCCTCGGATGAAGAGGAGGATGGTGCCGTCGATGAGCCCCGGGAGATCACTAATGCCCTCGACTGGTATCAGAAAGACTTCCCAGCTACCCAGCAAGAGCGTGGGAATCTGGCAGCGATACCCGTCTACCGGGGATCTGCCATCCACCCGAAAGGTTATTGGCCTCCCGAGGAGAGCTCTGCGCCATCCTCTTCCTGGAGAAAGTCGCTTCTCCTCGTGGGCCTATGGGTAGCCACACTTTTAAGGGCGCTTATGAACACGGCCTTTGTCCAGAAGGAGGCGCTGTTCGTCCACAACGTGACGGCGGCCCGGTGCGTGCTTCTCGTGTAGATCCGGATCCCTCTTAAGCTTGTCGTAAGAGGCCCGAGAACCGGGGTGGTCTCTACCCTGTATGGGGCTACCCCTGGGTATTTCCGGAGCACTGTCCGGGCTGGTGTCCGTGCGAAGACATGTTCTGGACGTGGGTTGAGCCACTCAAGTACTCGCCCGAGGGGTTACGGGAACTCCAAGAAGATCAGCGGTTGTCCCACATCCTGGACAAGCGTGATCTTTGACTCCAGTTTGCCCACTTGGCCAGCAAGCGGCTGCTGCCAAGGGACATTCAGAAGTGCGCGGCTTCTAGCGCTCGTGATGAGCGCGGTACGAAGTGTCGTCAACGTCCGTACCCCGTTCGGGTAAGAAGCCCCGGACTACTTACGAAGCTGCCGCCGCTCCTGTTCCCAGATCGCGACAACCTTCGGGCGGTTAGCCTGGAGCTGTTCAATCGGCTCCCACGAGTTCTCGAAGTGGGCATAACCCCTCCACTTCACAAGGAGCTGGCGCTTACCACGAAGCCGCCGCTCTTGGAGAACCCGCTCCACACGTTAGTGAACTTCTCCGTTCCGGTCAAGCAGGGGCGGAGGTGCTCTCGTACGAGTACGAGGCGCCTCCGGGGCGCTCCTCTCGCTCAGGTGCTCCACCTGTGGGTCCATCACAGAGTCCCAAAGTTGACCGTCTTTGCAGAGGGGCTGCCGTAGGTTTAGCGTCAGAAGATGACGCTCGACTCAAGAGTTTGTTATACAAAGTTCCTTATCCAAAGGAACTCTAACACAGCCCTAAAATCAGGGCTCAAGAGTAATTAACTCGAAATAACTCTTTGCTTCCAAAATCCGAAGTGTTTTTATATATATCTTTATTGCGGCCAAGCGGTAGCGCGCGTACCGGCGCTCGTAGGAGACTCTCCTTCACGGCCTGGAAGCCTCCGTCGTGCTCGACGCTCCAACGCCAAGGTGCATCCTTCTTAGGGAGATCCGATAATGGCCGACCCATCTCCGCGTAGTTCGCGCTGTACACGTGCAAGTAATTGGCTAAGCCTAGCCACTTACGTAAGTACTTCTGGTTCTTGGGAACTGGTCAGTCTACGATGGTCTTGGCTTTGGCAGGGGCTGCCCGTAAGGTATGTTTTCCAGAAAAGAACCCGAGGAAAGGGATCTCCTCCGTGCTGAAGACGCACTTCTCCAAGTTGGCATACAACTTATTCGTGGAGATGCACTCGAGCACCGCTCGTAAATGGTCAATGTGGTTCTCCACATCTGGCTTCCCGTTCTCAGCACGACTATGGACGAAAATATCGTTTAAGTACGTATGCGCGGACGCCCGATGAGGCCGGAACAACTGCATCGCAGGACGATTGAACGTTGCTGGAGCATTCGCCAGCCTTTGGGTCATCACCAGCCACTCTCCGAGTATACCGTTCGGAGTACTGACCGCTGTCAGCGGGATGTCGCTCTCTCTGATGAGAAATTGGTAGTAAACATCGACCAAGTCGAGTGCACTGTATAACGTACATCCTACCATGTTGTTCTGCAGAACATCCGTGCGAGGAATAGGCGTCTGCGCCGGAATGGTGGTCGCGTTCAGCTGCTAAAAAACATGCACAATACGCCACTTGCCATTCGGCTTTCTGACACAGAAAGTGGGTGTTGAGTACGGAGACTTGCTCTCACGCACCAGTCCGCCTCGTGCTTCGCACGGAAGAACGCGTCAACGACGTCGCACTGTTCCTTCGGCAAGGACCGCTGCCGCGTCACGCAGTATTTGGTTCCTAGATCCAGGTCAACCTCGTGACTCACGCCTCGATCCGGAGGCAAACCCATCGGCGGGTTCCTTGAGACCACGTCTCCATACTCCTTACAGGATAGAACGGATCCGAAGGATATTTCAGGATCGCCGATCCACTTAACCCGCTCAGCGCCTTCTTGGTGCCCTCCATGACCGCTTCGTCCACGACGGACGAGGAGTTCAACTCCTCCTCAGGTCTTATCAAGACCACATCGGCTAAATCGCCCGCCTTCAAGGCCTCGCCGAACTCGGTAACGGACATCTCGTCCAGCTCTACTACAGCATCAACAGCGAGCAGAGCGTCAAGGCTGATGTCGCCTTCGAACTCCCCCGTCACTCCTTTCACGAGTGTGTACAGCTAGCTGCTCGCAGCAATCATGTGGAGCCTCACCGCCCGGCACGTTGGACACCTCGTCCGGCGCTGAAGACGTCACAGACGATCTGCGTCTTCTTCTCCTCTCCCTCCGCGGCCGAGCCCGCCCGGCCGAGGGCGGTGCGGCGGCATCTCCATCACCACCACCGGGTACAGCAGCACCAACACACCTCGAAGGGGAAGTTGTGTCTTGCAGTACACCGGCTCAGCGCCATGCGGTCCATGACCCTCACTCAATGAACTAGGTGTGACTTCACCTGCATTTTTTGGGCCGCATACCTCGACTCGCTGTCGACCGTGGCCATCGGGCGACGCAGCGGTAGGTCATCGGAAACATCCATACCACTCCGTGGATTACGCGCCACTCCGCGCTCGCCCGTACCAGGACAAACAGCAACCTCGTTGCTAGCAAGTTCCGACATGCCAATGTCCAGCACCACGGCCGCCTCGGTCTCGTGCTCGTGCCAGTAGCGCATCTGCTGCCTAGTAGAGGTGGGTTTTCGACTCACCAAAGCTCCACTAGGGGAAGGGTGCGTAGCACCCAGCGTCTTCGACTTCTAGTCGATTCATGGCTCATGGAGCTCCAACCATGCCATGCCGAGGATGATGTCATACCTCGAATCCAGGCCTAAGACTCGACAGCGTTCCACGAAGTCTAAGAACTTCACACTAAGATCAACAGAGATCTTCGACACAGTAACACGTGTCCCCTTCGAGAGACGGATTGAGATTTCATGGCACTGTCAGTGCCACCACATACGGCTGACTCCTTTTCCAGGGTGGAGCGACGGGCATAGTTGCCCAAGGCTCCCGAGTCAATCAAGATTCTCCGCGGCTTCGCAAAGCCCTTCACGTTCGCTTGAACGACCAGCAAGCCCGGCTTGCACGCACTCTTCTTGTAAGAGAGAGTAGCTCTCGTCGGGGCTAAGTCCCGTTGCCCTCAACCTCCTCGAGGCGCAACAGAACTCAGTTTTTCCCCAGTAGACCGCCTCGCGCCTACTGGGAGTTGCCGTTTTTCTGACGATGACCCGGAGTGTGACGGGACGACACCTTGCGCTTGAGGAAGCTGGCTTCTGAGAGTATACAAACTCTAAGTGAACGGCAGTTCACAGGTACCGTGTCAAAGGGAGCGAAGTAACCAGTTAAAGGTACTGTAAAAGCTGTATTACAAGCCCGGGGCTTATAACAATTGAAGCCCCTCCTAAACCGGGCTTCAAATACAGGGGGGGGGGTCAATTACAGTTTTAGGCACCATAAACATGTACTAAGACAAGAGTTATCGCAATAACTAGCCTACAAATCGGCATCTCTACGCGAAGTCGATTTCAACGCCGTCGATATCCATGCCGCTGCCTTCGTCAGCAAGGAGAAGCTGGGACACCTCGTCTACGACATCCTGAGACTCTTCGCCAGCAAGAAGGCGGCAAAACGCAGGACCGTAGAGCTCATGACGAGTATGAGCCAGATACGCGTCAGCACCCAGAAAGCAACTGCGGAAGCTGAAGTGGATCTACGGTGGTACTACAGCCTCCCGTGCGGTCTTCACCCAGGCGATCATCCTTTCGCGCGTTGGAGGCTTCGCGTTACCTCCCGACGTGTGCTCATGCGGTCCCTTTTCCTTCCACTCGTCGATAATTTCGGCCAGCGCGTCCTTGAGCGGCTTGAACATGCCGTAATCGCACGACTGGGGATAGGGCGTGAGCCCGCCAGGTATGACGGCGAACAAAATCTTGTGAGCCTGGAGGTGGCCTTTCGCCTTCTTGCTGATGTACGACCTAGCGGAGTCGAACACAAGAAGGAGCTTGTTGGGCTCTGGAAAAGGAAACATGTAGTCCACGTAGTGGATGAACGACTCGGTGTCCATCCACGAGTTCTTGTTGACAAGCACAGGAATTCCATTCTCAGTCGTCAAACCGGGAACTTTGCTCTTTACCATGAGGCATGGATTGAGCTTCGCGGCGTCTCCACGAGCTCCGAATACAGCAGTCACACGGACCTTCTCAAGCCCAAACGACTTGACGGGCGCGTCAGTCGCACCCCTCTTCTCGAGTATCATGTCTTTGCTGTGCTCCGCGAAAACGGCCGTCTCATCGAAGTTCACAATATTGGACGGGTCGATGCCGTTGTCCTTCACAAGCTGACGAAAGTGGAGGATAAAATTCGCTCCGCGCGCCGAGACAGCAGAAGGACTAAGCTTGGGCTTGTTTGTCGCCTTCCACTGGAAGCGGTCGTGGCGATGGAGGAAGCACTGGAGCCATCCAACCGTCAACTGGAAGTTTGGCTTGTCCTCCATGCTCGCGAGAATGTCCGCATCCATCTCCACGCACTTGCGTTGGGTCACATGGCGGTGTTTGCGGCGCGCCTCGACGATGTGCTGGACAAGCAATTCCTCAAGTTCGTCGCACACGACTGGGCGGCCAGCACCATCAACGCGGTGATGCTCGTCGTCGTTCTCATCGAACGCACTGCGTGCATGAAGCTCGAGTCACTGACGGATGCACTTCCGGTCGACCTTGAACTTGCGAGCGGCAGCTCGCCTACCGATCTTCTTGGCCTCCGTGGCCACCTTCTTTTTCGTTCCGAGGGTGTAGCTTTGACGCATGGTAATTGTAAGAATGACGTATAAGATTGATGCTTTTCAAGCGAGAATTCTAGAGCAGCAGACCTTCTATAACCTAATTCAGTACATGGGCTCTAATAGAAGGGGGCTTCTAGAAGGTGGTAATCTCTCAAGCGGGAAGTTTAATACAAGGGGGGGGTTATAATACAAAGAGGGGGTTCTAATGCAGCTTTAGCAGTAAGTTTTAGACTGAATGTATTTATAGGTAAGCTTAAGCTTGAGTTAATACAAACTATAAATCACCAATAGTAAAGCTATGTAGTTATCCAATGGTTCGCTCCTAGAATCCCTGGGACCATGTACCAGTCCTTCCGAAGCGTGACCAATCACTCTTCATGTAACTTGGGTACACTGGCCTGTACCCCGTTACACGGAGGGTTGGCTCGTCGGAGCCTGGCGCTTGGAGCGCAGAGGCCATTGAGCCCTCAGATGTTTGGTGCTCTTGCACAAAAAGCATCGGCGGATGCCGGCGAGCCGCTCCGCAGCCAGAAGCTCCGCTACTTCATCTTCAGCATAGCTGATGTCCATCGGTTCTGGACCGCTCGATGAGCCCGCGCTACCAGCGTACCAACCAGGTCGAGCCGACTTGAAGCTGTGTTCAGCATTCAATGCCACGTTCACCACCTCTTCGACAGAGCTAGGGTGTACACGGAACACTTCCGTTCGGGCTGCGCACACACGGAGACCCTCCATGAACACGGTCTTAACTGTGACCAGTTCTAGCAGTGAGGTGCCAAAAAAAACTTTCATAATTTTCAATTTAGTTACATTTTTATTAAAGAATCGGGGGACAGAAGGCAATGCTACCCAGCGCCAAAAAGAGACTATACCTATCCCAGCCTGGCGTTGTAATATTTGGATCTTTCCAAATAGGTTATACCAGGGTATAAAGCGGTAGGGTGCGTCTACGGATCCCGTCATGTTCAAATCGACAACAATAGAAATGCACACGTTAGTGGTGAACAACTTTATTATAGCAGCCCAGACAAAGCGATCCTGTCCATTGTGCGCTCGGTCATTGTCCATCCAGTGTTGCTGGTAGCCATGGCAACAAGAGCCGAAGGGCGTGGGGACGGTGTTTTCAATGAGCTGGTAGCACTGCTGCTGTGTAACGAGGACAGCGAAAAGTATGCAGCCGACGTGGAGCGGGACATGAGGAGATTACTAATGCTAGCACGTGATGCCCGCTTGCGAGACCAATTTGTCCAAGTGCAGGGTGTTCGTCGAGTAGCACTGATCGCCAAATCCGCTACCAACATTATAACACGTCGTCTTTGCGCTGGGTACGTAGCCCTTTGGATGTGTTGAGTGTATACGCAGTGCCTAACACCCAATTGTAATGTTGGCAGCATTCTTGGGAATCTAGCGCACTCGGAGCGAGCCCGACTCAGTGCAAGCTCCTGTGACAGGTCAGATTGGCTGTTTTGGTTTGAAGAGGTTAATGTCTTGCTTATCTGGACAACGTGTGTTGTACATAATGCTTAGGTGGAATTGTGTCTCGCATCGACATCAATGTCCACTGTCGATGCTTCTGGCAGACATCCATAGTAGTGGTGATGAAGAGCTGACACGAATTAGCACTGCATCTTTGCTAGCCTTCTCCACACAAAATCACTGTCAGCAGCACCTTGATAAACTTGCTGGCATCGCGGTTCTGTTGAAATTGCTTGATGTCAAGCAAGCCGACAACGTTGCCACAAACGTTGCTATCTATGCGGCTGCGGTACTATGGAACATGTGCAAGGCGCCAGCTTTACTGCTGAAGCTTGAGGTGCGTACATTTTAAATCCAGATACGATGAGAAGAGGTTCTGATTAAACTTTTGGTGCAGTATAGACGATCTACGGTGTATTAAAGGACCAGCTCACGCGTAAACTCAGCAACCTGCTTATTGCACCACTCGAGCCGTTCCAGCTCTTCTTGACCCCAACGGGAGAGCGAGGAATGCCGTTTCTACTAGATTTTGAAGGAGAAAATTTAAACGTATTGATCACAGCTTCCATCTCCACGCAGCTGAGTGTCGTCCTCGCCATCCAAAACTACGTTGGACGCGCTCCTCCCATGGCTGATCAATTTCGTCCCAAAACGCCCCCAGCTTCTGCTGTGGTGGCAAGAAGGAGAGCACTAGGTGGTACGTCTGAAGCTGCCAGCGTTGCTCACTACGATGAAAGTGGAGTACTGGCATCACGATCTTGCGTTGTTTGCATGAAGCTCATTCCACTGAAGCCATCCAGACGAAAGCGAACTCGCCCGTCATTGCTTTGTTCAAGGGATGGTTGTGGCCAAATGTACCACGTTTCGTGCAGTCGCTGGGCGACTTTATCTGAAGAAATTATCGCTACAATCGCTACAGGAAAGTCAGATACCCGCTTTTACTGCGACGCGTGTGTGCTCGGGAAACCACAGTGTTACTGGGATTTCTTAGCTACACACTCACAACACGAGTTACTTCTCACAGAAAACGTATTCAAGTCCATTAGCATTTCACGAGTACCACCGACGCCCACAACGCCGACCGAGTCTGAAACCACTCGATCCACGGGGACCGATTCGAGCTATCAAGATACTGAAATCACGACGAGTAATAGCATCGCCGACTTCGAAGATGATGGATCAACATGGCCGCTGATAATGTTGTTCGACCGCAATTCCAACCTAGTGGGCATTGGTGCAAAGTGTTTTCGTGTTGCGGCTACTAGTCGAGATCCAGAGATGTACATCGTGACGGTCAGATATCTCGCCGTCCGGTCTTATCCTGCAACACGACAGGAACGTGCTATCCCCAAGAAAGCAGAAGGGAGTGCGAACAACGCAGTGGCAGATTCTAAATGGGAGGCGTCGTACGCACGCCAAGGATCGCTCGACTTGGGCGTCGTACCAGGCAATGCTGTTTTCTGGCCAGTTCCGTTCACTCGTGACATTCTTGCTCTGGAATATACACGACGCTCTCTGAACGAGTTGGAGAATGTTTTCATGTACGAGTTCCAAGGCGAACAGCCCCACGACAAAATGTACTCGATAGGGAGCAAGGTAACGGCGTCTACACTCCAACATCCGCCTACAGGTGACGGGCTATGGATGGCTTTAACTCCACGCAGGGGTATTTGCATGAAGCTGCTAGCTACACAGATTGGTCATCTCAAAACATTTCAAGAAGTGCAAATGAGGAAATCTAATATACCCAAAGCTTCCAAGGCAGGACGAAAAATACGCAAGCCGCATTTTCCAGGCCAGCAACTGAACAAAATCGCCGCGGATACAAACAACTAATTTACCAGGTCATAAAAAAGATATAAGGCATCTGCAAGGTTGGTGATATATTTAACGAATAAATTGCTGCAGTCGATTGCTTGTCTCTTAGACCTTCAACGTGATGTCCGTGTAAATACGTAGAAGATCGTCCACTGGCCCCGCTGGCAAGCTAGAGGCCATGCCATAGATGGCACTGCCACCCTCAGGCGACGGGTTGGGATCTTGCTTCACCTCCTTCACAGCATCTTCAAGTGCGCTCAGGAACTTCTTCGCCTTGCCAATGTGGCGAACAGTGACACACAAGTGTACAGATGTCGGATGCTGTAGTGGACTGAGACTCCAACCGTGTTTCGCCATCGCATCGCTGACTTTAAGTGCGTTCACTCCTTTATCACCAGCGAAGCTCACGACCATCGCCTTCGGATCTCCGAGCAGGTAAATACCATCGATATTCTTGATACCAGCCTTAATCTCGTCCACAGTGTCCAAGATGCCTTTGGTCTTCTCGAGATATCCTTCCCGTCCAAGACGCACCATGGACGCCCACGCTGCAGCGCTCAGTGCACCGGGCCGACTGCCTGCAAGGGTGGGCGTTGCGTACAGTCCGCCCGTCCAATCAGCGTACGAGAAGTACTGGAATCGTCGAAGCTCCGGGCTCTTGTACAGCACCACCGACGTGCCCTTGGAGCCGTAGCCGTACTTGTGTGTATCACACGACATACTAGTCACACCGGGCAACGAGAAGTCGAACACGGGGATATCCTTACGTAACTGGCGTGCGAATGGCAGGACGAATCCGCCCAGACAGCAGTCGACATGGAGACCAACGTCGTTCTGCACTGCCAGGCTGGACAGCGCGTCAATATCGTCGATCATACCGTGTGGGAAGTTCGGTGCGCTACTGTAGAGCATGATCGTATTGGCCGAGATGCTCCAGCGTACTGCATTGAGATCCACTTTAAGCGTCTTGGGGTCCATCGGCATCTTGATGAGCCTAATACCCAAAATCTCACAGGCCTTGTCAATAGCTGCGTGTGCCGTCACACACGCAATGATCTCGGGTTTGGTAATCCCGTGTTTGTGACGGTAGTAGTCACGGTGTGTCTTGGTTGCGAGGAAGATGCTCTCCGTACCGCCAGAACTGAGCGTGCCACAAACTTCCGGGTGGCCTCCGTTCATCAATCCTGCTGTCATGGCAATGACTTCGGCCTCAAACTTATTCACCGCCGGCCACAAGTCGGCGTGCAGCGGGTTGGTCACTGCGAATAGAGCGTAGGCTTTGTTCAATACGTCCAAGTGCTCCTTCTCGCCGTGGTATACAGCACCCGAGACAAGTCCATCTCTCCACTTATCGTCACTGTTGCCTGCCAGATCTTCCATTAGAGCCAACAGCTTCTTGTCGTCCATTCCTTGAACAGGCAAAGCACGGAGCTTCTCCATTTTGGCCGAGAGTGGGTCATTGCCTTTGAGCGAGTGCTCCACCTCACCCTCGATCTTGCGCATCTCGTCCGCCACTTTGGTGGATATGATTGGCAGCTGCTTGAGTGCATTGATCACAGCGCCACCTACTACGTTGAGCATATTCTTGCGGGATACGTAGCGCATGCGGCGCACAGTTTGCACTGCGGCGGAGAAGGCAGTGACGGTCAGCACGAGCATCAGCGTGTCGCTGAAGACGGCTTCGACGACGGGCGCGCGTTGTTGTGCTGCTGTCCAGAGCTGGAGGAAGAAGCTCGTGGGTGATAAAGTGACGGCCAGGCGGTAGCGGTAGTAGGCGAAGAGAAGCACCAGCGACGGCCAGAGCTTGGCGAGCGCGCGATCCACGTTGAAGAGCGGACGAAGAGAGAGATAGATCACGACGGCAGCCACGGCGTACGTCGGCAGACGCTCCACCGGTATGGGCAGGAGATCCGCAAAAGACGGCGGCATTGTGATCGAGAAGATATTTTAGGTGGAGAACAATTGCGAAATGAGCTGTTTGGATGACTCAAAACTTTTGATGAGGGTGCGACGTTTATGGTACAATTGTTGACGGTACAAGCAACTGGGCACTTTTTACATGAATGCAAAGGAAGATTTTTCAAAAAAAATGCACTATCTGGACTAATCAGAAAACGAGATGAAATGTTTAGTCCAAAGTGTACAGCGTTGTTAGCCTTCCTTCTTCAGTTGATTAGTCTTGCTCATCAGTGCTCGTTTAGAGGACGTCAGAGAAGTCACATTGCCTCCAGCGCTGTACGTGTCCTAGCATCACGATCGTTAATGACGCTGTAGTTCGTTCCGTTCCCCAAATTTATTAATAATCTTCACACAAACCATCCACGCGTCTGCACGTATTGATCACCTTGCGATCCAGATCGAGTGTTGCTGTGCAATTAAAATAGCACGGTCAAAATTTAAAACACTGTAGCTCATCCTAAACAATTCCAGAACTTCGAAGTTCGTCTACAGGCTCAACTCGCGCAACATAGATTCTTTATGAGCAACATAACATAAATAAAATTCAAGAGCAGGTCTGCATCATGTTCAGGCCGAACGTCGGACGCCGCGGGCGCATGGGTCCCAACGCCGGGCGGAACGGCCAAGGCATTGCACTGATGCTCATGCTCATGCAGCAGATTCAGCAGTTGGAGCGCAAGCCGCCCGTCACGCTCGGACTCATGGGTACGCAGCATTTTCCCTATCAGTTTGTTTCTTCAAAATGACCAACCCGCGGTGCTTTTTGTAGCGCTAATGTACGGGCTCCACTTTCAGAAACAGCAAACACCGGAGCTCTTCACCTCATACTCGCTGTAAGTCAGCTAGCGCATTATTTGTAGCGAACGTTGAAGCCAGGCGGACTGAAATACTGCACTATAGATGCCCCGACCGAGTGCTTAGCCATTGGGACTTGACGCACATTGTGGCGTCGGGACTCATCCACGTGGATGACTGGCACTTGTACCATAACATGTGAGTGCAGTGCACAGAGAAATACGTATATTATCTAGGACGATAATATGCTGATTTGTTGATGCTGTGGTGGTGAGGAAGGATTTCGTTCTTGTGGAAGGGATACAATCTTGAGTACAAGCTGGGGAGCGTACGCTTCCTACTGACTGTGGCGTATTTGCTGGTGTCGTGCCACGTGCTCGTGGTCTTGGTGGCAGTCGTTCTTGCATCGGGGTTCCAAATGCCGGTACGTCCAAATAATTTGATCTGTAAAAAAATAAACGTGCCTGATTATTCCTCGATGCAGGGACCGTTGCATCAGTGCAGTGTGGGTTTCTCAGGGGTGCTATTTGCTCTAAAGGTAATGCAGATGTAAAATGCGGACTAGTCGAAAATTTGACTATCCATTTTTTTTATTTCTTCACGAAGGTGCTTTTGAACCACAACTCGCCAGCATTTTCGTCAGTTTACGGCTTTCGAGTGCCTACGAAATATGCGGCATGGCTAGAGTTGGTAGTGATTCACTTTTTGGTACCGCGAAGTTCGTTCATGGGCCACATGTGCGGCATTCTAGCTGGTAAGTTTGATACCAATATGTTCGTGCATGCTTGTAAATTCAAAGTTTACTGGTTGGTATGTTCCTTTTTGCCAGGGTACATTTACGTATACTCTTCAGTGATGCAGTCGGTTATGACTGTCGGAGCCAGCTCACTCCACCGATGGATTAAAGCAATCGTAGGGCCCGTTTACAATCGAGACGGTACTGCTTCTTCAAGGCCACCAACTTCCTCATTAGAAACCGACGAAGTACTAGCGCGACGTCTGCAAGAACAGGAATTTTATCAATCCTACCGGTCTCCACAGCCGCAATCAGAACAATCTGTTCCTGAACACATCATCCCAAGCGAACTCCGACGCCGGCGTTTGGCTCGATTTGGCAACACGAACTAGCAAGCCAGTTTAATAAATGAAATCCTCGCACAGAGACTTCGATCTTGATACTTAAATTTATGATTTTAGAAATTGATATGTTCGTGTTGTCCCCTCTCCGATTTAATCCAATTCATTCTCTCTCGAACCACCATCTTATTCTTGCGTGCTACGTAAGCTCATTGTCCGTTGCAGATAAAATAGCAGTGGTAGCCACGTCATTAAATTAATACAATCGCTTCATACAACTGTGCGCTCATACTGCGAGCAGTAGAGAGTCATACTATGACTTGGAGAAATTGGATCTCAAGTCCCGAAAAATGCGCATTGATTCCCGATCCCTTGCTACAGATCTTTTCCCCTCGTACAACGACGTGCTGGACCGAGTTGGGTGACCCAACACCACTGGCGTACTGGACGCCACCAAAAACTGGCATCCAACTTTGTTTTACATGTTAATGTCACGCATGAAACTCGCCTTCAAGCAGACTGGGTCGTTCGGTAATGAAAAGGATACTTGGACAAGCTTCAAATTTGAAAAGCCCTCACACGATAAATTCGCTCATTCCAGAAGCGTTGCATGAAGTCGCCAATGCCAGGTCGAATGCGTTGTTGCTCGTCCAGCACAGTGTCGATCTGCGCCGTCACCAGCGTCACACCTGCGAAGCACAAAACGCATACTTAGTATGGGTTTTCGGTATCCACATTATTTTGAGCTGACAGGCTTACCTGGAAAAACCCGAGACACCTTTTGTAACCCTTCGAGGGAGCTGATGATCGTCACAAAATAAATCTGCTCATCGGCTATTTGTTTGTCTTGAGTGAGATGATGAAGCACTGCACAAGCTTCATTCCCAGTAGCGCACTGAATGTCGAATAGAAATACGACTTGACCTGGACGCACCGTCGGTAGATGAGCCTTCACACACGGCATCTCTTCACAGACATCACTTTCTCTGAATCAATACAAGCGATACCAGCAGGAGAATCTGGACTGATGTCCGTAAAGGCTCGAAGCAACACGGTGCCTCGGCCTTCCATGGACACTCCGCAGATATCTCTTTCGTCCAGTGTCTTCGCCACGCGGCAGATATCACCGTACTGATTCGTAACGTCTTCATTGTCGTGTGGCAAGCATGCCAGCGCTTCTTCGATCTATAGCCGTGCCAAGCGCGTCGCTCGTTGCTGAAACACCGACGCGTTGATGTTTTTATCCCGCAGTGTTGAAATCAAGTTCATACAGTGACGTGAGTGTGCTGAGGCCTCGTGTACTTGGAATGGCAGGGAAACTGTCAGTTCTTGCATCATACCATGAAAACAATCTCGTCGATCACTTGCTCGGATTCTGTACTGGTTTGACGTAGTAAATTCGTCTTCAGTGCCGGAAATGCTATTTGTATCATCGTTGTCTGGGTATCGAAGTTGAAATGTCTCGAGATCACTCTCCTTCGAATCTATCACATCCGTTTGAGCCGTTAATAGAGGTTGCTCGGAGATGGTTTTCGATTAGTTAGACTTCCTTGGGTGTGTTGCCTTCGGATCACTTACTGCGCGGGCGAGTATTTCTTGTCGGTTTTTGTAGAGGTTGCAAACCGCAGCACGGCTGACGCTGAATTCCTTAGCGAGAGTGACCTGCTGCTCACCGTCATCGATCCGCTTGATAATCTCCCACTGATCTCTCTCGCATAGATATCTTTGATGTACGTTTGCGACGAGGGGCATCGAGTTGAATGGTTATCTTCACCTTTGATGCCTCGTTGCCTTGGTAAGAGAATTCGGGTGCAATTTCGCGCGTGTCTTGATCGTAATGAATCTTGTTATCAAGCCACGACAACAACGCTGTTTTTAGTTTTTTGTCAGAGTCGACTGCCGAATCCACAATACACTCTTGCGTTCATCGCTACTGGCATGGCATTCTGGAGTGGGACGCGAGATCGAGACTTCGATTTGGACGGCATCTTCACGCCTTACCCCGTGGTGGGTGTTTCCGTCGAATTCTGCACCATTATTTAACGCCAGTCTTTGGGTTTTGGTGCGAAAACTCGATTAAGGGATCGCTGAGCTCCCATTTCGCCGTTTTGAAGTGTGCTTGTGGTTAATTTTAGTAATATATATTTGATCGCGTGGCCCGAGCATTGTCTCGATGGACACGTCACTATTGCTACGAGAATGAATGTTGTATTGTAAAGTAGCCTAGGACTTCCGTCACCTGTCAGTTGGATCATGCCACCATTGATGTCTTCGACTACATGTATACCATAATGCACCTTCAACAACACCATTGATGTGTGGTTTTACGGCATGCCAAAGGTACCCGTCGATGGCATCGACTCGATGATCGAGAGATGTGATCCCATAACCACTCCGTTCCTTAGCATCTTAGGAAACATCTTTTGTGCCGAGTTCATCAGTCTTCGAACCTGATGTCGGGGCTCAGAAATGTTAGTACTAAACTTTACTACACATGCTGCAGTACTTGAAGTAAATAGTATGCACGTCACTATAAAGAAACGTTGCAACGAGTTCCGCACCCACACCGGAAACTGAGTTTCCATGATGATCCATAATATGGAGCAGTACCAATTTCCAGAACGCTCGTAGGATTTTGATTCGAACGTGTCGAGTGTGCTTGAGGTAAGTTTCAGCTCTACAGCACGGTATCCAGCAGTACTCAGCGACAAATTGCATTCGTGGTTAGGCATTAGTTATTAAATAGCTCTATCAAGTTGATAGTCACTGTCTTCTGGTAAAACATGAGTAACACAATATAGTCGCGTAGGAAATCACTTCTAACAGAAAACGGTAAGAAAAATACTACGTTATCCATATATACGGCCACAAAAAATCATTATCAGTAAGTAATCACAACTATTACATGACCACGATGCAGCTGAATGCCGTGACACGAGAAATTATACCAGTGGTCGGTGGCGTGAGCATAGGCTTGTTTTATAAAGCGTTTTTACATTCATTTATCTTATTCTTAATACCTTACCCCCCCCCCCCCCCCGAGTAGAAAAGAAAAATCAGGATTTCACTCTGGATTCTCTACAGTACAGTTTTGGTTCTTTCCTCGGCATTCCGAAAACGCTGGATGAAGTCACCAATTCCTGACCGGATCGGTCGTTGTGCACGCTGTCCACTTGTGCCGTAACCAAAGTGACACCTAAGCGTAACAAGGTAGCGAGAGAAAAAATGTAAGGGGGGTTAGATGTATGTCAGTCCAAAGTATCGTACTGGGGAATTTATTGTACACATGCGGCAGACCTTCAAAGCAGGGATGCTCGAAATTAAAAGTTGTATTTTAATTGAGGCCCAACGCCCGAGCCAATCAAAAAAAAAAATGTTTAATTGCAAATTTTCTGCAAACAAAGTCGTGCTTCGCGTTGAAATTTATGATCCTTTTTCCTTTTCAATGTAACGATTCCCTACCCTTTAGGTAGACAAAACCTATTAACGTTTGTGAAGGTTTAGATTTCTCGACAAAATCTATTAGCTTGGGATTTCCTGTAGTGACGCATCTCCTGCGCCTGCTTCGCAGCTGCAGCATCTGCATAGCACTTTCATTTTACTACAGTAACCGCATACAAGTACTTCGTATATGCTACAGTGCGCGCCATCAATATGTGCGCACCCCTTGCGGTTTAATTTCGGCGTTTTTAGCACTGAAACTGGATCAGTGGCTATCGATATTTTATTTTTGCGGACGACTTGCGTCCATTATTGCGATAGTGCCAAAAGTCTGTGTGCATACATGTTATTAGCTTTCAACTAGGCTATATAGGCCAAACGGCATACCAAAAAAGTCGTGTCTTGTTCCCAGGGCCTCCGAAAAAAAAATGATGTTTCAATTATGGAAATAAATATTGCAAATTATTTATTTTTCGGTTGTGTCCTGAACATTGGCGTAATTAATATTTTGAGCCACTCTAATTTAGGTAATTTATTTACAGATCAACCTTAAGTTATATCCAAGGATGCACCCCTCGCCACCAACCCTTCGTTTGGTGTCACGTCTAACCGATTTACTCAGGTTCACTTTTAAATTTGCCAACAACATATCCAGTCTACTACAACAAGCTCTACAAGATGGTCCTAGCCCCCAGCACCCTCACTCGCTCGATGTTTACTCCGGCCCAGATTGCTGGGTTTTTCTTTCTGCCGTGCTACGACGAGCTCGACGAGATCATACTCGAGTATTTTCGCTGTCGTTGCGGCACAGTTGTAAACAAACCCGTCGCAACGGGTTTTCTAACCTGGTGTCTCACGTTCGAAGCGAGCAACCCGACTATGAGAGTCTCATGCTTGCGGCTACAACCGCCGAGACGGGGTCTATCATCAACTACGTGCGCCGTTCGTCCCTCAACCTCTTCAGTTGGCTCGAGTGGATTTTGAAGAACAACCTACCGCTGTCGTTCTGCGAGAACGAAGCGGCGAGACGGTGAGCGGAGCTGTTTCTAACATATTTCTATTTTGACACGCTTCTAATAATTTAATTTCTAACTTATTATTCTAGATATTCTAACCTAGATCCGAGCTGTGTGGAGACACTGATCACTGGGATGAGCAGCTTGACGCGCGCTGTTGAGCGCATCATCGGGGCAGAGCTGCCGGAGCGCTTCGGCCTTATCCTTGACGGATGGACTCACGCCTTAGAGCACTATATTGCACTGTATGTTCGTTATGAGGTGGGTGGTGTCATCAAGTCCCCCATCCTGTGCATGGCCCCTCTGCTCAACGAAGAGGAGGAAGATCTCTCGGCTCAAGGCCTCATGGAGTTCCTCGCCACCATGCTGCCCAGGGACTACGGAAAACAGCTGGGGAATTGCTGTTTCCTGGTAGCTGACAACTGTGCAGTAAACCGGCGGTTGGCGACGCTAATGGGCGTGCCGCTGGTGGGTTGCGCCAGCCATCGTCTCAACCGCGCGGTACAAGTTGAAATGGCTGGCTATGAGATTGACCTGGATACCGTGCAAAAGCTGATGATTCGGCTGCGTACTTTAAGCCAGTCAGCCAAGCTCAGGTAATAACGGTTTGTCAAATGTGGTGTTTTGTACATCTTATTTCTAAATTATAGAAATATCTAATTTATTCTAATTTGTTTTTGTAGGAGTAAGACGAAGCTTCGGCCAGTTATCCGCCAGGACACACGGTGGGGATCGACGTTCGCGATGGTTACTATTCACCCTGCTCGAGTTCATCGACACTAACGACGCCGACATTGCCGAATTGGCGCCAACACCCGCGTGCAACCGCCGCCTCCGCGCTTTGCTGAAAGAATTGAAGAAAGTCGACTCAGTATCGAAAGCACCATAAGGGGAGGACGTGTCGCTTCTGGACGCCCGAGTTTGGCTAGATGGAATAATTTCCATCAAGCCTCACTATGCACGCTTCATTGATGAGTCTATTGTTCAAGATATTATTGTTGTACTGCTCATTATTAAATTTTTTAATATGTTTTTTTATTAGGTCCGCGTGCCGAGATCGTTCATAGCCCAGATTTTGAGGCAGGGTGCGTCCGCGTCTTGGCGGGAAATTGGAGTCGTCTCACCCGTGCAGAGAAAGCTACGCTGTCACCATTCGAAAGGACGAGCTCGAATACCGAGACCCAAAACGAAGAGGAGCAAGAGGAGACGTATTTCGTCGAGCAGCTCCACAAGCGGCGCCTTCTTGCCCAAAAGGAGCCAACGTACTACTTGCTCCACGCGATCCCGGCTACTTAAAACGTAGTCGAGCGTTTTATCAGTGTTCCTCGCACTGCGTTTGGCCAGGAGCGCCATGGCTTGCTTCCGATCACGCTGGAAATGATCCTTTTTATACGGGAAAATGGTGCGTACTGGAACGCACAAACAGTAGATGAGGCCACGCGCTCGTAGATGTTATTATGTTTAATAGCAGCTAATCCGTTGGTTATTGCAACAGTAACGCCATAATTTATTTTGTTGAAAGCTCTAACCAGTTATGTATTGGATCCGCACAAGCTTCCATTGCAATTATTAATCTTGGCTCGAATGGCAAAATAAACAAAAATATCATTTTCGGATCCCCTGCTTGTTCCACTTCATATTAAAATATGAAGTGCTGCACGAACCATTCGCGTAAATTAATACCTGTCTGAATGGCGGGTCAATGTAGGATTACAACTTTAGGACCGTTGCTCATGCCCGACATGCTTTTGTAAAAAACAAAGGCCACGACGCTAAAGAGCGGACCAATACACGACGTTTTTGGTACGCCGCGTGGCCTATATAACCAAGTAGAACGCAAAAAACACGTATGCACACGACTTTTTTAGTATGCCGCTTGGCCTATATAGCCTAGTAGAAAGCTAATAACATGTATGCACACAGACTTTTGGCACTATCGCAATAATGGACGCAAGTCGTCCGCAAAAATAAAATATCGATAGCCACTGATCCAGTTTCAGTGCTAAAAACGCCGAAATTAAACCGCAAGGGGTGCGCACATATTGATGGCGCGCACTGTAGCATATACGAAGTACTTGTATGCGGTTACTGTAGTAAAATGAAAGTGCTATGCAGATGCTGCAGCTGCGAAGCAGGCGCAGGAGATGCGTCACTACAGGAAATCCCAAGCTAATAGATTTTGTCGAGAAATCTAAACCTTCACAAACGTTAATAGGTTTTGTCGTCGCCCTCGCGCTTAGGTACTCTTTTTTTAAAATATTTTTTAAATAGGTGTACTTAAGCGCGAGGGCGACGACACAGGTAACATTTGTATAGTTTATTAATCCTACACAGGTATAGATGTCCATGGCCATAATGGTACAATCTCACTGTATTTGTGTATTTATACCAAAACAATACTATAAATTTATGGAAAGTTTTGAAACACCAACCGAATCCTCCCTTAGCTCTGAAATAAATTTCAGAGAACAACATAAAGTTGCCATAGTAAAGTACAGTGACAGTTCTGCCGAACCTGTACTGAAGGAACAACGCTCGTGCCGCCTCCGCTGCGCAAGAAACAATGGTGCTTTGAGCGTTGTTGTATGTGTTTAAGCGAAGAGTGCACCCAAACAAACTGTCAGTGTGACACTGTACAAAAGTTGGCTGTACGGGTTAACAACAGTTAGCATCTGTAGAAAATGCAGCCACTATTAAGATGTAAATACGCAACGAGAACTACCATTAGAATCTAAAATTGATACACCACGTAGTTTTATGAAGACCTATGGTGATTTCATTAAATGATCTTCATAAAAACTAAATGAAATCGCCATAGATCCTAGAAAAAACTATTATGGGAAACCGATGTGGCCAGTGATCTGGTGGTTGACGCAGGTTGCTTGGATTGGTGCAGCACGGAACATTCATCCACGGCCTATTATAAAATTGCTGGCATTTACTTCCCGCTAGTTGTGCCCAGCATATTTTTACTGCTAGGCAAATACCCCACATCATGTCGTGTATAGCATGAGATTCATAATTGGTTGGGCCAATTCGAGGGTATCGGTTGGCTGTGTAGACGGCCGTTGTGAACCAGCGCGAACCGTAGCTGCGGGTAACGTCCAGAGATGGTATAGAAGCACGTTAGGTGCCAGTATTTACGGCCAGAAATGAATCTTTATTTGATCGGGGTTGGTGGTCTCTGCGTTTTAATTGGGATAATTGTTAGACAACTTGTTTTTCGCGCAACCCTGCTTCAAAGGAGCTGACCACCGTCACGAAATATGTCTGGTTGGTAGCGATTTCCCAATCTTTAGTGAGATGAAGTAGCACGGCACAAGCATCACTCCCGGTGGTACATTGAATGTCGAAGAGGAACACGACTTGGTCCACGCTGATAGCCGTTAAATGTGTTTATACACTAGATAGTGATCCACCACGATGCCTGGTGTGTTGCGCTGCTTTAGATGGCTTCGTTGATCTTGGTTCCTTTGACATTGCTGCATTAGTCAGCCCCAGCAGCTCGAATCTCACCCCCCTCGTCTTTACTCAAAATGATCTCAGCCTGCATGTGTAAACCTCGTTTACATTGCAGGGGCTTAATGGGCGGTCATTTAGTTTAACCGACATCTCCGACGAAGCTGGCGTCGAATCGGCGACAACTGTGATGAAGCTAGTCCTTCAAAAACCGATATACGGTCCTCTTAGTACTATCTCCGACGCACAAACGCAACACCACGTAACTTGTTGAGTAAAAGTTGCGTGAACTCCCAGAACTTGACTAGCGCAATTCCAGGGACGATGAGTCGCAGTTGTTATTGCAGATGACGATCACGTCACTGAGGTCTTGTTTGCTGGTGGCAGGCGCGGGGATGGGCTTCTCACACTGCCTCGTTGTCTTTCTTCTTCCTTCTTCCGGTCTCGCTGGGCCCTATCGCTTGCCACTGCAGCTTGATCCAGATAACTCCTTTGCGGCCCGATCCAGATTCTGCGATCCGATCCGATATCGCGGTCCTTCCAGACGAAGTTCTCCTTTCTTGGTCACACTTCGTCCCTTTCGCTTGCTCCGGTATTCCTTCCGTCCCACACCGGGAAATGCGTCCGTGTGGTCCGCCCTTCGGTCGTGCGCGGCCCTATCGTTTGTCTACACGTGGCCTCTCTCCATCAGTAGCTCGGCCCTTTCGCTTGCTCTGCTCCGACGTGCCTTATTTAAAGTGCCTTCCTGTCAGACACTGGGGGGGGGGGGGGGGTAAGAAGAGTACATGCAGCTAATCGGTCGTAGCGCCCAGCCCTACGTAGCTTGTACGGTCGGGGTCGATTCTCCTACTTGATAAATGTTTAGGCTCGAAAGCGATGAAGTCGTGGGCAACAAGAGTGTATTACTTGTTCTTGGTACTTGTGCGCTTGGGCGCCAATTGCGGACTGGCTGTATCTACTTTATGCCTGCCTTTCCTGCTTGCCGACACGACGGCTGCCATTACGGAGTCTTACCTGGCTTCTTTGCCCTTCCTTGGTGTCCTCTGCCATCTGTCTTGATCGTCTAGCGGCTCGCGCGTCGTCTTGCATATCCGAAAATAACTTATACTGCATCTAAGTATAGAGGCGAGGAGCCGGTGCGGACTGGCTTTCCGGGAGCAAACCGGTATTACCGATCCGATTTGCATACTCGTCTTGCTACCGATAACAAACCGGTATCCCCCCGGTAATCGTACCCATGATTGGATGCACAGTCGATTCTTCGCTCGTTCCGGAATTATCACTTTGGGTCTTCGCAAAGTCGCTTCTCCACACAACGGCTGAAATATTAGTCGACGTTGAGAGGTAAGCTTTTAAGGAGCTAGTTGTTTTGTTTCGACACTTCTTCGGGTGCTTTGGATTTCGGATCAGTCACTTTACAGTTGAGCACCTCCCAGCGATATTTGTAGAGATCGCAGTTCGCAGCGTGGCTGTCATTGAACTCCTTTGCAAGTATCGCTTGTTGCTCACCGCTGTCAATCCGCTCTATTATCTCATGTCGGTCACTTTCGCCTCGCAAAGATATCTCGCGCGTTTTTGTGGAGGTGCGAAGAGTTGGATGGTGAACTTCATAGTTGGCGCACCATTATTTTCTTGAGAGGTAGACAAGGAAACCCGTTTGGTGGGGGTTGATCGTCTTGTCGATCGGTGTGAAGCTTTTTGACCATGAAAGAAATGTCGTCCTCACTTCTTTGTCTTCTTCATTCATAGAAACTTCAAAAGATATCTGTTTTCGCTTGCGTGGTGCTGGCATCATTCGACTTAAAAAAATGGTGTGGAAGTTTGGTTCAAAGAGATACTCGAGGTGTTAGTATCGACAGCTCCGATTTCATATGACGCCGATGCCAAAAACTGAGAAGCTGTTTGTGGGGTTAACACCAAAGGGAATAGCGGTGGGATTCTCTTTCCTGCAAAATTACCCTTTTTTGCTTTCGCTTTTTAGCGCGCGTGGTTTGCAATGGGCCTACTTCAGATTCTGACTCCTAGAGTTGTGGCTCAGTCTTTTGTGTTCACCATGCGCTATTAAGACGAGTTTTTGCTGTAGTTGTTATCTCCACGGTACCACGTGCCAGCACCGTTTACACGACGCACTCGGTGTGTCATAAATACCAATGTGTTGTTCACCGTCCTCGAATGATGTCCTTCAAGGCCAGTCTGCAATGTGAAGGTGGAGTTCATTAGATGAACTAACCTGTAAAAAACAATTGCTGGGATAGTCTTAGGATAAAAATCTTACTATTTATAACGCTTATATTGTACAGGTAATGCATTATTACAAGCAGCAATAAAATGGCAAGCATTTTATTTGTCTTCCACTCGCTAACGATCCATCCGACCATTCCACTTCTAGACCAACCACTATAATAGGGTTTGCTTTGCAGGGCTACGATGTGGTGTCAACGCAGTCTTGTACTATACCCATATATGTAGCCTATCTTACACCATACAGTACTCTGATTCGAGAGTTTATGTTGCGTCTTGGCTCGCAGAGATTAGGCTTGAGTCGGTGGGTGCTTCAAGGGTGGCCTTGGCTGGCAGAGGGTCGCCCTTAACGAGATCGACTTGAGCTTGAGAAGGAAAATTGAAAAGAAAATTTAAGTTTTGGATGAGCGTTCTCGCTCTTTAAGATTACTGTTATTTTCAAACATTCAAAATATTCTCGTTCTTCTTCTTCGCGGTAGATCTTCGTGCTGGCTTATTCTTGTTGGCGCGATAGGCTTCATCCATAGCAGGCAGGCAGTCATGTCATCCCAATGAACTTCTGCGGTTAACAAAGGCAAATGCGTCGGATGCTGACATGTTGCATCGTCGCTCCTTTGTCGATGGTGACCGTGCCACTGCTGTGTACTTGCTTGATCGTGCACGCGCCGTGAGCTACAGGGATCGGAATGCCTTGGGGCACGTAACATCGCAGCATCTCCATTGTTGTAGAACTGCTCGATGCGCTTGATGTGCTCGGATCGTGTCAGCGAGGATCTCCTCGGATCTTCTCTTGGACATGTAGCTCCAGTGGCTTGGTGGGGCTGGCCGGAGATCATATCCTGGCCGAACACGAGCTGACGCATTCAGGATACTGTGGTAGCTGGTGCGCACGGCGAACGCTGCGTGGTGTAGTGCCTTCTTGCAGTCCACGTTCTCGTAGCATCGGATAATGTTGAGCAGTTTAAGGTGAGCTCGCTTGCAGATGGCGTTGGCTTGTAGGTTCTTTACGGCTACGGGCGCGTCCTTGATACCGTAGTCCCGTACGAGTTCTTGAAGCTCGTCACCGGTAAACTCGGGTCCTTGGTCATGGAAGAGTCGACTTGGACGGGGATATCGGCAGAACCATTGCCGATGAAGCTCTCTGCTGTAGTTAGCGCCTCCTTTTTGGGCTAGATGGCAACCTCGAGTCAGCGTGCCGCGTGGTCAATCATAACGCCGTATCCGCCTACGTCGTAGGGGCCGATCAGGCCCACGTGGACTTCGTCCTAGGGGTTAGCCGGCTTGAGTGACCTGGGTGGGGGGGGGGGCAAGAGTCCGTATCCCTGCGTACCATCGTGCACCTTTGCACGCTTGCACACTAAGTACTTCTTGATGTACTTGGCGATGGAGGCCTCCATGCCGGGTCAGTACAGGACTAGCCGCGTCGCCTTGAATGGACACTCGTGGTCTGGGTGTCCGAGGTTGTGGTGGTGCCAGCTTATGAGATTTTCTCGTAGGGACTCGGGGATAACTACCCGTTTCTGGTATTCGACCAGAGAACAACCGAGAATGGCATAAGCTAGTAGTCAGGAATGTTGGTGTCGGCGAGGAACGCAGACTTGATCGTCCGGATCATTGCGTTTTAGTATTGATGATTGCGTAGGACGGCGCCGTGCATAACGCACCCAGGCTGGACCGTTGCCGCGTAGATCTCTACATTGAGTGCCTACTGTTGGCCGGACTCGAACTTCATCCGTGAGAAGGCATCTGCACCGATGTTCTTGGAACCTTGGATGTTGTGCAGTGCGAGTCGGTACTCGGAGAAAAGCGTCCAGCGCTTCACGCGAAGATTCATCTCTGTAGGGTAGACAGGTTTTTAGTGTCAGTGTGGACCACAACTTCAAAGCCGAGTAACATAGTTCTGTACTCGCGAAGTAGGGATACGACCGAGATCAGTTCCAGCTCAACAGTCGTATAATACATGTTTAGTGAAACGTAACGGGAGTAGCAGGCCAGATTGGATCTCTGCTCTGGTACACGTGGAAGGGCCGTTCGAAGTCCGGAAACGCCAGAAGCACCGCTTCAGCGAACGCCTTCTTGACTGCGTGAACGTGTCGGTGCCGCTCTGTATCCAGGTAAACGGGATCTTGTTGCTCGTGAACAGGTTGAGTTGAGCACATAGCGCAGCTTTGTTGGGCACCACGTCGCGGTAATAGTTGACTATACCGAGGAACCTTCGCATTTCCTTTCGATTCTTGGGTACTGCGATATGTTGTATGGCTTAGATCTTCTTGGCTTGAGGCTGGATGCCTTCGGTCGTCAGCGTAAAGCCGAGGTAATCTACGGAATTTAGTCACGTAGGATATGGCACTTGTGGTCATTGAGAGTGACATGGTACTTGTCTAGTCGCTCAAACACCACATTAGGGTGTTCTAGGCGTTCCTCCTCGTTGCGAGAGAACATCAGAATGTCTTTGTGGTAGACTATGACGAGATCGAAATCTCCAAAAATCTTCTCCATGGGCGCTTGGTACACACCCGGAGCGGTTGCTATACCCATGGGGAGACGCTTGTACTGGAACTTACCCCACGGCAATCAGAACGCAGTGTACGGGCGGATAACTTTGGCTAGTAGACCTGCATGGTAACTCATGTTTGTATCGAAGGATGAGAGGCACTTGGCTCCTGCCAATCGCACGAGGGCCTCGCGGATTTTGGGCGCGTAGCATGGACTGCTTCTCAAGTACTTGTTCAGCAGTCGAAGCCGGTAACGAGCCGTTTGGCTTGATAATGAAGAAGGCCGGCGAGGCCATTTCCGAGTCGTAGATCAGCTCTAGGACGTCTTCATTGATGAGTGCTTGTATTTGCTCCTTGGCCTTGGCTTCGTTGCTTCTCGGGACCGCGTACAGTTTTGCATGCACTGGTTTGAAGTCAGGAGAAAGTGGTAGTACGTAGTCGTCGAACTTCATTCGTCCGGGCTTCCCGTTGTAAAGACGCTCGTACTGTTGGAGCATCTTCCGATAGCGTGCTGCTAGCTCGCCAGACACCGTGCGCGGAATGAGCTCAGAAGGTCGGACTGCACTGTCGTCCGTCTCTTTGTGAGATAATGTAGCGCCCGGAGAGCGCGTGTTCAGTGCTGTGGTGCCGCCATCCCACAGGACGATCTTGGCTTTAGCGTTGAGCACAATGCCCAGTGCTCCCTTGAGGTCATGTCCGATGACCATGGGGTCTGTTATGCTCGCAAGGATCTCGAACCGGTGGATGGTACGCACTGACGGGTTGAGTTTGGCATACTTGAACTGCACGATTGCACTACTGTCACTTTTGACGGGACCTCCTGCGGTCTGAAATGTCGTGTTGGACGCGACTTGCCTGCGACCGTGCTTGGCGACAGCATCCATCGTCGCTGCACTGATCTTTGACGCTCAGCTATCTAAGAGGCCATCGATCTTGGTTACTCACCGTGAAGCTGCGCTTCGATGCGAAATAGCGCCTTGGTTGTACCGGGTTTCCTGTCGACCATACAGATGAACTTGAACTCATGGTCGTCGTCACTTGACGACTCGCTGCCCTCGCTCTTCTACACTCGTGAGTACTTCTTGATCTGGGACTTCTGATTATTGGTTTCGCCCTGCTTCTGTTCAGCGAGCTGCTGCATCTTGAGAGTAAAGCAGCCCGCTGTGTTGTGAGGCGAGGTCTGGTGATACGTGCACCATTTGTCTTGTCCTCTTTGCACGGGTGCGGCATATTTCCCGCGCTTGTTTCTTTCATTGCCGCTCTTGTTCCGGTCCGAGTTTGCTGGGTTTGCTCAGGTCTGGGTAGCGCAAAAGCTTGTGCTGGCTGCTGTTTTTGTCCTTCGGGTTGGACCTCTCGCGCGTCTCAACACACTCAAAGTACTGGAGGAGCTCGATCATCCACTTGTGGACGGGTCCAGGACAGAGGCTGTGAGCTTGTGCTGTCAGGCGCGAGGCATGACACGCTTGAGAAAGCGGCACTGTTGTACCTCAGGGGTGCTTTCCGTGTTGACCGGTAGCTCGCCAAACAAAGCGACGGGGTCCTTGAGCCGTATGTAGACTTGTTGAACGGTCTCGCTGGAGCGATTGGACAGGATTCACAGCTCGTCGTCGAGGGTCTTACTGTAGTCCAGCGGTCAAGCTGCTGCCCAATGCTCGCGTTGAACTGGGAGAAAGGCATGCCGTCCTGCACCGCCTGTTTCGCGGTGTCTTCGACTTCGCTCTTCAGTTCGCCGTCGAGTAGAAGCAGTAGCGGCATTGCTGTTTCTTCGACGGTCCAGCCTATCCTTGGAACGAGGCTCTTGAATCGCATGCTCCAACGAAACCAGTCCTTGGCGTTGCCCCGTATAACTTGGGGGTGGTGATCTTTGCCGTGTCGGCCGGAGCGCACTCTGTAGCGGGGCTTGTGATGATGGTGTTCGTGACGTAGTCGTTCTTATCTTGGTACTTGGGCCTCATGTTGGAAGGTCGTTGTGCTTGATCCGTTCCAAATTGATCTTATCAGGTATGTTAGTTGTCCAGATCTGTCCTCAGATCTGATATATCAAAATAACGCGTCTCGGCTCGCAGAGGGTCGCTCTTGAAGAGGTCGACTTGAGCTTAAGAATAAAATTTGAAAAGTAAATTTAAGTTGTGGATGAGCATTCTCGCTGTTTTTAAAGCGAGAACACTCATCCATAACTTTTAAAAGAAACTACTGTTCTTTCAAACGTTCATAATGTTCTCGTTCTTCTTCTTCGCGGTGGATCCTCTCGCCATCTTATTAATATTGGCGCGACAGAGGCTGGCAGCCAGGGAGATGGCCAATTGAGGCCCCCTTGCCAATCAAGGATGCCAGAAGAAAATGCTATTTGAAAAAACATGTATTTTAACTGGCCGCATACAAGGTATCATATAAGAGACAGGTCGACACTCCATAGTGGTATCAAGTGGCCCTTAATTGACAGGACCATCATATTGATGCGTTTTTTTATCGGGTCCACAGTGCGTATTTCCTTGGCGTAAAACATCGGGATAGTCAGGGAAATGCATAGACGAAATCGTCAGCTTTTGTTTGGTGTCCATACCATAAAAATTCCAACTGTCCGACCGGGATTCCAACCGATACCGGTATAAATGTCTGGTTTTAAGATCGGACTTATTCGCGACCTGCGGGCTGTCCCACGGGAATATACATACTAAGGTTACTATAAAAATACCTGCTCTCTCAGACCACACAGCCATTCTCGACAACAGACCAACACCGCGACGACGGTGAATGTGGCGCGTCGATCGGCGGCTCTCTTGCGACCACAAGGCCTCCGCTGGAGCCCTACGCGCGCCGTACGGCTGCCAAGACATCGCCTGCCTCTCCCACCGTCGGCACTGCCCCAGACTGTCCCTACGATGTAAAATGGACCTGCCGGGTCGGTATGCTGCTGGAAGCGTAATAGGCCGAAGCTGCGGTAACTGCGAAGCAAGATTTCGCTTAGATCATTGGTAAGTGTTTGTCATTACTCAAGTATGTGTGCGGTCACTGACTTGTTGATTCAGCTTGACTTGTACTATATTATGGATGTTTTAGTGCGCGAGCTGGTTCCCAATCTATCAAGTCATGTTATCTCGGTTATGTATTGCGGCTGATCTGATAAGCTCCTGCGTGGTTAGTTTATTGCGCTGCACCTTTGTTTCTACAGGACTAGACCTCCGTGGATATGAAGCGAATAAATCGAGGCAACACAGCCGATGGGGAGAATCGACGACGTCTCCACGCTCGACATGATCGTGGAGCTTGGTAATGCGCCTTCATCGCAGTACCTCCTGCTGCTGCCGTGAGACCGTTTGCTTTTAGGAAGGATAGCGCAGCGTCTTGGGCTTTCTCGCCCAGCGATAACACCTCGCTTTCGAAGGCGGGGGACGCAGTATCGAGCGCAAGTCCACTGGGTAAAAACAACATCACGTACCCTGTGGTGTGTCTACACTCGTACAGCATTGTCTTTTCGACAAAGCGTGAAGTGTACAAGCGTGGCTCAGCCGTAAACCACTCGGAACATACTGCCGAAAGCAATTGCGGGCCTTTATCTTGGGACACACGGCTTGATACACGCCTTGTTGACTATGCTGTGAGTCACGTGTAGCTTTAGGCTGACGTGGAGCTGATGATGCAGCATCTACCTGGGGGATCCGAGCTCCTACATCCAACGGTGAGTGAAGCTTCGACTCTACAGCTGAAAGTCGCTCTTCCAAGCGCTTGCTTTGCAGGATTAGTACGCTAATTTGCTCGGACTGGCGTTAAACGAGGCTCAGGACCTCTACCGAATGGGAATCAGCGCTACCCGTCTTGCTTATATATGATGGGGTCGAGAAAGCTCGACGGATCGTATCACCCCATGCCAGTACTTCAGGTTCCCTATGACATGACTTCTCGTACTCGCGAAACAAGGAAGCTGCATTTTGGGGTAATGCTAGATGACAGTGGCTGTAAAGACTCCAGCAAGCAACATCCTCATCGATGTTGATAGGATCCTCGGCGAAGCTTAGTGAGCTCGTGAAGAGCAGGCCCTTGAGCTTCTCGGCGCGAGATAGCACAGGATACTACAAGGCACGCAGATACGGGAGCCGAGCACCTTCCTTAGGCCACCATCCGCTCAAAATCCGTGCCAGGTTTTGGTCAGCCTGTGTGGTACCTGACATGCACCCGAACGCCGTATTTACTTGATCCTGTTACCAGGCGCCGCGCTCAATGATCCAGTTTTCGGCTTGACTTCCGTCGTTGGCGTGCATGGCAGCTCCTCGAAGAAACGAGTGGGAAGTAAGTCCATTCGTAAGCTTTACATGCTTGCGATCTGCAAACTGCTTGACTATTATCAGCAAGCGATTCACGTATGCTTGTGCACCAGGGACCGACCTGCCACCCGCTGTTTGTTTAGCGTCTCCTAAGGTCGTGCGGTTTTCGTATGCCACAAGAAGCGCTACGAGGTTGATGCAGCGGAGCTGCCGTAGCTTTAGCGTCAGAGGAAGACGTTCGACTCAAAGAGTCCGTAATACAAAGTTTATTATCCGAAGGAACTTTAACACATCCCTAAACCAGGGCGCATAGTTACTAACTCGAAATAACTCTTTTGCTTCCAAAATCCGAAGTGATTTTTTATCTTTATTGCGGCCAAGCCGCTATTTATGTTTAACTATCTAACATAGTTAAACTTAATCAAATGCGGCCCTCAGCCTATGTACTGAGGCCACCGTAAATTCTATACGTCATGTACTGAGAGTCTGTTAACTCTCCGGGTACGCCGTACCCATGTGTGCGCCACACCGTGCAGCCCCGTTACACTCTCTCCCACTACGACGATATCTGACCAGTTCTCGTAATTTCCTCAGCGAGGTCTTGTCTTGTCAAGACGTTAGAGATCATCGTCTGTCACCTCCGCGTCTGTAGCTCTCCAAGCTCAATTAACGCTTTCGCATCTTGGATGCCACACACGACACCATCGGCCCACGGCCCAAGAATATCTGCGCCCCGCGCTCCACGTCGCCCAGCGTCAGCTCCCCGAGCCACTTCCTTCCTCTCTGTTAGAGAGTATCATCGCGAGCACCGCCGGCGCCGCTCCATGAGTCGCCAGACGCCTACTAACCAAACTGCGGGCTCATCGGAGCAACGCGCGCCGCGCAGAGCGAATGAACTTCTGTTCAAAGAGCTCGAGGAGGGGCACCTCGATCAGGGTGATCCCATAAGCAGAGAGTCACGCTCGAACCCCGCCTCTCCGAGGTCCCACGTTAGCGCTCCTCAGTCGCCACTACGGCGAGAGTCAAATCCGTTCCCCGAACGCGTCAACCCCGTACGCGTCTTGCGCGATGCGCCTCCGCTACCGTCTCGGCATGATGAGGAAGATCACTACGATCCGAACGTCATTACCATTGACTTGGACAAGGCCCAGGGCCGGCAGATGTCCGAGGAGCAGAGCCCACAAGCGTCGTATCGACCTGTGGCTCGGCCACTGACGCACGCCACGCGCCGCGACTACGGCTTTCAGCCAAAAGATCCTGCCCAGACGGCCCGCCGTGCTGCGCAACAGCTCTTGGACACGTACGTGTGTGGGCCTGCGGCCGCTACTGCTGACGAGCAAGTGCAGAGACACCAGCTCCGTGAGCGCATTCTGACTCCACAAGTCACAACTCCCCAGGAGTACCGAGAGCGCCGACGGCTGCAGCTGCGCCAGCAGTAAGTGCCTGCCATACGCATAGTTCCTGTGGTCCTTTATCAAGGAGAGACGATGGCTGCGTATGACGCACAATTCGCAAACTGGGTTGAGCACTCTTGACGGCTTCCCAGCTATGATGCTCTTCGAGCTAGTTTCTCCGAAAGTGATGTTCGTCTTGAGCGACGTCTGCGCCTGGACTTCGCAAAGTCGAAGGCGCCGCCACGTTCCAGGACCCCGTCCACAATACTACGAGACCATCCAATCTTCTGCTCCCGCTGCGAGCGCCGCTCCTACTCATGAACAGGCTGCTCCAGCCACCGATCAGCGCCTGAGCTCGGCTGCCGATCTGTCTCCTTCCCACTCTAGTGGGAAGCGCTCAGCGCCTGGCGACGCCGTCGCACGCCGTGGTGGCGCTTCGGCATCGGATGAACCCGATTATAAACGTCCATGATGTCTGGGCAGTCTTGCCGAAGGGGGACCTCAAACTCCCACGAGTTTTTTGAATGAGGATAACCCCACCACTTTACAAGATACTGGGTTTGACCCTGGCGTCGACACCTCCACAAGGCGTTCAACGTGATAGTGGAGCTCACCGTGCTCGTCGAGCAGAGCTGGAGGAGCTGGACCCTCGCGTCGCGACTCGGAGTGACTTGTTTGCGCTGGATCAGCGCGTAAGTTCCCTGGACCAGTATCTTGGAGATACAACTGGCTCCCTGAACCGTCTTGCAGACGATCTCGACGAGACCCACCGTCGTGTGGACTGGTTCGAGCAACCTCAGTCGGTTCAAAACCGGGTCGTGGACCTGGAGCGTCAAGTCGCTCAGCTGCAATGTCAGCTCGACTTGTTGCTGCGTCTTCAGCAGCTTGCTCCACGTCCTGTGGCCCCGCCACACGTCCCTGCTGCCCAACCTTCGGGCGTGGCTCAGCCACCTGCCGGGTCGGCGCTAACGCCGTCGCGCTCGCCTGAGCAGGATCCTGATATGGCTTGAGTAAGCCGACGTAGAAGACTGGATGCGTACGCATCTTCTTCGGAAGATGCAGCGTATACGCAAGGCCCTTCTCGGCCAAGACCTTGAACGGTCCCACGAACCGAGGTTTCAATTTTGTCTTGAAGACAGCAGACACTGCACGAGTAGGTAGGTTTTTAGCGTTTAATAAAACTAGATCTCCGATCTCAAACCGTTCCGAATTACATCTGCCTTTGGCATCAGCCTACTCCTTCTGAAGGTCTTGGCTCTCAGCCATAGCGTCACACACCTGTCGCAGGACACTCAGTCTCAAAGAGACAAAGTATTTAATTTGCTTGTGAACCGCAACAGGGCTGTCATCAGCCAGCCGCTCGGCTATTCCTCCCCCGCCAAGCCCTGAACCAATGCGTGGTGGCGTCAGTGGGACGCGAGGATTCACCAGGTCGTTCACGTAGAACGAAGAGAGGCCTGTCGAGGCATGCACTACATTATTCAATGCAAACTCGACGAGTGGGAGCATCTCACTCCAGCGTTTCGGCGGCTCAGCGCATACGCTTCGGAGGATGCCCTCCACAACGCGATTCACGCGTTCAGTTTGAACATCGATCTGTGGATGATCCGCTGTGTACATATTCAAACGAGTGCCGAGCACTCTGAAGAGGGAAATCCAAACCTTCGCGGTGAACCGCGGGTCTCGATCCGAGACAATTGCATCAGGCAAGCCATGGTGGCGAAAGACTCGGTCTAATAACAGCGAAGCTGTACCTTCACCATCAATGGTGTCGGGTACCGCCGCTAAGTGAGCCATCTTGCTCAACCGGTCCACGAAGACCACGAGACCCGTGGTGCCCGCCATATTCTTCGGAAGACCAAACCCAAAGTCCATACTGGTGGACTGCCAACATCCCGTGGGGACAGGTAAGCTCGCCAACGGTGCCGCCCCATTCGGCGCGGACTCGTCCGTTGACACGTCTCACACCTGCGTACGTAAGTGCCAACCCACTTTTACATCTTGGGTCACCAATACATCGAGCTCACCGAGCCATATGTCTTCTCACGACCCAAGTGCCCACCGACGGACGTCATAGAGGATACGATACTTGAGGTCCTCGTCATAAGGAACAACCACACGAGGGGTGTTCTCCGGGTCCGTGCTGTAATACAGCAGGCCACTATCGATGGAGTATCGTTGTAGCCTCGCGCGTAAGCGCTCTGACAGCTCCTTGTCCGAGTGCTTGAACTCCTCGCTCCCGAGAGCCCATAGCAGCGCTCCACACATCGCCATCGCATACATAGCGCGTACTAAGTCGGGCACTGACGACGTCACCGTCGTGGCATGGACTAATTCGTAGTCCGGCCTGCGCGACAGCGCATTGGCCACCACATTAAGCCGTCCCGACTTGTACTTCACCTCGAAGTTGTACTCGTCAAAGAAGGAGAGCCATCTTGCCATTCTCTGAGAAAGATGAGGCGACTGAGTCGCAGTGCGTAACGATGCATGACCAGTAATGATCACGAAAGGCTTGGAGCCGAGCAGGGACCCTGAACTTGACTAGAGTGTACTTCATCGCTAGTAGCTCTTTGCCATGAGCTGGATAGTTCTTCTCCGCAGCCTTGAGCTGGCGAGACCCAAACGCGATCACGCATTCACGCCCTTCGATGTCTGGTTGTAGCAAAGCACAGCCGATTGCGAAATCAGAGGCGTCGCAGACGACGCTGAACGGACGATCCGGGGCCGGTAGCGCGAGTACCAGCGCTCGTAGGAGACTCTCTTTCACGGCCTGGAAGCCTCCGTCGTGCTCGACGCTCCAACGTCAAGGTGCATCCTTCTTAGGGAGATCCGATAATGGCCGACCCATCCCCGCGTAGTTCGCGCTGTACACGTGCAAGTAATTGGCTAAGCCTAGCCACTTACGTAAGTACTTCTGGTTCTTGGGAACTGGTCAGTCTACGATGGTCTTGGCTTTGGCAGGGGCTGCCCGTAAGGTATGTTTTCCAGAAAAGAACCCGAGGAAAGGGATCTCCTCCGTGCTGAAGACGCACTTCTCCAAGTTGGCATACAACTTATTCGTGGAGATGCACTCGAGCACCGCTCGTAAATGGTCAATGTGGTTCTTCACGTCTGACTTCCCGTGCGCAGCACGACTATGAACAAAAATATCGTTTAAGTACGTATGCGCGGACGCCCGATGAGGCCGGAACAACTGCATCGCAGGACGGTTGAACGTTGCTGGAGCATTCGACAGCCTTTGGGTCATCACCAGCCACTCTCCGAGTATACCGTTCGGAGTACTGACCGCTGTCAGCGGGATGTCGCTCTCTCTGATGAGAAATTGGTAGTAAACATCGACCAAGTCGAGTGCACTGTATAACGTACATCCTACCATGTTGTTCTGCAGAACATCCGTGCGAGGAATCAGCGTCTGCGCCGGAATGGTGGCCGCGTTCAGCTGCTAAAAAACATGCACAATACGCCACTTGCCATTCGGCTTTCTGACACAGAAAGTGGGTGTTGAGTACGGAGACTTGCTCTCACGCACCAGTCCGCCTCGTGCTTCGCACGGAAGAACGCGTCAACGACGTCGCACTGTTCCTTCGGCAAGGACCGCTGCCGCGTCACGCAGTATTTGGTTCCTAGATCCAGGTCAACCTCGTGACTCACGCCTCGATCCGGAGGCAAACCCATCGGCGGGTTCCTTGAGACCACGTCTCCATACTCCTTACAGGATAGAACGGATCCGAAGGATATTTCAGGATCGCCGATCCACTTAACCCGCTCAGCGCCTTCTTGGTGCCCTCCATGACCGCTTCGTCCACGACGGACGAGGAGTTCAACTCCTCCTCAGGTCTTATCAAGACCACATCGGCTAAATCGCCCGCCTTCAAGGCCTCGCCGAACCCGGTAACGGACATCTCGGCTAGCTCTACCAGAGCGGACAGCGCGTCAAGGCTGATGTCGCCTTCGACCTCCCCCGTCACTCCATTTATTGCTGTGTACAGCTGCTCGCAGCGCTCACGTGGAGCCTCACCACTCGACGCGTTGAACACCTCGTCCGACGCCGAAGACGTCAGACACTCCGCGTCTTCTTCTTCTCTCCCTCCCCGGCCGAGCCCGGCCGGACGAGGGCGGTGCGGCGACTTCTCCGCCACCACCTCCGGGTGCAGCAGCACCAACACTCCTCGAAGGGGTAGCCGTGTCTCGCGAGACACTCGGCTCAGAGTACTGAGTGATCTAGATGTCACTTCGCCTGCATCCTTTGAGCCGCGTCCACGGTGCCTCGACTCGCAGTCGACCGCGGCCCTCGGGCCACGCAGCGGTAGGTAATCGACCAGATCTAGACCACTCAGTGGATGACGCGCCACTCCGCGCTCGTCGTCACCAGGACAAGCCGCTACCGCGTAGCGCACAAGTTCCGACATACCAATGTCCAGCACCACGGCCGCATCGGCCTCCTGATCGCGCCAATAGCGCTTTTGCTTCCTAGCTGAGGTGGTTCCATGACTCACCAATGCTTCACTAGGGGCAGTGTAACAGGGCTAGAGCTACCGTTACTGGCTTACACTATTAGTGTGAGGAAGCTCGCAATACTGAACTTGAATCCTTAGAATAAGGTAAATTCAACTCTGAATTAGATTAGGTCCAGGTCGAGGCCCTGGCCTTTTGTGAACCACCAAATGGTGTGTCAACTCCTAATAGGCAGAAAAGTCTCCTCTTTCAGCCAATCAGATAGAGACAACACAACACGCGCTATCCGCGTGCTTTTGTATACCAAACTATGTAACTCTACCTACATTTGTGACTTGAATGTTGCCCGTCGTATCACCCCCCCCCCCCTCTCTCTCTAAGTTGCGCTTACGGTTCCCTAAGCGCACTCTTGGGAATCTCCGAAGAACATCGACTATCGCAACTCGGCTGCCCGCACAACCCAAGCAGCAATGGCGCAGACTGGGGACGCACCGACGAACACTGGGGACGACGCAGGCGGGCATCCAACGCTGAGCCCGGCGCCGATACGAGTCTCGGCGCCTCGGAGCTGAAGCCATGGGCGTTGTACAGCCTTGATGAAGCCGAAGAACCGGGGCGCTCGACGCGATGAAGCAATACTTCGTACGGTACCGCGCGACGAGGGGCAGTCGACGAACAACGCGTACACCCACGACGCGTTACAGCGCTCGTGGTGTGCCTTCGTATGAGGTTGGAATGCGGCGCGTACGTGAGTCGTGATCCACGATGCGCTCGGCAACCCAGCGTCGAGCGCCCGATGCATCGAGCAGTGGGGGTGGACCATTGCGTCGAAAGGTCAGTCCACGGGCGTGAAGCGTCGCGCCAGGGTGGACCTCCTGGAGGGGCGTCGGTTTCACTTGTTGACGAGTCGGCTTAGGCTCCGAGATGGCGCAGCACTCGAAGCGACTGACGATGCAGCAGTATCGCTTGATGCGCGCGGAGGCGAACGAGGCGGCGGACGATGCGCTGGAATGCTCAGGAGGTGGCTTGAAAACGCTCGCGATGATGCGAGTACCGCTGCGACTCTTGCAGAGCGTACTCGGCGTGAGCATCGTGGTCTTGTGGGGCGACTGAGACGTCTAGAAGCCGCAGCGCTCGGTGCTCCTCAGCCGATCGAGCCGGGACGCGCACAGCAGGGCCTTGGGTCAAGTCGTCGACAGCGACGCCGGCTAGGAAGGTCGGATTACGCGCCCTCGAGCGGAGTTCAGGAATTTCCGCCGGGTGGTACCGCTTGAGACGCCCAACGTAGAACGTAGGTGGAGACGCATAGCCGTATGTATATCCAGTGTGTAGGCATCTCCGTGAACTTGCGTAATTTTGAAAGGACCAATAAATCTTGGTGACAGCATGTTGGTACCCAAGTTTGTTACTGCCGATGACTGAATGCCAGTGGTAGACAATAGAACCCGGTCGCCTTGTCAGAAGATAGCCATGTCATTTTATTTTTTTGTTTGTCCACGGCTACGTGCAGCGCGTAACGCACGAATCGTGTGACGGCCTGGCGGTGTAACAGGAAATCAGACACTGCGGCGGAGCTGATCGGCGAGTCAGCTTCTCTTGGGACAAAGTTTGCATGCGAAGACTCGACGGTGTCCGTCGAGTCAGACGGTACCACAGGCAAGACCCTCGCCCGTGGAGCAGCTGATGTAGTCTTCGAACGGGCTCGGGGAGCCACGCTGTTGGCCCTTCAGTCAGGAACTCCGTCCATTGTGGTGGCACGCTCGACGGCTTCACTCGCTAGCGCCGGGTCACTCGGCGTTCCAGCCACCAAGAGAGGAGCATCGGTCGCCCAAAGGTGCACCCAGTGCAAGCAGAGCAGGAAGGCGCGGCATCCGCGCGTTATTCACGAAAAACGGCGTCAATCCCGTCGACACGTGTACGGCGTTGTTGATGGCAAATTCAACAAGCGGTAAAGGTAGGTACTCCATGGGGTGAACGACGTGGTTTAGCTGTGTAAGACGTCTTCTAACACTCGATTGACCCTCTCCGGATGAGCTGCCGTCGACATTAGCAGGCGCGTACCGAGCAGCTTGAACAGACGGTTCCAAAATGCTGACGTGAGTCGCGGATCACGATCGAACACGATGGACCCCGGCAGGCCATGGTGGCGGAACACCATGTCGAGGAACAGACCGGCCGTGTCTTCTGCGGAGACGGAAGCTCCGACAGGAGCAAGATGGACCATCTTGCTGAATCGATCGACGAGAACCAGGACGCCCGTGTGGTCGTGGTCGTCCGGAGGCAGGGCAAAGACAAAGCCCACGCTAACAGATCGCCATGCATCGGTGGCTATAGGCAGAGGGCGCATTGGAGCTTGTGACGAAGGCGAGGGCTTGACGCGTTGGCAAGTCTCGCAGGAGCGATCCCATTTACGCACACATTTGTACATCCGAGGCCAGTAGAAATCCCGAGCAAGCGCAGCGAATGTCTTCTCGCGGCCGAGATGACCACCGACGGGAGTGTCCTGATACTCATGTACCAAGCGAGCACGAAGATCTTCATCTGCTGGAACGACGACGCGGTAGATCGAATGCATCCATGGAGTACATTAGCAGCGTGTCGTCAAGCTTGTACCGCTTGATGTGATCGCGTGTCGGTCGCGTAAGCTTCTTCAGGGCTTCCGCACTAGGTGCTCGGAGGTACGCGATGATGTTTGCGTAAAATGAATCACCAGCGTACGAGTCATCCATCTGATCACGGAGAGACGGAAGAGGGCTTGAAATCTTTGCGTTAAGCCCCATCTCGACGCAACAAGTACAATATTCGTCGTATTCGTCCTCAGAGACCGCCTGATGTCCAATCTCCCGTCTGGAATCGTAGTCAGGACGGTGGGACAGCGCGTCAGCAAGGATATTATTCTTGCCGGGCTTGTAGTGGACGACGAAGTTATATTTAGCGAAGAACGACAGCCAGCGAGCCATTCGCTGCGATAGATGCGGGCTCTTCATTGCCTTCCTCAGCGACGCGTGGTCCGTGTAGACGGCGAATGTCTGCTCTCCAAGTAAATACACCCTGAACTTAATCAGAGCGTACTGCATCGCGTGAAGTTCTTTGTCGTGAACGGGATAATTCTTCTCGGCCGGCTTCATTTGCCGTGACTGGTTGCTACGACGCATTCGCGACCCTCATCATCGAACAGCATTAGGGCGCAGCCGATGGAGAAGTCATTCGCGTCACACACCACATGGAATGGCTTCGCATCGTCCGGAAGCATCAGGATCGGCGCCGCCGCCAAGCTCTTCTTGACAGAATCGAAAGCCGCTTGGTGCTCTGGATGCCATATTCAGACCACGTTTTTCTTCAGCAGCGAGGACAGCGGCTGTATTAACTCGGCGTAGTTCTTCGTATACTTGTGAAGGTAGTTCGCCAAACCCAGCCATTGACGCAGCTCAGTGGGGTTTCTTGGGGGTCGGCCAAGAACAGATTGACGAAATATTTTCTGGATCAGCACGGACACCGTCCTTGCTCACGTAGCATCCGAGGACTGAAATCTCTGGCGCGCAGAAGACGCATTTTTTCAGGTTCGCGTACAGCTTGTTCTGGGGCATGACTTGGAATACTTGCTTCAAAGTCCGGAGATGGACTTCGACAGCGCTGAGGTCGCCCTCAGCGCGACTGTGGACGAAGATGTCGTCGAAGTAGCTTGGAGTGAAGTCTCGGAGCGGTCGTAAGACAGGGATATCATCCGGTTGAACGTAGCGGGAGCATTCTGCAAACCCTGCGGCATCACGAGCCACTCCCAGAGCATGTCACTCCGAGTGCTGACCGCCGTAAGAGGGACATCACACTCGCGCATCAGAATCTGATAGAATCCGTCGGTCAGATCGATGGCGCTGTAGATCCCGCTGCCCACATGAAGTTCAAAACCATGTCCTTCCGTGGAATTGGCGTCAGGGCTGGGATGGTGGCATCGTTCAGCTTGTTCAAGGCGTGACCAATGCGCCAACCACCGGTCGCTTTCTTCACACAGCAAGTGGGGCTCAAATGCGGCGAGGTGCTCTTGCGCACGTGGCCAGATTTGCGACGATTCTCGAAGAATTCATCGATGGCCTGGACCTGGTCCTGCGGCAGTGGGCACTGTCCCGTCACGCATTATTTCGTTCGAGGTGTGAGTTCGATTTCATGCCGTACGCCACGGTCGGCTGCCAGCTCCGCTGGTATCTTGTCGGGGAAGATATCTTGGTACTCGTGGGCAGTCTGGTAGACAGGGTTACCAGACTCGCGAAGCGCCTCCCACAACTGAGCCGCGAAGCGCTCTTCGCGCGCTGACTTTGGCTCGGCGCTTTTTGATCGTGAGTGCATGCCAGCGTCATCAATCGCGTTGAGGTTTTTCGGAGTCACGTCGGCCTTCGTGATCAAACACACTTGCTCGATGTCGCCTGTCTTGAGATCGCGCAGGAAATTTTTCCCGGAAAGCCCAGGCAACGTCGTGATCGACACCGCGTCGCGGGGGGGCTCGCGACTACGACCATTCGGGTTCGACGGGGGGCGTCCTCCAAACGGACTCTGTCTGCGATGCCTCGCTCGGCCGGGTGTTGTTACGAGGTTTCAAGCGACAGCGGTTCGACCTCTTCTTCATACACTTCGAGGCACTGCTCGAAGTCGGTGCGCTTTCGCTGGACGATGAAGTGTCGCTAAACGATGCTCCATCGCCCTCCTCTAGGCGCGAAGATACGCTATCGACGGCACCGATAGCATGCGGGAGTCGCCTTCGCTCGACCGCCTCGTTCTCGTCTCCGCGACGCCGCGGAGGTACGCGATCATCACCGGCACCATCCGTAATCAGCACGTCACCTGTCATACAAAGAGGGCCATCGCTCACTCTGGATAAGGCCTGCGTTGTGGTAGACTTGTCCACGACTCGGACGTGGGGCCAATCCGACGGAACAACCAGCAAGTGCGTGAACACTTCGCTGACGTCGAAGTCACTACGACGTTTGATGGACCGGTCCAGCCGGTCGATCTCCGGTTGGTATCGTGCCAGCCACGGTATTCCCAAGATACATCTAGTATTCCCAAGATACTGTCAAACACGTAGTTCATCTCAATGACCAAAAACTCATCATTGCTCCGGAATCCATCGAACGTGTACAGAATCGCGATGACGTGCCGCGGGACGCGGTGCGGCATGCCATCCGCCAGCTTGACGACGATTTCGCCGGGTACATCTCGGACCGCGATCGTGGAAGGAAGAAGCGGTAAACACGACGCCCGAAAGAAGTTGTTCGATGCCCCAGAATCCAGGAGCGCGCGGAGAGGACGTCGCGCGCCCACGACGTCTAGACCGACGATAATCAGCTCGAATCGCCGCCAGCGGTGGTGGCATTAAACTGTGCCTGTAGTACGAAGGGGTTAGGGGGTTAGGCTGCCACTAGTCCACTAGTGGACCCGGGCCTCCATTCCAGCCAGTATGGCGCCCCGCGCCTACTGGACCCGGTCGTTTTTTGGCTGAACGACAGGGATCACGTCGCCTCCATTCGAGTCGACCGTATTAGCGAGAACCGACGCAGGCGCTCGGCAGATCGCAGTGCGATGGCCGGGCTTGCGGCAACGATGACAAATCAGGGATGTGGTACCTCGACCACTGGCAGCCTCGATTGCGTCGATCTCCATGTGTTCCGGTGCAGTCACCCGAGATTCAGCCGACAGCGCTTGTGCGTACGAGGATGCCACTGTGTAGTCCGCACGCAGCGCCAGGGCAAACGCCTCTTCAAGCGGTGCGGGCGAGACAGTACCGGTCAAACCTTCGCGTATACCGAAGACGAAGACATGGACATGAGATGCCATTTCGATCGGGCTCGTAATGATGCAAGAAGCCAGGTGCCGCGTCTTCTGAACGTAATCGCGCGTCATCATCTTTCCCTGCTTGAGGGCGAAGAAGTCTGCTCGACTCATCTTGCTGGCTCAAAGGCGAGTCGGAGATCACTCTGGAGGCTCTCCAGAGTTGGGAACGCTTTCGCGTCGACGACGAGTTTACCGAGGCCCATTCCTTGACTTTCCCAGACAAGCGGGATAAAAGGAAGTTGATCTTGGCTTTTGGCGCTTCGATCAGCCGCGAAGCGATCGCGATGTCAATCTCACGGAACCAGCGGTGCAGGGGTGGGCGCCGGAGTATGTCGACGTCTCCATCTTGATGGCGCCGTTCCGTGAGGAATGGCGAGGGAGTTGACACTCGCCGCTTGACAACGGCGGGCTCGCGTTCCATGAACTCTTGGACGGCCGGGCCCTGCTGCTAGGCGGTTGCTGAACTGAGCAGCGACGCGACGACGAACTCGCTGGACACGTCGGCCAGGCGATGCAGGGCTTCCCACTCGATCCGCGTCAGGTGTGGGAAGTCCTCGTGTTCCAAGGTCATACCGGATGTCTGGACTTGTTCGTTGGAAGGACTGCTAAGTGCTACCAGGTGTAACGGGGCTAGAGCTACCGTTACTGGCTTGCACTATTAGTGTGAGGAAGCTCGCAATACTGAACTTGAATCCTTAGAATAAGGTAAATTCAACTCTGAATTAGATTAGGTCCAGGTCGAGGCCCTGGCCTTTTGTGAACCATCAAATGGTGTGTCAACTCCTAATAGGCAGAAAAGTCTCCTCTTTCAGCCAATCAGATAGAGACAACACAGCACGCGCTATCCGCGTGCTTTTGTATACCAAACTATGTAACTCTACCTACATTTGTAACTTTTAATGTTGCCCTTCACAGACAGGGCACCCAGCGTCTTTGACTTCCAGTCGATCCATGGTCCATGGCGCTCTAGCCATGCCATGCAAGGATGAGGTCATACCTCGAATCCGGGTATAAGACTAGACAGCGCTCCACGCTATCGAAGTCTAAGAACCTCACACTAAGGTCAATAGAGACCTTCGACACAGTAACAAGTGTCCTCGTCGCCAGACGGACGGAGATTTCATCTCGCGTTGGCACTTCCAGTGCCTCAACATACAGCTGACTCCCTTCCAGGGGGAGCGACGGGCATAGTTGCCCGAAGCTCCCGAGTCAATCAAGACTCCACGGGGTCCGCAAAGCTCTTCACGTTCGCTTGAACGACCAGCAAGCCCGGCTTGCACACACTTTCCTTGTAAGAGAGCGTAGCTCTATTGGGGGGCTGAGCCCCGTTGACCTCTACTTCCTCGAGACGCAACAGAACTCAGTTTTTCCCCAGTTGGCTGTCCCGCGCCTACTGGGAGTTGCCGTTCCCCGGTTATGACACGGAAAGGTTGGCTCGCTGAAGCCTGGTGCTTGACGCGCAAAGGTCATTGCGCCCTCAGATGCTTGGTGCTCCTGCACAAAAAGCATCGGCGGATGCCGGCGAGCTGCTCCGCAGCAAGAAGTTTAGCTACTTCATCTTCAGCATAGCCGAGATCCATCGGCTCCGGACCGCTCGAAGAGCCTGCGCTGCTTGCGTACCAGCCCGGTCGGGCCGACTTGAAGTTGTGTTAGGCATTCAATGCCACGTTCACCGCCTCTTCGAAAGAGGTAGGGTGTACACGGAACACATCCGTTCGGGCTGCGCCAACGCGGAGACCTTACATGAACACGGTCACCGTGGCCAGTTCTGGTAGCGGGTCCACCGCCATCCCGGCGATCAGAGTTCTCAACTCTTGGGCGTAGTCCAGTAACTCCTTCTTGCCCTGTCGAGCAGCAAGGAATTTAGACCGAACACGGTACGCCTGGTTAGGTGGTGCGAAAACACGCGACAATTGCTGTTTCAGCTGAGCCCAAGTGGGGAACGCGACGTCTACAGAGGTACCGCACGTTAAAGCCCACTCACGGGCGCGACCTCCAAGCTTGGAGATAGCATGCGTCACGCGCTGTTGCTTTTTCTAGAGCAAGGCCGATCCCATGGCCATCTCGACCTCTCGGGTCCAGAGAAGGAGATTCTCTTCATCCTTCCCTTCGAAGGTCTTCACGCTCAGCATGAGCGGCTTGGGTCTCGCAGGACCGTCATTCTTGACCGATGCAGCTGCCGTTGCGGCACTTATCTTCTCTTGAACATGCTCCAAGAGCGCGTTCTCATAACGGGAGAACGATTCCAGCCTGGCGGCCACTGCCTCTGGCCCTTGCGACGCAAGATGAGCCACGCCCTCCGGGCCAAACAAGGACATCAGCTTGTTGAGCGCGTCCTGCTGCGCCGGGGGCAAATTTGTGAACACGGGGTGTTCCATCCTTACAGAGGATACAGTCAAGCGACTCATGTGCGGGATTGACTACAAGTGCTGCCAAGTGCAGCGGGGGTTCCGTAGTTTTAGCGTCAGAGGAAGACGTTCGACTCACGGAGTTCGTAATACTAAGTTTCTTGTCCGAAGGAACTTTAACACAACCCTAAAACCAGGGCGCAGAGTTACTAACTCGAAATAACTCTTTTGCTTCCAAAATCCGAAGTGATTTTATTTATCTTTATTGCAGCCAAGCCGCTATCTATGTTTAACTATCTATCATAGTTAAATCTAATCAAATGTATAATGTGTGGCCCTCAGCCTATGTACTGAGGCCACCGTAAATTCTACACGTCATTTACTAAGAGTCTGTTAACTCTCCGGGTACTCCGTACTCATGTGTGCGCCACACCGTGTTACCCCGTTACAGATGAGGTCTTCAACATCACTCTCATCAGCCGCGGTATGCCTTATTCTGAAAAACTGAGGAAATAAACGTTTGGACGGTGCTGTTTGCATGCTCAAAGCGCTAGCTAAAGCAAATAAGTGGCATGTTAACCCTTTTGTTCCCCGTACATGTCCTATTGTAAAACTTACATACTTAATTAAGACATTTTTGTAAAACGATGCATAATGCCGCGTGTCTACCGGGGATCCGTCTTTTCTCGCATACTTTATTTATGACACTATATTTGTACCCTCCTTACATCAATAACTTTGTGGTTCGTCTGTAAGTGCATTCGCAAAATTAATACCCTTGTATTCATTTAAAAGCACACCTATCCGTAAATTACACGGTCAAATTGTCCGATAATCTTATACATTACTAACGTTATACAAGATCTGAGAGTATTGATAGCACGCAATTTGAAATACCTCCAGTCATTTATACCTGCATTGCTTTTGAATCACCCACGTGAATGTTGACCCTGTCGACGACGGTCCCATTTTTGCGTAACACACAGCTGCAAGTAATTTAGGTGATTATTCATTTTGCGTGTTTTTTATGAGTTAAATGCAAAACTCCGCTTATCCCATAGGATTAACCATGCCGTCACTTTGGTCGAACATAACGTTAAATAATGCTGTAATGTACCTTACCAAAAACTTGCTCTAGCACCCCCAAAGCCATGCGCTGGAGCCCTGAGCGTGGCGATTCTCACCCCATCTTGCCAGGACTGCTCATACCGTTTACTTCCATTTACTTTTAAATTCTTAAAAGTACTAATATATAAAACGCAATTAAACCCGAGAACAAAGCTGACGTCTTCACGAAAAGAATGAGACAAATCCAAAAGCTTAAAGGCGACAGGGTAAACTGAAGCACGCAGTCACACGCCGTCATTCTGGATGATCCTCATTCTGGTAGTTCGCCATTCTGGGCACATTCATTCGGATTCGCACCGTCATTCTCGACATTTTCGATATAGTTCAATCATTTCGATAAACCCGGTTGAAACCGGCATTAGGTCGCAGCCATTTCGATACGCGATCTACTCAGAAGATCGACTGATTAGTACCATAGCAGGTAAAGTGCGATAGGACTTCGAAGGACCAGTTTATCAATCATAGGATACGCAAGGTAGTGGACCGAAAAAGACTTTAAGTATTAATAGAGTGACTTTTGCCTTGTCAACAACAAGTGTTCTTCGGCTTTAGACTGTAACGGAATATTACAGTGGGCCATACAGTAATCAAGTCAAAACTACCGTTAGCAGCTTGGCCGACCCGACTGTCGTCGCTCTGGCCCTCGAATCCCCCGCTATAGGAAGCGGGCAAGCCTCGCAATTAAAGCTTTATCTACCCTACGTAAAGGAATCTTACACACCCCAAGTCGATCAAGGTCAAGATCGACGACCAACCTGGTACGTAGCCTGAAGAGTATCCACGCTACCCCCCCCCTACCGTCCTGCGCCTCGTCAAGGCGGGACCAGCCGTAGGCCAAGCTTTCCCCTCAGTCCAGTCCCCCAGAGCAGTGTAACCAGTCCTACACAAGGTGAGCCCTCGGCAACCCCACGGTTATCGGAGCACCTCTCCGTCAGTCGGTAGTCTGGGGCACTGTGTATGAGGTCGGATCGCCACGCGATTTTGCGATACCCACTCCACCACAAATCCGCCACGAAATTCTAGATGGCGCTTAAGCAGAAAGCGACGAAACGAAAAATGAATCAGGCACATCTATCTCCCCAAACAATGCTTACAGCGACACGCTGTGCGTAGGCTATAGAAATGTGGCGTAGACGCAATAAGGGCAAGACGACTCCTCTCCTGCTCTCAGAGGGGAGTGTGTTGCGCTAGAGCAGTTCCAGCCACCTTCACGCATCAGACGTAGGTCAATATGACGCGTAAATGCTACATTTCGTTTAGTACATGGTGTGGAATGCCACGGCAAGGCGAATGAGGCTAATCGATACTGCCTAGATAGGGGATAAGTATGCTAAAATGTAAATATAGTGTGATGCAGAGTCCCTTAAGGCCGAGCAATTAGCACGGGATCATGTATAATACCTGCAGGTGGTGCATTGCTAGCCTGTCGAATAGCTTAAGCTATTTGTTACTTTTGATCCCTCTGATTCCGATTCGTGTCGCCCAAAACCGACGTAAGAAATCATCAGATTTTCTCATATTTTCGTCTGATTTCGGTTGGGAACGCAAGTGATTATAAAATTTGATGATCTCTCCTGTACTTTGGTTTCCCTAAAGTTGTGAATCAGTTATGCAGTTACCCGATCGGCAGATCTGATCCGCTGCTTTTCATCAAAACTTGTCCAACACTCGGAATCGACTGAGCACGCAGACGCTTCTTGCCCGCTGTCTCCAACATGAATCGTGGTGTGCGTCGTCGCCTAATTTCTCTCGGCGTGTGGCCTGCATTGCTGGACGCATCGGACCACGTCGCGTGGAAGCTGCAGCTCTTCTGTGTGGCGCTACTGCACCTCTTGTTCTCAAGCGACAAACAGTGGCTGCAGGTAGCTCCTAACACTTCAGCAACCACACCAGCAGCATATGAAGCCAACACCGAGTCAACGGCACTGCACTTGGACTTGCAAGCTGCCGCTACCGTTGTGACCAAGCGCAAGCGAATCCTTTTCGTGCGCCACGCCGAGTCCGAGTGGAATGTCGTCTTCAACCGCGGCATTAACCTGCGCATGCTCGTGAGTCTCCTACGCGCCATAGTGCGCGAATGGCTGCTGTTGCCAACGGGAGACTCGGTCTTCCTAGACTCGCCACTCAGCCGGCGCGGCCTCTTCCAGGCGCAGAGTCTGCACGACCACATGTGTGAGACGCCACTTTGCTCGGTGGGTGGCAATGAAACGCTATCCACACACCATCACTCCCCGCATCAGACCGAGGAGAACGCACTGCTGCGCTACCTGTGCTGTCCGCTACCCGGTAGCGTCGTAGTCACGTCCAACCTGCGCCGTACTATCGACACGGCTCGGATCGCATCGGCATCTAGACTGGAGATGCCAGGCGAGAGGATCCATGTGCTCTCGTGTCTGCAGGAGATCGGCCGCAACTTCGACACATTGGCGATTAGCGAACCCCACTCCATCCAACCTGAGGTTTTGGTACAAACTCTATGCGGAGAGAAGCGTCACGAGGAGCTGTTCAATGTAGCGGAAAGCAATGGCAATAAGGCGGTGTTGGGCAGCGGGCGTGACCGCCTGATGACGTTCGCGCAGTGGGTTTTCAAGCAACAAAAGGACGTAGTGGTCGTGTACGGCCATTCGCTATGGTTCCGTGCGTTCTTTCGCGAGTTTTCCCCTCAGAACGTTCACCACGAGGCCAAATCTGCAAAAATGAAGAATTGTGGAGTGGTGACTTTCATGCTTGAAGAGCACAATAGAGGCGGGGGCGAGGCGGAGCAATACATCATCCAGCCAGAGAGCTTCCAGCACCTTTTCTAAAGCCGTAATAATGAGCGTTACTCGTAGTTTAACATCATTTTCGATTATGAAATTCGATGTGAGTTTGCTATAATTCCTTTCGTGCTGCGCGGCGTTGCTTTCTTCGTCGTCTGGCATCGCTAAATTTTGACCAGATCTGCCACCATTGAAAAGGTCTGTTGACGAGCCCAGCTCGAATTAGGAGCGTCTGAACGTGCTGTGATACACACCCGACAAGCGCTTCAGCATTGGGGGTCACCACGTAGATGTACCCTTCAAACGATATCATATACATGTGAGTTTGCTCTATGTGGCTTGTTGTTTATCTTCTGCAATATACCTGCAATGAGTCCAGCGGCTTGAGCTAGCAATGACAACTTTGGGACAAGAAGATAAGTGACGAACACTTCAAGCCACGCTGCGTACTTGGTCGGCACTTTGAAACTGTAGAGCTTCGTGAAGGTTGGAGAGTTGACATTCAAAATTACCTTGGCATATTGCAAACTTTGTAATATATATATATACCGCTGCACTTTAAATTATCGAACAAACCTTCATCGCCGCGAGCACTCCTGAAAAGCCCGTGAAACATTCATGAGTTGCCCCCTAAAACAAAATAAACCAAAAACTAAGTCAGAATTGCATTGTTGCGCAGACGCACCCTACCGTCCTGCAACAAACCATTGATATCAAGTGTGCACCAAACACGATAAGAATTTGAGACAGCACGATCAAATAGACCAAAAGGATGCAAAAGCGGATACTGCCTAGCCGACCCTCGAGCTTGTACCCTTTCCACAGGAAAGACAGCCTTGCCACCATAAAATATTAATTTGTAACACGCCACAACTACAATTTCATGAATTCGTACATGCTCTGGTATAGATGCAACTCCTCTAAATGGATGAAAGGTGCAATGAGCACCGGTCCGACCTCCTTATTAGCCGCCACTTTGCCAGGGCATCTTCAACATGCAAGAACATTCAGTAGTTAGTACAGCCACTAGTTTTTAAACCATCCGAAGCAATTCACTCACAATGTGAATGACTGCAGCAACCAAGGTGTCCTCTCCGCTTGCACATGAAGCAAATACATGATCCCTACCCCAATCATCAAACGGTCACTTGCTAGTCGCAAGTTGCGACGAAGTGTTTTGGTAAAAGTTGCCAAACAGACCCATAAGTGCGAGCGTCACGGGTGGTTTCCTTTCCATTTCCTGCACCGTCTTGAGCATCGTCATCAGCGGTGGGGGAATATCGGCGTCCACCTTCTCGTCCTCCCCTGCATTTGCTGCCTTCTTCTTTTGTCGGAACAAGCCCATCTCTTCGAGTTGCCAAATGCGAATGCAAAAAGTTGTCGAAGTAGTTTTTGGCAATAATTGTGATAAAATCCAGCCGTTACACTGGAAAATTGCGATGGGACGACCAAGGGGAAAAGGAAAGTCGCGCTTGTTGCCGTTGAGGGACGGAATTTCCTGCAATCACGAGCCACTGGCAGCTCACCAAGAAGAAAAACAGGAGGGAAGGGGTGAGAAGTCAAGATGCTGCAAGGTTTGAGGAGGAAAATTGGCCGCTATGCTCCTCGAGGCGGCGTCAAGGAGACACCAGAGGAGGAGGAAGAGCTGCTGCCGCTCAAGGAACACGCCACACCCTTCGAGACAGCCGTGTGGCATTTTACCAAGCAGTATAAAGCTCTCAGACGACTCGAGAAACACCTGACACAGATGTTGGACCAGATTCAGGTAGATAATTAGAGGATTAGAGAACTTGGAGAAGTTTGCTTTATGATTTTTTTTATTTACTAAACGGTATGCACTGCAGGTTGCTTGCGCTACAATGGCTACAGTGGCAGAAATCTTCTCCGAGACCTGCAGGTACGGAGGAAGTATCTTTTTTTATTTTTGTTGTTTTATTGACAGTTTTTTTAATTTTGTAGTGATGACGAGCAAAACATAGTTGGCGGTGATTATAAAGTAGCGATGAAGCTGATTGAGTTGCAGGAAGCAGAGAGGATGGAACAGTCGCTTCGGTTTACGGTGCTGGATCCGCTACAGGCGAGACTGGAACGGTATGATCTGTTGAGGAAGGAAATCTATGCTCGGGATAAGTTAGCTAGGGAGTCGAAGATGCTGCGTGCGGTGACACTGAAGATGCAGTCGTCGGGTCTTGAGGACGACGATAAACGAGCACAGACCGAGTTGGATCTTCACAGAGTGGCGGCAGCTCTACAGGAGATAGAGACGGCGTTGCTGCCTCAGTTGGGTAAGCTGTTGGATATTTTACAATTATTTTTAAGATCTAATGGCGTGATTGGATGTTATAGAGCACGCGAACCAATCGGGAGCTAATAGTACATTGGATTTATTCAGCACTACGGTCAGTGTGCCGTAACAACTCTGTTTCTCGTGGTTGGATCTAATGCTGACATTATTTTTTTTTGGTTTTGGCTCGATATAGCGCCTTCAAACTGCAATTTTCTTTCGGAATGCCAACGACACAGTTGTGTCAAGTCTCTCGTCTTCCGAGAACGAGATTGTTGCGGAAGCGAACCAACCGGTGAAATATCCGACACTATTGAGGAACACGCCACCCTGTGTATCATTTTCGGTGAATCCAAAGCTGACGAAAATGTCAAGCTCGACGTCCGATGCGTGGACTGAAGGGGATGGATCAAATTCATCTACTGCCCCAGATGGCGTTGAAACGGTATCAGGAAGTGACGAGGACGACGAAAGCAACGGTTTATCTATTACTCTGGAGGACTTCGAAGCTGGGAAGAGACCGCCACACAACGCGCACAAGCCTGCAATGGAACATTTTACAGCAAAACCCGTCGATTCGTCCAAGTTGGATACACTGGCATCGTTCCCAGTGGTTAGTAACGAGGACGATGAGGATGAGCAAGATAAACAGACTGATGGAGACGAATCTAACCGTATCCGTCGTTCAACGTCTCCATCGCCACGAACAGCGAGTTTTAAACCGATCACACCGCGAAGAACAGTCAGTATGCTGTCGTCGATTCGCAAGACTATTCGAGGCAAACTCAGTTACGCGACTGGAGAGACAAGAATTATCCGACAGAGCTCAGCTCCAACCAGCGATACATGCGCTAGTAGTGGTATTAGCTCCCCGCGACAGGTATTTCCAGGTTGATTGACTGTACCGTTCATTAAATCTCTAACTCTATTACCTGTTTTTGACCAGTTTATCATCCCTCAGTCTCTTACGGAATGGCTGGCCATTGAGGACTGTTTGTGGGAAATTGATGTGAGGGAGGCCAAATCGCCCGGGAAATCGCTGTTACCGGCTCATTCCGTCAACTCCACAGACGATCTCCTGTACGGATTACTACAAAAGGTTTGTTGTGTTAGCTGTTTTTGAGCTTTAAACGGGAGTCCCAGTCCCTAATTGTGACGTTTATCATGCTTGCAGAATGACTCTCTGTACTTCGAATGTCTATCATATCTACGCGTTGAAGACCTTGCCCGGTTATCAAAGGTAACGTCGTCACTGGTTTCTTTTGCCTTCTGGTAGAGTAATTGGAACTAAATGGCTGTGGTTTTAGGTCAACTTTCGGCTCCATTCTCACTTGGTTAGTAGTGCTCCAATCTGGAAGAAATGCATTCGCTCTGGTGGTCTATCTCCCGCGATTCGCAGTTTGCTATGGCTCTCGGTGTTTTACGAATCTACACCATGGCGATCCAGTGCGATCGCATCACACTACCTTTCCGCCGACAGACGCTGCAGTATGTATGATCAACTTCTGACAAAAGTGGGAATGAACCTGGCGGATGGATTAGTGGATGGTCTGCCAGTGAGCGACGATGACGCTCGGCTTGCAGTTTGGTTCCGGGAAATTGACGTCGACGTAGTGCGTACTTGTCACCGAAGCATCCACGCGAAAAAAACGGGAATTATGGCGAATACGTCCTCAGAAACATCGACTTCAGATGCTGACACTGCTATTGAAGACTCTGTTGCGTGCATCTTGAACGAGATGGTTGACACTATTGTAAAAACTAAGGGAGAGGAGAACTCTGTCGGCGCTCCTGAGGCAAGTGAGAAGACTGTAGACCCGGATCTGGAAGCTAAACTGCGTCGCGTGCTCCGTGCGTACGTTGTGTATAATCCTCGAGTAGGTTATTGCCAAGGAATGGGCTTCCTGGTGCGCTTATTGGCTGAAGTAGCGGACGATGAAGCGGATATTTTCTGGTTGTTCGTGGGGTTCTCTGAACCAGAGAATGATCGCAATCTGTACGAGCCTGGAATGGCAGTGCTTCAGCCGTATCTCTCCAAGTTTGAGGTGCTGTTCTCGACACATATGCCAGAGCTGTACGCTCACTTCCAGAATGAAGGTGTTCACGTGGCTACCTTCTGCACACGATGGTTCTTGACGTTCTTTTCGTCATTCGAGACGTTGGCTCCGACGCTTGTGATTCGCTTGTTGGACATTTTCATCATTGACGGATGGCGAATCATGTTCAGTGTCTCGCTGGTCATCTTGGATGAGCTTCAGCAACAACTTCTGAAGGCCGATATGGAGGGAATTCTACGCGTCCTCCAGTTCCCTCGCTGTTATATGCTAGAACCTGACCAAATTCGCCAACGACAGCTTGTTCGGCATGCATTAGCGTTCAGTATTTCTCGAGCTATTAATTCTATTTGAACCTAGTACTATGTTGGGGGATAATACACCGGCACCACGCATATCATCCGCCATTTCACCGGGTAACACCGCTAGCACTGCAGTACATCTTCTGTTCCTCTTCCACTCGTACTTCCCGACTGGTGTGTGTGTGCGTGTGGGGGGGGTCACCCACGTCACCTTATCCACCATCTTCTTTTCGGCTTCAGGAATCTTCTCGTTTATCTTCTCATCGCATTTTTTTTCATTGTGAACCTTAAGTCATTCACTTTGGAACTTCCGGTAGCCAACAAAGTGACTCAAGCTAATTCTGGATACCCGGTTGGCATTGACCTTGAAAACTACCTATTCGTGCATCAATTCTGGATACCCGGTTGGCATTGACCTTGGAACTACCTAATCGTGCATCAGCGGCGTGTGGTGGTGGAGAATCGCCGCTGGATATCATTCTCATGCATGATTCGTTGGCGACGCTGTCAGGCAGATTGCTATGAACACACATTGCGTCGCAAGTTCTACGACGTCGATCCCCGGAGACAACGATACGATACAAGGGAAATACCAAGATGCTTTAGCCCAAGGAGATCTCGTCCATGGCGCAGTTCAAGATCTCACATGAGAGATGGCCGATACTTTTTTCGTGTTTGCGCTTAAACTCTTGCGCGGTTGTCGGTCATAGCTTTACCTCGAAACTACCATCCTACCCTTTTTCGGTGATCACGTCAAAGATGTCGCTGACGACTCGGTGCCTAGTCGAATATGAGCACGTCGCGCGGTTCGTTAAACGATACTGTACGACCGCGATGTCAACTTGGGGTGCAAACCTATCACACATGAGGAACAGAGTGATGTTTTACACCCACATATAAAGAATAACGCTTCTTGTATCGAAACTCGATGGCGTCGCAAAGCAAGCTACCTCGCAAACGGCGTTTATCGGTTGCATTATTAGACGAAGAAAAGAATGAGGTGAACGAAAAATGGAGTGAGGGCAACGACGAAGAGGAAAAAGATGCCGAAGAAGAGGATATCGCAGAGAGCGATGATGACCTGGAGGAAAAGGCTCTTGAGAAGAAGCAATTCCCCCGTCGAAATCAAGAACAAGTTACCAGATCTACCGTTTACACAGCCGCACAATGGCAGCGAGTTCTACTTCGTGCGCGCGTGCTATGATGCCTACTACTTGATGGTGGAGGCTCTGCTGCTTGTTGACAAAAAACCGTGCGTGACGGTGACGGGAACTCCAGGTGAGCAATTAACCCGAATGCGTTGTGCTGAAAGGCCAAACTTACTTTTATTTGTTGCAGGAATCGGGGATCATTATTCTACGCCTATTTCTTTGATCGTTTCAGGAAAACTCATCCAGAATAGACCATTATCGCGGCGTCCTGTACCCTTCACGGGGACATCATGGAGCTTGCTGTGTTTGTACCTAACGAGGTGGACAGACGATTTTCGCTGACATCTGAAGCAATGCTGCACGATGTACTACAGATAGCAGGCGTGGATCGGAATGATAAGGCAACGTGGAAGGAAACGCATACAAACGAACTTTGGCTGTGCGATAACCCACCAAAGGTTCCACACTCGCAAACGGTTGTGTTTACAAGCCCGAACGAAAGATGGTTTGACATAATCGAAAGAAGACTGAGCAACTACTACATGCCTCCATGGAGTCTTGAAGAGCTGCAACTAGCTGCTTCGGTTCTGGAATATCCCATTATTGTGATGATGACGTGGAAGAAAGATTTCACACGTTTGGTGGAGTGCCCCGGAATTGTTTCATTTTGAACCCTGCCGACATCCCGAGAATGGTAAGGCAGTTAACGCAACCGATCGAGCAGGTTAGTTGTCGTGTCCAGCTCGCCAGTCTGTTTTGGGGGACTCCAAACACCAACGCGCACCATCATTTACTGCATTACGATCCAACTGGTGACGCGAGGGGTGTAAATACGAAGCTTGTGTCTGAAATGGTGTTTGAAAAGCTGTCGGAACGACTGTTGTATGCGTTTAATCACGACTTAAATGAAGTTGAGAAACTGCTGTATAGAATACCTGCAGCTACCTCGCTTCGTGGATCGGTGTTCAAAGCCAATGCGAATGCAAAGTTACACAATAGGGCTTCAATTGAAGGCACGGTTATTACGAACCACCAACACGAAGACAGCGACGGAAACATTTGCTGTCAAGGAGAGTACAAAGACCAATATCTACAAGAGGGATGCCACATCTCCTTCGCTTCTGAGCCGTGGACCATACCACAAACTGAAGTCGAAAGCGCTGGAGTCAATTGACGGGTTCTACTTTCCGATGACGTCAGCGGTATCTTCTTTAAAGGCAAAATCCAACAGCATGGCTCCATCTATGGATATGAAAGAGAAACGTATACTCCTGTTCCAGATGACTGTCTCCAAGAAGCACCCTGTGCGCGCTTCTGAGATCATTTACGTGCTTAACAAGCTTGGCATGCTGGAGAGTGTTACGGCGAATCCCCGTCGAGCCGCCCTTGTGTTTATCGTCCCTAAAACTGGTTTGGAGGAGTTTAAACAACAGAAGATCATCCCATATTCGGCATCGCCGCGATTGATCAAAGATATTAAGAGCATTGGACCGGGTACCCTAAAAACACTATCAGGACAGTATGGAATCAAAACGGTTGGCGATCTCGAGGCGAAGATTGAATCCTTCAAGAAAGGACATTTCACAATGAAAGCCAAGAAACACCGTGCCGATTGGGCGACCGCCATCAGAAGCTGGGAGCAACACGTGCAGCCTTTGACCGAGCCCAAGTAGTTCGAAATGGTGAAAATGATTCCCCAATACGTGGCATCGCCCGATTAGCCACTGGCACCTTCGATTGATGTTGTCTTGGCTAGCTACATTTCTCCTGCATTACTATTTCTTCTTGATCATGAAATATTTTAGTACTTCCCGTAAAAGCGATTTCTACTATCACTGACTCTCATATCATTGCTAGGCCGAGTTCACGCTTCCCATTCAAGATCGTGGATGTTATTACGAGGCGTTATCGATTATTTTTTGCAACACAACGCGAGTTTTAGCTATGATCTCAAGTTATTACTTCACCGACCACTCCAAACGGCAAATTTTTGGACGAAATGGACAACTAGATCGTCTTCGACTTAGCTGGGAATACCAGTGTTTTTTCACGTAGCATTTTCAATTGTTTTATTAGTGTTCCAAGCCCGCGGTGAGTGGAGCTTTGTTCTGCCGTTGTGGCGGCGCATAGATGCGAGCGAAAAAAACATTGCTGAAACGCCGTTAATGTATAAATGGGTTTCCGTTATTAACAAATTAGTTTTTCTACTGTTATCTGCTAAATTCCGTTTTCCATGTCTACGGATATTTACTTTCTGAAAAGACGACTATTAATAGATGATGACAATCAAGAGACGAAAGATAATGCAGTGCTGGAGAAATTACAGCAATCAATAAACCACGTGTTTGCAGTTATTTGGACATACCGGTAGTCACGGATCCTGCAGCCAAGTTTTTGGTTTCAAGACACACCAACACGATGCAAGTAAATGACCTGAACCAATCAACACCGGCTCTCGTAAGGGATTACATCAGACAAACAGAGCCACAGACCCCCGCGAGTCTTCTATACCGAAAGACGCAATACGTAGTCTCGCGTCGAGGCTTTTATAGAAAGTTATACTGGGAATACATGGACAGCCCTCACCAGATTAATTCCACGGTTCTGCGTAACTCGCTTGTTGTTATCTCGCTCAACATTCGGCTTACATTTCGTTGTAATCTGATTGTTGGCTCAATGTTGAACAGTCAGACTGGTTGAAAGGCATCTATACGATACATTCGCATAACAACGGCTCTGCCGCTTCACCCCATTCATGTGGCGACGAATCGGCCATGAAGCCGATCGTATCGAGCAGGCCGGAGTTAGCCTACACGCAGTATGGTCAAGCCTGGAGAAAGATCAGCATGATGAAAGGTGGCGTTCTATTTTGATTTAAATAACCGGCCTGCTCGATACGATCGGCTTCATGGCCGATTCGTCGCCACATGAATGGGGTGAAGCGGCAGAGCCGTTGTTATGCGAATGTATCGTATAGATGCCTTTCAACCAGTCTGACTGTTCAACATTGAGCCAACAATCAGATTACAACGAAATGTAAGCCGAATGTTGAGCGAGATAACAACAAGCGAGTTACGCAGAACCGTGGAATTAATCCGGTGAGGGCTGTCCATACCTAAAGGTATTCCCAGTATAAATTGATCATAATTTTTTTAAGTACAACATATTTGAACCCAAACTCACTACACTCGTTATAATTCACTTTGCAAGTGGGAAAATTTCTCAAGAGAGTCACTTGACAGTTTTCTTAACTAACGTTGATCCGCATATGCATCTCGATGTGACCCCCCTCGGACGACCGCGGAATCCAAACCACCAACGAACCTCCTCCTGATTCAGGCAACCCCAAAAGACGAGGTTGTCATCGATCGATGTACATGGTCTTGTCTTGCAGCTCTGGGATCGTGGCGTCCCATGTGACCGTATCCCCTGCTGCGACATCAACTTCTTGCGTATTTGTCTCCTCCTGAATGGATCACAACCGTAACATCTTCAGTGTCCACACTCTCCAAACTGAGGTGCACAACTCTGTCTCCTTTCTTCGTCCACGTTCCATAACTTCCTTCGAAGGCTTCGTCCACCGTCGTGAGACCAAGAGCATCATAAAGTCGGCCATCGTCGATCTCGCCGAGATACGCTGTGGGTCCACAAATCGGTTGCACGAACTGCGATGCCATGTACGCAATACCCGTTGGATCAATTGCAGATAACGCAACAAGCCCCATGTTCGAGACCTTCAGCATATACTCGTCTTCAGCTACCGATTCTCCCATATCGGTAGTCCCCGTCTCAATAAGCTGGTCAATGATGACTCCATACGTCTTCCGAAGCAAATCTCGCGTCTCGAATGCTGCCGTGACCGTCTTGTTATATAGTAGTTCGCCCATACAATAATCCGTTACGGCAGGGATATCGTTCAGTACAATTGAAAATTTGTAGACGCTCACTCTGGTGTCATCTACAACTGCACCTGGCGACGTATTACGGATCTCGTTAACGGATCGGACGACTTTATCCGTTAGATGTTTGAGTTCGTAACCACAGCTTGAGTTTGAATCAATGAGATCTTGAAGCTCGTCGACGGTAGAGTCGGTCGTATTCAATGCGCCAGTGCCCGTCAGCAAGTTAAGAACATTTTCTCCTGTCGAAATGATCTCGTCGCCGTTAGCGATAGCTTGTTTCACAATACCTTCCACAACTTTGAGTATTATAGAGGCAAATTTTGCGTTAGCAGGGGCTGGAAGCCCCAGACAGGTACACACGGCAATAGGGAGATCGTAAACTACCACATCAGTCTGGTAGGCGACAACAAGAAGTTCTGCTGTGTCTCCTTGAGGGGCTGCGGTCTGCCGATACCGAAGGTAATAAATAAGTCCGCGGATCACTGTGATAATGTTCGCCACACAAGTAATAGCCCGCTTCGCCGTCTTGTACGCAGCCAACACTTCTCCAAACACACCAGCAGTTGCTGCATTGAGAGCCACCGCAACGACAGAGCCAATCTTCGATAAAGTCTCGAGAGCACAGTCGTCATTTTGATGAATACACTCCAGAGAACACGAAACGGGGTACGAAAGCGGACATTGCGCGATGCAGTCGTCTCTATCCTTGCCGTAACCCAATGTACAAATGTTGGTACTATTGAAAGCTACCGACTTCCGGAAACACGCTGTGTCATCAGCTTCACCGATTGTAGACCCCACCCAGTTACGGGTCGTGGTCGTTCCGTACGTCAGACTATCACTTTCCTTCTTATCCATAAGCGCTAGATCCGTGGCTGAAATTCTCGTCCAGATCACTCCAATTTGATCGACTTCAGCCTCAGCACGTCCATAAAACCCTGCGAGCTGGAAGCCGTCGGGTGCCGTAGCGGTTGCCTTATCATCAGTCTGCGTTCCTCCAGATATCGAGTTGCCAGCACTTGTGCAAAAATTTAAGTAAAATACTCTCGTGTGGTCATCCTTCTTCCCCCAAGGAGCCTCCATGAATGTAATGTATTCCCCTGTACCTAAAGTAAGCGTTTTCTCTGTCCCACCGGATCCTCCGTGGTTCATTGTCACCTCCTCGGGAGTTCCAATTTGCAATGTCACGGCATCCATGCGCTTGTCGGCACGAATCGTAATGGACGTTGCAACTTGCTCGAACTTGATCGAGTTGATGTCGGAGAATGCAACGCCATGTGGGCCACCGTACAAGTCACTGAGCACAATATCAGTATCGGAAACGGTCGTATTAGGGCTGTCTGAGCTGCCTTCCTCAATAGCTTCAATGCTCGTCCACACCACACCAAGTAGGTCGATTTCATCTCCGTCGCGTCCAAAGAAGCCACCCAGTTGATTCCTGTCGGGTGCAGTCACGGAGCCGCTTTCTTCGGTCTTCGTTCCTCCAGAAACGGTGTTCCCTCCGCTAGTTCCAAAACTTAAGTAGAAGATACGTGTATGTCCATCCCTTTGACCCCATCTAATCAGCGAAAATATATATAAATAATCGTAAATGGGAATATTCCTTGCGGCTACCTTACAAGTTAACAATATCACAGTAAATCTTGAATTGAAAAGTCAGGGGCATTCTTAACGAGGGTAGAGTGGGGTGGGTGGGTGGGGTGGGGAGCATTTTAAGCTGCTGGAGCGACTGTCACGGCGCGTCTAGCGACGACTAGAATATCTTCAGCTACTTCAATAATAAAATCTTACCATTCTAACCCTTTACGAGACCAGCGTCACCTTGTGCTGCGCTCGTTGTTGCTCCAGTCTAGTATTCTTCAAGCGGGCACTTTTGGTCGTACTTAAGAGCAATAGGCTGCTTTTGTGCTGAATAGACCCGGACGCCCGCTCCAATCTTGATTATGAGGGCGTTTGGGCCCTCCCGATCGTAACCCTAACAGTAGAGCGCTATTTGAAGTGCGTGCCTCATCAATACCGAAAGAACCCAACACGCACGCGCTCTACCTAAATCAGAGCTAAATAAAAACCTTATCCTACGCTTACGCTAATTCATCTTCTCCTCCATTTCCCCTCCATTCTGTTGGTCCGGTGCTTCAACATGTATGCCTGCCAAACTCGTGTTAAACTGGCTGGCAACGTCCTTAAAGACAGACAAGCCACTAGAACGCGAAATGCGAGCAAAGTCACTCTTTGTTGGAAGTCCATCGCTTCGTTCCAAACGGTCGCAGTCGTCAACGCCTTATCTGAGTTAAATTTGCGCCCCCGTCGTACTTGTAGCCCTTGTAACATAGAATGTAAGAGAAGCGATTACACACGACTAGCATGGTTTCGCCGACAACATATCCGAGGTGGTTTTACTTCCAGCAGTACCTCTACAGAATTGTTAGACACCGCATCGTAAAAGTGCAAATAACTACTGTTTCTCCCGCCCTTGGTTTCCGGTACTGCGGCAATATGTTGCATCTGGTTCTTGCTGATGCTAATGCCACTTGTTCAATCTATTAGGTCACAATACGCAAAAATTGAATGGCAAGAGTCCCGTTTGAGCGGAAAACTATCCGGCACGTATTATGGCTGCTAAAGCGAGAGGACTGCTGTAATACTAAGGTCGATATACGCAAAACCGGCCCAAACAATGTATTTGCTACTTTCAACTTTTGCAGATGGGAAGAAATGGCGACAGTCTTCTCACCAGCGCTTTTTTAATCGACGATCTTCACCGCAAGACCGGTGCCCTCAGTTAAGAACGTAAGGAGACGGTGAATGACGAGCCAAAGGCGCAAAGCGACGTGCACGTGACGCAAAACGAAGGGAAAATGGTGCGGAGCTACGATCAAGATAGGCAAGACAATGAGCACGACGCGAAAGACGAAGATCACCCGGAAGGCGACGGCTAAGAGGACCGTAACCAACCCTATGACTCTGGTAGTGCATCACGTCAAAAGTATAGGCCACGGAAGCGAGCCCTTAAGCGTTTGAAAGATACGAACACCACGCTTCCGGGCCGCAAAGAAATTGCAAAAGTGGTGGCGAAATGACGTCGACCTAATGCGCCACGCGTGGGTCATCCGTTTCCGTCCGGTCCGACACCAACTTATTTCGTAACATTTTCACGGAATTCAAGAAGAAGAACAATCTCAAGTTTGGTATTTGGAGTTCCGAGTCTACAGTACTACACAACAGGTATTTATAATTCGGTTTATGTCTTAAACAATGCTGAATAGAGCTGAACTACGTTTTTGGTGATATGCCGAACTCACGAAGATTAGTTTCCTACTGAGTTTCAACCGCAAGGTTTATCAATGCAATCACGGCGTTTCTCAAGGCTCTCGCTCAAAAGGTCACCGCAACCGCTAGAGTCGCTTCTGTAGATGCTTGGCTCTGATCAAATCAAGAGTGACTCGCACGACTAACGGTAACTACGGAATCCAGGTTCGGAATGACGTACGCGCTTGGATGTATTTTAGTAACGCGTTAGTTTCTATTTACAATCTCCAGAACCATACACACGCACTTGACGACAGCGACTCAAGCTTATACTTGACGGGCTTCGAAGGAGATGCCGCCGGACGATCAAGAATATGAGGATGTGAAGAATCTGGCAGATGCGCGCGTTTCTTCCAAGCATGCAGTATCACCAACCTTCTAAACGAGTGTAACAGTGATTTACTGTGGAGTATGCATTTAAAGGTTTAATTTGAACTAACTGTTTGATCTATTTTTATCTTCGATTATAGTAGGCTGCAAGGTAACCCCACATCAGACTCGGAATATCATCCGCAGTATGACGATCGCTTGAAGGACATGTGGCACGCACTTCGTCAATTGAATGGGAGAGATAAAAGATCTCAATGGGCGTAACGTGCAGAATTCTTATTCAAATCAAGTGCGGACGCTGTTTTCAAGGGCTGAGGCGAAACCTTAGCGATGGCTTTTACTCATGGGACAAATAATTTCGGTTATATCACTTGGATGCATGGATTTTTTATAGCGACCTTGCCTTCTATAGCAACCGTTTTAGCAACCTTATCAAGTATATGGCAACTTTATATTTTTGACTCGCCTTTTTGTTATTGATATGTTTTGCAATTCAGTAAGTTTGATCGCCATTACGGCTACAGGTAGAGAGTTTCCGGTCATTGATCTTCAGACAAACGAGGAGGCTGTGACGGTATCACACATCTTGGAGTACTTCAAAGAGAAGAGTTCAATCGGAAGCAGATTGAATCTGTGGTGATTAATATGGCCTTCGTGGAGTGGAGTGTCATGAACGATGCGCTCCCGAACGCCAACTGCTGGCCAGTTCATGCGATCACAAACTGGAAGACAGTAATAAAGCGAACGGTGTCGCTTAAAGGTATCGCAACATAAAGAAAGGGGTGAGACAGATGAACAAACTTCTGTAGAGGTATTGACGCAGATGAACTTCAGCGAAGAATGCTGTTGCAAATCCGCACGTGGTTGGTTGCTTGTTCTGCTTCAGCGCTTGGGACGAAGTCACCATTGACGCTATCCCATCGGGGTTACCCTGCGTCAGAGAGATATACTCCGGGCTGGCGAGCTGTAACCATTTGTTATTACCACCCGTGCGGCCTTGTATAGCGCCACTACAGTGCCAGATGAAACAATACCATCTGCTTGCAGCTTCTCTATTGCTAAAGATTCACAAATATTTACCTTTGGGGGCTTTCGGAATTGCTGCTGGCACTGCTTTGTTCGGTGTACTAACCAACTTGGAACGAGATAGACTCCAACTGCAATGTTACCGGTCAGCATTGACGACCCATGTCAAGAGCAGTGCGTCCAGCATGTCCACAAAAAATCTGCCAATATTGTAAAAAAACTCCTTGTAGAAATTAGCGATAACCTTGTGTTAACAAAGTCAATCACTACAACGTGGCCTGCTCCGAACGATTCGCCACGCGGAACAAGAGATGAACTTCAGCGAAGGATGCTGTTGTGAATCCGCACGTGGTTGGTTGCTTGTTCTGCTTCAGCACGTGGGACGAAGTCGTCATTGACGCTATCCCATCGGGGTTACCGTGCGTCAGCGATATGTACGCCGGGCTGGCGAGATGTAACCAGTTGTTGTAACCACCCGTGACCTTGTATAGAGCCACTATAGCGCCAGATGATGCAACACATCTTAATTGTACCAATTTTGAAATGATGACAATGTCGATATAAGTATTTACCTTTCGTGCATACAGGATACACTTGAGATCAACTTAACAATGGCCCAAATGGAATTATTTTATCGGATCTTTTGAACGATTCCAATAAGAGTCGTGACTTGACTACTTGGAGTTGCAATTTTAGCGTAACGAGGTCCAGCGCTACATTAAAGTTGAGGTTTCTGTGTTCTTTTATTCCCATTTTGAGGAAGGAATTGAATTGTATCGATAAGTGCTTTGTAGTCACTGTTTTCGACGAGATAGTGACACCGGCAGAACTTCATGGATGATACGTGGTTCGTCGAGTTTCTCTTTAGAAGTAGATAATTCGCATCGACTTAGATTGTCATGAATTATCGGTTTGTGTATACGCAGAAACACGCGGAACATTCAATGCCCAAACCGTATTCAGTGAAGTCGCCATGCCGTAAAATTCTGTGCACTAATGCGAGGCTTGAACGAAATCAAATCGTATCCATCGATTTTTCCATTTCTTTCAGCTTTAATTGTATCAATATTCATCTATGGATCGAAACTTTCCAGTGTCCATCTTTCGAATTGATTTCGTTCAAGTGTTCCCGTTTCCGTTTTACTGTCATCGCCAACAGCAGTAGTAGCTATATCGATCTCGATATTAACTTTTGAAATCCGATTACAATTGGATGCAACTTGATCACGACAATCGTGTTAGTTCGCAAATACTAGATTAATCCAGCCCTCGAGCACAGCATAAAGGAACACTGCCTAAACCATACAAAAACGAGATCTCAGAACCAAAAAGGGTTTTCATGACCGAAACTAGATCCTGCGAGGACAGAGATAGGCGACCTGTCTTCTCATTTCCGGTTGAGTTTAACAAACGTTACCCGTTTGCCACAATCTGAAATATCGGGCTGTGTGTCCACATCTGCAATCTTTCGTGTATCTTGGTCCACAGCGAGTCGCGTATTTCGTGAACTTGAAATCGATTAATATCGATTGATCATCTTTCCATTAAAATTTATGTCAGCATTCCAGAATGCACGACTCATGTTCGATCATGGATCAACCGATTTTGACGGCAGAAAATTTAATTAGAGTCCCCTCTTACCTATTGAAAAATTATGCCGATAAGGCAAATGCGTGGTTCTGAAACATGTGCATGTTTTAACGTTGCATAAACACGCAGACCCTTGAAATCGAATCTCCCAAGATGGAATATCATCGCGTTGGTCAAACGTCGAATATTCAAAGTGGGGATGATAGTTTTCCCATTAGCATAGAACCTTCTCGAAAGCGAATCGCCAAGTACCCCACAAACCCGACTCAAAACAAAGGATGGAGCGTGCTGAGAATTTCTCGATGTCGACATGTCCTTTTTTTCGAGTTCATATCACTTGTTGGTGTCGTAAAAATTATTCCATCGAATAATCAACATTGGTATTTTTTGTTGAGCAGAAGCTTTAACTAATTTCAATTGCTCTCAATACGATTTGTTGTGGGGTTTCCACCAGTAAAATACTTGTCTCGCAAAGAATAGGACCACATTTCACAGCAGGGATGCCAGTTTGCCATAAGAAAGTAGACATAGTCCAATACAATACTCGCAGAAGGATGTCAAGCGTGTTTTGTAGGATATTTTTGTACAATTGGTATTTAGTATCACATACTGACATTCTTTTTAGAAATACCATGTGTTTAAATCAAATTCAACAAAGACATACATGTATATGAGCTTCATCATTAACTCAGGGATTTTTCTTCCCGTTGACTGCATGTCAGGGCAAAGCCTTTACTACGAACTGCTTTTTCCACCGCTTGATGGTGTGAAATTGGCACAGCAACACCTCCCATCTCGGAATACACACGTTGAGGATATTCCACTTAGTGAAATCTTTCCTTAAAACGAACATTTCAAATTGCGTTCCAAGTTGGATTATATGACTAAAAAAAGTCGAGAATTCAAATCATCGAGGACGATGGCACACCACGGCCTGTTGGACCAGTCACCAGCAAACTACCTGGACGTAAACAAAACATTTATAAAGTTATTTTTAATCTATATAAAAAGTAATACCATAAAGAATTGGCACCTAGATGGTAGCCGCGGTTGTGGGCGAGGAAGAAGTCTATCATCCCAATTCGTAAAACAAGTTTTCTGTTCGACTGTCTGTATCCCGAGAATGTTCGTAATGTCGCGTTGATCCTGAACTAGTAGTATCTCACTGCCTTCAAACGCGACAAAACGATTCAGAATATTTTTTAGGTGACCATCGCGCGAGTGTTGTCGACAATGCGGCTCAGCGGATTTCTAGTTTCTTTCGGATTTACGTTACGACCTGTGGAATATAGAATATAATTAATATTAATTAGGTTTGCGTCCACCACACCGGTATCTTTCATGTCAAGTACCCAGTGTGTCAGTCAAATATGTTTAGTGCTGGAATGCATCTTTGTCAAGAGATGTAACTTTCTGCGAACTTGTACGTCTAGTCCAACTGAACTCGACCTGAAGTATGACTGGTAAACGGCCTTGGTCGTGTTGTGGTTATGTGCACGGTTTTTAGTGTCATAACTATGATATTCTCGATAAAATGGCCACTTAAAAAGATCGATATTCGTGGTTTCTAGTCACGAAACGGAAATTCGAACCTGAAGTTGAATCGACTGTCGGTATAAACCGAGCGACACAGTTGGCACGAGCGTCTTCTGTAAGAGTCTCTACGTTTTTCAATAGGCCCACTAGTTCACCTGAATCCTCAAACAATCTATGTACTCCGTTTGGAAGTTGAATCGCATCCTTATTCCAAGTTTAAGTGCTTGGATAATTTTTCAAAGTGATAAAATAATTGGAAATACACTCGACGTATTGGCTAGGCCTGTCTCGAGTACAGCTATCACGGACGCGAAATAGTACCAAGTTATCTGCTTGGTAAGTCTTGATTTTCTTCTCCGAATGTAACACAGAAGACAGCTCATGATGTGGCTTTAGATCTATGATGCTAGGTCGGCGAGACTTCTATTTTATTGCGCAGGTGTTGCGTTTCGGGTTTTCGTTGACGTGGTATATATCTGCGAGCTGTCATCAGTTAAAGCTAGTCTTGATTTTTTTCTATAACGCAGATACCGATATTCAAATACGATTTAATATTGAAACCCAAATATCATTAATATTAAAAAAATTCAAAACTAATGACGCACACGCCTCATTTTTTTTCTTCTGGTAAACGGTCTAACGAGTTGACATTGACACATGTACAGTGATCCGTATGAAGTCTGTAATTATCTTTTCTACGGGCAGCTTCTCCTTCGCCTGTGGTTCTGCGGGCTGGTTTTAAGCGGATAAACGGTTAAATAGCGCTAGGTCAATTAAACGTACACGTTAGCTCATCTTTACTTCGCTTCATGCCCACCTTGAGGGAGAAGCGAAAGCGGGACCACTTCGCCCAGGCAGCGCTAGTTGCGTCAAGACAGTCTTCTGTGCTTGTTCTTTTAAGTATGGAGATTGATGGGTTCAAGTTCCCTCCCGACCGTTTTTTATTTGAGTGATCTTTTAGCTTCGCAAAATGCATCATTCAATAAGTTAAACATATGCGCATCTTTAACTTGTTCGAGCGCCTTTAGCAAATCTATACAAATGCTACTTAAAGGGGTTTAAACGAATTCCGTTTCTGTTCCACGGTAAACGACTCGTCCTGCGAAGCTTCGGGTGAGGATATAGATGTCCCGATTCGTTATAGATGCGCTGAAACGTCTCTCGAACGTGTCAGTGAGAGCGTCAAAGAAGATCTTTATTTCCAGTCGGTACTCTTTGCAAGCCTTCCCCATCCATTGGGTTGCGGGGGATGGGTCACGAGACTGCTGCCACCGACGTAAAACGACAGTGCTTTGGGCAGACATCGGCGCTGCGCTTCGTCATCTGCTGAGCAGCAGCATTACGCAACGCGCAATTGATAATGACCACAAGCCACCTTCATGACATAATGCATGTACCGTAGTGTATAAAGTGATACCGGTGACGTCGGTCTTAATACATGTATGGGTTTAGCCTGTTGGCTCACCTTGACAGAATCTGCACACCGATAATTCTTTTATAGTGTCTTGGGTATTTCGTTTTGACTTGACCGACGTTTTGTGAAAAGTCTCAAAGTACACGGCATTTTCGATTTTCAAAGCTCGATTAAATGCTTGAGATTTGTTGTCTCGTGGGCTTCGGTTGGGTATCTACTTTCATGCTGGGGCAGCGTGAAAATGTTGGGGCCCCATAGGACAGGGCAGCCCAGGGTCTCGTGTACGAGCATTAAAAAATCGCCACGTTCCAAAAGCAATTAAGGAGATGAAGAATGATGCGAATGAATGGCGACTATCTCGCAAGCTGGGGAGTGGCAGCTCTAGGGCTTCTTCGGATGGTCTCACGGAGAGATATCTGCAACATTTATATCCTTGTTCGCATTGATTGTCCGGGTTTAACCACCACGCAATGTGGGTTTCTGTCCCAATTGCATGGCCTTCCGGTGTGAAGTCGGTAGCAAATTCAAATGGACTTTAAGAAATACGTTTGGCGCCCGTTCACTTTAGAGTACATGTACTGCTGAATCGTTTAGCGGTAAGAGGAAATTCGATTCACCTTCTCCTTTTCTTTCGTTTACACGTTCGATTTGACCAAGATTTGGTTACCGTTATTTTGTTCTCTGGTTGCACTAAGTATGATCTGTCGACCCCCAGTTCGAGTGCGGGGTCGATCACAAACTATGATACATGCTTTCGCTTAATGGCCCGCAGGGGTATATGCACTTCCGAAGAAGGATACAAGGGAGGTTAGACTTTCGAAGTACTCAAGCACCCTGTAGACTGGGTAAAGGGTGCCCTGCAGATAGCTAGCTGGCTTATATAGTCGATGCTTTAAGAAGTTGGATACGTGTTTGTGTGTGTAAAAATAAGTAAAAAGTTGCTGTAGACAAGAAGTCCGCAAGCAAGTACTGTAGGTCAAAGATTACCAAAAATGCCGAAAGGGATCCAATGCTCTAACGTTTTCGAATGACCACTTACATTCCGAATAATATTACAATTGAGACGAGTCTGTCAGTTACACGCTACATGACAGCACATGGTGGTCTGATTGAAGGGATGCCCCGCATCTGGAAAAACCACTCGTTTCGTACTTTGAGGTAAATTTTCTGCTGATGGCTATGATTGAGATATCATTTGAAGACCCGAATGCAAAAATATCAATAATACACACAGGTAACTACACATCACTAAATGTTTCTTTGCCCATCACTGAGTTAATATGTATATGCCTCTATAGGAGCACGGATACACGACGAGACTTGCATGGCTGAATTCACGTGCTGGCAAGCCAGCACATCAAGATGCCGTCAACAATCCTATGCGCTCTAGCTATGTGTGGTACTCTCTTCTCGGTTGACGTCCTGCCGGAATGGCGCAGCAGCGTATTGATAAAGAAACTGCGAGCAGATGGTGTTGTTCAATGAACGCTGAAGTGGCTCTCTTCAAGGCCACGGGTGGAAACATAAACTAGTCACACCTCGCTACCCAAGTACATATATCTTATGCAAGGAAGCCCTGATTCGATAACGTCGATGATGACCGTCACACCAGCTGCTGGACGATAGCACGCAATTAAGCACGTGCAGAATCGCAACATCATTGTTGGTCCTGATCCAAGTAATGGATCGCCCCGAGAATTTCTCGTAGAAACAAGGTGAGCACTAATATCTACAAGAGGCATTAATTCAGGTTCTTAACCTATTTCTTGCTTGTAGGCATGGGTGCAGCGCGATGGGTCTGTGTCATTTTGTATACAATGATATTGGCAGATTTAGTGTGTGCATGATGGACAAAAGGCTCTGGACAAGAGACATCTATGATGATTGGTACAATCGCAGTTGGTGTCTATCTCCTTCCAAGTGTATTTGATATTCCGTACAAAGATGTGGCAGCATTTCCGATAGCCCCAAAAGGCCTAAATTTGTGCTTCGTTGTCACTACTTTGCTGTGCTGAAGTATGAAATTGTTCTAACATGCACATGAGTTTACTTACCAGGGCTGAAGGGAAAACTGTGGTGGTTGACAGCATACGCACTTTTGGTGATTGCGCTAGCGTGGGTTTTCGAATTGCTTGATCAAACAGATGTTACTCCGATACCAGATGGGGTCCACGTTGAACATCCCTCAGTGGAGGGGGTTGTCAAGTGTTCAAAGCTCATGATGAACAACGCAATGTGACTCCTGACCCTGTTCCGTCCAAGCTTTGATTCACTCTTGTTTTTAGCATTTTTGTAAGTGATTGGGCCAATTACTTTTATTATTGTAAACACTAACATTATCGTACAAAAATGTATAAGGTGAATTCAGTTTGTACAAAGTGACACTTCATTAATGTGCTGTTCATTTGCCACACGTCGCAACAATCGTAATCAATCAAATGAATGTCTGTCTGTTCTCTGGATTTAATATCCAGAATTTTTGCAGAGGTGCGATTCTGGCTAGAAACACTAGATACTCTTATACAAAATACTACAAAAAACGATGTGCTAAATCAGACACAACTTCGCTTTACTTCTTAATGTAACTGTTATATCAAATAGACGCCAAGATTGCTTCGTTAAAAGGGGCGCACTTCGAAACTAATGAATTGTCTACAGGTGCAAATATCAATTCTTGATTTCATGGGAAATGGGACGGGTGAAAACTGTTATGATCGATAGCCGCATCGCAACGAAAAATATAGGTCTTGAATGTTGTTTGCGCCGACCAGGGAAGACATCAAACCCCAATCACCCACATGATGTTGAAGACGGTAAACTAAAGATTTTCGTAAAAGACACTCAAAAGGTGGCTTTTAAGTAGGCTGCATACCGGGTTTTTAACCGTTGTGTTCGAAATTATGGGTGTGCTTCATTGTTTGTAGCCGATGCTGGGGCTGCGAAGGAGGCGCAGGAGATGCGTTGACACGGGTAATTAGGAGGAGTTTCGTTTAGATACTTCGGGCGGGTAGTTCGAATTAGCGATGTAGGACCATAAACTATCCTACGTTTACTACTTCTATATCGTTCTCTAGCACCCATTTTAGTACTATGAAATCCGGAGTTTCCCCCGTGTAAGGCACGGCATTAGTTTGTATGTATGTCTGTCATACGCCTGTATAATCAAATCATTTATTATAGTACGTTATTGAGACAATTCTGACAAAAAGTGAATATTTGGCAAGTAGAAAATTCTATATTGCGCTCGGCATGAAGCATTTTCTGATTTGTAGATCTGATACAATAAGTGTAAAAAGTACACTGACGTTTCAAAATGTTGGGGGGGTATAGCTTATAAAAGCTACCAGTCGTAGTAAACGTTTTGAGATGGTATAACACTGTATGGTTGTTTCGTGCAGTACGAAGCGTTACGTGCAAGATTCGTGCACTTGCCATTTCCAACGAAAGTAACAGGAACAACGAATCCACCACAGTCGCGCTGTTCGTACAATTGCATCACTGCGCTAAAGAGTACTGTGTGGCTGTATTGAGAGCCATGTTATGCTTTATTGGGTCAGAAGTTGTGGTTCAAATTAAGGGTCAATAAAACAAATTCGAAGTTGTGCCAAAGTTAGAGCATTCTATAAAATTTTGGAACGCGATAGAATAGAGCACAGTGAGACAATGCTATTGCACAAAATTTCCGTGCTTGATTGTTTGAACAACATGGTCTGAGCGGTTCTACTTCTAATTACGTAGTGTTGTAAATCCCGACCAAATTTGCCGATTTGGCCCAATTCAATGAGTCACTCACATACAAATTCTCTGAATTCGTGAAACGACCCAGGCTGCGCCAGCTACAGTCCTGAAATTCTTACTCAAGCAACGTCTATAACAGATTTGACGTTGTGTGCGCTTTTTGTTTGGTCCATTTTATTAAAGCCATGTACGAACGTAAATCAGCACGAACTGTTTTAGAATATTTGATTTCCCGTAAATTGTATTTTTTTCTTACCTTTCTTCTGGCCAGCAAATAGGTTTTTGGGCAATACTGTAGCTCCGAAATGTCTGCGCTGCAATGCGCTCGCTTGTTTTAAATATTTTTAGGACTCTGCCCGGACGACCCGGGCAATTTTCTGGTAATTTATCACTTTCATTCAGCTATTATACTATGGAGAGGTTCGAAGTAGACAAGTGATAAAATTGAAGCGATATGCTGGATGATAATTTGTCAGATTGGGCATCATAAAACGGCGATTCTCTCATCAGTAAAATGACCTCCCCGATGTCATTAAATCGAAGAGTAGAAACCGAGATGATTAACGGGTTCTGATTGGTCACATTCGGGCGATAAGCAAACATACTCTCATATGCAACACGATAATATCGCATTAGTTTTTTTTCTGTTTCTTACTTCGACCCTCTCCTAATTGCTTGGGGATCCCAGCATTTTTTATGTTTTTAAGGAGACCTTCCTTCTTGCAGACAAGTCAACATCGTGTTAGGCTGGGGTTTGGGGCTCCGCGCAATAGGACCTTGAGTCGTACCCCTTACCTCTAAACTACATCAGAATTAAATGTCAGAGATTTTCTTAAACTCACTGTGTATAACTGATATGCTGGTTTGAGTAATAATGAGACTGTAATCACTTTACGGCTGTAGGAGACAATCCAGCAGGGATTAATTCGGTGGGATGGTCCTAACCGATATATTGATACAAATACCGAACCTTCAGTAGCACTAACCCGACCAAACAGTGTTAACGCGGTGGGATAGTCCTCACAGGTATATAGATACAAATGCCGGGCCCTAAGTGGCACTAACCGGGTCTCAAAAGCTTTAATGTGGTGGGATGGTCACTATAGGTATATCGATTCTGGCCTGGGTATGGGTGGAACGTCGACACAGCAGGTGATGGACGGGTACGGGGTGCAAACTCTGGGTTGAACCCAAGATTACCCCCGGTTTACAGTGCCTAACCGCCAATTGAAGATGCACGTCTCCTTTGATGACCCGAGGTGGGGTCATGCGAGGCCGAGGATGCCGACAACATGGTTTCGTTACCCGGCTGCGGAAAGTATCACCGGTGGGGCGACGTGATTGAGTCGAGGAAGGGGTCTCCCCCAGGTCCAGGACGAAGGAGGTTCACGCTCCAGGATTTAAGCCTGGCGAAGATTTGGACGAGGCGTCATCCATGTTTGAGGTCCGTGTGCACGTCACGCGGGCGCAAGCCCGAACCTGTATCCAACCATCGGGAGGGAAGAAATATTTCTGTTTGGCTTGGTTACGTTAAAGTACTCTGCAAGACCAGAGGTGTATTGTTGTATGTGGTATAGCTAGAGCGTGTAAAACTTGCTATATTATTTGTAAGATCACAAGACGACTGAGTAATTAAATGACTTTAACTCAAAGCGAAGTAATAATAATAATTATCAGTGTACTGTATTACAGGTACTAAACACTTGAGCTCTAAAACTCATCCTTGGCCGGTCTGTCTTACCTTTACGTTTTTGTCTAACTTACTTGTCACCCCCTCCCCCCCGTGCTCTCCGCCTCCTCAGCACTCCTCGTTTCCTCTCTAGTCCATCTTTCCATCTCATAAACTCCTTTGATTTACCGTTCAGCTGCTTGTATCAGCGGATGATCTGTTCCGCCCTTCCGATCTTTATACATTACGTTATGCTTCCTATCCATAGCATAGTTGGCAATCAAATCTGCAGCTTTTTCATACGTTCTGTAGTGATGATGCCAACTCAACTGAAAACGAAGAGCAGAGGATGTAAACATCCATTTATTCGAGATGAATAACATGGGTGGATGGCGATAGACTAATAAAATTTTCGCACTCGAATGACCATCACTCTTATTCCGCATTGGCCTCCTTTTGTGGCAGTCTTCTAGTTCCCAATCGATTCCGCAATTGACAGGCATCACCGAAAGAGCGTTCGCTTCGCAGCAATGGAGGAAGGGAAGCACGAGGGCGTATAGTCGACTACAAGTTAGGGTGGTAGTCTTTACGACAGCTTTGAGGACATGTTCTCGCAATAAAAAGTCGTAATTACTACAGGACCAATGGATGATGAGGAAAGACGCAGTGGACCAAGATACTGTGATGCCCCGGCTGAGACCGTTGCCCCCACGCAGCTGAATGTGTCGTTCAAGGCCGAGTTACATGAGAGGCTGAGAGAACTATGATTGGGCAAAGCGCTGTGGTGTCGATGGATCTGGTAAGCACAACGACTCAAATACAGACAACTGCATGGGTCATAAGAATTGTCCGGTACAACTTCACATTAGGCCAGTTGTGCTTGAGTTTTGTGCGAATCTTTTGGTGACCATGTTGATGGAGACGGGAAGATAGATGCTAGCAGCGGAATTCACGAACAATTTCGCCGTGAGCTAGATCTTATGTTCGCGGTGGCAAAACACTCTACGCGCACTTGAGCAGCTCCATCGTATGTACGATGACGATGCCAAAACAAGCACTTCTTCCTGGCATGAGTCTAATCAAATGGGGCTGGAAAAAGGAACAAGTCAAGGGAAGACGGAAACTGTACACGATGAGCTCACGAAATGGGCAGCGCCGAAATGTGGTCCTATGCTTTGCGAAACAAGTATTTTACTGGTGGAAACCCCACAACAAATCGTATTGAGAGCAATTGAAATTAGTTAAAGCTTCTGCTCAACAAAAAATACCAATGTTGATTACTCGATGGATTAATTTTTACGACACCAACAAGTGATATGAACTCGAAAAAAAGGACATGTCGACATCGAGAAATTCTCAGCACGCTCCATCCTTTGTTTTGAGTCGGGTTTGTGGGGTACTTGGCGATTCGCTTTCGAGAAGGTTCTATGCTAATGGGAAAACTATCATCCCCACTTTGAATATTCGACGTTTGACCAACGCGATGATATTCCATCTTGGGAGATTCGATTTCAAGGGTCTGCATGTTTATGCAACGTTAAAACATGCACATGTTTCAGAACCACGCATTTGCCTTATCGGCATAATTTTTCAATAGGTAAGAGGGGACTCTAATTAAATTTTCTGCCGTCAAAATCGGTTGATCCATGATCGAACATGAGTCGTGCATTCTGGAATGCTGACATAAATTTTAATGGAAAGATGATCAATCGATATTAATCGATTTCAAGTTCACGAAATACGCGACTCGCTGTGGACCAAGATACACGAAAGATTGCAGATGTGGACACACAGCCCGATATTTCAGATTGTGGCAAACGGGTAACGTTTGTTAAACTCAACCGGAAATGAGAAGACAGGTCGCCTATCTCTGTCCTCGCAGGATCTAGTTTCGGTCATGAAAACCCTTTTTGGTTCTGAGATCTCGTTTTTGTATGGTTTAGGCAGTGTTCCTTTATGCTGTGCTCGAGGGCTGGATTAATCTAGTATTTGCGAACTAACACGATTGTCGTGATCAAGTTGCATCCAATTGTAATCGGATTTCAAAAGTTAATATCGAGATCGATATAGCTACTACTGCTGTTGGCGATGACAGTAAAACGGAAACGGGAACACTTGAACGAAATCAATTCGAAAGATGGACACTGGAAAGTTTCGATCCATAGATGAATATTGATACAATTAAAGCTGAAAGAAATGGAAAAATCGATGGATACGATTTGATTTCGTTCAAGCCTCGCATTAGTGCACAGAATTTTACGGCATGGCGACTTCACTGAATACGGTTTGGGCATTGAATGTTCCGCGTGTTTCTGCGTATACACAAACCGATAATTCATGACAATCTAAGTCGATGCGAATTATCTACTTCTAAAGAGAAACTCGACGAACCACGTATCATCCATGAAGTTCTGCCGGTGTCACTATCTCGTCGAAAACAGTGACTACAAAGCACTTATCGATACAATTCAATTCCTTCCTCAAAATGGGAATAAAAGAACACAGAAACCTCAACTTTAATGTAGCGCTGGACCTCGTTACGCTAAAATTGCAACTCCAAGTAGTCAAGTCACGACTCTTATTGGAATCGTTCAAAAGATCCGATAAAATAATTCCATTTGGGCCATTGTTAAGTTGATCTCAAGTGTATCCTGTATGCACGAAAGGTAAATACTTATATCGACATTGTCATCATTTCAAAATTGGTACAATTAAGATGTGTTGCATCATCTGGCGCTATAGTGGCTCTATACAAGGTCACGGGTGGTTACAACAACTGGTTACATCTCGCCAGCCCGGCGTACATATCGCTGACGCACGGTAACCCCGATGGGATAGCGTCAATGACGACTTCGTCCCACGTGCTGAAGCAGAACAAGCAACCAACCACGTGCGGATTCACAACAGCATCCTTCGCTGAAGTTCATCTCTTGTTCCGCGTGGCGAATCGTTCGGAGCAGGCCACGTTGTAGTGATTGACTTTGTTAACACAAGGTTATCGCTAATTTCTACAAGGAGTTTTTTACAATATTGGCAGATTTTTTGTGGACATGCTGGACGCACTGCTCTTGACATGGGTCGTCAATGCTGATTGGTAAAATCGCAATTGAATTTCCAAGTGGATTGGTATTCCGAACAAAGTAGCGTCAGCAGCAATTCCGAAAGCCCCCACTGCTCAATATTTGTGAATCCTTATCGATAGAGAAGCTACGAGCATTGCCAAAGAATACGACTACAGTTTTGCTGTTCCTGTAAACGTCCTCTTACATATGGAAGAATACCTCAAGGAGAATTTAAAATCAGCAGATCAGTATCACCGAATTTAAACGGATCTAGCCCAGAAAAGGCGATTATTGCGGGATCTTGTCAAGATAAAGGCAAAGTTCAAGAAGCAGTAATAATTCTTCGAGTTGGCAACCTGACATTTCCACGGTAACGTAACTTTGTATCTACCACATTTGAAAAACAAATAAACTCATCAACGCTTTTTGTAGGTTCTTGACTTAAGGATCTTTTACACCACCAAACAAAAGTGTCGTATGTGAATGCAGGGAATTAAATGGCTAATGGGCAGGCGGAAAGCAAATGGAGCGCACAATATAGAGCTGTTAGAGCTCGAGGCAATGAATGCATTATGGAACGATCGAGAGTTGCAACAACTACATCATCATCTGGCCAGTGATTGCGTAGCAGCATACATACAATCCAGTTTCAGAACTCGGTTTGCTGTCGAACGACCTTTAAAAGTATTACTTTCGACCAGAATGTTGGATCGATCACTTGTAAGGATGTATGTATGTGTTATTGAAGGAGTCATCTCTCTGATTTGTGGTACCACAAAAAAACAGTATTTGTGAATCGCCTTATGCATCAAAGCTAAATTTTCCGTGCAATGGAGGACTCGACTATGAATTTGTCTCGTGGAAGGTTTTACCAGCACATTTAAATTAGAAATCATTGGGGGTCATAGTGGTTTTCAAATCCGAATCACGCCAAGATGTATCTAAACGAATCGATCGGATCGCAGACTTACCAGAATCTCTTGTTGATAATTTGGGATGACGGATTGCTTCCATTTCTGAAGAGTGTGCTTCTCGTACTTACGCCGAAACCAGTATTTCAAATGTCAGAGTCAAAACAACATGACAGCTGGTGCCACGGTAATTGGACAAGTATATTCCTTTTTTTAAAGGGAACAGATTTTCCAGAGACACAATGTTGACGCTTCCTACGTGAAGGGCATGAGTACTATGGCTTAAACAGACTTTGATAGAGAATTACCATCGGGGCGAAGTTGCCAAGGCGGGGGCACAAATAGAAGGTTGTTTCTGCCTTTCAAGAACGAAGATTCGGAGTTTCAGACAACGAATATCTAGCTTCTACGCAAACAAATAATTGCAAGAAAAACTTGATGCTGTGGCTTGACTGCCCTAATGAATACCATAGCGACATCAAGTTAAAAAAATGCAGGCAGCTATGATTGACATATTTACTAGTACATTAATGCCTAGATAAAACATGCTTCCGGGCTGGTATGCAAAAATGCAAATGCAACAAAAACGGTTACTGTGGCTTTTGACTGACACAATGACTACTATAGTGTCAGCAAGTTAAAAATCTGCAGGCAACTTTGATTCTCATATTGACTAGTATATAAAGGCGAAGGTAAAACCTGCTTGCAGATTTGGCATACCAAAATGTGAATGCAATAAAACTATTGCTGTGGCTTTGACTGTCACAGTGGCTATTACAGTGTCAGCACGTTAAAGTCTGCAAGCAACTTTGACTTTCAATCTGACTACTGTTGTAAAAATGTAATAAAATTTAGCCAACAGATCCGATAAAGACTTTGACTAGTATATTGACATAAATTTCTACTCCGTCGGCCGACATGATCGACACATTAATGAGTTTATTGAGATCAAGTCCAATAAAAGTGTACAGATTGACACTTTGACTATTACAGCATATTTGACTACAATTCTGCCAACAGGTTGGATTAGTATACTGAGACAAAGCAAAATTTGGTAGCCAGTTTTTATAAACACGTTGATTACCAGACATTCCAAAATAATCATTGTATCGGAAATTTAAAACAATATTGTTAAATAAAATAGAAAGTTTTTCGAAAACTTGAATTTTTAACAATAGGTTATTGCACCGGTTCGAACCGGTATTTGTCCAACTTTTTACAGGGCACCTTTTTTTACGATCTATCTCAGTGTCCTTCATGACCACCAAGCGTATTTATGTCACAGATTGTGTCTTATCTTGGGTGGTATTGAGCAGCAGCTATCACAACTCACTGTCCTCTATCTCTCACTTCTAAAGTAGTCATGAACCACCAGTCCCGTTTAAGACCAAACAAAGTTGCGACTAATTCTTCAAGCCACTGCTCGACGAGCAGGATAAGCCGACCGAGCACTAGTGCAGTACCGTCCGCAAGCAAGACGTGAAGTCCGGCTACTCAAAATTCGTCAGTTACGTGCTGAAACAAAATCCCAACTACACCGCAGCGATAACAATCACCGGCGTCGACTCGGGAGCGCTTGTAGCGTTCATCGACCAGAAGAGCCAACTTGAGTACTCCTGGCTAGACTTCACTGTGCAGTGCAACCTCCTTTTCTCTTCCTGCGAGGATCATACTGTCGACGAGTACATAGTGATGAAGCGGATTTCGACTGAATTTTTGCTTAGGTACGCTGTTTTGGTGTCCAAGGGGGCTGATGTTTTTATCTGTTACCTCATTCCTGCAACATTTGGCATCATGCTTGGATAAATGTACCTTTCTATCTGAGTATTACGTTGCTGTATTTGACCACGACGGCCGCTCCGAAGAAGTACTGCTTGCCCAGGCCCCTATTTTGGACGAGGACCCGCGAGCCATGTCACGTTTCTGGGGGGCATATTGCCCTTTTTCAAGCGCGATCTCAGTAGCATCGCCTATCTCTTCGGAGACAACTGCTCTGTCAACACGAAACTTGTCAAATTTCTACAGGTCCGGTTTGTAGGGTGCGCCAACCATCGACTGATTTTGGCGGTGAATCTTTACCTGCCTGACTTTGAGCCATTACTGGAGCAACTCAAGTTGCCCATGCAGAAGCTGCGCGGACTGAACAAAGCCACTGCACTCAGGTAATGTTGCGTTTATGTTGCGATTTTTGTCTATATGTTGCGGTAACAACCTGATTATGTTGCTAAAAAATTGCTATGAAAATATTAGGAGAAAGATGAATTTGCGACCAGTGCTTCGCCAAGTGATGCGCTGGAGCTAAACTTTCAGGATGGTCGACCGCTACTTCAGGATGCGGGCATTGATGGAAACCGACGATGATGACATCGTCTAGCTCATGCCGACGCATCGTCAGCAGAGGCGCCAGCGAGATCTTCTCGGCGAGCTTGCGGACTTCTAACCCGCCACGATGGCGTTGGAAGAGGACAAAATGACGCTTCTCAATGTGCGAGACATTTTTGACGCGCTCATCGAGAAGCACCCTGTTGTCGACAAGTATCTTGCCGCAGATAGAGCATTTGTAAATGACCCTGACTTCGAAGAAGCGTGCATGTTGGCATTGGCTCGACGGGTTGGCGTGCTGACTGACGATCAAGAGCTCATTTTGCATCCGTTCGAAACGCCCCCTTGTATCACCAACAAGAGGTGGGCACAACCGGACGAGCTTTGCCAACCAAGTCATGTCTCCGCGCAAGAAGCAGCGCACAGTTTGCTGGTGTGACCGCCCACGTTCAATGCAGTTGAGCGGCTATTCAGTGTTGCTAAGCACACGCTGTCAAATTACCGACAGCGAATGCTACCCATGCACCTCGAGACTATGCCGTTTCTATAGCTCAACAGGCGCTTTTGAAGAGCGGTCACTGCTGTGATGCTTATCCGCAAGCAGTGAGAGCTTTGACAGATAAGTCCTATAAAGAGGCATTTCAATATACTTACTTTGATCACAGTAATTTATTTTGCTCGTCGCTCTGCCTGCGATAATACTTTTTAATCGCGTACCGACACTTAATAAAAGGTTATAATCGGAACACCTGATTTAAGCTATTCAAATCAAGAGCTGCGTAGTAATATTTTTTGCTGGTAGACGATTCATGGTTGTGAATAACTAGCAGTGACCACCACTCTGAGCCAAGTCAAAAGTACGTAGCGAGGGAGACTCCCCGAGTTTACGGGCTGCACTGCGTTGGTTTTGGCCTCCTATCTTTTAGTATTCCTTTCTTATACTTAGTTTAGTACACAACAGAATTTTAAGGTGCATCAAGTAAAACTTGAGGTGGCTAGCAAGCTGAGTTGCTCAAACAGCAAATCACTCGGAAAACTATTTTGCAATCTGCGTGACGAGGCATAACGATCTTAACGTGCTCAACAATGGTCCGGGTCATATTAGGAATGGTTTCTTTAATTGTTGGAAGCGCGAAGTAACGATTCAAATGGGGGTAGACGGCATGTCAACTATGTAGGGGTACCAAGTCAAAGTATAATATCTTAGGTTCAGTATTACATTAGAAGGTGGTGACCGCCACAACAGCTGCACCGAGTCGCAAACCATTGCGAGCAGTTAAGTTGCCAATTGACAGCAATCTAGTATTGAACATGACTGTACATGACTTTTGTACGGTTATCTCCATCATTAACTTAGATTTGTTTTGTAAAATAGACACTTCATTGGCCTCATAAGTGAATCGCTCAGATAACGGGCGACTTCGCGGAGGTTGGCTGCTTGCTTTGCTCGGGCTACGCCCGGACAAACGAGACGCAGCCCACACTTGGGCAGCCAACGCCCCCCGTCCTTCTGCACATGTCCAGAGTCTCTAAACAATGAATCTTTCCGATACAAACCTCGATGTCTAGTGGTTAGTTATCTCCTCCTTGTTGCTGGGCAAATTGCAGTCGTTGTACGTAGTACATCGTACGTCCAACGTACAATGTAAGAGCTGCGCGAGTACTGAAGCTTCTCGGAACCGTGTCTTCTTCGCTTGGATCACGCAATTGTGATGAGCTTGCGCTTACTTCAAATTCCGACGGCCGCTTCGAGCTGACCCAGTCGGTTGTTAATCGTGATCAGCACCTCACACGTACTGGGCGTCGTGTGGAACTCCAGCTTGTTTTAATGCAGCGCCTTGGTGTACACATGGCATTTCTGCGGCAATTCTCCCAGTTCACGGATGTCGATAGGCAACGGCTCCACGCCGTCCTTCATAAACTCTGCGAGGTTCAGTAGTGTCTGTAATACCGGTATCTCCGCTGGGATTGTATCGCTCTATAACTCAGTCTCCGGCGCTCGAACCATATAATCCTGGTAATGTTCGTTTAACTCGTTTCAGCAAGGCACAAACGTAGGGTTATACAATACACGTGCCAGGGAGTTTTAGCTAGGAGATTCACGCAGCAATTCGACTGAGAAGCGTGGCATTCATTCGAGCCAGTATTCCTTCGTATAGCGCAGTGAAGCTTCCCAAGCTCGACGAAGACCAGCTGGTTGACATGCAAGCTAGCGCTCGTGGGTGGAAAGGCAGCTGGGGTCACCGACGTCGCAGTCTGCGCTGGTAGCTCTGTCGAGAACTTATGTAATGTAGACGTCATAAATGCCGGGTCGTTTTTTTTTCAGGAATGTCCGTAGTACTCAAGTGCCGCGGCGTAAACGCTCCAGCGCATGAGCGATTCGCTGTACCATTGCTCGTGGCGTTCGAGAGAAACGGCATCCTTCAGCATCATTAGTAATAATGACTACTATAGAGAAAGCAAGCATAAATCGCTTTTGACAGCTTTGACTCACATATTAACTGTAATTATGAGAATGATGGCGGCGACGATCGTATGGATATAGGTAAGCGGCTGCCGTCGTTTACCGATGGTGGAGGTGGTGAAGGGGGGGGGGGGGTACGGTGAACAGTAGTGATCCATTCATCAAGATCAGGAGAATTAGAGAAACGTGAAGTATTTATTTTTTCGAGAAACCTACTGTCCAGGTTGTATTTGCATGGGTGGAACATCAAAATGTACAGGATGAAAGTAGGATGAACATGGAACATCCGGGTTGGTAAAATATTTATGAGAATTACGAACATTTTTTCAGTTAAATTCACCTAATCTTTAAGTGGCTCTCTGTGGGTCGATTTAAATGTGTACAAGTAGAAAATATCAGCAAGAAAGACAAACCGGAACGCGTGAGATAAAGTACCTTTGCTAAGGTATTCTACGTCGCATAGAGAGATTTGTCACTATCCAGGTAGTGAATCCGGTTGAGTACTAGGTATGGTACCTGGTTGGGTAACAGGCTGGGTAACCGGCTGGGTAACAGACCGGGTAACAAATTTACATTTTACTGCTCAGGTTGGGAGGCCAGGTGCACCAAGTTAGGTAACTTGGTGGCTACGTGGACTCTCCATTACTGTCCAGGTGGGCTCCAGGTAGAACCAGGTTGGGTACCATGGTGGCTACATGGCCTCCGGGTTACTGTCCCGGATAGGGCCGGGTTGGGTGACCGGTGTACAATTTACATTTTAGGTTGGGGGGGGGGGGGGGGGGGGGGTAGTGCCAGGTCGGGTATCAGGTTGGGTAGGACCAGGTTGGGTGTTAGGTTGGGTGTTAGGTTGGGTGACCGACAAACAGATTATAATCCAAGTTGGGAAGCCAGGTTGGCACCTACAGGTTACTGTCCAGGTTGGGGGCAGAATCCTGAACTATTACAACACCTTTCAGGCCGACGCGAAGTGCGCATTTTCGAATGTACTGTTCTACTGTAAAAACATCGACGAGTTTTTGCGGTACATCCCAAATTTCTCACAGCCAGGAGGCGTGGGTAAGGCGTTTCCCTGTGCCTCTACTCCATTGACGGCTCCGCAACAGTACCCCGCTGTGTGGCTACAAGTGACATTGCAATTGGTGGTGACAATTCTAAGGAGGGTACATTAGATGCAACTGTGGCTGAAATCGCTTCTGGTGAACATCGTGTGGGTGATATTGCCTCGGTCGACGCTGATGTGGATGAATTTGGATTAATTGTGGGTGAAATTGCTGTTGATGCACGTGGTGCGGATGATATTGCTTCGGGTGCTGCTGCTGTCAACGAAATTACTGGAGAATGTAGTCGCGAAAATAGAACAAGAACACAAAGCGGTCGCTCCATTTATCTTTGCAGTTGGCCGTTGAAGCTGCGGAAATGAGTGCTTCCTACATCAAATATGCTGCCAGGGTGTGTCGTCTGAAGCTCAATAATACCAGACCCGTCAATATTCCGATTTCAAAACTAATTAGCAGCACATCGATTACACAGAACAACCAAATTGTTCAAGTGTTCGCAGCTTCAACCATGAAGAAATGCATGAAAAAGGTAGTGACATTTCAAACCAAGTCAAAAACCAAGCAAGTATGATTCGCCAATTGCTCGTGACAAGGTTGCAGTTACTGTGGATGGAGCCTCGTATAATGTAAAAAAGCTCGATGCAATGACTAAGTGGCACTCGCTAATGCGACGTTTTAAGTCATTAATGACGCAGAAAAATTGGTCTTGATTGGGCTGCATAAAGTATTTGTCCCGCGTTTGATTACATTTCGGTGTTATCAGATGAAGACATGACTATCGATGTTTTGTGGTTTCCAGTCTTGCACGACCAGTGTCATCTAATAATATTTCGCGGGAAACCCCAAATTGACGCACAGTGCCTCGACGCTACTATTCTCAGTCTGATTAGACAGTCATACAGTAGAAGCAACCTGCGGTAGCGGCGCCGTCGAACGTAATTCATATTCCGATTTTAGATTAGGGTCTGCTCAAGTATCAAGAAGCTTTTTCCTACGTTTGAAGTGCTGCCGCCCCCCCCCCCCTTCCTCCGTCGTGCTACTAGTTATCGGTTTCAACAGAAGCCACTGGTTTAGAGCTATTGGCAACTGCCGCGAACGGACTGTTATTGTGTTCGACTTCCAAATCTGCCGAGATCATATCGACAAGATTCACAACCTACTGCAAAATATAGTTGCGCCTCAAGTTCCTGGCAAAAATTCCGATACAAGGAGTTTGCTGCATTCAAGCCAACGGATAACTACAATTGTGGGGGTTTTATTCTCGTTTTTATTAGGGATTTCTGTCATCGAAGTCGGCCGCTTGCACCAACCACAAAAATCGCGCCGACATGCAGTATTACCGCTTCAGATATCTGAGCAGACACCGATTCACGAGTCGTAGAATAACACCAAAAAATATATTGTCTAAACAACGTATTGTCTCCAGCAACGATCGATGTTATAATAGGTATTTGAATAATAGTCGTAATTAGGCAATTAACCTGGTTGCGTGCTTGGCTGCAAGCGCCTATCTTAATCCTAATACGGTAGACCAAGTTAAACAACTACAGCATTTATATAGAGTGAGCTTCTCTGCGATTGGTTTTGCTAGCACGTGTTTCACATTAACTCGCGCGAGTTAAAGTGAGGTTTAGAAGACTTATATTAACTCGCGCGAGTTATAGTGAGCACGTCGATCTTGCGGCTGAGGCTCAGGCTTCTTGCTGCCTTCCCTTCAAGAATAACCTGAGTCTTAAAGAGCTAGAGTGGGCTTAGACAAGATTTGTGTTCGCTGAAGCGGAGTCTGCGACTTAAGCTGGGAATACCTCTTTTTATGATATCTACGTTGGAATAGAAGAAGAAAAATCGCGGGTGTATTTATTTTCACTGCTACAATCTTATGAAAAGCTGGTCGCTCTCATGTTCCAATTATTGAGCTAAAATCCTGCGCTTGCTTTTGGAGCTGTAGCCATACTGACCTGAAATCCTGTGCATATATACTGACCGGAAATCCTGCTCTTGCTCGGAACAGTGGCTTTAGTTACTTGAAATCCTTTGCTTACAGACGCGGTGGTTGTAAAACCTCTTTGCTCGTGTCTGGTGCTTCCATCGCGCTTACGACAATAAGCAATTTGGTTCGTCATTGACCAAGTCGTTGACAGCAGGCCGAAGCAGCATGGCGCTTACAGGAGTTAAATTCTTTTTAACTTAAAAGTTTAAAGTCACTGTACTGACTGATTTACTGCGCTGATGCGCTGTACGACAGCGTGAATGATGTAGGGATATTAGCCCAGGTTACGCTTACGCAGTACCGTGGAAATAATCCGTTGGGGCTGTCCATCCCTCATTTTTCAACTTACGTAAGTTATCCTGGTAGTGCTACGGTCACGTAGTACGGACAGCCCAATAGGGATTCTCGTAGATTCGTAGGCTGACTACGGGAGCTTGTATGTAATCGTAGGATATTTATCCACCTTTTTGTCTAAACGACTATTAGTGAGGACTCAACTGTCTTGAATTTTGCATGGTGATGTGATTATCGCGCGTTGCCCAAAGTTTCGTTGACCAGCCATCCGACGCAAACACAGCTGTGTTGTTGGCCATAATTCAAACTTACAGAGCCCAGTTGCATTGCATAGATTGTTGGAGGGCTGTTGGAAAAGCCGTGTGGTTCACTAGAACTCAGGATGCCAGTATACGTGTGTAATTTCAGATTACGCCTGAGTCTGAGGCACCGAAGCACTGACGAACTAGCAGTACCTCGGCTGCATCAGGCGCGGCGGCGGCCGGACGGCTGCCGTCGACTGGACTTCTTGGTGGCGAAGGTCACCAGCGCAGCAGCGAGCTCGTCTGGCTAGGTGTGTTTCCGACCGGCCGCGCACGTGTCCGTGGTTCCACCGGGGAACATGTCTTCACCGAAGAAGCGCAGGCAAGGCTCTACTCCATCGGAGTCGCGTGGGATGATGGCGCGGATGCAGGATGGGGTGCCGATCGGGCGAGAAGACGGACGTGCGTCGTCACTTCGATGCACGTGATAGCCACGTGAATGGGGCCGGGCGACCGAGAAAAATGCGTTTGGGTTGGACAGGACAGGCGGAGAGGGCGTGCTGCTAGCATTGGCGATATCTTGGAGAGTAATGGCCCATCCAATGAAGAACTCAATTCGCGTTGCTGCGGACGAAAACTCCCGCCACCAAAAGGGAGGGTCGCTAGATAGATGAACGTACACTGGGCCGAGGTGCTGGTTGACCTTGTGCAGTTTGCGCCGATCGCGCTGCGGTGTATGGTTGGGGTCCGGGTCCATGTCAGCGACGACTAACTCGCGGATGCGGTGCGGCGTGCGCGAATGTGAGCAGGTCTTGCACCGCTCCGAGCAGGTCGAAGTACGTATTGCATGCTGGGGGCGAAGGAGGTGCCGCTGTAGAGCCGAAGTCAAGGCTGAGGTTGGCGTCGGACGATCCTGCTTTGAGCTGAGTTGCTGAGTCGGCGCGACAATAGTACATAACGGACGCTCCATGCCGGCCAAAGCGAAACCCGGTAGTCGCTCCGATAATCATTGGGTGATCGTCGAAGTGCACGCACTCTAGCATGCGCATGCGTAAGACAAACGATGTCGGTGTCTTATGTCCGATTGCTGGTGTCTGCCAGTACGTGTATGATCAATGAGAGGCAAGACTATGGACGGCCAAAGGTACAAAGTCTCCCCTGTCGCGCAGCGCCGAGGGTGGAAACTGGGGCGCGCGCAGGTTGCACACGGCTTCGGGCGGCAGCAGGCCGCAATGGTCACTAACGTCCAAGATTACGGTACCCACGTCCGTGGCAGCGGTCGTGGTGGCTGAAGGATCAGGCACTGTGCTTCCAGGGCGGGCTTGGAGGAACCGCAGGAACGCCGAGAACAGTGAGGCTGAATCTTGTTGTAAGGATGAGGGATCAGATGGGACAGGAGCTGCGACGGGCTGGGACTCTGTTGAGCGACCACTTGGCTGGGTGACCGGCGACTCGACGTGGTGCACGGAGGGGGAGGGTGCGCTTGAAGAGGCCCGCTGGTGCCGGCGTTGAAGGTGCTGAGAAAAATGGCGAGGTCGAATGGCTCGCATGACGAGTGCATCGGACCACTGCCGATGGTTGTGGGGTGAGCGGCATGCGGGGTCACAGTCGTGCCTGGGGCGCCGCGGAAGGTGGACGCTGATGGGCGGCTGAGCGGGGCCTGGCTGGGCGGTGGGCCACTAGCCGGTGCCGACGTGCTCACAACGGGAGGGTTTTGGGCGACGTGAAGTGTGCCATCAGGAGTGGGATCGCTGGTCGGCACAGGATGGGGCGTAGCGCTGGTGACCAGGTCACTGGTCGAGGCGGTTAAGGGCTCCGAGTGCGAGGTTGCTGGGCGCTGCAGGACTTCGCTCAAGTACGGGCCGCGCCGGCAAGGCAGGTGTGGGTGCCATCGAAGGAGAATCTGGCCCAGACGCAGGCAGGAGTGGCGTTGACTGAGTTGGCTGGGTGACGCCGGAGGTGCAGTGACCACCGCTGTCTGTGAATGGGTCCGAAGAGAAGTGAGCGTCGAAGGCTAACCGGTTGCCGAGAGCCACGGCGGTTGCTCGATCTGCATGCGCTGCGGCCTTCTTCTTGTCCAGTACAAGACGCTTCTTCTGGCGCTGCACTTCCGCCTGGGCCGCAGCACTCTTCTTTCTCTTTGCGATGCGCGTACTCGCGCGGACGTGCGCTTCCGGCGAACCGGCTGCCCGTGGGAGCGGGGTCGTCGCAGGACCTGTAGATGACGGTCCTGGCGCTGGGTTCGAAGCTGGCTGCGCTGAGGATGGCGGAAAGGCTTGGACCGAAGTCGCCGCACCGTCTCCCCAGGCCGGGCCGTCGCCGCTCCGACTTCTCCGCCTCTTGCGTCGCTTCGGCGCTAGGTGACGTGGAGATGGGGTCGGCCTGGACGGCACTCGAAGAGGGCGGAGGCGACTGCATCGTCACAATCAGAGGAGGTAGATTCTTGGACGCTTGAACTTGGGGACGGAAGACGCGAACTGCAGTCATGCTGCTCCTCCGGCCGCGGAAAACTGCCGTTGCGTCTGGTCGCTCTCTATTCCGGAAATCTATTGTTTCAACATCTTGAAACTCCTAAAAGAACGAGGGAAGTGACACAGCTGCTGGAAGTTTGTAAGGATCGATGCGATGCAAGCGAAATATGGTACAGTGTACGATGTGATCACATTGGCAGGAAGTTGTACGTGCTATAGCAAGAAATAGGCTCTCAGGAAAGCCCCAATACTGGTAGAGTGTGCTCACACTGCTTTCAGCTCTAATCTGCAGAAGTGGCTGAGCAAAGCGAGTCTCATATAGTGGCAGCAAGCAGCACTACATTTTTTCTGTAAAAAGAAAGATCTGTTTAGTTGATCATTGCGCTTCTTGTAGCATACTGATATGCAACATTAGCTCTAACGTTCACTTAGGCAGAAGCACTCATCCACGCTAAAATGTCACATTAAAGCCGCTAACATATTAGCCAAAAGGTCCGCAGGAATTGGTTCACCTGCGTACGCAAATTGAGCGAGCCAGCCACCGCCGCGGCCGCTTTTGTCTACGTTAGTGTCAGTAGTAATGTCGTCGTTCACTTCACTACTGAGTAGCTGTACGCGCAGACACACCAAAACAGTGTCATTGTTAGACTAAAGCACAGAGTACGGAGAGGGGCAGGTTAGAATAGCATAGCATAGCAGTTATACACGACACGAGCAGGCAGGTACAAATACCTTGATGCGAGATTTCACGCACATACGTCAGCCCAAGATGCAACTCGGCTGTCTTGAAGTGCATCTAGGAGCGAAGCGACATCTTCTATATGATTTGACACAGCCACGATGCACCCACAGGTTGTTAAGACGCCGGCAGACAATGCAGAGGTCGCTCATATCAATCAACGCTCGGGCATCCAGAAGGCTACGAGTGAGACAATATCGAGAGGGACTCAACCCGTTATAGATTAGTATTTCTTCTAGACAAAGTCGTGCTTCGCCTGAAGACGGTATGAAATTTACTAAGTCTACACCTCAAGATCTTTGACGGAACTCCTGTTTTGACGCGTCTCCTGCGGCTCGAACTTGTTCTTTTAAGGTGCATTCAACACATTGTACTGCGATTACATGAAAATGCTTGACAGATGCGTCGGAACGTGAATTCGAACTCCCCGCTTCCAAAGTTTTGGCAAGGACAGATTTGGCATCCAAGACAGTCGCTGTATTGTATCACTGGCTACTCGCTTGGACCTTTCAGGAGGTTACGAATTGAATGTGTAATCTGAAACGTATGGCAGGGTCTTATCTGTTTACGGGTACCTCGCTTCACCTTTGCGCCAGTTATAATGAATATATTACCGTACAGTTGAGGTGGACGGTTCTAACTACAAGCTCGAAATATACGGTATCCGTGTCCGACGTATTTTGTGTCACGTTTCAAAAACGTCTTCAGATTTGTAAGAAGGGACAAACCCTCCGGACACATTTCCGGTCACCATAATTAAATCAATACTAAACGATTATGTAGCACACACCATATTCGTATGCAAAAAAAAACGCCGAACAGGACCAGATTCATGTAGCATTCTCTAGAGTCGTACTTTGAGATACCCACTGCGCGTAGCATCAAATTAAAGTTCATAGAGTCGATTTTTATGTGGAGAAGCTACAAGTCTATAGGATCATTGGAGCAGAAGATATGGCTAGATACTTTATCGGACAGTTTTTACTTTGTGACTTGGATTTGTATTGAAGAGGAGCGACACGAAATATGTCCTGACCGGGAATATGTCCGGCACGGATAGTATTTCTTATACTTCGAAAAGTAGTCACTTGATGTTTGTAAATAACGCTTTGCTTTTATTAAAACATGTTACTGTTGAATTGTACCCTTCACGAATTGTAGATGTTACTGCAAGGCATCACGATATCGACTTTCCTGACAAACACAGCGATGCAACTTGTATTCCGTCAGCTTAGTACGCAGAAGTACATTTTTAAGTTAGAGCATCTGTTAATAACAAAAAATACTGGTAAATCGAACCCGAAGCTCTGGTTAAAAAAATATTAATTGCATTCACTACTCAGCTATATTACACAGGACAGGGGGGGGCGAGCCGGAAACTGTGCGTTGCACATTACCGGCAGCCCCTTTCCGACAACAAATTGGCGGACCAGTAGCTTAAACATTATACTGAGAATACCGATGACTTGACTTTGGAAAACGTAAGTCCCTTGAACTTACGATAATAGACGCATGCTATTGACTAAAAACGGAAAGTGCTTTGCAATTCACATACCCGAATTGCAAAGCACTTTCAGTTTTTAGCCAATATCAGCTATGTTGCCGCCGGCAACTTTGGCCGGAATACGAGCTGTTCTCGCCTTGCCCTACCTAACCTCGCACACCATCAAATCCGGTGACTGCAATCTTTCCCCGGAGAAAATTGCATGAACACAATGCTGACCAGCACAATAAAAGGCTGGGCGACAACAATCGAAATGTCAACTCTTATACTTATTTCAAGCCAGTCCAGCGTGTGCCCCCAGACCAACTAAGGCGAGGTCGCGTGCCAGAGCAAACCCGCGCGGGGTGCCCGCGAAGCAGGGTCGCGCGGTATTTGCGGAGGTGGGCCCAGCGCCGAGCTCACCAGCGAACCGCACATTGCACTGTCCAGTACAGCCAATCTTTAAATCGCGAGCGAGGCGAACCGCGGGGGCGCCGAAGCGGCGCCCAATCAAGCGTAGCGCGGCTGTCAATTGAACGCTGTCACTATCCTTTATGGCACCCCAGTACGATTTGCAGCGGTAATCACTCCCATACAAAAACATAGTAAGTGATGGGCACCATATGTTTGTCTTGTGCTGATCAAATTCTCTCCTTTCCACGGCATACCCCGCCAAATAACAACGAAACTACCCCTATATATACTTGTTTGACTGACGCAACCCCAAAACAACGTCATGCAAAAATACTTTAGCCAATCAAAATCGAAAATCTCATTTACTTAAAAATCATCCACTCGGGGCTAGAATTACAATCCCTAACATGGCGAAGGCGACTTACGGCGGTGCCGCGACCAAGGAGTGCGAGCTGTGTGAGAAGGCAATATCTTGCACTAAATTTTCCAAGCAGAAGAAGAGATACAAAGGCATTAAAGTGCGCGACTCTCGGAGTGATATCCGGAAGAGATCGTGGATGAAGCACCGCGCCAAGCTGTCGGGGAGCAGTGCAGCCGCCGCGTTAATACTTTGTTCATGAAACTTGAAGGTACCGTATATTAACAAAATGCGAATATTGTTTGTATTTTATTTACAATTTAATTTAACTAAACAGGGCTCCGACAGCAGCTATGCGAGCTGCAGGGAGAACCTCGTCCTCCCAAACCCGAGTCAAAAGGGCTACGGAAGCACTCACTAGAGGTTCTAAATCGTAACGCGGCCTTATTCGAATTCATGTTTCCCAAGGTATGTCTGTCGAGCAGCACTTACTGTGCTGTACAATGACTGACGTCACGTGCTATAAGATGGAGGTTGTAGAGTTGTTATCAAAGCTATGGTTCAAGAAAGTCTACCTGCTATTGCACCCTGACAAGCGCCATTGGGTTCCGTTGGAGCTGCGTTCGGGGTCGAGCGCGGCACATATCAGGAGGCGTGCAAGGCAGTGAGTGCGTACAAAGATGAAATGCCTGCGGCAGATGAGCACATCGTTTTGGAAAGCGGATGCGCCTTCAAAATATTGGGACTACCTCCAGACAAGATACCACCATAAGGTAAGCAAATGGCAGGAGGTGTGTGAGAAGGTACGCGATCAGAATACAATACTGCGCTAGTGTGTCCACTACCTATGATGTCTACAAGCTTGAAGGAAGGAGGACAGAAGTTGCTGAAGGTCACTGCTGCAACATGCACAACCTTGATGACTGCGAGAGTCCGATGGACCCACGCTCTAAATTGACGGCGTGGTTGACTTACGTACAAACGAAAACGGATCACGAGTGGAATGACAACGATTACATTTTCCCAGCACTGTCCAAGATATCAAAGATCGTTATCAAGACGGACGATCCTTCTACAGGCTGTGAGAAAGCACAATTAGAGTGAGGAAAGAATATGTCTGAACAGGCCTTCATTACGTTGCTCAATTGCGCTACAGATAAACCTCTCTTAGCTAATACAGCCCGTAGAACAAATTTTGATTAAGTATAGCAAGTTGATCATGTTAAGGCGGTTGATGTACATTCATGAAATTTAGAGGAATTCGAGCAAAATAGTTCAAATACGGGAAATTTATAGAAATATCTGACGGTACGCCAGACTTGTCCAAGGCCTCTACTGTGACCCTTTCAGAGCTAATTTCCGATGAAAACCGCTTAGAACGGGCGGCAAGTGATTTCATTTCGGTTTGTGCCCTTATTCTCACCAAAACCTGTGATTTTGACCTCATTTGACTGTTTTTTTTCTTCTATCATCACATTGCATCGAGTTTCAAGTTAGACAGTATTATCAAGGTAGTATACAAAAATCAAGTCTACCAGTCCTGTGGAATCAAAACCTATCAGGTACTACAGAACATCACGATATACGAGCTCATCTCAGACAGGTTCATCTGTATACGAGATCTAAACCGTAATGAAGTATCAACGCGTGGGTATATTCGACAGCAGTGGCGCGATATATGGTTTACTTCTCACACTCCCCGTCGCGCTGGCGCGCAGTACAGGTTTATGTTGCACCGCCTGAACGACGGTGGTCATTGCGCATGGTGAAGTGATGGGCTGGATGGACACAATGAGTTCAAAGTACTTTCAGTCTAGTAGTAGAATCTTAGTACTTTTGATCTTGTCTCACTTTCTTTTTGCGCTTAATGCTTTTCCGGGGAAATAAGTTTTTCAACCATTTGAGGAATTATGTATAGGAAATTTTCGATACTAGAGATTACTACAATAATTTGCTGTGAATTGTCATGCAATCGAGAGTTGCATGCTTTGTTGTTCTAAGGCGCTGAAGTTACTTCCACCCGGTATCCTGTACAAAGATCAAGTTAATCGGAAGCAGCTTCTTTTTCCTCACATTTGAGTTTTACCTAGAAGCCTGATCAGGTTAGGTTAACCTTACAAATAATAAGTGTCTACTACAATCCTACCCCTTCATTTATCAATGGAAGCGCTATTACCGGTAATATCTCCTATGGGGTGTTTAGTCAAATTACCGGTACATGTAGAACAGTCATTTAAAAAGGTTCTTGGATAACCTTACCTAAGTACTGTTACTTCGCTATGTTTTATAGCCATACCCATGAGGGACACCATATCCCCAGTCAATGTCGTTAGGAGAAAGGTTGTCAAATGGGAAAAGTTCGTCGAAGCTGCACGATAAAAATCAGGGACGTTGAAAACGCTGCAAGCATGCCCACCATATTGGGGCTACGCCCAATTACGACGTAAATTCCCTGAAGAATTTAAATATCAAGTGTGACATAAAGGCGCTATAAGCTTACAGCACCTGGACGCTCGACTGCAACCTTGTTACGCGGTTCCTGTAGATGTCGCTGACGATAATGAAGGTGGCCTTCTATTTTACTACTAGTAGTAGTTGGTTCCTGTTGATGTCGCTCCAACAATGAGCACTATTAGAAATATATTTAGTGGTGCACCCTATTAAACAATCCCCACCGGGTGATAGCTCTTTGTTTCTGCTGCGATCCCGATCTTTAACCGGATCGGTATTTGGATGTAGTTAGAACGACGGTATCGCGAAGGACAGCGTCTCCCTCCGCTCGGTCCTCGAACCACTGCATACTCGCATGCGTGCGGTTGACCACTATCAGCAGCGAGAATCCGTAATCTGCCTGGCGGAAAGCCGACCATTCTGGTTGCGGGTCGAAGTATGTTGGTGCCAGCCCTTCGCGGTTGCCGGCGTCACCGAGCACGACGAAAACTGGGCCATCTCCAACAACCTTCTCCTTGTAAACTGGGTGACTGCGCTCGTAGGCGTGGACATGTCCAGCGACCACTACGTCCACCTTGTTCTGATACAGAATATCCTCCATGTGCTTCTTCATGACCATGTGCGGCTCAAGACCCTGGTGTGCTGTGTTGCTATTATACCACGGCCCATGCATGATCACCACCAACCACGGGGTGACGCTGCGATCGACACGTTGGAACTCTTGTTGTAGCCACTCATACTGTAGCGACGTGGGAGTTGAGTCGACGTACGGTGTTAGAATGATGAAGTGCACGAGGCCAACGCGGAATCCGTAGTACAAATTGCGACGTTGAAGCTGGTCCTTTCGGTCGTACGGCATGCGGAAGCGTGTCTGATAAGCTACGAACTCGCTCACATCCGCTTGACAGGGACGTTCCACCTCGTGGTTGCCTGGTGCAATCATCCAGGGCATGCGAGCGATCAATGGCTCGACGAGTTTTCCCCACCGATCCCATCGATACTGCTCACTGTCTGCATACGACAGATCACCAGCACAGACAATGGCACTCATCTTCGAGTGATAGCCAGCGAGGTGACGGATGGTCTGCTCCGAGTATTCGGTTTGGCTGATTCGAACAATCCATCATGTTAAATATAGCGCAGCGAGCAATAAGACATCGCAGTTGCTTACCCAAGGTCTCCAATAACACCGAACGTCTGCGGGGTCTCACTTCCGACGGGTACAGCCGTTTTGAACGAGTACGCGGTACTCCACCCTCCGGTTTCATCTCCGCATTGGTCTACATATCAGCAAATAAGCTCTATCAGTTGTCCAAACTTCTGACACCATATTAATAATATCACGCAAAAACGTACAGTAATAAACTGTGTTCGGCTCGAGTTTGTCGCCTGGAATGGTGACATGATGTAGCCAAGGCGATGCGTACGAGCAGAAGTCGTACTGCTCACAGGGCTCCTCAGACTGCTGCACCAACGATAAATCGTCCTTCGACAGTCCGTAGCGCACTGAGGACGTCGTAGTCTTCACGTCCGTCGCCCAGGAAATCGTCATGCCCAACCGGATCTCGGATGCTGTACTCGACATTCTAATAGCTGAGTAATCCTTAACTTCCACTTCTCCGGCCAATGCGACGTGGATCTGAGAGGGTAAAGCGGCGTCCGTGGATGGCACCGCGAGCATTGAGTTTGTGCCCATTAGATTCACATCGTAAACAGGTACTTGAGCCATAATAACCACCAAGAAGGCCGACACAAAGACCAGCATGGAGACGCCGACGACCGCCATCTTGTTGCGCGATGTTGAGGTCACTTTGGCTTGCAAGAGTGGGGCGTTGGAGCTCTTTCGCCTCGCGTCGGTGGCGCGACTGTAGCTTGAATTGGCTCGCGGGCGAATCGTAGAGCCATACGAGGCTAACGTCACCAGCTGTGGTGCAACCGCCGCCTCAAGTGGGTTCATCTTCTTCGCAATTGCAACAAAACCTGGAGTGTCCTAGGCGCGGCATCGCTAGCGACCGGCGAGGAAGCAGGCCAGATTCATTAGCGTGAATCTTCATCCTCATGGAGCAGAGCAAAATAACGCGCACAGCACCAGCTGGAATCGTCCTCACCGAATCAGGAACTGTGACGCGCGCTAGAGCAACATAGACTTACGTTGCAGATCAGTTGCTTTCGGTAATTCCCGTTTATGTCCGACCAGAAGGGAAAGCTAATCAAGGTTCACTGCTGCATTTTTGTAAGCAGAATCTACATTTCCAGGATCACCTCGAAAAAATTCACCTACGGTTTTACAGTTAGCCGTTGCTGTTCAAGAAGAGACACGCAAGACCTCGAGCACCTCAATGGACGCGGACGATGCCGCTCCCGTCGCGAATGGTGCGCCTCCACAGGAGTTTCTAACTGCCCCAGCACCTCCTTCCCCCGCTTCAGCTCCGGCGCCGTCGTTAGCGAAAGAAGAGCCCGATAAGCTCCGCAATGGCGCTCCCAGTTCGATGGGGGCCCTTCCCGCGGGTTCCGACTCCCCAGCGCCGCCCAAACCGAATCCGAAGCCCAAATTACGTGCCCCACCTAGAAGATTGCGTAGTGGAAGTGGTAGTGGCAGCAACACAAGCTCAGGACGCGAACGACGTCAGTCTGGCGGCCCTCGCCCGGCCGGTGCCAACATGGGAATCGTCGTAGGCACGCTCAGACGCAGAAACCGTGTGAGTCTTCGCACGAGCTCACTATCGGATGAAGAGGCTGACGATGTAGTGTCAGCGCCGCCCCGTAGCACGGCGATGCTGGCTCCGAGACGCAATAATAAGCAGCCGAGTCTGCGCAACATGGCGTCACTCGTACGCTCGCATCTACGCAGCTCCAAGAGCTTGGTATCTACTACCAGTGAGACTACAGACGCTGACGCTGACGCTGACGCTGACGCTGACGCTGATGCTGGCGCTGACGCAGACAAGAACCCAGGTCTGGAGCGCAGCAACTCGTCGTTCGCGGGTGTAGCACAGCAACTTGTGACCTCCAGACGTGCCGCCAGAGGCTTCCTGTCCATGTGGACGAAAGATTCCACCGAGACGATGCACGTGTATCGAGGTATTCACATGGAGAAGAAGAAGTTGGACCTTGTGAGCGTTGCATCTGAGTACAAGGAGATAAAACGCAGACAGTTCTACCAGGAACTGGTAGTCTACGTAGTCTTCCTAACTTTCCTCTTCTCTCTGCTGTCGTGGTTGCCTGTACAAGACAGTTTTCATCAGAACGACGTGGTGGGGGCTCTTACATGTCGTGAAGAGGGCGAGTGCGAGATCAAGACCTTCGCTGACATCTACGACTTCGCTGGCAAGCTTCGTGACACTGTTTGCGAGCGTCAAGACGTTACAGCTCAATGGTTACGCGTCGGTGGCGTAGGTTTCCGTCAAGTTCGTGTCAAGGAGCTGCGATGCCGAGTATATGACGGCTGGGAGGCGCCATGTTACCCTTTTTACAGCCCAGAGGTAGAGCAGAAAACTCCAATTGTTGGAGAGAATGGCACTGATCGCGTGTACGAGTGGAGAGATGGTCTGGGCGAGCTATCGTCTGAGATCTACAGATCTGCCGTGGACTGGTTGTTCTTCGCTCCCGTCACGTCGTATGGATCAGGTGGATACGCTGTGGATCTGTGTGATCTAGAGGATGTGGAAGAGCTTCAACAGGATCATTATCTCTCCGAACATACACGTGCTGCGGCGTTCAAGTTCATCCTGCTGAACCCGATCACTCGTGTGTTTACTATTGGAATGCACGTGATCACAGTGGATCCCTCTGGGCATATCGATCACTTCGCACACAGTTCCCACGTCCGAGTGATTGGTCACGAGAAACCTGAGCAATTCACGATCACTGATGACAATGCTGAGGCACCTCCGAAGCCCAAGCTTCACCGCAGGGTCTTCGATGCTGTTCGTAGCTCCATGTCTTTGATACGTGAGGCTTTCGATGTGCGTGTGCTGCTGTGGGTCGCGCTGGTCCTGTTCTTCATCACTTACTGCATTGGTGAGGCCACAGAGATGAGTACGATGGGCGTGACGACGTATCTTGGGTCAGATATGTGGAATCTGTTCGAGCTTACCCACTTGGTGGTGCTGGCTGCGATGCTGAGCTACATGGTGCACTATTACATGGCTTCCAGCAGCTTTGCACTCCATCTGGCGGATCTACGTGAAGGTCGAGGTGTAGAAGAGCTGAGCCACACGAGCTCTCAAGAATTGTTGACTGGCTTCCAGCTGTTATCCGACCTTGCCTCTCTGGGCTCTGCTATCAGTTTACTGAAGGTATTCAAGTTCTTACGTATGAACGCGACGCTGAACTTGCTCTGGCGTGTATTGGGCATGGCCATGAGTGATCTCATGGGTTTCCTGGTTATCTTCAACCTCATCTTCTTGGGGTACTCAGCAATGGGTAGCTACGCCTTTGGCTTCGCTCTTGAAGAGTACTCGACCATCAGTAAGTCGTACGGCACTTGTTTCCAGATGCTGGCTGGAGAGATGGACTACGGGAGACTTCAACAGGCGAACCCTCGCGTTGCTCCGCTGTTTATCGGCACCTTTGTGGTGTTGGTATTCCAGATCCTAGTCAACATGTTTGTTGCGATTTTGTCCGAGTACTACGAAGTCGCCAAGAACGATGAGACAGCCAGTGGCGAAGACGTCGAGTATGATGTGCTCGCACGTATCCGCAGCTTTGTAAGCGCGTGTTCGCCCACGGTCGTTGTGCCTAAAGACCACGGAGTTATTCGACTTATCCCATGGCAGCAAGTTCGTCTCATATCCACGAATCTAGTCGACCAAGAGGAGACGCGTCAACGAGTCAGGAAGTTGTTCCGTGGCGCAGTATGGCGTGTCGTTGCGTTGCTGCGTTTCGGCATGAAATTCGACCGTAGAATCAACTTTGGAGACCGCAAGACTCACGATGGAAGCGCTCACAATGGCAACGGAGGGTCTGGTAGTGGCAAGGATGATCGTGAGCTCGTGTCGCACATCCGGTTGTCCGAGAACTTTGACCACAAGACCATCAAGGAGATGATTCCTATCGGTATCACTATTCGACTACAAGGGGATTCCATTCTCGGAGACGGACTCGCACTGAAGGTTGTTCATCATGGAAAGCTGTCCGTGGAGTGCGTCGTTCTAGGTCCTAATGAGACAGAAGCTGGAGTGCACGCGCCTGGGAAGATAAACGGTGGGTTACATGCCTTCGCTCCTCCGCGCACGATCTCATCGTTAGGCTCGTTTGAGGATGATTCGGACCTCGATGACGGTGCCCCAAAAGAGCGCGTATTGGAATTGATGGGCGGTGAGAAACTGCGGATCCCAAGACGAAGACTAGCCGTGCATTTGTGTCGTATCGTGTTCCAGGAACTCAAGATGGGGCTCTTGCGTGCTACCAAGTTGTGGAACTACTCTAAGGACCACATGGTGGACGACTATCATCTCGGTCTGCTCTTCGATAGTGTCCGTGCCGATGGACGTAGCAGTCTGCGTTTCGACGAGATCTCTCGTATGCTGGATCTGTTCCTACGTAAGGATAAACGCAAGGCGATGTGTTCGCAAGCAGAAGTACGACGTGAAGCTCTTCAGGTGATGTACCGTTTCCGCAAGTGTCTTATCGACATGCCGTCGCGTGAGAAGGAGGGTCACAACTACCGTCCCAAGCCTGTGGATACATCCAAGGTAGAGCTGGGCCATCTTGAGCATCTTGGCGACGTCCTAGCTCGCAATTGTCACGATATGTGGGCACTTGAGCGTCTCAAGCAAGGCTGGCAGTACGGTGAAGAACGAGATGATAAGAAGAAGAGACACCCGAACCTGGTGCCGTACAAGTTACTCTCCGTGGAAGAACAGGCTTTCGACTATCGCTCGTCCATCGAGACGATCAAGACGATCGTCTTTATGAACTACGCGATCACTCGTGCCAACCACCAGCGTTCTCACAGTGGTTCTTTCCATGACTCTGTGTCTCGATCGACTTCTATGATGTCAGATATGGCTGATGGACTCGGTGGGAGTAACAGTTCATTGCTAAGTGGCGGCTCAGATTCTACGAGTCCTAGAGCTAACGACGCTGCGGTTTTCGAAGAGTTAGGAACAGCTTCTCACCCTGGAACACCGGCAAAGCCCGTGCCTTCACTGCTACGTGAAGCCATGAGCTTCCGACGCAATAGTCTAATGGGTGATTCTCCGTACTACACGACCTATGGAGAGGGAGGTGTGGAAGTGTATCGCCCTCTTCCTATTGACACATCGACGGTCGAGTTGCCTCCGAGGCTATTGCGTCTTGTGGATCTACTGGCGGAAAACGCACACGAAGTCTGGGCTAAGGGACGGATGGATGAAGGCTGGACTTACGGTCCGCAGCGTGACGATAGCACGAAGAAGCACCCGTGTCTGGTGCCGTATGTGTTCCTCACTGATGATGAAAAAGAGTACGATATCAACATCGCCAAAGAGACCCTCAAGACTCTGATCGCGATGAAGTTTACGATCCTCGACCGCTCCAAGTATTAATTTTCCACGTGATCTTTGTATCAGTATTGGCGCAGGAAACACGGACGTGTGTATGTCTTGCAGCCGACACTTCATGTTAGTGGATGGAGATTCACGTTAGAAATATTGAACGCATGGCTTTCCGCCAGATCAACGCTATGTGTGGTTTGAAAGTGATTTACTACTTCATAAGTAATACTGTACGACAGAAGATGAGAAATAGTGAACGCATGGCAGGTAGGTTGTTGTTTTATTATGAACATGAAGGGATGCTAATGGTAGATGTATTCTGTTTTTCTTAGCGTCAGGAGAAATAAATGAAAGGGAACTTTACTCTTCATCGGGAGCATTCATGAGAATATCAGTAGCCGCCTCAATGGTGATGCAAAGCCTCACAAGCTCGCGCCGTACAGTCATGGCATTCCCACGCTTGAGTTCGTGAGTGACACCAGGGAACAGACTCACACGGTAGTCGTCCCACTCGGAAATGCCGTACAGCACCTGAAAAAAAAAGTTAGACTTCCAGACGATTCACGGTCAACAGATACAGACACAAACGGCTTACGCTCTTGATCCAAGGCATGTACGTGAGACCTGAAGGCAGCAAGAACGCACGCTGTGCACGCAGTAGACGATTGTTGATCAACCTGACGCGGCTGAAGTCGAGCTCTTGGTCCGAGATGACGTTCATTTCGTGACTGACACTGATAGCAGCGGCTTCGAAAGCAGTAGTAGCATTGTGCAAGCGAACAAGGGGCACCACATCGCTCAGTCCTTCGCGTACTAGTGCATCCTCCAGGAACGCTTCACCTCGTCGAAGTTCACGGGATAACTCAGTGAAGTCGTACTGCAAGAACTGCGCGTCCGTGAATGACAGGAGGATACTGCCATAAAGCTCAGCTGCTGCACGGTGGAAAGCGAACTGAGGGTCAGCGAAGTGCGAGATCCAAGCAGGAATATCAGCACCGGTATCGCCCACGCCGAAGTAGCCTCCATCAAAGCCAAGTTCGAGCGATGGAATGCCCAGTCGTCCAAGGAATGGTGAGATACGTCCACCCAGGTTGCGATCCATGGGCGGGAGTTCCAACTCAACACCGGTAGGACTCTTCTTGTTAGCGTCGTCAAGCCAATAAGCGAAGACGGAGTTGCCACTGCCCTCAGGGAGCTCGTTACTTGAGAAAGTTGCATTGACTGGAAGCATATCGAGGTCATCTTCGTCTTTACTGGAGCTCCCAGCAGCTACAGCTGAAGTGGCAGATGCGTTGCTGAAGAAGAAGCTGTTGACGTCAGGATAGTCTTGTGTCTTCGGTTGAGCTACAGCTGCACTCATAAGATAAATGTTCTTGCGGATTGTAGCCGAAGCCTTGCAACGAAGTGCTCCAGCACCACGTACAACGTCGTCTAGATGCAAGTAAACGACGCCACGTCCGTTCCCGCTACCAAAGCTCGGGTACCGATCGATCCAGTGCGAACTACCTACAGAACCGAATTGTTCGCCACCAAACGATGCAAGAACCAGCGTGCGGTACGGAGTCCATCCATTGGACACGAGAGTTCCCAGCGCTCGAACAACCTCGAGGAATACAGCATTACCTGAACCTGGACTCACAGCACCAGCATTCAAAGAATCCCGTGGAGCACCAACCAGTACATGGCGATCCGGTTCACGAGAGCCGTGCACGGTGATGACCACGTTCCACGTCGTAGTTAAGTTGTACACGTTGCGGTTCGTCATCTTGACGATAACCTTCACTTCTTCTGACTTGGACGTATCGTCATCTACTGGAAGCAAATACTGCACACCCAAAGCACCACCTTCCCATCGAGCTCCGAAGACGTCTGCAGCGTTTACCTGTTTCAATGTTGCGATCTTCTTGGAAGCAGTTTCGACCTGGGTGATCAGATCCTGAGCCACCGCTGCACTAATAGGCATGCTGACAATTGGCGGGAGGATGTTGAACGTGTTGTTTACCGAGTAAACGTCTTCAACGACGAGGCGATCGGCATTGGTTCCCATGGGTCTTGTAGCTGAAAATCCTTCTGGTATGGTCGGATCACCGTCTCCCATGTAGACATTACCGAACGTTGTGGTTGTGCTGGGACGCCATGGTCCATCGGGTGCTGTGTGTCCTCGAGCAGAGCCATCGTCAGCAGGGTCAGTGTAGGTGAGCACACCAACAGCTCCGAACTTGGAGGCTATGACCACTTTAGCGGGTAGGGAAATGTCGCCACCCATGCGAACCAAAGCGATTTTACCAGTCACAGAAACGTTGTTCAATGCCAGAGCTTGGTAGTCTTCGGAGGAACCAAAATGTGCATACACAACCGGTCCGGATGCGGTGCCGTTCTTAGAGTACAAGTGGAATGCTGCATAAGGTTTAGTCAAGTTCTTGCCTTTTGCCTGTCGTTTGGCCTGTCGAGCTGCGTGTTCAGCAATGAAATCGTACGAGGCCAGCGACTTGTTGCTAGGCAACTGCAGAATGTCAAGAGTGAGGGTTTCTGGTGCGTTTAGGAGCATTTCGAAGTCGTCAATCTTGATGGTACTCTCTTCAAAGCCGAAATTGATAGCGCTCGATCGGATAAATTGCGCCATATCGTAGTCTCCAGTGCTGCCAGTGTGGCGAACGACCTGTCGTATGGAAAAATAAAAAAGTTAATCGTTGCTATCAAAAACTTTCGCATTGAACGTACGTCGGTGTAAAATTCGAGGTTTTTCTTGAATCCATCGGCTGAAGTTGCAGCGATGAAATGGTGTTGAATAGCTGGCGTTGAGCTGTGGTGAATAGGCAAATATGTTGTTTTGATAATCGTGGCAACTTCAAGTTTGCCAAACGTACCCATAATTCTCTTCGTGTCCAAGGACGCCCAAAAGCATGACACAAATTGCGCTGGCGAGGACAAGGCCCATCACGAAAGCGATTCCTACGCGTTGTCGAAGAATAATTTCCGCTTCGGTGATGCCTTCGCTCAGGTGAGTCTCGCGCGGGCTATCAGCGTACACATTTGACCTCGTCAACGGCATCTTGGACTCGTCGACGTTGCTGTCGTCCTCATCAAGATCCAGATCGGGAAGCACCTTGAGTGCATCGCCCTTGATGATACTAGCCCTGTCGCCGGAAGCCCCCATTTCGACCTCACTCGCTGATGCTGCTGGAGGTGGTTCTGAGGCCTGCTAGCTGCTTTAAGCAATGGAAACTTCTGTCAGTAAAGAATTTGAAACTCCACTCATCCATTCTATCTTCGGCGTGCACGCGGACGCTATTTTTGCGGCCATTGCGTTCAGGTGATAGACTCGAGTGAGATTGTGCTGTACTACTATACCTTTTCTGGTAAAAACTCTCCTTCCTCCTTGCCAACAATTTCCACACCGACGGGGCAATGCGGATATCGTGGAACCGTTGACGGAAACCGAGGAGATTCGCAGCTCAAGCAGATCGAACATCGGACCTGCCACCGCGCTGAATGAGGTCAAAATCAAAGGTTTTGGTGAGAATAAGGGTGAGTCGTGATTCACGGCAACCACAGTTTGTTTTAGAAATGAGGCCCGATTAATCAAATCCACAGAATGTGTGTTGTTGAAGTTATTCAAAATGCAAAAAGCAAGTGATCCCAATAATTTCTTGCGGTGCAACGTTGTATTGTCCGGCTTCATGGTATCGAGTCGGTTTAAGCTGGTCAATTGTACACTTTTGCAAGGCAATTGTTGAAGGACATCATAATTTTTTTTGGTTTACACATGCCACGCCTGCCATTTGGCGTTGCAACTGTCCTTCTCTCTCATCTTTATGGTTCGTTGTTCTCTTCTGCTTCGACCAGGGACATTCTGCGTGCCCTTGCATCCGTATTTGTACACTCATGCTAAGTACCTATCACACACAGGAAGGGTGACTCTTTACTCTTTAGTGCCGCATCAAGCCCGATACCACAGAGTTCACCATTCAGTTCTCACGCGCTGCCTTGCAGCATCGCGGTTTCCTTCCTTCCTCTTCTCTCTTGTTTATTGCTTTTCTTGTAATGTTTCTTCCATCAAAACACTCGCTCATCATCAGCTCATTTAACTGAAGCAGCTGATGCTTCGCACTTTCTTCTTCGTCAAGCCCTCGAACATGCTCTCGGCCTGACGAGCGGACTCGGCCACGATGGCATCAAAGAAGGCAACGCCGTCCTTCTCTTCCGACATGTCCATGTCCTCCACGACCTCCATCGCCTTAGCGACAACCAATTCCAGCTGCGAGGGGGACGAAAAGTCTCCGTCGCGCTGTAGCAGACTGCCGATCTCAAACAGTGAGAATCCAGCCTCCGCTCCACGCTTCAACACCGCCGTACACACACGCATCGTCGTCACACACTCCTCTTCAATCCCAACAGCACGCAGCACGGCCGCATCGCGAGCCTCGTCCAGCGACGCGATGTGCTCGAGCTCAGCACACGTAAACGGGAACTCAGCCTGCGGCCACTGCAACCAGTCGAACGTCGCACCATCCAGGTGCTTGTAAGACGGCAGACAGAAGCCGTGGTCGATCGGCGTCATGGCAAACGTCTGGTCGTTCGGCCGCGCACTCAGCAAAATGTTGCCGGCGTGGCGGTCGATGTTAAATAGACGCACGTCTAGGATACCGATCTTGTGGACCTCGGGAATCGAGAACTTAAGCGTACCCATGTCTTCAGCCGAGCATTGCGAGGCCACGAAGTGCTGCATCGAGCCTTCCTTCTCCTCCCCATTTACATTCAAAACCATCAAATTCGTCACAGGCACTCCACTAAAGTTGCCGTAAGCGTTGTCCAGCAAGTAGGCGGCACGTTCACGGAGGGCTCCATTGCCAACGCGGAAGCCCTTGTTGACCGGGTGCTCCGTGATGCCCACCACGGCATTTTCCTTCACGTAACCTCTCGGGTTCTTCGGTGCCATGTACTCTTCGTCTCTCGGCTTAAAGATTCCCATGGGGTTCATCTTCTTACAAGAAAAAATGGTCGATTCCGTCGTCAAAAAGTACGCTCCACCGCAACCTTCGCTGGTCATTTGGAACGTGATGCTTACATCCGCAACCATGCACTTAACTTGGTCCGCGAAGCGCTCGGAGGCCTCCGTGGTGAGCCATTTGGCTTCCAGTCCAGTGGGCAGCTCGACAACGCAGTCCTTGGGCTGTTCCACCACAAGCGACTCGCTGTCGCGCTTGAAAGGAAGCGGCGAGAGGCGGAACTGCACAATCGGGTACAACTTAGTCACTACCGTGCGCTGTACTAGGCCTTTGGCGTTCAACATAGCCGAGCCGTGCAAACGCAGGCGGCTGAAGCGGCTTGGGGATCTCTTGCGCCCATTGTCGTTCTCTAATTCGTTGTCCACCCTGTCCGAGTTCGTGCGAAACCAGTCAACAGCGCCCATGCTTTCTCTCTCTCTGTACTTGAGTCTCTTTAGCTTAGCTACGCGGAGTCGGATGGGCGGGGCAGAGCTGCAGGCTTCTGGTTGGAAGAGGCGAGAAGCGAAGAAACGGAAGACAGAGAGGCACGAGAGAGACAAAGGACTTGTTTCTCTCGGGCGGCGAGGCTGGGGCGAAGGTGAAGGTGGAGGCGGAGCTTCAAGCGCTACGAGGGCGGAACAGGAGGCTTGTCTGTGGGAGTGCAAATTGCGGAATGGCGTCGCAGAAGTGGGGCAGTAAAAAAAGTAGCCAGCGCACGATTGGCATTGTTGAATTTAATAATACAATTAGCGGGAAGTTTGTATGTAAGAGCTGACAATAATTAAAATTAGTAGTGAATTAAATAGTTGAATAGAGAGGTGCTGGAAAGTCGAACGAAAGAGCGCATTCACCTAGAGAATTTACTGGGCGGTTTGCACCACTTTTCTTGCACCTGCGTGCACGAGCAAGCATTGCCTAACTGTAAGCAGGTGTTGGCGTTTTTTCATAAGAGCACGCTAGCCTTGGGAGACTCCCAGGGAGTCTCAAGTTGAGACCTAAAAATAAAAACGTCTCCCGTAAACGTAAGTCTCAGGTGAAACACGGCAAAAGGGGACCAGCCCAAATGCAGAAGCGAGGAAGGAGTCGTGCTGATATTGTAGGATTTTCTTAGCTGACGCCGGGGGAACTGCTGAGGTGGCGTAATTGCCTGTGCCAACTTGGCACTGCCAAGGCGGTGGTGATCCGCAAAGGTGATGAAGTGGAAGTACATGGCACTGTGCAAGAAATGACAAAAGGGCGCGACAAGGAACGCCTCATTTGCTCAAAGAATCGGTTTCGGCACTGCACATGTGTGCAGTGCACACACTCATGACTGTTCCAGCGTTGCCAATGATGATACCGGAACATGTACATGTATCTACCGCAAGTCAGAATCTCCCAATTGTTCATGTAGACCAACAGGCTCTATTGAGTTCACGCCTGTGACTTTCGGTGTCGGCGACGTCGTGTCTACCCTTCTTTGGTTCGCCCCTATTTATACGCATCTCTCTCTTGCAGTGGGATCAATGATCCCACTGCAAGAGAGAGATCGCCGATCAAGTTCTAACGTTAGGTCAATTAAGCCGAGGCTTGTTGAGACCTTCGTCAAAATATGATGCTAGGACGAACCTACCAGCTATGAAACCAGGCTGGTTCCATGGTGGTTTAACCAACACCTTGTTTATCCATCAATATCGAGTTTTTCCAAGTATATCAATTTAACACTCCGACGGCAAAGAACAACGTGAGCAGCTCAAGTATAATACTTAACTAAAAAGCCAAAATCTTACTTTGTTGAGCACAACCAACGGAAGGATCTGTACAGGTCTGGCTGCTTCATAACGCGTGGCTGTTTACATGTTTGCAACAGGTTTGTGGCAAAGCTGTGGACATCTTGATTTAATAGCTATGAAGTAGTAGCAAACTCATTTTTACTGAAACCTTCAACTCCGAAAGTTTGATAGGCACGGCAACAAGCACCCAGCACTTTTTTTTTATGATCTTGTCACATTGCCGTTTTTGAGCTAATGTCGCCATGCACTCGAAACGCTCTCGCCGAGAAGCGCCACCTGGCAAGAGCGTCAACAGCGCAGCATTCAAGCGGTTCGGCGAAGGCTTGTCGTCGCACCGCTATTACATGTAGCACTGGGGGGTTAGCGTTATCGCTGGTATCGACATGGCTGAAATTGGAGATATCCACTCCACGAGTGAAGTCCGCACGTACCGGTGCGCACACTGGTGCTGTCGGTTACCGTTTGAATTGGACTGCAAAACCCGGTTGATGATTCAGGTCCCTGCACAGGGACCTGTGACTTCTGTAGACAAATCGTCTGTGAAATGGTACCGAGAATAGTCGCATGACGCCTCAAGCGGCATCAATGCAAGTGACCACGGTGGCGACTGCGCCACAGGGACTACATGGGTTTAGTCCTTCGAACGAGCCTCCGTGCGCGATCCTACCGTCGCTACCTATGTGGTGGCGGTCGTTTGGGGGCTCATTTGCAGCTGCATCATATCCAGACTTTGGCGCCAGATCGAAGGCGAAAGAAAAGTGGCGTGGAACTATCATGGCCGGTCCAAACCCGGGCCCTATTGATCTGCTGGCAGCGCGCCATGCCGCTGGACGTACGCAAATTGGCATAGTAATACCAGTACAGAAGCGGCCTCTGCCCCCCAGCAGCAGACCCTCGTGGCCTATAGCGGCTCAAGCTATATCTGCTGCCAGGATCTACCGTGCCATCATGGTCAAGGGGACATGTATCAATGCACAGCTCTCATCTCCGCCACCTGTCACCTCGAGTGCATGATTAGCAAATACCGTGACATACCGGGCTAAATCCGAATGGGTTCACTGGGCCCACCCGCGCATAACCAGGTTATTTTTGGAGCCACGTGCGACGACTGGTCGAAAACAGGAAGAGCTCCCCACTGCGATTCGCGCAAAGTCGTCCTCCGACTATCCACCAATGGGGCACTAGCTGCACGCCCGGGCTGGATCATTAGCCCGCCCAGCCCATATTGCCGGCAATACCGGTTTGCATCGATGATGCTTGGCCCCTCTTCCTCGCGCTCTTGCCGCCATTCCGTTGTTTCCTGTGGCCTGCACAAGCCTCGTGTTGTATATTCCTCTCTGTGTCTGTTAATCCCCCTCCATACCTATCAATATGTCTGCCGTGCCTGTGTCCACGATGCCGTATGAGCTGCCCGAGGCATGCGCGTCCGAGGCGCACGAGATCATTCAGTGGGCACTGCTCAAGGAGAAGCACTACCCGGCGGTGCGTAACCCGATGTACCTCTCAGAGGTACAGCGACACGGAATGACATCTACGTGGCGTCTGCGCGTCTGTCGCTGGATGTTCGAGACTGCGAAGGAGTTCGAGCTGCAGATGGACACGGTCTTCGGCGCCCTGCACTTCCTGGACCAGTATCTCAGCGTGCACTCGGTAGACCGCGTTACGCTACAGCTTTTGGGCATGATCTGCATGTGGACGGCCAGCAAGATGCACGAGGGGAAGCCTATCCTCCTTGAGGAGATGGCACTCATGTGCGAGCGCAAGTTCTCTCGCGCGCAAATGGTCGACGCCGAGGCGCAGCTTGTGCGTCTCATCGGCTTCCGCTTCAACCCCCCGAACGCCTTCACTATGGCCAGGGACTTTATCAACGAACTCCCTTTTGCCAACGACGCCGACCGTCGTGCCAACTGCGCCGCCTCCGTATTCAATCTGCTCGAACGCGTGGTCGAGGACACGTCGTCCCTCGACTGCTCGGCCTCGAGTCTCGCCAAGGCCGCTGTCCAACTCGTAGCCAAGTCAGAGTACAACCTCACGGTCGCTCAGGTTCTCAAGTCTCTCAAGACTGTCAAAATCGTGGAAAGCGCCTACCGCGCAGCCTTCAAACTTGTGCGTAGCGCCTACTTCGGCACGTCCCCAGCCTCGACTCAATCTAAAACTTCCCAAGCTGCCGTAGTGGAGATGGTGGAGCCCCTCAAGGCTTTGACCCAGAGCCCCACGGCCATCGAGCAAGGCCCATCCTTCCAAGATGACGAAGTCTCATCGGACAGCACCAACCTGGACGACTCGTACCTCATCTGTACCGAGACGCTGTCTCCATCCCCCTCTCAAGCACCCCGTGCACCCGTGCGAACGGCTGCATCCACTTCATCAACCATCGGCGTCACTCGGTTTGCGTCATCACCAGCGCGATCCGAACCCGATACCAAGCCGCCCAGTAAGCGTCAACGCAAATTGAGCATGCAGACATAATAGGAAAAACAACACAAAATTGTAGATAGGAAACAACAGGAAAAACTAATTTATACTCTAAACTCTACTCACTCATGTCTTCCAACTCGGAAGTTCCGAGTCGCTGATCTCGATACACGTCACGCTGCCGTCGCTATTCTCTGCCTTGTTATTGTCAATCTGGTCTTTTTGGTGACGTAGCCGCTCTTCTTCTTGTTCCTGTTGCGTGAAGAATAGTCTTCGGAGATCTCCAGTCGACAGCCGAGTCTCACGTAGCCTGTTCTTCTTCGCAGTTGACAAGACATCGCCGTCGCCCAAGAAGGCAGCTGTGATCTGACGCTTCTTGTTCTGCAATTCCACTACACGCTCCTCAATTGAGCCTTTCACGATGAAGCGAACGACGCGAACTTCCCTCGTCTGACCGAAACGATGTGCACGATCGATCGCCTGACGCTCCAGACTCGGATTCCAGCTAGGCTCCATTATGAAGACATGTGCGGCAGCTGTAAGGTTCAAGCCCAGTCCACCCGTACGTAAGGAGAGTAGCAACACATCGAGCGGTGGGCCAACCCCTGGTCCTCTATCGAGACTGTCTTCGTGCTGCTGGAAGTTCCGCACGACTTGCTCTCGGTCTTTCGCTGGCATCCTACCGTCTAGTTTAGCGAATGCTATAGCCATATTACTAGTCTCTGATGCGTCTTCCAACGACGACACTCGCGTTTCACACTGAGTGTTATGAGCCTCCAGACGCTCTGCAATCATGTCCAGGAAGCTCGTCCACTGCGAGATCACCAACACGCGTTCTCGACGAGCTCGCACCTTCTTCAGTTCCTTCATTAACGCTGTCAGCTTTGTCGATTCCAATGGACCACATCCAGCCACAGTATCAGCCGAGCATCGTTCTTGAAGACTCTTCAATAGCTCAGTTTCTCCAGTTGAGAATGGAGAAATACCGTCCCTGCCATTGCTGACCAAAGCTTCAGCACTATCGGCTCGTGTCTGCACTTCAGCCAGCGGATCTGCGGTCACCAGCGCACAAGCATCACACACCTGTCGTAGTCGCAGGATGAGCTCAAACACGTGCATGAATAGCGGTCGCTCTTCACCATCTTTCGTTGGTGTGGTGAGAGGCACTCGGCGATTCTGCTTCGCTTCTTTGGACTGCAAATACCGAAGCACTTGTCGTTTAGTGGAGCGATGCAACAGCATGTACAAAGCTCGCTCGACGTCTGAAGCGAACTCAAGCTCGATGGTTTCTTCACTTTTCTCAGGCAGCTCCAGGATCGGAGCTCTCGAACGCGCGTCCAGTGTGGACTTCAGTCGGCGCATCACAACACGAGGCACCAATGCTCCTAACTCTCGTTCAGAGAGAGCATGAGCACGGTTGCCAAGTCCAACGAATTGCAGCAACGCCGCCAAGTCTGCTGTTCCATTCTGGATAGGTGTTCCAGTCACACACCAGCGACGTCGACTGCCAAGTGTAAATGCAGCTCGTGCTCGAGCACATCCAGCATTTGAGATCAAGTGACTTTCGTCCAAGATCACTCGGAACCACTGCAGTTGATGCAGCTTGGATGTCACCACAGACCTCTTGGACTGCGGTGTAAGGCGAGGGGCTTGATGCCAACCATCCTCTGCAGTACCACCGCCATTTTCTTCTTCATCGTCACTGTTCTTGTCTCGAACCTTGCACTCCAACAATCGAAGAGTATCGTATGTCGAGAGCACGATATCTGCTCCCATGAACTGAGTGGCAGAGCGGAAGCTCTTACGTGTAGCACCTTGATATGTCACCACACTTAGGTTCGTTTTGGCTCGGATCTCTTGCTCCCATTGTGATAAGATAGACAACGGCGTTACGATAAGAGTTGGAGGAGTAAGGCGAGGCACTGTGCTACCTGTTTTGCTTCTCGCTTGAGCGTCTGCCGCTCGAGCTTGACGCAGAGATTCGCAGATAAGAGCAAGACAGCACACAGTCTTTCCCAGTCCCATTTCGTCCGCCAGCACTCCGCCACATACCTTCGCTACCAGAGCGTCTACAGCAGTTGCGTCTCCGCTACGTTGCTGATCGATAGTAACAGGGTCTCCTGGATCTTTCTCTCTCTCCAGCATCCACTGGAGAGCTTCCTTTTGATATGGTTGCAGTTCTACCATCAACTCTGGCACGACGTACGGGAACACACCGGGCTTCGCTGCTAGAGACTTCCGACGTCTGTGACGTCGACGTCGATCGCTTGCAAACCGATACTCCATTTCCAGTGGCAGCTTAGTATGTAACAGTGCACTTCGGTTTGCACGCTTTCGCGATAGAGCTGACCTAAACGACGCTGGAGCCGTAGGAGGGGTTTGGACTGTTCGCTTTGCTGGTGCAGGAGACCCATTTGGTGCTTTTCTTGCTGACGAAGCTGTAGGAGAAGCGAACGTTGTTCGTCTCGCTGATGAAGCCGTCGGAGTAGCATACGATCGCTTGCTCGCTGAAGAAGCTGTGGGGGTTGCGTAAGATGTTTTCCTGGCTGACGAAGCTGTGGGGGTCGCGTACGACGTTCTTCGAGCCGAGGAAGCCGTGGGTGAAGCGAATGTTGAACGTTTCGTAGATCCAGGGCGATTCCGCTTTGTTACGCTCTTCCTTTTGGTGGAAGCGGGGGTTGATGTTTTGTTAGAATGCGCAGGGGTTTGCTGCTGCTTTGCTGAAATTCGTGCGTCTTCTTGAGTTGATTCTCCAACAGTTTGACTTGCAACCAGGGAACGCGGTGCACTTTCCACTGCGGGTTGCTCTGGCTCAAGCATCTCTACGTCTGGGTGACCTTCTTCTTGTTGCTGGTTGTCGTTATCGTATTCAGTTCTATCTCTAAACTCGAAATAAGGCTCTGAAGCCCACGGCGGTCTTTCAGTTGAATCTTCAGGTGGAGGCGGTCGATGACCAGGCAGGTCATTGCTGTCAGGATCGATTGGTGCATCCACATTCGCCTTTTCAACCTCGACCACGCTCTCTGCTTCAGGTTCAGCCTTCTCTTCATCCTCGTCCTCTTCGCTGTCACTGGAGAATACCAGTTCCTTAGATACCTTCATCTCTTCAGCATCATTATGATCCACCATCTGATCCTCTGTAGCATCACCCACATCTTTATCTTCACACTCGACAAGTTGCACTTGCTCATTTTCCTCTTCACTATCAGCTTCCGTTGCCACCACAGCCTTTTCCTCTTCGTCGTGCGCTTCAGACACATCGATCATCTGCGTATCTTCCACCTCTGCATCCTCATCTTTGCGAGTCGGTTCATTCTCTTCGTCACTTAATTGCATTGACTGCATAGACACATCCAGATCTCCTCTAAAACTCGGTTCCAGCGACCGACGAGGTGTTCGTCTCGTCTTTCCAGCAGGTTTCGGCGACCATTGCCCGGCTGTCCAGGGCGACTTGGCAGCTCCTAGAGACGGTGAAATGGTGCCTGCACACTCAATTGAAGTGCGTCTATTGTCTGCAATAGGCGATACATCGCCCATTCGCAGTTGCAATCGCTGCGAGGCACTCAAGCGACGCTGAGGGGTCGATTGGGAAGCGAAATCCTGCGAACTGAACGCCGGAAACATGCTCTGGCTCTCGGGCGACGGTGGAGTGTTGTAGACGTACGATCCTTCCGACTCAAGCGAGTCCTGCGGCGCTGAAAGCGTCTGGGAAGCGGGGATAGGCGCCTGCCATCGACTGTGGTTGGGCGGAGCGTGTTTGATACCAACCGACGCCAGGACTTCTCGAAGCTGATGCTCGTCCTCCTGAGTTATCGCTGGAGAGCACTGCAGAGCATACTTACCAAAGTGATTGGCGACCACTTTCCGTGCGTAGTCGCGCCAGTCGCACTCGTACTCGCGCTGCCATCGCCCTGCAGCCGCCATGGCCGCCGACCGATTTCGAATTTTAAAAGTGCAACTTAGTTTCAACCAATCGGATGCTAGCAGATCCAATAGTATGATCAAGGAAACGTGGTGAAACGTTGAAGATGAGAATGTTGTGGAAGTAGTTCTTTGGGATCCATTAGATACTTCGTTGCGCTCTCGGAGAGTCGCTGAGCTAGTGTGTCACTACTACCAAAACACAGGGGAAGAGACAAGCAGGAGCCCTCGGGTCGAGCTGCCACGTGTCTTTCCTCATTATATCGCCAACGACGTCGAGCTGTTTTTGGTGTTTTCGGCTTGTTTGGATGCTGGCGACGGACGTCACTACTGGTACTGGGGGTTGCTATGGAAACAAGGTGAGCTCCCTGCATCTGCGTCTAATGCAGGGGCTTGAGGACGGCATACTGATAACGAAGACAGCAGGCTATCGCCGCCGCACAGAAAATCGCTGGAACAAGCTGCCAGTCGATTGTGCCCGCTCGAGGACTTCATTCGCCCCCGGCAAAGAATTGACCTTCTTCCTTGTCGTAAAGGGGAATCCACGTCGAGTAGTCGGCGTTTGTGAGCTCCTCTCTTCAGCATCTTGAAGAAGGGACTGGCAGTCGTGGAAACGCAGGTTCTCCGGGCTCAGCACGTTGTACACACTGTTGTCATCGCTCAGTTGATTCGAGGCACTTGGGTACGGCTCTGGGTGTGGGCCAAACAAGCTGGTAGCAGCCACACTGGCAAAGTACCCAGACTTGGACTGGGCCATAGTGGCCAGGTGGAGGCCGTAGCCAGCCAACGACGAGCTTGACGACACAGTCGAATAGTTTAGTGAAGTCACCGAGTTGCTGTGCTTCAACAGATCGGACTTCAATCCATGAGACAACGGACCTGAGTGCCCAATCTGGTTGTCTCCCTCGTATTCGTCGTCGCAGTTGGTGACAGACGGACACACAGCCATCGAATCCAACGATTCAATCACGGACACGTGATCATCGCCATCCGCCCTGTCCTTCGAGCGCAGAGACTGACGCAGTTGATTGCACTGCGCATCAAGCAGCGAGTCGAGTGCTGTAGAACTGTCACGGTTGTCGCTCGATGCAAGGTCTGCAGTGGTGAGCTCCACGTCGCTGAAGTACCGGTTACTGCCATCATCCTGGTCGTAAGACGGAGGCGACGAGGTTTTCCTCACTGACTCGCCCTCAGTGCTCGTGTCCGACATGCATTCCTCATCCACGCCACGCCAACGTTGTCTTCTGGACTTCACCACATCGTAATTAAAGCCATACTCGCCGCCACTCGTCATCTCGTCGGCTGTAGGAGATTGAGCCTCAGACTGTTCACCAAAGATCGAGTTCAAGTCCGAGTTGTAGTCGTGTAGCGTTGGCTCCGAAGACTCGCCGATCAGATTCTCCGTGTACTGCGTCAACTTGTCAAGCTGCGATCGTAGCATCGTCGAGCGGTTAATCTGCTGCTGTAGACGGATCTCCAGCATGGCATTCTTCACTTCTAAGCGCTCGCTCTTCTGACACACATCCTCGTAATTGGCTTGCAGCTCCGTGTACGCCTTCTCCACCTCACGGTACTTCTTTTCCATAGGCGACTCCACAGGCGTCACTGGTTCCGAAATAGACTCCTCGCTTAACCTTGGGGCACTGTTACTCTGGACAAGGCCAGCAGAAGTCAAAGCCTCAATCCACTGAGCATTAGTAGCCACCATTTTCTCCAGCACAGATTTCATCTCGTGTGTCTCCTTCTCCAGGAACTCCAAGTGGTGATCAAACACCGTCGGACTCTGGTTGTTACTCTGGTGGGTGATCTGGTTGCTCATGGGACGAGCCGGTGACGCCGCGCGCATGGAACGCGACGAAGGCGAAGATGCCGCGGGCCGTTGGAATGACGCAAAAACCGGCGCTTCCTGTTGCTGTTGCTGATGCTGAGAAAGCCTCGACTTGGTCAGGCCGACCGAGGAGCTAACGTCACCTGCCGACTGGAATGGCTTCCTAGTCATTCTCCTGGACGTCTGTCGCCGCGGGGCCTCCAATGCGCGCGAGGGCGTTGGACCCATGGACACCGACAGGTCTTCCCGCTCAAGTGACGCCTCGGGTGACTCCGGGGAAAGATCAGTGATGGTGAAGCGGCCTCTTACCTGCGTCTTACCCTTGCGCACGGACGAACTGGAGGCCGCCAGGTCTTCGTTGTTGTTGTTGTTGCTATTGTTGTCTTCTTCGTCGTCGTCTCGGGGCTCCTCGGGCGAGTCGGGGACATCGGTGACCACGAACTTTCGCGGCACACGAAGCTTGCGTCCGGTGATTTTGGTCACCGAGCGGCGGCGCGCATCCAGGCGCTGCTCGGTAGCCGTGCGCACCAGCGGAGCCTCCGGTGGCGGCCGCGAGCTGGGAGCCGAGACAGTGCTGGTGGTCGTCATGAGATTTTTAGCTGCTGCTACTGCGCCGCTTCGGGCAGGACGACGTGAGTCGCAGGAGGTCTATCTTTTCTATCGCGGTGAGTAGCCGTGAGATGGCAACTAAGGGAGCGTGCGCCGCGGACACACCACTGCGCCTTGACGCGGAAGTCTCTTGTCTGATACTAAACCTTAGTGAGGCCAATACAAACACTCGCACCAGGGAGAGGAGCCGGAAATTCGGATTTTCGGGTTTATTTTCACAAGGACCCGCGGGTTTGGAACCCTGAGCCCGAGACCCGACAACGCTCTTTGCACAGCATACAAACCCCAAGTGACTATTCTTTATCCAGATCGATCAGAAAAGGTAACCGTAACTTTTGCAGAAAAATAGAAAAATGGTCAGCAGACCTATTTCAGTGTTCCGGTGAGTTGCTTGACTGGGCACGACGGCATCGCATTGCGATCAACGCTTGGTTGATCGCTTGCTCTGGTCCGTTCGCTTAGGTATTATTACCGCTAAGGTTTCCAGCAAGCGAAAATACGAGAAATCCAGACGTTGGTCCAACCACATTCGCTGAAGGTGCCTCACCGGCCTGCTGCGAGCATCCACCACCGACTTGCGAGTGTGCTGCATTTTTCGCAGCGCCAACCGGTAGTTACTGTACCAACTGGTTCAAAGCGACTGCATGTCATTTCGCCAGGACCCCACGCCGTGGGCCACGGTGGTGCAGCTGGTACGAACCTGCTGGTGCTGGCTGAGGCTGTGATCTCCATGCGCATTCAAGACTCTTTAATCAAGAGCCTATCAAAGGCTTTGATTCAAAGCGTCTACATGTATTGCAGCAAAACTGCCGTAAATTTTAGCTCCCAAATTCCACCTTCCTCAACGATGTGAACGTCTCGCCTAAATTGTGCTTACTACTTGAAGAAACCTGAACTGCACATACCTCTGGGACGCAGAGTATGCAAACTATTTGCAGTTCGTTAAGCCAGAACTTCGTACAAGCTCTTGTTAACCTTCGTTTCATCCCCACTTGCTAAAAACTACCATTGCGACTGTGGGTCGATGGATCTGTGTCATTGTCATGGACCGAGAGTGGATACTTCTCGTCCCAACACGATTACCCCGACTTAGTTGCAGTGTCACTAACCTGAGTTCTTAGAGGTGTGAAGTTGAGCACATTCGATTGGCCTATTCTCCATCATCCAATGGCTGATCCAATGAAACGACTGGCTGGGAGGTTGGTCTCAAGTGGCAAGCATGCTGTCTTTAGCAGTTCACCTTTTCCTAGCAGACCCACATCTGAACAGTTTTTAGCGCGTAGGTTTGAATTCTACATCCAACTGGACTTCTGGCGAGATCTCTCTTTCACAGTGGAGATCCCAGGGTCAAGCAACTCGCCCCGATGTAGGGAGTGCGTGTCTTCTGCTGTCGTAAGGCAGCGGAGGTTGCGTGCAAACTCTGCACTTTTTGTGAGGGACAAGCGAAGCGAACAGTTGAATAGCGAAGTCTTGGTTGTTGAGCATTTGGACCGCCTGGCGATCTCGGTTGCCTCGCTGGAAAACTTGCTCCAACTGATCGATGGCACCATATTCCCAATCTTTTTTGCTAGTCCCTTCGACGATAATGCTGGAGATTAACCATGGTAGCAAACATTCACTAAATTCTTTAATGCATGTCTTGAGTAACGGCGTAGTAAGTCGATAGTAGTATGGATAGGACTGCAGTAGTAGGAGTATGCACTGCATGAAACGAAAATAATGAAGCGCGAAATCTATTCTTGCACCTTGTTTCCACAAATTGCATTAATTCGTAGTATAAGTCATGGGGTCCTGTGCGTCAAGCCGACGAATGCACGCAGAGGATCGTGCACAAGAAAAGATCGCAGAGTTCGTTCGGTATGCCATCTCTTCAGACCTTGTCAAGCTGCGAGAGATGATCACAAAGCGCAAGATGGATCCAAACGCAAAGGACGTGAGTAAAGTTGAATGCAGCAACGTAATTAGTCGGTTCTGAGTGTTCAAAACTTGTCCTTGTGATGTAGCGCTTTGGAATGAATGCAATTCATTGGGGTAGGAGTTGCTTATCTACCTTTGCTTGCGATGGTTATTGTTGAGCTTGGAGGTTTTGGTCTGCAGCATCCTACGTTGGAGCGCTCGAATGCATCAAGGAGTTAATCAAAGTAGGTGGATCACCAACTGCAAGAGATTCCAATGGACGCAACGCACTCCATCATGCCTGTCGAAAAGATCATGATGAGGTAGTACGCTACCTAGTTTCCACAGCCAACGTAGACATCAATTCTCGAAGCGAAAACCAAGACACGCCGTTGCACAAAGCAGGTTTGCCTGCCGCCAATCATATCTTGGAGCTGAGGATATCTTTTTTCCTCACCAAATGTGTTTCTAGTCCGAGGCAAGAGTGTTAAGGTCATGGAAATGCTGCTAAAACTGGGCGCGGACCCTACTCTCCGGAATGAGGTATCCTTATCATACTCTCACACTAAGACATTCACACACGTTGAGCCATTTCGTGTAAAATGTAGAAAAACAACACACCCTTGGACGAACTGGAAGGCACCATGTCAACAGTGCTCGACTCAACACGAATGGTTCTCTACACTCTCACTCCATGTTTACAGCTCTAATATGAAATATCTCATTGTGTTGCATGTCTTCTGCATGTATAGGCTGAGAACAACAGATCGAATCGCGTGACGTCGGCAAGACTTGACATATATGAGCCCTTTAGCGCAGAACCCCGGCAGCTTGACTACATCGGGCTTGCTCTCCAGCCCATTAAACGGGAAAGCCTCTCCACGGAACGCACTGACGTTCGAAGCTTCATGTCTCGCCGTAGTATTACCGAGTGCACTGATCACACGGCACGAAGGCACTCCATTTCTGACGAACCAAGCCAGTGGGCAACGTCCACGTTATCAAGCCCCAACATTTTCGCAAAACAACACACCCCAGTGCACAAGGACCTACATTACGCTGGTGAACGAGTCATCATGGCAATACGCGTCAAAAGTGCTTTGTCCGACTCGGAAAAACTTGAGATCATGCAGCTATTGCTTTCAAAGTACTCAACGCCACCCGGTAAAATGCCCCAATAACCGAAGCAATAGCAATAGCAATAAAAGAAGCCACCAAGATCGATTTTGCTTTCGTGAAGCCGACAGTCAGAGGAGATTTATTAGTTTAAATACTCCCGTCTCGCTTTCCATTCGAGGCTTACAACAACTTAGTTGGCAGCGTCGCGACGGTAGCCGTCCTGGCCACCACGGCGGAACTCGGGGTTAAAGTCGCCCGACGGGCCGACACCCTTCTCCTTGTCGAAACGGCCACGACCGAAGCCGCCAGCGGACGGGGCCTGCGGGCGCGTGGGGCGCGCGGCCTGCTTCTTGAGCGTGGCCGGCACGATCTCAGCGGGCAGGTGCAGGTACGAGCGAAGGTACTCGATGCCCTCATTCGTGAGGTACCAGTAGAACCACTGCCAGTTGAACGTCTCCTTAACGTAGCCACGGGACTTAAGCGACTGCATGAGCTTGATGACCTGGAGGTTGGGCACGTCCACGGCCTCGTGCTTGGGCAGCGAGAAGTCCTTCTTCGCAACCATCACGCCCTCCTTGAAGAGGTACGAGTACACAGCGATACGGTTCGTCTTGGGGACCAACATGTTGACAGTAAGTGTCTAGAAAGCTTGCCGGCGAGTGCGGATCTTCACGGGAAATAAGCGGCGAGGTTGTAGGAAAACCAGAATACGCAGTCAGCAACAACATGAGCCCCAGCCAACCAACCAATGCAAGCCATGCCTGTCACATAATATTGTGTATCAAACGTAAAAAGAGTACCAAGAGTAATTACGTCAAGTGATTTTAAACCAATTGCACCGCGGAAGTCTTGAGTGCGGCGCAGATGTACGTCAGTAGCGGTTGATTTGCCGCAAGCGCCACCGACTCCAATGGCGGAGAACGTGGAGAAGTACTCGGTGCTGATTGATTTGACTGCAGGCACAGTCGGCGGAATCGCTGGTGTCGTCGTGGGACAACCGTTCGATACTGTGAGTCTGGCATTGTAAACTGTCATCAGCACTCTTGATTGACGTCGTGTATCATCATCGTCTTGCAGGTCAAAGTGCGGCTGCAGACGTACAGCAAGTACTACAATGGCGCGTTCGACTGCGCTCGTCAGACTGTACGTTGCTTCGTCATTTTATCATTCTCAACGTTGTCGTGTAGAGCTGACGGATGGCATTTCTTTTGCTTCCGAATGCAGTTGAAGCATGAGGGCTTTTCGGGCTTCTTCAAGGGCATGACGTCGCCTGTGGTTGGTAGCGCGGCGACAAATGCCGTCATGTTTGCAGTCTACGAGCGAACGCTAAAGCTGATCGACGATAACCCGGAGAACGCGGCGCTCAAGTCCGTTTTCTATGCTGGAGCTGTCGGAGGCTTCTGGCAAACGGTTCCACTTGCCCCTGCAGAGCTCATCAAATGCAGACTTCAGGTGCAGGATGGACGCCGAAGCAGTCAGTACCGAGGACCAATGGACTGCATCCGACACATTTTTAAGGCCAGGGGTACGCCCGAACTCTTCCTTGGTTTCACGTGCACGCTGTGGCGCGAGGTGCCGTCGTTCGCTGTGTATTTCTGGCTCTATGAATACACCAAGCGCATGATGATTGACAGGGACATTAACTCGACCACTTCCATGCTGACTGCGGGTGGTGTTGCTGGTGTTGCTTCTTGGGTGGTTTCCTATCCTTTTGATGGTGCGTATTACATCTGCTGGGATTCTCAGAACTCCAGGCAGTTCGGTGTCGGTGAGTAGCGATAGTACGGTGTCGGCTAACCACGTGCTGTATGTTTTGCATGCCAACACAGTGATCAAATCTGCGATTCAGACGCTGCCAGTCAATCACAAACCAGGCGAGCACAAAATCGCGTACCAGGCTCGTCAACTCTATCGTCTCGGCGGCTGGCGCATCTTCTTTAGCGGCCTGGGCACTGCGTGTGTGCGAGCATTCCCCTGCAACGCCGTGACCTTCTACGGCTACGAGAAAACCTCCGAGCTGCTCAAGAACGTGATACGAGACTGAGCCTCACCGTACGTTAATCATAGAAATCAACTTCAACGTAGTTGGCCAATCACATTCAATCTACGTGGTGCACATCACTCGTTTCACGTCATCTTCACGTCGGAATCCTCTTCTGCATCATCAACATGCAAAAAACAATTCGATCCCATGCTCGCCCTTCGTAATGCCTTCCTGCGTCCTCGCCTAGATCCTCCTATGTTGCAGCGTCGCTTCTCGTCCAAGAGCAACCACGATCACCTTGTGGACTGGATGACGGGTCCTCCGAAGACGCTGAACGTGGCGTCTACTAAGTTTGACACGCTATCGCTCGGTTTCAACAACGATGATGCCGCTTCTAGGGTGCTCCACTTGAAGCTTAATCGCCCCAAGGTCGTTAACGCCATGAACATGCAGATGTGGGTGGATTTAGCAGAAGCTTTTGAGCTGGTGGAGCAAGATCCAAGCGTCAAGGCTGTCGTGGTGTCTGGGGAAGGCCGCGGCTTCACAAGCGGCATGGATCTGGACGTCTTTGCTCAGATGCAGAAGGTCGCGATGGACGAGTCCTGTGAAGGACGCAAGCGAGAGCGTCTCATGCGCGTGATCGACAAGTTCCAGAAGGTCATTTCGGCCCCAGAGAAGTGTCGAGTACCGGTCATTGCGGCGGTACACGGTCCGTGTATTGGTGCTGGCGTGGACTTTATTACGGCTTGTGACTTGTGCTACTCGGACGTGAGCGCCATATTCTCCGTGAAGGAGGTGGATCTGGCTATTATCGCTGATGTGGGTACTCTACAACGTCTGCCCAAGCTTGTGGGCGAGCGTCAGGCTAAAGAACTCGCCTTCACGGGTCGCAACTTCGGTGGACTGGAGGCTGAAAAGCTTGGTCTTGTGCTCAAAGCCTTGCCAGATCAAGAGGCACTGATGAGCCACGTCGGAGACGTGGCAACAGCCATTGCCAAGAAGAGTCCGCTCACTATTCGCGGCATCAAACAAACGATTCACTACCAACGAGACCACTCGACATCGGACTCGCTGGAGCAGATCCGCTATCACAACGCCGCTGTGTTGTACAGTGACGACTTGGTTCAGGCAGTCGGTGCAATCATGAGCAAGACAGAGCCCAAGTTCCGCAATGACTAACTACAGCAAGCAAACGGCGTTGAGCTTGTTGTGCCACCGCATTTTATCTTTCTCTTTTTTTGCATTTTCTCTTGTTTTACTCGTTCTCTCCTCACTAGCTACAAGCACCAACATCTCGCTCTATCACAAGTGGCTCGGTCTGGCCCTAAAACTTTCTAGTCCTTCTTCCGTGCAGCGATAGCAGCCATCAAGTTACCACGTCCAGGGGGCCCTCCTCCACGGCCACGAATAGCTGACATCAAGTCGCCACCCCGGCCACCATCATCTCCACCTCCGCGAGCCTTGATAGCAGAAAACAGGTCACCACGTCCTGGGCCACCGGGATTGCCGCGACCGCGACCGCGAATTGATGACAGGAAGTCAGTAGGGGGTCCTGGAGGACCATCACCGTCGCCACCGCGGCCACGACCACTAATTGCTGCAAACAGGTCATTCCGTCCACCACCACGACCGCTACGCCCCCTACCTCTGGCGGCCATCATTGGGTGCGGTGCCCGAGCTGGACCAGCTTCCTCCACCGCTTCAGCTTCTGCTGGCGCTGCAGCACTTTTGTTCTTCTCCTTGGCTTCCTTCATGATCTCGGTTCTCGTCTTCAAGCGACGGTTAGGCGGTGGACCCTTGTCCTTCAGCGAGTCTAGTGTGTTACGACTCTTTTCGCCCAGATCCTTCAAAAGACCGCGAATAACAGGGATAGCTGAACGCAGACGCTTGTCACTTGCCTTGACCTCATCCATACGTTCGTCCATGCCGTCAAAGCAGTCAGCCACCGCCTCGCAGTAGAGCAAGATCAGGTTACACTCGATTGACGAACGTGTATCCTTCGCATCCAGTGAAGCGTCTCGCTTACCGGATAGATTCATACCCGATCGCTCGGCGAACTTCAAGCTTGCCAGACGAATTTCGTTCACCAGCTCGCCAAATTCCGCCAACTCCACCTTGATTGTTGCCGCAGTCTCCGTACGCTCAAGACGGCGCTTGAGTCTTGCCTGGAACCAGAGCAACTGCCTGTTCTCGATTTGATCCAGCGATGTGTCGATCAATTCGCATGCACCATTAGCCTCAGCAACAAGACGCACGTTGCGGTAGTGCTTCTTCAAGGCGTCGGCACGAGAGTTAGCCAACTTCGCTCGGGCCAGTTCCTGCGCTTCGGCCAGAGCTCGTGCGCCAGCATCATCAGGGTTACCCTTCTGGACCGTAGACTCCATGTACACATCTCCATCGGGGTATCCGAGATCCTGGTCGTACGCAGGAGATCTGTTAGCTTTGATGGGACATTGCTTGCCAATCATGGGGCAACCGATGTCCGGGTCGTCGCGTGTGGCGTACGGGTGGTTATCCTCTGGTCCGTACTGCTTCACGTGCTTGTTATAAGAGTTCACAACGGTCTTGAATGTCTCCTTGAGTGTTTTAAACCACTCGTACTTCTTCTTTGTCATTTCTTCACCCTGTTGAGCTTTCCAGGTCTCCGCAACATCACGCAAGTGCATGTGCAGTGCACGACGCTCTGTCACCGTCAGACCAGTCACACGCAGGTTATCCAGCAGCGAGGGGTGATTCTTCGCTATATCCGCTGGGTTCATGCGGATCAGCTCCAGGACGTTTGTTCTCTTATACTTGCGAGCAATTTCTCGAGAAAGCGTCTTGCCCGTCGGCGACTGCACAGTCTGGAGATCAGCTTCAGACATCTTCTTTACGTCAACTGGCATCATCCGACGAATTGCCTTCAGAGCCTTAACGTTTTCTTCGTAGTTCTCCTCCTCCCATTCGCGCTCCTTCCGTGCTTCTTCAGCAGCGTACTCGTCAGTCAGCATAAGTGCAGTATTGTACTTCTCCATATCCTGTTCAAGACGGTAGTACTCTTCGCGAAGCTGTTTCTGGATCGCAGGGTCCGGGTGGGTCACATCAGCCGAACCAATTTCTTGCATACGCTTGGAGATCTCTTGCACCTTCGCCATAGCTTCTTCATAAGGAATATCTGCGGCAACAGCAATACCAGCTTGCTGCAACTGCTTCTCCAACTTCAATAGGCGACGCAGCAATTTAACTTGGTCGCTAGAGATATCCAGATTGGCCAACATGTCCTGCGCCCTCGGCTCCTCTTTCTGGCGCACGGAACGACTACGCTTCAGCTTTTCCACTTCGGCCTGCAGAGCACGGATCTTCTCGTCGTACGAGTTGATACCGTCAAAGAATGCATCGATACCCATCTCATCGATGCCATCTTCTTGCATTTTCTTCTTGACGTCATCATTCGAGTGTCCGTCTTGAATCATCTTCCGGTACACTGCATAAATCGATGGTCCTTGGACATCCGACTCCTGGATACGACGGTTTGCCTCAATCAGCTTCTGGGCCTCTTCCTGGGCGCGTTTGGCTTCGGCGAGCTGCTTTTCTGCTTCCTCCTTTGCTCGTGCAGCTTCCGCCATTGCCTTCTCCACAGCCGCCTTACCCTCGCGCTGCTCTTCACGAGCTGCAGCCATAGCTGCTTCTGCCTTCTGTCGAGATTGCTCAAGCAACATGTGTGCTTCTTCCTGGGCACGGGCAGCGTGGTGCGTAGCCTCATCGGCAGCCATTTGAGCTTCGGCCTTAATCTTAACCATTTCATCGCGCTCATTCATCATGCCGTTACTGCTGAGGTCATCGCCAAGACGGCCACGCTCCTGATCCTCTTCGTACGCCTTCTGCTTGTTCACATATTCCAGCGATAAGGTCAGCACAGCTCCTGCAGATCTGCTACCGAGAGCAAGAGGGTATTTCTTCGTTGTCTTCTGCATGTTTGGTAGCGACTTCAGAGGAATAGAGAGCGTAGCAATAAGTTCCGTCGCGCGGAACAAGTGCTCGTCAAAGATACGGATCTCCACCACCATGTCATCACTGGGCGCCTCGAACGAAGCCGAGTTATCTTGTTTCCACACAGGAGACCGCTGGTTCTTGACCACAGAAGTCTTAAAAGTTTCGGCGCCCACTGTTACTTCACACAACGCGTTCACCGAACTGCCCGACTTCGTTAAATTAGTCGCTGACAGCACACCGACGTGAACCACAGGCGTTGAGAATGCCTCGTAATTGAATTGCGATAGACGTCCACCAGCGTTCCGGTCCAAGAAGGTCCCATCCATCGAAAGGCTCTCCGTACGCTGTGTTCGCAATGCCTTGGCTTCCCGTAATGACTCACCAGGGCTCTGTGTGCGGTTAACAGTCTTGGAGGCGTCAATAGCCAACTTAACTGCATCCATCCAGCCCTTCTTGTCCGATTCAGACGTACAGGCCATGACCATACGACGATCATCAACACGAAGTTCCAGTAAAAACTCTGCAGTCACGTTTGGTGATCGGCAAACCACGTCACCTGTTCCAGGCAGAGAGCGGATGGTACAGCGGTGATTCAGAAAACTCATTTCACCACGTGATGTCGTAGAACTTGGACTCTTGAAATATTCCACTTTCGACACACTCAGCACGAAGTATCGAGACTTCCAGTTGCGCATCACACGGCCCTGCTTGTACATGCGTCCCTTCTTGATGGTCGCTGCTTGGTTATCCAGAATCAGTTGCGCGATCGACTGGTTATCGTCACCTTCGTTGCCGTCGTCCTTTACAAGACGCGGGTTGTTCATCAATTTCTGCTTCACATGCGACGTCGACTCACGTAGCCGGAATGACTCCGAGTGTCGAGAGTTAACACGCTGCACATCAGCCAGCTTGTCCTTGGGCACAAACTGCAGCGTCTTGGGGGCTGTCGCGTTACGAAGCACGTTCATGACCTCAAGATACGGCATACACAGCACGTCCGTCTCGTTCACCTTGTACACGATATCACCAATAGAAATCATACCACTTGTCTTGGCTTGACCTTTCAGTGCACGCACCACAGCACCATCAATACCGTATCGCACTGCTTCTTCCAGGTTCAATCCCATAGGTCCATTGTCGAACACCACAGCGTAAGTGGTGAGCTCCTTGTCCAGATCATCATCCTTATTCTGCTGGAACTTCTCGCGCACAACTTCTTGACGTCGGACCTCGTCAATCTCAAAAGAAATAGCCAGCGGTCTTGGCATCTTACGGATCAGATCAATGGCATCGGAGAAGCCCATGCCGTCCACATTCTGTCCTCCAATAGCGACAATGAGATCTCCAGCCTGTACCTTGTTTTCCAGCAGTGGGTTGTTGATATTGTCAATAGCGAGGCCGTGGTCAATCACGCCGTCCTTGGGCGGCATAAGTTTCACTCCAAGCTTCTCCTTGGCCGGCAGCTCGATGACTACGACCTCGGGGCCCGAGTCGCCGTTCTCCGTTGCTGCCGTCGACTCCACGTCAGTCTCTTGCTGCTGCTCCTCTTGTTCGGGTTGCTCCGAGCCACAAGCCACACACGCTTCCTGGCCGTCCTCATTGGCGGCGAACTCGCACGCCGTACAGGTCCACGCCATGGTGTCGCTCTTGGGTTACAGTAACGTTAAGGGTCAACCTGCCAGGATAACAATGCAGAGTGAAGGTTAGATGCATCATGTAAACTCCTAGGGTTATGATCGCCAAGCCAGCTGGTTGACATGGATATCACTTGAGAGAGATCGGTATAACAAGGGGAGAAAGCGCACCTAATGAGGCAGGTTCTTCGCGCTCCAGCGCTGGGGGTCGCTAGCTACGCGACAAGAGTGAGAACACGCACGCGCCGCCTGATGCTCCTCGCACGGACTCGCTCCACGAGGACTGCGCGTCCTTGAACTGCTTCTTTGGTCTGCGTCGATCGCCGCACGCCGCGTTTTCCCTTTTCGATCGACGATGGAATGAGACCATCACTCCTTCACCCCCTCTAAAATCACGGGGGTTAGGTGTCTTTCAATAGTAAAATACTGATGTTTCTTTGGCCAGGATCCAGCTCTAGGCGATCCAGAAGTGGTTGGTGAACCTGGCTTGCCAAGCGCGAGCCAGTTGAGCCTCACTGAATTGATGCACGGGCCATTGTGGAGGTACCGTAGCTATCGACTGCACTGGTGACTCCTCCGTCCATTGTCAAGACAGAGCGAGCGACGTCCATAGGTAATGGCCTCTTCCGCTCTCTCTGAGCTGAATGATTCAGTAAATCGGGTGGTGCTGTTCCCGCCACGCCGCGTTTTTGGTCCGGCCTAGCGAACGGCACTGTCGCAACGATAACACGATTCGGGGATTGAAGTGGAGGTTAGAGGCGCTGATTGTTGGTGTTGGCTGCGCTGTGGCGAAGCACCGAACTGCTTTACTTGTCGTTGCCATTGCCGCTTTACCAGTACACTGTAGCTTTCATTCTACTCAGGATTTGCAACAAGATTTTGAAAGGCAACGATGAAATATCTCATTTCTTGTTTTGGGGGAAAGCTGCTCAAGAAGCATTTCCTGTAGTCTTGTAATCTTAAGTCATTGAAATCATTTGCGAGCGATCACATAGATAACATAGGCATTAGCATTGTAGAAACATCGCCCCGCACAAGTCAGTAATTATGCAGGCAAGCAGCATTGGGAATCCAAAATTTCATTGAAAAGGTACTATTGTACCGAGTGTGATACGACTTTAAAGAACTTAAACCTGACTGCGTTTCAAGCGCGACTCGCGCTGCGAGTTCTTACAGCAAACGCTACAAATGAAACGAATTTGAGCGAGCGGTGCACCACTTCAACTTTCATTTTTATGTACTGTACTCAATTAACCTTTTTCAGTGTCATAACCTACCGAAACCCATCATATCGCATCCCGCGTCCTCCATTGCTTTTAGGCGCGCGCCCCCTCTCGACCTCCGCTCGCTATGGCTTCCAACGACGTGGACTTCCGGGCGCTGTACCAAAGCTCGCTCAAACTAACAACGTCGCTCGGTGAACTTGGGATTCCTCGCTTGGAGAAGCGTCTGGAGCAGCTGGACGATGCTTCGCGCGCACTCAACGCTCAGATCCCAAGTTCTAGTGGAAGCCGCAAGCGCCCCGCCACTGCAGGGGCCAACAAGGCCAACTTCTTGCTAGCGGCCAAGGGTATCGACGCCGAAAAGCTCAGTAAGGAGCTCAAGCAGTTCGAAATTGCACCCGAGTTTGAGCCCGAGACACCTCTAGGCGAGACGGACCTGGAGGGATATCTAGCCCACCACCACGAGATGATTGTGCTCACGGCCATTGAGGACGTTAACCGTCGCACCGTTGAGGCCACACACGACCGTATGAACCGTGCTATGATCGACGACTTCGAGGACGCCAAGCAGCGTCTTCTAGAGGACCTGGGCGGCGCTAAACAGCTCGGTATCCGCAATTACCCACGTGTGCTGGATTCTGACGAACCCGCTGGCAACATCTTCGCCTCTGCAGCTCGCGAAAAGCGTCAAGCGCTTGAGCCTGCTTCCGGTCTGGGACTCAGTGGCTCGTCGTTTGCGGGCCAACCGCGCTTCCAGTCTTCGAGCTTTGGAACGCCATCGCTGCATATGTCGCAGCTGCAGGTGGAGAACGCCATGACGGAAGAGATGAAACAGTACTATTCTATCATCAAGGAGCTCAACAGCAGCCGCGTTCCCAACACGCGCAGTCAGTTCGAACTGGCCCGCCACTTCCAGCGATTATGTTCGTCTAATGTGTCCATGTCGGTGACTGGATCCAAGTGGGAGGCCGTGCTTAAATGCTGGCAGCTCGTGAATGACTTACTGGCAGGTGGAGACTCAACCAAGCCCAATGCGCCCAAACTGTCGGAGCGTGAGTTCCAGACTGTCAGACAAGGAAGCGACGAGGCGCAGCGCAAGATTCTCCAGCATCGCCTTGCGTTTGGTGCCCGTGTGTTCCTTGAGAACCAGTTCCGTGTCTTCATCCAGGAAACTGTGCAGAAGAACAGCCTTGCTATTGGTGGCATCCCGGATCTAGTGTCTACTATTCGCGCGTTCGTGAAGCATTTGCACAGCTCGCGCTATGCTGCTAATGGCAGTGGCAGCAGTACTGACGTGGACAATATCTGGGCTATTATCTACTACTGTCTCCGCTGTGGTGGTGACCAGGAAGCTGTCAGTTTCGTGACCAAGCTGTCGAGTTCGGGCGACGACTCCACCATTGATGCTGATGTGCTCTGTTCATTAAAGTACCGTGCTCATCAGAAGAGCTTGTACTCGGACCGCAGTGCTAACCCGCTGAATGCCTTTTCGAAGCAGTTTCCTGCTGAGTTTGAGCGCTTGGTGGATCGCTATCATCGCTTGGTGAGCTCCTCGATCGACGCAGTGTCTGTCGTGAACCCATTTGAACGCTGCGTTGTGAACCTGTTATGCTTCGGCAACGTCAACGCCAATGAGCAGCGCATCACGACTACAGTGGAGGACTATCTATGGCAGCGTCTTTGCTTTATCCAGCGCGTTGCAGCTACTAGCACTGGTCCGGACAGCACTTACACAATCACCAAGTTATCCCAGCTTATGCAGAGATTTGGCCCAACACTCTTCGAAGGAGGCGCACAGCCTAGTGGTGGCAACTTCTCGGCGTTCTTGTACTTCGAGATTCTGCTCATCACGCAGGAATTCGAGAAGGCAGTTAAATATCTGGCGTCCAAGGGTTTCCTACTGGAAGCAGTACACTTCGCCATCACGCTGAGCCACTACGGACTGTTGGAGTGCACATCGTTTTCAATGGGAGAGGAAGATGAAACTACAGTGGATGTGGTGCGCCTGATCCGCCAGTACATTCACGGTTTCCAGCGTGTTAATGCTGCGGAGGCTGCAGACTATGTGGCCTGTATTTCGGATTTGACGGCGAAGAAGGAGTTACTCGCGGAGCTGCTGCTTGACACACGCAAGTTCGATGTGCTGGCTGGATTCACGAACAACACAGACGGCTCACGCACTCGTGGACTGTACGACCACCTGCTGAAGGACGAGCCTGAAGACGAGGTCAAGGAGCTGATCCTTTCGGCTGCACGCAAGGCTGAGGCTCGTGGCCGCCCGCATGATGCGTTCGCACTGTTGAAAAGCGCCGGCGATATTGAAGGTGTTATCGTGCTGCTCAACTCGCAAATTAGCTCGACGTTATCCGCTGCACGACCAGAGCGCGAAGAATGGTTCCGTGAGGCTAAAGAGTTTGCCGAGAAGTGGATGCGCTTCCCATGGGTCCAGACTATTGCCAATCGGCATGCACGTACGGCCGCTATTGCCTTCCAGACACTCTTAAACATCAGCATCTTCCTGGAGATCTTCGAGAAACAACAATACGAAGATGCCATCGCATTTTTGGATGAACTTGAGGTTGTACCGACGCAGAACTCGAGCAATCTGTCACTGTGCGTGGATCGCTTCCTCGCTTTTGACGAGAGCGTCCGACAGAACTTCCACATTTTGCTGCTCGGATATATGGAGTGCCTTGTGCGTGAAGCTGATCGTCTGAAGTCTCAAGTGTCTGGCGAAATCCGACGTACCGGCATCGCTGCGCTACGCGAAAAAGCCGAACTTCTCGTCACATTCGCAGGCATGATCAAGTTCCGTCTTCCTTCAGGCACCAACGAGCGACTGAACCGCATGGAGTCCATGATCTATTAGATTGCCACATCAGTATTGCATGCAGGAGTACCGTTCAAGAAGGAGAAACTTACGCTGTTGCAACTGCATTTTGTATTGTATTTGCAGCACAACAACGACTGTTGTCTTCTTCGATTACAACTACACTATTAGTCTCTCTCTGCTCTGGTCTGGTACTACTTACGGTCAAATAAATCTTGCATGGTTTTCGTCTTGATGCTCTTCACTGCCTGCAATGCTGAGCAAGTAAATGACGTGGTTAAATTACCGCAGCGGTGCTTGGCGCTGGGAAAACAGTCTCGTGGCGCTCGACGAGAACTGGAACTTGCTCGGCGACGTTCTTGAGAAGAACCTGGTCGACAGGCTCTCACCGCGGTTGGTAACAAACGCGAACGATGTGCGGGTGGCCAAGGACGACGTAGGGACTGTTGTCAGGTTATTGGATGTCGAGGTGCCTGCACTGAAATAATCGATGCCTTTGGAACTGACGTCGCCAATCCGGGGCTTCCTCAGCACGAGAGCCTTCTCTGCGCTGCTCTCTCCTGCTCGTCCTCTCTTAAGTGCTTCCTTACGTGGTGTCCGGATACGCGTGGGTCGCGTCAGTTGGCTCACATTCGCCGCCGATGGTGCAGGCAACGAGCTGGTGAATGCCGTGGATACCGTTGACGAATTAGTGCGGGCTCCTGTTGTCTGCTGTGCTATATGGGTTGAGGCATCTGCTGGGCATGCTGCTGCGTACTGTCGCGAAGCGTTGGGTGCGGGGTGGCCAGCGGGTCGAGCGAGGTCGAACTCTTCGCTCATGAGCTCTTCACCAGCGCCGAACTCCTGGAAGAAAAGCTTCTCCGCATTGAGCTTCGAGGCCTGGGCGATCCGATGGCGCATCTTCGTGCGAGGTGTCTTGGCCGGTGTTGGCGCCTCGTCCGCCATTTCCAGCGTGCGCTTGGTACGACGTCCATTGCCGCCTGGTCCGAAGGTCTTGCGGATACACGCACGCACCTTCGCCAGGCGCGCCTCGCCTGCCAAGTCCATCGGAGACATCATGAAGGGTCCGCCGTCCTGCATCGCTGGCTGAGATGAGATGATTGGCAAGAAAGTGACCGTGACGTCGATAATGAAGAAATGGGCAAAGATGCCGGGAAAAGGTGTCCCATTTTTCAAATTCAAATGTTCAAACCGATTCGGTATTTAAGCCGGTAAATTTACGGTATTATGCCGTTGAACATCGTTACGTGGACCACATAACGGCAAGTTGAAGTGAAATTTGTTATGAGACCCGGCGTTAGGCTTTCTCCTTCTTCTCTACAGTTGGAATCTCTACAAGAGCAACGTACAAGGCCTACTTGTTAGAGACTAGTGAGGATGAAAACGGAAGCGACGATCTCGGATCTGTTGATGAAGTGCGAGGAGGAAGGTGTCCAGCTACCGGAGGTGATCCACCATGCACTCCCTACCATCAGTTTATATTCGTACTAACCGCTGAATCTACAACCGTTTACTCTGTGTAGAATCCGTGGCAAGCGCTGCGGGAGACGGTCTCTGCATTGCGGAATACCAAACACCACGCGCTGGGCTACCTACAGGTCCCGAAAGCTTTCGACCAGCTCAAGACCAAGTTCAGCAAAGATACCGAAGCGATGGAGACTGAAACCGCAGCGGCAGCTTCGCCGCGTGTGGTTCGTCGCCAGAAGCGTACTCTCATGGATGACATGCCCAAGCGTAAACGCCGGGACCTGATTATTGACAGCGACAGCGACGAAACTTCTGCCTTGATCGCCGATGTTATGAGTCCTGTTGCGAGCAGTAAAAAAAAGACAAAGTACCCGAAGAAGAGCCGTATTCAAGAGCAAGTGGAGGCTACTCCTGCCGCGAAAGATGAGAACCAGTCGCTGGTGGATCAATTGGTGCAGTTGGGCGAGTACGAGATGAGCCACGGGTACACCCAGCGTGGACTAGCACGTTTTCGAGCTGCGAAGGAGATTCGCAATAGCCACATTGTCATCACTTCGGGAGCGCAAGCGAAAAAACTGGACCACGTTGGCGCAGCGGCTGCTACGAAAGTTGACCAACTACTGAACGAAGGACTTGCGGCTGCTCTTAGTGAGTACGATGTGGATGATGAGGCGCTGGCGGTGACTAAGTGAGGCGAGCTTTTATCTGAGTTTTGAGTTAAAAAGGGTCAAGCAACTTATCGCGCTACATTCTTCTTCTTAGGTAAGCGATAACGACAACATCGATCATTTTCGTGACAGTTGATAAGCTTGTTCTCGATAACTCGGATGCTTTTTTCACATCTTGAAAGTCGAAAATATTGACCTTGTCCCAGTTTTTCGTTCTGTTCCAACTGGCTGGCAACCGAATTCAAGGCTTAGCAAAACTCAAAACGTCGAAAGAAGATGAATCTCCGCCAGGCACAGCGCTCGCTCGCAGAGCTTGTATCTAAGTGTGAGGCTGCGCATATCCAACTACCAGAGGTTTGTAAACGAATCTACCAATGACTCCATTCCGCTTGACATTTGTCGATTTCCAGGATCCTTTGGAGACTCGTGCCGAGGCGGTGGAAGCTATCATCCATTCGTTAAAGGATGGGAGGGTAAGACCTTTGCAGCCACTTTTAGAACGAGAACGTTTACTCACCTTGATTGTTCTTGTAGGTCAATTTGTCCGATGCGCAAGACGAACTCCAGCAAAAATACGGCCTTGAGCTTGCATGGAAGCAGCACTTGGAGAATGAAAAAGCCAAGCGTCAGAGTCGTCGCCAATCTCGTCAGAAAAAAGGTATCAACCGCGCCAAGGATCCTAGACTCTTGAGCTTAGCGATGGTCCCAGAAACTTTACCACTGAAAGACCAAGTGGATGTAGTGGTCAGCAGCGATGGTGACGAGCAGAGTGGCAAGTCGAGCACCACTAAGGGCGTGATGACCCCTTCCAAGCGTCTAACTACTGGCCAGGAGCAGCAGAATGCTCCCATGAAAGTCGCAAAAAAAGCGAAGAACGCACGGGAGTTGATTGTACCGCCGGCTGCTGACGACACGGAGGAGAAGCAACCTCCACCCGAGAAGAAATCTGATGCAGGTCCGAAGAAAATCCTTGACGGTGATGACGGAAGCCGCGGCCGAGATGTTGGCGAACTGCTCGATCTGGAAGACTTGGAGGAAGTGGGGGGAGAAGGCAGTGATATGAGCAGTGACGAAGAGTTTGCCCTATAAACTCTTCCAGCTACTGCGACTCCTTATTTGTCGGGGATGGCGCCGTCTTCGAGTTCACCAGATTCAAAGGATGAAGAGGTTGATTGAGCAACCAGTTGACGGCGAAAGTTTGCATGAGCTTTCATCTGTGAGTGCACAGGACAAGAAGAAAAGGAATTAGTACTATGGTTAAGAAAGCACTCTAGCTGAGTACTAATAATTTTTTGAATGACTTGTATGCCAATTCAAAAGAAACTACTGAAAGACTTACCAATACTGGGAGTTCTCCAGGTTCAGTCGAGCTGTGTAAGTTGTCCTCTTCCTCGCTTTTCATCACATTTGAGGTTGCATTGTTGCGTCTGCCGTAGTTTCTTTTGGATTCGCCATATATTTCTCCGTCACTTAAATCCAAAACGTCTTCCCGTGAAATCTCACCTTCCGATAACTCTGCGCTGCAAATTGAATCCGGAACGCTACTTCCAGAAACAGATAAACACCTTCGACGTCGGTACGGTCGACGGTGAATGGATCGAGTTTTGGAATGAAGCTGACAATCAACCTCTCGAGATATTCCGTACGCGTGGTAAGAATCCGAAGAGGAACTGAAGCCACTGCTACTCACTGACATACACTTCGCTAGCTCAAAGCTACTTCCATTACTCATAGAGTCATCCAGGTACAGCACTTTGTGAGTAAGAGGCACCGGCTCTGTGATCGGCGATGGCCCCAAATTTTGTCTTTCAGCCTCGTTGTTGAGCTGAGCTTGCTCTTCACTACTTTCTGAATCACTTTCACGGCCTTCTTCAGAGGAAAAGATGCTGATCTGTACACCAGTTGGTTGCTCACGAGCTGAAACACTCGGTTCTGGGTTCGTTATTGCAATGGTGTTGGTGTGTGGAGGCGCTTGATTGTATAGTATAGCTTGGTGCATTCGTCTCTGCTGACGAAGTTGTTGCAAAATTTCGATGGACGCAACAGGACGGAGTAATTCGTGAGAATTGTCATGATCAGACCCACCGAGGGACTTCAAAATGGCTCTACCGATATGTGTTTGTGGTAGGCATGTTAATTCAGGTACGACTGCGTGGCTTTCTTCTGGAGTAGTAATAGCCACACCTTCAAAGAAGCTAGGAGGACCCTGTTGGTGATCCTCATCAAAAACTTGGACAGCCTTGTCAGAGAGTGACGCTGAAACTGAAAGCTCGTTCGTATCTGTCGCTTCATCAATCAGTTTTACTGTCAGAGCTTCTGGATCCTCTGGTAGATCTTCGATGTCTACCTCTCCGACAGGAGTTAAAGACACAAGACGAAGAGAGTGCCTGTCTTTCCAAATCTGTTGCACCAAGCTACTTACCTGCTCTTCCGTGAGTACGTCGATCAAATCCTCAGAGCTCGAGTCTTCCGCAACAGAACCAGATTCAGAATTGCTTTGTATCATTTGTTCGTTGTAGTAAACTTCAGCTCTTTTCAAGCCGGTAACATCCTCTTCGGCATCATTATTCAAGGCTGTGATATGTCGTAGTCGCTCTCTGATCAACTCTCGAGTGACTTCGTTCACCATTTTATCATCAACTGCTTCTTTCCCAACAAGCGATTCCAAGCTCTTTCGTACCACAGAGGCTGCAGTTTCTTTGACTTCGACACTAGCTGCGCTGGAAGAGTCTGCAAGTATCCTGCTGACCAGGAAGTCCGGGATTTCTTGAAGTACTCTCTCTTCAAGTGCTACTTCTCTCTGATCAAAGCCGACATCGTTAACTTCGTAAACGCGAAGCTCTTTTTCTCCTGGAACTGTAGACGTACGTACAGATCGTTTTGCTTTGGGCGAGTTGGTTGGATGCGCAAATATTGGCAGGGATGTCGATGGTGCGGATAGCGGACGAGCCTGCTCCTTCCATGTAGGAATTCTACGTCGCTGTGCTTTTCGCTGTTGCTGTTGATCGTAGGCAGCGGTGACGAACGCGACAAACTCCCTATAGTTGATCACTTCTTTCATCGGTAGATGCGAGGTGTGGCGACTTCGAGCACCTTTTGCATTGGAGGAGTGGATATGACGAAAGAACGATATAATTTTGGTTGTGGGAACGGATATCTGCAAGCGATGCAGAGCCATACACGTTTCAATGCGATTCACATGACCGTCTTTATCGGTATCCAAGTCACTAAAAAGCCGTCGTAGGCTTTCCGGCTTTGTCTCCGCTGCCTTCACTGGTGGTGCGTCGCCAGCTGTCGTGGGAGCATCGGTAGGTTCGTTAGCCTTGCTATCTTCCGTGGTCCCCTCGGACACCTGTCGTTCATCTAGTGACTCGCTCGCCTCATTTTCCGTTGGAGTTGCATTCTTGAGGACAGGTGGCTCCTTCGTTGCATTCACATCAAATTCTTCTTCAAATTGTGCACTGGTCGCTAAATTTGGGTTTGTGTTCTCTTTATCCTCAACGTTTTTGGCACCACCACGGAGCGGAGCTGCAACATGTTTCAACACTCGCCGTACTTCGTCATCATCCACCGTGGCAGCTTTCGGTTTCTCCCAAATCTTTCTCACCTGTTGACTGCCAATAGCTTCGACCATGACCCCATTTGTCACTGTCTGCCTTGCTCGAGCGTTCCCTCGAGCTTCCGTCCTCCCTAGTGCAGTTGTTCGCTGTTCGTAGGACGAGGATTGAGCAGGTCCCACCTCTCTCCTCTTCTGGTTCCAGGACCGCTGCGCTGGTGGATACTGCTGCAATTCTCGGTCGACTCGCGCGATTCGTCTCGCCACCTCCCACTCCACGCGGCGCTTGTATCGTCGACTAACTTGCAGACTTGATTGGCTCTCGACAGCCAAGAGCATTTGGTCGGGTTCACCTACTGCTGACTGTTCATCTGCTGCTCGCCGTCTTCTAGGACCGACGGCGCTCGTCATCACCAAAGCATTCGTCGTCCAGAGAAGCGGCAAAATGCTGCGCAATCGCGCCTGAAGCTCTTGGTTGCGGGCGTTCACGTCGCTCAGCAGCGCGTAACCTGCGTCGAGGCTCTCCATGTAGGAGGAGATCGGAGTTTGAGATCACACTCACTTCAACAACAAAGCAACTGCGACGCTTGACGCTCAGGTATACCGGTAGTACCGATGACACTGTCGTCGTCACGAACGAAACTTTGCATTTCTCTGCGTTCCGATTCCAAATCCGAGGCATGTTTATCAGTGCTCAATGCACCACAACTCACATGTCTACAAACACCTCACCGCGATTGGCGCCGCGCATTTACAGTGTACTTCGTAGCAACCATGCTGCAAGCAAATTGCTTGCACCATGGTTGCCCTCTTCCCCCACGACTTACCGTTGATTACCGGTTTATTTTCTACGTGCTGATTGGCCATTGTTCCTATGTGACATACATAGACCGTCCTGTCTGCCCACAGCCAGCTTTACCGAGGGTCCTCTTTGCCGTCAGTTGCGAACGTCACAGCAGCCCAGCACCTCGATCAGTACCATGTTGAGGACGACACGCGCGCGCCGCCTGCCCGCTGTACGCGCGTTCAGCGTCCGCAAGAGCAGCACCAACAGTGCCAGTAGCGTCAGCGACCGCCTTCCTCGCTTATCTGACCTGGTGCTCATCCGCCACGGCGAGAGCGAGGGCAACGTGGCTCGCCAGCGCTCCCTGGCCGGAGATCACAGCCTCTTTGCTGGCGAGTTCAAGCACCGCCACAGCTCCAACTGGCGGCTCACAGACCGCGGCCGCCGACAGGCTGCGGCCGCTGGCGACTGGCTGAAGCGTAACAACTTTGCGCACTTCGACCGCTACCTCGTGTCCGAGTATCTACGCGCAATGGAGACGGCAGGTCGCATGGGGCTTCCCGGTGCACGCTGGTACGCCGAGATGCTGATCCGTGAACGGGACTGGGGTGCAATGGACCTCATGAGTGAGCAGGAGCGCTTCATCAAGATGCAGGACGAGCTCAAGCGGCGAGAGCTCAACCGCTTCTATTATGCGCCTCCTGGAGGCGAATCATTGGCTGCTGTAGCACAGCGTGCTGACCGATTGCTCGGTATCTTGAACCACGAGTGTCATGGCAAAAGAGCTATTGTAGTAGCTCATGGAGAAGTGATCTGGGCAATGCGCACAAGACTCGAGAGGATGTCACAGGATACGTTCATCGAGCTGCAGGAGTCAGGACGCATGGTGGATCAGATCCACAATGGACACATCTTGCATTACACCAGGAAAGACCCGCTGACAGGGAAAATGGCGCCGTATTTCACCCATGTGCGCTCGGTATGTCCTTGGAACGAGAAGCTCAGTCCCAAAGGATGGATGAAGATTGACCGACCAGTGTATGACAACGAATTGCTCCTGGCTACAGCTGAGCGTGTTCCCAGAATGATTATCTCCGAGGAGTATCTTGAGAAGACGTATAATGGAGCCAAGACATTGTCGGATGGAGACGTCACCCCCGATGTTCTATCGCACTCCACGAGTCTGGATCAGGCTTCAGAATCCACGGAGGCTGCCACCACCACGAAAGAACCAACGAAGGAAGAGCGTCGGACACCGCTTTTGATACCGGGAAAGCCCATGCTGAATCTGAAAAAGGTGGTTGTGGTGAAGAAGATGTCTCGATTCCAGCACGAAGCTGAGTTGTACGGCAACACCGGGTACGTTTTGGCAATTAGCAGAGCCCCATTATGCTCGTCCAAAGTGATGATTTGTTTGGTCTTTTGGGTTACTATCCGATATTCAGTGAAGCTTTGAGGAAGCAGATGTCCATGCGAGGATTTGTCCATGATCGTTTGAAAGCGAGTCATGAGCATCACATTGAGGCTGTGGACGAAATTACCAGCAGGTACAGTGTAACCTGGGTATGTTTGTGGCGTATTAGTGGCTTTACTAATTTTTATGTTCGATTAACTAGCTTTAACGAGCGCGGTATCGAAGTGAAGGTCGTCTCTGCTAATCAACTCACACACGAAGCCGTCGAGGGCACGGATATGATTTTTTCCGCCGGTGGTGATGGTACATTCTTGAAGACTGCGAGTTTCGTAAACACTCCAATCCCTGTGGCCGGTTTGAACACGGATCCTAAACGAAGCGAAGGAAATCTGTGCTGCTACAAGGTGGATAATGTTACCCACCGGTTCAGTACTGCGTTGGATCGTTTACTTGAGGGCGATTTCAAGTGGCGATTGCGCCAGCGGATCCGTGTCGGTATGGTGAACCAAGATGGCTACTGGTATGAGCTGCCTCGCTACGCTTTGAACGAAGTGTTCATTGCAGAAAGCGACGCCTCTCGTCCATCACACTACAACATCGGTATCGATCAGCACCAGCGTGAATCCCACCGTAGCAGTGGCATTCTCATGTGCACAGGCACCGGGTCAAGCGCATGGTACTCCAGTGCGGTACGTTCGTTCGAGTGCAATTTTTTCCTTACGGATATTGACTGATAGCCGTTGTGTTGTCTCGATTTCATAGTGCCAGATTTATCGAGAACAGGTTGCAACTGTACTCAGTGCTATGGATCACACACACACAAACGAAACAGTGACGGAGCTGACAGAATCGTAAGTTTTATTTTTCACCTGTATGGCGGTATTGATTCGGAAACTAACTGGTGTTTTGTTGTGCTATCTTGCTCAGTATTAACAAGCAGAACGTCTTCCCAGAAGATTCGCGGGACATGGGATATGTAGTCCGCGAACCGATTATTAATGCTACGTTCGGGGATATCAGGTTTAGACGGTGAGTTCATGTTGGTTGCGTTAGGCATATTTTTTAGGAGAAATTGCTAAGACAAACGATGCTGTTACTACAGGGGAAAAGCTCGTCGAGTATCCATGCGGTCCCTCGGATGGGATATGAAAGTCAACATCGATGGCATTTACTCGGTGCCGCTAGATTACGGTGTCCAGGCGGTCATGAAGATCGTTGACGAGCCAAAATACGTGTTACGAACCGTGGACTTTTCCCCATTACCAGGCTCGGCGCCCAAGAAGCAAATCTTTTAGACTATTTCAGCAGGTAGCACTCAGTTTTGGACGTGTCAATATTAATTCAACTTGACGACGTATTGATTTCCAGCTGCAGCAACCATCTTTGTTGATTATCTGCGAGCTCGCGAGCGAGATCTCGATGACGAGGAAGAGCGGTGACTACGGTGTCGGGAAGATTTCCTGGAACGAGACCGTGATCGGGACCGCGACGAAAATTCGGAGCGACGCCGACTACTCCGTCGACTGCGGTGGCTCCTTTCACAGCTATCGCTGCGACTGCGTCGCCGCCGATGAGATCGAGATCGGCGATGATCGTGGTGCGAATGGCTTAACTCTCGTGGACTCGACCCCTGACGCTTGCGTTCACTCGATTGTGATGGAGATCGATGCAGCGAATCTGAACGCTCTGATTGCTTTCGATCTCCCTCATCCCGTGTTGAGCGGGTTAATCGAAGTACTAACTCTTCAAACACCTGCCTCTGCTGCGGCTCAGATAGCAGCGCAGCCAGTTCACCACTTGAGCTGTAGAATCCACGGACAAGCTGCTGGACTTCGTCGCTCTCCCATTCCATAGTCGTCTTGTCTTGAGAAGAAAGCTTTTCCTCCAGGAACTTTGTAAGACGTAACTGCTGGCCATCTCGTTTCAGCGCTTCAGATTTAAAATCTGCTACCGCCTTGGCATAAATCTTCTCTTGAGCAGACAAAGTCAACAGTGCTAGTACGTCATCTTGAATCTGCTTGTATCGTTCAGCTTCAACATGGTCCTCCAGTGTCGAAAGGAACACACTTAACGTAGTGCTCAGTTCCCATGAATCGATCTGAAACTGTTCGCGTAATAACTCAGTGAATTGTTTCTTAGCCTGCTTCAGCTTGCTCTTCTTCTCCGCTTTCAGATCCTCTCGACGGTGCGCAACAAAGTGCTCAAAAATGGTCCGACGCTCGTCCATCGTCGGCACGCCCATAAAACGTGGATCTCCTGCAATCAGCGGCAGCGCCACCGACCATTTGGTTAAAGGCATGATGTTCTTATCGCGCAGCATGGCTCGGAACTGCTCGATCCGTTTCTGTTCGCGGGCCTTGCGCTCCTCTTCCGCTAGCAATTCCTCCTCTGTTAACGGCACTTCCTCCTCAACTTCCTCTTCGACTCTCGCCTCCAATTGCTTCTGTTCAACTCCTTCACCGCGCTTCTCCTTGCGTTTTTTGTGCTTCTTAGGTTTCTTATTTCCATTCGTTTCCGTAACGGCAGCGTCCTCCTTCTCTTTCTGTTGGTCCGCGTCTATTCTCGCTGGTTCAGCCTCTACTGTTGCAGCCTCCGCCTCGCCCCACTCGCCTGGACGCTCCCAAACCGACGCACGCGTCTTCGAGTTGAAGTAATACAGCGTACCGTTACCTGTATCGTGCGCAGTCCACGCACCAGAGCGAGCAACGGCATTCTGCAGCATTAGCTTCATCATAAACTCGGTCTCGAGTGCCGCAAGGTCGTTGGGGACCTCCCATTGCGATGCATCCGTCTTGCGGTCATAGTAGAAGAGTCGCCCATCGCCATCGTCGTGCACTGACCAATCGCCAACTATTTGCAGAGCATTCAGCTCATATGACTTCTGCTCCGCCTTCATATCATCAGCACCACCGTTTGGAGGTGCCGACAGCTCTTCATCGCCCATGTTTAGTGATTTCAAATTTTGTGTGATACATAATATTCACGTGTACTACATAAACTGCGTTAGCGCCAGCCATCGCGGACCAGAATCAGGCTCTTCTTGAGAACTTCTCCTGAGATGTCGGCGGTGCAAGGCCGCGGACGGCGAGCTTTGGCGTCCAAGCGCCGGTTTGAGACTGACGAAGAGTACGAGGAGGAGCAGCTGCTGCTCGATTTGGAGTCGGAGCTTGAGCAGGTACAGGCGCTGAAGATGCAGACGCAGCAGCGTTTGAGTCAGTTGATGCAAGACCGGAAGTACCTGGAACAGCAGCAGAGGCGTCTACAGCGTCAAACCGACCGACGCGATGCCGGAGCTGCCACCGCGCGCATGTTGCATTTACAGGAACAGGAGCGGGTGCGACTCGCAGCGGCGGAGGCGAAGCGCGAGCGCGAGGAGAAGGAGACCAAAGCCAGGGCCGAGGAGGCGCAACGTCGACGAGAAAACGCGATTGAGACACAGGATGGTGATCTGGAAGATCTCGACGCGTTCCTGGCGCAGGACGCTGCCCATTTTTGAGGCGGCGTACGCATGCTAGTTTCTAATATTTATTGCTGGATAGAAATCAGTGGTGCTTGCCAAAAAGTAACTGTTGTCGTCGTTGCATGTTGTGCGCCACCGATATTGGAGACCATATGAGTGTTGCAGTGAAGGACCATCTGCCATAAAATGCGATCTCACTCCTGGGTCTTCTCCGCTGGTCGACATACGCCGCATGCTTTCCGACAGCATATGCGCATCAAGTTTCACAGAGTAGACTGCAATGCGGCATGAAATATATCATGCAACGATGAGCTCTGCTCTTGCAGATAGGACCTATTCTTTCTTCTTCATAGTCGCATCTGGGTGAGTCTCTGGCGCGGCAGAAGCTGGCTGAGGCAGGTCAGAGCTCACTGGCCTACTCAGCTGCCAGATGGCGGAGAAGCTGTCAAGCACTTCAACATCAACAGCGCGAGGATGCCAACGGACTCCACAGTATGGCGGCAACATCCGACATGGAAGTTTACTTAAGAACAAGGCGTTGCATCGGGGTTTTCAAACGAGTGAAGCGATCAACCTCCAGTCCTTGAGACGAATGCATGGGGCCAGTTGCGGTGAGGAAACAACTTTTCGCTTCGCCCTCGACCCACCCAGGACAGGCTCACAACTCGCGACGGATCGCCAAAACACCGCCTTCCTTTTTCGATCTTGACCTGACCGATGGCGGCCAAGGTGTTGTGTTGGCTCACTTGCCTTTTGCCGGAGTCAGTTCCGAGGGAAATCTGAAACGGCGCGGCACTGGCTGAAAGTAATTTAATTCCACAATTGGTCGAAAATCCATTTAGCGCACCGCTAATTGGACAAAAACAATACGCCTGAGTTTTCCCGTCGCCGTGAGAGCGAGGCCAAACAGCCACCCCCGAACCCGCGAGCAGAGCAAACACAACGCAAAAAGCGCTGGGAAGGACCGATATCCGGAACGCGTTGACAAACTCAAAGAACGCCACACACTCACTCCGTACTGCCGCTCATATCCTCAAAACACAACCCCCTTCCCCTTTTGACCATCACTCCTGTCGCCCACGCCATGGAGACCGCCGCCACCCCCAAGGACATGACCGACGTGGGCAACCGCAAGCGTAAGATGACGGCCACCACGCCACCCTCCGGCCTCAAGCGCGGCAACAAGCTGTCGCGGGCGGCCGCCGCCCCTAGCGCCAGCGTGTCCAATGGAGTGACGCCTCCCGTGATCACGCCACAGGGCTCCATCCACACATCGGATCAGTTCATCGACCATCAGCGTGCCATGTTCAGCGCCGCCGTGGCCCCCACACCGCACGGACCGGTGGAGCACATGCCGCCCACCCCCGCTTTTGTTAACCGTAACGGCTTTAGCCACACTCCTGATGGTTTCTCCTCCACGCCCAGTGAAGGCTTCCCCTCCAACAGCGCCTTGGCGCAACATGCCCCCGGCTCGGCGTCCACGCCCGCAGGCGACAACCAGACGGCCGCCACAGCTAACGGATACTCCTCACACGCCCCCACACCGTCCCCTGTGCCTCGTGCGGCGCCACTCAACCTCCGCAACTTTGCCAATTGGGAAGTGGGTAGCCGATACTCACTGGTGCGGCTTCTCGGAAAAGGATCCTATGGACAGGTATAGATTAGAAGTCCTTGTTCATTTTTTTATTGTGTACGAGTTTCTGATGAGTTGTTTTTTTATTCAGGTGGCCGAGGCCTTCGATAACGAACGCAAGAAGAAAGTGGCCATTAAGAAGATCATTAACGTCTTTGACCAGGAGATCGACTGCAAGCGACTGTACCGCGAGATCTACATTTTGCGCCGTCTGAGGTAACTAGAGTTGACATGAAGGTACTGGCTTAGTATTTTGTGCTGATTTATTTGTTGTTTTCTTTTTTCAGCCACCCACAAGTGATCAACTTGATCGATGTGATCCCACCGGAGAACTACGATACGTTTACGGATCTGTACTTGGTGTTTGACTTCGTGGACACAGACTTGCACAAGCTCATCATGAGCCCACAATACCTGACCATTCGTCACATCCAGGTCTTCCTGTACCAACTTCTGTGTGGACTGAAGTACGTCCACTCGGCAAACGTGATTCACCGTGATATGAAACCCGCCAACATCTTGCTGAACGAAGACTGCACCCTCATGGTAAGTGGCTGGAAAAGGTGCTCTATTTTTTATGGAACAGTCGCTAATTTTTCTATGGATTATTTAAATTAGATTTGCGACTTTGGTCTCTCTCGTGTAATGGAAAGCAATATGTCGATGGAGGAATTGAGCAAGCACTTGTACTCACCGAAGGACTCCAAGTCACCCACCACATCTGACGGAGGAACGACATCGGCACCATCCCCCGGAAGCGCCTCATCTACGCCTTCATCGTCTGGCGAGTTCCCCAAGATGCGACGACAGCTGACGAAGCACGTTGTCACGCGATGGTATCGAGCACCGGAGCTGATTCTCCTCCAGGATTACGATTTCTCGGTGGATATGTGGAGCATTGGATGCATTTTTGCCGAGCTGCTGAGCATGCAAGTGGAGAGCTGCCCACGCTATCAGGAGCGTGTGCCTCTGTTTCCTGGCCGTTCCTGCTTCCCTCTTAGCGCAGACCGTCCCACGACGTACTCGGACAAGCTCGATCAGCTCAACGTGATTTTTAATGTGATCGGTACACCCGGCGAAGACGACATTGGCAGCTTGGGTGAAGTCAAGCAGTACTTGCGAAAGCTCCCTAAGAAGGAGCCCAGGGACCTTCGCGAGGTATGTACAACACGACCGAAATGAAGCTACTGTTGAAGCACTGTACTGACCTGGTTGTATTTTTGCTATCCAGATGTACCCCGGTGCCCCTGCTGATTCGCTTGACTTGCTCAAGCAAATGCTGTCATTTAACCCCGAGAGTCGAATCTCGGTACGCCGCACTGTTGCATAAATCTTTCATGCAAAATCCGACTTGTTTTTAATATTTTCTTTTATCAGGTTGACAAAGCGCTGGCGCATCCGTTCCTGGAGTCAGTACGGAGGGCCCAATCCGAGACTGTAGAAGGCAATCCGTTTGGTATGGAGTTCGAAAATGTCCCGCTAAACAAGGAGGCTCTGAAAGGTATGTTCGACTACTTGTTGACTTTGTGGGTAGTGTATGAAGCATGAAAACTTACGCAATGTTGTTTGGATTTCGTCATGTACAGCCCGTATTTTTGAAGAAATCAAACTGTTCGCGGATCGAAACAACCGGAGATGAATGAAGTCTCCAGTGCTCGACCGCGACGGGGCAAACCTCGATTTGCTTCGTTTTCGGCTTGCGGGCATGAAGATGGAACCAGGCGAAGGGGTGAATATACAAACGGCCGGTGTTAACAGTTGGTTAGTTTGAGTATGTAAAATGTGAGGAAAGGAAGGCAAGAACGAAATGGCGTGTGGACTACAAACGAAGCTACGAAGTCAAATGGCGATCGTCTCTTATAGACAGCTGACTCCTCGAAAGAAGAGGAGCCCAGCAGCCTGTAGTGGTTTGTATGACCTACAACATTCGTTCTTGTGACCTTACGAAGCATAAAGACAAGAAGAGCCAGACGGAAGAACAAAACGAAGAGACGAGAGTAAAAGTAAGTGGATGCCCGTTCTCGCCAGACTGCAACGCTGCCATCTGAGGGCAAAAGTAGGCGCGTGTTGCTCGTCTGTATGTTGGCTTGTCTTACGCAGTGTCGAATGTGTTTCAATAGATGAAGATTGACCCAACGTAAACTTCTCGTTCTTGCGCTGGTGACGTTGAAACCCGTTTCATTTTTATTTTTGCATTCCTAGTCACGGAATTGTTGTTTCAAAACGGACATTGAAGTGCTCAGATCAGAAGAATGATGATAGCTCACTCGCTCAAAGCCAAACTAATGCTGAACCACTTGCATACTTTACTGGAATTCGCTGTGCTTTCCTGACGACTCGATGGAGACCAGCGTGGATACTCTTGTGTATCAACTGGAAGATGACGATACCAATGTACGATGGAACTCGCTGCAGAAACTTCGGAGAATCGCAGCAGTGGAGACCTCGCACTTCCCGGTTCGCAATACACGGCGCTTTCTTCAATGTGTCCGTAGACGAATTGTAAGTGATGCAGATCCTAATATAGCTATTGAGGCGCTGAGGTTGCTTGGAGACGTGATGGTCTCACTTGGAGATAGCGTTGACCAAATCTTGTCTTCAATTCTGCCACATTTGATCTCGATTTTACCAAAGACACGTAAGAAACAGGAGCACGATGGGGATAGTGACGGAGAATTGGATACGCTTAATGAAGAGATGTTCCAGATCTTTCGGAAGTACACGATCGTCACGAATGATCTCCAAGCTGTCGCTGACTTGCTTGTTAACATCGGTCTTGGAAGTGGAAAGGGATCGGTACGTGAAACTTCGTTGATTGTTTTGATGCGATTGCTGGACGAACGATTCTTAAAGCGCTCAGTGGCAAGTGCAATCGGTCGAGGAGACAAAGCACTTATTGTCGCTTTGGTGCAAGCTATCATACCGGCAATGGAAGATACGAATGAGAATGTGGTCGTAGCAGCCGAGGAAGCCATCGCCAAACTCGAATCCTATTGGGGCAGTCGATTTTATAGCGACGTGATGAAGTTTCTAAGCACTCAAGACAAACGGACTCTACAAGAGCACCACGAACCGATCGCAGACTTCTTGCAAGCGTGTACAACCTCTACATCGCCTCCCACTTCACCACTGCAGTCGTCACAACCTGCTTCATCATCCAGTGCAGCTTCACGACCTTCGCCTTCGAAAGTCCACCCTCTGGTGTTGACTGAAGAGCTATATTTTGGCTTTTTGAAAGCTGATATCGTGACCATACTAACGACGTACACGAGCAATTCGAATGCAGACTGGAAGAAGCGTGCAGCAGCCGTTGAGAAGCTGTACGCGGCCTGCAAAGAGATGGATGGAGGTACTTTACGTGGAGCTACAGCAAAAGAGCGAGAGAGACGAATGGACGAACTAGATAAACTTTTTGACATTCTGGTGCGTCTTACACAAGACGTCGATGTACATCTTGTTAAACGAGCACTCCAGATCACTCAAATACTATTCCGTAAGCTGAGCCCACCGCGGCACAAAGAAGACGAGGCCTCACAGAATATTTACGACGCTAATTCGAAGCCTAGCATCAAGGATGCCGCATTCTACATGAAAAAGATCTTATCTCCAATAATTGAAACAGCAGCAAATTTCGTTGGTGATGACGATGAGATGGAGAGTTTCGTGTATGCCCTGCTGGGCCAGGTCTTTGCAAGTGGGTGTGTTAGTGTGACCTCAATAGAGCAAGTTCTGGCATCGACTCCACTTCGACATCGTCGTTCCCGGATACGAGAAGAAGCAGTAAAGGTTTGGATTGTGCTTCTCTTAATCGCTGAGCGTGAAAGTCTCTTATCGGAGAGTTACGCACCGAACGAATTCGTCGTACAGACACTTGGGCGCTTGCTTGGTGACTCAAATGTAAGTGTACGTGATTTAGCTTTCGAAGTGGCTGCTGTGCTCGCAATGGTGTGCTGCTGCAATATTTACGCATTACTGGAGATGTTTACAGAGGATGAATATGTGTCGGAACGAGTGGATTGGGCTGCATTACGTGCTCGATTGAGGCAAACGCACATCCCCGAACTGCGCTCTAATTGTACCCTACGGATAAAGCCTACGACAAGCAGTGCAGACAAAACTCGTTCGAATCGACTTACTTCGAGTGTAGAGAAGTCTTTGGATAGTAGTTCTGAAATGAGGGTGGTGGTGAAGCCGAACCACGCCGATGAAAACGAACTGAGAAGTGAACAGGGCCCCACATCCGTCGAAATCAACGAAAAACTATCGGCTCTGAGAAAGAAAATGGATCAAACCCAACAACCTCGTGCCAAGCGAACACAACGTCCTCACAGTGAAAAGGCCATGGCAACAGCGAAGACCGAGCGAGGGAACGACTACAAGACAGAACCGACAATGCAAATGGTGCCTCGAGCTAAAAGTTCGCCTGGGCAATCTGCTAATACTTCAGCAGACGACATCGAAAGTCAGAGTCCATGCAACGAGACACAACTTTATCAGTCACTGAGAGGCCAGCGAGTTCACCCGAACAGGATTGCAGTTACTCTTCCAGTGTCAGAGGCATTCACGACTGTACCTCGACAACCATCCGAGCTTAGCCCTCAACAATTACAAAGCCTACAAAGTGATGTACACAACAACGAAGATCGTCCACTCAAGACCAAATTCATCGACCGCACGAGAGAGCTCAAAGCTGAATTTTCATCGCATTCATCACCAGATGAGCGCCCCATTCGTCCGATGGCCACTTCAGGCGATTCCGACCAAATCTATCTAAATATCGCAGATCAAGGCAGCACCGGAGAGCTTGACAACAACGAAACCCAACCTATAAGGAAAAATAAGAGCGAGCGTGTGGTGTCGCTAGCAACACGGAAGCGATTGGAAGCGAAGACGAAACAAGATGGCCAAACATGTAGCAACAACTCACCAAGGATTCGGTCGCCAGAGGAGACAATAGTGCCTGAAAACGAGCCCTGGGATAAGCCAGCAAAAAGCAAAGGTACTGGTGACATTTCCCGACCTGGCAAGGTAGAACCCCGATACTTGGAAGCGCACGAGATCACTCCTATAGTCAACCCCAAACAGGATTTGAGCAAAGTTTTATCTCAGCTTCAAAGCGATGACTGGGAGGCCAACTTCGACGCTCTGAGTACGGTTCGACGTCTTGCTCTGCATCACGCAAGTATGATCGACGGAGTCAAGGTGCATGCAATCATCACTGGGATTATGAAGCAAGTCCGGAATTTGCGCTCGTCAGTCTCAAAGAATGCGCTGTTGGCGCTTGAATCCATGTGTGCTGCCTTCAGTCGAGCGATAGATCCGGAAGTGGAGAATATTATACCAGTCTTGCTCAAGCGTTGCGCAGACTCGAACTCCTTTGTGTGCGAGTCAGCTTCAGCTTCATTACAAGCTGTGGTGTTGAAATGTTCAACGTCTCGTGTAGTGTCTGCACTGACGTCTCATGCGAGCAGCAAGGCCGTGCCGATCCGCCGAGAAGTAGCGCGTGGCATTCGCGCACTAATCGTGGGCCAGACCAACATCCAAGCAAATAAGGACTTGTCTTCAATTCTTCAACTTGTCGGTCGATGTCTCGAAGACTCGAACAACGAGGTGCGCGATATCGCCAAGCAGTCAATCCTGCACTTATGCTACAAGCAGCGCATTCCAAGCGAACTGATCAAAAGATTTCTATCTGCACCTGCACAAGCCAAAATCGGCAGCGTTCTCAGCGGGGAAGTCGCGTATTCACCGCAAATACTTCCTAAGTCTTCTAGTTTGACCAAATTTGTATCAGAACAGCGTTCAACTTCTGCTGCCAAGAAACGAGAGACCGCTGCAGCACCACAGACAAAGAAGATTACGAAGCGAGCTTCTAGTCGAGCGTCCCCGCCTACATCGAGCGATGGAACTCGATTTAAGTTGAACTCTGATGAACTTCATCGACTCGAGGCAAAACTTAACAGTAACAATTGGAAAGACCGCTTTGACGCGCTCAATGAGACGACTGATTTCATCTGTAGTTGCGCCTCGACTCTTGTCGAAAGCGGCCAGATGCTCAACCTATTCGACCAGCTCATCAAGCGTTTGGACGATGGCAATGCCAAGGTGAACGTTCTTGCGCTCGAGTGCATGGAGACAATTGTACCTGCGGTTGGTAGTGGAATGGGACAAGTACTACCTAGTCTCGTTCCTGCAATCACTAAGAACCTCGCCAATGCTCGAACGGCGTCTCTGGCTCAGTCTGTAGTGCAGTACCTTTGCATTCACGCGGACAACCGTTCGCTGGTCCAACAGCTTGCTATCCAATCTCGTAGTGCAAACTCACGTGTTGCTCCAGGATTGCTTGATACGCTAACGCATCTGACGGCGCAGAGCTTGGACGACAAGAGCAACTACGTGCTCACTCGTTACGTGCTGCCTTTGGCGCTAGATATGCTGAAAGAAGCCAAGAGCGGTGTGAAGGAAGCGAACTTAAGGTTACTGCGACAATTACGTAGGACTCTAGGACCCACAGCCTTTTCGAACGCAGCATCCAAGCTGAGCTCTGCACAACAACAGAAGCTTGCGGCAGTCCTACGATGAAAGTGAAACTACTGTGTTGCTAGGTGAGCATAAACCAGAATAGAATTCAGTCGATGCAACATAACATTTAGTGCAACATTAACATGAGTTTGAATTTTGAAGGCGCCAATTTGGCGCTCTCGTCCATTCTTCGATCAGCTCAAAGGACTGCGCTCCGTAAGACAACACTAGTGCCATGCCAAGCACACCGCAGAAGGAAACAGTAGAGGAGGAGCAGCAGCAGCAGGAGCACATGCCGTCTCCGTCCCAGTCGCAGGAAAAGCAGACGCAGGATACGGAGACGGAGGAGGAAGTACCGACCATCATGGACGAGCAGAAAACCGAGGAACAGCAGGAAGAGAAGGCGGAAGAGATAAAGGAGGGGAGTGTCGTCGAGGAAGATACATGTCAAGAGAAAGTTGAGGCGGAGGAGAAACATGATGCGAATGTGGATGATGAGGAGAAGGTTGAAAACGTGGTAGAAGAGAAGAACGCACCAGAGGAGAAGACGCCAGCGAAGGCTTTCACACCCTTGGACAAGAAGACGCCAAGCCAGGCGTCTGTCTCGAAGTCTGCCACCAAAAGGAAATTCGATTCCCTCCACGCTCGCGACGCAGCGGCTGTGCCTTCCATCTCTGAGCGCGAGAAGAACAAGCATGCTCGCGCCTCAGCTTTGATGAAGACGCCGAGAACTAACGGAGTCACCAAGAAGGCTCCGACCAAAGCGAGAGACTTCGCCTTCGCGCGACCAACCGCGTCTTCTGCTAATCGCTCAGCTTCACTTGCTAAGGATCACGCACACCCAAAGACGACACCGACGCACCCGCCCGGTCGCAATCCGCTGCAACACCGGAACACACCGGCTAAGACCCAGCACACGTCAACACCGGCTCCCAAGTCCCCGACAGACAAGGCTTCGCGTCCTCACTTCAACTACACACCATACACGGGACCTTTGCCGCCTTTAACGGTCCAATCCAGCTTTGCACCCAAAGGCTCGCAGACTACGAGCCACCACGGGAACATGAAGCTGCCTGCGTCTGCACGTAAACCCCGCCCAGCGTCGGTGAGGAAGGCACGACCGCAGAGCTCGACTGGTAAGGAAAACAATGGTGTGAACACGAATGGAGATGCAGATACTAACGCAGCTTCCAGCAGCAAGGCAAACCGAGCCTCGGTCAAGTCCAGCAAGACCGTGACCAAGGAGCAGAACCGATCGACGTTCAAGGAGAAGGTCAAGGCTCAACGCTCACTGTCGCAGCAAGCTTCACGATCCACTGAGGAGCCGACAGCATAAGCCGACTGCACATGCAACCCTCTTGTAAGCCCCATTCGCCATATATATCGAGCGCCGTTCTTATCTGCATGACGTTGTTAGCTGCTCTATGGAGGCACTAAATAAAATAATCATTCCCTTTCTTTTAGCATCGACACAAATACTTTTTTTAAAACGAGTTTGACTGCCGTCTGCTTGATGGTGCGTACAATGCCGTCGATACCCCTGAAGAACTGGATTCGTCACCAAGTGGAGCGACGTGTTCGACCTACAACACCAATTACTACAACATTAACAAGTTTCCATAGTAGTGCATACGATCTCCACAACGATGGAAGCTTTGTGCCTTCTCAGCGCAGGAAGAGACCAAGTAAAGTTAGACAAGAGCGAGCTTTATGGCACCAGTCGCGATAGTTTGTGGTAATTTTGTTCGTGGTTCTGATCGTGTGTTTGAGCTGGACGTGCTGGCTGTTGCTATTGACGGTAGCGCCCAACGAGACTATCAATTACGTCATGCGGACTGAAGACCTCGACAATGGCTCGTTTTGGATGCTAGTGGAGCCTACACCGTCACTTCGAGCGCTTAGTTTAAATGGGCTGGTAATTGTGGTGATGGGGTATCTCTGGATAGGAGGCATGCTTATCGCGTGGCTAAAACTGCGAATATCGACTACAACGCAGTGCAGTCCATCGCTATCAGTGGGGGTTCATTCGTCTTCCTTGCCAGATCTCCGTAAACTTCGGAGCGGATCCAAACGCTCCGTAAACTCGCTGGCTTCGATCCTGACCGCACAACCAAGTCTTGGAAGTGACCTCTATTCGGAGCTATGGCGCGAAGGTAGCCACACTCGAAAGTTAGCGGTGAGTATTGCTGTGCTATACGACGATGATCTCTTCTTACTAACTGATTTTTTTAGCATGTGTGGATGAAAGTCGTGGACTTGATTCTACAACTATTCATCACTTGAAGCAGGTTTCCCACTTCCGCACGTTGTGACTTGCACTTTGATCGTTGTGTGGAATTCCTTGGCGGTCGTATTGCTCATGTATTCACCCTCTCCACCATCTCAAATAGGCGAAGCATTTGTGGACTCAATGTACGTAGGTGTGGTCGTATCATGTACCTAAACTAACAGCACTCTTGTCTAGGTCGGCCTTTCTAGTCGCGGTTGGTTTTCCTGTTCTTATTCTTACGTATTGCCACACCACCTTCGAGTTTGATCGTGCTACTCAGCATCTTACAGCTGAACTTTATCCTCGCTGGTCATTCCAAAATGCGGCGCGGTTGCATGCCAATCCAGAGCAGACAGCAAGAATCTTCAAAAGCCTCCAAGGTCTGCGCTTTCAATCAGTTGGTGTGTGTTTCACTCGCATTGGGAATAACTTCGCGTTGCTTATTGGTCTCTGACGGCTTGTTAAACTGCTTCGTACCCAAAGTCTTTCAAAACCACATGATACCGATTTCAATTTGAAAAGCAACGTTTATCCAAGGAAACATCCTCTTTGACTGGTATTTGTGGCGTTACCTCTGGGTACAGTCATATTCGTTTCAGGCAGTGTACATCGTTCGCAAGATGCTTGTCGAAATTTTCCAACTTGTACCATTCACGCATACTGTTGGTGGCTTTCACGCCCCAGCACAAATGTTTCAGAGAGTTTCAATTGTCCATGTCGTGTATTACTTGACCTGGATTTATCGCCGGCAAAATTTTCAGCTTGGACTGATCCTCCCGATGCTACCTCTGCGGTTTCGAAACTCGCAGATTCCGGCAATCTAGAAATTTTTCAGCTAGTAAACTGACGACTTCCTGAATTCCCCGAGACACTCCGCCGATGCTCCCACCTCAAGCACATGTACGCAACAGACTGAAACGATAATTGATTTAAAACTAACTTTTTCGTTAATGTAGTGCATTAATATTCACGCATACCAGCACACTACCACCATGGGTTTCCGAGTTTACGGATCTCGAATTCCTACACATTGAAGGCAAGGCTCGAACTACTAGTCTAGCGTCATTACCTCGAAGATTGTTCAGCAACATGAAAAAGCTCACATTTCTACACTTGGGCGCACACGTGATGCTACCCAAATTTCCCGACGTTACTGGTCTCGCCAACCTTCGATCAATTACGGTGGCAAGACTAGAGGCATTGGATACATTACCTGCAGCCTTCGCACAGCTGACTAACCTCGAAATCATTGTTGTCTTGGCAATGCCTTGGCTCAAGACCTTTCCTGATCTTACGCGAGCACGTCAAACGTTAAGCATACTGGTGGTTGACGGTTGTCATCTTTGCTGCAATGGTGTCTTGCAGAATGACTTGCTCTGAGTAGCAATACGTGTGGACAAAGAGCACAAAATGAAGCGCTTGTTTGTGTGCCATCTGATATGACGGCCACTACCGGAACACTAGAAGTTTTCAGAGTGTTTAACTCGACGCTATGCATGAATCAACCTTGGGTTGTCGTTACCTAATGATCAAGCAAAACTCGATAGTGGCCCTCCACCTGTTCCAGGCAACCAAATTTCCCCAATGCCTTCGGATACTGAATTCGACGAAGCTCTTGAACAGAGTATGCAGCAGTGCGACGGTGTTCTGTACCGACAATGCAAGCCTGAATCTTCATCAAACGCAGCAAATTCAAACTCGGGCATTTGCTTTAGTGATCGATTCATGCCAATCTTGCGATCTCGAGATCCCAACGTTATCGAACTACGTCGTCAGCAAATCACGAAAAGCATTGGACCAGTTTGTATTCAAACTACAATCATGGCTAGGTTGCAGCGACTAAGCGAGTTTCAAGCAAGAATGAGAATATAAAATGTTCATAACAACGTCGTCACCAGCACTCCCTCATCTTTGCTACGCTTGTCTTCACTTTGCCGGTGCTGGCGAAACAAAAAAGGAAGTGCCGCATTACGCGGCCAACATTGCGTCAAGATAATCCGCCACCTTGTCGCCAATGCGTCCCAACTTCTTCGCTTCTTGGCCACTGCTCACCGCCACGTCAGCATCGCGAAGTCGGCGTGCAGCACGCAGGAACGCCGTACCTCGCCCAGTGTGGCGCTTGTACAGCTCCTCCTCTCCGTACTCGACCAGAGCGTCCACCAAGATCTGGTTCTTCTCAACTTTGGCTCGCTTGCTGGTAACATCTTGCACGATCGGAGGCACCACTGAGTCACGTTCACGCTCACCGTATTCGCTCTCCTGCTCATCTTCTTCAGCGTCGTACTCGTAGTCTTCGTCGCTATCAGCGTGGCCTTGCTGGATGATTTGGTCGATCTTAGCCGCAATACGTTGACCAACCATCCCGATCTCCTTACTAGCTTGCTTTCCCGACTTCACCACTGACTCCGAGTCGCGAATGCCTTGAGCTGCACGCAAGTGCGAGATCCCCTTGCCTCTGTGGCCCGAGTACAAGTGGCTATCACCATAGTCGACCAAAGCATCCACGATCGACTGGTTCTCCGAGCATTTGGCAGGGTTCTCACGCAAGTCCTTGACAATCGGAGCAAGCGTGTAGCCACCGCCGCTGCCACGCGAGTAGCTTCGAGATCCAGTGGTCTCCCCCGTGTCCTTGACGATACGACCATGCTCCAAGATCTGATCAATCTTGTCGGCGATCACATCACCGACTAACGGTACACTCGTTCGAGCAGTTGACCCAGACTTGATCACGTGGTCTGCGAGTTGAATCTCGCGTGCTGCTCGGAGATGGCTCGTTCCCTTGCCAGGACTACCAAAGTAGAGCTCGTGCTCTCCAAACTTTGCCAACTCCTGCACCAGCGGTTGGTTCTCGGGGCATTTGGCTCGAGAATTGTGAATCTCCACCACCAATTCAGGCCGTTGGTGATCTTCAACATCCGTGCTGATGTTTTGATCCCCGGTGTCATCTTTCACCTTCCCACTGGCCAGAACTTCTTCGATTTGAGCAGCAATCTTGCTGCCCACCATGGGGACTGCACGTGCTTCCTTAGACGATTTGATCTCGTCCGGATGATCGCGAATGTGGAGTGCAGCACGAAGATGCGAGACCCCCTTACCAGTATGACCGTGGTCGAGTTGCTCTTCACCGTAAGCGGCAAATGCATCCACAATCTTCTGGTTGGCGGAGTTTGCAGCTTTCTTCTCACGAACTTCTTCAACCAACCGGATGGTCTTGTGGGGAGGCATCGACTCTTGTTCACCAACGTCCTCCATGTCGTCTTTGGATACAGCAACGTACGCGTAACCAGCGGAGGCAGGTTCCTCCTCGCCATTTTCACCCCCACGCTTCGACTTCTTGTTGCTCTGATTCGATTCGGCTGGAAGCGATCGCTTGTTCCGACCAAACTTGGCCATCACCTTTTTCATCGCACCCTGACAAACATATCACGTTAAGTAACACGTTCGAAGGATACAAGCACGTAGTTTCTGACCTGCTCGTCCCCGTTCGACGCTAAAAGCGCCGTTGCGATCTCATGTGTGGCAACGTAAGGGTTCTACTCCACAACGACTCGATGTTAGGAATCGAACAACCACATGATTGCAATGCAGCACAATTCACCTCCGGGATATCAACATTTTTGCTCTTGGCCATCTCGCGCAGCTTCCCGATCTGCGCATACACCGCATCGGCTGTCTTGGCATCGGTCATGGTCACTTCTCCAACGTATGCGTTGTTTCTGGCAAAACCGAGAATGAGACGATGTCTCGAGAACTTCTGTGCGACAACAAGCCAAAGTATGAGACGTAGACACCGACATGTCACCGTTAGCCCAACTACATCCAAATCTTCAAGCGCGACAAGAGGATTCAGCCACACGAATGCGGAAAATTCGCTTAAATCTACTACTTCGAAGTACGAGAAAATCTATTATGTGAGACCTCGGGTATCCAACTGCCTTGAGTGCGCTGCATTCGTCACCTTGCTCTTTAAAAAATCCTCATAAAGCGTCGAAATAGTTTTTTCTTAGAAGGCTGCAGAATAATAATAATAAATCAAACGCCGACAAACTTGGCTGTCCACTACTTTACCACTTCATCGATGATATCCTCCGCTTCGTCCGCCGACTCACATGTCAAAGTGTCGATGAATGCAGCCACCTTGTTTCCGATACAGCCCAACGCCTTGGCCACACTGCCACTCGTTACCAGCTCTGCAGCATCTCGAAGTCGACGAGCTGCACGCATGAAAGCCGTTCCTTGTCCCGTGTGCCACTTGACGAGCTGTCTTTCGCCGTGCGCTGAAAGCGCGTCAACAATTTGCTGGTTTCCTTCAACTCGCGCCGGTTTACTGCGGACTTCGTGCACAATTCGTGGCGTATCGGAGGGTTCACGAGCACCAAACTCGCTTCCGTCTTCGTCTTGGTCGTCCACATCATCGTCGGTATCAGCGTGACCTTGCTCCAAAAAATGGTCGATCTTAGCGCCAATTTGAGCTCCAACATACTTGACCGACTCTGCTGCTTGCTTCCCCGATGTCACCACAATATCTGCATCTCGAATCGCCAGTGCAGCACGTAAATGGGCAACTCCTTTGCCCACATGACCCGAGTGCAAGTGGCTACTACCATAGTCAACCAATGCATCCACGATAGACTGGTTTTCAGGGCGTACGGCCCGATTCTCCGAGATCAGCTCCGGTTGAAGGTTTCTACCGGAAACTGGGATATCCTTGACGATGCGCCCATATTTGACAATTTGGTCAATTTTGTCGGCAATTGTTGCACCGACGAGAGGTACATCACGACGAGCCTGGTCTCCGGAAGTGATAATGTGGTTGGTAAGCTGTACCTCTCGAGCTGCGCGTAGGTAGGTCATGCCTTTGCTGACGCTGCGGAAGTTGAGTTCATGTTCTCCAAACTTCGCAAGCTCATCAACCAAAATTTGGTTTTCGGAGCATTTTGCCGGAGCTTCGTGCACTTCGCGTACCAATTGAGGTAAGTTGTGCTTTTCCGCCTCGTCTAGCTTGGGTTTGACTTCCAGCTTTCCAGAACTCAAAAGCCGATCGATCTGAGTGGCCATCTTGGTCCCAACCAGGGGAACAGCACGAGCTTCAGTGCCAGAAGTGATGGCGCAGGAATAGTCTCGAATAGCACGTGCTGCACGTAGGTGAGTGACACCTTTACCTGTGTGTCCTTGATGAAGCTGCTGCTCGCCGTAGTCCGCGAATGTGTTCACAATAACTTGATTCGAGAACACAGCGGCTGGTTCCTTGCGAACCTCTTCAATCAAGCGAGATATCTTTCGTGGTGGTTCTTCGTCTTCTCCTTCATTCGCTGGTCTGTTCTCGTCGCCAACCTCGTCTTCTTCCAAATCCTCGGGCGTTTCCTCTCCAGCATTGCCAATTGTATGGCTGGTATCACGAGTCTTCGCTATCGCGGCATGCTCTCGCTTGGTTCCCGTTCTGAACTTAGCGGCCAGCTTCTTTAACGCGCCCTAATGAGCAGCACAGTACACCCATGAACAGCTAATTATCAATAAAGGCCATAGATTGATCGAAACGAGTACCTTTTCGTCGCCATGGGATTCTGAAAGTGCCGTTAAAAGCTCCGAAGAAGCATCGTATACGCTCTAAAAAAATACAGCAATAACGTATTAAGAAACTGCTCAACGCTAGGGTTGCATCGACTTAATCTACCCCAGGAAAAACAATTCCACGTCGCGCACAGGCCTCGCGCAAGTTGCCAAGGTGCTGGTACATCTGAGTAACATCTTCATTGGCCATGACGTCTTTGTCGGTGTGAATTCGCCTATGCCTAGAAAATCTGCAGCGACGGAGTCCTTGCGACAGGGAGTGAAGGGTTCTCGTTCCCGTTGAGCTGTTTTTAATGTGCCTTATCTCATATTCTCGTAGACCTCTTCAAGATAGTCAAGGCAAAACCATGGAAGCAACCCCGAACAATGCAAGACGTGTGGGACGACGTTGAAGCATTGTGATGCCAATTCACCAATTTTATGAAATATTGGGCCAGCTCTGAATATTCAGGCATTTTCGCAACGTTAGCCAGAGATAACGTTCTCAGTCATCTGATAAGAAACACGATGCTCCAAAGGTGGAAATCATGGTACCTTGTGAAGGACGAAGAAGAAGAAGAAGGGACTGTAGTTAGAGGATGCTTGTTTTTGATTTCTACCTGCATATAAAAGGCAGCTTGCAACTTCCACCGAGGTTTCACAGACCATTTTTAGCTGTCCACAACCTCCTCGAGGACTCAACTATAACCTTCGTTTACAGCCTTTGAGCTAAACAACTAAGGTTTTTGGTATGGATACCAGCAGTCCTGAGTTCCAGGAGGCACTACGAGATCATGCAAGAAGTCTTGGAGTTGACCCGGATTCAGAGAGTTATCTGCTGCCCCTTGTACAGGAGGCATTACTGGCTGAACTACCACCGAACTGGGAGCAGGGAGAGACTGAAGAAGGCACACTGTACTACTTCAACTCAAGCACAGAGGAAAGCATTTGGGAGCATCCGTTGGACGCACACTACCGAGAGCTTATTCAGGCCAAAAAGGAAGAACATGCTGCTCAACCGATTGAGATTATTCCCGAGGCACCCGTCGATACCAAGAACGACTCGAAAAGCACCACTGCGGTGACCAACAACGTCGATGTGTACAGCTTTGATGACATCAGTGACGAAGAACCTATGACACCAGCCACCTCCGCTCCAGCGTCGAGCAAATCTAGAATCAGCGACCTCTTTGCCACACCAACACCGGCCACACCAGCTTGGAAAACGGATAATAGCACAAATTCCTCGATTGATTCTACCCCACCAGTACCTCAACTGACTCCAGCGGTATCCACAGGGTTCGGCTTTGGTCGTGATCGGTCTTGGCTTCTCGATAACGATGATGACGTGGCTCCGATTGCTATCAAACCGTTGCAAACCTCACTGCAAAAGCAGGACACAACAACAACAACCGCCGTAGACTCGAGTTCTTCTCGCTTGGAACCATTTAGCTCTCGACGATCTGAAACCGTGGCATCCACAACAGTCATTCCAGCAGCACCGATAGATCCGCTGACCCCGTTGTCCAGTATTCAAACTACCAGCCAAACTGAGATGGAGTCCAGGTGGTTCAGTAAACAGCCAACAACTGCTCCAACATCGACGCCGTCGCCTACGACGATGGCAAAGATGCAACAGCTAGAGAAAAAACTGGCCGATGCTACCAGTGATCTGGAACGCGAGCAAATTGCCCATTCCGATACCTCGAAAAAACTCCAAACAGCTCAACAAGAAGCCAAAGAGAGCAATTATCTCAAGATGAAAGTCAACGAGCTCAAGACCAAACTCTCGGAACAGGAAACTGCTGCCTCCACACGTGAAAAACAACAGCTTGACAAACTGGCCGAACAGGAAAACGCTGCCTCAGTACGAGAGAAGCAGTTGGCGAATAAACTTACCAAAGTGGAGGCTGAAAATGCTCGTTTTGTCAAGCAACAGGGACAAACGCAAAGCCAACAAATGGAAGCTCAACAGAAAGAAGCTCAGCAAAACCGAGAAGCTCTCGAGAGCAAACAAGCAGAACTTGAACGTCTTCAGAAGCGTCTAACGGAGCAGGAACAACAGACCAAAGTAGATTCAGATACTTACGAGAAAACGAAAACTGACCTTCAACAGAAACTTGATCAGCAGCAGTCGTCAACTAAAACGCTAAGCCGTCAACATACCACTGAAGTTGCAGCACTTCGTGAACAGCTCGACAAGCTCGAGCAACAGAACCGTTCATTACAAACTACTGTTGATGAACAGATTAGGAAATGCGAACAACTGGAGAAACTTCAGCAGGAACTGAAGAGCACAGCAGGAGACCAAGCTTCAAAATCCGAGCAACTTGACAAACTTCAACAGCAACTTCGAACGTTGAGAAATACAGCAGATGAACAAGCTGCAAAGTGCCAAGAGCTCGGAGCTTTGCAAGAAGCGCTGTCGAGGCAGGAGAAGTTAACTCAAGAAACGGAGGAGAAGAACCGAGCTTTACAGACCCAAGTTGATCGTCTTGAGCGAGAAAGCAGCGAGATGAAGAGGAAACACGATGTATTGACCCAGGATCTTGAAGCCAAGAAAGCAGAAAACACTTCGCTACAGACTGTATTAAGCAGGACACAAGACGAGCTTCGTAAGACTCACGAAGAGCTTCGCAGGGCTCAGGATGAGAACCGAAACATCAATAGCAGCTTTGAGCAGCAGAAGCACCAGCAGCAGCTTGCTCTTGACCGAGAACGTATCACAGCCGATGCTGAAGCGCAGGCTCAGTCTCGTATCCAGAGGCTTCAAACACAGCTAAACGTACAGCTAGACGAACAGGCTGCTGCGAAGGCTAAGCTCCAGTCTGAGTTGATTGAGCTACGAGGAGAACTAGCCAGTGTGCAGGCTCAGGAAGTGAAGCCACTCGAGAAGCTACGCGACCAGCTCCAACGGGAAGTCGATCGTCTCGCTGAGCGCGTTCCAACGCTAGAGAAGGAGCTACGCATTGCCAAGCAAGAGCTGTCAACCCAGACAGACCGAGCGAATCAACTCGAGCTCGAAGTTGACGTCCTGGTGCGTCGGGAACAGCAGCGAAAAGCACACACGGATGCGCTCTCTACAGCCAAACACACAGCCGAGAAACAGCTCGCTGCACTGCAAGATGAACTGCTCAATGCACAGCACGACAGGCGCGTAGATACCGATAAACTGAGCTTCCGTGTACGTGAACTAGAGAGCCAAGTGACGCAGAAGGACTACGAAGCGGCGAGGTTGGAGGAACGGTTCGCTAAAGCCGAAGCTTGGCGTGCAAAGGAAGCTGCTCGAGTGGAAAAGCGCGATGCTCAGTTGATGGAGCTCCGAGAGCAGATGACAGCGCTACAGGCGCGTCACGTGGAGGTTGAGACCAGTGCAGAGATCCAGGAGCTTCGTGCCTCCAAGAAGAAGGCGGAGTTGGCGCTACAGAAGCTCGAGCGGGAGCTGAGTGACGAACGGGATGCTCGCAAACGCGACGAAATTCGACGGACAGAGGAACTCCAACGTATGCAACAAGCGGTAGAGTGGCAGCTCCCACAACTGGCACAAGCTTGTGTTACGCGTTCTAGTGATGAGTGGGCACGGAAGTGTCGAGCTGTAGCCAAGAAGCTGCGGGACGAACTCAGTATGCGTGCATTACAAGAGCGAAACGAGCTCGTAGCGCGAGAACAGCAAGCACATGAAGCCTGTGAGCGAGCCGAGCAGAAACTCAAGACTGCGGTTGCTGAGAGCGAGTTCTTGAGACGTGAAGTTGGTCGTCTCGAGGATAATAACAAGGTGTTACTCGAACAGCTCCATACTATACGGGTGTATCTGATGCAGCGACCGATGCCTAGTGGTGTGGGCTCGCCACCATGGACGCAGTCTCCTTCAAACCCAATGCCACCGCCTGCCCCATCAGTGAGCGCTCCGGTTCCGATAAACTTTAGTGACTTGTCTACTGTCAACCAACCGAACACACAGCTCGGCATTTTACACGCACAATTCCAACAACTTTTTGACTCAAACGAGCGACGACGCTCTTCAATGTCGTTCTCACCCAGCGACCGCTTTGAGATCCCAGGGTCCCCAATCGGAAGATCTCCGAGGACCCCCAAGCAGCCGTTCAGCAATGACCAAATGAAGCGAAAAGAAGAGGAAGAAGAAGCTGAGACTGAGCGCATTGCCATGGAGGCACTGATGGACCAGAAAATCGCGACTGGCAGCACTCCGTCTGGTATCCAACAACAACAGGAGGAGCTGCTGACGACGCTCGAGTCGCTTGGAGTGTCGAATCCGCTGTGGTTGCCGGTTTATCAGTCACCGGGACACGGTCCACTCGTCAGCGTGGGTGAAGACAGCGGTGACCATGAACCGCACTCCACGCTGTGGTATCAGCAGGATTACTGGCGCCGCAAATATCAATAAAAGGGGGACTGTATCGAGACGGGTACAAGACCGATAATCAAGGCAGGCCCTGTTGCGCCAGGCAATTCACTGCGAAATTAAATTCGATCCCCGTTAAGCTTACGGGTAGCTCGGATGTCGAAACGGAGACCGAAGTGGTGCTGTCGCTTTGTCAATTCAGTTATCTTAAAGAACCGACCCGAGCTCTCCTTCTTTCTGGATTATGGAACGTCTCCTGGCGTACATGAATCGCTCGAGTATTTTCAGGTATGTCAGCACCTGGTAGTGAACTTTAGGCTGAAATGACTGGCCAAGCAACGTTCGGTTTTGGAGGCTCTGCTGTCACGATGAGGTATTCTGAAATGACCGTCTACATAATGCTCTTGAGCAGAATTGCCTGGTGTTTGAAACTACGAATATCCCCATAAAACGAAGGAATCCATTGCAGACGCAAGTGGACGCCATTTATCTCCCACGACACCAACAAGAACGTTTCCATTGCGTTCATTTTTTATGGTAAGCCTTTTTCAACTGAAGTGCGTCTAAAATATGTGTGACCCGGCTTGGGCTATTAACTTGCTAGCTTTCTACGATGTTGGCGGTTAAGAATGATAATGGAGGATATTCCATTATTCTCATATTGATCAGCCATAACGATTCTTTTTGGGTTGCTCTCAGAATTTCTGGGAAAGTGCGCCGACAGCATTGGTATTTGACCACAAAATCTTTTGCTTGGTGAGCAGCAAGTGAAATTATCGCCAGGGAAAGAAGATGGATCTTCATTCCTCTTTACTGTTATTCCAAGTTGACGCTCCAGAAGTTGACGATGCGTTCGCTGAGTCCATGGGGTTTGTGACAACCTTTTTACGAGCACTTGAGAGTGCTCGCAATGATCGGATCATCAACGACCCGTTCGCCGAGCCGCTTACCCGTAAGCATCAATCCAAGATCGAGAAGTTCCTGAAAGAAACATGGAGCGAGGTCTGCTCTTACCCAGAAACCCTTATAGCGTTCCGTACACGCTATCTGGACGAAGCACTTCAGCACCGTGACCCAGGAATCCTCCAAATTGTGATTCTTGGAGCAGGACTCGATTCCCGTGGCTACCGCTTGGAATCGCTCCGTGGTTGCCACGTATTGGAAGTTGACCAAAGTGGTGGTATGTTCGAACACAAAGCAGACGTGATGAAAGAGCTTCACGCACCACTTATGGCCCAGAGTGTGGACTGCATCGTCTCGAATCTGGCTGAAGCGGGCTTAGAGGTGAACCTAATGGGGCACGGATTTAACCCCACTATGCCAACTTTCTGGGTCATGGAGGGATTGATCCCGTACATGGAACGCTCGAGCATTGTCGAACTACTGAAGACACTCGACTATCTCTCCGCTCCCGGAAGCGAATTTTGGGCGGATATACCAGGTCAGATTCTTGTCGACAGTGAAGAATGGGGGAAGCGTGCCATGAAGTACGGAGAGGACGACCCGTTGCATGGAGTTTTTAGTGAGATCTCTTGGACGTTGGAGGTGCAGGCGTCTTTGAAGACTGCTGGGGAACATTTTGGTCGTCACTGGTCTCCGGTGCTTTCCCCGAAGACCGAACAGGCGGTTCCATTGTTTTTTGTTGTCGGCAAGAAACCGATCCCAGGCGTGGTGGTGGAACAGAAGATGATCCCCGGTCTTCATTTCGAGTAGAAATGAGCGCAATATCTGTGTATGAGGCGTTCAGCTCAGCGACACTCACAAGTAAGCAAGTGCATTCAATTCATTTCTAAGTGCAATTCCTCTGGTGTCTACATGCATCCCATCCAGTGAATAGGAAATTACTTCTTGAATGCATCTTGAAGTCATCTTGAGAAACGTTATACGGTCATTATGCGTTGTTGCCACTACAGGTGTTCATTGGCGCAGCACCGTGCTGAAAAAGTGCATTATGTTAGCATTGAATAATCGGATAATGACAAGCCACCAATGGCTCGGGTACTCTTGACCCGATCAGTCCAATTTCCACAACAAGATATACCAGCACTATGACAAGCGTCGACGAGCTCAATGCCTCAAACGTCGAGATAGGAGAATCGAAGCTGCCTTCATCGTCGCAAGTAGCTCAAACGATTGCCCGCTTTGTGCGTCGTTCCATTGGATCCATGCTCTTTTGGGTCGCAGTAGGGGGTGCTATCACCTCAATGTTGTTAACCACACAGAACGAGCTGGACAACAACAACCTGATACCTAATACGAAGATTCAAACCAACAAAGGTTCAGGATGGTATCTCGGTGGAGTCGACCCGGAACACGTGCTGACATCGCTACCAGAAATCCAATCCCTTGATGAGTTGCCCGAAAACTGGGATTGGCGCGATTACAACGGTACAGGAATAAGCCTCACTACAAGTGTCTTGAACCAAATGGTTCCTCGCGCATGCGGGTCTTGCTGGGCTTTCGCAACAATCAGCGCGCTTTCGGATCGGATCCGTATCGCTAAATTCAAGAAGACCGACAGGCTAGATGCAGAAGTGCTTTTGTCCCCTCAAGCACTACTTGATTGCGGCATGAGCTCCTTTGGATCTTGTCGGGGAGGAGACCCCCGATACGCTCACAATTGGATCTTCGAGAACGGCATTGTGGATTCCACATGCAGTTCGTATATTGCGGCACACCCGTCGTGGATTGGTAGCGGAGACTGTGCCGCTACGCAATGTCATACCTGCACTATGGACGGGGACTGTTTTGTAATTGAAAACCCGACCAAATACTACATCTCAGAGTACGGTACGCTGAACTTCACGACGTCGGAAGAGTTTCAGTTGCAAGCAATGAACGAGATTTACCATCGTGGCCCGATCGTCGTAAGTTTATACTCGCTGACGCTGGAGTTCAAGCAGTACAAAGGAGACTATGTCTTGCGAGACTCGAATAAGTACCCCGGAACGACTCACGTCGTCAGCATTGTAGGCTGGGGAAAAGATGATACAACCGGGATCAAGTATTGGATCGCACGCAACTCTATGGGCACTCATTGGGGTGATCACGGCTACTTCCTCGTCGAACGCGGCACTAACACCTACAACATCGAAAACAAAGGTGCGTGGGCCGTACCCATCGTGTAATCCGGAACTCATATGAGTTGCAGTAAAGTGGAAGGATGAGCCATATATTCCACCATGCGCTTCTTCTCTCCCTCCCGCTTTGGTATGTCTTGTTTCAAATCTATCGCTTGTTCAGGTCAGGCACAACACGATACCGCTATCTTCTGATAATTCTGTAACGTCGTGCATATAGATACCTGTAACTAAAATTGTAGCTGGCCACAATAGCTCACATCGACTCCGACATTCATTTATTTCTGCTAAAAACGCGATAATCGACCTGTTTGGCAATAGTGAACGGGCTTCCTCTGCACCGAGATGGCCGCAGCGGAGACCAAATGGCTGGCCGTTACAACTTCAAGATCGACAAGTACATTCTTTTTCCTTTGATTGGTGCGTAGCCGCTGAATTAGCCGTCCAAAAAGTATCCATGTCCTTCCAACAGTCGACGAGGAGCTTTTCGCTCTGGTAGAGAGAACATGGCACCACTCATCTGCACCTGCACACTGTGCAGTGCACACCACTTCGCAATTCTTCTCCAGCAGCACAGATATCTCGAGTCCAGCGTAATGGCAATTACCGACAATTCCAATCTTCCGCTGTTGCAACCTCGCACGAGCACACTGCTCAATGTCAATAACGTTTCGCAGACTTCAACATCTTCATTGCAATCGCTTTGGGAGAACTTTCGCGCCGACCGCTTCAAGCTGCGATCTATTGGTTCAGTGCTCGGGTGGATTGCGCTCGGCAGCTTTGTCAGCTCAGCGGTCCTCGCACCCAAGCAGCTGGTCGACTACACGCACAATGGGGTGTCGATGCACGCGGTGCAAGACCAACTCGACCTGATGGCGGCATGCACGTCCACCGGTAGTGCCAAAGGATACGGTGACGTAGAAGAGGTTCAAGCCAACAAAGGCGCTGGCTGGTTCCTTGGCGGCAATGACCCTGAACACGTTTTGACATCGCTACCGAAAGTCACGTCATTTGACGATCTCCCTGAAAATTGGGATTGGCGCGACTATAACGGAACTGGTGTCAGCTTGACAACCAGCGTCATGAATCAAATGGTCCCGCGCGCTTGCGGGTCCTGCTGGGCTTTCGCCACGGTCAGTGCACTGTCGGACCGAATTCGGATCGCACGGTTCAAAAAGACCGGCCGCCTTGACACGGAAGTGCTGCTATCACCGCAAGTCTTACTTGACTGCGGTATGCGCTCGTTTGGGTCGTGTCACGGTGGAGACCCGCGGTATGCACACAAGTGGATCCATGAAAACGGCATTGTTGACTTGACGTGCAACCCGTATATCGCGTCACATCCGTCCTGGATGGGAGGAGGTGACTGTGCTGTGACGCAATGCCACACGTGTAATTTAAAGGGCGAATGTTTCGTGCTTGAGGATCCGGTCAAGTATAGAATTTCAGAGTACGGTACACTCAACTTTACGACACCAGGAGAGTTCCAGCTTCAGGCGATGAACGAGATCTACCACCGCGGCCCCATCGTGGTAAGTATGTACTCATTGTCGCCAGAATATCGTCAATTCAAAGGAGGCTACATCCTACGCGACTCAACTAAGTATCCAGGTACTACCCACGTCGTGAGTCTCGTCGGATGGGGTACAGACGCCAAGACGGGAGTGAAATACTGGATCGTCAGAAACTCGGACGGCACCAATTGGGGCGACCGTGGCTTCTTCCTTGCTGAGAGAGGTGTGAATATTTACAACATGGAAGGCCACGGAGCCTGGGCTGTCCCCATCGTCTACTAGATAAAACAAAGTAAAATACCTAATCGGATCAAGTTGAAGTGAAAAAAGTCTAAAAGTCGATAGAAATGTGCTCAAAATATGAGGCGGAAAATAGTCCGAAAAGGAAAGTTTCAAATCTAAAAAAGTCGATAGAAATGTGCTCAAAATCTGAGGCGGAAAATAGTCCTAAAAGGAAAGTATCAAATCAGCAAGACAAAATAAAGTCGATAGAAATGTATGCGGAAAAAAGTCCTAAAAGGAAAATATCAAATCAGTTTGATCGATGTCATCGCTACTGCGTCGGACGCGGAGCTCGTCGCGCGCGGTTGTCGCCTGCCGCTCTCTAAGCGTGCTCAGTGGCATATCCGAAGATTTACTTGTGAGTACGAGCATCGGTCACCAGATCGGCGGCGACTCGCACGCTGCATTGGTGGACAGCTTAGTCCAGATAAAAGTGATTGTTGCTGGTTCACGACTGGAGGCGGCGCTGCGGCTTGTGGACCGTGGGGACTTCGTGGCGCCAGCGTTTCGGAACTCGAGCGAGCGATATGCTAATCGCCCGTTGAAGATCGGTACGGTGGCTACGATCTCTACTCCGCAGCAACACGCACAGGTACTGGGGCTGTTAGAACCGCACCTCCAACCAGGAATGACAGCAGTGGACGTTGGCTGTGGGTCAGGCATCCTCGTGGCTGCAATGGCTCAATTGGTAGGATCCACGGGCTTCGTAACCGGTGTCGACATTGTCCCGGAATTGGTGGAATTTTCCAAAGCGAACTTGCAGCGCAGTTTGGGCACGGAGGCAGCGGAGAAGCAGACGGAGATTATTGTTAGTACTGGAAGGAAAGACCTTGGTCTGCCGTCTGATGGTCGATACGACTGTATCCATGTTGGTGTTGCGGTGGAAACTAAAGAGGAAGCGGAGAGCTTTTTAGAGTACCTTAAACCTGGTGGTGGGCTACTGATCCCACTCGGCGGTGCTGGAGCTGAGCAGAAGTTGGTCAAGGTGAAAAGTGCGCCTGCAATAGAGATAGATTCCGTATCTGACGTAAATTTCTTGTTTTCTCTGATCCACAGATGACTAAGCTTGCCAATGGGACAGTGGACAAGCGCGATATCATGAGTGTGCTTTGCCAACCTATGCTAGACAGCATACCAGTCGAGGTTATCCAGGAAACTCGTACCGAGAAGCTGGCGCGAGTAGAGGACGCATTAACGCAGTGGCGTAAAGATTTTGAGGCCGAAAACGGCCGGAAGCCTACTCGAGACGATCTCATGGGCAACGAGGAGTCGGAAAAACTCTTCCAAGAGTTTGTGTCGTTGAGAAAGTAGGCAAAGAGTGAGTGAGCTCAAAGCTGTGAATTTTAATTTCAGTTGTCGAGCTGGAGTACGATGGTACGCTCATTTTCTTCACGTGCAGAAGGAACCATCGCGTCACGCATGCGCCGCGGACTTCGTCTTCTGCAAAAGCTGCTCCGCCTGTTCGATCTGGTGAGTAATGTGCTCGCGCTGCGTCATTCTCGCGTACCGAGGGGGATTCTTCGGTGTCACAAACGCTGGTAGTGGTTCCACAACGGTGTCACCGTTCGCGCCATTAAAGCGCACAATGGACTGGCGCTTCTTCTTCGAGTTGCACACACGATGCTGCTCCGCAACAAGTCAAATATCTATGTTAGAGAAAAAAGTATTCTTCACGTTTGCTGCATCGCAACGTACCTCAGTTGCGACTAGAACTCCGTTAGTCCAGTGCTCGAGCATATCACCAACCATGACGAAGAGCCTGTCTCAAAGCCAAAAGATGTCACTCTATTGTCGACATCCGAATCGACAAAACTGTAGTATACCTGTCATCGCACACTGGGGCTTCAACCCAAACGCCCTGGCGGTTCAACAATGCAAACCTTCGCCGTTCTGGTGGATGGTAGTGAAGCATTCGAAATCCGTATGCGAAGCAATCCCAACCGTAGAATTCTTGACTGCAGCGGCCGTCTCAGGGTACGTTAGCAGTCGCATGAATGCTTCCGCTTCTTCGTCCACATGTTGCTTCAAATCCCGCAACAGCAACCAAGTCAGTACAACGTTTATCCAAAACTGCAACTATTAATAGTTCAGTGCACGGTACAGTACCAGGAACGTGTTGGCCGGTAGCCCAAGCATTTCAGCAAAACTCTTGAACAAAACCGTCGAAAGCATTGTGGTCTCTTCATACAACGCGTAGACGTCCTCGCGGAAGCGCGGTACTTCAACCGGCCAAACATTCGGCCCCAGACTCGACCCCTCCTTCACGTATGACTCGGGGAGTTCGCGCGCTAGATCGAAGCCTTCCAAGTGCGAAACCACATCCGGTTGGTACTAAACACAACATCAACACTTGTTAGTGAATTTCGACCATACCACATACACAAACTCTACCATACCGATGGCTCCTCGAACATGGGCGTCCAGCCTCGAGCGTTGGGAGAACGTTTGCAGTGGTATTTTTGTTTGACCGCGTCGGGAAGCGCGATAAACTCGTCCGCTCGACGGTATGCTGCCTTGATCAGCTGGTTGGACAGCACCCCTTCCGTAGGGACCGTGAAGAATCCCGTCTCGATGCAGGCAGAGCGCATGTCGTCCAGAACTTGCTGCTTGACCTCGGGGGCCACTTCATACCCGCTGTTCGCAGCCGCCACCAGCGGAGAAACGTCAACAAGCGGCAGCTTCTGCAGCGCCACCTTGGACGCCGTCATCGCGCATGGCGACGAGAAGCTCCGGACGCCGGATGCCACACGAGACTGCGAACGCAGGCGTGTAGTCCACATCGTGAAAATCGAACTGATGAAGATCGACAGCTTCAACATACCGGTAGTGTGCCCAACATTAATAACCTTCATTGTATCATAATAGAACACTACTGAGGAGCATGCAGTCCAAATTTCTTGCCAAAACTCCATCGGCAGCATGTCGTACCTGGCGGAGTCGACTCATTTTAACAACTGGGTCTTCTCGGCGGAGGAGCTGGCGCGTGTGCGGCGTTTGCAGCATGTAAAAACCAAGCGAGCATTGCGTCTGGAGCGCGAGGAAGCCCAGAAGCCTGAAGCAGCGGCTGGCAGTAACCGAAAAGCGCGGTCTTTCGCGGCGCTGGTGCCAGGTTCATCGACTGCTGTGCGCGACACTTTCGACTGGAATGACGAAGTAGACGTGGAACTTTCGGCACTAGAGGAAGCGGAGGAAAAGGCCAATCTGCAGCTTACACCACTGCTGGAGTTCCTGAGCCCGGAGCAAGAGACGCTACTTCGAGCTTTTTACGAGGAAAAAATCCAAGAGAGCTGCAGCGCTCAGTTCTTGCGCACATCAGACAAGGTCAAGTGCTGCGCCGTATTGCTTTTCAAGAGGTTTTATCTGAGCAACAGTGTGATGGAGTTTCACCCCAAATATCTTGTCCCGACGGCCATCTACGTAGCTGGCAAGGTCGAGGAGCAATACATGTCGGTGGACACAGTCGCGGACCAGCTCCATGTGGACCACAAGTTCATTATTGGCCACGAAATGGTCTTGCTGGAAGGTGTGCGCTTCCAGCTCATCATGTATCACCCGTTCCGTGCACTACTGGGATTTCTGGATGATTTCCGAGCCTTCGCCAAGCAAGTGCTGAAGAAGGACCTACCCGCGACGGTTCTGCAAAAGCTGCACGCAAATTCGACCGCGATGCTGAACGATATGCTGCTTACAGACTTGCCACTGCTACACTATCCGTCATATTTGGCACTTGCAGCGCTGTGGCACGTGACCGACGAGGTTGCTGCTAGTAGCGGTGAAAAGGCTTGCGGGCTCGTGTGTGCTGACGTACTGGATTACATCAAGCGCAGCAAATTTTCCAAGGACCAGCCTGTGGATGAGGTGGCCGATCAGTTGCAGCAGATTACGCAGGCGTTCCTAGTGTTGAAAACTGACAAGCAGAACGGCGGCGAGGAGACGGCGCAGCGTCATGGTAAGCAAATCAAGCAAATCTACAAGAAGCTGAAGCAATTCCACAAGAACGACGAGAAAAAAGACAAAAAGAAGGATAAGAGCGGCAAGAAGAAAGATAAGAAGCGTAAGGACGGATCCAAGGACGATAAGAAGAAGGTTAAAAAGCAGAAGAAGGATAAGGCTTAAAGTAGCATTTTAGTAAACCGCTCAAGGCCGGCAGAAGAAATGCTTCAGTACTACTTCTAAGTATCATAGTACAGGATTGCACTTGACAGTATTACTATTTATCTACTTCCTCGGCGTCGTCTTCGTCTTCATCATCGTCATCACTACCGTCTTCTTGTTGCTCTGCTGCAAGCTTCTCGCCTGAAATTGCCCATACACATGAGTTAGACTATGCACTGTAGTATATAATCTCGCATACCATACGTACGTAGAATTTCGACGATGGCGTGCTGCGTGCGCCGCTCCAGCTTGCGCAGCATGGGTGCGATGTCGCGCTCCATGTCCCAGTTGGCACGCTTGGGCGCGAGGTTCAGCAGTTCGTCATCACTCTCGTCTTCGGTCTTAGCATCCTCCTCTTGCAAGTGCGTCACCTTCTCCACCAGGTCCTCCGACTGATCGTCGGTCTTGGCCGAGGCGTTGGCGTCCTCCTGGTTCTCGGCGTTTTCCTGTTGCATGGTTTCGTTCTCGGCAGGTTTTACTGCCACAGCGGCCAAACCACTTCCTTCTCCATTGTTGCTCTCGCCGCGCTCCTTCCGGGCCTTCGCCTCGCGCAGCATCTTCAGCCGCTTAGCGCGAGGCATCGCATCTTCGGCAACGGTGCCTGACATCGTTATTAAGTCGTGTATACACGCACAATATACACACGTATACAATAATTTCGAGATAGTAGCCACAAAATAGTACTTTATTGAGCTAGTCACCATAGTACTTTAACTAAAGCAATATTTCAATGGCCCGCAGCAAAGTATAATATATTATTATATTATGCTGCGGACAATAACTATTGGTAAACCCATGCAATATGATATTCTGATACTATCATTAATTATTGCAAGTTTGTAGTAGACCAAGAAATATGCTTGGTTAAAGAAATCCTCGCATTTTGGTTGATCGGTAAACTATCCGTCATGATTTTATCCAGATTGTCATTGTTCCAAAGGTCGCAACAACTAAAGTTCTCCACTATCAATCCCTGGCGTCGAGATTTCGTAACCAGAACTTCTTGTTCAGAAGTGGTAACGCTGAAGTACATGGCGCGTGATCAGGCTTTTAGTCTCTCAGGGCCTTTTTTATTTAGAACCTGCCGACTAGGCCTCTAAAACCAACCCCAAACCCTATGACGGAATCGCTGCTACCTATACCTCGTGGGAAGGCTGGCTGACATCTAAACAAAACTGTGTGCATCATGACTGGCAGCTAATTTGTCCTCAAGATACTGCTTGACCTGCGCAGTTATCCAGCTGCGGCACTGCACACCCTGTCTGCAGGAATGTTGTACGATCCATATCCTTTTCGTGATTTTCAGTTGATCGCGTGCACTCCCCCCCCCCCCACACACACACACTTTACCGATGTTTACAGCCGCAACTGTATTGCAAACCACCAAAACCACCACCAGTCACTTTACGATGGCGATCGTGCCATTCGTCGGGCCACGGCGCGCCTTTGTTCTTCTCGCAGTACTCGCAGTCGCTATAGATGACGATGACAACATCAGAAAAGAGCAATTTGTTCGTCCTCGCTTAGTGTGAAGGCTGGAGAGAGAAAAAGGTTGCTGCGAGAGGGTCAGTTTAATCGGTGCTTCCCTATGACCCCTTCTGCATTTGATGAGCTTCGAACCATGGTCTCAATAGAATTGTGTCTCCAGCCGCGGACATGGAAGTTTCGAGGTGGTAAACCGCTTACAGATGCTACTGCGCTTCTTAGCAGGTGGGACTGTCATCGATATTCGGTGTATTGGTGGTGTGAGCTTGCCTCCTTCTACCGTGTCATGCACGAGACAGTATGGACAGTTGTGCGGCTTCCACAGCTCCGAATTCGATTTCCTACTTCTTCTTCGTCGCGGGAGGCAATTATGCAAGGTTTCAAGTTGTGAGTGCTGGAGGTGTTATCAGTGGGTGCGTGGGTGCGATGGACGGATGGTTGCGCAATATTGTCACGCCACCAACAGTAAAACATGACCAAGCCACAAGCAATAGGTGTGATGACGGTGCTGATGCTCGGGCTTACTTTGGTGGTCACTACGGTACTATGGGTATTAACGCACAGGCTGTCTGCGATCATTACAGTCGATTTACCTACATTCACGCCAGTCATCCTGGAGGCGCTAATGACGTCAGGACATATCGCGAATCAAATTTACCTCGCGTGGTTGAGAGTCTCGAACGTGGTCTTTACAATGTTGCCGATAACGCATGTATAGCTACCAATCATCTCCTAACGCCGTACACAAGACCTCAAGTGGGCTCTGATTTGTACCGTGACTCGTTCAATTTTCACGTCTCGCAAGTTAGAATTCAGGTTGAAATGCCCTTTGGCCTTTTCGTCAACAAGTGGCGTTTGTTCAAGATGCCGCTCTCAATGAAACTCGAAAACGCAACGTTGCTGATACTCTGTGCCGCGGTTCTTCACAATTGTGCGGTCAATCAAAGACTACAAAAAACCTCAAATCCGATCGATCAAGAAATTCGCTCTGTCGCGGCTTTAGTAGGATCACACTCTCTTACAGACATTCTTGCATACGACGCCAGCGATCTAGCAGATGCGGATGCTTCAACCAGTTTTGTCCGTGTAAGAACTGTTGAAAAACTTCGGTCTAGAACGCAGTTGCGACCGCACATGCCAATTAATAGATTGCCAATGTGAATATCAAGTTCCTCCTCGTGCTGGTCATGCTGCTTACTTCATTCATCTAATGACTAGCTCGTGTAACAGTATTTTGTACCTACGGTTTAGGAGCTGTTAGAGCTCAAGTCAAAGGCTGTAGTTGGCGTTCTGCTCGATGTCGTTCGCATCTTCTTCTTGTATCCCCACTTCTGCGTCTTCTCCATTTAGCTGTCCGCTCTCGTAATACTGACCGCCCTGTACCCCTTCCTGGTTTTTAGATCCATTGTTGGCCCCGCGTTCGCGCTGGGCATCAAGCTCACTGACCGCAGACATGACTAGGTCGCCAACCGATGATCGCATTGCTACGATAGTGTTGGGCATTTCTTCAACGCGAGACAAAATCTTGATTGCTGAGACCCACTTCTTCACAACGCGAGGCTTTTCTAGTGAAGAAGACATTACTGATGGCTTCGATTCGTTTTGTTGTAATTCCAAAATGCTAGCAATCCGATTCAGCACTTTACTTTTCCAGCACAGAACGAAAAGAACTCGCTTGTATGGGTCCCAGACTGGCGTGATTTCGTTAGAGCCGTCGTGTAATTTGTTGTCGTTAGCCGCCAGAGCTTTCTCAGCTTGCCTGCATTGTGTGGTGGCGCACGACCGGGTTGAATACCGTCGTGCTCAGGCCGATCGGTAACTAATAAGTCGTACGCATAGTTTGTCGTTGCAAATGCAGCTTCAACATCTTGCCAGAAGCGATTGTAAGCGTTGACAGCACTGGTGTCAATTTGCATGGTGTGACGGGTTGGCGTCCATTTCGTGCAGACGCGAGGCAAAATTTTTACTGAAAAGCACATTTACCAGCTTAAAGGAGCAATGTTTGGTCCGACGCGCTGCTAATGACGTCGAATTTGGCTTCGTAGACCCAGTAGCGGCAGCAACGCCGTCTTTTGTTTTGGCCTGCCGATACTCACACAGAAGCGTGATGTAGTTCTCCTTGTTGTTTTGTGCCACTCTTGCCTTTCCTTGGGGCTGGATGCGAAGGCTTGAGCAGGCTCCTTAGACAGATAGCTCGATAGGCGAGCACGCAGATCGTCTTCGCCTCCATCCAGTGGGAATGAGCTTAAGACAGCAACAACGCTGATCTCGCTTATGACAACACGGTAGGTTTGAAAAAGACGCTAGTGGCTGGCTGCTGTGCTGGGAACGATGGACAAAAGACACGAAAACCGCTGGTGCGCGGCGCTCCAGGTACGCTCGGCGGTATTAGGTAGGGACTGTTGGCTAGTATCAACCGTTCAATTGCTGGTGTGCAGCGTTTCTCAACCAAAGCGATCGATTGCTTTGCTCGCAATAAGCAAGCCAGACAGTTGTTGAGGCTGGAAGAATCATGAGGGGATGGTACTCAGCGATGACAGTGCAACGCCTCCCTCCTCTGACCAGAGAACCTGTCCTGCTTGACAGCGACCCTGTTCAGGACGTCACGGTTGCTTGCCCGATCCCCATTGATTTTTAGCCAATAACATACTGATTTGACCCTGCAACCGTCCTGTAGGCTGTAAATAAGAGCGCTCCTCAGTCAGTTCACGTTTGACTGAGCCGATGTTCGCCCCTCGACGCCGGTGCTGTACAAGTCGCTCAAGGAGGAGAGAAAGAACGTCGCACCACCACTGGTGCCCAAGTCAACGCAAAGAAGCCACCACACCCGGCAGGGTGCCCAGGAAGGCTGCCATTTTCAGTTCTGAAAATGACGGTCCTAATTGCTGGAGCTAAGATACGAGTTTTTAGCTTTATCTGCCCCGCATAGGTGAGAAGGACATAAATATTGAGATGATACTATATATGGCAAAAAGCATCAAAGCATAAACGCCAAAAGCACCCGCAAAGCTACGCCTCAAGCGCTATCATGATGTCGGCACCCTGTTCGCAGCATAACAAATAGTGGCAAGGGGTTTCCCTTGTCACTGACCGTTGCCTATTTGTTTATGCTGTGAATAGGGTGCCGGCATCATGATAGCGCTTGAGGCGTAGCCTTGCGGGTGCTTTTGGCGTTTATGCTTTGATGCTTTTTGCCATTTCAAGGTAGCGTATTCCAGACAACGTCAAGAACAAGAGAATGCTCAGTACACTCGAACGCTACCCCTTCAAGCACTACCTCTTGGAACTTAGCATCAAACTGGACCCAGTAACGCAAATGCTGAACCAGAGGCGCGAGCAATCTAGTTGGGCACAGGCTGTGCAGAGTCAGAGTCCGAAGAAAATGCGGGCCCGCTATGGGACTCTGACAACATGTCTCACCCGGTACTTTCCAGCCCATTCGGGGATCGCCTGTCGCATCCCCCTACCACTGGCTCTAGTACCAGGCTCAACTAAGCAGAGCTTCAGCTCATCAATCACTCGACCGGAGAGCTCGCAGAAGTCACAGGAATCATCTTACGAGTAAAACATAGCGGCGCGTAACCTTCCCCATATCAGTGCCAGGCTTCATAGCTACAGTGTCTAGGTGTATGGTGAATTATCATCAGGCCAGGAGGTCGCTGAGTTTGTACTTTGGCGCTGTGGCTGCAGCGAAACGAAGCATTTTTCGAAGTCTGACCCTCACTTCCATGCAGAGTGTACAGCAGATCTGGTCAGCAACGATAAGACAGATGCGACCAGCAGCCCTCCGAGACTTCCGTCTCCCCGCGATTAAGATGTAAGGCCTTTATCTACGACAAATGATGGACTGTCTTGAGTACATCGAGCTCAAGGCGTCCTCAACATCTCTTACTCAGAAAACTCATAAAAGAGCAAGAAAACCTTACATAGTCACGTGGCTAACAAATTCTCAGGGATTCAATAGCTTAAACGTCAAATGAACATCATTACTACTACTACTACAGCTACTACAGCTACTACTACAACAACAACAACTACAACTACTACTACAACTACAGCAACTACAACTACAGCTACTACTACAATAACAACGACAACAACTACTACTACTACTACTACTACTACTACTACTACTACTACTACCACTTCAACGTAGCGTTAGCAAAACTTCTACTAGTTGCGTGTACAATAAAATTGTCAGCATGTTTTTGCCAGTCTTGCGCTCTGACATAATAATTGTTGTTTCAGCCCACTAAAAAGGTTTTGAGGCCGTGAAGGCTGAAGGTAACTTCAAACATCCTTTGAGATGACGATAAATGGCCTTCTATTCGCATAAGGCTTCAATAGAAAAACACATAAGTGTTAAACGAAGCCTTATGACGTAAAACTTGTGTCGTGGGATGGATTTAACTTGTATTGTAAAGTGCTGCAAGTTAGCATGAAGAGGCTATTGTTGTGAGTTACCAGGATTTTGAAATTGCAAATGAGAAATAATCCAAGGTGCGCTAATCAATATATCGAAGTAATTATGACCCTGCGATTTATGGATCCGAGCACCACCTGGTAGGAAATGTTAAATCTAAATAGAATACCACCACCATGAACTGGTAGAATTTCTTAATTTTAGGCGATGTGTATTGTGTTACGTGAGTGTTGGCATGAATTCTAATAATTATTATTTCATCGCTCAAGACCTGGTAGGATTTTGTTGGGTGCCGTGTTTGGAATTGATCAGATGAGTTTCAAGCCAATAAAAAACTCATTATCGCTGAAACTAATTTGTGTTACATTTTCTTATCAAAACGCGTTATTAGCAAACCAATTAACTATTTTAAGAGATCACAACTGATTCTGGTTACCAGGCATATATTTTTCGATAGTGGAGTTACGGGAGTAGGAGAATGAGTGTTGAATCATATCACTTAGAATCGTATGACAGTATCCACGAATACTTCTTCCACACCGGCTTGAACTAATGTACCGAGCAATCAGCGAAAGCATGGCGTCGGGTTCATGGTCGACACCTTTCGCGAGGGGCCATGAGTCAACGCGTACCCTGAATACACATGTTGTGTCGACAAATCACAGCCCCGTCGAAAACAAAAACAGCAATATTACTCTGGGATGCAGGAATCGCGGAGAAAAAGCGTGGAGCGAGCCTTTGGAACGATCCCGGCACGATGGCACATTTTGACAAGCTCTTGTCAGCTTTGGAGCCAGGATGCTATGAAGGCAGTAATTGAGCATGTGCGATTTTAGACAATACGATACCGGAAGACGATCTAGCACGAGATGAGTCGCCCGAATACGTACTGGATAATCCTCCTAGCGCACCATTTGTTGTGCCCCCCCCACCAGGAACTGTGCCAGCCAGTCCAAGACAAGGTTTACGAGCAGTAGAAAATCGCCCAGAGCATCGAGAACTTCAACGCGATTAATGGAGCGCCCCTCGAGTAGGTTCGGAAATATCAATTGGTTTTTCAGTCACCCCCGCCTAATCTGGAAAGGTGAGGTCAATAAAAAATTCAAGGTCGCACGATTCACACAGGTCTTGTGTTAATCTGAGCTCATGCTTCTTGCTTCTCACGATGTAGCGAGTGTACATGCGACTTGAGAAGGGAGTTTCTCCAGAAAGAGGCCATCCGTAGAGCTCTCCTTGGGAGGCCAATAACCTCTCGGTCGGATGGCAGCTCCATGGCGCTTGGTGTTGCGACCGGACCCCTACGCATTTGCTGGGCAGCTTGGAAGACCTCATGCTGCCGGTTAAGCTCGTTCGTGATCTCCCGGAGATCATCGACGGCACCCTCTTCCTCTTCATCCGAGGAGCCGAAGAGGTCGTGGTAAGAACCACCAGTCTCCTTCTCCTCGCGGAATGGAAATTTCGAAACAATGCGCTTCTTGGAGCGCTTGGCTTCTTCGGCTGCGGCTTTAGCAGCCTGAGCACGCCCAAGACCCTCGACAAGAAAGAGGTTCGTAAGGGGGTTGTCTTCCTCGTCGTCGCCACTTTTGGGTGAGCCCTTAGCCTCGTCAGCGGGGCTCTTAGAATGTTCAGGCGTCTTGGGGTCGTGATCACTGTGATCACTAGCGAGCGAGTGCACGCTGTCAGCGTCGTGCCCGCTGGGCACTGGAGTGTGTCCTCCCACGTAGCTCCCAAACACACTTTGGTGGCTCCTGGCCTTGAACTCGTTTTCCGCAGCCGGAATGTGCTCACGGCATGTGAAGCGCCGGTTCGGACGGTCGTCAGGGGGCCCAGAGGGCGACCGACTGCAGCGTGGGTTTGTGCGCTTGCTCGCAGCCGCGTCGCCAGACGTATCGACCGCTTCGGAGGGCACCTTAGTAACCGCCTTGAGTGCAGAGCCTTTACCGCGAAGCTTAGATCTCTTGGCTTGCACCTTTACGGAAGCAGCCTTGGCGTGTGCTTTCGCACCGCTTTTCGCAGTGTCACGGGGCATGATGAAGGTCGAAGTGGAGTCCGAGAAGAAGAGCGCATGTGCTGCTCGGGGCTCCAACCGTGAAGTGAGTCACTGCGCCGCGTTCTCGCAGATAGGCGATGTCTTTCGATTCAGAGAATGAGAGTACATGACTCGCTCTCCCTTATTCTGATTGGTCGGTAAGCTGAAGTGGGGGAGAATGAACGGGGTACGACACAGATGTACCCAAGTTACATGATAGTGACCTGTCACTCTTCGGAATGCCTGGTACATGGTACCAGGGGTTCTAGAAGCCAGCCATTGGATAACTACATACCTTCACTATAGGATACTTATAGTTTGCATTGCAACTCAAGCTAAGCGTACCTATAAATATGCACAGTCTAAAAAGTACCTTTAACTGGCTACTTCGCTCCCTTTGACAAGGGACCTGTAAACTGCCGCTCATTAAGAGTGTGTATACTCTCGGAAGCCAGCTTCCTCAAGCGCAAGGTGTTGTGTGACGTCCCATTAAATACTGATTCGGCCTAATATTCGCTTTAACATTAACGCCTTGTTCGAAATGGACTGCATTGATCGTTTTCAGTTTCACAAAAAACATCATTTTTGGTTACCTGCTGATGACGCTACCGTTCCCCAAATTCCAACTTTACCTCAGTACATTCTGTGGTGGGCAACAAATCTGCCCTTCGCCCCCATTATCTCTGCAGGGGACATGGCTAATCCCAATTTCAAATTAGGCGGTGATTACAGTATCGAGCGTTTTAGAACTGCCTGCGCATTTAAGCACCTGCATTTCAGTGGCACTAAATTTCTGCCTCCTCCATTACCGCTGTTGGCTCAACATCTATTTGTTGGGTCTACATCTGTGGAAATGAACCTGGTGTAACCTGAGCAAGTCGTTTTTCGGCGAGAACTAAAGCGGTGTGCTCTTCAACAAGCTTCCGACAAGCAGTCAATAAGAGCGGCTGCTTTGTAGCTGCAATAAATGCATGAGCTTTAGCACTGCTGTCGTCACTAAAATTCTGAAATGCTAGTTGATCCTGCACCACTCGGTTTTGGCCGCGTAGAATATCGTTTTTGGTCCTGATAGATTCAACAATCTCAGCAGCAATGTCCAGTTTGATCACTGACACGGGTTTGATTTCGTGTCCTTGCTGTGGCGAAGTCGGTGAAACTTTTTACCGCCTCAGGGGGTGTATAGCGCAACCCAGCGACGTTGCTGAGCCAGCAGATTCCAGGAGGGCACCGCGCTTGGTCATCTGCACCAGGATTCGGGTACTTGCGCCAGGATGATAGGTCCTGCGTTAGGATAAACACGATCCGAGTGTGGAAGTAGGGCGTACAGGTAGCGAGATGACTCCCTGGGAAGGTCTTGGCGTGTGTACCTTGTGTATCCCTATCGGCTCGTTTATCTTCGACGGATAGGCACTCCACCAGAGTAGTTGGGGGGGGGGGGGGGGCTTGAACAATTATAACCTAATGAAGAAGTGCGGGGCAAGCATCCACTCCCAGAGGCAGCCTCGAGCCCTCAAAGGTAATCCTGGCGTGGATGTCCTCACCAGAATGTGGGAAACCAGAAGTAGTACGCAAGGACACAGATAAGTCGTGTACAGTATCCCAGGTGCAGTTCTGGACTGGTTGATAACCAGCAAACAGAGTTATATACAAATATGTAGTAATATGCAGCTGTCCAAATATTACAGACCCGGAGCGGGGGGTCTCACACACTAGGCTCACTCGAGTCTAAATTCAGGCACCTAGCAGCTCGAATACTCACAATACAAACGCGCACCTCCTCAATTAAGAGGAAAAATTCGCTGTAATCCAGGATACGGTCAATCCACACAGCAGTCAATACAAATTCCCAAAAAGGTGACTACTTAGCACTTCAGAAATACACAGGTTAATATGAAATGGACAAAGCACTAACAAGTAAGTGACCCAAGTAGGATATGAAATAGGTGGGTGGGTCACTCCAGGATATACGATCGCTGGTCACCACCTAACTGGACTTGAGTATAGGTGGAGTTCCAGCGAAGCGATCAGTCCTTCTTGATCAACTTGCCCGGAATGGGTGGGGGCAAGGCGGTGTGATTGCTTCTTCGCGACGCTTGCCCTTCCTGGCTTATTCCACGCCAAACACTTGTGCTCAACGGGGAAAAACGAACTCTGTTTAAAATTATCAGTAGGTCCTAGATCTTCTGTCTTCTTGAGCTTCGTACACTCATCATGGAGTTCTTCTTCAAGTCTTCGTAAAACATCTTGTCTTCAGTATGGGTACTTTGGTCCTCGTATTGTAGTCAGTTCTGGCTTCTTGTAGTCTTCATTTGGGTATGGCTTGAGTCGAATATCTCGGTCTCAGTAGGGGATGGTCTTGTCGACTCGACAGGGTCGTGCCTGGGTGCGCTCCGAGCGTGGTTGAACTTCAATCCTGTGTGCCACTTGATTGCGATACCAACTTATCTTCTTGGTACTTGTTCATCCAGGCTCGCACAGTCACACACTTGTTCTTGGCTTGGGTAAATGTTCTTCGATGGCATTGTGTCTTGAATAAGCGCTTGTTACTTCCGCGAATGCACGTCATCTAGGCGCGGATTGCTCAAAGACTGGTACTGCGTCGTTGTCTCGGTACGGAATGCACTTGTTGCGTGTTATAGCATAGCGAGAGGCTTGATTCACTTGAATTCAGCTTGTAATCCTGACGTGGAAGCACATACGGCTGTATCTTTGCGTATTTGACCGCGTAATCCTGGCATGGGTATGTCCAGGGTCCTTTCTTGCCCACTAACCACCGTGAACGCGTACAGGCTTCATTCTTGCACACTTCTCACACGTAATCCTAGCGCAGCGGTATCCAGGGTTCCTTCTTGCACACTAGTCGCCTGTAATCCGTAGCGAATCCTGATATAGACAGCCAAGTCAGTATTCATCCTGGCGAAGGCGGCCAAGCTATCGCACATCTTGGTAAACATCCTCACGGTTTGCGTGGATTCTTGGTGGACGGCGTCGGTACGGCGCGCTAACGGTCAACATAATGTACGTAGCGTCTTCTTTCTTGGTTTCATACGTCCTTTACGGCGTCCGGCGCATGTTTTGCTGGGATCGGAGAAGTCTGGGGAGTCGTTTCGTTCTTTGTTGGGCGGAACTACAGCGAGAGGAGGTCGTCCAGGGATACGTTCTTCTGGATACCTTTCCGCCAGTCTTTAGGCACTCTTCGTAAGGGAAAGTCCGGGGCCGGACCGAAGCGTCTTCTCGCATTCCTGGATATGCATCTCCAGGAAGCACGCTTTCCAGGCAATTTCGGGCCCATCTGCATTCAGGCGCCAACTTCTTTCCACCATCCCACTTGTACCAGTCTCGGTCCATGTCACAAGGGTGCGGCCGGGACAGCATCCACCAATAAGCCAATCATCGTCCATCGTTATCTCCAAGTCGTAGTCGTGACACCACAGCATCGCCGAGAAAATTCCAAACCACTTCGTCACATTTGATTTCATGTCCTTCACGCTTTGCTTCCTTGTTACCACCAGCCAATTGGAGTTGTTGACGCGTCTTGTGATAGCGCAGAAGGCGTGCGCTTCTTAGACGACACTGTAGCAGTACAGCCGACCCATTTAGACTTCTCTCATAGAGCTTCCCAGATGTGCAACAGTCTGAAGGCGCTTCCGCATGAGTCCATGTAGAGTATAAGTGCTGCGTTGATGTAGTTTTCTCCGTCCGGCCTGAACGAACGATAGCCTTCGCTTTAGGGTAGCAGCCACAGAGATAGATACTTTCTTTAGGACGGTGTTTCACCATTGCGACGTGATGCTGTCGTCCCCCCTCTTTCTTTCTGGATCGCTTACTGCATCATTAAAAGCATCCGAATTTTTACGATAGAATAGGATCGACCTTTTCTGGTACTTACCAACGATGGGATCTTCGCTGACATGAGGAGAGCATTGGCAGAGAAGTAGCTGATCTTCTTTGGCGAGAGACTTTCCACGTCCCGCCGGTGAAGTTGAGCAGGATACAGGAGCACAGGTGGTAGCAGCTCATGATGTGGAGCTGGGGACGTTGAGACGGCAGCAGACGAGGGAGGGGCCGCTGTAGCAGGGAGAACATGTCTCGCATCGACAGCAGGAGACTGCCGTGTAATTGAAGAAGAGCCATTGCTTCACGAACTGACTTGTTAGCGCCGATAAACCCTTCAACAGATATGTCATTTTTTTTGTTGAAAAGCAAACTTTAAAGACTATTATCAAAATTGTATCTATACGGTGTGGAATTTGTTGGCCTTTTCTTTCCAAATCTCGTTTTTAATGGAATTCTAGTTGACAGGTGGAGGTGCTTTTAATAGAGCCTTCTTGCTCTCGTGATATAAGTTAAGTATGACTATCAATCCTCAAGAGACAGCAACTTCAATCCTGTCAAAGGATGCTTTCCTGATCAAAACCATGCCTAACCCTCTGACACTGAACGAGCGCACCCGCGAGCAGCTCGTTCATGTGCCATTCCGGGTTCTCGACTCGGTAAACAGTCGAGGTTCCAAGTACGTGACCTCCTGAAGCTCATTCGTGTCGTAACCCGTCGCCAGAGTTACGCCGCTCCACATGACAAAGGGGAAGACGAGTGGCAATAAGTAGCGGACGGGCTGAACGACGCGGTTGATGCCGCGCTCTCCCTCCTAGCAGACCGAGACAAGGTTGCTGCGCTACTCAGGAAGCACAAACGAGCAACGGCAGCGAGTCGACAGGCGAGCGGGATTGTGGAGAAACACCCTACCTCGTGGAGACTTACCTTCAACTAAAGACTCGTTTCGAAGAGCGCCAACAGGCCGAAAGGGACAAGAAGAACCACATGCTGAAGGGGTTGACGTTTGTAGATCCTAAAGCAATGCGAAAAGCAGCAATGAGGTACGAGAAATATGTTTTTTAGTTGTATTGCAATTTATAGTCTTACTATTGTCGAAGACTGGAGTATCGCAAAACATGACCCAACGGACCAGTCACACTGGATAGGGAGGGCGACCACGACGATGCCAGTGATAAGCAAGGCGGTTTCGAACCTTCCGAGCACGTTGCACTCGACGAGCGCAGGGAGCTGCGGGGACTGCTTGTCAGTGCTTACAGTAGCGAAGAAGAGGTAAACAAGAGAAGACTAATGCAGACGAAGTTACTGAAGAAGAGGGAGGCAAAGACGAGGTCAGTCACAAAGTAGGAAGACGGCGCTTTGTAGCGAGTGAGATCTGAGAGAGAGCAGAGGCAATGATGGAGAGAGATAGAGAGGCTCAAGCTGCTTGAGACGCCGCGATTACGAAGGCTGTTGAAGGCTTGGCAACCAACACCCACATGCTTCTCCAATTTCGATCCCGTGGCGCCATCGGCAACAGCGACGCTCAATAAGTTAGCGGAAAAGTGGACTTCACTCAGCTCTTCTTCAGCGATATTTTTCTAATTTGGTGCATCTCGTTTTAAACGGAGCGCGATAAGTTTATAATTCATTTATTTACTATCCTGCATTTCCCATGCCAAGCGATGCTTCTCTTCGCTTCGTTACTCAAGACCACCTGGTGGACTTATTGGTGGCCACACTCTAAGGGCGTTATGTCACGAGGCACATTTTTGTAATAAGGGCAAAACAATATCGTAGAATACCGAGCCTGCTCGCGCGTCCTCGCTACCTGCTTCACGGATTACCAAACGCACAACTACTCTCATACTCTGAAACGGACTCGAGCTCCTGCTTGACCTCCCTCGGTGCCGAATACTAAGCCGTCTACTAAAGTTATTGCATGCCCTTCGAAGAAATACAGGGTACTATAAATGATGGCACCGAATAGTAAGCCGTCTACTAAAGTTATTGCATGCCCTTCGAAGAAATACAGGGTACTATAAATGATGGCACTCTATTTCCTAACTCACGATTAGGTACTCGGAGATGATCACTGGAAAATGTTTGAATATCTAACAGATATTAAGCCATCAACACCAGCAAGAGGGATTGGAGTGTTGTAAAGCTACATGCTAACATTTACTATTCGATTCACACTTTGTCGATGGTGTCCAGCGGTTCATCGATAGCACTGTCACCGCCGTGGTTGTTGCCAACAACATGTCCATCCAGGGTTGATTTTGACCATGCGTCGTGAAACTTGGATTCATAGACATCGTGTCTGCTGATAAACCGGTCGCTAGGTTTATCATTCAGCTCGCACTTACCGATGGTCTTCGTTACCACGCCCACAGGAACCTGACGCCATACCGGCGTGACCCAGGAAAGGACGGTCTCAATAGGTGGTGGGCGTGGATTACTACCACGGGCGTATGTCAGTTAATCAGGGCGCTGCCAAACGTCAATGAGAATTGCCATTCGGTCCTTAAAAGACTTGAAGATTCCGACATCGCCTGCGTGCAAGTAACGTGTGATCGTTCCTGAAATGACAGTCATTTTAATGTTCTTGTCAGCACCGCTGCTTCACGGTGCTCCCAATATGCGCTCGCGTGGAATCCCGCGCGATCCATTAGAGATATTTCGCAGTTTGGAATCCATTCACATTCCTGTATAATTAGCCTAATCACTAACAAAAAAACAAACGGGCTAAAGAAGCCACCACAAGGAATTTGTGCTGCGGAATTAATGGTTGTGAGGAACTCAGTCGTCACAACGAGACCATCGCAGGAATCGCCACAGCTATGGATCCATAGCGGCGCAACTGCAGTGCAGAAGAAGACTTAGTTCTGCTTCACCAAGTGCTTAGCGAACGTCCATTTGCGAAAGAGAGAGGGAAAACACTGGCGGCATGGTAAATCTTGCCGCTCGACTGGTCAACGACGACAGCTTTACGCCAAACAAACTGCGCCGCAAGAATGCTCAAGCTAGCTTTGACAAGCTGTCCATGCAAAAAAGACAACAGAATGCTGTTGCCCTGGCTGCGTTGGGTGTCGATGAGGAAGAAACCGAGAAGGATATCTTACTTGACGAACCGATTGCCCTCACTGACGACCACGCAGACGCTGTAACCGACGAAAAGGAAGCTCCCAAGCGCAAACGAGACGCTGATGATGCATGTCGCTTACAGCACGTCGTCTTGCAATGAAGAGCTTGCAGAATAGAGGTGGGTCTCCCAAGCGAGCGAAAAAGGAAGAAGAGCTGAAGAGGTTTCTGCTTGAGCTGAAAACGATGGAGCACAAGGAGAAGAGAGATTCTCGTAAACATAAAGCTAGAGAGCGTGCTCGTGGGCGCGACGAAAATAGAGTAACCTAGCGGAAGTGTTTGGGACGCATTTTAGCAAGTAGTTTAGCCAACTCGAATTATAACTAGCTACTTAAATCTAGATACCCTGATAAGGGTGGAGACTTCAAATCAAAATACTTGCTGATCTTGTTTCCCCCATAGTAGTAACAGGGACAGTGACAGTTTGTAAGAAGCATACTTACCTTGACGCAACTTTAACTTTTCTAGAAGTCGATAAACGCCCATTGAGTTTTAAAAATTGAAAATTCCCATTCTACACTTCCACGAAGTGAGCTCATTGCTACATTACAAGCTTTTTCACCTTCCGTCAATTGGGTCTTCTTGAAGCCCGAGGCAATAAAGCGTTGAACTTCATTTGCCGGATCTCCATACAGTACGAAGCCGTCAAAAATATCTTCACTAGCCCCTAGAAACTCTCTTAGATTGCTCTCATTTAGCAGCATGATGTCATCCCGCTTTTCCTCAATAGACCCCCCGAAATGAATGGCTAGTCCGACAGGAACAACCACGGCTTGGTGGTTGAGGTCGTGCATTCTGTTATGTCTTAGATATACTTGCTTTCGGAGGGTTTTGCGGCGGCCTGACCACAAAAAAGACGGCAGATAGCATTCTTAGTTCCCTTGATGAAACCGAACACATTGCGCATGGTCGACCTCTTGTCATGACCAGCACGGGCGTAGCAATGTATGTTTTTCTTGCAGATCGCCTCTAGAAAGTAAATGAGAGCTTCAAAGCGCTTGTAAAGCCAGAAGACTACATGTTTCACATGTCATAATACAATCGAACACATCGCATATGTATCCACGAACATTACGTATCAACCCTTTTCTTAAGTACGGTTAGCTCAAATAAGTATACAGCGTACCCAAGTGTGCGCAAACACGGCTGATTGCTGCTTTCGAGCGGCCGGACTGGGTCAGGACGTCGTAGTTGCGGCGTTGAGAACAGGATATAAAGGGCCTCCGTGCGATATAGCTTGTCGCGGTGCGCATTGATCATGAACTCCACGAGGGCGAATAGCTCTGCGAGCTGACAGACGCCGGCCTTATCATACCTTAAGTCCTTCTCACAGTTGACGTCCATCTTGCCGCTTAGTACGAAGCGGATTGCGGGGATGATGGGGCGCTCAGGGCGGTCACGGTGGTCATCGTGGACGTCCAGTAGCCGAAGATCAGTGACCACTGCTACTGAGCTGTTTGCGACAGCCGTCAGCACTAACGGCTCAATAAGTCGAATGGCCCAGGCACCTCTCAACTCTCAAAACATGTATCTATTTGGATAGGGAAGGGTGTGAGGGAAATGCAGTTGCGAAATGTTCAATTTCCGCTCTCTATACCATTCCCCCATAAAGTTATTCCCGGTCTTGAGGGAATGGGAGCAGAAAACTGCGAAAACAATCTATTGCCCTTCCATTTTGGGTCACAGAAGGAAGTTGCCAATCCATCCATTGGTGCAGCAGGCCTTGGTCGACCCATGCTCGAGGTTGCAAGGAGACATAGTAGCCTTTAAGCCCCCTCATAGGCCCTCGATTCTTTCACTTCCAGACCAAACGGCAACTTTTTCCCGGAATCGGTTACTACCAATGCCGCTGCACATGGAATCGAAACCGGTACACGGAATGACGACATGACGCCAACCCAGCTCACCGACGGTTCGATTGCGGGGTTCTCGAAGTAAATAGTGGTCTCCTCAATGAGGATGGTCCTGTCTCTATTCATGACAGACTGATGGCCACAAAGAACCCGCATTTAAGATACAGCGCTGTTAACGAACACTTCATCCGTCAAAGTCGGCAGGTTGGTACGACGGCGTAGGCCAAGATTATTGCTCTCCATGAACAAGTTTACCCACGGGTCTGACGCGGCAAACCGAATTAGATTTTCTTCGTGCTCGTCTTCAGAGCGACTCTCATGTAACAGCACCCGATCTTGGGCGGCAATCCAGCCGCGTGACACCTTCTCCGTGTTGATGCGACGGTCGTATATCATGTCTACAAGAGTGCCCTCCGCCTATCCAAGAACAGGACAACGTCCTCCACCTTCATGACGCCGGCGAGTACCGTTTTCCGCGAGAATTTCATCTCCCTTGCGCCACCACGGACAGAAAGCAGCAGCGGTAATACGCCAGCCACTCTGGCGAAAATGGATTTCAAATGCGGGTCGATCGACAGAACGGCGCCGTGCTACGAGTCTCGCCTGCACGGGCTAAATATGCTCAACCATTCATGGCCTTCAGTGAGTCTGTACCCATGCAACCGGAGGTTTGCTAGTTTCATGCGCCAAAAAGCTAGCAAGACGAAAACGTGTGGATCTCAGCACCAAGAGGCAGGTCATCGACTGGATTGCTACGGAGGGGGGGGGGGGGGATCCGTCCCGCACAGAATTGAGCATGCGATAGGATTTGGTCGGACGGTTTTCTATTTCAGCGCACTCTATTAAAGGATACTCTTATTTATAGTACCCTGTATTAGGGTCCTTTTATTCGTAGGGAATACTAATACTTTACGGTATACTATTTGGTATTCTACGTTATTAACCAATCCACAATCGAGATCTATTGTGACGTCGTTGTGGTTTGTCAAAAGGCACACCGTACAGTACTATGTGCATTTAAGTACGAAATATTGTGATTGGTGTAACTTCATTTAACAAAATGCTGCAGTCGTGATGAGGTGAAGTCCACCCGTCCCTATGTGGACGGTACTACTGAGAGCGATGCCCCCGAGAGGGTTAATAAGAATGAGGATCTAATGACACGCCGATAAGACTACTATTTACTACGGTCGAATTACTTATAGCTCTAGGTCATGGGGCCCAATAGTGGCGTGCTTCATGCGACGCTCGATCATCCAGAGTGGAAAATAATTATTTGATTCTTATTAGGTACGACGCATTTAGCCTGTTTCGGAATAAACGCCAAACCCTAACCCGAAGTGCATTTGGATGTGCCTTTACGATAATACCAGCACTGTCATATTCTGGGACAAACCGTCAGTTCAACACGCATCCGTTATAATTGTAACATGGAGTTCTATCGTATTAGAGTATTTGCGAAGGTTGGGGTTTTGCCAGAATTGATATACATGCTCGCCACCATTCGTCGAGTGCAGGCCTACATCGCCGGTGCCCTCACAAATCTCAATCACAACACCGTGTCCGATATTTGCTTGGATAATTTAGTATTTTACATTACAAATAGTATCTATATTATACATTATGTTGAGATCAAATCATGGCAACCACCGCGTTTTTTGGACAGGGCCAGCATAACATACCTCCCATATCCCATTACCGATGTACTGCAGAACTCCATGGGATCACCATCTCTACAGGCTTGAAGATGGTATTGCAAATGACTGTGTAGCGTTGATCTGGAGCTATCTCCACGGTTTTGCGCTATCCCATCAGCAATGATTTCAGCACTAGTCGCCCCATCTTCCTTTGCTTCGTCACCCGCTTTCACCGCTCAACTGTATAACTGTGCTCTTCACCACAACCTTTGCTACCCCGCCTTCGCTTCACCCTATAGTCTTTTGCTGCCCTGCTCTTCAATTTTGTTGTAAAACCGTATCCTACAGTGTTACAACAAATTAGCACCCTCCTTTTCTTACCACCCATAGATTGGGACGATTGCCTTACTGAGTACCTCCAAGAGAATGCGCTGACGCTACGGGTTTTTAGCTGACGCCTCTGTGCCGCGCTGTCAATTTAGAACCCCTTATCTTGATGCCGTCGATTTGAGGAATAAGCGGCTGGTGGCTGTGAGCAGTCGATCGTGGTGGGCGAATAGTACCCGTTTTAACTCTTTTAACCAAGAAGCTCCGATTTCATATCTAAATCCATGCATCCGGCTGTGTACATACCTAATATTATCTTAATTTCACTTTACCGGTACAAGGACAAATGTCCCGTACAAATTCATAGCATCATTACTTCTTACGTTGGAGCTCCAACAAAACATAGATGCTGCGCAACACGTGGGTTAGGGTAAACTCCTCTAATGTTTACGTAACTAGATATGTGAACTACGAGGCTGACCAACTTTTGTGTGGACTTTTTTGGCACTCGAAATTTCGCCCAACTGGAATTCCCGAAAGATACCGTTGCGCGCTGTCTTGGAGTCACTACCCAACGCTACAAGACGCACGTTCGAGAGGGTGATAATTACCCCTAAGCCACACGGCAACACCGGGATGCCCGAATCGCCCCGAGTACGGAGAAAGCCAGATCTTGGCATCAAATGATGTGTGAGCAAAGTACACGTGCTGAGTTGGTATATTCACACATCGATAGGCTTGGTCAACGTGCCAAATCGAAAATCCCTCTCGTGAAGCCAGGAGTGTCAATAAAAAACGACAATAAGAAATCCATACATAGGTGGACTCAGCCGCCATAAGCACTATAGTCATATAGGCGATAGAAAATTCAGCAGAGTTAGCAAATATTATCAACATGGATGCAAGGAGCTGCTACCGCCGTTTATCAAAGCAAAACCTTGTTTAAGTGCGCATGCAAATATTAATGTACGCAGATACTGAATCTCTTTTCTACTAATAATTTCAGAACCGAAAATAGCTCGACCGCGAGAGGAACGTATTTCCCTCAGTCGTAACCATCACCTTGGGCCACGAGCTCACTAGGAATGCCGAACGATGCTTGTGTGGAGCTGCGTCTGATAACAGCTTCACCAACGTTTCATCCAGAGCTCTACTTTTAACTCAATAGCTCGACGACATTGTGTCGTAGACGAATACAGCTATCAGCTGTAAATCCATCATGACACTACACCAATGTGTTACAACGAAATTCACAGGAGTGAATAGCTTCTCGCTGGATTTTCCGACAAAAAGAACTTTCATGCTGTCAGCGGAAACGTAGCCCTTCATGACACGGCCTACAGCGGGCGGGCAGATTGCAATTACGGCTGGCCTCGATCCATAAATCGATTCTGACACCACACCGATGTGTTACAATGCAATTCACTGGAGCGAATATCTTCTCGGTTTCTTCAGTGAGAAGATCTTTCATGCTGCCTGCAGAAACCATTCATGATAGGATCGGCCGCGGACGGGCCGATAGCAATTATCTCTGACCTCGATCCAGACTGCTTTCCCGCGACAATGCTTATGGTAAAATGCCCTACTTTGTTTTAGCGACGAATTCCAGTAATTCTGCTTACACCGCTCATATTCATTTATTTAGTTTTCTAAATAAGTCAAACAAGCTAAAATACAATTGCCGACTAAAATAAGAAATTGGAGGACTAGATGCACGGACAACAGACTCAGGTTGAGATACCTTCCTTCTGTGTAAATGGAGCACTTTGGGGCGATGATGCCGTCAACGTCGATAATGGCTCGCCGACGAACGACAGTGATTGCTTATAAGACTGTGAAGACACTATGGAGCTACGAACAGGCACCCAAAGCCCCAAACAAGTTTTTCGATTCGTTTTTGCCCGCACCATCACGAGATGATATCGCAAACTGGATTTCTACGGCGTGGTTAAATCGGACAACTTGTAACGGTTTGTCATTACAGCAACGTTTCATCGATGTTTTCGTATGCGCCGAAGTCTGTTCGAGTACATTGTCAAATCTCTTGTAGAGGACGACCAGAGCAACTACTTCCTTCAACGGCCTGATGCTACTGGTATGCTTGGCTTTTTGCCAGAGGAAAAAGTGATGTGCGGATACGGCAGACACTTACAAGGATACGACGAACAAGAAAAATGAAATCGACGACTTGTCCAATGCCATTGAAGCCTCAGAATGGATGTAGCCGGTGATTCACGTCGACTGTAGATTCGTGACTGCATTCACCATATTGTATCTGCATTTAGGTTTTTGCTTTGCGCTAGGCTAACCACGTTCCCCGTATGCGTGCCAATTGTGTTTAATCAAGTCGTTTTGTAACTGGTAGTGCAATATATCATTCTCAGTTGTCTGGAATGCTTCGACGATATTCATGACAGGGCATGATTCACTTGCAACCGCTGGTGCCGGGCTGACCCACCCGTCTTGGAACAAGTAGTCTTGGGCGTACGTGGTGTCACCGAGCTTATCCTCTATGATCATTTCGTGCAGAATAATACAGGCAATCATAACGTCGCCGATTTCTGTCAATCGGTCGCCGATAGCTCCCCACAATTGCAGGGGATCACGGGAATTCTAAAGCGCTGCTGAAGTACACGAAATGCGCGCTCTACGTCTTTTCTGACTGATACCTGCCACTTTGCGTACCCGCGTCGTTTGGCAGAGCTTGGAGCACTGGTACGCTGCTGAAAGATGCTTCATCTGGGATAGATCCCATGAGTGCGATAGTAAGCGTGGTCGTAGGTTGCTCCGTCGACGGTAAATTGGCTTTCAGTTCCTCTCCGTTGATGAGGTCGTCAATAAGCGGAGAACGCTCCAGCACATTTAAATCATTATTTGCTCCTGGTGCCCCGAAAAATGCTTTTCATATCCACAATGAACGAGAGGCTACGGCCTTCAATATCAAAAGTAGATGCCTTCTCCTTGCCTCAAAGCGCACCAGCCCACGCAGTAGGACAGTTTTTCCATGTCCAGTTCATACAGCCGAGACTTCCGATCATTCCGGGGAAGCCGCGAGCGATATTTTCTGCTATTAGAGCCTCCATATCATACTGGGTTGGCTTGCGAAGATATTCAGCACCGAATAAACGAAAAACACTACTGTGAAACGTTTTCAGCGCCTCGATAACCGTGGATTCACCGATTATTATCAGCTCATCTAGTTGGTCTGCTCTTGATCGATAAACCAGTTGTCGTAAGGCCCGGCCGTCTCGCCTGCCCCTCGGCATACTTGTCTCCCGTCTTGAAATCAACATCCATGATCTTAGCAAGAATTGCTTTTTGTTGTAGTGCAAAGAACGCTTTTGATTATTCGCTATCCGGTGCTTGCATGAAAATATTGAAGTGAAGCTGCTGCTCTATCACCACCGCCTTTTTTCTCCGATGCAACCACGAAGCGCATATGCATCTCGTCCGACATTGACGTCTTGCCTCTCTGCTCACTGCGTTTCGAAGATCTATGCCCAGCCGGTCTATTCAACGCGTTTTCGTCGGCCACTTTGCGCTTGCTACCGCTGCTTGCAGTAGTTGTTAGCTTGGCGGTCCACTTGGGTTTATCTCGTAGAACCTTTCACGCTGCCATGAACTCAAACGGTTTTTTTGTGGCGAGCTGCATAGATGCTTGCTGCGCTTTCGAGATACTTTTCGTCGTTCCAGCCCGAATGATCTCTGCTCTTCACCTTCTTGTATATTCCCTCGAGCTTGGTCACTTCGGGTTGAATCTTCTTCCATCTGCCACTTATTGCGGTCACACCGCGCTCGTCCGTATCGGGGCAACTTATGTTCGAGCTAATGTTGGTAAACACCACTATAGAACGACTCCTTTCTCTGCCCCGTACCTATTATCGAGTCTTCCGATGTCTCTATCCACGACAGACACAGCTGGACAGTGTCTTCGTCACTCCAGTCACGGCCCTTGCCCATGTTTTTGCGATCTTCCAGCCGGATTAATCTTTGAAGCCATCGCCCCCCCCCCCCCTCAAAAAAAAAGTTGGTCCTATTTTACGACCCAAGTTTCGTCCGATGGCACCTCCTGAAGTTAAAACTGCCATTACGATCCTCCGGTGGAAACTTTAAAAACTTGGCAAAGTCTCAATCGCCCCACTTTTAAGACAAGACCGACGTTAGGACCCACCGGTGGAGATGCTTTTATGACAGGGAAATGCCGGTATACAAAAGTACTTATATAAAGTCTTACGTAATAAATCCGATTTAGAGCCGATTTAGAAAATAAGGCCCGATAGGCCCCTTTCGCTGGTCACTGGCTCCTCTGTAAGCCCTAGGTAGGATCGCGATATATAGGTTACAGGCTTTTGGAAATTAAGGCCCTAAAGACCCGTTTTCGTTGGCCATTTGCTCCTCTGTAGGCTCTGGGTAGGAACACGCGATTATAGGTTACTGGCTTTTGGAACAGCCGGCATATATACCTTCTGAAAATACCTTAGTTGGTACGCTTTTTATCGCTCTCAACTACCTCGTACAGCAAAGTAAGCGCTTTGCAAGAAGAGAGCTCTACTTGGCATGGAATACATAGATTTAGCACTACTCTATCATGTTCATGCTATAGACTATGCATTTCTGCCCCTCTGGGTAGGTTATATTAGGCCATATTTAGGAGCAGAGGCCCAACGTAAACCTTAAATCGGGCATTTTGGCAGAAAGGCACAATATAGTGTGTAGGGGGCGTATACTGTTTCCCACCACAGCCCCCCCCCCCCCCCCCCCCCCCCCCCCCCCCGCCGTTGCCAGCAAGTGCGGGCGCCGTACCGGATTTCGAATGGGAGATCCACAACACGACGCACCGAAGCGCCGTCGACATGTGAATAATGTCAACGAAAGTAAGCCTGGAACGAGCGGGGGGAGGGGGGGGGGGGCACTATCAAGGACGTTGTTGTTATTACGTCGCTTCCGACAACTACGCGGTTTTGACACATGGTGGCCAGCCGGCTGTCCACACATGTCCTGGAGAAGGTGGGAAAAGAATGGGAAAGGTACATGAACTCTATGAGGATCACAACGTGCGAGAAGACGTCAAGTGTTTCAATTTGGAAAGTTTATTGCTCCACGATGTATTCAAGTGTCACGATGTAGATTGGACGTGTACCTGTTTGTTCTACAAAAGCAACCACTTGAGGATGTGGACGATTATTTTGAGGATTCTATATTTTCGAAAGTAGACCCGGTGGATGCGGTCGAGACGGCTAGCCTAATGAACGAAATGGAAACTTGATCTACTGGCGGAATAAGTGACGACAGCGCAAGCGACGTTGAAGTGCCACCGACCCAGCCAGATCAGACACCACCAATGCAAGCACAACAATCTGCTTCTTCTGAGCCGCAAGCACACCGTGGCTCTGGAAACAGCGACCACGATATTCGCCGCGACAATTCCCCAGTAAAAGAAGCACGACAAGTCGATATCATCAGTGTCCGCAAACCGAAAGTTCGAGGGGGATCCCGATCTACAAGCAAACAACTGCGACAGACCAAGCTTTCGTCAAAATCAGATCGTCTAACGATACACAAAAACCCTAGTGGCCTAACTGTTTTGCTTGACTAACTGGTGACTTGGGCACGTCAGACGCCAAATATCAACCAAGTTATGGAAATGGTGGACAAAACTCCAGTGCAGCTGGATGGCGCATACCTGAGGGCGCGTGCAATCGAGTGTCACTCACTGGGAAGCAATGCATCCAACTGATTACATGCATACCTTCGTGATTCCAGTGGGTCTTACCCGATCGATGCAGGAAGCTTTAATAGCTGCCAGGAGCGAGCACAAGCAACCTGATGGTCTGGATGAAAAAGTGCAGAAGCAAGGAATCGTCCTGGATCTCGTCGCTTTTTTTCTATCCTAAACTCTGGAAGTTAAGCAGGTATGGTTGTTTTTTCTATTATAATCGCTGTATCATGGTTGCTGTATCATGGTTGCTATATTATGGTTGCTGTATTATGGATTTTTGTAATTGCTAACGCTTGGATCGAGCTGATTTGTGCATTATTTAACAGGATTTTACTCTATCAAAGCCATGGCTTGAAGACCGCAAGTGGCTCGAGCAGAACTGGAGAAGTATCGATGCCGACGTGGGCATGTTTGCTTCGATGACGAGATCGGCTGGTCTCTCAGCCGATGGTGTGCGTATTCGCCACCAAATTTTGGCAAATGAAATCCAGATTTTCGCCAAATCAATTGCTGTCCGAATATGTGGGTCTATTAGGAAGGGCAACAATCAGATTTGAAAATGTCGTGGGGGGAGAGGGGGGGGTCTGTCGTGGGTGGCTAAACGATAGTCCCATCGACTTTTGCTTGACAGCGATTGCGGAATCAGTTGGGAAATACTATGTGGTTTCTGCTCTCTGTTGGATTTCGGGGTGGCCTAAACCCCTAAGAACTCGCTCGTAGACGTCAAGTTCACAGTTCATCCCATGAACTTAAAAGGAAACCATTGGGGGATTATTATCATCCGTCTCAGCAGTTATGAGAGCGCCATGAAGATCAAAGTGCATGTTTACATGTACGAACCTTTGATTGACGATTACGATCACAATGAAATGGAAACAGTTTGGGAGGGAATACCACAAGAAGAAGGAGACACAGGGAATGAAGGAAGAGAAGGACTCTGCGTTTTCGTTGAACGGTGGCACCAGGCGTCTATACCAGCAACCAAGCTTGATTCTTACTCTACCGAGTGGGTCCAAGCCCCACAACAACCTGACTACGCTAGCTGTGGTGTCTTGGTGGTTGCCCAAGTACACATCTAACGTGGAGCGGAAGAAGTATCGTGTGTCAAAGAATGACATCAAGGTGATGCGCCTGCGGATGCTATGGATAATTCTGCACCATTCGGAGGAACGAGCCATGTCGAAGTTGGACTCATCTAACGTAAGTAAGATCGACCAAAAGCTAAAGGACGAATTGAAGTAGGTAGTTTGATCTGTATTAACACATTAATACAACCATACTTGTTAACCACGCAGACGGTTAATTGTCATTTCTAAACGCACTCCAAATGATAGAATACCACCGTACATGGACTCTCCGGGGCTCAAACTTGCTGCCAGCTCGTAACTGCGTTCTTGGTCGTCCTCAATGGCGGTCTGAAACTCCAGTTGAATGGCATGTAGTTTGTTCAGGGCCTTGCGCATCTTATCCACCTTTTTCTGCATGTCCGCAAGGTGTAGGAGTCGAGCGTGCACCAGCTCGCGCGCCAGCGCCTTCTCTTCCACCTTAGAGATATTTACGCGATTCGCTAAGTGTGTATGTATGTGGTTCACGCGGTGTCGTGTGGAATACAGAAATCTGTGTGAAAACACATGTAGATGTGGTACACACGTTTAAAAAGTGTGCGGATTTTTCGATATTTAGACTTTTTGTTTGACGAATTCGCCGTAATTTAAAAGAAATTAGCGAAGTTTCGGTTGCAGTTAGCATTATGGTTGCCCCATTGTCTGTCGTGCTGTCGTTAATTAATGATATTCTGGTTGCGCTAACGCCGTTCCCCAATGGTAATACCATCGCTAAAAAGAAAAAATGGGCTAATTGCTTTTGCTTAACAGGCGCTGTCGTTACGCATGTACACAAACCCGTGCACCGAATAAATTCACTTTTGCATACAGTATAAGCAACGACGCGAAGCGAAACTCAGAGTGGGCATTTGTATAGGCCTAGAAAAGGTAAATAGCTACAGCGCGAAGGCCTGCGTAGATCCTGAGCCGCGGCGCTACAGCCCGCTTCCCATACTCGGTGTTTTTATTTGAAGGGCTTTCTTAACGCGAAGAGTCGCGAAATGTACATAGGATACTTAACATCTGTAATAATTCCCGGGCGAAATATCCAATCGACACTCGACAAAGCGGGAGCCACTCCGCTGGAACATATAGCCAAGTGTATTGTAGAAGGTAAAGTGTAGCGTGAGTCTCAAGACTGATGGTAACCAGCTTGAGCTCGTTGTTAGCTTATCTCTAAGGCGTCCGTCAGGAAGTTCGCTAGGAAAACTATTAAGAAGATGATAAACATTTGGCCTGGTTCCTAATATGTAACCCGGGTCGGGCATTGGCAGCCCAACCGGTAAGACATGAAGACCCACTACGTGGTGATGGCAAACCCATCAGGTAGCTCTGGGCCATTCTCCGCATGGCCTGTCCTTTCCTGTAAATCAAGGTGAAAGTCCTGGAATCCACTACACAGCCCCCGAAACTTGGTTTCCTCACCAGCATCACGTTCGTCTTGGGAAGATGTTTGCAGGGTGGTCTCAGCTCGCACCCAGTCATCTACAGTAGCCGAAACGCTTTCTGCTTCCTGCCGGACTGTTTTCCGTCTGCGCTTGCTGGACCGCTGCGATCTCTGCTGACGGCGGACATGAGGAGCTTGGTCCACGGTGGCTGCCATCGATCGGGTGCGCCGGCCGAGAGGGAGCTGAGAATCTTGGTCCTCGGCACGCTTGTGCTCCTAGCTCGCCTCATCCGAGGTACGTCGCACTTGTTGCGGGGCATTTTGAGGATGTACCTCACTCACGTCGTCACTGTCACGCCGGATGGATCTTTTATCGGGGCGACTTTGTTTCTTCCTGGCGCCCGGGCGGCCCTGGGGCTTCTTGCCCGACGCTGCTACAGGAGGGCCAGGTTTACCGCTCATCTTCTGCCAGTGTTTACGAAGGCGATTATCTTCGGTAGCTTCCATATAACGCTTCAATAGTATTTTGATATCCTTGGATAGCGCTTGCATGGGCTCATAGTAATCTTCAATTGGCTGTAGACCCTCCCAGCTCACGAGAATATCGAAGTCCTTCGTCTGATCATTCCACCTGTGACCCTTCAGTTCGTTAACAGTAAGAAGAACTCCTTGGGCGGTCACATGTCCCAGTAGCTCCTCTGTAATATTCAGGCTGCTATCCGCATACATCTTCGACCGTGAAGGGTGTATATCTTGCTCTTCCCCAGTAATCAAGTGCTCTACTCGAAAGCAATGCGAATCGGCCCGTTTCACTCGGTAAGGTCCGACCCAAGTCACCTGGAGCTTATTTGCACGCTATCGTCCGTTCGTGATCGTAGGACGTAGTCTCCAACGCGAAAATTTACGAGATTCTCCCCTCTCTCGCGTTTCTTGCTCAACAACCTTTGCTTATGGCGCTTGGCCTTCACTACTTCATGCATCTCCTGTAAGCTGCTCCTCAACTGACCCATGTAGTCGTCAATCTGTTCGCTCTGTGGTATCTGTTGTAGCTCGTTCTTCTCGGGCAAGTAAAGTTCACGGAGCGGTGTACGACACTGAAGACCAGTGAACAGATCGACTGGCGCTCGATTTCCTAACGATGGGACTGCAATGTGATTCAAATTGGCTTGCACCATCGGAACCAAATAGACCCAATATTTATATCCAATCTTGTACGTCAAAATCATTGCTCGCATCACTTGTTCGGCGGATCCGTTTACCCTTGGACTGTATGCAAGTGTGAACGACTGCTGCGACCGGAGACGGCGACCCAATTCGGCAACTATTTCATTCGTGAAATGAGTTCCACAATCAGATACCCACTCAGGAGGAACGCCAAAACGTGAGTGCCAATCCAGTAGGGCCTCAACCACCACACTGTTCTCTGCTGAGCCTGCAACAACTAACTCGCAGTAATGTGTGACGTGATCTTTAAGAACCAGAAGATACTTGCTGTTTCCAAAGCTCGCCCATGTAAAGAAAGTCAAAATGGAGAACACCATTACGGGTACGACACTCGATTACCTCGCTCCACGGACGAGGGATAATCTTCCCCCCTCTTGAATGCAGACAAAGCAGACAGCTCTTAACGAAACTCGCAACAACATCCGCAAGGTGCTCAATAGAGAAAAGTCGACCGAGATGAGTTACCATTGCTTGTTGGCCTCGATGTCCTTGCGCCCCGCAGTGTGCGATGATCCAAAGTCTCTGCAGTATGTCCTTTGCGTCAGCCGGGACCCACAACTTTCCATTCAGGGCCACGAGACCACTTCTATCGTTGTCCGAATGAACAGGAGGTGTGTACTTGAATTGCACTCCCTTGAGCTCCTCTATTGTAGGCCAAACGAAATTGCCCTCACCCAAAGGTCGCAAATCCGAAACAGTCCCAGTACCCTGGATTGGTTGAGTCCTTGCGACTTTGAACCGCTTGATGGTAGGCGAATGGTTGCCTGCCCAACGGGAAATCATATCGACCCATAAGTTATCAGGTCCTGGTACGTGCTCAACCCATTCCGATAGTTCATTAACTTCATAGCCCATCGTAAAGTTTTCCTTTGACATGTTTCTTGATCGACACGCCCGGGCAAATATGTGTATCAGATTACGATGATCGCAGTACATCCGGAATGGTCGGGGTCTCAGTAACAAGTAATCGAGCTTATCACACGCGACAATGATGGGGAATGCCTCCTTCTCGATGATAGTCCAGTTCTGCTGGCTATCTGCAAACGTCCCACTTGTGCAGTGAATGAGCCGATGCTGTTGCTCGGTAGCAGGTTTCCGAGGGTTAAAATCCACAACTTGAGTCACAAAAACTGCATATCCAACATCTGATGCATCAGTGAAGAGGCATGTAGTGGCCGTGTCGCCAGGAAAGTCGAGCGTCGCAGCCTGAGCGAGCGATTCCTTGATCTGATCAAATGCTCCTCGCTCGTCAGATTTCCACTCGATGCTAATCCCTGCAGCCGCTCGCTTGGTCCTCTTGGTTTTCGCAAGCGCTGATCAAGTCGTTGTTGGAGAAGGGTGGTCTGCCTCGCAAAATCAATGATACTTTGACGCATTCAGTTGACCGCACAGACAAATGGCTGGAGTTATCCGGTAGTACGTGGGTATGGTAATGCCCGTAGTGAGTCAATGCGATTTGGGTCATGCTGGATACCTTGACCACTGATAATCCTCCCACACCACTTGACTTCGGTCTGGTACAGGCTCGTCTTCTTTGCGCTCAGCTTAAGTCCAAACTGATCCATTAGTGACAGCAACTCGTCCAACTTATCCAAGTACTCGTCGATATCCTTGGCATACAAGAGCAAATCATCGATCCAGATAAGTAGATGGTCGTACAACAGACTTGAAAAACAATTACCCGTCGTCCTCTGAAAGAAAATCGCAGCATCACTACAGCCCTGAGGTACTCTGCGAGGAGTGTGAAAACCTTCTCGTCGGTCATATAAGATAGCAACTCTTGGCAAATCAAAGTCAATGGAAGCTGCCAAAAGCCCTTCAAGAAGTCAAAAAGTCCGAAATGTTTCATTCCTTTCGCGTTTTACATCACTACGGATAATATCGGCATAACCGCCGCCATGACTTCGGACAATGCATTCAACTCACGATAGTCAATGCTCTGTCGAAGGTCCATAAGGTCCACTGATTTCTTGACCGGCAGAACGGGACTCGCCCAGCGACTGTTTCAGTTCTCGTAGACAAGTCACTTCGTAAGGCGGGCCCCTTCCCTTAGTCGCACCTCCATAGGTGGAACGCGTGCTGGTGGATCTGCTTGTAGAGTCAAACGCCATTTGTCGTAGGCGTGGATGATCTTACGCAGTCGCTCGACCTTTACAGTAGGGAATCCATTATACACTGTTTGAGCTACCAATCGTTCAACTGCAACAAACACGTCACCACTCTCCGGGTCAGATTCATCAAGCTGTACTGGAGATTTATCAGCCTCCAACTCAACAGGGCCGCCACTTGTTTCATCAACACCACGATCTGCAAGCTGCTCCAGCTGGCGTTCCACATCAATTCCAAGCATCCTTAGTAAACCATTATCTAGAATGAACTCGTCCTCATCCACATCAACGACCAACACATCCACGGCCTTAATCGGTTCAACCAGCCCAGCCGCAGTGCGGATCATCAAATGGAGTCTAGCCTTCGTATCGGCAATCACTAACGCAGAACCAAACGTCTGGTTCCGTACTGGGACGTCAAGTTCGTCGGCTTGGGCACTTGGGTCCAGCGTTCGGAGCTGATCCCAGTGAGAGCGGCCCATCACAGTATGGTCAGAGCCACTGTCAGCGCAGTAAGGAACTTCCAGCACTCCATTCACCGTAACAACGCGAGATGGAATAGGTGAGAGTTCACCGAGCCGCTTGGTCTTTGCACGCTTGGCCGCGTTCGCCTCACGCAAGACTTTGAGGCAACTTTTTTACTTCAAATTTGTCTTCGTCTTGGATGTGTTATCTGTCTTGCTCACGTTCCTTAACGAGTCTTTGATTCCTCGTGCTAGCCTTCTTCAGCACTAGCTTCTCTTCTTCGGTCGCTTCGGGACACTAGTTTAACCAGTGCATCTCGTTGCACCTCGGGCAAGGAGGAATTTGAGGCAACTTTTTTACTTCAAATTTGTCTTCGTCATGGATGTGCTATCTGTCTTGCTCACATTCCTTGACGAGTCTTTGATTCCTCCGTGCTAGCCTTCTTCTTGTCTCGGAACTTCTTATTATTCTTCGACAAGTCTTCATCTCGATCCCTCTTCTTGTTATCCAGCCGTATAAACTGTCGTTCGTGTTCCTTCGCTTTCTCAACGACAAGGTCAAACAACAGTCTTGTGTTTGAGGCGGCCTGCTTGTGCGTATACCACAGACACTGCTTAACTTCCTACTTCAGGCCGGTGGATGAAGGGAGGCCACGAGTTGCTTGCACTTCGCCTCATTACCGACGTTACCCACACACGGGCTTCAACATCACTCTCCGTCAGGTCCATCCTTACTTGGACTTGAATAGCGCCTTGACGTTAGGGAGTGTCATACTTCACACTGGAGATGATGAGACCGATTTCGGCATTCAGCATATCGTCCGTCACGTTAGCGACGTCGTCAGTTCGCACAGTCCGTTGAGAAGATCGTGGTCCATCCAATCACGGACTGACTGGACGATGTTGTCGTAGTTCTCACCAGTCACACGACACCGGGCTCTTAACTTGCTCTCATAGTGGCGTCGCTTGTTTGCCCAATCCGTCAGAGCTTCATGCGAGATACTGGTAATTTCCGGCGCTGTGATTGGTGTAAATACCGGGACACCAACTCCTTGTTGCATCTTTCTTGGATTTCAGGTCCACTTACGCCAAAATAACCACGACCAACCCTTAGACCCTAAGCGGCACGCCTCGGTCGCGCTAAAAGAAGACCGCAGTTACGGTGACGAAAGCAGGTTCTTGTACTTGACGCTTGTCTTGTGTTTCTAAGAGCAAATAGCTTGACTTGAACCGAAGAAAGCACTTTTATCCACTAAAGAATTCTTTGTAGTAATTCCCGGGCGAAATATCCAATCGACACTCGACAAAGCGGGAGCCACTCCGCTGGAACATATAGCCAAGTGTATTGTAGAAGGTAAAGTGTAGCGTGAGTCTCAAGACTGATGGTAACCAGCTTGAGCTCGTTGTTAGCTTATCTCTAAGGCGTCCGTCAGGAAGTTCGCTAGGAAAACTATTAAGAAGATGATAAACATTTGGCCTGGTTCCTAATATGTAACCCGGGTCGGGCATTGGCAGCCCAACGACCCACTACGTGGTGATGGCAAACCCATCAGGTAGCTCTGTGCACTACAAGATCGGATGATTCCTACCAACTAACAACGCGATCAATAAACCGCGAAATGGAAAGCTGGCGGGCCCCGCGTTGTGCTTTGGTTTGACGGTCTAGGAACTATCGTTGAGTAGAGTTTTATGTTCCGAAACCTTGGCGTAGATACTTTGTCATCTCAACTAGGGATCTATACATTGCTGACCACTACAGTACCCAGTAGTTATCCGACTGATACTGTAACTAACGTTATGAGATAATCGTATAGCACTGGACATCACTTCTTCAGCGCGAGTTTTGCATTTTACATCAGGATTCCCAGTGGGGGGGTTGTGAGTTGGATTACCCCGGGGTTATCCACCCACCCACCCACTAGAACCCGATATCGGGTTATGGGTTACATGAAAAGGGTTAAGTAATTTCTATTAAATAAAAAATCTGTAGTTACGGCCAAAGCAGCAATCTTCGCACCGTCATTTCTCTTTATGTAGAGCTTGTACAGACTATAAGTGCCTTCGTTGTGCTTGTGAAGCTAAAGGCTGTCGAATGATATCGGTTTAAACGGCGGTGGAATCTCGTTAACAGAGCCAATTTCGTGACTGCACGCACTCGAAAATTATCGATTCTGCCATGGTGTAGTGATTATTGTATCAAACTAATCGCTACAAACCGTACAAGAATGACATTTTCATGGCATTTTCGTGGGCTGTTGGCATTTTCATTCGTTTTCATCTCTGCGTATCACCTTTTATATAAGCCCAATATTTTTTATCTATTTTTTATTCATAACTTAACGCTGCCGTTAAGCATGTACCTAAAAGTAGACTTTACGAATATAGTTTCGACGCGCACTGTTCATACATACATGTATCCCAGCAGCAAAAAATCTTTTTATTGTCATTTTCCTTCAAAAATCGCCAACTTTTGGCGGGTGTTTTTTTCTGGCATATACGGTATAACCAGTAAAACCGCCTAATGAACCGTTCGGACAAAAAAAGCGTCCGGTAAAGTGGCAAATAAGCTAAAAATGTTTGTTTTTTTAGGTTTTTACGCTCTCGACATACTACCCCTTTCCGAAAATAGAACAAGGAGTAAGCAACAAGCTTGACAAAGGAAGCAAGCGACAAAAGTAAAGCTGCAAATGTTCATCCTCGCGTAACTCGGTCAGCCAAAGCCAACCGATCCATGGAGTCGGTTACCGTACCCGTCCAACAACTCAGGCAAACTTTCGGTTAAAACATACCGGCCGTAGTCACGGTTTAACCTTACCCGAGCGGGTACGATTAACCATTTGCGACCTCCGATGCATCTTAATCCGCGGCGACTTTAGTGCATGCATCAAACCAACAGTACCTCCAATCCTTCAGTCCTTCTCCTCCCCCAAGTCCTTTTCTCCTTCAGTTTTCCGTGTCGTCGTCCCACCATCACCATCGTCAACTCCCTTGTCGTTCACTTCGATAAGAGCGGAGCGACTTCCACTTGGTCGGCCCCTGCATTACTCGCTCGCCCCCGCCTGGCGCAGGTGTGCAGAGCACAGACCTTTGCGTCGACATGGCTTGTTGCAGCCCTCCGTCGTGCAGCGCTTACCACCGCCGTGGGTGGCGCACAGGCCTCCACCGCGGTCATTGCGCATGCAGCCTGGCACCTCACACAGACGCGAGCCGCCGTGGAGCGCGCAGTAGTCGCCGCGCTGCGTTCCCTTGTCACAGCCATCGAACATGCAGCGCTTGCCACCACCGTGTGAGCGGCAGAAGCCTCCACCCTGCGAGCTGCGCGAGCAACTAGCAAATTGGCAACGTGGGCCACCACCGTGAGCCTTGCACAGGAAGTTCGACTGGGCGGCCTTGTCGCAGCCCTCGTGGCTGCAGCGCTTACCGCCGCCGTGACGGATGCACAGGTTGCCGCCCTGGGAGCTCTTGTCGCATCCGTCGACGGCGCAGCGGCGGCCACCGCCGTGCGAAATGCACAGGCCGTTCGATCGCGAGCGCTTGTAGCAGCCCTCGCTCTTGCAGAGGCGACGGCTCTTCACCTCGCCGGGCTTAGTCATGATCTTAGGGAACAAGTGCGGCTCCGGGCGACGCGGAGTCAGCATGAGCTCCGTGTCCGTGAAGTCAGACTCGAGCGACTCCATGAGTCGCTCGATGGAAGAGCCCGTCAGCACGTTCAGGTTCAAGATGCCCTCATCAATCTCCACGGTCTTTTTGGACTTATCTTCGGGGGCATCCACCAAAAAACTGTACAGAATCGACATTTCCGTACCGTCAAAGCCGTCGTCCAGGTTCACGAGGTCGGTCTTGTCCTTGCCGATATTCTCCAGCTCGCCGGGCATCGAAAAATCAAGCAACTCCTCCAGCTCCTGGGCCTCAAAGTCAGGTTGCGCGACAGCGGCTTCGGGCTTGACCTCCGCGGGGGCAGGGGCAGCCGTGAACTCGCTCGGCAGACCCAAACTTAGAAGGTCGGCCGGTGGGGCGGCGCTCCAAGGCATGGTCGGCAGGCTGTTGTTCTTCGGGAAAGACACGAAAGGCAGCGCCGGTGGCGGCGTCGCCATGCTTAGCATGTTCATACCGTCCGCGCCGAAACTCATGTCTCCAGCCGCGGACCAGGCGGGCGGGCGACCCGCGGCCTTAGCGTTCTGGCTCAGCAAAGCTTGGTTAGCGCCAGCAGCGGGCTGGTATCCCGCGAACAACGCGACGGCGGCTGGGCCCATGGCGCCCAGCGAATCGCGTGACTCTATCGGCCGGCACATTGTCAGGCTCCTTGAGCGTCAATGGTTTCTCTGGTTTCCTGTTTCACTCTCTCTCTTCTTCGCACTTCTCTCAATTTGAGCACTTTGCGTTCTACGGGGGCCTAACGGGCAGCGGCTCGTTGTGGTTTTTCTTCCATGCTTGCAGGGTAAAAAGGGTTGGGTTTGACCTTTTTGGACGAATCCCAGGCGTGCTGATCAAGCCAGTGAGATGCGCTAGGGTAGGTGACCACCGGGCTCGCTTGCTTTCAGTATGCTGTCTGAGAACACAAAGAAACCGCACCACCCGAAGGCGTGAAAATGTATAGTAACGAGGCAAAATGTACCAAAACAATTTGATAATTTCAAGGAACCGAGCATGCAACCTGCCGCTTCAACTGGTTCACCCACCCTATCAGGAAAATTGTTGTTGTCGGGACTATTCATGGCTCCGAGTCGGGGCCATGAATAGTTTAAAATGGCACTGCTAAAGTAGCGGTGTCGGCACAGCTTCAACGCCTTGTCGCGGAGCGGAGCCCTTCCCGCACTTGCTCTATACTTGTAATAAATTTCCAGTCATCGGCATAATTGTAAGTGGCGTTGGATCATCTTGCCGATACTGGCGTGCGTTGGCCTATACAGCGATAGCCGGCGGCAGCGGTTTCACGAGGGCCAGAGCTTTAAGCTCTAATAATAACACCGTTGCTCACATGTAGCAATGGCGTTAATAGTGCTTGCTGAACCTGCGACCCACTCACAAAGCAGAGCCGCACTACATTATTAATAATGTCGTACATCACGCTGGGCTTATTATAGCTATTAACAAGACGGGTTTGGCAGGAAGGAGGCACCTCAAGATATTTTTTAATTATAAAAAATTAATTCTTTTCGGCAATCGTCTTGACTGTATACTTCATGGACAAATCAGTCGGATTGTATTGGTATCACTGGTGGTGCGCACTGGCAAACCCAACCGTGCCTCGCGGTAAATGCACCAATGTGCCGGCATTTTTAGTTCAAATTCTGGTTAGATTTGTGTTTTTGCGCCTGTAGCAAGCATGGTATAAATTTTATTTGAAAAAATGGCAAAATCCTTTTTTACCAAAATGATCCTGGCTGCTACGAAATATGCCTAGCAGCATTGGCAGTGCCACTGCCGAGTGGTCATTTTGTTCGTAAGAGTTCGCTATACAAATACGCTGCGATGAGAAAACCTTAAAATCACCCGAACGGATCTGACCAACACAACAATGCCGGGAAGATTAGAACACAATCAGACAGAAACAAACCTGGTTGACAGTCAACCGTTGAGTGGCCCTTCTAATTGCACAGCGCTTGTATCGCAGGACTTATCACTTAAAGTAACCGAAATGTAACACACAAGGAAGTAACTCTAAATACTGTTACTTCTGCGCACGTCTCACATTCAGGCTTTCGAATCCAGGAACGGCCTCGACACCCCAGGGCTCGCCGGCGGCCCAGAAGTCGCTGGAGGACGATGGCAGGCCCCACCACCACCGGGGTGCCTCTCGAAACCATTTGCGCAGGCGAAGTACTTGAGTATTTCATCCCCGGCGTTCTATGCAGCGACCAGAGAAGCCACGTGGTCACCGCTATCCTCGCCGTTGATGACACCCCTGGGAATCCTTTTCCTCTCATCCTGGACACCGGATATTCTCTGCCTACTACATGCTCTGTGTATCGCAGACGCGGCACCTCCGGCATGTCACTTGACCGAAGCCAAGTGCGCTGGCAACCTCTCCAGTCCTACAAACTCAATTACGGGAAGTGTAGAACTTTGACGAAGACCAGTGCCGACTATAACGAAATGTTTAGCGCGACCAAGGCGCCTGTATTTGCTGGAATGCCTGTACGAAGTCCTGCGCGCGACCAGCAGCGCCCTGTCAGTACCGCAGAGAGCTGTGGCGACGGAAAATGCTCCTTCGGAAGGGTGCGGTCATCCAGAACCCCCAGCTCACGAGTGAAGCTCATCACGGGTAGTGGAAAAGCCGAAAAAGGGACCGGTCAGCAAACTGCAAATGAGGAAGTTTGTATTAGGTGCACAATGGTCTCGGGAGACGACGTAACCATTGTTTTGGAGTTGGACATGCAGCAGAAAAAGAAGGACAGGTCTACAATCTTTGGTCTTTTGCAATACGAAGCCTATGTCCAGGGTGTGCCTACTCGGTGGATGCGGAGCAAAATCCGCCACGAGGCGAAGAAGCATGCCAGTACGTGGCACGTACCGCGGTCCCGGAAGCGCCGCCACCAGGGAATGTGTGGCGTCACCCGCAGCGGCAATGACATTTACCACTCTCCCACTATGAAAGCTCTGGTGGCACAGCGCAAGACCGAAAAATTGGCGGCCTCAAAGTGTTTTTTTATCTAGTTCTATTTAAGCTACTTTTGGTGAGAGATAAGTACAAGAATAGCAGCGGTTACGAAGTGGTTAACTGTATGTAAGGTATGCTACGACTATAAACAGCGGCGTGTATCCGAGGAAATGATTCGAAGCACAACTATTAGTGCTTGCAATAAATAAAAACTTGTCGCGCGAAGTGTGTCTACGAAAGATGCTACAATGAAATACCAAGTGAGGACCAATCCCTGCTCATAAACTAGTACGCTTGATAGAGTTTCGGCTGATATACGTCAATAGCAGGTGTAACTAGGGACGTCATACGTGTTTGCCCTTGTCCAATTCCACGATATATTGACCGAGAGGATACTTTCTTAGTTAGTATTGTTAAACAGTTTCGGGGCCTCTTATTGTGCATCACATTGTCATCACGCAAAAAAAACTCCTACCCGGAGAATATATAGACCCCATCCTTACTTAACGGTTTACTTGCATCTCGTGTAACCACAATGCTGTACTATCATTTGCAGGACTTCGTGACTACATGATATCTGATAAATAGCAATGACAAAGTATGTGTACAGATTACCATGAAATCTTTTAAGCGCGCCCGCCACAATCCCGGAATAGGGTTTTTGATGACGACATCATTCACAGATTTTAGGAGAGTGCTACGTCGGGAATGCTCAGATGTAAGGTGCTTGGTGGCACGTCTTGAAGCTTTTATCGCGTGCTTAGTCTTCATGGATTCAATAGTGATAGCTCTGGCGACAATAACCTGTTTCCATTCATCATTCCTATTAAACTCAAATATGCAGAAGGCGAGCTCATGCAAGTAGAGTTTCCGCCGGTTACGTTCGATGGATAAAAATAACTAAATTGTGTCTACGAGGGCTTGGAAGAAATTACTGAAGTACATGGAATGGTTGACTCCTGTGGTGGGCGTGCAGACTTAATTAGCATGACAGAGCAAATAAATACCGCCTGAAAAACTCATTTGAAGAACATTTTTTTCTGTTTTCTCGTCGTTTCTCTCATCTTGTTGCTACTCTCCAGAACAATAGCGACGCCGATTTCGTAGTCGTCTCCTTGCGTTCCATCTCATATTGGCCTCATACGACCATGTCCATGCGAGGAAAAATGAGCGAAAGAGGTTTTAAGCGTTGAAAGACACGAAATATTTTTTTAATGTATAGTATTCTAGTGATACTTCAAGAAGCTGGTACTGAGCTTCGTTTGGATGCGTATCCTCATGTACATAGTGCTCTTTTGATGTCAATCAAGTTAATCGTCCATGAGCATAGATTAAATTCTGCACAGACCCTCTCTGAATCTCTACAAGCTTCGGCGTGAGGTTGGCCCAAGTTGGGCTTCCTCCTACGTTCTGGGCAGGGCCCAGTGTCGCGCCACTGCTCACAGTGTACGACGGTAGCTTGCTCTTGAATACACCAACGACGTGAAGCCAGTGAGCATCGCTTCGGCCTCTGAGACGTCAACACCAGTCGACAGTACACTTGACGCTGGCATGCCCGCTTACTGTAAGAAAAAAACAATATGGATGGATCTAGAGTACACAATTTGTGCCACTTATTACGTATATTAACAAAATTTGGCTACATACAAATTTGGGTTGTGACCCGTGATCATACGACGATCTCATTGGCCACTCACCCACCTTGACCTTCAACCCGGTGTACAGCCATAGAGCGGCCACTCGTGCAGAGAGGCCACATCTGTTTGTGCTGCTACCGTAACGTGTTGTGATACTGAGACTTTATGATGCTGCAGAGACTTTATAGTGCCGAACCGTAGTGTATTGCGAAAGTGAGGCGTTCTCCGCTGCGATCTACAACATGACCTCCGCAAAGACACGCAGCCGTTGACTGGACCGCGATGATGCCAATCCGTCGATGATGTTCTTTGGCCCGCGGGAGTCCCGCCGGGACAAGGGGGGCTGACGTGGGACACTATATTTGTGTAGGCCAGGGATTCCGATACCGGTAACATAGTGAAATCGGTAATTGTACGTACATCGCCATTGCTTGAAAATAAAGTACGCCTCGGTCGACTCACGGATGTAAAATAGCACCGAAGACCAATAGCTTGCGTGCCTAAATGTGACACTTTACAAAAATATAAGTTATTGGGGGAGATAAATTGCTGAATTATAGGTTTGCCATCCTTATAATATATAATTTCACGTAGGTATTATAATATACTCTCCATAGCTGTTACAATTATTAATATGGAGAAAATATTATTAGCACCTACACCAGGGATTCCGAATTTGGTAATAATTGTAATAGTAATGGAGAATATATTTTTATTTTTATTATAGCGCAAAATTATTTACTTTAATACCTTTTAAAAAAGGAGGGCATACGTAAAATTTTGGTGTGTTGTACGTGTAACTAGGTACGATTGATGTGACGAATCGACATCTGGATCATCTTGAAGCCATCCCGCCGGAAGAATGAAAGCACACGTCGACGTCAAGGAGAAGCTACTGCCCAAGATGGAGCCGATCACACCGCAGCGTCAACGTCAGCGGGTGGGTGAACGTCCGCTCTCAAGTTCAAAGCCCAACAATCACAGTGGCAACGTGTCGCTTACGGCCGCAGCGTCTCCAGTGGGTTGCGGCCAAACTGGCCGACTGTGGCTTGCAGCGTGGCTGGTCTCCATCTCCTCGTTCATGTGGGGATTTAGCGCCGCCGTACTCAACGTTTGCATCGTCCCGGATGCAGTGGGCTCCATACTCGTTGATATTAATCTCAGTACAGAGGAGCAGGAGCGCGCCACGGCGCTTGTCGTTGTGGGTTGCGTGTTGGCCGCACTCACCACGGGCGGCGTCGGTGCGCGTGTGGGGCAAAAGAAGACCATACTGGTTAACAATGTGCTATACATCATTGGTGGTGCTATCTGTGCATTTGCCACGTCCAAGCGCGAGCTTTACGCCGGTCGACTGCTCATTGGACTAGCGTCGGGCGTAGTTACCAACACAGTTCCGATCCTGCTAACCGAAATCTCGCCTGCTATCTCTCGCGGCAAGATCACGTCACTACACCAACTTAGTTTGACAATTGGCATGCTGGTAACAGCTGTGCTGGGCTTTTTCTTCATTTCCAATGTGCCGTCCGGTTGGCGATACCTCAACGGATTCATGATCCTGCCGCCGTTAGTGCAGTGTCTGTGCGCATCGTTCGTGCCCGAAAGCCCGTGGTGGCTAATGAGGAATCAGGGGCGAGACAAGTGTCGTGCGACGCTGGTGTTTCTACGCCCAAGCAACCAGAAGGATGCCATCGAATCAGAAGTACAGGAAATCGCTCGCGTCATGGAACACCGCCAGCACGAGCCTCACGTAACCTGGTCGCACCTCCTGGCACACAAGAAAGTCATGGTGACGGGCACTATCCTCGTATTTTTCCAGGCTATGACGGGCATCAACACTGTGATGTTGTACTCAGCCAAGATTTTCCACTTCGCAGGAGTGACCAACCCGTTCTTCGCCACGGCCGTCGTAGGATTCACCAACGTAGCCATCACCATTATATCCGTGCGCTTTGTTGACTCATACGGACGTCGTCCGCTGCTTATCGTGGGCACAGCTACTATGATTATCGCACTAGGAGTACTGAGCTGGTCACTGCTCTACCTCAACAATAATCTTGCAGTCCAGGGTACGGTAGCAGTGATTTCAGTGCTCATGTTTGTCGGTGGCTTCGCTGTTGGTCTTGGCGCAGTCGTGTGGTACGTCGTCGCAGTATTCTGGTTGTTCATCATCCATGAATTTTGTTCATGTGTTGCTGCTGTTGCTGTATAGGGTCATGCTAGGAGACATTACGCCTGTGCACATCCGCTCGCGAGCGTTCGCTTTCTATATGGTCGTCAGTTATATCTGCAACATCTTAATTGCTGTGTACACGCTGTCTGCTATCAGCTTCTTGGGCGGTGGCTCCAATCCCGAGAAGAACGGTATCGCCAAACTCTACCTAATTCTTTGGTGCGTCAAGAGTGTCAGCGAGATTTCCTTTTGCGTAGTAAATGCTGACTTGTATGTTGGTATTGTATATGCTTCAGTGGTGTTGCTGCAGTGTGTCTTGCGTACATCTACGCTTCAGTGGAAGAGACTTCGCACGTCAAGACGGCACCTGCGAAGGTGGCTGATGATCAGAAATCGCTATTGGCGGAGGAGGGACTAGAGACACAAGACGCGGACTTTGGCATTCCACGTCATACGACTGATCTATGAGTTTTACTGCGGAGATACCACATTCCCGAGAGCTCTTTGAGTGTAAAATCCGCATTGATACGCGCCTGCATCTTGCCACCGTAGTCCTCTATCACACCCTGTAATTCACAGGAACTACTATTTCAGAAGGTGAGCGGCTTCAGCGATCTCCCGCACAGCTTTGGCAACGGAGACGAGGCGCTCACTGTGATCGTTGGGTGAAAGCGAATCGGCGAGGACATCCATTTTCTATATTACATGCAAGAAACACATCGCATACGTTAATACATCAACAGGTATTCGAGTAGAGTATGATCTGCCATCGTGAGTTTGTTTGATCCGCTTGCGGTCATGCAAAGATCAGACTGACGGGTCCATGTGATCGCTTGCGCCTCAAAACTCCCTCGCAATATTCTCAGCACGACCCAAATTAAAAGAAATGCGGATGCTCCACCTTATAAAGCGCAGCAAGTGTCTGGCGACGAATGGCGTTCACTTCCGCGTCGCTGCTGGTGCTCACCGCACTGTCAATTTTGCGCTTCGCTGTTGCAGCCAATAGTAGCCCGATCAGCTTTGTGCAGATCAACCAGAGACTGAGTTGCAATTGCACCTTACCAGCTCCGTGTGCTGACGTCGTCCGCTGAGTCTTCGCTTGCTCGAGTTCCTGCATCTCTCTGGCCTTCTTAGCTTGCTCTTCTAGGCGGAACTGCTGCTCGATACGGCGCGCACGCTCTTCCTGGTACCTAGCTTCTTCTTCGGCCTCTTTATTATCCGCCGCGGCAAGTTCTTCAGCCTCCTGTTCCGCCTGCTTCTGCGCCTCTTCCTCGGTTACCACAAATTGGTCACAACGCACGCAGAACATCTATCGCAGCGTTTTAGCTCAGGACAGGATGCGAAATGCCGTGCTTTGTGCTCACCTTGCCCTGCTTATTACGCATTAATGGTGTGTAGCAGTCTTCCACAGGACAGCTAGCACCCAGCATTGTCCAGCCCTGCAGTCCGTAGGCGATTAGCTACTCTCACTAACCCTCGATGGTGTACCGACCTGCAGCATTTTCTCGCCCAGCAGCTTGCTAGCTTCATCGCGCGAGCGCTTCACAGGCGCAGTCGAATGCTTCGCACAGTAATGCCTTGATTAACATATAGACAAGAGAGAGCACCATCAAGCAGCGCAGACCTACCGCATCCATTGCTATTTGCTTGAAAGCTTAACCTAACAAATAAAATCCTGTCGAAAATTATACTGTTTTTGGCGGGAATGCATTTCCCGCTATTTTCTGCTATTTTTTTCAAGAACCGAATAATGGCAGAAGACGCCTCGAGCACCGTGCGCGTTTGTTTGACACGCTGCCCGCTGCCCCCAGCGGAGGAAAATGTGCACTCGCTGCCGTGTCGCATTCACTTTGACGGGTCAGCATCCGTCAAAACCTTCTTCCGGCCGCAGAGCAGTGTCGACAACAGCAGCAGCACAGCGAGCTCCCAAGAGCAGGACGTAGTGGAGACAGAGCAAAATAATAGCAAAGGTGACGGCAATAACAAGCTGCACGCAGAGTTCCGTGGTATCCAATTACAGGGCGAAAAACTTCAACTGGCCCCCCTGGGCTTCACCGGTGAGTAGCAAGCGAGATCGAAGTAGCGTGGATTGAGTGAACGGATATTGACGGTGTCGTTGCGCAGGTCTCGTATTGGAAGATAGTGGCATGCGACACCCGGACGACGAGGGTCGCATTTGGGAAGTCGAAGATCATTTCGACGAGCTCACATGGTGGTAGGTGGTGAGCATTGCATCCAAGATCTGGGATAAATACTCATGTCGGTTGACTGTTGTCATTGCTCAGGGACGTGACGAATCACACAACGAGCGAGAATCAGCAGCTACCGATAGTGCTCAAGCAATGGCACGACCTCGCCTCCGCGGTACGTGCTCTACCAACCTATTTACGTCTTCAACGTATCTGGAATTGCGCCTGTGCCACAGTGTAAATTCGGCGCTGCTCCGATCAGTGCTCGTTCGGAGTGCAGTTGATTTGTGGCTCGGGCCTCCATGCGTTAGCTAGCTGACGTGAATCCTCTAACTTTCTGCTTTTGCTTGTAGATTCACGACGCGTAATTGGATGCCAATTAGGCAACAACAATTGGCGTAAGTGGGCACTGCGAGCAGATCGCCACAATCAAAACGTCACATTATCGCCACCAATTACAATGACTTCAAAATCAATTTTTCACACTTTTCTGAAAAGTGAGAAGAAAAGGTTCCGGTGGCAATAGCCTTCGTCTTTTATGTCACTTTGTCGACGCTGCTAGTGTCAGAAAGCCATTCGAAATTCAGATCGCTCCTCGACGCGGCATGGTGGCGCCGTGCGTCGAATGGGTGGCTCACTCGCACAAGCTCGGGACGAGGAACAAGTCGCTGCAGTTGACAATGGCAGCGCTGCGAGCGCGACTGGGGGACGCCGTGGCTAAGGTGGTGCTGGTGCCCGTAGTGGTGAGTCTCTGCGGAGCCATGACGCTCATACTCGGACTGCAATGGATGGAGGCGCTACAGCGCCAGCGCCAAGTGATGAAATGGCGCGCGCGGCTATGGGCCATGCTACTGGCGCTACTACTGGTGCTGCTGCCGGCCAAACGCCTCGAGGCGGACGTAGCGCCGCACTGCATGCCGCCCGCGTTGGACGAGAGATTGGAAGATGGGACCACTAAGCTACTAAACAGCGGAGACAAAAGAGACACCAACGACGGAGATGTCGGTGAAGAGGATGAAGAGAGTTACGCCTCACGTCCTTTGAAACGACAGAGATCGGATCCTGGAGGGAGAGACGTAACTAAGCAGAAGGGTGGACAGAATGACGAGAACGACGAGCAAGGGCATGCTGGGGACGAAGAGAACAACGACGATGGTGATGAGGAGACAACGGATGAAACATTGAAGACCAAAGACACTACGAAGCGCGTTCGGAGGCGCGTGTTCATCTGGGACTTGGATGAGACTTTGGTGCTCTTCGCCTCACTCTACACAGGCACATTCGCCCAGACGCACGGCAAGGAGGTGGCACCTGGAGTGGCTCTTGGTGAGCAGATGATGACCTTTTTACTGGCGATGCTGGAGAAACATTTCTTCTTTAGTGACCTGCACGATACAGACGTCGACCACATCGCACATGTTGCTACTGATAACGCAGCTGCTGACTTGAGGCCAAGCAGCGTCACTAACCAGCAACAACCAACTGTAGTGGAGAGATATGAACGTATCCGTGAGATCTACGAGCGTCGTGGACACGTGGATTTCTTGCACGATACGAACAGTGAATGGTTCGCCATCCGTGGTGCGTTAGTGGCGGCCATTGATAATTTTTCAACGGGCTGGCTACACGAAGCTCGACAAGTTCTGGAGCTCACTGCAGAGTCTGTAACCTCCCAATCAAGACCCACGCAGCCGGAGTCCAGTCCTGGCAGCAAAATCGAGGAACAAGAAGTGGAAAATGTGAACGTGCTGGTCACAAATACGCAACTGGTTCCAGCGCTGTGCAAGTGCCTCATTTACCAATTGGATGCATTCTTCCCGATCGATTGCGTGTATTCTTCGGCTAAAGTACGCAAGTATCGGTGCTTCGAAGCGATCATGGAGAAGTATGAAGCCCCCAACGTGGAGTTTGTAGCCATTGGAGACGGGATGGAAGAAGAGCAGGTAAGCCTCGCACTCGGTCTCGAGTTCCACAAAATTCGGTCACTTGTGGACCTCAAGCGACTGCGCTACGACCTGCAGTTAGTACAAGCTAATAGTAACAGCTCGACCCCCAGTGCTGCGGTGGCCGACTCGCCTGCAGTTGCTGCGGCTCAACTGTCAGTCGCTTCGTCACCCGTCAGCCAAACCGCTGTAGTCTAGGCAATTTTATTTTTTGAATGAAGTAACAAGTATTTATCCAACAAGAGCTTGTTAAGTTGAGTGTTCTGTACTTCATTGAAGCCTTCCGCTATCGACAATCGTGCAGGGCACGCAAGGTCTTTCTTGGCGAGTTTCTAGGCCTCCGATAGTGATGACAGTACGCCAACCACTCACCACTCTACCAAATGCCACTGCAAGACGAACTGGTACTTGTTAGGTTACAGATATTTGTCCTGACAGATTCCATGTTGCAGTACCTTTGCGGCGATCAAGCCATGGTTGCGGTGCGAGGGTGATGAAAAACTGCGAGCCGTTCGTATGCGGACCCGTGTTTGCCATGGACTGACAACGTTAATGCGCGTGTGAGATAACACTAAGAAACAAAATCTACACATAAATGATAAGCTAGCGATTTACCAGAATGCCGGCTGCATTGTGAGAAATGGCAAAGCTCTCGTCAGGAAACTCCAGACCGTAAAGAGATCGACAAGGTCCGTCTCCTCGGCCATTACCAGCTACATCACCGGCTTGAATCCAGCCGCCACGCACTACACGGTGTACTTGGTTACCCTGGTAGCCCAATTGTTGAGTTGCGTCGCTTAAATCCGGGACTTTGTGCTCACACAATGCCAAGAAATTCTTGCAAGTCTTAGGGCATACACCGTGGAATAGCTCAAGTTCTACTCGTGGCAGCGCCACACCATCGACCTCAAACACCAAGAAAGCATACTCATGGCCTGATTGCTCACGATAGCGTGTCAGAGTCAGTTGAGCTGCTTCCTCTGCCTTTATCTCCAACGTCTCCTCAGTTAGTGCCAGTTTTTCGCCATAGTCTTTTCTGGAGCTATCACTGCCTTCACCTTCATTACCCACAGCCAGTACATCTCCAAACGCAGCAGCAGCGAGCAGTTCATTTCTTGATAATTGTGTCCGCTCCATGGCGAAATCAAGCAGCTCGTCTTCTCCATCTAGCATGGCATTTGAAGAATCCAACAGCAGAATGATCGGCCGAGTCGTTCGCAGCAACTCCGCGTACTTTCTCTTCGGGATTTTGTCTTTCTGATTCTGCAAGTACTCAAGATATTCGACTTCCATCATCCCTTCCAGTGGCGACACGAAAATCGGGTGTAGCTTGCGCAACTCCTGAAGCAATAGTCTGCAACGCTGGTAAGCTACATCCCCCATTAGACCCACCAACTCACAACACTCCATTCCGGCCCCTGCAGACGTCATTTCTTCTCTAAATCTAGCACTGCATAGCTACAGTGATGCAACTGCAACCCATTTACGTCCTGTTCCCGGGGTATTTCTAGCTAGTCACCTAAATAGCACCGGATCAAACAAGAAACAATCCTCAAAATAACATCAAGCAAGATACAGCCCACCGTCATGTTTCATTTCCCTTTTTCTCGTATCTGCTCGACTCTTTTCAAAAGAATAAGATAGTTCGGGAGACATACACCAGCTCATATGAGAGTGCATAACAGTGAGCAAAGTTAAACCTTGCTGTAGTCCATCTTGGATTCGAGCTTCTTCGTCTCGGTGAGTTTCCGCGCAGCCTTCATGAAATCTTCCTCCACCACGTACTCTCGATCGGCACGGATTGCGAACATACCTGCTTCGGTACACACATTCCGCATATCGGCACCGTTGAAGCCGTCTGTAAGCTTGACGATAGACTCGTAGTCGATCTCGCCCTTCTTGGTGATAGGACCCGAGTGAATTTTGAGAATATCCATACGCGAGGCCTCGTTAGGCAGCGGGATTTCAATCTTACGATCCAGACGGCCAGGACGCAGCAGTGCAGGGTCCAGAATATCCGGTCGGTTCGTCGCCATGACCATCTTGACCTGCCCAAGAGCGTCGAAGCCATCGAGCTGGTTCAGCAGCTCCATCAGTGTGCGTTGAATCTCTCGATCCGCTGACGTTCCCTCCGAATAACGACTTCCACCAATGGCATCGATTTCATCCATGAAGATGACGCACGGCTGGTGGTCTCGGGCGTATCCGAACATCTCACGGATCACACGAGCACTCTCACCAATGTACTTGTCAACAATGGCACTGGCCACAACCTTCAAGAAGGTGGCGTTAATGTTGCACGCCAGCGCACGAGCCAGCAAGGTCTTGCCCGTGCCGGGAGGACCGTACAGTAGCACACCCTTGGGTGGCTTAATACCGACACGAAAGAATAGCTCCGGGTTAGTAAGTGGCAACTCGATGACCTCGCGAAGCTCACGGATCTGCTCGTTCAGGCCGCCGATGCTCGAGAACGATACGTTACCGGCATCTTCGTTCAGCATGTGATACACGGTGGGGTCCACTTCACGCGGCAGGTAGCGCATGATGGTGAGCGTCGTCATATCCAGCGCCACACGGGTGCCCGACTTGAGCTTGCTCTTATCTACCTTGGCGCGGCATCCCACGACGTAACGCGGACCACTTGAAGCCTTGACGATGAAGCGGTCTTCGTCCAGCTGGCGCAGCACCTCGCCGATGATTTGACCCACACTCTGCGCAACAACATATCGTGAGTTTAGATGGCAGCACAGGAGGCGGAATTCCAAGCGTATTTCTGTACCTGCAGTGCCTTAAGGTCGTCCTCTGTCTTGTTGAACTCCTTCACGAGTGTCTTGACGTTTTCGCGCATGTTCTTCACCCTGAATTGTATAAGAAAGTTCGTATAAATGTCAGAAATGCTCGAGATTAATGCAAAAGATCACAGCGAGGAGACGCCAGATCCAGGTGGCTTCGGACGGCGCTTGTTGCATGAAGAGAAAACGACATACCTGCTTTCCATCTCGCGGTGCTCCATAACCTTGGCCTTGTACGCGTTCAGCACCTGCGTGCGCTCATCTTCAGTCGGGACGGATGCCATCTTTCTCTCCGACGATCTCGCACTAATGTATGCCCCCTTTTTGGATACGACACAATTTCCTTCAATCACATACTAGTATAATGCTGGTAAGCATACCATTGGTTTAAAAACACTAGTGTTTTACTGCTGACTCGGTACCGGTACATACCATTCCGCCGCTTCATCTCGCAATCGTCATGGACCGGTTCCTGGAGGCTGCAGGCCGTGTGAAGCCATTATCACGCTGCGAGCTCGGAGGCAGTTCGTTAAGGCAGTGCCTGACGCTGCTGGACTTGGTGGCGTATGGTGTAGGCTGTTCAGTGGGAGCTGGCGTCTACTCGCTCGTAGGTGTGGGTGCGCAGATTGCAGGACCGAGCATCTCCCTTTCGTTCCTCGTCAGCGGCATTGCCTGCATCTTCACGTCACTTACATACTCGGAGTTTGCAGCTCGCGTGCCTGTACGTTGCAAGATTAGTGGAGGGTGTGGGAAAGGCACTGAAATGTGTGTGGGGTGAAGGTAACGGGATCAGCATACACGTTCGTATATATCACCTTTGGCGAGTTGGCCGCGTGGCTTGTTGGCTGGAATCTGACGCTCGGTTACGGCATCTCGGCAGGTAAATGACCAAATGATGGTTGGTTGTCTGTTGCAATGTACTTACGAGGTTTTTCTGGTGTTTTTTTAGCTGGAATTGCACGAAGTTGGGCCTCTTACGCACACTTGTTCCTGCAGCATTTGGGTCTTCATCTCCCACGTTGGCTCGTGCAAGCAGAGTTTCTGGGCGTGTCATGCAGTATTTTGGCCTCATTTCTCATCATTTGCTGCACTTTCATCCTTCTTGCAGGCGTTCACGTACGTACTCAACCTTCAATGTTGTTTGGTATCCAAGGCAATTCCTCTTCTGATAATGAATCTAACATGGTCATTGTGGTGCGATAGGAATCGGCTAAATTCAACGCATTTGTGACGCTGCTAAACATTGCGGTGCTGCTCTTTGTGGTGGCATTCGGGAGCACTGAAGTGGATTCTACGTACTGGGAGCCTTTCATGCCGGCAGGAATTCACGGTGTTATGACAGGAGCTGGCGTCGTCTTCTTTGCATACTTGGGCTTTGATATGGTGGCTTGTCTAGCCGAGGAGGTTCACGAACCCCAGCGCACATTGCCCAAGGGAATTATTGGATCTCTCCTGATCTCCATGACTATTTATGTTGGGGTTTCGCTTGTCGTGACCGGGATGGCACCCGTTGACACCCTCGGTACTGAGGTTCCTTTGGTAAACGCGTTTACGTTCCACGACGCGCCGTGGGCTGGACGTATCGTGTCCTTCGGCTCCATTTTTGGGCTTACCACTGCCGCATTTACTTGCCTCATGGGTCAACCGCGTATCTTCTACCAGATGGCTAAGGATGGGTTGCTGCCATCAATTTTCGCCAAGCTACACCATCGGACTCACGTTCCTATTGCCAGTACGATATTTACTGGTGCTCTGGTCGCTTCCATTGCCTTTGTTTTTGATCTCGGCTTCCTGGCCAACGTGATTTCGTGTGGAACACTACAAGTCTTCACCTTTGTGAATGCTGGCGTGCTACTGCTACGCGTGCGACCGAGTCTTAGTGGAGCTGGTGTTGTCCAACGTGTTCTACTGTTCGTGATATCCTGCTTCGCCCTGTCGTTGTCTTTCGTGTTCGATCTTCCGTGGACGATCCAAGTCGTATTTGCTGCGATGGTGATTGCCTCATGCATGTTTATCTATGGACTGGGGAAACTTGGGTACGTAGCGTTGGTTTCATTTCGTTCTGATCGATTTCTTAATCTTTTCCTCTTGTAATCGCAGTGATCTGACCACTTCATTCCAATGTCCATGGGTACCATTTGTGCCATGCATGGGTATTCTTGCCAATGTGTACATGGTGGCTAGCATCCCTGGCGAAGGGTGGTACGTGCATTTAGTTCAGGTCGTGAATTTCTTACATGGTGCTAATTTGGTGTATCACCTGTAGGATTGGTGTGTTGATTTGGCTGGGCGCAGGTCTGATTGTGTACTTGTGCTACGGAATCCGCCACAGTCTGCTGAGCGACCCAACCATCTTACATCCGCTAATGTGAAAACACGACGCCTCCATTTGGGTAGAATAGACGAATGCAAAACAAAATGTATCCATGTAGATTCACTTCAACAACACCAGCCAATCACTGTTTAGTATATTTCTGGGATGGCTACAGCTATTCGGGCTACACCGGCGCCGCACTACTGCAAAAGCTCATGAAGACAACTCCTTCTGTAGACTGCCTTCTGCCTTTCCAGTTGCCTCGACTCGACGATGAGGGCTCCGACAGCAACCCCGCTGAGAGTGACGATGAAAGCAGTTACCGGTACCAAAGCTCCTCGATCTCCGGATCTGGCAGAAGTGACGACAAAATGCTGGAGCTGTACCGCCAGACTATTCCTCTCGTCCAGCCCCACTCAACAGCAGCGATAAAAACGCTGGGAGCAATTGTACGTGATCGCGAACTTGTAAAACGTATGTTACAGCGCCCACAGCCATACGCCAAGCAGCTCGATCGCCGTCCACTCACGTACGAAAGTTCTTCAAAATCGGCGTCAGATCTACCGACTTCAGCCTTACCATCATTATCACCTGGTGGAAGTGCTCCATCAAGCACTGGCAACCGTCACTTGGCATTCATGGCTGCGTGTGAAAAACTCATAGTAACTTTTGATCCACAAGTGCAGCATACTCGACGTATCAAGCTTGTGCAGATTAAGCCATTGCTACGCTTTCATGGACTGGACGTAGGCAATGCCGCTTTCCGTCGATGGGAACAGCGTTTGCCACCATCAAATTCGACGGATGCAGCTTCGACGACAGGACCTACAATCTCAGTGAGCGAGTTCATTCAAGGATGTCGACTCTGGTTCTCTGAGACTTTTCTTATTGAACACGTACGAAATCTCTCAACGTGGCAGAAGCAGCAAAGTGTGATAAAAGCAGGAAAAGGCAAGTACAACAAGCTGTTACCACTGGAATACGACCATCAACAGTCTCCAACGCTGGCCTCTCAGCCACCATTTGACCAGCTCGCACACGAAAGTGACGCCACGAGAACTTTTTCTTATGAGGCGTACGCTCGCAACCCACCGCCTCGAATGCTGTCACTGAATCCGTCTGCTTCTGCTCCAGCACTGCTCCATGCCAAATACTGTTCCCGTAACAAGCCCGATCCTGCAACTTTGGCAGCAATAACTAAACTCAAAAACGGTAAGCAGCAACAACGTCGGAAGAAGAAAGAGACCGAAGAAATGACTCGACGAGCGAAGCAACAAAGTGCAGAGATCGCACGCGCATTCAGTGCAAGTGTAGCCATGATCTCTCGTCACGTGCACAATGAGGAAGTACGCGATCACCGTGAGAACGAACTTGACATGCAAATTGCTCGCACCGACCAGACTCGCCACTGGAATCAGCTGCGCAGAGCTCACTGTCAGGCAGTTGAACAGGAGACACGCGCACAACGAGCCCGTGAGGTTTATGCCATGAAGGCGCTCGCCGCAGAAGAATTGCTCTTGTCTCGTGACTTCCGGTCGCTCCGTGAGGAGGTGGTGCGTCGTAATAAGCGTCTGTTCACGCTGTCCTCTTCCACGAGCACATTTATCCCTGCACCTCCTGAAATTCTGGCTGCACGCGCCACTGCCAGCACTGAAGCGGATCACAAACGACTTGCTCGTGTGGAACGCGAACATGCTGAGCATATGCGTAGTCTGCAGTTGCTAGACTACGCGTACGACCGGAAACGGATGATGGCTGACTCACTGCAGCCTCTTGCAAACTCGGCGTTGGTCAAAGTGGACGTAGCAGACGAACAACTCCCAGCTGATCGAGTAGTGCAGCTTGCAGGTGACGAACTCTGGCACCAGATCGTCCAGCAACAGCTACAGGGAGATCCCGACAGTATCGCGCTGTTAGTTCCGCCGAGCAACTCACCGCCTGCAGCTTTGCGATACTTTGGCACCAGTCGACCGGTATCGACGCCTGCGTTCGCTTCAACTGTTGATCGCAACCTCCAATAAGCACAAAAGAATCAGAAGTGAAGCAAAACAATGTGTGTCTATTTGGCAAGCAAGAACAGAAAAAAACGGCTCCGATACCTGGTACCGAAGCTCCAAGTTCCAGCTTGTTTAATGAGTAGCGCCCATGCTCATCTTGAACTTCTTCTTGGCGATAGTCTTGGGGTTGAAGTGGCCCTTACGGTGCTGCTTCTTCCACTTCTGACGACCAGCAGTACTCTTACCCACGCCGCTGTTGCCATAGCTGATACGGTCCTCCACAGTCTGTTTCTTATCATCACCGTCAGGTGCCACGAACGTGTGCAACGGGTCATTATCCGTACGCCTTTTGCCGTCAGCGAGGCGTTGTCGCTTGCTGTGCTTGTTGTGTTTCTTTTTGGTGCGTCCTGGTGCCGGCGGCTGCAGCTCGATAGGCACGAGGTAGTCCGGAATCGTCGCCAGATGGGGCTGCACTGGCGCAGAGCCCACCACCTTGTCGTGTTCAAGCATGTTGAGATCACGCGGGTTCGCCTCGAAATGTGCCGCCAGACGCTCAGAGTTCAGCATCTCCTTCTTAACATCAGCCAACTGAGCCTCACGCACAGCCACACGCGTGACAGCGCGACGAACATCTTCCACACGGTAGCGGAAGCAATCGATTTCCTTGAGGTCGAAGGCGAGTTCAGCAGGCTGAGCAATAACGTCATTTGTCTCGGAGCGGACAGCCTGCTGCTTGGCCTGCACACGCTTCAGTGCACGCTCCTCCTTGGCATCTTCCTTGGACACGAGAGACAGAGCCGTACCAGAGGCACCACCACGTGCGGTACGTCCAATGCGGTGCGTGTAAGCGCGCACACTCTTCGGAAAGTCCACGTTAATAACAAACTGCACTCCGCGAAAGTCAACACCTCGGGACACACCGTAGCTCTCATCATCAGCACGCCCACGCTTAGAACCAACTGTCTTCTTTTCCTGCTGTTCATCGCTGTCACTGCCCTCTTCGTTATCAGAAGCCTCTTCATTGTCACTGTCCATATCTTCATCGTCCTCCTCGTCACTGTCATCATCCTCTTTCTTGTCACTGTCCTTCTCTTCATCCTCCTCAGGTTCAGATTCAGCATCGGACTTCTCGCTATCTTCTTCATCTTCCACTTCGCTTGTGGCCTCATTCTCATCGTCACCCTCTTCTTGCTCCTCTTCCTCATCATCTTCATCTTCATCACCAACCTCGTCGCGATCCACGCTGTCGTCGGTAGCGATCAGGTAGTCGAACAGGCCACGGTTGAACTCCTCGATAATGTGCTGGCGTGAGTTATGCGGCAGCTTGGCGTTTAGTACTGCACTCTTTATCACGAACTGCTCAAAGAAAAGTTTGAGTCGGTAGGCCGCATCTGTCGAGTTGACGAAGAAGATGACCTTGCCGCTCACGACACCAAGTCGCAACAGAGCGTACAGCAGCAGATCCTTGTCCTCCGCCTTGACCGGCAGGTAGAATTGCTGAAGTTTTCCGTCCGTCGCTCCCTCCTCAAGCTTGACGACCGCCGGGTTATGCAGCACGGAGCGCTTAAGCTTCTCCAGCTCAGGACTGAGCGTAGCTGACATGCAGAACGTCTGACACGCCTTGGGCAGCGCGTTGAAAATAGTGCGAATGTCTTCGCCGTATCCGAAAGACAGAACCAGATCGGCTTCATCAATGACGACGGTCTGCACCGAGTCACGTTTAAGCGTGAGGTTGCCAGCCTCCAGATGGGCCACAAGACGGCCGGGTGTGGCCACCAGCACGTCAGGCGCGTCACGCAGCAGCGCCTGCTGTGCATTCATACTCTGTCCGCCAAGTGCCAAAAGACTGACTGTGTCCTGGCAGTAGTACATGAGGTCCATCATGTGACGGCGGGTCTGCTCCACCAGCTCCTTGGTGGGAACCAATACCAGCGCACGCACGGCAGGCTCGCTGGCGGGTGCGTCCTGCTGGTGCTGAAGAATTTTGTGCAGCAATGGCAACGCGAATGCCGCCGTCTTACCGGAACCTGTGCGCGCACGTACCAGCAGGTCCTTGCCCTGCAGTGCCAGCGGAATGCAGTGCACCTGTACCAGTGTGGCATGCACGAAGCGCATCTTAGCCACCGCCTTGGTGAGGCGGCGATCTAGGCCGAACTCGCATTCAGCGAAGGGCTTCTGTCCGTCTAGCAGCGTCTCGCTCACCTTGGGCTGCGCCATTACCACTCAACAGCTCGAATGGAGTGAATATGCAGCTTCAATGCAGGTTGGTTGGTCGCAAGTAAAATGGTGTAGCGAACACAAATGAGGCTGCTCCATCACAATAAAACTGGTGTGGCAAACGCCACTGAACTCAGAGAGGATAAGACCATCACTCTGATTCCGCGCCAGTTTTGAATTCAAATCCTAAGTCGCCGTAGACGAAGGAAACCGCGTCCATGACCGAGGACAGCAGCGAAAATCGCCGCATGTCGTCGTCCTCTAATCACGAAGCGCCGCCGGCGCCCATGCCTACGAACGTGCAGGTGGCGGTGCGCTGCCGCCCGCTCAACAGCCGTGAGAAGGCTGCGGGGCGTGGCGCCGTAGTACAGTGCAAGCCCAACTCGAACGAACTAGCCGTGGTGAAGCGCAAGACGTACACGTTTGACCGCGTCTTCGGCCAGTACTCTACCCAGAAGGACGTTTTCACGTCTGTAGTGCGCCCCGCAGTGGACGAGGCGCTGGCCGGATACAACTGCACAGTCTTCGCTTACGGCCAGACGGGCACGGGCAAGACGTACACGATGCAGGGCGACCTATCTCCGGGCAGCGAGACGGCTGGCATCATCCCGCGCAGTGTGCGCTGTATTTTCGACGCTCTGGAGGCCAGAGGAGAGGAATTCAGTGTCCGTGTGTCCTTCCTGCAGCTCTACAACGAAGAACTCAAGGACTTATTGGACCCAGATACAGACAAGAAACTGCGACTTATGGAAGACGTCAAAAGAGGCGGAATCTACTGCATGAACCTACTGGAAATCACAGCTACCACGGCGAAGCACGTGTACGAGCTCGTCAATACAGGCGTGAAGAACCGCATCACGTCCGAGACGCTGATGAACGAGAATTCGAGTCGCTCGCATAGCATTTTCACCATTAGGATTCACAGCAAAGAACACAACGCTGCGGGTGAGGATCTACTGCGCGTAGGACAGCTGAACCTGGTGGATCTGGCAGGCTCGGAGTGCGTGGGTCGCTCGGGAGCTCGCAATGCTAGAGCGCGTGAGGCAGGAACGATTAACCAGAGTTTGCTGACGCTAGGACGTGTTATTACGGCCCTGGTGGACAACCTCCCGCACGTTCCGTACCGTGATAGTAAGCTTACGCGCTTGTTGCAGGAGTCACTTGGAGGACGGGCAAAGACGACGATTATTGCAACGTTAGCTCCATGTGCTGACAGCCTTGATGAGACTCTGAGTACGCTGGAATACGCATTCCGTGCAAAACACATTAAGAACAAGCCAGAACTGAACCAGAAGATGACGAAGGCTGGACTGCTGAATGATTTCGGGAGTGAAATTGAGACGCTTCGCGCTGCCTTGCGTGCTGCGAGACTGAAAGATGGCGTGTATCTTCCACTGGAGCAGTTCACTGATATGCAAGAGCGATTGGGTGGTCAGGGTGCACAACTCACGGAGCTAGAAGAAATGCTCAAGGCAAGAGACTCGTCTTGCAAAGAGCTCGAGGAAGTTGCCGAGAAGCATGCGAACGAAGTGGCTGCACTGACACTTGAGAAGCAGGAGGTGAGTGACAAATTGGCTGCAGCTGAAGACGAGCTCACGTCAACAAAGGAAACATTGGAGAAGACAAAACAGGAGCTACATCAAGTGCATGTTGTGCTGAAAGCTTTTCAAGACAACGAGGAGGCGCTACTTGCGAATGGAGCTGCTGCTGCGAAGTTGTACAGTGAAAGTGACAAGCGCGTTGGCCAGCTTGTGACGAAAATTGGTACGCAAACTCTATCTGCTTGAAGGGCTCTGATTGCATGCTAATGCTTTATTTTGTAGAGAATGCTCAGCGTGCAGAAGAAACGAACACAACCTTGGCAACGTCGTATCGTAGTGACTCAGAGTCGCAGATCAACAAGTTCCTTGATCGACTGGCAAAGCACAAGCAAAGCCAAGAAGGAATGTTTCAGGATGTGTCGAACGCTCTACGTGAGCTGCAGACAATTCACTCAACGGACGTGGATGGCTTGGTCACAAGTCTGAACGCACTTCAGGGTCTTGTTGAAGAAAGAAAAGTGCAAGCTTCCAAATCATTCGCTGAGGATGACACTGTAAAGTGTGCACAGCGTGACGAAGTCGTTATGTCGATGAAAGAACAGCAGGAGGTTATGCAGCAACAGCTCGAGAAGCTCGTAGACATGTCAAAGAGCCACGCGACTGCTATCACGGAAGGTCTGACCGAGTCGAAGTCACGGACTGTATCATTCCTGGAAAGATTACAGTCAAGAATGGAGAGTTCTCGCGAAGAGCTGGGCAGCTTCCTAACCGAGCAGAGCGACAGATTGCTAGAACTTCAGGTCGCAATCGACATGTCGATCGAGAAGCAATCCAAGGAGCTTGACGAAAACAAAGCTGTACTCACGGCTGCGCTGAAAAACAATCAAGCTCAGCAGCAAGAGGAGCTGGATGGCATGAAGACACATCTGGCTCAGTATATCGACAAATGCATCCAGAGTCAAGCGCGAAAGCTCGACGAGCAGACATTGCTCATTGAAGAAAGCGCGAAGAAGCAGCACAAGCAGATGTCGTATGTTCAGACCATGACGGAGCAAGAAGTAAAGAACTTCGTGCAGACCATAAGCGGTCAGAACTCAAAGCACGAGAGGGAGACGGCCGAGCTTCGCGAGCGTTTGTCTGAACTGCGAGGGCAACTTGGTGAGACTAACACGCAGCAGACAGAGCTTATCCGGTCGCACGAACAGTTACAAAATGCGTGGAACAGCGACACCGCTACACTCGCTAAGAAGCACACGGAGAATATGTCTTCTTTAATGGAAAAACACTCGGAGACTGATATTGAGACGTCGAGCAAGAGGCAAGAACAGTTGGCGCAGTTCCTGGGCGACCACGAAGAGCTCCGACAGCTTTTGAATGACGGCTGCAAGATTTTGGAGGAGGGACTTCAGACTAAAATCGCGAGCACGAAGGGAATGATTGAGGCAGCATCGGCTCTCGGAAAGAAAATCGTTGGTGAAGCGACTGAATCATCGACCCAGCACTTGCAAGCGATGGAGGTGTATATGAAGAAGCGAAAGGTAATATGTGCATTGCTGTGGACTGCTTCTTGCGATCAATGCTAACAATCGCAATCTCCTTCGTTGTCTAGATAAATGTGCCGACGGGAACGACACCGATGAAAAAGGAAGACCGACCGTTCCCTTGCTTTGAGGCTACTAAGGTTCCGTCTGAGCAGATGAGCGCCATGGAGAATTCATTTATCCATGCCAACGTATCAAGTAATGAATCAATCTCCGGTCACAAGCGAAGGCGATTGAGCGACGCAAACGCCAGCCCAAATGCCATTGATGCCGTCACGCCTGTCGTTGAAGACATACCCGCTCAAGACTCAAGAGATATTCCAGTCAGCACCGAAGTTACAGGGAGTGCCTCTGCATTAAGCAGCCAGGAATCTATGAACTCTGCATCCACCGAGTCAAGTAATAGCACAAATGCCAACGGCAGGGAACCACGAGCTGAGACGAAACCTGCTACTACCGCCAATGCAGTCAGCACCACTCCGTCCAAGCTCAGGAAGGCAGGACTGTCTGGGTTGCACAGGAAGAAACCCGTGGCCTCCCACTCGATTAGGAGCATGAAGGTGGCAAGTGCTGGCGCTCGCAAAGTCACCAAAACATCCGCCCTCGCCGCCCCGAAGCGGTACTGTTCCAAGTCGCCTCTAGGAGAGACCACCAACTTTCGTTAGTCCCATTTTGTAAGCAGCGTGTCAAGTTATTTGGCAAAAGATACAAGCAAAAAGATTCCTTTTCCTCGCAAGTTGAAGTGGTCCTTTCTGCTGTGATTGGTAGAAAATCTTGATGAGTGTAACATCTCCTTTCCGGCGGAAAATCTGCAGCTCATTTTGACATCTGCGATGGCAAGTAAGGAGACATGGAAGAAGGCGGACGTGGTTGCTGCGGGCGACGTCTCCGTGAAGCTCCCGCAAGGCAGGCGGCGCTATGTGACGGCGTTCCTGTGTCTCTGTGTCTCCACTATCTGTTACGCCGACCGTAAGTGTCTGGAATTTGTTTGAGCTCTGAAATCTGATTCTGTTGGTGATCGATGGAGAGTAGGCACCAATATGGGCATCGCGTTGCCGGCATTTGTGACCAATAAGAAGGAGCAGGGTGAAGTGCTGTCCGCCTTCTTCTACGGCTACATGTGTACCCAAGTACGTCGGCACGACTCATCGTCAAGCTGGAGAACGTGTCCTACCTGTATTTTTTGTTGTTTTAGATTCCTGGAGGGTATTTTGCTGCCAGATTCGGCGCGAAAATTGTACTTTTGACGGGAGTGGTCGTCTGGACGCTGTTTGTACGTAACGATAAGTCGTCGATGAGACTCCGGGTGCTAATGGTGTTGCTCTAGGATTTGTCTACTGTTTCAGTGGCGAAATGCCTCACTTGTCTGTTCTTCACTCGGGCGGGTATGGGACTCGGAGAGGGTATCTTGTTCCCGTGTATGCACCAAATTGCTGGTGCCTGGTACCCTGTACAGGAGCGAAGTCGTCTCGTGTCTCTGGTAGCAAGTGGTTCGGACCTAGGCACCATCTCCGCATTGATCATCTCGCCCGCCATTATGGCAGCCAGCGGCTGGCAACGTATCTTTGTCGTGTTCGGTGTACTGAGCTTTATTTGGGTCGTGGCGTACGTGATCATGGGAGTAAGTCGGCCTGAAGATGACCCCCACATCACCACTGAGGAACGCAACTTCATCATTCGCAACCGCACGGTCGACCCAGAAACTCACCGTCGTCAGAGCTCGCGCGCTGAACTAGACACCCATGCAATCAATTGGCGAGTGCTATTGACCTCGCGACCTGCGTGGGCGATCTACGTAGCGCACATGTGCTACAATTACAGTTGGTACATTTTGCTGGGCTGGATCCCGCAATACTTTAACCAAGTGCTGAATCTCGACCTGACCAAGAAAGGAGGGTTTGCCGCTGCGCTGCCCTATATGTGCGGCTACACTGGGACGCTTCTGTTCGGACGGCTTGGAGATCTATTGGTCACTCGCGGGTTCCGCGAACTGCACGTCCGACAGACTATGAACGCGTTTTCGTTCCTAGGATGCGCCTTCTTTCTCTTCTCACTGCGTCTCGCAAAGTCTGCCCCCGTGGCGGTGGCCTTACTGTGTCTGACGCTCTTCACTAGTCGCGCTGCTATGGCTGGATACTGGGTCAACATGATCGATGTGGCGCCAAACCACGCTGCACATGTGATGGGAGTCTCGAATACGTTCGGAACTATCCCTGGTATCGTCGGCAATGTGGTCACAGGCGCGATTCTCGATGCTACCGGATCGTGGGATCTCGTGTTTGCTATCGCTGCATTTGTGCTCGTCTTTGGCGCGGCGGTTTTCCATTGTTTCGCCTCGGATAAGTCCATCTACGCACAGTCCAGTAGCGCCTACGGAGAAGGATACAGCAGTACCAGCACCACTTCAAGCAGCTTCCCCGGTAGTCCAAACTATGGTTTATCTCTTTCTACTTCGATCCCCGAGCTTCGCGACGAAGAGGAGAGTCTGCTGGAGAACCCGATGTAAAGATGAACACAGCACAGGAAGGCGATATCGGGTACGAGTTGTTAACCTTTAATGTTCACTTTGTCGCAGCGTATACCGACCCAACGCGACTTTCTGAAGCTGCTGATGCGAGATCTCTTCACTTGGGAATCTCTTTTGCATCTCGACAAACAAATCCGTGGCTGCCACCCAGTTCTCGCGCTGCTCTTCAGCATAAATCCGTTGTATGTAGCTTTCTGCATCGGGGTAGACACGGTAGGCTGTAGCATCCTGCATAGTAGCGAATATTGGCGCCACGAGCTGGTGTTCTCCTGCTTGGTTGCACATCTCCATCACTCTATTGAACACTTGAACGCTGGGTGGAACACCGAACTGCACTTGCCAGTCGGGAAGCATCCAGACAGCACAGCGCCACTCGCCCAGAACCTCCAGCGAATCTAACAACTGCGTCACGACAAATTCTGGTGGGATTTGGCCCGTTGCTGTGTGCCATTTGCGGAGTAGCGTCGGAACTTCAACGACTCGATCTCTGTCGTGTAATGACGTGCATGCAACCAGGTAAGCTGTAAGACTGGAGTCACTCACGAGGTCACTTTTCAGGTAAATAGCGTCTTTGCTCCGCTTGCGATCAATCAGTCTGTCGAATATAGTGACTACACCTTCGGAATCCTCATTCACACTGCACGCAGCTATCGCACGCTCGTATGTTGTCATATCGGGTTTCACTCGACGTCGCTGCATCTCCTCCAGTATGCCAATAACACTAGCCCGGGCCCAAGCAGCCTTCTCACGCTGCTCAACCAATAGGTTCGCCTTCACCGCAAGGTCTTCAGCCGAATCATCAACGTACGTTACACCTTCGTCATCTTCCTCATTGGAATAGCCCTCGTCGATCTTATCGTCAACTTCGGCATCTCCGTCTTCTCCCTGGTTAACGTTGTTTTTCCTCCACCATGCAGCTCGCTCTCCAGCTCTAACGAAAGCTTCCAGTGCTGTGTTGTAAGAAATGACATCGGGAGCCACTCCGTCCTTATTTCGGATTATACCTAGCACTTCCAGAGCGCGACCAGGAAGAGCGGCTTCCACACAGGCCAACAGAATCCGGTTGTAAATACTTATCGAGACTCTTCCGAGCGTTTCTTCCATCTCGTTCGCAATCTCCCAGGCACCAGTTACGTTTCCGACACGTGCGTACGCAAAGACCACGGGTTCATAGGTTTCTACGGTTGGTGTAAATGCGCCCGACGTCTCGATAGCTCGAAAGAGCTCTAATGCTCCATCCGGATTCTTTGAGTTAGCACACAGCTGCATCGCTCCGCTGAGAACCTTCAGCGTTGGCTTATAGCCATCGGTGGTCATTAAATGATCCAGAAAGTTCAAACCCACGTCAAACTGCTGCTGTGCTGCACAAGTTGCAAACATCAAGCCGAGTGTGGTGTCATCAGGCTGAAATCCACGCTCTTTCATCAAGTTGAATAGCGCAAATGATTCGTCCACGTCACCAAGCCGGTGATAATAGTCGAGCGCATTGTTAAACACTCCAATGTCCAGTGATGCAAGGGGAGAGTCGCGACAGGTGCTGGTGATAAACTCTGACATCCATGCCACCAGTTCTCCTTCTTGCCCTATGAACAGGTCTTCAACCTTGTTCTCGTCATCGTCACTGATTTCTTCACCGCCTTCAGCAGTGGCGCTGTTATCGTCGGGACACTCCAAGTACGTAGCAAACAATCGAAACAGCGAGTAATACGTCGCCGCTCCTGATTCGACTTTTTGGTCCTCAGTGCACCATTCAAAAAATGAAAGTGCTTGCATCACTGTGTTGAGACGTGTCTGTGAGTTTCTACCACCCCCGTTCTTTAAGCTCGTGATATGCGCCTTGATCACCGTATTCATGGTCACCTGGTCCGGGTTTAAATCGTTGTTGAGCATTTCGTTCACAATTGGCTCGATTTCATGAATATCTCCTCGAACCGCACAAGCATTCAGCAATGCATTATAGCTTGACGTGGTCGGTGCAAATTGTGACAGACTCTCCGCGTACTTTTTCATCTTCGTAAGGACAGATACAGCATCAGCCAATTGACCCTGTCTCCCACAAGCACCTAGCACGGCATGAAAGTCATATGTACGTGCATTCCAGGTCTGAATCAGTTCATCGAGAAGACGTAGCGTCCCCTCTAGATTCAAAGATTGCCTTTGAATAGATCGGTCGGTCCTCCCTGAAGGAGTGCGTAAGTTCCTTCTCTCCAAAGCGCGTTCAAGGCTTTCCTTCTGGCTTCGGTTCCGAAAGAAAGCTTTCTTGTTTGTCCGAGTCATCCGCGTCCAGTTTTGTTCATCCAGATTCCACACCACAGGAGGAGCAACAACGTCGTGTTTCGCAACCATCTTCTTCAGTGCTATCGTATTGTGCGCGTTTTCTATGGCATCAGGATTCTGCGCATCTATTTCGTCGGTCCTTCTAATAAGACTAAGCACAAACTCCGCTGAACTCCAATCGCCTCGTTGGCGACAAGCATCAACCAGTACATTTAACTCTTGGCACTTCACCGGCAGCCTTATCGTGTTCACACGTGGAAAATCCTTCTCAACATTACGCAGATATTCCACTGCATTATCCACATCACCCTCACATAGCAGATAATACACCATCGTCCGGGTCGTGACAGTGCTGGGAATCAAACCAAACTCCTCACGTGCACGTTTAACTAGCTCCAGCATCACCTTCGAGCGCCCAATGCCTCGTGAGTACACTCTCAACATGGAATCAACCACCAGAATCGTCGGCTTCACTCCACTGGCCAACATGTCGTCGAAATATTGTTCCGCTGTGCTCACGAGCCCTTTTTTCCTTGCACAACAAGTGATCAGAAAGCCGTAAATCCTAGAATCAGGCTCTTGCCCACTCTCCTCCATTTTACCCAATACATGCCGCGCACTGCGTAAATGTCGAGCTCGACTACACGCTGCCATGGCCACTTGGAAGCTCGTCTGATTAGCGCAGTCTTGAGCCACCATGACGTCCAGTAGCGTCAGAATGCGAGTCAGATTCGCATTCATCAGAGTCTTCTGCTGTCTGCAGTAATGACGCAGTAGCAGGTTGTAGGTGTACGGCCAGAGCACGGCCTTGTCCGGGTGTCGACGATGCAGCGTCTCTACGACAGCACAGGCGCGATTGAGATCGCCCTTCTCCACATATTCCACCACTTGGCGGTTGTAGAAACGTCTACCTCTCTTCGAAGGCAAAGACTGCTCCACGTCCTTCACGGCGGCGCGTAGCCTCCACGATAACTTAGAAGCTTCGGCAAGTCGCTGGAGAGCTTCTTGGCCATCATTCGACACCAATACTGCAAACTGGCGAGCATGAATAACGCCCACTGATAGAGACGCGTCTCTACTACTAGCACCTATTGCACCAGCGAGCGGGGAGCTGCGTATCCGGCGCAACAGCCCACGCCTGAACGCCATCACCATTGCCTTCAGTCAATAAATCGCTTTAACAGTTTTCATCCAATCAAAGTAAACTCGCGTTCTGACCGTCATAGAGTGATGGTCTTTCTATCGATTTGTCCAATCAAATGTCACCATTGCCCGCATTTTCCACAGTTTGAACTCGTCTAGCAACATGCTGCGTCGACGCGGAGGCGGCGCGCAATTCAAGCCTTTCGTGCTGCCTGTGAAGGGCAAACCAGCACCTTCTCAGCCCCAAGACGACGATGAGGACGCATACGAAGATGCCGATGCCGCCAGCAATCGCCAGGCGCTGCGTAGTGGCGCATCGCTGTCTGTAAAGCGACTCCCATTTCTGTCGTTCGTAGTGATAGAACCCGAGCGACGCGCACAGCGCGTACGGCGCCCGTTTAAGTCTCCGTGTGGTGAAGGAGGTCGCACACAGGAAAGCAATCGCTTGCTTCAGACCAAGACGCTCGGAATGCGGCGACGCTGGGGCTCTTTAGTTTTAAAGCCCATGGTGCGCCATGACATGCCGCCTGTTGAAGTGGACGTCGAGGAGATCGAGACACCCGTCGAGCTCGAGCCTGTAGCGGTAGAAGAACCTGCTCCTGTTGCAGCTCCAGCGGCTGATACGCCACCTCCACTTGTGCTATGGCAGAGTGAAACAGACCCCGAGATTAAAGTCGTCGTGCCCGAGATCGTGGGTAAATTCCTGCGTCCTCATCAACGGGAAGGCGTACAGTTCATGTTCGACTGTGTATGTCAAGTAAAGGGCTTTGACGGCCAAGGATGTATCCTGGCTGATGATATGGGTCTTGGTAAGACCCTCCAGAGTATCACGTTGATGTACACTTTGCTGATGACTGGGATGGATATGAAGCCGACGGTGAATCGAGCAATTGTGGTGTGTCCAACATCATTGGTGAAGAATTGGGACGACGAAATTATCAAATGGCTGCATGGACGTGTGAAGACGGTGGCGTTGTTTGAAGCCAAGCGCGAAACCGTGATCAAGGGCATTAATCAGTTTATTGAGGGAAGCAAGAGACCTCGACCGGGATTCTCAGCCCAAGTGCTGATCATTTCGTACGAGACGTTCCGTATGCACGCTCAGAAATTCGCTGAAACTCCAGCATGTTGCGATCTGCTGATTTGTGATGAAGCACATCGACTGAAGAACGCCAATTCGCAGATTAACAAGGCACTGTCGTCATTGGCGTGTCAGAAACGCGTGCTTTTGTCCGGTACTCCGATGCAGAATGATCTGGAGGAATTCTTCGCGATGGTGGACTTCACCAACCCAAATATTCTTGGCACGCCAAGTGAATTTCGGAAGAATTACCTGGGGCCTATCTTGATTGGACGCGAACCGGACTCAACGGATCGTGAGCGACAAGTGGCGCAGTCATGCTCGGCTATGCTGTGTGAAATCGTGAACCAGTTCATTCTGCGGCGAGGCAACATTTTGAACGCCAAGCACCTCCCGCCAAAGCTAATGCAGGTGGTTTGCTGTCCGCTGTCTCCACTGCAAGAGAAGCTCTACAATCATTTCTTGTCGTCCAGTGCCTGCCGTGACATGATGAAGCGTTCCAGCGCGAACGTTCTTTCTTCGATCACTGCGTTAAAGAAGCTGTGCAATCACCCGCTGCTGATCTTTGACGAGATGGGTAAAACCAATACCAAACTTCCTGGATTTAGCAATTGCGCTCAGTATTTCGCAGCAGCGAAGGAATCTAACGGGGGAGGTGACGACGGCCGGCATCGACGACGAGGATTTGATGGACGTACATGCTACCCCGAGTGGTCTGGAAAGATGCTTCTACTGGACCGCTTGATGTTTTCGATGAGAAAAACTACGACGGACCGAATTGTGATCGTATCGAACTACACGCAGACGTTGGACGTGGTTTCTACACTCTGTCAGGAGCGGCATTTACCGTTTGTTCGTCTGGATGGAACAACTTCTGCCAAGAAGCGAAAAAAACTTGTCGACACATTTAATGACCCGACCACAAACTCGTTCGCGTTCTTGTTGTCGAGTAAAGCTGGAGGCTGTGGCTTGAATTTAATTGGCGCGAATCGGTTGGTACTCTTTGATCCTGATTGGAATCCCGCGACAGACAAACAAGCTGCTGCTCGTGTGTGGCGTGAAGGGCAGAAAAAAATGTGCTACGTGTATCGCTTCCTAGCGACGGGAACTCTTGAAGAAAAAATCTTCCAACGCCAGCTGTCCAAAGAGGGTCTCCAAAATATTGTCGACGATAAAGAAGAGGTGAATTCCTTGTCTTCTAAGGATCTCAAGAGATTGTTCGTGTTCCGGAAAGACACCATGTCCGATACGCATGATCAGCTGAAATGCGATCGTTGTCAATGGAGAGATACTGGCAAAGAATCTCCATCCGTGATATTGATCGATGAAGACGAAAGTGGAAAGGAAACAGGAAACGAAACCTCACCTGATAGAGGTACTACCAGTGATGAGGACGTTGACAAGGACTCAGACAAGGGGTATCACCCCCAAATTGGTATGCCACCAGAAGAAGATCTGAACAGTTGGGGGCACCATCGCTCCTACGCCTCTGTCGATGACGAAGTGATGCAAGCAGCGCTGCAGAAAGTCCAGAATGACCTCGTGAGCTTTGCTTTCAGTTGCCGCATCGACTGGCAATTGCTTCAAGAGCACCAAGCTGAAAACGAAGAAAAGGAAAACCAACGTGACGAAGAGCGTAAGCGCAAACGTATGGAGATCATTGAGGCTGCAAAGGAGCGTGCTGAGCAAGAAAGCAAGAGCAAACGCCCCAAAACGAAGAAGAATAAAAGTATCGACGATTCTGACGAATCCGAGGCCGGTTCAAGCACCGATGAAGACCAACACGACGAAGTCCTGGGCGAAAGTGAATCGGAGGGCGAAGAAGAAGAAGGTTCGTATCTGTCGCGACCTCGCCGTGACTCCGCAGTCTCTGAAGCTGATATTTCGTGTACCCCAAAGCCACCACTCCGACGTCCTGCACCGACGAATTCGCTGGAGGAATCGTCTCATCCCGCTCCGATTCACTCTGAACCAGCAGCTGCAGCGCCGACCAAGATGAAACGAAGTGTGACGTTTGCTCCGGAGGTTGACGAAGGCTCATGGTCACCGTCGAAGAAGCGAAAGATGAGCGACTTTAGCGACTCCGAAGAGGAGGATGCCTTCGTCGAAGGTGTCCTTAACGATCACCGCCACTCTGTTCGTGAACAGGTTGTAGATACAGACGAAGAGAGCAAGCCTGCGGCTGCTTGGAGCTGCTCACGGTGCACTTTGATCAACCCGGCAACCAACGCCAGCTGTTCAAGCTGTGGCCATCGCTACCGACGAGCTCGACCTCAAATCATTGACCTGGGAGACGACGATGAAAGCTGGTAGGAATAACATAGAGTTTAATGTCATCGTCGTTTATTCTACATTGTAGTGCTGCTCATTATGCCAAGCTGGGGACGTGGTAGGATTGAAGCTAGTTTATCCAACAGGAGCTCCCTTCTTTGACCGGGGAAAAGCTCTAGCGACTGTCGAAATCTCCTCCCACCTTAGTGATTCCCATAAATCATCCGTCTTCTGTGAGATTTCTCCTTTGTCTTTCTGAGGTCCCTTCCGTTTGCGTCGCGCTTTTGATGTCCGCATTTTCGTAGATTTGTAAACATACTGGAGATTGGTTTCAGCTGCTTGCAGTGCTTTCCACGCATCTTCTGCCTCGTCAGCAAGTGCATTCCTCGATGAGGAGTTGGTGCAGGCATCACTATCACTTTTGATTTTGCACTGTTGCAACTTCGGTGTCAGGTTTTCCTCCTCTTGATTGTACTGCAGCAGCCTCTGCAATAAAGGAGTAATGGAAGGATTACCGGGCTCAAGGCGTTTGACGACCGCTGCATCCTTCATTGCCAACTACATACCAGGTTTGCACAAACAAGCACAACGTCAATTGGATGGATACTCACGCCGACGCTCTTCAGTTTCATCCTACCTTCCACTGCCCTCTGCGCTCTCGTGCCAATGCTCGTCGGTAAAACGCCTTTACACAAGACGGGTCCTTTGCAATCACGTTGCTGCAGTCTTGTTCTGCTGCAGCCAGTATGGACTCACTACTCTCACTGTTCTCACTGTTGGAAATCTGGATCCACGCCCACGCGCGATTCAGTCGCACTGCTGTTTCAATTCGCGTGGCGGCTTCATCAAACGCACTGGTGTCTCGCAGCTGATCAAGGACAGAGGTGTAGACTCGTATTGCTTCTGTGTAGCGCTGCTGCTGAAATAGCGCATTTCCCTCTTTCTTCATCGCCTCCATGTTGCCCATATCCAAAAGTGCTTGAAGTGCACCCTTTCGAGTCAAAAGAATGTGCGCATGTCGATTGGCAGATTCTGAGACTAATTTGCTATTTTGGCCAATCACCCAGTACTGACACCCTGACACGCTTTGGACACTATTGCACACATTTTGACCCGATCCTTAGTCTAATTGTACAGACACATCGGGCTTCGAAGTATGCTACGAATTTTAATCTATTTTTTAAGTACGAATTGGGGTGAAGTTTTCGTCGTCAGTGGGACTCGAACCCACGCCGACGAACTTCTATAGCAGAAAAGCTCACGCTGTAGCCATCTGAGCTACAGGCAGCAGTATTTGGAGTAAGAGTGCTACACGTAAGACCGTGTAGACTTAGAGGCAACGTCATTTTAGTATATTTCATGGCACTACTACCAATATAGTAGTAGCACCAGTCCTTTTTTGAGACTCTAATCGCCTAAGGATTCACGATACTCTTGGCAAACGCCTCCACGTTGGCAGCACGCGTGGCCGTGTCTGGTGCGTCCTCAATGATCTTGACAATCTTGGAGCCGATCACGACACCGTCGGCAAGAGCGCTGGCCTGAACGAAGTGATCACGAGTCGATAGACCGAAGCCTAGCGCGAGCGGGTGCTTCACGTTGGCACGAACTGAAGTGAATCAAGCAAAGTAAACCGCGTTACTCAAAAATCCATATATACCAAATGAAAAATGCAAAAGCAACTTACTTTTGGCCATGAACGTGTCGAGGTTCGGAGGCAGCTCGTTACGAGCGCCCGTGACACCAGTGAGACTCACACAGTATACAAATCCATGCGCCACAGAGTCGATAATCTTCATGCGGTCCTCCGTCGTTGTGGGGGACACCAGCGGAATGTAGGCAAGGCCATGCTTGGCCGCGTCGGCACTGAGTGTCTTAGCCTCCTCGGGCGGCAAGTCCACGATAATGAAGCCGTCCACGCCAGCTAAAATGACGAAAAAATGGCCATCAGCGTTTGAATATACAACAATCTCTCATGCGTAGATTGCAGTCATACCTTTTTGGGCGTCGGGGCAGATTTTGTCCTCGCCGTACTGCATGATGTTGTTGTAGTAGCCCATGAGCACCACTGGTGTGGCGAGGCCCTTGGCACGCGCTTCACTCACGGTGGCTAGGACGTCATGCAGCGTGATACCTTGGTCCACGCCCACCTGGTGTGCGCGCTGAATGGTCGGCCCATCCGCCTGTGGGTCCGAGTACGGGATGCCCACCTCGATGATATTAGCGCCGCCGCGCTGCAGTCCCAGCAAAATGTCCACGGTGTCAGCCTTGGTCTTGAAGCCGCAGGGAACGAAGGTGATGAAAGCCGCCGTGTTATTGGCCTTGCGCTCGGCGATAACCTCTGAAATTGTCGGTCTGCAGTATGCCACGTAATGCGATCAATAAAACATGGCTAGATATGCATGAATTTGCAGCAGCGCCACTCGAACCTGCTCATGGTGGTCTGCTGCTTTTGTGGAGATTCTGAGTATGACGCTGTAACTTGCTGACGGCGTGCTGCCCGCAAAAGACACTCGATCCCTGTAATTGGTCAAAACATCATTAGGTCTGAATTTTGACCAACAAATGATCAAGCCTGTGCGCATAATCTTGATTTTGCCATCCGAAACCCTCCCAACCAATCGGATGCGGCAAAGATGACAGTGCAACAACAGCTCGAAGCGATGAAGAGATAAAGCGTTGGAGCTGCATGTTGCATGTATATGTATTAATCCACCCGAATGCGCTTCTTGTGCAACCCATTCTTTTTGGGCTGGATGTGGCTACGAATACCGCAAGTGGAGCAGATGGGTCGGAATTCGCAAAACAGCGACAGACACACGGGGCAAACATACGCCGTGGAGATCACCTCGCGGTGGCAAAAGCACATCGCACGGAAGTCCACCGCGTCCTGCGACGGCAATTTCAATAGCTTGCGCATGGACGGATCTGGTAGATAGATGGAGATCAGATACTGCAGCAGCCCGCTATGGTCGTTGGGCTTGTAGTAGATGCCGCCAGTAAGATACGCTGCTTGCTGCATGAATGAGGAGTGATCCGTCGCGAGGATGCAGGCATCCACTGCAACATTCTTCTTCTGGGCCGAAAAAATACCGTTCATGATTGCAATGTAGTGCTCCGACACGTCCGGGGACTTCTGGATGACCAAAATCCGCGGTCGCAGATCTGGCTCCTCGTTAATAGCGCGATTAATGACTATAGACCGTGAGCATTGCAACAATGTCAGCACAAACATCCATAATACTTCAATCACAATCGTAGCAACGCACAGCACAGTGAACGCGAGAGCGACGCAGCGATGGCTGTTTGGTTGGGCTTGGCGGGGTCCAGAGGAGCGTCACTAAGCTGCTGTAGACGCTGCAAGACGCCAGCGTTGACCTTAGCAGCCTGTTCAGCACTACCAGTAGTGTCGTCCTGCTCTGGATCCGGATATAGCATGGCGCTCTTGCCAGCATGGGCTGCGATGATCACAATGCGGTTGCTGCGGTGAAGAAGCAAGTACGAGTTGACAAACACGAGCGTACTGGAGATCAGCTGATGCAACCCTGCGCGGTCAGCGGCACTGCCACCCTGTGCGAAGCAGTGCACAGGGTTGGTGTCGATCACTAGCACCAGCAGGCCTTCGTTGGCCTCGCTGTTTATCGTTCCATTCGCCTGCGCCATACTCAGGGAAGGATTAAAGGTGGATTGACTTTATGTAATTAACACACAAAAACGTTTTGACGTGAAAAAAAAACGAAGTAGGTACCGTAACATTCACGTTTTGTGCATGTATTACACCGAAAGATTTTACTGCTTACAGGCTCCAGAACATGGTGGATACGACGCCGAACACGGCGGCGAAGCTGGCGGCCACGAGCTGCGACGATCCGTTTTGAGTCGAGATGTTGGACGATTCAGCCGTATCCTTGTTCGAGGACGACGCGGTGTTGGAAGTGCCGGAGGTGGTTGAGGTACCCGAAGTGCCGTCGCCAGGGGCGACCGTGCCTGCACCGACACTGGTGCTCGTCGAGCCCGACGAGGTGGTCGTGTCGGAGCTGCCCGACGTCTCCAAATCTCCGTTCTTGGTAAACGTGAGGCTCTCATACGCTGGCTTCATGGTTCCCTTGTCGTCAAAGATACCGAAGTGCGACTCGACCGTAGTCGCGTCGTCCGCCTGCTCCTCCTTGTAGGGCGTATCAAAGCCCGCGAAGTAGTAGTACTTCCAGCCCTTGGACTCGGCCAACTGATAGAAGTCATTCAAATAGACGGCGCCGTTCTCCTCTGAGGCGACCGATCCGTTCGTGGCCGAGCCACCCGTGGGCCAACCCGTCTCACTAATGATGACTTCCATGTCGCCGGCCATCCTGAGCAGAGGCTGAATGCGCTTGTTGAACTGAGCCGCAGCCTTGTCAGCCGCGATCTTCTCCCAGAAGGGGAACTGGTTGATCGTAACGATGTCGCCAGCCTTGAGCATGTCCGGGTACTGCACGAACGTGTCGATGATGTCCGTGATACTAACGGGCACGCTGATGTCGTTGTCCGACATGACCTTCTTGAAGTCGGTCACGTACTTAATGGCCTGTTCAGCCGAGATGTCCTCACGGTACACGGCCTCACTGCCAACGTTGATGCCCACGACATTGCTGTCGATGAGGCCGGCGCTGATGAGCTCCTTGAAGGCCTTGACCTCGGCGTCGTACACCTTCTCGTCTTCGGACACCCAGACACCGAGCCACACCGTAAGCGACAGATCCTTGGCAGCCTTAAGCACGCCCGTTACGTCACAGTCCGAGAGACTGTAGGTGCGCACGTTAGACGTGATGGTGCTCAGGATCTTGAGGTCAGCAGCGATGGCGTCCGCGGACTTGCACTTGCTTGGGTCCCAGTCGGGGCCCTGGCGCAGATCGTAATTGAGACCGTAGAGCTTCTGGTCCAGCGCCGACGTTGAGGACGCCAGCGCGGCTACAGCAGCGGCGAAGAGGGCGAGCACGCGTACCATCGTATCTTTAAGTCGGCGTAGAAGAGGAAGAAACCTGAGTTGTACCGCTTGAATTGCGTCGACGAACGCAAATCGGTGAATGGCGAGAGAGAGTCAGCTGACTCCCAACGTCACATGATTCGCAGGAATCAGTCGCGCCTTTTTCGCCAATGGAAATGCCCTGAGTTATCAAGGATCGTTGCTTGTTGGAAAACGGTTGAAGTGGCATCCTTTGGTCTAGCGCCGCTGCCAGCACTAAGGCACGTCGAGTATGATACATGATGTAGTTACTGTAGGTGGTGGTTTGGAGACAAAGTACATCGATTAATATGTATTGTCCGTCTCCTTTCAAAGGAGTCCTTTGCGATCTCCGATGCGGTAATGGCGATCGTGTGTTCAGAGCGCGGACCGCTTTTTTACTGTTTGAACGCATGCGACTTGACGCTGGCTGTAATAGAGGCTTTCAGAAGTACCGACATTTGCAAAAAGCGGTATCAAAAGTACGTAGCAAGAAAGTTATTTTCGGAGCAAAAAATATTTTCGGACACGCTACGTACTTTTGAGATAAGGGGGGGAAAACGGTAGATGAAGCAATCCTCACGTACTTTTGCTACGTGTCTTCCAGGTCAAAATTCTGGTTTAGTGACACTCTACCCTATTTTAGTGACCCTCTTTTTGGAACCTTGCAACAGCGCGTTAATTCAAGCACGTGTACAGGATAGCAGAGGTCCTCGATTTAGTAGCGCTATGAAGTAGGTACACTAAGCTATCTGCTAAGTTAGGTAATACTCGGTTCCTCTTCCTATAGCTGCTGTAAGGATGCGCGGTAGCAGATCCATCATCCGCACTTTTGCTTTTTGCTTCTGTCGCAAAAAGCGAACTGGGAGATACGTACTTTTGCTGCGTAAATTTGAAAAGACGTGCTTCTGAACCGCTAGAGTTACGTATAACCTGTAGCGATTTTTACGTATCTCCCTTACGTGTTTTTGCGCTACGTGTTTTTCATTTGTCGGTACTTCTGAAAGTAGTCTGCCGAAGTCGTTACAGCACCTTTATTTCAACACGACGAAATACGGTTAAAGGTGCTTAGAAAAAACGTTAATGACTGGCAGATACAATTTTGCGGTTTAGCGCGAAAGCATTCTCCCAATGGGTCATTGGCGGGGTCTTTCTCCTCGATGCGAGCGTAGGCGGGCAGCAAGTCGACAGCGTCCGAAGAAGCATGGCATCACGACGTCACCTATGGCGTAGGCGTAGCTGGTGACGGCGGAGGGCTCCCGCTATGAGCTCGCGTGATCAAAAACCGCGAGTTGTGTGTTGGTTGTTTTATCGGACATCAATTGGAGTTTATTGCTTACCATCACGTGCTGCTATGCGTACGTGTGCTTAGCAGAGCGAAGGAGATGTATACAAGGCTGCAGCCTCCAACATCGGTGCAGGAAGACGTCTTGCTACGCGCTTCGCTACCCTGCACGCTGCACTGTCGCGACTAAGCCGTACATGCATGGAGGACGGTCATTAGCGCATTGCCTGTCCTTAAGGGAGCCTGGGGTAAGGCGCTATCGGTGCTCTGTTTAAGACGATACGACTCGCACAACGAAACTGACCCATTTGAGCCTTGTGGTGGTTGGACTGACACTAGCAATTAAAATATAAAAGTAATATTTGTTTATTAAGTAACGACCCAAGTTTCCGCAAGTGTAGGCTCTTTCAAAGTAGCCACTCTTGGCTTTTTAGCGTATCGGTATGGGTGAGTATTTTGAGGACAGCCAACTTCGATTCGGTGAAAATCGTTTTTGCTGCAGCTCTAGCAATGAAGTTGATCATGTTGAGCAGAATACTATCGGTAGTGTATTGTCACTGGAATTTGGCAGTATCAACAGCTTTTTACAATGTCAGCTCGCCTTCCGCAGAACTAACGTTAGATTAAGAGGCCGTCTGTATAACCTGATTAAAGGTGCCGGAACCCATTAAAGGTGCGTGATCAGATCAGTAATCAAATTAAAGGTGCTTTAACTCGTTAAAGGCGCCCTAAGATGCAGGTGTGGCGTTGTAATAAAGGTGGAGTAACGAGAGTCTGCAGTCTGCAGCGCGCAGTTCATGACATCGAGGGGCGGAATATATATCGGTGTGCCTCAATTACCTTGCCTGCTGTTCTGAGTCACCTTGACCTTGGGAGCGATGCGAGGGGCGCGACAAGAAATGGAATCTCTTGAGATGATTTGTTAGTGATTAAAGTTACTGTCGGGTTCGCGGCGGCTAGCGAAGGAGTTGAAGATCTGCTCGAGGGTGGTTTGGGACAGGCTGTACTCCTTGATGCCCAGTCGGCCTTTCGCGGCTTCCACGATCTCGAACATACGTGATAATACGGTGGCTATCTGCTCTTGAGATTGCGATGAATCTTCGCTGGCTTCACTTCTTGGCGCAGTCACTTTGTATCTACAGAAATCAGCCTGGCGCTCGATGATAGCGACGCCATTAAATTGAGCATGAAGAAACTTATCCAGACGCTGCATGCTATCCTCTAGCAACCACCAATCGCAAAAGGATGCAATATCGATCGCACAATTGCCTCGGTTTAACTGCGTTGAAAAGCTCGCAACCGCAAGGTCTGCGTACGTTGCATTGCCAAGCACAGAGCAAACCCCGACAATTTGAGAAGCGGTTAACTGGATTCCGTCTCCTTGTGTAGGAGGAAGCTGAAGATGATCGCAAACGAGCTGCACCAAGTCCGTGTAAGCATGTCGAGGAGGCAAATCCAACTTACATTCCAACATGAACCCGTCACCAAATCGATTTTTTAGATGTGGAATACTGCCAAAGCAGCGCAGACCACCATCCATCATAATGCCAGCTTTACTACAGAGAGCTTCACATTCCTCCATGGAATGTGTAGTTAACATTACAGTCGACTTCCGAGATTTTACCGACGCCTCCAAAATAACGTCCCATAGTAATCGACGTGAGAACGGATCAACACCAGTTGATGGCTCATCCAGCACCAAAACACTTGGCTCGCCTATCATGGCGATCGCTAGCGACAACTTGCGCTTGTTGCCCCCACTCAAACTACCTGCAAGTTTATTGGCAAAACTTTGGATCTGAAACTTGTTCAGTAAGCGACCCACTTCCATGTTGAGCCTGCTGGTGGTATCGAAACCTTTGAACCGACCAAAAAGCTCAAGGTGTTCACGAACTGTTAGTAAATCGATCAAAGCGTCAAACTGGGGGCAATAGCCGATCGAGTCACGAGCTTTGCTTCGTTCCTTGCATATGTCGAAGCCGTTAATTGTTGCAGTGCCTGATGTTGGCAGCAAGTCTCCCGTAAGTATTTTCATCGTCGTCGTTTTCCCAGCACCATTTACACCAAGAAATCCGAAGCATTCTCCCTGCTGCAGTCCAAACGAGAGGCACTTTATTGCCCGTTTTCCGTTCGGATACACCTTCTCCAGCTCGACGATCTGTACAACCTCAGAGCTGGCAGCAAGCGAGTTATAGCTCTCCTGTACACGTCGAGCCTCTGCAGCCACGTCTGGATCCATGTTCTCACTGTTAGTAACCTGGCCTCCGGTGCACTTCTGTTGAATGTGGAGCTTGGAATTGGTACATGGCACACGTGTATACATGCGTCGTGCGTTATTGATCTTATCAATGAACTGAACGATACGCCAGCGTACGGTTCCAGCTTGAACAATATCAATCCCAACGGCAAGTAGAAGGAACACTGGACACTCGACCAGCAAGTACCAAATGTCTGTGCCAGCCACATCAGCGTCAAATGCACTACGTGGTGAGCTAGTAAGGCCGAATAGTGCTAACAAATCTGCCAGTAGGACGTTGAGAAACCCATTTCCAAAGGCAAACAGAGGCGAGCAACGCCAAATGTAAACCAAAACTTCATTTGCTGGTCGAGTCGAGTCCAGGGAGTTCATCGTGAAGCTTAGAAGTAGCAGTAAAAGACCCAAAAAGAAGTTAATCATGACTGTATACAGCAAGCACTCGCTTGGCTTCTCCATGACATGAGACAACAAGTACGTCCACGGAGCAATAGCAGTGCCAAACAGTATGAAGAGTGTGACCATCGCGACTGGCACGTCTTGAGTGCATGAGTCGCAGGTGTCGCCGCTACTCAGCGATTTCGTTACGCCGTAAGAACGGAGCAGTATGAGAGTCGCTGCCATTGGCACGAGGTATAAAGCCACGTCAAAGATGAAATTCGACAGCCAGTAAGCAAGAAATGACATCCCGGAGAGTAGCTGTTGGTACTTGGCGTTTTGTTCCAGATGCTTTTCCTTGACAATGTAGGGCATCATCGAAGCTGGAATGAATGTGAAGGCGATTACGATGAAAATTACTGCAGGAAAGCTCAGATATGAGCTGAAGATTGAACGTGTCTTGAAAGAAAGAGGCAGCGGATGTGACGAGACGCGGATTGTCACGTTGGAAGTCGATCCACCTGATGCCTTGGACAGCAAGAACCGATGGATAGCACTATCAATCATATGCTTGTACGTCGGTGCGGCATGAGTTGACGAACCATTGGCAAGAACGTTGTAGCTTAGAGTGTTGGTAGATTCGGAAGCGTACAGCAAATAGCCACCAAACTGTCCTTCGACACCAGGCTGAGTTGGTAAAGTGGTCACATTAGCATCAGAAACATATCCGTAGCCTTTTGCAAAGATCAACTCAGCGAGTCGAAGATTGTAGCCCATTGAATCGTTTGGATCAATAGCAGGTGAATCGTATGTGACCCCAAATACTATTGGTGTAGTTGATGCACTATACACAGTTGAGTCAATCCCAAGTTCGTACGTAGCTCCTTCGAAAAAGTAGGCAGGTTTAACTAGCTCAGAACACCATGTAGTAATCCCGTGACCGCTCGGGCCAAGATTATCAGCGCAACCAAACGGAACTGGAGTTTGTTGGGCAAGCGTATACTGCACGGTCGGAGTCAGCTCTAACTTCGGGTCGTCCAGTAATACCACGGAGAATTTTAATGCCGATAAACCAATGAAGATAGCAGCAATCGGAAGGACAGTGCTGAAAAATAACATGTTGAAGTCACGCTTACCGCACTGCACCCGCTTGCGAAGCAGTGCCTTCATCTGGTTCAAAAATGAGCGGACTCCTCTCTGCGAACTCTGCGACTGAGTACCGCACTCTGTTCCGTCTTTCATTGCCTCACGGGGTTGTACAGTTATTGACAATTTACCGTCCATTTTCGTATCAACTCGATCTTCTCGAGTTTCATTTGCCAGTACCTCTGCACTCCCGGTCTCAGCCACTTTAAGAAAAATTTCTTCGAGCGTGGTAACGGATATTGCGAACGAAACAATGCCAAGCTCAGTCTGACGAGACTCCAGCTCCCGGAACAACACCGGGAAACCAGTTGATGATTCAAAAGGCAGTTGAGAGGTTAACTCCGTTCCAATATCCGATGCGATAATTGCTTGAGGCACGTGCCGTTGAATTAACGATGCGATCGAAAGTATTGGCACACCATTTTCACTCCGTCGCACAAAACTGAGTCGATAACCCACTCCAAACCGCTTCTTCAAAAACAACGACGACCCAACGCATTGCAATTTCCCCTCTGCCATTATAGCGATCCGATCCCCGAGAATGTCGGCTTCATCCATGAAATGGGTCGTCAAGATAACCACCCGTCCAGCACGATTGCGCTGTATAAGCTCCCACGTACTTCGACGACTGTAAGGATCCATACCTGCTGTCGGTTCATCGAGGAATACAACCGTACTGTCACCGAGAAGCGCTATTGCGAGGGAAAGTTTCCGCTGCATTCCGCCCGACAGCGCGTGGGACCGAACGTTGGCCTTCTCTGTTAGGCCCACTTCATTAATCTTCTTGGTGATTTCTGCTGCAAGCTCACTGGCATTCGTAAAGCCCTTTAGACGTCCATAGAACGTCAAATGCTCCTTCACGGTCAGATCTGGGTAAAGCACGCTGTGTTGAGGACAATAGCCAAGAGAGCGTCGTATTTTACGCATATCTGTGACTACTGAATGGCCCCTGACCCAAGCATTGCCACTGGATGGCCGCGTCATACCGGTAAGCATAGACATTACAGTCGTTTTCCCCGCTCCATTGTGACCCAGCAAACAGGTGATCTGGCCTTCGTGCAGCTTCAAATCGAGTCCGTGTACTGCGACTTTCTTACCCCCAGGAACCGAAAACTCCTTTCGCAATCCGGAGATGACCACTGCACGTCCATTACTTTCTTGAGTCTCTAATTCTTGTCGAACAGCTTCCACAGTATCATTATTCGTTGTAGACATGTCTCCTATCTCTTCAACGGATACTAGTTTAGATGCTTGGGGACACCAATATCCTTTTGTTAGAAAAAAATACCATTTCTCCGCCACCCCAAACTCCTGTGGAACGACTTTCTCGAAATATTTTCCAAGTAGAATATAGAGCACGGTGTCTAGAATCTGCATCCCGACTGCATTTCCAAATCGAAAATTGTTCACTTCTTCGCTGGCATTATCGTGGTTTACTCCCACTCCAAAGGATTCAAGCTTCGCAATTACGCCAATACCTTGAGACAACGAAATTGGTGGCAGCAGTGCTGCGCACGTTCGACTGGCTTCACTGGTATCGTCACTGAAGCTATAGGACAAGAAAAACATGATGAAGAACAGACCCATGCCCGCCAATGACCCCGCACGTGCCCTCGAGAAGAGACTACTGATCATGAAGCCATAGCTGAAACTACTTGTAGCAAACGTGAAGAAAAATACAAACAGCAAACTCGTGTCTGAATTGGGGAATAGCAGACCATGTGCTCCAAATGTTTGTAGCATCGCTCCAAGTAATAAGATCGGAAGATACGCTAGTACCCAACCAGCAAACAATTCTGTATCCTTCGCTCCAAGAATCCGCATGAGTTCTCGAGATCTCGTTTCTTTCTCCATCAGAAACGACACGATCACACGAGACACGAGATACAGATAGGAAAGCACGAAACCTATGGGGAATACCACGGCTATCTTGTCAAAAAATGGAGCGTACCGAAATGCCTGGGTGGGAGTTCCGTAGATCCCTGCACCATGGTAAGGTTGAGGTGCCATTCGCAATGGGATTAGCAGTTTTTCCACACTCAGTGGTGGAATAGTATCCACAGAGACATTCGGGAGAGTCACCGATGCCATGCTCGTGATCAAATCCTTAACCGAGTTCAGTAATGTGAAGGCCGTGCCGATGATCATATCTTTTTCCAGTTGCTGTAGCAGTCGACGATCATTCTCCGCACTTGCAGTCATCACAGCCTGATCGACTTGACACGTTCCATTTGTTGTTCTGGACTGGGCGTCCCATACTGGCATACAATTGAGAAAGCGTGCCACTAATGTCTGTAGTGTCATGAAACCTCGGGTTGCGTACTTCATGGTGTTTACCGCGGGAACAAACTTTGAAATAGTGTTGGGTCTCGGTTTCTTTGTCTTTGGTACTGCTGCAGTACTTCCAGTAGAGTTAAATCGCAGAGAATACGCAATTGGGTATCCTTCCAAGTCGCCAAAAGTAGAATAGTCTTGCGGAAACTCCTCGAAAGCAATGGCTCCGTAGGTTTTTGGGTATTGAACTTCGGTCCCATATTCTTCACTGGTCACATAGGCCTCCAATGCTGTTTCGTTGTCGAAAAATATGTGCGAGTCAGAGAAACTTGGAATTGTCAAGAGCGAAATTCCTTTCACGGTTGGCGCAAGAGCAATACGCGGATACCACGATTCTAATGCAGCAGCGAAATACTCTCGCGTGTACGGCGTATCTGGGGTTATCGCAAGTTTGTATGGTACAACTTTGCCCTTACATGCATTGGGAACATGATAAGTGGTGCGTTCAGCTCCAGTGTAACCAAACATAAGAAATTGTTGAGCGCAATCCATCATCCCGTCTTCTCCTAGTTCGGCGAGGTTGTTGCCTTCCATGAGCGCCTGAAGTGATAAACTCAGTAGTAATCCAGGCATTGTCGTTTCGGTGAAGTAAAATCTCGGAATTTGTAGACTGCTACTGAGGGTCTCTAGTAGTGAGGTAGCAGAGAACGTTCTATCTGACGAGTTGCTGCTGCCACTTGCACTCTTTGAGTCCTCTGGAACGACAATTCCTGCACTGCTCAAGCCTTCATTCAAAGCGGACTCCATATCTGTTGTGGCGTAGAGATTCCAAGTAGATCCGAAGTTAGGGGCTGACTCGTTAGCATCACTGGTAGCCCATCCAGCAGGGATAATCAGGTCAGGCTCAAACCTCTTTAAAGCCACGAACAGCAAGATGCATAGCAATGGGTTGAGAATTTCACTCCATGTTGCGAATGGATGTCGTCTCTTGACCGTCCAGTTCTTTACCACAAGAGCTCGTAGTACTGGCAGTGTACTGCGTTCACTCTCGATCCTCATCCGTCCTCAGTAGATGGCAGTAAAAGCTATAATGCCGTAGCACTATGACTCAGTAAACCAAAGTACAGCAATGGTAAAACAGAAAAGCAGTGAAACGAACAAAACGGACGCTCTACTTGGCTATTCCTAGTGTCGAGCTAGCATTGGCCCCGTCGTTACCAACATCTCACCAAGTTTTGCTTACTTGTCTGCTGCCTCTTTAGCTTCACGCTTCGCTTTAGCTGCTGCGATCTACAGAGAATAATAAACGACGATTAATATCTAACAATGAAAAAAAAACTCGCTAGTTGTTGTTCTCGCCTGACCTTGGCTGCCATTGCCTCTTTCTGGCTGCCAAACTTGCGGTTTTTGCCATGGATACGACTCGCCTGTCCACTGGCGGTCGTGGCCGCGATGGCCTGCGCTGCCGTCTCCTCACACGCCTGCTTGAGTTTGAGCGCTACGCGCTTGTGCTGGATGTCTGCCATCGACTCAGAATTCTGATGCAAATGACACGAAGTTAAAAGAGAAAAACAAAATTCAGGAATTGCAAGAAAAAATAGCACCAAAAATGATTGCGATACCTATTTCTATGGCCGCGACGGATCAATTGGTACAAGAAAAATCGTCATGACGCCGCAATCTCGAGGCAGTATTTCCTCCGTCAAGAAGGCCGCGTCGACTGCAGAAGGTGCGCGACCATAATTGCAGATCATATACACGTCGGCAGCCACGCTAAGTTTTGTGTTTCGTGCTGTGGTTGTCAATGCAGCTCCGATCTGGAAATCGTACCTGGCCATCCGTTCGTCGTCGCCCAGCGACGTTCCCGATGCCACCAATGCGTCGGGTCGTGTGAATAAAACCGGTGGAACAGCAAACTCACGTGGCCGGAAGAGGGCGAAGCCTTGTGGCAGAGCGCACGCTGGCATCTGGATGACCTTGGCCACTCCCTTGACGACACATGAAGAGGACGGCAGCTTTGTGCTGACAAGCGTCCGCCATTTTTGGGAACAACTCAGCGTCAATGAGAGACAGCAGATACTTTTCTTGGACGAAGCAGAGCTTGTAAAACAACTGTATAAGCTCAATCTCAGTTTACTGTGCGTTGGGCTCATGCAGCGCCACCTCAAGACCTCCAGTCGACCAACTACAGACGCAGCAGTTGCCAGCAAGAATGTCACCGCTGCGACAACAACGACAACAGATCCAACGAGTGTGGCCTCTACCACAACACCCGAGCAAGCAGCTACGCAGCCGTCAACGCGTGCAGTAATAGACACCTCTTTGGAGAAAACGTACGAGCTTCTTGAAGCGATGGAGTTCATGGATATCGGCACTGGTACGTATCAACTTTGTCTATGGCTGAGGCCGGTTAGGCTCATGCTTTATTCTTTGCGCTGCAGGTATACTAACGGTGAAAACAGAGCTTGCGGAGGACACCGTTCGACTATTCACGCTCGTAGGGGACGTGTTAGCGGGCTTCTTGACGTCAATCCACGTGCTCACGGAGAGTAACTTCAACAAACTATTCGTGACGGAAAGCGAGACTATCAACACATGGGCAAACTACCAGCGCCTAATAGCGATGCTAGTGGAGCAGGTATGGTTTGTTAAATTTACCTGTATATAGAGATGGTCGATTCATGCTACCCGTTGTGTTCTTTAACTTAGCTTATTTTGCGAAGCTACGTGACTCATTTGGAGAAAGAGGCGGCACAGCAAATGGAGCAACTCATACTGGAAGTGTCACTGGAGGATAAAGCAGCAGGACAAAGTACATTAACAGGGAACTCGACTAAAAAGAAGAGCAAGAAGAAAAAGAAGAAAAAGTCGACTGTCGATGCGAGCGCACCTGTGCAGTCGATCGATACTCCTGAAACAGCCAGTGATAAGCCAACATCAAATACTTTTGATGGCACGCGCTTAAAAGGTAGCGACACACCAGCAGACCAAAGTGATGAGGCTATGGTGGAGGAGCCAGCATTCGAACCGATACCTGAGAATGAGTCAACTCATCTAGAAATCGACTGTCAGTCAAATTCATCGACAGTTCAAACCGATGAAGGCACCGTTGAAGAGGAAGAGATTTCACCAGCAGAAGTGGGGCCTTCTACGAAAAATCCGCCGGGTCTCAATCCTAATGCTCTGGAATTCCAGCCGCAGGAGGCAGTACTGACTGGCGAAGATGTGGGTCCTCGAAACCCATTTGCAGGCAAACGAAAATTCGATGAATATATCGTCAGCGTGCCATGGGAAGACGTCGAAAGCGATGCTGGCAGCGCCTTTGATGTTGGCAGCGTGGATGGCGATCTTTTTGAAAGAGAAGATGAAGCTGATGATAGAGGCGCTCAGCACTGGGGCCGGAGGAAACAACGTAGACGTCAAGAGGATGTAGAGCTGGAATGGCAGTTGCAGCAGGTATATGCGTCAACGTCTTCACTTTTCGGCTGGGACTTTTCACGACAGTGTGAGCTGCCAGTCCCGTGTTCGAATCTCCCCTGGAGTGAGTCAACACTGTGGAGAACGGCGCCGAAAGAGGTAGTGCGCTACTTTTCGCCTGGAAATGGCGATGAGTATGCGAGATTCCATGCACCATACTTCTTACCACCTGGAGCAAGTCATCCACCGTCGCGATACTACTTCACCCCAAGGCTGCCAATGCCGGGATTCGGCCCTCCTCTATTGTCATCGGATATCGAGCCAATTCCTTCTCATCTTCACGGAAACTTTGGTTTTCAATCTCCAGAGTTCCCCATGGTGGTGTCCGACTTTTCCAACGCACAATATCACCCAAGCAGCCATGAAGACCAGGTAGACATCTAGGCAACGATGTGTGAACAATGATTGCTTACTTAACCATTTCGCGGTAAAAGGGCGCAGAAGTCGCCCTTTTAGTGGTTTGTGCAAAGAAAAGTAGGGATCAGCCTCTTAAAGGGCGTATTATGCGCCTTTTAACAGAAGTTCAAACTGTCTTTTGGGAGATAGCATTTACAGTACGATTCGTAATCATCAATGCATTCTTTATAATCTAGTCAAATTCATGTAGCAAATTGCATCACCATGTGATTTGTTACAAGAGATAGTTCAAAACGAGTACCGTGATCTTGTAAAAGGGCGAGAAATGCCCCCATTTAGCTATAAATGACTTCTACTTAAAACTATAGTTCATATACAAGTAAAGAGCATCACGTTCGCTGCGCTCTGCGAGTTGCTAAGGCTTAGTCGCCAGGGGAAAGTTTGACTGGACAAGGACACAACAGTTGAGAACACTGTGCTCCAGTATGTCCAAGTCGAACCCAGCACTCGCCGCCATCAATTTCTTGTTGCTCTCTGTCGAAGCAGGAGTTGAGAAGACACAAGCTGTTTCCCGATGGATCCAACAGACAAGAGTGCGGGTATCCTGCGGCCAAGCCTGCAGAACAGCCCGTCTACAGGCCCTGGTGCCGTGCCAATGCCACGTCCGTTGCCCGACGTCGTGAGCGGCCACCCGCCTTGCAACCGACAATTATCGCATCGCTGCTGCCGCAGCCAGCTACGACCCGCCAGCCTTCACTAGCAGCCGGTCCGTTAGCAGCTAAGACGGTGCGCAAGAATTCAAAGGTACCAGCAAAAGGACGAACAAAGCGTGTTAAGTCGACGACTGAAGATAGTTCCTCATCTGTAAGCATAACTACGAACCGTGCAACCATGGCGCTGAGCACATCGAGGGTCTCGTTAATGTAAACGACTGCACGAGGCCTGGATATGCCCATCGCCGTGGCAGCCTGGTCCATTGTACCGCCGTGGACTAAATACTCATTGTCAGCGCTACACGCTTAATGACCGGGTTCTTGCTGTTGGGGGCAGGCTCGCAAGCCCACGAAGCATGCACCAGCGCGTAAATTCGCAAGAATGCGTCCTTATCACAGCGTAGCTTCTTGTGGAACCACGCCGTTCCGTGTGTTCGTAATGCTGTCTCGAATGCGCGCACTTTAAATGTCATCGGCGCCTTGGGGGGCTGCCGAAGGCCTCGCTTGTCTGCAACCGCGACTACTGCGCTTACACATGCTCCCAATACTACAGCTATTACTGCAGCCGTCTCGTCGTCCATGGCACAGGTGTGCTGCGGCTAGGTGGTTGGGAGCGCGAACTTACCAAAATGGTACAATGTACCAGCAAAGTTTTGGCCAGTAAAAATTCACTTTGACGCTAGGTCCAGAACGCATTCCCCACTTGAACAAGGGCCTAAAGGAGCCGACGACCTAAAATTATGTGGTACACATAGTTTCGGACGATGTCCCCTAAAATCACATTTACTTCCGAGTTCGAAAAATGGTGAGCAATAGTCGTTGGCAGGGCGCACGCAGTGACGGTAAGCCGATCACGGTTAGAGCGGATAAAGAACGTGGTGTCTAACATGCTAATGGTATGAACGAATAGCGGGCATTGGATTGGTTGGTCCTGTCCGAACAAGTCAGTTATGTGGTTGTGCTTCAAATTGAGTTTGTATTTAACTCGCAAATGTCGTTTGTATAGGCTAACGCCAGGCAGTCAAAAATGTGTCAACGTTACCAAGCGTCGAAGCGGCTATAGGGTTGATGAATTTGCCTTTGATTGTGAATGGAGAAATCTCCGGCGCGTAAACGCTCCATCAGTCGCCGTGATGCATCCACAGGTGATGGTGGAAGTAGTAGCGGTGAAGAAACCGGGTGCGATAAGGTGATCAACACTCAGATCATCGAACGGGCCGCTCACGCACGTGCGGGCAAGGTGACCAAGTCGCGACACCGTACGTGCATAATTGGTATAATTTTGTCCAAATTTCTTCTCTTATCTATCATTTCAACTTTACTATGTTGCAGGCCGTGAAGTGTATGAACTCCGTGTTTTCTTTCTTCTTTTCGTCACCCGGGCTGCGATCGTCTTCTTCGTTGTTGTCGAGGCGTGCACGCTTGGCAGTTTCGAAGTTACCAAACTCCACGATGATGTCAGGGGTCATCGACCCGACAGCCTGCACACTGCCTTGGAAAACGTTGTGGTAAAACTTCACTCCGTGGATCTTCTTGACCTCGTACACGACGCCTACTAGAAAACGTGGCTTCGTAACAGCGCGATTTTTGGAGTCCCAAACGGTGACCTTGAACACACGAGCATCCTTGCGAAACATGTCCATCCTCTCCAGCTTTTGGTGGTAGCTTTTTAGGTGCGACTGCACGTAGCCGTCGACGAGCGTAATACGCGTTCCGCGGTTGTTGGGAAGACGCTCGACAGACAGAACACACATGATCACAGAGATAAAAGTATTCTCCATCGGAACCTCCATCTTGACGTATTCGCGTAGATTTCCCACCGCGATGAATAGGTTGGCCTCTTCCTCCGTTTGTTGTTCGCGCAGTTCTTCATCCACTTTGGCCATTAAGGCCTCCACACTGTAGTCAGTGAGTCCGCGTGCCATGTTGGACGTTGTTGTAGCGTCTTCAAGCAAATTGGAAAGTGAGGCAACGAATTTTCACTTGAGCAACACACAAAGGCTGCGACTTTATCACTAATTAGTACTAAAAAACGGCAACCTTCTTCAAGGCAGGTCGCTACGCCAACATCTATTTCCAGATATTTGATGCTGCGTCACCCCTCCGGGAATGCGACCCACGATGGGTGTGGGTACCTATTAGCAATTAATAATGCTTCTTGCTGATGGGGTACAGTACGTACCCGACAGTGCTACAGTACTTTACGTACTGTAGCACTGTCGGGGATCTGTCGTAAACCGTAAACCTGAGCGGCCCTGACCAAATCAGTGACCTCGACTTCTTGGCCCATGTCAGGAGATTTGACCACGACACATGCTGGCACCGACGCCGCCTGACGCGATGGCGTCGGCAAATCCCTCTGTCTCCTCCTTGTTGATGACGCATTGCACGTCAGCGAAGTACGAGCCGTCGTTGAGCTCCAGGAAGGCAAAGGCGCCGGCTCCAGCCTCACGCAGCGTCTTTAAGTTAAGACTCTTAGCCAACCCTTGACGGTCACAGTCTTGCCCTCGAAACTCGAGGCCGTAGCTGCGCAACTCCTTGACGCGGATGCGGTTGCGACGGAACAGCATGGGGGTCGTCGTCTGCTTAGGGAACCACAGCGTTCATCGTTTCTATCAGGAGCCGAGACCGAAAAACAAGTTACACGAATATATAGATGAAGAGCAACTAGCGAACGCTCAAAACCTTCAGGTCCCAGTTACATGGCTCAGATCGAATCGGCCTACGATTAAAGTCTCTATCTTAGCAGAAGAAAGCCCAACACACCTACACATCAGGTTAGCATTGCAGCCCCAACTTCCTGCACAATAAAAAACGCTTACCTATTCAGTTCTGGTGCTTCATGAGCTTCGACACCTTGGCTTGATATAATTCGTTGCCGTTGCCAAGTCTTCTTATACCACCAGCTTGTGGTTAAATACCAGAAATGACTTTTCAGTTTCTGCAACTATGTGCTTCATTACCGATAAATTACATAAAGAGCACATGTTAAATCATTTTAACTAGACTAACTTAACGCGAATAGCGTTATCTTCGAGTTACCGAGATAACGGTAACGTCGACAGCACTGCTAATAACACGTGCGCAGTGCATCTCTGTGAAACTAGATGATCCTCATCTACTCGATGTGATTCCCGTTGATCGGATAATCATTTTAAAATGCTTTTTTCTGCCGCAAAATTCGACACAGTCCAATGGAGCGATAGTTTAATTGGACTCAGTGTATACATGTACACCGTAGTGCAACCTGTTCCGGCCGATGATCCGCTGTTCCAAACTCGAGAAGTGTCCATGAGTCTCGGCCGAGATGTTCACCATGAACATGTGAAACTCACGCCCGCGAAGATGACTCGTATCGCGGGATAATCGAAGATTATTATCTTACCCCATCGCCTTCCCCGGATAGGACGACGAGTTCTACTGAACCAGCTGCAAGCTTACACTTCGTCAGACCGCCTCGGAGGAGTGGGAAATCGCGATTGGAAGCCAATCGCGATTTTTGGCATTCTATGATTCGCTATCACTGATAGCGGATAGCCTATCAGTGATAGCGGCCCGCTAATAATTTTAAATAAATACAGATCCCCCCACCAAATTAATACCACCGGTTGCATATTTTAATTAACTTTTATTAAAAAGGTACATGCAGCATTAAGTTTCAGAATAGCTCACAGGGCACAACTAAGGGGTGCTGGGTGAGCCATAAAAGTAAGGCCCCAAACTAGCTGTAAGGTCTGTATTTGGACAACGAATTGGGTTTTTAGAGTAGTGCTATGTACGAATATGCACCAGTAACACAGATAACGCCAGAGAGCGGTCTTTAGTTTATAATATACTAAAGACTGTTTATTATTCATAGTGCTCGAGAAAGGGCTACGATCTCAAGGAATTGAAGAAGCAGAACATTGTGTATTGAGATGAATATTGCGCCTGGGACAACATGATCAGGTGAAGAGTTTGGTGGGCACCCATGGTCCCCCACAGTGATTGTTTTGGGAGTGGGGCCCACTCCCAAAACAAACCGGTAACAAAAAAAATGTGCTGTAAAAAGTCAATTAATGGCTAATGTACGATGTCTAACATTTGTACCAGTCTTCTTCGCTGACGTGAAGTGTGGGGCGAACTTTATATCTTTAATTTTTTAGGTGTCCGGCGCTTGCTGCCTTGTCAAGTTGGTAAGTCACTTGTCGCTTGCTAAAGAGCCAACGGGGTTGAATACGTACAGTACTCATGTCGGGAGCATGGCATGCGATTCAGGTACAGCGGCAAAGATTTTGCCTCTATCGTAAAAGTAATTCAACATACCGATAAAGTACTATGGTGGGCCACGGGCTTCAGGTATATATGTCGGTACAGTCAGCTCGCAGTGTGGTGACTTCGTGACGAATACCAGGTTTGCAAGCTCATGAAGATCAGACGAGAAATTTAAAAAAATAACTCCAGGCCTTTTTTATTTGCAACTCGTTTATAAACGAGTTGCCAGGTAAATCAATTCTGAAAGCCAATTTGAAATGAGCCTTCTTACTTCAAGTCATACGCATTCAGTAAGATAGGTTTAGGAGCCTACTAAATATGAGAAATGGCAGCTACAGTACTTCGAAGTACTAAGTTTCAAATTGAGCGGAACGGAATCGGTGGGTGTCCAATGGTATCAGTTTCGAAAGATTATTAAGTTTTTCAGATACTAATTTGGCCAGACATGTAGTGGAGCGTCCTCCCCAATCCCAAGTCTTATCCTGCTGTCGATGAATTGTAAATGCCACGCATCCGTTCTTCTGCGTTTACCGTCTGCATTACCCCAGCTTAAGTCCACCTGTGTACGCCGTAAACAACTGACCGTCTCGATGCCCGATAATCTCAACCACCGCGATTTCGTGCCATTTTAGCAATCTCACCTCCGCGAGCATGATACCACGTGCGTGGGTGGTAACATTATTTCGGGCGCTCGTGTGCCTTCTCCTCGTGGTCCTACCCGGGGCATTCTCAGCTGACGAGTCCGTGCAGTTGAGCGAGAGCTTTGGCGGCCCCCACGGAACGGAATTTTCAGATCAAGCTTCGGTCGCGGCAGGACAAACGATCGGGTCGATTACAATTCGTGCCGCTGAGCGTGTCGATGGCATTTCATTGGAGGTGACAGGACCGAAAGCGGTCACGTTCAATCATGGCGGATCTGGCGGAAAAGCGTACACTCTGACGCTCGCCAAGGAGGAATATATCACGTCAATGGAGGCGCATTGGGGCGTGAAGAAAGGGAGAACGCGGATCTTCTATTTGAGTTTTGGCACGAGCGCTGGGAATACAGTGTCGGGAGGTTCTCAGACGGAGAGCAAGAACACGGTCACGGCACCCAAAGGTTTCCAGCTTGGCGGGTTTTTCGGTCAGGATGGCGACGAGCTTGACAAGTTAGGAGCCATTTGGACGCGTATTTCGGCCGAAGCGCCAGCGACGGCGGATCCTGCTCCCGCTCCCACCCCTGCGGCCGCACCCGAACCTGCATCGGGGTCTGGAGCGGACTCTACGTTTGCTTCTGCCGAATCCTCAGGCTCCGCTGAAGCTCCTACAAAGCAGAATGCAGCATCCAACGAGGACACTGCATTATCCTCAGACGAGGCTTCTGGTTCCGATGAAGCCCCAGCTAAGAAGAAGAAAGCTGCAGCTGCACCAAAGGAAGACTCTGCAGCCGGTTCTGGCTCCACTGAGGTACCAGTTAAGAAGAAGAAGGCAGCAGCAGTAGTGACAAAGAAGAAGAAAGCCGCACCAGCGACATCGAGTGAAGGATCAGAAGTCGAGTCGACAGAAGACTCTGCATCAGCTTCAGCCGACGCGTCTGGCTCTGCTGAAGCCCCAGTTAAGAAGAAGAAAGCAGGAGCAAAAGTATCGAAGAAGAAGAAAGCAGCAGCAGTGACATCAAGTGAAGATTCCGCATCAGCTTCAGACGATGCTTCTGGTTCCGCTGAAGCCCCCACTACGAAGAAGAGAACGGCACCAGTGGGAGCTAAAACGAAGAAAGCAGCAACAGCAACATCGAGCGATGGATCAGACGCCGAGTCGATAGAAGACTCTGCATCGGCTTCTGCTGATGCCTCTGGTTCCGCTGAAGCCCCGCTTAAAAAGAAGAAAACAGCAGTGGTGTCGAAGAAGAAGAAAACAGCAGTGGTGTCGAAGAAGAAGAAAGCAGCAGCAGTGACATCGAATGAAGATTCTGCATCAGCTTCAGACGATGCTTCTGGTTCCGCTGAAGCCCCCACTACGAAGAAGAGAACGGCACCAGTGGGAGCTAAAACGAAGAAAGCAGCAACAGCAGTAGCATCAAGCGATGGGTCTGAAGTCGAGTCGATAGACGACTCTACATCAGCTTCAGCTGATGCCTCTGGTTCCGCTGAAGCCCCCACTACGAAGAAGAGAACGGCACCAGTGGGAGCTAAAACGAAGAAAGCAGCAACAGCAGTAGCATCAAGCGATGGGTCTGAAGTCGAGTCGATAGACGACTCTACATCAGCTTCAGCTGATGCCTCTGGTTCCGCTGAAGCCCCCACTACGAAGAAGAGAACGGCACCAGTGGGAGCTAAAACGAAGAAAACAGCAACAGCAGTAGCATCAAGCGATGGGTCTGAAGTCGAGTCGATAGACGACTCTACATCAGCTTCAGCTGATGCCTCTGGTTCCGCTGAAGCCCCCACTACGAAGAAGAGAACGGCACCAGTGGGAGCTAAAACGAAGAAAGCAGCAACAGCAGTAGCATCAAGCGATGGGTCTGAAGTCGAGTCGATAGACGACTCTACATCAGCTTCAGCTGATGCTTCTGGTTCCGCTGAAGCCCCCACTACGAAGAAGAGAACGGCACCAGTGGGAGCTAAAACGAAGAAAGCAGCAACAGCAGTAGCATCAAGCGATGGGTCTGAAGTCGAGTCGATAGACGACTCTACATCAGCTTCAGCTGATGCCTCTGGTTCCGCTGAAGCCCCCACTACGAAGAAGAGAACGGCACCAGTGGGAGCTAAAACGAAGAAAACAGCAGTAGCAGTAGCATCAAGCGATGGGTCTGAAGTCGAGTCGATAGACGACTCTACATCAGCTTCAGCTGATGCCTCTGGTTCCGCTGAAGCCCCCACTACGAAGAAGAGAACGGCACCAGTGGGAGCTAAAACGAAGAAAGCAGCAACAGCAGTAGCATCAAGCGATGGGTCTGAAGTCGAGTCGATAGACGACTCTACATCAGCTTCAGCTGATGCCTCTGGTTCCGCTGAAGCCCCCACTACGAAGAAGAGAACGGCACCAGTGGGAGCTAAAACGAAGAAAGCAGCAACAGCAGTAGCATCAAGCGATGGGTCTGAAGTCGAGTCGATAGACGACTCTACATCAGCTTCAGCTGATGCCTCTGGTTCCGCTGAAGCCCCCACTACGAAGAAGAGAACGGCACCAGTGGGAGCTAAAACGAAGAAAGCAGCAACAGCAGTAGCATCAAGCGATGGGTCTGAAGTCGAGTCGATAGACGACTCTACATCAGCTTCAGCTGATGCCTCTGGTTCCGCTGAAGCCCCCACTACGAAGAAGAGAACGGCACCAGTGGGAGCTAAAACGAAGAAAGCAGCAACAGCAGTAGCATCAAGCGATGGGTCTGAAGTCGAGTCGATAGACGACTCTACATCAGCTTCAGCTGATGCCTCTGGTTCCGCTGAAGCCCCCACTACGAAGAAGAGAACGGCACCAGTGGGAGCTAAAACGAAGAAAACAGCAACAGCAGTAGCATCAAGCGATGGGTCTGAAGTCGAGTCGATAGACGACTCTACATCAGCTTCAGCTGACACGTCTGGCTCTGCTGAAGCCCCGACCACGAAGAAGAAAACGGCACCAGTGGGAGCTAAAACGAAGAAAGCAGCAACAGCAGTAGCATCAAGCGATGGGTCTGAAGTCGAGTCGATAGACGACTCTACATCAGCTTCAGCTGATGCCTCTGGTTCCGCTGAAGCCCCCACTACGAAGAAGAGAACGGCACCAGTGGGAGCTAAAACGAAGAAAGCAGCAACAGCAACATCGAGCGATGGATCAGACGCTGAGTCGATAGAAGACTCTGCATCGGCTTCTGCTGATGCCTCTGGTTCCGCTGAAGCCCCGCTTAAAAAGAAGAAAACAGCAGTGGTGTCGAAGAAGAAGAAAGCAGCAGCAGTGACATCGAATGAAGATTCTGCATCAGCTTCAGACGATGCTTCTGGTTCCGCTGAAGCCCCCACTACGAAGAAGAGAACGGCACCAGTGGGAGCTAAAACGAAGAAAGCAGCAACAGCAGTAGCATCAAGCGATGGGTCTGAAGTCGAGTCGATAGACGACTCTACATCAGCTTCAGCTGACACGTCTGGCTCTGCTGAAGCCCCGACCACGAAGAAGAAAACAGGAGCAGTAGTATCGAAGAAGAAGAAGACAGCAGCAGTGACATCGAATGAAGATTCTGCACTAGCGTCAGACGATGCTTCTGGTTCTGCCGAAGCACCGATTAAGAAGAAGAAATCGGTAGCGGCGGCATCCAGCAAAGACTCTGCAGTCGAGTCCACCGAAGACTCCGCATTAGCTTCAGGTGAAGCATCTGGCTCTGCTGACGCCCCGACCAAGAAGAAGAAGGCAGCAACGACATCGAGTGAAGACTCTGCTGTCGAGTCCACGGCAGATTCGGCAGCAACGTCACTCGACTCCTCAGCTGCAGCATCCGACGCGGGATCAGCAGCAGAGTCGAGCTCTGCTGCGACGGCACTAGCCGGCTCAGGTGACTCTACTGATGGCTCTATGGCAGCCTCGACAGCTGGTTCAGTAGCAACATCCACAGCGGGATCATCAGAGCCGACACAAAACTCCGCTGCTACACCCCCAGCAGGCTCGGGACCGGCAGGAACAGAAGCCCCCGCTGCTCCAACGATGAGCGTGAAGGACTCTGTTGTGCTGAGTGAAAGCTTCGGTGGGCCTCACGGCCGAGACTTTTCGGACAAGAACTACGTCAACTCTGGACAGACTGTCAGTCAAATCTCCATTTACGCTGGTGAACGTCTCGATGGCATCAGTTTGGAGATCTCAGCACCCAAGTCGCAGACGTTCACTCACGGAGGCACTGGTGGTGACCGTAAGGTTCTCAAGCTTGGCGAAAAAGAGTACATCAACTCGATGGAAGTTCATTGGGGGAAGAAAGATGGCCGCACTCGTATCTTCTACGTGAATTTCGCTACAACTGCGGGTAACTCCCTGTCAGGAGGATCGATGACAGACGACAAAAGCACTGTGACTGCCCCCGAAGGATTCCAGCTAGCAGGGTTCTTCGGTAAAGATGGAAAGGAGATCGATACGCTGGGTGCAGTGTGGGCCTACATTGACCTCGTCACGCCAGCTCCGACACCTGCACCGGCTCCTGTGACAATTGAGGACTCGCCAGGCACCCTCGCTCCGGAAGACATTGCAGGAAGTCTGTCGGAGATTTCGACGAAAGCGAATAAACGGCCTGTTCAGCTGAGTGACTCTTTCGGTGGCCCCCATGGAGAGCAGTTCTCCGATCAACTGGCGTGCACGTCTGGAATGACCATCAGCTCGGTGACAATTCGAGCTGGTGAACGTCTCGACGGCCTTACGGTGCAAGTCGCAGCGCCCAAGGAGATGACGTTTACGCACGGAGGAACTGGTGGCACAGAGAACACGCTTACTCTTGAAGCTGGCGAGTACATCACGAAGATGGATGTCAACGTGGGGCAAAGGAAGGGTCACACACGCATCTTTTACATAAATCTGACGACAAACAAAGGCAGAACGGTGTCTGGCGGATCAGAAACGAAGGAGAAGTCGTCCGTGACAGCACCGAGGGGCTACCAGCTTGCCGGTTTCTTTGGTCGGTATGGTGATGAAATGGATCTGATTGGTGCTGTCTGGTCCAGCATCGCAGCGGTCAATGAAACAACCAGCACCGTTAAGGTGTCATCTGAGGACGATATCGCACTCGGTGAGCTATTCGGCGGCCCGCACGGTAACGCGTTCTCGGATATCAACGCCATCAAGTTTGGGCAAACGATCAGTTCGATTACGCTCCGGTCGGCCAAGCGAGTGGATGCTGTGACGCTGCAGGTTGCTGCACCTATGGAGATGACACTGGATCATGGAGGGCGTGGAGGAACCGAGCAGACGATCACTCTTGCTACGGATGAGTATATTACTTCGATGGAGGCTCATTGGGACAAGAAGGACAAACACACACGAGTCTTCTACATTAAATTCACTACCACTGCTGGTCAAACTATCGAGGGTGGAACCAAAACCGGCAAGTCCGGTAATGCGACAGCTCCTGAGGGTTTTGTGCTGAGTGGATTTTACGGCCGCGCTGCAGACGAAGTGGATCAAATTGGTGCCATCTGGACGAGGAAGACGGCGAAGAACGTACTGCTAACCGATCCTTCGGGCGTGGGTAATGGTACGTATGGTACTACAATTCGTAACTGGGTGGGCCCCACCATTGGGAAAAACTCGGATACGGCTTGCTATCGGAAGTACATGCCTTACGACAGCAACACCATTTGTCCATTGGGGTACAGCAAAGATGGTGACGACTGCGCGGCACGGTGCCCCTTGTCATACCCGATTTCGTGTGGCTTGGAGTGCATTCCTCAAAATGACGACTGTGTGCTGGCCGTTCTCTCCAAAATCGGTTCGGTCGTCGCTGTGGCACTCAATGCTGCTACGGGCGGTGTATTTGGCCGGATTTACGCTGCGTACAAGATCGCTAAGTGGGTGGTGCTCTGCGTTCGGAATATTGTGGAAGTGATCAGAGGTCTGATCTATTATCTTCGCTACCGCCAAACATCAGCCCCTATTGGTGACACGGCCGAAATGCTGAACATTGCATACCAGGCTGACGTCGTTGTGTTCGATCTCCCCATTGCGGTTTGCACTTGCATGAACATACCAGTCCCCAAGAACGCGGAGTTTGCGGATATCGTGCTGCAGGTCGTCGAAGGAATCGTAAAGCAAGCCATCACGAATGGTGACGAGATCATCTCGACTGGAGCCAATGTCATGAATCTGCTCACTGGCAGCGGTATGGCGAACAGCTCAAGGACAACAGTGGACGAACTCGACGAGCTGGTGACCAAGAACTCCAGTTGTGGTTGGCAGCTTAAGCGTCTCACTGATCGCGTCACTCGTGCTGTACTCAAATATCGCAACTCGAGCACTAGCGTCGACGATATTCGAGTGAAGGTGTACAAATCTTCGATTGTGCTGAACGATATCCCCATCGTCACGAACAACTGTATGGGCGAGCTTTTGGCGGGCAAGACTAGGACAGCAGCGTACGAGACGCGTGATCTGCTGCGAAAGACGTTCGGAGTCATCGTTGATCAACTCATCGATACAGGAAAGACGGACGGTGGCAAGGACGTTGCAGAGGACGATTATATGCTGAAAACAGCAAATATGGGGCTGGTTGTGCTCTCAGCGTTCGACCCGACAGGTATCGCGTACATGGCTTCACAGTTTGTGCAGCCCATTTGCGGACCCACAGCTTATGTGGGCGAAATTGACGATGGAACATTACACGACGCGCTGGGACTCAAAACGGTGGACGAAGCTTTTATTGGAAGCTATGGCTCGTACACACACGCGGGCGACGGTGTTGTCCGCCTCATTTTCGAGAGCGTCGACACTAAGGATGTGACCGTGGTAGTCCATTCAGGTGGTGACGGGTATACGAAGGTTGATGTCGGCGCAGGTGATGTTACCACATGGGAAGCTACTTTCCCGGAGCTCGAGGACAAGACTCTGTACTTGGACCGCTGGCGTCCTGGTCTGTTTGGTTTGCCCGGTAAGGGCGGTGGCTCATTGCTGATGTGGATTCCGCGTTCTTCCGAAGGAGGTCATATTACCATGCACGTGCGGATCAACCCGTCCTAATTAATGTATGTGCGAATTGCGTTTGAAAAATTTATGACATTACATGTATTCGTGCCAGGCTTAGGAGCCTTTAGCCTTCTCCACCTTGGACGCTCTTAATCTGTGCGCCAGCCTGACGACATGAGCCAGAACAACGATGGCAGCAGTCACAGCGTACGTGGCGAAGATGAACGGCTCCTGCGGCAAATGACACGCCGTCACCTCTGGTCGGTTGGTGCGCGGCAGCTGCAGCACCGCGTAGCTCGGGTCGGGGCGCTGTCCCCACGAGAAAGCGGGGATAGTGTACTCCATAGCCACGGTATCGTGATGCTGGTACGCGCACCACGCGTGGGTGTGGCCAGACAGCACTAGATCGGGTTGTATCTTTCCCATCAGCTCCGCAGACAGCTCGCGCGAGAGCACGTGGTGATGCGTCTCATACTTGAAGCCGGGTGCCTCGTACGTGACGTGGCCCGACTCGCGAAGCCGCTCTTCCCCGCACTGGAGGTCGTCCGCGCGGAAGAACGGCAGGTGTGTAAGTAGTATGACTCTGCCGCCCGTACGCGCCCGCAGATTGTCAAAGTTGACGCTGTTCAGGAAGCTTCTAGCTTTTGTTTTTACCTCTCGACTAGCTACGTCCGAGTCCAGTGCCATCGTGTTGAGACTCACAAACGTGTGTCCCTTAATCTCGTCGATTCGATTGGCGGCCCCGAACGTGACCTCATATCGCTTTAGATCCTGGAGCTGCATGTCCCGACCGAACGATGTGTCGTGGTTACCCACCAGGTAAAGCGTTTTCAAGGGCAGGAAGCTCGCGAAGGCGCGGAAGAACCGCCCTGCGTACTCATCCCAGTCCGCATCTGGCGTCCAGCGGCTACCCTCGTCGAACTGGTCGCCCAGCACGAGCGCCACCTCGGGACTATGTACGTCCACTGCCGCCCGCGCGGCCGCGCGCACCTGCCAGTCCACCCAGAGCCTCTCGACAAACGAGCGCCGCCGCTTGCCCAGCAGATGAACGTCCGTCACGACGAGGACCGTGAGAGTATCGTCCGACGTCTGAGATAACTGCAGCTGGCAGCGCCACGCCTGGAAGTAGAACACGCCGGCTTGGCAGAGCAGCACCGCCGTCGCGATCAGCGCCAGCTCCCATACACGGACCATTTTTGGCCTATTGTATTCATCGGACTGGGAATACCCTCCCTAAGAAGATCGATCATCTAGATGACGAGTTACACGTACTGCGTTGTTGTTTCTCATAACTATATACTGTCACTGGTATTCTGCATTGAAGAAACATGTTCCTAGCATCGCTACAGCAGCAGGAATTGCCTGGCCATTCCATTCTCGACAAGTGTTCAACATTGCGCATTGCGTGCTTGAGCCGAGTCCACAAAATTCTTCAGTATTGAAGTTTTCTCTGTACCACAAGAACGCGCAAACATCTGCTTGACGAAACAATCAATTGGTTAGACTTGATCTTTGTATGCCTTCATTTCATCGTACTTAATTGAATCTCTCCAGTCGCTTCACGTCGAGTGCGTCACTTCGATACTTGCCTCAGATCCCACAGAGCGCGGAAACTCATGCATCGCCTCGCCGGCCGCGCCCCGATCCGCCGCGGGGCTTCCAGTCTCAACGCCAGCAGCGCGTTCCACGACAATATAACGGCCAAGATCGACGAACTGGCGCAGCTGCCGCAAACGGGCGTGTCGCTCCAGTATTTACTCGAGTTCGGGACGAATATTTCTGCTCAGAAGCTCATCCAGTCCGCGCGCTTTTTGCACGGGGAAATGCCCGTCCGGTACGCACACCGCATCAAGAATTTGGAGAACTTACCGCACGGCCTAAGCGACATGCCGTCGGTCAAGCAGGTGCGTGAATGGTACGTCAACTCGGCCCAAGAGCTGCTGAGTTTCCCAAAAGTGGAGACATATCAAGACGAATTATCTTTCCGCAATTTAATCGAAAGCATTAAAGGCCGCCATAGTGGCACGTTATACACGATGGCCAAGGGCGTCCACGAACTCAAGATGGAACTGTTCAAGTCCTTTACCGAAAAAGACCATGGCGTCACCAGGAAAGAACTGGGACAAAGATATTTGAGATCCCAAGAATTCGCCGACTTGTCAGACTTGCACTCCTTTCTGGATGCATTCTACATGTCGAGAATTGGGATCCGAATGCTCATGAGTCAACATATTGCTCTTCATGAGGAAGAGGAAGGATGGGTAGGGTGTATCTGTGAGAGCACCTCGCCCGCAGAGGTTGCCCTTGCGGCTATTGATACGGCCAGACATATGTGCTTGAGGCAATATGGAGATGCGCCAGAGGTTGAACTACATGGCCATACCGACTTCTCCATGCCATTCGTTCCAAGCCACTTGCACCACATGCTCTTCGAGGTTATCAAGAACTCAATGCGAGCGGTGGTGGAATTCCACGGAGTCGATAACGACATGCCGCCCATTAAAATCGTTATTGCGGATGGAGAAGACAACGAAGATGTGTCGATCAAGATTTCAGACGAGGGAGGAGGCATCCCGCGCTCGTCAGTTTCGCGCATTTGGTCGTATCTTTACACGACGGCAGACTCGGAAGCGTTCGAGAGGTTAGAGGCCCCCAATGATTTCGGTGGGGACTCTCCACTCGCTGGACTTGGATACGGATTGCCGATTAGTCGTTTATTCGCACGCTACTTCGGTGGAGATCTCCAAGTGATCTCAATGGAAGGATACGGTACTGATGCGTACCTGCACCTAAAGCGTGTTGGTGACGCATCTGAGCCACTCCCGTAAGGAAATTGCACCTGTGTGCATTTTGAATATTGAATCGCTGGACAAGAAGCCAGTGTTGTTGTAATAGAACGCAATGACGGTGTATTTTTCACAGGATTGAGGAGAACCTACTAGGCAATTCGGTTCATCTACGTTTGTTTGCTCTTTGGTCGTAGCATCTGAGCTCGTGCGTGAATTCTGCTGGTAGCAGTGCCATTTTCTCCTGAATTTGGTCGTGGCTGGTGCCGTGTCGAACCGCTAATCTTCACGCCTTGAAGCGGATCTAGCTTCGTCTGAGACCTTGGCCGGTCCTCAGGTGGCTCAAGCGTGATAGCTGCCAACATTTTGTGTGCGGACGAGTCGTTTGCCCCACGCTTCAAGAACGATGGCGAATCGGATGGCAATGGTGGGGCTCCAATTCCTCCAGAATGATATCGCTGTCCAATGACAACCCCGCTGACTCCTAAGGGAGCACTTTGCTGTTCGCGTCTAAGATCTCTCAGTATCTCCACAAGTTCTGCCTCAGTGATAAACTGTTTACTCATAGCATCAATTTGCCCCTTCAATTGCTGCAACTCATCGCCCAAAGCTGTCCACGACCGCAAAATGTCACCTTCTCCAACTTTATCAGCGTCTCCAGCACCAACTACCCCTTTCTTTTGCATCTCAGCAGCTAGTTTGGCCAGTGCAGCCTCCAGTACATGCTGACTACGAGTAAGAGCGCTAACTTCACGACCCACATTCTCCAGAGTACGCTTTTCAGACGCCCACTCAGTCATCGCAGCCGTAGCCACCTTGTTATCGGCTTCATGACGGAAAAACATATCGGTAAACGCTTCAGAATATCTACACAGCGCAGAAGCCATTTCACCAGCAGCAGCTCGTGCTGTAATCGCGACCGGGAATCGACAACTCTCAGGTTCGTCACTGCGTCCACCTAACAGCGCTAAAATCTGCATCGAGAAATCCGAGCCGAGTACACGACCCACTTTTTCAACGTGAGCTTCAGCTGCAGCCAGATCTACTGGTTCCTGTGCCATGGTAGAGTATGCGTCATTGATCAGAGCCACTAACTTCTCAAGATGTTTCTGAGCCACTGGATTTACACTCGAGCCGCTGTTCGGATTGAGTCGCTTGTGTTTCTTCCATCGATGTTTAAGAAGGTTTAAGTTTCTCGACAGCTCCAATAGCGACACTCGTAATACAGGGACCTGAGACGTTGTAAGGTGCTGGGTTCCCTTCTTCAAGCTTAACGAGGGGCCTCTATTTCCCACCATTAATTCATCAGATGGGTCGTTCGTTATGTCACTGCCAAGTTGCAACTGGAGCTGTTTAGATCGGTGTCTTGCTGGCGAATTCTCGATATCTCGGAGACGACTGCGCAATTGCTTGACCTCGTTTTGCAGCGCTGCCATGTCCAGTTTTTCAGCCTTGGACTCACAGAGCGAGTAAAGCTGCAAGTTTGACGTCCGGATCAGCTGGAAGGCACGCTTCACTTCTTGCTGACATTGATCCAAACTCAAGTGAAGTTCACTCAATCTCGGGTTGTTATTACTCGCTGACGCAATCTGCAATCGTCGATAGGCATCCGATAATTCGGCCGCAGCTAGGGCATCTGCTTCACGTTTGCTCGCCTCTTGCTGTCGAATTCGAGCCTCAACTTTCAACTTCATGTCCTCGGGGATAGTAAATGGCTGCAGATCTGTATACCCTTTGGAACTCCGAGTACTATCAAGACGCTGCATATGTGTTTGAAGCGACAACTTTTCATCACTCGTCTGAAATGTAAACGTTTCCGGTATATAACTCGGGGGTGGTGCTTGCAAAGCAGCAAGCTGGAGAGGTAAGTCCAGAAACTTTTGCGTCAGTTCCACAAACCGATTGTTCATGTCTTGGCGATGATCTTCAACTTTCTAAAGAAAAACAACGATGATTCAGCTCATTCCTGCAATTGATAAAAGCTAGAAAAAAATATTTAACGCACTGTATCGACGACTTGGATATGTTCCTTCTCCTTCTTAACTTTGGTTGAGAGCACCGTTAAATGGTTTTGGTGCACTCGCATATTATTCTGGAAAACTTCCATGGCATTTTCATATTCTTTCAGCTTGGATGTCATATCGTTGACACTGTCAAACACGCCCGATACCTCGCCGCGCACATTCTCTGATCCTTGGTTTGTATCACGACGCAGTTGATAGACGTCATCGCGAACTTCGCTTAAATGGGCCTCGAGTCTGGTCAACCGCTGACAAATATGCAAAAGGATGGAGCGCGATGCGCTAGTGTGCACACCCAGTCCTTGCTGCACGAACTCCAGCGTCTCACCTAATGTCATTGTACTCGCTGAATCGCTGGTAGGGGTATCAGTTCTAGAGCTCTCTGCTGTCTCGCTTAGCACTTCAGTCGGATCAGTTGCACTTTCAGGAACCGCAGAAGTTTCCGTGATGTTGACTTGTGTAGTTGGATCATCACTCGTGTCGCTCATAATGAAGAGCTAGCTAGCGTCGTGAAAAATAAACGACTAGCAGCCTCAACACAAAACAAAAATCAGCATGTGAAGAGCTCAAAAGAAACCGAAGACTTCGCCGTATTCAGCTATTTTGAGGTATGGAAATGGGTTAAGCCAACAGAAAATAGTAAAGTCGGGTTCGATTAGAAAACTACTGAAGTACCCGGTATTGTCAGTCACTGCACCTGTAGCCACAGTTCGCACTTGTTTACGAGTCACGGATAATGATGTTGTTCTTAAGGAGGCTCATACGAAGAAGCAAGTTGCGCGACTCAGCTGCATACTTCCGACCGACTTCGATCGCACGGTCGTATGTTGCAGCACGCTGGTTCGGGTGGTACGCATACAACACCTATGCCCGAAAAGAGAAAAAAGTGATGAGTATCACAAAAAGAACACTACATGGAGCTAAACACGAACCTTTTGATACGAATCCATTCGTGCGTGAAGACGCTCAGCAGCGATCAGGTCGCAGATTTCCTTCTCAAGATCCGCCATCGACGTGTTGAAAGTGCGAGCCATCTGGTGCAGGTCCACGGAAAGATACGGGTAGAAGTACTGGATAATGCCGCGACTGCGAATCTCCTTGCACAGATCTTCCACGTGCTCACACAGATACAAGTCCAACTTAAGTTCGGGCTATTAGCACCAAACCATGTTAGCTCGAAAATAGCCACAATAAATACAATAAACTGCTTTACCTTCATTTGCTCCAGTGTCTGCAGACACGACGCATAATTGCTCGAGTAAAAATCCGTGATGAGCTCACGCAACCACGGCAACAGCTCCAAGAACGCCTTGAACGACGAGTTGTTAATCACTTTCTCCTTCAATTCTTCGCGCTTGAAAGACGCCAGAGCGCAAATCCCACCGTATAGTGCGATATCCTCGGCATGCAGCACTTCATTGTAGCTGGCGCCAATCTCCGCGCTGCACTCAATAAACTTGGAAGCAGCTCCATAGTAGTTCTTGTCGAGCAAGGCCACAAGGCCAAAAGCCGACGCGATCTTCGACTTGAGACTGGAAAAAAATTGCAAATTAATTAGTTTCAGTTTTTTTCACAAAAAGACCATCATTCTTCACTTACATTGGATCACTCTGGGAACTGCTCACTTGTTCCAACTTTGTCAAATAGTTGGTGACATGGCCGAAGTTGCGCATGTGCAGTGCCACTTTGCTCACGTTTAAACACATTTCAATAATGTGTTTATCCGTGGTGCAATAGTCTCGTGCTTGCGCGAAACTCTTCAGCGCAGAGGGTAGATCTCCCAGCTCGTAGTAAAAGTCACCCAAGTCATTATGGCCCATCTAAAATGTAAAAGTATTAGAATATCTGCGGATCCTGGTATTTTATCACAAAGACCGCCGTACCCGAATGCTTTCCTTGATCATCGTGGACTTGTACGAATTAAGTTCCTGTTCCAGCCGTTCGTGTTGCTGCGCGGCATTGTGCTTCACATTTTCAATGAAGCTGGCCTCGTCTTTTGCCTTGTCGCCAAGCATCTCGGCGTACCTTGCCATATTCAGACTTCCCTTGAGCTCACGGAGAAGCGCGCGCTTGGCCTCTGTCTCCAGGGCGGGGCATGTGCGAGTGAGGAAAAGCAGACGCTCGGTGCGGTTGCGGCCGCTGTATTTGGCGGCGTACGCCTCCACGTCAAAGCCTTCGAGCGCCATGAGAATTGACTTTTGATGTATCTTCTTGCTTTAAAGAAACAATTCGTCCAATCAGATGTGCTTATTTAGAATATTGCTAAATTGACGAGCTTCGATTGGATGCTCAGCGTGTTGTTGCCAAGTGAGCTTTTTGCATTGCAAGTAACAAAGCAACATGGCGTCTCCGGTGGTGATCGCGCTTTACCGGTTTGGCAATGTTTTCTTTTTTTTTCGTTGCAGCTGTGGGGTTGTCAAAGTTAATAATCTAACGACGCAAGTGAAGGGCATTGCTCCGTTCTACGCAGACGCTGCAGCACGATGTGGAGGCCGGCAGGACACTGTATGATGCTGTCCGCTCGGGCGCCGTGGCCTCGTACGCCGGCGTCAAGACCGATTGGCAGCGTGAACGCGTGTTCGTACGGCGTTTGGAGGATATGGAGGTGCTAAAGCGGCGGGGTAGAGGCGACAGAACGTTTGCAGCCATTGTACGCGCCGGGTTCACGCCACCAGTTGAGGGTAAAACAGCGCTGGACGCTCGAATCGACGCCGGATTCGACGCACTGAAGCGCGTGGACGACCACAACGCGCTGATCCTGGAATTCAAGGGCCAAGGAATGTTCGGACCCAAGGTGGGAAGTTTGTTACATTGTTTTGGGGAAATTTTTTGGCAAAGGTGCTAATACTAGCGATGAGATTTAAAGGAACGCACGAATGCAATTGAGTTCCTAATTGGAGACGTAGTTGAAGTGAAAGGTGATAAACGAGGCGTGATTTTTGCCTGGCACGTGACCACGGATGCAGCGGATGCAGCCGCTGGACCTCGAGTGGTTTACGACATTTTACCTCACAGCCCAGGCTTCAGGTGGATTTTGGCTCGGAATTTGAAAAATTGCGTAATACTGACATTTTACTCATTATGTAGCTTTGCTAGCAAACTTTACAACGTGCCACAAGATGAAATCCGGCTTGACGAGTCACCAAAGGTAAAGCATTATACGCAAAAACTTAAATTTGGAGACTGAAAAATCTATAGATCCGTTCTGACGCAACTTTTTCTTTCAGGCTGTTGTGCATCCAGCGCTCTTGCTGTACTTCGACGGCTTTGATGGTATCCACCATATTCCATCCGAAGCATTGGCAGCTCGGTACCCAAGTGATGTCACTAGTGAACCTAGAGACGCTGATGCCATTGTCGATACCCCGTCGATCATTCAACTTCAATCTGCCGACGAAGAAAATTTGTTGACGTATTTGCGGTGTGACGATAGCACCATCGTCCAGTTCGCTATGGCCAGTCTGGAAGGAATGTGGATTGGAGAGTGCGGGCATAGTGCGCAGAACGAGGTGCAGCGTGCAGTGGAACTTGCAAGCCAGCAGAAATGGGATGAAGCTCGCGAGATGCTCAAACAAGTCGTGCAGGAATTTCCAGCATTTGCCTACGCCTGGAACAAACTCGCCATGGTGGAGTATCAGAGCGGTACGTAGAATGTTTGAATTGATATTTCGGATACTAACATCTCACTTCCGACGTTATCAGGCAACTTTGGTAAAGCGCTGGGTGACTACGAGACTGCAATCAAGTTAAAGCCACAGCTAATCGAGGCTCTTGTTGGTCTTGGAACTTGCGCCACAAGACTACAACGATGGAGTTTAGTTCATCGCGCTGCTGTCCAGTTGCTGGAGGTGCAGCCAAGAAACGATACCGCTCGGATGCTGATCGAACAAGCAGTCTACGCTACACTGTAGACAGAAAAGACAATACCATACTTGTACACCAAAGACAAGTGCTTGAATTTAAGGTTGCACAGGCGCTTCCGATGACTCCTACTGCAAAATGAACGCTAGACTACCAAGACTACCGCGATAAACTCTGGCAAAACACACAAACCTTAGTTTACATAAGTATACTGCTGCTCATACAGCGACTGAATAATATAAGTCGACGCGCTCTTGATGACGTCGATGGGGGGGGGGGGGGGGGGGGGGCGCATGCTACTCGTTGAGCAGCTCTCCGAGTCGAAAAACACACTTAGAACATGTACCTGGACACCGACCACAGCATATCTGCGTCCTTGGAGCGGAATTCTTCTTCTTCTGCGTCGAACGCAGGCTCGTCACTCACCGCCGTGACGCTGATTCGTCGCTTGGTTTCTTCGTCCTGCGGGATTATGACGGCTTCACTCAACGGCGTGGCCCACACGATGCGTTCGCTTTTGTCTGAGGTTTCCTCCGAAGCCGACTGCGTCTGGCGTCTCAATGAAGGCAAACGAGACGGCGTGACCATACCACGAGGCGAAGACGGCGGCGAGATAGCAGCACTGCACGTGAAGAAGCGGATGATGCGCTCCACGAGGCTTCCTCCCGTCGCCTGTCTTCGCAGTTCAGCGACCTCGAATCTTCTGGCTTGGAGAGCCAACTCCAGCTCCTCGACACGCTGGTGTTGCTGCTTGGCTTCGATCTTCACTTCATCGAACGATACTTGCAACTGCTTGAGCTGTAGCTTAGCCGTCTTGGCTTCTTCTTGAGCCTCGCCCAGCTTCTCCGTCACAGCCGCCATGCTGTTCATCAACGTCGTATTGTCCTTCTCTAGTCGATCCACATGGATCAGTCGAAGCTGCCGGTTAAAGAGACCAAAGACCTTCACCTTCAGGTACGCAGCACGCCAGCGATGACGAGCCAGAGCCTTCTTCTTGAGCTCCAGGAAGCGTGTTCTCGCGATCATCGCTCGGACATGAGACTGCACTCGTAGAGCGCTACGCTTGCGTCGTACAGTCTCGAACAACCACAAGAAGCCACGCTTGGCCATGTATTGCGCTGTGATCTTCTTCCAGCGCTTCTGCAGGTAAATAACGCGTTGCAGAGGACCCAACCACTTGAGTAGCCAACGCTGCTGTACAGGGAGATAGTTCTTGGCCAGCAGCTTGTCCAGCAACACCATCTTATCCTCAGGACGGTCCTGGTACGCGTGCATGGTCTGCGCTTGACGGGACATCCGACTCCAGAGCTTGTGCATCCGAAGCTGCACCCGAATCTTCCGTACGCGTTTTCTGGCCAGATGCTGACGCACCATACACTGGATCACCGTCGCTCGGCGACGGTACCGTGCATCCTGGAATATACGCTTAAAGGCGTTGAAAGTGATGATCGCAGTGGTGGCACTGATCCAGTGTTTCTTGCGCAGGTAGAGTAGCAATTGCTTGCCCAGATTCTCAGTCGTGGACGGAGCAGGAGTGAGTAGTTTGTCGAGTAGATCGATCTTGCCAGTGCGGAAGAACAAGCGAGAGTCGCCCAACCGATACGCGTTGGTGGGGAAGTCGTAGGCCCATAGAATCGCTTGAGTGAAGAGCTTGTCGTTCGACTCAAAGCGACAGAAAACCTTAAACGGCAACAAGTTGCGGTACACGTCCACCACTTCAGCGTACAGGATACGAGTGGGGAGACCCACACGCAGCACTTCACAGGCTTGGACAGTTCCCGAGCATCGCAGCTGCTCCACGACGAATGGACGGTCGAATAGACCGACCTTCATCTGAGTATTTGGCTTGATACAACGCACAAAGTTGCAGCTTGTGCCTTCCAGTTCAGTGGTGAGCCCCTTCATCTGTGTGGAGAACAAGTTAGACGTGCTTCCCCCCTTCAGACGCTTCGAGGACGCAGAGCCTCCACCCAGCGGCGACAGTCCAGCGGATTTCAACGAGACTGTAGACGCTGAACGCGCACGGTTGCCATGGCGGGTATTCCCCGTCAAATCCTGTAATACACGCGAGGTAGAGTTTTTCAATAGCTCCTCGAACTGGTCCGAGATGATGTTGTTGTTCTTGTCCACGAACGAGTCGATGGTGTATGATACAGTGCCGGCGTAGTGACGGATGAGGAATGTATCGCGGATATCCTTCGGGTGGGGCGTCGGGAAGCACGGATGACGCTTGAATAAAGTATGCAGACGCTCGTTGAGCTTCCTATCCGAAGGCATAGGAAGCCGCGAGACGTTGTCAATAGTGGCGAACAGCCCGCCATGACGACTGGCGATCAGGTTCAAGCACTCGCGGTTGTCCGAGTACGCCACGAGGTCTCCACTGGGGGCCACTTGTTCCGCTAGGAAGTCAATCTCGTTGTCCGGGTCCTTCACTTTAACAGCTTGACCAGGTAGAGGGAACGGGAACGACAGCGAGTGGTTCGTCGGGTGGTAGATGTGCTCGCTCTTGTACAATTCCTGCTCCGCTTCGAAGATACAAGAGTTGAATAAACTCTGCAGAGTCTCGTTGGCGTAGTTGATCAGCAGCTGCTCGAACGAATTGCGGTTCTTCGGCTCGAAATCCTCAAAGCCGAAGATATCGAGCACACCGATGTACGGCACCACATCGCTACGGAACGAGTCGTAGTCCAGCGCTGCAGCGCATTCCCACATGAGCCATGTGAACGTGTTCTCGTAGATGGTTTTTGCAATCGTGTCCCGAGAATAAACGGCATTACGGACGTCACGTTTGATGAAGTAGATCGAGTTGCGTCGAGAGCCTCGAGTCATGATTCGCTTGAGTAAAATGCTCTCTGTAAGTTGTTCAACCGAGACTCCAAGCAGCTCGGACGCGTGACGTACTGCCTCTTGCGATTCCACGTCGTCTGGACGGATACACGCGGTCTCTCCTTCCTCCGTGTCCTCTTGGCTGATGTGGATGTTGCCCATATGCAACAAACCCGCCACCAGACGGAAAATTTCATGTTGGGCGCTGTCTCGAATGCCAATAAACTGCAACGCGCTCTTCAAGTTGCGGAAGTTCTCAGCGTCATCGATAAGATCCGAGCGCATACAGCCAGACTGGTTTAAGTACGAATACGCCTCTGGTGTCTTCGGCTTCAGGTGGAAGCTTTTCTCGAGATCTTCCGTGTCGTCCGAGTGCAAAAGTTCGTAGAAAACGTGAAAATTGCGTTCACCCTGAGGCTGGAACACCAGTCGACTCTTCTCGAGCAGATACGTGTCAATACTGGCACCGGAAAGTTCGTGCGTCTCGTTGGCGAACTGTAGGCGCATATACTTTCCGAATCGACTGGAATTGTGGTTGCGGTGCGTTTTGGCATTGCCAAAAGACTCGAGGATCGGAATTGTTTCCATTAAGCGTTCGCCGACTGCCACAGGTGATAATTTCCTCTTGCCACTGGACTGTGGGTACGACATTGCCAAAGTGGAAGAGCCTGGAGGACCCATGCAACCCAGAACGGGTCGGTTGTGTGCTGTGATTTCAGGCTCCATCTCGTCGTCTGAAGTTGAAGTGCAGGACGCGGTGGAAAGCGCCGGATTGTGTACGGCTCGCATGGTCAGGAAGTCCAGGATGATCTTGGACGTCTCGGTTTTGCCGGAGCCGCTCTCTCCGCTGATGATGATGCTCTGGTTTTGCATTACAGCTCGTACGGCGCAGAGCTGGCGATAGGCGTTCTCTGCCACGTTGTATGGGTGAGGAGGACAGCGGTCTAGTGGTTGCCCCACGAACAGCATTTTGTCAGGCTCTGGCAATTGCCGTAACGGGTTTACGGCGATCAACACGTTGGCCATGAATGTGTATGGACGTTGGTTCTGCAGAGCTGCACGGTCCTCCAAGTTCTTGGCAAGTGCGGCTTCGTGTAAGTGTCGAAGCGACGTCATATCAGCCGCCGTGCTGTCATAGTTTGCCAAGTTACAAGGTGAGTTGCCATTATCTTGAAAATGCAACAAAGTGAAATGTGGCAATGCAAAAAGGGAAATGTGGCATACCTGAACAATGGGTTGGCGGCAAAAAGTGGCGTTTGTCGCAGATCGACTTGTTGCTCGATCGGCAGGTTGGTCGGCAACTCGTCGTCTTCGCTGCGACTTAAGTGCTCGCCTGTGCTTTCGTCAATAAGCACGTAGGTGGCGCTTTGTCGGTTAAGGTCGAAGGCCGTGACTTGGCCCAGTGTCCAGCCATACGGGCCATCTTGCCTCCAATAAAGGTCTCCTACGCGGAGCTGCACAGCCGATACGGCCTCGGCCTTGACCTCAGAGTTGCGGACAGCACCCGACGCCAGTGCTTGGGGCTGCCGCGTGCCAGCCACATGCGTGGCCGCAGCACCTCCGCCGGAGAACGTCATGACTCGTGGGTGGGGATGTGGCAATCAATATGAAATGCAACTGACAATTTGCCAGCAAAGCAAAACTTCACTCCTTTGCCTTGTTGCCTCTTGCGCGGAACGCGAAGTGATAGGCGTCGGGTTGCTACAGAGGTGTCGTGTTGTGGCTAGCCGCTGGTCGTCACCGAGGATGAAGTGACTTGAGTTCAGTAAGAAGGAGGAAAAGCACTGCTCTGATTGGCTATTGCCCAGCTGTTTTTCGAACCATCAGAAGCCGTAGCACTTGCACTTGCTCCTCAAAAAAAACGCCGTTTAGCGAGGTTGTAAAATGCAAAGGCATTGAAGGGGGGACCACGCTGTGCATTGCAAACTGACTCGTCATCAAGATTTATCCCCGTACACGTTTGGCAAGAGCATACTTGGCACACTCTGCAACAGAGCAACACGCGCATTTGCACACCTCAAGTGGCGTTTGCACCAGCTCTGCAGGCGCTGACTCGCTCGAGCTTAAAAACGCAAAAGCAATTCGCCTTGCCGAAAGCTGTGCGGCCGTCCAAGGCATTACCTACGCGGCAAGCGCTGTGTGGGCTGTGCATCGCGTTCAGCTTCAAATCATAGCGCGGACCGGAATCCGTGCTGACTCTCGTCCGGATACTCTCAAGTTGAAGTCGGCGCTGACTCCTTACACTCCTGACGAGGTGTCCAACTTGGCCTGTCGTCTTGGGACGGTGGCGCTCTCGCCGACCATTCGCATATTACCCTGTCGTGCGCACATATATCCGGAGACGGTTACAAGGCTGTAGAGTTCTGTAGCTAGTGTCTAAGCCGCCCAAAAAAGCTACTTCATCCATGAGCCCACGAAGCAGCTGTGGCCGCGGAAGAAGCCGGCGTGGTAGTGCCATGTGTGCCATGTGAGACCAAACTAGATCCTGGTCCGACGGTGCTGTCACCACCAAGCGGAGATCCAGCACTACATCGTCGATTCCTGTTTCGGTGGCTGCAAAAGTGGCATGACAAAATACCTACTAGATGTAGTACTATCTTTCTGACGTCTCGCTGAGTTCTCAATGAAATCGTCGATGACATGCCTGTGACAAAAAGATCTTCGGATCTTAAGAAGGAAAAATGATACTACGCCAGAATCATTAATCAAACTTTGTATTTCGAGTCTATTTCATAGTACACAATTAGCCCACAACTAAAACTTCACGCTTGACAACTAGCTGACATTGATTCGCACATGCAGAGTCAAGTGGCCGCCTTGAGACGCTCTCGGAACCCACAAGTTAAGCGATCCACCACCGGATCCTGGTATGCCGATAAAATTCGGTCGCCATCGATCAAGATACAACGTTTTGTCTTCCAGATTCGCGACGGTGGAGTTCCATGTCGCCCTCCCACCTGCAGCCACAGGCACTTTGGCGATTTTTTTGCCACCCGAGTGAATCACAACCTTCACATCTTTTGTATCAATGCTCGTGAAAATGAGATTCACAATGCCATCTCCTTTTTTCTTCCAGGTGCCGTAGCTCCCGACAAACGCCTCATCTATCGTCTGAAGCCCCAACGCATCATACAAGGAGCCGTCGTCGATCTCACCGATGAAAGCTGTGGGTCCACACGTGGGCTGAACGAACTGAGACACCAACCAGATGATTCGCGTCGGGTCAAGCCCCGAGAACATTACCAGACCATAGTTTGTCACCTCCATCATATACTGTTGCTCTGCGACGAATGCCCCTTTATTCGTTGTCGCTGTATTGACAAGTTGGTCCACGATCACGCCGAATGTTTTCCTCAGTAAGTCTCGCGTCTCAAACGCTGCTTGCTTTGTTTTGTCGGTTAATAATTCCTCCATGCAATTGTTGGTTGCTGCTGGGATTTCCTTCAGTACAAGGGAAGACCTGCTGATCTTCACTCGGATATCGTTGATTTTTGCACCTGGATTCTTGTTACGAACATCGTTAACCGATAAGATAACGTGATCTGTTAGACGTTTAAGTTGATATCCACACGTCGAGTTGGTGTCCATAAGTTCTTGCAGTTCATCCACACTGGAATGAGAAGAATTAAGCGCACTGACGTTGTACAGCAGATTATACACATTCCGCGCAGACGAGAGAATATCGTCGCCATTGACGATTGCTTGCTTGACAATGGCCTCCACAATCATCATCACAATACCAGAAAACACCAACGTGGGGGGCACGTGAAGTCCTAGACAATGGCAGATTGCCACTGGCAAGTCCACGAGAACCACATCGGATTGATACGCCACCGCTAAAATTTCTTCCACAGCTCCTTGGGGCGCCGTTGTCTGCTTAAATCTGATGTAGTAGACAAGAGATCGGAGCACGCCGACGATGTTTGCAGCGCAGAAGAAATTCCGTCTTAAATTCCGGTAGATCGAGAAGACTGAACTGAGAATACCTGCAGTCGCAACGTTAACCACTGAAGCTAGCACAGCTGCAGCCTTCTGCGCTATCTCCAGCGCACAGTCGTCATTTTGAGGTATACACTCCAGGAAGCAGCTCACGGGGTACGCTAGTGGACATTCAGCGATGCAGTTGCCATCAACCTGGTCGTACATGGTGTAGCCTGCAGGACACACTTTACTGCTGTTATACGGCTCCATTTGCCTGTAGCACGCCGTATCCTTGGCATTTCCAATGGTAGGACCCACCCAGTTGCGAATCTTCTCGCCGAACCAGTCAGTTCCCATTTTGTCTCTGAGGTTTGTCGCCTTTGCTGATCTCCGTGTCCAAATGACCCCTAGCTGGTCCACTTCAGATGCTGCGCGACCGAAGAACCCGCTGAGTTGGAAACCTTCCGGGGCTTTCACTGTATCGGAGTTCTCTGTCTTTGTCCCTGTGGCGATGAAGCCGCCGTCACTTGTAGTGATGTTGAGATAGAAAACTCGCCAGTGGCGACCTTTCTTGCCCCAGTGAATCTCCATCGAGTCGAAATACTCGTCTGTATCGAGGACTAGTGTAGCTGCCGTCCCGCCACTGCCGCCATGGTCCCAAGTTGCTTCGACTGGCGCCGTCACGTGTATCGAGACGGCGTTAACTCGCGCAGCGCCTCGGAGGGTGATGGAGCTGAGTGTTTGTCCGAGTTTAATGCCCGACATGTCCGAGAACGCATCGCCATGTGGGCCGCCGTAAACTTTGCTGAGCTGGATGTCTTCGTCCAAATGTGTATGTGTGGCAGCCGCCTCTGCAATGCTCGCCCCCTGTGCGGCGATTCCAAGCAGGAACGCCACGGCCTGGAGCACCGTCCGGCGCGGCATCGCTTTATCAAGGCCCCAGCTTTGTCACGAGACGCCGAAAAATACACTGAGGCCATCAACCATTGCGGATAACAGCACCGGCGTTGCATGCATTCTCTGGTTCCGGATAGGCCAAGGGATCGTGTGCTGAGACTCGTGTCAAGTGCATAACACCGGTCTGGTCTACATGTTCTTGTTTATCGTCGGATTTCGGCTCGATGCCAGTCGCGCAATGATCGTAAGCTCATGAGAGACTTCGTCGAGTTCGCAAGTCTTCTGTGGAGCTGGCGTTTGCGTTACACACAACATGTGCCAACAGTCTACAGCAGTTGCTAAAAATAAAAATACAGTAATACCAAAAGCACGATTCGCAGCGAGCGAAAATCACTTAGCAAGGTGTTTCGGAGGATCTCAGTATGTGTAGCCTGTCAATTCTTCGACTAGCTAACATTGATACGTACGTGCATGGTCAAATGACCGCCCTGAGACGCATGCGGGATCCAAACAACCAGCGATCCGCCGCCTGATCCAGGAATCCCGATAATATTCGATCGCCATCGATCTAGATACATGACAGTACCTTGCAATGCCAAGATAGTCGACTTCCACACAACAGTCTTGCCAGCATTCACCTCCACCTTGGCAAAAGTGTCACCTCCTGAGTAAATGACAACAGTCACATCTTTGGTATCCGTACTCTCGAAGATAATGTTGATAATGCCGTCGCCTTCTTTCGCCCATGTGCCGTAGCTGCCTTCGAACGCTTCGTCCATTGTCGAAAGTCCTAGCGCATCGTACAGCGTCCCGCCATCAATTTCGCCAATGAAGGAAGTGGGTCCACAGGTTGGTTGCACGAATTGCGACGCCATATAGGCATTACCTGTAGGATCCAGTCCGCCTAGAACTGTAAGCCACATGTTCGCCACCTCCAACATGTAGCCACTCCTTAACAGAATCCCCCAAGTCAGTAGTAGCTGTCTCAATGAGCTGAGTCAATAATAACCCCAAAAGTCTTTCGCAGCAAATCTCGAGTCTGGAACGCAGCTTTCGAAGTCTTGGTGGACAGCATTCGCCCATACAGTTGTTGGTGGCAGTGGAAATGTCGTTCAATACAATCGAAGAGCTGCTAATAGCGACGCGGATGTCGTTGACTGCAACATTCGGCGTTGCGTTGCGAATCTCGTTAACCGTGAGAATAACGTGGTCTGTTAAGTTCTTGAGCTGATATCCGCACGTCGAGTTAGAATCGATAAGATCTTGCAGTTCTCCTAGAGTTGTAGACGTCGTGAAGATCGTTGCTCTAGTGTTGGTTAGAAGAGCCAAGACGTTTGTAGCTGATGACAAGATTTGGTCTCCGTTGGTGATGGCTTGTTTCACGATAGTCTCCACTATCGTGAGAACAGTGTCGGAGGACTTGACGCTTGCTGGTACTGGGATGCCGAGGCAACTGCAGACTGCAATAGGCAAATCAAAGGTCACCACGTCCGATTGATAAGCCACTGCCAGCATCACTTCGGCGTCCCCTGCGGGTGCTGTTGTTTGAGTGTAAAGGTAGTAAATCAGAGATTTCATGACGCCTATGATGTTCGCTGCACACAGGAAGTTCTGCTTGGCGCTCCTGTACTGGGTGGGAGACGATGGCGTTGAACACACCTGCAGTTGCAGTGTTAAACACCGCAGCGGCAACAGAAGCAGCTTTGGTGAAAATCTCCAGCGAACAATCGTCATTCTGGGGGATACATTCCAGATAACACACCACGGGGTATGACATCGGGCATTGAGTGATGCAGTTGCTTTTGTTCTTTGCATAACCCAATGGATAAGCTTTCTCGCTGTCGAAAGGCTCGGTCTTCCTGTAACACGCCGTGTCACTAGCTTCACCAATTGTGGGGCCAACCCAGTTCCGGATTCTGTTGCCGTACCAGTCCGAGCCCATAGTATCCGTGAGTGCTGCTGGTTTGGCATCAATCTCGTCCAAATAGCACCCAATTGGTGTATTGCACCCTCAGCTCTACCAACGAACCCGCTGAGATGGAAGCCTTCGGATGCATTAACAGTGGCGATGTTTTCGGTGGAGGTTCCTCCAGAAATCGAGTTTCCCTCACTAGTGACGAATTTGAGATAAAAGATTCTCGTACTGGTGCCCTTCTTGGCCCAATGGCACTCCATTGAGGTGACATACTCCCCGTCTTCAAGTGTGTGTTGTCTGTTCCTCCTGAGCCGCCGTGGTTAGCGTCAACTCAGCGGGACATGCAACTTGGAGCGTCACTGCATCAACCCGATCACCGGCACGAATTGTGATGGAGCTTGCCACTTGCCCAAACTTGATCGAGTAGATATCCGAGAATGCAATTCCACCAGACCCACCGAAAGCTTCGCTCAGCTGGATATCTTCAACCGAAACAACAACATGTTGCACACCGACAACCGCGAGGAAGACCAGGAAAGCCCAGAATAGTGCGAAGGACTCCTTCAAGGAGCGCATGTCGAAGAATTTCACTTGGTGCTCATGATAGCGTCGTCCTGAAGTGCTGATCAGCGCCAGTGGCAAAATGTCCCTCTTGCGAATCTGCAACCAATCCTGGCGAAAAGTACGACCAGAAAAATACTAGGATAGGCCGCGGGATTTGCAACCGATTCGTGAATCACGAATCGTGATCGCGGGCGTGACACTGAATGCAGTACTCTGGCTACTTGTACCGGTACAGTGGTCACCACTGCGGTGAAGACTTCACCGTGAAGCTCACCATGGTGGTCACTGACCATGGACAGCATCTTTCTCAATACGGAATCTTCATGAAACCAGCAACTTGCATAAGGCAATGATTGCTTTCTGTAAGTTGCAGTTTTCATTCCACTCCATGGTTACCAAAAGTGCCTTTTCTTTTGAAATGGAGAATTTGCTGTTTTTATTTCTATAGCTGATGCTAATACTTTCGATGAAGCCTAGGATCCGGGTTGTTTCTCCTTTCACTACCATAAAATTCACGACAAACTACTTCACTCACTAGCTTCCATTTATCAGGACATGCATAGTCAGATTACCACCATCCGAAGACCTTGGGACCCACAATTTCAATGATCCTCCACCCGAACCAGAAATCCCAAGCAGATTTGGTCACCACCGATCCAGGTACAACACCTTATCCTGAAGTTTAACAACAGTCGAGTTCCAAGTCACTGTTGCACCAGCTTTCACATCAATCTCCGCTATATCTTCGCCACCAGAGTGAACCACCACCGTGACATCCTTCGTATCAATGCTCGTGAAAATGAGATTCACCACTCCGTCTCCTTTCTTCTTCCACGTGCCATAGCTTCCAACAAATGCTTCATCTATTGTTGACAACCCCAGTGCGTCGTACAACGAGCCATCGTCGATTTCACCGATAAACGCTGTAGGTGCGCAGGTCGGCTGGACAAATTGGGACGCCAACCAGACGATTCGTGTCGGATCTAGACCAGCTAGCATCGTCAGCCCCAAATTCGTGACTTCGAGCATATACTGCTGCTCTGCGACGGATTTGCCCAAGTCTGTGGTAGCTGTCTCGATCAACTGATCCACGATCACTCCAAAGGTCTTGCGTAATAAATCTCTTGTTTTAAACGCAGCTTCTTGTGTTTTATAGGAGAGCAACTCATGCATGCAGTTGTTCGTAGCCGCCGGGATTTCTTTCACCACCAGCGAAGACTTGGTGATCTTGACTCGAATGTCATCTATTGAGGCGTCGGGGGTCTTGTTACGAACGGTTTGTACTGAAAGAACGACGTGGTCGGTGAGACGTTTGAGTTGGTATCCACAGGTTGAGTTGGTATCCATGAGATCTTGCAGCTTATCCACGCTGGTATGTGTAGAGTTAACGACGCTGACATTCTGGAGAAGTTTATACACATTCTGTGCTCTCCATAAATGATTGCTTGCTTGACGATAGCCTCCACGATCATCATAACCATGCCAGTGAACTGTAAGTTCATCGGGACTGAAATACCGAGGCAGTGGCATACTGCAACGGGTAAATCCAAAAGTACAACGTCACTTTGACACGCCACTGCGAGCATCTCTTCGACGGCCCCTTGGGGTGCAGTTGTCTTCTGGAATCGGATGTAGTAAATCAGGGAGCGGATAACCCCCACCACATTGGCAGCACAGAGACAATTTTCCTTCGCTTTCTTGTATCCCGTAAAAATTGCTCCGAAGATACCTGCTGTCACCACATTAACAATCGAGGCTACAACTGCTACCGTTTTCTGTGTGATCTCCAGTGTACAGTCATCGTTTTGCGGTATACACTCGAGCAAGCATTTGACTGGGTAGGCCAATGGACACTTGCCGTTCTTGTTGAAGCCTGCTGGACAAGTCTTTCGGCTGTTGAATGGCTCGGTAAGTCGATAGCAAGCAGTGTCGCTGTTTGTTCCAATTGTGGGACCCACCCAGTTGCGAATCCGCTTGCCATAGCAGCCACTTCCCATCCTGTCGATAAGTTTTGTAGGTTTCGCCGATCTCCTCGTCCAAATCACACCTAATTGGTCAACTTCACCTGCTGCTCTGCCAAAGAACCTGCTGAGTTGGAAACCTTCCGGTGCTGACACTTTGGCGCTATTCTTTGTTTTAGACCCTGCGGAGATAGAATCGCCTTCACTTGTAGTGAATTTGAGATAGAAGACCCGCGTACTGGCCCCCTTTGTGCCCCAGTGAATTTCCATAGTGTCGATATACTCACCTGGATCGAGCATCAACGTATGTTCCTTTCCACCGTTCCCACCATGGTTCCAAATTGCCTCGGCTAACGTCGCTACGTGAGTTGAGATGGCATCAATTCGTGCCTCCCCGCGGACTGTGACGGAGCTGAGTGTTTGTCCAAGAGTGATAGATGAAATGTCTGAAAACGGGTACCCTTGACAGCCGCCGAAAACTGGACTGAGTTGAATACTTTCATCGACAATAGCCAGCGTGCCCGTGCTGGCGTGTGTGGTAGTTAGCCCCATGGCAGTAATGAGAAGTATCAATGCTCGGAACGCCGCAATGAGCGGCATGGTCCAGAAAGAAACAACTTGGTGACGGGAGGGAGACAACGAAACACGAAATGCTGGACGAAGGCGAGAGCAGAATGAACTAGTCGCACAAACTTGTGACGAATCGTGCCGCACGATTCGTTCGTGCAGAGCGATCTGTCGTCGACAGCAGGATAGCGCATGGGATTGGGAAAGACTTACGCAACGTATCAGCTGTAGGATACATACACAACTTCTGGCTCAATAATGACTTCCCTTTTCCTGGTACGATAAACCGATATGCCTCGAAAGCTGCTACATGTATGAATAGTAAAGCGTCGACTGTACAGGCCAGGCCAAGCTTCCACAATAAAACCGGGAAACAAAAGATTGAAAAACCGATGTCGTAAGTCAGACCATGAGCTTAATAAACAGTGCTTGAGGGTGTTTCCTTTAAGTTTCAAGGACCATGAGCTTGATAAACAGTACTTGAGAGTGTTTCCTTTGAGTTTCACTATGTAGTAAGTTTCATGTTTGTTGGATAGTTTTATTAACTCGTTCGTGTTTTTAGCTTTCACAAGTAAAACGCTGTAACGCGAAAAGTTAGCTCGCGTTGATACGGACATTCAGAGCCAAGAGGCCGCCGCCCTTGGGGGACCGCGGTACCCACAGCACCAGCGAGCCGCCACCTGACCCTGGAATTCCTGTAAAATTTGGTCGCCAACGATCCAGATACAGCGTCTTGTCTTGCAGTTCAGCAATTGATGCATTCCACGTGACCGTCTCGCCCGAAGCCACTTTTACTTCTGCATATTTGCTGCCACCTGAATGAATCACAACTTTCACGTCTTTCGTGTCGATACTTTTAAAATTTATGTGCACCATTCCATCGCCTTCTTTTGTCCAGGCGCCGTAGCTGCCTTCAAAAGCTTCGTCCACGGTTGTTAACCCCAACGCGTCGAATAGCGTACCGTCATCAATCTCTCCGACAAATGACGTTGGACCACACGTCGGCTGAACGAACTGGGAGACCATCCAGAGAATGCCCGTCGGATCCAGACCTGACAGTACAACGAGTCCAAGGTTTGCAGATTCAAGTGTAGCTCCGTCCTTGGCAACAGAAGCCCCCATGTCCGTCGTCTTCGTGTCTATCAACTGGTCAATTATCACCCCCATGGTCTTGCGAAGTAAGTCTCGAGTCTGGAACGCGACCTCTGTGGTCTTGTTGCGCAGGATTTCACCCATACAATTGTTGGTAACGGAAGCCACATCGGTCAGCACAAGCGAAGATCTACTGATTGTCACTCGGATATCTTCGCTTGTGGCACTGGGTGTTGCGTTGCGAATACTTTCAATAGTAGTGCTGACACGGTCGGTGAGGCCTTTGAGCTGGAATCCACATGTCGTGTTGGAGTCGAGGAAGTCCTGGATTTCGACCACGGTCGATTCATCCGGAGAGTTGAGTGCACTGACATTCCGAAGAAAAGTCATGACATCGGTCGCAGAAGATAAAATCTGGTCACCGTTGACGGTCGCCTGCTTCACAATATTCTCCACCACTGCGATCACAACACCCGAGACTCTTGCACTGAACGAAACCGGCAGACCCAGGCAAGTGCAGACTGCGATTGGTAAGTCCACGACTACGACGTCGGTCTGATACGCAACAGCAAGGAGTTCTTCGACGGACCCTTGAGGAGCGGTGGTTTGCTGGAATCTCAGGTAATAAATAAGCGACTTGAGCACACCAATGATACTCGCAGCACACATATACGTTTGATGTGCAGCCTTGTACGCTGCCTTGACTTCGCCAAAGACGCCTGCAGTTGCCGTATTGAAAATTACCGAAACCACAGACGCCGTCTTTTGGAGGATTTCGAGGATACAATCGTCGTTTTGTGGGATACACTCCAGACCGCATTTGATCGGATATGATAGTGGACATTGCGCGATACAATTGGTGTCGGTCTTGTTGTAGCCGAGAGGACAGAGTTGACTGCTACTGAAAGACTTCAATTTCCGATAACAAGCCGAGTCAAGGGCGTCACCAATGGTGGGACCCACCCAATTCCTGATCTTCTTGCCATACCATTCCGAACCCATGTGGTCAGTGAGATACAAATGTGAAGCGTTTATCCTGGTCCAAATCGCGCCCAATTCGTAGACTTCACTCCCTGCTCGACCGAAAAACCCGCTGAGCTGATAACCTTCGGGGGCGTCCACCGTTGCACTTTCATCGGTCTTTGATCCTGCACCAACGGAGTTGCCTGTGTTGGTAAAAAGTCTCAGATAGAAAACCCGTTTCGATCCTTGTTTCTTAGCCACGTGGATTTCCATCGAGTTGACGTATTCACCTTCACTGAGTATGAGAATGTTGTCCAATCCGCCTGAGCCCCCGTGAGTCCATGTGGCCACATCGGGTGATGCCACTCGCACTGTAACTTGGTCAACACGTGCATCACCGCGGACAGTAACGGAGCTCAACATTTGCCCTAACTTGACTCCTGAAATGTCCGAAAACGCGATACCCTTGATACCTTCTCCGAACGTCTCGCTCAACAGGATGTCATCGTAGAAGGAAGCGGCTCCATGGTCGGCGAAGAGGAACAGGAATGCTAATAAACTCAGCAACACCCAATCGGCCATGACGGCAACCACACTTATTGAATTGTGAAATTGGGATCGCATTATCGGTCAAACGGACCCGCGCACCAGGATGTCGACGTGCAGTCAGCATGGGGGTACACATGCCCCTCGCATTCGAGTTGCGGTACGCGACCAGACAAAGGACAACTTCCATCGTCCACAGGTCAACGGGCCACAAGGATCCGCAAATCTCGTTGTCATTTCACCCCTCTAACTTGGTGCTGTAGAACCAGTCCCTCATTTGTATTGTAGTATAGTACTGCTTTATGTGACTGTTTAAGTTGACGGTCTACGTTTCCAAAATAATATTATGGAGGATGCATCAAGGGTCAGATCAGCTCTGCGTGGACGAAGAATATCAGCGGTGCCGGGTAGAAACGGCGGGATGTCATGAATTCTTGGCTAGGGGTCAGTGGCATTGCAGGTTTTCTTGGAGCGACCACGCAATATGCGTGCGTGACGCATGCCATACAGTACATGTAATTCGATCATGCAGGCTCTACAGACGAATCCTGCGGCTGCAGGATTCCTGCCGCCCGTAGGTTACCGATGTTTATGACTCACAATGTGTTCATGTGTTCAAATGTTTGGCATTGCAGACCAGTATCAAAAGACATCATTCACTCCATATGATTCCTTACTTCGAAGTACATGTACATGTATTTCAGCATATACTACAGGGGAATCGCCCACGTCGGAATCGCTCAGCACACACATGATTCATGACTTCATGTAACATGAAGAACATATTCATGTATGTACACTGTACTACAGGAATTATCGAATGGCTGTCTCTCATGGATGAGCATCATCATGAGAAAAGGGCAGAACACTTGAGGTCTGGTGAAATCTATCCTACAGGTGGTGATCAGACAGCGGTGGTTGATACCATGTTGTTCAAGATGAAGTTGGTCATGAATTCAAGCAACACTAAGTTGACAACCTACACCGTTCAACTCGAGTCTCGACATCCTAAAGTCACATCGATACTGCCGTGAGTCCTTGAAACCCTCCAATCGTCTCGGTGTACGCAAGTTTTCCTTTGCGTAAAGTCTCGGTGCAGTGTGGAGATGCAAATCCTGATTCTTGTCCTACAGATTCAAAGTTCCCCCCCATTCTCGAACCGACTAGATGTATCAAGATGTTTGTCCAACATGCTGGTCAAGCGCATTGTTTAACTGGCCTCGGAGCCCGAGGGTGTGCGAACCATGCAGTCATTCGCAGTACTACAGGCGTTACTGCTCCTGTTCGTCGTTGTTGTCCACGGTGCGACCTCGGATGAGGATATCCAGCTTAGCGAAGCGTTCGGCGGATCCAGCGGCGTCGCATTCTCAGATATCGAGTTGGTACGGTTTGGGCAAACTGCCCACACGATCACAGTCAACGCCAAGGAGCGAATTACCGCCGTGATCCTGCGAGTGGCAACCCCAGCCGAGCATGTTTTATCTCATGGCGGATGTAGCGGGACAGACAGCACCCTCACTCTCGAAGAGGGGGAATACGTCAACTCTATGGAGATTCACTGGGGCAAAAAGAGGTTGAGTACACGGATATTCTACCTCAAGTTCACCACCAACAAGATGCGCTGGGTCGCTGGAGGAACACAGACTAATGACAAGTCCACAGTCGTCGCTCCTGAAGGATTCCAGCTCAGTGGATTCTTCGGTCGCGCAGAGGGCGAAGTCTACCAGCTGGGTGCTATTTGGACGCGAATTAACGCGACAACTAAAGCTCTAACTGACGTAATGGGCACTGCGTGGTATGGAGATCGGATCCGGAACTGGGTGGGTCCTACCATTGGCGATGCCGGTGACTCAGCGTGCTACAGGAAGAGGGAATTCTATGGCAGTGGGAAATCCTGTCCGTTAGGATACAGCGCCAATGGCATCAGCTGTCTCGCGCAGTGTCCTATAGCGTACCCTGTAGATTGTTACGAAGAGTGTATCCCTCAGAATGACGACTGCAGTGGGGAAATTCTCCAAAAGACGGCGTCTGTGGTGTCTGCAGTGTTCAACACGGTGACTGCAGGGATATTTGGCCTTGTGTTTTCGTCGTACAAGAAAGCTAAACAGAATTTCCTCTGCGCAGCCAACATCATCGGTGTCATGAAGTCCCTCATCTACTATCTCCGCTTTCAGCGCACAACCGCGCCGGAAGGAACGGTCGAAGAAATGCTCGCTATTGCGTATCAGTCCAACGTCGTGATCTTCGACTTGCCCATAGCTGTTGCCAATTGTCTTGGCGTCGAAGTTTCCAACAAGGCAATGATAGCCAACATCGTGTACATCGTTGTGGAGAATATCGTCAAGCAGATCATTGTCAACGGCGACCAGATCTTCTCATCCGCCGCCAACGTCCTCGCTCTTCTCTCCAACGCCACCATCATCAAAGCCACTACCGAAGAATCGACGGTCGAAGAACTGCAGGACCTGCTCGATTCCGACACAACGTGCGGATATCAGTTAAAAAACCTTACCGATCATATCATTGCTACGGTTCGCGACATTCGCAACGAGACTCCTCATGCTACTGTAAATGACATTCGCATTAAAATCAGCGAGACGCCGATTGTTCTGCGGGATATTCCCACCGCTACCAACAATTGTATGCGGGAATTATTGAGCAACAAAACCACGAAGGCTGCGTTCGAGACCCGCGACCTGATCCGCAGGACTTTTGGAGTGATTGTCGACCAATTAGTCGAGACCAACTCGACAGATATGGGGCAATCTCTTGCAGAAGACGACTATACTCTTGATGCAGCCAATTTGGCGCTCGTGGTGCTTGGCGGCATGGATCCTACTGGAATCGCCTGGATGTTGTCGCAGTTTATTCAACCGACTTGTGGCCCCACTGCATTCATTGGAGAGATTGATGACGGGAATTTGCACGATGCACTGGGACTCAAGACAATGGATGAGGCGTTTAAAGGCAGCTACGGCACGTGGACGAAGGAAGGTGATGGCAAGATGAGACTCTACTTCGAAAGCACCGACAAGAAAGATGTGACGGTAGTCATCCACTCGGGCGGGGCAGCTTACACGAAAATCAAAGTTCCGGCACATAGTACAGTACAATGGACTGAAAAGCTCTCAAAGCTGCAGGACAAGGTGATGTACTTAGATCGCTGGCGGAGTGCGGTTGGCGTCCCCATTTCATCTGGTGGTTCGCTGGTACTGTGGGTCCCGCGGGCATACGGTGCAGGACGTCTTACCATGCATGTGAGGATCAATGCCAGTTAAATTTCAATGTAAAAATTGCTATTGTTGTTCAGTTAAAAAATCCGAACTTAGTCCTCGTCATCGCTAGAGTCCGAACCTTCTTCTAGCGACATCAGTCCGAGTAAAATACGGCGGCAGACTTGGCGTTCATGCTGGCACAGCTGGTGGATGGCATTCACTTCAGTCGAGGCATCGTCTGAAGATTCAGACAGTAAATCGCTGTACCGCTTGTCCTTCTCCTGAAGAACTGCAGCGAGAACGTCGTAAAGCTGCTCTGTAGGCAAATTGGCTGCCATCACGAAACTCAGCAGCGCGTCCCCGAGTCCGAACTCTTGCTCGGCGTCGCCATTTAGCGAAAAGAACAGAGCGTTCTCGTCGTTCTCCGGGTGGGCCGATTTCCGACGCTTGGCTGGATTTGCTTTAGCTTTTCCTTTGCCTTCGCCCTTACCAACGTGCGGGATATCGTCTCTCACGTCCTCATCTTCGTCTTCGCTGTTCTGCGCGCATGCCTTGAACGCATTCGTCAGCTCAAAGCTGGTAATGTGAATCGAGTCTGACGGCACAAGTGTAGGCAGCACAAAACCGTAGCGACACAGAAGCTACGAGTTTCACAAAATAACAATAGTGAGTTGCATATTCGATGCAAAACCCGCATCATTTCGCACAAAATTGCAGTGTACCTGGGCGTTGGATAGATCTCCATACGAAATCGTCACAGGTTCATCCTTCTCTACCTTACGCAGTGCGACCAACTGTAGAAAAATATAAAGTGAGCTACTTGACCAAAACATTTAACTTGTCAGAATAATTCACGCACCTGGAAGCTACCTGCATCGGTTTTGACAATATGAGCAGCCGGGTTCTCCGCCGAGTGGTTGGCCATGTCAATGACTGGAAGCAGTGTCGGCTCTGGAGCATCTGCGACCTTAAAAGCACTGCACAACGGTCGTGAAAATCTCCAACAATCCCTCAAGTATTATTCAAGTCGTACCGTGACGAAACCATGGAGTAGGCCCAATTGAATTTCTTCAGCGTCAACACTTCAGTCGGCCAAATGGTCGGGAAATCTTTTGCCAACGGCGCCGCATAGTCTTCGTGCAATCTGAGCACCAATTTATCGTCCAAAATGGGGAGCGCAGTGGTATGTCTGAGCATTTCACGCTCTTTTTCAGCCCAGCTAAAGGGCAACGAAATGTTCGTCGGGAGTTGCTGGATGTAGCCATGAAAATCACTTCTGTCGCCTCGAGCGAGCTCTGCCAACAAAGCCAAAGTGGTTTTCACCGTGCCGCTCAATTGCAGAGTGTTGGTCTTGTCTTGCAACTTTTGCTTGTCATGGCCAGCGTATTGTTCCAGCCAGTAACTGCCATTTAGAAACGCTCCGGAGTTAAGAGTCACCAATTCTGCGCCAGAGTGAAATTCGCTCTTCGCCACGATAGAACGATCATCTTCGCCGTACAAAGCGACAGAAGACACGGGGTCAATGAGGTCATGCGCCACCGCCACGCTCGACTCGTGCGTCGCGACCCACTCCACCATGGACATGGTTGGCGTGAAGCGTCTGTTGTATTTCTAAACGCGTTTCTATTTTTATTACTTACATAAAATCTGAAATGTTTTTGTCAACTTCAACAAACTCATACATGTATCGGGCGCGTAGCTCTCCTTTCAAGCTTAGCTTACGTTAATCCTGATGTACATCAATAGATGACCTCCTTGCGCTGCTTGCGGGACCCACAGGAGCAGCGAACCGCCTCCTCTACCGGGTAAACCAAACAATCCCGGACGCCATCGATCCAAATACAGCGTTTTGGCTTGGAGTTCGGAAACTGTAGAGCTCCACCTCCCAGTATCACCAGCTCCCACGTCCACCTTGGCATATTCGTCACCACCAGAGTAAATCACAACCGTCACATCCTCCTTGTCGGTGCTTTCGAAGATGAGACTCACCACTCCGTCACCTTTCTTGGTCCACGATCCATAGCTGTCTACGAACGCTTCGTCCACATCCCCACCGCGGCGTACAGATTACCGTCGTCAATTTCACCAATAAAAGACGTGGGGGGGGGGGGGGCGCAGATTGGCTGTACGAGTTGATGTACCATCCAAAAGACACCGGTCGGGGTCTAGACCTCCCAGAGCCATTAACCCCATATTTGCCACCTCCTTCATGTACTCGTTTTCTGCCACATCCTTGCCCAAATCCGTTGTGGATTTCTCGATAAGCTGGTCGATGATGACGCCCATGGTTTTCCGTAGTAGATCTCGAGTCTCAAAGGCGGCTTGCGTGGTTTTGTTGGCCATAATCTCCTTCACGCAGTTATTTGTCACCCTTGGGATATCGTGCTGCACGAGCGAGGACCTGCTGATCGCAACACGAATATCATCCATAGCGGCGTTCGGGGTCTTGTTTCGAACGTCGCTGACTCGAAAGATCACGCGGTCGGTTAGTTTCTTCAATTCGTAGCCACAGGAAGTGTTGGCCGCGATGAAATCCTCCAACTCGGTCACGTTGTTTGCCGAGCTATTAACCGTGGTGGCATTCCGCAACAGGTTAACAACGTTTGTTGCTGACGAGATAATCTTATCACCGTTGATAATAGTCTGCTTGACGATGAATTGAATGGTCCGCAACACGTAGCCCGCCCACACCATTCTCGGCGGAGGAGGCTTGCCCAGACACGCGTATACTGCAACCGGCAAGTCGATCAGCACCACGTTACTTTGGTACGCCACGGCAAGCAACTGCTCCGTGTCGCCTTGCGGCGCAGTGTTTTGCACAAACCGGAAGTAGTAAATGAGCGACTTGACCACAGAGATGACGCCGGCTGCACACATGTACAAGCGGGTGGCCCCTGTGTACACCGTTTTGACGCTACCCAACACGCCGGCAGTCGCTGCATTGAACGCGACATTGGCCACAGCCGCGATTTTCGTGAGAACTGCCTTGGCGTAGTTGTCGTTTTGGGGGATACACTCCAGAAAGCACTCGACAGGGTAAGACATCGGACACTGCACGATGCAGTCGTCGTCGTCGTCCCTACCGTAGCCCAGAGGACAGACTTTCTTGCTGTCCATGGGCTGAATTGCCGATAGCACGCGTTGTCCTTCGGGACGCCAACAGTAGGGCCCACCCAGTTGCGGATAATGTCTCCGTACCAAGCCGTGTCCATGGTATCCGTCAGCAACAACGGCATGGCGTCCATTTTCGTCCAAATTGCGCCAAGTTGATACACTTCGTCTTCTGCACGCCCGAACAAACCACTGAGCTGGAAACCCTCAGGCGCGACCACGGTGGCGCTTTGCGGAGACTTTGTTCCTACCGACACATTCTTCCCTTCACTCGTGCCGAAGTTGGCGTAACATACTTGCGTCCGTCCGTCGTTCTTGCACCAATGAACTTCCATTGAGTTAACGTACTCACCCTCTTTGAAAGCGAGCGTGACTTCTTCGCCACCAGGTCCACCGTGGTTGTATGTCAAGCCTAGAGACCCCACTACTTGTATGGTTACAGCATCGAGACGTTCTGCTCCTCGAAGCGTAATGGAAGCCAGCGACTGACCCAGAGTAATTTAAGAGATATCCGAGAACGCGTTGCCGTGTGGACCACCGTAAGACTCACTGAGAGCGATGTCTTCGTCAGCTGAAACAGGACCGGAGACGGTCTCGTTCACCGCAGCTACACTGGCCCAGACCGCGCCGATGAGGTCGATTTCATCACCAAATCTACCGAAGAATCCAGCGAGCTGGAAGCCTCCGGGAGCTTCTGCTGTTCCCTTAATTTCAGTTCCACCCGAAATCGATCTCCCGTTGCTCGTTTTCAAACTGAGGTAGAACACGCGCGTAGCGCCTCGCTTTTTACCCACATGAGCCTCCATCGATGTGATGTATTCGCCAGCTTCGAGTACTAAGGTGTCCTCCTTGCCGCCAATTCCTCCATGCGTGAACGTCATCTTCTTAGGCGTTGATACTTCCACTGTGACCCCGTCCAGACGTTCACCAGCACGGATTGTGACCGAAGTGACAGTCATTCCGGAACTCACAGCGAGTTGATCGGAGAATTGTTTGCCGTGAGGACCACCGATAGATTCGCTGAGCTGAACAGGTTGCGTGTTTTTCGGGATAAGTATCGTCATATTTCCAGATCCTGAACTTTCCATTGATCCTTCGTTTGACCCCGCAAGTGCTGGGGTTGCGGAAGGAACAGGCGTTGGAGGTGGCTTAACTAGCTCAATATATGCCCAAATGGCTCCAAGGGAATCGATCTCCTTGCCTTCGCTGCCATAGAACCTAGCGAGCTGGAAACCCTTAGGTGTAGTCACCGTAGTCTTCTGCTCTGTCATGGTTCCTCCAGACAGTGAATGACCCAGATTCGTGAGGAAACTCACGTAGAAGACGCGCGTCTTGTCCTTCGTAACAAGACCGCCGGCTGTGTGTTTGTTTCAGTGCACCTCCATCGACGTAATGTACTCACCCTTTTCAAGCTTGAGGGTTTTCTGGTCACCACCAGTTCCTCCGTGAGTGAAAGTGAACGTCTTGGGCGCCGATATTTCCAATGTGATACCATCCAGACGCTCACTCGCATAAATGGAGATCGAACGGACAGTCTGTCCGGAATTCACAAAGTTCTGGTCCGAGAAGTTGGTTCCGTGAGGGCCGCCAAAACGTTCACTCAGTTGAAATAGAATCCTCGAAGGTCACGACAAGTTCGGCTTCCGATCCCGCTGTAGAGGCGTCTGCTGATCTTGCCAGTGAACTTGCTGCGGACGCTGAGCTTTCGCTAGACTGGACTGCAGAGGTGTCTTCTGACTTCTTCCTCTTCTTCTTAACGGGTGCTTCAGAGCTAGAAGAATCTGATGAAGCGAGTGCTGAATCAGCTGTGGATTCAATAAGAACGCTGCTACCGGATGAGGAGGCTGCAAATACTGGAGGGGCCTCGGTCGACGGGGCTTCGGCTGAAATCCGTGTCCAAATGGCTCCTAACTTGTCAATCTCGCCGTCATCCTGTCCGAAAAAAGCCACCAAGTTGGAAGCCTTCGGGTGCCGTGACGGTGCTTTTGCTCTCTGTCTGGGAGCCTCCTGACACCGTGTTGCCTGCGTTCGTAGCAAAGCTCAAGTAGAAGATCCGCGTTCGACCTTTCTTCTCGGCCCAGTGAGCCTCCATCGACGTGATGTACTCGTCCTTGGCGAGCTTCAGAGTGTTTTCCTTTCCACCTGCTCCATCGTGGTTAAAGGTCATGGCTGCGGGACCTTCTACTTCCAGCGAAATTCCGTCCACACGTTCACCCGCTCGGATCGTAATGGACCCGATGATTTGTCCTGCTACAACCGAGGACTGATCCGAGAACGCCTGGCCATGAGGACCACCAAAGCTCTCACTTAACTGGATGGGATCCTGTACGATCACTGACGCTCCAGACCCCGCTACAGATTCAGCGGCTGAATCCTCCGTCGGCACTGCTGTAGCATCCGTTGACGCTGAAGTGGAGAGCTCCGTCGACTGTGATCCAAAATCTTCTGACCCCGACTCGGAATCGAAGGCTGCATTCGACGCCGCCAGCTGGGAAGAATTTGGAGCCTCTGACGCGGACGATTCGTCGGATATTGAGGTAGAACTCGCTTCGGAGGCATCAGACGAATCGGACGTAGAAGCTGCACTTGAAGCTGCTACTGAATCCGACTCGGCGGCAACAGATGACTCGCGGAGTCTTCGTACTCGGAAGAGCTTGACGACTTTGACGCAGAGGATTTATCAGACACTGTTGAACTCGATTCGGAGGCGTCAGAAGACTCGGAAAAAGAGGCTGCATTCGACGCTGCGGCTGAACTCGATTTGGAAGTGGAGGCTGCATTGGAACTTGGAGTCTCTGACGCGGAAGACTCGTCGGACACTGCGGTCGAATTCGATTCGGACGCGTCGGAGGTTGCTTTAGCAGAAGCATTTGCCGAGATTCGAGTCCAGATCGCCGCCATCTTGACGATCGACTTTCCACTCAAGCCGAAAAACCCTCCCAGCTGAAAACCCTTGGGCGCCCTTACCGTGTCTTTACGCTTCGCCTTGGTACCGACAGATATTGAGTTGTCCTTGCTGGTAATGAAGCGAAGAAAGACGATTTGCGTTCGATTCAGTACCGTGCCCCAATGAGCTTCCATCGACGTGATGTACTCCTTCGCACCGAGCACAAGTTCACTCTTGTTTCCACGTGGTCTACCATGATGTAGTGACCCCGGATTGGGCCTTGTAATATTCAACGATATGCCGTAAACGACACGCTTTCCCCCATAAAATTGCGATGGACTCCACTACTTGCCCGGCAGTGACGGACGCTTTATCAGAGAATTTTGTGCCACGAACACCTCCAACACTCTTACTTAACTGGACGGGGTAATCTGCCGAGAAGGTCCCGGAGATACTAGCTAGAAGAACACACACTAACCATTGAAATGCCAATATTCGGAGTGTCATGCTCACGAAGTCGGGAGTTTAGAAATGCGGACTCTTTCAACGTAGACTGGAAAATAACCACCGACAGATTGAGTGCTTATGGCCAAAGTGTTCGCAACTTTGGCCTGGACTCCAACTGGAATGCTGTCAGCTACAAAATTAATCTGGCCTTGGGCATTAGGATATTTTCTGGGATCGGCCTATACCTTGTTGGCTTTCGTTTTCTGGTAGCGGTAATCACTTGACAGCAAAATGGTCGTCATCTTGACTCTTGAACAGAAACCAAAACCATCTTTTAGCCTAAACAAGTGCTTAGATCAACCAATGTCACTGTCGTTCCACGTAAGGTTAACTCCTGTGCCAAATTCGTCTACATGAGCTACGAGTGTATATGAACCTGGACAGATTCATGCATTGGCATAAAGCCGCGCTCACTGATCAGTTCGTCCGTCTGCAACAACGTATTATGCATGAATAATCGACCGAAACACCAGCTCTTCTCGAATTACGCATCGTGCTTTTCCTCCCTGCTGTACTCAAAAGTACACGTTCGCAGCTTAACAAGACTTATAGCGCAAAGCACAGAAAAGGAAAAAAAGTTGTTCATGACACTCAAATCGTGTGATTCGATGTCGTTCGTACCTTCGTAATCAAAGAGCGTGTGCACGTAGAAAGTTTGACGAAAGGTGGATTATCCAAGCGAAGGAGCGTAGCGAGTGGAGCGATGGATAATGTCATTTCCGGGAGTCGGGAGGCTCGTCAACCGATCAGTCAGCGAAGCCGCCCTTGACAACATCCGACAAAGTCTTGTCCGAGACAGAGTTCCGTCGGCTATTTCGAGCAGCAACGGCCATGGCGTAGAGTGCTGGCGCGGTGGTTCATTGTGGTTCTGGTGACACGACGACAACGTGCTCTTCGGCTCAGCGAGGTCCAGAACGTCGTGCCTCACGCTCTTCCATGCCAAGAACGCAAGTACAGCAGTCAACACGCTACACAGCTATACTGGCGTCTCAGGATAGATTTCAACCCGCCCACCATCCCATAGGGGCTGCCATTCGGCACCTTGCTCCTCAAGCAAGGAGCCTCATGACTTTGGCCCGTAATCTCAATGAACCACATTCTCCCCATGCCTGTAGACGTGACGGAAAGTGGTGATCACGTAAATCTTAGCGGTGAAATTCTCATCAAGACCGGAACATGAGCGACGATGATCGAAAAAAGGTCGCTACAATTATTAATAAAGCAAGACGCAGAAAAAATCCCAAAACATTCTATCAGTGAAATTATCAGCAAAAAAACTCACCAAACGACACTACACAATATCTTGACAACAAAACAACACACCACTCTTCTGGGCTTCCTAGCTGACGTTGATCCTGGCATGTAACGTCAAGTGGCCTCCGTCCGCTGCTCGAGGAATCCACAACAGCAACGATCCACCCCCTGAACCGGGCAAACCAAACAATCCAGGTCGCCACCGGTCCAAATACATAGTTTTATCTTGCAACTCCGGAACAGTCGATTCCCAAATCACCGTATCTCCAGCTCCCACATCCACCTTAGCATAGTCATCACCACCGGAGTGAATCACTACAGTCACATCCTCCGTGTCCGTACTCTCGAAAATAATACGAACAACCCCATCTCCTTTCTTGGACCACGTGCCGTAACTTCCTTCGAACGCTTCGTCCAGAGTCCACATCCCCAAGGCATCGTAAAGATTCCCATCGTCTATTTCACCGAGAAAACCGGTAGGTCCACAAATCGGTTGCACGAACTGAGAAGCCATGTAGACAATACCAGTCGGGTCCAAACCTCCTAGTACGACTAATCCGAAGTTTGCGATCTCCAGCATCTGGTCATTCTCTGCTACGTCTTTCCCCATATCCGTCGTGGCTGTCTCGACGAGCTGGTCGATGATCACTTCCATCGTCTTTCGAAGCAAATCTCGCGTCTCGAACGCAGCTTGCTTGGTCTTAGTTTTCAGCAGTTCTTTCATGCAGTCGTTCGTAACTGAGGGGATGTCGTTCAGTACCAACGACGACTTACTCACCGCCACGCGGACGTCGTTCACCGCAGCATCGGGGGTCTTGTTGCGGATATCGTTGACTGTGACGAGCACTCGGTCCGTGAGTTGCTTGAGCTCGAAGCCGCAGGACGTGTTGGCCGCAATGAAATCTTCCAGCTCCGTCACACTACTGGCCGAGTTGTTGACTGCACTGGAATTCTTGAGAAGATCGACGACATTCTGGGCAGATGAAATGATCTCGTCTCCATTGACGATCACTTGCTTGACGATATTTTCCACGATGGTAACCACGTAACCAGTAAATACCAACTTCTTAGGTGCCGGCATGCCGAGACAAGCGTAAATCGCGATCGGTAAGTCCACGAGCACGACGTTGGACTGGTACGATGCAGTCAGCATATGCTCGACATCTCCTTGTGGGGCTGTCGTCTGAACGTACCGGAAGTAGTAGATAAGCTGCTTGATAACGTTGATGACGTTAGCTGCACACATGTAGAGCAACCTAACTCCTTTGTACAGTGTCTTGACACTTGTGAAGATACCCGCAGTAGCCGCATTGAATGCCACAGCAGCGACAGCTGATATCTTGGAGAGAACAGCCAGTGCACAGTCGTCATTCTGCGGAATGCACTCCAAACCACATCGTACGGGATATGCCATGGGACATTGAGCAATGCAGTCGTCGTCGTCATTCCCGTAGCCAAGAGGACACATCTTCTTGCTGTCAAACGGTTTATATTTCCGATAACACGCTGAGTCTTTCGCAACGCCGATCGTTGGTCCCACCCAGTTACGGATAATGTCACCGAACCAAGCAGTGTCCATCACATCAGTCAGCAGTGCCGGCTTTGCATCGATCCTCGTCCAGATACAACCGAGTTGATCCACTTCATCTTCAGCTCGACCGTGTAGTCCACTGAGCTGGAATCCCTTAGGAGCGGTCTCTGTTGCAGTATCTGCGGTTTTCGTTCCCACCGATAACGAATTTCCCGCACTTGTACCGAAATTAACGTAAAATACGCGAGTACGTCCATCTTTCTTGCCCCAACTAAACTCGACTGAATTAATATATTCTCCAGGTCCGAGTGCGAGTGTAGTTTCCGTTCCGCCTTTACCTCCGTGAGTCCACGTTTGTTCGGCCGGTTTTGCTACTTGTAGAGTGACTGCGTCAACACGTTTTGCACCTCGAAGCGTGACGGAACTGAGCGCTTGTCCTAGGACTATATTTCTCACGTCCGAAAACGCAACACCGTGAGGTCCACCATAGACTGCACTTAGCACAATATCTTCATCTGCAGATGCACCTCCGCTGGTCGGTGCTGGCTCTGCAACGGCTTCGATACTTGTCCATACCACACCCAAGAGATCAAGCTCGTCACCGTCACGCCCGAAGAACCCTCCGAGTTGATAACCCTCCGGTGCAGTGATACTTCCCTTCAGATCAGTCTGAGTTCCACCCGATACCGAGTTACCAGCACTTGTCCCGAAATTAAGATAGAAAATACGAGTTCTTCCATTCTTTTTGCCCCAATGAGCTTCCATGGACCTGATGTATTCACCTTTTTCAAGTACCAGTTTGTTCTCGGTTCCTCCAAAACCACCGTGGCTGAATGTTTCAGCTGTTGGTGCTGAGACTTCAAGAGCGATTCCGTGCGAACGTGCACCGGAGCGGATGATGATAGAGCTGATAGTTTGTGCTGATTTGGCCAAGGGTAGATCCGAGAACTGATTGCCGTGTGGGCCTCCAAAAGACTCGCTCAAAATGGTAGCGCGTTTTGTGGTACCACCACCAGAAGCCGATGAGCCGGCAGGTTTAGCAGGCCCCGGTTTCTCTTCCGCTGGAGGTGGAGCTGGTGCTTCTGTTGGGGCTGGAGTGACCAGCTCGATACTCGTCCAAACTGCACCCAGGGTATCAATCTCGTCACCATCGCGACCAAAGAAGCCACCGAGTTGGAAGCCTTTAGGAGCAGTCACCGAGTTCTTATTTTCTGTTTGGGTTCCTGCAGCGATCAAGTTACCGGCGCTTGTACCGAAGCTCAAATAGAAAATACGTGTTCGCCCATTCTTCTTGCCCCAATGTGCTTCCATAGACGTGATGTGCTCGCCTTTACCCAGTTTTAGAGTTTTTGGGTCACCACCAGAGCCTCCGTGACTGAAGGTTTCAGCTTTGGGCTTTGCGATCTCGAGAGCGACCCCATCGACACGCTCGCCTGCACGAATGGTAATTGACGCTACGGTTTGACCTGAAGTAGCTGCAGCCTCATCCGAGAACTCGGTACCATGCGGGCCGCCGAAACTTTCACTAAGCTGAACTGAGTCCTCCACAGATATGGAGGGGGCTGCAGGTGGCGGCGGAGCTTCAGAGCCTGCTGTAGACGATTCTACAGACGCTGCTGCTGAAGCTTCAGTCGAAGCTTTTCCAGACGCTATCTCGGTGGCTTCTACAGGGGCTTCTTCTTCTGAACTTTCAGTGGAAGCTCCAGAAGATTCAACAGGGGGAGCCCCACTACCTGATAGATCAGCTGGCGGGGCTTCTTTAGACGGAGCAGGTTCTTGTTTAGGTGGAGCAGGAGCTTTTGAAGCCGGGGCTGGAGGCTCGGTGGCCGGAGGTTTGGCCTCAATACGAGCCCAAATCGCACCCAGAGAGTCGATCTCGTTGCCGTCACGCCCGAAAAAGCCTCCAAGCTGGAAACCTTCTGGTGCAGTCACCGAGTTCTTATCATCCGTCATTGACCCACCATATATTGAGTTACCTGCACTCGTACCGAAGCTCAAGTAGAAAATACGAGTTCGGCCACTCTTCTTGCCCCAATGCGCTTCCATCGACGTAATACGTTCGCCCGGTGCTAGAGTTAGCGTGTTTCCTGACCCTCCGGTGCCTCCGTGGCTGAATGTAGCTGCTTTGGGACTTTTCACTTCCAACGAGACGCCGTCCACTCGCTCTCCAGCGCGAATCGTGATTGACCCCACTGTCTGGCCAACGACAACCGAGGCTTCATCCGAGAATTCTGTTCCGTGGGGTCCACCGAAGCTCTCACTCAATTGAATGTCTTGTGAAAAGGTCTCGGAAACTGCGACGACAACTACGAGCAATAACGCTCGTAGTGTCATTGAGACTTCAGCTTTTTCTAGAATCAAGCAAAATACGAAATGGATAGGGATTCTTCGTCGGACGATTACCGCCAGGTACAAAAAATTGAGGGATAGCCACTTGGGATGAGTATGTTATATACTAAACTACTAAGTACTTCGAAGTAATACATGTACCTTAGAATTTCTAAGTTAGAAACATGTACTTTGAAGTATTCATGTACGAAGTACCCGGTATCCAGTCTGCTCAATCATGAGATGTGATCAGCGTGTCGATGCTCAACTTGATCTTGCTCACACATCTTCAGTATCCCAGGCAGAGAACGAAGGTGATGTGGTTCGGCAGATACCGGTACGGACATGCGAACGGGATTAAACCGTTGTACAAATGTTTTCAAATAGTGCGCGTAGCAACGCACGGTTCGGTTCCAAGTGTATAATATCCAGCACAAATACCTTAATCAGCAAAATCGGACTTCTAATGTCTAACGCTTCAAAACGTTATTGATTTCTAATCATACATGTACTTGCTATTTTTGAGCTGTCGTCTAATCCTGCTGAACATCTTGATTGTCGTCCATTAGGGACGACAGCTTGGTTCAACGTGAAGTTCCTGGGTGAGAAGAGATTTTTTAAAAAAAATAATCCTTCTTCTTGGGTGAACATCATCATGTGTATCGTAATCGTAGGACGGGTGGTGTTTGCTTGTTGGCGGCTCGCCAGCAACTTCAATTTGAGCACCTTTGTGCTGCTGAAGCTGAGGGACGGATATCACGCCTCGTTGTAGAATCACCGATGAGCTTACACAGCTACTTTATCTATCAATAACCGATCTTGAATCGAGGAGCAATTATCGGAAGTTTATAAGGGACACTGTTCCTCCCGCCTTACTAAAAACCTCGTCCTCTGATAACAATGATAAGTAAAGTGACAACTTCATTACTAGACTCGTTATGCAACGATGAGTCTGGGAGATAGAATTGGAAGAAACATTCATGGCGATAGATTCCAACATCATTCCGTTGCATTATCCGTATAAACTGGCTTATATTATAAAAGTTATACATCGTTGTCAGGGGTTAATAAAAATTCTCTGGATTTTATATCCAGAGTATTTACAGAGGTGCGATTCTGCCTAAGAAAACTCTACAGATAAACCTCCTTTAGCTAATACAGCCCGTAGAACAGCTTTTGATCAAGTATAGCAAGTTGATCATGTTAAGGCGGTTGATGTGGTGCACATTCATGAAATTAAGAGGAATTCGGTTCAAATATGGAAAATTTATAGAAATATCTGACGGTACGCCAGAGCCTCCACTGTGACCCTTTCAGAGGCTATATTTCCGATGAAAACCGCTTACAATGGGCGGGCAAGTGATTTCATGTCGGTTTGTACCCTTATTCTCACCAAAACCTGTGATTTTGACCTCATTTGACTGTTTTTTTTATCATGTATCGAATTTCAAGTTAGACAGTATTATCAAGGCAGTTTACAAAAAGCAAGTCTACCAGTCCGGTGGAATCAAAACCTATCAGGTACTACAGGATATCACGATATACGAGCTCATCTTAGACAGGTTCATCTGTATACGCTTATTCTCAACACTGCGAAAAAAATCGATAATCAATATTACACACAAACTAAACTGTAGTACTTGATGAAACTGTTATATCAGAGGGACGCCAGGACTTTTTATCCAAAAGTTCTGCTTTTTACTTTCAAACTAGATGAAGTGGCTTCATGCATGTATGTAAATAATAAATTTTAGGATCTATCGAAAATGAGCCAGGTGAAACTCTTATAATCTATAGCCGCATGACAATGAAAAACAAAACGTGAATGTTGCTTATGTCGACTAGGGAAGACATCAAAACCCAATTACCCAAATGATGTTGTTTGAAAGAAATACGGTTAATTAAGGATGATCATGAATGACACTGAAATTGGTGGGTTATATTAAAATGCCACTTGCAAACTTTGTGCTGCTTCCTTTAATGCTTGTTGTAGCATACTGCTCGTAATCGAAATTAGAGGCGACCGTGGCGTGTTTCATTGTTTGTAGCAGATGCTGCGGCTGCGAAGCAGGCGAAGAAGATGCGCTGATGCGAGTATTGAGTTAATTTATAGCATACAGTTTTCATAGGTCGAAATAGCAATTAACTATGCTACGCTTTCTACTTACTATATTCCTCTCTAACTTAGTTCAACACCCGTTCTTGCACTTCAAAATCCAGAGCAAGGCACGGCATTAGTTCAGTAGTAGTATTACCGCTACTATATATCATTCGTAGACGGCATACTAATGAAAGTAGTAGTGAATTTACCAGCGGTAGTAATTGTAGTATTACTAGTAGTAATACTCGCAGTATTACTTACGAGTCGTAAGTTACGACTCTACCTCCTTACAAGCGTCCTGTTTCATCTTCACAATTTTTTCTCTGTTGTGCCGCAGCAGTAGCTGCTTTTCCGCCCTTCTGTTGTCAGTCCTAGTACGAAGAGGGCCCATCACAATCCCTCTTTGTTGAGAAAACTCGTTCTTGAAATGCCGAAGAAGATATTTTGCCGAGATGAATGCACACTAGCAGCGCGATAGATGGAAATTGGGCCTCGCCCTCGTCACGGAACCACTTTAAAACATCTACGTGCTTGTACAAGCCCAGCAGAATCCAGTACATGCCGTCGTGCGCATCGATTGACATGTCCTTCGACAGTTTCTCTTTTGTCTTCTTAGGGCGTTGATACTGGGCCACCTCCAGCCAATCCGGATCCAAGTCGAGCCACTCCTTTCATGACAGAGTCAGCTCTCGCATTTAATTCCGACTCTTTCACCTCGTCCCTGGTTTTACTTGCGCGAATCGGAGCTCCAAGCAACAGCTCATCCTCGTCGTCCCAGCCAGTAGACGATGGAGAAGAAAGAGGCAAGGTCGACTCTTGACTCAGTAGGCTGCTCTGCGACGATGACGCCTGCGATACAGTGATCTTGCCTTTCTTAGCCATCTGCGCAAACACTTGACGGTGTTCATCTCGAAGGAAGTCCATGCCATTTTTATAGATAGTCTTCTCCTCTTTGCGAGGGATGTTGACTACTGCTGCCAGTTTCTTCGCGGAAGACTTGGTTCGGAGGCCTAATAAGACACACGCCAAGGCCTGGGAAACGTGCCTGTAATTGAAGCAGCGTCCTCTTAAGGCACGTTTTGCCAGCGGTAGAAAATTGGTCAAGCTTCCTGACAACCCGACGATGACTCTCCTCGTTCTCGTCTTTCGCTCGGGGGGGGGGGGGGGCTCTATAGCCATGGATTCAAACTTGAACGAATTGAGTTTCTTCTCAGCGAGACGTCGAAACACGACCATTTACGAGGATACAAGGTCCTCCCTTTGTGCTTGAGTGCCAGACTGGCGATGAAGTTAGTAACCGCCTCCATCTCAACTGCTAGCATCCAGTCCTTCGCCGTGAGTTCTGTCCACGCTTTAGTCGAACCCTTCATGGACTGGAAGTATGTTTCACAAGCTGCGTAGTTTACCACTGATCTGCGAATAAGTTTGCCGGTTTAAGTGATGCGTACGTCCTTGCCGACCATCGGGCTCGAGCTCAGGGTATGAGAGGGTCTCTTGGATTTTCTTTAGAGCATTGTGCTGTTTGGGCGACCGAACGTGGTTGTTTAAATTGAGTAGCTTTTAAATGACCGCACCACCTTCGTCGAACGCACCACCCGGTGTGACCGTTGTTACAATTTTATCCCAGGAGTCGGTAGATCCATTCCAGACAGTGCTCGTCTGGATATTGTCCTTTAGTCTGAGTCCGTAGCCAATTCACAGGTTAAGAAGATACATTGAGCAATATCTTCCTGTTTTGTGACGATGTGATCAGCCACATTCTTTGCGGATGGCGTAGTGTCAGACGTCGTAAACCGTGACATAGCGCGAATCTCGAGATCGTACTTCGTTTTGAATCCATTTTCGATCACTTTCGCGACGAGAAGAGCATTGTGCCCATCGTTCTTCACTGTAGCGTGCATGGCGACGAATCGAAGTCGCCATAAACTATCGATTAATGCTACTGACGCGCCAACGATGCTATCCGTTCCGCAACTAGTCCAGATATCGTGCATAAGGTTATGAAACTTGAACCCACATGCTTTTTCAAATTCCGTCATCAGTAGCGCGCCAATAAGATCGCAAAATAGCTGAAACTGCCCATCGAGGAGGTGATCGTGCCTGTCTCGACTCAGAATTGGATATGATGAGTTGCTTGTCGCCGCCCGAATCACTTTCTGGAAGTACTTGGAGGCACAAACTGTGTACGATAAGCCGAGACTGATCAGCCACTTCGAAATGAGAACATTCACAGTCTTCTCGTTTGCTTTAAAAAGCGCTTCGAGGCCTTTTCAACAGACGCAACGGCCGATCCATCAGAAGCAGGAGACTTTCATTCCTCGGTAGTCGTAGATACAAGGTCACGGTCGGATGTCAGGTCTAACACTTCATTAACGACTGCTTCTGCGTTTACAACATCTGTTTTTGACATCTCTGTTGCTCTCTGCTCTGCCAAAATGGCAAGAGGATGCTCGGCGTGTTTTGACTTGATGTGATCTTTCGCATTACTTGCATTCTTTGTGTTACGCAGGGCGTTTTCCCAGCTGTAGCGGCTTGACCTAGCTCGGGGTTTGATGTCGTGGTAGCGCAGTAGACAAATGTTTCGGTACAGACCAGAAGATGGCTTCCACGGATTCTGCTTTCGGTATGGCTCATCCAAAGTATGGATAAGGTTCCAAACATCATCCGTTGTACCAGCTTTCCTTGGGTGTCTGACGGAGAGCGGTACACCCAGTTCTGAGACTGGGCAAGCGGGCGGAGACGATGGTGTCGTCACGGGATGGTCGCTATCGGTCTCTTTCTACTGTAGCGCAGAAAACGATTTCTTCCTTGCCGCTGTCGGTACGGTTGCTACAGTAGTTTTGCGGTGCTTGGCGATAGGTCCAACATGTGATCTGGCAGTATCAGAAGAGGGATCCGAAGAGGAGATGAAGTCCATGGCCGGTCCCGTCCAAATTTTGGCCGCAGATCCTTTCAATGTTGCACTCGAGACAGCGGGTCGCTTCCCACTGGATGTTACCGATTGGCCGGACATCTCGATTGCAGGATATACGATATTCACACAGCGCTGACTGCAAAATCTATGAAGAAGGTTAGCGCGAATAAAGTCGTAAGTTTGTGCAAGATAGGTCTTACCTCTCGTTTAGAGCCGAGCTGGCACCTTCAAACACACCGATAGCGCACATATGATGAACGTGCTGCCCGCACACTGTACACGGATCCGTCTTGTGCTTGTCCCCTTCTTGGCAACCGGTAACAGCGCATCCCATACTTTGACTTACGAGTCGTAAATTACAACGTGTCCAGAACGACTGGCAATCTCCGGTTTTAAGTCGAACTTTTACGGAATGGCAATCTCCCTGCAAGTCAAACGAGGGTCATTCACTTTGAAATTGCTCAATGAGGGGCGGTCTTGCCCATTGGGGGTTCCTCTCAAAATATTACTCAAGAGAGTACTATAGTTCCACGAATGAGTATGAATACAAATACTAATAGAGAATACCGTACTTAGGGTAGTAGTATGACTACTAGTCAAATAGTAGTAGTAGTAGTATTTCTCGAAAACGATATTTCAGCAAATACTATTACCCCTGATCGTTGTTCCCGTGGAGTGATTTACATGTTAGAGCGCAAGCTGGTAGATGCAAAATGGCGAAAGATCTTCGTTTCAGTCGCATGGAGAATGCCCAAGCACAGTCATACATTTCGTTGATATCATGACGGGTTGGCAACTTGATTGACTCATCGATGAAGCTCCATAAATCATGGACACTCGTGGTCACGAGACTGATCTTGTGATACTGGATTGACCATGATACTCGCCCACACAAAAGACAAACAGAATTGACTACTTTGCCAGTGTCATGGTCTAGGGATGCACCGAACGTATTGATTATAAAGTTCAAATCATTTTATGCGGACCACAGATCATGTTGCATGAACGTTGACCCAGTTGACGACAAATTAATCCTCGTTGGGCTTCCCAATAGCTAGCTTACGCTACCTATCTCCTATTATAACTATGGTTGTACATGCAAAGAACCAATAGCGAAACAGGTCAAGACAAATATGAAACAACCGAAAAAAGATTGTATTGTAGACGCTTTTACAATTAATTGTGGCCGGGACAATTGTGCTCTTTCATACTGTTTTTTTTATTTGGGGGGGGTAAACCCACAACACACCAAACCATTAAAAAAATACACAAAAATGATCTATCTGACCATTGATAATAATTTATTGGGGAATCTCAAAACACGTCCGTACAATTGAAATATTGTCAAAACGGATCCGTTATATAACGTTATTTACGATCCAAGTAAAAATACTGGAGTCTGCTCAAGCACAGTAATATGCTCTCGTTTCAAAACCAATATCGGGCTAATAAAGGCATCACTGCAGTTTATGCTTAACATACAAACGCTCCACTACCGCTCCGTTGTTGAGCCTTTCTGCTCAAGAAAAAACAGCAGGCTAAAGTGGTCGTTTTTAATGATATATGCCGTCAGGGACGAATCGGATAGCATAGAGATTATTCTTACACTTCTGCAGGCAAACTATATCCAGTACTTCACGCTCAAGATCTCATCAAGTCGTCTCTGCTGGGTAGGTTACCAAAAGGCTAGACCTCGTTTTGACAAAATTTCAATTATACGGACGTATTTTGACTTTTCCCCTAATTTATTATCAATGGTTAGATAGAGAATTGAATGAAATTTTATCATCTTTCGCAATCTGAGGCCCGGACCACGTCTCCATACGACTAGTACTGGACCAAAGACCTGCTGTGTCTGCAGATATTGTGGTGTTTTTGATTAATAAAATAACCCGACAGGAGGGCTAGGGGTAGTGTTTCAAGCAAAAATATCGCACTGCGGCACAAGCCCCTCACTCCGAAGATACTCAAGGGCAACATGCGAAGACACAGAGGCTACTGGGTCTACGCTGGCGACCGAGACGCCGATATCTCCGGTAACGCTCCACGCTTCGCGCGGGAACAAGCATCCCAAGTTGAACCGGGAGCCAATAACGTTACTGAAAACGGGCTCCGAAGTCGAGTTGGCAGGGCACTACGCCAGCGTTGGCTGGGTGAAACAGACGCTGAATGGCATGCATACTTCTCTGGTGGTCCTGATGCCAGCTGTTTAGTGGCCGAGAACCCCATGGGTATTGGAGACGCCCGTTGAGACCGACGACTATACCCGAGAATGATGCGTGCAGACGTCACTACGCCTCAGGTGCTGCAAGGGCACTCAGTGGCCCCACTTGCTCTGCAGAGAGCATTGCTGAGCGATCAAACCAGGGAGCAGCTGGACTGACTGGAGGAACATTGTGGTGAGCTAGCTAGTGCGCCATTTGCCTCAGAGATGACTGCACGTGGGTATGGAAACTGACAGGGCGACGTTAATCGCGTCATGACCCGGTCGACGGGGTTAGTGGAGTGCATGGGGGCTAACATAGCAGCTACTGTACCTCTTGCTGATAGAGCTCACGTCGTGGAGAGATAGCGAAGGAGCATCTTAGTGCTGCTAAAGCGCAGATGGCTATGTATATGGATGCAGAGGCCGAAGAACCACAGAAAGAAACCTCACCAGCTTAGCACCCGCCGACACAGATCTCTGCAACTTCGTTTGTGAAACTAGGCATAAAAGCCGTGAACTTGACAGTTCGCAACAGCATCGAGGAGGCTTTTTGAGCTCCTGTTAGCAAAACATAGCATTTTATTTTGCTTTTTGCACCAATCGATATATCGCAATGAACGCTTTCGGCCAATCATCTTGTTAGCACGAAAGGAACAAAACTGGGTGCAATGTTGTCTTAAAAGTGGATGTACGGTGACTATCCTATACAAACATTAAGTGAAGTAACCTTCAAAACAAAATATTGCGAGTGTACTCCAGTGGCCAATTAAGAGCGCCACAGTGCAGGAAATGGTTTCGACGAACGTCGATTATCTATTAGAGATCGAGTAGATAGACATACTGCTGCTGATTGTGGATAGCAGCCACTTATTTCACCCACACGCCCAGCGAACAACTTGCGGTCATCTCCTCCCGAGGTTTCCGCATGTTGTGAGATGCAAAATGATGATTTGCTTTCATCTACAATGACTTGGGTATTGACATGGTTTTTCCTGCCTTTAATTTCGCTGCGAATTGCGGTGCGCTTCATGCCGTGTTTGGGTTACTTCTTCATATTTTCTATTTAACAATTCGATTCAGGCAAATGTAGGTGGAGTTGGTGTGGGCCCCTGGATGGTGTCGCCGACTGTGAAGCCACGTATCGTGGCCGAGAGAGCTACTATACCGCCCCTACAACCTCCTTGCGGCGATACTATTGGTTAGGAGCTGTACCCCCAATCCACTAGATAGCGCTGCTACAAATGATATCGGGCATAATGAAATCGACGAGGCAGTGGTTCATCCACGCTAACGTCATCGTTGGTTGTCAGGTGGCTCATTACCATCACCCGGCACAAATTTTTTTGGCAGGTATTTGGAGGTAAAGCACCATATAAAAATGCAGTTGTTGCTGTTGTGGATTGCGGTGCCGTTCTTAATAGCAGTGAACGCGCTGCTGTAGTGTAGAGGGCTGCTGTAGAGGGCGGAGGCGCTGTTGATGTTGCCGTTGTGAACAGCGGTGGTGATGTGGAGCTGGTGCCCCAGGAGTAGAAGTGGCGTTCTGAATATTGAACCGGGACGTGAAGTGAGAAAACAATGAAACTGACAATGAACATAGCGTCATTGGTGAAAGTGACGCTGGTGCGGAGTCTGCTGCTAGCGCTGAAAGTGGTAATAGCGCTGCGTGTGATATTTCTAGTAGTGGTAGAGACAGTAGGATTGCTGGTGACGCTGACTACGAATGCCCAGAAGATCATCTGAGCATGGCACGAACGATTGACGAAAGCCCCGATGGGTTACTCAGTACACGGCGACAAAAAAACCCTACCCTTACGCGTTTGGGGGATGTTGAAAATGGTCGCGGAATTCGGGCCATACTCCGTCGCCGCGGTGGCGAGCGAGCTGTTGCGGTTGTTTCTTGCGACTTATCTACTTATCTACCCCATCTACGAATTAACGCGTTAACTCATCGATTACTGGTATGTGTACGTGGTATGCATTGTTGTCGATCTGCAAAGGATATGCATGAACCTGGTTGCCAGAGAACTATGTGCAAGCGTCCCAGCTGCGGGATTTTCGATTAGGTTGTAGCTGAACTGCTGCAATGTACTGCCATACACGTTGCATTACGGGGCCCGCGAATTTGGCAGTCGGAGCGTCATTTCCAAGCCCACGTAGCAACCACCAATCCCACGGGCTTCGTCGCATGCGCTCGGCGTACCTGTGAAGAAGGCCGATCTGGCCATGCATCTGCTATCACTTCAAGCACGCACATGCTTTCGCTATCTTAAAACAGCGTATTTGAAGAAAGGTCTCAACGAAGCAGTGACTAAAGCCTCCTTATACTAATTGCAAAGTGGTGTCATTGAGTGCCATCATGAATATAATGCTTCTCATTAAAGACCACCGAGTGTTATATACAGTATCGAGCTTATCTTGCGATTTATCCGCTTGTTCGCAACATGAGATATAGCTGTTAAATGCTCGTTTTAAGCCTTCATCCTGTCTATGTGCCCATTTCCAAGTATCCTGTTTATCTTAATAAAAAAACTGTAAAACGTGGTGATTTTTCATTTCTGATGCGAAACGAGGATTTTACAGTTTTTTTTTCATTTGAAAATTGTAAGAATTCGATACCTACTTTTTTGGTGCGCCACACCATATTGGTGTCGAATTAATCCCTATTGGGCTGTACGTACTACTACTCGTAGCACTATCAAGAAAAACTGTTTGGACCAAACCATCTTTTCGAGCCGCCGCGAATTAGGATTATCAAAGCACGAAGCCTGATCTTGCGATCTGCAACCGCAAATGATCTTCTCTCTCCAATGTATCCACTTGACATCAGTTCTCGTTGTCAGCCTCTCTAGTTGCCTTTTGTAGTTTAGAACAAAAGTTGCGTGCTCCTACTGAAGACGATGCCTCTTTGTTGTTACCTGGCTTTAAGATTTTCCATCTCGAAATGGTGGCTTTTTTCAAGGCGACGGGCCAATGTCGCGCGAGCGTTGCGGTGACCGGTCCGTATCCACTCCCGTTCACCGTAAAGCACATGGCGTCGCTGGCGAACTTCGTGGATAATGAATGATGATCGATCTTGATCCTGACGTCTCACTTCTCGAAGGCGGCCACTTTCTGCCTTTCGCGCGTAGATTCGTTACTGACAATAAAACTCCACACATCCGGCGAGATCTTTGACATACTCAAGCGATCCGCTAAAGAAAGTGCGATTTCCGGGATATTTCTCCAATCCGCGATCATGGTACGGCAGGTAAAGTTTTGCATTTTCAGCTGATTGCATAGTCCGTGCTCCATTTTATGTAGAATGTTGATTTCAGGAACATGCCTAAAATAACGTCGGTCACCATTGGTCTTAACGGGTCGTTTGGGTATCCCTCTTTAGTTGGTAATTCGTACGCCACTCGACGATCACGGCTAAGTACCAAAGTTACTCGTTAAGCTGTATTTCCCGACGAAAAGACCTGCCCAACGTCGTAGTTCATTAAGAGGCACCCCAACGTACGCCGACATCGAAGTTGGCCGGCCGCATCGCCAAGGGTGACGGCCGCAAGCATTGAAGCCCTTTCAGTCGTATGGCAGGATGGATAGAGGGGTGCGTTGCGGCTGACGTGACGTATTCGTTGCCGAGGAATGGCCCGCATGTAGCGGTCAAGTAAATTTCAGACACCAAATGCTACACCACATCAATGAGTATACCTTCGTCAGTAGAAATCTCTAATGAACCTTCCATGACGAGTGACGGATTGTCAGTTGTGGCTTGTGCGCGCTTTTGCTTATATTTTTTTTGCGTAATGTTGGCCTTGGTAATGCCGAAGAAGTACCGATGGCAGTAAAGCCTTATTTGGGGGATAGTCATCGGTTGTTCTGGCCACGTACTAGCTCGACAAACGCTGGGAGCGACGGTTGAACGGACTGGGCATACTCAGACATGATCGCCTGCAAGAGCTTGTTGAGGGAGAACGAACCCGAGAGGCGCGTCGGGGGTGCCACCGGTTGTAATCGGGGCAATTCCAGGCTAACCCTTCGGAAGGCCGATTGTAACGTAGCGTGCCGAATCTAATCCCACAGCCGCATGCACTGTGTACTTTCCTTCTGGAAAAAGTTCGCCTTCATCGGCCGCGCGTAGTGCGCGGGTTAGCTACTCGGAGGTGATTATGCCGTGGCGGAGCGTGGGCGTCAGCCTGTCCGCTTTCATGCGCGAGGCAATATTCGCCGTGGGGGGGGACTCTCCTCGATGTCATGTCGAGTGTCAGGGGGACTATCATCGACAGGAGAAATTAAACCTTGTGCGCTCTCCGGTTCTGAGATGACATTTTGGATTACCACGCTACTGCTGACGTGTATTTGATTCGAAAGTGAATATGCAGTAAACTTGCCTGCCGGTGAACCCTCTTCCAAGAGGGGGCCGACGCGTGGACTGCTAACGCGCATGCAAGTAGCTCTCGATAGTTGATGTCCAAATCGTTGGTGGCCCCGTTCTTGAAGTCCGATATAGCTTTGCACTGTGAGGCCGTGATTCGATAAGTGAGTGCCCCGAGAGGCTGGGTGAGTGCACAAATCCCTTCGTCGGCCACTTCGGTGTAAACCGCTATGTCGGACTCGGGAAGAGACCCGAACAATTCCAACGGTACCTCGTTCAAGGCTGGATCATTGAGGATGTGCCACCACCAGGCAAGGCACTCGCGCATAGACGCACTAATCTCGATGCGGGAAAGACGGTGTAGGTCCTTTTCACCGGCGCGCAGGCGCTGCAAGTGGAAAATTTATAAAAACAAGCTGGATTCGTTTTTGCTGACCACGGATACAGCTGCTGGCAACTGATACCTACACTCCTAAAGAAACCCGTCTCGTGGAAAACACAACGGCAAATTGCTGAGTAATCCGTCAAGCAGCCTGGGTTTAACGGTATGCCTGTGGTGTGAGATCCTACCTTATGTTATGCACGTTAACACCATCACGAATGCGCTTGGAATCTAACGCCGTTCGAGAAGCTGGAAAACTGAAAACCATACCTGAAGGAATTGAAGGTGTGTGGAACTATTACCAGTTGCCTAAATAAACAGTAAAGTAAGCCGGAAATGCGAGAAAGGCCAACAGTTATTCTTAGTATGGCTGTGTCGCAGCTGGGTTGCCGTTTATTTGGCCTTGAGGGTGGAGATATTATTCAGCACATATCAGTCTGGTTTCGGGGCGATGTAGTTGTGGTAGGAGAGTATGTGAAAAAGTCGATATCCAAACAATACTACAGGAAGCAAGCGACAGTGCCAAGTGAACTCCCGTTTGCACTGCTTTCGAAAAAAATGTAGATGAATCTGATTTTAAAACGCAATTTGATGAAATCGAAGACAAACCTCCTACTTCAAATGGTTTCCATATAGACGAGGCTAATGGCGATGACGTGGACATGAGTAGCAGCGATTATTAAATTTACTCGGAAGACATCGCGAACTTTGAGCACATGTGGTGTCATGGCCACTCGTTTTGGTGTGCCGGATTGGGTGGTACTGTGTCAATCGTGGAACGCGTTTGTTGTGAACTTCAACATCAATGCGAGCGGCCATCGCGAGCGAATTGTCAAGGCGCGCCAGCGCTTCGAGACCTTCTCGAGACGTCATCGCATAGATCGTCTCCATTGTGAAGCTATTGAGGCGAGATTTTTTTGCGCGGTTCCTACTGATACTGACGCTACGGGGCAGTGCGCCATACCGAGCGCGCTCATCTCGGGTACACTTCCGAGCTCCACTGCGAGACCTGCGTGCTATACTTGAGCAGCGTAATACACCCAACTGAGTGAAGGCATGATGCCTGCACTCAGTTCTGGGCCTCATACGCCCTCACCATTTCCGGAGCGTCCTGCATCAGGACAGCCCGCGGCTCCCATGTATCTCGATGGGGAGTAAACCTTCTCCAACGAATACGAAGGCGAGCTTGAGCTCGGGTTGCCTTCGGGGCTTTATAACCAACTATTCGCTCGACAATCAAAAGTGTCGATACGTGTGCGTCACGCAGTGGTTGCAGCGGAAAAATATCTTCCGTACAGTCTACTCCTGTTGACCATAGCTCTCGCGCTTATCACGAAAGTGTAGAGACTCTGTGTCAATCCCAGAGCACGGAGCTTGCTGCCCTGCAACAGGAGTTTCGCTTTCAGAAAGCGAGGCCGCAGCGACTGCTTAGACCGATTCGAACATCCACGTCGCACTTGATCGGATCAGGCGAGGCCGTGTCGCCGCGATTGAGAAGCAGACCCACGCCGCCTTGTCGTCCTCGAGTCATCAAGGCTAGATGGCTCGAGCTACTCGTATGGGTGCAACCGTCCGGCGTTAACTGTCGGGTGGAGCCGCATGCTAGACGGTATGACCAATGTATATGTGGTGTCATGCCGTTTTAGCAACCTAAACGCACCGATGAAGCGCGAAGCAAGCTTACTTGCTCTGAAAACCTAAACAGCATGTCGCGGCAGGCTCTGTGGCATCTAGCAGATCTAAGGAGCCCTAGTTGAAATGATTGGTGTTTCTTCTGCCGGTATTGTATGCATTCAGCTTCTGTCAATCAACAGAAGCTGATATCGCATCCTGGACAAATCGTATCACGGCATTTCGGCGCCGGACAAAACCCCTTATTGCGTGCTGAACGGTTTGTTCAGCGCGGCTTCTTTCTCAGCGGCAAGTCTGGCCTGCGCTCTGACTGTATGTTGTACAGACATCTTGTCCTGTGTCGTGGCACAGCCACATCGTTGTTGCTCCTATCTGTGACGTCTATGCCCTGTACAGACACAATACCATTGACCACCGTCGCGTTCCCAGAATGAGACGCTTACCTTCGCGTCGGCAACCGCTGATACCACGTGGATATCCGTTTTTTTCTGCGATTGTTTCGACGCAATCTTTGACGCCCCCCCCCCCTCTCCACCCCCACACTTAAAAAGAATGCCACCGCTCCAAGTATTCTTGAAAGCAGTGAATGCCGCAATGCATTCCCGTAGGACGGTGTCGAGGCATGCACCGAGTTACTGAAGGCAAACTTGGCCATCGGTAAACCGTTGCCCATCTCTGGAAACGAGTGTGCGCTACTCTTTAGCACATCGCCGAGCACGGGGTTCACGCGCACGTGAGGATGGTTCGCCGCCAACATCGAAAATTCTGCCCCAAGAAGTGTAAACATTTCAGGCCAGAACCGCGCTGTAAAATACGGATCACTCCGACAAAATGTCGAGTGGCATGCCGTGGTCTCGCAACACCATGTCAACAAACAGCCGTGCAGTCTGCACGGCTGTGACATCAGCTGGTACTCCAGGAAGATGAACCGTCATGCTAAATCGGTCAACACAGACCACAACGTCAGTCCTCCGCTTTTGGTTTGGCGGTACACCGAAAACAAAGTCCATGAATATAGACTGCCAGCGCTCCGACGGTGACAGAAGAGGTTGTAATGATGCTAGCGAGATCGCAGCAGGCTTCACTCGCTGACACATCCACAAGCACGTACGTACTTGCGCACCCACTTGTACTGGTGGTTGCAGTAGAAGCCCCCCGAGAGAGAAGCGAGTGCGTCTTCTCGCTTATTTATCACTCCGTACCGTCGATAGCGTCTTCAAATCCGGGCCAATGTGCCGAACCTTGCCAGTGGTGTTAACGTCATTTGCACACTTCCTCGTGCAATATCGCCATACAGACCCCGCACTCAGCTTGCTCAAACTTGTACAACGTGCCGGGACGAAACTCGATTCAGAGTGTCGTGAAGGTTCCCCGTTCCAGATCGGCGTCCCAAACAGTAACTGCGGAATACATTCCTTTCTCTTGAGCAATGTGAGACTGTTTATTGGGCTCACCGTCGAGTCAAATCCAGCGCGTTGGGTAACATGAAAAATGGTGACGCGAGTTCCGTGTCCACATTTTAGCCGCTCAGTACCGCAAGTACATCAGCAGCAGGGTGTTTTGTTTGATATGAAGTACCGGAAGTCTGTCATGCGTGAAAAGCTTATAATTGTACTGCCTCGTTGTGTTTCAGGACTTCGCGGCAAATAATGTCCAAGTAGTTCCATAGCTGGCGTTGTCGTTATCTGGGATGTTCTTCAAGACTGGGAAAGCAAACGTGGGGGTCTCTGACCGTTCATCTGTTCCGTAGCAACTGATCCGCACTGTTACGGTGTTACACGCAAGTGATTACATTGAAGCCACTTTGTTACGAAGACAATTCCACATTGGTGTGCGATACATCAATATGCTCCAGTTGGCAGACCACGGGTCTGCATGCATTTAAAAGTCCCATTGGTTGAAAGGCAATGCTGTTTAACCGATTTGAGTAGCAGGGTTCTGCTGTAACGGGGCTACACTGTGTGGCACCCAGATGGGTACGGGGTTCCCGGAAAGTCAACAGTATCTCCGTATATGACTCGTAGAGCTAACTGGAGCTCTCAGTACATAGGCTGAGAGCAACACGATATGCAGTTGATATGATTTAACTATTCGAAATAGTTAAACTTAGATGACGGCTTGACCGCAATATATATAAATAAAACACATTGGATTTTGGAGCAAACTAATAACTTTTGAGCCCTAGCATTAGGGCTATTAGGTGTCCTTTGGATAAGGGATATAGTTTTACGGACTCGTTGAGTCGGACATTTTACTCTGACATAAGAGCTGCAGTCCCGCTGAATCTGTCAACCACTCGCTGGCAAACTCTTCCTTTTAAAATAACAGTTTTGGTGGAACCCCAAAACAACGACATAAAAATAAGTAAACAGTTCTCAGCTGTCTAGTTAATCGGCCTTTGCTTTCATTATTTAAGTAAATCAATATTTTCGGGCAAATTTTAGCTAATAAAAGTGAAACGAACCTTAGCGCTTCTGTGCGCTAACGTGTCAGCCGGTGTAGTAAGGCGAGAGTAAGCTCCTTACACCTGGTAGTGTATGTATTTAAGGAACAATGGTTCGGGAGCAATGGTGCGTGGGAAAAGCCAGACAGCCGCATTCATAGAAGCTGGCAGTCACAGGATGTCAATCACTTCAATCACTAAAATACATGTATTACTCAAAGACACATATCCTGGCGCGGCGTTTTGCCCACCTCATTGCTTTTTGCGCGGTGACTGCCCGCAAACCGGCGTGGCATCTACGCGCCATCTCACGTGGCGTTTGCCAGCATAGTGGTGTCGCCTTCTTGCGTGGCGTTTGCTCGCAACAGTTTGTTAATCGTCCAACAAATATTGCTATGATTTCTCTTAAAGAAAAATATCATTTGTTCAGTCTTAAATGATTTTAGGTCAGCATAACCCCATGATCGCGAAGGGAGGAACGTATCCTCGAAAGTAAACTCTGTATCGTCATTTGGATGCTCTTGAAAAGGATGTACTAGTGAGGACAAATTAAATCCGGCGCCACGTCGTGCTGTACAACTGGGCAAATTTCATCGTGTGCTGTTTATCCCATACCCAGACGCGTGCGGTGCTTGTTGTGACGAAGAACGCTGTTCTCGTTGGCCTCTGGGAGGGCTTATTGGCTCCGGAATTCTAACTGGAATCTCACTTGCCGTGAGAGACTCCGATTCGTTAGTCGGGGGGAGGGGGAAGGGGGTCACCAATTTTTGTCGAAGCGACGAGGATCCAGCTTTAATCGCCCATCGGAATCGGTAAAGCACGGTCTGCCCTGCGTGTGTCAGACGATGCCGTTGCAAGTGCTACGCCTAGTCCGTTGATTACAAACTGCGGGGCTTGCTCCCACAGAATGTCTATTTGCTCAAGGGCGTATGCACTTACTACTCGAACCACATCTTCGTATTGCTGTTTTTCGCGAAAGTATGTGGGTATGAATGTAGAGTCGTGTGGGCTAGTGCGGGATGCATTTTCCATCCACCAGGGGAGAAAACGTTCAAAAACATTTAAGAGATATCCCTTTGAGTTGTCCAACCACCTCTTCATCGTGGTATGCGTTCCTTCCCCAGTGGAGGTATCGTGACACCCAAAGTGACAGTACCTATTTGTCCAACACCTTACAATTCTCGTCTTGTACGGCCACCACTCCTTGTCTAACCCCAGTGAGACGTTGCTAGGACAAACGGTAGGATAAAACAGAAATAGACTTGATTTCACTATAGTGTACCACAAAATTTATCCTACCTCGAAGTATAGGATAAAAATTGTGGTACACTATAGTGAAAGTAAGATAAAAGTGTTTTTATCCTTCGATTTGTCTAGCAAAAGTCTCACTGGGGCTAAGTACTTGCCCATTGCCCCACTCATTTGACATAACAAAGCTGAACGAGTTTTAAACTCACTCTCGCTTTCGGCCGCCACCACATGGCGGTAATTTGCTACGAAGACCTTCGTTGCCAAGTGTCATTGCCGTTATCAATTTTTCTAATAGCTGCTGCGTTAATGTTTCGCTCGATATGCCAGCGACATAGCAACTTTCCTGCGTCTGGAAACACCACATCCGTGACGTTGGTATAAGCAAGATCTCGATCCGTCACGATAAGACGAGGGAGGTGGATTAAGTTCTGCTGCATATACACCTTCATCTTGTTAGAGCCCAGGTGTAGTAAGGTGCCACCTCGCTCGGTAGCCATACTTGCACAATTGGTAGTGTCTTGTTCATACCCATCAATATAATTGCATTTAACAAGGGGAAGTGGTATCGGTTCGTCTTGTACGTGCAGTCAACGATGAGAAGACCCACATAATGCCGAGCAATGTTGGTTGTTAAAGGATGAGCCCAGAGAAGATACTTTAAACGTCTAGGGGTTGCATCTGTTTCATACGTGTGCTGAAAACCTTGCTTTTGTAGGTACTAATGTGCATCCGCGTCACAACAGCATACCTCATACAAATAACTCGGCATCTAGAATTGTGCTGGAGTTGATCTCTTCTTACTTTTTTTGCTCTATTTTTCCTCTTTCCAATGGTACCAATATAGCTAGGGGGTCACAAAAGCGGCCTCGATGGTGTCCGGCACTGTAAGATTATTTGTATACATTTTAACTAAAAATATATAAACAGTTCATGTTTGTACTTTCAATCTACTAATAGAGGTATTAATATTTGAGATGTGGTCCATCGAGAGAGTCTTTCACAAGTTTTCTCACAACTGCAAATTCTCAGGTGGCTCACCTGCTGGGGCGGCCCCGCCCAATGTCGGGCCATACTCCGTCGCCGCGGTGGTGAGCGAGCTGCTGCGGTTGTTCCTTGTGACGTATCTACTTTAGTGCTACGAGTAGTAGTACATACAGCCCAATAGGGATTAATTCGACACCAATATGGTGTGGCGCACCAAAAAAGTAGGTATCGAATTCTTACATTTTCAAATGAAAAAAAACTGTAAAATTCTCGTTTCGCATCAGAAATGAAAAATCACCACGTTTTACAGTTTTTTTATTAAGATAAACAGGATACTTGGAAATGGGCACATAAGCAGGATGAAGGCTTAAAACGAGCATTTAACAGCTATATCTCATGCAACGAACAAGCGGATAACTCGCAAGCAAGCTTACCAGCACTCGGTGGGCTTTTAACTGTGAGGTAAAGCATTATATTCATAATGACACTCAAATAACGCCTTGCAATTAGTATAAGCAGGCTGTAGTCAGTAACACCTGATAGTGTACAACTCGCTTTGTGCTTCGTTGAGACCTTTCTTCAAAATCGCTGTTTGAAGATAGCGAAAGCATGTGTGCATGAAGCGCTAGCAGAAGCATGGCCAGATTGTCCTTCTTCTCAGGCACATCGAGCGCATGCGACGAGGCCCGTGGGGTTGGCAGCGGTGGTGATTGTTACGTGGGCTAAATGGCGCGCCGCTTGCCACATTAGCGGGCCCCGCAATGCAACGTGTATGTTTTTGCTATGCCAGTACATTGCAGCAGTACTGCTACAACCTGACCAACAATCCTTCAGCAGGGTTATAGTTCTCCGGCAACCATGTTAATGCATACCCTTATCAGATCGACAACTTTACATATCCACGTATACGTACCAGTAATCGCTGAGTTAGTGCGTTAATTCGTAGATACGTAGATGAGTAGATTAGTAAATCCAGGATAAGAAGAAATATCTTTCCTGCTGGCACATCAACATCGTTTTAGACAGGAATTTAAGAATCCAGAAAATAACACCTACAATCCGATAAAACCCATAACTTAGGGTGGATTTAATATCCCAAAAAGCAATACTCAATAATAAAAACCACATTTGCCACCACACTGACATGAGCAACAGTAGTGTGGCCAATGCATCACTCGTGCAGGAGCCCGTGATCGACACGGTGGCGCCAGCGGTGTCCCCCGCAGCGGTTTCTCCCACACCGTCGAGCGAGCAATGGCGAGTATTCCTGGGTCTCGCTCTACTGGCGGCGTCCTACGTTCTACGCGTGGAGGTAGTGCGATTCTCCCTTCGCCTAGCCCGCCGTATTCTCCCGGCGCTTTTCGTTTGGTTTCGGGAGTTCGAAAAAATGCTGCTGCAACCGCTCTCGTGGGTAGTTTTCGTCCTATTGGCTTGGTTCTCGGCCTTCGTGATGGACCTGGAAAATCTACTTGACATGGAAGCGGGTTTGCTTCAGAGTATCTTCACTCTACTTCTTGGTCCACCGCTGGTATGGGTCGTCATCTGTTTCTGCAACTATGTTACGTGGGGCATTGTACGCGTGCAAGGCTGGAGTCGGGCAGTATCAAAAGACGATGATGACTATAGTAGAGTCATGATCATTACGGAGGGCATTGGGGTAGGTTGGGTCATGTAGGCAGTTTATTATTGATGTTGTTACTGAAATCTGTATTTTTGTGTCAGGTTATTAAAGTTTTATTGGTAGCGGCAGTGGTATCGACGTGTATTATTGACGAAATCGGGCGGTTCACTGACTTCGAGTCGGGGCAAGTGTCTACAGTAGCGGTGATCATGGTGGAGTTCGTGTTCGTATTTGGCGCACACTCTTGGGTAAGTTTGTTGTATTTATTGTATGTTGTGAATTTTTTAAAGCTAATCTATGACATTTCTATTGTAGTTAAAGAATATTATGGGTGGGTTAATGACTTTGCAAGACGAGCAGATCAAAAGCGGCCTTCACGTGTCTTTTCAAGGTCATGAAGGTGTAGTGGAACGGTTGTTTCTACAGGGTTTTTCGCTGCGCCAATACGACAAAGGGTTGGCCTATATCCCAAACAGTATTATGCTGGAAAACTCGATGACCGTGCAGACCAAGAGTCTCGATAGACGCTGCGTCATTCCTGTGCATCTGAGCCACTCGACGCCAACAACAGCGTTGCGAGTTTTCATTCAAGAATTGGATAATTTTCTGACGCAGCACATGCTTGATCGTCGCACGAATACCAAGGGCGACGTGCTGGGACTCGAGAAGCCCAAAGGAGGTTGGGATATGATGAACGTGTACGAGCACAGCAAGGAGCTTGCAGTCGAAGAAACGCAGTCGCCAGGGCGCTTCTGGATCAGCATTGAGGCACCATATCTTGTGCATGTTCTGTATTACTCTCAAGAGCGGCACATAAGGGGGCTCCTAGCCGAGAAAACCGAGGTTTGTAGCCATGGACATGACGTCTTATAGTATAGAAAGCTTACATTGTCTTTGCTCGTCTTAGATCGTGCTTCAGGTTACAGAGCTGATGCTTAAACTCAAGTTGAGTCTGCATGGAGAAGAAGGCGACACTCCTCCACGTGCTTCAGCTCCTCCGTCTACTGTTGGAACTGACGTACCAGATTTAAATGAACGACACTCAAGTTTCAGCTCGGCGCCACTACCAGAGTTGGTGAGGAATCGACGACGCGGACGAGCAACGCAAGCCAGTGAGCCGATCGGGCGACGAGTTTTCAGCGAGCGCAATATATTACGCCAGCGTCGTCCGCACGAAGATCGCGTTGATCTTGTATAATTTAGCATAAATGTTTTAATCAGCGGTTTGATTGCTGTGCATTGACACCAAGCCGCTGGATCGTGTCGATGATGGCGAGATTCACCTGGAAACGCAGAAATAAGTGAGAGTTTGTGGTTTGTTACGTAAGTGTCAAGCACAACTCACCTGTGTCTTCGCTGCCTCCAGAGAGTTGAAGCGTTCGCGATCCATCAGGACAGTTACCTTCACCTTGAACATTGCGTGAAGCTCAACACGCACGGGCGGCGGGGGCGGTGCAATCGGTCGGCCAGTCGCATCGAACGCGCTGGAGGTCGCACTTGATCTGCCTCGCGTACGTGGGGTACCAGTGTTACCGTCGCTGGTTGCAATCGATCGCTGTCGGTCGCCTAAAATGCTGTCGTCACTCGCTCCACTGGTGCTGCTGCTAGCACTGCTGGATCTGTGAAAAGCCTCGCGTCGATCTCTTCGCATAGCAGTAAGCGCCTCCGTTGTAAGCGCATATGCTGGCAAAACGGCCTGCAGCTCCTGCACAAGCTCCTTCATCTTTTGAGCGGGTGTAGCAGGGTGTAGACGCAGCATGAGTGAGTGTGTGTGGGCGTCCAGAGCGTTGCCACTGGTCTGGTAATTGTCAGCAAAGATGCCGTTCGGCACAAATATCCGCGAGCCATCAATTCGTCGCATGGTCGTCCTGGCAAGTGATACCCGCTCGATAAAGCCCAACATCTTTCGCACTTTGACCTCACTACCAGTCCGGAAAGGCTCTGCGAAGATAAGGAACAATCCGGTTGCCACGTTTTTCAGCTAATAAAGAGTTGAAAAATTACATAACATTGTTAGTTCGGCTTCATTCATAAGGGAAAATGACATTGTACTCACCACTGTGAAGCCTGAGAGAACAGCGACGAGTTCGACGCTCAAAAACCCCACGACGAGCACGTAGCGCATGAACGAATTGGACAGAAAGAAAATGTAGAAAATCTCGATCAGGATGAAGACAACGCACACGAACTTGATGGATTCGGTGATGACGAAGATCCGCGCGTCGTAGTCGGATGAGTAACGATCCCATTTGAAGTACCGGACAAAGAGCTACACGCAAGAGAAATTAGTGAGTATTACGCTTTATAACGGGTTATAATAACGATTTGAAGTTTCGTACATTGGTGACGACTTTGCGCAAAGCGAAGGTGCCAAGCACGAGTGGAATAGCGACGATGTAGCGCAAATACTGCATGACCTCGTCCTCCTCGCTACCCAAGTCCAGAATGTATCGGGCTATCACATCGCGCACCAGGATCAGGAATAGGAACCACCACAGATATGTCAGCATGTAATGCTGCACGTCCGCGATCCATCTTGAATGAATATAATAATACAAATATGTGAATGTCATAATTGAGCTTTTCTTGACATTTTCACGACGTCGGGGTACATACCGCACGCGCTTGTCGAGACGGGCGCGGATGGCGTTGAGCAGAAGTTCGATGACAGGTCTGGAGAGGAAGAAGGCGGCCAGCGTCGCCAGGAGCGCCAGCCCCACGCGCCAGAAGATGAACGGAATCATCACCACACCAAGGGTGATGAAAGGTGTACGATTTCAGAAAGTGTAACCTCAGTTAGGCTACATCGGGGGTACGGCAGTGTAACCATTACGCGCAACGTAAGCGGCCTCATGCAACAATCGTACTTACTGACAGTAAGTGACTGTACACGTCATGTCAAGGCAGAGTCGGAACTCTGGTCAGCGCCCCCGCATCAAGTCGACACAATGCTGCCGAGCTTCATGGCGTTGAAAGTGTTGAAAAACGCACAGTGCAAGTCTTCAGCATGGAGCGTTGAGAGCAAAAACTGCATCGTTGTTTGTTGCCGTCGCGGGTCGTTGGCGGTTTTTTCGATATGTGATCCCTTCAGTTGACATTGTCAACTTGACAAGCAAGTTAACGGTCATGGCCAATTACACGCTAATTGCAGCAGACCGCAACCAATGGTCCTTACCCATAGCATTTCACGCTTATAGTTTCATGAACTCCTCAGTGCGGTGCTTGCAATTGCAACAGCAAGTGAATCCTCTGAGTCCCACCTATGTATCTCTTCTGAAACCTTATCTACCAGACGTAGATGGGCCGGGGCAAGCAGACGTCGAAGTATCGCACTGCTTCTCTCATCTCCTAAGCTTCTATTTCAAGCTCCATGCAAACCCACAATCTCTATCAACTATCTTAGGAGATCAATATTTCCATTCCCGCTCTCTACAGTCATGCACACAGTTCGTCTGCGTCCGAGTCTCTGGTTGCATTAGCTAGCCCAAGTCCACATCAGAATCAGCCCCGAGAAACAGGACCATCGAGCAATTGGGCCACGGGCTCCGTTAACGTCGTGGCGCTTGACCACATGAGCTTCCGATCGCTGCAGGACGAGCACTCGGGGCTCTCGCAGTCGCAGCTGGACGTGTTGCACTCGGTCATCTTGAGCTGCTGCGGGTTGTCGCTTGTCGGGTGTCTCTACATCCTGCGGCACCACTACGTCTCCGCTCGACTGCACAGTGGCGTCTCAATGGTACAGAAGATGGTGGTGGTGCTCTCAGTGTTAGACGCAGGTTTAGCCTTCCCAAAGATGTTCGGAAACCCGTTAAATGACTCAACGAACGTCACGGCGGCTTGCAACGTACAGGCCTTTGCGCTGCATGTATTCGGCCTCATGTCGGTCGTCTGGAATGCCGCAATCGCCCACTGTTTCTACCGGAAGATCGTACACAGGGACAGCGAAGCCAGACTCAAGAGCAGGTTCAAACTCTACGTACTATTAGCCATCGTCCCCGCTGTGGCCTGCAGTGTCGCGCTCTACGCCGCCCGGATGTTCGGAGACGCCACGTTCTACTGCTGGGTCGAGTCGCGCGCCAAGCAGTTCTGGGCCTTCTACCTGTTCGTTGTAGTGGCGATTCTCTACATTAGCGTCATCCTCTGGGTCACGCACAACCGCATCTCGCGGGACTTTCGAGACGCCAATTTGGACGCCCAGGAGTCCTGGGCGCTTATCACGTCCAAGCTACGGATCTACATTGCAGCCTTTATCGTGCTCTGGACACCCAGCACGGTCTTTCGACGTAAGTGTAAGGTTGTCTTTTAGTTTTATATTATTTTACTAACCTATTATTTTTTTGTAGTATTTGATGATGAACTGGGATCATCGAGGTTCGCGGTGGCTCTTTTGATGCAGGTAACAGTGTGTACTCAAGGCTTAGCGACTGCTATTATCTACGGAGGACTACTCACCAAGCTGTACAGGGTAGTCTCGTGTAAACCGTCCGTCTCTCCAACGCGCAAGTTCGTGACTTCTCCGTCGTTCCCTACGATGGACACTGGCACAGATCACAGTCTGGTCAAGCACTACCGTAAGCCTGCGAACATCTTCGTGTCTACTTTCAACATGGGGGAAGCTAGACTCACTCCGGCTCAACTGGACAAGTGGATCCCGCTCGGACACGACATTTACGTCATTGGGCTTCAGGAATGTCTGCACTTGACAAACACCCGCAGTTTGATTCGCCAGCATCTCGAGGGCGGACGTCCGCGACCAGCAACCAGTGGACCTTCCCGCAGAGCATCGAAATTCCATCAATTCAGCCGTGAGATTGGCAGCAAGAACACATCATTGGGGTACCATGGCCACATCGCTATCACCGTTTTCATCAAGTCGTCAGATGTGGACAACGGTGCCTTCTACATGCCTCCCGTGGTGCAGCAAGAAGTAAACGTTGGCAAATCGCTGGTACTGGGCCGAGCATCCAACAAAGGTGCTGTCGGCTTCGCATTCCGGTATTACGACACGTCGTTCGCTTTTGTGGCATGTCATTTATCTTCTGATCCCAAGGTAAAGCGTCCTGGTGGAGGTGTTGATGCGGTATACTGTATTAAACTGCTTTGTTGTTGCAGGGGAAGTCTCAAGTGCGGCGAAGGAATCGTGACTCACAGGATATTTTGAAGGAGCTGCATTTGAATCTGGAGGACGTGGGCTTCGAGTTCCCGCACGTACACCACCACAGCTTTGTTCTAGGTGATCTCAATTACAGGTTAACACAGCGAGATGCCAGCGCAGATACCATCCTGGAGCTGGTGTCGAAAGTGCGGCAATGTGAGACAGCAAAACCTGCACCGATTAAGCGAAATCGCAGCTTGCGCCGTGGCCTCCTGGGCACGCGATGGAGTCCCATGGGAAGTCGCGGTCTCAGCAGCTCGTTTGGACTTAGCAGCTCTCTAGGTGCCGGCAGTGACAGGGACAGCAACGATCTCGACGTCAGCATGTTGGAACGCAGTGTTAAAAGCACCTCGTCCATGTTTGCTTCGTCCAATGGCAGCAGCAACAGCGTTCGATACTCAGCCGACTGTGAGCTTGTGGACGACGACCAGTTTGTATGGGACGACGTGTTAGCACACGACGAGCTGCGCACAGGTATGCGAGACGGACAGATCTTTTACGGCTTCCGAGAGGCCAAGATTGCCTTCCCGCCTACGTTCCGACGAGTACGTGGGATGGCGTTGAACCTCGACGCTGGTAACTGGCCAATGGAGGAGCTATCGGAGTGCTATACGACAGCAGTGGAAGGCCATGGCATGCGAGTTCCGTCCTACACAGATCGAATCCTGTTCTTTTCCCAGCCAGATATGCGCCATCGACTGCGGTGTGCTGTTTACGCGTCGTGTGAAGAGGTCAATTGCTCCGATCACAAGCCCGTGCTCGCAGTGTTCCAAGCTCTTGTAAATCGCGACGTTTTACCCATCGAGACGGAACTTGCGAACAAGAAACTCCAGCGAATGCAGGACGTCAGCGGTGTGCTCGAGTGTCAGCTACGATTAGAGTGTACAAGCATTTCATGGCAGCCAAACACAGAGGCAGACTTCCCGCTTACGTCATTCGGCAACTCTATTGATCTGGACCAGCGTTTCTCGAATTTTGATCGTCACGGACACCAAGTCATGGTCACGATTGTCTTCCCGCTGCCATCCGAAGATATTTTCTCAGCACAGCGTAAATTACTGGAGCTGGCGGACTCGATGAGCGGTGGAGTGTATCTGGAGAACACGGACCGACTGCTGTGCAAGACCAACGTGGCTCACATTAAGTGGACTGACTTCGTACGTGACGGTATCACACACACAACGTTCGCACGGCCAACAGGCAACATGCACGTGGCGATCAAGGTACACGCGGGCACTCAGGGACCGTGTTTCGGTCAGGGCGTGATCTGCATCCCACAGGCTTCAAACGACGACAGCGACGACCCGCCCGACGGGATCCAGAAACTCAACAATTTTGTCGTCGAACTCGCCGTCGGGGGGCGACACACCGGCACAATGTCGGGCTCTGTGGGTCTCCAACTCATGCAGCGCGCCAACGGGGCATAAATGACGAGGGTAAGTAAATTATTAAAGACGATAGGCGTCGTACTGGTAACGTAGTCAATGAATTCAATGTCAATCGAACCTGAGATCAGTACTACAACATCCAGTAGTAATTCTATAGTGGACATGGAAGAGCGACGCTTACAGCTCATCGCTGAGACCGGCAGCTACCGCTGTCTCCTTGATCGTCTCGGTCGGTTCCTCTTCGAGTGCTGCATACTGGTCGTATGTCAGGTCTTTGGGGTTGTCAAAGTGTTTGGCCCACGGCTGAAAGAACATCATGAGCGCAAAGGCCACAAGCAGCACGAAGCTCAAGATGGCCTTGGTGCGGTTGTAGCCGGCCACAGAGCGGTGGAACGTGTCCAGCGCGTCCTCCAAGCTTTTGATCTTCTTCTCGTAAACCTCGCGCAGCTCAGGAGACAATCGACCCTTCTTGATCCCAGCCTCCTCCAACTTCTTGTCCTGGAACACTAGAGCGTTGTACTTGGCCAACTCGGCACGAGCCATGGCCACAGCACGCGCGCTCTTCGCGGACTGTAGAAATTATACATACACAACAATGATACAATTAGTTTGACGTCGCAATAATAGGCGATACAGAGCTGTAATCACCCACCTCCTTGGTCGTGTAGCGCTGGAACTCTTGATCGAACTGCTCGGCGGCGCGCTTAGCGGTCGTAGGCTCGGTGGGGGTCGTCTGGGCACTCATAGTGGAGTGGAGGTGAGGGGGCTCAATTGATGAGACTGACGTGGTGATACTTTGGAAATGCAGCATAGTTAAACTGTAAGTTTCGGTGAAACAGAAAAGAACCGGATCCTGTACTATACTGGTAATGCAGGATAAGACGAAGAGACTTATTGTACATGTTGGCTCTGCAGGAAGGACAAGAAAACGTTTGCCTTCACCGCTGAACATTTCATTCACGTTATGCGGCAAGATTTTGATGTCTTTGTGTGTGGATGCTTAACTTTCGTGGAGACTTGCTACCGTCAGGACGTAAAATGTGGTCCCGAGGTGCAGAGCGTACGGGTTGTTGCCCTCCGTCGCAGTCTGTTCGTCGATCAGCACGATGCGGCCTACCACGTAGTCGGGATATCTGGCAAAAGTCACTATTAAGTCAGCCAAGTGAGCAGTTTAGTGACAAAGCACAAATGCATCGCACCTTTGACCATCATTGCTGAATGAGGAGATGGATTCTTCTGACAAGAACCGGTGGGGACAGCCGAGATGGAATGCCAGATACACTCGCTGTGCGTCACTTCCGGGCGCTGACGTCGGCAAAAAGAGCGCCAGGTCATTTACACTGAAGCTCCGGAAAGAAATTTTGAACGAGTCGTTTGTATCCTGCTCGGACTCCATCAAGCGGAGCTCGGACCGCCGCGTCTCGAGTTCCGACTGCAGCATCTGATGGCACAAGGACATAATTAAATAAATAGATCCGAGCACTACGCATAAAGCCATCATCACTCACCGCTTCCGACTCAGCACAGGCCAGCAGCTCCTTCACACGCGTATCGACAGCATCGAAATTCGCGTTTACGAACGCGTCAATGTCCTCATCTTCAATGGTGAGCGGTTCCACGGGGAGCTGAAGAAGTTTCAGTAACTTGGCCAATGATGTTCGCTGGGATCGAACACTGCTACTTAAATTCTTAATCGTCTGTTGGAGTTGGGATTGGTTCTCCTTAAGCTGCTTCTCTCGCTTTGATCGCTCCTGAATCTCCGTAAAAAATCAAAATCGCAAAACAAAGGCATCCCACGGTTAAGGAAACCTCCGTAAGTCAACAAACTAAACCCCTCCAGCAGCAGGGACATGCAAATCAATTGTTGAAAAGGATATTCTTCAAAGGCCGCCGCGTTCAGCAGGAATTGCTGGTTTTCACTCTGCATCAAAAGTCAATAATATACATTCTTAAGCATCATATTAGTAAATACGCACCTCCAGCTTGGCGATAGTCGCGTCCTTGTTATCGGTACCTGAACCTGTTAGACACGCCAAAATAAGTGAGCAGTTTAAAACACCAACGCTCTCATCTCATGCTTACCGATGTTCCGCCTCACAGTGGCTAGCTCTCGGTCAAGAATGTTGGACCTGTCAGCTTCCGTGGAGCTGGTCAAGCCACCCGCCGTCGCTGCCAACGCCATCACCAACGGGAACTCACAGGAGCTATCTCCCTCATGTGCACTTGTCTTGGATACGTCGGAGCGCGCAATCGACTCGCTGCCTGATCCATCATAGTACAGATTCTTTTTCGACTGCTGCAACTCGGCTGTAAGCTCCGACACTCGAGCCTCCAGTTCCTTGCAGCGTTCCTGGAGAAGATCCACATTGTTGGCTGATTCGGACGAGCTGCCATGGTCCTCGCAGTCAGCGAATTCGTCCGAGGGTGGACGCTCCTTATCTTCGTACGGGTCGAAATCGTTCTCGTCTTCAATTAACGGAAGGCTCTGGTCAAACGGACGCATGCGGAATTCACAATGGGAAGGCTTTTCCGCTAGCCCCGACACGAAATCGCGAGGCAGATGTTGACCAAAGCTGCGCAAAAACTCCTCGCGATGTTGAACCTAAGCAGCACCACTCAGCACACTCGTCAACCGTATAAAATCCGTAGCTGAGCCTACCTACCTCATCCTCACGCAGCTGAGCCAGTTCCTCAGCCATGGACTGAATACGATCCGAAAACATGCGTCCATACTTGAGACGCCTTGATATCTCCTTCAGGCAAGCAGCATAAGATTCTGCCATACAGGATAAGTCAGCGTAAAATATCTACGGCACAATAACCGCAAGAATTACCTGGTAGCTTGTCCAGATGCTCCAGCTCGTAAAAATGTTTCTTCTGGGCAGCTAATGCCTCGCGAAAAACTGCCAGCGAGTTCTCAAAATCTCGAATCTTTGACTGTGAAATCGAAATCTGCCGTAAAGTTGCATGCACCCGCGCAAATGTCTTGGATTTTTTAGCTGCAATCCTGTCTACATGAGACAGGATATCCTCCACCAATTTCTGTGCGTCGGGGACCTATCAGAGTAGCAGAAAAGGCGTAAGCCAATAAGCATATACACATAGCGCAGCATTATCACTTCGTACCATGTTTTGTTGGCCCTGGTACAGCTCATCGATGCGCCGACACACGTCTAGAGCATTCGTGGACGCCTGCATTGGATTACTTCCGCTTGCTATCGTTGACGTCTCGTCAATGCTGCTGAGCACGTACTGTAGATTACCGCGCAAGGTGTTTGTGATGTTCATTTGCTTGCTCCCCAGCGCTTTCATCTCTTCCAATTCCGTACTCGCTTCCTCATACTCCCGACATGCCTCTGCGTGTGCAGCCAGCATGTCTGTGACTTCCTTGCAGATCTCATCGTGCACCTGCTGAAGCTTCAGTACCTGTCCTCGTACATGCGTGTGCGACTGGTCACACTGCGCCGCCCATTCACGCTCCTTTTCGACAGGGATACAGTCATAGAGAGTCTTCTGCTCTTCTGTCGCCAGTGCTGGGTGAAGATCCACTGTAGCCAGCGCTTCCAGATAGCTGTCAAACTGGCTCAACAGTCGTTCGTGCTTGTCACTCGTAGCCTGGAAATCCGCCCAGAACGGAGCAAAGTGCTTCATCATCGACGTTTTAAACAGATCCAAGTTAGCCACAGCTGCAGCGATAGCTCGCTCCTGAACCTGTAGCTCCTGTGCTCCGCGCTCACTGGCAGTAATATTGGCGCGGGTACCGCTCTCCAGCGCTTCGCTCTGGCTGACCTGTAACTGGAAGTAACCCTCGTACTCCACCAGCGCACGCATCATCGGATGCGAGCTCTCGCTCAGCATTTTTGAGCCTTCTGATGAAGCCACAGGCTGCGACGGCACTGCAATGAAGTAATTAAATAAAAAATCAGTAAAATAAACTAGATAATACAACAAAAAGAACAGCAGAGAGTCGTACACTCGACATGTACTGGAGCTAGAGGTGCCGCTGTGGGTGGAGGCGTGGCTGTCTCTTGAGACAGCAGTCGGCGGTCGTACAAAAACACCTCCTTGTCCTCCTACAGGCAGTAGAAATCATGAGACTTCTCTTCAACTTAAGTAACTAAAACTCAGAGTGCTGCAGCTTACTGCTGGCAGTCCATAGTACTCGACAGCGCGACGCGGATCTAGCCGCGCGAAGGGCGGGCCGCCAAGTAAAATTTGGTCGGCGACGGGGACGCCGCTGAGTCGCTCCAGTTCTTCACGTAGCTCCTCGACCACGACACTGTTATGATGGATAAATGTATAGAAGATTGTATGAGCAAGTGCAAGTTTCTATGGGCGCATTGACGCAGTTTTAACCCATGCAGAAGCGAAAAATCACGTACTTTGTCGAGGCCAACACCCCCGCGTGGATGGCACCCGTGGACGCGTCTCCTACGCGCACCACGACGTCACCGCGCACCTTGTGTTCCTCGTTTGCGTGCTGCTGTGCCCTGGTCCTGGCGACGTCCATTGAGATCTACAGCAGCTCTGTTCCCATCAAGGCACGCGCCTGCGGAATGCTTGTGTCTGTTGTTCTCTGAAGAGAATTGGTGCAGAAAAAGTTCTATTGTACAGTTAGACCGGTTTTGATTTGAAAAGGCACGGTTAGCTGCTGTAGAAACAGTATTTACGTCGGTATTTTTGAATTGCTATCTGTTTTGTGATTAGTGTCGTGACGCTATTTCAAGCTTAACCATGACATGCTCTAAAAAGGCGCTTGTGGCCAAGAGAATAAGATAATAAAGGACTGCAAGCTTCATATCGATTATTTGTCAGGCACACACACACCATCCGCCCTCGCAGCTCATATAAATCATTAACCTAGCACACGCCTTCCGATAATCCCTCCGAAAAGTCCTCCGAGATGTTGCGAGCACGTCGGAAAAGCACGTCCTCGTTGCCAAAAGTTTTCATAAACTGGAAGTTCTCGGTCGACTTGTCCTCTCCCACAGTATTCAGCCGCGGCGATTCCGTCGCAAATGCCGACGTGTTCCCAGAGAAGCTGGGAGGAGGTACAGGTGATAGCAGGAAGCGCGGCGACAGCGGAGCCTCTTGGATCTCATTCACCTGGTGCACTGTCGGCTGCGGTTCATCTTCCTCGTCCGTCTTCTCTGACTCTACTGGCTCCTCGTCTTCTTTGTCTTTGTCCTTTATTCCAATTGACTTCTTGAACTTCGCGTAGCTTGCTTCCCACTCAGGTCCAAGCATATTCGTCAGAGCCTTCAATACTTCCTCACTCGAGCGTACGCGGTGTTCCTCGAACGCAGGTAGACGGACAACCTCGTGAATGTGTCGCATCAAGAACGGCACGCAGTTCTTCTTGAGATCGTCGGCGTTGCATTCTTCAGAGAGTGTCAACATGTCCACCACGTTCTCCACGCAAATCTGGCCGCTTAAGAATGCCTCCGTACGCTTCTGCAGCTCATAAACACAGTAGAACGATGACGCCCGTAGCAATTCCTCAGCCACATCCGGCGTAATGTCCACCTTGCCAGTGTACTGCAGGACAAAACTCAAAACCGTTAAGAGCTTGCACACTTAACAAATAGTATCAGTTAAACGTACCAGGAAACGTAGTAAGATCGAGAAGACTTCGTAACTGCAGTTGTCGACTTCGATCACTGCGGTTTGACTTGTAGCTGTGCCAAACTACATTACATGAAAAAAAAGATATTAGAACCTTGGCACATCACAATAAACGGTAGCAACTAGAGAATTTCAGGAAGGCTTGTAAACGATACTCACTCTCACCATGTTCTTGAAGTACGAATTGCGGAAGAACAGCACGACCTTGTGTGCATTGATCGGCGCGATGTGCCCTTTGACGAGGAATTGAAGGTCTGACAGTGAGGAATTCAAGAACAATTCCTCGTGGTCATCCACGACGTAGGGCGGAACATCGATCGTCACATCCGGATCGTATCCTGCAGGCACCAAGTGCTTTATTGCGTGCGCAGCAGCACAACGCGGGAACTCATCCGTTGACTGCAGCATGTGGTACAACACGGACAGAAGGCCCTCGGATAAAAGAGTGGGGACCTCTTCGGCATCCATCATGTGTACAAACGTAAGCAAAATGTTCCCCCGAAGTTCACCTACACAGTCCAAAACATGAATACCACATCATTAGAATACATTCCTGCCTTCCAAATCACATAAAATTCCGTACCAATATTGGCGTCAGCAGATACACGAGCTACCGCGTGAAGCATTCGTCGGAAATCCTGTCGGTTGATCTGTTTCCAGATGTGACGAAGCGCCTGTAGGCAAATAGCCCACGTACTAAGCGTTTCCTCGACCTCCAACATCTGCAAGACCGCACCCTCAAGCACCATTTGTAGCGTGCTGGCCACGCTTAACGACAGCGCACACAACGCACCAGCAGCATGCGACGAAATCGATTCATCAGGGTGGTGGATCGCGTCCATTAACAACAGGATGCCGCCGAAACGAGTCACGTAGTCGTGATTCAGCGGATTCTCCATCAACGACTCCAATGCAACCACTGCTGTGCGCTTCTTGTCTGGATCTTCGTCCCTCAGCAGTTCAAGCAGATCAGGAATCGATCCCTTCACACACTTGTCACACAACCGGGCGCGTCCTTCAGTGCCTTCCACAACAGCTCGAGACATGGAGCAATCATTGCAAATAATAACACCACATTCCTGCAGAGAAAAAATGTGAGATCCTACTCCATATACATCGCAAAGACAAGGTCAAAACTTACCCGGCAATGGTGTTTTCTTCGATAGAAAGTAAACGGGTTGTGGCAGCATCCGCATTCGAGCGCCTCGTGATCTTCTGCCCACGGCTTAATAAGCCCCCACTTCAACAGATCATTCGCAGATTCTACAACAGTAGAGTCGACTGTGCGGAAACGAACATTCAGGTGTTCCACAAGTTTATCGCCGAGGTACGGCGAAGATCGGACGGAGGCAGGGTCATACGCATACAGCGATGCGCCGACTTGTCCAAGCTGGATCGAGTACGCTGGCAGACGCCCAACCCAGCGAGGCAGACCCACTTTCCACGGCAAGTCACGGCCACTGTAGCCATTGTTTGACAATATCTCGACAATGTCCTTCATCCACACGCTCCTATTCACGCAGATGTATCGTCCACGAGCGTCATTATTCTCCAAGGCTGCAATATGCGCTAAAGCGCAGTCGCGAACGTCGATCATGCTCCAATTCAGGTCCACCAGCGCCGAGTATTGGCCTGTAATCAGATCGTAAATGACTTGGTTCCCAGGCGCCAGTTTCGACTTCGACAGCATCGGCCCAAACAACGTTCCCGGGTTCATCGTGACCAGATCAATTCGACGATCACTCGGCAGTTGATCCACAAGTTGCCACGCCGCTTCCTCCGCCAGCTTCAAGCTCAAGAAATGTGGATTCTTCTCCAGCGACGACGTCACGTTCCAGCAGGCGTCGTTGATGATCGAGTCGGGTGTCACCGAGTCGGCCATCGCAGCAATGGACGAGGTCAGCACCACACGCTTGATACGTGCTCGAGCACAGGCTTGAATGAAATTCGTCATCATGGGGATGATGCAATGCATCCGACTACCAATACTATGCACTCCCGGCTCCTGTTGCTCGGATAGAGGGTCTCGTACCGAGCATGACGACGGTGTGCCCGTGTGGATCACAAAGTCGCACCCTGTGGAATCAAAATACAATAAAATAATCAGAAAAGATTCTAACCGTAACATTGTACAGCAACGCACGCACCTTGGACGGCCATGTCGCACGCCTCAGGCGTCAAAAGCGACGTCTCCACGACCGAAAAGTTCTTGCTGGCGTTGGGGAGCTGCAGCAGGCCCGAGATGTCGTCCTTGCCGTTCTGTACGGTGCCGCGCACGTGATATCCGCGATTGAGTAGCTCACATGCAATCCACGAGGCTAAGAAGCCGTCCACGCCCGTGACACAAATGGGTTTCTCGCTCAGATTGGTGGCGAGCTGCACGACCTTCTTGCGGAATTGTAGCTGCTTCCACACATTCGGGTACATGCACTGACGGTCCACTGGTCGCTTGGGTTTCTTAGATCGCTCGGCTTTCTTTTTGGAGCCGCGTCGTCGCGTCTTGGGCACCAACGTCGGTGCGTTTACTGTGGCAATACCGTTGCCATTACCGGTCACGCTGGTGTCCCCAAAATTTGAGTAATTGAAGTTACCAGTGCCTACGTTGCGCTGGCTGGACGGGAAGTAGGACATGGACGAAGCAGACGACGAGTTGGTCGAGTCGAAAGACCGTGTGGGACTGCTCTGTCCGGCAGCGATGACGGCGGAGGCAGCGCCGGCCATACTGGGGCGGGTCTTGTCGCGTCGGGAGCTCGTTTTGCTCTTGCGAGAGGAGACAGTCGTCTTCTTCTTACGCGACGACTGCGGCGGCGTCGTGGAGCTGCCACTGTGGTCGGTGCCTCCGTCTTCGTCGTACTGCGAGCCGAACAGCATGGCGCGGTTGGATCTGGTGCCTTGGCGAACCACACCGAAGCGGTGATGGATCTCTTGGGAAAATTTACCGCGTAACCACCACCCCGTTGGTAGACTGCGAATGCGGCAGCACCTGACAGGCGCAGGCGTTTTCCAGAGTGCTTGTCTTGGGGCTGATTGCCTTGTGCAGCTGCTTGGTAGTGGCGTCTGGACGCTAGCTGGTGCCGCCCTTGCCCTGAATGTTCTTTCCTTCTTTGGCTCGCTAAACTCAGGCGGGAGAGGCGCCTTTTGAGCTGAAGTACCGCGGATGAAGTAGCGCGGAAGTAGTCACACGCGTTACTTCAGAACAATGACACTCCAAGATGGATGTGTAATGGATATTCACAATTTGGTAAGTTTTCACGCTTTCGTTCCAGTTCGCAGCGCACCCGCTAAGGTACAACGGCAACACAGCAGTGGCGTAACGCTTATCAGCCACAGAGGAAGACTACAATCGACGCTCTTAATTAACAGCGATGGCGTGCTTGGCTTCAAAGCAGTCTTTGCGTGAGCTTGTGGCTTCAATGCGACTGCAAGAATAATGGCAGAGAATTGGCGCATCGCCTACAACAATTCAGAATCGTTATCGAGGTGACCGCATTGACAGGCTGCAGTTGCGCATGTCTCTGCCGCTAAGCGGCTTCGACTGCGTCCAAGTGTTTCGACACGAGCGTGGACTACCTCTCCAAAGGCGCTATCGCCAATGGATCGCATTTACCCACTGGTTATGAATGCTTCATGCCAGCGTTGACGTAGTGTACCGGTATTGCCTCCGAGGCAGTGACTGTCCGCCTCGAACAGGCTCCGAGAATAGCTGGTGACCACTTGAAGCATGCCGAAGGATCCATGCCTAGCGGTTTTTTAGAGACCGCTGCACAACGGTTGGGCAGTCTGTAATTGGCAGCGTGGCAGGAACACTCGAAAGACTTCGGCTGGTGAAGAAGATCGACCGTCGCATCCATGACATTTTCGTACAATGAACACATCGAGGAGGAGATCAGCGAGAAGTACTCGGTCGCGTTCCAGTTCGCCACGTTCCTGCTCTTGCTAATGATCGCTATCTTCCTGTGCAACCATGTGACCCACAAGCTTCACTGGCACTTTCTACCGGAAGCCGCTGCGACTATCGGCGTCGGCATCTTGGCCAGTGTCTTTTGCATGCTCATGAACTCGAGTTCAATCGCTGTGAAGCTGATGGACTTCGATCCTCATTTCTTCTTCGTCGGGATGCTACCCCCGATTATCTTTAACTCGGGTTACACTATGAAGCGCCGCTACTTTTTCGAAAACATAGCGCCGATCCTCGTCTACTCGATCTTCGGCACACTTATTATGAGTGTCGTTACGGGCATCGGTATCTTCACTGTCGGCCGCTTCGGCTGGGTCATGAGGCTGTCGATGGCGGAGGCTCTCACCTTTGGCTCTCTTATCTCCGCTACCGATGCCGTCTCCATTCTTGCGGTGTTTCAAGAGCTTCACGTTGACCCGACACTATTCTATCTCGTGTTCGGAGAGAGTTCTTTAAACGACGCTGTGGCTATCTGCCTCTTCGAGACGTTTTCCCGCTTCATCGGCCACTCGTATGAGTTCAAGCCCATGCTGTTCGCCATATTCGAGTTCGGATTGGTACTCACAGGCTCGACGATGATTGGAGTCATTTTCGGCATGATCCCGGCTCTACTCTTCAAGTATGGCAATCTGCGAAGTAACTTACTCCACGAAGTAGGTGTCTTCGTCATGTTCGCCTACTTGCCGTTTGTTATGTCTGAAGTTCTGGGGATGTCGGGAGTTGTATCGGTCATTTTCGCTGGTGTTTCAATGAAGCACTACGCATCACCCAATTTGACCCCGGAAGCTCGCGACGTGTACGTACAGTATGCTCAATGTGCTTAAAATTGTAGACACTAATGGTTTTGTACGTTTTTAGGTGCTCTGGAGTATTCAACACGCTCTCGCACATGGCTGAAACCTCAGTGTTCTTGAGTACGTGCGGGAATTGAACGCGTATTGCTGTAGATTTACTAAGTAGCTCTTTGATCTACTTTGCCAGACCTGGGACTTTCAGCCTTTGGACTGACGGAGTACTATCGATTCTGGCTAATCATCTGGATGGCGACATTCTGCTTGTTCTCTCGAGGCTGCGCGGTATACTCGCTCTCCTACCTGCTGAATCTACGCAAGAATGCTGCGAAGATCACAATGAATCAGCAACATGTGATCTGGTACGGCGGTATGCGTGGAGCCGTTGCCTTCGCGTTATCCAAATCTTTCCCAGGCGAAAAGCGTCCTGAAATCGTGGCCACCACGTTGATTGTAGTGCTGCTATCGATCATCGTCATGGGCGGCGGCACCGTTGCGGTGCTCGATAAATGCGGCATCCCACGATTGACGGTAAGTTCGCTTTGCGATATGTAGGTGTTGCTCGTCAGCAGCTGATGATGTTGTTGTTGTTATTCGTCTCAAATGGACAGGCTGAGGAGGAGGCGGCCCTCGACAAGACGGTGAAACCTCACCGGCACATGCGAGCGCTGCAGTTCGACAACAAATACCTGATCCCGTTGCTTACGAATTTGTGCCAGTACGGCGACAACAGCAGTCCACGCAAGGGAGGCTTTGGTCACGAGGGTAGGACTAGCAACGTTGACACGGACGACTCCGCTGAGGCGGAGGATGACGAGGTGGTTGATGTCATCCGACGTGAGGTTAATGTGCACTAGGCCAGGAAGACGGACTGCGCTGGACATCTATAATGCATTTTTCTTGCTGCTTTACTTGATCATATTTAACTAGTTTGACGTGCCTAGCAATAGGAATCCAGCAACGTCGTCACTTTTGGAAGGAATGCTGAGAAGTTTGTTGCTTGTCAAACAATACTTAAGTACTGTCTGGATCTCGCTGGTCGAATAAACGGTCTCCAAAAGGAGACGAACAATCTGACACCAACGCCAGCTTGGGACACACCACCGACGAACAGCGCAAACTGACATGAGAATCCTGCGTCGCAGTCGTCTGATTCAGACGACTCCAGACTCTGAATGGAAACTATCGGATACTGAACTGTACAATAACGCTGATGATGATACGCTGGACTTGCAGGTCAACTCGCTGTAATCGCGAAAGATGATGTTACCCCTGATTCGTCGGACACGTTTGATTCAACGACGAAAGGCGAAGGGGATGGGACACTCACCTGGATAGTTTTGCCAAAATAGGCTATTAATACCGACGGCGCTGGGCAAAGTCTCGGTCAGGCAAGATACATCCGCAGCTACGTGTAGACAGATATCCCATAAAGCGCGCAGACACTATGTATTCGAACAGCGCTGCCAAGCGGCATGTTGGCACTACCAATTCGAGCAAAATGCAATTGGTACTGATCTACTGCTGGGTGGAACGAGACTGGTCTATGTGAAATTGTAGCATTGTGCACCACTGTCAGTTACAGTCTGCACGGTACCAAGAAACCCCCGCCAACTTACACTCATCGGAGCTCATTTCGACGGCGACTTCAGCAATGAACTGATGCCACGGTGGCTGCCAGCCACCGGGGGCAGCACCATCGCAGCAGTTCTTGAGGCAAAAAATGTTGTCGCCGCCTCGCCTCCGAGCCATTATTTGCACTGCGATGTGTCAAAAAGCGCAGTTCCTCGCCCGTCTGCAGACGTCAACTTGTCTCTGCTCATTGGCTGATGAATCTCGGCATGGCGACACCATTGGCCAAAATCAACTGTACGCGCATTTAATTGGCCACAAACGAAAAAGTCGACGACAGGGTTAGGTCTTTCATTTGAGCCCCGTTTTGCGCGCTCTCTTTCACTACCAATTAGTCTTCGAAGCGTGCGGAGTGTCAGCAGGAGTAGCGAGCAGCAGTCCGGGCCGCATCAGGACGCAGCGCCGAATGGATTCGGTGGTCGAGGAGGCCTTCGAGGTGCAGGTGCTGCAGCCTTTCCATGGCTGGGCGCTCGAGCGATTCTGTGACCGTAGTGGCAATACGTACCACGCACTGACGCGCGCCGCACTGCGCGTTTCGGGCCGCGACGACCGCCTTAATGGCGTCCGGGAGGCGCCCGAGCTCGAGGTGGGCGTACTCCCCTCTTCCGACTGGATGTGGAGCCACGACTGGATGCCCGATAGCGACTACACGCAGTGCGACGAGGAAGGATGGACTTACGGCTCGTCTATTGAGCGCATCAACTGCCGCCTAGCCGAGGGCACCAGTAAGGTCAAGCGTGGCTACTACCACTTCTTGAGGCGGCGGCGGTGGATCCGTACACGCGTACGGACGCCACTTTCAGCCGCTCAAGGCGAGGCAGAGCAGTCAAGCCTCAATACAACGCCGTCACCTACCTACGCACGGGAATCCAGAGTGTCCGATACACAGAATCCGAACAGATATTACCGCGTGTATCGAGACTCTTTGAAGGCGTATTTCCAGCTCGGATCTACAAAACGGTCGTCGAATTTCGTGCGTGTGGACTTTACAGACGACGATATTCAAAAAGAAGGGTGGCTAGGAGTACGAGGATCGTTGTCGAGGAGCTGGAAGCTGCGCTACTTTTTATTACGATGGGATTCCAGCAGTCTCGTGTGTTTGAAAGACCGAGCGTCCATGATTCAGGTGAGCGAGGAGCTGATTGACAGACACACGACACTTTTAGTGGAGGAATCGTCCAAGCCGCGTCAGTTCCAGTTTTCAGTATGTAATGGAGAGCGTACGTTACGCTTGAATGCGGTGGATGGCACGTCCCGAGCTTCTTGGATCTCTGCGCTTAGCGAGATGATCGTCCGCAGTCGTGCGTCGTTTTTTGCGGCGGATGATTCTGAGAGTGGATCGAGTACACGAAGTCGCAGTTTCCGACGCATGCGCTCGTCTACGGAGGAGGACGGCTCAATAGTCAGCGCATCGATGGTGAACGAAATGAATGGGGAAAGCAATGGCGTTAAACAGAAGCACAGTCGGGGCGCATGGAGACCGTACAAGTTTATTGCGTCGACAATGCAGTCGAAACGCAAAACGGACGAAATTTGCCGCCGTGACTACGTGAAACAGTTTTCTGGAATCCTCGACTCGAAAATTGAACTGGCCACCTCGTTCATTTCCGAAAATATTGCTATTCTGGAGGAAAATCTATGCACTGCACAGGAGTTCTTGCCGTCGGTGCCATGTGTGCCCGTGAAGGAGATCCAGAGACTTCGGGTCGAAGTAGACTCTTCTATCGCGGCATTTCGAGTTGGAGCCAAGGCAACGCTCGAATCGGACCGTACCAACGTTCTTGGGTGTAATATGCTGCTGAAGGAGCTGTTTTTACTGGTCTGTCGGCTACGTGAGAGTGTGATTTCGTTAGCTCCATCTCAAGAGCATGCTACGATCAAGAAGATTGTGGCCGAGTCTCCTACAAAGCGTCGTATCCCGTTGGACTGGTTTACCGAGTGTGCACCGTTGGAGAAGGACCACCACCATCAGCCTAGTATAAGTGACGACAGCTCTCTCTCGACGAGCACATCGAACTCGACGGTGGGGAAGCTGGAGCTATCGTACACATCAGGCTCTTCTCTTGAGATCAAGCGACCTAATTCGCTCATTGTTGCGAGGCATGACAAGCGCAGTTCGTCCGTTCCCGAGTCGAATCGATCCACCAGCACTCCTGTGAGCTACAGTGGCTACAGTGGTCACAACTTACACGCATCTGATGCTATCAGGATAAGACCGTACACCGAGATACCGGCTGGATTGCGTGAGGGCCATTTCGAGTTGCCGAGCGGCGTGAATGGATACGTGGTGAAGGTCCACGATAAGGACATTGGCTCCTTAATCGGCTATACTCTGTGCTCGCCGGCGTATATCGATCAGCTGGAAGCTCATTTCGTGCAAAAGGTAAACATCGCCGAAGAACTGCATGCGTCTGAGAACATGGGCATCAGTGAGGTGTCCGCTCCGTCGCCGCCCAAAAGTGAAGACGCTCCTGAGATCCCTACAACGATGGATCAAGTCTCGTCAGGTTCTAACGCGACTACGGCCACAGACTCGGTGACTGTGGCTGACAAGAAGCAGGTGATTTATTTAAGCAAGTTGCGCTCGACGGACTTGCAGCATACTTCTATGAAGTTCTCGTACACGGTTGGTTCCACGAACCACGAGGTTCGATGCGTGGCGTACTTTGCAGCGCAATTCCACGCACTTCGCGCGCTTACTGTTCCGGGGAACGTCGAGTTTTTGAACTCCATTATTGAGAGCAAGAGATGGGATACTAGTGGAGGCAAGTCAGGAGCGTTCTTTTCGATGGTACGTCGATTATTCGGGTTATTATTTTTTACACGTGGCAGTTTATATATTAACCTACTTGGTTTATTGTTACAGACACACGATAAGCGCTACGTGTTGAAGGGAATTTCAGTGGTCGAGTTCAATATGTTTGTTCACATGGCTCCGAAATACTTTAACTTCATTTCGCGCGTGGTGGAGGTCCCGACACCGACAGTTATCACGAAGATCGTTGGTCTGTTCAAGCTCAGTCACAGTCGACGCTTGTTGAAGCACACGGAGTACGTGGTGATCATGGAGAACTTTTCGTACGGCTTCCCGCCGGGGCAAATGTACGACTTGAAAGGAATTCTCCGACGTCGATACAATGCTTCCAGTAGCGACGAGGAAGACCGTCACGAAGCGTTTAACAGCGTCTCAAACGTACAAGTGTCCATGAATCTGCCGGTACTACTGGATGGCAATTTTTCGGAGCGTATGCCGGTTCCAGTGGCACAGCCGGACCTGGACATCATCGAGGCAGCAATTCAGAACGACACCGGGTTTTTGTATCGCGCAGGAGTCATCGACTATTCGCTGGTGAGCCCTGTTTACTTTTCCCATGTTTACTTCCGGTGTTTACTGACGGTGTTTGATTTTTTTTAGTTGCTTCGCTTTGATGAGGACAAGCGCCAAGTTATCGTGGGACTTATTGACTACTTGCACCAGTTTGACTTTCTGAAGAAGATGGAATCGACGTCCAAGGCTAGCTTGACGTTCCGTAATCCGACAGTGATCAGTCCCATTTCATACCGCCGACGATTCATGAATGCAATGAACCGATACTTTGTTGGCATCGAGAAAGAACTGGAGATTCGGATGCGCAAGCGATGCGGGAAGCCAGGTCTGCGTCCAAGTATGGCCCTGCCTAACTCCAGCACCCCATGTGGTTCAAATAAAACCGCTAAGCCGAAGACACGGACCGACGAGGAAAAGCACGCGGATGTGGCAGCCCGGCTTGCCGACAACATGTCCCTCACGAGCGAGTCTTCGCTACTATCTGAGCGCCCGCCAGCTAAGTCGGAGTACCGCTTACCGAGACAGGACAGCGACTGGACGAGCTCCAAGCCGCGAGGACACTCGTTGTCGCACTTGTCCGACCATGAAGTACACTGCGATCGGGTGACGCACAGCGAGGGCGAGTGCAACAGCTCGCCGTGCAGCTCGTCAAACGCATCCGTCAAAAGCTACCCGGCTACACCCCTAAACAACAACAACGTGATCCTGGAAGAGCACTACTCATGACAACACGACGCCCCTTTCGGGCGGATGTTCAATTGTTATTGATTGACGCGAGACTTGCCTCCTTCGGCACGGAAACCGAATTTTGGCAGGAGGAAGTCGTGCGTCAACTGTATTATCAGAAGAGGCTAAGAGGTGATAACTATAATCTGCCGTTCGCAACAACATTCCTTTTAACTTGTCAATAATTCGATGAACGTGATGAACGAGCCTTAGTTTGATTGTATCTACACAAGGCAGCCACACTTTGAAGTGCGCATGTACTACGTAGTAGTAGTTTTGCGAGAAGTGCTTTGCTACTTCTGGATGGAACTTACATGATACAAGCAGGGATTCCGAAAATACAATATATATCAATTGGAAGCAGAGTCGAAAAGTAAATATCGTTAGGGCATCGCACTTTTCGTAAAATAAATAATTTAAACTGTAAATTACTTGCAATAAATAATTGGTCGTCTTGCGACTTCGTGAAAGTCGGGTTTTGGTGATTGGTTGGCAAGTTCTACGTCTAAACGTGGGTAAGCAGCTTAAGGGTAGCTCTAACGACTACATTCACAACGGTTACTGAAAAGATCACATAATTAAATTAGTCGGGGAATAATGAGAAAATAAAATACTGCTAGCACAGTTTAAGCGCCCGAAATAAATTATTTTAGGCTAAAATATCAATATATTGTTTTGAATATTTATTTTTTGGAATCCCTGGATACAAGTATCCAAGCTCAACTGAAGCAGCAGCAGATCGGCTTGAGCAAGGGTGTTGCTACTTCAGAAGCTGGAGATGAGCTACGGAGACAAATCACATGCATGTGCATGTACATGTACTGTAGCGGGCTTGAGGTTGAGCCAGGCCTCGGAAGCTCCATGACGGTGCAATACATGTACTGTTCATTTAAAATTGCAGGTATTCGTCGTATCATGATAATCATGACGGTGGGTTCATGGAGGCCGGCGCTTCAAGGGGGTTGCAGTTTGTTTGCCTTGTTTTTGCTATTTGCAAGACGATCGATGAAGCACAGAGCAGCGCAAGTCGAGGACATGTACTTATGATAATGCGGTGCATATATTCTTTCATCCTCTATGCTGTTTGAGACGCAAGAAAGGTGCCTTGTGTTGGCATGCTGTCTTACAGATTAAAAACATGTTGACACGCAAGTCGGCGTCGAGTCGAGACCTCCAACTAGACTCTCGACACTGTAACCGGGCCAATTGGTGAACTTCATCGTGAAGACCATCATGATGTCTTGACGTCGTCCCATTTCCTCGCAAATCTACCGATGTGGTTGAACCTCCGCTTGAGGCTTCCCGCCTCATAACTAGTCAAACTTCAGTCAGCATACTGAAGGCAAGTCTGAAGATATGCGCGATGTTGAAGGGTGAGCTAAGTGCACCGACTCACCCAGTGTTAACAGTGGTCGACACCGTCGACGACGCTTTTTTGTTTAACTTTACCATTTTTTGACCTTTCGCGACGGCTTTCAGGCTGGGCAAAACTTCTACTGATCCTTGATTGCAAGAAACGGCTGGGAAATAGCTTAGGTAATGCGCCTACAGTTTGAGTTTATAGCTAGCGTCCTAGATTTTGCACAGTTTCAACCAATACTATAGCTCTAATTAAGCTGTATAGATTCATAGTATTTGATACTTTATTTTGATTTTATATGCGGAGTAAAGAGGTTTTCAATTTTAGACTTGAATAGAGAAGCGAACAGTCTGAGCTTTACTTTGAGAAAACTATTCGACAAATCTAACTGAAACGCACACAAATAGATTGGGAAAGAAAAACCTATCGATTGGTGTACCGTATATTCGTAGTCATAGGCGACAACCCACCAACATGATTACCAAGAAAATGTGCTACAAATCCTAAGAAATATGCATACCGTATCAAAGTTTTATTAATCCTCGCCATCGCTGACGTGGCAATCACTATCGCACGCGCTACATTCACTTCCGATGTCATCGTCAGAATCAACTTCCCTCTCTGCTAGCCCGTACTTCTCTAGCAAGTTAATAACGCTGTCTGTGTCTAATTCGACAGTCTGCTCTTCAGATTAACCTCGAGTATCCATCAGCAACCCCGCACGCGATAACCCACTAATTATCGTTGACGATGACAACTTCGACCAGCTGAACGTGATCCACTTTGTCATATCAGGCCTTGAGGGACCAGTCAAAGAAAATACTTTTTCTTTGTGCTTCTCGCGCAGCTCAGCAACTTTGAGATCCCCTTCTTTTTGGTCATACTTCTTTCGCGCGCTAAAAATTGCTGCAGCCAATTTATCCCTTTTCGCTTAACGCTTTTGTTCACCTTGGTTGTATTTCACAAGCTGCTCTTTAAGTCTATCAATCCACATACCTCGCAACACGTCTTTAAAAGGCTCATTCCATGAAATGTCAGCAGGCTGACACACGTAAGTATATTTTGGAGGAACTTTAAGAAGCACAATATTCAGTGAAGCTGCATAATCGGTCACTTCTTGAGTCCAATGACCACTGAAATCGTCCCAGAGTAAAGGTATCTTGTCATCAAGATTTTCATGTTGTGCGAAATGAAATTTAAGGAACTTAACATATATCTGACAGGGAAAAATGAGTTGGAAGCTACTAATTTCGCGCCACGTTGGTTCTCCAAATCCTGATTTCGTTGTTTTCGACTTCTTTTTAGGATCCTTCGCTGGGGTGCTTTTGAAAACGATAAAAGGGTCGTACTTAATGCCACACGAATCTCCAAGTAGCATTGCTGTAGCGCGTTGCTTGTCTTTGTTTGCACATTTAACCCAAACAGTCTTGCTCCCTTTTGAAGTTGTTGTTTTCTTAGGTACATACTAAAACAAATACAGCTAATAGATCAAAGTTAGCTATTAAACATTATTGTTGCAGCAAAACAATTCGTACCAGTTTGGTCTGCGTTTAATTTTTGGGTACAGTTCAGTTCGACCACAGTTTGTAGTACCAACGCGCGGAAGTCTCGAGCCCCACTGCAGCATCTTGTGGTGTGGTTTGCCCTTGGCGAGTTCTAGTACGCAGCGACAGCTTATGCCTTCTCATGAATAGCTTCATCCAAGTTGTAGACGCTGCAAATTTGTCCGCGGGGACACAGTGTTCTGCTGCTACTTGTTTGGCTTCCGTTTCTAGCATGAAGTGCGAAACGGGAACACCTTCATCCCTGAGTTCGTTGATCCATTGCACGATTTCGGCTTCTGCTTTCTGGCTTAGAACTGTGATGTCTCCCAAACGTCGCAGCTTGTGATGGCCCGCTCGACCTGATTCGCACGCCTTTTTTATTGTCTTTGCTGCTTTCCGCCACTTGCAGATTAGTTTCTCCTTCGCTCTAAGATCTTTTCTTGGCAGAACGCCACAAAAGTGCTTAATACACTCTTTCACAGTGTGGCCTTTGTCTAGGTAGTCCAGATAGCTTTTTTTGTCGCCGTACGCGACCGACACGCGCTTGTATTGCTTGCGACGCTTGCCACTTCCTGTGATACATGGTCTTCCCATACTATTATCCTTGAAGGCCGGCTGATGAAGGCAGCGACCACCGAGGCTCTGGCGATCGACGTGAACGAGTGCTTTAATAGTGTCGTGCGATTGGTTACAGACACAGAATTAGCTGGGCTGATGAGTTAAAATAGCGGACACCATATGGATAAATTTGGGTGCTCCTATTGGCTTATATTTACTGTCGCCAAAGAGTAAACGTCGCCTATGACTACGAATATACGGTATTTTAATGATAGGGTAAAAAAAGCGTCTCGACCACTGTAAACGGCTTAAAACACTGGGTGAGTCGGTTTAACTTAAACCAAGTCATAAGCTCAAGCTTCAATATGCATATGTCTGTCCGCTGAGCCGGACCGCCGACAAGTGCAACCTGCGCTGCCCCGGATATCACCACGTTTTAGTCCGAGCAAGGCTCAGCACAAACTCAATCGTTCGTTAGTCGTTCATTATCCTTTTTGCGCTTTGGAGCACAGCTTCGACCCAACCCCTGCGGTAATTTACGATGCCCTCGGTGACAGACTACCAGGTGGCGCTGACCCCCAAGGGATCAGACCATGCAGCTGAACCCGTACGCAATGACGAAGCGCTCTCGTTCGGCGAATACTGCAAGACGCGGTTCACGACACTCAAACCGCCCATGACCAAGGCCGAGAACCCGTTCAAGGTGCTTGCACTGCTCAACCGCATGCAGTGGCTACAGCTCCTCGTGTCGTTCGTCGCTTGGTCCTGGGATGCCTTCGACTTCTTCACTGTCTCCATGACTGTCTCGGATCTGGCCGAAACCTTTGGCAAGACCAAGACCGACATTACGTGGGGAATAACGCTCGTGCTCATGCTGCGCTCGGTCGGTTCCATCATCTTCGGCATTGCTTCGGATCGCTGGGGACGGAAATGGCCCTTTGTAGTCAACAACGTGCTCTTCATCGTGCTAGAGCTGGCCACGGGTTTCTGTCAGACGTATACGCAGTTCCTTTGGGTCCGTGCGCTCTTCGGCATTGCCATGGGTGGTCTGTACGGCAACGTCGCTGCTACGGCACTCGAAGACTGCCCTCCTGCGGCTCGAGGTATCATCTCTGGTATGATGCAGCAAGGATACGCCTTTGGATATCTTTTGGCCGTTGTGTTCGCTCGCGCTCTCGTCAACACCACCAGTCACGGCTGGCGTCCTCTCTTCTGGTTCGGAGCTTATCCACCGATCTTCATCATCCTCTTCCGTCTGCCCTGCCGGAGACGAAGGTGTTCCAGGAACGCCAACGTGTACGTGAAGCGAGTCACAACATGACCAAGACGTTCGTGGCCGAAGGTAAAATCGCCCTCAAACGCCACTGGCTACTGCTCTGCTACATGGTGCTGCTCATGGCAGGCTTCAACTTCATGGTTGTAAAGGTATTAACGATGGTCTTGTTCAGTCTCACGGATCACAGGACCTGTACCCGACGATGCTGGAGAACCAGTTCGAGTTTAACTCGAATCAAGTCACTGTTACTCAAGTTGTGGCCAACCTTGGTGCCATTTGTGGCGGTACACTTGTCGGCTACTACTCGCAAGTCTTCGGTCGTCGTCTCTCGATCCTTGTCATGACGGTCATCGGTACTGCTCTTCTGTACCCCTACTGCTATATTAGCGACGAGAGCGTCATGATCGCCGCCTTCTTCGAGCAGTTCTGCGTCCAGGGTGCTTGGGGCGTTATTCCGATTCATCTGATGGAGCTGTCTCCTCCGTCGTACAGTGCTTTCGTCGTTGGTACCGCATACCAACTTGGTAACCTGGTTTCCTCAGCATCATCGACTATTGAAGCTTCTCTTGGTGAGCACTACCCACTACCGGACGGTGAGAACGGAGTAAGCCGCTATCAGTACGGAAAGGTGATCTGCATCTTCCTGGGCAAAGTCTACGTCTACGTGTTCCTGTTGACGCTTATCGAACCTGAGGCCCGCGGCAAAGAATTCGATGTCAAACACGACCAGGATCTCGAGGAAGCTGCTCATGTCAACCGCGAGGACCTCGAGAGGATCCTCCACGGCGATGATGTGAGTCCCACCGGAATGAAGTCTATGAAGGCGTAAGTGAAATGACTTTGCGAGACGATGAAGTGGATCTCGCAAGTGTTGTATGTTATACTAGTAGTAGGTATGCCATTAAAGTTGTAGTAACATCAAAATCTGTAACTTTCAAACCCTGTGGCATTATGTATAAAAGCACTCCGTCATGATGCAACGTATGAACAACGGACTCGACTGTGCGCAATGCTGGTTGGAATTAAATATGCGCCGACAACAAAAATTGGCTTCGTCTTGCTACATGCTCTAGTGTTTCTCGCTAGCTTCCGACGGGTGTTGCAAAAGAATGAAGAAGGGTGGGGCACCGCAACGAATGAACCGGTTTGAAGCGAAGCGTGCGAGATGTGCTGCCTTCATATGCACATGGCAGGTGTGTAGGGCTACTCCGCCAGCATCCCCACTTCGCTTTCTGGATGAGTAGATGACTGACTTGGTTTTACGACGACGATATCTTGGTGAGGCGGTAGAAGACATACTTGTCCTGGAAAGTAGAGACTGTCGTGGCGATCGGCTCGATCAGGCCCTCGTCTAGAAGCGCCTGTCCGATCAGCACGGCGTCAATGAGTGTGGTGGCGATGCGCATCTCACGGATGACGTTCACGGCCTCGGCGCCCAAGAAGCAGCCAACGAAGCCCTTGTAGAACAGCAGCTTGTTCTTGCGCTCGAACACCTTGTGCAGCACCTTGGCCAGCACATGCAACGCCTCCTCCGTAACGAGTGCGTGCACTTCGTCGGTAGCAGTAGCAAAGTCGTAGTCCACCAAATCAGTAGACTCGTTCGAAAGCACTGATTCGCGGTAATTGTTGGCGTTAATGGACGCGCGTCTCCGCGTGGCTGTGTCCGAGGCGAACGACTCCGACGGATCATCGTACTCGAGCACCTTGGTGAACCTGTAGAAGTTGTCTTTCGAGTTGTGCAGCTGGTCGTCCGTGCGGGACACGTGCTCGATAAATCCGAGTCTCACAAGGACATTTCCATACCTCGTCGCTGTCTGATGGTCTTCTGCAAAGCCACTGATAAGCATCTCCCGAACGGCGTCGCCTCCTGTAAAAGCCTCCTTGTAAAAGTTAAATCTCGAGTGTCGAGTCTTGACTTCCAGTGCTGAGTTAAGGAAGCGACACAGCGACTGGAAAAACTCCTTCGGCAGTCCTTCGTGGAACGAGATGTTGATGCTCTTGAGTCTGTCCAGTCGCGCCTCTTTCAATGGTGCAATATCATCTACAGTCGAGATGGAGCTGACAATAGAGCTGCTGGTCGGGTCTTCATCGAACGTATCTCCCTCTTCAGCATCCTCCAACTCTCGCTCATGCTGTACGTCCGGGTCGGTGTTTCTCGTCGCACGTAGCTCATCCTCTCGGTCCCTGTCGACGTCGTGCTCTTCGTCATCCTCGATGGATGACGATGAGTGAGTGGTGGAGGTCGTGGATCTACCCAGCGGGTCCTCCGAAAGGGATGAAGCCTCGGTGCTGCCATAACTGGATGTGGTTGTGGACCGCGCTGGGTGTTCACCAAGCTCAGCGATGCTGGAGCTTACGCGGGAGGGACGCGAAGGGCGCTGGGGCCTTTTCTCAAACTGTTTAAAGTCCACGATGTCCTCCATGGACTCGCGAATGCTCACGATCTTGTCCAGTGCCTGTGTAGTGCGCGCCAGCAACGCGCGGATCTCGTCCTGCGAGGACCGGCGGTTGCGGATCATGTTCTGGAAGCTCTCGGAACGGCCCAGCACGGGTGGCGGTGGAGGAGGGAGTCCCGCCATGGACGCCTGCGGCTTGATGGGCTGGAGCTTAGGGCCGGTCACAGGGGCGTCCGAAGTCAGCGAGGACGGCTTGAACACCGTAAAGTGCTCCGGGTGCTGGTGCTGTTCGCCGCGAGTCGAGGCGCGAGAGGACTTGCGCATATGCTGACTGTGATCGTCCTCGCCAAGGGCGACACTGGCTTTCAACGAGCCAGAATGATCTGTCAGACTTTATTATGAAATATTGCTTTAAGGATCTTAGCAGGTTATAGAGATGACATAACTAGCGGCAAGATGTAAATACTAAAATTTGACATACAAGAAATATCAGGTTAAGCGGGTGTCTGACGGACGAGGATATATATTGTAGATTTGTGCTGTTCTCCATGTGGAAAGGTGAAGCGAAGACCAGATGGACCAGAGAGAAGGGCAAAAGGCACAGCAACTTGCTGTCTCCGGTCGTCTTGCTGACAGCAAGACGACCGGCGATAAACGCTACCGGTACGGGCTCGACGAGCGGACAGCTGATGAGTGGCTTCGTGCTCGCAGTGGCAGTCGTGCTTCGCAAGGCCGCGTTGATCTCACTATGAACTCGCAATCGACACTTGGGTTCGATGCACTAGGTTCCAGGCAGCCGTGCGGCTGCCTGGAACCTAGTGCACACGAATCGTGTGATAATTGTACGATACCAATCGTGTCGAAGGACTTTTCAACTAACCCGCATGGCCTTGCAGGTGCCATCGAAGCGATGATGCTCATACGTACAAACTGTCTTCAAGACGCTTTCTTCCATCCTGGAGGCAGAAAATCCATTAGCATAAGCTAGCGTTGTTGCTCCATTGTGGTGAGGCACGTCATTTAGAAGAGCTATCGATTAGAACTGCTGTGTCCAGCTCGGTGAGAGCGTGTTGGAGGAAGCGTCCGCCGCTGGTTTCGGAGAAATAACTTGCAGCCAGCGGTTTCAAGTGAAGGTCCCCGATAAGTATCAGGTACTTCGAAGTACTTCCTACTGAAGTACTGCAGCAACAGCACCTGGTGGATGGCGTTGTCGGCTCGCGTGCCCGCTCGATCGAGGCGGTGTTGCCAATTTCGTGTTGGAACTTCAGCTTGCAGTGGATAGAGCCAAAACAGAAGTTGTCGCGACTAGTGAAACGACCTCAATCTACAAAATTTGTATTTAATATCATCATGCCCAAAATAGCATTTCCCCAAAATAGTCATGGTCACTAAAATGAATCCATCTTGACTTCTGAATGGCCGCCGAAGATCGGTTGAGGAACCGATAGCTTCCTGCAATAGGAAGTCCTGTTAAACCCGGCCAATGCTCGTAGGTACAACGAGAAGCTTTAGACTTTAAGAGTATGAAGTCACTACCTTTTTGACATTCCTCTACAAGTATTTCTGAAGCCTTTCTCACTGTTCGAGATCCAATCCAGCGTAATCAGATTCTTGAAGTTGCCGTAGACCATCACTCCTGCCTTAGAGAAGAATTCTTGCGCCATTGTCCTAAACGCCATAATGGCGCCGAGTCCGCACTCGAGTGTCTCCATCTCCGAGGAAGGCGATTACCTCCGCATCGGTGCCGCCATGTTCGACATCACTGGCCCTGCAGCTGAGGCGGGTATGTTCGGCTATGCTAAAGTCGGTCAGCTCACGTCGGGCATCCACATGCGGCTCCGAGCGCGCGCTTTCGCCTTCCTCGACCCACGTTCTCGAGCGCACTGTGTCTTTGTATGTGCTGAGCTCGGTATGGTGTCCGAGTGGGTCACGCAGACGGTCGTGAGCCGTCTGGAGACGCACCCGGCGCTCCCAAGAGGTATCTACACCCGAGAGAACGTCATGATCAGTGCGACACACACCCATTGTGCGCCCGGTGGGCTATCCCACTACTTTATTTACAGCGTCCACCCGCCTCTGCATGGCGCTGACCGACAGAACTTCGAGTGTGTGGTCTCCGGTATGGTCGAAGCAGTAGTGAGAGCTCACAGGAACCTCCAGCCGGCAGTGATCCGCGTCGCGACGGGCTTGTGTCTCGGTGCGTCCGTGAACCGCTCGGCCGACGCGTATCTGGCCAATCCAGAGCAGGAACGATCCCACTTTGAGCACGACACGGACAAGACCATGACACTTTGGAGGTTCGATGGACTGGATGGCTACCCCATTGGGATGATCAACTGGTTCGCTGTGCATCCCACGAGTATGGGCAATTGGTACACGCTCATCACAGGAGACAATAAAGGCTATGCAGCCTACGAGTTCGAGCGGGAACAAGGCACAAGGCACTTGATGGATCGACCGAGAGCCTTCGTTGCGGCTTTTGCGCAGAGTAACGAAGGAGACGTGAGTCCCAATATCTGCGGACCCAGACACCCGTGCACACAACACAAGGACTTTGAACGAATGGTGACTGTGGCCAATGCACAGCTTGATACTGCGAGGCAATTGTACGCGAATGCGTTAACCACTACCCCGATTGCAGGTCACATCAAGTTCGCGCATCAATACGTGGACTATTGCAGTATTCAACTGCAAAAGCGCTGGCAATTATACGCCGAGTGTCCAAAATCAACGTCTTCCGGGTGTATTGGGGTGTCCATGGTCAGTGGGACGGAGTTTGATGGTCGAGGTGTGCCTGCGGTGCCTGAGGGTATTCGATGGGGGACGTATCCGAAGGTGACCACGCTGCCGGAACTCCAGTCGCTCCAGAAGGAAAAGCCAATTATTTTCCCAACCGCACGTTACGGAATGTCCCCAAAAGTGCTGCCGCTGCAATTGTTTTCCTTCGCGGATTGCTTGCATATTGCAGCAGTCCCGTTTGAGGTGACAACGATGGCGGGAAGACGTCTTCGAGCGTCATTGCAGGCCTCGATAATAGAGCTGCTACCGGGAGTCCAGAGTGTTCACGAGCCTGTGATCGCCGGACTTACGAACGCATATTGTGGCTACATGACCACACGGGAAGAGTACGCTGTGCAGCGCTATGAAGGCGCGTCGACACATTTTGGGCCTAACCAACTTGTAGCCACGTGCCAACAGTTTGAAATCCTGGCTGAGACCATGTATCACAAATCCAAGGTTGAGCACAAAAAGCTTGCCGATACCGGTGTAGTACCCCCGAGCATCAAAGGAATGGGGGTGCTAGACTACAATATCCCAGTCATTCACGACGGTGTGGCTTCTGGCTCGTCATTTGGCAGCGTGGTTGCTGGTGCTGACGCCTTGAAGGTGTATGGGTCTGGATCAACCGTCACAGTTCGCTTTCACGCTGCACACCCGAAAAATAACCTGCGAACGCAGGGCACATTTCTGGAGGTGCAGCGATGGATGGCTGATAGCAGTCGCAGTGAAGGAGGAGTCTGGGTGATCTACTTGGACGACGGTGATACCAATACAACGTTCAAATGGGAGCGCCAGGGTACGTTCCGATCCGAAGTTACCATCGAGTGGCGAATCTCGGAAACCACCCCGGAAGGAAAGTATCGTATCAAAATCAACGGCGACTGCAAGCACTTCTTATGGCGAACTGTCACTCCATACTCGGGGGTGTCTTCAGCATTCCTGGTCGTAGGCCCTGGTTCGCCTGCTTGATACCAGAGTTTTGATTGGACTAGATGAGTGTTGGCTGTTTTCGTTTTTTTTGCAGAGCAGAGTGAAACCGTAGGAAGACACGTAGCATTCAAGAAGGAACATACCCAGAATAGTGCTTTTCAATTGGGAAATGTGCACAAATAGCACAATTTCGTAACGCCTAGCTGAGTAGCTTCGTTACGTTGGGCAAAGGTCTTCAAAAATCGTGGGGCTTTGCTGCTGTTCCTTCAATTTATTGAGGCTCGAGTACGTGGAAGCTTAGTTGGAATGGAGGACCCTGCGCCTGCTGACGACGGGGGGCAGCAGAATGATACTGAGCTGGTTGGAAATGAACAAACGAGCAAGTCTTCCACAGAGACCGACAACGATGAATTTGATGCAGATATGTTCGCTTCCATGATGCAGCAGGAGTTGATTTCGTACAGTATTTCATGGGAGCCTTTACTGAACATTTTGAAAGCTCTGGGCGCATCGATGACAAACCACCAGGAAATGCAGCAGAAAACGCAACAGAATAATGACGCTGCGATGAAGAAGATGGAAGACCAGGTTGCTCAGCAAGAACAGCAACTTGCTGCTCTTCGCGATAGCCTGGAACGTGCCGAGGGCGAAAAGAAGGAAGCTGCAGCAGCAATGGAGGCGATGCGGAATCAAATGGGTGAGATGCAGAACCAACTGGAAGGAATTCAAGCCTTAGCACCACTCGATGACCGAGAAGACCAACAGCAAATAAATGTGGGAGATCAGGAGAAAACGCCAGTTGAAGGTACGAATGGAGAGGACGATGCCACTTCGGGCTTAGTGAAAAGTTCACCACGCTCTCCACGTACGACTAGTATTGATAAACAGCCGTTCGCGACCGCAAAAGATTTAGCTGATGCCAAGCAGGAATTGAGGGAAGAGCTGGAAAAGGCATTAGCGCGAACGTTTGACCACAAAGCCATCGAGAATGCTGGCGAAAGTTTAGACGAAGAAAGAAGTCCACCAGATGTTGGCGCTGGAAGTGGCGGTGACCCAAGTGTCACAAGAACGCCAAAAAGCTCTCGATCAAATGAAGCCCAGCTGCCAGGATCCACGGTCGCTGCAGAGTTGCAGCAGGAAGTGGAAAAGCTTCAGGGACTACATGATGCGTTATCCGCTCGGGTATCCGAACACGACCAACTTTTAGACAGATTAAATGGCCGCATGGGAACACTTGATGATCTCTCCTCTCAAGTGTCCGATATATTGGCTAACCCGCAGGCCACCGATGGGTCGAACAATCATATTAAGGATGGAAATAGTGGAGAATCCTCATCGCGCGATGAAAAGATCGTGAAAAAGGACGAGTTTGCATTGATCACGAGCGATATTGTGAACGAATTGAAGGAACTGAAAGCAGCACAAGATGATCATGACCAGAAACTTCGGCAGCACGACGAAGCAGTGGAAAAGCACACGGCAGATATCAAGGCACTGGCTGATAGTCTTGACGATCTCAGTGTACAGCAGCAAACAATGGCTTCAATGTACTCGAGTAACACATCGAGCGGAGGATCAGACAGTGGAAATACAGGTGCATCGGTTGAAGACCCTGGAAAATCTGATAAGACTGAGAAGCAGGCTGGTTCAGCAAGCGAAGCCACGTCACAGCCGCAACTCGATCTGTCGCTGATATTCACGAAGCTTGCCGACTTGCGCCGCTCGACGGATGCCTCGCTACAGAATCTACTGCAAACTATCAAGGGTGTTTCAGGCACTACACAAACTCAGCAGGAACAACTGGACGCTCTACGAAACAACGTGGTGTTCAATGAGCACTTGCAAGCTCACTTGGTAGAGGCTCGTTTGGCGATGCAGAAGGAGCTTCTGGGTCGTAACCAGGCATTCCAGGATCACACGAAGCCTCAGTTGGTTGAGTGGAGGAAGGCACTTGAATTGACGGAGGACAAACTCTTACAAGGAAACAGTGACGACGAAACACTTCACGCTTTACAGCAGATGCAGCGCTGTTACCACCGAACATTGTTATCGATAACTCCGTTAGTTAACTCGCCGCTGAGTATTTCAGAGACTCTGCAGATGCTTTCAGATGAGGTGAAACAGCTTCAAAATGCTATTCGTTTAGGAGTGGTGCCGTTACGAATTACAGACAAGAATTCAGGAGAAGGTGATCAAAACAAGGGTGATCGCGAAGAAGAGTATACACGCAAACTGCGGTACCTGGACGAAGAGATCGACGCAACTCTCCAGGTGAATATCACAACCGAGAAGAAGAATGACCCTTTGATCAAGGGACTGGACGCTATGCGCGAAAAGGTTTGAACAATGACTGGGATAAATATCTTATATTAATCTTACTAAATTGTATTTTTGTTCTTGTTAGCTTGAATTACTCTGGTCAATGTGGCATCGAAACTACAATGTCAACAGTGTCCAGCCAAGCGAGACAGTAGTTTCTCACGGAAATAAAAGCTCTAACAATGCGATTGATGGCGAAAACCACTCGGGGCAGGAGCGTCGTCAGAGCATGCGCAATCCCGATGGCCTGCGAGAGATGGAGTTACGTTTGAGTGGCGCAGTGCGGCGACTTGCTATGGTTGAGGAAGATATTGAGCGATTGAACTCTCTAACAGCGGAGCTCAACGCGTCCGACAAGCACAAAACGCATGACAATGGAGGATCTGACACAGTCACAGGAACTCGTCGGGCATCCTCGAATAACAATTTACGGACAGAGCTCGTCATGGATGAAATGGAGAAACTCCGCAAGGAGATGTACGCTGAAATCTCCAAGATTTCGGAACAGCAAGCAGGAAATACTAACGCTGACAGAGGTGGTAACTATAATAACACTTCCAGTATAGTTCCGATGGATCGTCGAAGTATGGTGGAGGCAGCAGCAAAACAAGGTGACGTGTTAACTGATCTCTTCTCTCAAATGACGGGTCGCGAACTCGATACGAGGCTTTACAATTCACCGGAAGGCCAGAAGCAGTTCTACGACAACTTTATTAAAGAAGTCACTAAAAAGGTTTCTAGCGCTATTAATTCTGAGAAGGGCGCTCAACGTGGTCCTGGTATCGGTGGGGCAGCCAATGCCAATGTCAACTACCGGTTGTTGCTGGATAATTTCGCGCAGAAGGTGGACGACCGTCTTGAAGATGCTCGCGAGTTTACAACCGAAGAGCTGGCAAGGCTTCGAAGAGAGCTAATGGAACAGTTGAAGGTTCGATTCGAGGTGGCATTGCGGGATATCCGTGGCGAGTTGATGCTCTTGCAGCCAACGGATGGAGACTCGACAGCCATGGGGACGAAACCTGTCATGTGTGTGGCCTGTAGCCGTCCAGTGCCTGTTTCTTCGGTTATCCGTGAAGCTGGATCCCTTCCAAATGAGACGACAAACCCCGAACCAATGAATCCTTCCCTGGTAGCAGAATTTGTAAGAGAACCATGCGACTGTAACAGAATGTCATGACGAGATACTAATCCTCTTTAATGCACAGGACTATGATCGCCCCGACGATGATTTCGTGTTCCGTGCTGGGTTCAAAATGCCCGCAAACGACAGGTACGATTGTGGTGATAAGCACTTTGGTGTGTCCTGCAGTGTGTTCGTGCTCACCAGCTTGACATTCTGGTTTCCCAATTTAGGAAAATCTTGACTTTACCATTCCTGACGACTGCCATGCGCAACAGAATGGTGCTCAACAAACCTGAGGGGAAGAGAAAGCGTCCACCACGTCAAAGCCACCTTAACCGTGTCGATAACGTCGTTCGAGAGGTAAGAATGAGCATACTGTACAGATGGAGCTTTGGAACATGGTGCTCTTGTGTTTCATTTGATGCTGATGGCGTATTTTTCTTTAGGCCATGGAACTTGATCGAGCTTCTCGAAGCCGCACCTTCGATGCTCAGTAGTGTAAGTAGCATCAAAGAGCAGCCTAATGCATTTGCATACGGTACCACAATATTGTAGTCTACAATTTGCAGAACCATTTAACGTTGGCTTGAGGATTAATCCTTGGAAAATAAAACGAAACCATATTCACGGACAAGTGTCAAGCGTGGCAACTTGAAGAGCTGACACCTATGCAGTCAGCTGCGACTGCCTCTTGGCAGGGGTGACATGGAGTGTGAACAGCCTTATGTTTGACAAGCTGTTGAATAGCTCGATTTTTTAGTGTCAAGCGCAGCGGACAAATGTACGCTTTACAGCTGACGGATGAGCTAAGCATTTTTGTTAGTTGTTTTCATGCTGCTGCTGGCTTTGCGTTCGCAATCCGGCTTCAAGCTGCGAAAGCCACCTCGAGCTCTTCCTTGGCTCGTCGTCGTCTTCATTGCCATCCAACCACCTGGACGCAGCGTGATGGCAAGTTGACCAGATGATGAGGACTGGAACTGGTAAACTTTAGAATGCTTTGCTACATGTACACTGTATTGCAACCAACAGGTGCAACCAAAGATCGAATTCGGAATTACTTTGAAGTACGATACGGATACGGTTTTCCGCCTCGATTCACCAGCAGAAACATGCTCACCTTCATGTGTCTCCTAGCAAGATTTCACGACCGCAATCGAAGCGATTGTCAATGTCCCGCCAACGAATTGTTACATGTAGGTACATGTGCCTAATCGACCGCCGGGCTCTAACCGAGTCGAATGTGTATGTCGCCACAACATCAACGACAAATTACCAAACCTGACGCGAGCGTCGCGCTTCAAGCTCCAGGTCAGCCCCGTCACGCATTTATTGGGGAACTCTACGAAGCAAGCAAAAGTGCTGTCTGCCCCTTCAACCAGGAGACTCGATCGACAGCGTTGACTGTGACTCACAAATCTGCACACCAGAAAGGTACATGTAGCTTCGCGAGAGGAAACACCTGTAATCACCGCAAGACAACCAAACGGCGGTTGCCGCACGTGCGTTGCTCAGTGGATGACTGGGCTGGCTGGCGCACAATCGAGCGTAGCATTTTGACCACCGTTTTACCGGTGCAGTTGGAATGTTGGACAGGCCTCAACGGCGCTCGTCTCGAGCGCGCGGTTTGGTGTTGAGTCAACGCGCTCGGGACGAAGCTCCGCGAAGATAATACTACAACCAACAAGCGTTTGAAATCTTCACATGGTGATCCTTGACATGAAGGTATCAACACACTGTATCAGCGCAACAGTCGCACAGTATTCATTCGGCGTGTCTTCCGCCCCGCGTCCAACGTGGCACTCGAGGCAGAATACATGTACATGTACTGTACCGCCGCGACGTCGTGGGGGCCGCAAGCATGCATGTAATACTGTACACTGTTGTGTATCCCGATCGGTCTCAGCGCGCTTTTCCTCGATGGTGCCCGCTCACCGAATTGGGACTTGCAAATGGATGCCCAACCTTTTCCGTCGGACATGCCATCACCAACTACGGCGACGGCGCGAACTCCAGCAACGATCTCGATGTTGCTGGCAGAGATGATCCTGCGCTTCAAGTCTCCAGTCGAAAGAGACACCAGCTGGATGCTGGGATGCAGGGGTGCCGCTCGCCGTGGATTTGTGAGCGTCCTGATCTCTGTACCGGACCGTAATGCGGCCAAATGCTCGACGGCAGGCCCCGTTCTGTTCGATAACCCGACAGATGAGAGCCTGATGCAAATCTCACGTGGTTTCTCCTCTCTCTCGCTCCATTTGGTGCTGTGCGCCAGTGCGCTGGGTCTGCCAAGAAGGGCCTTCAGTTTGCGTTTTCACCTCGACGAGCCGAACTGTTGATTGTCGATATGAGTATGAACGTCACCAACTTCAGCCGCGTGGAGGCGCAAGCCATTGCTCGGCACAACGATGCGCCGAAGCTGCAGCTCCCGCTTCGACGGGGTCATTTCGGGCGTGTACGCATGACCCGGGACGACCTGAATAACTACATTTCAACAGCCAAGTCGCAGCTGGACGATGCCTTGAACAAGGCGCGCGGAGACCGTGAGGTGGGCAACGTCGACTACCGCTCGTGGAAGCAGCTCGGCTCACACGCCGGGTTCAAGCGGTTCACCAAGATCGGGGATAACAGCAGAGACCTACACTACCGTCTACAGGGAACGGTGCGGGCGTCGCTCAACGACCTCATGGGGATCATGTACGCAGACTCGACAGCACAGGTGGTAGAGCGTCGCGAACTCCTCTACAACGACAGCCTGGACGCACAGACGCTGTGCGTGCTCAAGGAACGCAGCGCCGAAAACATGCAGGAGCACGTTTCAATCCGCTGGCAGGCGATCAACTTGAGTAACAACAGCCCCATCTATCAGCGGGACATGTGCTTCCTCGAGTACACGGGTGTCGCTACCGACATCGACGGTATTCCCGTGGGCTTCTGCATTAAGCAGTCAATCGGGCGTAAAGAGTGCGTGTCGCTCAAGCAGTCGCACGGATTGTCACGTCTGGATTTTACGGAGATCATGCTGCTACGGCCAACACAGAACGCTAGTCACACGGACATTATCTTAGATGGCGTCGTACGGCACCCCGAGAACCTACCCGGTTGGCTCGTCAGCTCGTTCCTGGGCAGTGTAGCAACGTGCCTCAGCAAGCTGCCGATCGTCGTGCAGGAAAGGCTATTAGCCAGACTGCCAATGATCAGCGACTGGCAGTTTGTGCCGCACTCGTCTCGCAAAAACTGCCACGTGTGCTCGAGCAAATTCAATCTGCTCTCCAAGAAAATCAACTGCCGCAGTTGCGGTGAAGTTGCGTGCAAGTCGTGCATCGTGACGCGCACGGTAGGCGAGACGACCAAGTTCTGTACCAAGTGCATCCTCATGGTCTCGACCCAGGCTGAATCGATCGTTCCTCCTTCTGAATTTGGCTCGGCCTCGTTCATTACCTCGTCGTCCTCAGACCGCAGTCGCAGCCGTCGGGACTCAGAGACATCGGTATCAACTACTTCGTCCATGCACGGTAGGAGCGGAGCTCTGGTAGTGTCTAGAATGCGTGTGGATATGAAGCTTCTGGAAGACGCCAAGGCCAGCCGCAATAACTGCAGTATGTCAAGCACTGCGAGCGAAACGAGCTTCGACAGCTCCAACTCGTACTGCATGGACCGTCGCAGTAGCGATGCGCCGCGCTACGGCTCGTTAGATGAGGAGGTGGTGGAGACTCTGGACACCACACAGATGCTTCGCTCTGCTCGCGGCATGCCGCCTACGCTGGTCAGCCAGAACGGCCGGCCAGTTCCGACCGTCGAAGCTGTAGAGGACTCGATCGCGCAGCAGCGATACCTCCTCAAGGAAATGCTGTCACAAGCAAAGACTTATCAACAGCAGACGCGGACGTAGACACATGCTTCTGAAATCTGCTTTCCATTGGAAGAAAGTCTCGAGGCTGCGGCCCACGGAGGAAATGTGGTGCCGCCAAGCCACCTTAGTAAATTGCGTGTCATTGCAGTGGAAGTGGATCACTAGCGGAAGCATTGAGTAGTTTGTCGTGAGTATTTATAATGAACTCGTGAGTGTACCGATATGAACTCCTTGACTTCATCATGCCAGCGTAGCAAGGATGCCACATTCGACGGGAATGAAAGCATCGTGTATCTGACATGTTGGGCGTTTATAACGTGTCCGATCGGCTTTCCATTATGGATGGGTCACAGCATTATCTTTCGACGAGTAGTGTTACCAGTAGAGTGCAACAGACATTGGAGTCTTATGCAGCGCTGAAATAGTGCGTCTTCATATCCGACCTAAGGTCGGAAGACGCGAGGACGAAACCGCAATATGCTTAGAAGCTTCCAAGGACGAACGCTTTTGGCAAAAGTGCGCGGTAACGAGAGCACAATCGATTTTACTCAAGGACGGACACGATGGCGTACTGCGGGTCTGTCGGCAGTGTCAACGTGCTGGCAATCATGAGCACGGACCTGTTTGACGAGTCCCAAGAGAACCCGTTTCTCCTTGAACAGCGGTCGCCATCGCCGCCCAAGCAGAAGGTGGAAAGTCCTCGATCGTCGCAACGAGTGCTCTTCAATAAGGGAGCTGAACTGCCGCCGGGTGATTCACAAACGGAGTACAATTATCAAGCACCGGGTACCAGTTCTCCGTTCAAGTTTTCACCACACTCTCAACCGGTGTCACCTCAATATTCACCTGGACGTACGGCCTCCTTCTCCTCTCCGCGTAGCATTCTCAAGCGACTTGTTAGCTACGACTCGGATGTGTCTACCATTTCATCAACCCGAGATCAGCAGCAACCTCAGCAGTCGATGGACCCACTCGTGACCGACTCGGAATTGCACAAGCTGTTATATTCCCTGACTCGCTTTGGGCTTGCGAACGGCGCGGCGGAACCAACTCAAAACCAGCCTCCTAGCTCAAATCCATTGTGGTTTCGCGGAGGAGCTCCAAACGGCGATGCATTCACTCCGGTATCAGACATCCACGATAGTAGAGACGAAGACGAACGCCGTGCATCTCGCGCCAGCATGGCCAAGCGGAGACGTTCAAGCAAGAAGCAGTCCTGCGTGCGCCGTCAGGATCCTATGAGCGGATCGCGTGGATCCGTCACGTTTGCGACTGTGAAGAATCTTTTGCGCGGAGGCGGAGTCGCTGGCCGTACAGCTCTAAAGAACACACCTGACGTCCAGCGCAAGAAGAGTATGGGCACGATTTCGTCGCGCCTCAAGGTTAACCAGAAGTTTGTGCGACCGACGATCAACACCGACGCCTACCACCGAGTGTACGCCTTCCTTACCCTGAGCTAGCTGTTATTTGTGCGCTAACATGGTGTCATGTTTTCACTCGAGTAGGAGCAACATGAAGCTAGGCACGAGTCCGTTGAAAGTGCAGACCAAACACGTCGCATTTTCCGACCGGTGGGATAACGATATTTGTGATCGTGAGGAGGCCGATGTAGGCATGCCTCCTCCGAAGGGCCAGCTCAAGCGCAATTCGTTCATCACGCTGGAAACCTTGGACAAGATCGGCACCCGTGCTGCGTGCCCTGTGCATCTCATTGATGTAGAGAAGCCCGACTATTCTACTGTAGGTGCTCGCGTGGACAGCTACAACCACGTTCGTAGCCCGAAACGCGGACTCCGCCGTCCGTCCACCTGGCTCGCTGGCGCTGCACTAGATGCGCGCGTGGCTTACTACGAGGAACACCCTGTCGAGCAGTAGACTAGCGATAAAGGTGCAACAATATTATTATGGGCGTTTCTGTATACCTGATCGCTTGAGTCGGGCGTATTTGTCGTTGAAGTTGACCGTTAACCTCTGATTTTAATCAGCGTTTTGGTGTTCGAATCTTGGTCTCACAAAGCGAATGGTATTGTGAATTCCGCCTAAAATGGAGTATTCTGGGCGGCAAAGCAAATGTGTCGAGTCTTTCACATACAAAACGCAAGTCACAAGAAAATCGCGCCACATGAAACCATATGTTTTCTTGGCTCTCAGGACTCGTACTTAGTGGGAATCCCCAGCCATCAAGGGCTTGTGCGATTGGCGGAGATTCGGCTATCTGGAGATTGAACCTACCGGTCAATCCAATTTTGACTAGAACTCGCAATATCACCACAGGTCTAATATACCGGTATGTAGCTTTTTTTTCTTCTCAGAAATGCAGGCACTGCACACTCAAGTAAAGTTTGACAAACGCATTAAAGACAGTGGGAAATGTATACAGCAAGAAAAAGATCGACACTATTGGAGTGTCAAATCAGGCGTGTGGTTCACTTCATTCGTGAGCGACACACGCGGTCCCTCGTGGGGAGGGTGGACCTCGCCACTTTTCAGCATCTCCTCGTACGGTACAGCTGGCCCTTACGCCTCAGTCGATTCGCTGGAAGAGTATCGTGACTGCTAGTGGCTGCTAGCGGTTGTATCTCCCATACTAGTGTTCGCATCAAGTCTGCTGGACAACGGGCGGCGCATCCGGCTGCTCCATTCGGTGCTGACGTCCACGGTAGCTGTTGCCGTACTTGCCTTCGCTGTGAGCCATGCACATTCCGTTGCGCTGGGCCCACTTGGAGCAACCACTCGAGTGACCACAGCGGCGACCACCACCATGTGAGCGACAGAAGCCGTCGCCCTGCGAGCTCTTGGTGCAGCCTTCCACACGGCAACGTACGCCTCCACCATGGGCCTTACACATGCCGCGCGACTGCGCTGCCTTCACGCAGCCGTCAACCGTACAGCGCTTGCCACCTCCGTGAGTAATGCACAAGCTACCGCTCTGACTAGCACGGGAACATCCTTCGACACTGCACCGTCGACCTCCTCCGTGGGCCTTGCACAGTCCTCGTGAACGAGATAAGTTCTGGCAGCCTTCAGCTGTACACATCTTCCGGCGTTTGCCCTTTGTTCCTGAGCTCGAGCTCGCAGCCGTCGGCGTACTTGTTACACCCATGGTCGAAACGCTGCTGAGCGCGGCGGCTGCTGCCAGCATCTTGGCTTGACTCTCTCCGTCGTCCGAGTAGGCACTGCTGATACTTTCCTCACGAGCACGTAGTGGTCTTGATGGGAGCGTCGTGTACTTGGTTTCTATCTGCCCACTAGACGGCAGCAGCATCCCTTTATTAGGGTTTAGAGCTTCCTGTGAATTTAAATCACGACACAGGGACGCAATGTCCTCCAGGAGCGGGCGCGGTCCACGCGTCGTCACGTACGCTGCGTTCTTTGGGTGTTGTCTCTGATCATGTATATCTGGTGGGGGTGTCGGCAGCAGCGCGTCCTGTAGCCGTCGCATGTCCATGCTGTTCGTGTCCATAGGCGTCGGTGTGTCCTTGTTAAAGTCATAGGGCGACGGCAAGAGCGTCACGTCTGGCGTCGGAGTTCTTAACTGACTCATCCACTCCTCCATCACACAGGAGAAAGGTGCAGACGGCGCCCCCACGGGCCCGACGGGTGGCTGAGCCGGGCTTGCAAGATTCTGCGCTTGGCGCGGCGGGCGCAACGGACGAATCGTGTCCACAACAGGGCTGCGTCCTACAGGCGTCGGGGTCACGCCGACTGCGGGCGTGAGCGGCGTGAGCATACCAGGAGAGGGTAATGACGACAGGGCGGGGGATGGCGCCGAGCGGAAGGAGCTGGACGCCACGGCGGCGGACGGCACGAGGTCTGGACTGGGGAAAGCAGCTTCACGCGCTGCGGCCTCGTAGTCCAGAGGTGACGGGTGAGTGACTGCAGTGGCGTTTGGTGCGGTGGGAATGGTAGCCGAGGCGGCGGCCGAGCCCGGCGTGAGACGCTCATACTGGACGACCGGCGCCGCATGGGTGGCCGGTGTAATTCGCTCGTACTTGACGCCAGGGTAGAAGCTGCTGGAGCTGGAGTGGTGGCTACTATGGCTGTGACTGTGCGTGTATCCTGCGGTGGCTGAGCCCGTCGCGTTGGCGTAGGCGCGTGCCTCGGCGCCGCTGAGACGCTGATGGTGTTCGTCGTGTTCGTCCTTGCGTTTCCGGCCGATGAGCGAAAGGAGCTCAAAGGGGCGACCAAGCTTCTCTCCCAGCGGCATCTTCGGCGGTGGTTAGTGAGCTAGACTCTCGCGTGTTGGTGTGTCCTGGCCTGGCGATGAGCGTCTTCCGTCCTCGTGTTTGACTGCGGTGCGGGCGTTCTGCAAGCTTCCTGAACTGAAACTGAGTGGGGGCCGGCCTTGTCCACGGCAAATCGTACCATAATGATTATCTTATGTTATTGTTAATAAAGAAATTACTATTTAGAGGTGAACCATTGTATCACACCGGTGGCTCTCACAGTCAGTACTCGACAACAACGAACTCATATTCATCTCTTTACACGAGGAATCCGCTGTCAGCGTTGTTGCATTCGTTTTCGCGTCAATTGGTTGAGACGACGAACTTTTTGTTTAGCATAGATAACTTCCTTTTAAAGGCTATAATTCCAACGACGATTGGAGGAAGATGGGAAAACATGTGGAATCAGGCACAATAGGCTTCCAAGTTCTAAATACCAAAATTCTAAAGTTTTAATAATAACCGTTTGCCTACATGTATGTTGTACCAGTACGCATCCAAAATGCATTCTGTTTCTTCTTTGGTCTAGACTAAATAGATATGTTGTAAATAATGCATGTAGTCCATTGACAGCGCAACATGTATTACATGTGCAAGTACAGTCTATCATTGCATTCGATTAAAGTGGCCTCCGTCTCAAGAGTTTTGAAAGTTGGCGAAAAAATCAAAGATTTGTTCGGGTGATCAGTTCTTTCCTCGTGGCCCATCGACCCACGACTCGTGGGTCGATAAACATGTAAAACACCTGCGGCACCAGGTTTATACCTGTACGAAATAGACTTCCGTCTCAGCGCGTTTTGTTTGCAAGGACTGCAAAAATCTCTTCTTACATAAGTTTTAAACCGGTGAGTGGGCCCATCCAGACTTCTAAAGACTCTGCGAGAATCTCAGCAGTGCACGGGGCATGTTGTAACTTACAACGTGCACACTTGCATGTTGTACAGTAAGTGTGCTTAAGCAGTGAGACATGCTGAGAAACCAGGAACTGCAACATGGACAACCTGCCCGTCACGGGCTGCCCAAGAATTATTTTAATTAAAATAATACATATAATAGAAGTTCGGACGAACTACACAACGCCTTTTCACTGATATCTTGCCGTTAAAGGGTCGGCAGACTGCTGACAGCAAACAATTTTGACCGGTGGTGCGAGGGAAACAGAATTCAGTGCTGTTGCTCTTGCCACTATCGTTTCCTGGATATTCGGCGGGAGCACCGCATCGTTTACTATCGGAGCTTCTGTATCACCACCCTAACCCTTAATCGATGATCAGTCCGACGACACGAATTCTAAATCGACCTTTCTAATTTAGAATATATTAATAAATCTAATTTTAATTAAGGGTAAAGGGGTCTCTGGTTATAGGGTTAGCCCTTTTAAAATGGCTAAGCTTTTAAGCCTATTAGGAGAACGCCTAACTGACACTAAAACAATACAGCCTTGGCACAATCCGTCTGCGTCGGCACCACAACCACAACAGAGTGCAGTGCCAGCACAATAGATTGCAGCGTCTGTGTGCAGCTCGGGAAGTGCACAAATGGGGTGGCCATGGGCAGGAACCAGCCAATCAGCACCCTCTAAGCAGTCATGTGGCGCACAGAACTTTGAAGAGCTGAGCGACGTCATTCTCCCTCACCAGCGCGGCCAGAGCCATCATACCGAAGTGCATGGGTTGGCGAGAAAAAGCCGTCGACGTTGCTCCAGTGGAGGCCGACTCAGTCCTCGAGGACATGAAGGCCTTCGATATTGACAAAGCTCAAACCCTCGCGTGCACCATTTGCAGCGAGGGCGACCACAAGATGCGTTACACGCTTCTCGTGCGAAGTTCGCAAGCCTGCGCCGAGATCAGCGAGCTCAAGTGCGCCTGGAGGGGCAAGATCGTCACGTGCTTGAAGACGGAGCACGCAACGATCTTAGAGTTTGGAGGCCACAACACTCCCATGTCGTCGCCCAAGCGCAAGCGGCTGGCCTCGACGCAGAAGGCGTTCTGCCGCGAACTGGCGAACAATCATCTTTGTCCGATGCGGATCCGTCACGCTCTTTCGCGAGAATTCGCTACGCCATTGGAGGAACTTCCCTCCCAGAAACATTACAAAACTATGTCACCACTGCGGGGCACTTGCCTTGAGAACCACGACCGCGTCGAGAAATTACGCGCGTAGATTCACGACCACGCGTTCACCGGGTCAGAGCCGATGACTCCGACATTTACGTTTGGCTGGGAGATGAAGAATGGAGGAAGACCCGTAGGAGGCAACGGCTCCGACGACAAGCTTTTCGTCGTGGGCTTATCAACCAAGGCGTTGATGTTACGTTTGATGGTGTCCCCCCCAAAAGAAGTTTTATCTTGCATTTAGATGGAACCTGGAACCTACAAACTAAACCAGCGCAACTACCCAGTGTTGGTGGTGGGGGTGTCCGATCGCTCGCGTCGATTCCAGGTAGTGGCGCTATTCGTAATATCTCAAGAGATTACGGCCGTTTTCAAGGCTGCCCTACGCTCCCTACGCCGCTTGTACTACTGGATCACTTAATGATCTAGTAGTACAGTACGCAATGGCTGACGGCGACAAAGGACAGTGCATAGCTCTTGCCGCCGTATTCGGAGCCAACTCTGCCTACCAGTTCCTCATGTGCTTCATTCACGTGATGAAGAAGGTTCAGACGGCGATTAAGCCGTTCTCCTCAGACGCGTCGCCTCTTATTCTACGCAAAACCTACGATCTACACTTTACTCGGACCAGAACGGAATTTTTGGCGCTGCGGTATGCAATGGTAAAGCGCTGGGTGCGTTACTCGGGTCTAATCCTTTTCGCCAAGTACATGTGTGGGCAGGGGCCCCTAGCGGGTTCGCTACTACGAATAATCCCGCGAAAACATTCAACGCAGCACTCAAACGCGACTATACACTGCGCAGAATTCTAAAGATGGGATCCCTACTTCGAGAGCTGAGTGCGTGCTGCCAGGACCAGTCGAGCAGCGTGCGGGCATTTGAATTTGGGGTATGCCCCGCACAAACCCTCGCGCGACGAGTGCAAGAGCTCCTGAGTGTCGCGGTAGGGCAAAACCTCGATGGGTTGGGTGCTGACAGCCAGAGTACAGTCCGGGTGATATCCCGGCCGGCCCCGCGCTTGATGGTGGCGCCTAACAAGCGCAGCGAGGAAGGTATCATTGGGTCGGCGCAGGTTGGCGCGATCTACGCGCGTAAGGACATGTAACGACAGGCAATACTGCCCTTGTGGCTACTGTTTTGTTTTTGGCACCTGCATCCACGTTAGGTTTTTGCACTATGGGCTACAGCTCACGTCGACAGTAGTGGACGAGAGGTTTTGGTGAGCAGGCGCAAACGCAAACGTGGGCAAGTTGCTGTGTTGAACGGCCCCGGGAGACCCCTTCAGATTAAGCCGGCCTTAAGTTTGGAGAAATCCAGTGCTTTATTTTTAGCACATACATATTCTTTGACAGCGCCATCTTTCCATACGTGACGTTGACGCATGTACGTACGTGAGGATATTTCGTTTTGTGTAGTATCCGCCCTCGTACTGGTGAATTCAGGTCGAAGAAGAACTAAAACGAAAACTTCCGCTACCGTGTATCGTGGTTGAAGAGTTTAAGAAGAGGAAATTAATTTGTAATCTACATGTGCACGATTATTGCGCTTACTGGACCTTCAATCACTCAAATAACTCGTTTAGCATGTATTTGCAAATTGACATTAGGTAGAAGTCTATTCTTACAACAGATTAAGGCCATTCTGCAGCGGCAACTTTTACCCGTCTTGGTCTTGGCCTCGGGTGTAGTCTGGTTCCTGCCAGCACTCGTCACACGCGCACAAGAACCATATCTCGTTTCCACAGTTAAAAGTAATCTGATATCCGGCCTTAACATCCTTGATCATCTTCACGAGTACTTTGACACGTGAACGCGACTGCTGCTCGATGAACGCGACGTTCGGATCGCTCGCGTGAGAGATGAAGCGCGTAATATGCCGCACCTCAGCGCATCCCCGTAGACGTAGTTGTTTTCTTTGATTTAGCGTTGTACAGCAGTGTATACCCGCTGTTCTGCATAATGACCTGGGCTGGCTGCCCCGTCACCACCACCGGAAACTTACTCAACTCGCCGCTGTACTCTCCGACGACGTCGCCAATACCCAGGTTTGTAGTTGTATAGATATCAAGGACTACGCGGCCAGTATCAAACAGCTTTAGGGTCGTAAGTAGCCGCGGCGCGTTGCCGCAAAGCGCTTTAAGGTCGCACGCATTGGGAGTGCAGAACGTCTTGGTCGCGACGCTCTTGCACACATCCCAGAAGCAACCCCCTGCGCACTTGCTGGCGTCAAATTCCCGAATGTCGGAAAGGTGACGCCGTTCTTGCACCGCGTGATCTCCTCGACTCCTTCAGGCCGCGGCACTTCTTTTAGTATAGTGCGAATATCTTGGGCTGTGGGCTGTGGGTAGGTTGAGCGTCGTGCGTGTAGTTTTTTTCAGCCGCAATTTTACCTCCGGTGAGCGTAGTATACTTTGCTTCTGAACAGCTTTTACTGTTTTTGCGTGGTAAATATGAGAGCCGCTGCCGGTAATTGCACACTTAGCAAGATCGTGTTTCTTTCGCGATCTTGGGGTGTACCACTGACCGTTCCGTTTCTTCGCCTGGTGGTGGATCTTAGATCGAGCGTAGCGGCTAGGAATTCAGCGTATGTAGTTTTCGGCCTCCAACAGTTTGTCCTTGTCCACAGTAGTATCGGTACTCGACATGGGTGCAGCTGGCGTATCGTCCTCGTCTGCTGAGGACACCAAATTAATAACAATACCAATAGAAGTCTTCTGACCTGGTTCCTGCGTTGTTGAACCTCTGTTTGATGCGTAGGTGGGTCTGCAGGAGGTGAGGCCACGGTCAAGTCCCACGAATGAGTCACGGGCGACTGGAACGGCTACGGATCAAGTTTCTCGTTGTCGTACTCATCCAACAGCGGGCTCTCGGGGACAATCTCCTCACGCATATCTCGAAGGGCCTGCCGTACTGACGCCATCGACGCGTCGACTGGCTGTTCATGTGCCACCTTATGTCTGCTGGATCGCGATGGAACGGATAATGAACCATCCACGAGCCGCTACGTGCGAATTTTGCGCCACTTCGTAGCCTCTGTCTCTAGCGGATTACCATAGCGGTCGGCAAGACGCTTGACCATCATGTCGACCGCCAAGATCTCCTCCGTTTCCACAGATACGGGAAACTCCATGCCTTTGGTGTCTTCGACCCGGGTGACGACTGCGTAGCGGTGGCCGTTTGGGTCTTCAGTCACGAAGGCCCGGCAGAAATACTCAAGCAGCAACAGAATCAGGACAGCTGCGTGTACCTCGCCCGGCGGTGGAACGTGAAGAGAAGACAGAAGAAGGCGACCCCGTGGAGCATCAACGCTGGTTTGAGGAGGAGGCGCATCGCGAAGATCTTGTCGACAATACCGCGGTTTCCAGATTGGAGTGTGAGGAACTGTAGCAGAAGATAGGACTGCGGCTAAACGTGCGCGTGATACAGAAAGAGCCCGATTGAGGCGAGCTGCTATGACGAGTTCACAGAAACAACGGACACGAGCGAAAGACGCGGAGAGGAAGCGGTTGCGTAAAGCTAACAGATCCGAATACCAGGTTACCCGATACCGCAGTCGAGATGCCGAACAAGCAAGGGTACGCCGTAGTAAAATGATGCCAGAAGGCCTCGAAGATCATCAAGAATACCTTCGAAACGCGCAATCCAGTCACAGATCCACAAGTACAGAGGAAGAGCGTCAAGATGCGAGGGTTCGTGATGCAGCCGCGCATAGGTCTCGAAGGGAAGCCATGACGGAAGATCAGCGAGAGCAACAAAAGGAAGAAGAACGGTTTCGTAGGCGTTCTCGGCAGTATAAGAAGGGCCTCGCACACCACGAGGATTTTGATCCTTCCAGTGTGGCCGGTGGTCGTCATTACTTCACGCGCTATACGGACGAGAACCGGGACAGCGAGCGGGTTTGTCGCTATTGCAACGCTTGGAAATTTCCAGAGGAGACGGACAGATGCTGCTGTCGAAACGGACTGGTGTTCGTTCCATCATCACGGGAAGCCTCGAACGCTCTTCTAACGCTTTTCGAGAACCCGACCTTCATGCGAGGAATTCGAGCCTACAACATCGTATTCGCGTTTACTTCCATGGGAGCTTCGCGGTCTCAACCACTCAATGTTGACGAGAGCGTGACAAGAGGCGGCGTCTACAACTTCCGCGTACAGGGGTCAGTGTGCCACCGCATGGGATCGTTACTACCTCCTCCTTTCGGACGCGCAATGTATGCCCCGGTGTATTTCAACGACCCAGACATGGACGCCCGTGTGAGAAGTCGTATGAACATGACGCAAGGGCTTGATGGAGCAATTGTTGAAACGATTGACCGAGTTATGGTGGCGCACAACCCTTACACGCAACAGTTTATCAGCGCACGTAACCTGCTGATAAAACGTGATTGAGAAGCGCATTCAGCTGCCATCAGGGACCACGAGCGGCGACGCGCGGCAGGTGAAGATGTCGATGAACATGACCCATCGTTAGCCTTGAGAAATTTTCTCCCAGAAGGGGATCACTTCAGGCTCCGTTTGCACGTTACACGGAACGCGAATCCGGGTACTCATAACACCCCAACTGCATCGGAAGTGGCGGCTGTTGTGACCGATACAAACGCGGCTGAGCATAAGGATATTACCTACACACGACTGAAGGAGGTCTGGAACGCATCTTCGAGGCAAGCGTAACGTACGACCCGCTGCAGTATCCTCTCCTCCCGCCGTATGGAGAAAATGGGTGGACGTACGACATCCCATACGTTGGGAATCCCGTCGATCGCCACGGTGACCCGTTAAAGATGTCTACTTTTACGATCGGACGGGCAGTAACTCGCTTATTCTGCGGGGTGGTCGTCTGACGCAGCAATACTGCGTTGATCAATGGGCCAAATGCGAACAGGAACGCCTACGCTTCATAAGAAGAACCAGCTTCAGTATCGGTTGGAGACGCTTCAGGACTCACGGACGCGTTACATAGAAATTCACAGAATGGCAGCTGAGTTGCGCAGGACTCGGCGAGGCAACAACACGGAGCAAGAGTCGGCCGAACCAGAGGCAGGGGAGCTGGGACGCAAGATCATCATTCCTCCTAAGTTTACTGGTGGTCCCCACTACATGTACCAGCGCTTCTTGGATGCCATGGCTATCGTCCGAGAAACAGGAGCCCTCAACCTGTTCATAACGATGACATGCAACCCCAACTGGCCTGAGATCAAGGAATATCTACGACCTGGTGAGAAGGCGTCCGATCGACCGAACATTGTGGCTCGGGTGTTCACGCAAAAACTGAAAGCTTTTAACAAGGATCTCGATGAAGGGTTCTTGGGGATTCAAGCCGCCCGAGTCCATGTAGTGAAATACCAGAAGCTTGGCCTCCCCCACGCCCTTTACTTCTCATCCTGAGGCCACAGGACAAGCCCGCTACTGCTGAGGACGTCGACAAACTGGTGTCCGCGGAACTCCCGGGTAAAGAGAAGCACCCCGAGTTGTAGGAAACAGTGATTTCCAATATGCTGCACGGACCCTGCTGTCAACAAAACCCGAACTGCTCTGCATGAAGAGCGGTCAGTGTTCCAAGCAGTTTCCAAAGCCGCTTGCGGACGAAACGGTGGTTGTTCCCGACAAATACCCGAAGTACAAGCGTGGCCGACGTCCGGATGGATTTTTGTGCCACAATGGGAAAGTGTGGGACAACGCGACAATTAATCATGGGTGGCCCCCTACAATCCGTTCCTGTCGCAGAAGTACAACTGCCACATCAACGTCGAGGTTTGTGCCACGAACAAGACCATCAAGTACATCTACAAGTACGTCTACAAGGGCTCTGACATGATGACAATCACTATTGAGGGCGAAGAGATTCGGTTCACTGGGACGCATGGTACATGTATCTCCGCAAGACCCTTAACGGTTCTACATGCGACTTCTCCTGTGTAATCGACGCTCGCCTAAGTCGTTTGCGGATCTCCGGACGGTTGATGGTACGGAGCACCCTACATATCAGCAAGCCGCTTTGGCTCTTGGGTATCTGAAAAAAAAAATGACGACAAGTGGATACACTGTATACGCAAAGCCACCGAGGTCGAGATGCCGTACCAGCTACGCCAACTTTTCGGGATCATTTTGGTATACTCGATGCCTGGTAACGCCAACGATCTATGGGACAAGTTCAAGAAGGATATGTCAGATGCACGAAGCATTGAGGAAAGAGACGCGGACCTTCACATTGAACGCGAGGAGGGGGTGCGTCTTCGCATGGCGGAGTACAAGGCGTTGAAGAACTTGGCTCATTACTTGGCTTCGAACCAAAAGTTCCTCGAAACGTATGGTCTACCTGCGTTGTCGATTACGACGGTATATCCGCTCAAGTGGACGGCCAGGGCACAACGCCAGTGGATGTTGTTCAGCAAGAGATTGACGCATCCCCCCAGAACGAACTGGAGCATGTTACGGAGCAGGCGAGCCAGTTGAACGACAACCAGAGAGAGATTTTTGACCAAGTCATTGCGGCAGTGAACAGACCGATTGGAGGGAGAAGCTTTCTTTTTGGATGGCCCGGGCGGAACAGGAAAATCATTTCTGCTCGTGCAAATACTGGCTCACGTTCGGATGCAACGTAAGGTTGCCATCGCTGTTGCATCGAGTGGAATTGCAGCTACCCAGGTCATACCGCGCATTCGACGTTCCGGATTCCCCTCAAACTTACAGAGACGTCGACGCGCAGTCTTTCATGGCAGAGCCAGAAAGCTGAATTGATTCGTAGGGGCATGTTTGATCATCTGGGACGAAGCGCCGATGATGAATCGCGCTTGCTTCGAGGCGGTGGACAGGTCGTTTCGGGATATTATGAAGAATGAGCTGGAACCGTTCGGTGGAAAGATAATGGTGTTCAGCGATGACCATCACCAGATTTTACCTGTACAAAAAAGGGTGCTACGCGTGCCGAGACGATTGAAGCTCATCTCCACTTTGGGAACATTTGCGTCAATTGCGTCTTACCGAGAACATGCGTGTCCGCACCGCTCCAGATGCGTCCAGCGCAGCAGAGTTGGCAGAGTTCTCGGAATTCTTACCTCAAATTGGAGAATGTCGTTATCCTGTCAATTCGGAGATCGGCGACGACGACATATGTCTTCCCAGTGATATGTGTATTATTCCAGAAGAACGGGGGCAAGATATTGCATCTGACGATGAAGACGTGGACATGGAGCCTCTCAAATTTCACATTACTTCCTCCTGTGGATGACCAACACGAGCGAGACTTTACCGAAGTTGGAGAAGACCGACGGACCCGCAACGTCAACGCACTGATTGATGCGGTGTACCCTGGCGTTGATGCCAATAGTTTGCCCTATGAATACTTTGTTGAGCGGGCCATACTAGCTCCCACAAATGCAATTGTTTGGCGTATCAACGACATGGTTGCGGAACGACTGTCGGGTGAAACGTGGGAATATCTCTCGGTGGACGGCCTTGAAGGGGTCGCGGACCCAAATATGTTTGAGCAGGAGTTCTTGAGCTCTCATAACTTCTCTGGTATCCCCCCCACAGGATTATTCTAAAGGTTGGGACACCCATCAGCATGATTCGAAATCTGAACAGCGACGCAGGACTTTGCAACGGAACTCGACTTCGGGTGGTATCATGTGGCGTTGTCGAGAGTGACTTCAAGGAAGGCGATCAAGATTGCTGTGGGCCCAGAGGCCATCGACGAGGACGGAAATGTGCATACCAAGAATATAGAGTACAGCGAGATCTTTGGGACGCGGAGTTGGTAGGTCACGCAATACATGTAATATATATATAGCTTTGATTTTAGTATGTTTTTTTAAGCTGCCGCAGTGCAGCGGAGGCGGCCAGCTCACGCTACACCAAACATCCATGCTCTAGCGCCCGCGGAGCGGGCGCCCAGAGTGCTAGTTCTACGTTAGTTACCATGAAGAGCTATACGACCGAGAGCGGCGACGTACTACTCCCGTTTTGATTCAAGATGGGAGATCTTTACCGTCTTTGAGTGGGAGTGTGCATTCGGTAGCACTGACAACCATAAGGATAGAGCAAAGTGGTTCTTTCTTCCATAATATGTACAAAGATGCACACATACCTTACCCTGCTGAATATACCTCCTCTTCAGCCGCATGCGACTGAGAAGGACTCGAAGTTATTATATCAATGAAGTTCGCTACTGAAAATGTGCACAAGCACAACGAAGACATGCATGAGATTGCAGCGTAGTCTTTTCTTTTGATATGACAATGTGCGAGTCTATGTTTTAGTGAAAGGCCTGCCGCATTATGAAGAACAATCAACCGTACTCTCGCTCGGGTAATATCAGGAGTCTGAGATAAATCGTTTACATTATAAAGTGTGCTCTTTTTGGGCGGAGACATGTACACCAAAATGGTCGTTATCTACCGAATAGCGGCTCGGGAAGGTCGATGATCAACCTGTTGTTTAAGGCGTCCATTGTCACCAAGGACAAACTGGATCGGAGAACACAGCGAGCATTAATTAGGCTCACTTCAGGCGGCCAATGAATAAGCTTGATATGAAGACCCGAGTCGGGCTCCTACCCTTACAAGAGAAATACATTTTTAGAGGAGCCGGGCTCTCGTAGATGTCGTGCTTCCTTGTAAAGCAATAACCCAGTATATCAGTTTGGGGGAGAGCGGGTCAAAGGAAAAGTGACCGCCCCCACAGTTCAGATGGATGAAAGCTTCTAGAAGATTTAACAGCCATCCTACACCTGCACATCACATTAATATGTCTTAGCTAGTACTTAAGTACTGTTGCCTTCTACTGTACTCTAGCTACTTGATTCATTACGGTTATATTCACCCTCTCTTCAAGATGGAAAAGCCGCCGATACCGAAATTACTAATCGAACTTAAGCCATCGACAGTCGAACTTAAGGTCTCAGTTCCAAATCGGTCGGACACGTCGCAACAGGGACTGCGTTCACAGCGGCTCTTCGGGCAATTCGTTGGTCGCTGCGTGGTGGTGAACTCCCCCACGTGGAGCTCAATTAGTTCGCCAGTGCACCTGTCGTGGAGGAGCTGGGAGCGGGACTTGACCGCATTCATGTTGAGTCCCCTCCAGCCTTATCTCACGACGAAGCCACGCGCTCCTCAATCGGCTCGCTGACTTGACCCAGCTTGCATCTCGTGCTGCGCCATCCTCGCTTCGTGGTACGCCGGCTTCGCTTCCTGATGTGTCGCCTTCACCTCGTAGTGCGCTATCATCGTCTTTTGATCTGTTGGCGACGCCATCGCCGCGACGACTGCGCGTCTCACGGAGCGGGCGCTGCCCCCGGACTTCACGTTGGACCCAGGTGTGCTGGACCTGCACTTGCTGCTCGATGCTGGTGGACTTCCTCTTGGCTCTCTTGGTGCTAGCTCCCCGCGACAATCGCTTCAACGTGGAAACAATGACGAAGAGCTGGCTTCATGTGTTCTGTATGCGATTATGGCCGCACCTTCGACGCCAGAAGCTGTTGTTGATCTCCCCGAGATGAGTCTCGAGGATGCATTCCCCGACGATGATGATGAAGAAGAAGTTACCAACCGCGTCCTTCGTCATTTACGTCGTGGCTCCTCGTTTTTAGCTGCCGAGTTGCCACGAGATGATGGAGTTGATGTCTGTTCGCCTGCCGATGCGCTTCGAGCGCAGCCTACTAGTACTCATCTGAGTCTGCTGCTCCTGCTGCCCCTGTGTTAGTTACGCCGGTTGCTACACCGCACGCTACAGGACGTGTGGTCCATGACGTTCCACTTCCTACTCATCTCAAGCGTCACCCAGGTAATCGGCACCTTAGCTGCTTCGATCCAGATGCTCCGTACCACCAGCGAAAAAACTATGAGTTCGCATACTTCATGGATCGGGTGGGTGACCCACCGAATCGCGCGTATTTGGTAATGTGGAACACGCGTAAACTGGAACTGTCTTGGCGCTGGGAAGTCCGATTATTCAGATCTGATGAAGCAAGTTCCAAAACCATCGCTCATTACTGACGAGCACTGGGGCCGCTTTGAAGAATCGTACAAGCGTGAGGACATGGCTGAGTTCTTCAATTTCTTGGAGCGCGAGCGTGTACCACTGGACTACAGCTTGTTAATAAGACGGAACTCACTGGTACGACCCATGCGTCTATAACCTCGCATCAGAAGGTAGCTGATTTCGTTCACGAGAACAAATTGGAGCGTGGTTGCTATCTCGCATGTGCGCGTCAGTAGTGGCTGGATCATTGATTCGCTCTTGTGGTGCGCATTGGTCGTGGCCGCTTGATGCTGTACGATAGTTGGGAAAAAGATGAAGACCCTCCATGTGGGATGGAACCACTAATCCATCTTCTCTAGATTGAAAACCTCAAGATGATCTTCTGCATCAAAAATAAAAAAACGTTGCCTAAGTGACCACCACGTCGACGCCATACGAAGTCGGAGAAGAAACGTGCTGCCAAGGCAGCCGTGAAGTCGAAGAAGAACGCGAAGAAGAGAGCTCGAAATACGCAGTAGGATTGCTTGTGATTGGGAATATATGTGGCCATCGAGCCCCCTTTCATTGCTATCTTGGTCGTCTTCGTTTCTTCAAGCGCCGCATGCTTTTAAACTCCGCGATCAAGTCCGGTACGTGTCCTAAGTCTTCCACGGGAACCCAGATGGACTTCTCCTCACTCAACCACTCCACAAAAAATGAGTACGCCGTTGGGCCTCCGTTTGCCCAACAACCGCTGGACAAACTGGTCGATGCTGCCATCCGGGAGGACGACATCGTTTGGCCGCGACAAACGCACCGGTTTCTTGTAGGGTTTCAGCGATCCTGTTCTGAAGACTGGGTGAAAACAAAAGCGTGTTGCCAGCTTGATGTTCAATTCGTACGCGTGGTTGTGTTCCTTGCGAACAACTGTGTACGGACCAATCCACTTCGGGCCGAGATTGGTCGAATTGGGCAGGTCAGTGTGTTTGGATCCGAGGGTTGGGTGCTCAAGTTCATACGGTCACCAACTTCGGACTGTTGTTCCACACGATTTCGGTCGTACAAGTCACGCATTCGCTCCTAAACTTGAGCTAGTGCTTCGCGACAGCGGTGAAGAATGGCTGCCTGACGTTAGTGGAACTCAGTGCCTCGTCGACGCTTCGGCACGTTTTCAAGTTGTTCCGCTGCAAGTTGTAGACGGATCAGTGGGATGTATCCCAGGTCTGCTTCGAATGGAGCGACCTTGGTGCTGGAGTTCACGGTCGAGTTGACCACAAATTCAGCGTTCGCAAGGTGCACGTCCCAATCGTCTTGCAGTGGCCCAACGAAACATTGGAGATACGCTTCCAGTGTTCGTTCATACACTCCGTTTTTTTCGTCGCCTTGAGGTGTCATCGAGATCGTCACACTAAAGTCCTGGAAGAACTTCGTCTCCGGTTGAAGGTCGGGTCTCCGGTTCAGTGCGTCAGCTATGCCATTCTTCGCTCCCGGGAGGTATGAGAACGTTGACTGATACTCCACAAGGATATCGTACTAGCGTGCAAGTCGACGGTTGAACATCTTCTGATTCAAGCGGCGATGGTGCAGCCGGAAGAACAAAACCGAGGAAGTTGGAGGTGGCGGTGCGGCAGGCGGCAACAGAAGGGAAGCCAAGTGGTGGTAGATCGTCTACGATGGAGCAGCGTGCGCCACGAGACAGGAGTGCGGGTGCCGGTGTCCAGACGGGAGGAACCAACTGTTATCGATGTGGTCAGAGTGGCCACTGGGCGTACCGGTGCACCAGTAAACCGAAGTGCTACGCGTGGCATCAGATTCGGCACATCGCTAGAGACTGCACCGACAACCGAGGCCAAGGTGAGGCATGAGGAGTATTTGCAGCGTCGAGGCCAAGAGCCGAAGGGGTTAATGGGAAACGGCGGACGGGCGTAGTAACGGGGAAACTGCGTCCGGAGATCAAGCAGACTCCCCGAGAGGCGAAGGAGAACGAGACTGTGGCGCCGGACGGCGTTGTGGTATAGTTACGAGAAGTGATCAAAGGTAAGGAGCACGGTGGCTCCATCGGGGGCAACGATGACGAGCAGATGACGGAAGAAGGCAAGATGCTGGCTTCGATCAAGGTGAAGATGGATCGAGATATGGCGGTGCGTGACAAAGGGCAAGCAGCGCGCTACGTGTCTACCGTGAGGTCAGCCATGGCAGCTGTACGGTTCATGCGCAGCGACCGGGATGAAGAGCAGCGTGTATACGATGCACGTGCACGAAGTGATAAGCGTGGTGAAGAGGCACGTTCAGCTGGGGAAGGCGCGGGGATTACCAAGGAGAAGACCAAGACCGGGGAAGGCGCAAGCTCAACCACATGAACGTGACGGTAGTCGACAAGCCGGTGGAAAGCGCGGAGGTGACGGACGTGGAGCTGGCGCTGGAGGAGTCGTCCTTTCGGCGTCGAACGAGGCGACGACTGGTGATACAACCATCACCGACTCGGAGGCGTCGGGAGAGAACAACGGCGGTGGTGTGGAAGAGCTCCGTGCAGCACGGCGGAACTCTCGGAAGCAAGCTAAGCGCCAACGCGCCAAAGACGTACGAGCTCGGCGGCGCGTTGCATAGCAACGAACACGGGTCACTGGGGAGCGACAAGAAGCACGACGGCGCGATGCCGAATGAGATTTGCAGGCATGGGAAGAGAGTCGACAGCAGCGGTCGCAGCAGAATACTGACGACGACGAGAGTAAACCAACGCACGTGAGTCTGGCGAAGCACCAGCGAGGAAAGAGAACACGACGCAGAGGCAAGAAGGACGACACGGTGGAGTAGGTGTAGTCGGAAGACGAATTGCCCACGGCGTGCATGATGGTCGATTGAGTGCGGCGTGAAGTGAAGCTGGACAGTTGCGCGAGTTACGCGGTGGCGGGCACCGAGTGGACGAAGTATGACGATCGCGTGACAACGACGGCACCGGTAGATTACGTTGAAGGCATTGGTGGGTTTTGCACGATGTCGTACGTGTGTGGAGACTCCAGTTGACTACAGTGCTCAACGAGGTGGTTAGGGTGGATGCATGCATCGTGGTGAGGTGTACGGACCAATTCCTGTTAGGTGTTGACTTCATGCAGCGCCATAGCGCATCTATGGACTTCAACCGGGACGAAGTCCGCTACAGCGAAGAAGGGTGCGCCATCGTGATCCCGTGCTGGACGAGTGGTGAAGGATATAACGCGAGAGTGGCGAATGCGTATGATACGCAGGACGTGCATTACTGGCAGTACGGTGATGCCAGTCGAAGTGCGGTGACGGCGAAGGAGGGGGAGAAGGGTGCGTTCCTTTCACGTATAGACTGGGCACTGTGATGTTGGCGGCGACAGTTGATGACGAAGAATGGTCGAGCGCTGGTGCCAGCCATCAACTCGAGTAGTAAGGAGGCTAGGCTACCCAATAAGAAGGAGCTCGGTACGTGGGTACCTGTCGACGATATGACTATCTTGTCAATGAACAACGAGTTGGATACGGAGTGTGTGAGTAAATGGTTGAATGAATTAGGGGATGGTCAGACACCACTAACTAATGAGGACGAGGTGCGCATTGGGGTAGAAGATTTGGGAGCACGAGCGCTGATGTTGAAGCTTTTGCGGATGTATCGACATCTGACGACGAGTACTGGAGATTCCCCATCTGCAACGGCTGTACCGGTGTTTCCTCATATCGACACAGGAGACACAGCACCGACCATGCTGAAACGGAGGCGACTGGCGCAGACGGGGATGGTATCGTGGAGGAGAATGTCAACAAAATGCTGAACGCAGGAGTAATCGAGGAAGGGAACGGCGTGGGGCTTTCCGGTAGTTCTCGCGCGCACGATAGATGGAGAAGTGCGCTTTTCTGTCGACTACAGGGCGTTGAACAAGGCGATAAAGAAATACGTGTATCCTCTTCCGAGAATAGACGAAACCTTAGAGGCACCTGATGGAGCTACTATTTAAGACACTGGATCTAAAACGGGGTATTGGGGTATAATGGTGGCACCGGAGGATCGCACCAACACTCATTATGGGCTCCGTATCAGTCTCAACCACCGTTCTTGTGGATGATCCCACGACGTCCGTCTCCAGCCGCTTACACTCCACTGCCGCGATGGGTTTCACACCACCACCCGACCGCGTCGTCACTTCCACGGCACTGTTCATTGTTTCGCCAGCTCCTACTCCCTGTTGTGCTCACCGGTTGCGACTCTGCGGCCAGCACCGTTCTTCGTCTGGTTCTCCCTCGTTTTCCTATCGCCACCAGTACCGTAGACACAGCTGGTGCCCTAGAAAGCGCGTCAGCCACCACGTTAGAACTTCCCGGCCGGTACTGCATGTCAAAGTCGAATTCCTGAAGAGTTATCGCCCATCGATGTAGTTTCCCAGTCAGATTTGGACTCGTCATGAGCCATTTTAGATCCGCATGGTCGGTTACAATTGTAAATCGTCGCCCATATAAGTAGGGTCTAAATAGCTTAATAGTCCAAACAACAGCGAGGCACTCCAACTCGGTTATTCCGTACTTGCTCTCGTTTGGAATGTTCACCTTGTTCGCATACACGATGGGCTGCCACCTGTCGCCACCGTCCTGCATAAGACACGCACCCAAACCCACGTGGCTTGCATCTGTTACCACACGGAGGCAGTCGAAAGTCCGGATACCTCAAGACTGGTTTCGTCGTCAACACCTGCTTCACTTCGTCAAACGCTGCGCTCTGCAGTTGACCCCATTTCCAATCCATACTTTCCCGCAGTAGTTTAGTGAGAGGTGCCATCATCGTCCTGAACTCCGGTACAAATCGTCGATAATAACCCGCTAAATGCACGAGCCTCTTAACCTTGATCGCATCTTGAGGTTTACGAAATTCGCGCATAGTCGTTCTAGGGGTCGAACACCGTCTCCACTAAGTTCGTGCCCTAAGTACTCCATAGATTGCGTCGCGAACACGCACTTCTTCAACTCCAACGTCAACCCTGCGGCCAATAATCTCTCCAAGATTCGCCAACTCGACCACGTGCCGCTCAATTCCACCCCAAGTGAACACCACAATGTCATCTAAGTAGACCAGGCAAGTAGTCCACGTAAGCCCTCGTAGAACGCTATTCATGAGTCTCTGGAAGGTAGATGGCACATTTATAAAGCCAAATGGCATCTTCACGAACGTATACAGTCCCTTTTTAGTTGTAAACGCCGTTTTACCGCGCTGCAGTGGTGACGGTGGACGAGCCTCACAGGGAGCAACACAGTGTCGAACCAGTGGCGGAGTGCCCGGAGGTGTATGGAGGCGAGCACGATAGCCACGAAAACCCCACGAAGGATACGAGGCCTACGAACATGACGAGCGAGACCCCTGTGTCACAGCCTTTTACCAGAGCAGCCAGACGACGGGCTGAGGAGGAGCTGCGACGAGAAGCGACGGCAGTACAAAACACTGTAGTGCTGGAGCAGGCTGTCAACGACGCGGACGAATGGAGTGCAGGCGGCTATGAGTTAACGCCGACGGTGATGCAGGGCGTGACTTCTGGAGTGGCGCAGAACACGACACGCGACGGAGATGGTGGCACTGGACGACGAGAGGAATTGACGATAGGACGAGCGCGCGTGGAGCAAGGTGGTGCGCGTTTGCAGCAACACGACAAGCTAGAGACGACGACGCGGCCAATACCAGTGTAGCCATGGACGAAGACGACGGGTGTGGCTGCGGACGCAACAAGAACCATTACGACGACACCAGCAAAGGCGCCAAAGAAGGATCGAGTGGCTACGGCGACGCAGGACGAGTTGAAACCACGACATCGGCCGACAACACAGACGACGATGCCAAAGGGAGTGACGCAGAGTGCGACGACGGAGACTGTAGCGAGGGTCGGAGCAGGTGCAGCCAAGTGTGGACCCTATACGAGGCAAGGACGATACGAGTTGGTCCACGTGATTGAAGACTACGCCACGACGGGAAGCCGCGCGACGAAGGACAAGCAATGTGGTGAGACGTCGCTAGAAGCACGTGGCGAGATCTTTCAGCTCACACACAACGACATCATCGAGGCGCAGAACGAAAGTAAGCTTGTCCAACGACTGGTGAAGAGTGGCGAACACCGATGACGAAAGGTGACGAAGAAACACGGCTTGGTGGTAATCCGGGCGACGTGTGGAGACAGAGTGGTGCTGCCGCTGAGACTGTGGGTGGTGGTCTTTAAGGAGTAGTGTGGGCTGGACACCTGCGTGTCCCTCACACGCATGCATGAGTTGCACAGACGTATTGGTGGCCGAACTTAAACGGAGAGGTGAAGCAATGGGTCCGAGGGTGTCAAGAGTGCGGAAGTCGCAAGGCGAGGCCCAGGGGGGTGGTGCCTCCATTGCGCAGTATTAGAGGGGGTGACGTGGGTGATCGGTGGGCCTTGGATGTGGCTGGCCCATTACGAGACAGCGACGGTGGACACAGATTCGTGGTAGCCGCCATGGAGTACGTGAGGCGTTATACAGTGGCTGCAACGGAGCGGCAGCGCACAGCCGAGAATGTGGCGACGTTCATCATGAAGCAGATTGTGTTGAGATTCGGACCGTCCCGAGAACTGATAACGGACGGAGCGCCCGAGCTCACGGGCAAGGGCATTGAGTATTAGGTGGAGATGATGCATTCCGAGCAGGTGAATCCTGTACCCTACATATCTTAAATGATCGGGTTGGTGAAAAGATTTCATAGGACGTGGAAGGATGTCGTGGCCACGTACTTGAACGATGAAACGCAGCGAGATTGGGACACATGGATCGACTTTGCTGTGTACTCTTACAACTATGGGCGTCATTCTACAGTGTTGCTATCTCCTAACGAGTTGATGATGGGGAGACGGCTGCATAGACCAAACGAGTTGTTACAGCGGGCGCGGGTGACGGAAGCCGGGGGACTCGTGGAGTATCACCAGCGCTTGCTGAGATAAATGGAGGCCAGTAGGAAGTGTGCCGATCAAGCACGGGGACGAGAACAGCGTAGACAAGCGAAGCACTACAATCGTGGAGTTCGCGATAAGAGGGCGTTCAGGTCGGGCGATAATTGTACCACCACGTGGTCAGAAAGCGTCCAAATTTGAGCATCAGTGGCTCGGGCCAATGAAGGCATTTGAGCCCGCGGGTTATGATTACTACCTAGTTGAACGAGAAGACGAAAACGGAGACGAACGAGAACGGTTTATTGCTCATGCATCATTTTTAGTTAGCTATTATTAGCCGACTACGCTACTAAACGCGACAGTGATTGACATCGAAGCACAGCAGGAGGATAAAGACGCGCTCGAACACGAAGAAGATGTCGCGGCGACAGGAGAGGCTGTTGACGCATGGACGGCGCCAGCAAACGCAGTGCTACTAGCACGAGGCACGAAGAGAAATGCACGAGCAGTGGAGAGTACGAGTTGAACGAGTCGACAGGACGAGGTCCTGGTGGAAGTCCGGCGACGACGACGCAGGAATGCCGCAGGACAGCACGTACTCGAATACGAGCTGCAACCTATACGACGACCAGGGCAGCGTCATGGTGGTGCCGATGAGAACAACGAGTGAAGGTGGATGTCCACTCGGGAATACGAGAAACTATTCCGAGACATAGAGTCGTGGAAGACTCTAGATTTGGGAAAGTCGTGCAACAGAGTGACGGCGGCGCCGTCTGGAGGTAACTACGTGTGCCGAGAAGTACAAGAAGATCACCGAGGAGACGGGCGATGGGTGGTGATTGAGGATCCAAGAGCAGTTAGGAGACGGAGCCGGGGTGAACGGCTGTAAGTCCAGCACTGGAGTGCCAGAAGTTCGAAGATCTACGAAGCGGGTGGGACGACTCGCCCCGTCTCGAACGAGTGAGTCTAAACGGGCTCTGACGAACGGCACGGAAGGTGTCGGGAAGGAGATAGGAGCCGACGCGTGAAGGTCAGTTGCGGTAGCCGTCGGAGGGCGAGCTGATGATCGCTCACTTTCGTGGATCACACGTGGAGACCTGCTCGGTGGAGAGTAAAGTACTGGAGAGAACGAGTGCAGTCGGAGTCGGCTCAATCGGTGTGGAGCAGACGACGGCGTGCAACGAGAACGTGGTGAACGAGCTGGTGGTGAATGCACTATCGGGTGACTACAGCTGGAAGGACGTGGAGTACAGTGGGTCGATTTTCAAAGCGGCGTGCGGTGTCTGGCGGTAGTGACTCTGGTGTTTGGTGTAACCGGGGTTGCAGTCGAGCGAAGGCCTCGCGCGTGGGATCTTGGAGGCGGTCGACGGCGTGTTCGGACGGACAGTGGTGTTCGTGAGGAAGAACTCCGAAACGGAGCAACGAGAACAAGAACGAGGAAGGAGCTAGCGCTTTATTTGAGGTTAATAAAAAGGACGAGAGCCCGGCTACTTTGCGGTAGCCTACATTTGTGTTAGTTCGAGAGTAACGTGGGCGAACTGGACACGACTTCGCAGCGGGCACTTACAACCCGCCGGCAAGCAGGCGTTACGAAGACTTGTCACAGTTTCAAGCACATTAGCTTTTGTGCTTGCTTTCACTGGCATTGGAGATAACCATGAAAGGAGTAGTCAACCGCAACTTTCTATTTTGAGTATACCTTATCATAAGCACACCACAAGAGATCACTGAACTCAGATTACGCGCACGCCTGCGTGGACCACGCAGCGTGGTTGTACTCTGTTGAAGTGGAAAGTCTAAACTTCAACACCGAGCCAGGTGGTTGTTGCCACATCAATCACCGCCTTGCTGAAGCTGGAAGCCGAGTTCGTGACTATCAGCATATTGTCCATTCCTAGCATGATTAGACCTTGCAGTCTAATGAGCACTTCACATGTTGTGATAACAGTATTGTTCTACCGTAGTAGCAGTTTGCACGATAACCCAACAGGTTTACAGTTAATTTGCTTGCTATTTTTTTTTTCATTCTCCGCTGTTCAAATTTAAAAATTTACGGCATGACACGTTCAGCTTGTCCTTGATGCCACACTCATAACTATTAATACTAACCGGCCAGATACGCATACTTCTTGAGATGTCGACACTATGTTAGACGGACGACACATCCGTGCTGGATGACATTGTAGCCGGCGTGAGAACACTGGAAACGTTGTCACCAGCCGCGTGTCCTAACAGACGTAAGTGCGTCGAGCACAAACCGTTCCGCCTGCATGAGCGGTTGCAGTTTGAAATGGTGCACCGCTTACCCCCGCCGTGGTGCGCGCAAAGCCCGCCGCCGCGGTCGTTGCGCATACAGTCTGGGACTTCGCAGAATCGAGAGCCTCCATGGAGCGCGCAAAAATCTCCACGCTGCGTGCCTTTGTTGCACCCCTGAGCGGCGCAGCGCTTACCACCGCCGTGCGATCGGCAAAACCCACCGCCTTGGGAGCTCTTACTACAGCCCGGGAACTGGCAGCGCGGTCCTCCGCCATGTGCCTTGCACAGTGTGTTGGTCTGAGCAGCCTTGTCACAACGTGGATGTTTGCAACGCTTTCCTCCTCCATGTTTGATGCACCTGTTTCCTCCTTGACTGCTCTTTTCGCATCCTTCCACCATGCATCGACGTCCACCGCCGTGGGCAATGCACAGATCCTGTGATCGAGCACGTTTGCCGCATCCGGCCACTGAGCAGAGTCGGCGTATCCGTTTGGGTTTCTTGGTTCCATCCTTGCTCGTTATCGAGGGTGTCGCTACCCGAGATGGCACCGGCTGCGTGATCACGTTAGGTGGTGTTGGCGAAGTCGGTTGTAGGATGGCATTCTTGGTCGCGAAGCTAGATGAGGACCCATTCCATTCGATGTCATTATTATCCTGCAGTATCGCGAATCCGTTGATGGCCGCCGGGGGTTGAGCCATCTCGTTGAATAGAACGTTGCCGTCCATGGGTCCCTGGAACGTAGAGCCAACAGTCATCGCGGGCTGCGGCGCACCATTACTGCTTAAGTTTGAGCTCTCTTCCAGCTGGTTGTTTCGGACGAACTGGTTCATTCCCGCGCCATTGACACTTGCGAAATGGTGTTGCGGTTTGTACGTGGCCCCGCCGTCGTATAGGGCAGGCAAGATCGCGCATTCCTGATTAGGTATCACGAATCCGCTGTCCATACCAATGAAAGGGTCCCTGCTGTTGTTGTTAACTATCGATCCGCCGCTGCCAAAGTCCGGCTCCGAGGTCGCTGTATCCATGATGTTCGTAAGCGGTGTTATCATTGTGGATTCCGACAGTGGCGCGGGATGGTTACTCGTTCTGGCCATGAGCTTGTCTGGATCATAAAGCGCCGGAGCGTCAGCGGGCACGGGCTGGAAGCCCCAGTTGGCACCGGGCAAGGCAGTGTTGAGATTCCAGTTGCTGGTGAGCATGCCCATCATGTCGGGATCCAGCTCGTAGGCCGGGGCTGCTATCATTTCGTCCGTGCGGATATCGGTCTTTAGCTCGGCGCTGTCAGTACTGCTGCTACTGTAGCTGTGGTTGTGCTGATGCTGTGGGTAGTCGCCGGTGTGCTTGTCAATGGCGTGGTGCATGGGGCTATAGCTCAGGCTATTGCGTCACTGAAGGACGTGGAGAGTAAACTATCACTTGAGGTCGGGGACCAGGCCGTCGTCGCGGTTTCACAGTCAAATTGATCTTCTTGTTGTGCGAGTTCCAGCCGGCGATTATCGCCGTCTAGTGCGCGTGGCGCCGTCGCTGGATTGGTCTCACTCATTGAAGTGTGTCTATAGCCGCGTAGTTGCCTGTCCGTGTCGCAATTGAGGCGTGTAGACAAGAAGAGCGCGTTAAACTTCGGCTGGGGCTTAGGCAGTTTTCTTCTTGTCTATGCTGCGGGCGTGTCGGCTTGGTTGGGGTGACGATTGTATTTCGCGGTCGGTGGGACGCGACACAAGTTGGTACACTCGGTTTTTCGCTTTTTCGCTTTTTCGCAGGCCAGGAGGCACCTTTGTCAATACTATTAATACGGTTTGGTGGTGTCGCTCCCGAGTGTAGTGATGTGGTATCATCTACAGGGCATTCTGTACTTATGAAAATGCCAGTGCTGGCCCCAGATTTTAAGAAAGAACGGTACATAAAGGAAAACGATACAGACAGTAACAGCGCGTCATCGCCGTATCTCGTTCCCGAGAGCGGCACTATTAGTTAGTTATCTTAGCCTTCACGTGTAGCTGGTGGCAAGTGCACCAGGTGCTTGAGATGTCGGCTGTCATGGTGCGGGCGCATCCACCTTGGGCGTACAGTTTGTGATGGCCGGGCTTACGGTGGTGTACAGTAATGCAAAAGTGCACCAGCGTCCACGGCCAGAAAAGTGTATGCCCTACCAAAAGCTGCAGTAACGACAACAAGCACAGCGCTATTAATACGGTATGCAAGCTTGGGTACCAACTATTGTCCAATTAACTGATTGTACAGCTCGTGACTTAACAGCTCTTTACAGAATAAGCTCACAACCAAGTTCTTGTGGATCCTGGTGAACAGCTCTTTGCTGAGTAAGTCCACAATCAAGGGGCTGGTTGCGGTACAGCCAGTACCTGGCTGCTTGGATTATAAATCATAAGTCCTACTAAAGGAATGCAGTACAGTTGTAGTCCGATGAACGGAGCACATTGACATAGAACACCAACTTTGAAACTGATATGATTCATTCGATATTGCCACAAACCTGATCTGTCTGTCGGACAAAATAAGACTGTCTCCAGCTGGCAAACTGCGTCACACAGCCAGGCGCATTGAGAAACGGAGAAGCGCTCACAACGATAGTTAGTATTCATGCAGTCGGGTCCGATATACTTGCAAAATAGAAGACGCCTGTTCAGACGTACTGAGTCGGAATTACCACAATCCAATGTAGGGCCAGCAGTGCAGCTTGTGTCAGGAGAACTATCAATGCCGAGAATAGCTGCGCATTTTTGTTGTTGTTTGAAGTTGTTTTAAAATAACTATTATTGTAGTCGCTGGACGAACACCTTCTGAGGAGATAGTGGACGTAGGTACACTTTTTTTAGCGCCATCGTAAAAATTGAAAGTGAAAATGGTATAATTGTTTCGTGCTCGATTCAGTAGTTGCAGATCTATTGGATTATGGTATTTCTTGTCGTTTGCTGCGTATCTTTGCTTCCTTGAAGTGAGCTTACTGTTGGTAGTGCGTGTCGCTCGTGGCGGGATACGCTACTGTAGTCTGCCGGACGGATTCCGAGTGGGACTTGGCGTGACCTACTCGCTCTCGTTTTTGTGCATCGATCTCGCTGAAGTACAACGCGTCCTGCGTTAAAAAAAATCGATGGGGTAGATGAAGTTGTATTTTCGTAGTGCCCTTCGCTGAGAGCATGGACCATTGCCCCCAAACGCAAATATGTTGTGCAGCAAAATTTTCTAGCTGTCATCATGGGTCTTGCATCCGCAGGTGAGATATGTTACGGCCAGTAAAACGATACGTGTCAATAAAAGCGTGATGTAACGGCAGGAGGTCGAAAAGCAGAATAAATCTGCTTTTTAACAAATTTTGTTGAGGTGATTACAAGCATCTCTATCGGTTTAATTAACATGTAGAAGCTATCTAGTAAGCACGATTAGACTTGGGTTTATCCCACTCGTTCCGACTATTTTATTTTAATAAATTTAAAGCTGCAACTGTCTCACTCAAGTACATTCATGTTTGACTTCCTACCGGTATCCTAGGGTGATCGTTTAAAAACCATGGATGGCAGATTCGTACTAATGAAACAGTAGTAGATGTAGTACAAATCAAACAATTGTGCGATTACTTCTTCCGACTTATCAGTTTCCAGTTGCACAACAAATTGCCCCCTGTCGCCTAAGTATGTGGGCCCTTGAAAAAGGTTTCTGGTTCTGCATCTGTGGAGCCTACGTACAGTACAGTAGTGGCAATGGTGGTCACGTCATAAGTATTACGTGTCTCTACGTAAGTGTCTCTTTGTCAAGCCATGATTGAGTGTGGTACATGGGTACTTGTACTGTACAAGTTGTACATTTCGTCGAAATTCCAGCAAAGCGAAGTGAACAGGACCAGTTCTTTTCTGAGCTAGAGCCTTGGTTAGCTCACCACTCTTCGATCGTATTAGGGGGGAGATTTTAACTGTGTACTTGAACCCAAACGCGATCGAGTAACCAATCGCTCAGCCAGCAAAGCTTCCAACGAGAACATATTACTATCTTCAATCTTGGATAAATATGACTTTCTAGACGCAGTTAACCTGACAAAACACTTAGAAGATGGTGACGACGACGAGTTTGACCCCTCAACTTCTACACATATTGGAATCGTGACGGAGCCAGCAGGATTGACCGCTTTTATGTTAAGGGCGAATGTCTAACAACTACCCAGTGGGTTGATGTACTAGCACCGGCACATGATTCAGATCACCACGAGGTCCGCATTGACATGGCTACAGGTATGCAGCTGATACTCCAAACCAACCCCGAATAGAATATCCAATCCCCTCTGGGAGGCTACAGTGAGTTTACAACGCCATATCAATGGGACTTAACCACAACATGACAAATTTCCTGCAATCGGACAATCCAATCGAGGCTTGGGACCCATTTATTGAGGACACACAATCTCTGTTAGGGAATGTGTACAAAGCTGAGAAACGTCAATGTAAGCGATACTTTCAGAATCTTCGAGCAAGAACCCGGATCGGAGAGGCTCCAGACAAGATATCCAAGCAGCAGAGCAGATCCGAGCTCGCAATACAACAGCAAGATCATTTGGCAGACGACTACAACCTACAGCAGATAACATGCGAACCAAATTCAAACGGAATTCCGACTGGCAACGAGATCAAACAATCTCGAGAATTGATCCTTCGCCAGGGCATTTCTACGCGGAGAACTACCCTACTGAAGAACGAATGGCGAGTGAATGGAGACATATATTTGGTCACTTACACGCAACTGTTAATCCAGCTACTCGGGATAAACTATTCGATCAATATGTGCAGATACCGGAACATCAAAAACTCACCCAGGAAGAAGCAGCGCTACTCGTATCACCAATCACGGAGGACGAGACCCTGAGGGCAATCGATCATTTACAACGTCATTAGGCGGGTGGAACTACTGGTTTAACTCACGATTTCTACAAGGACTTCAAAGACAACCTCGCTCCCGGGCTAACGAAATTGTTCAACACTATACTAAGAGGACATGGGGAAGTACCAAAGTCCTTCCAAGCGGCAACCATTATACCCTTACGATAAAAGGCGACTCATACGATGCCATGGACTATCGACCAATATCATTACTAAACACAGCATACAAAATCTTTGGTAGAATACTGGCTGAACGAGTCCATCTCTTCCTGCCAAAGCTCATCAGCGCAGCGCAACAAGGCTGTGTTCGAGGTCGCTCGATTGATAAGACAATTACGATTTTGCGAACCATGCTATCAAATTTGGACGATAACCCTGAAAAAGCATGGATGGATCTCGCAGCAGTTCTGTGCCTTGACTTGAGGAAGGCGTATGATACGCTAGATCGTACATTTCTGGAAATGGTATTACGCAGCTACGGATTTTCAGAGCTGTTTATTTCGGTCATACACAGGCTACACGAAAGCACTACGAATACTTTCTTGGTAAACGGCAGAGTCTCATCGGAATGGTCTATAGAGTCAGAAATTAGGCAAGGCTGCCCACTTGCACCATTACTGTTCCTTCTAGCGGTGGATACATTAAGTCAAGCCATCAACCGACATCAAAAACTCGCTGGGATTGCAATACCAAGGAGCCTGGAAGCGAAGCACAAATTCTCCGCATTCGTAGACGACAGTACTATCTATATGAGCTCACTTAAGGAATTACCAATTGTTAAACAGGTATTGAACAATTTCGGTCGCTTTCCGGACTTCACGTACAGCCAAAAAAAAGCATTCTGATACTACTGAGCAAGTCTGGAATATTTAAAGTTTGGGACGGATATCCAGTATTACAGCATGGATCTACTACTCGTCAGCTGGGATACTGGTTTGGTACGGCAGGTACAACACTTGAAAACTGGAATACCAGAATCGAAAGGATACAGCGACGATTGCACATAGCGACAACTGTGGCAAATTCAGTTGCTGATCGAATCATGCTTTTCAACGTTATTGCCCTACCAGCAATCCTATATACGGCCAAACAGTTTGTCGCACCCAAGAAGATCATCACGAAACTCAACAATATGCAGAAACAGTTTGTGTGGCATTCTTCAGCGCGAACATCGGCTTGTAAGAACAAAATACCATCAGCACTTCTATTCTTACCGAAACAGCGGGGGGAATGGGACTACAGAAATTGAACGAGCAATGAAGTCAACACGCAGCAACTTAGCGGGAAAATGGCTTAACACACCAGCAGACATCTACTCAGAAGCTTGGCATACACTAGCCCATCCTGGTGAGCACACTTCAGAGATATGTTGTGCATTTAGGCCTACCACGAAAAAAATGATCCGTGCTGCCCTCCACGAACGAGGCAGACTCCCGACTATTTCGGCCCAAAGATTAGGACTTTTGGAACTATGGCATGCTCACTCGACTCCTTTCATCCGAGATGAAATACAGCAACAACGATTTTTGCAAATACTGGCGGCGGGAGCAGCAAACACGTCGACCCACTGGATTGATGAGGAGACTGTATACTTCCAATCCACTGAAATTGATAGAACAGCTGCACTACCATACCAAGCAGACTTTCTATTATATGCACCATGGAATGACAATTCGTACATAATTGACAAGAACGGCATGCCCATGCCTTTACGACAAGCTGTTTACCCAATGAAACCAGCATGCCGAATCTGTGATATAATAGACCTCAAAACCAGATACGCATCATTTTCCATTTTACTGTTGTAATTAGTAAGGACGGGTTGAGTTTTACTATTAATATTTGTATTTAATGTGCTACGTATGTTATAATCAATAATTCACATCCTGACTTGAGCATCGAGCAAATAATTAAGGATTCAGTAGAAGTATTTACAACTCAGTCAACTAACAGTATGTAGAGCTACTAATCTGTTTCTCATTCACTAATCAGTTGGATACCGGTAATAGCCTTTGCTTCAGCTGTTACGATAATAATGCTATAATATTAAAATAATTTCTTAAGAAAATAAATGTCTCCACCGACTAACAGAGCAACCTGCTTTCTTAGGCATAAACTAGGGTTGTATTCTACCAGCCAAACAAAATTAAGCGAATGCGGCGACATATCGTAGCTTGAGAGATCCGAGCTTCATGGGGAGAGTAAATAATGAGACACTTACATTCATACAACCAAAGTTAATTTTAGAAGCAGTAATAGGCTCTTGTTGAGATGAGTTTATGTTCACTCTTGTCCTATCCTCCGACTCGAGAAAGATTTGTTACGAGACTGAATCAATTCGAATATCAGTGAAGCTAATCAATACTTGTTGTCCGACGAAATGTTTGGGGAACACATTAAGATAGTAGGTAATCATATTTTCAGCATCTACTTCTTTATTCTTAAAAAAATTGATATATAACGGTGAAAACCAGTGAACAACAGTGTCTATCACAATATATACTTGTCATTTCGTGTAAGACCGACATTTTGGTTTCGTTACCTAATGATTGAGGAAATGACATACCAACCTGAAATTAAGGAATACAGTGTACAAATCAAGCCGGCTTTATGTCATGACCATGCAGCACACTACCGTCATGGAAACATCGTCAGGACATGGTGCAGTTATATTTTGCACTGCGTGCCATGGAATCTATGGGAAAATGAGGAGAACGAGATCAAACCAATTGCACTACCACAGCTACACCATCAACTCACTTGGAAGAGCGACGTAATCTTAGAAGGGAGTATCATTGCATCCTTAACAGAAGATACGATTGATAATCCAGTTATCAGACTGGTGTTGAACACGGATGGGTTCTCATGGATTTTTGTATGGGTGTCCACACTTACTACCAGTCCATAAACCACAATTAATTGCAAGCATGGGGACGTGTCATGGGTATTGTCTTTGAAGCCAACCCGCACACATCTATCTACCCATGGACGGTACAACAAGGTACGATGCCGAAGAATGTAGCAGGACAGCTCCGTAGACAGCGATCAAGATTTTTCCGACAAACTCAAGACTTAGCGATCTTACCGATAATTGAGAAAATGATCCAGCGCTTGGAGACATCGGTGTGGGGAAGCCACGCACTATCTCAAAGTCCTGATAACCTGTGGGATAATAATGGTCTTTTCGCTAGCTACCAGAACTGGACACTACATCGTATAGCGCTTGGTATCCTGAACCTCTGGCATGAAGGAAGACAACAAAATCAAGGATGCTCAACATCTAAATGTCCCGGTACTAAAGAGACAGTAGACCACACAGTCTGGGAATGCCAGTACGCTCAAGCAGCATGGCGAAAATGGGTCAACCAATGGATGGGAGAACAGATCGACGACACTCAGATGAAGCTGATGGAACCTGCAGTGGCATCTAGAATGGCACCACAGATGCCAATGCCGTTTCTAGCGAAGGCGCAGCAATGTGTGGCGAGATGGACACCACATCACACAGCAGCTATGCTCACGCTCTGGCGTATCTGGACAACAATTACACCAGTGATGCTATGGCGATTAAGGAATGGAGCGGTGTTTAAAGGTACACAACTGTCTATGACAGATACAGCATCAGCAGTGTATGCAGCTGGGACTTTCCAAGTGTTAGCTATAGCGAACGCCTGGAAACGCTCACAAATCACACGGATTCAAGGCCTCTGTCTTGGTATCTGTCACAGTATCATGATGGCGGTGGACCCTTCGACGTACACTCCACCAGTAGGAAAATGGCTGCTTCAATATCACCTCAGTACTGATCCAGATGAATGGATTAACAGTGGATGGCTAATACTCTCGGAGCAAGAAGAGCACAAATGGCACACTGTTGAAGCACGTAGTCTCAGATTTTCAACACAAGGTACAAGACACGCAAACGCTGAATTTGTGCTAAAGGATGGTTTAATGGCAATCGAGGACCATGTAGACGTTGCTGATACGGACGTTGCTCAAACATATCTACGGATTGAGAGTATCGATAAATCGCTACAAACCTCTCACGACATCGTCCACAACTTCGTCCACAGAAGCCACTGTGGAGCTCAAACACCAGCAGACAAGGTGAATCCAGCCACGGATCTGGACAATAAGCTGCAAGTGTTTCTTGCAGTACAATGGGTAACACCAGCAAAACGAAACTCAGAAGCAGTCCGTTTGCTGGCAAAAGTCAGGATGCCGAGGAAGTTTAACCTTCTCCTTCGGACCCAAACACAGCAAAACCCTCTATACGAATGGCTGCAACATGCTATACGCAAGAAGACCAAGGCTATTCAACGCCTATAGGGAGCGACATCACCTCACCCGAGTTTATTTCTCCTGGAATTACGGGCTTATCCCAGCCCATGGACGTTTCGGTGATGCGAGAGTTCAAGGCCTTACGCAGAAACTACTACGTGAACTACCATTCTTTCAACGACTTCGCTCAAGGTGCCCTTGCTCGCCGTGCGTTAATTACAGAGATTGTTGTTAACGCATGGAAAGGAGTGAGAGAAAAGGTAATTGTACGAGGTTTTATTAAGGCAGGCATTGTGCCTTATGGACCTCGGGATGCCGAAAGTACCTTTGTAGTTGACGCGCCAGAAGAGTCAGACGACGAGAAGGTTGAGGAGGAGAATAACGATAACGAAGAAGAATACACTATCTCCATTTTTACCGATAAATGTTTACTTTCTTAATATATATATATACATTTAAAGTTGAATACACCTGTAAAACACATCAAGTTTTTTTCAATTGTGGAGGGGGTGTCACCTTTACCCTTTTTGTCGTGTTAAGGATGTGGTCGTACTATTGTATATTTTACGTCGTTGCATTTCTTACGTCGAATCCGGTACTGTCGCACCAGTGGAAGAAGTTAATTTATCAGTTATCCACGGGCAACCGATTAGACACTACGGACGATCATGGACGCCCTAACGCTTTCTACGCAGGCGAACGGACGGGTACGGGTATCCATCCACATTCTAGCGCTTGCGACCTCTGGCTACCCGTGCTATAATCGTCAACACTAATGTCGACCTAAGAAAGGCACTAAAGTGTTTCCTGTCACTTACGATGAAAACTCCGCATGTTCCTCATCAAAGTCGACTCTCAACCGCTTAACTTTGAAAAAAGAGCGCAGTCCCTCGGAATTGCTGAACCCTCCACTGGGTTCATTTCTCTTCGTCAAAAATTTTTTTCGGTAGCTTGATCAACCTCTATCGTAGACCCTCGAAGCAATGTTTTGAGAGCTGTCTTGCACGCCGAATTGATTGAGATGAAAGGCGTACACGCTGGATGATACGCCAATGTTCCATGGAACTCCTCAGTCTCATCTCGGCCCAAGAGGAAACAATCATGCGGCACAACATACGTCGCAAAGTTCAACGACGAAACGCAATTCATGACTCCTCGCGCCAAACGCGCACCACATGCCACGAGAAAGTCTGGCCAAACACTCAGCTTGCCAATATACCTCTTTGCGTGACATGGCTGAAATGTACCGAACTGTCGCTTTCGCTGGTCGAGAAAGACTACCAGCTTGTCGGTCCAAGCATCCCGCAGAGCAAAAAAATATGTCGACGCCGGCTCCGCCATCGCCATTCACTGCAATGCAACCACTCGTCGTCCAGTCGTATTTTTCTCTTTGATTGTGTTTGTTTGAAATGAGTCGAGGAGTTGACGAGCCAAATGCTTCCGCACACCGAACCACTCTTCACGGAACAAGTTTCACGCAAATGCTACGTGTTTCTTCAGACATCCGCGTGCCAGGCAGAAGATCTCCCAGCGTCACGGTCGAGTGTCCAAGCACCAACGCATTGATTCTCACTGCATAAAAACAAGCACCGAACATCTCCCACGACTGCCACGGTTGAAGGTCAAACATTGTTGAATCCACCATTTCACTCATGTCCTTCAAAGCCGTCGCAAGGCCCGTTCTGCGTTGGTTGCCTGTGGCGTCGATCCAATCTCCTCCAACAATGGGTACGGAACACGAACATCACACATTGCAGAAGCTCGCGGAATCAGCAAGCATAGCGAAGAATCTCTAAGCCTTGACCACTTCAAGCGCTCATCAATCGTGCTGTTTGGATTAACCGCAATGCCTGATACAGCAAAGGCCGCCAAGCGGACCAGCGTTTGGGGTTTTACTAAAGGTGATCTCATGTAGGATCCCACGAACGTTGCCCGGACTGTCACGAAGCACTTGTTGATGGTTTCCAATGGCACTGTATATGATTGCGAATATCTCCTCAGTTCCAATAGGTATTCGACAATCCATCGTGGCACACCTCGAAGAATGAACAAATGGCGACAAATCTGAGACTGTCGCAAGAGCCCAGTAAAAGCTGCATTGCTCTCCACGAAGGTGAACACTTGATCCAACGTCAAGAGAGTCATGGGAAGTCGCTCCGTCACATAATGCAAGTACGAGGAACTCGCAATCACACCAAAATCTGTCCCTGCAAACATGGACAGCACAACCAGATTCGACGATTTCTTGCACAAGAAACAACTATGGCTTCCACAAGTTCACGCAAGAGTGAGGTGTCGGGATCTTTTCGAGGAGCATTTACATTTTCAATCTTCTGATATTCGTCGACACCAAGAAAGAGGTACAGCTTCTCATTGCCACGCACTCTCTGACGCAGCTTGCGTTCGATGACTTTGACGGCACGCCTCAATGGTAACAGACCTCCATTACAAGGTTGTCGCGACTCAGACCACTCGACAAATAAACATGCGCAATTCTTGTCGAGAAAAAATCGATACAAGAGCCGCCACGAGAATGACGCCTCGATCGGCATCGTTCGCTCGACTGACTGAGGACTAAACCCGTTATAATACGAAACAATCACACGGAAAACGAGATCGGGGTTCAGCCCCATCTCTTTCAAAATTGTGCCGCTTTCGTCGAGCATACGTGTTTTTCCCAAACCAGAAATACCAGAGCAAACAGGCACAGCCTGCTGTATACGATCTGTGCCTGCAACGCCACTGAACGCGACGAAATTGCTGAAGCACTTCACTGCGGCCGTAATCGCCTCTTCCCTTCCAACCAAGCGAAACTGTAAACTGTTGGCTTGTAAAATGTGAGGGCGTGAAACGAGTGCTTCCTTGTTGGTCATTTCGTTTTCCAAAAATGCGAGGAGCTCATCACACGAAGAGAGATTCACATCGGGACCCGTCGGTACAGCAGCCGGAACATGCATTCTGTCGTGCCTGACGTCTTGTCCGACGCCAACTCCAGCACCCTCGGGAACCTTCACCAGCACGTGAATTGCCTTCTTGGTTGGAGCATCCTTAAACAATCCGCCAAGTTTTTTCGCTGGGTCGATTTCTTCGTGCAGCAGTCCATTCAATCGCTCAGGAATAGTTCCACTTTGCATACTAATCACGTCAGCGCTATCCGACACAAGCCAAGCGCCGTTCTTCTTCGCCAGGAAAAGCTGCAGGTCGTCAGCATCTTCACAATGTATTTTGTTCGGCTTCGGCGCCTTGAGCACTTTCTTCAAGTCAGTCACCAAGTCATATAGTCTACTCGCACGGAGAACGCGCTCCCAACCACACCAACGATCGCGCAAAAGAGTTCGAGCATCTTTCTTCGAGCCGGCGGATTCTGGAATAAGAGCGTGAAGAGAACGATCTGACGGACCGCCCGTGGAGGTCGAATTCATTCTAGTCACTTTTGAATTTTGAACTAGTCACTTTTTTTCACTTAATGTTCTTTCGAGTTAGTCACTCCGAATGACTCACTCGACAGTAATATTTTTTGGAGCGGAAAATTAATTTATAACTTGCTACTTGTTGATTGATCACTAGTCACTTTAAACAGCACCAACGCCACCGAAGTCTCTCGACGCTCTCGTTTGCTCCTCCACCACCTGTGCCACCTCGTCGTGTGGTGGCACTGGATTGGGTGCTGCGACTCCGCTTCGAAGTAATGTAGAACGCACGTGGGAGTAAATTCTCGACTCGCAATGCGCTACTAGTATTTAGGTACATGCATGGCATCCACTCTATTTTTCATTGTTCTAGTGGGACTGATGGTCTGCTGTGGATCCCGCAGTCGTTGGGCATGCTCGTACATTCAGGAAGGACTCAACTGTACAGTGGGGCGACGGTGCCCAGATGTGACGGATAGGAAGCATTCCACACGAAGGACTGGGCCAATCCGAAGAGCTTTTGGTTTACAAAGTGGATCTTGGAGAACGGAGATGGTGCACGCAGATCAATGCAGTCCACAGTGGTGCAGTCGGGACTTGCACTATCCGGCATGGACTACGTTAACGCACACGCTGCGGGCACTTTTCTGGGCGATCGCGCCGAAAACGCGGTAAGTTTACCTTTATTATACTAGTAGATTAGGGAGTTTTGCTGATCAACGCGTGCATTAAAATTTATTTTAATGATGTCCGAACCCTGCACTTAATCTGATGGAAACGGCGGAGGAGTTCACGCTAAACTACGTACCGAACCAGCCACAAGACAAGGAACTAAACGCTGTCATGTCCAATTCGTTCGGATTTGGAGGAACCAACGCCAGTCTCCTTTTCGCCAAGTAGAAATTACCTTGACAAATCAAACGTAACTTATGGCACGCCATATCTTCAACTTGTGTACCACACACCAGAAACTCGTTCATTGTCAAAATGCTTCGTAGAGCGACGTCTTCGTCTGGAGCCCGTGGCTTCTCGACGCTCTCGCTCGGGGCGCCACCGCCTACACCTAATCGCCGCGTGGTCGTAACTGGCCTGGGTGCTGTCACACCGTTCGGTGTGGGCGTATCGCGCTCGTGGGACGCGCTGCTGAACTCACAATGTGCCATCCGTGTATGATTTACGGTGTATTTATTGTGCGTTGCGTTGATCATTAGCATTTAATTAATTGTGGATTGCAGACGGTGGATGCCCTTGCTGATACGGAACTCAATTGCACCATTGGTGCGTCTGTGCCACGGGGTGAAGGGGACGGAGCATTTCGCACAAAAGACTGGGTGAACCTCAAGAACTTTCGCGCACAAGAGCCAGACTTTATCGCGTTCACGTTGGCAGCAGGTTGGAACATTTTATGAGTTTATTTGTTGATATTTGGAGCTTGTACTGACAGTGCTGTTGGATGGCGAATTGCAACAGCTGACGAGGCGTTAAAAGACTCGGGATGGAGTCCGCAGTCCGACGAGGAGAGAGAACGAGCGGTGGGTACTGGATTACGTTACGTCTTCTTGATGAGGTTGTAGTGGATAGTTGGTGAGTTTATCTTTGGTATCCCCAGGGTGTGGCTATCGGTGCTGGTATGGGAAATATCCAGGAGGTTGTGGATGTCGGAAAGCTTGTTCAGGACAAGGTACTGGACGTGAACGTATAGTTGGCGCCGCATTGCTCTCTGATCGTGTTTGAATGACTGTGCTTATGTCATCTTGCAGAAATATCGTCGTGTGTCTCCCTTTTTCATCACGCGCATTCTCATTAATCTGGCAGCGGGTCACGTGAGCATTGAACATGGACTGAAGGTTCGATGAACTTTGATGGCTGGGAATGATCTATAGGCTGACCATGTCTGGGTATGCTCCTATAGGGACCGAACCATTCTTGTGTTACGGCATGTGCCACGGGTAGCCACAGCATTGGCGATGCAGCGAGTCTCATTCGACACGGAAACGCCGACGTGATGGTTTCTGGTGGCACTGAAGCTTCTCTCAATGAGATATCGATGTGCGCCTTCTTGCGTGCACAAGCTTTGTCAACAAAGGTGAGAGATATTGGCTCTGCATCAAGGATAAAATTTGCGGTACTAACGTTGTCTTGGGACTCGAATAGTTCAACGATTGCCCACAAGAAGCATCTAGACCGTTCGACTCCCAGCGCGACGGGTTTGTCATGGGTGAAGGTGCAGGCGTTGTTGTTCTTGAGGTGCGTATCTTCATGGAACAAGCTAACAGTATGCGTTTGTGAGCAACTCATGTGATAACGATTCGCTCTGTTCTGTCAATAAAGGAATACGAGCATGCTAAGAAGCGTGGGGCGAAGATTTATGCTGAAGTCCGGGGTTATGGTCTCAGTGGTGACAGTAACCACATCACGGCTCCTCTCGAAACTGGTGATGGCGCTCGACGAGCGATGGAAGCAGCAATCGCACAGTCTGGGCTGGCACTGTCTGATATCGGCTACATCAACGCACACGCGACATCGACGCCACTGGGTGATCGGGCTGAAAATGCTGCCGTGAAAGAGCTTTTCGGCGAACATGTCAATCAGTTGGCAATGTCATCTACGAAGGTACTTTGAAGTCATTTTCAGTAGCATTGGCCTTGTGAATATGGATTCAATTACGGACTTTTGTGCTGTTCTGTAGGGTGCTATTGGTCACTTGCTAGGTGCTGCTGGTGCTGTCGAAGCGATCTTTTCGATTAAGGCTCTTCACCACGTAAGTTTTTGGATCTATGATCTACTTGAATAGTTTTTCACAGATGTGTGTGAATTGATAATGCGCAGAACGTGATGCCTCCTACACTAAACCTAACGGAGACTACAGAGGAATTCACGTTAAATTACGTGCCGAACCAACCGCAGGAGAAGGAATTACGTGCAGTTCTTACGAACTCGTTTGGTTTCGGAGGAACAAACGCCAGTCTCTTGTTTGCCAAGTAACTAGGAAATCATATACTAGAATTCTCTAGTAACCTTTAGTTCATTTTGTCAAGTTGGCATTTGGTAGTGAAGATCAGCCTTCTCGGCTGGGTCGAACTTATCTGCTACATCACGTGGAGCGGTACCCGACATATCCTTTCTGTCGAAGCTTTCAGCTTGCATCCTTGAGTGCGATAGTGGAGCGTAGGCGTAGCTACTGTTGCGATATTCCTCGACCTTCTTTCGGGCCATCTACAAAGTAAAGCCACACGTCATGAATGATTCATGCAACTAAACAAACCTCAAGTACGTACCGTAGCCTCTCGCTCCATGCGTGATCTCGCAAGTGTCATCCTCTCCAGTGCAGTACGGAGCTCGCGCTCTTGTCTATAGAATTGCTGTTGCTTTGAGAGCGCCACTGTGAGCTGAGCACTCAGCTCCGACACCTTTCGGTCGCTGTCGTCACATGCACGCTCCTGTTCCAGCAGTAACTCTTTTGCATCGCTCAGATCTCTGGTTAGCTGCTGAACCTGCAGTGATAGAACGGAGCATCTAGCGTCTGCTTCCTGCCAGCTCTTGTCAACACGCTTTCTATCCTCCTTGAGAGACTGCATCCTGGCCTTCAAGCTCTCAACTTCTGCAATCAAACGGACTTCGCTCCTTTCTCGTTCGTTACGAGAACTGTCCAGTGCTGACGCTGCTTCTTTCTTGGCCAGGGATAACTTGTACTCCAGCTCAGCAGCCTGAGCTTTCAGATCTCGATTCTGCTGATGCAGAACCTCGAATTCATTCGTAAAACGGTTCGCACAATCTGCCTTAACCTTGTTGAGCTGATCGTTCAGTAGCTGAACCTTGCGGTGTTGCTCTTCACTTTCGTCTTTGGCCTCGCGTGCCTCGGTACGACGCATTTCTAACTCTCGCTCCAACGAGCTCACTCGTTCCTGCGTCGATACATTGGCCATTCGCAATTTTCAGTAACGTTTCGGTTTTGCATTGAGAATATCGAGCTGGAGTACGTACGCTCAACACTTGTCCTCGATCACGGAATTCAGCTCGCAGCTTTGTTAATGCATCTTCTTTAGTCCGAATTCTCTCGAGATATTCTGCTTCCAGGTGACTCGCCTGCAACCACAACGCGAGTAGAGCATGGTGAATCAAAAACACTTTTTATCGATAAGAGCTACAGTACCGTACCATATCGCGCGCTTCTTCAGCTGTTGCGGTGCGCTCAGTAAGGTGCTGGAGTTTTTTCTGAAGCATCAGAAACCCACAAGTTAGTCAGAAAAAAAGCTTACCCTGTATCGCATGGCCTGCGTACCTCGAATGCGATGCTCACATCCTTAGAACGGCGAGTTAAGTCTGCAAGCTTCTTGTCTGCCTCCTTTTGGCTCCTTGTCGTCACCTCAATCTTAGATCGCAGATCTGCAAGCTCAGTGTTTAGCGCCTTAATCTCTTGCTCTCGACTGCTCATGTCTGCCTCGTGTTTGCGAACTACAGCGCTCAAGCTCTCCTCTTGTGCTTTTACGTGCTCTGCAGCTTGCTGCCGAAGTCGCTCCAGTAGTCGTGCAATCTCCCGTCGACTTTGCAGCTCACGAGCAGCCACCTACCCAGCAAGGACAACGAAAAGCGTCACCTTTAATAAACTCCTGTCTCGTTGCAATCTCTGAGCACTCAAACCTCTTCTTTTTCCAGAATAGCTTCTTCAACCTTCGCTTTGCATTCTGATTCCAGCTAAAACAATACAAATCGCATGTTAAGTACAAGAATAATTTACCTAGCGGAAAATTCACGCTCATACCTCAGCAACTGCGTCCTCCCTAGCACAATATTGAGTTAGCTGCTTTTCCATGCTGTTAAGTACGTTCAACATGCCCTCGCAGTCTTGCCGCACAGCGTCTAGTTCAGATTGCAACCCATTGTTCTGCTCTTGGAGGTCGTCGACAGCTTTTTCTTTCTTCTCAAGTGCATTTGTGAGCTCGCGTAGACGCACACATACGTTTTGATACCGCACGGAGAAGGCTTCGTCTTTGCGTTCATTGCTTCGTTTCATCTTCTCCATCGTTTCTTCGTATTCTCCGAGCTGAGTTTCTAACTCGCCGCGTTCTTTACTGACTGCCTCCGTTTGCCCCACCAAAGCCTCCTTGGCGCTTTCCAGCTGCGCGATGGACGCTGCATAGCGCTGTAGCTGCCGTTCGCAATGCGTTTTCTCCTCTCGAACCTGTGCGCACGCATCACGTAGCTCCTGCAGTGCGAGCGTGGCTTCATTAAAATTCTGGCCCATAATCTGCAATTGCTGGTCCCTGTCAGCGAGCTCTTTCTTCATGGCAGAAATCTCATCGTCTTGTAGTGACACTTGCTCCATCAGCACACTGTTTTCCGCCATCAGCATGTCAATACGCTCGTTAATTTCCTGTAAATACTCTCCGTTCTCCTGAACGTTCATCAAGTCTTCGTGCGTGTCCGTGGGCCCATGCTGCATACGCAGCACCATCTTCTCCCCCTCCACCTCCAGTTCTCTACAGTTACGTAGTAAACATCAGTTTTTTTACCACCTTCACACTTTCGTCTCTGTCGCCTTACTGTCTTAATGTAGTGTTCTCCTTGGCCACACCCTCGGCTCGCGTCGCCACTCGGTCCATCGCCTTCTTGTTGTCTAACAACGCTGTCTCCTGTAGTAGATTTTCTTAAAATTAATAATGTCATGAGATAACCTTCTCTATAAGTTGCAGTAAACTCACGAGCTCCTGGATCTTGAGATCGTAGGCCTGTAGCAAAGGATTCGTGTACTCGGAGGCTGTTAGCCAAGGAGCTAAGCGCTCGTGTGGCTCCTCGTCACTCTGTGTTGCATCTGCCAGTGTTTTCAGTTTCTCTAATTCCCCATAACGTTGAAGTAGGCCGCGAAGTTGCACTAGTAGTCGCTCTGCGTAGCCTCGAAGGAAATCTCTCTCATCTGCGAGTCGTGCGCTCTCCACACAGCAGCCAGAGATGCACGCAGACGGAGGTGGAGTAGACCCAACAATATTCACACTAGATACAGGCTTGGGTTGAGCATGTAGTCGTCCCTGTGTCTCCAGACGGCGTGAACGCTCCGCTTGTGGCCCGCCATCATCCATGCTAATTGCGTTGGCGTCCCTTCATGATTTTATTTATGTGTGATACATAATGATGTATACAAGCGATTAAGTTTGAGGGAGTGTATAGTTTAAATTAAGGAGACCAACCAAACGTGCGTCAAATACGTGTAAATGGTGTGTCAATGGGAATTATCTACTGGTGCCTATTTCATTCGGGGAGTAGCCGAGTGTCTATCAAATCAAGGAGCTAGAATGCCGACTGTGGGGGTGAAGCGCGACGAGCTGTTCGCGGCCATGGGCCAGACGTACACGGACGAAGAGTTCGACGTGCTGTGCTTCGAGTTCGGCATTGAGCTGGACGACGTGACGAGTGAAAAGCAGCTCAAGCAGCGCGAGACGAAGGGCCAAGGAAAGGACCACTCGGAGCACTCGGACGCCGTGCTCTACAAGATCGATGTGCCAGCCAATCGCTACGATCTTCTGTGCGTCGAGGGCATCGCGCGTGCACTTCGTATTTTCCTGGAGAAGGAGCGCCCGCCGGTGTACACGCTCACGCCCCGTGCCGAGGGCCCACACAGCATCACTGTCAAGCCCAACACCAAGGTTTGTTGAGATCTATTGGGCCTTTAATTTTAATTTTTTAATAACTATTGTTATTGCAGCTGGTGCGTCCGTACGTAGTGTCGGCCGTGCTGCGTGACGTCAAGTTCACGCAGGAGCGCTACGACAGCTTCATCGACCTGCAGGACAAGCTGCACCAGAACATCTGCCGTCGCCGTACACTCGTGGCTATTGGCACGCACGACCTGGACACTGTTGAGGGTCCTTTTACCTACAATGTACGTAGATTGGGGTGGATATTGACAGTTAAAGATGTTAATTTATTGTATTTTTGCTGTTAAATGCAGGCGTTGCCCCCGAACGAGATCAAGTTCATCCCGCTGACTCAGACCAAGGAGTTTGAGGCCAAGGAACTGCTGGATTTCTACCGCACCAACCCGGAGGTCAAGCACATTAAGCCCTACACGGATATTATCTACGACTCGCCCGTGTACCCTGTGATCACGGACAAGAACGGCGTGGTCTTGTCACTGCCGCCCATTATCAACGGTGACCACTCCAAGATCTCGCTGGACACGAAGAACGTCTTCATTGAGTGCACAGCCACGGACATTACCAAGGCCAAGGTCGTGCTTAACACGATGATCGCCATGTTCTCCGAGTACTGCGCCAAGCCCTTCACGGTGGAGCCCGTGCAGATCAACTATGAGGACCAGACTGTGAACGAAAACGAGTTGACTCCAAACCTCAGCAAGCGCTCGATCGAAGTGCAAATCAAGAACATCTACTCGATGCTGTTCGGTAAGGGCGAGCCCATCAACCTGGACGTGGACCGGATCTGCAAGCTGTGCGACAAGATGCAGCTGGACGCTAAGCCCTCGGGTAACGGGAAGACCATTATTGCTGAGGTCCCTATTACGCGGTCGGACATTCTCCACCCTGTGGATGTGATCGAGGACGTCGGTATCGCTTACGGCTTCAACAATATCCCGCTCACGATCCCTCAGACGCAGACTATCGGTATGGCGCAGCCGCTTAACAAGCTAGGCGACCTTCTTCGCGATGAGATCAGCCGTGCTGGCTACATCGAGCTGCTGACTCACGGCTTGTGCTCACACAAGGAGAACTTCGCGTACCTCAACCGCGAGGATGACGGCCACTCGGCTGTTGTGCTCTCTAACCCGGCAACTGTGGAGTTTGAGGTTGTGCGTACGTCGATGCTGCCTGGTGTGTTGAAGACTATCCAGAACAACAAGGCCATGTCGATCAAGGAAGGTCTGAAGCTGTTCGAGATCTCGGACGTCGTCGTGATTGACGACAACACGGACGTTGGAGCCAAGAACGTGCGTCGCATCTGTGCCGCGTACACTGGCCCGACTGATGGCTTCGAGGTTATTCACGGTCTCATTGACCGCATCATGCAGTTGATGGGCATCCCGTCTGCGCTGGAGATGCCTGCTGGCACGAAGGAGTACTACACCATCACGCCCGCGGAGGAGCGCACTTACTTCCCCGGTCGTTGTGCGTACGTGACTCTGCAGAAGGAGGACGCCAAGCCTCTGCGTCTCGGTACGTTCGGTGTGCTGCACCCAGAGGTGCTGAAGAACTTCGATCTGCTCAACCCCACGTCCGTTCTGGAGATGGACTTGGAGCCTCTGGTTTAAAGCTCGACGGTATCAACACTAGGAGAGATGCAGGAATGATATGCGCGGTGTCAAAGGTGGCGACATCGCAGGAGAGGAGTAGACAGCCATTCGCTGGGCCCATTGAGAGCAACAGGGTGAGCGAGGTAATGCGATGTGATGCGAATCCACGTGTGCGTGTTGATTTGTACGCGTTCGACTTGATTTGGAGATAAATTTTTACTTCGAAGTATAAATATGCAGGTCAAGCAGAGGACAAAGGGCCGGTTTGGAACCACCTCAATGCATAATCACGATTTCACGCTCGATTCTAGTTTTAGATTGCAATTGGTTTCGAGCGTTTGGCACCCGTTTTGCACCCAAATTTAAAAACGCAATCAGCATCAAAATACAAAAACTCGAAATAATGGTTTTACGGATCCAAACAGGTCCAAATAAATGTTACTTCAAAGTACGATTTTCTTGCGCCGATGGGGTGGACACGGTGGCGAACTGATTGCCAGAGAACGGACGGCGAGCCAGCTGACGACAAGCTAGCACGCCGTCGCCTTCGTTGTGTGTGAGGAGAGTATCAGACCTGTACTGTCCTTAAAGGATGCATCTACCTGCCATACTGGTCCTAAGTGTAGCGCTTTTAAGCGCAGTGAATGCAATGTTGTACTACGTATATCACCATGCATGCGAAGCTTAAAAAATTATTGTTCAACAGTCCAATGTTACTCTACAAGCGCATTGTGCCCATGCTCGTTCTGACAAGCGCGGTGTATGGAAGGGAGTCGGGGACAGGCGGGGCGTATGCTTCAGACGGTAGGTGAGCTTTATACATGTAATAGTCTTTGGACGACAATGTCGCACCTGGAGCTGCCCCAGCCCTTTATGAGCACTCAGAAGGGCGAAGTAACAGGGGGGAAAGGGGGGGGGCTGCTGATGTTCTCTTGGTATGCAGCCGGCGACACAGAGACCGACGGAGCCCGCGCACGTATGTCAACAACTTATTGCAATCTTTAAATTCTACTCGGAGTAGAAACTTTCAAAATGCCATTTTAGAGGGAAAACGCAATATATGTGTGGTCCACGCGGTTGTCCCCGAAATTGCAATTTTCCATGGCGGTGATCTTGTGATTGCGATTGCGATTTTTTCGAAAATGCCATTTTGGCCGAAATTACAATCGGACCCCGAAAATTGCAATATTTTGGTGGTTCCAAGGGGGCCCTAAGCGAAAATAACTTGAGGAAGCTTGGACTTGGCATTGGTCTCAGAGTGCCAGCTTCAATCAGCATTCATCTCCGTCATGGACGGCGACACACTGGATCGTGAATTGGCCTCGCTCGCCGACACTATCACTGTGAGCAACCCTATCACTTTTGGGCAAAAGTCTACGTGGTACGGAATCATTGCTCGAGTTTGCAAACTGGGGTGTGGATGTCTTATCTTTGCCTTGTCTTTTGTTGTAGGCGCACAGCACAAAAGGATGCCGAGTTGATGGCAAAGCGTGAAAGTGAATTCGCTAAGACGCTCCCAAAGAAGTTTGTGTTGACCGAACCTCGGGATGCCAAAGGCGAATTTGCAGTTGTAGCTGATGCTGCTAAGAACCCGATGCAGCCACTACGCCCTAGTTTGCTACTCAACGAAGATGGCAGTAGAAGCAGAGTCAATAGCAGTGCAAGTATCCCGGGCGATGTCCCATCCAGAGCAGCATTAACACCGCCATCACGCGTACCGATCGCTAAGCGAAGCCACATGGACGGCATCCTACGTGGTGTTCCTGGCAGCACCGAGCCGATTAGCACCATTCAGCAGCGCGCGTTTGTGTATGACAACGAGATGAGCAACATGAACCGCGATAAAGACACAAGTCACCATCGAAAGCGCGATGCTTACTCTGAATATGTGGAGGCTCGTGCGCGATTTAGCAAGATGCACAGCGTGAACTGAAGCAGAAGCGCAAACGTAGATACAGTAGAACAAAGCCAAGGTATTTTAGTAAGCCCTGCTCACGAGAGTTATTCATCTTTCTATTTGACGTAATCACAGGTAATGCACTGCAATAGAAACCGCATTCTTTTTTTCAACTATTTGAGAGTCTCGGATAGAGTTGTGAGTCGCATCGACAGCCGATGTATGTTGACTCACAACTCTATTTGTCTCGATGAAAACTCCGTTCCTCTCACATCGTCAGAGCACATTTTCGAGCCCAACTCTCTATTTTGTCTCAGGATTTGCACGCTATCCACATAGCTTTCCTTCGTCATGGAAGAGAAGACCGACTTAGCTGCCGAACCCATCGACGCAAGCGATCTCGAAGTAGAGATGCCAACTGCCATGGAGCAGGCGGAAGAATTTCCTGGGAAGCTGCCGATGGAAAACCGCTACTTTTATTCTCATTTTTTCGTACGTGGTTGTTACCCGGAGTACTATAAACTGGTTTTGAAGACGCTTTATGAGCGCAATTACGATATCGTCACAGTCACGGGGACGCCGGGTAGGTATACATGTAGTACTTCTTTTCTGAATGTCGGGGCCTAATGCTACTGTGGATGTGCTCACATCAGGAATCGGCAAATCTCGTTTCTACGGATATTTTTTTCATCGTTACAAAAGTACGCCCAACGTAACGATCATAGCCGCTTCGTTTACAGAAGACTCGAAGATGAAGAAGGTTGTTGTGTTTCGAGGTGGTGAAGATTGTGGAAGCGCATGGGGAGCTTCATACCAATTCATACATAATGCACAAGTCGCTGCTTTAAACCGCAAGGATGAAGTTATATTCTTGTACGATGGACCACCGGAAATGGAGCCAGAAATGCCTTCGAAAATGGTTTGTTTCTCCAGCCCGAACGAAAGATGGCTCAGCATCGTATCCAAGAAAAGTGAGGCATGCACGCTATATATGCCACTGTGGAAGGAGAGCGAACTGATCGCTGCTGCAGCTTCATTGAAGACGCCTATTTCCCGCCAAACGATTGAAGAACGCTTTTCCGTATTTGGCGGTGAGGCGCATTGTTGTCTCGCACGAAAAGAAAACTTTGTATCAGCTCGGATCCGGGAATTGGAGGGCGACATTGTTGGCATGGATTCCCTAGTGCTTGAACGGTTGTCTAAGGGGATACTGGGAAAACCTACGCATCATCGGATGTGCCACTATATACCCAAATCCGATGACCCTGAAGACTTCGATGTCCGAATTGCATTGAAATTTGTCTCTCTCCGCGTTCTGGAGAAGATCAGCTTTCACCACAACAAAGATCGAGATATGCTGCTTGTGTATCTCGAAGATATTTCTAAAGCGGCCGCATCTCGTGGACATTTATTTGAGATGAAAGCACACGAACGATTGGTACGTGGTGGTGAAATTCGCGCAAAATGTATCTCGTACGACCGCGAATTCACGGAGACTTTCATCTGCCAAGAAAGTGATGACTTTTACTTCTTTAACTCGGAGGATTTGTCACGAGAGAAGTTACGAATGGGCCCATATCACATTTCACGCGCTTCCAACTACGAGTCGATTGATTCGTTCTACTACCCGATACAATCCGCAGCTGAGACCCCCAGTGGGCGTGTACTCGCTGGTTTAAGATCTGCATCGAATATCCTACTATTTCACATGGCAGTATCGCCAAGGCACCCTGTTAACGGGAAGGGCATTGTGAGTGTTCTGGATTCACTCGAATTGTTGGATGAAGCTTTGGTCAATCCGACACGAGTGAAGTTAATCTTTGTCGGAGTTAACGATAGCGGGCCCAGCATTGCACGCAAGCAGCCAATTCCCTGGACTCCAGCAGCCGACTCCAACCAAGTTGGCATCATTCCAAACATTGACGATGCGAAGACGAAACAACTTTTCAAATTGGAAATCAATACGGTGGGAGATCTGCGCAGAGCCATTCGCGGCGGGCCAAGAAACAGTTTACTAGCTGAGTGCCAAGCTGATCTGAGCGCATTTGATGAACGCCAGCAATCGACAGGTAGAATGCTGGCAAACATCGCCCAGTATGTGTGGGAGGTGTAGGGCATAGTTGGCTTTATTTCTGGGCAAAACGTTTTACAATCTAATTGAATTTGAGTTTGTTAGCCTGCTAAAAAGCTTCAGTTTCAGTCCAGTTATCTAGCTCTTGATCTGGTTCTTCATATTAGACTCATCTTTATAAAATTTAGACGTCCTGATCTTCATTCTGGAGCAAGGGTCTCTTCCTGTGTTTGATCGAGCTTCGTCTCTTCACCTTGGACTTTCGGTTCTTCTTGTAGTGTCTGGCCTTCAACTTCTCCGCATGCTGGCTGATCCTGCCCTAGTCCTTCATCAACCTCGTGCTCAAGGCCGCGATCCTGGGTTTGTGCTTCGTGTTGTTCGTGCTTAATCTTGTCCTGGAGTTCATTTTGCCTCAATGACGCCTCCTCCTGACCCAGACCTTCATCAGCCAGCTCTTGTCCTTGAATTTCTGCTTCAATTTGCTCGTGTTCAAGCGTTTTCTCTTCGTCCTTAAATTGTTCTCTACCTTGCAGCTGATCTGTGGCATCGGTCTGCTCTTCGTGCAGCTCCTGATTATCCATTTCTCCCTTAAATATTTCTGTGCTTTCAAAAATCTGCTCATCAGCCGCTGTTGCCTCATCTTCAAAATGGTGTTTATCAATGTTTTCAGTCACCTCGATGCTAACTTGATCATGCAGTTCTTTGGTAGGGTTATCCTCCTCGTTCAGCACTTGCTTTTCACCCTCACCAAACTTTGTATCGTGATGTCCGTCATCGTGATCTTCCTGTTCAGCATGTTGAGATCCGTGCTCCAGCCCGTCTTCATCTATCACAACGTGAGGATTTGATGGTACCTTCTCCTGATCCGCACCACCTTTCTTCTTAAGACGCTTTTGAATCTCCTCCAATTCATTTTCAACTGGATCGGCTTCAGGTGCTGGAATCAGCGTCGCCAAAGACTCGATGTGCTCCAGCTATCAACACCACAACAAGTTAGCATTTCTATCCTCGTATCAATCTCAACCTCCTCATTGTACTCACCTGAACTTGGGCATCCGATAGTGCAGCGACAAGGTAGCCACGATGTTCCGCCGCAGCTCGTTTCTCACGCGAACTCACAAATCGCGAATTCTTGGATCTGCCTTCTCCTTCTTCCTGTCTTTTCTTTGATCTCTTCTTCTTCGCCTCGTTCTTAGCTGGAGATCTCGCTGGTGATCCATTTCCTGTCACCTGGTTCTTCGATATACTACTCCGTCCATCACCACGAATTCGCTGAACTACACTATAAGGACTCTTTCCAGGCTTCTGCGCGGGCTTTAGCTCTGTGATCGCATCAGCCAGCGCACCAGTCGATTGGCTTTTACCGATTTGGGTGCTAGTTCCTAATGCCGCGAGACGATGGTGGGGCTTTGCCTTCGAGAGACGATCGGCTGCCTCCATCATATGCCGAAGAGCGTAGCCTCCGCGTTTTCCAGTGTCATTTTGTTGGTAAAGCTCTCGGAAAAATGCTTCTTCTCTCTGTTGCTGCTGCCGTGGACTACCGTCGTGAAGAATACCTTCCGGGATACGAAGGGCATCGCTATCATCTGACTCGAATGATTCAATGCGAGGCGGCAGTTTTGGTGCCATCGGCAAGGAATGTAGTGTGCTGCGTGGTCCTGTTTTAAACTTCGCAGATCGACCTTGTTGACTCTCGTTACTCGAAACGGGTTTCCATGCTGAAGCGGGAGGTTTTGATTTGGTCACAGCGCGCGTTCCTCTAGTCAGCGGGCTGCCTAAACTCGTGGTAGTTAACAAGAGCGAGTCTGAGGGATCATCGTCGAAATACTCGGAATGCTTGGGTTTTTCGCGAACTGGGCGTAAAAGCGCTGGAGCACTAGCACTAGTTCGGATCCCGAGACCGTTTGCTTCAAGGGAAGCGGTGGCGTAGTCTGCGTACACGAGGCAGCAACGTTCACATACTCCAACCGTTTTGTGCAGAAATATTGGGTCTTGACGGTGTCGAGCGAAGTCCTCAGGACGTAGTGTCGGGTGCATGTACCGGATCACGGGGGGTACGAGTAACTCCCGTCCTTGCCATGATTTCAATCCAGAAGGAACACTCGGTAAATTCGTGTCATCACTGCTAGCGTTTACAGTCTTCAGATACCGCAGGATGCCGAATCCTACGCCACCAGCTTGCTGTACGACTCGCTCGTCAGGTGGCCACTCCATAGCAACTTGGTTTACTCGTTCACGGAGGAATTTCAACACGTGTTGAAAATGTGCCAACACAGCTTTGTAAGTCGTAAGCAAGAGTGCACGATAAGCTACCACTTGAGCGCAACTTGCACAACGCGTCTGTCCTGGGCGAGGTTCTTCATCCATCTCAGGATTCATCGTAGAGCTTAGCGAGACTTGTCCACCACCGGAGCCTTGTGCAAAGGCAAACATGGGAACTTTTGCGTCGCTGACAATGTCGAGTGGGCGTATACTCGGTTCAATTTGCATGTCGGATGTGATTGCAGCCAACGGAGGTTGCAAACGCAGTGACGAGCTCCACAGTAACCACAATCGATCATCCGCGTCTACCTGAAGACGCAATACCATTCGCGCGATCCTGAATTTGTGATAGGACACGCGCGTGACATGATCTACAACCCGTTCACAAAGTTGCTGGACCATACCAGGCAGCATGGAGCCTCGTACTGGTTCCGGTCGACTGAGGGCCTCAGCACCGCCTCCTTCTTCAAAAGTCACGCCCCGTTCATAAACAGTAAATCGTGCGTCGTGGACTGCATGCACATTAACTCGACGCTCTAGAAGGCACAACTTGGGCGACCAAATCGCTCGAAGTGTGGAATTTCTCGCTCCTTTTGGGAGCGTAAACTGCTGGAGACTACCAACTGACTGTTGTGATCCTGGTGAAGATGAATGCGGGATCTCCGGTCGCTTGTATAAAAATTCACGAAGTGCTTTCGCGTCGAAATATTCGATTGCAGGCACAGTACTCTCCGGTATCGGCAGGTACAAATAATACGCCACGATGTCCGTTGCAGCCTTCCGTTTGGTAAATGAATGTTCGATATGCGCCGCTGTGAGGTTTGCTCGATGTTTACGCTTGATTTGTCCACTTTTCCGACTCGTAAAGTACCAAGCTATAGGCTGCGATCCACGATAAATCACCGTAGGGGGTACACTGACCCGTGGGCCACCTCCAAGATCATCCGTCGTCCACAGATAATGGAAAAGATTGTCCACCAAACCATCACCTTCTAGTGGCAGCGCTGTTGCCATGTTGAGCTGGTGTTGAGCTCGGAGAAGAACAGAGCGTACAGTCAGTCACTCAAGCATATTTCCAGCACGTTCGGCGCTATTTCAAGTCTTGAGACGGAGTTTCAAGGCTCGACAGTTGACAACGCTCCGCTCCATCAAACCTTGAGCAGATCATAAGCTACCATGAGAAGCAATCAACAAGCGTCGCCAACGAAATCGTATAATGGAGATCCAGCTGGATTTAGTGCAGGTCCTTCTGCAGTTGAGCCGGAAGCAAAAGGTCAGCAAGACCTCCAACACGCCGTGGATTTATACCAAAAAGGCATGGAAATCGCACATGAAGCGACCACCTTTGAAGATCACTGCCGCGCGATTGAAAGCTTCAGCTTGGCCATCGCCATCCGTCCAACTCAAGCTCGTTTCTTCCTCGCTCGTGGCAATGCATTTCGAGCTATCGGAGAGCTTGAACGCGCTGCAAAAGATTACGGATCTTCTATCGCACTTGACGACCGCACTGCACTTTACTACGCCAACCGTGGAGCTTGTTATCGTAAGCTCAACCAAACGGCCAAAGCTCTCGAAGATCTCACCAACGCGATCGAACTGGACGGACGAAAAGCTCCTCACTACTTAAACCGTGCACTTGTGCTGCATGATGCCGGCTTCTATCGCGAGGCCATCATTGATTTCTCAAAAGCGCTCGAAGATGGATCCACGGCAGCAAATGCTGCAGCTTATAGCACAGGGGCTCCTGGCGGTGGAATCGGTCTTCGGGTGGAGTATCGCGCCTTGCAGAGTCGAGCCAACTGCTACCGCCGACTTGGACATTTGTCAAAGTGCATTGAAGACTTGCAGGCTGCTATCAAGCTGGACCCTCGCAACGCATCAGCGTTTAGTGCTCTAGCACTCGCTCATTTCGAATGTAGCGACTTTGAACGCGCCGCTGACGAGTTTACGCAAGCGATTGAGCTCAATTCGGGTAACGCCAGCTACTTCAGTTATCGTGGACTGTGCTACTACCGCCAAGGCCAAGAAACTGCAGCAAAACAACGACAGCAGCAAAATGCAACATCCAATATTACCAGTGGGATGGGCATGTTCGCTCGGCAGTGTCTGGCAGACTTTAACAAGTGCATTCAGCTTGATGGTCGAGATCCGCAAGCGTACTTTTACCGAGGATCTGTAAGACTCGCGCTGGCGTTAGATCTTGACCAAGTACCTTCAGCAACGCCCACAAACAGCACGAGCATCACAGAGACACAGACAATCAGTACACCGAATGCCGGTAAGGGTACAAGCGAAAGTGGTGAACCTACCAATGTTGTCGTTCTTCCAGCTTCAACTGTGAGCTACATGTCTGCCGCGGAGCAACTGGAAGCTGCATTTGCTGATATTGAAATGGCCTGTACGTTGTGCCCCACTGGTATACCGTATAAAATAGACATGGCCATGATAATGCAGTTGAAACAGCAACACTCTGAAGCTCGATCCATGCTCGACGCGATAGGAACAAGTTCCTCTGACACCCGCAAGAGTGTCTTGGTCCAATTTCACACAGCGCTTTGCTGCCACGCTCTTGGTGATTGTGAACGCGCAGTGGAATTGCTCACCGATGCTCTTGATGCACTCCCTGACGAACCGATCTTTCTCGAAGCTCGAGGACTGATGCTGCAAGAAATGCGGGTGCATCCTCTGGCGCTTTCGGACTTCACACATGCGCTGGAACTTCTCGAAGGTCTCGAAGATCGCAAAGCGAACATGAACCAGCTTCTTGGACTTCGATATCTGCGGGGAGAAAGCGCACTGCGCCTTGGACGTTATCAGGATGCAGTTGACGACTGCAGCGCAGCAATTGCTGGCGGATATACGGCTGATATGGCAGCACACAATGCTCGTGCCATGGCTTTTCGCGGTCTCGGTGACTACGATAGCGCTCTCCTCGACCTTAACGTAAGTAGGAAGCTCCTCCACACTAGAAATCCCTGTGACGCTGATCACTCGTGTTGCAGGCTTGCATGACACAAGCACCGAAAAACGACATCTTCCGCTTTCATCGTGCGCTGTGCCTGATGGAATGCTCTCGTTACTCTGAGGCTTTGCCGGATCTCCATGAGACTGCGATTCGGAGTTCCACGGACACGAAGTATGTACAGTATCGACCTGCTTGCTGCTTCAAACGTTTGAGCTCATCGGCGATTTTGTCTGCAGGTTGTTGTACTACATGGGACTGTGCTACTATCACGAACGCCAACCCAGTGAATGTGTGGCCTTCTTAAAGCGCGCTCTGACATGCAAACCCACGCAGGACTTGCTCCCTCATCTGTAAGTTCCGACACTTGTGGTGCTTGAATGTCATCCATCGCCCCTGATTCTCTTGCCTTGGACAGATACTATCACATGGGGCTTTCGTACGCGCTGGAAGGCCAGAACATGGATGCTGTTGAAAACTTCACAAGCGCTTACAATCATTCCCTGCTTGTGGAAAAGAATGTCAAGGCAGGAAACAACCAGAAAGACGAGTTTCACGAGGCAGGTGACAATCAAACCAAGCTCCAGCAACTTCATGAAACACAGCTCATGTACATTCATGAGCGTGCCAAAGCCTTGCAACTTGAGCGATATCACGACGAAGCTCTCGCCGACTTCTCCTTTGTCATCGCGCAGCAGCCGACCAACGCCCATGCGTACTTCCGTCGTGGATTCGCCCACAAAGCACTTGGCGATTTCAAAGCTGCAGCCCACGACCTCCAGACTGCTCGGCTGCTCGATCCAAACAACCTGCAACTCGTTGTCAACTACAAGGAACTGCGAGATGTCGAGTGCATTGTACTCTGTCCTCCAGGCGAGGAAAAGCGCTTCTAATCAAACGTTACCCGTTATAATAACAAGCTTGAAACTGGCAGGATGTCTGAATCGTCGCGTATCCGTCGGGGATCGCCTGTTCATTATTGCACAACAAGTCTACACATTCACACGTGAGCTGGTGGAGAAACGATTAGGTAGCACGGCACTTACCAGGAGAGCAGCAATGGGCAACGTTTGTTCATGCTGCGAGTGGGGTCGAGGAAACTCGGGCGCCAAAGATGGCAAATTGAAGAAGCTGGACAAGAAGGACGTGTGGTTTGAGCAAGATTCCGTGCCGCTTGTGTCTGCGATGCATGGTCCAGATGATATTGGGTCCGACGAAGCCGATGGCACCCTGAAGAGGAAAGTCTTGATACGCTCGCCGCGACCTACAAGCATCTCACCTAGTGACGAGCATTCCAGTCGAACATCGCGTCACCTGCAGCAACAACACGCACAAGAACAGAGGCAATATCACACCCGCAGGGTCAAGTCAGCATCCGTAGATTCCAGCAGCTACCCCTCTAGGAGATCGCATCTTGGAGAAGACGAAGAACGTCCGCGAAGCCGCAGCGGGGTTGGACATCGCCACCGCCGCTCACGCCATTACGATGACAGTAACGAGCACGACAGGAGAATTGCCAGGTCCACGTCACTCGAAGTGCAAGATAGTACTCGCGAGATGCGGTCTCCGTCGTCGTCATCGATAAGATCGACGCGAGCCGCCTCGTATTCCCAGGACGCTGCATCTTTCGCCGATGATGAAGTTGAGAGTGTAGACTCCTCTCACGGTTCGAATCGATCGCATCGGTCGTCATCTAATGCATCATCATCGCCGAAAGCGTCATCGAGAAGTGGTTCTCCTCACAAGAAGCAACGCTACGGCCGGAAACACTATCGAGCGGACGTCAAACGTAAGTAGACACCTCCACCACACGCTAACAACATGCATTACACCACACACAAACCGTCTGCCCATTTCACTTGTTCTTTCGCTTTCATTCCGTTCTCTCCTTCACTTCTGTATCCAAAAAGCACCTCACATCGGGCAACTCCACAACTACTTACATGCATGACATGGACTGACCAACGATTCACTCACTTGTGAGTAATGGAGCTGCATTCTTCGAATGCTCAGCACTGGTTTTGTTGCTGACTAGTGGCTTCGAGGAAGAAATGGTGCTAAGCCGACCTGCTCGTTGTCCCTGGTCATTTCGGCATCGAATCGATGTACTGGAGAAGCCGCTGTTCCGAAATGCTTCCGTCAAGACCAGGAATGCCACCTCCTTCGCTAGCAACGAACTTGAAAATAGGCTCATCGCTCTCGAATCCACCGAGGTTGTACGGGGCTTCCGTAGGGGTGTAGATGACGCCGTCGACCTCGTGGGTCACGCTCTTAGCGAACTTCGTCAGCATGTACTCAGTCTTCGCCAGACGGAAGTGGTCTTTCATGCGCACGCGGAAAGGTTCCTTCGCGTAGTTAAACGACTTGTCCTATCCAAGTTCCATGTTAGCAACGATGTTAATAAACTTCTTCTCCCAGCACACCACCAGTGATCAAACCGTACATTTTTGCGCGGCACGATGATCTCGTTCTGTAAGCACTGCAGCCGCTTTTCCAGCTTCTTCTGCCATATTGGCGTTCCCTCCAAGAAAAGGATGTCGAAAGCCAGGTACCGTGCCACCTTCGTGTCGTGGTCTTGGTCCTCCACGATAAGACCGTCGATCAGTGTGTTCACCTGGAACTCGTTCTGAAAAGCATATCAAAAAGACAGAACGAAGTAAAAGTCAGTTATTGACCAATTGATAGCAAATGTGTCTCCAAACACGTACCGGCGTCCTCCGCCGCGGGAATTTCATCTCAACCTTGGTGAACGTCATGTCCCGAGACACAACGTACGGTCCGTCGGCAGTCACGTAGAGAAGACAGCGGCGACTACATCACACAAGATAAAAAAAACTGGTGAGCATGATCAAAAATCACTCACATACACAGAAAAACTTACCCTCGTGCTCTCCATGTAACCAGGTACGCCTTAGTCAAGCAACCTTTGCGCTTGTACGCTCCTTCTGCGACGTGTGTCGCAGTAAAGGGAATAGTCTATCGCATCCAGCACACAGAAGTGAGTTTATCTTTCACGAGGCATCGATCTGTTTTGCACACATCTGCTTACCTCGCATCCAGGGAAACCTTCAACACCCGTAAGCTTCTCCAGGGATTTGATCAGCTTCTGGTGCTCTTCCGAAGAGGCGGTAAGCGTCTCACCGTAAGTTAAAGGCTCCACGTCATCCATCCACGACCGAATTTTACGTCGCTTTGCAGGACGCGGGTCCTGGCGGTCCGGAGGTATGTACATCGGGGCTTTGTACACTGGAGGAGTAGGGAAACTGCCAGGCGTGGTTGCATTTCCGTTGTTGACTGGAGAAGTCTTCGCTGGCTCTGCACCGGCAATCGCAACTTTCTCCTTCCGAACGAACTTATTCGCTCGATCCTGTTCCGTCACAATTTCATTCCCAACAGACGATGCGCTCTTGCGTTTACGAGTTTCATCGTTTTCCCATCGCGGAGGAGCAGGAACCGCTAGTTGTGTCGACTCGGACGGCAGTGTACTGTAGTACTTGCGGTACAATCGCTGCAACAAACCAAAATGCCCACTCAAATGAGAAACCTAGGTACTAGAGCATTGCAACGCTCAAGGCAACATTACATACCTCAAGGTAGTGTCTCGAGTAGATTCCAGGCGCGGTCGACTGGGCAAATTCTTCCACCGCGACGTCCAGATTCAGTCCACAGTACTCTACCAAGTAGCTGTCACCGTCCAGCATAACAACAGTCAGGTCCATTTTCCAGCAACCTCCAGCTCTATCGTCACGCACCTGACAATGAGGAAACCAACAAAATTGTAGCCTTCCGCTCCGTATACGGCCACGTCCATGTCCTTTCGTTCTCCCTTGAGGTGGTTCACCACCGCCTTGCAAAAGGCTTCCACCATCTTATCATCATGAATATCGCGATCCTTTTCTTCGTCGTCTGCAATACACAGCATCAGCATCCCATCAGCCTCAGCTTCACCCTTACAGCCTCAAAGATACCTCAAATAGCGCACCTTCAGGCGAGTCGACGCGCAATTTGACGTACTGAACGTCCCAGTCATCCCACTCCCTATTACACCACTGTTCAGTCAGAATATCCGGCCTCAAGCCTCAAAATTCAGCACAACCGACGTACTTAACGTCATGGATAAACGTATCGCTGCTTGTAGCATCAATAACGAGCCCCACATTCAGCACGGAGCCCGAGCGTGTGTCTGCGATGAGCTTCTCCATTAGGGCCGACGGTGCATAGCTCTTCCTGGCCGAAAAGTGGATCTCGTAGCTGAAAAACAAGGCGTCAGTAGGAGCATTTAAAGGATACGAATAAATGTCACCTACATGGAGGAGAGCGGCGCGCGAATAGGCAAAATGGGCGCACTCTTGACCCGCGTCGTGTACTGCGGCATGCGCTCAAACTGCTGCCAACGCGCGGCGTCCCAGCGCAGCAGCTTGCGGCCTCCGCCATTCTTCTGCTGCTGCTGAGCGGCTCGCAGCTTCGCTGCCACCTCAGCGCGGGTTGCATCGTCACTCATCCTGCGTTAAAAGAGGAGTGATGGTCGGTTGCCTTGCTGCTTCTTCCACCTTGGCGCGCAAAACACGTCTTCGGAGCCGGAATGAGAAAAACCTCGGCTACTTCAAATTGCCGAAAAAACCTCGACTTAAAGGTAGAGGGTTTTCGAACATTTGATACTTATTTAAGAGGTTATTATGCTGCTGAGGGTTATCACTTGTGAATTCACAATTTGTGACCAGCTTCATGCAGCGGGTGTTAAGTACATGGCGCAAGTCGCGCGGGGCGTCCGCCAAAGAGGGTCATGAGGTGTGTTTCTCGTGTGCTGTATATTTTTTAATATTATGCCACACGTTGACACAAGGAATGAACTGTGGCTGCGAAAACAGGAGTTGCAAGAGGTTTTGACGAAGCTGCGCAAGCTCGGCAGGCGCGCCACGCTGGAGGAGGTTGCGCTGCAACTGGCTGGAACGATGTTTTATTTTGCCGGGTGATTAACTGTGGTTGATGTGTTTTAGTTCAAAGAGTCGCCGCTGGTGGCCAAGTTAAATTCCCCTATACAGTTCCACGGTTTAGGCAACATGATCTACAACAACTCGGACGACAACGATGAGGAAGTGCAGAAGGCGCTACACGTGTGGAAGATCGCTATGGACAAGGTGAGCACAGTTGGTATTGCGTTTTTGCTGTATTTATTCCGACCGACTTGCGTGCAGGGAAGTGAGAAAGCCAAGTTCAGCTACGCGTTGTGTATGAAGAAGGGCATTGGTAAGGTGTTTGCTGGTGCCAGCCAGGCAAAAAGCTGTGGTAGCTGACACTTCATAATGTCTTCTGCTGGCTGCAGGTTTCCCGAAGAAGGATGCGGTGGGTTCTACCAAGTATTTCAAGGAGGTGAGGGAGATTCTTGCTTCGCTCATGCGCAGAGACTAACCTATTCTTCAGTTAGCCGCAAGTGGACACGGATGGGGGTCTTTCGCGTACGCCGACGCCTTGAACAACGGCGAAGGCACACGCAAGAACTTGGATAAGGCCTTCGAGCTGTATATGAAGTGTGCTGAAGCAGGCATCCCACCGGCTTACATGAACGTTTCCAACATGTACACATCAGGCACGGGAACGGAAAAGGTATGCATGAGCATTTCACCAAATATTTTATATTGATCACCACACGCTTAACTGGCGAAATTTTGTAGAACGAGCAGGAGGCATTGAAGTGGCTCGTCAAGGCTGCTGAGGCTGGTGATCCGACTGCTAAATCCCGGTTGGGTGAGTACTACTCGCATGGTAAGGGTGGCGTGCAAAAGAACCAGGCTCGCGCTGTCCAGTACTACAAGGAAGCGGCCAGTGCTGGCATTATGATGGCACAGTTCAACCTTGGCTATCTGTTCCTCACTGGTGACGGGGTACCCCAAGACCCATTACAAGCCGAGGCTCTTTTCCGCAAAACTGCTGAGAAAGGTTTCGTGATGGCGATGGTCAACCTTGCCCAAATGTATCGCACTGGGTACGGCAAGGTACCCAAGGACCTGGAAACGGCGCGCAAGTGGCTGGAGCTGGCTGCTCCGCACGATCCGAACGCAAAGGAGCTGCTGAAGGCAATGACGGAGCCAGAAGATGCTAAGCAGGAAATCGCCGCCCAAAATTGATGCAGCGCTAAGATTTTGATTCAATAATTTCCTACTTCTATCTAGTTTAATTGTCTACAGGCTGAAGACGGACACGAATGCCTGAATCGTGCATACAGCGCAGACGATAGAACTGACTCCGAGGATGATCCACGCCGTAAGTTTGCGACGGTCCGTGTTGGGTTTTTCACGCCGGATGCACACGTAGGACACGCACGGCAAGACGTATGAGATCAGGAGTCCAACCGTGGAGCCCATGAGGTTCCAAACGACAGCCACGCCAGGTGAAAGAAGCGCGATCGTGATGACACCCGTCATGATGCCGACGGTGACCAATATGTGCACAATAGTAGACTGGTACCTCCCTCGCGTGCTGGCACTAGGCGCTACCCCACCATTTGAGGGCAGGAGCGCTGTGCCCTCGCTCATTGTCTCTCCTTCGTTCTCTGAATCAGTCGAATCGGGTGCATCGTACACTTTGGCACGTGTACGCATGTAGCTGCGGACGATTTTGGCCAGGCGAAGCAGGTTGGCGCGGCAGGGCTGAATGATGAGCGGCAAACTCAGTTGAATTGTGACAAGTAATCCGAGTCGTCCGAGGTTCACAAGCGGATCGTTGTCACTGAAGTTATTCAGAATATCCCCCTGAACACCACCCTGTTGCTGGAACGCGAACAGATATCCCATGAGACCGACCAAAATGTAGAATAGCCACGTAGAGAACATGGTAGACGCCACGATCTTTTTAAGACGGTGACGCGTGGGTTTGTGCAGCTCGCGATACACTGGCAACACGTTAAAGTGGCAGAGGAATGACACCGAGATGATGGGGAACGCGTACGCGGCATCTGCCCAGCTGTCGGGCGTCATCTTGATGGGAATCTGTGATTCTTCCTGGCCGTCAAGACGGCTGAACGTAGCGTCCGCTGCTCGGACCGTGATGGCAATTGCCAGCACCAGCACGGACACGAGACTGAAAACGGAAGTGAAGCGTAATGCGTCCATGGAGCGCGCCAGCAGAGCCGGCGACACGAGCAGCACGCACACGATCGTCAATATGTTCTGCTCCGTCTCAGAAAGCGGCCGATTGTAGAGGAAACTCGCACCAAGCGAGCCAACCAGATCCTTTGTGAGGATTACGTACGCGACGAGCGTGAGAAATGTAAGCAGTACGAGCAACACGACAGTAATGCGTCCAGCCCGCGCCCCCAGCGCCTTGCGGACCACTTCTTCGTAAGAAGCGGCTCTACCGCGACGACTACAGCTCACGATGACGTAGAGGCTGAAGGTGGAGGCTGAGGCAGCGATGGCCATAAAGATTAGCGCGACCACGAGGCCACACTTGTCGAAGGCGAAGGGAAGCGACAGGATGCCGCCGCCGATAATGGTGCTCACGAGGTTAAAGATGGCTGACGGCGCCGTGGCAGTGCGTGTAGTGGCGTGCGGCCCCGGACTGAAGAACTCGTGGCTACCGCGGTTGCGCTCATAGCGGTATACGCCCGTGTTGATCATGCTGCCCTGCGAGGATGGCGGCGCGGACTGCATCTTGGTTTGGTGAAGAGGCGGCGGAATGACGAATGACCTGATTCTACGTATACGCAGATGGATGTTTGGCCAATCAAAGGCTTTCACCAACATGGCTACAGTTGCTTCAACTTCAGTTGCCTTTACTAGTACTTGAAGTATGGCAGTTGACCTTAGTTTGCAGTTGAAATTGCGCCTTCAAAGGCTCCTCGCGGGGCTCCCACGGGCCGGTGGCAAAGAGCGTGAAAGCGTGGCCCGCGGCAATGGAGACGATGGGCCCCACGCCGTATCCCCGAAAGCAGGCGCGGTCTACAACCGCAGGCTCAGCAAGATCTGTCGCGTTCACCTCAGACCCTTTGCGACCGAGACAACCTGAAGCATTCTGGCCCCACGTGTACAGACCCCCATCGACAGCTAAGGCGCAGCTGTGGCGAGAAGAAGTGATGATGGCTCGACAGCGCAAGTGGCGCAGTGCTGGAAGGCAGGCTGCAAATACAAATGAGTCATTAAAATCGGGTTCAAAGAAAAAGAAACAGGCTACAGTACTTGGGAGAGCCGAATGCTTCTGTTTGCCCAGACCGAGCTGCATAAGAATAGAAAGGTACCATTGTAAGCGAACTTTGCCTGGTTAACCATGGTGCAAGAGCCAACCTGTCCTTGAAGACCGCTCCCAAAAGTATAAACAAAGCCGCCGCAACTATCATTGTTGCTTATTGCAGAGACCCCGACAACTCTGCGAGGTACCCTAACAGGGAATGTTTCCTCGCGTTCACGTGCGATACATAGAGTGTGCCAGCTTCCGCAACTCACGTCCAACACGACATGATTCTCGAAAGCGCCTACCTGTTGTGGATAGAAAGAATCATCGTTGCTGCCGAGTCCTAGTCGCCCACCGTCACCACAGCCAAATGTGAAGAGTTGGCCATCAGCAGATACAACTGCAGTATGCACGGCTCCGCAGGAGACTCGCGTGATCCGCTTACTTTGAAGTGCCTCCACAATTGTCGGAGTCGGAAAGCACAGCTGCAAGTGCTTATCTTTCACTCCGGCACGCCTCGATTCTCCCAAGCCTAATTGGCCACTCCAACAACTACCCCACGTGTACAGCCTCCCTTTGTCGGTGATTGCCGCGGTGTGGGTGTTGCCTACGCTGATAGTATCAATGTGCATTTTATTCAGCATTTCCACGCGGATCGGTTCCACCGTAATGGCCTTGCCACCATATTCACAAGTATTCGTTCCCAGTACACCATACTCTCCTCTACCCCACGTAAAGCATTCACCCTTCTCATTGGCCATAGCGACATGTCCGCCAGTCCGACCACAGGCGATATGTACGAGGTGCTTGCTCGACAAACTTGAGACCAAACGTGGAAATAAAAAGCATGAGCCGTCACCGCCACGCGCATTATCATGCTTGTTTTGTTCCCGTTCTTCTAGCTGCTGAGACTTTGATCGACCTGCTTTCGCAGTTGCCTCATCAAAAATGGCACGTCCAGCTCCACCCCACGCATAGACTTGTCCTACTTCGGTACGGGCAAACGCGAAGTTTGCGTCAAAGCCCTTCATTTTATTAGCAAAAACACAGCGTCAAGACAACACGAGCTCCGCAGTTCAGCCGCCATGTCTTCTTACCGCGTATACGCTTGTGATGTGTGTTCCACGAAAGCTTTCGATCTCTGTGGGTATCTCGCAGGCACGGCGGTGGCCCATTCCAAGCTCTCCGTTGGCATTGGAGCCAAAAGCAAATACGCGCCCAGAAGCTAGAACAGAAACGCCGTTAAAGGATACACCAGCAGAAGAATCCTCATATGTGCTGACCTAGAATAGCGTCCTTCTGAAGCTCAAGCAAACGCTGTTCTTCGAGACGAGCTATAACTTCAGGCTCATGCACCCAGTCCCGGATCCGAGCAACCAGCTCCAACTTTTTGCCGGCAGTAGGTAGGTCTAACAGCGTGCAAGTTGCGTCTAACTCGTCCTTGCACCACACGGACACGTCAACTTCTCGCCAGAAATCTCGCGTCTTAGGTAGACTGCGGATTGCCACACCCTAAACGAAAAAGAATAAGCTAAGGTTACACTCCCCTGCGCCACAACTATCCAATACACCTCGTGCGACGGCAATTGCTCGCGGCTCCAGATCCGCTCGCGCTCCTGTGGGTCCGAGAGTCGAGAAATTCGCGCCTTCCGTCGCACACTAGCTCTCTTGTTCTCTTCATTCCATCCCAATGCGTCCTTCTCCAGCCTCATCTGCGCGTGTAGATCATCTTGCAGCGCGTCGAGTAGCTTCATCGCACGCTGCTCGCGTATCCGTTCCAAAGCCATAATTCTTGTTGTGTCCTTTCGGCACATGGCTACATTCGCGTCCCGTATGTGGTGCACGCAAATAAAATCACCATGAACTCGCTTGGTCTGGAATACAGCTCATCGTCGGATGAAGATGACGAGCGTGCGCGCCCTGTGCCATCTCCTCAGACCCAGACCGTCGCTGTCACTGCCCCATGTACAGTCGAGGAATCAGCAGTAGAATCCACCGCCAAATCTGACGCAGCTCCAGCGAAACCAATCCAAGAAATTGCAAACTCCAAGGAACCAATCGTGTCTGCAGTGGCCACTGGACCGGATGTATCCATGGATGACGAGGATCTAGAGGCGATGCTCTTGCGTGCTGGCATCCCGACGGCAGTCGCACCATTAGCCGATGGCAGCGAGACGCAGCAACGCATCGAGAAGTTCTTGCGGGTACAGCGTGAAAGGGGTCAGGATTTCCAGACGACGCTGCAGGACAAGAAGGAAGTGCGTAACCCGTACATTCTCGAGAAAGTGGTTGAATATTTTGGTATTGACGAGTTGCAGTCCAACTTCTCTCCCGATGTCTTTGACCCGCATGGCCTACCATTGCACGAATATGCTGATGCCTTGGCATTAGAGCAGAAGAAACGTGCAGACGCGCGAGCGCAACGCCAGCTTCAGCAGCAACGGGGTGGCGCTGAATCTCGCCAGGTTCAGTTTACATCTTCCAACTCATCGAACAATGCAGTATAACTATGTTGATAAAGAATTAGACGGCTGCTACTGCTGCTGCTTTATTTCGCTCGATTCGTCCGTGGCCTTTGCCAAGGCCTCTACTACGTCCATGTGCTGCTGCGTCTTGCAGATTTACAAGAGCTTCCTGGCGAGTACTTAGCTCTCGTTCTAGGCCTCTGAGTTTACTTTTCGTGGAGCTTAACGTCGCATCCATTCGCGCGAGTTGTTCGTCCGCTGCTTTCTTCGCACCGCCCCACTTTGCAGTCTTCCCTCGATCTCGGGCAAACACGTAGCGCTGGGTCTCTAGATATGCAAGTGCTTGGCGACAGCGCAACAGATCACGGATCAGACTTTCGCATGATGCAGCCTCTTTTCGTGCATCAAGCTTGAGTTGTTCAACATTGCTGCAATGCATGCACGGAAGTGGTAACGTGTGAGCACGACATCTTGGAATCAAGGCTGTCGTATCAATTATGTGGAGATCCAACGGGTGCGCATAACGACATCGCCCTAGTTTTTGAACGTTAGTGCAGACCCCACGCTGTCGGAAAGAAGGACAAACTAGTCGCTCAGGTGTAGCTGGGGTTTGCAAATCAGGCTGGTCCGGGTCGCCTTTTACGACTGCGATTTCTGCGTTTTCCTTTCGTCCATTGTTCGGGTAGAGTGCCCGTGTCTGGTCGATCTTGAAGAATAGTTTTTCTAGCGGGATATGAGAGCACGGAGGTAGAAGGGTGCATTTGGGGCAGCGTCGAAGCGGTTCGCTCATCCGAATAATTGATAATGGAAATGGCGGAACGGCAGGTGCGTTTGTACTCATACTGGATGTCGGCTGGCAGGTTTTCTGTACGTTGGCTTGGCTGATAAAGTAATGCTTAAGAAAAACTTCGTGTAACCTCTCCATGCTGGGCACCAACTTGAACGAGCAAACCTTGGCAAGCTCTTCTAGCCCTTCTTGTGTGTATCCAATCTAAAACAGTCACCTTAGCGAGCACCGGCACATGAAGAAGATAGGCAGTTTGTGCCTTACCCGTTCTTGTTGGCAAATAAGCAGCAACTTGGTCCGAATGAGGTTAGCTGACAAAGGACGCAGGTGCACTGTCGTGGATTGAGTTTTTATTTGCTCCGCAAGCTTGTTTGCATCCGGGCGCACAAGTAGAATCACAAATACTTTCTTCATATTTGCTGCGGCGAGCAACGGCACGAAGAAATGCTGCTGCAAGCTAGGAGTGATACTTTGGAGAGACACGAGTAGATTGCAAGATACTTTATCAAATTAGCAATACAGATCAGCTCGGAATTCGAATGCTTACCTTTCGAATCGCTCAATTATCAAAAATGACGGAGTACCGGCCTTCGAGGCATCCAAACGCTTGACTGCTTCTTCTAATTTTCCCTGTAGCGCTTTGTCACTAGAAGCATCGCCAATCCAACGTTACATTGTAACCAATACAATAAACGGGAGAGAATCTTACGCAAGCTCGCTAGCATTAAGCGAGGAGAAACGACACGGTTGTTCGGATGTCACTGATAGAAGAGTTTTTCGGAGGATACCAGTAAATGTGGCCTTGCCGGTGGAATTTCCGCCCTGAGTGGCATACAAAAGGTAGCAGCATGATACACTAATGACTACGACCGTGAAAGAAAACCTTACGCTGATAATAAAGTTGGTGAACGTGGCTGCAGTGTCGGTTTCTATTTTACGAAGGCAAGCTGCTGCCACCGGGTTTCCCAGGAACCGCTCGATGTCATCGGGCGAAAGACGTTTCTTCCTATGAAATTATGCAATAGTTGTTACATCCATTTACAACTGAGTAGCGCATAATAGATATAACCATTCCGAGCTGGAGTCGAGTGGCAGACGTGGACAGCGAGGCTTCAACGATGGCGAAAACGAATGATACAGTGCGTCGAGCGCATTCCAGAAGCCGAATGAGACCCGCCAGTTTGGTTTCTCTGGCCTCGGCTGCTGCTGCTGCTTTTCCTGCGTTCTTTGTCTCGAGCTGCTGCTGGCGGTGAACACTCGCTCCATCCTGCCAGCAGACATTTGATGCCCAAGTTGAAGTTGCAAAGATCAAAACCTCTCTATTTGCAGTATATTTTAACGGCTGACGAAGCGGCGTGATGCGATATGAAGGGCATGGTCGGCATATTTTTGCTCAGATCCAACCTTAGCATCAAGCTCCTAGTGCCTACTACCATGAATCTCCTGTCCGCCTCCCGCGTACTTAACAAGCGCGCCAGTGCCTTTGCGGCGCCTGCAGCTGGTCGCAGTGTGTACACGAAGGGCCTGGCCAAGGACATGATGAGCAAGTCTTGTTACAACGGCGTCAACTTCATTATTCCCGAGAAGGCCACCGTTTTCGAGGCACTGAAGCGCATGGGGGGCATTAACCTCGGTTGCCTCGCTGTCAGCGGCGACGACGGCAAGTTCGTAGGCATTCTAACGGAGCGCGACTATCTGAAGAAGGTGGAGCTTCAGGGACTTACGGCCAAAGACACACTAGTGAAGCAGATCATGACAAACCGAGCCCGTCTCGTTGTTGCTTATGCGAATGAGACTCCCAGCCAGCTTATGACTAAGATGCTCTCCAGTGTATGTATTCTTCAAGTACCCGTTGTGTAGGCGCTGACCTGAATATGTTTCGTATCATGCATATTTTTTTAGGACATTCGCCACCTGCCCGTAGTCAACGACGACGGCGACCTGATCGGCATGCTGTCCATCAAGGACTTAGTGCGCGAGATTAACCGCGAGCATGACGCCGATATGGACACGCTCAGTAATTTCGCCATGGGACACGGTGGTCACTTTGTGCTGGATTAAAGTAAAGGCCTCTTGCTGCCAAAGAATGCGTTATCCACACGAGTGTGTGCGCTTCCCTTCTTGATTTACGAATCGGATCGAATTCGAGCAATGCTGCATTATTACCCGTCTCATGATCCACTGGATTAGTTAAATCACGAATGCGAGCAGTACATTTGGCCTTGTCTTGTGGTGAGTTTGGTGATATTGTCGTGTTCTTCAGTAGTTCCGCTCTACCAGCAGCTCCGCCGTTCGACCCGGCCACAGTACGCCATCAAGCTCTCTATGGCGTGAAAGGCTCTTCGAAACCAATCGTCCCAAGGTACGTGAGTTGCATGGCCTGGCTGCTGACTCATCGTCCACAATCCGTCCGCGGATGATGCAAGTGCGCCACCCACCAGCAATGTCAACAGCGCTTTACCCGATCCAGGGCGTGCTGCTTATAAGGCGAAGATCCTTCCTGGGCGACTATCAACAACTTGAGCCGGCACATACGGGCCCATTACAACGAACATCGGCGTCGCCGCCCCGGACGTAAGCAGCTCTACGGTGTATCGAAAACGTGGTACCCATGTCTAGAACCCTTCTGACTCGTTTCTGTTCAGTTTGAAGCGAGTAACCAATCAGAAGACTCCATCAGCTCATATTCCACTCTCTGCAAGGACAACGAGGCTGTCCACGACCGCTGTACAGTACGCCAACTCCATCAAAAGACCGAGCGACATCAAGTCCGCCTTCCTCGAGCTGTCACTACCTTGCTCGCAGCTCGCTTAGTCGGCATGAGCGAGCGCCATGACGCGGGGCCGGACGCATCCCTTTCGGACGCGCAGGAGGCGTGGCTCCAGCTCGTCGGCTACTTTTCCAGCGCGCTGTCGCTCTCTGGGACGCTCTACGTGCTCGCACACTTCGGCTACGTACACTGTTGTAAAACCCAACGACTTGAGAGCTTCACTCCGCAGCAGCTACCGTTCCAGCGCCGCCAGCGCAACCGTATGGATTTCATGGACAAGCTCGTGCTTGTGCTGGCGCTCTTCGACCTCGTCACCATCGCGACACGTGCCGTCGGCCGCGGTGTTGTGCATGACAACGCTCTTTGCCGAGCCCAAGCAGCTATTATACAGGCAGGCAACCTCGCTAGTTGCATTTGGATCTGCTGTATGGCCTTCAATCTCTATCGCTGGATAGCAGGCGGCGAGTCGGACGCCACGCGACAAAGAAGATTTCCATTATTCTTGGTATTTGCAGTGGTGCCAGGAGCTGGCTTGGTCGTCTTTCACCTCATGAGTATGGTAATACGGTGGTTGCAAAATTTAAACGCGTACTGACGACTTGTGTGTGTTGTCCAACGGTAGCGAACAAGTACGGCGACGCGACGTTCTACTGCTGGCTGGATGAGATCCGCTTCATGTTCCTCAATTTTTACCTCTTCTACCTGCTCATGATTGTATTCAACTTTGTTCTACTCGCACTTATCCACTTAAATATGAAGCAGAGAGTGGCAAGGTGCATGCAAAAGGCTGACAACTTATGTACGTTGCTGGATTAACACTTATTGACGACACTTTCTGTTGGCAGACACGATACAGTGGAGGCTGACACGTCGTCCATGCTGATTCGCCGCAAATTGCTGCTCTACATCCTCGTGTTTATAGCCCATCGTACACCCATGATGATCTACCGCAGTAAGTTTTTCCAGTTCTGCCGATAAATTGGACAAGTGTAACGTAGTATACTGTCCAAAGTTTGTGAGGCTGGCGGCATGAACAGCTTAAGCGTAGGCCTCGTCATGCAGGTAATCCAAGATCTAAATGGCTTTTCCAACTCGATCGTATACGGTGGAATATGCCGCAGACGTACAAAGGAGGCGCCACCACCGCGTGAATGTGAGGCTGAGAGCGTATCGTCACCGACTGAGAGCATAATGGGCGGCTATGTTGTGAAGAAGCGTCCTGCCGTCACGGAGGATGAACACGACTCCATAATCCGTTCGTCTGCGAGGTTTGGAACTGCCTTGACTCAAGCAGGTCGCAAGGTTTCGTGCGAGTCGGACAGTGGAGACTCGAGCGTGGACAAGGGTATTTACCCTCGCAAAGCTCAGGAAGACCACAGCTACAGTTATCGAACCTGGCACCAGCGCTTGCAAAAGCGCTTCTCGCTGCATCATCTATCTCCATCTGCTCCTGTAGAGCCTAAGAAGATTGCCATCTTCGCGTCCACCTTCAACATGGGCGAGAAAGATGTCAACGAAAGCGAGCTGGTAACGTTGAGCACTGTAAGTTTTTATTACCAATTCAACTAACTTCTAACCGATTCTGTGGTGGATTACAGCGTGAGTGGATTCCATTTGGACAAGACGTCTATGTGATCGGTGTGCAAGAGTGCATGGATCTCGCAGACTTACAGATCAAGATCTTACGCCACCTCGTCTCCAGGTCTACTAGCAAATACGTGCACTACTCGCGCGAGATCGGCAAGCGAGCTACAGCGCTGGGTTATCATGGCTACATTGCACTCTGCATTTTTGTACGAGCTACAGCTGTAGCGTCGGGGCGCTTTCGTATGCCCCACAGACAGAGCAGCAACAAGAACGCTCAAGAAGTATTTCGCGGCAAGTCGCTGCTCCTTTTTGGCCGCGCATCCAACAAAGGAGCTGTTGGGATGTCGTTCCGCTTCGACAATACGTCATTTGCGTTCGTAACATGCCACTTGGCGTCCGATTCATCGAGTTTAAAACGGGCCAAACGGAAGAAAAGCTCCAACGCAATCTTACAAGCTCAAAAAGCAGGTGATAGTTCCATGGAGATGAATTACAGTGGAAATACGCGGAGTAGTGGGCCACTACGTGGCGGGGACAGCAAAACCTCAGTATCTGAAGGAATGACTGTAGAGGCACATCAACCGCCGTCCAAAGTGGAGCGACGCAACCAAGACGCGATGGAAATTCTGCAGCAGCTGTACTTGGACGAAGAGGACTATGGCTTTGGTTTCCCGCATCTGCACCACCACAGCTTCATTCTCGGAGATTTCAACTACCGCATGACTCGCAAAGGAGCAACACCGATGGACATGCTGGAGCTCCTTGTGAACGCTGGAACGGAACACCATCAGACATGCGAAGACGTCTACACCATGGAATTATCGTCACCATGTTCTCCGGCGATGCTTCAAACATCGGATGAAGGTGACTTCAGACAATGTGTAACACCCAAACAGCAGAGCCCAACACCAATCGTGACAGCACGGAGAACCCACCGGTACGCCAGGGGGCGTGCTGGTACGTCAACAAGCAACAGCGGCAGTAGTTCAGCGCCATTTCTACTGCGAACACTGGTCGAGGAACACGACGAACTGTACCAGTTATGCCGGTCACAACAGATCTTCCACGGCTTCCAGGAAAGCGAAATCACTTTCTTCCCAACGTTTCGCCGTATTCGAGGACAAGTTCTTCGAGAGCCGCTTGACCCGGTCTCATTTCAGCAAAACTACTCGCTTGTAGCCACTCACGGTGGCTATCGCGTACCATCCTACACGGATCGTATATTTTACAGCTCACTAGCCGGAATGCGGGACTCATTGCGCTGTCTATCCTACGATTCTTGTGAGGCAGTGACCACGTCGGACCACAAACCAGTGTCAGCCTGCTTCGTGGTGGAGCTACTGGCTTCGGCCCAGAAAGCTTCTCCTACTTCTTTGTTGGCAGAAGAATCCCAGTGGAACGCAAACTCTTCAGATGCCAACCCCATGATCCTTCGCGCTGACCGCACACTTTCTTCTGCGCGGATGAAAGACGTTCCCGGTGCATGTGAGCTTCGCTTACGGATCGAGTTTCGGTCTATCCATTGGCTCGACGTTGTCGACTCGGCCCTGTTTGATCGCGCCGAGCACGTGGAGTTCGGCTTCCTGTTCCCGTTGCCATGTGAAGATGTGTTCGCCCACCAGCGCAAGCTGCACGAAGTAGCCGAGCACTTGACGTTTGGCGGGACTGAGGGCGGAAACTCCGGTGGCATGGGGTTCGCGTCGACCATCACGCCCACCTCCAATTTCCACACATTAAAGTGGCACGAGTTCGTCAATGGCGGTCTACGATATCACACCATGGCAGGCGCTCTTGGTCGCAAGCACGTAGCTGTGGTGCTTCGCTCGTTGGGTCGAGGACGCACATTGTCTAAGACCTCGTCCGCTTCGCGATTACTTGGAGGTGGCTGCTCATTGTCTCCGCATACCAGCAATAACTCGATCGCCTCCACGTGCTCATCAACTCCGCATAACAGTTCCGTCAGTTCGTCCTCGTCGTTCTTTTCTGAAAAGTTTTTCGGACATGGCACGTTTTGTGCCGAAGGAATGGCCAAAAAGCGCGACGTGTGTGTACCACTAACTCTTGGAGGAAGACTTCTGGGGCGTCTTCAGCTGCGGGTCTCGCTTCAAACGCGTCAGAAGAAATGACATCTGAGCATGGCAACGAAAGGATACACGTCTGTGATTTTTGTTTTGTACAATAGTGAATCGTGAAGTTAAGCTTATAGGAATACACTACAGTACTGTTGTTGTTGAGCGAATTGCTCCCAGCGAAGATGTAAGCATAGTACACATTGTTAACTCATCGTCGCTTGACAAAGAGACGCTAATGTCCATCACACGTAATAGTTATGACGTGACGACTGCCCCACCCTCTTCCAGTACGGGAAATACTGCAATCTTGTGGGAACACATACAACCTAAGAGATGCAGATGCATCTGTGTGAGTAAACTTTTCATTAGGGAAAAGGAGCACGGCAATCCAGAAATTCACATGCATGTTCATGACTTTTAGAAGAGTGCTTAGTCACGTAAAAATATGTTTTTTTTTCGACCGACATGAAGGCCGATCCTGCCTGCCACACGTAGCTTCTGTTGAAAAATGACCAGCTTTCGGAACTACACTGTAGTTGTGCTGCGCTTATAGCGCTTTTTTAAAAAGCAAATACAACAACAAATGCGATGTGATAGGATACTTAAAAAAACATCTTACAGTATCACATTGCATTTGCTGTCTACATTGTTGAACCATCGAGGGACTCGATTCGAGTCCCGCCATCCTGTCGATAACGACAAGAAAATGCGAGAACGAGACCATGGTTTTGGAAAATATCCAGGATTGGATATCCATGACAAATCGTAACTACGCCGAACAATGATGGACATATTTAGAACTAGTTGTTAGCGTAGTCATTTGTAGTTTTGCGCGCATACGGTACGACTCCACTGCGGGCGAATTTTGTAGTTTTGCGCGCACTCGCTACGACTTCACTGCGCGCGGCTACAATAGCTTTTGGTACTGCGAATGTGGCGCGATGGCTACAGCTACGAATAACGATCATGATGGCTCTAGCCTCAACAACTTTCTACGGCGCCTACTGCCAGGATGGCCCAGATACTTACAAATGGATACGACGACTGCTGATACGAAGAATACGGACAAGACGAAAACGACTACGTGGATTTACTTCGAGTACTGCTCTGATGACTATGGATACGACAACGACTACGGTTGCTGCGTTACGACGTCTACCACCACTATGAAATACGATTAAACGGCTACGACCAATACGGTGGCACAGGTACAACGGGTCCGGCGGCATCGGATACGACGAATACAGTTCCGAATTCTCCGAAACACGATAACTTCGGCCGCAATGACTATGGAGACGACGACTACTGACACGTTAGCTACGACCATATTTGCCTAAGACTCGACGTGTGTCCGACTGGACTACATCCGCGATAATGACGACCACGATCACAGGAACTCGACAGCTTCGGAGGTGACGGCTGAGGATACAGCGTCTGGGGCTACGACGACTACGTCTACGTTGACGCTGATGACTCGAACCAAGGTTGCTACGATTACGAAGACCACGGCAACGGCTCCTTAGGACATCGACACATCTAGTGACTCTGCAATGATTTGTCTACGACGGTCTTTGGCTATACGGATACGATAATTACGGCCAAACGATTTCTTGGTCCAGGACGACTCCGGCCGCGACGAATGCTGCTAGGACGGTGACGGCCACGATGGCTTCGGCTACTACGGATCTAGCTACGACAACTACACCCATGATGGCTCTGGCGACGACGACCAGTACAACAACTGCAGCTACGATTGATGCGGATATGATGACTGTGAATCCGACGACTACGACCACGAAAAACGATGACTCCTGTGGCTCTGGCCACGACGATACCTAGGTCGACCGCAACCAGGAAGCTCTAGGTACGATAACTACGGTATGACGACTACGGCCACGATTATTATGGATGCGACGACTTTGGATATAACGACTGCGATGACAGCGGCAGCTCGTCGTATCTAGCGGCTGACTCTGGTCACGACGACTCCGGTTGTGATGACTACAACAACGACGACTCGGGTGGCCTTGGTCACGACGAATTTGGCTACGACGACATTAACTATGCCGCCTATGGTTGCTCTGATCCTGGTTGCGACAGCAAAGACGACTTCCTGGTTGTTTCGGTCATGCGTGGCTATAACAACGGCAACAACGAGCCCAACGACTCCGGATGATGAATGACCCAATAAATGCAACGCGAAAGCCAACGACGTGAGTGCTGCTCTCCAAAAACAATATTTTACAATGAAAGCTTCAATGAGTAATGGGACGGCAGCGGTTTCTACATTCGAACCACAATCAAAGGCAATGTGCTGTACACTATTCGGCAACTAGCAAGTTGATAACTCCTTCGTGCTGATTTGACACTGTCATTATGTACCACATACTGCTATACGAACAAGCCACACTTCCGTGACAGTCACGCTGTCATGACTACGAACTACTGTTCAGTGCAACGAATACGGTGTCGACTACAGTATGGATACAAACTGGGGCAACGATCATCGAAGACTACAGTCCAGTGCTGTGCGTCGAGTACGGGGTAACAACTACAATCCCTTCTCGTAATACACCGCGTACGGTGCTGGAAACGATCGAGACCCGTGTACTACCTATGATGTTGGGAATAACTCGGTCCCGTACAATGCGTATGATAACGACGAATGCGGCGGCAACGGCAACGCAGCTCAGTACAACGAGTGTGCCAACGACTACAAATCCAGCTCGCGCAACGAGACGGTGTTGGCTACACTGCGTTGGTGTAGACTCCATCACCGTGCTGTCCAATGAGTATCGAGGCAACTACGACTCACGGTGTTGACTAAGATCTGGCCTGCACTACGAAACTGGTGACAACTGTTTACGTGGACAGCGTACAACGCTAACAACATGCTGCGCGGTACCACAAACATGACGAATTACCGTACGATGCTCACAACAAATACTGGATGACCAATACGACTCGATTCGGTATCGTGTGACGCGTACGGGACAACAACGCAGTGGTGTACCTGGAGTCTGGTGCCGACTATCGCACGGTGCCGTGCAACGGGTACAACGACAGCCGCAACCCGGTACCGTAGATCATGTACGGTGTTGACCTACACACGTATAATAGTTCAACCCCGTACAGCGAGTACGGTGACGAAGACGATTCGATTCCGTGCAACTTATTAGAGTTCTGTACAACGAGTACTGTGAATGCTACATTCCGATCCCGTACAACGAGTACGATGATAACGTGATTCGATGCCATGCAACGAGTACGGTGTTAGGGTGCTGTACACGAGTACAGTGACTACTACATTCCGATCCCGCACAACGAGTACGATGATAATGTGCTCTACAGCGAGTACAATGACTGCTACATGTCGATACCGTACAACGAGTACAGTGACTACATTCCGATCTCGTACAATGAGTACGGTGTAACACCGGGTGTTGGCGTAATGACGCGCACGATGATGACGATGGTACACAGGGCTACAAGCGTGTCGACAACGGATATAATCTGTGCTCGGGATGACTAACAAATGCTGTTTGCGCTGTTGTACCCAGACAGGATAAGCCACCACGGCGTGGCACACGACGGCTAACAGACGCTTCGCGCTCAAGATGACTAACGCTAGTGCTAACGGCACAGTGATGTTAGTCCCCCGAGCTCGGGTGCGACACCCAGTTTCTTGGTTTCGACGCTTCGATGATTTATGCAACCACAACCGCGGTTGCAACTACGAATACCCAACGACGACTACGGAATGCGTCTGGATCAAGGCATAATTGTGGAGACAAGGTACCGCGTGAAAGTGATTATGCTTCCCGCTCAAGTGCACGGAGATGGACTCCATATGTTCTTGGACAACTTTATGGATAAACCGACGAAGATTCACGACTATCTCCTACAATGATGAAGACCATCGACGCTGGGCTACAAGGCGAGTCCCGTGGCCTTATCAACTCAGCTGATACCGCCATTCATCCAGGTGACGACTAGTCACTGCTCACTCACCACAATACGTATGCATCCTAGTGACCGTGTCAGCCCAAGTCACCGACCCTCACGTTTCAGGCTCCCTATCACTCCTACGCTTCAGCCGGTCCACGTGCCTCATTATATCTTCATGGGGCCTAAACACACGTACCCCCGCTTTCGCTTACAAGAGCAAGATTCAAGCGTCAACATCTGCAGGACTTCGCCAACTAATTTCAATACTTGGGGCCGCCTCAAGAACTCTACAACTTCCGAGGCATTATGGCTCCGTTCCTGCAAATGAACTACGCTTTGACCCATGAAGATCCGTAGATGTAGCGGAAAGTGCAAGTCCGCCGAACAACCCACCGAAAAGTCCTTTGGTCCCGGCTTTAAGAACCCATGATGGCAGGTAAAAATAACTTTAAGTCCACGAGAGCCTTGCGCCCGAAAAACTTTGCGTTTGAGCAACATAATGTATACTCTCAGCGCTGCGCTAGTAGCGCAGCACTACGATAATTTTTATACAAACATGCATTTCATAGACGACGACCCCCCCAGTTCCCATCGATTTTTTTGACGCTGGATTGTAACTTACTCGATGATGAAAGCCAGGCGGTGGGTGGACTACAATACTTCGAAGTAGGAGAGCGATTTAGCACGTCGTGTCCGAGTTGGCAACAATGCGGGGGCCAACCCGAACGGAATAGTAGCCTAGTGTATCGGATGTAGTCTTGCCAAGAACGAGGCAAAATGCAAAGTGAGCGATACTCTGGGTCTGGCGCTGGCCAGCCCGTTCTCGCTCAAGCACTTGCCAGCCACTCATTGCTGAGCGACAGGCAGCGTTGACTGTGGACATGCAAGTATTCACTTCACATGAAACATGCAGTTAACCATACTAATTCCTTGTACAGCTCACGAGGACACTGGCCGTCCAGGTGACTGCGAAGTCCTCAGCTGTCCAGCGTCAGACTCTTGGTTGTTGTCGCCCATTGTCTCCAGCCTGACAGCTGCAAGACACATCAGGGTGACGTAGTCCCAAGTAAGGGCAACTGCGGTGAAACCAAGGTGAAATGCCTGACACACACTACACTCCCCCTAAGCTTGGTTTCACCGTCCTCCATCACACCGGTCACAGTCACAACACTCGCTCATTCGAGCATGTGGTTGCCCTCGCCGCGATCCTACGGTGATGACTCGAACTGCGTTTTTGTCGACTGCTTGAAGGCGTCCCAACTCGCGTTGTAGCTCTTGTTTGACGACCTCGAAGACGTGGAGGCTCTGCGTCCTCGGCACCCAGGTGCTGCTCACTGTCCCTGTCCGCAGTCTGCCCCAAACTTGATACCGGCTCAGCGTGAAGACTCACTTCAGCCGAGTTGTTGTCACCCTGCGGGCCCGGGCCCGCAGCTTGGCGCGTACTGGCGTATGAGTCATCGACCCCCGCAGACTTGTTTCGTCCCTGCTTGCTCCTGCTCGCAGCTTGACGTCGTCGCTTGCTCCGGTTTGGCGGGACCGTACCTGCCTTGCGTCACCCTGCGGCCCACGCAAACCACCGGTTGCCGACCCTAGCTCAGAGGCCACGCCTGGCCGCACTTCCAGCACGCCTTGCTGCTCTCCATGCGCCACCTCATGCCCTTGACCTCCTTGTAGCCTCTACCAGTGCTCACGGAGCGACTGGTCATTGGCACTTGTCACGTACTTGTCCACCAGTACTCGGATCTCGTTGGCCAGGTTTCCCATGGGCTCATGCGAGTCCTCGATGGGTTGCAACCCCTTCCAGCCAATCAGGATCGCGAAGTCTTTAGTTGGCCTCGTTCCACCTGTGCCCTTTCAGCTGCTCGACAGCTAGGACGATGCCTTGCAACGACACATGCTCTAGGAGCTCGTTTTTTATGTTCAGGCCATCGTCGGCGTAGAACTTGAGTCTTGACGCGTGGACGTCCAGCTCCTCGCCAGTCACCAAATGTTCCACACGAAACGAATGTGAGTCGGCTCTCGTAACCCGATACGGGCTGATCCATATCACTTGCAACTTGTTGCCCTGCTTCTCGTCCATTCTGGACCTGAGGACGTAATCCCCCACTGCGAGATTCACCAAATTTTCACCGCGTTCACGCTTCTTGTTCAGAAGCCTCTGCTTCTGGTCCTCTACTGCACAGTGCATCGACTGGATGCTGTCACGTAGTTCTGACAGGTATACATCGATCTCGGCACTCGCAGTTATCGTCTGCAACCGGCGATCATCTGATAGGTAGAACTCGTTCAACGGAGTTGGGCACTTTAGCCCAGTGAAAAGCTCCAGTGGTGAGTGGTTGCCTAACGAAGGCACCGCAGTGTGGTTCAAGTTGAACTGCACGAGCGGTACAAGGCACACCCAGTCCTTGTAGCTCACTTTATATTCCAGTATCATCGCACGGATGACCTGGAGTACGTCCCGGTTGACCCGTTCGATTGAACCGTTCACCCACGGGCTGTAGGCCGGGGTGAAGGTCTGTTGTGTGCGTATACTTCTACTCAGCTCCGCCATGATTTCATTCTTGAAGTGGGAACCCTGATCGGATACCCACGGGGGTGGCATTCTGAACCGGGAGTGCCACGATAGCAGCGCGTCGACGACCACGCGACTTTCCGCCGAGTCTGCCACCACTAGCTCACAGTAGTGGGTGGCGTGGTCTTTGAGCGCCAGCAGGTAGTTACTGGATCCGTAGGTTGGGCCCAGGTACAGGAAGTCAAAGTGTAGAGTCTTGTCGCGTTGTCTGCACTCGATCACCTCACTCCACGGCCTCGGGACAATCTTCCCCCCTCTGGAATGCAGACAAAGCAAACAACTGTTCACCAAGTCCGCGACGATTCGTCGAAGGTGGTCAATCGTGAATAGGCGCTGCAGATGGGCGACCATGGCTTGTTGGCCTCGGTGGCCTCGGGATCCACAATGGGGTACTTCACAGAGCCTTTGTATGAGCTCAGTAGCCTCTGCTGGGACCCAGATATGGTTGTCGACGGCGAGGTCACATTCGTCCGTACCCACGGCACTGGCCGGCGACGGGTACTTGTCCTGTGTCGCCTTGATCTCATCGAACGTTGGCCACACGAAACTGTCGGCGCTGAGCGGTCGGAGCTCGGGCCGTTGTGTTTGGTTCCGGGGTTTTCGGCGCCGGATAGTCTTGAGCCGCGTCACAGTGGCTTTTGGCGCGTGGTTGCCAGCCCACCGTGAGGCCATGTCGGCCCAGACATTCTCCGGGCCCGGGATGTGTTCCACAATGTAGTTAAAACCCATGAGCTTCATAGCCCATCTCAGGTAGCTTGCCTTTTACATGCTTCTTGACACTCTCTTCCGGTGCAAACACATGCACCAGGTTACGATGATCACAGAACATGCGGAAGACCTTGGGTCTGAGGAGGAGGTAGTCGAGCTTCTCGCAAGCAACGACTATGGACAGGGCCTCCTTCTCAATGACTGTCCAGTTGAGCTGGCTACCGGTAAAGGTACCGCTCATTCATGTCAGGAGCTTGTGGCTCTGCTGCTACACTGGGGTCTTCGGGTTGTAGTCCGTCACCTGTGTGACGATCACCGCCCAACCGATGTCGCTGGCGTCGGTGAATAGACAGGCTGTGGCTTCGTCATCTGTGAACGGAAGTGTGGCTGAACTCGCCAGCTTCTCCTTCACTTGGTCGTACGCGCTGCACTCTTCCTGCGTGAGCTGGACCTTGATGCCGGTCGCGGCGCGCTTCGCCCGTTTGGTGTTGGCTAGTTCAGCATCAAGTCGGTGATGCAGGGGTGCCACTTGTCGTGCAAAGTCCACGGTGCTCCCACGCATCCAGTTGATTGCGCAGACGAACTGCTGTAGCTCGCCCGCTGTCGTAGGGTACGGCATGGCGCGAAGCGTCTTGATCCGCTCGGGGTCGTGCCTGACTCCGTCACCGTTGATCAGGCGACCGCACCACTTCACCTCCTTCTGGTACAGGCTGGTCTTCTTCGCGCTTAACTTTAGCCCGAACTGGTCTAGCAGCGAGAAGAACTCCGCGAGCTTGTACAGGTAAGTGTCGATATTGTCGGAGCAGATCATCGATCCAGATGAGTAGGTGCTTGTAGCGTAGACTAGCGAAGCACTCCTCCATCGTCTTCTGGAAGTGTATGGCTGCATCACTGCAGCCTTGTGAGACTCGTCTTGGCGTGAAGATCTTCTCATCCGTCATGTACGAGAATCACTCTTGACATAGTTCCGCAAGTGGCAATTGCCAGAAACCTTTTAGGAAGTCAAATAATCCAAAGTGTTTCATTCTACGTGCATGTTCCACCACTAGCGAAAGAATAGGCATTACGGCTGCCATAACGTCCGTCTAGGCGTTCGTCACTCTGTAGTCCACCGTCTGCCTTAGGTCCAGGAGATCTGCCGATTTCTTGACTGGGAGCACGGGGCTCGACCAGCGACTGTTCGGGTTCTCAAAAACCATTCCTAGTTCAACAAGACGTTGGTTAAACTCATGTAGGAATCGGCGGATATGAGGCGGGTATTTCCGAGGCTTACACTTCGTAGGCCGAGCCCCGTCTCGTAGTCGGACTTCCAGCGGTGGAACGCTCGCTGTGTGTGTGTGTGTGTGGGGAGGGGGGGGGGGGGGGGGGGGCGCTCGCAATTCCAAACGCCAAACATCATACGCATGGACAATTGTCCGTATTGCTCCACACGGTCCACCGGGAAACCACACTCCACAGCGCGAGTAATCAATCGCTCCACTTCCGCGAATATGTCATCACTATCACCATTTAGAGTAGGTTCACCGACATGCACTGGCATGTCAGCAGATGGATCGGGTCGCCGGCCATCTCGTCGTCGCCACGGCTCGCCAGTTGCTCGAGCTGGCGATCGACGTCGATCCCTAGAGCAGTCAGTAAGTCGTTGCCGACGATGAACTCGTCGTCGTTGACATCCACGACGAGGACATCCACCATGTCGACCGGCTCCACCGGTCCCACTGCCGTGTGGATTCGTACTTGGACTTTGGCCTTCTGCGTGGCCGTCACCTTATTGGCACCGAACGTCTGGTTCTGCACTGGAACCTCGAGATCTTCCACTTCGACCTCGGGGTCTAGTTCTCGTAGTTGCTTCAAATGCGAGCGTTTTATGACGGTGTGGTCGGATCCACTGTCCGGACAGTAGGGTAGCTCCAGCACTCCGTTCAGCACGACGGTGCGGTCAGCGATCGGCAGGAGCTCACCAAGCCGCTTCAGCTTCGCCTTCTTGGACTTCCGCGCGTTGCGGAAGCGCTTCAGCAGTTCCTCCTTCTCGGTCTCGCTCGCAGCCAGTGCATCTCTTGGAACATTGGGCATGGCCCTGGTGGTGGCTTGGTCGATACTGTGGGCTTAGCCTTCGGATCCGGCCTGGCGTAGGCCTTGCTGGAGTCGGGCTTGGCTGGCGCCTTTCCGATCGGCGTCTCGTGTTTGTTCTTCGCCTTCTGCGGCGGCTTGGCCTTGGACTTGTCCTCACGCCCCGTTGTCTTACGCTTCTGCAGCTTGAGGCGGATGTACTGGCTCTCCAACTCTGTCGCCTTGTCGACAATGAGCCTGAACAGCACCTTGGGGTTCGTCTCGGCCTGGGGGTGCGTGTACCGAATGCACTGCTTTTCCTCGGTCTTGAGCGCCGGCGGTCTCAGCTCTGAGACCCGCCGCTTGCACTTCTCTCGTGTACCGCGCTCGCCACCGAAGCACTCAGCAAGGCCATTGTCGGACACAATGGTCTTAAAGCACTTGAAGTAGTCCATGACCCGAGCATTCACATCGCTCTCGGTCAGGATCATCTTGAGCTCGTTCTTGAAGAGCTCCTTGATGTCGGATAACACCTTGTTCTTCAGTACAGGTAGGAATACCGGTACCGAACCGGCTTGTGGTTTGTCGTCATCGGCAGCAAGCATCATCTTGAAGTCTGCGTAGCCGGGCCTTGGTAGGTCTTGAAAGTAGCATTAGCTGTCAGTCGATCTGTAGACGGACAGCAGACGGATGGCTTCAACGTTACTGTGGCGATCGTCACTGGACGCCGCACGCAGTGAGAAATTCCACTATAGAATTCTTTGTAGTATGCCCGGGAGATTTGAAGCAACTTGAACACGCAGCAATGCGGGGGCCAACCCGAACGGAATAGTAGCCTAGTGTATCGGATGTAGTCTTGCCAAGAACGAGGCAAAATGCAAAGTGAGCGATACTCTGGGTCTGGCGCTGGCCAGCCCGTTCTCGCTCAAGCACTTGCCAGCCACTCATTGCTGAGCGACAGGCAGCGTTGACTGTGGACATGCAAGTATTCACTCCACATGAAACATGCAGTTAACCATACTAATTCCTTGTACAGCTCACGAGGACACTGGCCGTCCAGGTGACTGCGAAGTCCTCAGCTGTCCAGCGTCAGACTCTTGGTTGTTGTCGCCCATTGTCTCCAGCCTGACAGCTGCAAGACACATCAGGGTGACGTAGTCCCAAGTAAGGGCAACTGCGGTGAAACCAAGGTGAAATGCCTGGCACACACTATAGCAGTGCGGAATCGATCACAAAGAAATGCTGAAGTAAATATCGCAACAACGAGCTGTACGTTAGCGATACAGTACTTATCGATTAAGGATACGAAAAGACAAGGTCTATTGCTTAAAAAGCTGATTATCTGCTTTTTGTAAGGCACAAGGTTTCGAATACATCCTTCTCTTGCTTGCTGTTGAGGCAAGTAAGCGTACTCTTGTCCAGCGGTCAGCCCCAGGCAACTAAATGCGTACCCCCGACACTACACAGTGCTACTTCATAATAGCAACCTTATACTATATGTACCGGCTAGTATAGCCGGGTTCTTTGTGCATCTAAGCTACCAGCACTTTTGCCCTGCTGGTCGAACGACACCTTACGCATAAGGCCTACAATTGGTTTATGATAATACCGACTCAGTACGACTGAGCGGATGACTTCTATTTTAAATCGAGCCCGACCGCTTGAGTGCTTATTGTTGTCAGTGCTTCCCCGTTTCTTGATGCGCGTGGCTTTGTGACGCAGGCCTGTCCCGAGACCAATTTAGACCACCTTGACCTACTGTGACCGTCTACGTCCACGAACCCCGTCCCGGTAATGATCCCTACTGGCCCCACTATACGTAGGTATGACATCCCCTCTTTTTCTTAGCTTAATGAAAATTAACCCACCAGAAAACGACGCCAATTACTTTCATTGCTCAAAACGCAGCGCAGGAGGAGCGACGCAGTAGAACACCGGGTATCCGGTCGCCAGACTACGCCATCGCTGCAGTGGTGAGTTAGCTGCTTGCTACCCGACTGATGATACTTACACAGACGTCCTATGTTTGTCTACTCTGCCGACGTCGTGTGTGTTGCAACATAGATGCTAGCAGGTGGAGCGACCAAGGCAAGCTTTTGGCTGGAAAGGTCATCGCGGCTCACGAGCGAGTCTACCAACAACTTAAAGGCCTACGTCAACGTGGAAACATATTTGGCTGCAGTAAAGTTGCTTCGCTTCGTGGCAGCGTGTCGGCTGAAAACGGGTTGACACCAGCGTGGTTTTACGTCGGATTCGGTAAGATCGCGAGCCGATGAGCTCTTTACTACGTTGTATCTGGTACGGTTGCGTGCTGTTGATCTCTGAGAGTACTAGTATAATGATAACTAATGTGTTGTTGCTTTTTTTACGATGTGGTTTCTACAGATACTTATTAAATGAAGATGTCACTAAAGGAATAAATTTCAATTATGGCTAAAAAATGAGGCAGTGTTGTTTGTGCTTGTGTAGCTTGGCGTTGTTCACAACGTGGATTATCGCTTTTTGGTCCACACCTTCGCTTGTTCTCGCGACAGCTCGTGCTAGCAGGTGCATGCCGTTTACCTGGAATTGGTGCTGGTACTGCCAGCGACTCTACATTCAGCTGCGCATCCGACGCTACGGCTGGCATAGGAGGTGGAGGCAGTGAGGTCAAGTCCTGAGGAGTTGCCTTGGTACTTTTACGATCACGCAACCGCATTCGAATCGCTTGACCCATTTTGAAGGCCGGGTAATGTTTTAGGTATTCTTGATGTATGATTTTCCACTTTCCCTTACAACCTTTCCCCAATTGTGCTGCCATATCGCGTAGATCTTTCTTAATATTGGCATCCCAAGGCGAAAGTTGAAAAGTTACAGTAGGACTGTCGCGCTAGCAGCCGATAATGAGCACAAGGTTGCCTCAGCAACAGAGCTTGCATTTATGGTATCTTCCTCGGTGTTCTGGGCCGGTCCAACCGGATTAGTTGTGGTAGACCTGACAGAGTTGGTGGAGCTGGTTTTGCCGATGAGTTCTGGGGTTGTGGCACTGACCTCTAAAGCACCGGCGGCATCTGCCACCATTTGAGCTGGTGGTGTTTAAATTTAACTTATGGCTACAGTTTCAGCTGGCTCCGAGATATCGGAGAGCTTTTTTTCTTGTCGCGATTCTGACTACGCTTGAGACCTTCCCATCGACGAAGCAGGAGGGCTGAAGACTTTGGCTCAATATCATCGTACGTAGCCGCAGCAAAATTATAGACGATGATGTACACTTGTTTGCGATGCTTTTGAGATGACGTACGCACCATTACGAACAGCTTTCGCATGAGCGCCTCCTCATCAGGCTTGACGTCCCCGTCTGGATAGGTTTGTCCCTTGTGACGATGATTCGTTGGATATTGGCAGGTGGAACTACGGTCAGCTGTGCGTCAATTCCTGGCAGTCATGTAGAAATTGAGCTAAAGCTTCGTTTTCTGAGATTATGTGAGCGGTTGTCCAGGCGATCTACTGCACAATTGTATAGGATCGTTGCGACTGCTTGACTGTCGGACCAAGCCCGTTTGGCTGATAGTTGATCAGCTCGAATTAGCAGAGCAAATTCGTGTGCGCTAGGCCCTCGGGCGGCATCGCGGCTCCAATTGCAGCAACATCACGAAATCTCTGCAACTGATGTGATTCTCCTTTGTTAACGTTTGTTAGTAGAGATCGTATATCATCTGAAGGAACAGCTCAAGATAGTAGATTTGACTCAAACTCATAAGTTCGGAGCTGAATCAATTAAAAAAACTGTTCCCAAGGTCTGTGCTCATCCAAATTAGAGACGTCAGTACGATAGTTGCTGCTAGGTACAAATTGACCCGTCTTGATCGGCATTAGTTTCCTCATATACTTGAGCTGGGGCGATTCTGGGAGTAGACCATGTCACATAATGGCACTTTGACACACACTACGGAAATCTGTTCCGTGGAATTCGGGATTGCGATGATGGTTTGGATCCCACTGCTAGACTGCGCTGCTCCAAACAGTTAAATCAAATAAGTAATTTAAGAAGAACGACACGAAAGAAACACAAACCTGTAGAATGAATATGTCTAAGATCCGGAGGCCAACTTGAACTGAGAGTACACGATCCGATCAAGTAGCTTTCTCAGTTTGGAGTGAATGGCTTCGAGCTGGCTGGTCGACACAATTCGAACTTCACCCCCGACTTCTGTGTACTGATTCTCACTGGTGTAGATGTCTCCACGACGGATCTGAACCAGGTTACTGCTCCCCCCCAATCCGAACGTTTTACAGCGATTCAGGCGGGGTTGAGAGCTTCTAATACTGATCTCAGCGACTAGCGCATTCTTCAGGTGTACGGAGATTTCGCTGCACATCATATATTGCTGCGGAAAGCTGAGTTGACAGCCTACGCTTTTTAGCAGTATCATTCACTTTCTCGGTGAACCTTGTAATTACGTGAAATGGGTCTTGCTTAACTATCACGATTTTTGTAGAACCTGTGCACTGATAGCGTGCATAATACAGTGCCGTCCGATGTGGTATATCCTCGACAATGCGTTGTTTGTACTCTTTTACCTTCGGCACGCAACAGTGATCTTCTACTACACACCTTAGCTTCGGAGACACTCCGGGGCCCATGTGACGGTTGGAAGCTCAAACCATTCTGACAGTAGCGCTCCTGGCCCCATCTCAGCGACGGCGGGAGGGAGAGCTATTGCCTCGGCCACAGCAACTTGAGCAGCGCTCTTCTTCACCATGACTTTTTCAAAATAGCTTTTTGAATATAAGTTTTACTACACCGATACATTTTCTGCGGACAGCCTTCCGCAACCCTTGCGGGTTGCAACTCCACAAACGAAAGAACAGTCCAACGAAGAAAGCACACCGCAGATCCTCCTGCCTGGGCAGCATCTCGGTGTGCGCCGCGCCGCTGAGCACATTACAGGTGAGACGATTATGAAAGGATACGTTGTTAGTCTTTCGGTGTGAAGTATGTAATGAGTTGGTTTTCTGTGCTTGTGTGTTGTTTAAGCAGCTTGGATCCTCTCCACACTTCTTCCATCGCTTCTGGCAAGCACTACACGCAGTTGTTTTCCTCTTCTTTGGCTGCTGTGCTTCTGAAATGGATGGTGTTGCCTCGGTGTGATGTGGAGGCATCTTTGAGCGCTGTCTAGAGCTTCTTAAACGCATTCTCAGTGTGTTCTCATTCAACACCACCCCAGGGTAGTACGAGTGGAAGACGCTCAAGAGATGGGGCCATTTTTCTCGGACACCGTGTAAGCTCATCGACAGCTTTCGCAGTTCTTCGACGTGCTCTTCTACTATCCGGACAGGAGGAGGATGAGTTGCGAGTGGTATTTCAAGCCGGCCGGAGGCTTCTCCCTCCTCGGCCGTCGGCGTCTCGCGTGGCGGACACGTTGAAGTGGTAGATGGTGGCAAAGCAGGACCATGGTCTGTTGCGGTATCGGATTGGATGAAATAGGCTACTAAGGAAGACGGATGTCGCTGTACTGGCTCGGCTTGGTTACGTGGAGTGTCGTTTGCTGCAACAGGCAATAATTTCACTTTGACTTTCAATGTTATTCCAGCGCCGCTTGGTGTTTTTATTGCTTCCCAGCGTGTTCGCATATCCTTCTCAGTGAAAGAACGAATTCCGTCGCAGACACAGGCAGCAAAGTCGAGAAGTATACAGAACACTTTTATCCTCTCCGGCTTAGAGATATACGTGGCGTTGCGGATTGTTATAAGGAGGTCAATTTGCAGACTTTGTTCGTTGGTGAACAGGCGATCTGTGCTAGCTTCTTCACTTTGCTTGCGGAATTGAAACGCACTATGCGATGATACGGGCTTTGAAGAGACCCGTTCTACCTGCGGTTGCACGGTCTTCAACGCAGATTCTATTGTTCGAATGTTGCGGCGTCGTAGTTTCAGCTGCGAATTACTATTGATCGCCACTGCTAGATTATACATGAAGGTCGTGAAGAGAACTGAATCGGCTCAAGAACGACCAGGAACTTTTTGCTCTCTTCGAAGCTGTCTTAGTAATTCAAATTCCTCTGTGGAAAAACAGACCGCTCCTTCGCATGCGCTGTCATCTAGACGAAGTGAATGCATGAAGACACCTCGATCTACTGTGCAGGTTTGGAGTCCCGTTGCGGTTTTCACCAGGAACTCTTTGATAGAAGCGGCATGCCTCCTTGACTGTGCGATATTTCCTTCGAAAACTTCAGGATGTACACGCGCACTCTGGAAAATAGTTTGCCACGTCTTGAACTGGAAGTCGTGTGGAGTAGCCGATCGATATTGCAGGGGTCTAAAGGGGGTGGGCATGAGGCAATTCACAAATTCCTGGTCAGCAGAAGTAGCGAGTACTCTTCTGCCATTGTGGCTGCACAACCGTGCTGAGCGACATGCGGTAATTAGATCTACTTGGCCAAGCTCCGGATTCCTGCCGTATCGTGCTCCTACCGTGATATTATGCTGAACAATGTGTACATCGAGAATTCGCAGCCCGACTTCAGCTCAAACATCTCGAGCTAGCAGCTTCTTTAATCTAGAATGGAATCCTTCCAGCTGGCTTGTTGAAGTTATATGCACAGGTAGACCACCGCCTTCCGTGTACACATTTGAACTAACGTGGAGATCCCCTCTAACTATCTGACCGACGTTACTTTCAATACATCCTTTCCTCTCAGTCTCCGTGCACGACAACTCGTTGACATCAATTTTGGACAATACATCCCGCAAGGTGGACGCCATGTCACTCGGTGCTCTCAGTCCCGGTTTACATCGTACATTGCTCTTTTTAAGTGCTTGCACAAGAGCTTACGAATAGGCTTCGACTTCACTTTCTCACTGAACCGAGTAATTACATGAAACGGATCCTGTTTGACACACACTGAGTCCCCATAGCTCTTCCAATGAGGTTTCGAACAGCCGTAGCATTATCACTAACAACAAAACAATCACCATCCGGGGCAAACTGATTCTTCACATCAAGAAGTAACGGCTCAGCCTCCTCGTGATTCTCTGACCGCGTCAAACGACGACCCACTATCTGGCCAATTTCATTTTGCAACAAGAGCAACATCTTAACGTCAACTAAGCTCTCGCGCTGACCTTTGGGCGCTACAGGTTTTTAAGCGCTTACAGAACTTAACAGAATGGTCCATTCTCCGAACTTTTTTCATCACAACCTACCGCATCACTATCTCACACAGCGAGCCATACAACTCAGTAGACTTCAACCATGCGTCCGCAGTGATCCATAAGAGAGAACTTTATTCTTCGCGAGATAGATCGTCAGGGAAGGGGCTGTTGGTGCAACGTAAGTGGGGTTTCGATCGTGATTTCGATGCACCCCGTAAGCAAATAACGATAGCAAGTGGTAATATCGGTTCTGACGCCGACGCTCTATCTGAGAAATTGTACTTGTCAGCCCATTGGTGACATAATACCCTCGTGAATGTGTTCCACTAGTCGTCTTGATATTCCGTCCTTCTTGCAAGTAACAAAAGGAAGATGAATCATCACACCCGGGTTACGCTCGGTGTAGCATGAACTCAGAGTTGAAAACGTAATAGATTTGTCAGAGCTGCATTGATATTTGACGGAAAGTACGTCGTACTTGTACTCCACATCTTCTACAACCCGTTGCTTGTATTCTTTCACCCGAGGTGCGTATGTACAACCAGAAACGACACAAAATGGTTTTCCGCTGGTGTTTATAGTTTCAGGAAACCAAATGAGTACAGGCCGAGAGAATACAGAAACCAAACTTGTATCTGAAAACTCATGCTCAGGGCAACTGAGCTGAGGTGGAAACATCTTCTTTGTCATCGCTTGCTTCACTAATTGGCTCCGCTCCTTAGAAGGAATGCCGTCCACATCGCTAGCAATGTGGACGTACTGCGTTTTCCTTGAGTCTTTTGTTAGTGTGACTTATCGTGAATCGGACTTAGTTGACCAGCCGTCGGAGATACAGGGGCCTGTCGGCCCCCGTATCTCCTACAACCCCCAGCTGGAGATATTCTTATCGGGACAATTCTTATGGTTATGTCAATCTAATGGTGTGGCTGATAAAACGGTTTTATCAGTTTAATTGGTAATTTAAAATAAATTACAAATCGATTTAATGCGCATCAAAACGATTGCTGGAACATGCCCTTCGGGTATATTGAAGTTCAGTCATGTGTTTTATGACGTTGCTACTTAAAAGTCGGATTAGAATTGTTTGATGAGACCAACAAGTGGTCTCACCAAACAATTCACCGTGATGAAACTTTAATGCGCGACTTTTTATGTAGGTTTTGGAAGGCACCCAATACTCAGTGGTATTTTTTAAATACGGCATGTACATTTAATGGACAGTGGTTAGCCATACTCATGCATTCTTAAGCAGCACTTGTAATCTATGATCCAGCACAAGGACTTACTACTAGACACCTTTCGGGTCCCGTGTTTGTTGTGTGTCGTAGGATAGCATTTGGGCGTGTCTCACAAACCATAACCAACACACTTTTTTCGGGTGATGTGGGCTGTTGAGTGTGGGAAGTGACTGCTCAGCTATCAAGCCACCGAGGTCAGAGAACAACGCGCCCCCTCGCCGTCAGAGGCCCTGGTGTCTCTGTCAACCTATTGCACAAGAGCGTGGTTTGAGGCACGTGTGCCCAAGGCCTACGCGACCAGTGCCCTGCCCAAGAACCGCTTCAAGCTCGGACAAGCGTCGTGCTTTGGGCCAGTACCGTGCTCTGGAGCAGTGGCGCGCCCAACAGTGTCGTGACCAACCACAGCGGGCACTGATCTTCTGTGGATCTCCCGACCAGCACCGTCAGAGGCCAGCGTCGTGCTACTTCTTGGCTAAGTCTTCACGCCCAGTGGCTAGCTTAGGAGGAAGGACTTTGTGGCTAAGACTGTGGCGGAATGGAGGATTCTTCGTGTGTATCGACAATGACTCTAGTGGCGCTGCTGGACGATCTCGACGACGAAGAGGACATATTGTTTCTATCCAATTATGCAGACTACGTGGAGCGCCCTCTCATTCCCGACCTGCGCATTGCTTTTAATACTTATCCTGATGGAAATGCGCTGGAAGATTTTCGATTTACTTGTGCTGAGCTACGGCAGCTAGCTAGCATCATGAATATACCCAACGTATTTATCACGGAATCAAACGTCCGGCTTCTAGGAGTTGAAGCATTGGCAATGCTTTGTTATCGGGAGGTGATATCTGCAGCGCGCCCTGCGATTTCTGCAGCGCAATTGAACATCAACTGAGCAAAAATAGAACACATTTACCCGAAGTTGTAGCTTAGCGGGTGGATGGCTATGATGTAGTTTTAGAAGTCTCTGTGAGTGAACAGCCCCTGCAAAGACAGCGCCATCAGAAGCTACTGCTCCAAGTATGGCAGAACGAGACGACAGTCAGTCAAGGGACCTCCAAACAGCAGCAAACTGCTCTAGGTCGCTTATACCAGATTCAGCTCCTAGCCAATTGACATTGAGACGTCTACAAGGTTTAGGCCGGCGGCCTGAGCCTTCTGAGTCAATTTTAACCACACCACGTATGGAGTTGTCCACATTAAAAACAAACATTAAGCCAAATTCAAGTTTCACCTCCTGAAATCGAGGCATCTCCCAGCTACAACCCCTATTTTGCTTCTGCGTCTATACCAAGGAATGTTTAAGTGTCTGATCAAGTTCAGTTCCCGGTTGAGTTTGTCGACAACCGCATACCGGCTGAATTAGCCGCTCCAGGCGATGGGAATCATTGGCATCTTCCTTGTACTGAAGAGCAAGTCTGTGCATCTCCAGCACTAGCGCAACATCGATGTATACTTTTGCACGTCGACACGGGTATGCTATTGTGTACAAAGGCACTAGCTACAATAAGCACCACGAGAAACGGGCAATTCGATACGGGTGTGATCAACACGGACGTTCTCGCGGAAGGAACAACAATTCTGGGTTGCCTGTTCTCCCTAATACGAGCTCATGAAAATGTGGATGCCCTATGGAAGTGCATCTCGTAAAGAGAGTGGATGCATTGGATAAGGTAATATGACAACTCCAGTACCGCGGCCGCGCTCTGGAACACAACCACGAACCTTCCTCGCGCCCGGCCTCACATCCTAGACATCGCAGAGCCTCTCGAACAGAAGCTGTTCGACTTGCCAATGCTGTAGACAGTCAGACGGGAACTTCCGCTAGGCAAACCATCGCGCGGTTGTATTTAGAAAATCCGGAGCTAACCGTTGTACCCAGAGATGTCTACAACGAGCGGAGTCGCGCTAACCGTTCTGAACTACACGGTCTATCTAGGATGAAGTTTGTACTACAAAAGTTGATGGAAGGTCCATTCCACCTGAGCTACAGTTACGACGAAAGTCACCGGCTAACGCACCTCTTTTTCGCGTACCACGAAACCGTTGAAATCTATCAGCGAAATTACGATGTGGTATTGCTCGATTGTACATGTCGGACGAACCGCTTCAACATGCCGTTGCTGAACATTGTAGGGGTCACCGGAATGAAAACCACAATTTATATCGGACAAGCTTTTCTTAGAGGAAAGAAGGTTATCGACTACGAGTGGGCGCTTTCAAAGCTACGAGATCTTCAGAGAGAACGTGGTATACCGGGCCCACAAGTCTTCCTGGTGGATAGAGATTTAGCCTTGCAAACTGCCCTCGAGAAGATCTATTCTAGTTCGCCAGTGCATCTGTGCTTATGGCATATCATGAAGGACGTCCAGGCGCATGCACGGCGCAGATCATTTTCCAAAAGAAGTTGACATTTCTACAGGATGTTTGCAAGATAGAGAGGCTCATAAGGAGTTATTCAAGCTTTCTCGCGTGTTGTATACGCAACTACGGAAGAAGTCTACAATTTCAGACGGCAAGAACTCTATTTCCTCTCTTCGATTGAAGCAGCATACATCGAGTGATGTATGGTTGGACATTTGGAAGCGGCGTATTGTTCACTGTTGGACCGATCAAATCCTCCAATTTGGAATGCATGCAACTTCACGAGTAGAAGGGTACCATGCTACAATGAAAAGTTGGTTGGGATCGTCAACTGGTGATTTGATGACTGTCTTTTCATGGATGCAGCATTGGTGGCGGCCATCGACAAGCACCTGGTACTCATTCCCAACTTGCATGTGTACGTTCCCACACGGCTCCAAGGGAATTGTTTTCAGCCGTAGTCCGGGTCATTCACACCTACGCACTGATGCGTTGTCTCGAGCTACTCGAGAGTGTCGATGAGTTGATTAAGACATGCTCGGGCTCCCGTGAGGCAACATTAGGCTACCCATGTACTCACACCCTCCACCTCAAGCTTGCGCACTCTGTGCTACTCCAACAATCCGATTTTCATCCACATTGGTGGGTCAACCGGAACTTTGCACCTCCAGAGCTACCCCCAAGAATTTTTAGAGCCGGAACGAATCGAAGACCCCCGTGCAAGGAGAGCAGTAGAACGGCGTATGCAGCGCCACACAGCTGGGAGCGGACCAAATGGTATACGACGTATACCATCTGCGTTTGAGCCATAACCTGCTTTTATTCAAGCGTAATGTTTTAGTTAGCGCAGTTTACAGAGTCCAACATACATTCAGCAAAATCCTGTACTAAGACCCCGCATCGATAGATGAACGTCACTTCACTTTCATTTTCTACCCACAAGCCATAAGTATTGATATATCCACATTTAGCCACAGCTCTTCCTGAGTTGCCGTTAATTATCCAGGAACATATCATCCGGTATCCATGACTGCCCAACGCGTCTCCACGATTTACCGGCCGCTATCCGTGAAATTTCAACAGATATCCATGCTGTCTCGACCGGGATCCATGAAGAGCCACCTGGTATCCACGAGACCCTAATCGGTATCTGTCATTTTCTAAGCGAGATCCATGAGCTATCCCATGGGAATTTGTATATATCGCCGAACTATGTCAAAGTAATCTATCATGTAGTAGTTGAATCCATGAACTGTTTAATGTAAATATATGATGTAGTACTTGGATCCACGATTCACCTAACAGAACAGCATTGTTTTCAAAGTGTTTCTCCCGTAGGACTATTAGATACAAGGAGCTACCAGGTGGCGTTAGTATGCCCGGTCCATATCTATAACCTTTGAAGCCGCATAGCCATGATGTATACATCAGGATCCATGAGATAGAGCGGATATTGCTGAAGACCCAGAAGGGATCCATAGGTCTGTCTTCCAGTATCCCTGAATAACCGAGTCGTATCCATGATTTTAAACGAATATCAATGAATAAACAACCGGAATCGATGATACAGAATGAATGTAGCCACAAATATCAGCCGAGATTCACTGTTTTGCACTATTTGTTTTTTAAATGCTCAAACACACTAGTGAAATGGTATGAGAAAAGCTGCTTTTACCATGACATTAGTATTTTATCGAAAACACTAGCTTTTAATAATGTCTAAACACCATATTTTCTTAGGTCTCACCGTCGTGAGCGTTGTAGGAGTTCTTTTTCCCAAAGTGACGGTCACACGTCTCGCATTACGCTCCTTTGTCGTTGTTTGCCTTCCTCTTAGCTATTTTGGCCTTGTCAGGGTTAGCGTCGCAGTAGCGAGCGTGGTTCCAGACCGAACGCTTGGAGTCACAGCGCTTGAAGCAAAACGTGCACCGAAAAAAGCTCCACGCCACTTCCTCTACTCCATCTTCGTGGACCACATCATCCACCAAAAGAGCCCTTTGCAAACGAATATTAAGTAATTCGACAGTCGGGTCCGCGTGGGGGAGGTCCCCACGATAAAGGAGCAAGTCGCCAGCGGCGATCTCAATCTCATGCGCTTCAGAGCGTAGGGCTAAGCCACTAAAAGCAGGTAACGTAGCTAGCTTTTTTCCGGCGGTGAGGGCGACCATTACACTTGCTTGCACCCATTCGTGCTTCTCAATGGCCAAATTGGTCGCGGTAGACCAAAAATCACGGTGCAAATGTTGCGGCGGGCAACCAACTCAACCACGGTCCACATTTTGACACAGACCAGGAAGAATGTATTCGCGAGGCGAACTCAATCATGCGCTCGTTTGTCAAGCGAAACGTCGGAGCGTTGGCGCTCAAGTTGTCCGCGAGGTTGAGGAGAGCCTGTCGACGCTTGGTGCTGTCCGTTGCACGAAACCACTTGGCGTCCGACAGGCTTTCCACAGCCTGAAGGGCAATGGCGACTTCTTCGCCACTTAGAAAGCCCTGGACGATGTGATAGCCGTCGTTCCAGAAGGCGCTTAGGGCTGTAATTTTTGCCGGTGGGGCGTTTGCAGCCATGTGGGATAGAACGGATCGTGTGCGGGCTTGCGTGGCCGAGAGAAAACTGCGAGGTGAGATCCGGAATTGTCTACCACGGATGGTCGTCGCGTCCAGATTTTAAGTACCAACGGCTGACACAATACTGCGGTGTCACACGGGGAGATTTTCCCAATCTTATTTGCCTTTCTGTGCAAATTACTTACTAGTTACATTGTATGGCACTGCGCTGCAGAAATCACAGGGCACACTGCAGATATCACCTCCCTTTGTTATCGTATTTCCTACCCTGGAAAGCTTTCGTGCAGCGGCTGTTTTGGCCAAAACTCCAACAGCGATGTTGGATTGGAAAGCGGAGATTACTAAACGCTCTCAAAAATGTAACTTTTATGGGTTCCCAGCCCACAACGCATAACCAATACGGGCTCCGAAAGGTGTCTACTCTGCAAAGCTATCTACAGAAACCTGGTCGTGCCACAACCAAGTCGTTGTCGGTGCACTCATTTTGTAAAGAGCTGTTAAGTCACGAGATCCACAATCGTTTAAAGACCTCTAGGAAGGGCTTGGTAGTTAAAGGGTTAACCCTTAATGGTTAAAAGGAGTTAAAGGGCTAACCCTTTAACTACCAAGCCCTTCCTAGAGGTGTTTTAAAAGGGACAAATTGAGCGAACACCGTAGCTTCATTCTTGATTGATGTCTGCAGTGTTGGGATTGTGGCTCCTGCAATTCCGGCATGGTGGCGCCCAAAATGAACGCGAGGTAAAACTTGGCCAACAAGGTTGTCGCTTAATCGGTTGGATGGGTTGTAGAGGTCGCTTGACGTGGAGAACGACATTTTTGGATATGAGTCCTTTAACTACCAAGCCCTTCCTAGAGGTCTTTACCCTTTAATCCTTAGGTCTTTAACCCTTTTAACCAGACAATAGTTGGTACCAAACCAGCGTGCCAGAATGTCAAAAGCATTTTTTAAAATGCTTTTTTAAAACTTACACCATAGCGCTTTGCCTGTCGTTACTATAATATAGCTTGCCGGAAGTATTTGTACTCACATTTTCCCGTGGGTGCAGGTGCATTTTGCTTCATGCACATCTAACCCCTGCCATAACAAATTGTACGCCCAAGGTGGACGCGCCCGCTCCATGACAACATCGGCCCGACATCTCGATCACCTTGTAATAGGTTGAGACGCACTGCACACGACGACGACGGCCAGTTCGAACTGGCTGACGACAGAAAGAACAACTTAAAGACGGGAACTGGCGCTGGCGTGGATGCAGCACGTCTGGCGGCCTGGACCTGTGGGGATGGACGATTATTATTGTAACGGGGTTACACGCAAGTGGCTACATGTAGCCACTTGGATACGAAGAAGGTTTTCCACGTTGGTGTGCGATACACCAATGGGTACATTTGGCAGACTACTGGCCTGCATGCATTTAGAGCTTCCATTGGTTAAAAGTAAACATCTTCAACCAATTAGAATAGCAGGATTCTGTCAACCATCCGTTGGCGAATACCTTTCATTTATAATATCACTTTAGGAGGAAAACCCAAGCAAAACAAATGAATAGTTCTCATTTTTACGGTAAATCGGCTTTGCTTTCCTTATTTAAGTAAATATATACTTTCGGACAAAAGTATAGTTAATCCTAGTGAAACGCACCTTACGCTGCCTCATACACGTGCGCTAACGTGTAAGCCGAAGTAGTGGGCACACAGTAGGCCCATTACAATTGTGGCCAATAGCGGCCAAGGAGACGGAAGACGGTGGAATTGAACCCGGCGAGCGGACGCTGGCGTGCGCCGTGGAGGCAGCTGGTGCCTGCAACAGCAAGGATCCGTAGATCCACACGGACCCTGAGGGCTCTCACTTTTGAATCGGCAGCGTGAGACGCAACCGAACCGAACTTGCGCGGTGAGAAGGGAAGCGAACGAACGTGCTCAGTTGAAGATACGAACTTGCGAACTCGCCACAGCGGGTGAGAACGCAAAGCGAACGAACGAACGACTGTTGACGGACCCGTTGCTCGGGTCACGTCAGCGAGCAAAGGACTGAGGTCGCTTGAAGACGCCTGCTGCGTGGACGGCGAGCCTCGACGCAGGGCGAACGGAGCATCGGTGGGCACTCCAGGGCTTTTGAACGCGCGGACAAGTGGACGGCGGTTACGGACGGAGTGTGCGTGGCGGTTGCAATGGCGAAGTGAGCCTGGGAACAGTGCGACAGCGGTAGTACGAGCTGACTGAAGGGCTGCGTTGAAGCAGGACGGGAGCCTGCGGCGTAAGGTCCGAGTGGCTAAGTTAGCGTCGGCCTGGACTCTGGTGGAGTCGGTGTGGCGGTGGTGTACAGGAGGACATGAACGCAAGAAGCTCGTTCGTTAACGAACGAAACAGGAACGAAACAGAAACGCAAATTAATAAATAGGTCGTGTTGTCTTATTGGCACACTACCGGCGCGGGCGATAAGTTATCGACCGTCTGCCTGCGGGTCTTGGACGTAATCGGCACTGGGCGACCAAATCCCCGTAGCTGGGTTTAAAAGCTATTGCGTGGTGGTCATACAGGCGCGTAAATTCGACAAAGATAGACGTTGATACGAGTGTGAACGACTACGAGAGACGCAAGGTTACGGAAAGTTACGAAGTTACGTGGGTTACGTTAGAATCCTATAAAATGGCGAGAACGAAAGTGGTGCAGGTCCCGGCGACGTCTGGCGGAATGGTGACGCGTTCGCGGTCTCCAGGAACGACAAGCTCGGCAACGACGCAAGAAACGGCCACCACAGCGAAACCAACGGCGCAGACGACGATGGTGATGTTCTCCTCGGACTCGGCGACGGGTACAGGGACGCCAGCACATCAGCAACCGGCCTCGGAAAGTCAGCAGCCGGCGACGCCCGTACAACAAGTGGCGGACTCGGCTGACGGTGCCCAGCGTCAGGCAGTGGACGAAGAGGCGGACGAAGCGAATGGGGTGGACGAAGTGCACGGCGATGATGAAGACAAACCACCACGGGAACGAGCAGAAGTACCTGGTACATCGGCGCGTGATCAGCGTGTGGCGAGCACGGACGGAGGTACTCATGATGCAGCGGTGCCAGCGCCGGACGCAGCAGCACTGGTGACAGCGATGCAGCAACTGGTTATGACGATGGTACGACTAGATTCGCGAGTCGGGGCCATGGAGACGGCACGTGTAGTGCAAGTGACGCCGAGACAGCCAACGGCAGCCCCAACGCAGGACATGCAGCGACTACGGGCGCCGGACACAGCACCAGAACCCGCAACGACGGTTGTGCAGCAGCTGGCGCCGGCGCGACGATCACCTTCGCCACCAGCAGCACGAGTAGAAGCACGAGTAGTACAAACGGTGTGGACGACGGGCGAGTTTGGGTCGCAGCTGGGGCAAGGATGACTCGCAAACCTCCATCACCCAGCGACAGCAGCGACGATAACGGCGGTGGACGTAACAACGATGAATGCAACGACGGACGCGGTGGCCGGAGAGGTGGTCATTCCTGCGTCGTCGACTTCTGGTTGAGCAACACAGGTTAAGTGAACTCTTGGCGTGCCTTCCGGAGATCGAACAAGGTGCTGGTCGGCCATGCATAGTTGGGCGTCTCGACGCTGGGAGGCATCCCCAGCCATTCAGCGTCTCGCTTTGCCACGATATCCTGCATAGCTTCTCGTGATAACGCCTTCTCCTGGATGACAGCTTGCCACTCCTTGTAGACCCTGGGTCCGGGTCGAACATATCGTCCGTTCTCCGGGCGCGGAAAGAAGCCGTACTCCACGATCCGAACGACTGACGTCCAGGCGTCGATCGTGACTGTCTTGTCGGACACATTCACCACTCGAATGGCGACTGGCCAGGACCTCGCCGCGTAGATAATCTGTGTCATCCACCGATCACCGCGACCTGCCCATACAACTTCACGCTGCGGGTTTGTTTACCCATATCTCAGACGAATCGTGGGACCAAATCCAGGCTCCAAGTACAAAGTCTCAAAAGGCTCGACTGGTAGGCCCACACCACGGTAATCGTGAGGGGACCAGCCGCACATTATGATATTTTCTTCATCTGGCATCTGTACGAGCCCTTCGTTCAGACACAGTCGAATTCCTGCTGCGAACATGAAGATCATCCCAAGAAGCACTTCGATCCCTTCTCCGATGTTGGAGATCCATCCATCCAGGGTATAGACGACTCTATACCCCAAAGTAATCTTCACCTGGGCACTGGCTGTGATGTACGTCGGAATATCTCCCACTCCCGACACCTTGGTCCTCTTGTGTGATTGTAGTCTGAGTCCAATCTTACGCGAGTAGCGAGCGCTTGGACGTGGAAAATATTCGCCAATCTACGCTACACAGAAATCAGCCTGTTTTGCCAGTTCAACCAATAGATACTCTTCGCAATTTGGAATCGGCGTGAACCAGGAAATGTACATGGAAGGCGCCACTAAGTCCAGACTCACAATACACACTGAGGCTCCTGTATCCAGGAGTATCTTTGTCCGATGATCGTTCACAGCCCCGTGCACCATAACAACACCTCGCTTTCTTGACTCTGGGTCGTGGTCTTCCCACCATCCGTATCGCTCTCCAGGATTAAGCCTGAATTCTTCCAGGTCATCCACGTTTGCTCCAGGATTCGGAAAGTCAACATCGTCACAGGCCAGAGTTGTCATGCATTGTTTGTTATCGTGGGTCTTCTTTCTTAGCTCAGGTCCTACATACGCTAGGACGCACATTTCTGGGGTCTTCACCTGCCCGGCGCGTACTGGATCCCCATCCAGCGGGCTATTGGTTTGACTGTCCCCCAGCGTTTACCTTGCCATCTAGGAATTTCTCCACGATATGTGATGGCAGGTTGTCGAGTGCGCCTCGGCGTGCGAGTTCCCGTGCAGCCTCGAGAGTCTTTATCTCTTCGCAGGGTCTTTCACGATGAAACTTGTCGCATGCCATGCAAGGATTTACACGACACTTGTTAAGAGGATGGCCTCTTTCTTCACAACGTCCACACGTGATGTCCTTCCAGCATCGCTCTTCAGGATGTCCCCATCGCTTGCACTTCTCGCAGAACACATCCCAGGTCGAGTTCTCACGCGGTTGTTGGTACGCGACAGGATTTGGATCTCCTGGACGCGGTGGTGGCTTCCACCCCACGTTGTCCATCGCTCGGAACACTTCTTTCAGGAGCATTTGAGTCGACGCAGGGTCCCAGCTATCCGTTGCAATCGAGTCGTCGGGGTGACTTTCTTGCACATGGTCAGCATCATCGATTTCGTGGCGTACAGGCGCATAAGACACTTCACGTTCTTGAAATGACAGCGATGAGCCACTGCTATCCTCGAATTCCGTTTCAGCATCTTGGGCGACATACGCTCGTCCTGCAGTCCTGGGTTTGAAGCGTCCTTGGGGAATGTTATCTGCTCGAGGATCTCGGTTCCTGGATACTTGTGCATCCTGGTCCTCCCGAGCCCACACTTCTTCGTCCTGTTCCAGGATGCATTCCAGGTCAGAGAGGCTCTTGAAACATTAACCTTGCAACGATGTTTTCAGGCGGTTGTTGCAAAGCTTCGTAATAAAGCGCCTGACGTGCTCCTCCAACTGCTTTCCAAAACTGTGAACATCGATGTCTGCTTTGCCGGCTGCTAAATTCAAGCGGTAGAAGAAGTCCAGCGCACTCTCCGACGGCCTCGTCTCCATCGTGTAATAGCGTGCTGAATACGAGTTGCGATCCTTGCAGAACTTCTTCCTGAATGCCGATGACAGCTCCTTCCAGTCACGTCGTACACTCTTGGGAAGCTGATTGAACCAGTCTCGCGCGGCTCCAGGGAGTTTAAGCTTGAGCTCCTGGATACGCATCTTACTCGACCAGCCAGCCTGGGATGCCATGTTAACGAACTGCTCCCACCATCGAGTGCGCTCACGCAGGGGTGTCTTCGTGTCGAACTCCTTGAGGTTGTTCAAGTTAACGTATAGCCTGCACGCCAGCATCGTGGAGCCTTCCCTCGCCGTGGCCAGATTTCCACTCGTCTTCACCTCGCCGTTCGTACTTGAGGACAAACTGCTAGAGTCAGAGTCATCCGAGGTCACTTGAGCTTGAACTCGAGTCAGAGCCTGACGGACTGCTATCTCTCCGCTTTGAGCGCTTGGATTCGCGGCGCCTTGCAGCCTCAGTGCGCTTGGAAGACGCGCCTCTGGAGGCGCTCGTCTTGGAAGTCGATTCGCTCGTACGCGCCTCACGCGGTGGCTTGTCGTCAGTCACACCATGCTTTTCCTTGACATCATTGCGTGTCTTGGTGCAGGGCGCCTGGTGGACGCTTGCCTTGCGCTATGTCGTCGCGGCTTCGCTTGTGTTCTTCGTCTGGCGTCTGCTGTCTGCGACACTTGCGACATTTGTAACTGTCACTGGATTCCTAGTTGCCACTAGGGGAGTGCCTGAGCGAACAGCTGTATCCTGGGTTGCTGATTGGGGGGTGGCCGCTGGACGTGCCACATTTGAACTTGGGACAATGTTGCACGAAGGGCGCGCAATTGAACGGCTTGAAACTTCTGCACGTTCTTGGAAGCTTCTTGGTCGCGGTCCCGCTCAGCTTGGGCAGATTAGATTCTCCGCTCCAAGGCGAGCTTCGCGCGCTGCCAAGACTTCGTCATATCTTGAGCCCATTGTGCTCGCGCGGCATCGGCTTCCGTTTCCCGCGCCTACCACCTTTCTGTGTGCGACGACTCCAGACGTTCACGCTCCTGGCTCTCGACTTTGGCAGCGTCAGGAACGCATTCATCCTGGTGCACAGCCTCTTGCTTGACGGACCCCGATGTCCTCGATGTCGTTTCAAGCTCCTGCTCCCGGCGTACAGCTTCCAGCCTAGCCGCCTCTGCCTGGATGAGTCGATCGGTCAACTCCTGGAGCTGGCGACGCGCATCCAGGTCTCGTTGGTTGCGGATACGTTCTCGTTCCAGGGCGGCAAGTTGTTCTTGCGCACGATACTCCAGTTGCTCCTGCCCCATCCTGGATTGCCACTCTTGCTGTTGGCGCAAAGCGTTCAGCTCGAGATGGGCAGGCCCAGAATTCACAGACGTTGAGCGACTGGAATGTACTCTGGAATGCCGACTCGACACACTCGTCCTCCTGGAAGTCGAAGAACGCCGCGATGGCGGGCTGTTCCTTTCGCTTCGATGCCGGCTCCGCACCTCGTCGTCACTACGGCCAGAGCCACCAGGCGAAGGTGCTGAACCTCCACTCCTGTATGCCATTATGCCTGACTTCAATTCCCAACTACCCTTCGATGCGACACTAAGGGCATCCTTGCGTGCCTCCGTCATCTCAACGTCGTCTTGGGGCGGCAATTCTGTGTTCGAAGGAACTACAGTCCTGGTCACAAGCATGCCGAAGTCTCCTTCTGCCGCGAGGCTTCCGGATCCTTGAGCAATGTAAGCCAGGCCTCCCGCTCCGAGTGCTATGTGTCTCCAGAGGCACCACGCCCAAACGACATCATCGACGATGAAGACGAACTGCCTCTGGAAGTCGAAGGTCCTGGTGTGCCATTGTCGTTAGAAGTCCCGGAAGTTCCGGCCACGCTTGGCATCTGGGAGGACGGTTCTCTGGAGCTCACGCTCGTAGTCGGAGCACCTTGACTCCCGTCGCTTGCCGAAGACTGATACTGGGGCAACGATGTCAACATCGGCGTCGATAGGGCGAACGGAGTGCATGGGGCACCCAGGCGCGGGGGCTGATGCTGAGCCCGTTTAGGGTTAGGCTCGCTGTCTACCGACCCGTGCGGACTGCGTGTCATCCTGAGAACCGGTCCCACGTCCAAGTAGACCAACGTCGTAATCGTTCATCAATAGACCACCATCCTTGTCTTCAGCATGATATTCAAGCTTTGGTACTTCGTCGTCCTGATGAACAGTGTCTTCCTCGATCACATTCGTAACTAGGACTGGAACTCCAACCGAGATCTGCTTCAGCGCGAGGAGTTCTGCACGCAGGAAGCTCTGGACTTCTTCTACCACAGCGCGAACCATGTCATGCGGGACATTGGAGACTCGAACTTGGCCGCATCCAGCGAAAACGTTCACGAACTCGAATCCAGCTTCCAGAAGTAGCGTCTGCAGGATCGCAACACACTCCAGAGACGTCAGGATTCCTGGCGAATCGACACTGCAGTCAGATCTCCAACCAAGGAAACTTGTGTTCTCCGGGGCTTCAGCTCCGCAATCCAGGATTCATCTTGATTCTCGTGAGACGTCCTCCAACGCAGGTGTTCCGACGTACTCAGCATCGCGTTGTTCCACGCTGTTACGTCAGGCTTCGGGTCGGACCAGGCGTATTCAACGATAGGCGGGTGCACACAACCAGAGTGCTCTTCCTTTCAACGACGCACTTCGCGGCGCACGTACATCACGGCACATTCCTCATCATTCGGCCACTCGTGGATGTCAAATCCATCATAGTGGCCAGCGGAGCGTCTCCCTTCCCACCACCCTGGAGTGGCGCTTCAGGATTCGCCCATTGACTGATACTTAGAGTAGCGCCAGGATTCACGACTTCCTCCTGGTTTCCGACGTCAACCTTCACACGCGTGGGGTCTTGCTTCATCTCGACAACAGAATCTTCCAGCGACTTCTCTTCACCCGAAGAAGTCGACTCGGAAACTAAGCCAACCACTTCCAGGGGCTCAACCGAATTGGCGCCTCCCACAGGCGCCTGAGTGCCACCCTCACGGGCACGCTCCTCTTTGGCGCGACGTGCTTCTTCTCCAGGATTCACATCCATCGGCTCTTCGACACCAGGAATGACTTCGACATCCTGGGCTGGCGGCTCTACAAGAGGTTGCTCTTGGTCCGAAGACACTTTGATATCAGCACCTTCTGCTCCTCCATTTTCCTGAGCAGCCTTCCTAGCCATCCGAGCTTCCTGAACAACAGTGTCGAGGTCTTTGTGCTCTTCAAGCTCCAATCCTTGCATCCGTCGTGACTGCCGAGTCACAATATCGCGACCACGCGCACGTCCGGTCTGCTTCCCACGTCCTTCAGGCATTCTTGATCTGCGCGAAGGGGCGATCACTTCAGCGCTTCTTTAACTCTTGATACTCCGGTGAAATCCTCTACAATCAAATCCGGGCACGGACACCAGCGGTGCGAAGTCGGTTTAACTTTTTACCGCCTCAGGGGCTTGTACAGCGCAACCCAGCGACGTTTCTGAGCCAGTAGATTCCAGGAGGACACCGCGTTTGGTCTTCTGCGCCAGGATAAACGCGAGCCAAGTGTAGAAGTAGGGGTAACAGGGGCGAGATGACTTCCTGGGAAGGTCTTGGCGTGTGTACCTTGTGTATTACTATCGACTCGTTTACCTTCTACGGAACGGCACTCCATCAGAGTAGTTGGGAGGGTCTTCAACAGTTATAACCTAATGAAGAAGTGCGGGCAAGCGTTCACTCCAAGACGCGGCCACGAAACCTCAAAGGTAATTCAGGCGCAGGTATCCGCGCCAGGATGTGGGGGTACCAGAAGTAAGTACGCTACGAAACAGACAACTCGTGTACAGTATCCCAGGTGCAGTTCTGGACTGGTTGATAACCAACAAACAGAGTTATATACAAATATGTAGTAATATGCAGCTGTCCAAATATTACAGACCCGGAGCGGGGGGGGGGGTCTTCAACACTAGGCTCACTCGAGTCTAAATCCAGGCACCTAGCAGCCTGAATACTAACAATACAAACGCGCACCACCTCAATTAAGAGGAAGAATTCGCCGTGATCCAGGATACGGTCAATCCACACAGCAGTCAATACAAATTTCCAAAAGTGACTACTTAGCACTTCAGGAATACACAGGTTAATATGAATTGGGCAGAATACTAACAAGTTAGTGACCCAAGTAGGATATGAAATAGGTGGGTCACTCCAGGATGTACGGTCACTGGTCACCACCTAACTGAACTTGAGTATAGCTGGAGTTCCAGCGAAGCGATCAGTCCTTCTTGACCAACTTGCCCGGAATGTGTGGTGGCGCGGCGGTGTGATTGCTTCTTCTTCGCGGCGCTTGCCCTTCCTGGCTTATTCCACGCCAAACACTTGTGCTCAACGAGGAAAAACGAACTCTGTCTAAAATTATCAATAGGTCCTAAGTCTTCTGTCTTCTTGCACTTCGTGCATCATCATGCCGTTCTTCTTCAAGTCTTCGTAAAACATCTTGTCTTAGTATGGGTATCTTGGTCTCGTATCGTAGTCAGCTCTGGCTTCTTGTAGTCTTCACTTGGGTATGGCTTCGGTCGAATATCATGGTATCAGTATGTGGTGGTCTTGTCGGCTCGACAGTGGCGTGCCTGAGCGCTCTCCGTGCGTAGTTGAACTTCAATCCTGTGTGACACTTGATTGCGATACCAACTTATCTTCTTGGTACTTGTTCATCCAGGCTCGCACAGTCATACACTTGTTCTTGACTTGGGTAAATGTTCTTCGATGGCATTGTGTCTTGAATAAGCGCTTGTTACTTCCACGAATGCACGTCATCCAGGCGTGGATCGCTCTGGGGCTGGTACTGCATCGTTATCTTGGCGCGGAAAACACTTGCTGCGTATTGTAGCGTAGCAAGAGACTTGATGCACTTGGATTCACCTTGTAGTACTGGCGTGGGAGCGCGTACAGCTGCATCTTTGCGTATTCGACTAAGTTATCCATGCGCGGACGCGTCCAGGTTTCTCCTTGTGCACCACGAGCAGGTAATCCAGGCGTGAATGCGTTCAGGCTTCCTTCTTGCGCACTTATTACATGTAATCCTGGCGCGGATGTGTCCAGGATTTCTCCTTGAGCACTACTCGCTTGTAATCCTGGAATAAACCGGTGTACAGCTGTCATCCTTGCGCGTTAGCTGTCTTCAACCCAGGATTTCGTCTTCTTATCGTCCTGAATCTCGGTACAGACAGCCAAGTCAGCGTTCATCCTGGCGTAGGCGGCCAAACTGGTGCACATCTTGGTATACATCTTCAAGACTGCGCGGATTCTTGGCATACAGCGTCGATACAGCGTGGATCTTGGCGCTAACAGCCAATATCGTCATAGCCCAGGCACACAGCGTCTTCCTTCTTGGTTTCTTGCGTCTTCATGGCGTCCAGCGCATGTTCTTCTTGGATCGGAGAAGTCTGGGGAGTCGTTTCGCTCTTTGTTGGGCAGAACTACAGCGAGAGGAGGTCGTCCAAGGATACGTTCTCCTGAATACCTTTCCGCCAGTCCTTAGGCACTTCTCATAAGGGAAAGTCCGGGGCCGGACCGAAGCGTCTACTCTCATTCCTGAATATGCATCTCCAGGAAGCACGCTTTCCGGGCAGTTTCGGGCCCATCTGCATTAAGGCGCCAACTTCCTTCCACAATCCCACTCGTCCCAGTCTCCGTCTATGCCACACGGGTGCGGCCGGGACAGCATCCACCAATAAGCCAATCATCATCCATCGTTATCTCCAAGTCGTAAACGTGACACCACATCGTCACCGAGAAAATTCCAAATCACTTCGTCACAGATGCTTGGTGGAAGAATGCGAAAAGAGCAGCCAAGGAGGAGACATTTGCATCAAACATGGAGGAGGATAGCGCTACAAACACCCAGGCTGTGACAAGGCTGCGCAGACCAACGCACTATGCAAGGCACACGGCGGAGGACCGCGCTGCCAGTTCCCGGGCTGAACGAAGATCTCCCAAGGCGGTGGATTCTGCCGGGCCCACGGAGGTGGTAAGCGCTGCGCCGCTCAGGGGTGTAACAAAGACACGCAGCGTGGAGATTTTTGCGCGCTGCATGGAAGCTCTCGCTTCTGCGAAGTTCCAGGCTGCATGCGCAACGACCGTGGAGGAGGATTTTGTGCGCATACCGGCGGTGGTAAGCGGTGTACCCAGTGCTGGTAATGACTGTCTGATTAAAGACGTATCAGACGTTTATACAGTTAATACACTATTTACGGATGTTTAAACTGTATTTACGCATTGGGAGATGTATTACTCCTGCATGATTTACTTTATTTTAGTAAGGTAGGTGAGCCACAGAACTATTATTCGAGCTACTGAGGCAGTGCTGGCAGTAGCTGTTTAAACGTTATTTCATAAAAGCGCGTAAAAATGCCTCCCTGATTACAGAAACTCTACGTCCAAAACATTTTTTTTTAGCTTAGACAAGGTTTTTGGCTGTATGAAAGGTACTGGAAGATGCGGCGCATTCTCGCGCGTTGATTGGTGGCATTTATAGGTTCGGATCCAGCTTAGCTTTCATACAACCGGCCGATGATCGCACGAGGTCTTAAAAAAGTTTACGTCCACCGGATTACACTTGATTGCAGTATTGATTTGAGCTCATATAAGTACTAAAACAATGGAAGTGAGCATTCGAGCTCAGATAAGTCGGCTACTAAGCTGAACTAGCTATTCATATTGCAAGGGAAGCTATATTAGTGTTTGTAAAAGGTTATACTAAAGTACTGGCTTATCGTCTTGTGTGGTTTCGAATAATAAAACCTCACCGAAGTCATTAAATTAACGGAAATCTAGCGCCCATTTTTCCGAAAGGGAAGGGGTGAAACTACTCACAAATCCTTCAAGAGTGCTCAAACCAAATCGATACTGGTGGTGCTTAAGAGTACTGGATAGCCCGGAGACTTCACCGCAGGGCCTTCCTTGCACCTATCATTCCCTGTTTGAATCTGGGTCGGCGTTTTAAGGAATTTAAGTGCCTATACATATTCATTTGCTAGCTGCGACTTTCATTAGCATAAGGGATTTGTCGGATTTGCGAGCCGTGACACCCGACTGAAAAGTCAAAACATGGTTCCATGATTCTACTATGGGTTTGCCATGTTAGGAAAATTCACTTGGTTTCAGTATTGAGTTAACCTAACCCGTTTAGAAAAAGTGGGCGCTATGGCCACTTATATTAATGCGATGATCGTTTTTTTGGATTTGCTGTTTGACGCCGATCTGACCAATCACCAGTCAGTATATATGCTTTAAATTGATCTTTTTTTTACTTCGACCTGGTCCTAAACGGACTACGGGAATCGTTCCATTATGAGCTTGGCATAGGTCTGCCGTGTTTCCAACCATTTTCATGTTGCATTTATTTGACTGATCAAGTTGTAGAATTTAAGGAACGCTGCAATTTGATTGGTAAGTTTGACATGTCTTATCCAATTGTGTGATTCAAAGCGAAGATTTGGGGCATGATGTTTACTATAATAAAAGCAAGTCAAAAAGCGCAACGAAACTGGTTGTGAGAAGGTTTCGCTTTTTGTGTACAGTGGTGGCCATTAATACGTACCGAACGGTATTTCAATGATAATTACTTTAATTAACAGTCGCTGCCGTTATGAAAAAACACGAAAGGTCTGATTCTCGAGATTTGGCCATTATTGGCTTCTTTAATACCCATGCAAGCCACAGGACATCGGGTTTGTTATACAGGCCACCATTCTGTTAGATCGCTGATGGCATTCGCAGCGGCGTAGCCTCTTTGGTTTGCAAGTATGGGCCATACCAGCATAGCGATTTTAGGCGCCCGTTCGTCGTATCTTTCAAAAAAATATGTATGTTATTGTAAGGTTAGGTAACATTTGAACTATTTAGTGTGGACCTTGTGTACAGACTGGCTCCCAGCGCCAGCGCGTGAGTTTGTCAGGCACTTACCGTGGTGGACTGCGCCATTTTTCTGTGCGCTCTGATACTGCTCCCTCTCAGCGCTAGTTCTAGCAGCGTGCCGTCTAAGTTACAAGGCATAAATCGTCCTCCATTGAAGTCGGCGTTATGGAATCTTTGTTTGGTAACTTATTTTGACACCTGTTATGTAAGGGAAGATACGATAAAATCCTACTGCAGTCTTTGACGGCACCTAAGTATATCTCGGTGATGAACTGCCCATTGCAGGTGCTATACGGATGCAGGCAACGTAAGGTTTTGGCATTACCTATGCAAGACCTATGTCTACACGCTGGGAAGCTCTGGCATACCCTAAGATTGTATAGACAGATCGAATATACGCGTGTCTCGACATTCTTTTCCTACTTGTGGGCAGCGACTGTTAATTCTCTGGATATTTATATCCAGATTTCTTACCAGGATCGCAGAACCTTGGTCAACCTGTCCAACAACATACTTTGGCTTATCGTAAACATGTAAGACTTACGGTTCCATACTACTTCATGTATAAACTGTCGCAATACGTAATGAAATATGAAACCTTATCACAGAATGGGTGAATGTTGACCCAGTCGGACAAGAACGACATTCCAACAACATACTGTGTAGCCAAGTTTCTTCAACGCATCAACTAACTGTATCATTTTACAGGTACTTGTAAATTAGTCTGTGCGGGTCGTAGCGAAGGCAAGACAATGGCAGCACGACAAGAACTGGACAACGAAACTTAGAGCACGAATTCGTTAGAAAAGGTGCCTGAAAAAAGTAAAACTGTTTTAACTCTTGATTTTAAGAGCAATGGATGCTGTCACTACAGTTTTCTGCTGGATTTGGACGTTTATCAAGTAAGAGCATCTCCGACGGTGCACGGTAAACGCTACACGGCAAAAATTTAGCGTGAATTTTTACCGGAGGTCTGTATTTTATCTCCCACCGGTGCGCGGTAACGGTAAACGGGGAATTTAAAACGGTATAATTTGGCGGTTTCACGGTAAAACAGCCGCGCTTGTTGTTGTTGTTCGAATCTCCCGTCCTTAACCGGGGTTTATATTATTGGGTTAAGTAACTACTGGCTACTAGGGGTCTGTTGATTGGTTAGGGACTTATCCGATGGCGGGGCCTTAACCTGTAGGCTGGTGTTGATTGATTGATTGGTGAGTCAGGGACTTCTCCGGTAAACGGGGCCCTAACTGTAGATGTGTGCTGATTGGGCAAGTGCTTCGTCCAATCCCGGGGCCCCAGAAGATTGGAAAAGACTTTTTGTTGTTTGTGTGTGTGTGTGTGTGTGTGTGTGTGTGGGGGGGGGGGGGTGAACCCGTGACCTCACGATCAACGGGCTGGTGCTTAACCACGACACCAGGTGGGGCCCTCGCGTTTGCCGTGCCCCCGGCACGCGCCCGGTATATTGAGCGTGCTATCATTGGTTAATATCGGTCAACAAATATATTTTAAGCAAATATGACAGCACCCGGTAAACGAACGCTAAGCGCACGCCGGTGAGATCACCGTGTCGGCGATCCTAGAAGCATCTCCAGCGCAGCTTTTTCGCCATGCGCTTCCTCGCAACCCTCCCAGCGAGGTAGGATCGCTACACTCCCAATTGGGAGCGCTAGGTACGAGGAGAAGCCAACATTGCCCCCGGACAGTATAGCGTGGCGCCGTTGGGATAACTTATAGTGGGGAGGGAAAGAAGTTTAGAGAGGCTATAAAGTTCACTGAAAACTCCCTTTGCCGGGTAGTGTTTACCGTGCACCGTGGGAGATGCTCTAAGCCATGGAATTTGAGAAAATCACATCTTTATGGGGGGACCAATTTATCTGCTCAAGCTGTTGTTGTATACACGTCGCTCGCGTAACATAATTGCTCGCTAAAAGTAAGCATGCTACCTGCGCCTCGTTTAGCGCAGGTTTCTTTGGTCATATCATGGAAAACGGTAGGTACCTACCTAAGAAAACTTTTGGAGGCTCCGCTTCCACACTCTGTGGTGCAAACTTTTCGGCAATATCCAGAGCTTCCCGGGCAACGCACGGTATTAGCCTTAATAAATAAAACTAGCCAAGCGCCACTGCTACGCGACGGGTAAACATGAAGGTCGCTCCTTGTGATTTGCCTCCGTTCCGCTCGCGACGAACTGGCTCCGCTACTCGCATGGTTGGTTGGTAAGTTGTGGCTGGGGCGGGCCCTTCGGACCCAGAAGTTGCAAAGGTGCCGTTTTGGACCGCCCTTCTGCGCTCGGCGGCTTTTAGGCCAATCGGGGCCGCCTTCGCTGCGCTCGCAGCCAGTAGGATTTTTAGAAGTATTTTGGCCAATCGATTGCCTGAAAAAGAGTGACAGGAACAACAATTTAAGTGTGTCGGACGGACACCGCGCTGGAATAGTTTTTTAAGACTAGCCGAGCGCCGCCGCTTCGCGGCGGGGGGAGCATAGATGTTTATATATCTTGTTAAATGTAGTATTGTATATCGTGTTAAATGTTTATCGTGCCAAATGGCTCCGTTCCGTTTGCCACGAGCTCGCTGCACTACTCGCATGGTTAGTTAGTATGTCGTGACTGGGGCGGGCCCTTCGGACCCGCAAGGTTGCCATGTAGGCCGATTTGGGCCGCCTCGCTGCGCTCGACAGCTATTTTAGCCCATCGGGGCCGCCTTCGCTGCGCTCGGCAGCCAGTAGAACGCGGGAATTAGCGTCGCCTTTATTAACACTACCCTCGGACAAAATGACGGACGGGCATCTTTCTGCGGTTGAAGTTTAAGACTAGCTGGCCGCCGCCGCTTAGCGGCGGAGGTGGCAGGTTTTAGTTGCAATGGAAGTAGGCACCCGCCATCGCTTCACTCCGGCGGGGACATTTTTCTTAAACATGAAATGAATGTAGTTAAATGCATAAGGAACTGTAAGCTTCTACTCCGAATCGAAGATCTGCCTGTAGACAATGTTCTGTGTGTAAGCTCCGTCTTCATCCTGCATCTTCGGGTACTCGGTCATCGCCCTGAATCTTGATCTCGAAGTCACTCGCGACATCGCTACGTACAGCTGCCCGTGCGGGAAGCAAGTGGTAGCTAGATACAGCCCCATATACTGCACCGTTTGCCCGTGCACCTTGTTCATGGTCATGGCAAAAGCCGGCTGGATAGGAAACGGCTTGCATCTCAACTAAAAAGGAAAGCTTCGAATGTCACCGTCGCATGATAAACACAATGCGGGGAATAAAGACATGTTGCCCTTGTCGTGCACCAGTCATGATAGTGGCGTTAATGACATGAGGCTTGAGAGAACGATTCGAAGACGTGATACCGTTGCACAACCCCAGATCTGGATTCAGGTTCCGCATCATCACGATAGGCATTATTACCTTGAGGTTCAACTTGTGGGGCGGAATTCCACTGATATTCATCGAGTGAAGTACCTCTTGCTCAAAGAAGTTGCCGTCACTGTCACCATGCACAAAATCAGAAGACATGTACTCCCGGAACTGCCCTGATAAACGGTCAGTCACCGTGTCATTGATGCGGTGACGATAGCGTTCGTGGTCGTGAGGATCGTACGGTTAGCGAAGTACCCGTCGGTTGCAACTTCGGGGTTGTTTATCTCACCATATATCTCGTCGATGAACCGATCTATGCCTCTAGGAATAACGCCAGGGCGAATGTCCTCGTCTTCGTCCTCGGGAACAGGTGTGTTTTCGATCAACATATCGCGCGGAATCTTAATGTAATCCCCACCTAATGAAGGATTCACATTATGTCCCCCCTCCCCAATCTGCAGTAGGAACTCGGAATACGCAGTCATTTCCTCAGCAGTCTCCGCAGTATCAGCCGATCGCACTCGCATGTTTTCCGTGAGGCGGAAAGTCTGGAAAAGTGGCCACAGCCTTGTCGACTTGAGGCAAGCGTCGATTGTTTCGACGGGTGTCCCATTCTTTACGACAGGGAGAACCTGGCGGAAATCTCCCGAAAGCACAAACACTTTCCCTCCGAAAGACTCAGTTTTATAGTCAAGCATGTCCTGCAGTGTTCGGTCTACTGCCTCGAACGCGTGTCGATGGGACATGGGTGCTTCGTCCCAAATAACCAAGCTTGCTTGCTTGATCAACTCCTGTACATGGGTGTTCTCCGAGATAGAGCACATCGAGCTCTCGTTCATTTTCAAAGGGACTTTGAATGTTGAGTGCGCCGTTCTTCCCAACATGAGTATAGGCGAGACAATGCCACTGACACCACCGCAATGGCGATCTTTCCTGAGAGTCTGAGTTTGGCCAGTATGTTTTAAAGTAGTCTAGATTTCCCGGTACCTCCAGGTCCATCGACGAATACAACTTCTTGCCCTCCTCGGGATTTTCGACCTCTTGAATAATCTCGTCGTAGACAACCCGGTGATCTTCGTTCAGCTGGTCTTCTGTGCTTACAATCGCCTCCAAAGCTGACTCGTCGTATCCGGTGACCTCACGTTGAAGTAAGCTGTTCTGCCGAAGCGACTGTAGAACCAATCCTGAAAACGCGGCCAGTTCGGGAAGCTCCTCGAAGTCAGCAACTGAATGCCCGTTCGCTTGAAGAAGATCTTGAATACCTAACAGCGTTTCAAATTCCACAACCGCTGACCTGAAAGGGTCCATCATGGCTCGATGTTTGCGTGCATAGTCGTCGGAAAGATCAGCGAATAACCGATCCCAAAGACCACGAGCATCCGCTGGGGCCGAATAAACCAGAATGGTGACGAATAGCTGTCGCAGTTGACAAGCCATTTTGAATTCAGAGGCCTCTTGCAAACAGGAAATCTATTCGTTGTCGTTCTCCAAGTAGCCAGCCTCCCGCACGGCAATTTGGAATGTAGGGCAGACGACCCCGTTAACCGTCCTCAAGTCTTCAAAGGATGTTGGCCCTCTACGATGGCAGAGCAAACGCCGAAGATAGATGCGCTCAATATCTCTAGGAGACACGTGAATCATGCGCCCAATTACCGCTTGGTTCTTTTTCCGGCGAACCCATCTTTAGGCTGACCTTTCTCCGGTTTTTTCCAACAGAACTCTTTCGGGATGTCTTGCTATAACATCGTTTTGGCAATCAGGTTCTCAGGTGCTTCATTTGCACACAATTAAAAAACCCTGGTCAGCATCGCGTGGCTACCACGATCCAACACCGCCTCGGGATTTTCCGTCTCTCTGAAGAAAACAGTCTGTACTGACTCGAGATGAACCGTTAGCTGTGTCACTGCATGAGTTCTTCCCTGAATCGTGAAATCTAGTAGCCTCATGCACGCTTCCACCGGATAAATGTACCGGGCGCTCAAGAATCATAGAATTTTGTTTGGTTCCCGACGCGTGCTCGGCTGTCCTCCTCGAACTTCTCCACTGTGAGTACAGCCCTGTCGGACCCTTTGTACACGTACTCGTACATGTATTTAACCGCGGAGATATCTGTACATACTTCCACGTTGATGTTTCAGTGGTACTGCTGGGATAAGTATGGGTTGTACGATACAACCAACTGGTTAATCGTTCCGCAATCGTATTCTCTGCCCTTGAACATTAAAACACCTTTCATTCGCCGACGCCGTCTGTTCACCGGGTACCCATTAGCATTAGCTCGAGTAACCTCTGCTAATGGTTTGGATACCCTTTTGAACATTTTCCGTCTTTCATACAGGAGTATGAAGGATTTACAGGTCCACAGGGCCATGCATCATGCACGACATGACGGTTTCATAATGCTTAGGGTTCTTCTCCTTATCGGGGATCTCTGCACACACCATCTTGTCAATGATCTCGCGCGTCCGATGTTTGTCTTCGTCAGCCAATATAATCAGGACGTGCGCGTGAGGGAGCCCTCTTTTTTTGAAACTCCACAACGCAAATTCGCGCTCGCAATAGCCCTGTTTAAATCATCAAGCGTCGCCTGTAATTTCTGCTGCCACACACGCGCCGTAATATCCGGTCGATCTTGGGCCGTCTGGATCCCGGAAGGGATTGCCTCCAGAATATCGTCCCACTTGGGGTTACACGTTTCGGTCAGGAAAACGTCAGGTCGCCCATATTCACGAACGATAGCCATGGAATCTTGATAAGACTTATACATCGAACGCGGGCTACCCATGTGCGCTTCCCAACCTGATTGAGAAAGTGGGTAGATCCTCCTCTGTTTTTTTCCTTCCCATCGGGGTGAACCAATCTGTTCTCATCCCGATCGTATTCCGACAGTAGCACTTCTCCTTCATCTAGAGCTAGAGTGTCCTCGTTCAGCAAAACATCCGGAACACCCCTATATTGCTCAGCGCGAATGGTTTTCTGGGTCTTGGCCACCCATCTGAGCTCTTCTTGCTCACATTTCGCGCGCTGATCTACACACCACTGTTGAAACAGGCGCCCACTTTGGTGGAGAGCGGACCGATCGTCCACTTTTTGGTGTGGGCGGTAAGTGACGTGCTCACGAAGCGACATTTTGATTTTTTTTACTATACTCAGTGCTATTCGCAAATTGGTATGTGAAAGTCCATCCCTTCTCTCCGTACGGAAGTAGAAGTGGATATTGGAGAGGATCGTAGTCGGCGTCGGTCTAGAACAAACGTTGTAGTCTACGGTTGCGTGTGCAGATCCCGAGGCTGAGCCATATTTCCGTCCTCAATTAGAGTCGCCGCAACCTCAGACAATGTGTGGCGGTTATGCGTTCGAGGTTGAGAGGAACTGTCGTGTAGGCGGAACACCAAGTCTACAGCACCCTCTGTGCTGTGCTGGCGCACATGTTCCCAAATCGAGGAACTTTTTGGCCAATGGGTTGTGCTCTGCTATCATTTGCTCGAGGTCCAACAGCGCAACACGATCCAGATCCGCATATATACCCCGACGTCTCGTCGCACGCCGTTGCATGTCTGGATCCACAATATAGATCTGGGCAAACATTGGAGCAGTTCTCTCACCCGTCCGACGGTCGATTGGAGGCAGCAGAGATCCTAGATGGTGCCCCATAGCGCCTTGGATGCGATATGTGTACACTCCATGCGTGCCTGGAACACTTTCGTCCTGACGTATATTTTGAAACGATCGGTTAGAACACGATGCTCCAATGGACGTGAAAGCAAACGCTTGGTTGTACGCGCGTATATGACGGCGAAATTCGGGGTCTCTGTACAACTGAAGCAACTTTGTTGGAGCTGGAAGAAGGGAAGGCAGCTTCATCCTACCGCCCAGGCAGCAAGAGATGGCCGACTCATCCGGCCACTTGGGAGGGGCCGGATGAGTCGGCCATTCAAACCGTCGTAGGCGGGAGTTGGTGCCACCCGTCGGTCACGTTGTCGCCCGTTACCATTGACGTTTCAAATTCTGCCAGAGAGATAAGCGCGTGGCCATAACGGACATATTGGCGCCTCCTGCGCACACGTTCTAGTTCTTGCTGTCGCTCTTCTTCTGTAAACCGAGCTCGTCGATCCGCATGCCTTTGTCGGTCTAGCTCACGTTTAGTTTCACGTTCTTGTCCCGGCTGCTTGGCTCTCCGATCCGCATGTTGCTGCCGGTTTAGCTCTCGTTCAGCCTCTTGTTGTTGTTCCGTCAGGTTGGCTCGTCGATCCCTATGCTGTTGACGGTTCAGTTCGCGTTGGTAGATCCGGTGTTCTTCAGGCAGCTCCGCTCTGCGCACCGCATGCTGCTGGCTGTCGGTCGCCTGCACCACAGAGCGTTCGTTCTCACTCAGTAGCTCCCAGCGGACAGCGCGATACAGGGTATTGACCTCCCGTTCGCGGTTGAGTTCATCGTGGCTCATACCTGCACGTCTTCCTTGGTGGCGAAATCTATCCTGCTCTCGTCGTTCGCGGAGCTCTTCTTTGCGCAGCTGAGCGCTACTGACGCGTTTACGGTCAGCATCTTTCTTTCTCGCACGGTCGCGTTGTGAGAGGGTCATATTAGCTCGTCTCGCGCGAGCTCTATCTGCGGCCCTGGCCCCGCTCGCGTTTTTTCTGAGATAGCGCTCAATTAGCCCGTCTGTCCCGAGCTCGCTCCGCAGCCGTGGCCGCAACCTCTTCTCGAACAGGAGCCTGGGGTAGTACTGCATCTGTAACTATGGCCTAGTCCCCGGTTCCAGCTTGGTAGGCCGCCTCCATTTTAGCCGCGAACCGCCGCTGATGTTCCGCAGCATCGGATTCTTCCGTCTTCTCTCCCCGCTCATCGATAGGTACCGCTCGACATTCCGTGACTTCCGTATCGGCTTGGTGCACACTGAGAGCCTGAAGCTCTTTGTTCAAGTCGTAACGCTTCCTCCTTCGCTTGTTCATACGTCGTTTACGTGCGTCGTTGTCCTCTTGCGCTGGGGTCGAGTTGATGCGTTCATTCTCCCGCGGGGCTTCCTCTAACTTCTCGCGCGTCCGCTTCCGTTTAGTCCGAGCCATAGTTCTGCAAACACGTAAACGTGACACGTAAGACAACGTCTAAGTACACTGCACGAAGCAGTAGGCTTTCATAAAGTAGTGGCTTGGACGTCTGCGTGCGACCCGGGATTGCTTGCTCCCATCAGGGTTATCTCCGATTACTTATCCCACAGAACGGGCTGTGAGGCCGGGAGCGGTTTTAGTTGCAAGTGGTGCACTCGAATTATTGAGGGTTTGGCCCCCGGGACACCCTGTAGCTTGAGATACGATATCCTTTTGCCTTTAAGGCGGCCGTTAATTGCAAAGGCTGGTTATTGATAGGCTATTACAGCCCCCATCTCTCAATCGTTGATTATAATTGGCCAATTACGGTAAAAACCGACCAATTATTATAACAACTTGCACGCACAGAATGTGCGTGCCCATCAATAACCATTAACGACCGGCTGAACTAGATCGCTGTCGGGTTTGCGGTCAATGGACCAGGTTGCCATAATGTGCTCTCGCGCAGAGTGGGCGGTGGGATAAAGCCAAAGGGCTCTGGGACTAAATCCCGTTAGCACGGATACCTACTTGCAGGATAAATCCCGCAAGTTATAAGCTACCGCCTAAACAGCCCCAGGAATCTCGGACTATCTGTGTGTGTAGGTCCTGGTGTCTACAAATGCAAGCTAACATACATACACGCAGCGTACCTTGCGTAATGCGTCGCTCCGCGGCGTCCGGTTTGAAAATGGGGGCAGAATGAAATTTGAACAGTGCCCTTAAGTACGATATGTAAACCATATATAATATGTAAAAACACTTTTAAGCATTAATGCTATTTTAGCAAATCGGGGCCGCCTTCGCTGCGCTTGGCAGCCAGTAGAATGTCTGTATTTTGCGTCTCCCCTTAAATTAGCCCTACCCCGTTACGGACAGACGGACAGACCCCACACTGCTGCTGAGTTTTAAGACTAGCCGGCCAACGCCGCTTCGCGGCGGAGGTGGCATGGTTTGTTGGAGCAAAGGTTTTTGTAGATCCGGTGGTATCGCGTGCATCGTGCTGATCGTGTAAGTTGAGGTTCCACGCAAGTTTGTGAATCCATGTTCGTCGTGGTTTTACGTGCTCCGTATAAATCGTTCTTGTAACTTTATAACCTGTTTACAGTGACGACTCCTTAAAATAAGGACAGCACTCTGAGATTTCCGAAATGCTGGGCACTGCAGGCATCGCTTCCGGCTCCGTGGGCAATGGAGTCAACGCTACAGGGGTTGTGGCTGCTGCCTCCAGGAAAGAGCATCTTCTGGACGAGGTTCCTGTAGCTGCAGAGGACGTGGGCGACGCTGTGACGTGCTTACTGCACACTATTCTGTTCACACGAGCCCCGGGGCCTGTGCGCCTAGCGAAGCCACTTGTCAGGCGTTCCCCAACATCACGTACGCTCTGTGCGCTGAAGGAGATGCCAGCCGCAAAGTGGAACACGCGGCGCGCAGCTTCGAGGAAGCCGTGGTACTAGGAGGAAGCAGTTATGTTATGGGTGCGAGTAGCGGGATTTCGGCTTATGGTCAACCGTCTGTAAAGTCTTTAGGGACGAGCAACGTCAGAGGAGCCAATAGTGGCTACATTGTGGTGATATTTTTCGAGCGGAAGGTGAAGAAAACGCTGTTTGAACTCATGTCTAATGAAGGGAAGACGGTTTTTGAGAAGTGGATCATTCCAATAACAGTCAGGTCGTTACCTGCTGCGTCGCAAGGTGCGGAATTATCGTGAGGAGGGATGAAATAGGATACTAACTTACTGTTATTGATGTAGAGGAACGAGAACTGTGTGCTGGGGAGACGGAAGCGGCACTGCAAAATGCGCTCTTGCACATTTCGACGGCAGTGCAGAGCATTGAACACATCCCAGTGGCAATGTATGATTTTAAGATCACAACATTCAACAGCCTAGAAGATGCCCAGGTTGTCAGTAGCTATGGAGGTGGCTTGGGAAGTGGGAGTGAGCGACTGATGCCATAGATTGAGCTGGGTAGTTTAAATGGATAATTTGATTTTGTATACTTTTTTAAGCAAGCGAGTGTAAATTCCTCTGTAGTGCAGTTTCAAGGGTCACGTTGCAGATGCCAATACCGAGAAGCAACGAATTGCTGCTGACTACGTCGTTTATCATTATTAGCAGTAAGCAAAATAAGCATTGTATTACCATATCATAAATGAGTTTACTGATCTGCTTGCTTTCCACAGCTGCTGAACGAGTTCATTATAGCTACTGAAGTACGGTAAAACCTCAAAATACGGCCATTTTCCCACAAGTCGCGCTATTACATTGTCGGCCCTGAGCTGGCAATTTACGACTCATCATCAGTGTTGGTCTGTTCACTATCGTTACCCTGCAATTATAATTTTCCACACCACATAATAACTTAGCAATGTAGCACAGAAAGTGTTTTCACTGATGTGCGCACATTACCTACCGTATCTTCAGCACGAGCAGCACTCGCTCGTACGTCAAATTGCGTCACTGTCTCGCTCATCCCCTCGCTCATATCGCCTTGACAACCGCAATGCTGCGCGCAAGTTCTTCACATTGGGTTGTTCGCTCAGTCAGCCATGCCATCTGAGCACCCAATGAGCTACTACGTGTAGAGCTTCCACAAAGTGTCCGACGTGAGCATCGAACCACGATTACAAACTCCTGCATATAGCGCTTGGATCTCGTTGAGGACTTCAAGAAAGTAACAGACTCCAAAGTTTTCGGATAGCACAGGTTCAATTTGCGATGAGTACGTGGTCTGCATATCAACTGCAACAGACTGCGACGAATTTGCCATCACCCACTTCAAAACATCACCAACTTCACGATTACGATCCAGCTGTGAATCTCGGATATCCGCCATCAGTGTCGTTACGCTTCTCAGCTCCGAAGCTTGGATGTCTGTCATTAGTGTAGTCGCAGTCGTATTTTCACACAGATGATCTCGCGCTAGCAAGTCCTTTAGGTCCCTTCAACGGCGATTCACCAGGGTAACAAACTCCAAAATGTTTAGCTTAGATTTTTTCAGCAACTCCACTCCATATTCGCCTGCGTAACGAGCTTGCTCAGCATCAGCTGACACTGAACTGACATCAGCGATCTTTGCGTCCACCTGGATAATACCTGGCGGGATCTGAGCCAACTGCTGTTGCTTGGTTGCCTTTTTCTTTTGTTGCTTCACTGGCCGTCCCTCAACCTTGTGCGCAGCTTTGTTTGCCCCTCCACTCTTGGTCTTCTTCTCGGTGTTTCTCTTTCTCTTTTGCTCAGACTTAGTATGACGTTGCGCAATAGTCTCATTATGTTCGTGTGCTAAGTTTTCTCTTGAACATTCTGGTGTTTCGCTCGATTCCTCCTCGGATGACAGTTCGTGCGGCGTCCAAACCTGTTCCGGCGCTAAAATATCTGGATGGAACAAAGTAGCATTTTATAAGCAGCGCATTTACGATCGATTGTGCATAACTTTTAACGTCCTACCGTTAACGAAAACGTAGTCGACAAGAGCTTAATTTGCCTTGTATCCGTCGTAGCAGAGGAAAAATTTATCGTCACGTTTCGCAAATTTTCCTTTATTCTTGCAGCCGGGAAGGTAAATACGATCACCCTCTTCTAACCCTCGGCTGCGGGCGATCTGCCATCCTTCCTGTTTGAGGTGCGGCACAATGCGCTTGTACAAGATGGATGGGTCACGTCGGGTACGCTTCGAGGCGTCATGCTTGTCAACGAAGTACGTTTTGATGTTTATTTGTCATTTGTATGTGGTCCACAATCCAATTTAGAATTTGTATCAAAAGTCCCCTATACAGGGTACAGTGTATATACCATTCGTTTTAAAGTGTCTTACAACCCTGATGGACACTTTACGAGAAGTAGAGCTGCAGCTCTCGCGCGTCGTGGCCGTCGTGCAGCAGCGACTCCTCTCCTGTTATGCTTTCCACTGCCAGGCTAGTCCATCCGCTTCGGAAGTACCAGAAATTCTCAATGACTCAACGAAGGAATTGGTCGCACATGTCACGCTTGTCGAAAACGAGTTAAAACCGCAAAAAATGAGGAGAGTCAGGATAAGAGTTCAGAAACGGAGACAGAATATGAATTTGATCAGGGCAACGCTTCATCCACGAGGGTGAAAGAGAGCAAGAACGAGGAAGACGAGATCGAGACTAAACGTCCATTTAGTCAGGAAGAACGTACCGCTCGAGAGAAGCAACTGAAGGTGTCCATTAAAAGCTTTTCTCAAAGTGCGCGGAAAGTTGGCAAAATGGATGAAACGGCGGAGAAGAAGGAACTTAAGCAGAAACTGGGCAATTTAGACCGCGCAAGCCTAACAGCTACTGCTAGATTGATCAAATTTATCGAGGATGGAGGAGTGCCAAGTACGGGCATTGCGACATCTTTTCGAGATGCAACAATTCTACTTCCGAAGATCATTTCGCAAAATCAAGAGCAAAGAAGTGCGACCAAGAAATGGACGAAGATGATATTACAGACTTCGTCGGATTTTGGATCTTGCCAAGAGTAACCCCAAGCTCTTTGCAGCTTTATCGGATCCTCAGCTGGAGACTGCTCGAGCAGCATTGAACGACCATAAGGGAGAGTACTGCTTGGACTACATTCAAAGAATGGAGTCGCTCATTAACACGATGAAGTCCCAACCCAAGGGGTTTGAGGCAGATCGAATTGGAGCAACGCTGGAGAGATTAGCGAGCGACTACCATCGAGATTTCAGGCTGTATGCTTGTCGCCAAACGTCCGGCAAGTCACCTCCACGAACAGAGGAGCGATGGGCTCACTTCGCCAGGATCAGTGAGGTACTGGCACAATGGTGCGCAACAAACGACGCCGCCACCAAAACTGTCAGGAAATCTAAGCTCGACAGACAGCTTCGAGGTTTTGCAGCGAAATATCCAGATCGCGTGCCCGGCTCGCTGTTTGAGTGCGTTTATTTTGCCCGGTTTTTGATCAATTTTGGGGAGACTAACGGTTCTTTGTCTTGCCGTGATAAAAAATGTAGGATGTCACTCGCTTTGACGAAGCTCGTTCAACCGAAAGCTCAGCAAAAACAACCAATGAAGAAAGAAAAAAAACTGCACTTTGGAGTCATTTTGGACAAGACTGCTGATAACAATTAGTTTGCGCGATGCGGCTGCCTCCTGGAACTGTGGAAATGAAGTTCTTCATCAATATACGCTCACATGCAGCTACAGGACACATGTCTTGCCCAATTACATAGATCTCGTTGTGATTTGTTTCCTGCATGGAAATCGCAATAAAATAAAGAAGATTAATTAGTACGGCACTTCACCGGCTGAATAATATGTGCTACACGCACCTGCCCCACTAAAGACAAGCAGCGCACCGGACGATCCGCTTGATTATCCTGATTTCCCTGGTCGACTCAATGGTGGGGCTCGTTTGAACATGGAGGGCAAAACACACCCAACATCGGAAGAGCGGGCTCGTACTTTACAATTCCCTTATCTTTCATTTCACGTTTGAAGGTCAGCTCTCTCAGATTGGTGCCAGGAAGAGTTGACAAGACTTTGTGGAAGTCGTCCTCGCTCTTACTCGCGTTGCCCCCCATGCTTGACGGAAATGCAGTGTAGCGAAGTCTTCTCAAGGTGCGACGGAAGAGCGAGCAGCTCAGATATAGTCTTTTCTTTCTTCGAAAGGGTGAACTGGACTCAGCAGCGGCTATTTTATTAAGGATGTTCTTCTTCGATCGTTATCTTTAACTTAATCCGCCTGGTGGAGATTGAAGTGCAAGCAAACATTTCCTTAGCTTTTCGTCAAATTGAAGTGTTCCGATGGAAAAACACAAAATATGTTGTGTTTATTAATATTTCTTTATGGGGCGCCTTGGAGTGATCTATGGCGTGGTCGTAGCTAGTATAGCAACGGGGCTCTACTACTTGTGATCAATAGAACCAAAAAGCTACAAGGGCGACAACTCCACCACGCCTGCATTCATAGAAGCGCCGTGGATGTGAGTAGGTGTCTCAGCGATGATATCGACGTGGAGGCACAAGATCGAGAAGGCTGGACGCCACTGCTTGTTGTAGCCAAGCTGGGTCGTGCTGATTTGGTGAAAACCCTTCTATATCATGGTGCAAACATCGAGGCGAGGACTCCACATCTTTGAAAGTAGCAGTTATGGTAAATCATTTTGCAGTAGCTGAAATACTGCTTCAAAAAGGTGCGGAGATCAACACACCTGGGCACGATGGATACACGCCTTTTACTAGCTGCCAGTAAAAATGGCAACACTGCGATCGTACAGCTTCTCTTGAAATACAGGGCCAACGTCAATGATCAATCACGTGACGGCAACACAGCTTTGAGTTTTCATGCGAATTGTGGACAAAGGAACTTGTAAGTGCGCTGCTTAAAGGTGGAGCCAACGTGGAATTACCTGACAACGACGCCTGGACTCCATTGATGTGCGCAGCCTTAAAAGGTCATCATGACATTGCTCATGTTCTGCTTGGATGTGGGGCAGAAGTCAATGCCAAGGGTCCTCAACAAGCAACAAGTTTACGAATTGCATCCGAGTATGGACATGGTGGAGTCGTGAGAGTACTACTTGATGCCGGCGCGCTAATTGACGAGCCTTGTAGCGATGGCAAAACCCCGCTTTACATTGCGGCGAAGATGGGCATAGCGACATTGTCCAGCTTTTGATCTGCAGAGGTGTAGACCCCAATCGACGGACCTGTACGGGATCCACAGCATTGATTGCGACAGCCATGTACAATCGATTAGAAACCCTGCGCATTCTTCTCGACCACGGGGCTGACGTAGATTTGGAAGACTCCAGCGGGTGGATGGTTCTATCAATGGCATATTTCAGTGGTTATCCTCAACTGGTTCAGCTGATACTAGAAAGGAGGCCGGCCATGATGAGGGCACAGCTAGTGAAGATCAAATGGAGATATGAGAAGCAAGACGTGCCATCTTAAACCTTGTAACCCCATGCAATTCGTTTTAACTTCTGTTACCGACAAAATGAAGTCGTATCCAAAACCCAGACGACTTGCGGGTGTGCCTCAGCGCGTGGCGGATTCGGATCGATCTTACGTCAGTACTCTCTAGTCAGCACGTGCCCGGCGAGAGCTTCGTGCTGTATCCCACAAAAACTTGACCGCCATGAATACGCTCAGATCGGCTGCACGAGGTGCTGGCTCCACCTTTAAGATTCCTTTGTCTTGCATTTCACGCATGAATATGCGCACTCTGTTGAACGAAGACACTTGATTATCTTCATCGTTGCTCTTGCTTCACAACATTCCCATGCTTGAGAGTTTTGAAGATGGCGGTGCAGTGCATGGAAGTTTCTAAGGACGAAATGAAAGGATGTTCTGTAGACTGTAGTTTTCCGAACGTCCAAAAGCACGAAAATCTGGAAGGTACAGCCTTTCAGTCCACTGTGCCATCATAAAAAATCAATTCCAGAAGTTACCTTTTTGATTTTATTAAAATATGTCCTTCACCTTCGTACATTGATAATCTAAGCAAGATGAATTCCATCCTTCAGAGCGATATTCATGGTGTTATTAATACGACAAAATACGCTCCTTTTTGAAAGTACAAATTCGCCAGCGCGAGGCCCCACTATTTACATCTATCCTCATACTAGCGGCCTGGCGCCTTAAAATCCCCTTGTCTCCCATTTCAAGTTTGAATGTCAGCTCTCTCTGCTCGGTACATGAAGCATCCGGCAAAGCTTGACCAACTTCGTCGTCACTCTTGCTCGATTTGACTCCCATAGTTGACCGAGATAGAGAAGATTTCTAAATGAATAATGACAGATTTCTCGATAAGGAGAATCGAGGGAATGACTGTGGGTACACTGCTAGAGTCTTAACCTTGCAGTTACGCTGGATTCTTGACGGATGCTGTCGGTTTCGGGGACTAGCGTCCTTCTTTGGATGTCTATGTTTAACTTGGTCGACTTGGTATATCTCGTTGACAAGAACGACTGATTATGCAATAATGGCGTCCATCTCTTCTTGTCAAGAAGTTGTGCTGGTGTCGTGGTGGTCTTTTTCGATCTGGTGGTTCGTATTTCTTAGTGCTCACCTTGCTACGTGCGGCTATAATATGGCGTACGCACTTTTCTATTGGTGGCTTAATGACACGGAGATCAGGCAGTACCTGGTGTTTTATCGCGTGGGAATGCCTCCGGATACTATGACATCGTTGCAACTGTTCACATGATCATGGCCTCAACTCACGGCGTGTACATCGTGTTAATGGTGGAAAGTTCGTTGTGGCTACGAAAACTTACGTTTACACCATGGGGAGATCTACACAGTTCGAAAGATAAGAACAAGGGGCCAATGCAAGTAATTGAAGTGCAAGCAAAAACTACCAGTCGAATTGGTTCGGTAATACTAAGAAGCACCAGTCGGGTCAATTCGGTGATACCCAAAGGTGTTTCCAAGCTTACGACAAAAATTACTAATCGATACGGAATTTTGGGAGTCAATGGTCAGTACTTCCATTTTATTTCGATCATCAGCGAGTTCTCGAAACTTCACTGCAGACCGCCATTCAAGCCTACCGCATGAGTCTTCTACTGCCAAGTATGTTGCTCAACAGATTATACGTAATGGGTCTTGTTCTTAACTGCTGGTCGCCTGTGTTAATCCACGCGTTTCTCTTTCGACACGATGAAGCTCGTAAACGGTACGCGAGTCTTGCAAGTGATTGTGCTCTTGATCTTCTTTCTTACATGGGCGTGACGATAATCGTAGTGCTCAGTTACGTGGGGCAGTACACTCCTGAGACCACTGATTTTGGTGTAAACCCATGGTATAACGACGAATGGACTGCAAAAGCGCTGAACGAATTTCAAATGATCGTTGGTCGGATCTCGCTAGTCGAGTGATTTTCTCGCTTGGTTTACTCATGACAACGACCAATACGAAAGAACTATTGTACCCAGTTCCACGAAATGGAAACTGAGTCGTGGATTTTACGGACGCGTCATTGGATCTCCCTAAAACTATAAAACTAAAATCAATTATCGACCCTGAGCCCCCATCGACGCGTTATTACCGGTGCCGGAAAGGAATCACGGCAAAAAGGATACGAACAGAAAAAAATGGAGGGTATGGGAATCCGCGGTGCACGGTATACATGTTCTATTCTTCGTGTGTGGAGTTGCAGAGCTTAGTCTACATATTCAAGCATCAGTACAACCTTCACTGCAACAATGCACTCTGCAAGTGCGACCGTGGGCTGCTATCAGGCCGTATAGTTTTATGATATCTCTTGACTGTCATCGAATGGGAATTTCTGGTCAACTAGATGAAATTGACACCAAATGGCGTGAATTTGACGGATCTACTGTAGTTATGATGGTTATCAAACATTGTGCTTTGGTCGACATCACCGATACATTTAACGAGTTCCACCAACTTATTAGTGTTAAAGTTTACAACTCGACTATCGTGGAATGGAGAGAATCCGCTGCAGTTACGAACACGAATCACCCGGCATTTCTGTCCCTCATGCTCGTTCGGGTTAACATGACCCACGGATGATTGCCCGCAGGGTTCCAATCTGTTGACACGCCGCTGAATTTGTATGACTATGAGTTTTGTATTACCAATCTCCGTGAAGCTCCTGACGATCTCGACGGAAAGTGGCTTACAGGGTCGTACGTTATCTTCGAGTACAGCCAACTCCTGACCGTGCCACCAGCTCTATTACGTATCATGCCACCCTATTTCTCCCTAAGTGGCAACCTCATCAACAAACTTCCTCCGGAGATATTCGAAATCGAAGGGTTGACGGATCTGGGTATCGGCGATAACTATATTCGAGAACTTCCTCCGAACGTAACACAACTGTCATCGACGCTCACGTCTATCTACGTAGATGGGACCAATATTTCCTACTTCTAGTCGTGGACAGATGAGATTCTCGGACGCGTGAGTATTCGTAGCGTACCCCGTGCGATCTATGCTGGCGGCACTAAATATTGTGTCGATCTAGAGAAGATTTTGACAAATTCGACCCAAACATTCAGTGCGGTGCCGTCTCCTGAGTTTTCATCACGACTTATGGAGCCGGCGGAGGCAGGTTTTGCTGGCAGTATCTGGTCGTTTGTGGACTGTAATCCTGCTGCCAGTGGGTTTAGTGGACCTCTCTATCCACCTGCAGTAGAGGACAAACAAAATAGCTGAGATACCTCAAGTAAACCCAAGAATTAAATCTTTAAATTACGGGCATTGAATTCATAATTTACTCCATTTGCGGGAGATTATTCGCTTGTCGCTCAACAAGCCGTAACACTGTGAGACCAGCAACATGTTCGAGTGGTGGCGTCACATCGCCCTTCATGGCAACTCGCAGGTACTTGATGATCATCTGGTGCGTTGGTTGAACACTCGCAAGTTTAAGACTTGCCATCTCAAGTAAGTTGCAGTGGATTCATCTTTCGATTGTCCATGGCAGTCATTGAAGCCCCAGCACTGGCTAAAAGTCTTGTGCTCTTGATATGACCATAGAATGCTGCGTAATGCAATGCCGTTAGCCCATCCAGAGTATCCTGCTGATCAATCGATGCCCCATTGCGCAAAAGAAGAGATATCGCTTCGTCCGATCCGGACAACGCTGCCCAGTGGAGAGCTGTTCGTCCAAGGTGATCAGCTTCGTCCACGTTTTGTTCATTTCTCAGACACAATTGGGCGGTCTTCGTATCGCCCGACCGCGCTGCCTCAAGAAATAGAGCAAACCGACCGGGAAAGTTGCTGCTTTGATGCTTCTGGCCTTTAGTTACGGCAATTTTACTCTGCTGGTTTTTGGTGTTCGAATAGTTATGAGCAGCCTGAGCATTATGCGTATCGAGCGATACTTGAGTGCAATACGCGAGCACTACCGTGGATATGCCAATGACAATGTAAATCATCGGTGGAATGGCAGCCAGAACCAAGAAGACTCGCCTTGTAGTTGTGGCTGTACTGAACGGAAGACTTAACAACACCAACAGAAAAACCACACACGGAAAACCCACACAAATTCCACGAAGACAACGATTCCGGAGACAGCATAGTAAACGCGAATAGTTGGTGAGGGCGTATCGCCTGCTACCCCTTGTCTTTCGTGAAATACTGCGTTCTCCAGGTCGTCATCGACATCCACTGCTGCTGGAATGGAAGCTGCCATCGGGTCAATACGATGTCAATACCCTAACAATAGGTAATCCGTTCTCACCCAAAGTGCATGTACATCAAGGAAAAATAAAGAACGATCACCAGAGCAACAAGAAGAAAGATGCAGGGGCCTCCATTGGCGTCGGAATCTTCAAGACGTGCGCTATCCACGAGAACTTATCCTGCCGGAGACATGGTGAGATCAGCCCGTGGATCTTCAGCTCATTCCCATCGAAGACTTCGTCACGAATTATCGTACGCTGTCACGGCGCAATGGGCTTTCCTGAAGTCTACCAATGCACCGCAGTATAGTCAGCATCGGCCTTCAAGACCTTCGACTGCTCGAGAACCTACTCCGTCTGAGAGTATAATACTACCCAAGCGACCTGCTACAAGTCGAAGTTGCAAGACTCCACTTCACCATGACCGGATGGAGATTTTTACACCGAGAACTGACAATATAGCGGTACAAGAGGCCATTCGACGAGAACGAAACCAGGAACAGTATGTCAATCCGCTTATTGGGCGAAGCGTGGAGCCACGGGGTCAGCTTAATCGAGATGGTAAAACCAAAAGTGACGGTGTTGAAACAAAAACCATCGAGCTGTTATCCCGAGCTCGTGTAGTATCGACCGCCTCCCTGAACGCTACAGAGCGCCTTCGCTCGAGAGCTTTCCAGGCACGAGCTAACGGGGAATACGACCGAGCTATCAAGTTTTATACGAGTTTATCCACAGCAAAACCGAGCGAAATCGAGGCGAAATTTCACCTAGCAGTGTGTTTAGAGCGTACCGGTCAGCTCGCACCAGCGTTGACAGCTTACAAACAAGTCCAGAAACTTTCTGGTGGACAGCACGCATTTGCGTACTATAATATGGACAATTTGAGCATGCGGGCCGATGAAGTCTCTCAAGCTATCGACTATTTTTCACATGCTATTGCTGCTAGTAAAGGCAAAGGTGGATCGTACCGTACCTTGGGCTCCAGTGCCGGACCACTCCGAGTGTATTTTACCGCCAGCGAGCAGCAGCGTATCGACAGAATGGAGATGTCGAGAAAGCAGCACAAGACTACGACCATGTTCAAAAGTGCGCAGGAATGTCCTCTACAACCTTGGCAGACGACAGTGCGATGTACACTGCAGATCATCTGTACCAGACCGTCAAACTTGGAGCTTTTCCAAAGGAAATAATTGGTCAAGTGAAGTAGCCGATAAATTAGAGATCGAATCAGATCTTAATCAAGAAATGGACGAGTCTCAGAGCGAAGATGATGAGACAGAAGACGCATTGACAGCTTGAACATTACAACGTAGTATGGAATTTGCTCGGCTTCCACCATGTGATAGAAGCGAGAGTGATCTTCAGTATCTAGCCGGCTATATGCAGAAGCGATTCTCAGTTTGTGCGTCTCTGAATCCTGAAGTTTGCAAGGTTTTATGTCGTGAGCTCGTGCTTAGTCCCGATGGAGCTCTCCTAGCAAGAACACCGATTTTTATGGAGCAGCACGAAGACAATGAAAACTCACGAGAGAAATCGACCTATTTTATTTTTGAAGGCAGAGTAGCTGTGTCAGAGACTGCAGGGAGAATGTTCCAGTTGTCTCCTCAGCCTCCGGAACGGTCGGAAACAGATCTAGAACCACAGGAAGAGCTGGATAAAGACGATCGATGCGAGCCTGAAGACACGTGGGAATGTTCATGGGGTCGTTAGTACCGAGTGGAAGCAATCGCAATTAGAACTCTGTGAACTTGAACGCGGGGACATTTTTGGTCACCAAGGACGGCTTACAGACTCTCCACGGTAAGAAACAAATCATATCCGAAAAGCTACACATAAAATCTCTTTCTTTCCTCATGTATCTCTGAAGTGCATATTCAGCTGTAACGACGACTTCGTGTGTGAACGGAGCTCTATCATGGTATCAATGGAGTCGAATTGAACGTACACAACACGAAGCCGAGGTAACCATATTTTCCGTTTAATCATTTATTTTTAAGTACTAAATTACGCGTTGTTTATTAGCGAGGGCGAGCCGCTCGATTCCTCTCCATGGCCCCAGTTTTCCATGGTACTTCTGCAACAGACATCCGCAATCTTGCATACCGTGTACGTTCTGAATTACGAAGTAATTCTTTAACCCTTTTTTATCTTACAAAAACTACTAACAATTTTTCAGGCAACATTCGTGATGGTTGTCGGGTCCAAAGCTGTGTGTTGCGAAGGCAGTCTGTGAATGGATTGATACTGGTTCGAGAAGGAGAGGTCTGTCAATTCTCGCCTTGTGGACTACGCTCGCCACCCGACATGTCCATATCATTCGCTCTTAGTGGTCGTCTATCAGAACCACAAAGCGCTCGAGCATTTTACTCTCATCTCGAGACTGCGGGAGATCCACTGAGCTTCTTACACGTTAATGAGGCGTACCATGGATTTCTCCCGCAAAATTATGTGAAGTCCAAGCAACGAGAGCTTTTACGACTCGCTTCAACACGATCAAAAGCTACCAATATGAGACGAACGAGCGTCGCGATCAACTGTATGGGAACTGGAAAGGGAACTTCGACTTCTGAACCAGTAGCGTTGGTGTTACGACGTGGGGAATGTTTTTGTGCGTCTTAATGCTGGGTCCCACCATGTCAGTCTCGACAAGAAAAGCAGCAAATTCATGGCATTTCTTGCGCCAAGGCAGCACTGGTATCGGTATCTACAGCAGAGCCTCTGTTCTTGTCAGCTGCAGATCTCGTGCAGGGATTATCCGTCGAGAGCCGCTCGCAGCTACATCGCAACATGCAGGACTTTGCTTTGATGAACAAGCGTAAATACAAGACAGATCTGGCATCACGTCCACGTGGCCCGCCTGGTGGCAGGCAGAGCTCGAATCTGCTAGGGCAATTGGTGCGCGATACACACTGGAGCAAGTTTAAAGAGGAGCTTGTAGATAGCGTACTTCGTGGCCGTTCTTGACGACAATCGAAACAGGATCACCAAGTTGTACCAATACCCATCCGTCTACTTTTTAACGTTAATCGTTGGGTTAAGTGAGTATGGACACTGCGGTACCTGATCAAAAAATTATTGCATTGTTTGTCTTCAGCAGCTTGGGGGTAGAGGGGTCCGCTTAGTCCACTTACAGCGGGATTACAGTCCACAAACGACCAGATAGTCCCCTCAATACCTGCCTCCGCTGGATCCATAAGTTGCAACGAATAGTCAGGAGACGGCACTGCACTGAATGTTTGGGCCGATTTAGTCAAAATCTTGTCCAGATCTTCACAATATGTAGTGTCGCCAGCATAGATTGCTCGGGGTATGCTCCGAATACTCACCCGTCCGAGAATCTCATCTGTCCACGACCAAAAGAACGATATACTCGTCCCGATTACATAGATAGACGTAAGCGTTGAGGAGAGTTGCGTCACATTATGAGGAAGTTTTTGGATCTTTATAATTTTTTTTATTTATTTTAAAAATAAATCGCCGATACCCAGGTCAGTTTAGACCTTCGATCTCAAATATCTCTGGAGAAAGTTCACTGATGGGGTTGCCGTTGAGAGAGAAATAGGACGGCATAACGCTTGATAGAGCTTGAGGTACGGTTTGTGGTTGACTGTACTCGATAATAATAATCGATCCGGTAAGCCATTTTAAGTCGAGATCGTCAGGAACTTCACGAAGATTGGTAATACAAAACTCATAGTCGTACAAATTGAGCGGCGTATCAGTAGATTGAAACCCTGTAGGCAATTGTCCGTCCGTCATATTCGTCCGAACGACCATGAGAGACAGAAATGCGGGGTGATTCGTATTCGTAATTGCAGCGGATTCTCTCCACTCGACAATTGTCGAATTATAGATTTTGATACTGATCAGCCGGTGAAATTCGTTGAATGTATCGGGGATATCGACCAACGAACAGTGCTTGATAACCATCATAACAACAGTAGATACGTCAAACTCACGCCATTGAGCATCAACTTCTTTCAGTTGACCAGAAATCTGTAGTCGATGACAGTCGAGCGATACCAAGAAACAACATGGTCTGGTGGCTGCCCAAGGCCTCACTTGCAGAGTGCATTGTTGTAGTGAAGGTTGCACTGATGCATGGATGTGCAGGCTAAGAACTGTAATCCCCCACGTGAAAAAGACGAAATGTATACCATGCATCGTAAACTCCCACCAACGCCACCATTACGCTTTTCTGCCGTGACGTACGGTGTTAGATTTTACCTATCTAGGGGTTGTTCAACGCAGTTCAGTATCTTAAAAATCTACGACCCGATTAATATGTCGTGGAATTGGACACAGCAGTTCTTTCATGTTGGTTACTGTCATGTGCAACCGACTAGCCAGGTCTGACCATGAAACCACAAGAACCATTTGGAATTCGTTCAGTGCTTTCGCAGCCCATTCGTCATTGTACCATGAGTATACGCCAAAATCTGCGGTCTCGGGGGTATACTGCCCCACGTACTTCAGTACTATGATCAACGTCACGCCCATGCTAGAAAAGAGATCGAGTGCACAGTCGTTTACAAGGCTCGCCAACCTCTTACGAGCTTCGGCCCGCCGAAATAGACAAGCGTGGATTACCACAGGCGACCAGCAGTTAAGAACAATACCTGCTACGTAAAATCTGTTGAGCAACGAACTCGGGAGTAGGCTACTCATAAGGTAAGCTTGAATTGTCTGTAGTGCAGTCTCGATGAACTTGCGGGAGACCGAAATTACGTGAAAATATTGTCCATTGACGCCCAGAATTCCGTATCGGTTCGTGATGTGTGCGGTAAATTTCGGCATCCATTTCGGTACTGCAAAATCAACTCGACTGGTGTTTTTTGTTTGCATTCCAATGGCCTTTTCCGATATCTTGCGCGTAGGTAAATTCCTTAAATCCCTCCATGGTGTAAATGTAAGCTTCTGCAGCCATACTGAACTTCCCACCATTATTAGGATACACAAACCATGTATTGAAGACATGACCAAGTGAACAGTTGCAATGGTATCGTAGTAATCCGGAGGCATACCGACGTGATAAAACGCGAGGTGTTGCCAGATCTGCGTGTCGGTCACCCACCGATAGAAGAGCGCGTACGCTATGTTATAGCCACAAACAGCAATATGACCTCCACGAAACATGAACCACCAAATTGTAAACGACCACCATGGTACCAGTACAACTTCTTGGGAGGACACAAAAGGAGTCATCGTCATGATCGCTATGTCCTGTCGTGGAGGTAGAATGTGTTAACCCCTCCAAACCGGAAGCCTGCATTATGCAGGATAAGACAAAAAATATCTTAAAGTTTGTATACCCGTAGTTTTTGCAAGTTTACAAATGTCACGATAAAATTAACCTTAAATGTGTCCGCGCTATGCGCATGCACCGTTATAGACAGTACTCGGGTCAAGCGATGCAAATAAGATTTTCAAAAATGAGAAATAAAGAAAACAGATATACGTGGTCTACATCAAATTTACATATTATTATACAGGTAGCGTTTCCCCCTTCCAACCATCCACTCATTCGAGAATTTGTGGCGGCGGGAAAGAGGCTAAAGAAAACCGCGCGATGGTTGCCAGCCGCGGTAAGTCTAGCAAGGATGTCGTGTCATTTGGAGCGGCCTGGCGTCAGCTGAAGAAGGAGGGATGGTTTGCTTTCGTCCCCCAAGACGTGGTCTGGGTCAACTGGACAGCAAGTGGAAGTACGTGCGCCCAGGTGGAAGCCTGGACGGCACAAAAGGAGTCGACTACTTTTTGGGCGAGGACGAGTTGGTTGAGTATTTCACTTAGGGTAAGTTTTATAAGATCGATTGATATTAGCAGATAGTATATAAACATTGTCTTTTTTTCATTTCTTGTCAAGCATCACGTCGTCCTGCAAACACGAGAGAGACACACTCTTCGTCTCCTCAGCCTGCCGCCCCCAGCCTGCTGCACCCTAGCCTGCATCTTCCCAGCCTGCGCCACCGCCTGTTGCGCTCCAGCCTTCGTCTTCCCAGGTGTGCCCCCACAAGCGTCGCTCCAGCCTGCGTCGATCCAGCATGCGTCGTCCCAGCCCACTCCGATCCAGCCCGCCACACCGATGCCTCAGTCGGTATCAGCTGATCCGAGACCACGGAATCCTGTAAAGCAGCGTCGGAGAACCCAACCAAAACGTCTTACTCGTCAACGATGTGAGTAACCTGCATATACACGGTATGATATGCAGATCAACTAATTCATTTTTCTGTCTTCAGCAGCTCGCATACAACCCGACTCGGACGGTGAAGACCCATCCAGTCAAAACGGTACGTTATACTGCATATGCAGTCGCTAACATACAGCCTAACGTTTCATGGATAGTGCGCGACTAGATACCGACAGCGGTTCCGATGGTGAGAAAGGCGATACGCCTACAAACACGTCAGGTACTGATGGGAACGATAGTGCTGCATCTTCGGGTGAGTCCGATGCTGATGCGGGTGATTCGGTCGTGGAGGGGGATGAAGTTCCAGGTAAACCGCATATGCAGTATAACGAATATGCGTATGCGTGTTAGCGACACCTGTATATGCAGTATATGCTGACTTTGTATTTGTATGCGCTGCAGACGTTCTCGCTGATACGAATGACAACCTGAATGTTTCAGTGGCGGGTCAAGATAGTGATGACTATGGTTTGTTGGATCAGCTTTGGCTGGTAATTTGACGAACGGAGCTTTGAAGGGCTTTGCAAGTACCGGGTGGGGTTCTGTTGAAGAGCCAGACGTCTACGAAGAGCTGCACAAGTCCTATACACCTATCGAAAACACTGGAAGCTATCCTGGCTTGCTAGAAGGTTATTCAGGGCCTACACCGGATGTGTTGCTTCGCGGCGGCTCGCCTATGGCCTTGTTTTTCTACTTCAGGCCGGTGGCGCTATGGCATCATGTTGCAGTCTGTTCAAACAAGTACCAGAGATACATGCTGACGGCGAATGTGGACGCTTCTTATAAGTGACACAAGAAGAGGCGCCGTGCGAACCCTAGCATGAAGAAGAAAACTAGGCGTGACATCTATCAGGACTTACAAGGCGTCGCACCAACCAAACCACATGAGCTGTGCCGCTTCAAGCTTAGTAGCTCGGACTATTTGCCCGAATCGACAAAAGCTAGCTAATCATTGGAAGACTACTGACGAAGGTGGAAAAGCTCGAGGTACCTTTGGTTCTGTGATGCCGCGCGACAGATTTTATGGAAATATGCCGCAATCTGCACTTCAATGACATCGATGACCCCCGCGCAGTCACAGACCGAGCGTGGACGATAAGGAAAGTGGTGGAGGTCCTGCAACGAACTTTTCGAGAAGGGTATGTCCTACCAGCTGAACTCTCCTTTGACGAAGCCATGCTGCCAAGTCGGAGCAGCTTCAACAAGATGCGCGTGCACATGAAGGCGAAACCCCACAAGCGGGGAACGAAACTCTTCATGCTGTGCAGTGCGCACACAAGAAGATGCATATACCTGATGCTGTATGCTTCAGGTTTGCAGAATGCATCAGGTTTGCAGTATGCATCAGGTTTGCAGTATGCATCAGGTATACGCACCTTCTTATACTGCATTATTCACGTTTACTCATCATGCATATATGCAGGTTTGAAGTGTAGTGTGGGAAGAAGCAACATCAAAGCGACCAGCACAAGCCTGACAAGAAAGAGGGCCCTGCCGCAGTTGTTCGCAATCTACGAGCTGTGTTTGGAGTTCTACCTGCAGGCAACGGCAAGCGTCTCGTTGTGATCGATCGATTCTACACGTCAGTCGCTCTCGCTATCCAGTTTATCCTGATGGGATTATTCTGCGTTGACACTATCATGACTAATCGCGTTGGGTACTGCAAAGAAGTAGTGAGCCAGTCAAAGTCAAGACCTAAGAATGTGGCACGAGGTACATGCAAGATAGTGGAGTCAACAAAGGTCCCGGGTTTGAGAGCTATTTGCTGGATGGATTCTAAGCCTGTACATTTCCTGGCTTCTGGTGGCTGTGTTGAACTCGATCGCGTAGTGCGCCGAGACAGAAGTGGTGAGCAGAATGAGGTCGCCCCCCCGCGTTATCGAATACTATCATCGCTTTATGGGGGGGGCGTCGATGTACTTGATCAGCTGCGTTTGCAGCGCTATCCACTACAGCGAGCGCTCACGTTTCGCCAGTACTACAAAGGTCTGGTACTCGGGCTGATTGACATGGCTATAGAAATAGCTATATCCTTCACAAAGCTTACCACAAGTCCAAGTCATCAAAAGCTCTGACGCACGTCAAGTTCCTCAAGCAACTGCATTTGCAGTTGATCCAGCTGCAGGAGTCGGATATGTTCGAGGGCAATATATTTGGAGAAACAGCAGAAGCCTCAACTTTAGGGACAGATGCTGATGTAGTTGCGCAACATGTTGTTGGGCACGTTGGGAAGCTTGTGAACGAGTGGCGGAACCTGGAGTGTCACCCCAACCGTCGTCAACGTACGTGTAAAGTCTGCTCACTGACCTGGGAAACGATGAAGCACACAACGGGCTACTACTGTTCAGTTTGTGATGACAAGGGACGTATATACCTGTGCATGCGCCCAAGACAGAATATCCGTGGTGTAGTGATGATTTGCTTTGACGTGTGGCACAAGGAGTGGAAGGATGGAAAGCTGCGTCCGTCAACCCAGGAACGACGTATTCGCTTGCGAGCTGGTATCCTCGCAAATGATGAGAGAGCGCAGAAACGGCAAATACGTGAAACGGAATGATAACCTGCATACGAACTGCATATGGAGCACAGTTTAAGGTGCATATGCTTCATTCAATTTTTTTCTTTTGACGCGTTGTTGGTTTGCTTCGTCCCTGGCAAGGTTTTGTGCGAGATGGCTGTGGCATCCCGTTGCTGCGCAATATGGCGGCACTTCGGTTCCTACTTCTTATGTCTGACCTCTTCAGATGTTATGGTGACTCGAGTTTTGTATAGCCATAGCCAGACATATTTTGATTGCAGTTGTCTGCTTGAAGGCCCCTTTCTTTTATTCCTAATCGTATGAAGTTTTGTATGCCCTAAACAATTCTAAAATTCGACAAGCTACTTTCTCTATGAACTAGTCGCACGTCTATATGCGCCTGGCGGTGTATTGCCATACGACGGGAAGTTACCGTCTATAACACCCCGACATCATGAATAATGCAGTTTAGATCAGTGAAACAGTGGAAAACTATGCAGTTTAATATCCATTTCGCACCGGTTTTATCTCCATACGGTTTATAGCCCACCTCTGCAACAAGCAAAAGTATATAAACGGCAAGTCAAATAATCCTGCACTTGCACGTTAAGACTTGGGAAAATCAGCCGGTTTGAAGGGGTTAAATTTAGACACCATGCTTGATCACTATCGCCTGAAAAACCGCATCTAGAATCAGTCGATTAATTCTTTTGTCAGACAATGTAAAGCCACACTCGTGAGCTCTTACGTAGAATCGAAATTGACAAATTCTACGGTACTATCAAAACGACAGACGAAAGAACGGCGCCACAATATAAGAACCGGACGAGGGGCTCTTATCGTGGTAGAAGCAGTACGTCCAGCCAGCAACAAATTCGTTTTATTTTTTTAATCTGTCTTGTCAGCTTCCGATTTCATGCAGGATGTTGTCAATCAAGAGGCGTAGATCGCTGCACCGCAACTTACTGGACATTGTTCTGAGACAATCTCGTAGAGAGTGTGTTTCGTAGCTGAACTTGGGACGGTAACATAGCTTATAAGGGTCTTTGCTGGTAGAAACGTTAGGTTACTTACGTTGGTTGACGAAGCACAGATGCGTCGCAAATCCACTCAGTGCAGATTCTGGAGTTTGCTGTATTACCTTAACGGCACCCTTCACTGAAATGCCAGTCCCAGACTGATCCATCCTTTAAAAAGTCATTGCGTTAATTCAAAAGCTAGTAGTAAAGGCATTTCTTAAAAGGGTTAACCCCTTGAACGCGAAGCTTTTCATTTGCAACTATCTCCCTAAACCTCACCTCCATTAACGTGTAAATTGGGAAAGGGTTACAATATTTAAATTAAGATATTTTGTATCCTGAACTTTGGATAGACTCAACAAACCCCAAAATCCGAGATGGTGAAATATCGCTATCCTGAAGCATTCAAGATGAGAGCTTAAACCGATACAGGCTAAATCACTATCGTGTACCAATATACACAGAGAAAGAACCACCACGTGCCAGAACCGTTGGATTTTTTTTCCTGAAATGTAGACTTCAACTACAGCAAGCTGAATGGTGCACGAGACCAATGCTTTTTTCAAGATACTTTGGACGGCAGAAGCAGCTTCTCAAATTGTCGCGGTCATTCGGCGACGCTTCGCCGGCGGTGGAGCGGCGTCATCACCATCACCACCAACGCCTGTCGAATCTTCATTGCCCTTCACACCCGGCCCTCGCGCGAGAATTCCCTCCTTTCTCTTTGATGGCATCAGCAAGGTACCGTTCTGCCAGTACTTGTGCCAAATCTCGAAGCAAGATACTGCTTCATCCTTGATAGCGTGCTTATCTTTATTGCAAAGGTACACACGCGATGACGTCGGCTGCTTGGATGGGGGGAGCTTGCACGCGCTGCTGTAGAAAGTTGTTTCACCTCCACGCGCCTTGCCAGGCCCCTCCAGCACCGAGCACACTTTACACGCGCGTTACCGAGCTTTCTGCCCTGACCATTACTCCCTCCACACATCCACTTGGAGCGAAATGTGTGCCTTCAATCTTGCGGTGTTGTTTCTTCGACCGGGGTTCCGTCTTCACGCGTAGCGTGACCCAATCCGACCCTTGGGGTTGAACCAGTTCTCCACCCCAGGCACCTACGCGTCCTCTTCCTCCACGCCGGGCTCATACGCGTCCTCTTTCTCCACGCCAGGCTCGTACGCGTCCTCCACGTTGGGATCGCACACGTCCTCTTCTCCGTCGGGCTCACACGAGTCCTTTTTCCCGTTGGACTTACTTACGCCTGCAACAGTAGCGGCGCATCATTCAAGTTAGGCTTCCACGCAAATCCGCAATTCTACGCATGGAGTACGATACCTTGTGCACCACACCAGTGCACTGCGCTGCTGGGTCCGTGGTGCTCTGAACCACGGCCGCCATGACTACGAACACGTTAAGTTGTATAATACAAGATCCAGTTCCTTTATCCTGAATCGTACAAGATTCATAATAAACATACATTGCGTTGTGTCTGTCGATATGCTCTTGGGTACGTCTTTGCCGTGCTGCGAGGCTTGTACGGAACTCTTTGACGCCTGCTTCGCTCTCGCGGTGGTCTCTGAAGTACACACGGAAGTTAGCAATCCACACACTTTCCAAAACGATGTTGTACCGGCTCGCCAATGTCGATGCGATCCATATATCGCATCAACTCCTCCTTTTTGACTAAATAATTAACTCCGCGCGCGTCCTTCTTCGTCTTTCCCGGCAACAAATACATGTAGTCGTCGGACAGACCCAGTGGTCCCATGGGGTGCCACCTCTTCTTTTTCAGCTCAGCCCAGCGTGTAACGGGGTTACACTGTGTGGTGCACACATGGGTACGGAGTACCCGGAGAGCTAACAGATTCTCAGTACATGATGTCTAGAATTAACGGTGGTCTCAGTACATAGACTGAGGGCCACACGTTGTACATGTGATTAGGTTTAACTATGGTAGATAGTTAAACATAGACAGCGGCTTGGCCGCAATAAAGATAAATAAAACACTTCGGTTTTGGAAACAAAAGAGTTATTTCGAGTTAATAACTCTGCGCCCTGGTTTTAGGGCTGTGTTAAAGCTCCTTCGGATAAGGAACTTTGTATTACGGACTCTGAGTCGAACGTCTTCCTCTTACGCTAAAGCTACGGCAGCCCCGCCACACTTGGTAGCACTTGTAGTCAATCCCGCACCTGAGTCGGTTGACTGTATCCTCTGCGAGGATGGAACACCCAGTGTTCGCAAATTTGGCTCCGGCGCAGTAGGACGCGCATAATAAGCTTATGTCCTTGCTTGCCCCGGAGGGCGTGGCTCATCTTGCTTCGCAAGATCCAGAGGCGGTGACCGCCAGACTGGAATCGTTGTCCCGTTATGAGAACGCGCTCTTGAAGCATGACCAAGAGAACATGAGTGCCACAACAGCGGCCGCGTCAGTGACGCGTGACGGGTATGCGAGTCCAAAGCTGCTCCTGGTGAGCGTGAAGACCTTCGAAGGGAAGGATGGAGAGAATCTCCTTCTCTCGACCTGTGAGGTCGAGATGGCCGTGGGATCGGCCCTGCTCTAGTCCGAGCAACAGCGCGTGGCGCTTGCTATCTCCAACCTTGGAGGGTGCGCGCGAGTGGGCACTAACGAGCGGTACGTCTGTTGACGCTGCATTTTCCTCTTGGGCTCAGCTGAAGCAGCAAATGTCGCGCGTGTTCGCGCCGCCTAACTAGGCATACCGTGTTCGGTCGATGTTCCTTGTCACGCGACAGGGCAAGAAGGAATTACTGGACTATGTCCAAGCGTTGAGAACTCTGATCGCCAGGATGGCGGCGGACCCGATGCCAGAACTGGTCACGGTGACCGTATTCATGGTTCATGGAGGGTCTCCGCGAGGGCGTGGCCCGAACGGAAGTGTTCCGTGTACACCCTACCTCTTTCGAAGAGGCGGTGAACGTGGCATTGAATGCCGAACGCAACTTCAAGTCTGCCCGACCGGGCTGGTACGCAAGCAGCACAGGCTCTTCGAGCGGTCCAGAGCCGATGGACCTCAGCTATGCTGAAGTCGAAATAGCTGAACTTCTTGCTGTCGAGCAGCTCGCCGGCATCCGCCAATGATTTTTGCGCAGGAGTACCAAGCATCTCAGGGCGCAATGTCCTTTACGCGCCAAGCGCCAGGCTTCGGTTAGCCAACCCTCCGGGTCGTCGCCGGGAAACGGCAACTCCCAGTAGGCGCGGGGCGTCTACTGGGGATGAACTGAGTTTTGTTGTGACTCGAGGAGGTAGAGGGCAGCGAGGCTCAGCCCCTAAGAGAGCTGAGCTCTCCTATAATAAGAATGTGTGCAAGCCGGGCTTGCTGGTCGTTCAAGCAAATGTGAAGGGCTTTGCGAAGCCGTGGACTGTCTTGATTGACTCGGGAGCTGCAGGCAACTATGGCCATTGCTCTACCCTGAAAGGGAGTCAGCTGTGGCTGAGACACTGGAAGTGCAAACACGAGATGAAATTTTAGTCCGTCTTGCGACGGGGACACTAGTTACAGTGTCGAAGGTCTCTGTTGACCTTAGTGTGAAGTTATTAGACTTCGATAGCGTGGAACGTTGTCTGGTCTTAGACCTGGATTCGAGGTATGACCTCATCCTTTGCATGGCATGGCTCGAGCGCCATAAGCCATGGATCGACTGGAAGTCGAAGACGCTGGGTGCAACGCACCTTGCACCTAGTGGAGCTTTGGTGAGTCATAAACCCACCTCAGATAGGAAGCAGAAGCGCTATTGGCGCGATCACGAAGCAAGGCGGCTGTGGTTCTGGACATAGGTATGCCGGAACTTGTCAGCAATGAGATTGCTGTGAGACCTGGAGAGGACGAGCGCGGAGTGGCGCGTAATCCACTGAGTTGTATGGATGTGGTTGTTGACCTACCGCAGCGTGGCTTGAGGGCCGCGGCCGACTGCGAGTCGAGGCCAACATGGGCGTGGCCCAGAAGATGCAGGTGAAGTGACACTTAGTTCATTGAGTGAGGGTTATGGACCGCATGGCTCTGAGCCGAGTGTCTCGCGAGACACAGCTTCCCCTTCGAGGAGTGTTGGTGCTGTTGCACCTGGTGGTGGTGCCGGAGATGTCGCCGCATTGCCCTCGTCCGGCCGGGATCGGTCGCGGAGGGAAAGGAGAAGAAGACGCAGAGCGTCTGTGACGGCTTCGACGTCTGCGATGTCTTCGGCGTCGGACGAGGTGTCCAACGTGTCGAGCGGTGAGGCTCCACGTGATCGCTGCGAGCAGCTGTACACACTCATGAATGGAGTGACGGGGGAGGTCGAAGGCGACATCAGCCTTGACGCTCTGCCCCCCTGCGATGCTCTGGTAGAGCTGGACGAGATATCCGTTACCGAGTTCGGCGGCCTTGATGGCGGGCGAGTTAGCCGATGTGGTTTTGATAAGATCTGAGCAGGAGTTGAACTCCTCGTCCGTCGTAGACGAAGCGGTCCTGGAGGACACCAAGAAGGCGCTGTGCGCGCGGAGTGGATCGGAGATCCTAAAAGATCCGTCGGATCCTTTCTATCCTTTGATTAAGAAGTATGGAGACGTGGTCTTAAGGAACCCACCGATGGGTTTGCCCCTGAATCGAGGCGTGCGTCACGAGATTAACCTGGTTCTAGGAACTAAATACTGCTTGATGCGGCCGTGGTCCTTGCCAAAGAAACGGTGTGACGTCGTTGACGCGTTCTTCCGTGCGAAGCACAACGCAGGGCTGGTGCGTGAGATCAAGTATTCGCACTCGACGCCCACTTTCTTTGTCAGAAAGCCGAATGGTAAGTGGCGTATTGTGCATGCTTTTAATAAGCTGAATGCGGCCACCATTCCGGCGCAGACGCCGATTCCTCGTAAGGATGTTTTACAGAACAACATAGTAGGCTGTACGTTGTACAGGGCACTCGACTTGGTCGATGGTTACTACCAACTGCCCATGAGAACGAGCGATATTCCGCTGACAGTGGTGAGCACTCCGAGCGGTATGATCTGGGAGTGGCTGGTGATGCCCCAAGGGCTGTCGAACGCACCAGCTACGTTCAATCGTCTCGTGACGCAGTTGTTCCGGCCCCATCGGGCGTACGCACAGACGTACTCTGACTATATTTTCGTCCATAGTCGTGCTGAGCACGGGAAGTCAGATGTGGAGAATCACATTGCCCATTTACGAGCGGTGCTCGAGTGCTAGGTCATGAATAAGTTGTATACCAACTTGGATAAGTGCGTCTTCGGGGCGGAGAAGATTCCTTCCATCGGTTGCTTCATTGGGGTGCATGGCTTTCGGGCTGATCCTGCCAAAGTCAAGGTCATCGTGGACTGGCCAGTGCCCAAGAACCTAAAGGATTTACGCAAGTGGATAGGCGTAGCCAATTACTTGCATAAGAACAGCGTGAACTACGCGGAGATGACAAGACCACAATCGTATCTTCTTAAGTAGGATACACCTTGGTGCTGGAGCGTCGAGCACGACGGCGCCTTCCAGTTAGGTAGTGAAGGAGAGCCTTCAGCGAGCGCCGATACTCGCGCTACCGAACCCGGATAGTCCTTTCAGCGTTGTCTGTAACGCTTCCGATTTTGCAGTCGGTCGTGCTTTACTACAAGCAGACACCGAACGGCGTGAACGCGTCATCGCGTTTGAGTCTTGCCAGCCCAAGGCTGCGGAGAAGAACTACCCAGTTCATGACAAAGAGCTACTTGCGATGAAGTACGCTCTAGTCAAGTTCAGGGTACACCTGCTGGGCTCCAAGCCTTTCGTGATCGTTACTGATCATGCGTCGTTACGCACCGCGCCTCAGTCGCCTCACCTCTCTCAGAGAATGGCAAGATGGCTCTCCTTCTTTGCCTAGTACAATTTCGAGGTGAAGTACAAAACGGGACGGCTTAATGTGGTGGCAGATGCGCTCTCGCGCAGGCCGGACTACGAGTTAGCCCATGTCACCCATGTCACAACGGTGACATCGTCAGTGCCTGACTTAATATGCGCCGCGTATGCACAAGGCGACATGTGTGTAGCGCTGCTACATGCTCTTGGGAGCGAGGAGTTGAAGGAGTTCGGACAAGAAGCTGTCAGGGCGCTTTCGCGCGAGGCTGCATTGATATTCCATCGATAATGGCCTGCTGTACTACAGCACGGACCCAGAGGACACTCCTCGTGTGGTCGTTCCTCATGACTAGGACCTCAAGTATCGTATACTCTATGTGGTACATGATACGCCCGTCGGTGGGCACTTAGGTCGAGAGAAGACCTATGGCTCGGTGAGCTCGATGTACCGGCCCAAGATGTACAAGTGGGCTGGCACTTACGTAGGCACATGTGAGACGTGTCAACGAACGAAGGCACCATTGGCAAGCTTGCCTGTCCCCACGGGATGTTGGCAGTTCATCAGTATGGACTTCGTGTTTGGCCTTCCGAAGGACAAGGTGGGCAACACGAGTATCGTGGTCTTCGTGGACCGGTTAAGCAAGATGGCTCACTTAGCGGCTGTGCCAGACACCATTGATGGTGAAGGTACAGCTTTGCTGTTCTGAGACCGAGTCTTTCGTCAATATGGCTTGCCTGAGGCAATTGTCTCGGATCGAGACCCGCGACTCACCGCGAAGTTCTGGACGTCCCTCTTCAGAGTGCTCGGCACTCGTTTGGACATGTCCACAGCGGATCATCCGCAGACCGATGGTCAGACTGAACGCGTGAATCGTGTTGTGGAGGATATCCTCCGAAGCGTATGCGCCGAGGCTCCAAAACGCTGGAGTGAGATGCTCCCACTCGTCGAGTTTGCATTGAACAATGCCGTGCATGCCTCGAGAGGCTTTACTCCGTTCTATGCGAACGGCTTGGTGAATCCTCGCGTCCCGCTGACGCCGCCACGTAGTGGCTCAGCACATGACGTGGGAGGAATAGCCGAGCTGCTGGCTGATGTCAGCCCTGTTGCGGTTCGCAAGCATGTCGATGACTTTGACTCTTTGAGACTGAGCGTCATGCGACAGGTGCGTGACGCTATGGCTGAGAGCCAAGACCTTCAAAAGCAGTATGCTGATTCTAAAGGTAGAGGCAATGTGGAACGGTTCGAGGTCGGTGACCTGGTTTTATTAAACGCTAAGAACCTCCCTACTCATGCAGTGTCTGCAGTTTTTAAGACAAAGCTCAGACCACGGTTCATTGGACCGTTCAAGGTCGTGGCCAGATAGGGCCAAGCGTACACGCTAAACCTTTCTCAGTAGATGCGCACCCATCCGGTGTTTTGCGTTGGCTTGCTAAAGCCATACGAGGATCCGGCTCGCGTGAGCACTGAGTCACTGGCGCTGGCTCGGCAGAGGGCGGTTGGACTGTGGGCGGCTGCGAAAAAGCAGGTGGGGGAGCTTCGGGAGGCTGGTCATCAGCAAGTGGCGGAGCCACAGATCGCGGGGCGAATTGCTCGGGATACAGAAGCAAGTCAAGCTGAAGGTACAGCTGAGCGACATAACGCTCCAGGTTCGAGGCCTGTCCAAGCATCGCTTGATGAGGCTGAACATCTTGATGCGTAAGGTCCGAGACCTGGTTGTGAACCAACGGAGGCTATTCCAACCAGTCCACAAGGTGGAAGATCTACTCGAGATCAACCTTTCGGCGGTGAACGTGGACGTTCGCTACGTGGACACATGCGTCGTGCGGACGCATACGCCGTTCCTGCAATTGCTGACTCGCAGCGCGAGAATCCAGCTGAGGCAAGGCCTCCTCCAGCTCTGCTCGATGAGCACGGTGAGCCCCACTACCACGTGGAACGCCTCGTGGCACGGCGCCACCGCCAGGGTCGTACACAGTACTTGGTGAAGTGGAGAGGATATTCACATTTACAGAACTCATGGGAGTTCGAGGTACCCCTCCGTGAGGTCTGCCCTGACGTCGTTGACGCTAATGACCTGGGACACCCAGTGCCAATGCGTCACAAGGGCTCGCGACTGCGTCGCCAAGCTTCCCGCCAGCAGTGCGGGGTGTCTTCAGGTCGGTAGCTGAGCTCAGGCTCTGACAGTGGCTGGAGCAGCCATCTCAATTATGAGCTTCGGTTGCTCATAGCGGGAGCAGGAGGCAGGGGTGCCTCGTGGTGTTTGGGACGTGGTCCCGAAGGAAGCAGGCGCTTTGTGTTATGTTGGACGAGGTCCACGCACAAGCATCTGATGGACGCATATTGGTTTCGGAGAACGTGCTCAAGGAGCATTCTCTAAGTTTGGAGTTGCGCTGGAACAGCGAAAGTGGTATGCCCCGGACGGGGATCGAACCATGGACCCTACAAAGCCGACGCTCTACCATTGAGCTATGAGGGCAATGCCCGTGAGCTTGTATGAGCACAGACTATTGCTCATGGTATGGGAGGGCTGTACCCACGTGGGATCGAACCACCGACCTGTCGCTTCTGAAGCGAGCGCTCACACACCGAGCCATTTGGGTAATGCCCGCGACTTGAACAAGTCAAGAGCCTCGCTCTCATCAGGTTGGCGGCTCGTGGAGCGTGTATCGTGTCGGCGGAGGTGTATCCAGCCAACGGGGTTACACTGTGTGGTGCACACATGGGTACGGAGTACCCGGAGAGCTAACAGATTCTCAGTACATGATGTCTAGAATTAACGGTGGTCTCAGTACATAGACTGAGGGCCACACGTTGTACATGTGATTAGGTTTAACTATGGTAGATAGTTAAACATAGACAGCGGCTTGGTCGCAATAAAGATAAATAAAACACTTCGGTTTTGGAAACAAAAGAATTATTTCGAGTTAATAACTCTGCGCCCTGGTTTTAGGGCTGTGTTAAAGTTCCTTCGGATAAGGAACGTCTTCCTCTGACGCTAAAACTACGGCAGCCCCGCTACACAGCGGGCGCGAAATCCAAACATGTGTCTCGGACTCGGCGAATTCTCGAATAAACCAAATGAGAGGCGTCAAGACACTGCACCGTTATATTAAATGAAATGTGGCGCACATAAGACTAAAACGTCTTAGCTTTAATTTTCAGAAAAATATAGGCGCCGAACTGATGAGGTGGGACATGCAGGCACCCCATACCCTAATTGACGTGAAATTTGTATACACTCATACAAAAATTAAGTTAAAATTCCTTATCGTGTCTTATTCAGGATAAGGATTTTTTTAACGTGTCTGATACAGGCCGTCGCGGTCAAGGGGTTAATATTACAACAAAGGGGGTAGCTGAGAATAAATATCGAGGCAGATCGATGTAAAAATCCTGGAGATAGATTATCTGTATCTGTTAGTCTACCTAGTGACAGAGCAATTTTTGTAGCGCAATGTTGTGTGTTTGGAGCTCTTAGGTTAAAGTCGTTATGTTTTTATATTACACCTTTTCAACTTAAAAAAAATAAAACTACTACTTTCCATCCATGTAGTCTCACGAGTACACTGCCAATTCTCCACTAGATGTCGCGACGCATCTTTTGTGTCAAACCTCTTGCGTTTCCCTGCAAGCATTAAAGTACGGTACTTAAATGCAACATATTAGGCTTAGATATTTTAAATGTGTAGAGAGATCATACTTCGTTTCAATCACTGTAAGCAATACAAGTACACGCTTTCGCATTCCGTGGCCTCCCTCGGATGTCGTCCGCATCCGCGTCCCCGTCGCTGCGTGCTCTGTCTTGGCTCCGTGCGTCTTAATCTTATCGTGAACTCGCGGCGCGGCTCCGTCGTTCGTGCGTACGTGTCCTACCGTCCTATCGTGAAGCACGGAAAGACATGGAGACATTGAAGGACACGAAGCCACGGAAGGATATGACACCACGGGAGAAAGCGAAACCACGGGAGGGAGTAAGCCACGGGAGGGCCGAAACCAATGCGGACCACAGATCATGTAGGGACGAGGGAGCACGGCACCACGAGAGTGGACGTGATCACGGTTAAGAATGGGCGTAAACATTGCGAGCGATGTAGCGTCATACCAAGGGCACGAAACTACGAAGGACACGGCACCACGAAAGAACGCGCAAACACATGAGACACTAAATTAACGAGAGCCATGGGCCACGGCAGAGCCCCTGACAACGACACGAAGGGTGTACAAGTCACCACATGAGAGTAACGACGAAACCACCCAACCATGCAGTCGTGTCATTTCATGGTTCCGCGTCCTTCCGTGCTTCGCTTATATGCTGTGTTACGTCTTCCGAAACCGTTTAATGGGTGACGCATACTGTTCTTGTAAGTTCGTACCTTATTGTAGGTTCGTACGATAAGCGAGCAAGTACAAATTTCAATTATGGCCAATGGAAAGCGTTTATTTTTAGGCAATCAGTCCTTACACTGATTACGGGGATGCTTGCTGCGCTGGCGAGGCTTCCAGCGACGACGGCGGAGATTAACACGCTCTTGGATGGCGCGTGGAGGGGACATCGCAGCGGCCACTAAGGCCGCGCTACGCTGGCACTGTTCTTAGGGTGATTCTGGCGCTGGCGCAAGTGGCGGTGCCTGAACGCCAGGCTGTATGGGCCAGAGGCTCACGCGAGGCAGAGTTCACAGGCGTCCGCCCGATCCTCACCCAGTGCGAACGTATTTCCATTCTAAATGATTAAACACATGACTGGATTTCACTGTACCCAATTATCGCACAGTGTTAGTGTGCATAATAGCGATTAGTTTTTTTTTAATTACTGATTTAACTCGCCAAAACGTTTTTATGTGTTTTGAAAGGCACCCATTTTAAAAATGTTTTCCTATTATTAATAATATTTTGATTAAATCAGGGATTCTATCTTATACAAAATTTGAATAATATCAAACTCTGCCGATCCGGTCCAAGTTTTTTTCTTTTAGTAAATCAGGGATTGTATTTTCTTGTAGCAATAACTCTTACAATTGCATATTTAGCCAATACCCGGTCCAAATTCCTTCGAGGACCGGTAGAAACCCTATTTGAGCAGTGGCGTAGCCTAGAAATGCAAATTAACATTCATACACGCAGCTCACCTTGCGTAACGTGGCGCTCCGCGGCTTCCGGTTTTTATAATGGGGGCAAAATGAAAATTGAATGGTGCATTTAAGAACGAAATGTAAACCACATAAAATATGTACACCACATAATTATATTTAAGCCAATTGAGGCCGCCTTCGCAGCGCTCGACAGCTTTTTGGCCACCATCGCTGCGTTTGGCAGCCAGTAGAACGCCGGTATGAGCGTAAGTTCTATTAGCCCTACCCCATGACGGACAGATGGACAGACAACGTATTGCGGTTGAAAGAGAAGACTAGCGCTCTGGGCGCTCTCTCCGTGGACGTAAGGGCATTGTTGGTTGATGTAGTGTGGGCAGGCCGCCTCCGCTGCGCAGGGGCGGATTAAAAGAAAATACCGGAATCAAAGCTAAATGTATTATATGTATTACGTGACCTACCAACAATTTTGCGTCCCAAATATTTTCTGTACACAACATTTTTGGTGTGTACGTTCCCGTCCTCATCTATTGTTTCTGGATTCACAGCAATCTTGATTGCTTTCCTTGAAGTCACTCTCGACAACGCCACATAGAGCTGTCCATGTGTGAACACTGGCGATTACAAGTAGATACCCACGTGGTGTATCGATTGTCTTTGGGCCTTGCTGGTAGCCATAGCAAACGCTGGAACCACTGGAAACGGCTGATCCTTGAGCTTGAACGGGGACTCTTTGTCATCGCCCTCACTATAAAAGATGATCCGAGGAATGAACACCTTTGTACCCTTGAAGGGCCCGGACATAATGCTGGCCTTGATGCTCCTCTCGCGCAGTGATATAGCCCGAAGTCGCGCTCCGTTGCAAAGGCCTGCGTCGCTGTTCAGGTTTCGAAACATGATGATGGGTGTCCAAACCTTCAGGAAATTCGAGGCTGTACACCGAGAGATATTCCTTCGTTTCACCCGATAGTCGTTCCGCAACCATGTCGTTGATACGCCGAACACATGCATTTGTTGGTGCTAGTATGGCCCGCTCGACGAAGTATTCATTGAGCAAATTGTCGGCATCTACTCCAGGGTACACCGCAGCAATAGGTGCGTTGACGTCGCGGGTCCGTCGGTCTTCTTCAACTTCGTCCAAGTCTCGCTCGTGCTGGTCTTCCACTGGAGGAAGTAATGTGAAATGTGGGTGAGGCTCCATGTCCACGTCTTCTTCGCCAGATGCAATATCTTGTCTCCTATCTTCAGGAATAATACACATGTCACTGGGAAGGCATATGTCGTCGTCGCTGATTTCTGAATTGACAGGATAACGACCTTTTCCAATTTGAAGTAAGAATTCCGAGAACGCTGCTTAATCTGCTGCACTGGCCGCGTATGGAGCGGTGCGGACACGCATGTTCTCGGTAGGACGCACTCGACGCAAATGTTCCCACAGTGGAGATGGCTTCAATCAAACTTCTTTCGTCTCCGCACGCGTAGCATCCCTTAGTACAGGTAAAATGCGGCGGCGGTCACCACTTAAAACCATTATCTTTCCGCCGAACGGTTCCAGCTCATTCTTCATGATATCCCGAAACGACCTGCCCACCGCCCCGAAGCACGCTCGATTCATCATCGGCGCTTCGTCCCAGATGATCAAACGCGTGCTATGGATCAATTCATCTTTCTGGCTCTGTAATGAAAGGCTGCATGTCTTTGTAAATTTAAGGGGAATCCGGAACATCGAATGCGCGGAGTGGCCTCCGGCTAACAGGGTAGCTGTAATTTCCGCTCGATGCAACAGCGATGGCAACCTTCCGTTCCATCCGAACGCGAACGAGTATTTGCTCGAGCAGAAATGACTTCCCTGTTCCGCCAGTCCCATCCAGAAAGAAAGCTTCTCCTCTCCAATCGGGCTGCTTATAGCCGCAATGACTCGGTCAAAATTCTCTTTCTGGTTGTCGTTCAACTGGCTCGCCTGCTCCGCAACATAGTCCAGTTCGTTCAGGGGGTATGCGTCAATCTCTTGCTGGACAGCATCCATTGACGCTGTGTCCTGGTCGTCCAGTTGAGCGAATATATCGTCGTAGTCGGACAACACAGGTAGACAATACGTTTCGAGGAATTTTTGGTTCGAAGCCAGGTAATCAGCCAAGTTCTTCAACGCCTTGTACTCCGCCATGCGAATACGTACCCCCTCCTCGCGTTCAATGTGAAGGTCCGCATCTCTTTCCTTAATACATCTTGCGTAATCATCTGGCATCTCCTTCTTGAACTTGTCCCATAGATCTTTGGCGCTACCAGGCATCAAAGTGATCACGAAAAGGTGGTGTAGCTGGAACGGCATCTTGACCTCGGTGGCCTCGCGTAAACAGTGTATCCATTCGTCGTCATTTTCCAAATATCCAAGCGCCAAAGCGGCTTGCTGGTATGTGGGATACTCCGTACCATCAACCGTTCGAAGATCCACAAACAACTAAGGCGAGCGTGGTTTACACAGTAGAAGTCACAAGTAGAACCGTTCCGTGTCTTGCGGAGATAAATGTACCATGCGTCCTAGTGAAGCGCCGTACTTCTTGTACGGTTCCCACGTCTTGCGCTCCGTCCACCTGTATTTCCGCGGTAAATTCTTGTACAGTAGATTGGCCGTAGCTTCTGGGCACGCGCACATAGCGTGAAAAATCTCCGTCGGCATTGTTCTGCCCCCTCGATTAATCAAGTTGTGGAGCTGGGGGGGGGGGGGGGGGTATCACTTGATCGCGTTAAGCAATCATGCTCATTCCTTCCAAGTGGATAGGTAGCGTCACCGCAGAATGTGTTGATCCTTGAGTTGTATGCCGGAATATTCGCATGCAAGCTTTAACCGGAGAAATATTCCTTCCGAGAAGATACTGAAGAATTTCGTTCGCCCAAATCTCTTCGCCCTCAATCGTGATTGTCGTCATCCTTGTATACATCCTTGTAGATGAACTTAATGGTCTTGTTCGCGGCACAAACCTCGACGTGGATGTGGCAGCTGTACATCTGCGACAGGAACGGGTTGTAGGGGACCACCCATTGATTAATGGTCGCGTTGTCCCATACTTTCCCTTTGTGGCACAAAATTCCACCCTGACGTCGACCACGCTTGTACTTTGGGTATTTGTCAGGAGCCATCGCTGTTTCGTCCGCCAGTAGATTTGGGAACTTCTTGGAACACCGGCCATCCTTCATGCAAGAGAAGTTTGGATTTTGTTGACCACAGGTTCCGTGTAGCATAGTAGACATCACCGTTTCATACAACTCGGGGTGCTTCTCTTTATCCGGGAGATCGGCGGACACCAGCTTGTCGATGTCCTTCGCTGTAACGGGCTTGTCCTCTGGCCTCAGGATGAGGAGTATGTGGGCGTGGGGGGCCACATTTCTGGTATTCCACTACATGGGCTCGGACGGCTTGAATCCGCAACACCCCTTCATCAAGATCCTTGTTAAGAGCTTTCAAATTTTGCATGAACACCAGAGCCACAATGTCCGGTCGATCGGACGTCTTCTCACCTGGCCGTAGATTTTCCTTGATCTCAGGCCAGTTGGGGTTGCATGTCATCGTTATGAACAGGTTTGTGGTGCCTGTTTCTCGTACGATAGCCATAGCATCCAGGAACGTTGGTACATGTAGCAGGGACCATCGGTAAACTTAGAAGGAATGATGATCTTGCGTCCCAGCTCCCCTGCATCTGGTTCGGCAAACTCTTGCTCCGTGTTGTTGTTGCCTCGCCGAGTCCTGCGCAACTCCGCTTCGTCGTCAGCAGCCATTCTGAGGATATCGACGGACTTGCTACGCAACGCGTCCGTAAGTACCTGGAGGGTCTCTAATCGATACTGAAGCTGGCGTTTCTGAATGAAGCGCAGACGTTCCTGCTCGCATTGGCCCATTGGTCAACGCAGTATTGTTGAGTCAGTCGCCCGCCACGCAGCATGAGAGAATCACCGCCTGTCCGATCATAAAGTAGGTACGCCTCATACTCCAGAAGAGACATCGTCAATGGATCACTGTGGCGGTCAACAGGATTCCCAACATACGGGATGTCGTAAGTCCAGCCATTCTTACCGTGGGGGAAGCGTAGAGGGTACTGCAGCGGGTCGTACATAGTACTTGTCTCGAAAATGCGCTCCAAACCTCCTCCTGTCGTATGTAGGATAATATCTCTGTGCTTAGCAGCGTTTGTGACGATTACAATGGCCGTTGCTTCTGATGCAGTCGGAGTATTGTGAGTACCTGGGTTTCGAGTTCCGGGTGACGTCCAAACTAAGCCTAAAATGATCCTTCTGGGAGGAAATTCCGCAAGGCTAACGGCGGACCCTCGTCGTTGACGTCTTCGCCTGCCGTGCGACACCGTTCGTTGCCCAGTAGGGCCGCTGCATGCGCCTCCCAACCACGCTGTATCAAAAGATTACGCAAATTGATGAACTGTTGGGTGTAGGGGTTGTGCGCCACCATGAATCGGTCAATCGTCTCAACAATTGAACAATCGAGCCCTTGAGTCATGTACATACGGCTTTTTCACACGGGCGCTCATGTCGGGGTCGTTAAAATACACGTGGGCATACATTGAGCGGCCGAAGGGAGGGGGAGTAACGATCCCTTGAGGTGGCAAACTGACCCCTGCACGCGGAAGTTGTAGACGCCGCCTCTTGTCACGCTCTCGTCAACATTCAGTGGTTGTGACCGCGAAGCTCCCATCGACGTCAACGCGAATACGTTGTTATTGGCTCGAATTGATCACATGAAGCTCATGTTCTCGAAAAGTGTTAGAAGAGCATCCGGGGCTTCGCGCGATGAGGGAACGAACACTAGTCCGTTGCGACAGCAGCATCCGTCCGTCTCCTTTGGGAATTTCCAAGCATTGCAATAGCGACAAACCCGCGCACTGTCGCGGTCCTCGTCCATGTAACGCGTGAAGTAGTGGCGGCCACCGGTAACTATGGAAGGATCAAAATCTTCGTGGTGTGCGAGGTCCTTCTTGTACTGCCGAGAGCGCCTGCGGGCCCGCTCGTCTTCCTTTTGTTGCTCCCGTTGATCTTCCGTCATAAATTCCCTTCCAGCTCTATGGGCGTCTGCATCTTGGTCGCGCACTACATGTCGATGCTCGTCTGACATGCCTCCTCTGCGGTCTCTTCGTGCTACTGATTTTGATCGCGCTCACGTTGCAGCTGTTCATCCGTCATATCCCCCTACGAAGCCTGTGTGCTTCAGCATTTTGGTCACGCTCTGCTTGGCGCTGATCATCTACCATGCCTCCTCTGCGCTCTTCGTGCTCTACTGCATCACGCATCCTTGCTTCTTGACGCTCCGTCTCTGTTCTTATGGCTTGGTGGTTGACTTGTGCGTATCGATCGTATTCCTGATGAGCTTCAATTTCTTTTGGTGGTATTCTAAAGCGTAGTACCCTTGATTGTTCGGCATCTCGTTCAAGGTCTCGGGTAACCTGGGATTCGGATCTGTTTGATCTACGTATGCGCTTCCTCTCCGCGTCTTTCGCTCGTACCCGTTGTTTCTGTGAACTCGTCATATCAGCTCGCCTGGCGCGGGCTCTTTCTGCGTCACGTGCACGTTTAGCAGCAGCCTTATCTTCAGCTACAGCTCCTGACACTCCAATCCGGATACCGCGGGTATTGTCGGCAGGCTCTTCGCGATTGATCTCCTCCTCGAATCGACGTTGATGCTCCATGGGGTCATCTTCTTCTGTCTTCTCCTCACGTTCGACACCTCGACCAGATATGCGCAGCTGACCTAATTCAGTTACCGCAGCACCTTCCGCTACGCCCAGTTCCTCCAACTCTTGGATAGCCTTGCGATAGCGTGCCTCTGCGTTACAAAGTCTTTGTTTACGGAGTTGCCATTCCTTCCTCGGTTCCAGTTGCGTTGGAGAAGCGTTCTCCCGTCGAGCTCGTTGTATACGTTCGTCCAATTCCTCGTGGGTTATGCTAATCACCAGAAAGAGTAAGTCGAGTTTCATAGTCCACATCGTCTACCATACTATCAGCAGAACCTTTTTTCTTTTCCTCGAGTTCTTTGCTATGTTGTCGAATCGTGAATTGGGGTGTAGCCTGATTCAGATGGAGCAAAATTATATTGGCGGTTAGACTCGAAAGTCTGAGTGCACTGAGAACCTATTTTTACAACTATTTAATAAATGAAAGCACCAAACCATGGACACGATAGCTTAAGCTACTAGATACACGGATAGAACCCCGAACTTTCCTTTTCAGTACTTATCCAGAAGCCCTCTGTAAATACAACACACCACTGTCATTCCCATCCCGGTCCCTTGGATTACAAACAACTTAGGGTTATCGTCACTCCAGCCAGCATATTGGTCTTGTCAGTTTTTTTGTGCCCTCCCCTTGGCAGACGTCTTACAGCCCTCAGCTCACGTTCCGCGGGTCCAAATTACCTTGCACCGTGGTGACCAAACAGCTGTACGTGGTAATCCAGACGCCGTTTCGCGCTGTTGCCTCTTGGGTACGTCATAGCTGTTGCCTCAGCTCTGTTGAGTGGTTGCCCAGGTCTGTTTGATACCGTCCAACCCTTCAGTGAATGTCAGTAGCACGCGCAGGGTGCGCGTGGACAACCCAGCTCTCATGGGACTCACACAGTTCCGTAAAATTCTTTAAAACTGTTCATTCTGATGGTTTTTTAATGTACAGACGCGGGGGTCCTCACTCATGCTCTTAAAGAGTGTTTTTGGTCTTGATCTCTTGCTCTTGAGCTGTCTTCGCACTTGGTCCTTAGTCATGGGCTCCTTGCTCTTGTTAGACCGACTGCTGCATTTCCTATCTGTCCCGCCAGAAATGCTCTTCCAAAGTGTGTTTTGGTAAATGGGAGCTCACACTTGAAGAGCACTTCTGTATTACAGGGCTTTATGATTTTCTCGTATGTGGCTGCAACTTCGGTTTGGCCGATTGGCAGCACGCGCACTCGCTTTTGGAGCGTGGACACTCGCGGTGGGTCTAGGACCCCTAGGCGCGTGCATGGTGGTAGACGCTCCCAGTCACACCAACCTAATTGCTTTCGCTACCCACTGAGCCATGCCGACTTTGGAGTCTCGGGAGCAAGCCTCAGACTGTATCCTGAGAGGTCTCTCTTGAGTATATAGTAGAGCAAGGAGCCCCCACGCCCGTACAAACATGCAGCTACAGCTAATACTCTCCTACAGCTATTCTACAGCCAGCGCACCTTGTCCTCGCCGCGCTGTTGCCAGGGAATCCAATTTTGTGTTTTGAATAAAAACTGAGTCGGAAAATATTGCCCAATCGGGGCGCGATTTAAACGTGTGACGCTTTTGGCTATTATTGTAATTTAGGATTAGTTAGGTCGAGTCAAAAAGATAAGTGCAGCTGAAAAGATGGGAGGAAAATGTATCAGAAAGGCGAAGTGTAGCCATGCGAAAAAGAAGGTCAAAGCAGGAAGGAAGGAAAACGACGGAGCGATTGACAGACAGACGGACAGACTGGTTACAAGTTGAGGAGAATGAGAACTAGTGGCCTGGGTGCCAGCTACGCGGGCGCGTTGGGCAAGGTTAGTTGGAGTAGTTCTGCCAGTAGCCTCCGCTTCGCTGCGGCGGGTTTGTATACATTATTTAATTTTATAACATCAAAGTTTAATCAAGTTGTGTTCACCATAGGTTTTGTCGCATGTATTACATGTAGGCACAGTGTGCAAGTATATCCTCACTATATGAACAGTATAGGCGGTTCCGCACATATGATCATCTTCGATTATTGGTATAGTTCGAAATTACGCCTAATCTAATTTTAGTTAACAAACGCCCTAAATTGCAATATTTCCTTCGTCCACTGCTTTCACAAAAGTATATAGAAGCACACTACATCCGAGATGTAACCTTATCGTACTTGCAGCGCTGTTTGATATTACTCCCTGGGTACCTGCGCTTTGGGCCTGGCTAATTGGATAAATAAGGACGGGCCAGTCCTCGCAGCACTACGGCGTTGTAATTATATTTATTTTTCAAATTTGCTGTTCTACTTTAAGATTAAGGGCTCATTTGTAAAAGAACTTATAATTCGTGCTGTTAAAAGCCGTGCCCTCTTTGTGGGTGTCATGTTGTGCCGCCACCGCTGCGCGGTTTACTTTAATTGTAAAATCACTATCTTCACTTAGTATTGAAATAACTTTCAATGCCATTCGTGCCACTCAAGCAGCAAATCTTACCTATGTTATCTCTGCTGTAAAGATATACTGTTCACGGACCCCAACCTTAGCTTTCTGCAGATTTTGTTGTCTTCGTAGAGATTCCATTTCCCCATAACAACGATAGTACAGATTGTAATACTTCAACTGGATGCTTTAATATGTTACATTGTGGTGGTAACACGATTTTTGTTGTTATAAATGTAAAGTGTTGTGGCATGCAGCTTTTCAATTCGAGGCCACCCACTGCTTTGGAAGTAGCCCGGAGTTGTGCTTCCAGCGCTTCAACCACATGATCTAAACCAATTAACAAATTATAGTGATTCATCGCTTTCAAAGTGCATCCATCGTCCTATCATTTCTTAATTTCAATGGTAGAAATGGTAATTGGTCGCTGTGTACACACTGCCGCTAAATAAAAACCTCAATAATTAAACACTGATTCTAATATTGTAGCACAATGTCGATATCAAGAGTATTTTTCCCGCTCAATGTGTATGTCGCCTTACAGCTCTCACAAATATAAGCACGTTTTTACAACTCTTAGATAGCTCTCAAAAAATAATAGCTCCATTTCCAGATAAATAGAAATCTTAACTACTCTATAGCTCTAATGATCTTCGTGCCGTTGGTTAACGTTTTGGGTGTCCATGCGCTATCCGGCCGCGCTTATGGCAGCGTTAGATCTCATGAATAAAGCAACATGTCTTGTCATGAGACATATTCTGTCATGTCAGAATGCTCTGAAACAGATACGCAGAATGGTTTCCTTATAGTAATGGTGACCATAGAATAACACAGCCACTTAGTTCCAGTAGCGCACGTCGCCTTCGTGAACAACGCCAATGCAGCTGCCACTTAGTAGGTAAGAGGGCAGTAAAGTTGCTAGAACACCATAAAGTTTGACTTCGATGTTTCATTAATAATAACACACGATAGGCACACTGTGCTCTTGACAAGAAAGCACGTGTAATATCCTGTGTAACTATATGCAGGTAGAATACATGTAATGCACTGTAGTCTGCGGGCCTACATGTAAAGTCACGCTATGCCGTCAAGATCTAATTGAAAAGATCAGGTTACCGGTATAAAAAAACTGGCGGCGAAACCCAAGCGCTACCGTGCCCGATTTAGGCTCAGTCTTATATCTCCCCGCTTCAGCGGGATGGGATCTGAGACAAATCCCACTGGTCCAGAACACCCATTATTTTTGTCATGCATTCTGTGTAATGTACACATTTTTGGCTAGGACCGATGGAGAATGTAGGTCGATAGGATTACTGCTGACTACGCTGCTTCCGCGTCCAAGAAAGACTTTTCAAGTGCGCCGTAGGCTTAAATGGAATCGGGAACTCAACATGCTATTGGCTGGAAGCCACTTTGACGCGTGTTAACGCATGTCAGCGCCAGCGATCATGCAGCTGGAGGTTTTACTGGCCCCGTGGCTGCTTCGCTCGCCGCATGCATGGGTACGGCACGGCTGGGTAGGTGTCGACAACTCCGAACAGCTGACACTTAGGGATGGGGTGTTCCTACGCGCTCAACGATTTCAGTGACAGGTTCTGTGAAGGCCATCTTGCTTCGTACAATATATCGGGACACAATTGCAAAGTCAAATGGGCTCTGCCTACATCATTTCATCTATGGCATCTCATGGCTACCAATATGGTTGCACCCATCATCCCGCTATGTACACGGTAATCCGTGCCACACAAACACCCCACGGGTCAAGACGGGATGTCGACCATATAACCTAACCGCGTCCCGCAATGTTGAGCTCTGATTGGTACCATCCCGCATCCCGCGAGATATAAGACTGAGCCTCAGGCTAAGTGCAGGCTTTATAGCCTAAACGTGTAATTTTTGATACCAATACTTGACGGCCTCACGGTTACAGCCAATTAGTACGTTTCGTTTGTCTTGCTCAAATGTCTTTCGTCCAATCGGAAGGTGCAAATCATGTGTAATCGTACAACCGATTAGAGTCAGTTTCACAGGTGTCACGTTTATGTCGAATTCTTGCTGTCAGTTCCGACAAACGTACTTAGTGTGTAGTCAATCAAATTGCGATTAATCGTGACGCTCGATTGCATGATGCAGTCAGGATAGTGATATAATTCAATATCGTAGGTGGGTGGACAGTCTTAACCGCTGCAGATAAAAATACAAAAAGATGGGTGCAGTCGGAGAGGAGCGGTGCAGGACAGACGGACAGACAGGGTAGTCGTTATCGCACAGATACTAAACTCGTAACCTGTCTGTCTGTCAATCGGTACGTCATTTTCCTTCCTTCCTGCTTTGATCTTCCTTTTCGCATGGCTACACTCCGCCTTTCTAATGTGTTCTCTTCCCATCCTTTTGGCGGCGCCTATCTATGTGACTCGGCCTAACTATGCCAAAATTACAATTATAGCCAACTGTGTGACACTTTTAACTCTCGCCCTGATTGTGCAATATTTCTGGACCTGCGACACTGACTGGATCTCTTGTAGGATCAAACTGTCTCTGGTGATTTCGATTGGACGTTCAGTAAACATTTCTGTATTTGATCGAAACGCACCGATTGGATGAAACCCGCACTGTTTACCCGTCGGACTATTAAAAATTTACTTTTTGCTACTTAAATTCTGTCCTACATATTGCAAATCGGGCACGGTAACCGCATCTTTTTGTAAGCAATTTCATTGTCAACTTTTTGTCTACTCACTTGACCACGTCAACCGTTTGACACTATCGTGGCGCGTCTTGCGATAGCAGCACTTGGTCACAGCACGTGATGAGCGCATGCGCTCACATGTCAAGCGATTTCAAATGCTCAGAATGTGCTTTCGTTTCAAATACTAATATAGCAATTTGATTGCAATTTATTTATATATTGTCAAGATCGAATTTATATAATAAAAAGTACTTTATACTTTTACATTATATTTTTTTTAAAAATATATATATAAAGTTTAATATCTCAAGATAAGGCCGTGTCATTGGCAAGTACTTCCGCGCAACCTATTGGTGAAAAAAATGAACTTTATTTGTTGGCTTACACTTTGCAAAATCGTGGGCCCTGCATGCAATCGATTAGAGGCGAAGATTGACCCGCTTCTGCTGAACCCGCAACGGTCTACGACGGACCCCCGGGCACGCTGCGTCTGTTGCGGAAAACTGCAGTACGGTTACGCGTTTCAGACTATCAGCGGACGAGACATCGCGCGGCGCTGTATTACCTGCGAGAACGGCCCAAAAGCAGTCGAGTTCTGGGAAGAAAAGGCCCCGCCACCTGATTCGGCCGAAGTGCGCCGCCAGGAAAGCATGGCGAACGTCAAGAAGGTGATGGGCCCTGACTGGTACCCCAGGAAGAAAAAGAGGAGCAGCCGCACTCGCAAGCTACCACCCGAAACAGCAAGTACATCGAGCAAAACAAAGCAGCAGAAGCGCAAGTAACTTGGAATATACACCATTATAGACCCCCAATACCCTACCTATCTTTGTGTATTGTATCCTGACGAATAGTGTGAGGCTTGGTGTTCACACATTTTATAAACTGAGTATTGCAATGCTGATAGTGCTTACACACGAGTAAGCTCCGTGAGTTAAAATACAACTACAGAACATAGACTGTTTCATATAATTAGTGAATGGTATCTACTGTGTACCGCTGCTAGCCTATCGGCAGACGCGTCGCAATAGAGGGCAAATGTACTCGCTCACTTGCACACAAGCAATACTATGATATGTGTACTTTCAACACTGACAGCGTATGTTCCACCCATGTGCACCGATAAAAGAACTTCAACATTGAGTGAGCACTTACCGAAGCTATGCGCAACGGATTACTCGCGCTTTACGTAGATATGAGCACGTGTGCGATAGTGCAAGCCACGCAGATTGGCACGGCAAGTCGTACGCACTACCATATCCTACGTGGTACTGGACTTTAGTGTCCTGTTCATGATGACCGATAGAACAGCGCGTTTGAGCAACGGGTGGCTATAAGGCATACCCGCCGCGCGCGTAGTTATCGCGTTGGCAACTGCTAACAACCGCGTGGTCAGCCTGCCTGTAAATGCCTACGATATGGCCTGTGCCCAATTAGGGATGCGCTTGGCCATAGACTGCTATGTCAACAGCATACGCACAGCAGTTAGGCATCAACGCATCAACATAGAACGCCAAACTGATAAAAAGGCAGCGGCGAACGCTCTTCATCTAACGTACAGGAGCTACAAGTCTATTTTTTCGTATTTAAATAGCACTACGGCTTGATAGTCTACCTGCAGCCAGAGTCTATCACTGAACCAGTCAACGTCACTCTGAAAACCGGTACCTATGCAAATTTTCTCGACCCGTAGGGCAATGACGTACAGCCCATCACGCCACAATTACGAGATGGAGTTGACAATAAGTGCCAATCTGATTAATTGAGACGAGTCACGGATCATCGATGCGTTGAGGTCCTTCGCTGATATCACGAAAATCTCAACGAGCCATTAGAAGGCAAGGTATTGCTGACTTGGTGACAATCGGCAACCACTAACTGCTCTAATAGATACTACACATGCGGAATAATCTAAACTTTCTCTAGAAGACCGTCGCCATTAACGATAATGAAGCGAATGCCTCACGACGATACGAAGTGGTACCTATCATTCAGCTCACCCGATGCCGTGGCGGGTCCCAATGCTCTTTAGTAGGCGTGCTTACTATCGCTAAGCTTATTTGGGATCGCCTCTGTGTTGAGGGTTTGGAGCATCAATGATCATAACTCGCCTTCTGAACAACAGGGCACCTTTCCATCGAAGCGCGCCTCAGCATTGTGTTGTTCAATAGCCAAGGGGGGGGGTCAACATAGCGTTAAGCCAAAAACTATCCAGCGAAGATGGTGTTCATCTTCGGACCACTTTAAACCCTGGTGGCGACCAATCATCTACAGTCACGTCTGCCTTTAACGTGACGACAAGCAAGACTCATCGCCTCGAAATTTACCCCGCGGATATCTATATGGAATTACCAGTTGTCACGGGTGTACAGCTCAATAAGATGTTGTCAGCATTGGCATAAAGAAGTGTGATCAGGATTGCTGCAGGTAGAGAGGCGGTGTATGAGGCAGGAAATGTGGGTACTAAGGATATTTTGTACAACGTTTTTGAAACACAATCAGAGCTTTGATTTTAGAATGCGTTTTTAAGCCGCCGCAGCGCAGCGAAGGCGGCCAACCCACGCTACCCCTAAACAATCATGCCCTAGTGCCCACGGAGCGGGCGCCCAGAGCGCTATTACTGTAGAGTAAATGAATGTCTGTCGGTCTGTCTGTCAGGTCCCCGAAATCCGGACTTATAATTGCCTAATAAAATGACTAGCTTAACTCAGTACAAACCAATGTGTGACATGTAAATCATCTGATATAAAAGTAAGGCTATTCTTTTTACACTCAAAAAGAGTTTTGTTTTGCTAAAAGATAGCTAAAACAGCTGAGCTAGAGAAGGGAAGCGGAGGAAGGGTCTTAAAGAAGCAAGAGAATGATGCTTGAAGCATGTTATAAATCTTTCGAGAACGGCTATTAGAGTTCTGCCTAGGCAAGTAACACAATATGCCTCACCTGAAACTAGAATAGCTGAGCTACTAAGATGCGCGAAGCACACTTCATACTAAGAGCATCTAAAACCAGGGGCGAGGTGACTGGTGGCTGTTAAGCCTCTAAAACCAGGAGTGAGGTGTTATGCCTATTACCTACATGTTAGGGCAGTGCTATCGGCAATTCCCTTAATTAAAAGAAAATGGTTGCGTGCTGATAGGCGCCCCTAAACCACTATTTAATAGAGGCTGCCTAATCTACCAGCTTTCCTTCTACAAGATAACTTCAACAAGCTTCCAGGATGCACTAGCATCCGAACTGCTTCGGCTGCGAAGCTGGTGCAGAAGATGCGTCAGCCATCCAACCTTTCCGACGTTACTAAATTTTGTTGAAGCGAAATTAAGGAAGTATGGGGATGAGAATAAAGGAGGATATTATATATAACCGAAATATGCCATATTTTCGAGCTTCTCCGGGTGAAGCTCGACTTCACCTGAATACCTGGGGTGGGAGAGTGCAAGATGGCTGCGCCGCTTTGCGGCGCAGCGAGCTCGCTTGTAACGCTAAAAAAAAACATATTTAGGCTATCCAGACAAAGAGCTTTCCGGTGATACCTTTTTTCTTGCAGGCGATTCTTGGTTGTGGAGAACCAGCAATGACCATCGCTCTGACCCTCGCCAAAAGTACGTAGCGACGCAGGCGTTTCGTATTTGCTAGCTCTATCACTTTGTTCTTGGTCTTCAAGTGCATGGTAGTTCTTCCTGAGACTTAGCTCGATACTGCAGAAAAGATCTGATGTCGAAAGTTGAATCGCTCATACAGCAAATGTGATGGTCATTGCTGGTTCTTCATAATCAGGAATCGCCAGCGAGAAAGAAGGTACCACCGGAAAGCGCTTTTCTGGATAGGCTAAATACATTTTTTAGCGTTATTCGTGCGTAATTAAGATAATATGAATCGAAATGTCTGCTACGTATTTATGCCACAACTGTATTTGCAAGATTTTAGACCCCTCCTGCACACTATCAGATGGCGCAAATGTATACCCTTCCTGCACACTATCAGATGGCGCAAATGTATACAATAAAACTTGAAAATGCAAGCTTTCTAAACTGCCCTCCTTTTAAATAACTCGCCTTTGTTTAAGAAATATGACTCCAAATAGAAATGGGTTCAGCAAAAAAAACACAAAAAGGGTTGTTGACCTTAGAAGCAAGTGAATAAAGTCAATTAAACTAATGTACAAAATCCTACAATACTGAATTGTTATTATGAAATACAAGCCGTGCGAAGGGCTCTTTGATCTAATTTAGACAGAGCAGGACCGAGCGAAGCGAGGTGGGTATGTTTTAATTTGAATTTGTACTGGATATTCAAAGTAAATAGTATTCTGCTAAACTGAACGTTAGGAACTTACCAATTCGCTTCGCTCGGCGGAGAAAAAAATGTATTGTCATAATAATTTCATAGTTTTTATAGCTTTGCCGCCTCCTTATTTTTGCTGTCGGCTACCGACCGGTCATAAAGGCAGCTTGTCTTGTAAAATATTGTAACATAGTAGACTCGTTGGTAAGATTAACAAATATTACCTAGGCCTCATGTTGCTTACTATCCGTAAATCACCGCTGAAGCTAGCTCACAACGCCGACCTTCATTATTACATTAGGATGCATCTTTTTGGCAATGAACACCACGTAGTTTTGACATTGAGTCTAAAGTATTGGAGCTAGAACTATAAGCTGCCATTAAGTCAACAAATAAAGTATACCGATTTTAAAAGTTCGTGAAACCTTTTTGCAAGAACATTCCTGAGCAAATTAATCTTCAGTGTCAGATAACCCTTTTTAAAGTCTTACGTGTAACTGTCAGTGGTGATCGAGCCGTATTGTCAACGAATATCCGAATTTAGCCGGGCCGGTGCCTTGACAAGTTTTAAACTTTAAATTAATTTTGTGTTAATATGCAACATTTTCCCGGATTGGTTTCGTGCGCACCAAATATCGAATGTTTGAAAAGATATTTTCAATATAGATAACGTAGTTAAGCACTTTTATGTGTTTATGTAAAGGTACGAAAATAAATCATCAAGCGGTCGCGCTCATGAGTCGTGCTTTAATCAATGGCAAATCTAACAATCTAAGGACGTTTTTTTTTGTTCGAATGTCCCGTCCTTACCCGGGGGGTTACTATCAGGTTAAGTTAACTACTGGATACTAGGGGTCTGTTGATTGGTCAGGGACTTCTCCGATGGCGGGGCCCTAACCTGTAGGTTGGTGACGATTGGTTGATTGGTGAGCTAGGGACTTTTCCGGTAAACGGGGCCCTAACTGTAGATGTGTGCTGATTGGGCAGGTGCTTCGTCCAATTCCGGGGCCCCAGGGGATTGGAAAAGACTTGTTGCTTGAGGGGTTTGAACCCGTGACCTCACGACCAAGAGCTGGTGCTTAACCACTCCACCAGGCGGGGGCCCCCTTTACGACGTCATCACCTCAGGACGGTTCGTAACGGGTTCATCTTCAGCGCATGATCCCGACATATGATGTTTGATTGGTTAATATTTTTGTACATATGTGATTACCAGAATGCCCCTAAGTTGTGATCATGCCCTCATTTTGGATCACAAGCAGGGCTCCCGAATAATGCATAATGACGTACATTTATGTACATTAGTTCGATCCCATTATGCATGAAGGCCACTGTGAAGCTGGAAATGCGTAATGAATGCCAAGAGTATTTACGCATGCATTATTAATGTGGAAAATGAGAGACGTGCTTACTGCTACCGCTCCAAAATGGCAGCGCTACTCTTCCTTAGGCTCGAGTTTTCGAAGAAATGCTCTTTTTAAAGCACAAATACGCTTCCGTAAAACTGCCAAATTTGATTTGACAGCGTAGATGCTACGAATTGATCTTTGCTTGCCACAATTAAGGGTAGTTTCGTTGCGCCCATGCTGAAAATAAAGAGCTTCGAGTCCAAGAAGTACACATAAAGCCTGAGCTAGACAAGTATTCCGCTCGCAGATCATTTGTTCACACGTGAGACACCTGTAATTATTCCCATTAATGCCATTAATGGCCATTATGTATGGGTGTCATTTTGGATTTGATGATGCATAATGCATAGAGTGCGGTCGGCGAATACTGCAGACACTGCTGAGGAAATGGCTGCATTCCCCGAATTTCTTCTGCGGGGATACATGAGGTCAACGTTCCCTAGGTGGGGAATACATTAAGATTCCGCGCGATATGTTGATTGAAAATCCACCTACGCTTGAGGACGAAGAGGAGGACATTCGCCCTGGCGTTATTCCTAGAGGCATGGATCGGATCATCGTAGAGATATATGGCGAGATAAACAATCCTGAAGTGGCTACCGACGAGTACTTCGCTAGCCGTACGATATTCACGACCACGATCGCGATCGTCCACCGCATCACTGAAGCGGTGACTGGTCGTTTATCAGGTCAGGCCTGGAAGTACATGCCTTCTGATTCTGTACACGACGACAGTGACTGCAATTTCTTCGAGCAAGAGGTACTTCACTCGATGAATATCAGTGGAATTCCGCCCCACAAGTTGAACCTCAAGGTAGGAATGAATGCCTATCATGATGATGCGGAACCAGAATCCAGATCTGTGGTTGTGCAACGGAACACGCCTTCGAATCGTGGCACTCAAGCCGCATGTCATTCACGCCACTATCATGACTGGTGCGCCACAAGGGCAACATGTCTTCATTCCCCGGGTTGTGCTTAAGGCAAAGTGTCAATTCGGGGCCGGAACGCCAGTTAGGGGCTTGTTCATTTGGCCAATGAAAGACTCAAGCTTTGCATTTATTGATTGTGATTGGTCACTTATAGGGTACAATATAAAAGACAGGGCAAGATCAATAGTGAATCAAGTCGCTGAAACCGGCCCCGAATTAACACGACCATCACTCTTAATTTTATTTTTTTAATTGGATCTATTGTGATGTGTCCTTGGGCTAGAAGTTTCAGAACTAGCCAGGAAAATTTACAAGAAAAACGACTGCTTTCGATTGGTACCCTTGGTGCCGCTGTGCTCGTATTAGATCAAAAGATACAAGTAAAGTTACAAATGTCTGTTTGAACCGGCCTCGAATTGACACTTCCCCTTATCAGAGACGGTGACATTCGAAGCTATCCTTTTCAATTGAGACGCAACCAGTTTCCTATCCAGCCGGCCTTCGCTATGACCATTAACAAGGCGCAAGGATAAAAAACGGTGCAATACTTGTGGCTGTATCATGCTACCCCATGCTTCTCGCACGGGCAGCTGTACGTTGCGATGTCACGAGTGACTTCGAGATCAAGATTCAGGGCGCCGATCGAGTACCCAAGGATGCAGGATGAAGACGGAGCTTACACACAGAACATTGTCTACAGGCGGATCTTTAATTCGGAGTAGAATTTTACAATTCATTATACTTTTTAATACATCCATTTCATGTTTAGAAAAATGTCCCCGCCGAAGCAAAGCGAAGGCGGGTGCCTGATTCCATTGTGACTAAAACCTGCAACCTCTGCCGCGAAGCAACACCCGCCTGCTAGTATAAAACATCAACTGTAGTTAGTGTGTCTGTCCGTCACACGATCTGACCACAATATCATTGGCCAAAACTGGCTGCCGAGCGGAGCGAAGCCGGCCCTGATTGGCTAAGAACATTTATACTGCCGAGCGAAGTGAGGCGGCCCAAGACGGCACCTGGTGCAACCTTACGGGTCCGAAGGGCCCGCCCCAGCCACAACTTACCAACCTACCATGCAAGTAGTGCAGCGAGCCCGTGGCGAGCGGAACGTAGGCGCAACACGGTTAGTAATATGCATGCTCCCCCGCCGCGAAGCTGGGGCGCTCGGATAGTCCATAATAAATATGAAATATGTTATTTTATGAAACAATAATACATACTAATATTCTACTCCCCCGATGCTCAGAAGCGAGTGTTATAGCAGATAGATCGATTTTAATGGCGGCGAACAGATGATGCATGGGCAAAGTCGCGCGGCACGTGAACTCACCCATGGTTGCTTCAATAATCACTTTGAATTTCATTTAAGCTTACTTTTATTTTTTAACCCAAAAAACCCTTGTTTAAAAAATGGTGGGTGGGTCGTTCAATATACCCAAAACCCAAATAATCAAAAATCCAATTTGAGAAGGATGGTCCCGCATAACCTTAGTTAAGAAATACTCTTTGTTAAGGCATACACCATAATCCATCCAAGCAGAGTCCACAAACGGAGCCAATGAAGCACTGACTTTTTATAACGCTCCCATAATTTATCTCAATGTTTGTATGGTTACCCTTTTACGTAGTTTTCGCTCGCATCTTTACACAGCATATCAGGTGTATTGCATAACTAACGTTATTCGGTATGTGCAGCGAAAAGATACTGAAGCAAGTTGTTTCATGCAATTCACATGAGCAACTCACATAGAGAAAAAAATTGCTACATAAGTGCGTTATTTTCTGTGCGGACCTGTGCTCTGTTTTTGTCTCAATATCTGACTGACCCAGTTTCAGCGCTAAAAAAACACCTTTTTTTTTTTAGAGAAATTAGCCCGGAATTAGGGGTGCACACATATTTATGGCGCGGTCTGTAGTAAGAGAAGTACTATTCTGTTTCTAAAGAAAGGCACTAAAGTGTTTCCAGTCACTTACGATGAATACTCCGCATACTCGTCATCAAATTCAACTTTCAACCGCTTGATTATGAGCAAAGAGCGCAGTTCCTCGGAATTGCTGAACCCTCCCCTGGGTTCATTTCTTTTCGTCAACATTGCTTCGACACTTTGATCAATCTCTTCCGCAGTGCCTCGAAGCAACGTTTTCAGAGCTGTCTTGCACGCCGAATTGATTGAGATGAAAGGCGTACACGCTGGTTGATACGCCAATGTTCCATGGAACTCCTCAGTCTCATCTCGGCTTCAGAGGAAACAATCGTGCGGCACAACACATTTCGCAAGATTCGACGAGGAAACGCAATTCATGACTCCTCGCACCAAACGCGCACCACATGCCACGAGAAAGTCTGGCCCAACAATCAGCTTGTCAAGATAGTTCTTTGCGTGACATGGCTGAAATTTACCGAACTGTCGCTTTCGCTGGTCGAGAAAGACTACTAGCTTGTCCGTCCAAGCATCCCGCAGAGCAAAAAATATGTCGACGCCGGCCCCGCCGTCGCCATTAACTGCTATACAACCACTCGTCGTCCAGCCGTATCTTTCTCTTTGATTGTGTTTGTTTGAAATGAGTCGAGGAGTTGACGAGCCAAATGCTTTTGCACACCGAACCACTCTTGACGGAACAAGTTTCACGGAAATGTTACGTGTTTCTTCAGACATCCGCGTGCCAGGCAGAAGATCTCCCAGCGTCACGGTCGAGTGTCCAAGCACCAACAACGCATTGATTCTCACTGCATAAAAACAAGCACCGAACATCTCCCACGACTGCCACGGTTGAAGGTCAAATATTGTTGAATCCACCATTTCACTCATGTCCTTCAAAGCCGTCGCAAGGCCCGTTCTGCGTTGGTTGCCTGTGGCGTCGATCTAATCTCCTCCAACAATGGGTACGGAACACGAACATCACACATTGCAGAAGCTCGCGGAATCAGCAAGCATAGCGAAGAATCTCTAAGCCTTGACCACTTCAAGCGCTCATCAATCGTGCTGTTTGGATTAACCGCAATGCCTGATACAGCAAAGGCCGCCAAGCGGACCAGCGTTTGGGGTTTTACTAAAGGTGATCTCATGTAGGATCCCACGAACGTTGCCCGGACTGTCACGAAGCACTTGTTGATGGTTTCCAATGGCACTGTATATGATTGCGAATATCTCCTCAGTTCCAATAGGTATTCGACAATCCATCGTGGCACACCTCGAAGAATGAACAAATGGCGACAAATCTGAGACTGTCGCAAGAGCCCAGTAAAAGCTGCATTGCTCTCCACGAAGGTGAACACTTGATCCAACGTCAAGAGAGTCATGGGAAGTCGCTCCGTCACATAATGCAAGTACGAGGAACTCGCAATCACACCAAAATCTGTCCCTGCAAACATGGACAGCACAACCAGATTCGACGATTTCTTGCACAAGAAACAACTATGGCTTCCACAAGTTCACGCAAGAGTGAGGTGTCGGGATCTTTTCGAGGAGCATTTACATTTTCAATCTTCTGATATTCGTCGACACCAAGAAAGAGGTACAGCTTCTCATTGCCACGCACTCTCTGACGCAGCTTGCGTTCGATGACTTTGACGGCACGCCTCAATGGTAACGGACCTCCATTACAAGGTTGTCGCGACTCAGACCACTCGACAAATAAACATGCGCAATTCTTGTCGAGAAAAAATCGATACAAGAGCCGCCACGAGAATGACGCCTCGATCGGCATCGTTCGCTCGACTGACTGAGGACTAAACCCGTTATAATACGAAACAATCACACGGAAAACGAGATCGGGGTTCAGCCCCATCTCTTTCAAAATTGTGCCGCTTTCGTCGAGCATACGTGTTTTTCCCAAACCAGAAATACCAGAGCAAACAGGCACAGCCTGCTGTATACGATCTGTGCCTGCAACGCCACTGAACGCGACGAAATTGCTGAAGCACTTCACTGCAGCCGTAATCGCCTCTTCCCTTCCAACCAAGCGAAACTGTAAACTGTTGGCTTGTAAAATGTGAGGGCGTGAAACGAGTGCTTCATTATTGGTCATTTCGTTTTCCAAAAATGCGAGGAGCTCATCACACGAAGAGAGATTCACATCGGGACCCGTCGGTACAGCAGCCGGAACATGCATTCTGTCGTGCCTGACGTCTTGTCCGACGCCAACTCCAGCACCCTCGGGAACCTTCACCAGCACGTGAATTGCCTTCTTGGTTGGAGCATCCTTAAACAATCCACCAAGTTTTTTCGCTGGGTCGATCTCTTCGTGCAGCAGTCCATTCAATCGCTCAGGAATAGTTCCACTTCGCATACTAATCACGTCAGCGCTATCCAACACAAGCCACGCGTCGTTCTTCTTCGCCAGGAAAAGCAGCAGGTCGTCAGCATCTTCACAATGTATTTTGTTCGGCTTCGCCGCCTTGAGCACTTTCTTCAAGTCAGCCACCAAGTTATTCTCGTCCACTTGCACGGGGAACGCGCTCCCAGCCAAACCAACGATCGCGCAAATTTTTTTTTGTTGTTTGACAAGATTGGATTAGGCGTTCTCAATTATGACCCATATTTTGAGCAAAAACGAAATGCAGCAGGAAAAGTTGGCATCTCCAGTCTTTTAAAGATCACCGCCGCACTGCGCGTTTTGGCTTATTTCTCGTCTTTTGATGCTATTGACGAAAACCTAGATATGTCAGGGCCAACGGTCAGTGCATGCGTCGAGTATTTCTGTGACGCGGTTGTTGCTGTCTTTGCCGACGAGTACTTGCGTCCGCCGAATCGTGTAGAAATGGAACGTTTACTCAAGCAGAATGCTAAGCGTGGGTTCCCCGGGATGATTGGTAGTATTGATGGCGTGCATTGGCTATGGAAGAATTGCCCAGTACCCTTGGCTGGTCAGCACAAGGGAAAAGAAAAAAAAAACTAAGGTTCTTGAAGCTGTCGCCGACTACGACTTGCGCATTTGGCACTACAACTTTGGGGCACCAGGTTCTCTAAATGACATTAACATACTTGAGCAATCTCGCATTTTTGACTCAATGCTACGTGGAGAGGCATTGATAGTCGAATATACCATCAATGGTAAGTTATCATACCGTTGCTGTTGTATTTTAGAAATACAAAATACTGATACTACTGTTTTTTAAGGAAACTCATATGACATGCCTTATTTCCTGGCTGACGGTATCTATCCTCAATGGCCAGTTTTCGTGAAAACCATCGAGAAACCTTTGGGAAACAAGCGCAAGTTATTTGGTAAGTATCAGGAATCAAATCGTAAAGACGTTGAACGATGTTTTGGAGTTGTCCAAGCACAGTAGAGAATTCTTGATATCCCATGCCGGCTTTGGAGCCCTGAGAAGATGGACACGGTGGTGAAAGCTTGTATTATCATGCACAATATGATAGTGGAAGACGAGAGAGAGCTGCGCGAACACGAAAGATATGCACATCTATTTAAAGAGCGGAACCAGCCTGGTGGTGTTCCAAATTTCACCGCTACGCGTCCAACTCCATCCGAACCACCACCAACGGAACGGTCGAGACAATCATTGTGCAGGCGTCAAAACTGCGAAACTGTTTATTCACAATCGCCTTCAAAACGATTTGGCAGAGCATCTCTGGAAGTTGCACGGAGATCTATCAGAGTAGGTGAGGAAAGTAGATTTTAATGAATTCAAATTTGCAAAATGCTTACACGAATTGACCTCTTCCTTGATAAAAGCAAATAAAACAACACGAATCCACTTCTCCTCTGACAATAGCAAATAAAATGACGTTAGAAAAAATAAAACATTGATCACGCTGTACTGTGCAACTATTTCATTTATTTTCGTAAATGCATCGCTTTCCGCGGTGCTATCTGTCTTAGACGACCTGACTAGCGGCACAAGCATCCTCAGTGACGTCGCTCTCACGAGGGTTAGACTCTGTGCTGCTGTCACGAATAGTAGGTTGTGTCTGTGCAGCTGTCCTATCTGACGCCGCAAAATGCTGGTCTCTTTGCTGCTCATCTGTACAACCTTCTGTCTGTTGTGCGTCTACCTGTTGTTGAACTTCATTCCTAAGTCTATTAATGACGGCATGGCGCTTGAGTGACAAAAAATCTGCTGCAAGGGGGTCGCTCGTGTCCGATTGGATGCTGAAAAGACTCGACTCGTACTGCTCTTGTGCTATATAAATTCTTTTAGATTTGATAATTTTATTTAAAAAAAATATTAGTTTATTAAATAAAAATGACTAATTACAAAAATAAAAATGATAAATTTTAAAAACGCGCAGCCAAGAATTGGCTGCGAGTATTTTTTATTTATTTTCTGCAATTCTTGGCTGCACGTTCGGCGGCTTTCACTTGGCGAGCGTAAAAGGCCAAGTTCGCACGATCTAGTTTGGCACGAGATACTCCCTTCAAGTCTTCACCTACTGTAGTACTGTTGGGTACTTCCGTGTCTAGGTCTTCGAGATCGGCCTCTTGCGTCGTGGTCGGATCTACACCAGCATTCGCACCAGCATTGTCATGCTCACGATGACGTTTTAATTTCTTCTACGTTGTACGTTTTCCATTACATGCACACCACGCCCCCCACTTGTCTGTATCGCGGAGAATCTGCTAGCACTTGATAAGCTTAAATGTACCATTCTTTGGGCTCGATTGGTACAGTGCGGTCGCATCATGCTCGACGTCGACAGGAGAGCGTCCACTGGCGCACACGTTTAGTATTTGAGAATGACAGGCCACAAACTTGGAAACAGAGTGTGAAATAGTCTGGAATCTTGAGCTCAGCGACGCAGTGGGTCTTTCAGCCACGGTTTTTCCCAATCTATTAAGCTCTGTATCGAACGCCGATTTGACTTTGCTGTAGAAGCTCTCGCTTGTCTGATACATGCCTTTGACCTGATCAACACTCGATGACAACCACGCTTGACATAGGACTTTGTCTTCGATGGTCTTGTAATTGACCCCGCAAACTTTTGACGTCATAGTATCCCCCTGGAGCGGAGACGCCGGTTTAGACGTAGCCAGATCAGAAGATGTTGTATTGTTTTGAATGCTTGACGTCGCCGGGTTGGTCTGCATTGTTGCGCCCAAGAATCTGATGACCCAGTATTTCCACACAACAGTTCTTGGAGTGGGATCCCTACGGCTATTCGGAGTGCCAAATTTATCATAGTGGATGGCAGCTGGCTGTCAAAATGTATTTTTAATAGTTGAATAGATGAATTGGTGGAGAGATAAAAGCTATTTTCAGCGGCCAAATTTGAGTTTATCGGCTAGATAGCCGCACTGGTGAAGATGCTCTTAGAGCATCCGCACCGGTGGAGCTATTCCATTCTATTTTTTGTAGGAAGTGAATCTTGTGTTATTTTAGGTTTAGCGACCAACTAGCCGTAGTTTCTACCGCGGTAGCGCTATTTTGCTGTCACTCCAGTAGCTAAGTAATGGGCACACAGGCTGGAAATGGAGCAAAAAAATGGGTGCAAGACCCCTTGAAGAAGCAAATGATGAGGAAGATGCCTTCATGGTCATTGCTTGATGCTCAATGTCAGTAGCAGAACACCCACTCATCTCCAACGCAGACGCCACAAACTTGGACACAGCAACCGATATAGTTGAGAACCTGGAGCTGAGCGATGTTGTAAGTCTCTCTGAGACTACATCCAGCTCCCGTAGGGTTTCTTCAAGAACTCGTTTTACTTTGCTGTAGAACGCAACAAAGTTTTGATTTATTCCCTCGTCGCAGTCTCCGCTCACTTCAATCCACGTCCCATACTGTAACGTAGTGCATATGTGTAGCCTCCGTTTTACACATTATGCATCGTACTGGTACATACCGGTATTACCAACCAACCGCACACGATGCTTACTGAACGCTGGATTCGACGTCACGATGTTTACGAACAAAATGGATGGACACAAGAGCGTGTCTAGTTTAGTGTTCATCGTAGAAGCTAATTTACTAATTCACTCTTCATTTTTCCATCGTGAGTGCTAGTTACATTACACATACAGGGCCTCACTATGATTGTATTTCTGTAGAGCGAAAGTTGCTCCACGCTTCATCTTTGTAATTGCGTGTTACTCGCCTCCATCTGTTACTTTGTGGCGGTTATTTTGCTCGACAAGTTTGGCTCCCCAAATAGTCGCCACAGCCTTCGTTCTACTTTTAGCGGGCATGTGGCGCGACCGGTGGCTCCTGCAAAAACCATTCAATAGCAAAATATGGCATTTGTCGGCCGGATAGCCGTGCCGGTGCGGATGCTCTTAGCTACGTAAGTCGAATCAATTTAGACTATTTACGTAGCTAAATACGCAATATTGACGAAAATATTCACAAAACAGATTATCGCCCTTATGTACTTAAACTAAAGCCTCACATCGCTGTTCTTTGGGAAGCTATATTCCACTTAAATCATCAAGGCGTGAAGTAGCTAGCACACACACATAAAGTTTGAGCACGAACAAAACCGAATTGATGGTAGAACGGCCGGCGAAGTCCTAGAAGCTTGGTGATATGGAATCCCCACCTTGGAGATGGAAGCTCCATTGGAGCGACATGTTCGCATGTCTTTAACAAGGCCGCGCCGAGCGGGTAAATTTACGCTGTCGTGGCTACTAAAGAATTGGGCAGGTAGTGCTTAGTGAAACCAAAGAAAATTAATTTTACTGGGATAGGAAGCACTTTAGTGCTATAGGGGACAGCCCAACAAGGATTAATTCGGTGGTCCACCGTGACATCGTCCTCACGGGTATATTGTTACAAATACCGAATCACCAGTAGCACTTACATGACTCAAAAGCCTTAATGCGGTGGAATTGTCGCTACTAGTAGATCGATACCGCAGCTGTACGCATCAAATTGGATTGGATTGTTGTGGGTATCACGATGGTCGCTATAGAATGAGCCCGGAGGACGGAGTATCAAGGTAAAACTTACTTCTAATGAGCGCTGTGCTTCGAATACTCTGTAGCGTAATCGACCTCTCTTGTTAAGCATTTTCCAACGGTTAAAATACTGTTAGCGGATGTGTACAGTACTGCACCCCGTAAAAACAGGGATTAGTAAGCTAAAACCCGATTTATTTGAAAAACCTATATGTTCCGGCCCCCGCGAAAACGGGGTGCAGTACTGTACTGGGTTGATTTTCGGACCTAAAAATGTGCTACTCGGGTGCTTGCTGTATCCTATCCAGCCTCGCGAAGCCCTAGTTATGGAAGACAAATGATACCTCTGTACCGTAGATGACAACAACAAAAAACAAACGATAACAGTCGGCATTTTCGTCGATTTTTGTTTGAGAAAATGACAAAATGGAAGCATGTTTTGGTTGCTGACATGACATTTGATGACATTTTTGCTAGGAGTCGATGACTAAAACAGCACACATTTTAACCAAATCGCATCCAGGTATTTTGTATCTACTTTCGTAAATCCACATTTAAATTACGAAGAAGTAAGTTGAGTACTTGGTGTATTGATTTGCCGTGTTCTAAGCTATTGAGCAGCATGGATAACCTATTCAACTTGTATTTTTGTTTACAGTTAGTCGGAAAATACGGGCATGCATATTTTAATATTAAAATAGGTGGTAATAATTGAGAGCGCTGACAAAAGCCGCCCTCTCAAAAAGGGGTCTCCATAGCTCTTAACTATTGAACGAGGGACCGGAAGAACTAATGAAGCTTGCCTCAACTGTAAAACTATTTACTGACGCAAATAGAGCTTTTTTGCTCACGTAATTTACTTAACAGCAGTGAGCGAAATAAACAGACTCGTAATTTGTATAAATAATTGTAAATTTTACGAAAGCTTTTGTGCTTTCGTGATATCTGTTAAGTACGATTATCAATCCTCAACAGACGACAGCAACTTCAGCGCAGGAAATCATATCAAAGGAAACTTTCCACCTCGGAAGCATGTTCAACCATCTCAAGCTTAACGAGCACACCCGCGAGCAGCTCGATGATGTGCCATTCCGCGTTGTCGACCAGCAAAACGGTCGCGGCTCCAAGGGCGTGACCACCTGAAGCTCATCCGTATCGTTACACGGCGCCAGACTTACGCCGCTCCTCATGGCCAGGGGGAAGATGAGTGGTAAGAAGTAGCGGGCGAGCTGAACGACGTCGTCGATGCCGCGTTCTCGCTCCGAGCGTGCCGAGACAAGGTTGCCACGCTACTCAGGGAGCACAAGCGAGCAACGACGACGGGTCGGCAGGCCTGTGAGATGTAGAGAAACACACGGGCTTAAATGACCTCGTGAAAGCTTACCTTCAATTAAATAATCTTTTTGAAGAGCACCAACAGGAAGAAAACGACAAGAAGAACCGCAAGGCGATAAAGTTGTCGTCTGCAGGACATCAAGCAATGTGGAAATGGACGAAAATGTCATCAAAGCACGTCTGCACGTAGCCCAATGGGGCCTGAACAATCGTGTCACAAGGCGATTGAACGTAGCTGGTGCGTTCGACAGCCCTTGGGGCATCACCAGCCACTCCCAGATCATACCGCTCAGAGTGCTCACCACTGTTAGCGGAATATCGCTCGTTCTCATGGGCAATTGGTAGTAACCGTCGACCAAGTCGAGTGCACTGTACAACGTACAGCCTACTATGTTGTTCTGCAGAACAGCCTTACGAGGAATCGGCGTCTGCGCCAGTATGGTGACCGCATTCAGCTTATTAAAAGCATGCACAATGCGTCACTTGCCATTCGGCTTTCTGACACAGAAAGTGGGCGTCGAGTGCGAATACTTGATCTCACGCACCAGCCCTGCGTCGTGCTTCGCACGGAAGAACGCGTCAACGACGTCACACCGTTTCTTTGGCAAGGACCACGGCCGCGTCAAGCAGTATTTAGTTCTTAGAACCAGGTTAATCTCGTGACGCACGCCTCGATTCAGGGGCAAACCCATCGGTGGGTTCCTTAAGACCACGTCTCCATACTTCTTAATCAAAGGATAGAAAGGATCCGACGGATCTTTTAGGATCTCCGATCCACTCCGCGCGCACAGCGCCTTCTTGGTGTCCTCCAGGACCGCTTCGTCTACGACGGACGAGGAGTTCAACTCCTGCTCAGATCTTATCAAAACCACATCGGCTAACTCGCCCGCCATCAAGGCCGCCGAACTCGGTAACGGACATCTCGTCCAGCTCTACCAGAGCATCGCAGGGGGGCAGAGCGTCAAGGCTGATGTCGCCTTCGACCTCCCCCGTCACTCCATTCATGAGTGTGTACAGCTGCTCGCAGCGATCACGTGGAGCCTCACCGCTCGACACGTTGGACACCTCGTCCGACGCCGAAGACATCGCAGACGTCGAAGACGTCACAGACGCTCTGCGTCTTCTTCTCCTTTCCCTCCGCGACCGATCCCGGCCGGACGAGGGCAATGCGGCGACATCTCCGGCACCACCACCGGGTGCAACAGCACCAACACTCCTCGAAGGGGAAGCTGTGTCTCGCGAGACACTCGGCTCAGAGCCATGCGGTCCATAACCCTCACTCAATGAACTAAGTGTCACTTCACCTGCATCTTCTGGGCCACGCCCACGTTGGCCTCGACTCGCAGTCGGCCGCGGCCCTCAAGCTACGCAGCGGTAGGTCAACAACCACATCCATACAACTCAGTGGATTACGCGCCACTCCGCGCTCGTCCTCTCCAGGTCTCACAGCAATCTCATTGCTGACAAGTTCCGGCATACCCATGTCCAGAACCACAGCCGCCTTGCTTCGTGATCGCGCCAATAGCGCTTCTGCTTCCTATCTGAGGTGGGTTTATGACTCACCAAAGCTCCACTAGGTGCAAGGTGCGTTGCACCCAGCGTCTTCGACTTCCAGTCGATCCATGGCTCATGGCGCTCGAGCCATGCCATGCAAAGGATGAGGTCATACCTCGAATCCAGGTCTAAGACCAGACAACGTTCCACGCTATCGAAGTCTAAGAACTTCACACTAAGGTCAACAGAGACCTTCGACACTGTAACTAGTGTCCCCGTCGCAAGACGGACTAAAATTTCATCTCGTGTTTGCACTTCCAGTGCCTCAGCCACAGCTGACTCCCTTCCAGGGTAGAGCAATGGCCATAGTTGCCTGCAGCTACCGAGTCAATCAAGACAGTCCACGGCTTCGCAAAGCCCTTCACATTCGCTTGAACGACCAGCAAGCCCGGCTTGCACACATTCGTATTATAGGGGAGCCCAGCTCTCTTCGGGGCTGAGCCTCGCTGCCTCTACCTCCCGGAGTCACAACAGAACTCAGTTCTTCCCCAGTAGGCCGCCCCGCGCCTACAGGGAGTTGCCGTTTCCCGGCGACGACCCGGAGGGTCGGCTCGGCGAAGCCTGGCGCTTGGAGCGCACAGGGCATTGCGCTCTCATGCTTAGTGCCCGTGCACAGGAAGCATCGGTGGATACCGGCAAGCCGCTCTGCAGCAAGTAGCCCCGCTACTGCATCTTCAGTAGCTGAGGTCCGTCGGTTCCGGACGGCCCGTAGACCCCAACCAGGTCGAGCCGACCTGGAGTTGTGTTCGGCATTCAATGCCACATTCACTGCCACTTCGAAAGAGGTAGGGTGTACACGGAATACTTCTGTTCGAGCTGCGCTCACGCGGAGTCCCTCCATGAATACGGTCACTGTGACCAGTTCCGGAAGAGGATCCGCCGTCATCCCGGCGATTAGAGTTCTCAACTCTTGAACATAGTCCAGCAACTCGTTCTTACCCTGTCGGGTACCAAGGAACTTCGACCGAACACGGTATGCCTGATTAGGCGGCGCGAACACGCGCGATAACTGCTGCTTCAGCTGAGCCCAAATATGTAAATGCCCACTCGCGCGCGCGAATTCAAGCTTGGAGATAGCTAGCGCCAAGCGCTGTTACTCAGACTAGAGCAGGGCCGAACTTATAGCCATCTCGACCTCATGGGTCCAGAGAAGGAATTTATCTCCATCCATCCGTTTTTTCGAAGGTCTTCACGCTGACCAAGAGCGGTTTGGGTCTCGCAGACCAGTCGCGTATCACCGACGCAGCCGACGTTGCAGCGCTCATCTTCTCTTGGCCATGCACCAAGAGAGAGTTCTCATAGCGAGAGACAAGGTGGGCCACACTCGCTGGGCCTAGCAAGGACATAAGCTTGTTCAGCGCGTCCTGCTGCGCCGGGGGCAAATTCGCAAACACTGGGTGTTCCATCCTCGCAGAGGATACAGTCAACCGACTCAGGTCCGGGATTGGCTACAAGTGCTACCAAGTGCAGGTGCCGCCGTAGATCAGCGACAGAGGAAAACGTACGACTCAAAGAGTCCCTAAAACTAAGTTCTTTATCCGAAGGACACTTACAGCCTACTAACAAGGGCTAAAAGCTGTTAAAAACACTAATAACTTTTATGTTTCCAAATCAGAAGTGTTTTTTATCTTTATTGCGGCCAAGCCGCTATCTCTGTTTAACTATCTATCATAGTTAGACCTAATCATACGCACAGCGTGTGGCCCTCAGCGTATGTACTGAGGCCACCGTTAATTCTAGACATCATGTACCGAGATTTTGTTAACTATTCGGGTAATCCGTACCCATGTGTGAACCACACCGTGTAATCCCGTTACAGCCTGAGCGCTCTAAGAGCCCCGCCCATGAGGCTAAGGGCTCGCCCAAAGCTAGGAAGAGAAACATCTGAAGAACCACCCGATTACCGAGGGCCTTGAGCGTGCTCAGGCTGCTAAAGCCGCAGCCAAAGAGGCCAAACACTCTAAGAAGCGCATAGCTTCGAAGTCCCCACTCCGCGAGGAGAAAGAGACTGGTTCTTCCTACCAGGATCTCTTCGCATCCTCGGATGAAGAGGAAGAGGGCGCTTTGATGATACCTGGGAGATCACGAACGACCTCGACCGGCTGCAGGAGGTCTTCCAAGCCGTCCAGCTAACGCACGGGGTTCGGATGCGACAGGGAGCTGCCATCAACTCGTAGGGTTATTGGCCTCCCGAGGAGAGCTCTGGGGCTGGCCTTTTCTTGGAGAAACTCGCTCCTCTTTGTGGGCTTATCGGTGGCCACCCTTCCAAGGGCGCTTACGAACGCGCCCTGGACCAGAAGGAACAGTTGTTCATCGACAACGTGGACGCTGCCCGGTGCGTGCTTCTCGCGCAGCACCCGATCCCTTTCAAGGATTTCATGTAACGGGGCTAGAGTCACAGTTACTTACTTACACTGTAGTGAGAGAAAGCTCGCAATAATAAAACCAAGTGTGTTAGATTATGTGTAAAATTCAACTCCGATTTATTTGAGACCAGGGCGGCTATCGCTGACCTCATGCGGACCACTCAAATGCAGGTCAACACCTGATTGGTCATCAAGTGGTTCGGGCTCCCCATTATCGACCAAACAGATGATGACACCTTTGCGCACGCTACTCGTGTGCCGCTATGTCTACTTATGTAATAAATCAGGATATATCTACCTAATTATGTAATTGGAGTTGGGCCCATTTCATCACCCTTATCTCTAAATTGCGCTTACGCAACATAAGCGCAAAGAACACATTAGAAGAAAACTCGAAAACAGACGAAGCGTAGACAGCGGAGACACCGCGACGCTGGCGGTGGCAACGAACACGTGACCCGGATCGGCAGATGCGCCACATGCTGCTGATACACCTGAAGGATCGACACGGCGCCTACAGGTTCCCACAAGACACGCGCCGATGAGTGACGGACGAGAGTGCGACTTAGAAGACTTTAAGCCTGTTGCAGACACACATCTTGGAGGCAAGACTCCCCACGAAGGCGACTTCGTGGCGCAGTGGTGGCCAACGTGTGTGGCTTGCAGTCGCGACGCCCGTGTTCGATCCCCACCGGGCGAGTCCACTCATGCACACGCGAGTGTTGTATTGCTTCCTAGTGGTGAACGTCTTGGACAGTCCGTAGACACTTGCCAGCAGCACTATAGCACCCCGAGTGGACATCGCGTTCTCGTCTCAATCGTCACCGGACCCAAGTACTTGTTGCTCCCAGTGTCGGTGCTGGTTATCGAAGTCACTACGGTGCAGTCGTGGTGTATCCAGTTGGTAACGCAGTGGTAACCCTGTTCGATGCCGCCGGGGGTTTCGTGTTTTCATCCTTGCACTGACTTGTTGAGTCAGTGTCAGCAACGGCTCACGCCGATGCTGTCGGCAACTGATTGCAGAGTCGCTGTTGCTGCCTCAGTACTGTTCTCCATGCTGGCCTCGACGTTCTTGCCCATCATATCTGTGGATCGCTCCGCGGCTTCGTTGCTGATAGTAACTTGGACTCGAAGTCACGCACTACGTCCGGGACATCACAAATACTATTTCCGCGCGGCTCCCAGGTACTCATCTTCCTCGGAATACCCCAGCCATCGAACTCGGTATCGACGCGCGGTAGGCACCGCGAGATTCATTACTGCGGCTTGCTGACACTTCCGTCGGGCCTTCATGAGCCACGATATGATCTACAATCCAGCGGGAGTCACCCGCCGTGTCAACAATCGGTGCCGGACCTTCGCGGCGGTACTGTTCACACTCTGTGCGTCCAGGACGACGTCGTGGTTGTTGGAAATCTTCAATACTCTCGGCTTGACATGGGATTTCTGCAGGGTGATAGCGTTTAAGCCGCCCGACGTAGAATGCCGGGTGAAGTCGCAGTGAAGATGGTATATCGAGTTATAGGCGTCGCCTTTCGCCTTAACCACACGAAATGGAATGATGAAGCGCGGCGCGAGTATGTTCGCGCCCAGGTTTGTGACAGCTGATAACCGAACACCATCGGTGGATAGAAATACCGGATCACCGATGATGAATGAATTCACGCTCTTGCGATCGTGCTTGTCTACATTTTCCCTCTGTTTGCCCGCCGCGCTCGTCAGTGCGTCGTACAAGAATCGTGAGATTGACTCTCTCAGTGAGATGAAGTCAGAGACAGCCGAACGGTCGGCCGGTTGCACCGAATGCTTCGGTATGTAGTTTGCCGTTGGCATGTCGTGCGCATGTTTATCGACAGATCCGTCAGGGTTGATCAAATTTCGCGCCGTCCTGCAACTGGAGACGCGGCACGTCGTGGTGATACGATGATCTTCTTCGCCTGGGAGCGGGTAACAGTGTTCACGCTCGCGACACCCGAATATGACGATGGAGTCGCGGCCGTTGGGCTTGTCGACACCGGTGAAGATACCGGTAAGTGCTCAGACTCCAGTTCCCGATCCGGTGAAGGAATGGCTGCGACGTCGACTTCTACTTCAGCTGATGGTCTTTCTCCCCCGCCAATGGTGGAGCCACCAGGAACTGTGAGGTGTCCCACGGCTAAGAGCGCTGGTAAATATGGGTGCCTTGCGTTGTTCACGAAGAACGGCGTCATACCCGTCGAGGATTGCTCGCTGTTGTTGAGCGCAAACTCAGCAAAAGGCAAGATTGAACTTCAACTTGTGCACAAAGTTGCGTAGCTGCGGAGTACGTCTTCGAGAATTCTGTTGACACGCTCCGTTTGTCCATCTGTCTCCGGATGCTCCGCCGTTGACATCAGTAACTTGGTTCCCAAAAGTTCGAAGAGGCGCGTCCAAAATCCGGAAGTGAAGCGTGGGCCACGGTCAGACACGATTGAATCCGAGAGACCATGGTGACGGAACACCACATCGACGAAGTGAGCCGCGAACTCCTCCGCGGTGATGGTATTTGCCACTGGGATAAGATGTACCATTTTGCTGAATCGATCGACAAATACAAGCACACCCGTGCGCCCGATCGCATCAGGCGGGAGACCGAAGATGAATTCCATCAAAACTGAACGCCAGGCTTCCGTGGTGACCAGAAGGGGACGTAGCGGAGCCTGGGACGACGAAGACGGCTTGACGCTTTGGCACGTTTCGCACGTGCGAACTCAGTTGCGTACCCACTTGTACATGTGGGGCCAATAGCAGTCCCTCGACAGTGCCGCGTACGTCTTCTCGCGACCGAGATGGCCTCCAGTCGGAGCGTCTTAGTACTCGTGAATTATGCGCGCACGGAGATCAGCGTAGTTCGGGACGACGACCCGAGGCCCAACTAACATGTCGATGCTGTACTTCAGCAAATTGCCGTCTAGTCGATATCAATGGATCTAATTGCACGTGGCTCTTGGCAGGACTCCCAGCGTCTCGCTATTGGGAGAACGCAGATGATTCTAGATGGCGGGTCCTCGTATGCTGCTGCGATCTCTTAACCCAGCGGTAGCGTGGGCGGGGTCAGTGTCAGGTTGATGCCCGACGTCACGCAGATTGCACACTCGTCATCGTCCTCTTCACGTCGTCTGATGACCTAGCGCTCCACGGGAATCGTAGTCCGGACGCTGAGACAGCGCGTCGGCGAGAATGTTGTTATTGCCGGGTTTGTAATGGACGACGAAGTTATACTCAGCGAAGAAGGACTGCCAGCGGGCCATCTGTTGCGACAGGTGGGGGCTCTTCATCGCTGTCCGCAGCGATGCGTGATCAGTGTAAACTACAATCTCCTGGTCTCCGAGCAAGTACATTCTAAATTTTATCAGAGCATATCGCATTGCCAGGGGTTCCGTGTCGTGAACCGGTAGTTCCGCTCGTTTGGCTTCAGTTGTCGTGACTGATAGCTGATAACGCGCACGCGTTCGTCATCGTTAACTGCATCATCGCACAGCCGATGGCAAAATCGCTCGCATCACAGACGACGTGGAATGGCTTCGAGTCATCAGGGAGCTTCAAGATCGGGGCAGACGCCAGACTTTTCTTCACCGAGTCGAACGCAGCTTGGTGCTCTGACTTCCCGTCCCAGATCACGAGCTTTTTCAGCAACGACTTGATCAGCCCAGCGTAATGCTTCGTGTACGTGTGAAGATAATTGGCCAAGCCACTAACGCAGCTCAGTGTGGTTCGCTAACGTTGGCCAAGAACAAATAGAATATACTTTCTCAGGGTCCGCACGTACGTCATCCTTGCTCACGTAGACACCAGCACCGGATTCGCTGGTGCACATAAGACGCATTTCTTCCGATTTGCGTAGAGCTTGTTCTCTCGCAGTACCTGGAAAACTCGCCCCAGGTGTTTCAGATGTTCTTCCACGGCGCTAAGGTTGCCATCAGCGCGACTGTGAATGGAGATATTGTCGAAATAACTCGGCACGAAGACTCGAAGCGGACGTAACACATTGGAAACCATGCGGTTGGAAGTGACAGGCGCGTCCTTCAAACCCTGTGGCATCGCGAGCCACTCCCAGAGCATTCCACTAGGTGTACCCACGGCTGTGAGTGGTATATCACATTCTCTCATCAGGACCTGATAGAATCCATCGGTCAGGTCGATGGCACTGTAGATCACGCTACCAGCCATGGATTCCAATATCATGTCCTTTCGAGGGATTGGAGTCTGCGCAGGAATGATGGCAACATTCAACATGTTGAATATGTGGACAATGCGCCATCCGCCAGTAGCTTACTTCACGCAGAAGGTCGGGCTCGAGTGGGGCGAGGTGCTCTCGCGTTCATGGTCCGCGTTGCGGCGGTTCTCGAATAAATCATTTATCGCTTTCACTTATCTCGAAGAAGTGGCCACTATCTGGTGATGCAATACTTCGTCCCTGGAGCTAGGTCGATCTCGTGTTTAGCGCCTCAATCCGCCGGTAATTCGGCGGGGATCTTACCCGGGAATTCGTCCGTGTACTCGCAGGCGGTGCCGTAAACGGGATTGCCTAACTCCCGCAAAGCGTCCCAAGACTGTGCCTGAAATCGTTCCTCGTGAGCCGTTTTGGGTTCGGCATCTTGAGGGCGAGAAGACTCACTTTTTGCTGTGATTGCGTTCGCTACCTCAGCCGCCGAAACTTCATTGGTGAAAAGGCACCCTTGCTCGATATCACCAGCTTTGAGGTCGCGCAGGAAGTTCTTATAGGACTAGGCTGGAAGGTGCGTGATTATTACCGCGTCGCGAGGTGGACTCGCGACTTCGATAATGCGTGAACGACGCGGAGACCCTTCTACGTACTCAAGCACGCAGACCGACTCCGTCGGTGGGCTATCGTTGGGTGTGGAATCTCTACGTGGCTTCAAGCGGCGTCGTTTCGACTTCTTCTTCCTCGAGCTCGCGCTCGAGACCAACTCACTGTTGTTCAACACTGTATCACCCTCCTCTAGGCGCGGGAGACCATACTCGACCGGGCCGGGATCACGCGGGAACCCCTGCTCAACCGCGGTATCGTTGTACGGGAGCCCCATCTGCTCGACCGCCGATTCGTTCGGCGGGAGCCCCTACTCTACCGCCATCTCGCGTAGTGGGAGCCCCTGCTCGACCACTGTCTTGAACTGCGGAGACCCCTGCTCGACCACTGCTCGCTTCTGTGGGAGCGACACACGCTCGACCACCTCGCCGTTCTTCTCGCCCCATTGCGAGGTGTTGATATCCAACAGCCCAAGCTGTTTTGTCCACGACGGTGACATGAGGCCAGTCTCTTGGATTCACCAAGAGGTGCGTGAAGACCTCACTCACGTCGTTTCGACGTCGATGCTTGATCGATCGTGTCAGCCAGTCAATCTCTGGCTGATCTCGCGCAAGCCATGGGATGTCCAGCATGCAGTCAAACGCGTAATTCATCTCGATCACCAAGAAGTCGTCCTTACTGCGAAAGCCGTCGGACGTGAACAACAAGGATCTTCACACCGCGTAACGCGGCGAGCTTTACCATCCGCAAGTTTGACTTGGATCTTGCCCGGACCATCCCGAACGCGAACATTCTTGGGCAGCACCGCCAGACACGACGCGCGGAAAATGTTGTTCGTCGCTCCTGAGTCCAGGAGCGCGCGCAGTGGTCTCCGGGTGCCGGTGACATGAAGACAGACGATGATCAGTCTCGAGTCGCCCGGCGTAGTGGTGGCATTGGTGTGTGCTTGCAGCACGGGAGGGCTAGAAGGTTGGGCTGTCACCGGAGGCTCCGGACCTACGTTACAACCAGTAGGGTGCCCCGCACCTACTGGTCCTGGTAGTTTTTTTTACTGAGAGACCGACGATTGTACCGGACAGATGTGCGCGACGACTGGAGCTGGCGCGCGCCACTCTGCCGCGCGATCACCTTTCTTCCGACATCGAAAGCAAGTGAGAGAACGATTGTTTCGCCCACCACCCTCGCGGTCATTTTTGCGCCGTCGATCACTCGACGCGTTGATGGCATCGATCTCCATGGACTCGGGGGTAGACTCTTGGGCTACTGCAGAGATGGCTTTAGCGAACGATGCTGCCACCACGTAATCCTCTCTAAGCGCGAGAGGGGAGGGCTCAGCTCTGGTGAGACAGTAACGAGTCACCCATGTCGAACACAAAGACGTGGACTTGAGAGGCCATGTCGATTGGCTTGGTCGCGATGCGCGTCGCCAGATGTCGTGTCTTCTGGACGTAATCGCGCATGGACATTTTCCTTGCACGCACGCGTGACGTATCTTGAGGAGGTTCAAGCGCGAGTCGTGCTTGGAGGTCAGCGACGCCCGACCAGCAACGTATTGCAGCCGATAAATGCATGGAAAGCGCGCTTGCCGATGTGAACCGGCGGGAATCAACTCCCTCGCGTCCCTCCCGGAATGACGTCGTCAAGTTTGAGACGTCCACGTATTCTGGCGCCGGTGAGGACCGGTTACCCCTAAATCGATGGTTCCGCAAGATCTACATCGCTATTGCCTCGCGAGTTATCGAGGTGCCCTCGGAATAGGTGAACTTCCTACTCTCCCGGTCGACTGGGAAGGCAAGGGGTGGGCGCTCGGCAAGTTGGTAGTCGATCCCGATGCCTTCTCCACTCTGGAGGCACTCCATAGCGACTTTCAACGTGCTTGCCGACGCCCTGTCTCGGCGTCCGGACTTTTAGTTGGCCCACATCACACGGGTAACAACGGATCTTTAAAATCGGATACGCGTGACGTATCGAGACCACGAGGCTATCGCGCCTATCGCCCGGTTCCTGGCTGCAGGCACGGAGGCCAAGTCCGAATGGCTTTCGCCGCGGCAGCGCTCCCGGCTCCACCGATATGAGTTGCAGGTCGGCCTCCCTATTACCGGGTAGAGCCTAGCGACCCTCCATGAGTCGTAGTGCCCAACGACGTGGATCTGAGGCCCGACATTCTCGAGGAGGAGCATGATGCGCCCTCCAGCGGCCACTTGGTCCGAGAGAAGACCTTGTTGTCGGTTTGTCAGGCCTTCTGGTGGGCCCACATGTATTGATGGGTCGCCAGGTATGTGAAAACATGTGAAACATGTCCGCGGGTTAAACCCGCGGGCCATGCTTTGGCCCAGTTGCATAGCGTACCCATGGCTGCCGACTGCTGGAAGTCGATGAGCCTCGACTTCATCTTTTGATTTCCAGCCGATGACCACGGCAACACCGGCATCTTGGTGATCTTGAGTCGGCTGAGCAAGGTGGTGCATCTTGCTCCGGTGCCCGATACGGTCACGGGTGAACACGCCGCGAGGCTGTTCGTGTATAGCGTGTTCCGCTATCACGTCCTCCCGCAGACAATCGCCTCTGACCGCGACCCGCGGTTCTTCGCTGTGTTCTTGAAGACGCTCTTCTCCTTAATTGGAACTTGTCTGACTAAGTCCACTACTGATCACCCGCAGACGGGCGGCCAGTTGGGGCGCGTCAACCGAGTGTTCGAGGACACTCTGCGCAGTGTTTCCGCGGGAGCCCCTAGTACGTGGTCGGCGCAGCTCCTGGTTGTTGAGCTTGCGCTCACCAACGCGGTGCACGCGTCCACGGGACTCACGCTATTCTACTTAAACGGCTTCCGCCACCCCAGAGTGCCTCTAAATCGCTTCAAAGAGACGCTACGGCCTCTTTTTTAAGTGGGGGAGAGGCTCGAAAACCACTTTCCTCCCAAGTCTCGAACTTGAGACCGGATTCTTTGAAGAAACAAGTGGATTCGTTTGTGGACACCAAACTGAATGTTATCAGCAGGGTCCGCGATGCTGTGGCAGCGGCCCAGTACAAAAAAAATGTACTCAAAAACATGGAAGAGGAAACTTAAATGTGTTTAAAGTGGGTGAATTAGTGTTACTCGACACTAGAAACCTACCGCTCGACACTGTCAGCTCCGTCGGCAGTAACAAGTTAAAGCATCGCTTCCTCGGATCATTTGCAGTCCTGACCAGACACGGTGCATCGTACACCATCAACCTACCAAAGTCAATGAAGACGCATTCGATGTATTGCGTTGGGCGAATTAAGCGGTACCATGATCCGCAGGGGTTGCTGACTCGCAGACACACCTTGGTCAGGCTCCTGGAAGCGATGAGCGGCCTCAGGCGCCGACGAACGTACGGGAACGTACGTTCAAGGCTCGCGCTGGACAGCAAGGCCGCAGTTATTGTCGTACGCCGCAGGGGCCCCGTACGGGTGGGTCCCATGCGCTTACGCAGGGTACGCACCATACGCGTACGACTGGGAGTGCGCATAACGCGACTCCGGACGTTGAGGTGCGCTATCAGCACGTCTGATCAGCCGGAAGGCCCCTCCAGATCGGACGAGAAGGGCCGGCGATCAACCCGCCGATGGAGGGCCGCTACGTCCCGCTCCAGCCGATCTGGGCGGTCCACAAGTCGAGCAAAAAACCCTCGGTTCCCGGCCTAGGCTGCAGCATCGCCGAGCGTGAGAAAAAAAGCTCAGACCGCAGCTTTTTTGGTTTTCTAGATGAATTTCTGCTAGAGCTCGAAGTAAGTACTTAGACTGGAGCAGACTGGTGTTCTGCAGCGTCTTTGAATACGATCGTCCACAAGTCCCGTAGACCAGTGGCGCACGACCTCTTGAGCTCGTGTTTCTGCTTCCTGTCGGCTTGAGTATTGCATTCCCTACATTGTTTTCTTTACCTCTGTTGACTCGTCTACTAGCATTCAATACAGAATACGGTGCACAGGAATATGGAGCTGCAGGTGCACGGAGCAGATGCTGCGCCAGCTTCGCAACCGCAGGAGAAGCTTAGAAGGTCTAGCTTAACCTCGAGAATATGTTGTATTTTGAGCTTATAACTCACAGCCGCCAGTCCCAAGACCAATTGCGATCTCAAGCACAAGGACGCGTTGACGAAGGCGGTCAACTTCGAGGCCCTGTGGTGGATCCGCAGGTGGGGTCACCTGGGCGAGAGGAGAGCCCCGGAGGCGCCTCGTACTCGTACGAAGGCACCTCCGCCCCTGCTTGACTGGCTCAGTTTCAGCACGCCAAGAGGCAACAGCGTTTGTTGGCCTGCATAAATCTCGGATGCGGTTCGAATTAGCGATAGAAATAAAAGACCACGAGGATGTTCGCTCGTTAAATCTAACTACATGTCAGCGCATAGGTGAGTCGTGCTTTGCTTTATTCCGCTGAACTCGTGCGTTGAAATGCCCCTAACTCTTACTGTAGCGAGATTCAGTTCTCTGATATCTATTTCAGAGCTAAGGGAGAATCAGATAGGGTGTATGATTTTCCATGAATTAAGCCTGGTAATTTATTAGCTGTGACAAAGATCAAAACCTTAAGGTTTTCTTACAAATATTAAGTGACACAAAAATGAATAATTTTCATCTTAATAAACCTCGAGAATTCTTATAAATTTGATACGTGTCGTTCGAACCGTCCACCTCAGCTATGTACGGTAATATATAGGCCAATGATTATTTATTTATTTATTTATTTATTTTGTATGGAATATTCCATATATTTAGCGAGAATATTGCGCATAGGGAGCTTGGCCAATCATATAGGCTGTGAATTGATGGCTAAATAAGTGTGAAGAAGACAGAAGTGGACTAGTATCGTTTCAAGGTAATACTGAGTGGCAAAAAAAAGCATGGACGTGCACCATGAACAAGGAGCAGTACCGCAATGGCTGTGGTTGGAAATCCAAGGTTTTACGCTCTTTGGCTATACACATAATTTCAGATCTATTACATTGCAGTTGCTTTTTTAAAAGCTTTAATAAGCGGATTTTGTGTTACAACTTAAAATCCGCAAAACTCTACATTTCATGACTGGGTCAGTAACCTAAAATTTACCTGATATTATTTTCTTTAACCAATAATTTAAAAATGGTTGCTGTCAGGGCCCTCTTTCTATAAAAGATATTAACGCTTCTCAAATTCCAGAGCTTCTTCGTGCAAAGCGCGACATTGTCGTTGCTAACTTAATATAAATTATTCTAAATTAGGCTTCGTTCATTTTGCACGCCGAATTCCATTTATCTATACATTTGACCTACTCTCTGAAATGTATTTCCAAGTTAAGGAGGACGCAATTTGATGTTGAATCCGATGGGTTCTTGATTGTAACAAGTATATTTTATGAAAACAGCAATGCATTATTGAAAGCATCATATTTTCACAGTGATTATATTTTATAACAAAGATGTGCTTGAACGGGAAAGCCCTGGATTTTATACTTGCCGACAGGAGAAATTGCACAAAAATCAGCAACAAACCCAACAGCACAATATTACTACATGTACAAGTTGTTGGAAACCGTGCCGACTTTTGTAACGGCAAGAGTCGTCTTTTAAGACATTTCTATCAAGAGTGGTGGTAGAAAGGCAACGCAGTTCGCACTCGACGTACTGCTTGCCAGTCCAAGATTTCCCGTAACTATAACAAATTATCTGTTGAGTGAGTTTGATATCTCTTCCAATAGGGTTACGAGTCCAAGCAAGAGCACAAGACGTAACACTGCGCACAAGCACGTTGGTTGAGCCATAGCAACGACAACGAAATGTTCTCTTCGTCGGACTGTGATTACGATCGCCGAAAGAGCTAAAAGAACAACCGCTACAGGATCAGTTCTTCAGGAGCTCCAGTCCATTGGGATGAAGAGAACTGGCCAAGAAGGGCGTGATGGTTGCCTTCCGGAGGGGTTTGCTGCGTGCCATAGCAACCAACAAAGAGAAGCTGGAGGCGAGTGCAACCCAGGAGGAGAAGGACAAGTTCACATAGAAGCAGGCGAAGATCCAGATGCTCATCCTGAGCACGCTGTGGACGAGACTGGCGCAGCAGTTAATGGACAAGGACACGGGAGCTGAAATGTGGAGCAAGCTCTGCATTTTTAGCGAATGAAAGACGAACGACGCTACGAAGGCGCAAAAGGTGTATCGCTTAGATAGCGAGTTGCACAGGTCACGTTTGCACTCAGGGGGCGACGAACGCGGCCATCTCTACGCACTGTTTCGCATCAAGAACGAGCTGTCAGAGTTAGGTTCGCCGGTGAATGATCTACAAATGGTGGATCTAATGCTGCGGAGCTAGTCAGCGCAAGTCTGCTACCACGAACTACGGCGCAAAGTGCTCCTCAGCTCTAATATGAGTAAATATACGCCAGATTTTGCGTGATAAGATCCTGACTGCTGACGCGCGCAGTAAATACTGGGAAAACAATGTTTTTGGGAATAACCAAGGCAAAAAGAAGCAAGGTGCGGCTTCAAAATCCCAGAAAGGCAGTGCTGAACAGAGAACGAATATCACCTCGAAGAAGAATTAGGCGAGCACGGATATCGAGTGCTTCAACTGTGGTGGCAAGGGCCATTACAGGAGCGACTGTCCTGAACTGGAAGAAAAGCCCAGTGCGAAACAAAACGCGCAGGCGAAGTACGCACGTATCGGACAAGAGCCCAGTGGGAAACAAAACACGCAGGCGAAGTACGCACGTATCGGACAAGAACTCGGAGCGTGACAAGCCGCCGGTATTGATTGTGCAGACGAACATCCCCACAGATAAGCAAAATGTAGTGGTGGGCGAGGTCGCGAAGAGAATCGCGAAGAAGTATGATCCAAGTTACTGGTACTTTGACACAGGAACCAACGCGCATGTCGTGGCCAGCAAAGAGTACTTCACGGTAATACACACCATGGGCGATAGCGCCACGAACCCGAAGATTGCGGGGTTCGCAGACGGAATCGACGCTCAGGCACAAGGCTTCGGCACGATTTTGCTCGCTACTATGGTCGATGAAGAGATTGTGTTTGTGTTTCTCGAGGACGTACTGCATGTCCCAAAAGCTGGATGCAAACTATTATCCCCCGGACTAGCACTGAAGCAAGGCTTCAATATGTCCTGGGACGAAGAGACGAGGAGTCTATGGTGTTTGGTATGGCGAAGGACGGCATGGAGGTACTTCGTACTACACTCCATAACTATTTGTGGATATTTGGTGAGTACAATATTGGTGACGCCAAGAGCACTCAGAAAACTACTGTGAAGAAGCAGGTAGTTGCCAGTTTGGCTGTTACGGACGGAGTGGAGGACACCGAAGTCTGGCATGCCCGACCGGGGCACACAGTCCTGAGTACATCGGTCTGATGGTCGATCGAGGGATTGCCAAGGGGATCATGCTGAAGAAGCGTGGCAAGATGGTGTGTGCAGACTGTCACTTTGGAGAGAAAGGAACAAAACATTCCGGAAGAGTCTTGTCCGGAACATTGAGAAGGTGATTGATATGGTATTCGCAGACTTGATGATACCTGGTCTACACAACGTTACATCCTACAGTGCAGTGCTGGTAATAAAAGACGTTTTTTCTCGGTTTGTGGCGATTTACCTTCTGAAATTGAAGGACGAAGAGGAGGTCAATAAACACATGATGAAGTGTATTGCGTGGGTGGAGAGACAGCATGGACGCCGTGTGGATACAATCATCACCCGACGGTGGAGTGGTGAGACCACAAGCAACGACGAGACGATCCGACCCGTCAAACAAGTACTGACCGACAAAGGAAAGGAATTCTGCAACAGCGCGATGTACAAGAAGAAGGGCATTGTTCACATTAAGATTGGACCGAAAAATCGTCCCAGCTCAATCAAATCGAGCGAACCCACCAGATGTTAAAAGGAATGGTAAAGACCATGATGGCCTTCCAAGGTCCTTCTGGGTGCAAGCACTGCAGACAGCGGTGTATATCAAGAACCGAGTGTTCTACAAAGGGGCTGGCCGCACTCCGTACGAGATGATGTATGGCACTAAGCCAGACCCCATCATATCAGAGCCTTTGGATCTCTAGTGTACTGCCACACACCAGTGACCATGCGTAAGAAACTCCGCGTAAACTGAAAAGTTGGTTTCCTTCTTGGCTACGAAGAAGACGTCGTGGGCTATCAAGTTTACTTCCCCACGGAGCACAAGAAGGATTTCGTAGCCGACGTCAAGGTTAGCGAAGCTATCAAGTACAAGGACCGCTATGACAGTGTCTTCAAGTCGAAGGTGAACAAATGACTATAGACGCTCAAAGAGTTTGTTCAGGAAGGACATTTCGACGGCGTGGAGAGTAGCGACGATGCAGATTCACAACGAGCTGAATATGACGACAAGTCGGATCCAGCAGCGAGCGATGTGGAGATGGAGAGTGTCGGTGCAATCCATGACGATGGCAATGATGACTGGCAAGACCAGGAGGCGCACACGAATGCGGTGGAAACGGCGCTGGTCAACTATGAAGAGAGGCCACAGAGCACTACTGCAGTCAATTAGCTGCAAATGACGAGCTGTTGTGGAGCTAAATTTTACAAAGTTCTTCTCTCCCAAACCATGACAGTGCGTCTGAAGCGCAGGGGGCGTAAGATGACAGTAATAACACAGGAACCTGCGGTCAATTAGCTGGTGAAGATGAGCAACTGTGGGACGAGATTCTATTATCCCGGCCACCAAACCTTGGACAAACTTTGGTCCAACAAGGTAATCCTCCCCTCCACAAAACCCACAACGATAATTAGATATAAGGGGTAAAATCGGGCGTAGATTGCGAGTTTGAGCTCTATTTTTGCGTATCTGCAAGCCATGTTATCCATTTTGGCTGTTTAAAAAAGGCTCTACTTCTTGCAAAATTGTTTGCTATTGCGGGCCTGCCACGTCCTCATATGAACGCAAATTCATTGGCAGAACCGGGATAACAGGTGAAGATTTTCAAAACTGGATGGATAAATTGCAAATATTACCGCAATTCGACGATTGTTTGAAAAATATGACCTTGTTGAAAAGAACCTGCCAACGGAGTACCAAGAGTGTAAAAATATACAATGGGTCACTCTCCCGGTTTCCTCGGCTTGTCCTTGTCAACCCACGATAAGTTGGCGACGTGGTGCAGGCTACAAAACATTTCGTCGAGAAACACCTCGGGGTGCACGGGATAATTTCGTCTGTTCAGGTTTGACACTTTTTTTCTTAAATATTGCGTTCTGATGCAGCATTTGCCGTAGTTTCCGCCATAAAGTTGCGAGATCTGCCCTTAATTAATCGCATTCCCATCCTCCTAATCACACGACTTAGTGAGCGCACCGATGCCACTATGTCATCTTCTTCTTTTAGACTTTTCCCCAACAGTGGCGCTGCAACAGGCTTTCCGCTCTTGTTCATACTCGATACCAACTCACGCGCGATAGGCTGTAGATTTTCTCCATGTTTACGAGGCCTCCCAGATGGATTCAGACCCTCCATCTGTCATATTCAAAAATACGACCAATGAAATGCTACATAACAATTATAACTGAAATTATAGCAAGTGCAACCGAACGAGGTGAAATTCTTGTCGTGATGCTTCTCCCAGTACGCCCATTTAGCTGAAATCGTGTCCGTTGCAAAGCCTAAACACTCTTTAACATGGTAGCGTACTCCTCCTTTCCATAGATGTGGTGCTGAGGCTTTCTTCTGGCGAAGGAACTCGTAGGTCATTACAACCAAGTACTTTCAGCAGCAGTCAATTTCTTACCGGCGACCATTCGGAAAGTAGTGGGCATCATTAGATGTTGTGAAGTTTCTACAAAAATATATAAGCATCAAGGTATCTATTGCGGGATCTCAAAGCTAAATCGGTGCGGTGTTTGCCGAGTAACATTCTTCTAATTTGAGATAAAATAAATTACCATTTTTGTCCAAGCCTTTTTGGCCGGGATTATATAAGGCTCTTCCCTCCCATCCTATGAAAATGAGTCTCAAACGCAAGGGGTAGAGGATGCGGATAACGAAAACAAAGAAGATGGGCCTGAAAGCGAGATCCACACAGCCATTGCAAGTGATGAAAACAAGGTTGATGACTTTGAGGATGAGGATACATTGGCCGAGTACGCTAGCCATATGTCAGACATCACCCCGGTTCCTGAGAGCGAGGAGAGTGATGAGGGGGGGGGGGGGGGGGTTACGATTACGACTATATGTTTGACGCAAGGGATGAACGCGAAACAGAGTATGATGAACCCGAGGACGCTGTAGTGAAGCGCGACAACAAAGCAACACTGCCCTTACCAGTTAAAAACAACACGCTCGCATTACCGCCACAACTTTTGATTGGGAAACCTCACCCACGAGACGAAGAAGTCGGACGGACAAACGAATTTAAGCGCACGAAGGTAAACGCTAAACTAGCTGCGGCAAAGAAAGAAAAAGCGCAGCGTTCGGATCACGAAGACTTTGCAGTCTACTCGGCGTTCAAGGCACTACACGCAGATCGTCGTGGCACTAAAGGAATTCGTGCCAGCGACGTTAAAATCTCGCGAACTCGCCGAGAAACCATGATATCACAGTGTGCCCCATTCTGGGAAGCCGGAATGGACAAACAGGTCGCTGCCTTGCAAGCGAAAGGGGTATTAAAGAAGATACTACGATGTGATCATCCAAAGGACTGAAACTATTAAAAAGACAATGTGGGTTTACGATCTCAAATCGGATCAGCTTTTCTACGTTCTGGAGTTCAGAGCAAGACTTGTAGGCAGAGGCGACAAACAAAGTCCAGGACTGGGCTATCAAGAGATGTTCTGACCAGTTGTTCGCTTGGCGACATTCCGGTTGTTCGTGACAGCGTGTGTCATGTTGCAGCTGATGATCTACCATGGCGATGTAAACACGGCATATCTCAACGCACTGCTCATGATATAGCAGTACTTTGAGGGTCTGGATGGATATTCGTGTGACGAGGACGCCATCATCTACATGATAGACAAATCATTATAAGGGCTCAAGCAGTCTGGCAGAGAGTGGAACACGGAGGTGAACCGCTGGCTCATCAACTATGGATTCAAACGGTGCGAGACTGAGCCATGTCTCTACTTCTATAATCATGAGGACGAGTTTGCAGTCGTTCTCCTCTAAGGTGGACGGCATGCTATGCGCGACGAAGAACATCGAGTTCAAGAAGAAGATGTTCGAGAAATTGAACGAGGACTTTGTACTGAAGAAACAGGGCCTCGTCAGAACATATTTAGGGGTCGAGGTAGAGCAAAACGAAAACTCTGTCACGATCCATCAGACCAGTACTGTGAACAAGTTATTGAGCGTTTCCAGTTTAGCGACGCTCACCCAAGTCGGATTCCTATGGAGACAAATACGCGTGTCACGGAGAAGACCATAGACACCGGAGCTCGCAAACAAGAGCATGCACATGGCAAACCGTTTCCGTACCGAGAGCTCGTTTGGTCCCTGATGAATCTTACAGCCTCTACGCGACCAGACCTTGCATTTTTGGTTGGTCAATTGGGTAAATTCGTGCAGAATCTGACCCAACAGCACATTGGTGCGGCAAAACGCGTGTTATGGTACCCGATTGGAACCAAAAGCCAGGGGATCGTATACACAAGACCCAAGGCAGCGACCAAGAACACGTCACTGACCATTGACGGATCCTGTGATTCCGACTGGGGTAATTACCCAGACACGATGAAGAGCATATCCGGATTTGTGCACTGCATGGCCGGAGAAAAGATTTCCTGAGCTTTAAAGTCACAGAGCATTGTGGCTCAGTTAACCGCGGAGGCTGAGTATGTTACAGCCTGTGACGCTTGCATGGAAGGCCAGGGCCTTCGAAACGTTCTGATTCAAGTCTTTGCCGAGTTGAGGCCAGCAGTGAACATGGGCAATGACAACCTGCGGCGTTCGTGATGGCAACAAACCCGACGTACAGCCGTAGAACTCGACACGTCCAGTTACACTAGCACTATATCAGAGACCATGTCAGCAAGAAGACTGTAAACCTATGGAAAGTGAGACGGACGTCAACCCGTCCGACATTACGACGAAGCCTTTAGCAAGTGACAGACTAGAGAAGCAGAACGCAAGGAACGGTTCGTCCAAGCAAAATCTCCCGAAGTGACAGATTTCATGCGGAGGCTAGCGTGTTGGAAACCGTACCTACTTTTGTAACGGCAAGAGTCCCCTTTTGAGAATTGGCTATCAAGAGTGATGGTAGAAAGGCAACGCAGTCCGCACTCGACGTACTGCTTGCCAGTCCAAGATTTGCCGTAACGTTAACAAGTTGTTTGTTAAGTGAGTTCGATGCCTCTTCCAAAACAAGTCACAAAGAAATATTTAGTTCGAAATTTTTTGCAACGAGTACTTCTATAACTTCGAGTTGTACATATAAATCGATTAATAGAAAGAAGAAATTCTGACGATGGACGACGCTCCCGTGATTTATGAGCTCCCGAGCGCTGATAAATGTGTTGGGGTGAGCTGCGATGACAACGAAACGGTGGACTCGGGTATCGAACGAACTAGTTGTACGTAAATACAGATAGTAGTTAGAATGTCTCAGTATCAGAAGTGAGAGAATTTAAAGCACCCAAAAGTAAAATTTTCACACTGAGACGCCACGCGGCTGGCGCGTCTCTTAGTTACGCCCACAGTGTCCTTGGGCCGCAGAGCACACTGGGATCTGCATTCCCACCCTCACAACTGGGTCGACCACAAAGCCAACACTTAGAGCTGCCTTGGCTCCGGTGCTAGAACGCACACAGTGCTTCAGCGCGTGGTGCAATAGCGCCCGAACATGTGGTACTCGACCTTAGTTCACACCGAAGGACACGGCACTTCTCATGGGCACATTCGGGAAGTGGTGTCTCCCCGAGGATGATACCCACAAGGGCAGCCCTGCCCCAACAAACAGTGGAGGGAGCTGTCAGCTCACCTCGGTCCATGCCCTAGGTCCGGCAAGGGTTCATTTTTTGCACGGAGCTGTTTCAAGCTCCGGTCCTCATCTAATTTTATGCCAACGACGTGTTGATGTCTTCCATCGATACCATATACTACGGTGGTACTTAAACGTGGTGGGGCGCACACAACCACCACGCCATAGAGGCGTTGGTGTCTGACAGCGCCATCATCTACCGTATGGGTATTCAACCGTGATGGGGCACACACTATCACCATGCCATAGCGGCATTGATGTCTGGTATCAACACCATGTACCATGATGGTACTCAACCTGGTGGGGTGGCTTTCCACCACCACAGTGTCATTCCCGGCGTGGCACCAGCAGCTGCTGATCAGGTGCGTGTGCACTCGTGTACAACACTTGGGTCATCGTTTTGTGGACCATTACACCTGACGCGCATCGTACAACACATACAACATCAGCCATATGTCGGGCAAGGCGTCCATTCGCCCTGTCCGCGAGGTCAACATGGCCAAGGGACCTCGGATACCGATGTACTAGGTCCGCCCTTCACCGCGCGAGTGGTTGCAGCCCTTACAATACTGATTCTATATCAGTTTATTGAAGGCACCTAGCGCCCGTGGCTTTATCCGCCGCTCGAACACTTTGGGCCGAGCCATCGCAGCTCTATGCCCGACTGAGTGTCTACAAACAGTAGTCGGTGGCCATCGACACTTGGTTTCGTAGGGAGTTTGGTCTTCCTCCGAAACCAGGGAGGAAAGGCATTTCCGAACCTCTCCCACACTCACACTTGAGACCACTGAGACTTCCACGGCTTACGTTAGACTTTGGCAAGGGCAATTGTCTCAAGCCTCGTGCCCGGGCACCTCGTCGGTACTATCGGTGCATCCGTCTTGCCGACGTGAGAGCACCAACGTTCGTGTTAGCTGCGCGACTTGACGCGCAGCAAGTTACCCACGTCTGGTGAGGCCAATGTGGTTCCACCACTTGGAGCCAATGGCTCGGTGCTGAACTATGTTACCCGCCTTGGATGTGGAACTCTATTACCCACCTTGGATGCGGAACTACTTTACCCGCCCTGACGTGTGGAACCGTGTTACCCACACAGGAAGCACATACAGCGACTTCCGGATCAGTTGTGGTCTGAGCGACCTTGCGTGAAACTAGGTTACCCATGCTCGGAGCACCGATTGCGGTCTCCTTCCAGCAGCATTGCTGCCTCCGTAACTGGGTTGCCCGCATCAAATGTGGCCCTATGTTACCCACATACTGCAACTGCTTCTTGGAGACGTCGATGGCGTGATTCCTTGAGTTTTCTTGCGACGCATGTTGCGCCCAGGCGGTCTTTAAAGAGGCCCAGGTCACTACGAAGGTGGAATCAGGACTCACCAATACTCCGTCGGAGACCATGGGCCGGCTGGCTTCCGTCGCCTTGCCACACCATCTGCTTCGGGCTTTTGACTCACAAGTCCAGAGCAAGTCGTCCTTGCTCATGCCGAGCACTGTGAGCGACTCCACGCTGGCAAAGTCCGTCGAACATCAGTGTTCAGGTCCATCTGTAACCCTTGGCACTTCCTTCACGGTACCGAGGGCCAGTCCTCCACGAACCAGTCCATGACCTCCACCCTGTGAGGTGTGTGGTCAGGTGTTGCTAAACCAAGTGACATTCCTGCGGCGTGTCTGCGCACCAGAATTTATCAAATGTTCAAGGGGTAACCGTACCACCATTCATCACGTATACTAGCAGCAGTCCACCACTGCCCTTCTCTGTTTTGAGATAAGACCCTATCTCTCGGGGCTAAGCCCCTTGGTGCGCACTACCTGCGCATCCGTCACGAAGTCTCAGTATTTCCCAGTTGGACATAAAGCCCCTACTGGTGGTTTTGGACGTTGCCACCTCATTCGGCCCACGTGCTTGAGGAAATATCTTCTCTTTCTCGAAGACAGGTGAGGGACATACACGCTGGTAGTGTCCCTGTCCGCCGCATCTGAAGCAGCCAGCCAAGCTCTCGGCTGAGCTTAGGTTCATGGGCCCGGGCTGGCTCTTCGCACACGTTGGTACGGGCTGCTAAGCAACAGTAGCAGCAGTCGTATTATGGCTCTGCTCCGTCCTCTTCGGGAGTGCCAGCTTGGTCATGGAGGTACCCCACCTCCCGAGGAACACCAGCCTGGTCGTGATGTGCTCGACTTCCTGAGGAGTACCTGCTTTCAATATCACCCCGTTGCTGCTTGGCCCCAGGGACATCTAAGACGATACCACCCAATTCTTGGTATAATAAAATTATAAGGACCAGGAGGCCTGGGCCTTCGACAATAGAACGCGTGCGCATGCTCTGAGCGACCCATTTCGCAAGTAGACCGTTGACATAGTTTTTCTGAGCTTTAGTGATTGCAGTAAGCTTTCGTTTCGCATTATCGGGAGCCAGGTCAAACGCGTTCTGTAGCTGCCGCTTCGCGTTTCGTTCTCTACTCTTCTGCCGAACTTGCTCTGCCCTTAACAAAACCTCCATATGATACTTTTGCATATGGACCTGTACCGCGTTCGTCGATCTATGTGAATACTTAACAATGCATTGGTATCTGGTACAATAGGCGGAAGCTGCCTTCTTAGAGTTCAGTTCATCGACTGGTAGAGACGCCCATTGGTCCTGGGGGACAAGAACGATGAAGTCCATCTTTTTAGATGTTTTGGCCGCTACATTTTAAACAGAACACTTGGTTCTGAGACTCGGGGTTGAAGCGGTTCAGCGTGGGCTTGGGCTGGGCTTGATGCAATTAGCCTTGGCGAGCTCCTGACAGATACTGGAGGACGCGAGACCTAGTGGCTGGATGGCTTCTGGGTGTTGGAGACCGCCCTCTTGGCTGGGCAGTCATTGCAGAGCTGGAAGTAAATATGTTGATTCGACGCGAGGAGAAGAATGCGAAGCAGCGTCAAGCGGCTGGATAGATCTTGGTATACCTTCGTCCATGGCTGGTGAGAGGGGAATAGCGTATTTGAAAAAGATTGCTGTGTTCTGCACAGATAGTGCAATTGGCAGATCATGTGGCTGAAAAACATAGTGTGCATATGTTATAAGGAGCGCAGCATGTGCGGTTGATAGACGTTTGATTTTTCTTGTAACCACAATCTGCAACGTCGAGGTTAAAATTGCTGACATATCGTTGATCAGGAGTACGTTGAGAGGCCTACAAACGGCCCCGTACATGTACAGGTAGCTATGGTACTGACGGAAAGGAACTTGACACCAGCTACTGCACAGTGCAGTGGATGATGCCCAAAGCGGTCGCCACCCACAGCTATGCTGCTGGCATTTCCGGTAAGCTCGCATTTACATCTTTACCTTGTGGGGTGGTGTCCACCAGTAGAGTCAAGACTTCAGTACCATTAAGTGAAGATTTGATTTTTTTCGCTGCTCAAATATTCAAACATTCCAACCGTGATAACCCTTTTGAGGGGTTCAAAACAAAATTAATTGTTTTCTTCTCACTTTATTTATTAAATGAGTTTTTTAAATTAATATTTTAAGTACAAAACCTGGAAATAGAATTCACGGAATTATAAAAAATAGATGCTGCAATTTTACATGTTTTACCAGCTGAAAAGGCTTTATATATTGCATTATTTTTTTCAGTTTAATTAATTGTATTGAAAAGTGCAAAACTTGGAAATAAAACTGATAATTACTTGTCGGTCATAATGGTTAACGCCGCCAGAAGCTGTTGCAGAAGAAAAAAAGAAATATATTTTAAGTTTAAACTTGCGATGTCAAAATAAGAGAAACATACGGCATCTTATCTAGACTTGCAGATGCGGTGAGTGTCCACGCAGGACAAAAAGGCTTCGTCTACATGCCAAGCGACCTCGACGCTCAAAATTCCTGCTCGCCGAAGTATAGCAATATGGCCAGACGCACCCAGTCTGACAGTTTAGGTTGTTCAGCGAGTACCCCCCCTTCGGGGCGCAATGTCTTAAAATTTCGTGCAGGACAACATTGCGTCTTCTTCTCGAGTTCCGGAGCTGCGACTAGCGAGTGCATCGTCGACGAGCATGCCCAGTGACACCTGCTGTGCGCAGGCCGGTAGGGTACCGTGTACCGCGAATAGAGAATTCTACACTTGCTCACATTCAAGCATACATGCCAGTTGCATTTCACTTCTCGCCGACATAAGACATTTTTTTTTCATCTGTCCATCAGCTCATCTGTCGTGTTCAAGGTGAAAGCCGAGATAGATACCTAGCTAGCCCAGGCGCATAGATCCAATGCGAGATAAGCCTCTAGCAGCAAAAGGATTATCATCTCTACTAGCTGGGCTACGGCTGAGTGCAAACATGTAGCGTGTCTTGACCACATTGTGGCACCCTCCAACCAATTGGACACCATCGCCTTAAATTCCGACGACACCAGCGGTTGCATCCTCTCCAACGACATGTCATTCGTCGATGAATCGGCCAGAGGCTCAAACGCATTGTCATGAACGACGTGGTTCTGGCCAGTAGTTTGCTCGGAAACATTCGCATCGGCGTGAACCACAGCTTTCTTAGAACAGCCAATGACGAAATATCCGCCAGCACAAAAACCCTGCAACACAAAGTCTCAATATAGGATTTGCCAAAAGTTATATTTACCAATCAAGCGCCTAAAGTTTTGGAATCTTACAAAGTAATTCAATGGATTGCTCTCACTAAACATTTCGCAGAGTGTAAAATCTTTCATTGCATAAAGATGGAGGTTGAGAGTAGCTGCTCCCTAAAAAACGGGAAGGTCTACATTCGGTTGGCAAGGCGGGAATTGAGGAGGCTGCGAGGAAGCTAAATATTCCCCGCGGGACAATTCACTACTGGGTCAAGCAAGCTAGCAAGATTCGCCCGATCAAGGGAAACGCGGAGTCCAAAACGTTAAAAGGTCAGGGACGAAATTGAAAATTCCTAACGTTCCTGGGCTGGTAACATGCATGAAGAACACCCGACGTGACGAAGCGGTACGATTAAGCAGAGGCGTGGTCCGGGTGTACTAGATATAATATATTTTGCTCAAACACGTTACAACTTTGTCTACGACAGGCATCATAACTTACATGTGGATGCTGAATCCGGTATGGATGCGCAAGAAGGAACCCAGCATTATTGCGCTCAGTCGTATTGTTAATCGCATTGTAATTTCAGTTTTATCCATTGAAAATATTTATTGATAACACTTTTTATATAATTTTTTTATTATTCATGTTTTAGCTTTGTGTTTGTTAGAAAAATATATAGGTCATTAAAAAAACCTAGCAAGAACTGGAGGTGTTGTGAGCTAAGTTATGTTTGCCAAAGTACGGAGTTCTTTAAGAAGGTTGAGAAACGTCTCGTTTTACATCATTTGATGGCTTGTCCTGCACCTCTATTTAGTTTTGGTTTCTTGTTAAGCGCCGCTTTATTATCCGCTCCACACCCATTCGAGGCTTCATGGACGCGATTCATAAGGTTATTCTCGTTCACGGTGCTGCTGTGGACCCTGCAAACGCACTCGTGAAGGTACCAACACTTGCCATCCCAGATGCTCATTCCAGAAGATTTACTCCTCCCAGCATCCACGTTTTGTGACGCATCTTCAGAATCAGAATCAGATTGTTAAACTTGCCTGTAACCTTTGAGAAATTCGGACAAACCAGGAACCTGTACTACTTGGTAAGTGCGCCGACATGGCGTTTGTAACACGAGACCGCAAACCGCTTTAGATGTACCAATATGTTCTTATCTAGAATGTCCAATAGTCTCTTCAAAGGGCTCCGCGTCTTTACAGCTCACTATAACACCTGCGCCCTTCTTATGAGAATCCAACTGTAGTCTAGGAGCTCATTAACGGTAAGGATTTGGCCTTTTATAGGTACGTGTTCATGTATCTCTGCCGTGGTTTGCAGTGAGCTGTCTGCATCTGGCTTTAAACGCGGTGTGTGGAAGTCTGTCTACGCCCCCATCACGAGGTGCCGTGCAGCGAAAGAGTTCACGTCCGCCCGTGCAGTCTGGTACGGGCCAGCCTAAAACAATAGTAGCTTATTTCGGTGCTTATGGTTCACCCTTCACCTTAACACGTAATCACCCACGTCAAAATGGGTTTGTTGTGGGTGCTGGAGGCGTCGCTGGTCGCGCTCGGTTTGTTAAGTGCGTGCAGTAGTCATAGGAGTTGCGCTTTTCCGTACTTTGGTTAGCTGAGAAGATTAAATTTGAATACGTGCATATGAAACTCAAACGCTTATCGGTATTGAAAATGACCACCAATCTCAGACAATACTTTTTAAAGATATTAATTGGCAATAGAAGTGTAAAACCCAATTCGCACGACCAGCCCAGCCCTCCCGTCGACCCACTTCATCTCGCTCCAAAACCGAGGCAAGGCGCGACAAGGATGTCTGCCGCTACGATCAATACGTGTAACGACTATAATCAGAATGTGTTTACCATCTGTTACATATTACAGACGATACATACAGCTAACAACACATCGCTCGCTATAATGGGATTCGTTTCCGAGAGAACGATTTCCGTCATACAGACCCCACGCTCAATTTTTACCTTGACCTCTCGAACCGAGAGTCTAGTTGAAACTTGCTCGGGCAGGGTCCTTGGTCTATTTAGAAATACCCGTTGATACTTATTTGCCAAACAAATGAAAACATAGATTGCATGCATTTTCCAGAAGAAAATTCATCATTCTCGGTAGGGCGCTGCATCTAAGTCCAGGAGACGCTGAAATATACCGGCTTTAATAGAAGTATCGTATTGTTTTGTTACGTTTGTTGCAGTTTAACCGGCTAACTTTAAAACCTCTAGATCTCTCGTTTGCTTAGTTGCGGCACGGGTGTCACAGGACCGTTGGTGTAGATTGGGCCGGGCGATCGTGTGGCACGAAGTCGTGGTGCAGAAAGGAATCGGTTTTCAGCTTGGTTTGGTGCGCAATGTACGGACAAAGAGGACAGGTGCACATCAAAAATGCTTCAAGGGTTCCCAAACCCATACTAATGGATGGTGCACACAACTCGTTAATTTAACAAGCGCTTTGTTTTTTTTTGCATTACTTGCATGTAATACCTAAACTAATCAATATAAAAAACTTTTCTAGAAAGTGTATCATTACAACAAAGGTTTCTGTTTCCATAAATAAAAATAGGACCTTTTAGATAATGTTGACAATGCTAACGTCGGAGGTCCAACTGTAGCGGTATGTTGTAGGTTAATGTCATTTAATAATACTAGGTCTCCGGCCTCAACCCGTTCCACATTGCTTCTGTCCTTTGCATCCGCATACTCCTTCTCATGGTCGTGGCTCAAACTATAAGAAGCAACCCCCTATTGAGAAAATACTTTAGCTATCGGGAGCACTGGAATAGCGTTTTCATAAACGTCTCGCTTTTACATCATTTGATGGCTTGTCCTGCACCTCTATTTAGTTTTGGTTTCTTGTTAAGCGCCGCTTTATTATCCGCTCCACACCCATTCGAGGCTTCATGGACGCGATTCATAAGGTTATTCTCGTTCACGGTGCTGCTGTGGACCCTGCAAACGCACTCGTGAAGGTACCAACACTTGCCATCCCAGATGCTCATTCCAGAAGATTTACTCCTCCCAGCATCCACGTTTTGTGACGCATCTTCAGAATCAGAATCAGATTGTTAAACTTGCCTGTAACCTTTGAGAAATTCGGACAAACCAGGAACCTGTACTACTTGGTAAGTGCGCCGACATGGCGTTTGTAACACGAGACCGCAAACCGCTTTAGATGTACCAATATGTTCTTATCTAGAATGTCCAATAGTCTCTTCAAAGGGCTCCGCGTCTTTACAGCTCACTATAACACCTGCGCCCTTCTTATGAGAATCCAACTGTAGTCTAGGAGCTCATTAACGGTAAGGATTTGGCCTTTTATAGGTACGTGTTCATGTATCTCTGCCGTGGTTTGCAGTGAGCTGTCTGCATCTGGCTTTAAACGCGGTGTGTGGAAGTCTGTCTACGCCCCCATCACGAGGTGCCGTGCAGCGAAAGAGTTCACGTCCGCCCGTGCAGTCTGGTACGGGCCAGCCTAAAACAATAGTAGCTTATTTCGGTGCTTATGGTTCACCCTTCACCTTAACACGTAATCACCCACGTCAAAATGGGTTTGTTGTGGGTGCTGGAGGCGTCGCTGGTCGCGCTCGGTTTGTTAAGTGCGTGCAGTAGTCATAGGAGTTGCGCTTTTCCGTACTTTGGTTAGCTGAGAAGATTAAATTTGAATACGTGCATATGAAACTCAAACGCTTATCGGTATTGAAAATGACCACCAATCTCAGACAATACTTTTTAAAGATATTAATTGGCAATAGAAGTGTAAAACCCAATTCGCACGACCAGCCCAGCCCTCCCGTCGACCCACTTCATCTCGCTCCAAAACCGAGGCAAGGCGCGACAAGGATGTCTGCCGCTACGATCAATACGTGTAACGACTATAATCAGAATGTGTTTACCATCTGTTACATATTACAGACGATACATACAGCTAACAACACATCGCTCGCTATAATGGGATTCGTTTCCGAGAGAACGATTTCCGTCATACAGACCCCACGCTCAATTTTTACCTTGACCTCTCGAACCGAGAGTCTAGTTGAAACTTGCTCGGGCAGGGTCCTTGGTCTATTTAGAAATACCCGTTGATACTTATTTGCCAAACAAATGAAAACATAGATTGCATGCATTTTCCAGAAGAAAATTCATCATTCTCGGTAGGGCGCTGCATCTAAGTCCAGGAGACGCTGAAATATACCGGCTTTAATAGAAGTATCGTATTGTTTTGTTACGTTTGTTGCAGTTTAACCGGCTAACTTTAAAACCTCTAGATCTCTCGTTTGCTTAGTTGCGGCACGGGTGTCACAGGACCGTTGGTGTAGATTGGGCCGGGCGATCGTGTGGCACGAAGTCGTGGTGCAGAAAGGAATCGGTTTTCAGCTTGGTTTGGTGCGCAATGTACGGACAAAGAGGACAGGTGCACATCAAAAATGCTTCAAGGGTTCCCAAACCCATACTAATGGATGGTGCACACAACTCGTTAATTTAACAAGCGCTTTGTTTTTTTTGCATTACTTGCATGTAATACCTAAACTAATCAATATAAAAAACTTTTCTAGAAAGTGTATCATTACAACAAAGGTTTCTGTTTCCATAAATAAAAATAGGACCTTTTAGATAATGTTGACAATGCTAACGTCGGAGGTCCAACTGTAGCGGTATGTTGTAGGTTAATGTCATTTAATAATACTAGGTCTCCGGCCTCAACCCGTTCCACATTGCTTCTGTCCTTTGCATCCGCATACTCCTTCTCATGGTCGTGGCTCAAACTATAAGAAGCAACCCCCTATTGAGAAAATACTTTAGCTATCGGGAGCACTGGAATAGCGTTTTCATAAACGTCTCGCTTTTACATCATTTGATGGCTTGTCCTGCACCTCTATTTAGTTTTGGTTTCTTGTTAAGCGCCGCTTTATTATCCGCTCCACACCCATTCGAGGCTTCATGGACGCGATTCATAAGGTTATTCTCGTTCACGGTGCTGCTGTGGACCCTGCAAACGCACTCGTGAAGGTACCAACACTTGCCATCCCAGATGCTCATTCCAGAAGATTTACTCCTCCCAGCATCCACGTTTTGTGACGCATCTTCAGAATCAGAATCAGATTGTTAAACTTGCCTGTAACCTTTGAGAAATTCGGACAAACCAGGAACCTGTACTACTTGGTAAGTGTGCCGACATGGCGTTCGTCGTGCTACATGTCTCGAATGACTAACAACTATTATAGGCAGCTAAACTTGGTTCATACGCCACCGCCAATCGCTTGTTATTATTACTACGTCTACCTCCGGGCAGACATCTGCTAGCCATTGTCCCGTATTTTCTTTTTTTTATTCGCACAACATCTACCGGTTGGCAAACATCGGTGCTGTTGTGAGAAGCTGAAAACCCAAAGACGATGATTCTCGGCATGTACAGATTTCACCCATAAACTGAATGGATGGACCTAATAAATTCCACTGGGTATTATCTACTTACAAGCGTGCTTGCAAAACAATGACCTAAATTTAAGTCAAACGTCGCAACCGTTACACCAACGATGGTTTCGGCAATATAGATAAAAGACCCACTCATAAAAGCATTTTAACGTTTTTTTACACCTTAGATCAAAGAAATATCAAATACCCTCTAGGTGCCCAAACACCGTTGAACTTCTCTACTAATATCTGATGTTATCACAACGCATTTGACCGCCCCTGATAAAAGCAATAATCGGATTAGCAAGAGAAGCATATGCGTGCCAAGATGAAATGATTCAGGGGGCGTAATGTCTATAGCGTAATACTGGTATTGTATTGTCAACAAAATTAATGGAGGTGTCCTATCGAAGCAAGGCGTAAGGTTCCTTAAAAAGTACTTCGTGTACCGGCAGTGCAATCTAACCAAATCAGTCACTCCAACACCGCGACTTCATTTCATGTGTGGCTCTTATGACAACGGTGAAAGGTGTTCGACCGGTTAAGAGGCAACCCATTGTTGATTTGGCCTGGTTAATTCAATATGGCCACAGGATCCGAACTGCATCAGTACCACAACGCTGCCGTAGTTAGCCGGTTAAACTGCAACAAACGTAACAAAACAATACGATACTTCTATTAAAGCCGGTATATTTCAGCGTCTCCTGGACTTAGATGCAGCGCCCTACCGAGAATGATGAATTTTCTTCTGGAAAATGCATGCAATCTATGTTTTCATTTGTTTGGCAAATAAGTATCAACGGGTATTTCTAAATAGACCAAGGACCCTGCCCGAGCAAGTTTCAACTAGACTCTCGGTTCGAGAGGTCAAGGTAAAAATTGAGCGTGGGGTCTGTATGACGGAAATCGTTCTCTCGGAAACGAATCCCATTATAGCGAGCGATGTGTTGTTAGCTGTATGTATCGTCTGTAATATGTAACAGATGGTAAACACATTCTGATTATAGTCGTTACACGTATTGATCGTAGCGGCAGACATCCTTGTCGCGCCTTGCCTCGGTTTTGGAGCGAGATGAAGTGGGTCGACGGGAGGGCTGGGCTGGTCGTGCGAATTGGGTTTTACACTTCTATTGCCAATTAATATCTTTAAAAAGTATTGTCTGAGATTGGTGGTCATTTTCAATACCGATAAGCGTTTGAGTTTCATATGCACGTATTCAAATTTAATCTTCTCAGCTAACCAAAGTACGGAAAAGCGCAACTCCTATGACTACTGCACGCACTTAACAAACCGAGCGCGACCAGCGACGCCTCCAGCACCCACAACAAACCCATTTTGACGTGGGTGATTACGTGTTAAGGTGAAGGGTGAACCATAAGCACCGAAATAAGCTACTATTGTTTTAGGCTGGCCCGTACCAGACTGCACGGGCGGACGTGAACTCTTTCGCTGCACGGCACCTCGTGATGGGGGCGTAGACAGACTTCCACACACCGCGTTTAAAGCCAGATGCAGACAGCTCACTGCAAACCACGGCAGAGATACATGAACACGTACCTATAAAAGGCCAAATCCTTACCGTTAATGAGCTCCTAGACTACAGTTGGATTCTCAAAAGAAGGGCGCAGGTGTTATAGTGAGCTGTAAAGACGCGGAGCCCTTTGAAGACTATTGGACATTCTAGATAAGAACATATTGGTACATCTAAAGCGGTTTGCGGTCTCGTGTTACAAACGCCATGTCGGCGCACTTACCAAGTAGTACAGGTTCCTGGTTTGTCCGAATTTCTCAAAGGTTACAGGCAAGTTTAACAATCTGATTCTGATTCTGAAGATGCGTCACAAAACGTGGATGCTGGGAGGAGTAAATCTTCTGGAATGAGCATCTGGGATGGCAAGTGTTGGTACCTTCACGAGTGCGTTTGCAGGGTCCACAGCAGCACCGTGAACGAGAATAACCTTATGAATCGCGTCCATGAAGCCTCGAATGGGTGTGGAGCGGATAATAAAGCGGCGCTTAACAAGAAACCAAAACTAAATAGAGGTGCAGGACAAGCCATCAAATGATGTAAAAGCGAGACGTTTATGAAAACGCTATTCCAGTGCTCCCGATAGCTAAAGTATTTTCTCAATAGGGGGTTGCTTCTTATAGTTTGAGCCACGACCATGAGAAGGAGTATGCGGATGCAAAGGACAGAAGCAATGTGGAACGGGTTGAGGCCGGAGACCTAGTATTATTAAATGACATTAACCTACAACATACCGCTACAGTTGGACCTCCGACGTTAGCATTGTCAACATTATCTAAAAGGTCCTATTTTTATTTATGGAAACAGAAACCTTTGTTGTAATGATACACTTTCTAGAAAAGTTTTTTATATTGATTAGTTTAGGTATTACATGCAAGTAATGCAAAAAAAACAAAGCGCTTGTTAAATTAACGAGTTGTGTGCACCATCCATTAGTATGGGTTTGGGAACCCTTGAAGCATTTTTGATGTGCACCTGTCCTCTTTGTCCGTACATTGCGCACCAAACCAAGCTGAAAACCGATTCCTTTCTGCACCACGACTTCGTGCCACACGATCGCCCGGCCCAATCTACACCAACGGTCCTGTGACACCCGTGCCGCAACTAAGCAAACGAGAGATCATTAGAGGTTTTTACTCCCAATTTGTTTGTTTTAATCCATTTATAGACAACTTGGAAATCCTTCGCTTTCGTGATGAGCTTGTTCATTAGTATACTAACTCTGCGCAACCGAGCGTAAGAAACTTGGATGCTTTACACCACAAACAAACGTGGCATCAGCAAGCATAGTTGTCCAATTCGACATTGCTATCAAGCTTGTCAGTGGAAGAACTTGACTGACCAGCGATCGATGCGGTGGCTAAGGGTATGTGCTGTCCGGGCTGCAGCTTGCAGAAGTATTTCTTAAAATGCATTCGTTTCCGATCGTCCAGAAGCATTTTGTTATAGTCCCTAAATCTACAATGCCTTCGTCCCTGTGTTTTACCCACAACTCCAGAAATTCGATAATCCACCTTTGACCACTTTCGAGAACAAATAGACCGCGACATGATTGGAAGTGCCTATCGGCTTTGATGAGTTTGTACATCTGATTGAGCCTCGCATATCTCATAGGTAATCGTTAACACAGGGAGAAATATTGGATAGCGCCTCAATTCCTCCCAGTACCCGCGGGTTACACAACTACATACGATGACTCAAACCGAAGCACATGCCGACTCCAATAGTTCCGATAGTATTTTGAAGTGTCAACGGTTCTCCTTATAACGATAATCGCCGCCTCACCAATCAAGACAGTGCGTCTTCAAGAACAACCGCCATGAACTTGATGATCATGTGGGATTAACGCCTCGACTGGATGCGGTTTATAAGCGCAGCAGTAAGAGGGCAATCACGTTTTTAGCATGGCTAAAACCTAACCATCCGTCATTTCTCGCAGAATCATCCCTCAAACGAGTTTCCCAAAATCAGGGATATCAGCACAAATTGGAATTGGGTTAGCGGTGAGATACCAAGTCCGTAATGCTCTTGAAACACGTTGCTGCCTCTTGTGTTGCCTCTTCGTTCCCAACGAAACGGAGCTAATAGGTTTTCTTATCTATCAAACGAGGTTTCATCACAAAAGCATACGGGCTGATCATAAAGCTCTCCACAAACGCGAAAAGCTTCTCACTGGAATACCGATCATTTTAGTGAGTCCATTAACTCGTTTTAAAATCTTAGAGCTTTCACAGCCTATATTTATCGCGCAGTATCGTATTACGAAGCAACCAGCATATTAATTCTTAAAGTACAGCACATGTCATCCGTCATACACTTGTCAGGTTACTCCATGCTGTACGAACGATGTAACATTGCTGGTATTTGAAGATAACATTCTTGTCGCGGTTCTAATCCAGTGTGTGTTCCTATTCGAGACTACAGTATATCCAAGTGTCCGCTATCTACTTTTTTGCCAAGATGGATCTGGTAGCGCGTATCAGAAGTCGATCAAGTTAGAAAAGGGGCTTCGGTGCAGGGGTGGGCGAAGTAACAATTTCGTGACTAGATACTCTTGACGATGTTTAACTTTACTTTAGAAACTCGAGTCAATGAATCATCTTAGGAGGCATTATACCCTGTTCATAAACTAGAAAGGCTTCCGAAAATCCTTAACCACGAACGGGTAAAACGCGTTCAGCAATTGTTGTATTAGATTGTCGATCTTTCAACGGCTTATGCAGCACCATAAGGGCACCTCGGTGCCAACGTTTAGACCATTTGGGCTGGGTATGCTACAAACTATAAACCCGTGCGTGGTGCCCGCGAAGCAGGGCCGCACAGTATTTACAAAGGCCGGCCCAGCACCGAGCTCGCCAGCGAGCCGAACTCGTACTCTTTAGTACATCCTATCTTCCAATCGCGAGCGAAGCGAGCCGCTGGGGCGCCGAAGGGCGGCCAGACAAGGGAAGCGAAGCGCGGCTGGTTACCTTAATAATTCCCTCAAAAGTCAGCATGCGCAGAAACGTGTCTTATCCTTTACTCAGAATTCAGTATATTACTCAGAAGTGAGGACTTTCCAGGATTACTCAGAAGTCAGAAAAAGTTCCTCAAAGGTAAGTAGCACCCGTCGAAACTACTGTAAAACATTTATAGAATTCTCAATAGACACGCCTCTCAAATTAAACCCCATGTAGTGGTCAGATTCAATCTCACAGCATCACCCACTTACAGAGCCCCACCCCCTCAAACACTACCCTATCTGTTTCTAGGCTGCGTCCAATCAAGAAGAAAAGCAATATAGACTATGATGAAATATTCGGCATGACAAAATGGCATCCTAAATTGTACGCTTGGTAACGCGCGTCGGGAGGCCATGTGCTGCCGCGACAATGACGGTGACATGGACCTCCTGCATGGCGTGTGGGCCGGCACGCAAGCAGCACCCAACGCCGAAGGTCGTCGCGCCGTATGGGCTTCGACGGTGGTTGTGCGTATTGGCACTAACCAACTAAAATATCCGGTACAAAGAAAGAACGGAAATACACATGATAATACGGGAAAACTTATTCAGATGGAAACCTGAGGACACTGATTAGTTGCCTGTTAAAGACTGTAATTTATCGTTTTTTATAATAGCCAGTAGTAGGTGTGATCGCACGAAAACGTTTCAGCTTCGCGGTGCCTCCGCCACGCAGTGTTTTTAAGTGCTGCCTTAAGTGGTCCCATGACACCGACATCCAGCGGCTGGCAAAATGTTGTGCTGTTTGATGGAAATGGAATGACAGTAGCACTAGCCTTTTCGGCTACAAGGCGCTGTCCTTGCTCCGATACATGACAAGCAAAAGTGTCAAGGAGAAGGACAGTTGGTTGATCCATTTCATGTTTAAATAGTTTTTCTACATACAGCTTCCAAACTCTCTTGTCCATCCATCCATGCACCAGAACAGCGTAAAGTGGCCTGGCGGGTACCTCGGACAAAAAAGAATCGGCAGTTACAAACCATCAAATTATATTTAAGAAAATCCAAAAATATACAATAAATAAATAAATCTGGCAATACAACTTACCGTCATCCCGCGCCGTATGAACTGTTGCTGTGCGGCCTGCGCGTTTGTTTGCACCTAGAATTCGCCAAGTCCTTGCGCTCCTTGAGTGCTCAGCTTTTTGTCAGTGCTATGACGAGCAAAATGTCTGTACCGTTGGCATTTTAAATGGCGCCTCCTTAAAATTTCCGCACTTTGGCAAACCGAACTGAGCTCGCAGTTTATTCGGTTCTTGGTGCTCTGATTTAGCGGTCTGTGCGTTTTGAAACGAATCCATAGCTAAACCATGAATAGTTGTAAAAATATAAAAAAAAATGTTATCTCAGAGAATCGTAGGCGGGCCGTCGGCTTCCCGACCATGGTGTAGTCTGCTGGGGGCTTCTGGCGGCGCAACGCTGGTAATGTCTACGGCGTAGGGGCGCTATGCTACGACTATGGTGGCCCACCGATAAGACACTAAGTTTTTGTATGTAAGAGATGAACGATTTATGATTAGGTGTCGTTGGCTGCGCAGCATACGCTCAGACTCCCAAGAAGCCCACACAACGTGTCCGCGCTTCAACCAATTTCAACTCAGGTGCTCTTCATGATTTCTAGTGCAAGTCCTCGAGCTTTGAATGTACAACCTCGTTCGGAGCAGCAGCTAAAAGCAGCAAGCCTAGTATCTACGACGCATATATCCTACCAAAGCTATGAAAACCGGATGTCCAAGAGGATACCGCAAAGGTCTCCTCGCTGCTTGGATAAGGACGGATGCCTAAATCTCAGTGCGAGCACTCCATTGGACTTCACAAGCTCCACTGTAGCTCACAGCCCGGCGAAGAAGAACGGCCCGACAAAATTCTCGCTACAGAGGTATCCACGGTAATCAGGCTGATGTACCGAGGCAAGAATCTGCCAGTTCAGACGAGTTACTGTTCGACTCGATTGGAGCCTGATGAGGGGTATAACAAACACAAAGGTTGCGGAAAAGGCGGCCAATAACTGTCATTCAGCAGCAAGAAAGAAACCGCTTAGCTACACCACATTTACGTCGCGCCGAGAATGCTGGATTTGCGCATCTGTACTTGTGCACACATTGAAATACCATGGGACGCGCTAACGACGTATTAAACGACTATGTGGAGTCGCTCTCGGTGAAAAACGGTTGTGTTGAAATCTTGTTGCGCAAGACAAAATTTAAACAGAATGGAATGAAGCCAGACGAAGTCCGTCATGTGTACGCTAACCCATGATATTCCGCTACCTGGCCTTGGACATTTATCCAGCATGCCGCCCAACCCATGGGCTTGGATCACTGTTTCCCAGAGAAGGACAGAAGACCTTGTTTCGCTCTGTCATTTCTGATACTGTGAAAGCAAATAATATTGACACCCATTCTGTACGCAAAGGTGCCGCAACTTTTGCGTGTTTATGAGCGATAGGGGTCCATCAATCGCAAGTGTATTTCGTCGTTGTGACTGGAGTCTTGGGGGCGTTGTGGATGGCTATTTGCACTGCGAAGTAGCCGGTGATTACTTGTTAAGTCGCGTTTGATCCAGGCTTCTATGAACTTAGAGGATTTGCTGCGGTGCCGCCTTATTTTGGGAATCTAGATGATGCAATTGTGGATGAATGCGTGAGGTATAGTTTCCAGCTCTTTCATCAGTGCTAGTGCTGAGACCATTGCTTCGTTTGTGCTGAGCCTCGCTAGCATATCACTCCGAATATCTCATTAAGCACCCCGTCCACTGTTTGCTACTACAATTTTTCGATGTGGCCAGGATCGCAAGAAACTGAAGGCAAAAGTAGCAATATACGAAAGTCTTTGGATGCCATCGACAAACATATTACTATCTGCAAGGATAGCAGAACTGAAGAGATCTGTGGCAAATCTAACGCACAAATTAACCAGTCATTTACACAAGTAACGTGGTGATGAATTGCCGCTAGTCCCGGCGCACAGATCCAACTCGCGATGAGCCTCTAGCAGCTGGAGGATTAGCATCCCAATTAGATGGACTACGGCTGGATGCAGACGTGTGGCGTGGTTTGACCAGATTGTGGCACCCGTGAGCCAGTTGGATCTAGAAATATCCAGTGGCGTGCCGGAAGTCGTCAAAATCTGGACGAACTGGTAGTCAACAGAGTCACCATCGGCCCCACCCCCGTAGATTGCGCCGACACCTGCTCCGTTTGCATTTCCCCGATCGACATGTCATTCGTCGACGAACCGGCTAGAAGCTCAAACATATTGTCATGAAAGACGTGATTCTGGCCGGTACTTTGCTCGGAAACACTCGCCTTGGCGGTAACCACTTCCTTGAAGCATACAACGACGAGAATATCCGGCAACACAAAAAAATCCGGCAGCCCAAAGTGGTATTTACAGCTCACTATAGGTTGGCCAAAAGTTTTCTTAGTCAGTCAAGTGGAATAGTTTATGGAATGCTAGAGCCAACCAGCGACAGTAATCCAAAGGATGGCTCTCACAAAACATGCCGCAGGGTGTGAATTCTTTCGTAGCTGCTCCACCAAAAGTGGCACGGTCTACAATCGGCTGGCACGATGGGAACTGAGGAGGCTGCGCGGAAGCTAAATATTCCTCGCGGGACCGTTCACGACTGGATCAAGCAAGTTAGCAAGATTCGCAAGGCCAAGCAAAACGCGGGGTCCAAGACGTTAAAAGATCAGGAACAGAAAGAAAATTTCATTAAAAAGCGTTCCTCGGCTGCTAACAGACACGAAGAACACTCGACGTGATGAGCGGTACGTTTGCGCAATGGCTTGGTTTGGGTGTACTGACTCTAATTATTTTGCTCCAACACGTTAAGATTTTGTCTAGACCACGTATTAAATTACGTGTGGAAGCTGAATCCGGTATGGATAGCTGCTTACATTGTCAAAAAAGGGCCTTGGTGGTATTGTGCTCGGGTGTATGGCTTAGCGCATTGTTAAACGGTAATTTCGATTTTATTAATTGAATAATAATTATTGATAACGGATCTCCAACCTATTTTATGGTGATTTTCCACTACAGCGTGAGAAAGGACAGTACCATTTCCCCATTTCCATTGTCATCAAAAAGTGCTTTTTGTACTGTCCGCTGCACATCCCTGAATAATATGCACCTGCACACATGTATTCATCACTTAGGTCTTCGCCGTTTTGTTGGCGATTCTTTCGTAGTTTTTTTTTCTGGTTGGTACTCCTTCCTAATAGCGCCAGGGTTCATGTGTTGTGCTCCTTCGCTAATCAATCTCACCAGAGTAGGAATTGCAGTGCCATTGATATTACGCGCCCGGTTGCCAGATTGAGGCTGGATTGGTAGGCTAGATACCCCAATGTGGTAAGCTCGAACCACCTCATTTTCTGTCATGCTTTGAATATCGCACGCCCCATCTTTTTTTTCTACAGCATCAGAAATGTGCCTCATCAAACCTCTCCATGCCAAAACGTGTCTTCGCTTTGGTCGCTTTGTCAAGTCCGTGTCATGGAAATCGCATGACTGCAATAGCTGAATAGGAGGAAAACCGAGTCTATTTTCGCCAAGCCACCATATTTTCTACGCCGAATGGGGGCTAATAACTTCAGGAAGTACAAAAGAGACTGGAACAGGGAGGAAGCGATCACCCCAGCAAAATGCCTTCGTTTGTGTGTGCAAGGCACTTAGAAGGCATTGAGGCTCCTTTAAAAGGGTCGCATGCCGAGCTTCAGAATGCTCAGGTGGCAAGACAACGCTCCGTGACAGCCTCGTGGTTGGTGTCACGATAGTAACACCACACGCTGCGCCGAAAGTAGTAACGAGTAGTGCATCACGTTCGCCGGTCGCCGGTTGCCATTCTGACTGGGTTGGAGGTTGGTCTGGAGGTTGGGATGGGGGCAGAAATTGCGATCCTATTTGAAGCAGAGTCGCAGCAGCATTTGACGCAGCTGTAGTTTCCACTGGTTCGTTCTAGGTATCGATTTCGGCTCTCAGCTGTAGCCCATACGTTACAGTTGAGCTGATCAACAGATTAAAAACATCGTTTTATGTCGACAAGAAGTGGAGTAAAACGGGCGTGTATGCTTGAATGTGAGCAAGTGTAGAATTCTCTATTCGCGGTGCGCGGTTCCCTGCCGACCTGCGCACAGCAGGTGTCGCTGGGCAATCTCGTCGACGATGCACTCGCTAGTCGCAGCTCCTGAGCTCGAGAAGAAGACGCAATGTTGTCCTGCACGAAATTTTAAGGCATCGCGGCCCGAAGGGGGGGGTTCTCCCTGAACAACCTAAACTGTCAAAATGGGTGCGTCTGGCCATATTGCTATACTTCGGCGAGCAGGAATTTTGAGCGTCGAGGTCGCTTGGCTTGTAGGACGAAGCCTTTTTGTTCTGCGTGGACACTCACCGCATCTGCAAGTCTAGATAAGATGCCGTATGTTTCTCTTATTTTGACATCGCAAGTTTAAACTTAAAATATATTTCTTTTTTTCTTCTGCAACAGCTTCTGGCGGCGTTAATCATTGTGATCGACAAGTAATTATCAGTTCTATTTCCAAGTTTTGCAATTTTTATAATTTAATTAGTTTATTTGAAAGTGCAATAAATTCAGTAATCCCGTCGTTTTTATTTCCAATATCTGCACTTTTTCCAATAAAATAGGAAAATAGTTTCAAAAAAAAGTGTTGTCGAAAATAGTCATTCTCCAGAATTTGTCGGACATTGTACCCATCAGTATGGTTATTACAGGACACCGTGTCCTGAATTTTCCAAATGAAAAGGCGTAATCAACTAAATAATAGGGACTCACTATACCCGGGAGGCAATGACTCTTAGACGGAGTTTGAGGGACGGACGAGGGATCGTACTTAACAGATACATGAAAGAGTGTGTGTACAGTGTGAGCAGTTGCTTTTGATTAGCATGCAACACTTTGAAAGGCACATGTATCGCTGTCCTAACAGGAAGTAATCGACTGCCGCACCCTCTTTGCTGCGCGTAGTTCACTAACAATCGTACGCCAGAGGAGCTGTCCACGACGGCGTTTCCTCGCTTTCGACGTCGTTGTTGGGAGCTGAACAGCACTGCTGCATTCGTTGAACACTTCCTCTGCTTCACTAGTGCTCAGATTTGCATACTTCAACCCCAACTCAGCAGCTCGCTTCTTGATAGCTCTGTTGAGATAGGCAAAATCACTTAGTCTCTTCCTGGCGTTCCTACTCGCTAGTTGTCAGGGTTCAACGAGCCGAAGTGGGGGTATATGCGCACCCGGGGAGCCACACTGCCAAAGCATCCACGCTTGGTATACTGTGCACTCCGGAATAGTAAAAGATGAAGGTATGCTATCGAACTGTTCACTCCATTGCTGTAAATTCACAAGTTGCTCGTTGGTTGATGGAGGTTGGTCGGTAGGTTGGTCAACTATTGAAGACGACTAACCATCGCTGTAACTCCCGCTGAATCCAGGCACCTCATGATCATGTCGTTTTGGCCATTATAAGTAACGGTACCAGCACCAATAGCCCGGCGCTCGAGCTCATCGACAATATCTTTCACGATAGCCATCCGTGTGGAATCAATTTTGTCCAATGCTTGTAATATATTCTGCTATAAGGAGGCTATGTTGAAGAGGATAGCAACGTGAGGAGGGACGCCAGTTGGTCTAAGAGGACGCTTGGAGCGTTCCTCCTTGTAGCCGATAGGCCAGCTCAGTAAGCATTGTGTTCGTGGCGAACAGCGGGGTGTGGGATAAGCCGTGCGAAGCTGGGAGTGCTTCCGTCAAATACTCGCGGTGGCACACTAAAGAAGCCAGCGCACACTCGACGATGTATATAATGCTGGTTGGGGCACCCGGAAATACGATTGATATTGCCCGCTCAACTTGGTCATCACGGCAACCAAAATGAGGAGGAAGGCATGCAAAGGTGAGCGAATCTGGTGGTAGGCCAGTTAACGTTCTTCCAACATGCATATCACCTGCTGCCTCGTAACGTAAGTAAAGTAAATTTCTGAACTCCACCTGGCGACGAACCGGCTCGCAGATTTACTGCAGTAGACGAGGGACATGCAGTGGAACCGGACGAATGAAAAGTAGCGGCGCCTTTGCGGAGGGAGTGAGTGCTATCTCATGTGGTTTTACAGCTCGTCTCTTGAGTTCATCCGAGACATTATCCAGGTTTAGTATGCGCCCCAATTGCTAGCGAAAGCGATCGTATTGGCTTCCTCCTGGAAAAGCCGGCCATTGGATTGATCGAAAGTAAATATGATCCAGTAAATACCTAACGCAAGAATTGGGCAAACAGCAGGCTCCAGTGGGTTGGCATACACATGCCGCGGATCACGTGGTCTATCTCCAGCTTGGTCGTTCTTCATGTGCGAAAAGTATATGCACAGAGCGGCATCTCTCCATTCCATGTGCTCCATTAAGATTCCGAAAGCATTAGCCGAACGACACATTAAGTTCCACGCGATAATCATGTATGTACGTGCGAAAACCATATCCATCGAGGTGTCAGTCAGCATGGCAGAGCAAAGGAACCTGTAGAGATCGAATGGCAGCGGATCTTTGCCGACCTTCATGGGTTGTCCTGCTCCGGCCGCAGTTTCCGCTGCGATAGTTCTTTTAAGACCCTTAAAATGATCTGCAAGCCCCCGCTCCAGTGTCTTCAACATGCCCTCTTTGTACATTCGGAACAGGTTGAAGAGAGCAGCGCGATGCGTGATTAATGCGAAGAAACTGAGCTTAGCGCCAACAGTAGTACGCTGTGTGAGCAACCAAGCCACAAAATATTCAGCTCGCAATTCTTGAAAATGCAACGGGGCTGAGTGATATCACCATCGAGCGCTTGTGAGACAGCATTCCGCAGCAGCTTCTGGTCGCTAGGAAGTATTTCAAAAGCAGCGACGCTAGGAGCGCTTGGTGGCGTGGTAGAACTCTCGTGATTCAATACAAGTTCGGTGACATGGCGCAAGAACGCTGGTTGAAGTAGTGTGGATCGAGTAGTGAAAAGCCAAACGAGGAAGCACGCATAGGAGTTCCGGTAGACCGAACGCGATCGCGCACAAACTGTATTTGCATAGATTTCTGCAGCGCGAGCGTGTAGCTGTCGCAACTGGTCGCTTGTTTCCGAGGAATCCGCCATCCCTTTAAGTCTTGCAAAATCTGATTGTGAGCACGAGTTACATAGGTTCGCATCGCGACCCTTCAGCGACGAAACCTTGCTTTCCCGGAAAATGGGGGACCGCTGTTCCTCGAAACGACGCTTAGAGCGTCTCATATCCGTCGAAATCCGGAGAATGCTGATTTCCACCAATTTTGCAGGACAAGTTGCCCTGTCGAACTTGCATACAAAAATGTTAACAACTGACCAAGTTACTATTATTCTCGCATTCACACATTATACTGAGCTGCGTGCGTATTATAATATATATGACATTATGGATTTATGGTAGGCCACAGGAGTGCCGCCACCATTTTCAGAACCACATCCAGTAGCTATAACTCTGTTTGAGGTGACATTTACATTGTCGATCGATGTGAGCCTGCTAATTGAGCAGTCAGTGCAGGAAAGACTAATGAGCTACAGTACTGTAGCACTGAACAAGTATTTGAAGTAGTGCACGTCTCACCACGCTCGGCGAAACGCAGCAGTACACAATAGTGCCTGGATGCGGCAATGCTGGTATGGAATGTAGAATAATTGGAATGCTTTTAGATTTAGACACCAGCATGCTCATTCCTATTACATACCGCACAATGAACTGAAAAAGCACCTTCACAAGCTGAGCACTCATGTCTTCGTCCAGCTGCACCAGTGGCGGCTCGACGACTCAGCGTTCAATGTATGTCGCTAACCTTTACCATCTTTGTACCGCTGCGCATGGTATCGACTCGTAGCCACCATAAAAATGTATGCTAGGAGCGCTGGTGGGCCACCGCCTACTGGGATGGCTAGTCAACCGTTTCAAGCACGACTACCATAAATGAACAGCAGTGGTTCAGACGCTCATCGTGTACAGTAAAAGTCTATGGGAGGCGCAAAATAAATGATCTCGGGTTGCAGAGCGTTACGAGGAGCACAGGTGCGTGTGAAAATAGCGTTGGTACCCTGCCGGCAATGCTGATTCATAGTGATGTCAGCGTACAGTAACCAAGCAGACTGTTGGCAAAAACGCAGAGTCCGTTATTGGCTCAAACAAATATCATTCGACTCTCTGATTGGTGAAAAATTGCTCATTATCCTGTCCTGTATTTGTCCTGCAAAATCCGTCTAACAATCAATTCTATTTTCAAGTTTTGCACCTTATTTCAATAAAATCAATTAAGTTGAAGATAGTTTCAATAAATAATGTTCTCAAAAAGGGCATAATTGTTTTTTTGGGCAAACGAAGATTTTCCATTGGACAAAACAGATTGCACACAGAAAGCAATTCCATTGGCCAAAACAGATTGGACACGACATTGAAGACATTGCGGAATCGCTTCTCATTGGTCAGAGCCGAAGTACCTTCTGATTTGCTGAAAATGAGACGTGCTCCTCATTGGTCAATACTCCTGTCTAGCCATCATCACGGAGAGTCATGGAATGCGCTGGGCAGCGTTGTTAAACCCCTTCTTTTTACGGAAAGAGGGGCGGGTAAATATATTTGTACGGGTGGGTGGGTAAAAAGGCAGCTATAATACAATTTGGCTGAAAAATCCAAACGACTGGTTCGTGAAGACCTACCGCCGTGTCCAATACCCTATCATGGAGATCCAAAGGCGGCATACTTTCACTCACTTCGGATTTTGATCCTTACCCCCCCCCCCCCCCCAAACCTCCGCTCTCCAGCTGCAACCCCCGGTCCACTACGATAAGCTCTTCTTCAGCGCCCTCGGCAACCTCCACGCCTTCGGGTCCCACGCTACCAGGTGTAGGTAGACCCTCCGTCAACTTTCCGCCGCGGTAGCCGGCCTCAAGATCCCATCTGGGATGAAGTTCTCGTTGAGGATGGCATCGTTTCGTGTCTAAAGTGCGAGAAGATCATCCACACGTCCGGAAAGACTCACGTCGAACGGGTTCGCTACCACTTCACCAAGAACTGTGTTAAACGCCTCAACACTCCCCTCATTACGTCGGTCTTTCGCCCGGCCATGACTCCGGCGAAAATTCGCGAGTTCCAGAAGCCTTTCGCCATGTGGTTCTACTCTACGGGAATGGCATTCAATAAGGCATCGCATCACTCTCTGGTTACTGCGCTGCGCCTCCTGACTCCATCGGATATTGTTCCGACGAGGCAACACCTGGCCGGTAGCCTTCTCGACAACTGTTACGAAGACTTCTGCTCAAAGATAATGCTCAAGATCGCCAACAGACGCTGCACTCTGTTCACCGACTCGTGGACCGACACCAACGGTAAGGCGGTGATAAACTACGTCTTGATCTTCGAGGACATGACGGTGTTTTTCGAATCTGTGTATACAGGCTCAGATTCGCATGACGCACCGTACTTGGCTTCGGATATTGAGCGCGCGATGGCCAAGCTTCCGTTCGTGACAGTGGCTGCTGTGGTGACGGACAACACCGCCACAAACCAGTTGGTCTGGTCGAAGCTGCAGCAAAAGTACCCCAGGGTGTTCTTCCACGGATGCATTTCCACGCGATGCATCTGGTGGTGAAAGATCTCGTACAGCATCTGGCTTGGTTGGGAAAGCTCAAGGAAAACTGCAGTAAGCTGGTGCGCTTTTTCAAGAAGAACCAGCAGCTGTGGTTTGATCTCAAGCGACTCCAGCACATGGAAGGAGTGACAACCCTCTTTTTTTCCGGTCGACACGCGTTGGGGAACGATTGAAGGATGCTTCGCGTCGGTTTACAAGTCGGAGAAGACCTTTGACGCTTTCGTCACGTCACGAAATTTTCTCCGGGGACGCAACAAAGAACAAAAAGCAAAACGGCGACATGCCTACGACACTGTGGTTGCCAAGGATTTCGTAAAACAGCTGGAGAAGGCGCTCGCTATTCTCAGTGCGCTCTCTGCTTTCCTGAAGGCTTTCGAGAGAAATACGAAGCCACCATCCGATGTGTTTCGTATGTTCCTGGAGCTTCCCGAGGAGTACAGCGAACTGGCATCCCAGTCTCGGATCTCGGAAAGATCCGGCAATACTCAAGGACCGGTTCAACTTTATATATGGTGATGCTCACGGAGCGGCCAACTTACTGGACCCTCGCTACCTCGGCGAAGACATTGATGACGAAACGCGGGAGCAAGTTCGAAGTTTCGTCACTCAGTGGCACGGAGCCGACCATGAGGAAGCAGTGATGCTGGAGTTGCTTAAGTTTCGTGGGGCGTCGCTCCCTCAATTGGTTGAATTCAAGCTCAGTCGCAAGAAACAACTGTCAGTTCTCCAGTACTGGAACGGCCGCTCACAGTTTCCGCTATTGCGCGAAATTGCGCTAACTGTGTTTTCAGCCAGCTGCTCCAGTGCTGCAGCCGAGCAAATCTTCTCGGCGCACAAGTTTGTTCATTCTCAGGCCCGCAACCGCCTCCAAGGCGCCTCTGTCGAGAAGCTCGTATTCCTTTTCTTCAACGCGAAGAACTTCGATAGCGAGGAGATGGCCATCTACGAGATGATAGACGACTTAGCCGACGCCAGTGAGGAGGAAGCCGACGATAACGAGGACAGTGACTACGAGTATTACTAAGAGTAGATCTAGTACTGAGATCCGTATGGATCATACACCAGATAATCTGGTAATACACATGCCTTTCTGACTTGACTCGGTAGTAAGTGAAATGGGTCATTTAGAAATGCCAAAACAAAATTCCCAGAAACGTATGTGAAAAAGGCTCCGATACTTATCATCTACAAGTACAAAAGCACATATATATCGGTTGAATCTTTGCTTGTCACACTCTCCTTACAGCGTGATGAATTCTTTTAAATCGGTTGAAGTTGCCGTGATCCAAGCACGTTCATATGTACACTACGCGTAGCTTACTGTTGTCTTCCACGAAACATTTGCTTTCGTGGTAAACAGATTCAGACCAATGCACCTACAAATAGAGCAGCAACTCTAAATAACCAATGCGCCTACAAATAGAGCAACATCTCTTAATTATGAGATAATATTATTTGTTTTCGCGAGTTATTAATTACAAATAGCAAAATCAAAGCCTAAAATTCCATAAAACTTTTTTATTTATATAGTTTATTAAATGTTTAATATATAAATTAAAATTCCATAATTTTTTTTTTTTAAATGTTTAATATATAAATTAAAATTCCATAAAAATTTTTATTTATATAGTTTATTAAATGTTTAATATATAAATTATATATTTAGTTTATTAAGTGTTTAATTTATATATTAAACATTTAATAAACTATATAAATTAAAATTCCATAAATCTTTTTTAGTTAATAAACTATATAAATAAAAAAGATTTATGGAATCTTAGGCTTTATATATTAAACATTTAATAAACTATATAAATAAAAAAGATTTATGGAATTTTAGGCTTTGATTTTGTTATTTGTTTTTTTTTGTTATATATTTATATATGTTTAATATATAAATTAAACATTTAATAAACTATATAAATAAAAAAGATTTATGGAATGGACCCAGCGACTTCAAGCTCTTATGATTGAAGACGTACGCAGGTTGCTCAAAAACTACTCACATCACTTTTAAACTTCTCATCATCAGCCACAAGCATCACTGTAGTCATGGTCGCAATTAATCCACGCCAGCGCCACGCAGCAAGCTTCGAGCGCATTGGCGGCCGTTTTGCTGGACGACGCTTGCCAGCTGACAGGGATGACCAATATAGTGACAGCAGCGATAGTGACGGCGGCGATGCAAATTTTATTGTCCGTGGGGGCCACATAGGAGGTGAAGTCTCCAATGGAGAAGAGTTTGCGGTTAAGCGTTTGTGGGCAAAGCGGCGCATAAACGCGGTGGGTTTTTTCCTCGTTGAGTGGGAAGACTATGCGGAACTACAGTGGATACCACAAAAAGACATCTCGTGGTAAGCCAGCGCTGATTTTGAGCGCGAGTACGCGGAATCCGTGTGGGATCATCAGTCGACTAGCAGTCGCCGCCGCACGTTGAAGCGCCAGCGACTGACTCGGACCAGCCGTCTCATTCGCGGTAAGCATCAACCTACGAGTCCTTTATATTCAATTGCTAAAGCTGATTGTTTGGTTTTCTAGCGCGTGTGGCCCTGAGACGTCAGTTAGCCTGGTGCCTAGAGCAGGCGAAAACTGTTTCCCTGTTAATACGATTAACCTCTTTTTCCCATTATTTGACAGTTGGGGTGGGAGGGTTCCCCATTATTCCATTGTTCCATTAACCAAAAAAAACTTATTTACAACCCTGGCGCTGGGCGGCGGCGTTCGGGCTGCAGAACGAAGCTCTTGCGACACAACGCGAGTGTTATGAGCGTCTAAAGCAGCACATGGTGATCCAGATCGACGCGGCCGGTATTACCGACTTTCGCCAATGGCTCGACTTTTAGCAGTTCTTCAAGTTGGGGCCGATATTTCACGGACGAGACGCTGCTGGAGGAGATCAACACGGACCTGGAGCAACTCTACCCTGTAGGCAATGAAAGCTTCTTCCAGAACGAACTGTACTTGAGCACGCTGCGCCACGTGCTGTTCGTCTGGTGCCGATTGCATCCAGACGTAGCCTACCGCCAAGGCATGCAGACGTGGTGGCCGTAGTACTCTACGCCTTCTTACATACTCCCAAGAAGGTTAATACAGAGGAAGACCAGGTCATGAAGCTACCGGATCACGCTGAAGCGGACACTTTCTTAGTGTTTGAGGCTGTCATGCTGTTCCTCAAGCCGTTCTACGAGATCGTCAAGACGAGAAACGGCTCTGCAGGTAAGGATGACGGCGGAAATCGACTGTTTGCCAGTTTCTCGCTAAAAGAGAACGACAATGGCAATGGAATTTACAACGAGGGAGCGCAAAAGAAGCAGCCAACCCTGCATCGTCTGTGCCATCATTTCCAGTACGAACTGCTATAGCAGATAGACCCGCAGCTGTACTACCATTTGCAGAAAACTTGGAGATTGTCCCAAAGACGTATTGTTTGAGGTGGATTCGACTGCTGTTCGCACGCGAGTATGCGCTGCAGGATCTAATGTGGATGTGGGATGTCATGATTCTGGACGACAGTCGAGCGGGAGTTATTTATCCGGTGATCAACATGACTGAAAAATCTGACAGCGATCTATTGCAACTACCACAGCTGGTGAGTAAATGCGACGACGCAGCTTGGATTGGGTTCCCGCTACTCCGTTATCTCTGTGTCGCGAGATTGCTGCAATTGTCAGCGCACTTTCGCCAGTCTGATAGCACTGGCTGTCTACGTCTCCTCATGCGTGCGTATTAAGAGGAAGAGCTCGATGGCGCACATAATCGCGCTATCGAACTGGTAAAGTTTGCCAGGATTTTACAAAACCCAATGATCGAGGAAACACAAAATGGTGAAAACGAATCTGACGGAGTTTCGAGCTCAATGGAGGTTGTCCGTTTTCAAGAAGGTTCACTTGGTATTATCTTGACAGCAGGGGGCTTCATATGAAGATCGTCTAGCAGTGAAATCATTTACTCGAGATCCTACCACGAATGATGGGGTAGGTCAAGCCGAGGCGAGGAAAGATAACTTTCACACGTAGAAATCTGTCTACCACAATACCCATCTCCCACAATAGGCACGGACAGTGCAGTCTTCCTATGCCTTTCTGTTCCTGCCCGGCTTCGCACAGTGGGGTAGGTGCCGCCAGACCGGAGTGATGCGACAGCGTCACTGCCGATGATATACACATGTGATGCCCATGAGGTGGACGGAATGTGGTCTGAGTGTAGCGTAGGGATGTGGTGGTACATGTAACCACCGTACGCGCCACACCACACTCAAATCATCCATAAGCGGCACGGCACCACGGCACCTGCGGGTGAAGCACCTTTGCGAGCGCCTCCAGCAGACTGAATGCCGGGGCTAAGTGCGCTGGAACTCCCGACGGAGACACTACACGCCGGCGAGACTGTCGAGTACTACGTGCGTGTATTTGTCAGCGGCGACGCTAGAGGCCACCACGTTGCCGTCGTCACCTGCGTTGACGAGGCCCCAAATCTCGAGTTCCCGGTCTCCGTAGACATCTGCGACCCAATCCCACTGGGTGCGTTGGTGTTGACGCCTAATTGGTTGAGTTTTGTGACATTTGGTCGCCTTGAGTATGTTGAAAGTGGTAGTCGAGATGTTAATAGTTACGCCTGTGTGGCTCAGTGGTAGAGCATCTGTCTTGTAACAGAAGGTCCGCGGTTCAATCCCGGGCGGAGGCATGCCTTTTCCCGGACCCAAACGAGATTGAGGATGATAAACAAAATCAGCAAAACGTGCAGTAACAAAGTATTTCTTTTTTTAGGTCACGTGCAGCTTACATTCTGCTAATTTCAACATTTAAAAAAACTGCTACTTCGAATTCTTCTCCGCGTAGGGATTGTATGTTTACTTACCCACGCAGCACTCACGAGACGTTTTGTTCGGGCATTAGGAAGTGGCCATTTTATTAATTAAGCTCCCACGAAGCGTATTTGTTTGAGGAATCTTTCGAACAGACCGGAATGCATTTCTCAGTTGAAAGTAATACGGTGTGGGCAAGGAAACACATAAACTTACTTTGATTGACATATCCGCACATGTATTAAATGCATAGAACAAGTACAAATATGAAAAAGCCTACGTACGTACAAATACGCAGTCTCCAAGGTGCTGGGTCAGTTCAAACTCAGTGCCGGTCCAATTGCTTTTGGACGTCCAGCACCAGGCAGGGTAGCAACTCCTGAGTGTTTCCGTTTCTTTCTGCTAACCTGAATATCTCGCCCAGTGCTGTCCACGTGAGCAGTCACGCGGAGAGCATACTGCAGGTGCACGCACGACCCAAAGCAAAGCAATATCCGCACGGGCACCACTGACGGTCGACGTTAACTGGCCACCCGCCTGAAGGCTCCCCCTCCACTTCCGGTCGCGCGTAATTAAAGCCCAGTTGAGCTGTCACGGCGATGCCCTCCTCGCTGCGCTTGTTTGGCGCGACCTGAACTCGAGAAACCACATGCAACACTGCGTACCCTCCAGCACGCACGGTATCCACATTTTGACCTCCCGCCAGGCCAAGGAAGCGTCCACGTAACAACTCCCCCACTCTGCGTGCGAGGCTTGGGGATGGACAGACCCCGAACTCGAGCGCTCGCACACTGCTCTACTGATCTTGACAGCAGGCACTAAGCTCACGCAATAGAGACCCCATCTTAAGTCGTCTACGCACCGTGTAGTCACGCTTCAATAAAGCGTTAAAAGTCTCAGCCGGGTTGTTTGTAGAAGCAAACCCGATAGGTGTAGCAAACACTTGCCAAATCCTGAAGGGGCCTGAGAACCATTGCCCATACATGTACTTAGCGAATGGATGCAACCAGGTCTGGCGAAGCCATCGCTTCAAGATTCCACGCAGCATTTCCAAATAATCGATTTCGGAACGGGAGAAGTGTAGATCGTAGATATCGCGCAGTAACGAAGCTGTCACACCTGCGGAAAAACACTTAATGTGCTCTTGGACCTTCTTCATTACATGGAAGAAGCACATGAAGAACCGGTACGACGGGTTGTGCCCGAACACGGCGGCAAGCGCGTTGCACTGCGCCTTGTCGCCGTCCGCTATTGCGTATTGAACTGTGAGGTCTTTGTGTGTGATCCAGTAGTACAGTCGTCTCAAAGCCAATAGCGCAGCTTCAAAACAATGCTGTTTTTCTTGCGAGATGACAAAGAGGGCTACCACGTGGAATCTGCGTGATCTTTCGGATATCCCCACCACCAATACGGGATATTCGCATTGATTCATCTTGTACGTTGCGTCGGGGTGGAGAATGAAACTTTGAGGTGGCACCATCAGCCTTAGCATTAATGCCTTCGTCGTGAGACCCACAATGAAGGGTTTCTCGTCGGAGCCATTGCCGACAACGGGCTTGCTTCCGTTGTCCAGTTGCCAACCGAACGTAAACGCGTCCGTCATGGACTCGGTGCCATTGAACGCACGCTCGTGAACCCAGGCCCTCAGGTCCTCCACTCGGTCGTGGTTCTCCAGGTACGTGCGCGAGTAGTTGTTCACGAAATTCTGAACAGACTTCCGAGAGGGTAGGTCGTCCAATGGGGTACTGAATTTGCGCGAGAGCGCGTATCTAATTCGCATTGGGCGGAAGTGGTTGTCTGCGAACTCGCGGCAGTACGCCTTCTGAGTAGACGTCAGCTTCTTGCGCCTTGGGGATGTGGAGCTAGTGCTGTGCGTGCTATTCTCGAAGATCGATGCGTGCTCTGTCTCCAGGCACGTAACGATCTTCCCTCTCCAGGCGTATTTGAGGGTGCTAGCCTCGCTGTACGCCACGGAGCTGCAGGCAAGTAGGCGGTTGAGCATCTGGTGCTCCGCGTCCACGCAAAGGGTGCACGCCATCGCCTGGCTCTTCTCGACGTCGAACGACTTCATGCTCTCCAGCACCTCGTCGGCATCTGCGGCGTCGACGTGGAGGGCCCTCTCTTCCCAGGACACCCGCTTCGGCATGGTCACTCGGGTGGATCTGGAGCTCGGTCAGTCTCGTCCTGCAGACCTTAACTGATGTGATCCACACCGCCAACCACATCACCTCAAAACGAGTGCTGGTTGACTACTTACAACCTAGCCGCACCTCGTTTGCACACTGCCTGCGCGGTGCAAAGACTACACTACCTATTGTGCTGCAACAGCACTTTGCTGTGCAGACACGTGTTTATGGTGCCAGTCAGATCACACGGTGCCATGATTGCACTGTTGTGTGTCACTACATGGTGCTCAGCCGAGGCCAGTGGAAAAGTGCGTCTCGGGGACCTCCTGCAGTCGGTTAATGGCGTCCCAATTGTTGGTGTGATGACAGAAGAAGTAAAACGTCGTCTGCAGCTCATCAGCTGTCCAGTACACATTGGATTCTGTGGATGATTCTGAAGCCGTCGAAGCTTCAGATGCCGCGAGGTCCTCGCCGAGATCGGAAATCGGCTTTATCGGAGCTGGTTCTGCCTGTGATTTTGCCCGGAGAGTTGTGTTACGCCAACGTTGAGATGAGAATACAGCGGCTGGTATTCTCCCACGACGGATCATGTCTATCTCACTACATCAGCGGGAACCTGTTCATCACCAACTACCGATGTTTCTTCACGCGTCTGCTTGGTCATGGAGGCAGGTCCCCGTGCTCTATCGCCTCAATCGACCGCATCAACCCTCGTAATAATTCTACAACAGGCCCCACTACTGTATCGGTGGAGAATGCACAAGTTGCTCTTGATTTTGCTCCCGACGACTCATTTAAAGTCGTGATTCGCTGCAAGGATCTACAAGTAGCTCGGCTGACCATCGCTGACCAGAGCGAGTACAGCAAACTTGTCAAGTGTTTGAGCTTTTTGGCGTTCCCACAAAGATTACTGGATGCCTTTTGCTTCTGGTATTCGCCGACTGTGGCTCCGTCCGAAGATGTGCAATTTGACATTCGTCAGGAGTATAAACGTATCGGGTTGTTAACCTTTCCGGAACACCTGCGCTGTATCGACCAGTCCCCGCAGTATACACTTTGTGAGACATACCCTCGACACCTTATCGTGCCTGCCGATATTTCGGATCTTCGTCTCAAGGCAGCCACTGCGTTCCGAGCTCATCGAAGACTACCCGTGGTGAGCTGGATTTCATCGCAGTAATAGAGCCACAATCGTTCCGTCGAGCCAACCGCTGGTAGGCTAGAAATCTGCACGCAGTGGAGAAGGCGAGCTGCTTGTGACGCTGTCGTGTTCCAGTAACAAGAAAGCGTTCGGGCGCTATATGATCATGGATGCACGAAGTCAACTTGCTGCTGTGGGGAATAAGGCGTTGGGAAAAGGGACGGAGATCTCCAGTAACTATCGCGGTGCTAAGCTGATATTCATGAACGTTGAGAATATTCACGGGGTGAGGCAGTCGTATCTCGCTTTAGCTGCGGTTTTTGAGCCTAAAAAGAGTGTGAGCGAGGACACATCGAGCAGCTTTTACGGTCGCATCGACAGCTCTGGCTGGTTACGTTGGCGCATACGGTACACAATGGAATGTCCGTGTTAACACGTTGTAGCGATGGTTGGGATCGCACGGCACAGATGGTCGCGTTGGCCGAGTTGATGTTGGATCCGTATTATCGAACTCTGCGTGGGTTCCATGGTGTGCTTTCGGACACCAATTTGCTTTGAGGAGTGGCCACGCTCGAAGTGACGTCTCAAACGAGCAACGTTCGCTTGTGTTTCTGCTGTGGCTGGATTGTGTATGGCAATACATTCGCCAATATCCGACGGAATGCGAGTTCAACGAGAGTTTCCTGCTTATACTTGCCGACTACGTTTACTCGCGCAAATTTGACACGTTCATCTTTGATTGCGAACGTCAACGGCGAGTTCTAGTTACTTCTTCTTTGTTCTCCTTTGCATCTGACAGTATCTTCTTGCCCTATATTTTACAGGAAGGACTTTTTCGCTAAGCATCGAGTTTTCTCGATCTGGAGCGAGATCAACACCTAAAGCGAGCGCTTCACGAACCACATGTATGCACCCAGTGAGCAGCCCGCGGTGCTGTCCCCAGCACACTCTCCAAGAACATCAAGTGCGTACCGATGAAAGTTTCTTGTGGAGTTGTTCGTGCTAGAATATATTATTTTATATTGCAGACTTTGGAAGGGCTACTTCTGCCGCTGGGATCCGACCGTTATCCCTCCCGTCCCCGCTTTCCAGTGTTATTGACTGTGAATGGGCTCATCCTCGTAAAAGCAATGTGTACCCATGTCTTTCCTAATTCTAGTTTTAAATTTGTACTATCCTAAAATCTGAAACAGCTGTCATTTCAGAAGACCCTGAGAGGCGTCAGCAGCTATGGCGCTTCCTCCTCCACCGGCGCTGGCCGCTATCGCAGCCCCCTGGGTCTTGATGTTCATCTTCGTTGTCTGGGCGTTCTTCCGTGGGCTTAGCTGCTCGATTCCTCGTAGTTCTCGACCTTCTAAAGAGACCAAAAAAATTCGCGTGGGATTCCTACACCCTGACTTCGGTATCGGCGGTGCGGAGAACCTCGTGGTGAATGCTGCAGTGGCGCTGCAACAACGTGGGGCCCATGTCACCGTATTCACAGCCCATCACGACGTAAACCACTGCTTCGAAGAGACACGTGGCGATGGACCACTGGCCGCTCATGTGCGAGTACATGGCGACTGGCTTCCCCGTACGATTCTAGGCAAGCTCTACGCGTTCTGCGCAGTTGTACGCGTGCTATTCGTGACTCTGTGCATCGCGGTTTCATACATCAATGACATAGACGTGTTCGTGGTGGACCAAGTGTCGATCTCTATCCCGTTCCTGCGTGCTCTAGGCAAACCTGTGCTTTTCTACGGCCACTTCCCGGACAAGCTGCTCTGCATCCGCTCGGACTCGCCTTGGAAGCGTATGTACCGTGTACCACTGGACTATTTGGAGGAGATCACCACTGCTGCATCGGATATCATCGTTGCCAACAGCAAATTCTCTCGTGGAGTCTTCCAGGAGGTTTTCCCTCGTCTACGCTCGAAGAATCTGGGAATTCTTTACCCGCCAGTGGATGTTAAGGCTTACAAAGCTACCGCTGAGGCAGACGTACAGCGTGATTCGGGTCTGTTTGTGTCTTTGAACCGCTTTGAGCGTAAGAAGAACGTGGCGTTAGCTATTGAAGCGCTCGAGGAGCTGCGTACCAGACTGCCGAGTGACGAGTTCCTGCGTGTTAAGCTTATCGTGGCTGGAGGCTACGACCCGCTTAATACGGAGAACAAGGAGCATTTGATCGAACTGCAAGACGTAGTTACGAAACATGGTCTTAAGGAGCATGTGGAGTTCCGTACATCAGTTTTGAACTCCATGAAGCTCGAGCTACTGCGCAAGGCTCATGCTGTCCTTTACACACCCGACCGCGAGCACTTTGGCATCGTCCCGGTCGAAGCCATGGCATGCGGCACTCCCGTTATTGCAGTGAGTTCTGGCGGTCCGTTGGAGTCCATCGCCGACGGAGAGACTGGCTTCTTGTGCAAGCAGAAACCAGAGGCATTCGCTGAGGCCATGGCAGAGCTTTGTGGACCAAAGAACAGCATCCGAGTCGTCGAAATGGGCGCGAGTGGTAGACTTCGAGCCCAGAAACTGTTCTCCCTGGAAACTTTCGGCGACACTCTGCTCGATCTAGTGAACCAGGCTGTATACGGTGAAAAGGCAGCGTAGGTGTGTTACAATTTTCTAGCTGTAGTTTGGAATCGCCTTATAGAGTTTTTAGCCGACGCAAATGCTTAAAGTTATGAAGAGTGCACATAGTTAGCAGCCTCCGCAGAACAGCAACTTGCAGAAGCAAGCGAAGCCAGATTGGTGAGTACGGCGCTTACGGAATCGCTTGGAATAACTTGAAGACGAAGCGGATAGGGAACTCTCGGTTTCGCGGTACTGACTCACGTACTTCTGTAGCATTGGCGCGTTCTCGTAGTAGTGTCGCGAGTCGAAATGCGTAGGTCGTACACAGTCCCGATTCATCACTTCTTGTACGGGTAGAGTGCCCGAGTCAGCGTGACGAGCTTTGGGGTTTACTGCTGGTAGTTTGAGATAGCGACAAATGGAGTTGCATCGGTGCGACGAGAGGAACTTCTGGAAGCCTAGAACGCCGAGGTTTCCTTTGCCAAAGTCGTGGCCGTTGAGTGTATGGATCTGTGGGTCTGTGTACAGGTCCCCCACGCCTTGAATATCCACAGCTAGCAGTTCGTGATTCGAAGCTTCATATGTAAAGTGAGAAAAAGCCTGTGGGGTATTGCGTTCATCGTCGCTTACAGAGCCAAAGTTGTTGTTGTGCTTGCGGTATTCTCCAGGGATATAAGCCTCCACTGCGCATAACGCGCCATTCCGCTCGGGCAGCTCTAATACCCAAGCTGGGATAAACTCGACACGCTTGGGTGGAGTATACGAGTTGTACACTTGAGCGTAGTGTGCGCAATGAGCCTGCAGTTCGATGTCTCTAAAGTACGTCTGCGGGTCTTCGTCCGGGTCAATGGCCAGCTTGGCCACGTAGCTGCCAATATAGCAGCCACCATTGGACAAGCTCGCAGAGCTATCCGTGCTCAGATCTTGCAAGTGGTACACTATCCGGAGACTTCCCTTACTAAATGGCGTTTCGTCCAGATTGATAAACACCTGGTGACTGCTCCATTGTCGTGTGGAGTAATTGAACACGTGCTTAATAGCAAGTTCTGGGCTCATTTCCCGGAAATCGGGCGCGTGCGGAACAATTAGTGGCAAGCCTGCAAACAAGCGCCATACCTTCGTTTAAAACATGTTTTAAAGCTCTCTGATGCAATAAACCCCACCTTCTGTCCGTCGGAATGACATGCGTCTCCTCTGCGTGACTGTGTTTTGTGTACAAGACGCCGGCGCTAGCGATGAGAACGTGAGCTCATCCACAATGGCGCATTTGCGTCTGCACAGTCACATCGTCAATGTCCATATTAACCCCAACAGTCTTGCGTATATCTACACACCGTTCATACTCGTCCTCTGTGATGAATCCTTCGTCACAAAGTGCTCGGAGCGTCGATATCCTGGCCAAGATGCTGTCTTGCAAGTTTCCTGCGATTTCGCGAGTGCGTTCTAACTGCACGGAGCTGTCCTGACTGCTCCGGCGTCGGGTGGATCCCACACTCCACGCATATTGCTGTGACTCCTCGTCGCTGTCACTGTCACTGACACTCTGGCGCTCGCCAGCTTCCTGTTTGAACAGCTTGGCTTTGCGCTTTTCCGTAGGCGTGGCGGCCGATACTGTGTGGTAGAACCAACCACTGCCGTCTTTCACGCTCGCCTCCCCCGTCTGTTGGCCACAGGACGCACGACGCGGCTGCGGGGTCATTGACAGCACAGCGCCTTGTGCCGCCATATCTCTTAAAGGATCGCTGGCGAGACAACTGCGAACTGAGACTAACAGCAGCGGCTAAGATTATCTTTGCCTCTGCCACTTCAACGAGATGCGCCGTCGGCTCCAAGTCAGGAAATAAGTTAAGCAAAAATCCGCATTAAACATAAACTATATCGAAACTTACATCAAGCATAAATAAGTTATGTGAAGTTGAAGCGACAAGAATCTGAAACCGAAAAAAAATTAAACCTGGGGGAACTGGAGCTCCATGTACGGAATCGACTTCAACATGGGTTTTCGTCAACCGAGCGTCAGTGCAGAAATTACGTCGAAGGAAGCAATGACCGACCGTCCGGCGTTGGTCAGTGATACGTGCACCAAGGTCTCCGTTAGCGAGAATGATGCCACTTTCTTTATCCCGATGGCAGACGCGGTTCTGCCGGGCGAGTTCATGGTTGCTGCCCGCGTCAAATGTGCGCGTTTTGTTCCGCGCTGGGTATCTAAACGTCGATGGATTGTGCTCCGCGGCTCCAAGTCGCCAATTCTGAGCGTTTATCGCCACGATCCACGGCGTCCCGAGGACTGCGTTCCAGTTCGGATGCTGCTGCTTGGAGAGGATACCAGGATGCGAGTCGTGGGAGAGAAGCGGCTTGTGTTGGTAAGCTCCAGGGTGCGTAAGGACGACACGCTATCGCTGGAGTTCGACACTATTGAACAGCGTCAAGTAGTCTACGAGACGTTGAGTCGATGGGTGGCGCTTGCGGTGCTACTCCAACACCTGTCCATCCACGAGAGCATGGCAAAGAGCCCCAACTCGGCAGTCTACCTCTGTCACGACTACGACGACCCGAAGAAGCAGTTTGTGCTCAAACGCGTTCATCGGTCTCATGGCCACAGTGAACTCCATGTGACTGCTCGCATCATGGCGCTGAGTCGAGAAAACCCTGAACTGGAGCAGTGTCTGGCGCAGTATTTCTACTTGTTTGAAGATACCAAGGCCAGGTGCGTTACTGTCGTCATGAAATATTATCCTGGCGGTTCTTTGGCCGACCGAATCCATGAACGTGGGCCTCTACGCGAAGCAGTGGCTTGCAACATCTTGGTTTCGCTATGCCGAGCATTGCAACTGCTGCATGATAACCAAGTGCTGCACTTAGATGTCAAAGCTAGCAACATCCTGTTCGACGACGCACCGAGCGGCAACTTTAGCCATTTAAAGGTTGTGGATTTCGGAAGTGGAGCGAATATTGACAACTGCATAATTGGCGAGAAGATGGCAAACTCCGGGACTTATGGATGCATGGCTCCGGAACGTTTTGATGGTTCCTGCGGACCAGAGGCTGATGTTTATGGTGCTGGCATCGTCTTGTATCACATGCTGTCCGGCACGATCCCGTTCTCAGGCACAGATCCGTATCAGCTCCTGGCGCGCAATATGATCGGTGATATTAAGTTCGAGGAGAAGATATGGCAGCACGTGTCACCGCGACTGCAATCTCTCACGGCCAGAATGCTCGACAAGAATCCATCGGGAAGAATCACACTCGCAGAAATCCTGAATCTATCATGGCTATCCCAAGAACCAGAATCCATTGACGCTGCATCAGACATTACCGAGTCCCCAATCATCCAAATGAAAGTTCATTCTACTGACTCTCCAGAATTTAACGGACGAGACTTAGGTGGATGTAGCAGTCTCGTACACTTGCAGTAGCGCATCATCACCGCCCGACACTAGTCGCGATCCTGTCGAGTTGTACGCAACACTCCACACCTAAAAAGAATAGCATTTAGTGAGCTCAGATCTTGAAATTAATCAATAAAATGAATCCGTGTTTACCTGGTCTGTGTGAGTATCGAAGGTGGTCAAGCAGCGTCGGGTGCCAATATCCCAGATCTTCACACGTCGGTCCGCACCGCTGTTGTCGCACAAAATAAAATTGTTAGACGACCAATTTTGCAATCAATCTAGGATATGTCAGTAGCGTACCCAGTAGCAAACTGCGTGCCATCGGGAGAACAAGCAACGCTCAACACCCACGAGACGTGACCGGACAGAGTGGCAACAGCATTGTCGTGAGCCCTACATGCCGTCAATAATAAGTTAGTGCAACCCACATGTAACCCCAGTAACAATCACTACTTAACGTACACATCGTAGACGTTGACGTGCATATCATCCGACGCAGCAAACAGCTTTCCATCCGGCGAGTACGCAACCGAGCGCACAGGCTTCGTGCGATCTGCAAACAGCACAATACAGAACATGAGCTTCTTCGTTCCACCTGCACACCCTACCGTTATGATTATTGCTACGAACCTTCGTACTTGTGGACCAGTGATCCGGTCTCAACGTCATAGACACCGACAAAGCCGTCGAAGCCGCCGCACGCAACGTGTTTGCCATCCGGGGACTGCAGTATCATACCAACGTTAATATCGACAGACGTCCACGGCGCATCCACCACCAAAACGTACATAAGCGACGCTGAGCACAAATTTGGCTTGCGTCGAGATTTCCTGCACGATCTTCTCCGCCTTAATGTCAAAGAAGTTGATCTTACCCTGTTGGCAGCCCGACACAAGCTTGGTCTCGTCAGGGCTATAGGCCACCTGCCAGAGCTCACCGGGGCCAGCATCAATGGTCTTCTCCACGGCGCCCGACGTGAGGTTAAGCACGCGAATCTGGCAGTCCAAAGAGCTGGTGACGGCGTGTGTGCCCGCCCTATTGCCTACAATGGAGATCGTGCCCAGCACGTGGCCTGGGTACTGCTGCGAAATAGACACACCATCCTCCGTCACGTCCCTAGAAATACAATTTAGCATTCAGCACGTTTCATTCTCTATTGCTCGCTACTGAGAACCCACCAGGACTTGGCGACTTCGTCCACGGATCCAGTCAAAATCTTGTCATTGGACGTCCAAAAAGTGCTCCAGATGCCGTCGCTGTGCGCGTTTGGGAACTGGACAGACACTCGATACTGTCGACAGCAACATAAAGGAGGTTAATGACATGTTTAAAAGACTGTAGCTCCGACGGATATTGCCTGCAGGGTCACGTACGTTTGCTCGTGCCGCCATGGTTCTGCAAAATTTGACTCGTGTCTATATCGTACTTAATAGAAAAAGAGGTAGTACCGTAATTTGTCAGTTTATCGCTGGGATCAGATTGGATGACATTTTGGACATGCTGCGCCAGACGCTATCCGTGCTTGGCGCTTATAGTTGGAAGGAGGTGGCGTATGTGGCCAATTCTCCGCATGCTCTACAGGCTTTGGACATCGCCATCCCACGGAGGATTCCGCCGCGCGCAAAGTTGCCTACTTGTGTGTTTGTGCACGGCGGATCGTGGCAACGTGGGGACAAGAATGGTGGACTGAATCGAGACATTGACGAGGCCTTCGTACGTGCAGGATACTTGGGTGTCTCTGTGAATTATCGATTATCGCCGGAAGTACAGCACCCTGAACATGTCAAGGATGTGGCTGCTGCAGTCACGTGGTTGCACCGGAATATTTTTAAGGTGATTGATACCTAGTTGACGGTTAGATGAACACTTCGGTGACTAACGCACCGTTCGCGCGGTTAACAGTTTGGCGGTGATCCGAATAATTTAGTGTTGGTGGGGCACAGTGCTGGCGCGCATTTGGTTATGCAAATACTCGCTGACCCGCAATATCTATCAGCAGCAGGGATGGAACAATCGGTTGACACCTTCGTCAAAGGAGCCGTGGGCATCTCGGGTGTGTACAACATCGTACGACTTGCTAACGCATCGTTCTACAGTACCCTTGTAACGAGCCCACCGTTCGGTGAACGTGTCGATCTGTGGCGAGAGGCATCGATAGGGATGACAGTCACCAGAGTGGGGGCTAGCTCACCTCTCACCAAAATGCCTCTGCTGCTTGTGAACGCTCAAGAAGATCTCCACTTTCAGGAAGACGCACAGGAGCTTGAGCGATGGCTAATCGCTGCGGGAAATGTACGTTCTCAAAGCACTGTCACCTTTATAGTTTTTCTTCTGTAGTAGTTGCTAAGCATATGATGCGCTCGACATGCAGACGTCTACCCAGCGCCATGTCGTCCCCAATTGCAACCACTTCACCATTGTTGAGCATCTCGCTAACGATGATCCCGACTCCAACCCGACAATGCAGCTGATCAAGGCATTTGTAGCAGAAATTGCCAACCCCGACGAAATTTCTCCTCTCCTGTGACCAGAAACACCTACAACTAGAATAACTCGTAATTCCCCGTAGCAACAAGTGGCAATTTTGTATGTTTATTGACAAATCTGCTGTAGGTATGCATCTGTAGCTGCTCAGACCTGCTTCCGCTCCGTGAAGGCGCGCATGACGCAGCCAGATCCAGCTTTGGCTACCAGCTTCTGGTGCCAGTCAAGCATGGCCGCGCTCTGCGACGCGATGCCCAGAAAGCGCATAATGTACTTCATGAGATTGTCCTCCAGCTGACTGGGAAGCGTATCGATAGCGCGCTGCATTTCGCCCTTATTACATGCCACAAGCGCTGCCATCACCACCTTGGCGTTCTCGTCCTTCACCGCATCGTTCTTGGAAAGTATCGGCGGGTCCTCCAGAGCTGCACGCACCGCCTCCTCGTTCTTACGCTGCGCCAGTAGTCCCTGCACCTGAGTAGCGCGAGCCTGCACGCCCGCCGCGATCTGGGCCTCGTCCGCCATCTTCTTTCGCTTCTCCTCGATTTTGTATGTGTCACAGAAGGCGTCTGATTGTTATAGACGTGGCAAATCTGATACCGAATTTGACGGGTCATGTTGCTTCAACTTGCCTATCGGGACTTGGTCGACAGCGTAATCGCTGAGCGAGGCACGTACCAGTCCACAGTCAACACACTCAGATTGCTCTTAAAGCACAAATAAAATATCATTGGATGTAAATAAATGGGCACTTCTGCTCAGCAGAATCTGCTGTAGTCAAATTCAGTGTCGTCGGTGGATTGGCCCCAGCAAGCGCATGATAAAAATCTTGTCTTTCACTAGCTGATCAGCTTGCTTCCACGGTGCTTGAACCCATCTCTCATGCGCAACTACATGATGTTGCAGATGATTGGAATTGGCAGGAAGCTGTACGAGCGACCTCTGCTGTCATAAACATACCACACACCAATGCATTAGCCTTCCTTTCACGGCACACAGCTTCGGATTGTCATTCGCCAGCTACAACTTACACTACGACCATGGGGCGACGGTGCTCCAATAGAATCTGGTTCTGCGCACCACACGCAGTGCACTGGAACGTCGACCAGTGTGTGGCGTTGCGCACCACGTGCGTTGTACCGCAATTGCCGCACTTGTATGGAATCTCCGCTTGAAAAACAGGCTGCGCTAGTGCCACCGCTTGGCCCTCTTGGTCGTACATGTACTGGGTTTGTAGCTGGCGTGCCACCTCCTCGTCACGCGACGTATCATTCTGAACATTAAAGCGTTAATTATTCGTCAGCCAAGTATACACAGTAGCCTGCCGCGGCACCATCTAACCTGAAGGTTCGTTGGGACCTCCTGAGCCCGCTGAAGCTGCGGGTACATGGGCTTGTCGCTTGGAGACGTCATGATTCTCAATGTGTTCTTTTCTTTGTTCTCAGGTTATCAGAAATTCTCAGCGTGCATCAGTGGCCAATCAGCGGTCACTCTGCGTCATCCCAATCAAATTGTATCGGAGTGACAAGGAACAATGGGGTTCCTGGATCTGCTTGGACAGGTGGAGCGCCTGGGCGTCGGCATCACTTTGGTAGTGGCTGTACTGGGAGCGCTGTATCTGTGGCAACAAGCTGTAGGCGATGTAGGTACCACGAAGATGCTTCGTGACTTTAATCTCGTGCGGGTGCTCAAGCGCACGGACACGGAACTGGCACTGCTGGGAAACTTTAAGAGCGACAACCATAAGAAGCCAGCAGTGCTGATCATCCAGATAGCAGCTATGGACACGGGGACTATAAGCCAATTGCTGACTGGAATGTCACTGCACGAGATCCTGGTGAACGATATATACAGCACGTTCCAGGGAGACGTCTCGCGTGATATCAAACCATACAAGGTGAGGAAGGAGACGGCAGACAGTAGGCGGTGATCCGTGTGATGAGGACGTAACGACTGTCTGGATATGGATTTGTGTTTTGACCAGGTGAATTTGATTTACCCGGCGACGGAACGCCACGTACGCAAGCACACGGACCAAAACTTTCACATGGTGGTGGAAACCAAGGAGGCATATCGGATGATCACGAAGCCGTTCATCGATAGCATTCCCGCAGAGAACATCGAGTGGGTCTACAACATCTTGGATCAGTAAGTGAGTCGTAGATTTAGTCGGAAGTTTTGTATTGACCGGTGTATCTGTCGACTTTTGCAGCAAGAGCGAGGCGGAGCGGATTATATTCGAGGACACGCACCAACGCAACGGATTCGTTCTGCTGCCCGACTTTAAGTGGTCGGATCCGTCCAAGGTACATGCTAAACGATATTCCCATTGCGCGTGCGGGGCTAACTGCGTTCTTTCAGTTGGAGTCTCTCTACTGTTTGGCCATTGTGCATGATCGATCGCTGCGATCACTTCGTGATCTTACCGGCTCGCATTTGAAGTTATTGCGGAACATCCGGTACGATCTACATCTGACCGATCTCGACAAAACCTAACGTTTGATTTGGTCTGCATCAGAAACGCTAGCCTTAAAGTTCTGAACGAAAAGTTTGGCGTGGACCCTAGCTCCATACGCATGTACTTGCACTACCAGCCAACTTATTATCACTTACACGTACACTTCTCACACGTCAAGATGACTCAAGGTACGCTCCGTCAGATATCTGCATCAGCTCATTACGAAGACTGGAACTAATCTGTAATCATTGTGAGCAGGAACGTTCTCTGGCAAGGCGGTGTTGCTCGAAGACGTGATCTACAACTTGTCGGTCAATAGCGACCATTACAAGAACGCAACGCTATCGTTTGTGGTCGGCGAGATGCAGCACAAGCAGCTGTTCGAGCTCTTTCGCGAGAAGCATATCATTTAAGCGCGTCGTCTTCAGACATTCCGCACGTGTCAAGCCGCACACTGCAGGACCAATTTTATGCGCTCTTGATGGCATCCTCATGGGATCATGCCGTGTAGGTGCCTTCAAGAGTACATAAACACAGCTTTACGTGTAGTGTTTGGTCAATAAAGTCTGTCTATTTCGTCGGCATGCAACGTCAAGTTGCCCATCTCGCTTCCACAAGCATACAAAAGTCAAGTCAAAGTGCATCGGCGGAACGAGAATCCTCCACCGGCGGAAAATAACGGTTGGTGGCTCACTGGAGAACTTGCTCTGAACCTCTCAAATCCTCAAGAGGAGAAGGAAAACTCGCAAGCCACCGAAAATGACGCTCTTGGAGAAACTTTTGGGCAGCACGCTGGTCTCGCGGCGAGGCGAGACGTCCACCCAGGAGGCGCTGGCGCACAAGACAGTGGTGGGGCTGTACTTCACGGCAAGTACATGCCGCCCATGCCGAGCCTTCACGCCTGTACTGGCGACTGTGCATCGGAACATGACGCTCAACGCATACAAGTCACTGCCCATGAAGGACCAGCTGGACGTGGTGCTGCTGTCAATCGACCGCAGCCCCGTAGCCTTCCACGACTCGCTACTGCAGACACCGTTCCTGGCGGTTCCGTTCCACCGGCGTGAGTTAGTGCAGGACCTGTGGAAACGCTACGACGTGAAGACGATCCCGACACTCATTTTTGTGGACGCCAATGGCGATGTGGTCGAGCGCGACGGTCGCCGCTTTATCGAGAACAACTACATGGATCTTCGCAAGATCTGGGACCATGTCTCGTCGTCTTTCCCGTCTCCGCCGGGGGCCGAGGCTGCCATACCGTGAATGGAGTAACTAAGCCCAACCAGCATTGTAAGTTCACTCTAAAAACATTGATTATTCAATTCAATCTGCATCCTTTGCATATTGCTTCAATCGTTTGCTGATTTGCCTTGTGTCGCTCTACTGCTCGCTCACTTTGTCAAAATTTTAGATCATTTAAAGATCTCGTACATCAAGTTTGGAGAGGCCCGCTCATCTTGTTAATGATGGACAAGCTGGTACGAATGGTACGAAGCGCACTCATTTATTAAATTTGGGAGAATGCTAAGGAAATAAATCGCCGCGAATTAGTCACGGTGAATACCGGTACCGTTACTCGTACCTACAGTATGCACCGTTTTGCAAAACATTTACTGCAGCGATCACCCATTCAAGCCTTCTTTTCAAAGAAGGGTATGCTGTCCTATGGGGTTGCATATGATATCGGCATGCCGCCTCGACAGCAGAGCACGACTAGATTGGTGCCAGGCTTGCGTAGTTGAACCAAGAGCATGTTTTTCTGGCTGGAGGACAAACTCGCGAGGTGGTCATTGCACATGTTGAAGTCAGTTTGCAGTGCGCCAATCACTGGTGTGAATGCGTCCGATTAACTATTTTCATCCAATCGTCGCCCAGCTTCGCGCCCCGCAACACACTCATCACCTTGATTCGCAAACTGAGACTTTGATCACTCCAGGGGAAAACTTGTCGCTGGGGCACTCTAGAATCGGCGTCACCTTGGAGCATTGGGGTAAGCCATGTCCCTCTTGACATCGAGCGAGAAGCCTCACGGCCCTGTGCTCACACAACCCGCGGATGACGGCGACATCTACGGCACCTTCGATGGCCATCCACGACCGCCAGTGTCCAACGATGGCTCCGACTCCAGATTCGGTCCGTTGTTACGTGTTGTCGCTATCGCCGGCCTGCTCCTGCTGGCTGCAGGATACGCAACTAAGTCGAGTCCTAGCTCGGTTGGTGCTGAAATTAGCGTCCAAGAGCAGTCTGAGTCCATTACGAACGCGACTAAATTGCCGGTCACAGATTTCCACCAGCAGTTTGTGGACAATGTGAATGCTCGTAATATTCGCGAGTACTTGCACACGTACTCGAGCGTCCCACACAGTTGCGGGACCGAGCAGGACTATAAAACAGCTTTGTTCACAGCCAAGATGTTCGAGTCATTTGGTATCAAAGCCGAAATCAAAGAATACTACACACTTCTGTCGACGCCAGTTCGTCGTCACTTGGAAATTGTGGAGCCCGCTGAAGCCACTCGTGAGTTGAATTTAACTGAAGCTTCGGTTCCTGGCGACACGTGCACTAGCGACGACAGCGCTTTGCCGCCTTTCGTTGCGTACGCTGCAACTGGAAACGTCACATCTTCGATTGTGTTTGTAAACTTCGGTAAGCCAGAGGACTTCGAGTGGCTTAAGGCCAACAACGTCACGCTTGAAGGGAAGATCGCCCTGGTCCGATATGGTAGTAACTTCCGTGGCCTGAAGGCCATGGCCGCCGAGCAGCACGGTATGGTCGGTGTGTTGATCTACTCTGACCCTAAGGAGGATGGGTTTGTGCAGGGCCCAGTGTACCCGGATGGCCCATGGCGTCCTGAAGGATCGTTTCAACGTGGCTCGCTCACATACCTCTCACTGGCTGCCGGTGACCCGACAACACCCGGTTGGGCCTCTACGGAAGGTAGTTTTCACATCCGATACGAAAAGGTGGAGACTATTCCACACATTCCAGCGTTGCCGCTATCGTACGGCCAAGCACAATACATTTTGCAGTCTCTTGGAGGCAGGGAAGCTCCTGCTTCATGGCAAGGAGGCCTCGCGCTGCCGAATGGCTACCGTATCGGTGACGACGACGCAACTGTGGTGAACTTGGACATTGAAATTGATAACAAGATCAGACCAATCTGGGACGTTATTGGTACCATCAAGGGCTCCGAAGAACCGGACGAACTCGTGCTGCTAGGAAATCATCGCGATGCCTGGGTGTGCGGCGCGATCGATCCAAACAGCGGCTCCTCCACTCTTCTAGAGATCGCTCGTGGCTATGGCGAGCTCCTTAAACAAGGTTGGAAGCCCCGACGTACACTAATCCTCGGATCATGGGACGGCGAAGAGTATGGACTATTGGGCAGTACTGAGTACGCTGAGGAAAACGCTGAACGCTTTAAGAAACAGGCCGTCGCGTACCTCAACGTTGACTCCATTATGGGTCCTTTGGTCAGCGCTAGTGCCAGTCCAGCCATTGCTGAGTTTCTCTATCAGACTGCGAAGGACGTTCCGGCAAACAAGTTTTACGGAAACGAAACCGAGAAGAGTCTGTACGACCAATGGGTCAAACAAACAGCAGCTCACCGTGAGCTTCTCAATGGAACTAACGACGGAACACTTGGTCCTGCCCACTTGATTAACTTCATGGGCTCTGGCTCGGATTACACAGCCTTCTATCAACATCTCGGTATCATTTCAGCGAACTTGGGCTTCTCACTGGTGCGTGCTCCGTATGGAGTCTACCACAGCTCTATGGATAGCATAAGGTATTCGGAGCTGTATGCAGACCCCAACTACGCCACTCACATCACCACTGCGCAGTGGTGGGGATTACTGGGTCTTCGTCTTGCTGACGATCAGATTTTGCCATTCGACTTTACTACGTACGGGTTTGTGATGGCGGAGGATTTGGTTGGACTGGAACAACAAGTTGCTGAACTACGAGTGGACTTCAGCGACCTACATAAGGCAATCGATCGCTTCACCTCTGGTGCCACCACTTTCCACGCTGAGCTCGCTGCGTTTGTGTCAAATGAGACTCTCGCTGCTAACTCCGACGCTCTTCACTCGTGGAATGAGAAGTTGGTGTTGCTGGAGCGTCATTTAATTACCAAAGAGGGGCTACCACACCGTCCCTGGTACAAGCATGTTATCTTTGGCCCCGGATTCTATGAGGGTTATGCTGGAGCAGCGTTCCCGGGCATCTCGGACGCCATCGCGTTCAACGACGATGCGGAGACGATTCAAAAACACGTCGACGAAGTGGCTCGCATTGTGGACGATGCGGCCACGTACTTGTTGTAGGAAGTCATTTGCAAAATAACGACATTTGTTTAAATGTTAAAACAAGTTGAAGTTGTCGTTATCCATCCATCTTTCGTCCAATTGGATCCTCAAGATTTTCATTCTTGAATTGGACAACTTAGAGAAGACTCACCGAAGATCATCTTGACGTGCGAGAAATGGACGTGCAGGTGATAGTACGTCGGTTGATAGTGGAAATACATGCGCACCGAGCTTGGCTCGATCCCAAATTTTGCTTTCAATACTTGCAGGCTAGCATTTCTTTTCGAAAGACAGCATCGTTAGTTTTCATGTATCAGCATTGGCAATCAGGAAGTGAAGAATGTACAGAATGTTCTGCAATAGCTTTAAGTGTGAGCCAGTGAGGTCACGAAGCGATCGAAGTGATCGATCATGAACAATTGCCAAACAGTAGAGCGATTCCAGCTATATAGCACAGTCCACAAAGCGTGACAACACTGCACATGTAACTAATAATACTTCATGAGATCAGCTCGTACATTGGAGGGGTCCGGCCACTTGAAGTCAGGCAGCAAAATGAATCCATCACGAGAGTTTGTATCCTCGTAAATGACCCGCTCAGTCTCGCTTTTACTGGCAGTCAAAGAGCCGTCAGCAATACCATCCAATACAGACAACAACAAAAAATCTACTTACTGGTCCAGGATGTTGTAGACCCACTCAATATTTTCTGCAGGAATGTTATCAATAAATGGCTTCGTGATCGTCCGATACGTTTCCTTAGTCTCCACCACCATGTGAAAGCTCTGGTCCGTATGCTTTTGTACGTGGCGTTCCGTCGCAGGATAGATTAAGTTCACCTTGCCAACACAAGAATTCGTTGCATCAACTCACAGTGTACATGTAGTACAGACTCCTTCCGTACCTTGAACGGCTTGATGCCGGGTGAAACGTCCGCCTGGAACGTGCTGTATATGTCGTTCACCAGAATCTCGTGCAGCGACATTCCCGTCAGCAATTGGTTAAGAGCCCCCGTGTCCATCGCCGCCGTCTGAATGATCAGCACTGCTGACTACTTATGGTTGTCGCTCTTAAAGTTTCCCAGCAGTGCCAACTCCGTGTCCGTGCGCTTGAGCACTCGCACAAGATTAAAGTCTCGCAGCAACTTCTTGGCCCCCAAACCCGCCAGCGACACTCTCCAAAACCACAAACTACTGAGTAGCATGGTCACAAGTGCGAGGATAAACCCCGCCGACCCAGATAGCTCAACAAGTTCCATCGCTGTTCAATGCTTCGCTTTCAGACTGAATCTTTTTTTTTGTATCACACGCACAGGAACGTTCTCAGTAAGGCTGTGTTGCTGGACGATGTGATTTACAACTTGTCTGTCAACAGCGACTTCTACAAGAACGCGACACTGTCCTTCGTTGTCGGCGAGATGCAGCACAAGCCACTGTTCGAACTATTCCGTGAGCAAAACATCATTTAGTACTGCTGGCTTTAGCACGCTTACCTTTGGAACTTGTTGTCGCGGATACTTAAGTAAGGTTGCAAAATGTCAGTCCAGCCTAAAATATTTTGCTTTTATTGAGCAAAAAGTTTACAGTTGACGTGAATTGCATTTTGGGCGGAATGGACGCATCTCTTTATGCACCTGGCATCCAACAGGTCTGTACCCCCACTACATGAGCCGCGTTTTTTTTGTGTGTGCATCACGTGTTGTCCCCATCTGAAGTTACAGGTTTCTGTTACTGCAGGTTCTGAATGATCTCCTGGGCGAGCGTGGCCTCACCGAGTGGCAAGTTGTGCATGGCGCTTGCATCTCGACCGATTCCGACGAAACAGTCGACATGATCTACGGATATGCACTGACCACGAGTCTTCAAGAAGAGCGCATCGACCGCAAGCGTAAACGGAAGGCAGGGGAACAGGCCGACGATAATGAGCAGCCGACATGGAGCTGCTTCTTAGTACTTCCCGCCGTCTCCTCCTACACGCCCCCAACACTCAGCATCAAAAGGTGCATTCGGCCTCGAATTCACTGTAGCTACACGATTCTAACTTGATGTTTCATTCTGTCAGGCTTCTCGAGCTGCAGCAATGCGCCGACTCAAACACACCGAATGGTACCGCAGCAGCCAAGCGAACGTTTTTGTGCCTCACTGACGCTGCCAACATCAGGTGAGACTCAATTTCGACATGCACAATTTTCGGTACAACTGATGCCCCCACTTCTAACTCGCTGCTCTCTCCGTTGCTCCGCTTCTAAATCGCTGCTCTCTCCACAGCTACTACGCTCTCCAGGCACCAGCAATTCTGCCATGAAGGCCTCATTACCTTGTGTTAGTGACAAATACTCGTAGTTGAAGTTCAGAAGAGTGACTAGCAAAAAAAATGTTTGCGCATGGTCGTGCGTCGATCACTTCAGCTTTCGCCCCGTGCTTTTGCATCCCCATGCGTGTTCCAATGCTTTCGTCATTGCCACGAGGTACTTTGCTGAATGCAGGACGTACGAAGCTCGTGCAAGATGCAGCGAGCCGCTCCGTGACGACTATCACTCCTGGGGCATCGACAAACACCGACCGTCCTCTGCCCCTAAAAGGTATCCGAGTGGTGGAATGTGGCCACCTCATTGCTGGACCATTCGCTGGAACAATCCTGAGCTACTTCGGTGCCGATGTGATCAAAGTAGAACCACCTACGGGTGATCAGGTGCGTGACTACCGCGAGCTAGACTCGACCAAGACGTCTTTGTGGTGGTATTCCCTCGGACGAAACAAGCGTTCTGTGGCTATAGACATGAAGAAGGAAGAAGGCCGAGAGCTGATCAAAGAGCTCATTGAACAGAGTGACGTGCTCATTGAGAACTTCAGACCTGGTCGCATGGAGAAGTGGGGACTCGGACCTGACAACTTCGAGAAAACCAATCCCAAACTCGTGTATACGCGGGTATCGGGCTTCGGACAAGATGGTCCATACTCCTCGAGACCGGGTTTTGCGTCGGTGTGTGAAGCCATGGGGGGTTTCCGCTATGTAAACGGCTTTCCTGATCGTCCTCCTGTTCGTCCGAACCTCAGTATTGGAGATACCATTGCTGGAATCCATGCAGCTCTCGGAATTGTGATTGCTCTTCTTGGCCGCGAGAGAGGTGGGCTAAACAGCAAGGGACAAGTGGTGGATGTGGCTATCTACGAGTCAATGTTCAACCTGATGGAGGCGGTGGTCCCTGAGTATGACTATTCTGGCTCCGTCCGTGAGTGCTCGGGATCTACTATCACGGGTATCGTGCCTTCCAATACGTACGTCACCAAGGACAAGAAGAACGTGGTTCTAGCAGCCAACATCGACTCGTTGTTCGTTAGGCTTATGAAAGCTATTGGTCGTGAAGACATGGCGACGGACAGCAAGTACCGCACGAACGGCGATCGTGTCGAGCATCAAGCTGAGATCGACGCTGCGTTGGCGGCTTGGACTGCTACCCAGGATATTGACACGGTGGTGTCAGTGATGGAGAAAGCTGCCGTGCCTGTAGGTCTTGTGTACTCTGTGGAAGATATGGTGAAGGACCCACAGTATCAACAACGCGGCATGTTCGAGGAAGTGGAGATTCCGGATGGAGATAGCACGAGGAAGCTCAAGGTACCGGCGATTTTGCCAAAGTTGAAAGATACGCCGGGTGTAACGCAGTTTGCAGGGCGTAAGCTCGGGCAAGACACGAGTCATATACTGGAGGACGTCCTTGGTCGCTCCCATCAGGAGATCGAGAGACTGCTACATGAAAAGGTGGTTTTTGAGTCGTAGCCTACGATCCGATTAGTTTTTATGCAGCTCAATACTACAGGCACGATCAGATTCTTTTGTGTACGGTTAGTCCCAATCTGAATCATCGCTGTCTTCCAAATCCGACTCAAGTTGTGGTTCAAAACGATGAGCTTGTTCGTGTCCAGCATTTTTCCGTTCGTGTACCGCAAACTCTTTCAACTCTCCAACTGCAGCCTCCATGGTCAAACGTTGTTGTGGGTCAAAAGTGCATAAAGACATGGCAAATCTCCGTTGTGCGTCAGAAAACTCAAGAGGTTGCGATAGGAAGGTGTCGTTTTGGAGGTGATACATGACAGCCCGATCTGCAAGTTGCCCCACGGCAATCTATCTGTCACTGCCTCACCCACACAAATTCCGAACGAGTACACATCTGCCTCTTTGGTTGATGGGAGCGGGTTTTCAGCATGTAGACATTCAGGTGCTTTCCAATGCACAGCTCCTTCAACTTGACAGCGCGGTCTCGATTCATCCGAAACAAAGCTCATTCCGAAATCCGTCAGCATCGACTCACCATTTTCTCCGACGAGAATCTGGTTGCACTTAAGGTCACTGTGAACAATTTTGCGCTGGTGAAGATAAAGCAGGCCACTAGCAGCTTCTTAGAGCTTTTGCCACACCAGCGGGGTACTTTCGGATTTTCCCCTTTCGCGTTTGAGGTAATATCTCAAATTCCCATTCGTGGCTTCTCTGCAAACTAAAAAAATATTTCTGACCACGGAGATACGCACCGAAAAAAGAAACAATGTTTGGATGGTTCACCATTTTCCAGATGTGTGCCTCGTGCCAAAATGCCTTCCTGTCATCGTCCGAAAAAGTTCTTACACGCTTGATGACAACAGCTGCATTAAGCCACGTTCCTTTGTATACCTTACCAAAGCTCCCACTAGCAAACGACTCCTGGTTACGGCGAATTTCACGTTCACCAATCAGCAGATCTGCATTCTGTCGAGTGCCTCGGTTGGATGATGTGAGTGCGGACTGCTTGGGCATCTGAGCTTCGATCATACTGGAAATGTCTATGTTATACTTTTATCGTGCAATATCCGCTGCAGTACGTCCCTGGAGGTCATACAGACACGCATCTGCTTTGTTCTCAAGAAGAAGACCGATACATTCTTCATCTCCTTTAAGCGCAGCTCTCATCAAAGGCGTCCGTTTATCGTTATCAGCACAATTTAGTGCGGCACTGTGGCCAAGCATAAGCTGTAATAGATCGACACGTCCATCATCGACCGCAACATGAAGTAACGAACTCTCATTGAGCAGCTCTTTTCTCCGCCGCACGGAACGGCTAGTTTTTAGCATTTCCACTTCTGCCTTCAGAGCACGAATCTTCTCGTCGTACGAATTGATACCGTCGAAGAATGCCTCGATACCCATTTCACTAATATCTTTTTGCATCTTCTTCTTGACCTCCTCGTTAGAGCGCCCGTTTTGAACCATATTGCGGTACACAGCGTAGACCGACAGACCTTGGGCATCAGATTCTTGAATACGACGATTTGCTTCATTCAGTCTTTGGGCCTCTTTCGCGAGTTGCTTCAGCAAGCTATTTTTCTGCTTGCTCCTTCGCTCGTGCTGATTTCGCCACGGTCTTCTCCACGGCAGCCTCACCCTCGCGCAGCTCTTCACAAACTGCAGAACTAGCTACTCCTGCCTTCCGTCGACAATTTCCAAGCGCCAAGCTTGCTTCTTCCTTGGTACGAGCAGCATGGCGCGTAGCTTCATCGGCAGCAATCTGAGCTGCAGCCTTAAGCTTAGTTATTTCAAGACGGTGACGCTCCCGGTCCTCCTCGTAAGCTTTCCGCGTGTTCACATACTCCAGTGACAAGGTGAGTACGGCTCCTGCAGAGCGTCTAGCAAGAGCAAGAGGATATTTCCTCGTTATCTTCTGCATGTTCGGCAACGATTTCAAAGGAATCGGAAGCGTCGCAATAAGCTCCGTCGCGTGGAACAAGCGATCGTCAAAGATACGGATCTCCACCACCATGCCATCACTGGACGCCTCGAATGAGGACGAGTTATCCTGTTTCCACACAGGAGACCGCTGATTCTTCACCACGGGGGTCTTGAAGGTATCGATGCCCACAGTAACTTCACATATCGCGTTTACCGAATTGCCCGACTTAGTCAAATTAGTAGCTGACAAAACACCAACGTGAATCACCGGAGTTGAGAATGCCTCACAGTTGAAATGCGAAATACGCCCACCTGCGTTCCGGTCCAAGAGTGTTACATCCATAGAGATATTTTCTATGCGCTGTGTTTGCAACGCCATGGCTTCCGAAAGTAACCCGCCAACTTTCTGTTTACGCTTGGCAGATTTTAAGTAACCGATGACCAGATTAATTGCGGCCATCCAGTCATCCCTGTCCGATTCGGATGTACAGGCCATCACCATTCGACGATCGTACACACGAAGTTCTAGCAAATACTCGGCAGTCGCATTAGGTGAGCGGCAAACCACGTCATTTGTTCCTGGCAGTAAACGGACAGTGCAGCGATGATTCAAAAAGCTCATTTTGCCGATCGATGTGGTAGAGCTTGGACTCTTGAAGTATTCCACTTTCGACACATTCAGCACGAAGTATCGTAATTTTCAGTTGCGCATCACGCCGCCCTGCTTGAACATACGTCCGTTCTTGATCTCGGTATCAAGAATCAGTTCTGTCAACTGCTGCTGCACATGCGCCAGGTTGTCCTTCGGCACAAACTGCAGCGTCTTGGGGGCCGTTGCGTTACGAATCGCATTCATGACCTGAAAGTAAGGCTTACACAAGACGCCCGTCTCGTTCACCTTGTAGACAATATCACCGACAGATATCATACCGCTCGTCTTGGCTTGACCTCTCAGTGCACGCACCCGGGCACCTTCAATTCCGTATCGCACAGCTTCTTCCAGGTTCAATCCCAGTGGCCCATCCTCGAATATTACGGCATACGTAGTGAGCTCCTTGACCAGATAATTCTTATTTTTCTGCTGAAACTTCTTCATGCGCACAACTTCTTGACGTCGGTCACATTGTCGATTTCAAAAGAAATAGCCACGGGCTTTGGCATATTTCGGACCAGATCAATGGCGCTGGACAAGGCCATGCCGTCCACGTTCTGTCCCCCAATAGCCAAAATGAGGTCTCCGGACTGCACCTTGTTCTCCTTGTCAATGGTGTCGATGGCTAGACCGTGGTCCACCACACCATTTTGAGCGGTATGAGCTTCACTCCAAGCTTCTCCTTGGCCCATAGCTCGATGACCACAACCTCGGGGCTCCCGCCGCCGTTCTCGTCCGTTGCTAGCCCGGATTCGACCGCGCCCTCCTGCTGCTGTTCCTCCCCCTCACGTCTCTCCGAGCTACAGGTCACACATGCGTCATCGTCGTCCTCATTGGCCGCGAACTGGCACTCCGTACAGGCCCACGCCATGATGCTGATCAGGTCCAGATGAACCTACAGTAGTAGGTTCGAAGAGTAGGTTGAACCTACAGTTAAAAGTTTTAGGAGGGCCTCATTTGTTTTAACTCAAAACAAATGAGGCCCCTCCCTAAGAGGCTCCCAGTGTACCCACTGTGGGCAAGCGCGTGAGAACTCGCAGAGAAGTTCTCTCTGGAGCAACGCAGCACATACCAATTCTGTTGTCGTGCGTCAATGGAACTTCCTTCCTGATTCCGTCATTGCACCTCGGCCATCTCTGATGGCATTGGACTTGATGACCATCAAGTCGAATACATGTAGTCATATTTATTAGCGGCGTCGAAGCGCAAAAAAATTCATGTGCCAGCATAGGTTTTATTTTGTGGTTCGAAAACAAAATGTACTAATGTCCGCCATTCTCCCATTCCAGGCGCACAAACTCTTTCAGCTCCTCCACAGCAGTCTCCATAGTCAAACGATGATTTGGGTCGAACGCACACAAAGATTTCACAAATTTCCATTGTGCATCAGAAAACTCGCGGGGTTGCTCTAGGAATGTCCATTTCTCCAGGTGGTACATCACTGCTACATCCGGTAAGTGGCCCCACGGTTTTCTGTTTGTCATCGCGTACACATCTGCTTCTCTGGTTGATGGGCTGGGGTTTTCAGCACGTAGACATTCAGGCGCTTTCCAACACACGGCTCCCTTGACTCCACCGTGCGGCCTCGACTCATCCGAGAAAAACTCATACCAAAATCCGTCAGCATCGCTTCACCATTTTCTCCGACGAGAATTTGATTGCATTTCTGGTCGCTATGGATGAGTTTTCGTCTGTGAAGAAAACGAAGACCGAGAGCGGCTTTGTAGAGCTTTTGCCACACCAACAGAGTCTTTGTAGTTTCATCTTGTTCGCGTTTGAGATAGTCTTTTAAATTCCCAGTTTTGGCTCCCTTGCAAACCAAAAAGTACTTTTGACCACGGTGATACGCACCGAAGAACGGAACGATATGTGGGTGTTTCGCCTTCTTCCAGATGCGAGCCTCGCGCCAAAATGCTTTGATGTCATCCTCTGCAAAAGCTTTTACACGCTTGATGACAACGGCCGCATCTAGCCATGTGCCTTTGTATACATCGCCAAAGCTTCCACTAGCAAACGACTCCCCGTTTCGGCGAATTTCACGCATATCAATGATCAGCTTTGCTTTCTTTGCTTTTTGCGCATTTGGCTTTTCTTTCTGCTGGACGGATCGGCTACGCTTCAGCTTCTCTACTTCTGCCTGTAGAGCACGAATCTTCTCGTCGAACAAGCTGATATCGTCAAAAAAACCTTCGATGTCCATCTCATCGGCGCCATCTTCTTGCATTTTCTTCTTGACATCATCTTTCGCGTGTCCGTCCTGAATCATCTTGCGATATACCGCGTATATCGACGGTCCTTGGACATCCGACTCCTGGATACGACGGTTTGTCTCAATCTGCTCCTGAGCCTCTTCCCGGAACGCTTAGCTTCAGCGAGCTGTTTTTCTGTTTCTTCCTTTGCCCGGGCTGCTTCCGCCATAGCCTCTCCGCAGCAGCCTTACCTTCGCGCTGATCTTCGAGAGCAGCTTTCACTGCTGCTTCTGCCTTCTTTCGAGCTTGCTCAAGCAACATGCGATATTCTTCCTCGGCGCGGGCAGCGTCGTGCGCGGCTTCATCAGCAGTCATCTGAGCCTCGGCCTTAATTTTTACCATTTCAGCCATTATGCCATTGGTGCTCGGATCATAACCACGAAGGCCACGCGCTTGGTTCTCTTCGTACGCCTTCTGCTTGTTCACGTACTCTAGTGGCAAGGTGAGTACAGCCCCTGTAGATCTCCTACCGAGAGCAGAGGGTATTTCTTGGTTGTCTTCTGCATGTTCGGCAACGACTTTAAAGGAATCGTAAGCGTCGTAAGCAGCTCCGTCGCGCGGAACAAATGCTCATCAAAGATACGGATCTCCACTACCATGATATCACTGGGTGCCTTGAACGAAGACGAGTTGTCCTGCTTCCACACAGGAGACCGCTGGCTCCTTATCTCTGATGTATTAAAGGTCTCAGCGCCCACCGTAACTCCACATAGCGCGTTAACCGAGCTGCCCGACTTAGTCAAATTAGTAGCTGAAAGAATGGCGGCGTGAATAATAGGAGTTGGAAATGCCTCATACTTACGCTGCATCCGTAATGCCGTGGCTTCCCACAGTGACTCGCCGAGGTTCTGTGGGCGGTTAACAATTTTCGAGGCTTCAATAGCCAACTTAATTGCATCCATCCAGCCCTTCTTGTCCGATTCAGATGTACAGGCCATCACCATTCGACAATCGTCAACACGAAGCTCCAGCAAATACTCGGCAGTCACATAGGGTGAGCGACAAACCACGTCTTCTGTACCAGGCAGCGAACGGAATGCGCAGCGGTGATTCAGAAAGCTCATTTCGCCGACCGGAGTGGCAGAGCTCGGGCTCTTGAAATACTCAACTTTCGCTATATCGAGACTTCCAGTTGCGCATCACACTCCCCTGCTTGTACATCCTTCCCTTCTCGATGGTTGCTGCCTGGTTATTGAGTCTCAATTGCGCGATCGACTGGTTATCGTCGCCTTCATCGCCATCGTCCTTCACGATGCACGGGTTCATCAATCTCTGCCTAGCACGGAACGTCGACTCACTAACCCGGATTGACTCCGAGTATCTCAGGTTAACACGCTGCATATCCGTCAGTTTGTCTTTGGGCACAAACTTCAGCGTCTTGGGGGCCGTCGCGTTACGAAGCACATTCATGACCTCATGATAAGGCATACACAGCACATCCGTATCATTCACCTTGTACACGATATCACCGACAGAGATCATACCGCTCGTCTTGGCTTGGCCCTTTATTGCATGCACGATGGCACCGTCCATACCAAATCGCCACACTGCTTTTTCCAGATTCAAGCCCATTGGGCCATCGTCAAACACTACAGCGTATGTTGCGAGCTCCTCGTCCAGATCATTATCCTTATTCTGCAGGAACTTCTCGCGCATAACCTCTTGACGTCGGGTCTCGTCGATCTCAAAAGAAATAGCCAGTGGTCTTGGCATCTTACGGATCAGATCAATGACGTTGGAGAAATCCATGCCGTCCACATACTGTCCCCCAACAGCCACAATGAGGTCTCCCGACTGCACCTTGTTCTCCAACCGTGGGTTGTTAATGTTATCGAGCCCAGACCGTGGTCGACCACACCGTTTCTGGGTGGTACTAGCTTCACTCCGAGCTTCTCCTTGGCTCGTAGCTCGATGACCACAACCTCGGGGTTCTCGCCGCCGTTCTCGTCCGTTGCTAGCCCTGATTCGACCGCACCCTCCTGCTGCTGTTCCTCCTCCTCACGTCTCTCCGAGCTACAGGTCACACATGCGCCCTCGTCGTCCTCATTGGCCGCGAACTGGCACTCCGTACGGGTCCACGCCATGATGCTGATCAGGTCCAGATGAACCTACGCTTCAGTATCTGATTTTTTTTAACAAATGAGGCCCCTCCCTGGGAGGCTCCCAGTGTACCCACTGTGGGCAAGCGCGTGAGAAGTCGCAGAGAAGTTCGCTCTGGGGCAGCGCAGCACATGCTATTGCTGTCGTCGTGTGTCGATGGGGCAGTAGATGGAGCTTTCTTGCGTCGTGATTCAGTACAGTAGTGATGTTGAAGTCATCGTGCATTCCAAGGAGCGCATTGATGATTGACATTCGATCCTTCGGCCACTAGCTTTGCTCGTCGCAATAGCACGATGGCCATCAAGTCCGATAGTCGCGCTGAAAAGCGGCGGCGTCACACGTAACGGCTGGTACAATAGCCGGCGTGTTCATGTTGTCGCCACGGTTCCTGCACTCCTTGTGGTGCGGCCACCGGGACACGATCGACAAATTGCTGTTGTCGATGGCAGGCCCACTGTCATCGGCCAGTCTGCCTGGAAGACAATTACACAGCACCACGCCCAGTTCGCATTCCTCAGGAGTCCGCAGCGCGATCAGCGCAAAGTTCTGATCGAAGGCAGCAACTTTCTGCCAGCAACTCAAGTTGGACTCGAAGGTTGCAAACCTTATCAACTGCCCGGCTATTTCACACAGCTGCGGGCAAAACCGACTCGATTATGTGTTTCCCTAGGTTTTCAGCCACATCATCGCATCGTGTGCGCGGGGGAAATACATTCTCATAGGATTTCTACGCATAATCGCCTTCGCCCCATTCTAACAGACAACCTAGCAAGGCACAGCGACCGCCGAGTGCGCACTCCTCGTTCGCCTTCGCTCGCGCCCTCGTGCCTCCTGTGGCTCGGCCTCATCGTCAACGAGACCGACAGGATCCTGTTACCTGCTTTGTGCTTGCGATTTCGCGTCAGAACCGTCCGAAACGAGAGGTAACACGCCACCCGTCATTTGCGCAAAGTTCTCGTGCTTTACGCAGCTCTCAGCGTCCACAGCGGCCTTCAGAGAGTGACAGGACCTCTTCTAGGCGCAAGCCGACACCCTGGCGCCCGTTCAGCACCTACATGGAATGCCTGAACCCGACGACAACGTAATAAATCAGACCACCGCCGCCAGAACGAACAACAACGGCTACGGCCTCAGAGCGGCGCCAAGCTCCATCACTTCAGGTCTGGGCAGTGTCGCGAGCGTAAACAGCTACCGATCCAGCGAACTAAACGCCGAGGAAGTGAACGTGGACGACCAGGAGTGCGCCGACAGCGACATCCTCGAGTCCCCGAACGACGGGATGACCATCATGAACGACGACGACGCTGACCTGAGCGAAGAGGAGGAGGAAGTTATGGAGCAATCCATTGACTTCTCCGTAAACAGAGCCACAGTCACAAAAGCAGGCGTCATCCCGTGCTGTGTGTTCGTGGGGAGAGTGCGCTGGGGCACCTCGGACTGGGAGATCTACTTTGGACAGAAACAACTACTACGTCTACATCTCAACCTGCACCTCTACTATCTGTTCAACCGACACAAGTTCATGCGTGGCGTGCATCTGCCCTGGACGATCTGGCGCGAAAAGCGCGCCGAGAAACGCGTGGCCGACGTGTACGTGGTTCAGGATTACATTAGACGGCTACTCAAGGACCGGGACTTGAGGAACTCCGAGCCACTGTTGTCTTTCCTAGAAGTGAGTCCGTCACGAGCTATGCTACGTCTGGGACCTTCGCTAAAGGAGGGATACGTGCACATGCGCATCAACGGACCGTTCCAGCTGCCACTGTATACGTGCTTTAACCGCACCATTGAAGCTCTTTATCGACATCTGTATCGAGCGTGGATGCGTATCGCATTCGTGTCAGCTATCGTGGGTTTTATTTTCCCGATCTGTCTGGTGATCGTGACGAGTCTGCCGACGTTTTTCTCGCCTCAGAAGGAGCTGGTGAACTCGGATTCAGGAACCAAGGAGGTGTCGACGAAGCTGAATACGGCTGGAGTTTTCTTGGGTCTAGCGGTTTTGGGAGGTATTATTTTCTTCGCTGGATTCGTGTACAAGTTTTTCCAGCATCGACTTGGTGTGATTCGGCGATGGGTGGTGCTGAAACCTTCGTGCTTTGCGGCGTACCGGAACCGCAATGATAGAGAACCCAGTGAAGTGTTCTTGTTCGACAAGAACTTTACAGCCAGGAAAGGGAGCTACAGACAAGGTGTGAGCTGGATGCCGAGTGGTTTGGTCGTGGGCAGTAAAGCTGGTGATATTGAGATTGATACGGGACACTACTACACCCGACTGACAGCGTTCATCGCGCTGATGGGAGTTTGCTACGGCATCATGCGGCTGTCGAACAGCATTTACGACTTCGAGTACTTGAGTCTGAACAAGAGTATGGGTGTACCCATTACGAACGCTTTTGGATACGAGAATTGGACTGAGAGCAGCGATATCGAGTATTGCGGGTATTACTTCACTGTGCCTGACGGTATGACGGTGTACGTGGAGAGTAAAGATGACAACGCAGTAATCTCGCAGCTACAGATGCCCTCGTCGAATTCGATGACGGCAAATCTCGGTTACTTCTGGCAAAGCGATAGCATGGGCTACAGCCTGAACGTCATTACGAATGCTGTCGGGGCTGGTACGATGGTGAGTGTGGTGAAGCCAATCGATGCGAAGAATGACCGCTTTTTCGAGTCTGGCACGAATTACTCTTTGCCAACCGTGGGGAACTTAACGCTGGAAGGTGTGGAATCAGACATCGACGTGCAGAGTTTCACCAATGTCGACAGTTTCTGCGCGATTACTGTGCGCATCGCTCCTCTCACGTGGCGGTCGTACGTCTACTACATCCTATTCCTGTTTGCTGGAGGTATCATCGCACCGGTTGTTGGTTTCCTGGCAAATTATTTCGTTACGTATCTTGGCATTTGGCATCCTCATGTGCGTCGAGATCATTGGTTCCGATGTGTGCGTCGTCTGCAGAAACTGAAACGCCAGGAGATATCCACGCGGTTCAATTCGTTTGCACCGCAACACATTAGCACTATTGACGATGAAGAGAGTGCGGCAATCACTGCCAAAGCAAAGGCGGCTAAGCTAGCAATTGGAAGTACGCCCACCACCAATATCAATCAGGTAGTGGAATCGGTGGTCAAACAGGACGCAGAGACTGCCTCTCGCATGGGCACGGGTAATCTGGCACCTGCCTCTAGTCGGGTTGACAGCAGTACCCAGTCTGAAGACTCTTTCGAAGCCCCAAAGCCTCCTCCTAGCTCTGTGAGTTGGCATGTGGATGCAGAAGACACGTACGCGGCAATGTACAAGGCTATCTCGAATGCAAAGTACGAGATCTTAATTGCTGGTTGGTGGGTGTGTCCGGATCTGTTCTTGCTCCGTCCAGGCCGAAAGCTCCCACCTCGAGAAGCTGATGAGAATCCTGACGGACAGCAAGTGAATAAGACGATGCTACGTCAAGTGTTGATGAAGAAAGCGGAGGCTGGCGTCAAGATTTACGTGTTGATCTATCGTGAGGTGAAGCTGGCGCTTACACTAAACAGCGCATACACAAAGCGCAGTCTGATGGTGCATCCCAACATTCGCGTGCTTCGTGATCCGATTTTCCAGATCCAAAGTCTTGGATTCTGGTCTCATCACGAGAAAATTGTCTGCATCGACCAGTCTCTGGCGTTCGTGGGTGGGCTGGACTTGTGCTTCGGCCGCTATGACAATCACGGTCACCCGATTAGCGACCCCAGTGATGATCCTGTCTGGAGTGGCAAGGACTACTCAAACCCGATCATTAAAGATTTTGTTCGCGTCAACAAGCCGTTCGAGGACCTCATTGATCGGTCATCGCAGCCACGAATGCCTTGGCATGACGTACACTGCAGCATTTCGGGACCTCCGGTCCAGGACGTGGCATATCACTTTATTCAGCGATGGAACTTCGTGTGCTCGAAGAACGATTACCAGCTGCGTACTGGCTGGTGCATTTGCTTCCGCTCACGGCGTTTTAAATTCCTACCGAAGTGCCTGGTGCCCATGGATTTCAACGGTTGGACGCTACAGTATCCATCATCAGACCCTGAACCGATGCGCGATGGATCCACTCGGACAACCATCCCGCTTGTTCGCGAGGACTCGTTGAGCATGGTGGAGCCTTTCCAAGTGGTGCAGTCTGTGAATCCTATGTATCCGTGTGCTGCTGCAGGCCCGCAGTGGGCCCCAACCTCTTCATTGCACCCGCTGAACCCGATGCGACCACCCCTCACGAGTGCTTCGACTACGACGGGTCCATTAGACGATGGTGAGGTGCTGCGTGCTCAGCGTGGCGAGTCTATTCTGCAAGTGTTCCATCCGAGCGCCAATATCTGCAACATTCAGGTGTGCCGCTCAGTATCGATGTGGTCAGCGGGTGTACCTACAGAGGCTAGTATTCAAGCGGCCTACATGGATGTGATCGCCAACTCGAAGCACTACTTGTATATCGAGAACCAGTTTTTCGTTTCAGGAATGGACGGCAACGGAATCGTACGAAATCGGATCTTGCAGGCGCTGGTGGATCGTATCGAGCGTGCTGTACAGCGTGACGAGAAGTTCCGAGTGTATGTGGTGATGCCGCTGCTACCGGCGTTCGAGGGCAATATTCGCAGTCACGAGCTGACGAATCTTCACGCGGTGATGCACTGGCAATTCGCTACGATTTGTCGTGGTCGGTACAGCCTGTTCGAGGCGCTGAAGGGTGTGACAAACCATCCCGAGAACTACGTAGCCTTCTTCGGGTTGCGCAAGTACGGCATTATGCCTAACGGCTGTGCGGCCACTGAGCAGATCTACATTCACAGCAAGCTCATGATCGCAGACGATCGATGCGCTATCATCGGCAGTGCGAACATCAACGATCGCAGTATGAACGGTGATCGCGACTCGGAGATTGCTCTGGTGATCGAGGACATGCAGTACGAGGACGGCGTGATGAATGAGAAGCCCTATCGACGAGGTGTTGCAGCCAGCAAGCTTCGCTTACAACTCTTCCGCGAGCACTTGGGCCTGACTGACGATGATGTCTCAGTTGCGGACCCCACGTCAGATCGCACGTGGAATGCCATCAAGTCAACGGCCTCTAGCAACACCAAAATCTTCGAGACAGTGTTCGACTGCGCACCTTCCAACCGTATGCGCGCGTTCGTGAATTTCCAGAGCATTGAAGTCACGCAGATCTTTGAAAATCAGCGTATGAATGTGCTCAAGGTCCCCGGTCGATCTCATGTATGGGATGCTCAGAATTTGAAAGACGGAGACTATGCGCCATGGACTGATGTCAACGGTGTGCCTATTGCGGCTGATCGCGTGGATCTGAGGGACTTTGAGGTGGACAATTATAGGGACAAGAAGAAGAAACTCTTTTCCATGGATCACGATGGCTGGTGTTACGCGCGTAACTTCTCCATTTTCCAAGAGGTGCGTACAATGAAGACGGATTACAAGAAACGAGAGAAGCTTCAGCATCTTGTAGCGGATCGATTGATGGCTCAAGTGCGGCGACGTCGATGGGTCAAGAAGGGTATGCTGCCGCCTCGGGATCCTCGCGAGAGCTCGTTCAGTATCGCCAGTGATGACGAAGAGCATGGACGTTTTTACTCGCTCTGGCGAAGACTGCAACAGGGTGACTTCAGCCGCTCCAACTCTGTCAGTACTCCGACAAATTTCAGTCAATTGGACACGGACGGTGGGATTTCTGGCAGTGTGAGTGTCGGGGGCACGAATCACGGTCGTCGTCTGTACAATTCGAACTCGATGCCATCAAACGCTTCAATCCTGGGGGACAACCCGACCGCGCGTCCTCCTGTGCTTGGAGATGGGCCGTCGTACCCGGACTCGCCCAGTGTTTCGAGCTTCCAGCATACGCCTCAAAGCCCAGCCATTGCAACTGGTGCACGCAGTGTATGCAGCGCCCGCACGTCATCCCTTTTGGGCACTGGTGCCGGTGTCAGAACTCGTGGTAATACTCGAAGCGCGCGAGGCAGCTTTTACGGGATGTTCAGTGTTACAGGCAATCGGAATCTCGATACAGATGACGAGTCCAGCGATGCCGGTAGCGAGTTCGGAGGTGGCCACGGTATTCGTGCGTCACTCAAGCGATGGTACTCTACGATGGATGTGCTGGATTTCGGACGCCGGTCCAAGTTTAACGCCGAGTACTTCGACACGGACGAGGACCATTTGAACGGCGATGACCCGCTTCTAGAAGACGGACGGGGTAGTTACCACGCTGCAACTCGCGACGGTCTCCTTACTGAAGAGGCTGGGGAAGGATCAGACGATGAAGATGCCGAGTGCCAGATCGGCCACGTGCAGACTGCAGCCACAGTCCGCAAGGAGGACGAGACGCGTGCTCGTGGTCAACTCTCGGAGATCCGTGGCCACCTCGTGGAGTTCCCGCTCGACTTTTTGGTCGAAGAAATCCTCAAGCCGTCGGTCTTGCCCGCCGACATTCATATTTAAGCAAACGGCGGTGTGTCGAGCTTACATAGCAACAGGGAAGGTGTCAAGTGATGCCATGCACGTACGATAGATAGGTCTGGCAATTTTACTATTTTTGATGTTTTGTGTTTTACTTTCTTTTTATTGTATATTATTTTTAGTTTTAATTTTTTGCGGGAAAACGATCATTACGCAGCGTATTAATGATCGTTTTTCCAGCATAATCACTTTTTCAAAATGTTCGTGTTCGAAGCCGTTGATGCGGGCGCTCTAGCGCTCGTGGACGTGGCCACGAAGGCTGAATTGCCCTTTGACGAGTATATAGTGGTGGCTGGGCGCATGCAGAGTTCTCGTCAGCTCACGTGTATCGGTGGACGTGTAAAGCGCGACGGGAAGCGCCGTCTGTTGGTGGTGCCGTTAGCTCAAGCTCAAGGCACTCAAACTCCCAGTGTACAGGTTCTAGATGTCGGCGAAGTGGCTGTAAACTTCTTGCAAGGAGTTCGTGCCTGCTTTCCAACGTTAGTGAAGAAAAATCCCATGGCGCTATCAATGGATGAAAGCGACTCGGATTTGGACGAGGAGGAAGCGCTCAAGAAGCAGGCACACGACAGAGATCAACCCGTTGACTCGGACGCTACAAAGGCCAAGCGGTTGATGAGGGAGGCAGTGGAATACATGAGTCAGATCAGAGTCAAAGTACTCGCGACGCTTGATGATCTTTTTAATGCCTTCCAGATTGCAGACCCTACCAACGTGCAGATATCGCTGCGCAATGATCCGTCGGTGCCCAAGAACTGCCAGTTGTTGTGTATGGATTGCCCTGCTCTCGATACTGTGAGTCACCAAGAGCATGCTGCTGTGCCCCATGCGTTCTCGTCATCTAAAGCCCCACCGGAGCCGCTAAATTTCGGAGTCTTGTTTTCTGAAATTGCAACAAGCAAGGACAAGGAGCAGTTCCTACATATTCCAGTGCCACGATCGCCACCATTACCTGCACCAGGAGCTCAAGGTGAAGACTACATGCAGGAAAGTTTCCAAGACGCAACTGTATTGACGTTCGGGGCCAAGCGCGAATCTACAGCACATGGTGGCGGCAAGACTTGCGATGAAATGGTGAAGAACATCCGCATGCGTCACGCGTCAGGCAGCTTTTGCACGCTCGTGCTCCCAACGAAGACTTGGGATCAAGTGGCTGATGAACACAAATCGTTCCTCCCTCAGGTTTGCGAGCTACAAGGGGAACTGCGTTTGCGTCGTCTGATGGGAAATGCTCCCTGTGGAGTCTCAATCGAGTTATTGCTTGAAAGTTAAAGAGCATCCGGCACATACGCCAAGGGCCTGCAATGCGGCGCAGCTTTAAAGAGATAAAACAGATAAGCTTCTTTGGAACGTACTTGGTGTGCTGTGCGAATCCCTCGTCTAGGATTTCGATGATAGATCTACATACACATCCGCCAGCCTCACTATTCCCTACCGCTCAAACACATCCAGTAGTCGTTCTCTTTGAGAATGGACCCGTCTTCGTTATTTGTGGCACGCGGCGTGCTGGCCCCGTGTGAATTCTTCTCCGATCTCCATAACCACTTAGCCGGCATCAGCTCGTCCAGCACGTCCTCATCGTCTCCAGCTTCTTGTTCGTTGTACGACGTGACCAGCAGCGGAACACTCACCTCGTTCAGCACGAGTCTGATAGCCGGGATCCACTCGTCGTACCCCCAGATACCGGCGTTAAAACACACCACGAGGTCCGGTTTGCAAAACAGCGTCTTGTCCTCGAAATACTCCTCGAAGCCGCCCACGAAGTAGCTGATGTCTACACGGCACGCCTTAGCATCCGCCTCATGGTATTCCTGCAAAAATCGAGTAAGGTGTAGCTTTCTGGCCAAGTTGGGCCCCACTAGCACCAGCTTGAGCGACGTCAGATGCGTTTCATTGGCCAGGTGCCGTGCAAAACACCGGAACACCTCGAAGGTCTCCGCTCCAGTGTTGCCTTCGCGGTGGTCGGCACCAAGCAGGTGTACGGTCAGACAATTATCGTTACTGAAAGGAACGTCGCTCTTGTGCGCGTTTTGCAGACGCTGAAGCCACGCGGTGAGCGTCGCGGCACGAGTCTCACTTGCGGTTGTCAACGCCATGACCGTTGGTGTGTGGCGAGTATTGTAGGAATTTGTACGATAGTCTAGGTTGCAACCTACAGAATAGTTTATGGCTATCACAGCTGTTTTGTGTGTATCGAACACCAGATTATCAGCTGAGACGTAGACACGACGGATTTCATTTCCAGTTCATCGACGCTTTCAAGCGAGGTGGAGGATGGCGACCGAGACGACGTGGATGGACACGGGACGCTACCCACATCGTTACCTTTACGTGGCGTTTGCTATCTTCCAGTGTTTCTTAGGCGCTGGAATCATCTTCGGCTGGTATACAGGGTGATTTGAAAACTTTGCATCCTGTTGCTGACATTTGACACGATGCTGCTGTACAGGACATCACTGGTACCCATGCTGGAGAAGGAGCGGATATACAACGAGTTGTGCAAAACTGGAGAAACTAGTACGTCCGTCGATTGGTATGAGGATGCGAGCTGTAATCTGAATGAGTTTTGTGCGGCAGTTTGCACGGCGCAAAGCGATCGTCTCCAGTACGCATTCACGATGGCGGTCTCCAGCAGCATGTGGTCCAATCTGCTGCTCGGCCTCGTATTTGACAAGTAAGCTATCTAAATCGTATCAAATACTGCGGATGATGTTAATGTGGGCGTGTATTTCGCTTGTGTAGATTCGGACCCCGTGTAACGAAGTCGATCTCATTGGTGCTGTTGATAACAGGAGCATTGCTCATGGGAAACGCACACTATAGGTGATATGCTAGCTCTGTTATATTCTACTGGCATGCATTTTAGTTCCAACAACTTATCACGACTGTGCATTATGCCATTAGAGAAAACTCGGAAGGACACGACCTACTGCTCTACGGATTGGTGCTTGTCGGGTTCTCGGGACCGGGTATCCAGCTCTCTGGCATTCATATGTCCAATTTGTTCCCCGAGGCAACGGCACTCGTTGCATGTTTCATTGTCGGTGGTCTTCAGTTGAGCTTCTTGATCTTCACGCTGTTCGACCTCGCGTTTGTGCACCTCGGAATGTCAATGACTGCGATTTTCGAGGTATACGCCAGTGTGGTTTTCCTCTCGCTTATCGGTACATTGCTAACAGAGCCGGACACACCGTTCGAGGTCGTTCCTGGCGAAGAGCACGAGCTACTCTCACCCATGCGGCTGCCGTCCGTGTTCAAGGAGGAGGAGGCCTCGCTTTTGCTGTCTACACCCGAGCTGGACAAATACCGCAGACGCCACCGCTTGCCGACCGACGAGGTTTTCTTCGACGGGGATCTGCACAACCGCTCCTTCCGGACGCAGGTTCTGTCCAAACCGTTCTTACTCGTTGTGTTCTACTTCTCCATCCTGTCCCTCTGGTGCAACTTCTTCCTTGGTAGTATCACTGGACTGTTGCGCTGGAAGGGACTCCCAGAGAGCGAAGTGGCCAGCTTGTTGTCTAAGCTGGCCTTCGTGTTACCATGCAGTGTGGTCTTCATCCCATTCGTGGGATATTTGTTAGAGAAATGCGGGTACACGTACTCGTCAGTGCTGTGCACAGTGGTGGCTCTGTGCTTTACGGTGATGCTGAGTAGCATGTCGACCGGGTGGATCGTGGCCGGCTTTGTGACCTACGCGTTCTTCCGGACCATCATGTTCCCGTTGTTATTCGCGTACTTGGGACATCGCTTCGGCTTCCAGCACTACGGAGCGCTGTCGGGTATCGCGTTCTGCATTGGGGGCATCGTGGGGCTACTGCAGACACCGATATCTGCTATCGGAGACTTCGAGACTATCGGTTATGTTCAGGTTCGTGACGTGGCTTGCTTCTGATTCTGGTCCGACAGGATTGGCTCCGCTTTCGGTGACTGCGACTAACGCTGTGTGCCCTGTGGTTTCGTCGACTACTTTGAACGTTTGCTGTGGGATCCGTTATAGTTCGGAACCCTGCTTCTCACCCTCGTGGCACCCTACTTCGAGCGGCAGCGTGACTCGTACTACTAGAGCAACGGTGGCACCGCGCAAGTGCCTCTCTAAGATTTACGACAGGCGGTGTATGTAACGGACTGACGTGTACGGTAACCAAATCTGATCGATGTTCAGCACCGCTGGACATTGGAGACCATGGCGCCGAGCTTCCGAACCCAGGAAACGAAGCACGCATGGAGTTTTTTCTCACCCGTCGAGTTGCAGGGCACACTCAACTTGCTGCTTGTTGGGGGTAGCCACTTGTCGCGCGGGCTTGTCTTGCTACAATGAGGCGAAAGGCTCATCACGCCTAAAACCGTTAATCGGGGTAAATGAAGGATAAAAATGAAGTTACAGGATAGCTAGTATGGAGATGAGTATGGCTGGTCTTGCTTGGACCTCTTTATTTTGGTTTTAGTAAACTGCGAATTTCTATCTTCACCCTTGTTTAGGAGTTGATTCTAAATCACCTCTGACCCGCCTATACCGACCACCTTCTCTGTTCAAATCATTTTGCGCGACGCTCCCCCACTCGTGCCGGGACATTAAGCCATTCTCCGCTTGACCGCAGACTGTCCTTCTCGATGTCGCTCTTCTCGCTCCCCAACGTTCTGCGGCGCAGTGTGCCGTCCGACGGCAGCGACAATGCGACTGCCGTTCGCCCCTCGGTGGTGAGCGCTAGCAACCTGAACGCACAGCTCCTCGAAGAGGCCAAGCACGTGGACCAGCACCTGTTCTTCGGCCCACAGCAGACCGTGTTCGAAGGTGAGCGCCAGCGCGTGATCCACGGCGAGCGCAAGATCCAAAAGAACAACAAGCGCTTCTGGCTCATGTCGGAGCCGCTCAGCATGGAGCGCGACAGCACCACGTCGCTTATCGGCTTCCCCACCGACCCTCAAGTACGTTCCAACGGCCTCGGCAGCAAAATGTCGGCTGCCACGCGCTTTATTGGCCAGAAGGTGGCGCAGATGAAGTTCCCTGCGTCCCATGTGAACGAGGATTCGTTCTGTGACGGCTGTGGCATGGACCCCATCGTGGGGAACATGTATTCGTGCTCCAAGTGCGTCAACTACCACCTATGTGAGGGCTGCTACCAGCTGGGCATTCACGGCTTCGAAGACTCGAAGCTGCTAGTCGACGTTCGTGAGGACTTTGCGCTCCGCAAGGTCATGGAAGTGTCCAAGAACAAGGTCCCAGAGGAGGTCTTCACGGTACTGCTCAAGACCGTGTGCCGTGGACAGATTGACAAGTTTAACTTCCTGGCCAAGTGGATCACGGCCGTCGTGCTGGGCCAACCCATCAACTCGCTCGAGGTGCGTGGTATTGAGATCCCGCACCTCGACGCCGAGACGCGCGGCACGCTCGTGCAGTTGCTCACCCCCGTTTTGGCTGACCGCACGGACCTGGAGGTGTGCATGGAGTGGTTTTGTCCGGTAAGTTCTGAGTTTTTTAGACTATTTCTTGAAGGTTTCAACGAAGATCTGACTGATTTTTTTTGTATAATTTTAGGATGCTCAAAACATGGACTTGCCCGGCGTACAGCGCCGTATGGAGACCATCCGTATTTGGGTGGCTACAGACAAGGACCAGAAGTCCCCCTTTGCTACTAAGGAAGGCCTTAAGGATGAAGACACGGAGTCGGACATGTCGCCTACCAGTGCCAGCGGAGACGTCATTGGCTCTCCTGGCCCAGCCAGTCCAGTGTCCGAGTCTCCGTGCGTGACACCCCGTCCTTCTCCTCCGGGAGTCCGTCGCAAATCTACGGGAGCCACGTCAATGACTTCCGAATCTTCGTCGCAGGTCTCTCCCCCGCGTCTGGATGCGCTGACACTGGCCGACAAGACCACTGAATACACGTACGAAGACGACGACGAAGACTACATGTCAGACTCGGTCAAGAGCGATATTGAGCCCCGGAAAGTGGACTTGTCCCCTTCCTCCGGTCAGCGGTCGGAGGGCATTCAGATGTAAGAAGAAGCGAGGAAAGGATCGAGGGGGATCGGCGAACACAACCGTGAATGAGCTGCTGTTCGTCGGCGGCCGTAGACACAAAAGTCACGGGTCACAAGTGCGCGGGCTCCTGTTGGGCTTCCTTCATTTTGTTATTTGCATTTTTCGCTGTGCACTCGAATTGTAAAAAGAGATTGCATTATTATCAACCGTTTACCTCGTTTGTGTTGAGTAAGGCAGTTAAGAAAAAGGTGTTTCACTCTCTTTTCCACCTATAATCGCTTCGAGTCGTAGGCTCCTAGTTCTTGGCACGGTAGAAAGCAAGGTACGCCATGTGCCAGTCACCTCCGCCCTTAAGCTTCATGATGTCCTCTGTCTTGCATGGCGACACATCGTCGTCATCGTAGCAGTACCAATCGTCTGTCATTACAAAGGCCACGTTATCATTAGCGAAATCGCACAAATGGATAGTGCAATCTCGGTGTGCGTACCTCCTTCGTGGCGCACCCACGCCATGTAGTGACCAGAATCGGCTGATCGGCCCTTGTGCGTCAGAATCGCGAACAGCTCGTAGTTTCCCTGCAGACATCGTCAAATATCAGCTCACTTACTATATCTCAATGCATTAAGGTGGCCAACTTACTTGGAAATCGATGGGAAGATCGATGCCAGGCGACTTGGCGCCCATGGAAAGAGCACGAGCAGTCTCCAGGGCAGCCTTGTCCTCCTCGGACAGACCGTCCATAGCATCATCTTCGTCGGCCTCCTTCTTCTCTTCAGCCTCGTCTTCCTTCTTCTCACCAGCAGACTTCTATTATATGTAAACGAATTTAATACAAGGGTGAATTCCCGTGTAGGTTAGCGGACGAAACAAACACACGTACGTCCTTAAACTCGTTCAGAATCTTCTCAGCGTTTCTGTCACGTGCAATCTTCATGGTTGCCTTCAACTCGTCGGAGCAGAAGTCGTACACATCCAAAGTCAACGGGAAGCTGATGGGCTGGAGAATTCCCAACAATTATTATCAGCAAAATCTTTATCTGTACAGAAATTAAAAAAAATACTTACCCGCAGCATTTTGCACTTAACACCAGCATGGTCACGGCTCTCGGGCGTCGCCTTCCAGTAGAAGCGCATGAACTGCACGCACAGATACTTGGGCAGGCGGTTTATCCGCATCGTCTTCTTCCACACGGCATTGCCACCCTTCACCTCCGAGTGCTTCTCAATCGTGCCTTCGAGTCCCTATAAACACCACCAAACACATCAACAATTAACGTCCAGCCCGTTAGCTCCCACCATCCTAGCCACGTACAATCTTGATGCCTTCGGACAGGTGGTTGGTCTCAATCGTGATGTTGCACACGAGTTTAAGCGCCTTCTCCTTCTTCACCACTGCCGGCTCCATGTCTGTCTCTGTGCACTCGAGTTTCTCGTCCATTTCCAGTCCGAATAACGCGTCCACCACATTATTCACGGGTCCCAGAGACTTGAGTCCACCCGCAGGTTGCGTCAGCGTCTGCTGTAGCGTTGAGAACAGCGTGGATAGGAACTCCTCGCTGTCCTGCTGCATGTATCCGCCACTACGAGGCGCCTGCTGCGCGAATTGAGGGTACGCGCGACGCAGCACCGACACAAACATGGACGGGGTGATGCTGTCCACGCTGCCGTCCAGCTGACCATACATGTCCTTGAGTGCAGTGGTGAAGTTATTGGCCAGATCGGCCGATACACCACCGGGTAGGGCCTTCAGTGCCTCTCGTAGCTCCTTGACGGGTCGCAGACACTGCAGTGTGGCGTTCATGTAGCACGTATTGCCCAAATTTACGAGACCGGCGGGGTGCACGGTGCCTGTGGCCGCAATATCCGTCGTAGTCATGTCCTCAATGAAGACGATGGGCTCCTTGGGCTTCTGCACTACTTCGGCCGAGCCCATGAGCATAATACCAGTACCATCAACCAATTTATCCAGTGTTGAAAGATCCACGTCATCTTTGAGCATTCCCTTCCACGCCTTGGACATGAGCTTCTGACGCTCCACAGGGACGGACGTGAGCGCATACAGCTGCGCCTTGAGCACGGCCACGGGAGACGCCTTGTCCACTACCACGTCTTGGAACACATGCTTGCCCCACTTGACGCTCACCTTTGCTGTCATCTCTGTTGTTCTGCTGACTGTCTTCTTCACCTATGTATTAATATGGGGGGCTTGAAGCGGATATTGGATCGCAGGTTCGAGAGGGTACGCACGGATTGGACGAAATAGAAATAAATATAATGAAAGGTGATTGGCGGTAATCTGGCTACAAAAAGATTATACAGTTAGAGTGCCCCGCTTCCTAGATTTGGACGATCAGATCTAAATCTGATGTAGTCCCTGATAAAAAAAATATTTCGGAAAATTACCGCCCATGTTTTCAAAAGGGAGGGGGTGAAACAGCCCACAAATCTCCACTGCGCGCTCAAACCAAATCGGCGCTACTGGCGTTTGAGGGTCCCGGCAAGCCCCCAAACTATGCCTCAGGGTCTTGCTTGGACTACCCTCCCCAGTTTGGTGCTGGGGCGGAAATGGCGCAAACCCAGCTAATACCGACAAGATAAGAAAAAGGCTAAATCTGAAGTAAAAGCCTCCGTGTAGAAGTTAGTGTGACAACCATGTGTCAACGAAGCCAATCTTGGCACCGAGTCATGCTCCGGACGATCCGCCAGTTTGATCAAAAGATGAAGTTCAGCGAAGGATGCTGTTGCGAATCCGCGCGTGCTTAATTGCGTTTTCTGCTTCAGTACGTGGGACGAAGTCACCATTGACGCTATGCCATCGGGGTTACCCTGCGTCATGGATATGTCCCCGGGCTGACGAGAGGTAACAAGTTGTTGTTACCACCCGTGGCCTTGTATAGAGCCACTTTAGCGCCCGGTGAAACGACAGCATCTGCTTGCAGCTTCGCTGTCGATAAAGATCCACAACTATTTACCTTTGGGGCTATCGGAAATGCTTCTGCCAATGCTTTGTTCGGACTATCAAATCCACTTGAAAGAGGTACACTTCGATTGCAATTTTACAAGCCAGCATTGACGTTTATTGTCGAGAGCCGTGCGTCCAGCATGCCCACACTAAATCTGCCTACATTATTGTTGCCAAATGGCACATACCCAGCTAATGCCGACAAGGTAAGAAATAGGTTACATCTTGAGTAAAAGCCTTCGTGTAGAAATTAGTGGCAATCCGATCAAAGAATGCTTACATAGGAAGGTACACAGTGATTTTGGTAAAGGTCTCTGTAATTAACTCTTGAATTGGTCTCCTACCACATCACTGACATAGTGGCTGAGTACTAGAAACTGGGAGAAGCTATCGCCGCTCCACGTTAGGCGAAGACTTCACCTCGCTCTCAGCACCGTTGCTGCTGGAGTCTCCCCTCGACCGTTCTCCAGTCGGACGCCCAGTGTGTGCACCGAACATGCGTCGCAGTCGTTTCTTCCGTTTTTCACGGTAGCGCTTCTGCACCGCGATACGTTTTGCGCGAGCGTCGTGTCCAATTACTTGGAGGCGTTTTAAGTAGTTGTGGTACTTCTCACCGTCTTCGTGGCGAAGAGGGAGGATCCGAACGTGAAGGTTTGTGAGCGCGATGCACTCCTTGAACAGCATATCATAGTTGCTCTCATCCCAGCGATATTTGTCAGAGCAGACAGACCACAATGCGCACATTCGGCCGAGGTAATTTTCAACAATTACCCGATCATTGGCAATTCGGCCATTTGTTCTCAGTTGGTCCAGTGTCAGGGTTTGCAGGCGAAGCTTTTTAAACGGTGTGATGGCACGAAAAGCCTCTGCAAGACCTTGATATCCCTTATCGGCTAGGACAGCCCAGCTCGCAGGATACTTGTCATCCAGTGGCCAGGCATCCTCAAACTCCTTTCCTTTTCACTCTTCAGGAGATTCTGGAGGTGAAACTCGTGATTGTCACGGAACACTTCTATATCAGCTTCATTTCCGGGGTAGTGGCGTGTGCAGTTGATAGTTAGTCCATTTGGTAGTACCGATACTTCTACTTTATATCCACGTAGGTGGTGCTTTTCGCTGTTGTAGGCACTGCGCTCTTTCGTTTGGCCGCTAGGCATTTTGATTTGATGAAAAGTTATATCGGTGGCGTACCGAACACAGGGGTGATTGGCAAACTTGTTACCGCTCAAGATCAGTGCTTTCATTGTAAACTTCTCCGTCGCTGATAACACTAACTTATCAAACATTAACGGAGAAACCACCTCCACAAAGGACAGGACCATCTTCTGGAACGTCGGAGACTTGATTTTAAACACGCTGGCCACAACGTCCCACTTCCCGCAGTGCTTCAGAGAACCTAGATACATGAAGAGCGTATCTTTGGGTTACTGGCGCCGCTTTTGACCTCGACCGACGTTCCAATGGTCACGAACGTGTGCTCGAGCACAGCTCCATAGCCGATCAAACTCGGTAGGGGAAAAAAATAATCGGGTATGTTGGAAGCGTCATCGCGCAGAAATGCGTGGTACACTGGAACTGGCGAGTCCAGTGTGTGGTCGGACTCGCCGAGCCGAATGGCAGATACACTTTCACGGCGAGCTTGACGCTCGGCGTCAAGCTGTGCTAACGCGGAGACTCCTTGTGCAATCTGGTCAGCTGACGGGGGGTTGATGGTCGCCTGGTTGCGGCTTCTTTGGGACGGTGCCATGGTGCTTGATGAGGTTCGAGGTAATTTGAAAAATGCAGGTCGTTCTTTGTTGGGCGCTCAGTCGCCACTGTGTATTGACTCCTACCAGCGTGCCTCGGTGCGCATCAGTTCTAGAATATTTCGTTGGCGACTGAGGAATCGAACATTCTAGAAGTACTCGCATTTGTGTTTTGCTAATTCTTTGTGTGTGATAACTTCCTGTGACTTGCGTAAAATATCGCGTGAAAATCAAAATGTCTAATTATAGAATTGGTCACACAGAGAAACGGCTACATGTAGACATCTTACTGAAAGTAACTACTGTACAAAATAACTCTCTGAAATTTAATTCATGTCTCCGGCTGGTATTTCAATTTCCGAAGAATTATAACCTGAGTATTTAAATAAAAAACATTCATGAACTGAAATACACAAATACAGTCAGTCAGTACCATGATGGCCATGGACATCTATACCTGTGTTGGATTAATGAACTGTACAAATGTTACCTGTGTCGTCGCCCTCGCGCTTTAGTACACCTATTTAATATGGAATGTTGCACAAACAAATCCCAGAAATTAATACCTGTCTGAATGGCGGGTAAATGCAGGTGATAAGTTTTCTTAGGTGTCGTTTTGTTCCTGTCACTCGAGTGTGGTAGCATGCCACGTATTATGTATTCAGTTGTTGCCTAGGATCTTACACACGTTCGTGTAGGCGAGAACACTTCAGACGACAGTAAGTTAGCAGGCGGTACGCGCCACTCAAGTAGTTCATATGGGGGTACCTAGCACTCAGGTTTTCGGTGAAGATCTTCCTAAATATCCCAACCGGGGATGATCATCAACCTTACAGCCTTGGGGCCACTGTTCGTGCTCGCTTGCTTCTCAGACAAACTAAAGCCATCTCTCTGAACGAGCGGGGCAACCCGCGTATTTTGGCGTGTCGTATGGCCTACATAACCTAGTAGACAACTAATAACACGTATGCGCACAGACGTTTGTCACTGTCGCAATAATGGGCGCAAGTCGTTTGCAAAAATATAATATCAACAGCTCACCTTGTTAGGGAAATTAGACCGGACTTGTGGGAAGGGGCGCGGACATATTTATGGCGCGCACTGTAACATGTACTTGAATGCGGGTTTTTTGTAGTACAGTAGAAGTAAAACGAAAGTGCTATGCAGATGCTGCGGCTGTGAAGCAGGCGCAGGAGATGCGTCACTACAGGAAATCTTATCCTTGACAGCGTTAATTGGTTTTGTCTACCTAAAGGTAGGGAATCGTTAACATTGAAAAGTAAAACGGATGATAAATTTCAGAGCTTCTTCGGGCGAAGCACGACTTTGCTTTAGTTAGATTGCCAGAAATCTGAAATGTTTTTTGGCAGCAGCAATAGGGGTTATGGATACCAGGTATCATGGTTAAAAAGTATGTTTGGACAGCCAATCAAATTAAACCTTATTGTCAACGGAAGGTTTTAGACAGAAGTGAAGATTAGATACGATTGGCGAAAATCGTGTTAGAAGGTTTGTTTTGGTTGGTCACCACGCTCATCGCCAGACGCCCAACCCTCGTAACCTTTCTCTTGCACTTTTTTGCGCTCACGGTTGAAATGGGAAGGTTTGATTTACAAACATACTTACTTTCCAGCCGTAATAACCCCTAATAATTTTTTTGCAGATGGCAGCCAGTTTATAGTTTTAGCCAAAAGTATTCTAGCCGAATTGGCAACCCCATTTGACATGTAAAAGAGCAGCAGTAAAACATTTTTTATTTTTACAAACACTCATATCAAAAGCAACGCGGGGTATCGGATGCCCCGCATGACCTAACGAAAGCGCCTACCTATTGTTGCAACTTCGAAGGGACCTGAATGCGAGGCGTCATGCAGCTAGCCGTCGCTGCATCTCCAATGAGCGCGATCATTTTGCAGATGATATCGATGAGCCGGTGCTAGGTCGGCCATTCATTTTCTCATGTAGGTCGTAGTAGTACGCTTTGGTGCTAGCTCAGCCATTCAATATCTCGTGTGGAGAAGCGCTTGTCGATTTGGAGAATGTGAGACTTGAAAAGATTGCTGGAGACCTGATGGGGCGCGACGTGACCTGACTGATGGATTGATGAAGACAAGTGACCAAGGTACCTACATTATGGTACATGCAGCGCAATCATTCAGCAGTGGATCGCGCCGACCGTACAACCAGATCGTGCTACACTCATGTGGATACATATCGGGGTGGTGCTAATATTTCGGTTCACGATCGGGTCGACTAGGTGGATCGACTGCTTTGTACCCAACAAGGATCACGCCATAGCAGACGACGTGGCTACTGGAGACAGTGCGAGGTATTTCAGGATAGGCAACTGATACAAAGGGAAAAAAGTAGTGGGAGGAGCTAAATAACAAACAGAGTCGACTTTTCTTCAGAAGTATTAACTCGTTATTTGTAGCGGGAAAGTGTATTGACCCATACATTAACCAAGTCAAAGTATACCTGAGGTCCACGTGTCAGTCGCCGGAGTTTGCAGCTTGGTCGTACGACCGGTGTCGCTCTCGGCCCCCAGTCTCCCGCTATTTGAAGCGGACAAGCAAGCAAGGAAAGGATAAGAACACCCCACGCAAAGGAATACTACCACAAGCAAAGTCAATCAAGGTCGACGAACCACCCTGGCCGCAGCCTGAACCCTAAACGCTAAATTCTAGCTCTGACATTCATTATCTCGTGAAGGTTGTAGTACGGGCAGCGCGATAGTACAGCTTCACACAAGGATTTCTCGTCGTCTATACCACAAACACTGTCCTGACGTCCTGCGAGCGCGTCAGCTCCACGCAAGACACCGGCACGCCCGAAGCTGCAATCGCCAGCCGCACACACTGCACCACCCTTGCGTTGTCAAAATTATGCGAAATCTGAACAAAACTGTTTATGCTTCTGCGGCGATTTTAAAGCAAAACGGCGATTTTTTTCCACCAATCAGAAGGCTTCATTTTTTCGAGAAGTATTTTGTTGCTGCTGCTAGAGTTAGCTACCACTATTATAGAGTTCACTATAGATTTCTAAAAATTTGATTCAATTGTGGATGGCAAATGGACAAAAGTTTTCCGGAACAAGTTATTAGTTTATTAGCACGTGTTGTTGTACCCGATTGGAAATGTTTGTCAATACTAAATCCAAAAATCCTATAATCCCAATATAGAGGAGACAGGTGTCACCTGCATCTTTAGGGATTGCTCCGCTGCACATCGCAAATGCAGTCGCTGCGCTCCTGCGATAAAATGATTCGCTCACCTGGAAAGTACAGTGCTCGGCTCGCTGTTGAGCTCGGTTTTGGGCCTCGCTCCGCAAAATACAGCGCGGATTTGCTGCGGCTACACGACGCATCCGCGTGTTGATCAGCTCTTGGAGATCGTCAACGGTTGTCATATCTGTGCCGTTGAGCGCACCAGTGGCTGTAAGCAACTTGAGTACATTTTCACCCGTCGAGATGATCTCGTCACCATTAGTGATTGCCTGTTTGACGATACCCTCAACAATTACCAGCACTGTTTGTCTGCAAACTGGGCGTTCTTGGGCACAGGTAAGCCGAGACAAGCACATACAGCCACAGGAAGATCGTACACCACGACGTCCGCTTGATACGCTGCAGTGAGTAGTTCTGCGGTATCACCTTGTGGCGCCGTGGTTTGTCGATACCGAAGATAATAGATCAGTCCACGAACCACATTGACAACGTTTGCAGCGCACGTCACAGCCCACTTTGCAGTCTTGTAGGCGGCTAGGATGTCTCCAAAGACGCCTCCTGTGGCGGCATTCAGCGCCACGGCCACGACAGAGCCGATCTTGGAGAGCGCTTCCAGTACACAGTCATCATTCTGAGGGATGCATTCCAATGAACATTGAACCGGATACGAGAGGGGACACTGGGCCTGGCAGTCCGTGTCCTCTTTGCCGTAGCCCAACGGACAAATGTTGTTGCTATCGAAATCAACCGACTTCCGATAACACGCGGTATCACTGTGTTGTCCGATGGTGGGCCCTACCCAATTGCGAATCGTTGTTTCATAGGTGACACCAGACCCCGCACTCTCCTCTTCGTCAGTGAGAGATAGATCTTTTGCAGATATTCTCGTCCAGATCTCACCGAGTTGATCAACTTCATCTTCTGCGCGCCCGTAGAGAAACCGGCAAGTTGAAATCCGTCGGGGGCAGTCGCTACGGCGTTATTGTCCATTGTGGTTCCTCCTTCGATCGAGTTACCCGCACTCGTTAAGAACTTGAGATAGAAAACACGCGTGTGGTCATCCTTCTTGTCCCAATGTGCTTCCATCGAGTTGATGTACTCTCCAGGCCCCAGAGTGAGTGTCTTCTCACTGCCTCCTTTACCTCCATGGCTCATGGTCACCTCTGCTGGAGTCGCAATCTGAAGTGTAATTGCATCCACGCGCTCGTCGGAGCGGAGAGTGATGGAGCTTACGGTCTGTTCGAACTTGACCGAGTCAATATCTGAGAAGGCATTATCGTGCGGTCCACCGTAGAGAGCGCTCAACATAATGTCTTCATCTGTCACGTCCGCAGTCGCTGTACTACCCGATCCTAAAGTGGCTGTGTTATTGACAACCGCAATGCTGGTCCACACTACACCCAGCAGGTCTATTTCGTCACCGTCACGGCCAAAGAACCATCCCAACTAATAGCCGGCGGGTGCAGGAACGGAGCCCTTTTCATCAGTCTGAGTCCCAGCTGAGACCGAGTTACCAGCACTCGTTCCGAAGTTGAGATAGAAGATACGAGTGTGGCCTTCCTTTTGACCCCAATGCACCTCCATGGATGTGATGTATTCTCCTGCTCCGAGCTTCAGCGTGTGCGGATCTCCGCCAGTTCCACCGTGTGTAAATGTTTGAGCTTTAGGAGCCGACACTTCCAAGGTGAGACCGTCGATTCGAGCGGCTCCACGAACTGTAACTGAAGTAATGGGTTGTCCCGATACTGCTGCTGATTGATCCGAGAACTCATTGCCGTGAGGTCCTCCAAATGTTTCGCTTAGCTGTACTGGCGGCCCTGACGTTTTTGGTGCTGGAGTTGGAGCAGTACTAGGCGATTCTAAGGTGTCTAAAGATATTGATCCTCCTGATGAACTTGATGGGCTTGTCGTCACTGAACTGGAGCCTGATGAGGCTGGATCAAGGGAAATCTGTGCTGCGGGGTGAGGTGTCTCGGGGCCTGGTGTAGCTTGAGCAGCTGGTGCCGTTGTGCTTGTGTCTGGGATGTCCGCTGGGGCTACCGTTCCTGGTGCGGTGTCTGCAGTTGTAATACTCGACCAAATTGCTCCTAGCAGATCGATTTCATCGCCACCTCGACCGAAGAAACCTCCTAACAGGTAACTTGCTGGAGCTGTTGCTGATCCTGTGGAATCTGTCTGAGTTCCTCCTGAACCGTGTTGCCCGCGCTCGTACCGAAACTGAGATAGAAAACTCGTGTGTGAACGCTTTTTTCGCCCCAATGAGCCTCCATCGATGTGATGTGTTCGCCTGCTGCAAGCGTGAGAGTATTGTCCGTGCCACCTGTCCCTCCGTGGGTAAATGTTTGTGCTGTTGGTCCAGATATCCCCAGAGAAACACCATCAACACGGTCGCCAGCCCGGATAGTGGTAAAGCTGACGGTTTATCCAGATACAACTGAGGCTTGATCCGAGAATTTATTACCATGAGGGCCTCCAAAAGACTCGCTCAATTGTACCGCATCGTCCTCTGTAATTACTTGGACAACAACGACTACCGTGACTACTATTATCCGGAGAACAGTCGTTACCGACCGGAGTACCATGAGTGAATACTAAATAGCGCTCGAGCCTGGAAGTTCGTGACTATTAATAATCCAAGCTCCCTATGCTTCCAATGCCAGAAAAATGAGAATGAAAATGCGTCTTGCATGGTTCCGTCTCACCAGCATCTTGGAAAAGTTATCAGCCATAATTTGGACTGCTCTTTCACTAAGATAGCTAATAACATGAGAATGCGATAAGGGCAGGAACAATTCAATCTGTTTGAGGCTCGAAATCGTGGGATGGAACGATGTGCCGTCAGCACACACTGTACTCAGTGTGTGCTTGTCTAACGTTTATTGTCGTTGTTGGGTCCTGTGTCGCTTGAAATAGAGGCTTTTGATGCGTGCACTGTTGCAGTGCCCAAGCGATAAAAGTGGTTGCTGGGAGCAGTTTACGAACGCCCTCAGAGATGGCACACCGCGTATTTACATGTAGTTGTTATGTACTGAATCGCATCATGCCAGCACTTGCCAAAACTGTTGAGCCGGGCAGATTTGCTGGACGACACAATCTACTTTGACATTACTTCTGAAGTACTTTCCGATCATAAAGATCCTTGTTTCGACGTGCTCCTCCTTTTAAAAGTCAAAGTACATGTACAGATAAGCTTAGCTCTACTTTGCAGTATTAACAAGCTTACACGACATTTGGATTGTTGAGCGATCCAACTTGCTCAACGCCTCAATTTTTCTCGGTTATTCAAAAGGAGAGCTTGTCCATTCCTGGTTGTGGAGAACTAGTGGTCATAACGTTCGGGTCTGACCAAAAGAAAGTGGCAACGCAAACTTTCGGAGCTGTAAGCCAAAAAGTACGCCAATATACCGTCAGTTCATCGTGATCAAGTCTTGTAACGAGTGAAAATGTTGGATTATCCATCTCGATTTTTAATCCTATCAAACAGCATGCATGCATCAACAAAAGTTTCCACTTCAGTCCTTATAAATGATGAACGTTCCGTTATCCCAGTGGACCGCCCCCAAGGTGTCGCGCTTGTGGTCGGCCAAAGGAGACGAACGCTGCTCCCCACCGCGCTCCGACGACTACAAGGACTGGACTCTTATGCAGCTCAAGCGCGAGATCACTCAGCGCCAACTAAAGACCAATCCACGCCGCCGCAACAAGGACGCATTCGTGCGCGTACTGATCGCAAACGACCAGGAACAGGCACAGATTCAGACCCAGAACGCCCCTCAGAACCAGCAACAGACACTGGAGAATCCCGTCATGTTTGTCCCCACGTCCACCGCCGAATTACAGAATATATACATCAATAACGGAGACGAACAGCAGCAGCAACAACACCAGCAAGATATCTATGGGACCAATACTGCACACCAGCAGCCTCAACAAGAGATATACGGAAATAATGGAGGACAGCAACAACCGCCTCAACAGGACGTGTATGGGAATACTACCAGTCAACAGCAGCCTCAGCAATCGGATCTTTATAACGGGGTCCAACAGCAACGACAAGATATGTATACCGGTATGGAGCCTCAACACCAGCAAGAAGTTTATACAAATAATGGTGAACAGCAGCAGAATTTTATGGCTAGTAACGTCAACGTCGGAGTGATGCAGCCTGCGTCATTGGAGTCTACGCCTGCACCTCAGATCCCAGCTCAGATGCAGACTCCAATGCCAGTCGCTGCTCCCGAGACATTGGAGACGGAGGTAGAAGCTCCTCAAAGCTTCGAGGCGTCTAAGAGACAGAGAGTGGAGCAGACAGAACACGAAAGTGAAGGGAGTGAGAATGCCCATAGTACTGCAACCTCAGACGTGAGGAGACCAGGACCTTCAGTACAGCAAATACAACAGATTGGAAAAGGATCGACCGAGTATTTGAGACGGAAGTTGAGTATTCAAGCTGCACGTCTTGAGATTGAGAGCAAACGCTTGGACATTGAATCCAAGCGAGAGCAAATGAATAGCGAGCTGCATGCCGTGCAGCTTGCGTTGGCAAATGAACAATTACAACAAGCCAAGATGACGACCCAGAAGATGAAAAATGATTGGATGGTGGAGCAGATGATACAAAAGAAGAGATTGAATGACGCCGGGATCTCGCAGGAAGACTCGGCTGCGCTCGGAATGTATTTGTCATGAGTTTTAAGCGTGTATGTGTAACCAAGTTAAGGGCTTCCGGCCCTGTGTATTATTTTCTTATCTCTTCATTCGAGAACTTTTACCTCCGTTGGTGCTTGACTGAGGGGACAGCCGAGTATGTCGATGCTGGTACCGCTCCACGCATCAGTAACGGAGTAGGGAAACTTGTGCGAGACAACACAGAGGCTCCGCTTGTGGACGCCTTATACACTCTGTCGATGAGTTTTTTAATACGTGACTTCGCGAGATTCGATAGCTCCCCAGAGGGTAACAACACAGCAGATTGCATGGATGCTGCTTCCTGCGAGAACAGATCGGCCACATCTTTCACGATCGTCTTAAAGCGTTCTCGTGTCAATTTGCCAGACCCACCACTCTCCTTGTATAAAGGATACAACTTAGCCTTCACATACTCGACAACAACATCTGACCACCTGTTCAATAAAAAAATTAGGAATAATTTCACTAAAATAAATTACTGGATTGTACATTTTTACGTACGCTTCTCGTTTTCGTTTCTGTTTGCCACTTGCTCGTGCTGGACGCTTTGGTGAAGTAAATGCCTCAATTACAGGTAAATTCTGCGTTGTGCGAACAGGCGAGGAGACTGGTTGAGGCACCTGAGGTCGTGGTGACTCAATCGGCGCTGGAGGATTCAGATCGCGCCATTTCTCGCTAAGCTCGATAATTCGCTGTCGGATTTCGATACTTACATCGGAGAGCTCCGAAAGACTGTCCAGTGTGGCTTGTAAGCCTTCCTCCTACAGTTTTCAGATAATAAATTTCAATTAGAAACGCACCCTGGAATAAATTACAGAATATAATGCGTACTTACCTCCGCAAGGTCTTTCTTTCGAACAGGCAGCGTCTCGAAGATACCAATAACAGCATCTAACACTTGCGGGTTGGGTGATGTATAATTGTCTGTTTCCTGTTCTGGAACGCGAATCCACTCGTGTAGAACTGACAGACAACCCAGTTCAACTGCAGCTGTCTTCTCCTTTTGATTCAGTCGCCCGAAAAAGGTTTTAACTCGTGATACCAGCCTCAATTTGGCTGTCTTGGGGATCAATAACGTCACCGATGACGCGTAGTTGTCGCTGTTTGCAGCGTCCTGCATCAGTTTGACAAGCTCGCAATATTCCGGAGCAAACGTGTTAGACACGCGATTACTGCGTTGACCGAATCGATTACTACCGCTTTCATTGAGTAAACCAGAATCGCGTGTCGCAATCGCCGCGGCCGCAAGTTCTTGTCTGCTCCGACTCTGGTCTTCCCACATTTGATCAATAGTAGAAGGTGTCGATGTTACAGTAGATCGCGTACCGAATCGAGCAGAACTCGCAGTACTTCCACTTCTCCGTCCATACAACGAGGATTGCGTTAGATCTCCACGTGCGAACATGGCATCCGCTCGTAGTTGCACCTGCATCAGCTCTCTCGACATCCGAAGTGCATACGCCGCTGCGATTCCTCGCACCGGTCTGCGATCTTCTGCCTCTTCCACTGCAACAAAACCTGGAGTTCCGCGTCTTCGAGATCGCGTTGACGTTGGTCCGCCACGCCCACGCAATACACTCGACATTAAACTGGCCAATCGCCGTGTCCGACGTCGCGTAGATACCGTTGTGGCTGGTCGTTCAATAGCGTCACTAGCTCTCTGCTGAGTTGTGGCGTGTCTAGAGCAGTACCAAGACGTGTTGGGCACTGATCGCAGTCCGATGCAGTACGTATGATTAGCTACTCCACAGCCTAGCGCCTCGCAAAGCAACAGCACGTGCTCGTCCTCCCCAGATCCGCAAAGCTCGCATCTTGCTTGGTTCACCAGTCGCAATTGAGCAGCAATATCATGGTCGGACGGGTCCGGTCGATAGACTTGCTTAACGTCCTTGATAACCTCGCGATGCACTACTTTACCCTGCGCGTCCTGTCGAGTGACTGAGCTGAACTTGGTCTTGCAGAGTGGACACAAGTTTGTCACCTTGGCCCAGGCCACAATGCAGTCATAGTGGAAGCGGTGGTCGCAGCTTGATAAATGACCTTGCTTCAGAATAGCTACCACGTCCTGACAGATACAGCACTACGAATATTGCAATTAAATATTAGTTTTTTGAACGGGCCACACTTGTTCTCTTTCTTTTTGACACAATAATCGTCAAAACCACGACTCACCGCATCCTCTTCTGTGCTCTCTAAAACATCATCAGCTTCGTCGTGATCTTCATCGTGCGCATCTCTCTCGTGATCGCTCTCCGCGAGCTCAAGCACCTCCGGAACCCGTCGCTTCTTCTCGTCCGCCATGTTCCTTTCTGGCAGCAGATATCGGTACAACAACGATGTGATTGGCTATAAATAATTTTCAACCAATCAGAGCGATTTCCGTCGAATCCATCATTATTTTCGGAAAAAGAGCTGCTCAAATGCGCGACTTGTGGCGACGTCGCAGGCGAATGTCGCTGTCGCTGTGTCTGCTTTTGGCTGTCCATCTTCACTATGTGCCCTCCACCTCGATGAGCGAAATTCCTGCGTCTCTGCGCAGTCTGGACGCCCCTGTAGACGCCGCGCCGCCCGTATTCTGTCTGGACTTGGGCGTGGAAATCGCATTCCCGAGTCGCGACGTGGAGGACGCGATGGGTAGCGAAAAACAAGCATCAGCCGGTACAGGATGTCTCCGGAGCTCACCTATGATCGCGGTTATGAATCACTTAAAGGCGTCTTTAAGGACATATTCCCTACACGCAGTGGACTGCGTCTTGGAGCCGAAGGACGTTGAGTCGTCCACCATCGCGCTCACGGGCATCGCATCGCTGTGTTCGAGGTCCAACATGGACGTTGAAGAGGATATAGACACCTGGGGACGTGAGGCCAAGCGACAAGTGGACATATTATTCGAAACCGAGAAGCGAATCTCTCTGGACCAAACCACGGGAATGGTACGAAACGTACCAGTCTCCCCAGCCTATGAGCTACCAAATAGTGGCAGTGGATTGTCACAGTTTATTCTAGACGAGACGTTGATTTGGTCCGATGATGAAGGAGAAACTCAGGATTCCAAGGATCAAACCTTCTTCACACATGTACAGCTGCAAGTCAAGAATGACGGCAAGACGCCGTTGCATTTGTATCGACTCACGTTGGTGGAGAAGGAACAAGAGCGTGGAAATCAGGATAAAACACTGGGTTTTGTACTGCCATTGGTAGCGCCGGCGGTGGTGCAGCCTGGAACGAGTGAGGTCGTGTCGTTCAAGGCAATTACTGGCTCTGCGGTGGACTCGTCGAAGAGCTATTTGCTGTATATTTCACACAGTGGCTTCAGATTGCATGTGTTTGAAGGTATTCTGGACGGGAAGACATTCTTATCGAGAGAAGAAGCTGTGCAGCCTCAAGGCGAAGACGGACTCTTTGATCGCTTCTCGCTGGATTCGACTAGTGGGCAATCGCTGTTTACGTCGTTTCCTTATGCGACCTGGCAAGGTACATTCATCATATATGTACAGTGAGTTGACTACGTTCTGACTGTATGTTGTATTGAAGTTGGATCTATGGCTATTGCTGTAGCGGTGGGGCTTGCAGTGACGCTGTATATTCGACGCAAGAGACCCAGTGTTCGTCTCATGGGGCATGTAGCAACTAGCTGCTTGAGGTCACCGAGTAAGAAAGGACAATCTGGTGGCAGAACATCAGCCAAACCGGTTTTAAACCGTGTAGCTTCCAGTCGGGCTGCAGTCTCAAAAAGAGGGGGAGATCACATTGAGATGGAAAGGTACGATTTCAAAACGAGCCAGCTACAGTATGGTGGTCTGGGTTTAACGTTCTGTTGCTGCGTCAGCCTTATCAAAAAGCCGAACGTCGGGAAGGATTCGAACGATGGCTCCAACGCCTCAATAAAACTACCAACACCACCTCGCTCAAGGTAGGTTTCTATCGTGCAATTGATCCCAAACTACCTCACAATAACGAGTTGTTTTATTCCTCTGAGGATGCCTGCAATCACCATGAAATGGAAAGCGCCACCGCCACCGCCACCGCCTCAACCCTCTGCTACTGTTACTCAGAAGACATCACTAGCAATCCCGAAAGCGATGGAAACACAAAAGCTGCCATTGGATCTCGACCACAAAGCGAGGCTTCATCCGAAACGCTTTGAAAGCATGTGGGACGAATACGTCGAGAGGTTCGTGATTCTGATCACTGTGTACATGTAATATATCAGTTAACCTTTTGGGTGTATACGGATATCAGATTCCAGAGCGAGCTACCCGATACCAAGCGACCAGACTCGGATACATTACTGAAAAACATGAAAACGCACGGTGTTTCTTGCATGGCCAGCGGGACTGTCAATGGGGTGGAAAAGTACGTATTTTACGCCAAGCAACGGGACAAGTTGTGGTTCTTTCTGGCGACGGTCGATATCACTGTAGCCACTGCAAACTCTGTACTTACCGTGCGAGCTAGTAGCGATGCAGTTGAAGAACTGGTGACGCAACTCGTAGATCTTCTGAAAACAACAATCGCTCAGTCTGTATCATGATACGAGCTTTAAAATCAAGTCCAGAAAAGAGAAATGCATTGAATGTAATATACGCTGCAAGTGTGAAGGAGAAATCTTTCACACAGGCTCAGCAAAGTCTTAAACGGAGCTCAGAAGTCCCGTGATCACAGCGTCCATGTCACCGTTGTGCTGCGTTAGCAGAGCCACGTTGCGTGTCTTGTCCGTAAATCCCATGTCGGCCAGAGCCTGAAGCTGGTTGGTCCATCGAGGTTCGTCGTCATTTTGCTGCGAGATCACTGCAGCAGGAGCTGGAACATTCACAGATGCATGGGCCGTCGAAACAACCGCAGCTGGAGCGTCAATACGAACCTCCTTCGTGTCGACGGGAACAGTGGCCGGTTCTTCTGGCTCCATCACGTTGATGTCCACCCAGAGACGCTGGCCGAACCGGTTACCGTCTGGAGTACTCAGACGCCAGTAGCCCGTGTACCGGCCAGCCTTGGCCGGCGCCACCATACGTAGCGACACGTCAATAGACTTACCAGGCAACACAGACGGGATCAACACGCTCTCTGGAGCCTGCATCTTGTCACCGCCCACACACGAGAGCACAGCGCCGATGGGCCACTTGTTGGGGCCGCCATTACGAAGCTTCCACACCTTATCAAAGGCCTCTCCAGGAGCCAGTACGGTGCCGTCCGGACACGTGACGTCACCTTCGAACACGGCCACAACGGGGCCCAAATCTTGCTTGGTCTCTTCGATGTTGATGGTCTCAAAGTAGTCACTTGTGGACATGAGTTGGACATTGTGACTGTACTGCACTTGCTGCAGTACACGTTCCACCTGTACACGGGCGTTGGGGCACTTGGCCAGCAAGATCTTGGCCACTTCCTCCAAGTCTCCAGTGCCGGCCACGGCTACCAGACACTCGACGAAGTTGCCGTTCTTCTGGAACTCCTCGGTCACTGTCTGGAACAGGGAGGCGAACTTGGCGTTGGCCATGATCTCCATGAGTGCCTCCTGGCAGCCCGGTTCGTGCAGTAATGACATCAGATCCTTCTTGAGCGTCTTGTGCTCGGCACTGGCCTCCCATTTGTCCACAATCTTGCCAAGATCCACGAACAGGTCCGACATTTTTTTCTTCTGCTGGCTGGCCAGCATCTCCTCGGCGTCGCCGGGCAGTACATTCACTACGGAGCTGTTGCTGGCGTCCATGGCCAGGCTGGCCGAGGCCTGCAGCGGCTCTCTGGCCACCACGATGATCTTGCACACGGCGTTCTCGGCGTCTTTGCCGGCGCCCACGGCCAGCTCGCGCATGAGACGGAAGGCCTCGTCCAGCTCGGCGTCGTTGGTGATGCGCACCTGCTCGTCGTCGTCGTCGATGTAGTAGAGTAGGAGCTCCACGTCCTTAAGTTCAGGGAAGACCAACAGCACGTAATCGCTTAGGTAACGGAAGCTTAGTTCGTTCCGGGCGGAGGCGACGCGGCCGTCTAGAGATGATAAGGCCTGGAGCACGGCCGACACTTGAACGCGGCGCATGTCCTGCTTCTCCTTCCACAAGATCTTGAGCGTCGTCATGGCGGGTCAGGACTTAGATGCTGAGTGTGTTGCTTCGGCTTGCTGTGTTCTTTTCGAGTTGTTTTCTCAGAAAATAGGAAGAATTCCAACGAGTACAGTAGAATATGACTCCTAAGACCTATCATAATTACAAGTAAAACTGTCCGTAGCATGGTCTTGAATGACTTAGAGCTCGGACAAAGTCAACCCAGTGTGGCACTACGTAACCGCTCAATTGAACACTACACAAACCCTTCTAGAACACTCCAACTGCACCAGCATTCTTGGGCCCCATTCTGGAAGAATGTGTTTTTAGTCCCTTTTATCGGCAAGGCAAATGCCATCAGGACAGGGCAAAAACTCTTCCAGCGATTGTTCTCCAAGCGGAATTACCGTCATTCTACTTCAACTCACATTATATTATATTAAATTACATCGTATATAATTTATACCGGGCCTTTTTGACTTGGATACGCTTTTCTGATTCATCTTTTGAGTCAGGTTATCACTTTCTGACGGTCGTCAAGCGCAACAGTCAAACGCCTCTTTGCTTTCTCACCAGATCTCAGTTCTCCTTGCCTTGCTCAAGTCCACGGGAACAGGTTGAAGAGAACATGACGAAGACGATTGAACTAACGACAACCGGCGGCGAGCCGCTTACGCAGACGTTGCCACTGACCAGTGCGCTGAATGTGGCCACGCTACGAGCTGAGGCGGCCGCGCTGCTAACCGGCGACGACAAGGCTTTCTCGCTGCGCTACACGGACTCGGACGGAGATGAAGTGACCATCGCTCACGACGCGGACGTCAAGGAGCTGGCCGACTACATGGCCGACGAGCAGCTGGAGCGCGTGATGGTACTGGTGGTGCCGCAGCAACCGGCCACCGGCAGTCGTGCTGCTAGTGCCGTGCAGACGCAGCTACACAGCCTGGTAACGGCCATGTCTAAGCTAACGACGACCAAGCCGAAACAACCCACACCGGTCAACGCAATGAACCTGGTGGTGGCCAGTCTGCAGACGATGGACGTGGCTGAGGAGTCGGAGGAGCTGTCCGCGGTTAAGAAACAACTCCTCGATGTGCTGGAGGATGAAGAGTTCAAGAAGGCGGTGGAGGATCTGTGCGCCTCTGACGAGTTTAAGGAGCTGGCTGATGTCATGGTGACGGCCATTTACGAAGAAGACGCACAGGCCATTGAAGAGACGGCCACGGCCCGATTCGACGAGCTACTGGTGTTCGCCCAGCGTCTTGTGGCTCGCTGTCCGACCCTCAAGCCGGCCATGATCAACGTGGCCAAGAACTGTATGAGTGGCCTGGTCCGTCTTAACGACGAGGAACTGGCCGACGACGGATCAAGCTCGAGTGACGAGAATGTGGAGTTTGAAGCGCGTGAGGTGGCTGTGCACTTTGGAGTCACTTGCGATGGCTGCAAGAAGGCGCCACTTGTTGGTGTCCGCTACAAGTCGTTGGAAACGCCAAACTTTGATCTTTGTGAAGACTGCGAGGCCAGCGGCAAGTGGGCCGACCACGAGCCGTTTATCAAGATCGTGGACCCGTCCCGCGCCCCCAAACACCAACGCACACCGGAGCTTTTGGTGCATCCTTTCGTGATATGCGACGGTTGCGAGATGAGTCCCATCGTGGGTCTCCGATTTAAGTCGAAGACTGCTTATGACTTTGATCTATGTGAAGCGTGTGAGACCAGTGGCAAGTGGAAGGAATCGCACGGTCCGTTTACGAAGATCCAAGAGCCAGGTATGATGCACGCGATGAAATTCACTTGCCGTCGTGGAGGAAAGCATGGCCACCGCGGCAAGTTCGGCCACCATCATGGCAAGTTCGGCCGCCACCACGGGAAGTTTGATGGGAACCAAGGTCATAATGGTAGATTCCGTCGCCATGAACACCACGGCTCGCCAGGAATCCCCTTCTGTGGCCCATTACCTCACCACCACGGACCTCCTTTCGCTGGTTTCGGCCCGCATCCTCACCACAACGGTCCCAACTTTCCTAGCCGTGGCCCACCTCCACCGCCTCCTCAGCACGGGGGCCAACCTCGTTTCGATGAACGTGGCGAACCTCATCTTGGACGTCCTGACTCTGGTGAACACGGCCGTCGTGGGCCAGATTTTGGTGAGCCTCGCTATCCAGACTTTCACGATCATGGCCACGGTCGTGAACCTCTCCACGACTTCGGCCCGTCAAAGTACTTTGGTGGCCGCGGGTTTCCTCCTTCACCGCCCGACTTCGGTAGACGCGGCCACCCGGACTTCCACGGCCGCCACGATCATGGACCGCCGCCTCCTCTCCGTGACTTCGATCACCGTGGCCCACCTGGATTTGGCCCTGGACGCTTCGGCCCTCCTCCGTTTGAATTCCCAGGACCGCATGGCCCTTCTTCATGCCCGCCAGATTTCCCCCTGGACTTTGGCCCTCGAGGATGCCCTGGGATCCGCGGACCCCGTGGTCGTCACGGACGCGACATGCGCTTCTCGGGTAATGAAGAGCAGCAAGGATCAGGCCGCCGCCGCCACGGACGCGGCCGTTGGAGTCGCGATGCCTCTGACCTTGAGGCTCGTTTCGTTGAGGACGTGACTATCGAAGATGGGACTGTCGTGGAGGCGGGGAAGCCGCTACGTAAAATGTGGAAGCTGGTCAACGACGGCGAGCGATCGTGGCCGGATGGCTGCTACATGATCACCCAGCCAGGTAACCCCATGTTCCCGGACGACAGGAAGGCGAGCCGTATCGATCTGCCTGCCTTAGCTTCTGGTCAGGAATATATCGCTGGAGTGGACCTGGTGGCCCCCACTCAGCCTGGACGCTACACGAGCTTCTGGCGTGTTTGTGACCCTGCAGATGTGAGCTTCGGCCACCGCTTCTGGATTGATGTGGTGGTTGTTGGAGCTGCCACGCCAGAGCCAACTCCATCCGAAGCTCCGACGACCGATAGCACTGAAGACGAGATGAAGAACTCAGTAGAAGTTACTCCGTCGACTGATGCTCCGTCGGATGATGATATCGAGATTATCGAGGCTGCAGAAGTGAAAGAAGCTGAAGATAATGCAATGGATATCGTTGAGGACGGTGGGGCTACTGATAACAACGAGAAAGTGTTTGAGGAGTCGCTGAAGGTGCTGGAGTCGATGGGCTTCTCCGATGCGAACAAGAATCTTCGGGCTCTGGAGCTGGCGGACGGGAACGTCGGTGCCGCCGTCAACGTACTGCTATCGGAGTAAGACGTGTACGTGGCCATGAGCCGACTATGCATGTATGCATGCAGGTGAGCAGATCGAGAAAAGTCTCCATGACTACAACAATCGCGAATCATGCTCACAAATAACGGAAGACCAGCGGAGACGAAGATTGCTACTAGGAGAAAGTGGATCCGCATTTGTGCATGTCGAAACAAAATAAGTAAAACAAGAAACATTCTTCTCGAGCAAAACAGGCTTGTAGTATCTGTAATCCTCTGGTCACATTTCATTAACAGTACCGGTACCTGTAGTTTACAGTTAGGTTCTTGGCCACCAAGTAGTAGTTCAGAAGCTCTGAATCAGAAGTTCTGATGCACGCCGTTCTACATGTAAACGTATTTACGGCATGAAGACTACATGCAACGCAAAAGAGAATATGGTAATGCTGTACATGTTCTACTCTATTTCTATCAGTACTTCTTTTCCCTCGCTTACTTAAGTAAGTTCTTCACTGAAAGCGCTTCGCCCGCCAAAAACTTGTTGATAGCTGCAGTACACTCTGCATATTTTTCATGTTGCAAAATGTGGCCGCAGTCGTCAAAAAGCAGCACTTGTCCTTGAGCTTCCGGGGTCCATTTCTCCTTCAGCACGTCCACTGATGAGACATCCAAAACTTGGTCGTGCTTACCCCACATGACCAACGTCTTGGCGCGAATACGAGGCAACAAATCTTCCAACACCGTCGGGTTCTGCAATGAATCGCGGACAATCTTTTCCAGCACTGGCAACTGCTTCTCTCGTTCCGACGCGATGATATTTAAAAAGACGTGCGGGATTTTATGTGGATCATAGCTGAGATGATTGTTCATCTCGTTGATCTCTTCGGCTGTATGTGCAAGCAGCAAGTTCCGTCCGGAGTCCTCGAGCATTTTCAATAAAGTGCTCTTCTGGGGCATGGAAATACCAGCTGGACACACCATTGTCAATGACTTTATACGCTCCGGGTACAGCCCAGCATACACTCCAGCGAGCATGCCACCCATAGAGCAGCCCACGAGATGGATCTTCTTGTTGATTGGTACCTCCTTCTCTAAGAACTCGTGCAATCTCTCGGCTTGGTTGGGCATTGAGTAGTCGGTCAGTGGATCGATGGGCGTTGTGCGCCCTTGACCGGGTAAGTCTGGGATGACGATCTTGTAGCGTTTGTCGACGCCGCGGGCCACGCGAACCCACGACTCCTTGACGGAGCTGAAGCCGTGGAGAAACACAACAACGTCCGTGTCCTTCTCGTCCTTGCCCCGCCGCTCAATGTAGCTCCAGTTGAACTCATCAATGTTGGTGTTTTTGGCGGAGAAACCCGAGAGGAAGCGGACGGCGTCGAACACCGACATTAGGAGGGAGGTCATCGCGGCTGGAGCGCAAATGTGTCAATGCTGCTTAACTTCGATGCTCGCAATGCAATTGAGTGTCGCAGGGGGCTGATTATGCCCTATCTGATTGGACGCAAATGCGTTTACGTGACCGACCATCATTCTGGTCAACTTCAACCTGCAGGTAGAAGAACAAACTTCTAATAGAGAAACCTGCGATTTGATGTGAACAAGTACTTTTGGTATCATTGTGAGATTTAAGAAGTCGAACTCGAATGAATACCAAGTACCTTGATCTGTGCTATGATTATTCACTTTTGATCAGAGGAGACACTACATGTATTCCACGATAAAGTACAAACAGATTCATTATTTGCGGACTTTTTGCATAATGCGGAGTTCTTCCCATCTTCATTTGCATTTGCAACTCTTTGCTGCAGAAAGCGGAGTTCTCCGATCTTTTACTGCAAAGAGCGGAGTTCCCCCCTACCTCTTCAGTATATCAAGATCCGCCTGGTACCCAAGCGGACCGACAACTGGCATGGCGCCGCAGTCTGCACCACCGCCTCTTACGTCGGAAGCTGACGCTATCACCGAGGGCAGGTACTTCCCGGACCAAAATACATGCACGAAAGCGATGCGCGAGTACGCAACCAGAAACAACATGACTGTGAAGTTGGCCACAGGAAACCGGGGCGGCACCATGCTGAAGTACGAATGCGCAGGTGGGCATGAATGCCGCTTCTCAGTCGTCATGCTGCGTTCGCAGTCCGAATCGAGGGCGGGCTACTTCGTCAGTAGCTTCAACTTGCGTCACAACAAGTGTGCGGGGCGCTCTCGGTGGACAGCTTCTCAGGTGCGCGAGGATGAGGTCATTCGCTCGCTAGTTGTGAGCGATCCCAATATTGGTGGACGTGTCATTGTGGAGCACATCAGGCGTATCCGGGGAGCAATCATATCTCTTGGTGGAGCTTATTGTGCTCGAAAGCTCATTCTTGACGATATCGACGGCTCGCTGGAGGATGGATTTCATAAATTAGAGTCGTTGGTGAATACATTGAAACGCAAGAACCCTACGAGTCATATTGACTATCACTTCAATGAGCAAGGCGAGTTTGTCCGTGTTTTTATTTCGCACCTGTACGCCCCACTTTATGCCGTGAATGGTCAGAAAGTTGCCGGCGCATTTTTGCGCCACGGCAAATACCGTAGTATTCACTTGATCCTTGTGGGGGGGAGGGATGGCAACGACAACAATATTGTTCTTGCTGTTGCCGTGTGTTCGTCAGAGAGCGAAGAGAACTGCCAGTGGTTTCTGCGATGCTGTATAAGTGCCGGTGTGAAGTTTACTAGCATGGCTCTGTTTTCGGACCGAGGTTCCGGATTGCTGGCCGCAGTCGAGAAGCTGAATGTGGTATCAGTGCACTACTGTACGCGCCATATATACCAAAATATCCACGACAAATTCAAAGGAAAATGCCCAATTGACCTTAAAAAGATACTGTATCGTGTTCAAGGAGCCCGGAGCGAAGAAGAATACGATGGAGTGCTGAAGACATTGAAAATTGACTCACAAGGACATTGCCGAGTATACCATAGACCCAAAACGTTGGGTTCTCTACACTGCTTTGCGCTCCTGTCGTCTCTATGGATGGCGCTCTACGAACTTTGTAGAATCTCAGAATGCCGCTGCCAAAGAACCGAGACGGATGCTTCCGTTTCAGTTTCTCCAGTTCTACATGGAAAAATTTATGTCAGAGGCCTACGATAGACGAGAAGTCAAAGCGCGTGGGTGGCTGCACGAAGGTCATGAACTGACGGAATACGCTAGAAAGAAACCTGATGAGGCAGCTTCAGCATCGGCATTTTGCGTTGTCGAACCTAGTGATAGCCGCTGCGTATACGTGCATGATGCTCGTGTTCGACCTATCCATAAGCGTGCAGTGGATCTGGATACACGGACGTGCTCGTGTACTGTATTTGATCAGTATGGTATACCATGTAAGCACTACATTGCGGCACTAGACTTTTTGGATCGGTCTACAGAGCGATTCACCGTTGTCGATGAATGCTACAAAATCGACATGTATACAGCGCTCTATGGTTCTGGTGCAGACTCCGGTGTCCAATTGGTTCTTAACGAAAAGCTCACTGTGAACCTCCAGCACCGCCCACCTCAGTTGAGCTCAAAACCCGGAAGAAAAAAGAATAGAAGACTGCCAAGCAAAGGTGATCCTACAACGAAAGTAGGGAAGGCGAAGCGCACTAGCACATGTGGTAACTGTGACCAAAATGGGCACAACATGCGTGGCTGTCCTTCCAAGTAACGAAATCTGCCAAACTGGTGCCCGCTATGTTGTCCGCCCAGTCGGCAGTATTGTCGTCTTTAAGTTTGAGCTCTCAATAAGGTCGCAGAAGTTTAATACATGTACATGTTTCCGTTTTAAAAGCAAGTCGTCTCGGATACTTGTATTAAGTTTGCAAACATCTACTTCAACAGTCAAGCTCGCTGGCTGCTGGGAACTCCGCTCTTTGCAGTAAAAGATCGGAGAACTCCGCTTTCTGCAGCAAAGAGTTGCAAATGCAAATGAAGATGGGGAGAACTCCGCATTATGCAAAAAGTCCCATTATTTGCCAGCATTGGCCATCATAGTAAGATGCAAACAAAAAAATTGTTTTCACTGCTTACTGCACAGCGGACGGGGTATCTTTCGACCCGCCCGATGCACTCAATCTGCGGTAGTTTGGAATGACCATGCGCGCAGAAGTCGCGAGCTTTTTAAGCTTCCCGCTGGATTTTTGCTCCGTCACTCCTTGCACATGAGCTTCAGAGTCCGTGGATACTTCATCCGCCAAAAAATTGTTTATCGCAGCTGTGCACTCGACATGTTTCTCGTGTTGCACGATGTGGCCGCAATCATCAAAGAGAAGAACCTGCACTCGTGTCTCCGGGTGTAGTTTTTCCCGAAGCACTTCTGCCGACGAAACATGCAGCACACGGTCGTGTTTTCCCCACATCACTAGCGTCCTAGCGCGGATATTAGGCAGCTGCTCTTCCAACGCAATTGGATTCTGAAGGGCATCATTGACAATCTTCTCCAGCACCGGTAGCTGTTTCTTGCGCTCTGCCGCGACGATCGATGCGATAGCATTTGGAATTTTCAGTGGCCTGAAACTGAGTGCATGGTTCATTTCATGAATGTCTTCAGGGGTGTGCGCAAGCAGCAGGTTGCGTCCAGATCCTTCGAGCATTAGCAGTAGATCGCTCTTCGTGGGCATGGTGATCCCCGCTGGACAGATCATAGTCAGCGTCTTCACCCGATCAGGGAATAACCCAGCATACACTCCAGCCAGCATACCGCCCATAGAGCAACCGATCAGGTGAACTTTCTTGTCCGCAGGGACTTCCTTCTCAATAAACTCATGGAGTCTATGAGCTTGAATCGGTATTGAGTAGTTAGCAAGAGCATCCACAGGAGTTGTACGGCCGTGGCCAGGAAGATCTGGGATCATGATCTTGTAGCGTCTATCAATACCTCGTGCAACTCGAACCCAGGACTCCTTCATGGAGCTGAAGCCGTGCAAGAACACCACAACATCCGTACTCTGTTCGTCCTTGCCTGGTCGCTCGATGTAGCTCCAGTTTTGCTTGTCCACAGTTGCAAACTTGGACGAGAATCCCGATACAAACCGCACCGCATCGATCACAGACATGAATAGCGGATTCGGCATCGGAGAGAACGGATTCCTTCAGCACAATCAACGAAAAGTGCGTCACTGAAGTAAGGTTAATACGTCTTCGATGCCAAAACGCACTCTATAAATAGAGATTTGCTCTTTTGCGGGCTCTAATTATGTCCTTAACCAAGCTTTCCTCATCTTCTTATCTGCGTCAACCTCGTAGAAAATGATTCTTGTACCGTACAAGTTGTACGGTATAGCAATAACAATTTTCTGATGAATCACAAAAGACACATTGCTTCGATTGCATTAACGCAAGCTGCTTATAAATGATAAATACCTCGCCATTCGTTCTGGCAGGAACACAGTTGAAACTAAAAAGCCATCACGGCCTGTTGTCCGGCGAGAGCGAACGTAAAGCTGAGCTCCTCGTCAGCGAGAAACTTGTTGAGCACGTCAACGCATTCGACCGGCTTGTCGTTAGGTACGAGATGGCCACATTTTTCAAGAACCAACACGTGTTTGCGCGTAACGTTGAGTTTGTCGTCGATCACCTTGAGGCACGACACGTCGAGAACTTCGTCCTGGTCGCCCCAGACAACCATGGTTCTGGCTCGGATGTTGTGGAGTTCGTCTTCTAGTATTGTAGAGTGAGCGAGCATGTCCATAAGAACCTTTTGCATCACTCCTCGAGATCGTCCGCGCTTCGGGATGGCAAGCGCGCGGAACACACGAGGCGTGTGCACGAAATTGGCAACATTGGCCACACGGTCGCGCCATTCGCCGACGTCGCTCGTAGACGTTTCAGTTGGACTTTGCAACGTCAATTTGCCCAGGTCATCGATGTCACTGAGCGTGACGCTCATCGTAGGCATTGAAATGCCCCACGGGCACATCAGAAGCAGCGACTTCACTCGAGTTGGGTGCATTGCAGCGTACACACCAGCAATGGTTGCACCCATACACGTGCCCACAAGATGCACTTTGTTGTTCGGGTACAGCTCAGACTCGAAGAACTCGTGCAGTCGTCGAGCTTGTCGGTCCGCAGCAAAGTTCATACGCGGATCGAGCGGCGTCGTCTTGCCGTGGCCTGGCAGATCTGGGATCACGACGTGGTAATTCTTGCTGAGGCCGCTGGCAACGCGCACCCAGGCCTCTTTCGAGGACCCAAGACCGTGCAGGAACACTACGATCTCTCGGCTATTGGAATTGGCAGCGGGTCGGATCAAATAGCTCCATTGGAACTGATCTACAGCTGCCGTTTTGACTTGGAACCCCTTGCCGTAACGCATCAGGTCTGCTGAGTGGGAATTGAAGGCATCGAGCACTCGCAGGAAGCCCATGGTGCAGAGAGGAGGTGGATGGTCCGACCTTTTCGTGGCGAAACGCGTTGTGACACGCCTCGCAAGTTGCAGTGGGTTGAGACGGAGTGTATGTTAGTCGTTCCTCGGACGGACGGTTGTGCTCTAAGTTAGAGCCTCTAACCCCTGTCGCTGACTCAAAACCTGTCGGACTCGAGTGCGATTGCGGAGTGGTGCCGCCAGCGCTCCAGCTCTCTACGTGCATCATCCACCCGGATATTTCGTGCTCGCTGCGCGTTGAAGGCACAACACCGTGTCAACCACTGCTGCTATCGCTCGATTGCTCCAAGGCAGCAGATGAATTGCCTGATTGTTACGGTGTTGAAAAAGTGCTGACTACTGTAAAACTGTCAAATCTCCCGTTATGAATACGAATAGTTTCCATAGTTTTAATAACTTTCCGCAAAAAAAATCTTCAAGCCACTTGACAGTCATTAGGGAAGTGAATTCCACCACCACCTTTGGTATTCGGCCACAAAGACAACGAAGTTTGCCAGACAGGGTGCCTAGTAGCACGATGCGTACCCAAGTCATTCGATATGTTGCGCATTGAAGCAGCAGTGACTCATTGTAAGTTCCTCCACCTGTACATTGACGAGCGTCTCATGTGTGCAGCGCTCATGGGCAGCAGCTTGCTGTTGTCGCAGAGCCCTAGAATGCTGTCAATCCTACTGTTCGCACTGTGCCCATGTGTCTGCTGCACTGGCAGATGGCAATTCGCAGTGCGAATTTCGCACTGTTAGTTGACGGAACTGACCGTCGTTTACAGTACTACAAAAAAATGTGCTGATATTCTAGAAATGGATACGCCCGCCTTGATGAACAATTGCTTAATGCCAGTCATTGCCGGCGCTGTATACGGCGATGCCAGTCAAGAGAGCATTGGCGAGTTGCCCGCGTCGTCTCGTCGACTGCCACGTTAGAGCTGGACTCCATCATCTTGCACTTGATTATCCTTGTTCTCAGGAATGCGGACCACTGTCCTCTTCACTGTGGTAAACAATTGGAGCGGTATAGGGGCGGAACAAAGCAAACATTCAAGGCAAGAAGAAATTCGTACGTGACTCCACGCGGGATCTTTATCAAAACGGGCCACACATCCATCACGCATTTTCAAAAAGGGCCACAAACCCATCACCTCGCGACCTTTGGCCCAGTCGCGATCGTCCTTTGGATCACAAGACGCCTCGCCTCAGGCGAGTCGCCAGGGCACCTGAGAAGAGCTACGGCATGGAGCAGCTGGACCTGGTAGGGCTTCACGGCCACCAGAGTCTTCTATTGCTTGATGTCTTCTCAAATCCTGTGGACTTCAAGTTATTTTTGAAAGACTATGCGCTCAACAACACCAAGAACATTAAGAGGACAACGAAATGCATAAATCTAATTAAATGGGGCTGCACGACTCCCGGGTGTACATAGCTTGTGTGCATAACGGGACGATGAGCATCTGAAGGCGCAGGGTCGAAGTTAGCTGCAATTCCTGCGGGTTCGTGGTCACAGGTCCGCTCGGGCAGATCAGCGGAGCTATAAAGAAGCGGAAGAAACCATTTTTGTGCCGGCTGTGTAAGAAACAAGGTCACAATACCGCCAAGTGTCTGAAACGTATTGCTGCTGATGCACCCACTGGCAGTGAAGTTGGTGGTGGCGAGTACGTTGTTGGATCCTGTCCAATCGCATATTACAAGCTTCGAGGCTTGCTACGGATGATGATGTCGTTTTTGTCGACGGCTGAATCTGCCGTAGTGTAAGCAAATTGTGTCAGTGCTCGCACGAAGCAATCGTGCTCCTTCATATTGTTAACCAATGCATGTACTTACTTCACGTTTACATCGCGTCTGTAAATGCTCGACGACTGGGCCAACGGTTGCGAGGTGAAGGGTTTGTGGCCCTTTTTGAAAATGTGTGATGGATTTGTGGCCCGTTTTGATAGATCCCTCCACGCGCTGCTCTGGGGTAAACTACGCCACCCCGACAAAATAAATAAGAAAATTTCACTTATTAATAAGGGTACGTTTAGTATTGGTATGAAGACGTTTCATTCCGTTCTCAAAGATCGTTAATATCTACGAAATGCAATTGTTGCGGTGAGTCCACAGCACTCAATGTCCGAGCGAACACGATCACGGGATCGTTCGATACACGTAGCGGTGGCCGCGGAACTTCAGAACGATCACTGCAGCAAGGGCGGCACAGACACAGCCCGACACGAAGAACATGATAGCAAGTGCTGCGAACGAGCTGTCCTCGTGGTGAGTCTTGCCTTCCGTCGCGTAGGATTGCGTCTCTGGCAAGTAATGAGCCGCCAGCAGCTCACCATCCGGACGTGTAATGTCCTCTGAAGTGTCTTTGATCGGGTGGTCCTCAGCGGAGTCCTTGAACGGAACGATGCCGAAGATAGACCCTCCGTAGACAGATTTCTCCTCCCACACGAGTTCTTCGTCGCTGATGTCCGGTTCCATGAACGCGCAGTCCGCCTCAATGCCCAGATTGTTCTTGCCACGCACAATCTTGAAAAATCCGTTCATACCCCAATACGTTCCCCACGAGTTGCGGACGTGCCAGTACTTGACGCCATCCTCTTCGCCCCAGCCGACAACTTCCACGTCGTGATCAATATCCATAAAGCCCGTCTTGTCGTCAATAATGCCAGCCTTGTACTGGTAGGTAAATTCTTCACTACAGGCAATGCCACACGTGATGGGGCCGTTTTCCTTGATCTCCTTCATCATGGCCAGTTCACCCGATAGGTGTCCGTGGCTCTTGGCCCGGTACCGCACCACCTTGGTAACTGGGAAGCATTGTGGCACCTTTTTACTCTCTGGAGTGTACATACAGCTACACAGCAACAAGTTAGCATCATTAAAAACTCAAGTGGGCCCAAAAACAACTTCAAAATTCACGTACTTCATGCAGTAACCGTGCGGTGGGCAAGTGCCATTGGTTTGGTGGAATTTGGAATGATCCGTTGCGTTGTAAGGCAGGCAGGATTCATCCGGCAGTCCATAGAGGCGCATGAACTCGTACACGTCAGCAGCTTCTCCACCGTCACAACCGGCGGAAAGTCCGTGACCAGGTGCACAATTGAGGAAGCTTTGGCGGCCCAGCATCACGTCCGCTCCCGTGTATTTCCGTCGCGTGTTTGCGATCTTGATGCGGTCCTGAGCGCTCGACATGGCGCCATGAGCAAAGCAGGAGCCACAATATTGCGGAATATGCTGATTCCAACTGGGGACGCAAAAGCCACGCTCACACCAGTCCAAGTGCTTAGGGAGTTTCTCGAGCTCATGCACCTCGTCCAGCGACATCGTCGGCAGCGTATGCAGCTTCGGGTGCAGATGTTCACGGCCTTTCATGGTCCGTTTGCAACGACATCCCTCTTGCTCAGCATCGGTAGAGTGCAGCAGGAGCGCAGAGAGCACAACGGCCAATATTGTCGCCTTGCACACAGATCCAAAGCGTCCACTCCACATTTTCTTGACTTGGAGAAAAAGATATCAATGCGCACACCGAGGGATTTGACGGATCGTGCTTGCAACGGCGGAAGCGAATTAAAGAATGAAGAAAGAGATCTGGAGCACTGGTGGAGGCAGAACTTACTGGTGGAGCAACGGTCGGCAGTTGCAACTGATGCGGCGTTTCCCAGACGTTTCGTTGGTGGTGGCGGCCGAAGGGTGCGTGGCAAGGTACTTGGGTACTTGGTACCAAGTTTCTGGAGACCTTTTAAGGTAATTTAAAAATTTCTCCATCGACCTTTTATGCGTTTTTGAAACGCACAGATCTACTTCATGGCATGATGGTGGCGAGTAGTAAGCGAGGCGATAGCGAGCTGAGTGCGTGTGCACAATTTTCGAGTAACCGGTGAAGTAGACGGAATATTTCCGGATCGTTGAATTAGGTTGCCGTCAATATCGTTATTTTGGCAGGTATGAACATTGCGGAGTGCTATCACTACTACATGCGCATCGACGACGCTCGCGAGGCGGTACTCGATGTAGAGCAGCAACTGCAAGACACCCGGGATGGCATCGTGAAAGTGATGGATGCGGCCGAGCAGCTCACCGTTGAAGCCTGTGCGCTTTCTCTTCGACGCGAAGAACTGGAGAAAGATGAAGCCGCGTTAGTCGAGTCCGAGGCAATCGCGGTGCAAACTAAAGTGCTGGCGGAGAAGAAACTCATGGACGTGGGCGGCTACGAGTGCGTCGTGCGAATCCTGCGCAAGGATCTGCAGAAGGCCAAGCTCGAGATAATGGACACCGAAGGCGAGTGGCGAGTACATATAATGCCAATATTCCAGTATCTCATTATTTTGGATTTTGGACAGATGAAACTAGGGAACTCATTCACGAAGAGCTCCTGCTTCGAGCGCAGATCGCCAGTATGACGGAGAGCTTGACGGCTACGCAGCAGAGTGTCGAGCGGCTGCAGCAGGAATGCGCCGTCACAGCCGAGAGCAAGCGCCAGACCGACGACAAACTGCGGCAACTCTCCCTATTCCTGAACCAGGCGCTTAACTCCCCGCCCAGCATCCGGTCAGCGTCGCCAACATCGCCAACATCGCCTTAAAAATGTTAAAATAGTTAACTCTTTAACTCTTTTACCCTTTAAGCTTAGAAGCACTTCAACTTGAAGTCATTCTTACTTCAGAAAGCTACTTCTTTTATTCGTTAGATGTTACTTCATATTGTCACTTTTTTTTACTATAGATCTTACGTCAGCAGCCATCACATTGACAACAGGCTCCAAGACTCGCTTGCCTCTCTGTATCTCTCTATACGCTACCCGCCATGGACAAGTACCGACGTGTGGACAAGCCTCGTCGCGAGGAGCAGGCGGCGCAGGTGGAGCCCAACGAGATCCGCATCACGCAGCAGGGCAAAGTGCGCAGTTACATTTCCTACGCCAACGGACTTTTCGCCGTGAGTATTTTCTTTATTATGTCTTAAAAATATAAATGCATTGCTTAGTAACACGTTCATGATTGTTACAGGAGAAGAGTGAACGTCGCGTGGTGTTGAAGGCCATGGGCAACGCCATCAGCAAGGCTGTAACAGTGGCGGAAATTCTCAAGCACCGCGTGGCCAACCTGCACCAAGTGACGCGCATCTCGTCAATTGAGACCGTGGATGTGTATGAACCGCTTGAAGAGGGACTGGATCGCATTGAGACTACACGCCACATCCCTGGCATCTCCATTCAGCTATCGCTGGACGAGCTGGACCGAGACGACCCGGGATACCAGAGTCCCATCCCTCTGGATCAGGTGACAGCAGGCTCACCGACATACCATGACGGCCGGGAGTTCAGAAAGTCACGCGGTCACAGTAGACGCTCTGGCCGCAACGGCGGCAATGGTGGAGAAGCAGAAACTGCGTCTACAGTGGAGGAAACTATCGAAGAAGCAGAGGCGGAGACTGACCAGCAGAGTCCAGGTGAAGGAGCTACGGGCAATAGTACCGGCACGCCGACGACACGGGGAAAGCGAGGCAAAGGACGTCGTGGACGCAGCGGTAGCAACGGAGGACGCGGCAGGAAGACACGTGAACGGAATTCCGCGGAAGGAGAGGACCAGGCGGAAGCTAGTGCAGTCGAGCTGCAAGTAGAGACTGAGACGACGGCCACGCAGACTACCCGGAAGTCTGCACGTGGAAGGAAAGGAAAGAAAACGACAAGTAACGGCGACGAGAAGCCAACAGAAGGAGAAGAAGCCGATGAATCTCGCGAGAATGGCCGAGGTGGCAGGGGACGGCATTATGCTCGTGGACGTGGACGTAGTCGAGGACGCGGCCGTGCAGCTCGCGACGGCAATGTCGCGGCCGCTACGACGGATGTTGTTGCTGTCACTGAGTAGCGAGGTGGCAGTCTTTTGCGATTTTCCTGGAAAAATGGTTTGATGTCGAAGTTTCATGTTGCTGGAGATACGTCATGGTGGAGCATGGCGATAGTAGGTAGTTAGCCTGAACAAGAACAGATAAAGCAAACAAAAATAATAGCGATTGACACTTGTCAACATGATGAACCTCACAAGTCCAGCGGATTGATACACTAACATTACGTAAAAATTTGAAGTTAGCGGATGGAAGTTAAAAAAACTAATCGTAATTTATCCAAACTGCGACGTGCAATTCATTCTTCCGCTTACTACGTAAGGAATCATTAGCCGCGACCATCTTTCTACTGGCGCTGCTGCCTGGGGCCGCGGCCACCACCGGCGCCGCCTCCACGACGAGGACGGAAGCCACCGCGTCCTCCTTGGTTGTCTCCACGTCGACTGCCTCCCGTGCTGAAGCCAATCCGGCCACCTCCACCACGACGACCGTCCGTACCGCCACGACGGTTGCCCCACTCTTCCTTGTTCGTACCAGAGCGCAGGTCTATCATACGCTCGTTATTCTCCACAATCTGCGAGAGCTTGTCCGAGTACTGTACCGCCAGAGTTTGCAGTGTCGAGCGCTCCGTCTTGTACAGCACGATAGCCTGCGAGGACTGATCCCACGCACCCTGGAGCTCCTCGTTGATCATCATCTTGGATACGACGCTGTGCACAGTCTTGTCGTCCAGCTCGAACATCTCCATAAGGCGAGCAAGACTCACCGAGTCGTACTCGGCACTGAACGCCAGCAGGTACGTCCGCAGAGCCTCGACCTGGATCTTGTGCTGCACCATCGCCTTCACACGCTGCGTCACATTAACACCGGGGAACAGCTCCCACACAGGCAAGCCAACCAGCAGCTCAGCGCTCTTACTCCACGAGCCCTGAGCCAGCAGCTTAGCAGCAGCAACCACGTGGTCACGCGGGTTCTCCGGAGGACCCTCGAACACCAGACGTTCGTGGAACTCGAGCAGCTTACGGAAGGCCTTGGACACCATGCGCTTGCGGTCCGACAGACGCGCGTTCACCATGTTCGGCACCTCCAGCAGCATCGCACTCACCAAGTGGCACGTCTCCAGCAAGTCCAGGTTAATGTGCATGTGGTACGGCACCTGACGACGACGTTCCAGACGCTCCTGTTCCAGGTCACGCTCGCCGTAGCGGAATGACTGCAGCCCTTGAGCGAGCAGCTCTTTGGTACGAGAGCCTGTGCAGATCTCCGACAGACACGCGTGGGCCTCCCAGATGAGGCCGCAACGGAACGCACACAGACCGAGCTGAGCCATCATGCGGTTAAACAGGATCTGAGACGGGATGTCGGCGTCCGTGATGTTGTCCTGGATGTGCGACATCAGCAGCAGGTCCCGAGACTCGTGGAAGCGGTCGTGCAGTGCGTGGTGGTAGATACGGCACAGCATGGCACGCGTCTTGGCACGAATGTCACCGTGCTGGAAGACAAAGCGACACACGTCACGCAGCAGCTTCTCGGCGTCCACAGGCGTCACATCAACGCTAGGTTGGCCCATGATGGAGGCAGGGTGAACAGTAGACATGTCGAACTCCTTGGTCTTGACGGCGTTGGCGCTGGAGCAGGCCGGGTGGAGGAACACCGGGTCGCCGTACTTAGCGCGCTTGGCCTGGGCCTCGTACAGAGCGGCAGCCACAGAGTCGTGTTTGTAGTAGATGAGCTCGGCACGCACAAGAGCCATGGTAGCAGCACGCTGGAAGTCCTTCTTACGCGCGTAGAACGTCTGCACACGCTCGGCCACTTCGATCAACAGGTTCTCATCGTACAGACGAGCGACGTACTCGCTCGTGTGCGGGTCCGTCTGCTGCAGAGCCTTCGTGTATTCCTCTGACAGGCGCTCCACGAACGCAGCCAAGTCACCAGAGACCTTGATCGTGCCCTTCTTGCCGGCCTGAGGCAACGTGTCCACGAAGTTCAGGTCTTCCTCAGCGTCTTCAGCAGCAGCAGCAGCGATCTGAGCAGCCGTCACCTTCTCACGACCAGCACGAACAATGTCAGCCTGGTCTTCGGACGTCAACGGAGCCAATGAGAACTCCGGGTTCTTCTCCAGCAGGGTCAGGATCGTGCACACGTTGGTCTGCACCTGCTTCCAGTGACGCGCCGACATGACGCGGTCGATCTTGGACGACGTGTCGAACACTGAAGAACCCACCAGGTACATAGTGGCCACGATCTGACGCGCGGGGCCGAGACGACGAGCGTAGTTGGCCAGCTTACGCAGCAGATTGAGCTGCTCCGACAGGTCCATGCCCTTCTTACCGCGCATAGCGATCACCTCCTTAACACGACGGTCGAACTGACTAGGACTGAGCTTAAATTCCTCCTCCACGACGACCTTCTTGACCTCATCCTCGGATCCACGACGAGTCTCGCGCTGCTTGACGACCTTGGGGCCCTTGACCTTCTTGACCTTGGTGACCACGGGCGTCTGCTTCAACCAGCGCGCACGGCCCTTGGGCATGTTGTCATCGTCCTCCGAAGACGACGAAGACGACGACGAGCCACTCGGCCACGACTTGTCGGAGTCGTCCGAGTCATCGTCGGAGCCGGACTTGTCGTCGTCGCTGCTTTCCTCCTCAGACTCAGACTCAGATGCCTCGCTGCTGCCCTCAGATGAGGAAGCAGCAGAGGACTCGGACTCAGATTCGTCCGATGAAGACTCAGACGAGCTATCTGATTCCTCCTCTTCGCTGGAGTCCAAGGGGTTGGCACGGAAGTCATCGATCTGCTTGCGCATAGGCTCGAGCTGCTTCTTGAGCTTGCCCTTCATACGGATGAGCGCCTTGCTGTTCTCCTTGCTCATCTTCTTCTGCTCGGCCTTGTTCTTTACCTTCTCGGCCAAAAAGTCCTCAAGCGCCACCATCGTACGCAGATAGAAGACCGGTAGCGTCGTGGTGGTCTTCTTGGCACGCTCAAGCTGCTTCGCAAGCTCGTCGAACTCCGTCTGGATCTGCGTCCAGTCATTGATCTTCATGTGGTTCTTAATGCTTGAGCAATTGCGCTCCATGTTCTCTAGCGCCTTGTCCTTGGCGCTCTTGACCACGCGCACTTCCTCGTCAGAATCCGAGTCCGACTGCACCGCCCAGCGCGAGGCCGCGCGCGCGGCCTGCTGCTGCGACGTCTCGACGTCCGACACATCCGACACGTCGCTTTCCTCTTCGGAAGACGAACTGCCTGCCCAGAACCTGCTCGCCATGTTTGCTGTTGTCTAGGGGGATTGACTTCCTGTGCGGTATCAGCGTAATGATGGCTTGGCTGGCTCGTGGCCACTGATAACAAAAAATAAACCGGTATTATACCGACAGTACCAGTACTAAAGATGTACGACCCGTCTGTGTCGCCTAAAACCGTATGATACCGGTGAAGTAGTGCTACCTTTGAAGCACACAATGTAGCCATTCAAAGTTGAAGTGGTTTGCCACGGATCGCTTTTATCAGTCTCTCTAAGAACTATTGCTATCATACTGCACTTTACTCGGGCGAGAATGGGTCATTGTGCGGCGCGTTGCCAGGCGATCGAAGGTACGACACGCCGAGAGTTGGTGTGTCCATGAGCGACGAGTACGTCTCGCGCTCGCAGTGGTCGTGTGCAACACCAGTCTCGACTGCGATCTCTGCTCGGCGCTTCTCCTCGCGGTCGTGCTCATATTTTCGCAGATACATCGTCAGCGGGATCATCAACACGCAGAACAACAGCGAGATCACGTTCAGCAATGTCAAGTCACCACCAAACAGCGTGTTGGAAATATACACCGCCGGGTACTCAGCCAGACTGATCACAGAGCCGATTGAAAAGATGATGCCCATTAATGAACCCATGTTCTTGAGACCAAAAGTCTTTGCCGTGAAGGCGGAGATGATCGCGTACAGGAACGCACGGAACGCCGTAAAGAGGAAGAAAGCCACACATTGTATCGGCAGATTCGGCACCAACTCGAGCACGTTGTAGAGCACACCCAGCACATTTGTGAATAGCAGCGCCTTCGACAGCCCACGGGTTTCTACAAGATAATCGATCGACGGGACAAAGAGGAAGCCCATCGGTAGGATGAAGCTAAACACCTTGGTGTAAATGTAGCCATGTTTACGGTCGCCGTAGTTTTCCAAGAGCTTGTTTGCTGTACCAATGTAAATAGTTGCGCGCAGAACTTGGACAGCTGCATATATCACGATGTATGCAAATTCGAACGATTTCATCTGCTTGATTAGATCAATGTCCACAAGGCGGAATGCAGCTTCATCTTCCTTGCCCATTATAGGCGTCGACGGGATCCGCGTGGGCGCGTTCTGCTGTACTTCCACAGTGCCGTATGCACGGTCGTTAGTTTGTCCATTCGCCAGCAATTGTTCGTGCTGCGGCGTCGATACGATCACACCGTGGTTATTGACGCCAGGCCTCCGCTTCGGACGCAGACTCTTCTCGTTGAGTCCCCAGAGGAAGATCAGCAGCAAATATACGCCTGCAGATACCACCGCTAGTCCCAGGAGCAACTGTCTGCGCGTCCAGCCAAAGTGCTCATGGGCTGCGTAAAGCACCAGGAACATGACGCTGCTGCCATCAAAGAGACAGCTGATGGCAGCGAGGATCGCCGTTTGATATCGCATGATGAGGAAGCTGGCCGGGTACGATGACATCATGGTGATGCAGCCTCCCAATGCGATAAGCACATAAGCTGGCACGAACACGTCGAAGGTCTGCGAGTCCGCGATTGCTAGCATTGACAAGCCGGATACTTCGATGATGGCTGCCACCGCGATGGTCACGCGGGGTCCTGCGCGATCCAAGAACAAGCCGACGGGCAGCGCACCCGCATTCATGGCCACTGAGGCCACGGCGAAGATGAGGTTGAGACGGTTCTCCTGGGCCACGCATGTGGGCTCGCTCGGGTCTGCGCATAGCTCGTGATACTGGCCTTCCTCTTGAAGCAGTAGAAGCAGCGGAGCCCAACCGAATACGAGGCCTGTGAGCAGCAGGTCAGACAAGCACACGGCCAGCACAAGCGCGATGCGTCGCGGAGCAATGCGACGCGGCCTCGAATAAACAGAGAAGTTCGAAGCCATCGATGCGCGTGCCCAGTAAGCCGCGAAGATTGAAATGGTGGGTATAACAGTGACGAGCAACTTGTTCCGGTATTAATTAATACAGTCCGTTTTCTTTTTCGTTTTCCTACCTTGTTGTACTGATGGAGCGACGCTCTGGTTTTTTTTCTTACTTCAATAAATAATATTACCGGTATTGAAAATCAAGTCTAAAAAAAACAGCTTTAGGCTTAAGTGGCTAAAGTTTAGCGTACAGTTTTCAACTTACAGTTAAATGAAGCATATCCCAGCAGAGTTCACGTTATCACACGGTCTTGTACCTACCTGTACATGAGCCAAGCTATGCCAGTAACGGGATCGGTATGTCGCTATGGGCATTTCTCGTGAGTCTGAACTCGGACAAGAGGAGGCTTTTACGACATCATCCGCATAATCTTGCACTGCTGGTACATGTGCATGCACTGGAACTGTCCCAAAAATGACACAAATGCAAAAACTACGACGCGCGCAAATCCGACGCAAATTCGACGCAATTTGTTGAGACGTAAAACTCGTCTCCACCATCGTAGTATTCAGTTAGTGCGGCAAATGCGAAGCATATTTACCGTAACTAGATGAGATTCGCATCATTACATGCCATGCGCTACGATATTCATGCATATGCTGCGGAGGGTCCGCAAGAAGAAAAGTATCATTGCCACTACGGCTACCCTGCCTCATTACGGGTAATCGCCGGTGTCCATCAGTTTGCCTGTACACATCATTTATGTGGGCCACGTTCATGTTTTGTGTCGTTTTTGGCAATGAAGATGAAAGCACAAATCTGACATATTTCTATACACAAAACGACCGCATTTTGCGTTTGTGTCATGGATTTATGTCATTTTTGTGTCAGTTCCACTGCTTGTGCTTCAACATGACCATGGGATTTATGCAAGATCATTCACGGTAGTTGATTACGCATCATCGATTCTGTCGATCACGGTACATCTGCTCGTGCATTCCCGAGATGGGTACACTCATGGCCGCCAAAGTGGTGGAAGCAGGCGGCTACGCGCTGCATGTGCGGTGTGTGGCAGGAATCGAATCCTGCTGCTATGTGGACTCCATCGATGTGGCGTTCGACCTTGGTTGCATTATTGGTCTCGTGGTGAGTAAATCGCACGTGTTTATTACGCACGGACATGTCGACCACATCGGTGCCGTGGTATCGCATGCGGCTCGAAGAGCACTTCAGAAGCAAAAGCCAGCCAGTTACTTTATGCCAGCCCACCTTGTGCCCCACATGGAAAGTATATTGAGGAACACGGCTGCCATGCAGGGTGACGCGCCGTTCCCGGCTAAAATCGTGCCGCTAGAATCGTTCGACGAGGTGCACCTATCGGCCAAGTACTTGGTGCGAGCAGTGCCGACCAAGCACCGTGTGCCGAGCCTCGGTTACATTCTGTTTGAGAAGAAGAACCGCTTAAAGCCCGAGTATCTGCAGCTGCCTGGTGTGGAGATTGCAGCGCTCAAGCGCGCTGGCCAGGAGATCACGAGCGCCGAACTCACTCCCGAGATCGCGTACACAGGCGACACCACCATCGAGGCGTTCATGACGGCTGCGGATGATGACCGGATGAAGGACTTGCTGCAAGTAAAGGTGCTCATCACCGAGGTGCGGAGGTGTCCCGAGCTGGTACTGTACTGAATAAGAGACGCGAGCAGCTAAGTTGTCTTGTTCCGGACGTTGCAGGCCACATACGCCGACTCCAAAATGACGATCCAAGATGCAGTAGCCCGCGGGCACATGCACCTTGATCAGGTATGTTACACGTCTCAGCTCTGTAAATGCGTGACTCAACTGGATGTTTGTGCCTTTCAGCTCGCTATCCACGAGAACCTGTTTCAGCACGTGGGTTCTCTTTTGCTAGTTCACTTCTCTGCGCGCTACAGTGCCGAGGAATTAGCTGAGTGTATTCGAACTCGGTTGCCTGCATCGCTCCAGCAGAAGACGGTGCTGGGGTGCTAGCACAGCGGAGTGGGTTCAACATGTAGCACAGAGACACTGATTTTCTTCGCTGTGCGTTAATAATGTGAACAATCAACCTTCAACGTAAGAATGAGTCAATAGGTTGTTGGTGTCGGCTGATATGCCACGATATGTGTATTCTTCCCTAATTGTGTCATGGCAATAAATAGTGATGCTACAGACTAATGGACGCATTGTACGAATGAATGTGGAGGGAGCCTAAACTGAGGCGCTCCAGAACTCGGAGAAGTTGCGGAGCGGGATCGGGCGTGATGCGCGTAGCACCAGGATCTCATCGCGCATGAGCATGGGCATTGGGGCGGGTGAGCGGTCCACCATTTCGGTCTCGGCGACTTGCACTTCGTCACTGAAGCGCACGCTACGCTTGGGTTTGCGGGCCTTAAAGGGGGAGGACACTTGCGGCGGGTGCGCCGGGATGGCCAGCGCGTCGAAGATGCGGTCGGCATTGGCGTTGGCCTGTTCTCGCACCTTAGTGCGGCGCTGGCGCGAGATCTTATCATTCGCACGCTCGATCTTCTCAAGAACAGTGAGCGCACGCTCCCACTGGTTCTGCAGACACAGTGCCAGTGCGTGGCGGCGCGAGTTCTGGATGAACGTGATAGCGTAGCGGATGTTGCCGCAGGCCAGCACGAAGGGGGACACGGCCTCCTGGTGTTGCGCCTGTTGCTGCTGCATCTGATGCTGTAGGATCTGTTGCTGGCGCTGGGCCAACACGGCGGCGGCCACGGCACGCGGAGAGTGCGGCGAGGCATCGCTGGCCTGCTTGCTGACCTTGAGGAGGCGCAGGTCATCGTCGGCGCTGCGTGCGCGCTTGAGCGCGGCCACAGGCGACACGGGTACGACGCAAGAAGAGCTCATTATGATCGATCTGGGGGTATTCGAGACGCCGTCCGTGGGGCTGGAGAAGAACGAAATGGTAATCGGCTAGCGAGGTTCCGCGAGCTGGAGGAATCGCTGAAAGCCGGCAAGTCTGGAAATGAGAACACAAGCGCAAGTCGGTCGGTGGTGGAGGGCGCTGGCTACAGCGATTGGACGCTCTTGAGTCACACAACATACACACCAATTTGTAACTGAAACTCCACATCTTGGAGTTTGTATTATGAATGGTCGGTACAAAGACCGAACACTCGACGGCGGGCATTTCTCACGCAGCGTCGCACTTGTCAACAGCACAACGATGGTATCCAATCACAATGCGCATGCTTGTGGTCTCTCTTTCGTGCAGCCACAAGCTTTCGCTGGCGAGAAGCCCCATCGCCACAGGAGCAGCGCTCGGATCGGAGGGTTGAACTCGAAGCGCTGTTCGGCTAGAAGGTTTGATTTGCGGGGACGCATGACGCCGTCATTGACGGCGAGCTGAGTCTTTGATGCGGAAGTTTAAATTTGAGTTCTCGCAGCGAGAAGTGGTCGCCGCAATCAGAAGACCATTCCGCATAAATGTACATACTGCCGCTCTTCAAGCTGGCATGACCAGCGAGCAGATTTTGCGAGAGGAAAAAGCTGCTGCTGATGATGATCGTCCGGGTGATCCGAGGTATACATGCATGCAAGCCCCAACCACTTCAAGATGCATACACTCGATCGGCTGCATCAGATGTCGAGCAGCACTTGACGTGGTTCAACCTGCGGTGGACCATGCTGCTGGAAGCATATGCACTGCTCGAACCACGCTAGGTGCCCCGATACCAGTCGTTTTAAATTAATTACGTGCACTGCTCAAACCACGCGACGCGCTCCAGTTTTATTATTAATACCAGTCGTTTTGAATTGTTTTTATTCGCGCCTTTCAGCAATAACATGCACCCTGGTATCTATCTATCCATAATAGCCTTCGGGGAATTCCATCCAATATTATTGATATCGCGCGACCCTCGTTAATTTTGCAGCATGGAGCTCGATGATGGAGCTCCTGCCAGGACTCCTGGTATGCTGCCGCCGGCGCCTGTCGTGTGTTTGCTCGTGACTTGCAGTCGGCACCGCGCCTGTCCTCGTCTGATAATTCAAGCACATCCGATCGCAGGAAGCGAGCACCAATCTTGATGCCGCAAATTGCAGAACGCTGAGCGGTGTCGCTGGCGTCGGCGCAAGTCAACTCAAAGCGTGACTGGATCGTTGTGTCGGCATTGCCGACGCAACGGGCGGCTTGGCGTCAAGCCGCCCGTTTCCGATCAACCGATGGGCGGTCCGGTGGGTACGACAACAGCGCGCATTAGCGCGCACCGAATTCTAGGAACAAATTGGAAATAGAAAACCGAGCCCCACAACCGTCGCTGCTACACCAGTGCGTATTAAAAGGGTTAAATAAGCCGGCATAGCGCGAATGAACATTATGAAGCGAGTGCTGGTCGGTGATTGCCCGCTGAGGCGAGACACTCCGACTCGGAGTCTCCGAGCTGGTTCCGCCCGCGTCGCATTTTAGTGTCACAGCCGACTCGTGTTACTGCACATTTAACCTCAACAGCATGACAGCTGGTAGCGCACATTTAGCTGCTACATGCACATTATATATCGCGTTAAGGTAAATAGCAAGAGCGCATTTAGCATGTGGCGCATTTATTCGTTTTTAGATTTTTGAGATGCAGTCTCTACGAAATGCCACAGTGACACCACGGGGATGTGCTGCATGCAGCATATTCAAAAGCTTTTGAATCAAAAGCTTAGCATTTTACTACCTTATGTACATGCAACGACTCCTAGTTCTATCGACTCCTAGTATTCTGGGAGTTGCACCCCCAGACCCCGCAGTAGAAAAACGATGTACTGGACAGTGTAACGGGTCCGTTCGCTGGGGAGCTCGTTGCTGGGCCCGCCTCCGCAAATACCGCGCGGCCCTGCTTCGCGGGCTCCCCGCGCGGGTTTGCTATGGCTACGCTCCTCGCACTCCGCTCACAGCCGACATTGGGCACTACCAGTGGTCGTAGCCAGTGGCGAATGGAACTGACTAAGTCGTTCCTAGCCTGCTCGATGGCGCATTTTCACCTAACTCGCGCGTGTATACTTCCTACTTATTCCTTCCGCTAACCCTTTTAATACCACTACAGTTGAATTTTAAAGTAAAACCACGACAACAAATGAAACAAACGCGAACTCACTTCATCATCACCACCTGCTCAAACGACTACCAGCAACAGTAAATAGAAAATCACCACGAAACAATTGCTGCTATTAATATATTGTGAATTCTGACCAAATTTGCCGTACGTGGCTGGTTTAAAAGTATGGGCTGACACGTCTAATACAATTCTTAAGTCATTTGGCAATCGTCCAGCTCCAAAGGCCGCTTGACAAATTCGAACTTAAGTGAAATCTTATTTCGTACTTAGACAGGCCTTTAGTGAGTTCAAGTAATTTGCCCAATCACGTCGATTTCGCGTCAGTTTGACCGTGTCGATTCGTTTCAAAAAGCTCGAGTAGAACGCACAATACTAGTAATAAACATGCATTTGTGCTAGAAATCACAGTAACATCATATTTACAAAAACAAAATATCTCCGCAACGACACCGACGCTCGTACACACAAACGTACTTGTTCTCTCCACTCTGTTGGTCCTATCGGGTTTGTACCCGCTCGATCGCTTAGCGCGCCCGCTATCCGCCGACGTTATTCCCAGCGCGCCAAAATCAAAATGAGGAAATGGGAGGCGGAGAGCAATCGTATTTTAGCGCAACAATAAGGTATTTTCAAAAATACCAATTTCTGAAAAGCGGTAAATGTGCTGTAGCACATTTAACGAGGAAATACCATACACCGTCAATTTAGGGACTCAACACCGCATTTTCTCAAATAGCACCCATGTATAGCCAGGGCATCCCTGTAGCACCCAACGACTCGCTGGCAGTTTTTAATTGGTCAATTTCCTACCAATAGTTGCTAACCCTGGTTATCGGCCTCATGCGCGCAACTCATCGCTGCGTTGGTGCAGCTTGTAGATCGGGTAGACTATGGCCCTCGCAAGTACGACCTGCAGAAAATCAAGTCCCGCATACCGTACAGCGAGGACCGATACGTGCTGGGCGCGTTCTCATGGGCGCGCGTGATGGAATCGGAGGCGCCAGCGCTGGTGTTCGTTGGCTCGTGTGATTCAGTGGCGGGGGTACGTGGGCATACACGTATTCCAAACGACCCCCAGCACCTTTCCGAGATCCTGAGAACGACCAAAATCCGGCATTCGTGGAGGAAGGTGCGAGGGATTTGCAAGAAGAAGGCCGATTCTGTCCGTCGGACCAGTACAGCGTTCAGCTGCCGACATACTACTCAAAGATCGTATTTCCACCCAACGAAGCCTATGTGTATAGGTCTGAATACTGGCTTCAATCGGGAAACCGTGAGTCCCCCATACACGTCGACCACGGACGTGTGATTTCGTACCTGCCCCCGAGCGCGAAGACTGTCTTTAACATTTGGGTGGTATTTCCTCCGGCTTCGAAGGCGATCACGCCCTTCAACTACGGGAACAAAGAGGACTCTATTAATAGGATGCTGAGTACGCCTGGAAGTGCAGTGCTTATCCAACGACCCGGCAATGTCGTGTGTTTGAATAACCTGGTGTTTCACTCGGTACTTCTCGTGTACCAAATTGGCACTGCTGAAGAAGACAAATGGGGCGGCATTTTTGGCGACGTTGTGGTTTGTGAAGTGGACCGCGTAGCGTCGTTTCGATATGCCACCAAGCTGGCATCAGGAAGCAAAAAGGATTCTGTTGGATCCTGGGAATCTCTGCTTACAGCGTACTGTACGATGGAGGGACGTGATTATGACCAGGCAAACTTTGAGTATGAGAAGAAGCTATTCTACAAAAAGCTGAAGCTACCAGCAACGTCGGAGAAAGCTCGTGCAGGCGCGATCGCGAAGAAAGACAAGAAGAGAAAGCTGAAGGAGAAGCTAGCTGCCGTACGGACTGCCAAGCACCAAAAGTAATTGTAGTACACATTGCGTCTAATCAGAATTCTAATTTCTGAATATACATTTTCCTTTTCGCAGCCTAACTTGCATTTTTTGGTTTTGGGGACTCGTCCGATGTGCAAGTAGTCTTCAAAGTACTACTGCTGAAACTTCTACAAGCCAGATTTTGTCAAATAAAAGTTTAAAAAAACTTGTAGTCACGATTGCCTACACTAAAACTTTAGTTTTTTTGCAGCCTAACTTGCAAGTTTACGATTCGAGGGTCAAATTTATTTGAGATACCATCGCAACACATGCCCACACAATTTGTACAAACCAGTTTTAGTCTTTTGTCTCTCAGTATAAACGATCTCCTTGTGTTTTTTTACGTAAAGCCCCAACAATCAAACATTCCTGAACAGTGTTTTTGCAGCCTAACTTGCTATATTTCTTTTCACATACTTTTATAAAGTATTTGGTATGCACAAGTAATGTCTTAAACTTTCTACAAGCCACATTTGGCGTCTGTGTACTAGTCTTGGCACGGCTGAGGTTAAGTACACTATTACTCCAAGGTTCAGAATCTGGGTCGGCCGCAGCCCCGTTATCAATTAAAATCAAAGAGTGCCGGTAAGGGCTGGTTCATTATTCTATGGATTCTTACATCAGTTTGTACAAGCGGGAGCACGCTAGGGCTGCTACTGAGGTCATGTCCGTGTGATTCTGTATAGATTTTAAAACGCAGCCTATCTTGACCTGCCATAAGCACACAATCTTTGCGAGTTGTTAGCATCAGTACAAGAGCTACTAAATCACTTGTACAAACTAGAATTCCTCTAAACGACTCTTATCTTTCAATGTCAACAACTCTATAAGGATAACAGCTTAATTTCATGGAACGTTCAAATTTGCTGCTGCGGGTTTCCTGTGCTACTCGTAAATGTGCCTACTCTCTTTCTAGCGCCGGACCAATGGTGCGCGGCCTTCCAGCACTTCCCGAGGCGCCTCTACGCGACTTCGCCCCTCTGTTCACCAGTGTTTCTCTTCCGTGTATGTCCGTAACGCCGCGTACCTCCATAGCGTACAGCGTGTGGAGGAAGGACCCGTACTTGAACCAGAAGTTGCACGGACACGAGCGGGATTGCATATTTTTACGGGCCAACCCAATGCAGGCATTCCCTGCGTCTTCATATTCGCAGTTAGCTTATTCAATTGCGAAGAGGTCGGTAGGTCTTCTACAGTCTTCTTTCTCATCTCGTCAGAAATGCGGGGCGGTGGACGGCTGAGGACATGAACTACGTCATGTGATGAAATGTCGGGAGTATTGGATAGCAAAAAGGCTATGCTATTTCTCGAGGCGGAGTACACTGACAGTAGCCCAGCTCTAGCCATCGCTTTGACACGACGCTCAAGTCTTGCGTCGGGCTCGCAAGTGGCTGTAATGGTTCTTGTCGCGACACTTTCGCTTTCACAAAGGACCCTCAGAAGTGGTATGAGAGCACCTGCCTTGAGCTTTCGACGTAGAGTGACGTCCCTTTTGATCGCAGCGTTGTAAGTCTCGCAGGGGTTATTGGTGGTTGCGTAACCGCTTGGTGTGTGGAAGCACTGCCACCGCCCGAATCTTTGGTTCAACCACACCTTCGAAAAGTACTTCGAGAAGATCTCTAGCTCCTTGCGCTTTGCCAGCGCTCTTGCACTACAGTTAGCTTCTCTTGGTAGGCGGTATCGCTCGTGGTATAGTGCAAGTCGTGGACATCAGCCATCACCGATGTAGCTACGCTGAAATCCATGGAGCTTGTTTTCTCGAATACCTTCTTGGCCACATGAAAGTAACACATCAGGTATGTATACTCGCAGTCTTCCCCAAACACCTCTTCGACGGCGTTCCACTGGGCTGCGTCGGCATCACCCATCACGTAATGGACAGTTAGAGGCATGCCCACCACAGTAAAAAAACGCGTCGGAGTAACTGGAGCACCTCGGTGTGCTGATCTTGTTGCTGTTGCGACACAATAAAGACCGCCAAGAGATGAAAGTGTCTCGCTCTATCGGAGATGCCAACAACGATGACCGGGTAACCTACTTGAGTGAGCTTGTACGTGGCATCCACGTGTAGGATAAACGATGCAGGGTTCCGATCGGCACGACGTAGAAGTTTCTTCGTGCTAACTCCGATCACGAACGGGTTAGCGTCGCTCCCGTTGCCTATCACAGCGTTGCCATTCACATCTGTGTGTTTCGTAAATGTGAACGCAGCTGCCTCTTCTTCATGACCGGTAAACAAGGTTTCCTGCACCTTGCGGTGGACAGTAGCACGCAGGTCGCTGCCACCAAGCCGCCCCGCAACATGGTGATGCGCACAGCGCTGGACTCTCACCAGCGGTGGTGCTGTGGCCTCAGTTAGGTTGAAACGCTGAATTAGCGCATTCCAAATCCGTTTGGGCTTGAGACCTTGACTAGCCCAATCCATCACTACCGTTTTCATTGCGTTTGTTAGCACGGGGGCGCTTGCGACGCGGGCAGGGGTAGCATGGTTGTAGGCTTCTTCGATCGTTACGAGATGCGTCTGCTGGCACGTCTTGACGCGACCTTTCCAGGGGCACGCGGCCGTCGTCGAGACGTCCTCGCAAGCCTTGCACGCGCAAGCCAGGCGCTGCATCCGCATCGGACGCGGAGTGGCGTTCATGCATACAAAGCACTGTTTAAGATCACTTTTCGCAACGCGGAACTTCTTAAAACTACCGAGTAGACGGTCGGCCTCGATCTGGGGCATCGCAGCCGCGAGTATCTGCCAAAGGTGTCGGAAAACCATCAGGGGTGTCGGGGGTGGGGAGTGGGTGACTGAGTTTGCGGTGTGAGATTGCTGAATGGTTGAGAATAAGGGAGAGCCCCGACACCCTCTAACATTACTGGTTGTTGATATTGTGATAGAACTTCGACCATTGGCCTAAATAATCTGACGAGTGAGCGTCTCCGGGGCAAGAGTGTTGGTCGTGGTCCGGCGGTGTCACAATCACAATACCGAGTGGCTGATAGGTATCGGTCGGTGCCACATGGATTTCTGGAGTGCTGATAGTATAGTTTTGGGTGTTTTGTTAACAAAGACTGGTGCAAACAGTACTCCCTCACATTTTTCGTGCTGACGAACATAAATGTGCAGTAACGACTCCCGTCACAGCCTGTTTCGATTACGACTGTAGTCACGTCCGTATAACAATGTTGTTTTGCTACAAGGACCGATTCAATATAACGCACGGTAAGGTTAGCATGCGACATATTTCGTTGACCTTATTTTTCGTCCGTCACAGTAAATGCTAGCGACACAATCCCAGTCATACTCAATTCAACCCAAGAAGAAAGCATGAGTGGAGGCCGTATCAGCCAGCCTGTAGGCAAGATCGTGCTCACGAACGTGGCCATAGTTCGCATGCGCAAGGGTGGAAAGCGCTTCGAGATTGCGTGCTACAAGAACAAGGTGTTCAACTGGCGTAACGGCGTGGAGGAGGACATCGACGAGGTGCTGCAGATCGCCAAGGTCTACGAGAACGTGTCCAAGGGCAAGTTCGCCAAAAAGAGCGACTGGTCCAAGGCCTTTGGCGTGCAGAGCGAGGAACAGGCATGCCGCGCTATCCTCGACCACGGCGAGCTGCAAGTCTCAGAGGGAGAACGAAAGGCGCTCGTCGAGAAGTACGTGGCCACATGCTCCTAAACCCTAATTCGGAAGAGCTTACTAATTTTAAGAGCTTTTACTGTACATCAGCATGTACCGTGACATCGCGACTATTGTGGCGGACAAATGTGTGAACCCCGCGTCCAACCGCCCGTATCCGTACACGGTAATCGAGCGAGTTATGAAGGAGATCCACTACGCTGTCATCCCGAACCGGAGTGCCAAGCAGCAGGCTTTAGAGCTGATCAAGAAGCTTCCAGAGCACATTCCGTTGGCGCGTGCCAAGATGAAAATCCAGGTGACGACGCCCGCGTCAGGAGTGCCGGCTATCAAGGCAGGTCTACTAAAAGAAGGAGCGGAGATCGTCGAGCAGACTGGCGGCGAGACCGTGCGGATGGTCGTGCTGATCACACCGGGGTCGTACCGTATCGTCAACTCGCTCGTGCAGGAGCAAACTGCCGGCCAAGGTTCACTCGAAGTGATCGATCTCAAGAGCCACCAGGAGGGCGAGCACACGATCGATGACGAGATCTCACAGAAGTCGGAGCGTCTTGGAGTGACCAGTACTCCTGCTGCTGCTACATCTGCACCGGCACCGGTTGCGGCTGCTAGTAGCGAGACGAAGAAGGCAAGACCATGCAGCACGTGTGGTGGCGACTTCAGTGCGGACATGAGCATGTACCGAGAGCATTTCCAGTCCGAATGGCACCGTTACAACCTGAAACGCAAGTCAAAGAAGCAGCCAGTGATTAGCGAGGAAGAATTCAACGAGCTGGATGCAGAGGACGTCGAGACCTTCCTCTCCTCTATGAGTTAAGTAACAGACGATGTGTCGTTCCAATACACGCTTAGTTATGACCGAAGGCGTTATGCAGCAATACTCGCCGTGCGTTCACGGTTCTTTTCTGGGTCTCTAGCGAGCGGCGCGGCGACGTAGACTTTGGCGCGATCGAACACTTTGATGGCGTCCTCGATCTCCTGCAGTTTCGTCTCCAGCTCGTTCTTCCGTCGGATTTGATTGAATGTCTCGATGCGTAGAGGCAGCGAGTTCATGCGTAGTTGGGCTTCTGTCAGCGACTTTCGCAACACGTTTAACGTACGCACACGCTCATTTTCGTCGAGTAACACCATTCCAGGAGGACAGTCTGGATCCGGTGCATTCTTGCGCCGTTCTTCCTCTTCTTGTGCCCATTGCTCCTTGCGTTCTAGCAAATACCGCGGAATGCGACCGTAGTTTGGATTTATAGGACGCGGAACCTCCTCGAGGTGTACGGAGGGCGCCTTCTTGATAACTTCCCATGCGTTGGCGTTGACAAAGTCTACGCGTTCCTTCTTGGTCTGCAGCAACAGCACGACGCATGAAGTTAATGCATGATACCATAACTTATTGTTAAAATTCAACGCGCTCTTACCATTTTGGCTAACTCCTCCTCCCTCTGCTCCAGTTCCCTTAATGATGGAACTGGTGCCTTGCGCCGGATCTGACGTCTGCTGCCGCTACTTGTTGTCGAATGTGATGGAGAGGGTAGGCTGGATATGGATCCAGCCTCACTTGGAGGAGCAGAAGGCGTTCGAGATAATGAAGACGACGGCCGACCACCACGACGTAGAAAATCGTGCTTTTTAACCTGCTCTCCATTGGTGGACTGCAACAAGATGTCAGACATTTCTAGCATTGCATCCTTCCGGATTGACACCTTGTTGTTGTACCTCGTTCTTTTGAAACACCCGCGGGCGTACACTCTTGAACTTCGTCAGTTTAAAATCTTGCTGCTGCTGAGCGTCCTGTCAATCGCAACGTCCGCTTAGTGTCCGGTATAAAAGGTCGATCTACACATGTTGTCCTCGCACCTCTCGCCTCCGACGCTCTCGATTCTCTTCCTGCAACTTCTTGACACGCAGCTTATTCTCACGCTCAAAATCCCTGGGTGTCACTCCTCTCCGTTGCTGCTTCTCACTGCAATTAAAGAAAAAGTTGGAAAAGTCACGTTAGCGACAACGTTTAATAATCGCTTAAATCGTGTCAAGTGAGTTATAGATTGCAGTCAAAAATGCTGGAAGAAATGCAATACGCACCGGAATCCCTCGTCCGGGTGCAGGACGGCTGCGATCGCATCCGAGGCGTTCGCGTCGCGGCGGCGGTAGCCCACGCTTGCGCTCATCTTGAGTAGCCTCTGCTGTGATACCACTGTGTGCTCTATTGATCGTATCCTAATGTGTGTCCCACATAACCTCTCAAAGTCGGTCATCAGTGTTTGACACCTCTGTCCAGTTCACTTCCTGCAGTTCATCAGAACGCTCAAACAGCAACAGGATACGTCGTGATCAGCAGCTCAGTATGGCGTCTACAGGTATCGATACGGCGCATTTGACAGCTCGACCAATGCGCCAGGTTCCGCGCTATCATTGGGTATGGATAGTGTCGATGGTGGCGATGATTTCGACTCTAGCGGAGTTTGCGAATGCATCCGAGTGCAGCGCCTGCGGGTATTTAGCCAAGAATTGCAGCGACGCAAGCGGTACCGACAATGTGGGCGTGTGTGATGCATCTAGCCGCATTCAGATCGACGACGTCTTCTGTAATGATGACGAGTGCCAATGCACCAATGGTCACAAGTGTGTAAGCACCATCGTGGGCTGCTCGAACCTCTTCCAGGCGCGGAACCGGCGGCGTTGTCTGGGCAACGCGACGCTGGCCCGACGCTTTGATCAATGTGCAATTAGCCAGGGGCTTACGACACTCAATGCATCCAACGTGGCCAGCGACTGGATCTACTTCAAGCAGGGCAGGAAGTGCCAGTCCACGGACTGTCTCGCCGTCCGAATGTTCCACCAGAGTAGTCTCGTGCAGTGTGGCAACCTGCTGGCAGTGTGGAAGACCAATGCATCCAGCTATGATGCGTCGGAGAGTGTGACGTTCAGCAACTCCGAGGGCGACGTGACGTACCATTTTGTCGCGGACGGTTCCCGTGGGAGCGATATGAAAGCTGGCACGTTCCTCTACTCAGTCCCTTGGTCGACGGAGGGTGTGACGTTACTGACGAAGCAGGCGAACAGCTCTGCTATTAACTCATGCTACGTACTGCAAACGCGGAACCAGCCAAATGGAACGTGTGAAGGAGTGTATCTGCAGTTCGATGCCAGTGTACAGTTCGCAAACAGCGACGAGTACGTGATGTCCAAGTTGAGTTGGCCCGTGTGGCTGGCGGTTGTGGCCAGTGTAGCTGCCGCAATCGCTGCCATTGTAATCGTGGGCGTGGTGGTTTATCGCTTTCAGCACATGGACTTGACCCCCGTTGGTGAAGGTGAAGACGGTGGCCTGCTGTTGGACGACCTTCGCGACCGCAAGCGATCAAACCCTATCATCCCTGCTAGTCTCGGGTCCACGTCGCCAGCCTCGGGAAGGGGAGGCGTGCGTCAACGCGGATCAGCAGCACCTGACGTGACGCAGATCGAGGCTGGCAGAGCAACATTGTAAAAAAAATACTTACGCTCACCCAATTGACTTTTTGAAACTGGTAAAAAAAATTAGATGTTCGTCAATTTTTGCGAACTTCCTATCATTTGTCGGTAGGAAGCGCTGCCTTTTCCAGCAATCCGAGAAGGCCCTGCAAGTATTTCGTGTAATCAGTTTGGTGTTTCATTCAGTGATATCATTTCAAATACTCACCGCAACGAGAGGTTTCTGTCGTTGCTCGGGGTTGAATTGTCCTCGTATTCCGTCGATAAGAATCGGTGTCAACGCGTGATCGCCTTCAACAGCACAGCGTAGGAGTTCGAGGAAATGCTGCTCACCCGTGGATATTTCACGGCCGCTGACATCACCTGCAGTCTCAACATGATGCAGCGCAGCGCCCAGCACTGCCAACGTTTGACAACAAGCCTGTAGATTCGCTTTCTTGAATCGAAGTCTGGCCAACGATAATTCTCTTGACGTCATGTGCGGAGGTAGCTCGGTATTGTTGGAAAGATGGAGCGATAGCCGTTTACCGAACATTCGCTCCCCTTCAGCTTGACGTAGTGCTGTTGCATGTCAACATACACACTTAGGCGCTTTCAACTGCAATGCTAATTGGTGCTGCTCAGCTTACCAAGCTGGGAGCCTAACTTTGCTGTCAATACGGCTTTGGACCTCGTGAAATCGTCTGTAAGTCTGCTAATTGCTTGGTGTTTGACCTTCACGCGGCGGATCATCCTGTTGAACATATGTTAGCTTAATTAATTAGGAGTACATGTATGAACCAAGTCTTGATACGTACTTGCGCCGCAGATTCTTATTCATCGCTCGTTCTATCGTGATCTCCTCGCTCCTTTTGTGGCTCTGCGTGGGGTGTTTATCTGCTCTATTCTTTTGATTCGAATAACCTGCTTGCATTTTAATTCGACGGCAGCCTGAAGTGTCGAGGGTGTAGCAAACTCCTCTTGGTGTTGCTCGTCGCAGTGGTGATCTTGACGGTAGAGATGACGATGCCATTAATTCGCCAATGGTTTGAGCCCCAACCGTGGAAGTAGACTTTTCCTCGTCTTCGGCCTCACATGATTTAGCTCGCGGTGATGTGGGTGCAAGCAAAGCTGGTTCCCGGAGACTTTGGTCGAGAACTACAACCTCACCTTCATCGAAAAACTTGAGTGCAGGTACTTCCGCGGTCATTCGTCGGCTCAGGATACTCGCAACATTCGAAGACTGGGCATCAAGCTGGCGGCGAAGCTTGCCACCATATCGCCCAGCTGCATTGCTACTACCTTTTGTGGGGCTTAACGGATTGTTGACCTTCGTGCTGCCATTGCCGTTTACTATGCTGAGTGCAGCCTGCTCTGGCCGCCGCTTCCGCTCACGCCAAAGCCGAACAACTGTCAAAGTTACAAAATCGATCAGACAAATATCACAAGACTAGCTACATACATCGTTGAAATGTGGCTATGGCACGCTTTTCCATCTCTTCGTCGTAGTCTTTTTTTCGAAGTTTGCGGTGCTTTTCGTTTGCTCTACCGGAGGATGCATCAATTGCTTCGTGTTGTGTGTGAGCTTGAGCTATTGCAGCTGAATGGTTCGACAGCAACCGTGGCGACGAAGCATTAGAGAACCCACGCTGACTTTGGCCGCTTATCTGAGGCGGCATCACGACCTTGCGTCGCATCCAAGGAGAGCTGCGTAAAATGGTGTCTAGCTTCGCGGCCAGGTTGCTTACTCTTGAGCGGTGGCCAAGGTGCTGCGAAGCCGACGACGGACTCAGCATCATTGTGGCTCCAGGCATCACGGAGGAATTTTGAGTGGAGATGCTCTCCATCTGTAGCTTGCGTCTCGCGAATGTACAAATCGGCTTATTGTTCGCACCCAGCCCACTTGCCGCCGCTGCTGTTGCAGCCGGGAGCATCGCAGGTGTCAGTGAGATCTGCCGGTTGCGCTGCATTTGCTTAGTGGCAAACAGCCCTCCGACTATCGCTGCTGTGCTTTCTTCCGCTTGATTGTTCGGAGCAAATACAGGAGTCCCTGATCGAGTTTCCAACCGATCATCTTCAGTGCATTTTTGTGTGCGCGGTCGATGTGGAGCATGTGCCTGTTGGTGTGCGGGCGGTCGTGAAGTAAGTCCTCGTCCTGCCCGAGCAAAGCTACCAATGGTTCATTTAGCGAGTAACGATCGACTAGAGGAGATAGTGATCTTACCGGCAGGCAATCCGACGCTGCTCGGCTTGTTGTACGAAACCTTTGATAAGCCTGCTCCCATCTCGCGGTGGAATTGGGCGAGGTGGCATTGTGTGCTCGTTGACGACCTTCATCGATGCTGCAATTGTGCGTCAACAAACTCAACCTAAGTTTAGCCGTGGACGTTGCAAGAGGCATACCGATTGAATGGGTTCTACTGTCAATGCGGTGTATCAATATAATAGTCTCACTGAAAAGTGGTTGTCACGGAGACTGGTATCCGCAGAGTTCTTGGGAAGGACTTCTTGGCAAGGACGCCGACAACGCGTTCCACTCTATTAGAAAGGTACTTTTGAACAAGTCTTCGCGAATCGCGGCGCGATGGCAATCAGGCTCCGAAAGGTCTCTGTTTTACCGACCAGCGCTTGATTGGCCGGTGGATGTTGAAGTGTGACGATCTCACTGAGCCAATCGAGTGGGCGAGGGCGCTGGTGACGCACTTCATATAAAAACGAAGCCATTTTCGATCTTAAGGCGACGTAGCTAGGGTATCCCTTTTCATCTAAAACTGCAAGCTTCGCTATAGCAATCTTTGGCTCAGCGATTGATATCGCGAAGCCAAAGTTCGATGGCGACTCGCTATTAGCGAGTCGCTAATTTGTAGCGATAGTAGCATCAACAGCGACAATTTATACTTTCTGACTGAAAGCCAGAACTTAGGATGAGTGCAGCCCGCTGGGTGGGAGAGAACGTAAATCAGTGCTGGCAAACTCAGCTGCATTGGTAAGGTGGCAGCACTCCCCACTGTGGGGCCCACATGCTTTAGTACGGGCTGCATTGCTGCAGCCAGGAACAATGTTTTGGACGCGCGGTTCCAGTTGATCCATTACATTTTACAGTCAATTCGTGAGAAGTCATTGCATACTGTAGCACAGTGGCACCACAGATCCACACGGCATACTGAGCACAAGTAAAAAAAATTGAAAGGGCGTCGCAGCCCTAGCCTCGACTGCGATACTCAACTCTCTTATCCGGATCGGTATACACATGCACACACTCATCTCCCTGCTTGGCAATCTCTCCTTGAAGATTTGTGTGAGGAGTCCGTACCTCGTCGTTTGCCGGAGACATAGGCGGCAGTTGTGCAACTTGTACAGGTACCGTTATGCTTACCGCGTGACCGTCTCGCTCTGAGCCGTTCAGTGAACGTGCTTTGAGTGACTTGGAAAGGATCAAGCCCAGCGACGTCTTTCGACATCCACCTTACTATCAGATATGAATGGATATTTGATGATATCGGAAGGCACAACCACATTTGTATACATTATCCGCATACCATGTCGTATACTCGTCCTGGGCAAAACGGTTACATAGCCGCCCGTCGATGATTTCCTTCTCGGGCAACTTGTGCTCGCTCATTCGCGCAATCGCTTCGCTGCTGAGAAGAAGAGAGAGCAAAGCTTCATAAGGTGAAGCGAGCAGCAGATCGATCACCCGAGGCCGTCCAACACCTGCTGCTATTGTACTATAGACGCAGCTACAACAACGCGGATGCAAGGCAACACATCCGTGGCAACAAGCGCAAGCGAAGCAGGGCAGGCGGCGGCTGCTCTGCCTGGCGACGCATTGGCTGCTATTGAGGACATGAGCGTCGTAGACAAGAGCGGTAGCAGTAGCAGTTCGTCACCCATCGAAGCCAGTATCGTGAGCGACACCACAATGAGCAGCAGCGATCGCTTCAGCTCCTGCTCCAGCTCGGACTCGAGTTCCGACGCGCTGGACGACGACTACGGCGCACATGTGCTCTCATCGTCGGACGATGACGACGACTCGGATGACGAAGACGGCGAACAGGAGGGAGACGAGGAGCAAGACGCACAACAGGACATCGTGAACCATTTATTGGTCAAGCCCATGCCGTCGAGGCTCAAAGTGTGTCCCCTCGACGATCTGGCCGTGGAAGACGAGAAACGCCGGCGACGTTCGCGTCGGAACTTAAAGAACAAAACCAACGGCAAAAACGCGCCGCTTAACGGCGTTAGTCGCGATGCAGAGAGCCTGCCGTCAATGTCCAGCCCGATCACGGTGCGTACGCGTCGCAGCGGCAGCTCTCCGACACTCTGCACACGAGATAGTTCGGTCAGCGACACGTCATCTACCACTCGCAGTCGTCCCAGTAGCGCTGGAGAGAGGAGACACACTTCTGTCTCACCTCATGGTGCCGTTGGCCCCTCCAACGGCTCCAAACTCGCACCCACCGCCCCTTTGCTTCGAAAAGATTCCGCGGCTATTCGAAGACAATACTGGAGTCAACTGGGCTTTAGTTTGACACGCAGCGACTTGGAGAAAAGTACTGGACGCAAGAAGGAGCGCCGTGAAGGCTTGAAAGTGCGGTTAAATGACGCCGACACCGAGCGCGAGCACGGCGCTAAGAGCTTCTTCCAGTTCATCACGAGCTGGTACGCGCCTATCACAGCTCTAAGCGGCGAGGAAAAATCTTCGCGGAAAGATAAGGGACGCAAACCCAGCGCAAGACAACTGCGGTCTTCACTATCACGAGCTTCATCCAGCAGTATCGATGTCCATACACAGAAGAGAGGAGTGCGCTTTAACGAGAAAGCCGAGCTGTTTTACATCCCTCTTCACCGAGATTACTCCAAGCGACAACGCGACTGCATGTGGCCGACACGAGCTGAGTTCGTCGCGATGGTGGAGCGCAACCTGGACGCCGTGTATGACGAGATGGAACGGGAATACGAGGCTCAACTGGAGAACGAGTACTTGGAGAACGAGGGCATGGCGCGGGAGGAGGCTAGACAGCGCACCGTCGAGGCGCAGCAGCGGAAAGCTGACGAGGCTCAGGCAACAGTCGAGTCGCGTCGCAGTGTGTCGCCGCCTCTGAGTCGCAGCACGAGCACCATGTCGGCTGTGCCATCGCTCACGTTGTCGCAGAAGCAGGTGCTGGTGTCGCCACGTGCTCGTTCGTCACATGATCTTCGCTTCAAGTATCTGAAACATCTCGGCATTGACAGCTAGACGCAGCAGGGTACGTATGTGATTCGCGGCGAGGAAGATTCGATACTAAAGCGGTAAGACCCCTGCTCTCTAGCCATGGAGGCGGTACCGGCAAGTTGTAGGCGGTCTGGTCCATACTGACGTCACGATAACTTATTTGAATGGACTATATCACAAATTTTGCGTAGCCGTTGGACTATAAAAGCTGCAGCTTCTTACGATTGGTTGAAAAGCAATACGTTGCGCTTCGTGATTGGCTCATCTTGTGCTAGCACGTGTTGTTGGTGGCAGTCAGTTCAATACACCACCAGATACCAGCAGGTCCGCTCTTCACGCAGCTCCATGGACGCCCCCGCTGCGCGTGCTGCGCCCAGCTCTAGCTGTACGTAAAGATACCCTTCTTGTGCTCCCAAAGTTCCAAATTTATATCCCCACCGCAGGTAGATCCGCACACACTCTTCTACTCCCTTTCTAACCTTATTCCCATTGTTAACTTCTTCCTTTGCAGCGGCCAAAACGGGGCCTCCAGCGGCGAAGAAGACGCGCAACCGCAAGAAAAAAGGTCGTAGAGCAGCTCCTGCGCCTCCAGCAGCTGCCGCTCCCGTGGCGACTCCGTCGTCAAGCCCAGAAGCCTTAGAAGACGCCGAGTCTGGCTCCTTACGGAGTGCGGAGGGCTCCACCTCCACCGCCCGCCGCTCGTTCTCGCCACTCAGCGGCAGTAGCAGTCAGAGATGCAGCAGCGAAGAGGAAGGAGAGGAGGACTTTGACGAGGATGAATATTCGTCCGAGAGTGAAGAGGAAGGCGAGAGCAGCTACAAACCGGGAGGTTACCACCGTGTACTGGTGGGCGAGGTGTACAATTCGAGGTTCGAGGTGCTGGAAAAGCTCGGCTGGGGTCATTTCTCCACTGTTTGGAAGTGTCTGGACCGACAGACGGGGGCTATGGTGGCCATGAAGGTGCAGAAGAGCGCGCGTCACTACACCGAAGCTGCCAAGGACGAGATTGAGCTGCTGGAGTGTACAGTGCATGCAGCACAGACCGAATTTGAGTCAATGGAGCAACAGGAAGCGATTAAAGTGATTCGTCTCGTAGATTCGTTCGAGCACAAGGGACCCAATGGCGTGCACGTGTGTATGGTGTTCGAGATGATGGGGGACAATCTATTGACGCTCATCAAGTACTACAACTACAGAGGAGTGCCCATGCAACTGGTACAGCGTCTTACAAGGGACATGATGGAAGGTCTGGCGTTCTTACACGACAAATGCCAGATTATTCACACCGATCTGAAGCCCGAGAACGTATTACTCTCACATCGTATCCCGCAGCTCCCGAAGATTCGCAAGGCGCAATGGGAGGCATTCCGTGCAATGCGTCAAAAGACCAGAAGTGGAGCAATAGCGAATAGCAATGGTGTCTCTTGTGATGGTGCTAAAATGTCGAAAGAAGAGAAGAAGCGTATGAAGAATCGTCTCAAAAAGAAGCGACAGAAGCAGAGAAAACAGGGCGGAGCAGGAGATCGCGAGGCTTCGGTGGACGGCATGGTTGGTGATGGCAAGATGGACAGCACTGCTCGCCCCACACTCACCAGCAATGCAGTGAACAAGCTGAGCACCAATTTGTCGCAGCTTTCGGTCTCGACTGCCAACAACACGCCAGCTGACGAGGCTTTCGTGTCGAATTTCGCTGGATTTGCAGCTGATATTGACACGTCTACATCGTCGGATACAACACGAACATGGTACTATCAAGTGGGCCAACTCGGTGATGAAGAAGACAAAGATTGGGTGCATTTGCCGCCTGAGTTTGCTGCGAGAGTGATGCTGCTGCTTCCTGAGGGTCGTGTGGCTGGATCGAAGAAGAAAGAGCGTGAATTTACGATAAGTGTGTCAACCAAGCCGTCACTTGAAAGTGGAAAAGGAGACGACGTTGTGGAGACGTCATTTGTGCTGAGATATCTGGGTCATGTGGATGACGATGTGATAAGCTCGATTGAAGAGAAGATTCAAGAGCTACATGATGGCAGCTCTTCTCAAAAAGCTGCCACATCAACAAAGTACCGACTTTGGAGACTGGAGTTTGACGCCAGATACACACATGCTGTGCTAGGTACGTCGTTCATATTGGTTGTATTTTACCTTAATGCTCACTATTCTCGTGTGTGTCGTGCTCTTAATAGACTATTTGGAGCGCCGTGTGGACGGACTTCGCTTCTTGAACCTATCGACTTCTTCTGGTATTGCGCTGCCTGGATTCTTCCTGCCGAAGCCTCTAAGTAACGAAGATATTAAGAGTGCAGCGAAGAAGCCGAAGGAGCCAGATAACGACGACGTTCTGGTTGACGTCGTGATACAGGGAATCAATCTCGTGTCATTGGCTGGTTCAGAAGACAAGAAGAGTCTGGAAGTGACGCCACTACAGCAACGACTTGGTCGCTGGGCTGGGCGCTTCAACAAACTGGCAGACAGCGAAATGTTCGACCTCATGAAGCTTGACGCCAAAATCTGCGACCTGGGCAACGCGTGCTGGACCACGAAGCACTTCACGAACGATATCCAGACCCGCCAGTACCGGTGTCCTGAGGTTATACTGGGCAAACGCTACGACACGTCCGCAGATATCTGGTCCATGGCTTGTTTCGTCTTCGAGCTGCTGACAGGAGACCTGCTGTTTGACCCTAAGAGTGGACGCAACTTCAATCGAGACGAGGATCATCTGGCGCAGATGATTGAGCTGCTTGGCCGCATGCCCAAGTCGTTGTCGGGATCTCAGCGAGGCTTACGAGAGTTCTTTAACCGCAAGGGCGACTTGAAGCGCATCCGCAACCTTAAATTCTGGAGCTTGCAGCAGGTGATGATCGAAAAGTACCATTTCTCTCGTCAGGACGCGGAGTGTCTTGCATCGTTTCTAGGCCCCATGCTGCGGTACGACCCATCGAAGCGCGCTACAGCTGAAGAATGTCTTGCGCATGAGTGGCTCGCTCATGTAGATGATGTAGAGGAACTCGCTGACATTGAGAAGCATCAGGAATAGGAGTAGATTTTTTTGTAGATAGAACGAGGTGGTCAAGAAGAATGGACGCTCACCAGCTGTACGCCCCAGCACTATTGTGTGGAGAATTCCACTGCCAAGTTGGCACTAAGCCTGACAACGTTTCGAAAACTGCTAAACTGACCGAGACGTTTTCTGTAGGCTCGTAACTGACACAAACTGTTCCGGCTTTTTGAAAACGCTGCCTCGTCTGTCCCCTGTGTAACCAGATTATTAAAATATATTCCTTTTGACGTCACGATCCCTCCTAAATCAGATAAAGTAACGGTACTAAACTGAAGCCGTTGATCTTTAGCCATTATTCAGAAGTCATTGGGATTTGTTTACCGGTAGTGTTCGCTGGGGTCACGATCTAGAACTTGATGTGTGATGCAAAGGCACCACGGTAATTTCTGAAGCCGAAGCGTGGCAGAAGAAACAAAGCTCACTAGTGCCAAGTTGGCACTGGTGTTCTTCTCTTTTTTGTGCTGCACTTACTGTATACGAAGTACAGGTACTGATCCCAACAGCGCTAGGAGCCTCTCGTGAGTGACATGGGCGACGAGAGCAAGAGTAATACGCCGTCGCAGTCTGCTGCAAGTTCTTCCGGTACATCAGCAGCATCTATTACGTCAATACCGTAGTCAACACTGACTTCTACGCTACTTACAAGTACAGCAGTGACCTGCCAAGCTGGAGGAGCTGGAGAAGGTACTGTCAGTACCCGTTCCGGTGGTGTGGTTCGCGTTGGTGGTAACAGTGCTTGGTCTATGGCCGGAACTGGTGAAAGATTTGTTGGTGATTCTTCACGGGGCAGTATACCCAGTGTTGGTAAAACCATGGTTCTGACGACCATGAAAAACCAATCACCAGGTTTTTGCTGGTTCTTGAATGGATCTTGTGGTTTTACGTGTGGATTTTGGTTTTCGTGCATAAAAAGACTTTCATTTGTCACCTTCGTCCTGCACGCAATCGCGCGCGCCTTGCATTAGAGCCCCAGATCGTATCAACTACACCCGGTACACTTGCCACCCTGCAGTACTAAGTCGGAACACGTTTGTGGAGATGATGCTGTACACATGTTGCAGCTACAAATGCATATCGCGTGTAATGACCACCTCTCCGTCGGCAAGAGCGTCTGCAACTAGGAGGATGCGATCTGTTGTGCGAAGAGGACAAGACATCATTGACTTGTGTTCGTGGACCCCTACACGAGCTCCAGAGCTCATAATTCTTTTCGATGACCGGATGCCGGACAAACTCCATCGCAAACCACCTCCCTACAAACCATCGCGTCATTTCGGTCTGTTGCGTCCCTCGCAAGATGACGATATTCCTGCTACTGGTGGAACGCAACACATGAGGTCGGGACTGCTTATTCAATCTCCTGCATATTCGCCGGCATCGACTAGTCGACGACAACGCGCTGTATTCAACATGCTGGTGGTCAGCACCTGGACCATAACCATGGACACGATGGGGAATATCGAATCGTTTGGAACATGACCTGCAAACAACAGAGGATCCGATCGCAATGGCGTCATCTCTGTTTCACTGACCATGTCAACGTGTGTGTTAGTAAAAGCTCGTGCAGCTCTCATGACCGGCTTCATTGCATTTATGCTGGTTCTGCCGCATTTTCGAGTCCCACAATACGAAAATACTACCAAAAATGTAGTAGTTTAGCAGAAGCGTGAGCAGAATCATCCAAGCGTTGAGGCGCATTCGTCAATATCACACAGTTTCATTAAGAGGCATTAAATGCACGCACTTCAGTGGTGATTTTGTTGTAGTGATACTACTGAAAGGTGCTGTACTGAACACCGTTGATCGCGTTCCATTCACTTTCTTCGACGAATGGATTGAGGGCTCATAAAGAGAGCTGGTTGGACAACGTTAACATTAAATAGAATGCAATTACAATTCACGCGAAAGGAAGAGCAACATTTCCTGGTAGTGACTCTCTGGTGCCCTCATCCTTCGCGCAAAGTTCCGCAAGAGTAATGTTTTGCGCACGTAGGCCCGTCATTTTTTCCTGTGGAAACGATTGAATAGCTTCTTCATCATCTGGATCCGGAAATGGTCTTCGATCAGGTGATGGAATTTGTGCCTCTGCTTGCTGAACTATCTCCAGTACCTTGTTATTAAGCTGCTCGTGTTCTTCACTGACTGCAGCCACGCCCACCACTTCAACTTCCGACCAAAACTCGTTGTCATCGTCTAAATCATTAAGGACTGCTCTCCAGTAATCAAACACTTCATCGGGAGCTACTCCCACACTGAATAAGCGTGGGTCGTTCTCAGAGTTTTCATCGGGCCCATCGTGTTGGGCAATATCGCATTCGAAGCCATCATCAAGGCGTCTGGGTTCTCTTGTGTCAATCAAATGTTTGCGTTTTCCAATAGTAGGATTCTCGCATGAATCAGCCACTCGCACTTGCTTACGCACTGCTGCGATTTTTCGGGCTTTTATCGGTGTCATTCGGTTTCGCTTCGCACAATGGATTAACGAGAGCTCACTAAAGTAACGTTCACACGTTGCTGTATTCACTCCAATCGACAGAACTGCATTTGCTAGACTAGGCAATTTGCTCTTGGGGTACAAGCTGCTCATCACTTGCCAAAATCTGGGAACCTCCGGTTTGTTCAAATTCAGGAGACTTTGTTTGTCCACTAACCCAAGCCATTATATCCCCCATCAAGCCTGCCGTGTCACCACCAACAAATTTTCGGTAATAGTACACACCAATATAACTTATTGAAGCAGCTGTCGTAAGAGGGGTCTTGTCTAAAGTTGCATTTGCATTCATTCGAAGTACAGGGTGCAAAAATAACGCCAACAGGGGGTTGTTCACATAGATACCAGCGCTTCTCCACCTCCTTTACAAGGATTTCGTCACCCGAAAAACCAGAAAAAATATCAATGTAGCATCCAACAACATCAGCGAGAGTATTCTCGTCTCGCTGCAGCTTCAACGACGCATATGTCAGAGGACGCACAACTTCTTCTGCTCTGATCAAATTCTCCCAGAAAGTTGAGTCACTAAACACACGTAAAGCACTGGGAAATTTGTCATGAAAGCGAAATAAAAGCGCGAAAGTTCCCTGAGCACTTCGTACACGTAGCAATGACGCAAAACACCCGTGCATGCTGTTCCAGCGCGTCTCACACAGCGATATAAATGCCCATCCACCACCGTACATGTCCGCCATGATTTTTGTTACTTCTTTTAACCATTTAGACTTCGAGCCATTGAGAGCATGCACTGCGTCTGACGCTTTTTTGGTTACCGTACCAAATGCTGAGCTCAGCACGACCTTCACGAAATTATTGAGTGCATGTGCAAAACAGAAGATAAAAGCAAACTGCGGCCACTGAAGACTGAGTATTCTACGAGCACGAGCACATTGTCCAGCATTATCCGTGATTATTGCCCCAATGTTCCATTTGTCGTCAATCATCCTTAGTATTACCTGCTCCATCTGTTCAGCAATAGTCACACCGTTGTGCTTTGAACCAGTCGGCAGAAGGTCGTAAGTCATCTCGCGTCCAAACAGCGATAGATGACAGCCCATCAGGTGTGCCTTGGCGATGTTATCCCAACCATCCGAAAGAAAGTTCACCCGTCCACCAGTGTTTTTCTGATGTGTTTTGAGATTAGAGGAGTCTTTCCCTTCAAAGTGTAGCGCATACCCATCTAACATAGGACCTCCCAATTGCTTCCGATTTGGAAGAACAGCTTCAATATTTTTCTCGACCTTCTGCACTTGACGGAGAAAACGTTTTGTCGAAGGGCGCTCAACAAACATGTCTGGAAGCAGATTATCCGCTTGAAATTCGAGGAGATAGCGCTGAAAGAGTGCGTACTCCTCATCTTGAGACCTTTTAGATGAATCGTCATCGCTGCATTTTTGTCGTTTTGCTCGGCTTCCATCAGCTTGATTCACAGAAGACACTACTCCTACGGCCACCGTAGAGTTTGGCGGGTCTCTCGGCGCTCAACTCTGGGCTCTGATGAAGGCACTATAGTTGTCACACTTCCCAAGATGCCTTCGAAAGGACTCACTGCCAGTTCCAGACCCACCTAATGAACCCAATCCAATGATTGGGCGGATCGAGGCCCAATCATTTTGGGCGGATCGAGGCCCAATCATTTTGGGCGGATCGAGGCCCAATCATTGGATTGGGTTCATTAGGTGGGTCTGGAACTGGCAGTGAGTATGATATTGCTCTCCTTTACTTGGGTGGCGTACGCAGCTTTGCAGTGTCGGCAAACATGCAGAGTCCGTTTGTGCCCGCAGTCTACTCCCGTGTCAACGAATTCCAGCCGCTCATCACATGCAGGATGCCCCATGATCTTGGCTAAGATAGAACTAGGCGAATAACTCTCGACTGGCTAAGCTCGACCACATTTGCTAGTGAGTAAGATCCTCTCCAGCTTCAACCAAGTTGACGTCAACTACAAAAAATGACTCGCGTCAAGAACCAGTAGAACCTGGTTCTACTGGTTCTTGATATGGTTGTTCTGGTTATAAAATGGTTGAACCATGGTTTTACATAAAACCAGAAAAAACCAAGAACCACTACCGTGCCAACATTGGTATACCAGGAGCTTCAGCGGGATCTAGTGAAGGTGTGTTCGCTGGGTATACACCTGGAGCGCGCATGTATCTACTGGTGGAACAGGCCTTACAGGAATTGGAACTCTTGGTAGTAGTGGCTTTGGTGGAGATGGGGTTAGAAACAATACAAAGCTGGACATTTCTCACAAACCACCTATGATGAGAGGTAGTTTTGATCTATACACAGTTCAACTGCGTGCATCCCTGACTCGGTTGGAGTGTTGGAGTTTGGTTGACGGGACATTTCGAAACTACTCTCAGCAGCCGAATGATTTTGCAGCTAAAGAGAACGCTGCTGGTGAAGCAATTCTGTACGGTGTACCTACTGTAGATGCAGAGATGATCTGCACCGAAGAGACGGCGGAGGCAATGTGGAATCGCTTTGTCGATAGACAAACTAAGCGTGAGCATTCAAACTACATTTTCACGCGAGATGAGTTTGTATCCAATCGCTATACGCCAGACAAGAGTACGAAAGACTGGCTAAGAGAGATGGAGCAATTACGCCGTCAACTCTTCCATTATGGCAAGCGTATCTCGGATGAGGACTACGCAGAAACTTTGTTGGGCCATGTATCGAGAGCCCACTGTGACATTGTAAGACAGTTCTCGAAGCATTACGTTGTGCGTGATGGTGGAGCTGGACGTCCAGTGCCTCTCGCTGCACAAGTGATGAACGCATTACGCGCAGAGTCAGCACTTAACGAACGAGTCGCCACTGAGGAAGTTGCATAGTCTGCGAGTATTTGCACTCGTGGTAAGCAACCGCAAAGTGAATCGCAGCAGCTTAAGTCGCAACAAACTCAGGCAAGGATAAGCAACCGCGTGGCAAAGGTCGATACAAGGTTAAGCAGCAAAATGATGGGGGAAAGAAGAAAGGAAAAAGGATAGAAAACCGTCGAGTGTGGTAAAGTTGGTCATTTAAAGGCAAGTTGCCCGAGCCTCAAGAAAAGTGATTCTGATCAACCTGCTGTATCCGAGTTCAAGCGCCGACAGGACAAGCAACGTGACTCGAACAGCAAGCGTACACGACAAAATCCAAGTGCGTTGTGTTGTCACGTGCGTGGGAGCCCTATCAATGCTACACCTTCTGGATTAGAGATGGAGTGAGTCCTTGATTCAGCTAGTGACGTGCATGTCTGCAACCAAATCTCGATGATGACGAATGTACATGAGGATACGGTACATTTCTTCGAGGGATATGATGACAAGGCGAGATACAATGAACGGGCTGGTGATGTTACTGTACGAGTAAAGAATAATAAGCCACCTCATGCAGAGTTGACATTACCGTTCAAGGATGTCCTGTTAACGCCAACAGCTCCCGACAATTTGCTGAGTGTTGATAAGCTGGAGACCGAAGGGTGAGAGGTAAAATTTGTTCGCATTAATGCACAACACGCATGTTGGCTTCGCAAGGATCACGCCGAGCTAATACTGATAAAAACTAGACACTGTTATCGCTTGAAAGCGACAGCAGTTGTAGTGTGCAACGTTGCAACTGTTCAGAAAGAGACTCGGTGTTCACAAAGTGACTCGAAGCTGCTTGCTCAGCAAGCAAGTGGTGCAATTCAACTTGAACGCCGGTACTTACGGTATGCTCATCTTAACGACGCGACTCTACAACAAATGGCGAAGAATGGAGTCACACTTGGTATGAGTGGTGCAATGTGTAGTAGTGGAGATGACGTGTCGTACTAAACGTGCAAGGCGTCCAAGATGACCCGAATGTCATACAAGCAGACCGTAACTCGTCGTGCAACGCGACCGCATCAAAAACTGATGAGTGACATAAGTTATTTGGATTAGCTGCGTATGATGGTCACGAGTGGTCCAAGATGAGGCAAGTAGGTATTTTATTTGTGTGTGTGTTTTTTGCGTCGGAAGCCAATAGCTACAGAAGTCGTGATGCAACATCTGAAACGGCTACTTTCTCAAGGACATCACATTGAGGTGTTTTCTTCGGACCAAGACGCGAGTTACTTAACCAGAGGATAAAAACTTTTCGTCAAGCGCGAGGAATTGAATTTACGCGGACAAACGTGTATAGCCCTGAAGAAAATGGGCTCGTGGAGAAAATGAATAGTATTGCTCTGGCTCGCGTGAGATGCTTGCTATCTTCGTCGAATATGCCAAGTGCATTGTGGGGCGAAGCGTTCGGATTTGCGGTGGAGGTGATCAATCTGAGCGCAAGTAGTGCTCTTGATGGAAAGACTCCGTACTATCGCCGCTTCGGAGAGCGTCCAGACGTGTCCATGTTACGCACGTGGGGTTGCGTTGTGCTTGTTTTCACTCCGAAGGTGTTGTGGGCGAATACGTTGGAGGGCCCCGGGGCTGTTTCTAGGCTACGCCAAGCATTCCGACAGCTATCGAGTATTAAACTTGATGAATGGTAATATCGATGAAGTTCGCTCGGTGAAATTTGACGAAGGCTGGACTGTAGAGCGCACTTTCGTTGAGAAACTCCTTTCCAATCGCTACGGAAAAGGACGACATGTACTGCCAACATCCATTCCTTTCGTGAGACTACCTATTATGAACGCCGTGACGCATGAAATGAAGCAAAACGTGCAGTGGTCCTAATCTTGTACCGGATTCGACGTAAAAAATGCAACGACGTAAAATATACAATAGTACGACCATATCCTTAACACGACAAGAAGGGTAAAGGTGACACCCCCTCCACAATTGAAAAAACTTGATGTGTTTTACAAGTGTATTCAACTTTATATGTATATATATTAAGAAAGTAAACATTTATCGGTAAAAATGGAGATAGTGTATTATTCTTCGTTATCGTTATTCTCCTTCTCAACCTCCTCGTCGTCTGACTCTTCTGACGCGTCAACTACAAAGGTACCTTCGGCATCCCGAGGTCCATAAGGCACAATGCCTGCCTTAATAAAACCTCGTACAATTACCTTTTCTCTCACTCCTTTCCATGCGTTAACAACAATCTCTGTAATTAACGCACGGCGAGCAGGGGCACCTTAATCGAAGTCGTTGACAACATGGTAGTTCACGTAGTAGTTTCTGCGTAAGGCCTTGAACTCTCGCATCACCGAAACGCCCATGGGCTGGGATAAGCCCGTAATTCCAGGAGAAATAAACTCGGGTGAGGTACAACACTCATTTTCGAGAGCATTTCGCACAGAGGCCATTTTGTGAGTCTTCAGTGAGTCCAACAGCAGCAACCGAGGTCCACAAACACTCGATTTCCACACCTATAATCAAAAAAGCAAAACAAAAAGAGTAGAAATTAAAACAAATCGATAAAAAAGAAAAAAAGTAAAAGTTTCAAACCTCATTTATCCACTCAAGCATTCGATCTTCGTCGCAATACGCTTTTTTTGGACGATAAGTATAGCGTTCGTGCGGTAGTTTATGTTGGCCATCAGCTATTGGTGAACTGCTCCATCCCGTGTCCCTCCAAAGACGACAAACGGAAGGAGGTTTTCTTACCAGCTGCTGAGGCACAAAGGAACACAGAAGCACAAAACGAGTTTTCTGACATTCCTATAGTAAAAATAAATCAAAGAAATTGTTTAAAAAAAAGGAGTTAAATTATCAATCTCGACAAAGTTACCTTGGATGGCGTCGACATTTTTAGCCCCTACGATCTCAATCGTCCGCTTCGGCCCCATATCAATGTAAATTGACGTTTGGTCCATATGAAACACCGACTCGTACTGTTGGGTCCCTTGATGCCTGAAAGGAGGCCGACCATCTCAAGATTGTACTGAATGATTTTTGAAAAACAATCCGCCACACCCTAAAAATAAAATAAAACGTTATTAAAATAATATTGTGATGTTCTCACAACAGTGTCCCTGCAATTCCGAGCGCTTTTTGTGCCTCGATGGGTAATAACCCGTACTGACAGACGAAGGCGAAACCGCCTTATAGCAGCTACAGATTTATCTAACGATCTTCCAGAAAGATACTGGAGCTCAAAGCGGACAGCCAAGAGCAGTAGATACTGGCTTGTTACACCTACTTAGGTTGTTAAAATCGTTAAACAATAATTCATTGCAATAAATATTTACGCCACTTACACATTGACTTATTCTTCAGCATATCGGTAATCCACTCTAGAAGACTGCAAATTTGTTAGTTATAATTAACAATTATCAATTCTTAAAAATGCACGTACCGAGATTCCAGTTGGGGAAAGCGTAACTTCACACCTCTCTTGACCTTGCTTATCTTCGTTTTCTTTCTGTTTGCGCCTTGGCTGTCTTTAATTTGACCCTCCTCCTTGGCCCAGCGCCACAGCGTCGCACAGTGGACCCCGTACTTGGCGGCCAGCTCCTCTGTGACTTGTCCAGCAGCTCGAACATCAAGTACAGCCTATGCACGTGTGGTTGTCCCATCTAAGCATTTTACTGGGTCAAATGGGAAAATAGCGGGCTCACTCACATGCCCGTTATTAGTTCTAATAATAATAGGGACGTTGCTACTGCCCACGTTTTTTTTGCATAAAAAGGGAAAAACAACCTGTTTTAATCTGTTGGATTTTAAAACCAGGATGTAATTTAAATAATTAACGGGGAAATAACCGTAATTAAATATTCTGCTTTTATTTGTTCTAGTAGATTATTTGTATACTAACGAGAAGAATTCCAACTTGAAATTTGCTGGGGCTCGTTTTGTTGAAGCTTCACTTAAAATGAATTAATCACTGTGTTTGGATGCCCGTTTCCCCGTCTTTGCTCATGCCAGTTTCTTGATGTGACTATCAAAAAGCAGGTTACTGAACAGGACAAAACACCAGGTTGAAAAATGGACATCGGTCACTACCGGTGTACTGGACAGGTTTTCTGGCAGGATAGAGGACAGGGTAACTTTCCAGTTACTGAACTTTAAGATTCTTTGGCAATCATACTTCGGCTTTAAATTCTCTCTTTGTATTCGGTTTCCTATTAGGCCCATTTGTCACGGGCACTTTTAAAACGACGTGGATATCGTTCTCCAGAAACTCCATTACTTGGATCTACAAGTGTAATCTGCACTAAGAGAAGAGGGGCTGAGAGAATACGAACTAGACATCGTATAAATTCCACATATGGATGCTTTATACACTGTGATATACTTTAAGCAAAGAACGGTAGCACACACTCGAAAGCTCTTCAGATACATTCAGCCCAGGAAAAATTACAGGTTTATATCAGCATCTCAAACAGGTTCGTGAAATAATGGCAATTCAACTTGATGTTTTACGGCCCGCTTACTGTCAGATTTGTTCAACCAGGTTTTCTTTCGTAGATTCTAGACCCATTTGAAATCGGCGATCTTCTCCCCTACAAAAACGATAATCTGCGCAGGAAAATCGTTTAGACTATACACCTCATTGGCTTTATCTCTGTTGTTATCCCACCGCATCTGTGTCACAATTTTTTCTTCCACACTTCGATGAATATTACGTCGTCACACAAGGTTCACTTTCTCCACCAATTCTGGAACGTGCATGACCCTTCACTGTTCCGCGACAGCGTAAATCTGGATATGAGAGGATATGCGGACGTAGCTTCCTAGATCCGCTCGATCAGAGAGGTTCGGGTTACACTTTCTTGGGATGAATAGGTTTATGGGAATTTGTGCGCATCTTTGTATTTTATTATTTTTTAGCTAACATCCTGGTCAATTACATAATGTAAACCTGGGCAATAGCTTGGTCACTTGTCGCACGGCTATGCAAAAACAACCTGGGCAGTATATTTTTCCTAGTATTAGTAATAAAATTAGTTATTAGAGTCCGGCGGCTCGCACATTACACAATTTCTGATCAAAGTAAGAATCTCTCCGATCAAAGTGATAATTGCTCAATTCAAAGTGAGAACTTTAACAAAAATGATAAATGATTTGTAACATCAGTTTGAAGAGGTATTTCGAACGATCGAGAACACTGGCCGACGCGTTCCATTGCTATGCCATTCTTCATTTAACATCGCCTATGGCACAACGCATTTTAGACGTCGCAAAAGAAGGAGGGGACTGGGCATTAGTGGCGACGCATAATGGGGTCCATTATAAAACGGCGTGGCGATCGATCAAGCGTGCTAGGAGCACTAATATTTGGACACCTCAAGTCGGAAAACGTGGCGGTGCTCGGCGAGTTAAAATCTTGCAGCAGCATGTCCAGCACACTGTTGTCTTACAGGAGGACAAATGCTTGTTGACTCTGTTCGACTTAGTCGCACATTTGACATCGATGTGGCTCCGCAAACCGTCACAAGGCACTTGACGCCGTGTGTTACACTCTCAAGAAGATCCACTCAGATCCTCCGGACATGAACTCAGAACGGGTGAAGCTGCTACGCCGACAGTACATACTGGACATCATGGAGGTTAAAGCTCAGCGTAAACGCATCATATATTTTGACGAAACCTACTTTAATTTGTTCTGCTCGCGGAATTTCGGGTGGAGTCGTCGCGAATCTCGGGCTGTTGTTCGGCGTCCTGGTCCTCGTTGTGATAACCTGAACGTGGTTGCCTGTATTTCGTCGTTCGGACTAGAGCATGCTACGTTTCGATGGGGCACTAACGACGCGGGTGTAATAGAGACGTTTGTTCGAGAGCTACTAGACAAACTGATGGACCGTCACATTTCGCTCTTCGACGTCGTTGTCGTGTGCGACAATGCATCTATTCACACGGGTGTCAAGTAGGTGACGCAGCACTCGGACTACGTGGGCGTTCGGCTGATTAAGCTCTCACCATGCTCACCTATGCTGAATCCTATCGAGAATGTTTTCTCGGTCTTTAAGTCTGAAGTCAAAGGCTATCTAGCAGACAGGAGAGATGCTATACTTAGACCGCCACCGAGAGTGACGAAAACTGAGCACCGCGCCAAATACTTGCTTCGCGCCGCAGAGCACAGTATGGCGATGAAGGTGACACCGGACATCTGCGACTCTGAAGCTGCTCACACATTGTGGTTTCATGCCCGAGCTTTAGATATGGTTGATATACCCGTTGGCGCCTGATGAAATTTGCGTTTTATACATTTCCACGAATATTATCTACAATAGGTTTTGTCACTTTGAATTTAGCAATTCTCACTTTGATCAGAGAGATGCTCACTTTGATCGGGAAATGGTGTAGTAATATTATGGAACTACATCTAATAATATTATTTTTTAAAAAAATGTTTTTAAAATTTAGAAAACTCTTTTTCAGGGATTGATATTATAATAGTGTCTGTTTTTCTCCATTAGTAATTGGGGGACGAAGTCCCCCCTATAACGATGTGATACACTGATTAAGTTTGTGTTTACGACTGATATTTATACTCCTATTTACTTTTTACGGGAGTATCTATTAATTCTTGGAATGGGTTCGGGGTACACTGGGGGCAAAAAACTAGAAAAAAACCTCGGTTTAAAAACATTAAGATCATTAACCCAAGGTACGATTGTCCAATTAAATTAAATATTAAGTCGAAGGCATTACTTTTCAACGGCATTAAAGCCGAGGGTCGTTTTTGTGAAACAGGGAAACCACCCTTTATTGTGGGGGCCTAAGAAATGGCGCAAAAATTCACTTTTTATGATCAATTCGGAGGCTCTAGTGACCCTTTATTAGAGGATAAAAACTGCTATCGCTTATAAATCTCTTAAAAAGTGGCGTCTGTAAGAAGGTAGGCGATTAATCGACATAAGGATGCTCGAATCGAGCCTCGAGGCTCGATGGCTGAGCTGGAGGCCAATTGCCATCGACGCCAAGAATCAAGAAGGTCCACAGGCCTCAGGCCATCGACGCCAAGGATCAAGACGCTCCACAGGACACAGCTGGCAACAGTAGGATGGCTCTGATCGCGACGACATCTGCCTGGTAATGTTTATTTTTCTTTCTGCAGTCCTTTGCGATCTTCCGCTGCATCACGTGGGGTGTTCGTGGTGGTTATGCCCCGTCGACCGAACACACTCGTACGCCAGTGTTTGTGTCGATGCGCTACGTTCGCGCTGCGGGTATATGACCGAGGCAAGGGACACTTTGCTTCCAGAATGCCATGAGGTGACGACTCTGGACCGGGGCTGTTCTGCTCGTCACCACAGGATCGATCGATCGACTGTTCGCTCAGTCCTTGCTTGCTCTGCTGCTTTTTGTGGCGGCTGTTTCCAGCTCCGAATCCTCTTACCTTCGAAAGCTTGACGGCACCAACATCGCCACCAACGTCAACACGTACACGACCTACGACGACTACACCTTAGCCATGGTGGCCGCTATCAGCAAGTATCGTACCACCAAGGGTCTGAATGCTCTAAAAATCAATAAACGATTTTTCTAATAGAGGTAACGGTAGACGATTATTAGTGACTAAACCCCTAATCTGTCGACTAACTAGGAAAAAGTTATCAATATTTATAGAATTAAATAACTCTCGACACTCGCCCACAATTAAATTATTAGTGAAAATTAAACTTCTACCACTAAAAATGTTTGAGCGTGAATTTTCAATCTCAACTAAACACATTCAACAATTTCATTGTGCCTCAACAAGAAGCTACACAGGGTGGCACAGCGCAACTCGGACGACATGGCTACATGGCTACATGGCTCACAACGGCTCAGATGGCTCGACGATGTCGGCGCGTATCATTCCCGGTTGTGACTGAAGCGCCGTGGCCGAGAACGTTCCCGCTAGTGGACGATGCGATGGTGGCGTGGATCAACTATCCAGAGTATCTGGAGAACATCATGGACGACTTACGGTGTTCGGCTCCGTGCACTCGTTCAAAAAGGAGGTACTAGCACTACTGAGCGCAGGACTTCGGCTCTGGCGACGCTGAGCAGTGTCATGGTGCGATCACGAGCGGTTCGATGATGATTCACGTATTTTGCTTTTGTTAATAAAAAGAATAATAAAATAATTGATGAAGCAAATATTCTCACTACTACTTGCGGCGGTCAGACGGCATTCAGTCACAGTCAATGCATCCTGGCAGGATTCCAGCCCGCCCACAGATAGAAGCGCGTGAGGAAGCGTCGACTCGACTTTAAAACGCTGAATAGTACAAAAATTCACTTCGGATTTATTGATGGTGAAGTTCTTGGTGCTTTTCACCAAAGTGTTGAGCGGCACATACCAGACGAACGTCAAAGATGTTTAAAAGAATAGGTGAAGTGGATCGTGCACGTCAGAGTAGGCAAACGCGTCCATAGCTGCTTCTGCGAGAACGTTTGACGTACTGAAATCTACTGTGGGGATAGAAAATCGTATTTCAGAGTTGTCTGACTGTCTGTTATGAGCAATAGAAAGAAGTGTGTTGATTAGCATTGATGTACTAGACGCTTCGACAGTATGCAACGGTTTGTTTGGTCATGAGTAGGCTGCCGTCGATCATAACATGAGCTAGTCGTTCGAATCGCTTGGGATAGCTAGTGCTGCAGTGGCAATGACGTGACTTTATCAAACGGCGGATAATTTGTGTTAATTCCTAATAGGTACCCACACCCATCGTGGGTCGCATTCCCGGAGGGGTGACGCATCATCAAATATCTGGAAATAGATGTTGGCGTAGCGACCTGCCTTGAAAAAAGTTGCCGTTTTTTAGTACTAATTAGTGATAAAGTCGTAGCCTTTGTGTGATGCTCAAGTGAAAATTCGTTGCCTCACTTTCCAATTTGCTTGAAGACGCTACAACAACGTCCAACATGGCACGCGGACTCACTGACTACAGTGCAGAGGCCCTAATGGCCGAAGTGGATGAAAAACTGCGCGAACAACAAACGGAGGAAGAGGCCAATCTATTCATCTCGGTGGGAAATCTACGCGGATACGTCAAAAAGACGGAGGTTCCAGTGGAGAATACTTTTTTCTCTGTGATCATGTGTGTTCTGTCTGTCGAGCGTCTTCCCAACAACCGCAGAACGCGTATTACGCTCGTCGACGGCTTCATGCAGCCGCACCTAAAAAGATACTGCCAAAAGCTGGAGAGGATGGACATGTTTCGCAAGGATGCTCGTGTGTTCAAGGTCATTGTTTGGGACTCCAAAAATCGCGCTGTTACGAAGCCATGTTTTCTAGTAGGCGTCGTGTACGAGGTCAAGAAGATCCACGGAGTGAAGTTTTACCACAACGTTCTCCAAGGCAGTGTGCAGGCTGTCGGGTCGATGACCCCTGACATGATCGTGGAGCTTGGTAACTTCGAAACTGCCAAGCGTGCATGCCTCGACAATAACGAAGAAGACGATCGCAGCCCGGGTGACGAAGAGAAGAAAGAAAACACGGAGTTCGTACACTTCACGGCCTGCACCATAGTAAAGTTGAAGTGATAGATAAGATAAGAAATTTGGACAAAACTATATCAATTATGCACGTACGGTGTCGGGACTTGGTCACCTTGCACGCACGTGCGTGAGCGGCCCGTTCGATGATCTGAGTGTTGATCAACTTATCGCATCCGGTTTCTTCACCGCTACTACTTCCACCACCACCTGTGGATGCATCACGGTGACTGATGGAGCGTTTACGCGTCGGAAATCTCCATTCACAATTAAAGGCAACTTTATCAACCCTATAGCCGCTTCGACGCTTGGTAACGTTGACACATTCTTGACTGCCTGACGTTGGCCAATACACACGTAATTTGCGAGTTAAATACACACTCAATTTGAAGCACAACCACATAACTGAATTGTTCGGACAGGACCAGCCAATCTAATGCCCGCTATTCATTCATACCGTTAGCATGTTAGACACCACGTTCTTAATCCGCTCTAACCGTGATCGGCTTACCGTCACTACGTGCGCCCTGGCAACGACTATTGCTCACCATTTTTCGAGCACGGAAGTAAATGTGATTTTAGGGGATGTCGTCCGAAACTATGTATACCACATAATTTTAGGTCGTCGGCCCCTTTAGCACTCGCAAAGCGCAGCGAACGTGATGCTCTCTACTAGTATTATTAGTAATATTACTAATAGAGGAAAAGACACCCTGAACAAGAGTTTTCTTAATATTAAAAACAACTTTTTACATAATAAAAGATAGGTCACAGCCAATCAGACCCACTAAAAGCGAAGCCATATACGCCATTCAAAATTCATCACATGCGTGTCATTTCATTTTACCATGGCTGGTGGAGACGAACTGACAGTGTCGACACTGTCGCTTGGAGACGAAGGCGTTCAGGTGGACGAAAAGCTAAATTCTGTGCGTCAGAGCGTGATCGCGGGCGATGTGGAGCAGTTCTTGGCGACTGCAGGAGATACCGGGGACAAATCGCCTCTCGTGTACCTCATGGACTGGCTGCACACTTGGCAGCAGGAGTACGAGGCCTTTGTGCACGTCCTGGGCGTCCAAGAAGATGCTGAGGATGGACAGGAGCCCACGGAGACCGAGAAGGATCTGGCCGAGATGGAAGCCGAGGCTGAACAGCTTATGAAGGGCTTCGGAAAGGTGGCGACTGCACTTCTGCAGTGTCTGAGCATTAAGAACCCGGACAGCGTTGTGGACCGTCACGGCTGGACTCTGCTAATGCAGGCAGCAAACTCGGGCCTCTCTGAGCTTACGGAGGAGCTGGTGGCTCGCAAGGCTGACGTGAACTACGGTGGCACTGCCAAGGACGCCTCCAACCCACTGTACTTGGCTGTCGAGTCGGAGCACACGGCTGTGGCCTTGCTACTACTTAAGAACGGTGCTTTTGAATCAGCTACTAAGCTCGTCACGACGCCTTCTGTGGGCGCGGAAACTGGTGACGAGGATGAGGACGCAGAGGACGATGACTGCGCGCTGTTCCAGGCTTGTCGCTTCGGCCACTTGAGTGTGATCAAGGAAATGCTCGCTCTTGGTGTGGACATCAACTTCGCATTACCCTCGACGGGCGATCGTGCTCTGCATGTTGCTGTCATGTTCGAGATGCAGGAGGTTGTGGAGCTTCTCGCTGGAAGCGATAAGATTGACTTGAATGCCTTGAACGAGAGTGGCCAGACGTGCCTCTTTGGTTGCTCTGGTGTTGAGATTGTCAAGCTGCTTGTGGCCAAGGGTGTAGACCCCAGCATTAAGGATATCGACGGCGAGACGGCGCTGTCGATGGCTCAGGCGCTTGGTGACGATGAGGTGGCCGAATACTTGGAGACAGTGATTCAGTAGATTTGTACATTTTTTCCTCTTTTTCTTTGAGCATTATATTGGTGCTAATACTACGTAACAAATGTCAAGATAGACTTCTTTTCAAGACGAATGCATAAGTATTTTATCCCTACACTCGCTGTTGCAGTCATCCAAGAGATGCATGAATTTTCCCCCTTCAGCCGAATTTCTCTTGTAATGTACATGTAGATCCAATAGAGACTTTCAGAAATACCGATAAATGAAAAACAGAGATACGTAAAAATCGCTACGGGTTATACGTATCTCTCAGTTCGCTTTTTGCGACAGAAGCAAAAAGCAAAAGTGCGGATGATGGATCCGCAACCGCGCATCCTTACAGCAGCTATAGGAAGAGGAACCGAGTATTACCTAACTTAGCAGATAGCTTAGTGTGCCTACTTCATAGTGCTACTATATCGAGGGGCTCTGCTATCCTGTACACGTGCTCGAATCAATGCGCGCAGGGCTTCTCTGCGCTGTTGCAAGGTTCCAGACAGAGGGTCACTAAAACAGAATTCTGACTTTTGAAAAACACGTAGCAAAAGTACCTTCATCTACCGTTTTTCCGTATCTCAAAAGTACGTAACGTGTCCGAAAATGATTTTTGCTCCGAAAATAACTTTCTTGCTACGTACTTTTGATACCGCTTTTTGCAAATGTCGGTACTTCTAATACAGAAATTGATTTACATGTAACGCCGAAAATTTTGCTACTATGTTAAAGATTGACTGTTTCTCGAATAAGTTCTCGCCAAAGCTTCCGAGCACAAATCGAAGTAAATTATTATTAATCAGACTGAGCTGTCAACTCGCAGCGTATGTCGACCGCGATAGAGGCTGCATAAAAAATGGTTGTTCTCCAGTTCATCGGCGGTGACTCCACCGATGAAATCACTTCCCCATCCGCGAAGTCGTCGTTGCATTGAAAACGGAAGCAACCCACTGCCAGGGTGATACCAGCGACCCACCAACACCGCATAGGAGTTCCTGGGCCGAACGTTCTGCAGCACACGCACTCATAGCTTCACGTGCAATATCTGTACCATCAGCATGAATTTGTCGTCAAATTTAGTGAATGCCACCTGTAAATACGTGCATATCTGATTTACCTGCACGGCGTTTACTTTCAATCCTCTGATGCTTTTTGTGCCGATGCCCGCGATAGAGGCGCTTAATGCGCTCTGGGGTGTCCATGTTCACGTGGTATTCATCAAATGAGATCTCGTCAGGAAAGTCAAAGTCGAGCGCGTAGCGTTCTGGATCCAGCTTGTTGTCCTCGTTTAATACTGACTTCATGGTATCAGGAAATTCACCTCGCGCCAGCAGCTCGACGTCGTGGTTGTTTTTGTGCAGCCATTTGCCCTCCTTATTCGCCAGATAGAGAGTCAACTCATCCTCACCACAGATGAATGGGGTTCGAGGGTCTAGCATTTTCTTGGCCAGGTCATGAATACATGTAGTTGCATTCTGGTCCTCGTCGAACTTGATGCGCAAACAGAGGTCTGCCTCAAGAACAATAACACGCAAGTGGCGCCTCGTCTTAAAGTGGTACATCGTCTTCACACTTATAGTCACTCGGAGCCTAGGGACATGAGAGACAAGACGAGCTACGTGCCGTAAGTTGGGACGCGTACGCTCAAAGGTTTTTTTTAGCTGTTGATGGTGCTATGCATGTCCAACGGTCTTTCCTCCTCGTGTACGACACAAAAGTACGAAAAGTACGCGAGATAAGGAAGGGTAATTCATTCTAGTTTCTACAGAAACGACATCACTTGTTTGTTGCTTTCTCCGGTGTCTACGAGGCAACTACGCTATCCGCGCTGCGGAACTACAAAGCAAACTTCTCCAAGACGGTTGTCTTGAGCGGTAGCAACGACATCGCGTAGCTAGAGTGGACGGATTGAGCTCAATATGCCGTATGCACTACTTGGAAAGTTGGAGACTGATGAATTAATTGGAGTTAGCACTACTCGTCGATCTAAGGTTGAGCACATCACAAGCTAAGCTAGTCAAATCCCATGAATGAGTTCTAGAACTCATCGAAGTAATAGAGACTTACAGTCTTCTATGACCAGCTATACTTTTAGCGAGAGAACCGCCGGGATTCTAGAAAGCTACGCCGTTTGGGATACGGCATGTGGTGTATCAACTGCTGTCCTCGACTGAAATGCCCTGGGCGTGGCTGCATGTGGGTGATCGTCCACAGGAGTTCGAGCGCAGCTGGAGATTCAAGGAGATTGTGCAGATGATGCAGAATCGTACTGATGCTTCTGCATTCCGTTTCGAGCGCAACATGGATGACAAGACATGGGAGCGCGAGGTTGCAGGCACGCGATACCAACCGGCAGGCCACCCATGGGCAGCTCTGGTGGCTTTTGACAGTGTGCTAGCAGCCATTTTGGGCGACTTCACTCACGTTGCCGTGGGCAATAAACGCAGTGCCAATTACGGCAACAACATTGTCCACGAGGGCCGTCCCAATACGACAAGAGCTTTGGCTTCGAGACACGAGCTCACGCGTATATTCGCAAATATTTGGTGGAAGATTTGCACTATTTTTCGGCACTGCAGCATCTGTGGGAGGTCCACATTGCCCGGACATTTGCCACTCGCTCGTTGCAGAGCTCGGAGAATTTCCTACCCGTTTTTTTTGAGCTGCAACGAAGCTCCTGATGGCGACAAGTGGTGCTGCAAGTGTGCAAAGTGCGCGTTTGTGCTTATTCTCATGAGCGCGTGGTGCTCGGAAGCTCAGCTCGTCGAAATCTTTGGCGAAAATCTTTTTGAGAAACAGTCGATGTTTCCTGAGTTTTATTCGCTGTTGGACGAGGAAGGTGTCAAACCGATGGAATGTGTTGGTACAGCCTGTGAAACATGGCTGTCACTTTATTTGGTTTTGCAAGCACATGGAGACAGCACGTTTTTGAAAATTCACGAACGGGATATTATTCTAAACGGAGCCAAACTCATGCATCTCTTAGACGACTACAACAGTAAGCACCTACTTCCAGAATTTCTGGAACTCACTCTGCGCCAGCCCGTTATGTCGCTGGAAGCTTTGTTTTGAGCGTGCTAAAAAAACGTTTTAAGAAAAATAAACTGCGAAAGATAATAAAAACTGCGTATTGAGACACGGCCGTTGAATTCATTACCATTTTCACTTGTTACAACGTGACTTGCAGTGTTGCTGCTGGTTACAGCTTCTGCTACTCCCACCTCGCTCAGTATGGACCTGCTCTTCGACTGTAACGTCCTCAACGTTCAGTGCTTTCCGGAGACTCTGGAACCGAGTGGGTCCCAACGCTTTCGTGAAGATGTCTGCGATGTTGGCCTCGCTCGACACATATTGGACTGCAGTTTTCTCCTTCTTCACAAATTCTGCGATTTTGCGACTCTTCTTGGCGAATCTCTTCATTCGCTGGTAGTTCCCGTGCTCGGTCACGACAGTGATCGTGCTCTGATTATCAACGTGGAGCATTGAGCACGGTGGAGCATTACCTGTGATCTCCTTTAGCAACTTGCGTGCCCACATGAGATCCTCCACGCACATACTCGCAGCAATTAGCTCCGAACCGCACGTATCAGTTGTTACCTTGCTCTGCTGCTTGCTCTTGTACATGAAAACCCATTCATTTAGTCGCAGCAGATGCCCTGTGATTGATCGGCTATCAGTGTCAAACGCATTGAAACGTTCCACCTGTTCGGCCGGTGTTGATGCCACCAGGCTCTGCAAGACCTCCATCCCGAAGATGCCTGCCAACTTGCGAGCAGACTCGAACTGCGAGTCGTTCAGGTGAGGAAAGTTGTTCCGGTCCATGATGACAGAACCTCAGAGGTTCAGGTAGTCTACCCGCGTTGGCGTGGATTGACTACAAGTGCTATCAAGTGTGACGGGGTCACACAGCACCTAGCGCTAGAGGAAGTTGGCTTCCGAGAATATACAAACTCTCAGTGAACGACAATTCACAGGTCCCTTGTCAAAGGGAACGAAGTAATCAGTTAAAGGTAAGTTTCATACTGAATGTATGTATAGGTAAGCTTAAGCTTGAGTTAATACAAACTAAAAGTCACCTATAGAGAAGCTATGCAATTATCCAATGGCTGGCTCCTAGTACCGTGTACCAGTCCTTCCGAAGAGTGACCAGTCACTCTTCCGCGTAACTTAGGTACACAGGCCTGTACCCCGTTACCCCGTCCCCCAAGCTTACCTGTTCCAGATATAGTATGTATTCGATGAACTATCTTTGTGTTAAGAAAATCATCCCAAACAGAAAAAAACACGTGAAAATCGCCGAACTGCGATTGTTCTGCAAATCATTTTTTTGTGAGGTACGGTAGTTGACAATGTGCACACATGTTTTTGGCCCTACCGCGCATACCAGATGCCATAAGTTGAGCTACTGGTGCATGACATGGACCGATACGTCAGCAATCCATGCGTGTTTGGCCTTGTTTGCGACATTAAATATAAATGTTTCACCCCACTTAGTGTCCGTCACGATGCAACAATGCATCTTTCTCGATCACATTTCGTGACATACCAGCCTTAGACTGCTTCTTTTTCATTACGTTACTCATTCACATGTTCCCCCAACCTTTGATTCAGACACATTCCGACCGCTAATGAGGCTGTCACGGCATCGTACAGGCCGATCATGCCCGCCTACTCGATCACGGAGAGCCTGGGACCATAACTCATGCCCAAGTTGCTTATCACACAAACAAAAGACATCACGCGGAAGATGTTTAATCGGCATTTTATTTCAAGTTAGTTTCTATAGAATCCGTTCTCCTTGAGGTTCCACTTCTGTCTTTTCCTCCGGTACTTGCTTGGTGAGTTTACCAGATCCGTTGAAATGGATCCTCTCTGAGGTCTTGCTCGTTCGGTCAGGGTCCCCACGCCTAGACTAGGTCTTTCTCTTCCGCTCGCCAACAGAGCGGATACTTATCATGACTCGGTGTTGGTTGTCGGCAACGGGAAAAGCTAACAGGGAGAGCCACCAATTCATGACAGTAGTTTTTACGGTGCGGGAGGACGGTAAGTTTTATTGCTAGAATGATTATTTTTTTAAATTATTTGGCTAAACTTTTTTTATAATTTGAAGGTTTTTAAAAACTTCCAAATTTTATCATCCGAGGTACTCGTCAGGCCACTTTACAGTATGGGGTTTGTGCTACCTGGCTTGAAACATAGTTTTTATTGGCTCCAACTAACTTGTGTTCCCGTTGTTTTGAACTTAATGTCGCTCTATATGCGTAGACCTAGATGCTCTCCGCACTTGCGATCTTGGCGTAGGGCTACCAGGACTTTTGATACTGAGAGCTGTCTACCATACACTGCGTAAATCCTTTCAATCGCTGTATCATTAGTGAAACCAGCGCGAATCAGATCGCTAACTGCGTCCCAAAACATTTGTTGCTGCGAATAACCCCATTTGTTCGCGCCCCGTTCGATAGCCGTAAACTCCTTCGGCGCCTTTAAGCCGCCACACCCGTTTTGATACTCGTGTCACAGCTCATACATATATATAGGTATCTTTGAAAGCGTGGCGGCTGCCAGGCGAGAGGGACTTGCAGTGACTACTGGGTGCTGTGAAGCGACATCCAGACCAGCTCTAACCTGTAAAGGCTGCATTGCAGTCCCTCTCATAATTGATTCCGTCGATTGGTAGTGATCTGTGAATGGAGCCGCAAACTCGCGGCGATTGCAGCCCCCCCTTGAACCACCTACATGTGATCTCTGAGCTGCTAAAGTATCGTTTTCTTCAGAGGTGTTGCTATTATTGACGGGAACCAGATTGAGCTGGGCGCCGTCGCCAGTGGCGCAAAACGCCTCGCGTTCTACAGGGTTAATGGCTGTTTCCGCCCGCTTTTGTGTACGCACACAAAAGCGTTTGTCTGATCTACCTCGAGGTCAGCGCATATGTGTAGCTTTTTGGATATTCTACTGCCGCCCGTAGCAGCGGTATTGCCAGCGTAGTTGCAATAGATTCGCCCTTAAGTGGTTTCACTGTCGATGCAACCTGGTCCGTGAGAAGATATGGCGTGACGCAGTCAAATTCCAGATTTCAGAGAACAAAAACATGGGCCAGCTGGGCCAGTTAGTCCTACAGCGACCAAACAATCTGTATTGGCGATGTAAACATCAACTGCGCCTTTGTTGTTCGCCAACGACCGCGCCTGATGATAAAATCTTTAGAAATACCGCATCGAGTCGCATAAGTAGCTGCTCTCATGCGTAAACGCTGAGACCCCAGCTTTCCGCTGAAACGCATGGTACTTCATTATATCGACCACAAATCGTCTCACCACACCATCTCCGTCCTTCGGTTTACCGTATACAAACTCCGAGCCGATGACCTTCGATGTGGACTCAATATAAACGTCAAAATTCAGCAGTGCGCACGTCTTGGGGCCCATGCTGCCCAGTACAATCTGCTCAGGAGCATCACGCTCTTCGCGAATATATTTAGACCAGCGCATTAGAAATAGAACTATTCCTCAAGCCGTTCTATGAGATCGTCAAGACGAGGAACAGCTCTGCTGGTGAGGATGGCAGCAATACTCGACTGTTTGCCAGCTTCTCGCTAAAGGAGAACAGCAACGGCAATGCAACTTATAGCGAGGGAGCACAAAAGAAGCAGCCAGCGCTGCATCGCCTGTGCCATCATGTCCAATATGAGCTGCTGCAGCAGAAGGACTCGCAGCTGTACTACCATTTGCAGAACTTGGAGATTGTTCCAGAGACGTATTGTTTGAAGTGGATTCGACTGCTGTTCGCACGTGAATATGTGCTGCAAGAGTTACTGTGGATCTGGGATGCGATGATTTTAGACGACAGTCGAGCGCGTTTGCTTGTACATAGAATGAGCGCCGAACCCTGTCGACCCTTGAGTGTCCAGCTCCTTGTCAGTGCCATGTCGGCCAAAATGCCTGTACCATTGGCATTTAAAATGCGGCCTCCTTAAAAACTCCGTACTTTGTCAAACAAAACTTAGCTCACAATTCCTCCGGTTCTCGATACGCTTTTTAAGTGACCTGTGTATTTTTTTAAGCAAACACACAGCAAAACCATGAATAATAACACAATTCTAAAAAAATGTTATTAATTAATATTCTTTAACTAATATATTGAAATTACAATGCGATAAAGAATACGCCCGAGCGCATACCGCCGGGTTCCTTCTTGACCGTGTAAGCAGCCATCCATACCGGATTCAGCTTCCACATGTAATTCATGATGCCTGCCGTAGACAAAGTTTCAACGTGTTGGAGCAAAATATATTATATTCAGTATACCCAGACTAAGCCTTTGCTTAAACGTACCGCTTCGTCACGTCGAGTGTCCTTCATGTATGTTAACAGCTCAGGAACGATAGGGAATTTTCCCTTTCGTCCCTGACCTTTTAACGTCTTGAACCCCGCGTTTCCCTTGATCTGGCGAATCTTGCTAGCTTGCTGGACCCAGCCGAGCCGTGATTGGCCCCGCGGGGAATATTTAGCTTCTCCTAAATTCCCGCCTTGCCAACCGAATCTAGACCTACCCGCTGTTTTATGGAGCAGCTAATCCCGACCCGCATCTTTACGAAATGATAGATTATACACTCTGCGGCAAGTTTTGTGAGAGAAATTCATTGAATTACTGTCACTAGTTGGCTCTAAGATTCCAAAACCTTATGCGCATGATTGACTAATAAAACGTTTGGCAAATCCTATATTGAGACTTTGTGTTGCCAGGGTTTTGTGTTGCCGGATATTTTCGTCGTTGTCTGTTCCAAGAAAGCTGTGGTTCCCGCCAATGCGAATGTTTCTGAGCAAAGTACCGGCCAGAACCACGTAGTTCATGACAATGCGTTTGAGCCTCTGGCCGACTCATCGGTGAGTGACATGTCGTTCGAGGGGATGCAACCGTGGCTGGTGTCGTCGCAATATGGGGGTGGGACCGATGGTGTCCAACTGGCTCGCCGGTGCCACAATCTGGTCAAGGCGCGCTACTTGTTTGCATCCAGCTGTATCCCAGCTAATAGGGGTGCTAATCCTTATGCTGCTAGAGGCCTACCTTGCGTTGGATCTGTGAGCCGGGACTAGCTAGGTATCTATATCGGCTCTCACCTATAGCCCATACGTTAAGTGAGCTGATCGACAGATGAAAAAAAAAACGTCTTATGTCGACGAGAAGTGAAATACAACGGGCGTGTATGCTTGAATGCGATCAAGGAAGGGTAGAATGCTCTATATGCGGCGCACGGTTTCCTGCCGACCTGCGCACAGCAGGTGTCGCTGGGCCTGTTCGTCGACGATGCATCACTAGTCTCAACTCCAGAACTCGAGAAGAAGGGCACAATGTTGTCATTCGCGAAGGTTTTAAGGCGTTGTGCCCCCGGATGGGGCGGGGCGGGGCGGATGTACTCGCAAAACAAACTGTCAAAATGAGTGCGACTGACCATATTACTATGCTTCATCAAGCAGAATTTCTAGCGTCGAGGTCGCTTGGCTTGTAGGACGAAGCACTTTTGTCCTGCGTGGACACACGCCGCATCTGCAAGGCATGGATAAGGTGCTGCATGTTTCTCTGATTTTGAATTCGCAAGTTTAGAATTTTAAATGCTTTCTTTTTTTTTTGCAGCAGACAGCTTCCTTCAGGCGGCGTTAATCATTGCGATCGACAAGCAATTATCAGTTTTATTTACAAGTTTTGCACTTTCTAAAGATAACAGGGGCGAGAAGGGGATGGGAAATGAGCGGCAGATAGCCGTTCGCAAATTTCGAGATTTATGTGTTTTGAAGAAAAGAGGTCCTTTGTGTACCGATATATACTTTGCACTTTTTATGAGTGTGCATATTTGGAACAGCAAAAGAGATGTGGGATACATTGATCGCAGAGAAGACACAGCGTGACTTCTCGTATGCTGTGCGCTTGAAGCGCGAGCTGTATACGCTCTCGTATACGCCAGGACAGAAGATGACAGACTACATACAGGAGATGAACGCACTGCGTCAGCGACTACAGCACATGGGGCCTAGCTTCATGGTAGATGACACGTCGATGTCTCAACTGTTGCTGATGGGTGTTTGTGCGGTTCATCTTGAGATCGTGACTCAATTCGACTTTGCATATCGGCAAGGAAACCCACCATCCTTGCAGCAGGTCAAGAACGCGCTGTTGTCTCGTGACGAAATGGATAAAATGACGGTGGACACGGCCGTCAATAGTGGAGCGGCAACTGCTGGTGCTTCGGCAATGATGCACATAGGGAAAGGAAAGAACCCTGGTCAGAAACCCGGGCAAGGGCCTGGACCTGGACATTATGGGGAAGTGCACAATACTGGAGCTGGCAAAAGACGTGCTGTTCGCTGTTACCACCGTGAAAAGATTGGTCACTTGAGAAAGGACTGTTGGCATTACAAAGCCAAACAGAACAAAGCGCAGGGAAGTAAGAGTAAGCCTGGTGGGAAAGCCAAGAAGAAGAACAGTACTGTTGGCAATGGATTGGAACCGAGCAACGGGCCGGCTAGTGGTACAATGAGCTACATGCGGTTCATTGCCGATGCTGATCAGCGTGAAGACAGCAGCAGTAGCAGCAGTTCCGAGGGAGAGCCCTCGTTCATTGGTATGGCTGTCAAAGTGGGGAGTCGTGGACCCAGTGGAGACTGGATGCTGGTTTAGGGAGCCTCATCTCACGTATGTGTGGAGAAGGAGCAGTTCACCAGCTTTAAGAAGTCCAAGACATCGTTTCAGGTGTGGGATGGCAGAATCACACGCGGCAGTTTGTGCGGTTCCGTGGTGATAAATGCGATGAATTCTCTGAATCACAATGATGGTACACTTCAAAAGTATTATCAATTTTGGTGGCTTGCTGCTACCAAGAGGACGAGTCCTCGCTACAGGAACTGCCGGTCGCTGCATTCCAGGTTGCCCCAGTTGCACTCCAGTCAATCCCAAAGTCGCTCCATGTGCCACTGCAGGTTGCCCCACAGATGTTACCGCAGTTTATTGCTGCATCGTCGTGCTTGGCACACTTGTAGTTACCATAGTCGAACTTGTGATAACCCCAGAAGTCGTCACACCACTTATTGAGGGTTACTGGTCTTGGGTACTGTGTACCAATTGTACCCATTAACCGGTTAACCCGAACCGGTCCAATCCGAACCCACGTTGATTATGGTGATTACGGTAAGTTGTTTACGCCACCGATGATTAGACGAGTAGGATGATTGGATGACCACCGGTGAGTGGTGGTTGATAGGTGACAGGACGCAGGATCGCGTGTCTATAACAGTAGGATGTAAGCTCCAACAATTCAATCACTTTCGAATCTCCATTCTACCCCTCAAGTGCCTTCGCTCCGGTCCCGCCGTCTGCGACGTCCCTCCCTCCGCTTCGTCCAAGCTTCGTGTCCAAGATCTATACCTTTCATCAGGTTATGAGCCCAAGCACCATGTCCTCTGCCCAAGACGCCTCGACCAAGGTCTCCATTGACAAGTTCAACGGGGACAACTACGCGACGTGGAACCGCTACATGTGTGGCGTGTTCCTGACCAAGTCGAAGTGGCATGTCGTGAACCGCGAGACGACGCCAAGCTTCACGAACTCGCGGGCCTAGGACGTCTACGTCAAGTCTAGCAACATCGCGTTCGGACTGATGTTGCTCCACATGGACGCGGACTACCACCATGTGGTCGACGACTGCAAGGAAGCGTGGGTTGCGTGGACGCGCCTGAAGACACTGTACGGTGGTTCGCAGAAGGCTGGACGCATCGACCTGAAGCGCCAACTCTTCAGCATGGAGATGTCGGAAGGCGGCAACGTCTTGCATCATTGCAACGAGGTCCTCAACATCAGCGCCAAGCACAGCAGCATCGGCGCCAAGATGGAGGACGAGGACGTGGCGATCTGCTTGTTGCGCAGCCTCCCCAAGAGCTACAATAACGTCGTGCTGAACTTGGAGATGAGCAGCGCTGAACTACGATCGCAAGACGTCGTGAAGGTGGTCACGAATGAGCACATCAAGAGACAAAGCGAGAAGACGGCGACGGTGAAGACGGAGAATGCGGCCAAGGCGTTCAACACCGACCGAGAGTCTCGCCAATGCACGTACTGCGGGAAATTGGGACACACGATTGACAAGTGCTGGATCAAGCAGAAGGACGAGAATCGTGGCCCAAGACGCGGCGGCAACGGCCGTGGGCGCGGGGCCAACAACATCTAGTGGCGAAACGACGACAACAACTTCGACTACGGCTACGATCGAGTAGCGTTCACGGTTTCACTGGAATGTGGGGTTTCGACAGGCAAGAATGTGTCCAGGGTGCGGGCGGTCGACAGCGGCGTAACGCACCATATCTGCAACGCCAAGGCCAAGTTCGCTCATTTGATTGAGCGGAACGAAGGCGAACTTTCGGTGGCCGACGGCAACAAGGCGGCCATCATGGGTGTGGGGACTATCGTGGAACAAGTGGTCTGCCCAACGGCGACGAGCGCGAGATTGAGGTCAAGAACGCGCTGTACGTCCCAAGCATGAGCAAGAATCTGCTTTCGGTACCGCAGATCAACAAAAGTGGCAAGTTCCAAGTGGTGTTCGACGGCACCAAAATGCAGATTGCGCACAAGGGCTCCAAGCAAGTGGTGGCGACGGCAAGCCTCGTGGATGGACTCTACTGGCTGATGACGCCTCAGCGATCGGCGAATGCGGCGACCAGTGGGAAAACGGTCGACTAACACGCGCGTATGGGTCACGCTCCGGTGGAGGTGATTCGCAAGATAGATGACAACAACATGATCAAGGACGCGAAGGCACCTTCCAAGTCGAGTGGACCAAGCGTGTGTCGTGGTTGCCAGCAAGGTAAAATCGTCCAAAACCGTCCCCAAGCAACCATGACAAGCGTCGTCACGACACGTTCGAGCTGCTCCACTTCGACATCTGCGGACCCATGGAGGAAACCTCACTTGGTGGCAGCAAGTACCTGCTACTGATCGTGGACGAAGCCAGCGGATGCATGAAGGGTTTCTGTCTGCGTGCCAAGTCAGAGAGCGAAGACTGCATCCAGACGTACATCATGAAGGTGCAGAAGCAGTTCGGCAAGAAGGTCAAATTTGTGCGGCACGACGGAGCTCGTGGGTTTGCGACCAGCTCGCTCAAGGACTTCTACGAAGACGAAGGCATCGAGCAACAAACCACGGTTCCGTACGCGCACCAGACTAACGGCACGGCAGAGCGAGCTATCCGGACTATTGTCACGATCGGCCGCAGCATGCTGCATCACGCCAAGCTGGACAAGTGTTTCTGGGCTGAGGCGGCCATGACGGCCATCTACGTGAAGAATCATCTGCCGTCACCCAAGATCGAGCACAAGACTCCGTTCGAGATCGTTTACAAGTCCAAGCCGAGTGTGAAGCACATGCGTGTGTTCGGCTGTCAGACGTTCATCCTGACTCCGAAAGAGAAGCGGCTCAAGTGGGATTCCAAGGCACGCGCCGGACTGTTCCTAGGTTACAAAGAAGTGTCCAAGGCGTATCGATTTTATGACATCGAGGCGGGGCAGGTGGTTATTAGTCGCGATGTCAACTTCGATGAGTCGACCTTTGGACTTTCACCGACGATTTCCGATAAAGATGTCGACGAGCTGGACTTCGAATCGCTCGACATCGACACTGATGGTTCCCGCCAGACGGAGTACACGCAGGCAGGGAAGCGCAAGAGCCGCCCGAGTGACAAAGATGAAGCTGCCAGAAGACTGCGAGCTGTGCGCCATCGACCTGGACTGGAAGAAGCAAGTGCGCCGAACTACTCCTGTTTGCACCAAGCAGACGCAGACGAAGAAGAAAAGTATGGTGATGAAGATGACGATTCGACTCCACCAGTGTTTTGGCGTGCAAGTGCCAATGCCGTCGAAGCAGGCGACCTATCCGAGCCGACGACGTTCAAGAGGCGGTGAACGGCCCGGACCAAGTGCACTGGCGCAAGGCAATTCGTGCTGAGCTCAAGTTGATGCGACTTCAGGGTGTATTTCGTGCTGTCAAGGTGCCTAACGGACAACGCGCCATCGGTAGGTGTTCAAGATCAAGCGCAAAGCGGACGGATCGATCGAGAAGTACAAGGCGCGCCTCGTGGCCAAGGGGTTTGAGCAGAAGTACGGCATCGACTACACCGAAACGTTCTCGCCCGTGGTCAAGGATGTGATGCTGCGCATGGTGATCGCGATTGCCAAGTATTTTGGCTGGCCCCTCGACCAACTCGACGTGGTGACAGCTTTTCTGTACGGGATAATGAAGGAGCTGGTGTTCTGCGCGGTCCCCGAAGGTGTTGATCTCGACGGTGACTTCGACTGCCTGGAATTGGTGAAGGCGATCTGCGGCCTCAAGCAAGCTTCGCGTGTGTGGAACGAGACCTTCGACGAGTTCGAGTGCTCCATCGGCTTCCAAGTATCGGCGTTCGACCCATGCCTCTACATTAGGATCGTTGACGGTCACTGCGTGCTCGTGCTGGTCTACGTGGATGACGTGCTAATTACCGGAAGTTCACCCGAACTGATCTCACGCACGAAGACCGAGTTCTAGGCACGCTTCGAGATGACCGACAGCGGCAAGTGCGCGTTTGTGCTTGGGATCGAGTTGGTGGAAGGGCCGGACGGCAGCGTGACGATGTGTCAGCGCCGCTATGTCGATGACATTCTCAAGCGTTTTAGTATGGACGAGTGCAAGGCCGTGGTGAGTCCCGTCGACATAAGCACTCGACTGATCTCAAGTGACGCAGCGACCAAGGTGAACGCTCCGTTTCGCGAAGCTGTTGGTGATCTGATGCACTTGATGACTGCCACGCACCCGGACATCGCGTACGCCGTTGGCAATGTGTCGCGCTTCATGGAGCACCCCCAAGATGAACACTGGGTTGCGGTCAGGCGCATATTTCGCGACCTGGAAGGCACCAAGACGCATGGGATAAGCTTCAAGCCGGGTGACAAGATCGACTTTCGTGGATACTCGGACGCTGCCTGGGCTGGCGACCTCGCGGACCGCAAGTCGACTTCCGGCTACACGTTCATGCTGATGGGTGCACCGGTGAGCTGGGGCAGCAAGAAACAATCAAGTGTTTCGCTGTCTACGAGCGAGGCGGAGTACATCGCACTCAGTCTGGCGATCCAAGAGGGCAAGTGGGTTCATCGCCTGCTATGCGAGATTCTGGCAACCGCTAATGAGACTGGACCCGAGCTCATGATCCGCGAAGACAACCAGTCGTGCATCATGATGACGAAGAACCCAGTGAACCACGGTCGCGCCATACACATCGACATCAAGTACCACCACATCCGCGATGAAGTCAAGCGCGGTGAAGTCAAACTCGAATACTGCGAGACTTCTGTGATGCTAGCGGACATCATGACAAAGGCTCTCGCGGGACCACGCCATACAGATCTGACGGCGACTCTCGGCACTCGTGAGACTTCGCATTGAGGGGGCGTATTGAGGGTTACTGGTCTTGGGTACTGTGTACCAGTTGTACCCATTAACCGGTTAACCCGAACCGGTCCAATCCGAACCCACGTTGATTATGGTGATTACGGTAAGTTGTTTACGCCACCGATGATTAGACGAGTAGGATGATTGGATGACCACCGGTGAGTGGTGGTTGATAGGTGATAGGACGCAGGATCGCGTGTCTATAACAGTAGGATGTAAGCTCCAACAATTCAATCACTTTCAAATCTTCATTTTACCCCTCAAGTGCCTTCGCTCCGGTCCCGCCGTCTGCGACGTCCCTCCCTCCGCTTCGTCCAAGCTTCGTGTCCAAGATCTATACCTTTCATCACCACTCGTTGACAACGTGCTGCTAGTGTTATTACTCATCTTGATGTCCACGAGCAGGTTTTGGGCTCATAACGTAGGAGAAGCTTGCTTTGTAGTTCCGCAGCGCGGATAGCGTAGTTGCCTCGTAGACACCGGAGAAAGCAACAAACAAGTGATGTCGTTTTTGTAGAAACTAGAATGAATTACCCTTCCTTATCTCGCGTACTTTTCGTACTTTCGTGTCGTACACGAGGAGGAAAGACCGTTGGACATGCATAGCACCATCAACAGCAAAAAAAAAACTTTGAGCGTACGCGTCCCAACTTACGGCACGTAGATCGTCTTGTCTCTCATGTCCCTAGGCTCCAACTGAGTGACTATAGGTGCAACGTGACTTGCAGTGTTTCTGCTGGTTACAGCTTCTGCTACGTCAAGCCCGTCGACGACAGCCAGAAGGAACAATTCGTCACCTACCGCGTGCGCACTAACACGCAAGACCCCAACGACTTCGTGTCTTTGAGCATCCGACACTTAGACTATGGCAACGGCGAGGAGTGGCTTACTTGGCGAAAACAGTTCGAGTACATCTGCCTTTTAAAGGGCTGGAGAGAAGCTAGTGAGCTGTATCAAAACCTACGCATCCTCCTACGGGGAGCTGCCTTAGTTTGGTTCGAGTCCGTGAAATCAGCCGTCATGGGCATCGAAGACGTTGAGCACTTCGACGTAGCGCTCCGACGCACGACTGCCATGTATTTCCCCAAGACCTGCCAGCAAGGTTCGGCAGTACCTCCGGGAAACTCGCAAGCCGTCCAAAATGACGGTGGAGGAGTACGTCGCACGTTTACACCAGATCAACGATTCCTGCCTCCGCTGAACGACCGTTTGACCAATCACGAACTCGCAAAATTGTGGAGTCCAACATGCCTGCGGTGTGGCAGAATAAGTACGACGAAAGTGGTCAAGACTATGAAACCCTCGAAGAACTGGTTGCATATTTCAGACCATTAGAAGAGGCCGAGAGCCAGAATTGACCATCGCACATTGGCCGCAAGTTCAACAAGAGTGATACGCAGAAGTCGCGCAGTAACGGCAACAATCTTGGCCATAAGTCGGAGCATAAGCGCAACAAGAAGCAGAACGGTACTCAGCGCGAGTGGTGCGAGTTCCACAAGTCGCGCAGCCATGACACAAGCGAGTGTCGTGCTAAGAACACGAGCAGTGAAGAAGCACACTTCATGGACGTCGAAGTGAACGAGACCTGCTACAGAGTCCGACGGTAACCTACTGCAGCAACGCGTCTCTCCTGGTGGACCTTCTGGTTCGAGAACAACGACAACACCAAAACTATTGGTAGCTTCTAGTCCGATGAAATTTGATGACCAAGTGACCACTGAGCTGCTCGTGTCAATTCCTCTCTCTAATGGCAAGGCCAGACTTGTCAAAGCCCTAGCTGACTTTGGCTCTTCACGCTCGATCTGCTCCTTCGAGCTCCTTCCTGATCCACGCCAGTTGACTCGCAATACGACGAAGTGGTTGACCAAAGGAGGTCGTTTTGAGACCGTGGGAACTGCGCCTGTTCGCTTCAAACTTCCCGACTTTACGACCAATCGCGTTGTCAACCACGCGTTCTTTGTCACTGCTTAGGGCTCTGAGTCTCGAGGATACGACTGTATCATTGGTCGTGATCTTATTCTCTCGCTCAAGCTTAAATTCGATTTTGAACGCCGAGTCATTGAATGGGATGGCCTCGAAGTCCCTATGCGCTCGCGGGTCAACTTAGCCGCCGAGCGATACGTTTACGAGATCCCTGCCAGCGTGCAGGCAGCAGAGAAGCGCATGGTCCAGATCTTGGACGCCAAGTATGCCAAGGTTGACTTGGACAAGTGCATCCCTCGCTATCTGGATCCAGACCAGCAACGTGCACTCCGGAGGCTACTCGAGCTGTTTGATGACTTGAACGAAGGAACTATTGGTACAATGCCTGGCGAGCCATACGACTTCGAACTGAAACCTGGAGCACGACCCTTTCACGCGCGTCCCTTTGGTATTCCACAAGCCTATCTTGATGCAGTCAAGAAGGAGGTTGATCGGCTCGAAAAACTCGGAGTCATTGTCCGCGATTCCAGCAGTCAATGGGCTGCTCTGGCCTTTATTATCCCGAAAAAGGACCAGACAGCACGTTTCCTGACTGACTTTCGGCGACTCAAAGTCGTGATCATTCGACACCCCTTTCCTATTCCAAAGATCACGGATCTCCTACAAGGCCTCGAAGGTTTTGTTTTCGTGAGTTCATTTGATATGAATATGATTTACTATTCCGTCAAGCTCAGTGAGAGGTGTTCACGTATCTGCTCTTTCATCTTGCCGTGGGGCAAATTTCGCTACGCGGCTGCCGATGGGTATTTGCACCGCACCAGACGAGTTTCAGCGTCGCATGCAGCTTCTTCTCGGCGACCTACACTTTGTTCGCGTGTATCTCGATGACGTCCTGATCATCACGACCACGACATTTGATGATCACTTACAGCAAGTGCGAACCGTCCTCGAACGCTTCCGCACCGATGGCCTGCAAGTCAACATGGCCAAGAGTCGATTTACAGCGCACGAGACAGAGTATTCGGGCTATCGTCTCACTCGCGATGGTATCCAACCGTTGCCGGACAAGATCAGCGCTATCCGCCGCATTGCACCGCCGAAGAACAAACGAGAGCTCCGACGCTTCGTCAGCCTCGTTAATTTCTACCGCGATATGTGGCCTCACCGAGCCCACTTACTTGCTCCAATGACGGCGATGACTTCGCCACGGACACCTTTCCGCTGGTCGCCCGAGTGTCAACGTGCCTTCGACAAGGTTAAGTCTTTCGTCGCCCAGTCAGTCACTCTGCGCTTCCCCGACTTTGCACTTCCATTTGATGTCCACACGATCGCTAGCACCTTTCAGCTCGGGGGCGTGGTCAGCTAGCAAGGCCGCCCGTTGGCGTTCTTCAGCAGAAAGCTGACTACCGCTCAACGGAAGTATGCGGTGATGGAACTTGAGTTGCTCACCATTGTTGAAGTACTTCGTGAATTCCGCAATATTCTGTTCGGGCATCGTGTCATTGTTCACACGGATCATAAGAATTTGTCATTCTCGAATTTCCAGTCCGACCGTGTAAACCGTTGGCGTCTCATCGTCGAGGAATACGCACCGGAAATTGTGTACATTAAAGGGCAGAACAACATAGTGGCCGATGCACTTAGTCGCCTTCCACAAACCGACGTTGATGGAAGCGACGAGTGCTTCGAGGTTGACACGGATGACGATGACTTTCCGCTGACTTTCGATACTATCCACAAAGCTCAACAGGAAGATAAGCACTTGCAGCAACAAGCACGTCAAGGAGGACTTGAGATCCGACAGCAAGGAGAACTTCAACTTATGTGCAAGGACAAACGCGTCGTGGTGCCAAACAGCCTGCGTGATCGGATTATTAGATGGTAACATGAACAACTCAAGCATCCCGGTATGACCCGCACGTATCTGACGATCTACCAGCACTTCACCTGGCCAAACATCAAGCGCGAAATCGAGAACTACGTTAGCCGCTGCGAAATCTGCCAAAAGTGGAAGCGGAACAAGAAGTACGGTAAATTACCTGCTACAAACCCTGTAACTCAGCCGTGGAAGGTGGTGTGCGTCGACCAAGTCGGTCCCTATACGCACACAAAGTCTGGCAAGAAGTTCAACGCAATGACCATGATTGACCCTGCAAACGGATGGTTTGAAGTTGCGTCAGTGCTAGACAAGGGAGCGAAAACAGCAGCACATGTACTGGACAACGAATGGTTCTGCAGATATCCACGTCCGGAATACTGTATTTTTGATCAAGGCAACGAATTTACCGGTTTCGAGTTCCAGGAGATGCCCAAGAGCTACGGTGTGAAACCAAGCCCAACCACGGTCGAGAACCCACAAGCCAACTCAATCCTCGAGCGTTTGCATCAAGTTCTCGGCGATATGGTCCATACGTCTGACCTCGACGATAATTCATGGGATCAGGTGCTGCCCAGCGTTGCGTTCGCCATCCGATCTACGGTATCGACCACCAAGGAAGCCACGCCGGCACAGCCCGTCTTTGGTCGCGACATGGTGATGAACACACGCTTTGTTGCTGACTGGAAGCGAGTTACAGAGCGTAAGCTTCGTCAGGTCCGACGTGATAACGCTCGCGAGAACAGCAGTAGAGTCGAGCACACGTACCTCGTAGGAGACCTGGTGCTGATTATGAAGGACAAGTCGCGTATCAGTAAGTTTGACCGGCCGACGGAGGGCCCGTTTGAGATCCTGAAGGTCAACACCAACGGCACGGTGATGATTCAGCGTGCGACGTACACTGAGACGATCAACATTCGCCGCCTCGTTCCATACCGAGCCGCTGGGGAAGCGAATGCCGTATCCCAAACGGCGTAGCTTTCTAGAATCCCGGCGGTTCTCTCGCTAAAAGTATAGCTGGTCATAGAAGACTGTAAGCCTCTATTACTTCGATGAGTTCTAGAACTCATTCATGGGATTTGACTAGCTTAGCTTGTGATGTGCTCAACCTTAGATCGACGAGTAGTGCTAACTCCAATTAATTCATCAGTCTCCAACTTTCCAAGTAGTGCATTCGGCACCACAAGCGAGTCCTTGCCACCGCCCCTACAAAATGGCAACCGAGTCACAAATTCAATCACTACACGTACAGACTCTATTACTGCAGGGTACTTACAATGGAATGAGAACCTTGGCTTTGCCCTGGTGTTCAAACTTTCTGTCTGGCAGCACTGGGAACGCTTCACTGGCTTGTGCATCTACGATGATATGTAGACAGACGATCACGATCCAACCCGTGCAGGTACAGGTATTCACTCAGTACATTCTGGTAAAACTCCTCCCAGAAGTGTACCTGCCGTAGCGTTGTCAATACTAAACCGTGGCCGTGCATCTCGATGTAAGTTTTCGTACCTGCTCCGAATTGAGATATCCCGCCTCGATCCTGATGTACTTGCAGCTGTACCCCATCCAAAAACCACGGCAGAATGCAAAGACCAATGTGCAACAGCGCATTGCGCACAACCGGCGTATCATCCAGGCATTGTAATGGACCTGCTAACGTCATTGTGGCCTGGAAGCGGCGGCAGCCGCAGAAATAAGACGGCGGCAAACATCGGGATACTAATCAACCTAGGTACGAATCGCGATTTAGGTGGCTTGTTGGAAAGAAGGCTATCTTGGCTTTCATTTAATGGAACTGGAACGTTGCAACCCGCACCTCAGCGTCAAATTGGATACTCTCAAAAGTGAGGAAGGCTCAACCTGCTCCAGCAGCGCCAGGCCCAGCCCTGTATCATCATACTCGCAATCGGATTCAGCGTTAGCTTCGTAGTGGTAGGAATTTTGGGATGAAGTCGGCGTGCGCGGGGCCGTGAGTAGCTACGGACAGTAAATCTCAAAGACCAACATGGCTACATTTGGTTCAACCATGATGTGCTAAACAGGATCAAGATGGCTACATTGAATTCCATGTTGCTGTTTGCGAGTCCAGTAGTCATGCACCACTTGCAGCCTCAGACCAAGTTCTCGGTTCTCGTCAATGAAATGTCGCAATTGCCGCTTTCGCTCTAAAAGCATCGAATTGTTTGTGATCCGCGCTTCAGCGGCCTTCACCGCATCTGTGAGTTCAGACCGAGCTGCTTGCAGTCTCACGATCTCCAAAGTAGCTCGATTCACACTCTCCTATTAAAACGACATTACACCAATCCAAAAAATTGATATACAGACGAGTATACTATCGAGCAATGAACGCACCTGAGCGATCAGCATTTCGTCGTGAGACTTGGCCAATCGTGTTTTGCTCTCATCAAATAGCCGTCGAGCTCGCAGGAAACGTGTGTTCAGCAGCGTCTCGTACCTATCTAATTGTTCTACCTGCTTCTGTCGAGTCTACACAACGGTACAATTCATTTAAGTCCACGATGCCTACACACGCACTCTCAACCACTGCGATACCTACCGCTTGCAATTGTGCAATTTCATGCTGTATGTCTTCCCGGCCCTCAACTATCAGCCCAGCTTGCGATTGGACGTGGTTTAACCGTACGCGCCATGAACTTTCAGTTGAGCGTCGCTGTAGTTTATCTTGTAAGACTGCGTGTAACTTTGGGAGCATACGCTGTCGCTCAAGCTCCCACGCTACCGGGTCAATATCGGTGTAAATCATTGCGTTCTCTCTGTCGTCGTCGGTCATTGCGTAATACTGATTCTCTTCCTTTACAATCACCCAACGTGAAAACGCATCGTCCTCCCCGAACGCCAAAGAGGTCGTTGATTCGCCAACATTTTCATTTTGCTGTCCGTCATCGTCTGTCACATCCAATTCATCACACGATTCCAACGTTTCAATCGGTTCTCTCGGATATTCTGGAGGTGTGGTACAATACGCCTCACCACTCACTACAGCAGCAGTAAGAGCGTCCAGCAGCTCGCACACTTCACCTCCAGCACCACTGGTTAAAGTAGGTGCACTCAGCTGTGCAACAGCAAATACTCCAGCCTTCTTAGCCGCCAAGAGGATCTTCTGAGCTGTTACAATTAAGGGTTCATCGTTTTGATCATCGTTTCTAGGCACTTCTCCACCTAAGAGCGATATTAGCCAATACGAAAGTGTACACATATCTTCGAAACGGGACTGGGGTGTTACTTTGGGGAGTGTTCGAACATCAGAAACAAAATAAGTGGGAAATATCCGCTTCTTGAGGATTTTTTCATACCTCAAGATCTTTAATCTCTCGAAAAGAAGCTCCATCCATGCCTCAGCATGCCTCCTTTTAAGCGATTCTTCCGTCGCTCCATTGCTGCCATCTCCCTGTGAAGATGGGGGGCGTGAATGTGGTGGAGTTTCTTGCTGTTGGTCGGAAGAGGAAGGATGTGATCGAGTCTCATTTTCTGGTGTAGATTTGCTTTTGCTGCTTCGTGATCGCGAAGAACGCATCTCTCGAGCCTTGTTACTAGCGTCATTATTACTTTGGGAGGCAGTTTGGTGCTTTCGCATTCGTTCCTGGAGTATAGCACTGGATGGTTTGGTTTGACAAAATTCCCAGACTTCGTGCACACTTGGTCGGTCGGACGGTGTGAGTGAGATCATCCGTCTAATAATTCCACGTAGATGGTCACTATAAACCTCGGGGATTTCCTCATAGTATCCTTTATTAATCTTCTGGAACAACCCCACAAGGTTCAAACCTTCCGATTTAAAAGGCGATCGAAGCATCGCCAGCTCGTATAATATGCATCCCATAGACCACACGTCACTTTTCCAATCGTAACTTTCTCCACGCAACACCTCCGGCGACATATACAGCGGCGTCCCCACCTTGGACCGAGCCTCCATCGTATTCTCGCTCAAATATCGACCCAAACCAAGATCGCCGACTTTCACCACCCCTTTAAGCGTTAAGAAAATGTTCGCCGGTTTGAGATCGCGGTGCATGATTCGGTTTTGGTGCAGATACAGTATCGCACCGCAGAGCTGGGTGAAGTATCTCCATATCGTGCGTTCATCGAAGCGTACACCTTTCTCATTGGCTTTGCGGATCTGTCGCTTAAGATCACCCGCTTCTGCCCACTCAAATGTAATGTAAAGCTCATTAATCTGGACGAATGCATCCAGATACTGAATGATGTTCGGGTGGCTGACCGACTGCACCAGACGCACCTACAGGGTCATAGCCGCAGCAAAACAGCACGAACAGGTTAGTAGAAAATATATACGCAATATCATTCAATTGCAGTTTTGCAGCACACACCTCTTTCAGTGTTTTTTCGCGCGCTTTGAGGTTCATCATGTCAAAAATGGCGATCTTCTTGAGTGCCACCGCCTGACCATCATGTCGTCGCTTGGCCTTAAACACCACTGAGAATTTTCCCTTGCCGATAGGTTTTATTACCTCATAGTCGTCCAACTGACCTCCATCGGCGAACAACGCGCGCTGCTCGTCGGTCAGTGACTCCATCGACGTGAGGAGCTCAAGAGTCAGCAATGGTACAGTCCGCAACCTTTGACAGAGCAATCGAGCATTATTTATGACCAATTGAATACGATGGTTCAAATGATTTTCCACCAATACAAAATACAACATAATCTGGCCACACTGACTCAGCAAAGTTTTAGAGACGAACAAGCAGGGGGTGTAGAACCACTGAGTCAGTCTTGCCACCTCAACACGCAACCAAACAACGACCCAAGACACCAGCAAGACTTACTTACCACTGTGTTTTGGAGCACTCCGGCGGACTGTGAGCTTTGATTCCACCAACTTTTGACTTTCCTGGATCGATTGACTGCACGGGTGGTCGACGACATCAACTGGTTCGAGCGTCAGTAGTGACGCTGATTCGGGTCCTTCCCCCTACGAACCAACCTTAAAGACTTTATCTTCTCCTGGATTCTGTAGGTGAGATTGACGATACTTCAAAAAAAGCAGTGATCACTCTTCTTAGTCTGTCTTAGTTTTACTAAATTTGTGATATTGTTAGACAAGACAGATAGCCAGCCAGTCGACACCAGAACAACATCACAAACTCCCCCAGTTCTTACGTACCCATCTTACTGATTCAACTTAAGAACAATGCCTCGACCTCGCAAGATAGCTCGCTCGTCATCGGAGAGCGACGACGAATATGCGCCACCGGCTTCAGCTCGTCGCCCATCATCAATGTACGATAAATATCTTGATATTTTAGTTTTCTCAAGGATCGAGAAAGACAATGGTCATATTTGATTGGCGTGACCATGACTCCTAACCGTTAAATGTCATGGTTCGATGCACTGCAGTAAGGTGAAGCCACGGGAGCAACGTGATCGTCGTGCTCCAACGGCATTCTCACCGACTGTCGATACGCCAACGCGGAAACCTCGAAAGCCCAAGGACCCAAGTCTGGAGACGGACGACAACTCTACTCCAGCTACTACTCCTGTCCGTCCAGAGCACAAACGACTGGAGAACAGGATCAAGTCGCAGGTACGCTAATGGATCAGCGGCAGCTTCCATGATACGTATTAATGTGTATCCATATCCAGGCGCATCGACTTCGCTACCCACTAGCTTTCATTGATGCCTACGAAGCTGAAGGCTGGAACAAGTCGAGTCTGGACAAGCTCAAACCCAGCAAAGAGCTCGACGCCGAGCGCCGCAAGATCGTGAAAGGACAACGCGCCCTTATCGACGGTCTGCACGAGCTGAAGGCGTTGTACGCGAACGAGCCGCAAGTGCCACTCATGGCTGTGTTCGAAGACGTGCACTGCTCTCGCTGCGGGAGCACCGATATCGAGCAAGACAACGATATTCTGCTCTGCGACAGTGTCGGGTGCCATCGCGCCTACCATCAAAAATGTCAGACGCCGATCGTTCTGACTGCTAAGATCCCGGCAGGTGAAGAGTCTTGGTTCTGTGAAGTGTGTCTAGCCGTCTTTGAGTGTCTCAAATCGATCAACTCGGTGTTTGGGACCACGTACGAAGACGTCGACGACCTGTTCCCAGAGCTTACTCAGGGTAAACAAGCGTCAAGTGATGCTAGTAGCACTGCTCAGTCAGAAGAGGAGAGCGCTACTGCCCCTGCTGACGAGGATGACGAAGAAGAGAATGATGACGACTTCGTTCTAAATGATGAAGAGGAGAGTGACGAGGATGAAGAAGACGAAGATGAAAAGAACGAGATTAAAACAGGAGACGAAGGCGATGGCGAAGAAATGGCCATCGAGGTTCCCGAGAGCGCTCAAGACTTGCTTTATCTCAGCAAAGACGACGTTATCGACGTGAATCAGCGATCGTCGCGGTCGAAGAGTGCGATTCTACCGCCAAAGCCCGTTCATAAGAAGGTGAGTCTCATCGGTGAGCCTGCGGCCAAGATCGACCCCAAGACCGGTGAAGTGATTCTCGGAGTTGTTGCACAGCTAGAGCCGCCGGCTCAAGGCAGATATTCACGCTGGCGCATTGACTACCGTGATGGTAGCTCGGAACTTCTGACTCGCAGCAAGACTCAGGCTGCGATCAACCGCGCAGCTGTTGAGGACAGCGATGATGAAGACGGTGGCGACTTTGAGGCTCTGCTCGTACGCGGTAAGCGCAAACGCAACGAAGTGGACTATCGCCAGCTGAACGAGCTCATGTTCGCGGGCAAGGACGAAGATAGCGAAGGAGACGAGACGTTCGAGGTCAAAGAAGGAAGTGAAGAGGAACCTGATGAAGAAGAAGAGAACGAGGACGATGAAGGAGAAGAGGATGAAGGTAAAGAAGAGTCTGCTGAGAGCGTGTTGGATCAATCGTCGCCGACTACCGTGACTGCATCGCACGCTGCAGTATCGCAACCATCGGACGGAAAACTCGAGCCTGAACCTGTCGACTTTCACTCGATGCATGAAGGCCTGCTGCTCCCTTAGAGCGTTCATCCCGCTCACGCTAAATGCGCTTAAACACTCACTAGCAAATTTTTAGATGCAGCAATGATAGATTTTTCGAAAATACAGGGTTTGCTTTGCGTTGTTAAGGTGCGCTAATACATTAGGAACGTTGGATCTATTCCGCTTTCCTTCGCGTATTCGGTGTATCCTCCGTTTACGTTGAACACGTTCTGAATGCCATGATCAACCAACCATTTTGTCACCTTCACAGAATCCACACCTCGTCGACAAATCACGAAAGTTCGCTTAGAAAGTTTCAAAGCAGCATTCGTCGGTACACCATGCAGGCTCGCGATAACTTTGGTAGGATCCTGGTTCATGAGTTGAGCAGTCGGAATGTTCACTGCTTCGGGGAAGTGCACCATCTCGAACTGCGTGAGTGCACGTGTGTCCAGCAGAACATAGCAGTTATCCCTAGTGTTCTTCTCTTCTCTGTCCTTTGCAGCTAATACACTCATGCGAACGTTGGCAAATTCTTCAGCGCTGATACGAAACTGTGGACCAAGATCATCAGTTATGGTAGCTTCGTCAGAACAATTGCCTTCAACAAGTAACGATGCATGTAACGACATGATACTGTGCTTTTCAGTCGCATCAAGATGCACTCCACATGACAGACAGCCAGGATTCCGCTTCTTGCCGATTTTCAGACGCCGGAACTGTCCGTCGTACGCGTCGTAAAAGCACTGCACACCTACAAGAGGTTCTCCGACCCCCGTGATGATTTTGACTGTCTCCATAGCTTGCAGACATCCAATCACACCAGGCACAACACCAATCACTCCGTTCTCCGCGCAGCTCATTGCAACCGGCAGCGGCGTCGGATACAAACATCGATAACACCCAGTCGCGTTCGCATCATCCTCATACGTGAACACCGTCACCTGTCCCTCCAGGCCCAAAGCACTACCAGACACCAACGGCTTATGTAGTCGAGCACACGCGTCGTTAACGAGGTAGCGAGTGCCAACATTGTCGGAGGCGTCAACAACCACGTCGCAGCCCCCGACAAGTTTCAACGCGTTCGCAGCGGTAAATCTCGTTGGATACACTTCACACTTCAGCAAAGGGTTGAGCTCTAGCAGCCTTCGCTTGGCCGATTCCACTTTCATCACTCGCTCTCTTGCTCCTTTTTCGTCGTGTACAATCTGCCGGTGCAAGTTGCTTCGATCGACGTGATCTCCATCCACGATAGCCAACGTGCCCACACCCATAGCAGCCAAGTACATCGCCACCGGTGACCCAAGTCCTCCGACGCCAATGAGCAAAACACGCGCGGCACGTAACTTGAGTTGCGCCTTGACTCCATATTCTTTGACGAGCATTTGTCGTCCATAACGCTGCAGCTCCACCCTCGAAAAGGGTGAATACTTCAAAGTCTCCGATAAATTCGTCCCCTTCTCCTCTTGATTTTCTGCATCCACTCGTTTAGGTTCCTGAAACATTTTAAGCTGAGAATGAAGCTGAGCATTCTGGGCACGAATCTCTGCTAGTTCATTCTCCAATTCCGAGCAGCGGGGGCACACAGGGGCAGCCATCCTGGAGCTTTTTCGCTGTCAGTGAATGCGATGCCCAATTTTGACAATAGGGACTTTTGTGCAAAATTTGCGTTACTCAAACTTGGATAGTCTGACGTGGCGTGTCATTTTCTGATCATGAAGCTTCTTGGTGTTCTGCGCTCGCGTCGTCACGCGTTGCTGCGTGCTGCGGCCTCTACTATTAGTGGAGAAGGCGCCGCGCCTAAAATTTGCACTGTACGACTGTCCACCTCGTCACAATCGCATTTGGAGGACAAAAAGCCGATCCTGGAACTGCTGCAGCGTGTGGCAGATGGAAAAGTCTCACCACAAGAAGCGGCGGAACTCTGCGGACCTGCAGCGGAGTACGAGGCAGTTGGGGACTTTGCAAAGATCGACTCGAAGCGGGAGGCGCGTACGGGTTTCCCCGAGGTGGTGTATGCTGAGAGTAAAACCTCGCAGCAGGTGGCGGCTATCATGAGAGTTATGATTGACGGTGGCGAGGATAATGTGATGGCTTCACGCGTTTCGCCACAAGCTGCTGATGAAATCTGCGCACTGATGCCGGTACGTCAAAGGTGACCTCGTATTTGTGATGACCGTGGAGTCCCTGACGATGAATGTTGTGTTTGGTAGGGTGAGCACCTCAGATACTATGAGGTACCCCGGATTTTAGCGTCGAAATCGCTGGAAAATGTAATGAAGGAGAACATTGGAGGAGAGGAAAAGGTACAGGACTGTTTTGGTAAAGTTTTGCTTAAAATTTGTAAGTTTGTGTCTTACCTTTTGTCATTTGTTGTACAACGCGCTTTAGAATGCCCCCACTGCGTGTGTGCTTTGTGCCGGAACTTCAGATCTTCCCGTTGCAGAAGAAGCCGCTGTTACACTTGGTAGGAACTTTATCACATCGTGGCTTTAATCAATTGCCTAGCTTGACATCTAAACTGACCAAAACTCTTTCGTAATCGACAGAGTTGGCGGATTACCGAGTCACCCGACTGTACGACGTGGGCGTAGCTGGAATTCATCGCTTGCTGCGCAATCAGCACATTCTGCGAGCATCAGACGTCGCCATTTGCGTTGCTGGAATGGATGGCGCTCTGCCTGGTGTTGTGGTACGTTACCGCCGTTGTTAAAATAGCTACTACCTTGAGTTCTGATTAACATGATGATTACAACAGGGAGGCCTTACGTCAGCTCCAGTAATTGCTGTCCCTACCAGCGTCGGATACGGTGCAGCGTTCGGTGGTCTGGCACCGCTGCTAACGATGCTCAACGCGTGTTCTCCTGGTGTCGGCGTCGTGAATATCGACAATGGCTTCGGCGCCGCCGTCCTCGCAGGTAAGCACCATTATCTACACTATCTACACTACAATTACTTTTAACATATCCAAATCTCACTTCAATCGTCCTTCACTGTCCTCCAGCGCGTATCCTGCAGCAGCTCCGTTAAATGACAGGACATTGGGTCTTATAAACCAGTTTGGCCAATACCGTGCAGCCTTTCATCTCTTTTGCACCAATCATTGTCGAATGCAACACAACATGACCAAATCCAATACCTCCGCATCAATGGGCCGGAAGAAGTCGTCAGTGGTCCGCAACAAGAGCAGTAGCCGGCATCCTCAAGCCGCCAGTTCGTCGTTGTCTGCCTCCAATCGGCTAAGTGCGTCCTCTCTGCGTGGTCTGGCGTCCTTCAAGCAAAAGCCGACCGTTATGGACACAGAGTCGTCATCCGACAGTCTCCCTCCGGGGCAGAACTTGCATACTGCGCTCCCTATTGGACGAGAGGCCCGAGACCGACGACCGAAGAACCGACGCAAGCGACGCAGTAGTGGAGACGACGTAGCGGTCAGCAGACGCGATGATTCCAGCGATGAGGAGCGAGAAGACGAAGAGCAGGAAGAGCAAGAGCAAATGATAACCATCTCAGCAGCAGAGCTCGAGAAGTGGCAGCAAAGAGTGATTGCCCACGTAGAAGATCATTTTACGAGTAAGTTAACAAAGATCAAGGCGTTTTATATTCAAATACGGAGGTGCTGACGTTGTTTAAATGCACAGATGAGCAACTCAAAAGAATCGCCGAGTTCGGACGTGTACATGGGACAATAATGCAGGAGGCAAGACAATACGTTCGCAATATGGAGATGCAGTTAAGAAATCAACTCGAGGAAGAGCGGGCGTCGTTGCGAGCTCAAGCAGAGGAGTACGTGGCCAAAGCTGAAGCAGAGAAAGAATCCTGGCGGCAGAAAGCCGAGGACTTGCGGAAGCAGGTCGAAGAACTACACAAGCAGGTTGACAAGCTGGAGATAGAGAATGATGCTCTCAAGATGGAGAAAGCTCAGAATAATCAGGACCCAGGAGAAGACGAACAAACTTACTCCCCACCGAACAATCAAACCCAAGTACAACCAGCGACCAGCCAAGTCAACGGGAACGTAGAAAACCGGTCTGCAAATGGTCATGAGGCGAATGGAGCCGTCTATCCACCGCTGTCTGTGAAGCAGGTATCCGTTGAACGCAAAGCATCTGAACCCCCCAGCCCAGCTCCTCATCGCGACGTAGGTCTGCTGGAGAAGAACCAACAACAGACTGAGCCTGACAACGGAACCATATTGAAGCCAAGTGTGGTGACTCAAGATGCTCAACTAACAACATAATCATCCTGCAAGTTACGAGCTCCAGGGGAAGATCAATAGACCATTCGTTCAAGTATTTAAGCTAACGCCCTAATGTCACACGTGTGTTACCAGTGATATTTAATATGGTACAAGTAACAAGCAAAATAGTGAATGCCAACAGAAGCTGGTTGGTCACTACAGGTAGAAAGCTCATATTACATTTACAGCTTCTAACTGTATCTTGTGCCTAGTTAACACGAGTTCAAACTGCGCTGTTGCTTGACGCACACTCCTTACCGGCGCCGACAGTCACAGGCACATGCCAGCAGTGTCCCTTCTGGTATCCACCTTTGACGATCTCGTCCTTCTTGACACTGAACGTCCACTTATCATCGAACGTCACGAACTCGGTCTTGAGCCAGTCCTCCGAGAAGTGCAGCATGAAGAATCCGTACGGGTTACCAGAGGCAATCCACGCGTGCTCCACGTACTTCTCGGCAACCTCAGGGGGCAGACCCGACGTCTCGGACTGGATGCCGCCGCCACCTCCGTTCTCGTAGAAGTGCGTACCCCAGTTACTGATGTCGTGGTTGAAGCCGTGCGTGTGACCATTGAGCCAGACGTGAGCGCCGTATTCCTTCGTGATCATGAACCACTCCTTCATCTTGTCCTCGCTCATGTGGAAGTGCGGCGAGTAGTGCGAGTTGATGATCTTCCACGTCGCCGTAGACGCCTCCAGGTCCTTCTTGACCTGCTCGAGTGAGTCGTCCCACCACTTCTTGATGGTGTCAGCACAGGCATTGTACATCTCGGTGCTGCCACCAGCACACAGCTCGTCACCGGGGGTGCGGTCATTGCACGTGTTGCCCAGCTTCTTAGCCTCAGCTTCACTCAGTTCTTTCTTCTTGACGTATCCGTAACATTGGCAGCAGATCTGCATGACACCGTGCGAGTCGGCATAGTTGGTGTCAATGTTGAAAATATCAACCGACACGCCGTTCTCCTCGACGCTCTCGACGTAGTAGTGGTCCGTCAGTTTCCAGCGGTCGCTGTTGGCGCTCTTGTACTCCTGCTGCAACGAGAACTTGAGGTTCAAGTACTTGAGCATCTCCTCAGTACTCTCGCACTCACGGAAGTTGTAGTCTTTGTCACCGCAGATGTACTCCGAGCCACCGAGATCGTGGTTACCCACAACGTTGATCCATGGGATACCCGCGAGCTCTGGCTGGTCATACACGCTCTCGAACGTGGACTCCATACGGTAGTTAATATCGTCCGGGCCGGCTCCATTCCAGTAGATGTTGTCACCGTGGCCAATGATACGCGACGGCTTAATGTCACCGGCGGCTTGAGCCAGGATCTCGGCAATGTTGATCTGGGCCCAGTAGTCGATCTTCATCTCAAGCGAGTCGTTGGCTACCTTGCGGTACTTATTGCAGCAAGATCCAGGCTTGTCGGTCGTGGCACCCCAGTCGCCGATAGCGAGCATAGTGAGCGCCGCCTTGGCCTCCTCGGGGTCACTATCAGGCTCCTTGTTGCCCGAGCCACTGCCACTAGCGGTCGAGTTGGTGAGCAGGTCCGACTCAGTCACATTGGTCGACTTTTTGCTCGAGGACGTTCCCGTGCCTGATCCGGAGCTGCTGGACGTGGTCTCGCCGCTGCTGGTGTTGGCGTCGCTGTCGTCGCTGCCGCCCGTGACGGCAACGATGATGCCGACGATCGCGCCGATAACCACGAGGACACCAACGCCGATGAGAACCTTGCGGGTTGCCACCATGGTGCTTTAGTGGTAAGGGAGTGTAACAGCAGTGAGAGTGGGGGCTCTCAACTGGCTGGTGTAGCTAGGGAGCCTCTTCTTCGGGGAAGGCGACGCAAAACTGGAAATGGCTCGCGAGTCTGATGGTGCAGCGCAGCGCTCTCTCTTCTGGCGTGCCCGGCCTCTACCGGCTTCAGGCCAAGGGCCGCAACGCACTTGCACCCAGTATGCTGCCTGTCCTCAACGCCTGTTGCCTCATTTCTCTGTGACATCCAATCACCACCGCAATGCTCGAACAGCGGGAGTGTCGTCCGTCGTCAGAACTGTTAAGGCAGTTGCAGTTGATCCTACCCGCTAAATTTACACTTGTAATAATGGATAACCCTGTATTTTGACTGCGTTGAAATCCTCAAATGAATTCATCAATTGACATTCAAAACTATAACCTATCAAAATTGAGTCTTGTGAAAAATAATGGAGTGGATTAAAATTTTCCATAAATTAACATCATATGGATTTTACTTGGCAAAAATTAACCCTTTTTAGTCAGTCTCAATTGGACGAACTGGATACGTTGAGGCTTCTGTGATCGCTTCACGAAGAAGTTCTCCTTGTAAGCTTTATTTCAAAACCCTCCCTGCCAGGACGGCCCGGGGCCAGGCATCCATCATTCGAGAGGACTCCGCTGCGGATATCTGCTTGGACAGACGCGTAATCTTTTTCGTGTCGACAGGAGCCAGGAGACGCCTGTCGGTCCGCCTGTCTAGGCAAAGTTGCTGCTGCGAGGATCCTGGCACGGTTTGCATCAAAAACAAGGATCCAGGATAGAAACAATTCTTGGGTAGGTAGTGGGCAAATAAACGATAGTGCTATTGGTAGGTAGTGGGCAAATATACGATAGTGCTATTGATTGGTCGTTTAGTGTTGGGCGGAATTTTCAGACGGCTGTTGGCTTTTTCAGGACGATAAATATATACAGTGTAAGTATTAAGTTTGGAGATGCGACAGAAGCATGCAAGGATGCAAACTGCAGACTACGTTGGACTTACAATTGAATAATACCAGTAATCATGCACAGAATGTCGTGAAGATGGAGGCCTCATGATCTCAACTCCGAGTCAAGGTATGTCCTTATATGATATTGCAGAGTTTGCCGGATCAAGCTAGCGCAAACACAACGAGCTAAGGCTAGGACAGCCCTTCATTATCAGGCTGCCTGAATATACGAAGTGCCTGATTCAGGCACTTCGTAAAAATGCTGTGCATTATCTTACGTGAATATATTTCGGCTCAAATAGTTCTTAAATTTGATTTTTTGCGGTTTAGTCGGCTAACTACCCCCTAGGTCGCGCGCACCAGCAACCTCGCCGATGGACCCGTACTCGTAAGAGTGGCTCAAACAGTTATTGCCTTGGCCGAATGCACAACTATCTAATGGATACTGGATCCGATCGGGAAGCTACGAAGGCATCACATCTACAACTCGGAAATGAAGTTGTAGATTACCGTACGCACCCATTAAGTCCCAAAAGCTGTCATGAACTGAGCAAAGATGGTATAGGATTGTCAAATGTTGAAGGACGGCGGATAGAAACTTGATTAGGCAAAGCCTCCAGCGATGTCAGGGCTGTATAGTTTATTAAAACAAATAGATGGCCTTTTAAGTACCGGACGAACACCGAGTCAAACTTGACATTGCTGAGCTACACTTCATGTTAGGCGTTGCCGCCATCCTACATTTGCACCCCTCCCTCCCTCTCTTGGTGACAGATGTTAGGCTTGCTTCTTTCCCCTCTGATGCAGCACGACTAACGAAGCGAGCCTAACATTTACCACCAAGAGAGGTAGGCAGTTGTTAGGCTTGCTTCTTTCGCCCTCTGATGCAGCACGACTAACGAAGCGAGCCTAACATTTACCACCAAGAGAGGTAGGGAGGGGTGCAAATGTAGGATGGCGGCAACGCCTAACATGAAGTGTAGCTCAGCGGTCTCCCCAAGCAGAGCTCCGTTTTCCCAAAAAAGCAAAAATAGAAAGTATTTTCTCATACCAACCTCAGAATCAGTTTAACCAGTTTCTGGTCTGCAGCACATCTATGTCATACCTGCGAAATTTTTGGTGGGTTGTGAGTTTAGTAGCTCCGCTTTTCGCGCGTATATCGCTCAGATGCAAGCATATATTTACAATTACCAAGTATAAAACTTTTACAGCTCCGTTTGAAAATCGCGCGACACTCTACACTACGGTCATTTAGAAAAGTGCCAGATATGGCACACAACTATAATCTACAGCGGCTCCACCTCTTCGACTTCAGCGCAGTCATGGAGGGGACCACGGACGAGAACAAGGCGGCCGCCTGGGCCATGGAGGTGGGGCTGCTGGAGAAGATCATGTTGTGCCCTCAGTGCGCTCAGCTCATGCGGCTCAACGCACGTGAGCGCTACTGGCGCTGTTGCAAGAAGAAGCGTCATGCCAACGGGAAGCAAGAGCAGTACAGCATCTTCGTGAACTCGTGGTCCTCCAAGATGAAGCTCACGCTTCCCCAAACCCTACGTCTCATTTTTGCATGGTGTATGCGAGCATCTCATCCCCAAGCCGCACACATGGCCAAGGTCAGCGAGAACACCGTGTCGGACTGGTACGCTGCGTGTCGGGTGTTGTGCTCAAAGGAGCTGCTTTGCGGAGAGTTCAAGGTGAAAATATGTTATTATGCTCTTAATATGTGAATGCTCACTAACTGTATTATACTTTAGATCGGCGGTGAAGGGCATATCGTCGAGATTGACGAAACTAGTCTGAAGAAGAAGTCGAAGTACGGCCGTGGCCGTCAGTATAAAGAGTTCTGGCTGCTCGGTGGCGTTGACAGGACGACAGGTCAGTGGTTTGGCCGCATTGTCTACAATAAGCGCACGAAAGCCACGCTACTGCCGATTATCAAGCAGTTCGTCAAGCCCAAGTGAGTACCGTAAACCTATGATATTGCCTATGTTATGAAGTGCCTAAGTTTTTTATTATCAGGACTCGCATTCCTTCTGATAAATTCGCCACTTACGTGACGGAGCGAGGTTCTCCTTTGCATACTCTCGCCAACAATCGCATGTTGGCGGGTGTGCATTATGAGCATAGCTGGGTCAACCACACGCTGAACTTCGTGGATCCAGTCACGGGCATGCACACCAACACGATTGAAGGGCTATGGGAAATACATATCAAGCGCCACATCAAGGCAATGCGCGGTATGAGCAAGAAGTACCTGGACGGATACATCGACGAGTTTATGTGGAGGTCCTGGTTTGTTTCAGCCAGGTCGTCACCGGGTGAGTACATGTGTGGACTGGTGCATGCTGTGATGTGCCACCCCAAGCAGGACGAGTAAGGTTGCGAAAGCGGAAATTTCATTTTTCTTAAATAAAGTGTTTTTTGTTTCACTAATGTAAAAATCATTTTTTGGGAAAACGGAGCTCTGCTTGGGGAGAGCCCATCCTCGACTGTATCACGCAGTGCTGCTACTGCTGTGGCACGTGGCGTTGGTGACTGGCACAACTGGAGGGAAGACAAGCCCTAATGTTAATTTCTATATAAGCCTCAAAGGAAGCTTGATGGTATTATCGAACTACTACTGATTTTTTACTGGAAGGGTTTGCCAACTCATTGATACCCGCTCAACTTTCTACATCGAAGGTTAATCTCACCCAGCTCTTTCCCATTTACGAACAGCATCGAAGTAGACACCATTCCGCCACTAATTATCTCCTAAGCTCCATTACTAGTTGGAACGGTGCATGTTTAGTTGCTCAAATAGCGTTAATGAACAAAAAGCCAAACGTCACCGTTTTAGCTGTCAGGACTGCCATCCTGAGAATTCCGTCCTCTTTTCCGTTTCTGCTCATTTATCTTAAAGATTGTATGAATCGTAATAGTCGCTAATCGGAATTTTCAGGATGTCCTATCCTGTCAGAGAAATAAATATTACCACTCTCATCCTGGCTTTTCCAGACAGTTAGATATTGTCGCTAATCAAACCAAAAAAAAACGTTAGAAAGGGTTTTTATTGGTCTTTTATACGGTCATTTTGAGCAACATATGGTATCATGGGCTGGAAGGTTTCCACGCTCGTAGACCTTCTTGGGGAGGAGTAAACAGCATCGGGTGAAGGTATCGACCCCTCTCAAGCTTAGCATCTTGTCAACGACGTAAGAATTGGACTTCAGCAGTTCAATCGGCACGATACCGATACCCCAATCATCCTTTACAGCTCACTTTTAGTGGATCGTGCCCTTTTCCTTCTACTTCAACGAGCATTTCTATTGGTTTAAAACGTTTTAGGCTGAAAATACCTAACAAAAAAACGTTTTTTTCGGTAATTTTTTTTGCTTAATGAAGCGTACCAATCTTTAGATAGTGCGCTAAACAAGTCATAGCTGAGGAAATGTGAAGGACACACGTACCGATCTGACTGACACACAAACTCATGGCCGATTGTAAAACACACTAGCAGGCTGCTAGCAGCAGCAAAGGGGCAGGCCATGAGCGTCTTTCTGCTCGCATGGTCAATGCCCCAACCCTCCCCAACCGAACGGCCGAGTCGGATTTAGGTGGGTAGAATGTGTTCTGAAGGTTAGGCGACGGTGAGGTAACATGAAAAATGAATGTGTGCGGAATGTAGGAGCCGTGGAGGGCTGACGTGTCCCAGACACGAATCATTTCGTCGAAGATCAGCAGGCTCGCCACTAGGGCGCTGCACCCTCGCGTGCAGATCAACCATGCCGGGGCTGAGTGCTTCGGAGCTGCATCATGCCAGCCTGTACGCTGGTGGTACGATCGAGTATTACTCGATGGCGTTTGTCGCTGGCGACCCACGAGGACATAGGTCGTCGGTTGTTCTGCGAGTTCACCAGGACGTCGAGGCTAAGTACCCTATAGACGCGGGCACGGACGAGTTGATTCCGCGTGAAATGATGGTGAGGCTTACGGTTGACCAATGGGGTAACCGCTTCAAGCCTGCCTACGAAATTTGGCGCAGACTTCGGTCGTACACACTAATCCCTGGGGAGTGCAATGCCCCAAGGAGATCCGTCGCCTTCAATAAGGCAATAGCTGGAGCAATCAATGGTGCGATACAACCAGTGAGAGCAGGGCAAGGGCGAGAATGCGAGGAGATTGTTGCGAAGAGCTCACAGTCCGAGCCCGAGCCCGAGCCCGAGATGGGCCATGGACGTGTCGAATTACCTACGCAGTCGTCCACCGGCGCTATCGTCGACCTAACGGAGCTGGGCGACAGTGTGGAAGCTATACCACAGTCAGATCTAGATGGTGGGCGCGAGGATTTGGCGATTCCAACGGTGCAGAAAACTAAATTTGAGCCAGCATGTTCGTCCAGTGAGGAAATGCAGTCCGGCGTGTAAGCAGCAGACGTCACGTATCCAGACGACGGCGAGAAAGACACTTCACCACCAGACGAGGAACCTCCGTCCGAGGGAATGGCTCAATCCGCGTCTGGACCGGTGGCGGTGGTCCCTACTGAACAGGACGTGGTGGACGTGCGAGAGTTCATGCTCTCCGTGCCGACATGGCACCAGAGAGACAAGATAGGTCACCAGGCCAAGAAGCGGCCTGGTACGTGGTACACCCCCCGTTCGAGGAAACGCCGCCACCAAGGCAAGTGCTCTGTAACGCGCAGCGGGTCTCGGCTGCACCACGCGTCGTCGGTGAAGGCCAAGAAGATGAAGGACCTGTTGAATATCTCCGGCGTGAGGGGTCGTCTGCTTAGCCTACATGAACGACGTCCTGTATTCAACGAGCCTACAGAAGAGGCCCGCCCGCTGCTGGCTGAGCTACCATGGCCTACATCTGTCGTACAGATCGATGCGTGCATCACGAATGGAATCAGGTTTCCCGGCCTAGGTGCCTTCCACAAATGCAGATGTAAAGGAGATTGCTTTTGGGACAGCTGCGACAATGTCGACGCCGCAGTCTTCTGCACACGGTCTTTTTGTTACCTCGGGGCGCGTTGCAGCAACGCACCAATTACCAGAACTACTCTCAAACTATTCGACACGGGTAGTGTCGGACTTGGCGTATGCACCATTACTACTTGGGCGTGAGCGATATCGTTGGGGAATACGCAGGGGAACTGAGTGAATGGGAAGGCCAACGTAACGGCCAGCCGGACCAGGCGTTGAAACACAATAGTGGCTACACGCTACTATACAATGCCAAATCAACGAAAAAAAGTTTGTGTACGTTGAGGCGGTCAAGTCGGGGTCTATTACTAGATTTACCAGCCACGTGTGCAAACCGAACGCATCTTTTGTGGAGATGCAGAACCGCAGACATGTCAAGGAGCTGATAAAAATGATCAAGGACGTGAAGGCCGGCACAGAGATCACCGCTCACTACGGCCACGAGCGGTGGTTCGTGTGCGCATGCGACGACTGCTGGAGCCGGCGATCGGAGAACCCCGGCAGCCCTTCTGGAAGTGACTAGGATGAGTGGAAAGCCGCAGACACCGCGGGGTATGGAGCTGTTAAGAAGGAGAAACACAACTTGGAATGTTAATGGAACCATTTCAAACTCGCAGCTTTATGATTGCTATAACATATTTGACTTTAGCAGCTCCCCAACACCATAGATGACTTTAACGCATCGTGCAGCTTAATATTCACAATCCGTACATGTCGTTGTATGCGAGGAATAGTGCCTTTAACTTTTCCCGCAGATATGAAGTCAGCAGAATTGTCCATTAACAAACAAAGACAACCAATGTCTTTAATCAGGCTGCCAGGGAAGTCGAGGTACAGCATCTTTACAAACACGCAAGCTCACAATGGCCAATTGTTATTATTAAACAGTATTTAGATGCGTTACAGCATATCCTGCCAGTGCGGACACCGCTGGGTCAGTCAAAACCGAGCGGGTACCCCGCGTTCCTTGGGCAACCTCCACTGGTCACGTCTTGGGCATCTTCACGACGACGTTTATTCCGGTTCACTAGAATCTCGCGGCCTTGGGTGCCCATGTGTGCTGTCATTCTTAGCGCAAACAGCACGTGAACGCAGGTCCCGAACACGAAGCAGTAGTTACACGCACACCATTGGGTCTCAATATTTACTGTCCAGCCGCCAGAGGCGGCTGGTCCTGCACTTCCAGCCTGGCATAGTTCGCTCCCATTTCGGCAGAGACCGCTATCCCCTCCTCCGTGCGTTTATTGGGAGCTACCGCAATACGCGGTGCCAGCACACATCTCACCCGCGCTATATTACCTCTTCCAGCGCGCGCAAAATCCATAGTTTCGCCAATTCCAATGGCGATATAGTTTGCTTTGAGCAGTTCCCTCACACGCCGTATGAGGGTTGCAGGCGGAGTGGCGCCAAACTGGAAAGAGCGTGTGCTTAGTGATTGGTCCTCGACACAGGCGCTGAACTCTCGCAATAGTGTCCCCATTTTTAAGCTCCGCCTCAGCGTGTAACCCCTCTTTAAAGTCGCATTGAATGTTTCAGCCGGGTTGTTAGTGGTCGCAAAGCCACTCGGGGGTAGCAAAAGCCTGCCACGTCGAGAACGGCCCGGACAGCCATTGAGCTTGCATGTACTTCTCGAAAATCAGGAGACAGAGATCCTTCTTCCACTCCAATACAATCTTATCCCACGCTCGTATATAGTCATGTTGAGTGCGAGCAAAGTGTAGGTCGTACACGTCGCGCAGGACCCGAGCTGACAGAAGCGAGGGAAACGGCGTGATTGCCGTCTGCACCTTTTCCATAATGTGGAAAAAAGCACATTAAAAATATGAATCTTGGGCTCCATCCAAATACGGAGTGCAACGCGTTGCACTGCGCCTTTTCGCCGCCAGCCATTGCATATTGAACCACCATCTCCTTCCCTGTGATCCAAACATACAGCCTACGGAGAGATATCAACACTGCTTCGAAAGCCACCTGCGTCTCTTGAAAGACGACGTACAGCGCCACAAGGTGAAGACTACGCGAACGGTCGCTTATACCCACTATAACAACCGGGTATCCCACGTAGCTTGTTTTGTATGTGCAATCCACATGCAAAACAAAACTCTCAGGCGGTAGCATCATGCGCATCATCAGCGCTTTCGTCGTGAGTCCCGCAATGAAGGGTCTCTCATCTGAGCCGTTTCCGACGGCCAAGTTGCCTACGCGGTCGTACTCCCACCCAAAAGCAAACACCTGGGTCATTTCTTCACCGCCGTGGTAGACATGAGCTTGAACCCACGCCTTCAACTCCTTCAAGCGGTCATGATTTTCTAGATACGCTCTAGAATAGTAATTCACAAAGTTTTGAACGGTTTGAAGGGAAGTCAGGTCTACCAGAGAGGTAGCGAACTTGCAGGAGAGCGCCAAGCGAATGCGCATGGGCCGCAAATGCTGGTCCTCCAGCTCTCGGCAAAACTCCTTCTGCGTCGAGGTAAGTTTTTTTTCTTCGGCCCGGCCGCAGTAGATAGATGCTCGTTGTACTCGTAGATACAAGCCCTTTTAGTATGAAGGCAGGTAACCACTTTCCCTCTCCATGGGCATTTCTGATCGCCCGCCTCGGCGCATGTCTCCGAGCTGCACTCGAGAAGACGGTAGCGCATCTTGTGCTCTGAGTCGACGCACAACGTACACGCGAGTGTATTGCTCTTTGTGATATCGAACGCTTTGAACGCGTCCAATACCACGTCGGCTTGGGCTCCTCGACGTGGAGAGCAGTCTCTTTCCAGGGGATACGTCTCGGCATGTTTGCTCGGGTTCCTGCCGTCCGAATGATCCCCTTTAAGCACACCACAAAATGTTGCGTGAGACAGGTGCTCACAGCGGATGCTGGTTGGCTAAAAGTGTGTGAAAAAGAGTTCTCTTCGTTTGTGTTGATCAACAAAACCTGAACAATTGATCTTCTGCAACGATTTGTGGTGTGCTGCCGCAGCACTATGCTGTGATACACTACGATTGATGTGCCTACGCGGACTCTATGTGCCGTCCCTGCACTCTTTACTACCAACCACGCGTTTTCGTCATAGTTTACCTCTTCACAGCAAATTGTTGTAGAGCAACGTTTGAACCAACACATGTATACATTGGTAATTTTCAAAATTTCGGTAATTAAACCAAATATTTCTTTACGATTTTTACTGGTGCTCTTGCATTGTAACTTTGTCGCTCGATGGTACCCCCCCCCACGAGTAAATAAATGGGTGGTTATCGTTGTGCTTGGTCTAGCTTTCAACAAGTATGTTCGATTGGACGCAGATCGGAGCGAGTGGGTGAGCACGAGCTGTAGATAGAAGACTCAGGGAAGACACTGCGTTCCCACAGAGAATGTTTGGGATTGAGGAGGAAACCTCGCGGGTGGCAACCGCCTTGTTATACATGCAGTATACACCTAACGGTCGTATAGTAATAGATCGTCTACCGTATACTGAGACTGGCCACGGGCGACTTCAACCTCAAGCAATAGTGACTCACTACTAGTGAGCTGGCGGAGCTCGAAACACCATTCGCCACACTCCCATTTCGAGGCTTCCGCTCAATTAGCTCGCCAGCTAATCACGACCGTCAACATTGCCATCCTCAATGGCCATCGGAAGAGGTATTAAATTAAGCCGCTCTCGAAGCTTCTTGAAAAGCGTGGGACCCAGCGCATCTCAAACTCACCACGATCGATGTAGTCGCGGACCTTGTGGTACTTGAGGTCCACAGTATTTGTCTTGTAGTTTCCTTTGATCTTTGTAAGAACGGTAATTGCGGCTTGATTAGCACAGTAGGTCGGTGGCAGTTGAGCGTCAGCTCCTTGCAGATGTTGTGCGTCCAATTGATCATTGTTGAGCATTTGCTCGCTGCGACAAACTCTGCACAACATGTATCATCCGTCACGATCCTTTGTTTCCGGGGTTTGTATGCATACGTGCATCCGCTCAACTGCAAAACGTATCCCAGTGATTGAGCGCCGGCCGTCTTTCTCATTTCCTGAGTCGGCATCAGCGTATGCCACGAAATGTAAATCCAGTGACTCCACTTTTAGCCACACCAAACCGTAATCAGTCGTTCCTCGTAAATACCGCAGCACTCTCTTTACTATAACAAAGCTTTCAGGCCAACAATAGCCCGGTAGGGTACATCGGGATCGTCCACATCTTCCTGATACGACGTAGCTGGTAGTGTTGTTCTCCTTGTGCTTGGGGTGTTGGTACAACGCGCACTTGTCCAATTTAAAACGAGTTAGTATCGTCTCTATTTGCCCGCGCTGCAATATCCATATCCTTTGCCCTGGAAAGTATGTGATCTCCATGCCCAATTGGAGTTTGACATGCCCCAAGTCTTTAATCTTGAACTTCTGTTCAAGTTCACTCACAACAAGCTTGATTTTGTCCGCATTAGCAGCGATGATAACATCGTCCACGTAAGCTGTGAGAAAGATTGGACTTTTTCCCACTGCTCGCCAGTATACCCCATTGCCCATCTTTGAGCCCTGAACCCCACAGGAGCGCAAGTGTTCATCCAGCATTTCATACCATATCAACGGTGCCTGCTTTAACCCATATAAACTTTTCAGCAGTTTGCACACACAGCCTGATCCGTCGTTGAAATAGTCTGGCATCTCCGTGTATATTTCCACACCTTCACCAATCGGCCTATTCAAAAATGCAGTCACAAAGTTAATGTGCCCACAATAGAAGACCATAGTGAAGTGCTAACAGCAGTACCAGCTTAACAGCCTCGAATGAAACAACAGGAGCATACGTTTCCCAATATTTAACTCCAAACTGCTGTTGACAGCTTTTAATAGTGATACGTGCACGACATCGAATCACACTATCATCAGGGTTGCGCTTTCTTACGAAGACCCACTTGCTTGTCAAGGCTTTCTTGCCCTTTTGGCGCTCCACAAGCCCCCACACATGATTTCGCATGAGATCTTCGCGTTCCTTCTTCAGTGCATCCCTCCACTTATCGGCATCTGGGCCGCTCAAAGCTTCTTCAACACTTGGCGGCTCCAGCAGTATATTGATCGGTTGTATGACCAAACTCGCAAGAATGTCAACTTCATAATCATGGAGGCGAATATTTTGGACGTCTGATCCGTGTTGACCGACGAAACGATGTAGCTGCGTTCGAAGCTGCTCCTCTCCACCCATCGGATTCGTCGTCAGCGTCCAAGTCACTGTCACGTTCATTTAAACCATCGCATACTGCAGTAAACCTTCAGGCTCACCAAACGATCAGTATCCTCAGTGTGACGAGTGCCATCATCATATTCCACAAGACCTCTATCACGTCGACCCCCCACTGAAGGTGAAACTTGTCGATCGGGCAGATTCACTGCAGTGCCTGCGTGACTACTGTCAGACGAGTCCACCATGACACCGTAATTACCTCCATCACGAGCAAAGCTCTCACACCTAGGAAGGTTAATTCCTGCTTGAGTTATATCCGCAGATATAGGTTGAGTATGTGCAGCAGTACCACTCACCGGAACCTCTTTGTCATTCATCAGCCATAGTCCAGGCGCCCCTGCACCAACTGAAGTAGGTTTACTACTCACACCAGTAGAAGAGTCAGATATGGTACAGTCATCGCAGCGTTTAGAATTAGATACATGATCCTGCAACCACGAACTAGAAATGCTGTTTCCTGGTTGTCGGAATGATTTCTTACGTTGGCCAATGTGATTGCGGAGGATGCTCTCCTCCACGTTGCGCGCAGTAGCGTGACACTACGAAGAAGTGCGTGGCACTTCCACTGGATATTAGCTCCCAGCATCATCAGCCTCATGATGAAGCGTGGCGGTCTTCATGTTTGTGCCACATGCAAATCGGGCAATGATCCCACTTCGACATGGTCTTCAACCGGAGTCGGTATTTAACCGGTAAAACAATATGCGTCGATATTTTGTGACAAATGATGAAGCGTGGCGGTCTTCATGTTTGTGCCACATGCAAATCGGGCAATGATCCCACTTCGACATGGTCTTCAACCGGAGTCGGTATTTAACCGGTAAAACAATATGCGTCGATATTTTGTGACAAAATCGTTTTTGGGCATGGTTTTAGGTTGCATTATTTGTATTCATATTGAGCATGCTCCGCGTCCGACGTGTATTTGGAGACTACTTTGGTGGTCTGTGGTGGCAGCTGGCTTGTTATGATGTGAGATACCTTGCTGCCACTAGTTAAATCACGTATGTGTCCTCATGAACTGACTTGTGGTAGTAATGCTGGCCGCTGTGGTGGTGGACGTAGCCACGATCGCCACGATCGAGAATACGGCCACCAACTCGTGCTCATTTTGAGCTGCTGGTTTTTCTGAATATACTCATCATCAAATGGATCATGTTTACGCGCGGGGGGGGGGGGGGGGGTAACGGAGGAAGTAGTGACTGGAGCGGTGTTTACAGCCACGGCCCAAATATCGTTGTTGTTATCGCCGACGTATTATCCGCGAAGATGTCTACGATGTTTTAGTAGTGTTGAAATACCTTCCAAGCTCACGAATGCACTACACTTACCATACTCGTGATCGTCACGGACAGCGCGACCAACACTAAAACCTGCAGCTGTGCTCTAGCCTAACATAGCCATAGCATTTGCTTCTTACGGTAAGCCTGGGTGGTGTTTTCTTCTAGTTGTAAGCTCGGCTCCAGTGACCACAATTACTACAACCCCCAACGATGTTTCAAACGCATTCCCGTTAACGATATTTTGTACGCGCAGAAGCAGCGTCAAGGTGGCCACATCCGCGAAATAGCGATTGTGACCACCTCATCCACATTGCAATCACCATTAACGCCTCAAAACGATCACCGATTCGATAGAGAATATGCTCAAAAAGCCGAGCATGCCCAAGACAATGTCTAAGTGTCAACGATCGCAACCATGGCGGTTGTGGCCAATTCCTTCGCCACTGCCACCGGCGTTACTGCTATCAATAGGATTGCCAGAATGTTGTACAATACGCCCGGCAAGGCGATCTTACTCAATACCGGTGGGTACTACCTACGAACATACCTTTGCTATAACCAGCACGGTCTGCACAACTCGTCTAGATGAACTCAATGTAGTGCCTGCGTGGTCGCCTCCGCGACAGCAGTAGTTGTGTCCGCCCACATTCATCACCGCTACCACCACTATTTCCATCGCCAGCATAACCAACAGCTCGGCGACAAACACATCTATCGTGATCAATACGTCCGCGAACGGTGCCGCTGGAAAACGCAGCACCCCCTCGACCACTGACACGTCACCAATAGGACTACTTGATCAGTCAAATATGCCATCACGAAATGGCTGGGTGCGCTACCATATTTGCGGAAGTGGCGACCGTGACCGCCATCGCGAATATGACCACCCCGACACTACTCGTGGGCATATTGAGCATGCTCAGCTTGACGAACATATTGGCAACGGATATGATCACCGTATTCACGATGCTAACGGTGGATGCAACCGCGGAGGAGGCGGTCACAGCCGCTGCTTTAGCAAATGTGGCCACCTTGACGCTATATACGGCTATATACGGGTAGGCGAGCACAGCCGCAGCTTTAGCAAATGTGGCCACCTTGACGCTGCTTCTGCGCGTACAAACTATCGTTAACGGCAATGCGTCTGAAATATCGTCGGGGGTTGTAGTAATTGTGGTCACTGGAGCCGAGCTTACAACTAGAAGAAAACACCACCCAGGCTTACCGTAAGAAGCAAATGCTATGGCTATGTTAGGCTAGAGCACAGCTGCAGGTTTTAGTGTTGGTCGCGCTGTCCGTGACGATCACGAGTATGGTAAGTGTAGTGCATTCGTGAGCTTGGAAGGTATTTCAACACTACTAAAACATCGTAGACATCTTCGCGGATAATACGTCGGCGATAACAACAACGATATTTGGGCCGTGGCTGTAAACACCGCTCCAGTCACTACTTCCTCCGTTCCCCCCCCCCCCCGCGCGTAAACACGATCGCAATGGTGAGGCTCTCGCAGGATCAACAGTTTGTTCATGTGCCGATCCTGCTTCCTGGCCTGCTACTTCAGTCACCACGGGGTGTCTTGGCCGGGATGCCAGTGCTGTTCCTGGCGTCAATTGAACGGTAGACGCTAGCGTGACTACTCGTGCTGCCTCTGGTGTAGTGGAGACCACTGCTGTGGAAAGAAGAGCAGCATCTTGAATAGTTGTGGACGCCTTCCAGCAGCTCATCTCAGGCCCCGCAAGTCGCCTCGCCAGTGCAGCCGGCTATATCACTAGTAACCTCTTCTACAAGCCCACCAAGGACCTGAAACACCTGAGACAACACGATATCTTACAGGGAGTCGAACTCAGCAGTCTGTATCTCTGATACAGTTCGGCTGCGTAACGGGTAGGGCGAGACGCGGAGAGCGTTGTGCTGCTGTGGCGATCTTCTCGGTGTTGCCAGCATGATACAAATCTGGAACTGAAGTGAAACACTCCAAGTAAACCTCAAAACACGCATGAAATCATTCTTCATAATGGGTTCGTTGATTGGTATGATGGTTTCATTTTATCTTTCCGATCAACCACGCTCGAAAAATTTGAACCAAACGCACAATATAACGTTAGAAATCTCTAAAAGAATAAATCCCTTTTATAAAGCAATTTCAGAAGAGATTTTCTATGTCTATCAAGAACTCTCACGACATCAGCAGGCGTTGTTGCACTACATTTGGGGAGATTGTGGGAAAACTAACTCGAAGCAAGATGCTGAATGGTGCAGCGATGGATGCGGCTCTGAGGCGTGTGTCAAAGTATCGTGCCAACTGCTACGCGGTCGATGTAGTCTTGGTCACCGATGAGAAAGCCTATATCCCCGATTTGCCGCTCTCCAGCTGCCAATTCATTCTAGTTCCGATACACATGAAGGCTCTGAAGCATTGGATGATTCAGATTGTGAAGATTTCGATGGAACAATGGATTCTACGAAGCACAGCTTTTGGATACGACGACGCCGTGCGTTTGCTTGAAGGCGGCTTGTGCTTCGTCCAGGTAGGCAAGATGATGTTTCTGGTAGAAGGTGAAGCGCCAGATGCGCTGGTCCTTTGTGTATTTCCGCTCCCTGGTCATGTGCCTTCCGCTAGTTGCCGGTGGTGTGCTCCGACCTATTGAAAACATGCGCGAGATGCTGCCGCGAGTACCCGAGCTTGATGTGGGCGTACAAGCAGTGGTAGACAGTGTTGGCGTGCGCGTGTTGCCGCGTTACGGCCTTCTCCATGCTCGCAATGCGGAATTCGAGCTTCAGTCACTTCAAGTTGGCTGCCTAGCTATTTGACTAATCAGTGTCCTTTGATGATTCATTTAATGGAGTCAAACCACACCGTTCTGGAAAATTTGGAAAAAATTGACAATAAATAAGCTATTTTTAAATTACTTATTTATAAAAAATAACACCCTCTTAAAATTTCTGAGTTCGTACTGACACTAACGTAAGTCAAGTCAATCAAAGCACTCAATAGACCCTTGCGTCTGCCTCGGCCGCTCCATGAGTGCGGCCACCACGGTCATCGATGCACCTACAAGGCAGGCGTCTTTATCTCCTACGCGCGCTGCACTGGCCAGTGCATCTGAGCAAGCCGCGGCTAAGCCTGGCCAGGTGATTCTTGGCGCACTCCGCTTTCGAGGTCCGTTTGTCGATGTGTTTAATAAAAATACCCATATTCTGATAGCTAACACCGTGCATCTTCAACAGTACTGCAGGCTATTGATTTACCGACCCCAAGAGCGGTCGAAAATGGCCCCGTGACAACGTCATCATGGCTACCTTTTCCTGCACGCAGACCTTCACAGCACCCAAATTTGCAGCATGAGGCAGTGCCAGACATGATCTCTGTGCTATTACGGGTATCGAATTCAGGACTTTTTGCAACGGAATCGCGCGCTTGGGCCAGTGCGATCTGCTGGGATGAAGTAAGTTTTGGTTGCTAGGAATGCTGCAGAGGTGTGGCTAAGTCTTGTTATACGGTGCAGGAATTCTACATGGAACCAGTGAGTTCGAACGATGAGTTGGAGCTATTCTGTGTGAACCGTGTGAGGAATAAAACAAATGCGCGTTTACCGCTTCAAGGCGAAATCATTTCATGCCCAGGATTTATCGGAAAAGGTGAGGAGATCGTTGCAACATTTTGGTAATAGTTTGACACTTGTTTTTGTTATTTCTCTAACTGATATATTGCTGCGTTATTGGTGTATTCCTGATAGTGACTTTGCCGCTTACTCGACTCCCGGAAGGACAAGAAGTGGAGCAATGGTATCCCCTTGTTCGAAAGGATTCCTCATCTGCGTTGCGCACGGCTCTGCGAGTTTCATTGTATTTTGTTCCGAATGGGGCACCGACTTCCGTATCGATAAGTCCTGAAAGAAGACGCATCACGCCCACGTCAATGTTGCCGCCCTCCCCAGCTACAGAGATTTCTTCGGCATCACCGGTATCAATGCAGTTGCGGGTAGAGACCTCAGAAGCCGCAAATACTGCAGCTATGCCTCTCGAGACTGGAATTATTGACTACGTAATCGTCGTTGGAGACACTGCAAACAGCGATATCCCGGCGAGCTTGGACGAGGCACAGGTGTGCTTTCGATATCCACCCACAGATAAACCGGACTTCCCTCTTCCGACGAAAATTGAGTGGTTTTGCTTCCCGGGTGGACCTGAAATCGTCACGCAAGCTGACCGACCGCAGAGTAAATTATTTTCATTTGTCCTGGTGGGTGGCGATGATGGTCTGTGCAGATGTTATGTTGTATGTCTCGTGGTACATCATCGCCGTACCAAAAGTAGAGGGGCCGAAGTGAACGAGTGGCATGCTACGTGTGTAGCGTTTTTGACAAGGATTCCGCTGATAGAAGAGGTTACAACATGTCTACTCGCGGTGGCACACGCTTGGATGGCAGCAAATGGAGGCAATGAAAATAATGTTACGGACGAGTCTCGGCTGAAGGATACTTGTGATCAATTAGTTAGTCTTTGTCACGAGATCACGATCCCAGTTCGAGGCGTGTTTGGCGTCCAGTTTGCTGTTCACAACTTGAAAGTCCGACTTATGGTGCCGTCCATGACGTCCATTTACACTATCAAAGAGCCTGTGTGTGTCCGACCGGAGCTTCGCCGTACAGCATCAGCCCAAGGAGCACAGCCGTCGCCTACGAAAGCAAGAAGCTTCATCGCTATCCAACAAGGTTTTCAACCGCTGGTGTATTCTCTCGAGCCAATTTTCCAGCTCTTCGATATCAAGACGATCATCCATCTCGTTTCTCTTGTTCTCTGCGAGTACCGGATACTTATTCACTCCACACAACAGTCTCTGTTGTGTCCTGTAGCCGAGGGCCTCTGCGCGCTCATCTATCCGTTCCGATGGCAGCATCCGTACGTGCCCATTTTACCTCGAGTGCTTTCAGAATACCTCCAGGCACCTCTTCCGTATATCCTGGGAGTTCGCACAAGTTGGCTACAGAGTTTGCTTGAAAACGGTCGTCCAGAGCATCTCGTGGTGGTTGACATCGACCGCGGGACCATCCAACTGCAGGAATCCGGCGGACCTGTACTGCCTCACAAGTTAACAACCGCTCTTCATCACAGGCTAAAAAATATTTTACATCCATCGTTATATGGAGAGATGGAGAGCAAAACTGATGACGGGATGAAGCAAGACGGTAGCAATGTGGGACGCGATATCGTTGAGTGGGGTCCTGACACGGGAAAGCACGTGCGTATGGAGTTCGTGTGCTTTCTTTCTACACTCGTGAGAGGATACCGTGAGTGTCTATTTTTCGTGAATCAGAAGCTTCCAGTATTTAACAAGCGCCGCTTTTTCGAGAGTGAATCTACAGACAGTGAGGTGGCTCCGTTGGTAACTAGGTTGTTCTGCACACAGTCTTTCCAGGCGTTTCTGGAAAGCCACAGCTCGGCCGAGCTAAGTGTTTTCCATTCAGTGTATTTAACGCTATGTCGAGGGCCTAAGGACATGCAATGGTCCCAGTCCAGTCGGACATTATCGACGTCTAAGAGCCAGCATTCGTTCCTGGATACTGGACCAGCAAGAACGGATATTCCGGTTCTGGTCGTTGAGGAAACCAGAACCAGCACAGAGTCCACAGTAGACGCTAAAAGTGGAGGTGCTGCTGCCAGCGTACAGCTTACATCACTTTCATATGAACAAGATGGTACGGATGAACAGGAAACGTTAAAAACTCTGGGCAAGAAGATCGACGCATTGCTGAATGAGAAGAATACGCTTCAATGGGATCCGTTTGCGCTAAAGGCCAGAGATGTCGACGCTCTTACAGCTGCGTCGTCTAAGTCAAGTGGGAAATTGAATCACGAGTTTCTTGCACGGAAGCTTGGAGTGGAGCCAAAACTGCTGAAAGCAAACGCACATTTACTGAAAAATGCGCACCAAGTGAACCAATTTCGTCTCCATATTGACAGCTCCGTTGCGGCTGTATTAGCTGGGTCACCTGGTCCTGGCGGTCGTTTTCTATCGTCGGAAGATGAACGAATCGAGCAGGTGCTACACAAGTGTTTAACTGCAGTGTTCACGTCTGACGACACGCTTACGGAGAAAGAGATACGGGTATTGCATCGAATCTCTGTGATTTACGAGTGATTTTTTTTTCTTTACTGACACTGAAATCTACATTCTGTGTTGATATCCAGGCTTGCGAGGCGTATTTTAAAAGCTCACACGCGCGGGATTTATTTGTTCTGATCCTGATGCAACCTAGCAATCAGTACGTTGAGAGTGTGAATGGCTCTCCTAAAGCAGGCGGCACGAAGAGCTCTTCAGCGTGGTACAACCCGAAGGGCTCTGGTAGCTACATCGGCGCAGCGGGGTTCCGGTTGCTTGCGAGATTAACGTCAGCATTAATGAACCAATGTGCCGTCCACGAGGACTACTCGACAGCTCGCGGCATCCTTCAAGTTGCACCTCAGTACTATCACTACGTGGAGGACAAGCACAGCGGTATCGGATTTGGTAAGCTGCTTTTGGAGATATGGCGCCGAGTTTATTAATCTCACTAGCGCTTACTGTTTTACAGCTAAAAAGGAGTATCTTGTGACGCCTTTGCGTTTGCTGCCAATCTGTCGATCGCTGGATTTATGGCAACACGCGTTTATCTGTGAGACCGATGCTGCGAATCAAGCAGATCCGACCGAATCTGACGAAGAAGAACCCGAGACTGTGGGAGACGAGCTCTTTTTTTCCGTAATTGGGAGTCTGATGTACGATATGCTCAACTTCGAAGTGCCGCTCCAGAAAGTGCTGACCTTCGTGACAGTCATGTGCTCCACGTATCAAAAGGAGAAAGAATTGCTGGACACTCTTAAGCAACTTGCAGAAAATGTGTACCGTGCGCTGGATATGTCCAAAGACATCAAACCCTCCCCACCTAAGGATGCAGTTCAACCCAGAATCAACACCAAGACCATAAACAAGCCTATACCAGCTATTCCTGCCAAGCCAGAGCCTCCTCCCGACAGTCCTTCGTCTACAGCACCGGTGGTATTTGCTGAGAGTCCAGTGTTATCGCGCGAGTATGACTTGAACACGGTAATTCGTCGCAAGATGTCGGTCCGCGAGATGCCTCAACTCAGTCAGGTGAAGACAGGAAGCCTGGATGGTGATCGTACAGCTAATGGCAATCAGCAGCCGGCAGACCGGATGAGTAGGACGCCACCTACACGTCGAAGGAGATCCAGCGCTATTTTTCCGAGTGCAGTGTTGACAAGCTCAGGTTCACCTGTACTGTGTCTGGCTACCAATAATGACCGTGCAGCTTGTGGTATGGTTGATGCACATGTGAACGTTGTCGACATCGACCCGTCCGAAGAGGGGAAAGGTATCAGACTTGACGGTCACAGTGACTCTGTGGTGGCGATACAGATGCGAGGAAATGCGCTGATCTCGGGGTCTCGAGACCATACTTTACGTGCATGGGACCTGCGTGCAACACCCAAGAAGCGCAACATGTTCGCGTTTTTCTCTTTGTCCTCCACTAGTACCAACATTATGAACTCGACAGAAGACAGTGAAGTGGATGGCGCGTCAGTATCGAAGCGGAGTATCGTCATGCGTGGACATTTGGATGCAATCACTTGTATGGAGCTGGGGCATCAACTTGGAGCTGGTCGCTCTCTCTTGGCTTCCGGCTCGGACGACGGCACCGTTCGGATTTGGGAAACCACAAAAGAGAATAGTGTAGCGCTATTAAGTGGCCACAAAGCTACTGGTAAACCATCAGATAACGGAGGTGTAAGCTGTCTACGCTTGCTGGCAAGTGACGATGACGTGGCGTTGGGTTATCGTCGTCGGACAGTGCAGATTTGGGATCTCGCGGTGTGTCAGCTGAAGGTTAATGTGGAGGCTCATCAAGCTGGTGTACGAGACCTGCAGGTATCTGGTACTCGACTTGTGACGGCAGCGAATGATCGCGTTGTTAAGGTGTGGGATACAGCATTTCGAGGTACTGGGGGCACAGTACAAGCCGTGCAAGCGTTGCGTGGACATGGTGGCCCTGCTCAGTGTGTGAGTCTTGGAGGACCCGCAGATCCTACCATTTGCACGGGTTCTGCCGATGGTCTTGTTCGGGTTTGGGACCTTCGATACGTGCAACGAGGCCCTCGATTGACCTTGCGAGGTCACACAGGCCCAGTGACGCGTCTACAGCGTGACTTCACGAAACTTGTGTCGGCAGGAGAAGACGGATGGATTCGAGTTTGGGATATGCACTCGGGTACTTGTCTTCGTGAGAAGCAGACGCACTCTTCTGGCGTGACTTGCCTTGAAATGCGTGACTCACTTGTGTATTCGGGCTCGTGGGATGGCTCGGTGCGTGTGTGGGATATTGAGAATGTCAATAGTTCTGGCCAAGCAGTGGTATAGCTCTAGCTAGAAATGGGACGATATGATTGGTTGAAGTGGATGGCTTCGCTTTCGGAGTTGGAAGTACAACGATACTTTTGACCTGGCCGTTGGCAATATTGGACGCAATCGAAACATATACTATTCAGAATGATGAAGATGCTACGTGTCGTAGTTGTTGAAAGAGGCATACCTATGCTCATCAATTTTGAGGACGACGAGACGACAACCATCCGTGACCTGGTAAAGGTGATGCTGGACTCACGCGAGCCGTACCAGTATAGTGTGGATGAGGTGACGCTCTACCTGGCGAAGCGAGATGGCGAATGGTTGCGAAGAGACGCTTACGACGTTGATCTGCTCGTGCGTGGCGAATTTCCAGACTCCACGAAGGCACTATTGAACGAAGACAATAAGATGGACCTCGGAAGCCATGTGTGCGACTTTGACTTTCGTCGCAGGATTGGTTTCCCATCAAACGAAATTCACGTTATCCTGGACCCTCCTGAGCGAACCAAACGCCTATATCGCCAACATCGACAGGAAAAGCGACATTTTATCGAGAGAATGCGCCGTGCAGGTAAGATCAAACGCAAGCGTCTTGTATCCGTGTTAACTAACGAAATTTTGCTACTGATGCAGCTATTGAACGTGCAGCGAGACGCGTTTGTGCTACTGAACGTTCGGGACGCTTTTGTGGAATTGGTACGGCGCTGCTGTCGCCATGGAAGTCGTTTGCTTCTATTTTTACGAAGGGGGAGGTTAGAAAGTGACTTTTGTCGTGTAGGAGTGATCTGTGGGCACCACGAACTCGCGCTCTCCTTGTTCGTGGCCACAACTGGGGGCTGTCTGCTCTGGTGAAGCGTAGGACAAGCAAAAAACACGGAGGTTTGGCTACTTAACTTTTGCTGTTTTGATCTTGCAAAATGAGGTTCATTCAATTGCTACGTAGTACGTGAAGTATCCATGGTATCGGATTTACCGGGTCGTGATGACGCTTTGCGCGAGCGTTTCACGGGAACCAGAATGGCAGTTTTGGGTACTCGATTCGATTTTTGAGTCGGTGACAACTTGCAGCTTGATGTAAACACTCGCGAATTCTTCACTGAATTCACGAGTTGTTTCTCATTTTCAAAATCTCCAGCTCGGCATGGCGTTGACTTTGAAGTGCGCGATCGAAAGTTTCCCGGTCATCATTCACTGCTAGGATTAAGGAAACCAAGGCGACTTGCGACCTACGAGACTGCATCGTGAAGAAGATTGCCAGGAGGACAAAAGAGCAGATCAAGCCTGCAAAAGAAGGCACGTGGACCCTCTATTTGGCGCAAAGGCAAAACAAAGAAGCTGCCAGTAAAAAACGCAACGAGGACTCCCGTGATGACATCGACGACGATGAGAAGACTCTGTAGTTATTCGCTGCGACGCAGTCTGCACCGGTGAAGTGGCTGAAAGTCACCGACCCGGACGTCATTGACTTCATGCAAGACGGCAAAAACCTGGAGCCCTTAGTGACGGATGGTCGCAACGAGATGGGTAAGGACGCGAAGGGCCACCGCACGTCTCTTGTGATGGTGAAAGTCGTCAAAAATGCCTCGGATGAGGTTAGCATCCACCGAGTACAGGTACACACCCACAAAATAAGCTGCAACACCGAAAACAACGTTTCAGCCTGCACCGCATTGAGACGACGCTAAGAAACACAGCAATTAGTCAAAATTCGAGTGTGTAGGATAATATATATACCAACCTTCCGCGCGCTCCATCTTGTTACAGAGCTCTTGCTTCTCAAGAAATTCTTTCAAGCACTCCTTCACGTACTCTGGCACGTCCAGAAAAGGGACATGAAGAGAATCAGCATTTGCACGTAAGAAGTCGAAAACCGACAGCTCGTGCGTGATCTTTTGGGTCCTCTCCGCGCTAGCGGGGATCTGCGGCAAGTACGTGGACTACCAGGATCGAGCCGAAAAGGTCTACAGCCAGCGCCTTGGCAACTACGGGACGTTTGAAAATGTCGAACCAGAATCCGGATTTGTTAGTCGCATTGTGCGCATCGCAAAGTGCAATTTCGACTGATGCACCGCTGGGGCATTTATGCTGGGTCAGCAATCTCTTGTTAGCGTGAATTTTGCGTAACTGAACAGGTCATCCTCGCGGTGGTTATCGATGTGCCTTCCACACTCGTGAGCGCTCTGCGCTTGCCAAACTAGACTAGTAGGAAGGAATAAGCGTTTACAATAGAAATATTTTCTACAGTGTTTTTCTTAAAAACATATTAGTATTGTGTGCCGAATAATACGCCCAAAATGAATCCTAAAATTAGATCTAATACGAAATTTTTCAAATACGGGGTTTAAGAGAAAGAGAGAGAGAAAGAAAAAAAAAACAGTATGCTTTCGGCGCCTCCGAGGCACTTTAACTTGGCATTAGTATGTTTTTGCTCCAAATTTTTATCTGGTTGCCCCCCCCTCCCGCTTTACAAACACCTATACAAATGTTCGGTTTAAGGTGTCGTGCGATATCTTTTCTCTTAGCGTGAATAGCTGAAAACCCGGGTATTTTTGACAATGAGGGACCAATCATATCATCACTATGTGATAGAAACGATCCAATTCGACGTAATTAAATAAGTTTGAGAAAAAAGAAGGTACAGACCTGAAATTTTGGAAGATTATGGTTTTCTAAACGATCTATCAAACCATATGTCGAATGTGTACTATAGACAGGCCCTTTCGTCATTATCCGGGCTTATCCGGAACTGTGTCAGTTTCAGTATACAAGTTTGAAAAATTGGGAGCGTTTGTTTTTAGATACGAGTCGTACTTGTCGTATCAAACGACAAGTCAAACCATATGCCGTATGTGTGATATAAACAGGTAGTTTTTTTAAAAGATTAATTATTATCGATAACTTTGTTAGTACAAAGGATGCAAGGTTGAAAACTTGGAATACTATGTAGTTTTATACGGGGAATTTAACCATATGCTATAGAGTTGTTAGAGACGGCCCAGACAGACAACCACGTTTTGCGGCAAGGTTGTTGCAGCTACAGTGATGACAATTTGGGAAACTACAATTTTCAATACGGGGAATCGAGCGATATGCTTATGTGTGTTAGAGACGGTCCAGCCGGCTAGTAATTTTGCGATGTGGTTTAGCACCTACATGACTGAAAACTTGGGAGATAATGTATTTTTGACATGGTGAATAAATATCACCGTATATGTTAAAGTGTTATTGGACGGATCGGTAATTTGTTATTTGACATGCAGCCATATTTACAGCTTCAAAGGTGAACACTGGGAAGACAACAGACCCAAGTTCACTAAATTTCAATATGTTAGTACCAAGGGACCAAGAGCGGTCTGTATCAAGAAAAAATATCAGTACGCCTACGCCTACCATATACCTTCGTACAAGTAAATGTGGTTGTCATTTTTACCAAGCAAAAATGATTGAAACAATCTAAGTAAGAGGATTGTAGCTACGAAAGTTAATATATGCGGTGCATAGACGTAGACTTGTACAAAGCAGTACCACATATATTATTATGGATGGGTAAAGTCATAGTATACATTTGACAAGTGAGGTCGGGGTTTTGAATTAAATACTGAACTTTGACATGTTAAGGCGTGGTTTGTGACGTTGCGCATGCACTTCTTCGTGCTTTACATCGATCTACGCTTTGGAAAACTTGTGTTATATATTGGGCTATACGGCGTCAACCTTTTCTTCGGTACTCCTTTCAATGCGTCTGGAGACTATCAAGAACTTACGTGTTTCTTCAGTACAGGCTAAAAAAATAACTAGTTCTGGTGACGACACCGACGGTGACTTCCACGGCCCAGCCATCACCGCAGCCAAGCCAGGCTACTTCGAGCGCTTCTGCCCCATCCAGTACATCGAATTGGCAAAAAGAGTACCAAGACGCTTGACAAAGCTAGACCGGTAGACAAGTCAACGGACCATGACGGACGCCACCAATCACGTAAGTGTGTTTTCTTTCTAAATTAGCTTGTAATTTATGCAACTAACTTATAACGGATGATGCAAATCTTACTATTACGGAGACGGCTGTAAATACTTGAGAGACTCCGGAAAACGAAGCTCCTGGGTAGTTCAAAGCAAGCGTATGTGCTGAGAATATTGGGAATGGTGTCGCCGCAAATGATCCCATTGGGAGTGATGGCGTCGCTTGGACTTGCAACAACACGAAGAGCATTAGCGAGAAACTTAGAAAGCGCACGCTCCTCTTTGTCTAAATATCGATGTGAGCTAAACATGAACTCACGTCTTCTGTATCAAATTCCACGTCTCAGTTAAATAGGTATTCCATCGGAGCCTTCGTTAATATCGATTTCACGAATCCAGTCCATGCATGCCACGATTTTTGCAAATACGCGTTGAATACCGCGCATTGCTGTAATATATTGCCAGTAATTTTCGGTTACACAGTGTCCCGTCCACTCTCAAATTTGTAAAGTATTTCATCTTCTTTGAGGACCTTCCCACCGTGATGGTAGTACGCTTCTTTGTATCTCGTCACCACGTCCACACATGTTCTTTAAAATAGTATACCAATTTAGTATGTGTATACCCTAGAGACGGCGCAATAAAATCCGAAAACGGACTTTACAACATTTGCGCTTGGTTTGGTATGGTCACCGAAATTTTAGCTTCATTTGCGGGTATTGTATTCGGAGGGGTATATAATTGGAAGGGGTACTTTATTCGGAAGAACCCGTTAGAATCACCCACTCAAACAGAAGAATTGTACCGCAACGCCTTGCATTTTTGTCAATCTCGCTTGTCTCCCTTGCATTAGCTGCTGGTACAGCGATGGATATCCCGAACGTACTCAAAATTTTGGACATTCTCTTCGTACTTGTCATTGCCTAGTTTAGTTTTCTGGCTGTGATTTCAAGCGAGATGACTTTTTGGTCTTGTACTCCCCTTCAGTAAATCCGGCACGTCATAGTCGGTCTTAATGAAAACCTGGGGCACCTCCGATGAGTTAAAATCTACACGTCGTAAGTACATCAGATGCCGGCAAGGTAGCTTTCTGGTCTGACTCACAGTGAGACGCTCAAAACAATGTGTCAATGGTGCAGGTTGTTGGAGCACTTCACAAGTTGAACACGTCATTGCCCAGGAAGTGAATGTCGTAATAAGTACTTGCCCGCGTCGCAATTTCAAATTGGCCCTTCGCAATTTCGAAGACGTGCTTGGTCACAAGCTGCCCCAATTGTTTCAGCTGCGGCGTACTATGATTAACGGGTCATGTATCTGGTCCACACTTTGTTTTGCAATTGACCGATCGTACATTCTGCCGGCAGCGTTTGCCAGTTCCTTACGAACGATGGCTACCGCTAGGTGTACACTCGTACGAAATGATGTAATGGGAATGACTCATCTAAAAATAACACTGCATTTGGTGCAACCATTTCTTTTTCTGCATACTTCGCTTTGGTCTTGCGGTTCCGAGCTTATCGCTTTGGTGATGTGCGTTTGACGAATGCCTGCGCAAAATAGGAGCGTGAGAATCTACCATACACAGAGCGGTGCACTTTTCTGTTGGGTTGTCTCACAATACGCTCTAAACGCAGACATGAACTCGTCCCACGTGGCGTACTTGCGTTCACAGAAGTTGGGGTATCGACGAGCATCGGTCTGGAGGAAGTGCCGTTAGTGCTGTTACCGCACGTATCTATCTCTCCTGCAGGCCTCTTAGCTAGACTTCCCCTACTACTTGCAGCTTGCCGCTTGTCGGGTCGGTTTGTTGTATGAGCGCGCAAACGCGCATCGTGTGCTGCATCTACCTCTCCTTACTCTTTTCAGATTTTTCGGTATATACAGAGCCCTCTGAAGCATGGTGAGAATACACAGAGCCCACGGAGACGTCACGAGAACGGCGCTTGCGGCTACTTGCCACGGGTCACCGCCAATTCCCCCAGGATTGCGTGCTTCTAAGGGGAGGGGGGGGGGTAATGGTCACCAACCACTCGATCCCAATTATATACTACGTTTTTCCACTCGTTGCTTTCGTGTACTTCTCTGGCCCACTTCAAAATGACGATGGGAGTTTTTCAGTGGTCGTACATAAATGAATAATCTAACTTTATTCAATAAAACCCAACAGTGGTTACGCTTGTCGCAGAAAGCTAATTTTATGGCTCGCAATGCTAATCACTCATTCTACCTTGCTTCTAGGTCATCTATAGGTCACTAAGAATAAGCTCTTGGCCCCAACAGGGCTCTTAAACGCGCTAATAGACAACGTATCTACGCTAGATCAGCATCGTCTTAATTAATATGGCATACATCACTCCGCTGTAGACATTCTTCTGCGGATAAAATGCGCCTTCCCATTCGTTAATATTAGGGTTAATTTGAAGTTGTTTCTGATTGGCCAAAGGAAGCTGGCGGCTTTCGCTAACCCACCTGTATTTTTAGATAGACCTCGCGCCCAAATTGTAGTGCTTCCAACTCGTTTCTGCGTACGCGCGTGCGCACAATGGTAGCTAGGTGTCTAATTACCCACCCTTAAAATTGGGTGTAATGTCGCTAAAAATTGACTGAGCTGCGACAAAAATCTAACGGTTTGAGCGCAGCGTGCTCTCGCTTAACTGGTGCCTAGACAACAACAAAAAATGTTCATGTGCGCTATATCCGGGGCTTTGATATGGTGTCCTTTTCGTTCACTGGAGTCCTGATTGCGAAGTTATCGGTCAAAATGTGCAATCATCATTTTGGAGTGGGTCAGAGAATTACGATTGATCGACTGTAACCATAAACCTGCCGCAACCCTGTAATAAATTTAGATTTGAAGCTGGCTCTCTGTTTTGTGCTCTCTATGACATATGTAGCGCTTACAACTGACTGAGGACCCATGATATACCCCAGGCGTAGTTTCTCCCTCCCCCCCTTCCTCATTTCTGTTCATACCCCGTAGCCTACAGACGCAGAGCAACTTTTGTGCATCTGGGCTTCACACCTTCAGACATCGCTACGAGGGGCATCATATTGACACTGCACGAGCGTTTCATGGGATCACAGCGGCCTTATTGGATACCCGATTTGATTTTCGTGTCGGCGCAAACGCTGCTGGCAGCTTGAGCCAGCAATCACACCGCGAAAATAGCCTTGCCGTGAGTGGGAAGGAGCTGTAGACGCTGTGATAGCGACCGGTTAGGCGCGAGCAAGTGCTTAGTCGGTTGAAGCTTGGCAGCAAGTCATGTTAATGTAAAATTCAATATGCTAATTACCAGGGCACTTCACGACTGATCGTACCTGTCTAATTTCAACATCTCAATTGTGAAAAGACCTTGAAGTGACTTGGCGTCTTGGAACGTAGAACTGTGGAATTGACGGGATGGGTTAGATGCGCGTGTGAGCTGCGTATCGTAAGACTCGTCCATTCCAACTGCCACCTCTGTTTTAGTTTGCTTTGCGTCGATATTTGTACACGGATTCCTCTCCAGTGGCAAGAGCTCTGAAACGAGATGGAGAACGCGCAAAGCTAGAAATTTCGTTCTTTCTGCAAAGCGGACTTTATACTGTTGTCATGTTCTCCCATAACTGTGCTGGCCAAACCAGGCTAGGTAGGAAGCAGTAAGCGCTGAAAATAGCAACATTTGTTCCAGCTGAAATTAGAGCTAGCCGAAGGCGCTGAAAATTCTAGTAGGGTGAATCTTGACAAAGTTGATATCGAACAGTAGAGGTTTGCAAATTTAATCTAGATGAATTTCAGCCTCCAACTATTGCAAGAAAAATAATCTTGTGATTACACATGCTTTTTGTAAGGAATTGAGAATTTCGAATTTCCTCCTTCGGCGATAACTATGAATGGGGCAAGTAGACTTGATTAGCTCTTTAGAGTTAGGCTCGATGGCCTTCCATATCTAAGTCCTACCACGGGACTACAACCTTATAAAAGGGTAAAATCCCGTCCTAAAAGGACTTCTACTTGAGCCACTAATCAAATCTTTCGGAAGACAAAACGAAAATCTTCTGGCAGCCAGGCTGCGTCCTCGTGGAGCAGTGTGCTCCGTTGGTGCTGATGCTCTGAGATTGTGCGCGCGGGAGCTCTGAGCTCTGGCGTGTCAAACGGTGAATGACCGGGAGGATTCTTCGCTCTCTTCCGGTTTGGAAACCCACGGTTCAGACCGGCTCCGCTAGTACGTAACCGAACACTTTTCTCCTTCGGCGATCACTATGAATGGGGCAAGTAGACTTGATTAGCTATTTAGAGTTAGGCTCGATGGCCTTCCCCCTCGAGCGCGATTGAACTTGGTCCATGGTGCTCCCAGGTCTTGGTCATGCTACTTGCCGCGTCACGAATCATTCCTGGTCGTAACCGGGTGTACACTGAGAAACACCAACTTGACCATCTTCCCAATAGCCGGATAACCAGGTTACTTTTCCCGGCAGCTAGTGACGCGCATGCTCCTCCGATTCGGAGCGAGTGACAGGAGTAGTCCTTTGGGCCCAGTTCCATGCTCTTGGCCGCATTCTTGATGATGTTGGACACCTGAGTTTTCTTGATTGTTTCTCTCTCAGAGATAGATGTGAGATATGGACCCAGGGTCACATTCTCTGAACGCCAGTTTGCCATCACTCGTAAGCAATCCTGTGCTGCCAACACCGGGCACAATAGTTGGTCGTTCGAGCGGTAGTGCCTGACGGAAACGCCCTGGGTGACCCGATCGTCTTTATGAGACTCGAATAGTATTTCCACGGGATGGGCGTTCGCAGCTTCTAGTCCAACCTGTTTACCTTGCTTGTCCCTTATGATGACGTTGTGTGCCTTCACGCAATGAATCCTGTCCTTTCCGGTTGATCTGTCGACGGTCACTGGACCTCAGAGCTCAGAGCATCTATCTGGGAAGAAGAAGCTCAAGATGATTGATCCCCCAAAGAAGCCGTCCGCGTGGGTCCAAAGGGCCTAGGACCTCCCGTATCTTGAGCAACATCGATGTAGTAACTGGCCGCTTCCGGTCCACTTGACTGTTCGTGTGTTTGTATCTTTGAGCAATAAGCTCAAATTCCGGATCATGGTAATCAAGCTTGACGTTCCGAACTGTCTTGTGCGCGAATGCCACCGCTGCCATTTTCCCGTCGAATGTCTGGTACTTATTCCCTGTCCTTGCTTTGTTGTGTCCCACTGAGGCACAGAGCCCGGCAAAATGTCCGACCATCCTTGCTTGCTGTGCACTGGGCAATTCATCGATCCACACAGGGAATCCAAAGTCGTTACAGAACGACTCCCAGAACTTGAAATTCCTGCTGTAGAGGCCAAACGATCTTCCGCCCCGGATGCTCGTTTGAGCTGCTGGGTTTTCTCTTCGATTCGTTGTCGTCGCTTCGCATCTATGTCACATCATGGTAGCCAGTCTTTGTATAAACATCACAGTTCGATGTCTGCTCCATGCTACTTCTGAAGGTGTGTGCCGTAAAGTCCAAACGATGTCGAGCCTGGCTCAAAGCGCACTAGCGTAGCTCCTCCTGTCCAATTGCCGATGGGCAATTCATCTTGTCAGCGATCCGGGTAATCCATCGACAGTCGCTGTGTACCACAATGTTCTGCCAGGTATGAAGAACCTCCAGCTCTGGTCCCCACAGGTGTGTTACTCTCGCGAGGACCATGGCAGCAACGTCGCCAGCTTCGAGTTGTTCGCTATGAGCGAGCACTAGCTGCTCTCCGAGAGCAGCGCTGGTAACCACGATGCTATGTTGATGTGCTTGCCTCAACCATATATAGTTAACCTCGTCGTTGTAGTCGAGTAGCCGCAAGGGGATACCTGCAAACTCGCTCTCGAAGGTCAGGTGTTTCCACCAAACCAAGTCCTTCTGAAGGAACTTCGCCATTGGGACATCTGCCTCGTGTCGTTTGCGACAATGGTTCTGAGCCGCTATCAGTCGCTGTATGAACGGCTTTGTAACTAGGATGAAGCTGATCACGTGACGTAGAACTCCCACTACCAAATTGTCCAGTTGTTTTAGAGTGATAAATGTCTTGGTCATGGTCTCTTCGATAACCCCGCGCAGCTTATCGATCTTCCTCTGAGGAACAGCGATGATCTCGCCTGGAATGTCCCAGTCGATGGCCACTGCGTGGAATACACACAACCAGTTCGTGAACTTGCCTTCGGGCCAGCCTTCGGAACCGAATACAAGTTTAACACCGTCACACAATCGTTTCTCAGCCTTCTGAAGGCGATCATCGATGTCGACCTCAATCAAGACGATGTCGTCCATCCATTGAAATACCCAATAGGGTTCTTCGTATCCTTGAACTCTATAAGAATCCGTTCTCTGATAGTGTCGGACTGCCTTTCCGAAGACAGCGAAAAAACTGGTGAAGATGTCCAACCGAGCACGGCCATGCCGGAAACAATGCCATGGGCAGAGCGGGGTAGTTTCCCCCCAAAAGCTGATGCATGACGAGCATGAACTGGAACATGATGGAAGGCGTCGGCGATATCCGCAACCATGGCATAGATGGCACACCCTGGGTGTCGGCGACGTAGGTCGCAAATACGAAGCGCGATTGAGACAAACGGGTCCCAAGTTGCATCTGGAGAAGCCGACAAATCGGTGTGGTCATTGATGGAGCGGCCCAAGGGAGCAGATAAATCATGGATGATCCGACCGTCCACGTGAAGGGGTTTGTCCTTCTTTGGTACCAGTGCAAACGAACTTGAGTGAAACCTAGGGTCATGTTGGAACGTGTCCAGGGACGCAATGAGGCAACGGCCTTTGTAGTAATCCGCAAGCAGCTTGTCGGTCACGATGGATGGACCGGTGATTGCACCACTGTAATTGTCCGGAACTGGGCGAACACCCCGGCGACCAACTGGGTCGATCCGTGGGGGGGGGGGGGGGTCACTCAATGCTCAGCAATGTCACACAGGAGTTGGAGCTGGGGGTACGTGGCTGAATGGACCCGGTATAACCACGGTCGTAAAGCTTTGTTTGGTCGGCCATCATCGGCGGTCTGACCGCGGAAAATTTCGAGCGTCTCTGCGATACCAAGCTCTGGGTCAGCAATAAGGGCATCCAGGATGCCTGCATCCACCACTGGTACAGACAGCGAACCTGGCCCGGCAGCGAGACAGGCAGCTTCGGTCTGGAAAGACACGTCAAGGCGTGCAGCCACCGACTGGAGGCGCTGGAAGATGTCCGCTGAAACGCAACGCAAAGCGCCATCAACCATGCATTGATGAGTGGCCCCTGTGGCGAATTCCGACTTGAAGGCCACGCATAGACGTGTTGACTCGGGCGGGGTTCGGTCGACTGGGAACAGGTGAATGGTATGGGAGGCCGGGCAACGGCGGGGCAAAGCGCTTCTTGATAAGATGTGTCACAGTGGCGAACTCCTGGAGAACGAGTGAATAGGCGGCGGCGACGTGAGCATGTAAATCAACGACTGCTGGCTGGACCGGAGGTACGAACGGTAACGAAAGTGCCGGGCTGTAAGCTGGAGGATAACCTGGAGGAGATGGTCACACATCCCCACGAAAGACCTGGTCCGTTTCAGGTGGTACACTATCCATGATCACAGCGATGCACAGAGCATCCGCCGCACCATTGTGTCCCCGGCGCATGTGTCTCAAATAAATGAGGGGCATGCCCGCCCCCAAGGTTCGGATAGATGCAACCCATGACCGAAGACGAGACGACGGGCAGGAGTACAAGCCCAGGGCCTGATGAATGATGAGACTTGAGTCGCCATACACGTGACACATTCCGATGGGGAATGAGGACTTGAGCCATCGTAAACAAGCTAGAAGACCCCAGGCCTCCATGACATTGTTCGTTTGAGCCTGATCGAACGTTCGCGCTTCCCACTGAAGATGGCGACGCGACGTCGACCAAATGCACCACGCGTAGGCACTGCAACCAGAGGACATCCGATGACCACCATCGAATACGGCAACTCAACTGGCCCTGCAGATCCGATCACTGGCGTCCCGGTTGCAGGATAATGTGTCGAACCAGTTGTCGCAGAAGGCAGGGCGCGAGGCGCACGAGGTGCAGATGGACACGCATACGACGCAGTGATAGGCACTAATGGCATCGCAGCTTGTGCGCCAGGCGCCAGGGGTGCCGATGGACACGCATACGACGCAGTGTCAGACGCTGAAGGCACTTCAGCTTGTGCGCCAGGCGCAAGGAGTGCCGACGAACACGCATACGCCGCAGTGTCAGATACTGATGGCATCACAGCAGGAGAGTCAGGCGAGGGTGGGGCCGCTGGCCACGCGTACGACGCAGGGGCTGACACCGACAGCATAGCAACGTGGGCGCCAAGCGCGAGTGATGTCGCTGGGCAATCAAACGACGCAGTGGTAGACACCGAAGGCACCGTAGCCTGACCACCAGGTGGAGGTGGTGTCGCTGGATACACGTACGACACAATTTCAGACACCGTAGGCGCCGTCGCTTGAACGTCATGTGAAGGCGGCGTTGCTGGATATGCGGACAACGCAGTGTCGGACACTGGATGCGATGTTGCGTGGGGCTCAGTGTTAGCGTCTGACGCAAAGGGTAACACGGAAGGAAGATCAAACACCATAGTCGTATTAGTGCGAATACGTAAAGATGCCTGGCATCCTTCCCAGTCCCATCACTCGCGTTGTGGATGGCCTTCTTTGAGGGCACCATGGTGAAATGTAACCCACTGAAAAACGTCCGGTGGAAGCTGGCGGAGCACATGTGTATGGCGGCACCGCGGGAACGAACAGTCCGATGCCGCCTGGAAACGGACGCACACTTGAGTGCCATTAGCCTGTCGGATCTGTGCTCGTGTCGCTTGCGGGATCACCGTAGACCCAGCGGTGCGCCTGGCGCTTTGGACCCGGGAATTGCCCGCGCGGCGTCGCTGTTGTTGATCAGTCCCAGTACAGCGACTGTCGAAACGAAAAGGGTTGGGCCATTGAAAAAGGAGCGGAAAACGGCGTTGTGAAGCGCCTGGTACACGTATCGTTGATGCTCGGGAGAGTCATGGCTGAGCACTCGGAGTGCACGAGTGCTTAAATCGCGACGGATATCCGTGAAAAGTTCGCTAAACGCTGCCTGGTATAAGTTGCACCACGCGTGCACAACTTGCGGTGGGGCGCGGGGTGTCACATTATGAACAGCATCACCGTGAACGGTACGGTAAACCGCCACCAGATCGACCGGGTACCAAAGCGCTGCCACCTCTTGAATGACATGGAGGACATGATGGAGTTGGTCCGCCCGGCGGATCTGAAGGGGAGGTCCAGGCTCGGGGCCAACCCATTGCGAGTCGTCATGAATGACCGCGCGGTCCTGCTAGAACGTCTCAGGATCCTCTGAGGACAGGAAGTGGTCGATAGGGCGACTGCCAAAGTTAACAGCAAACAGCATCTTGGTAGTGACTTTCGACACTCGGTATCGATTTCGAAAACACTCCCGTTGGAGACTGGAGTCGACCTGGTCGTGCATCGACATATCAAGAAATCGGAAGAATTAATCCGTACCTTGGGAGGACTGGTCGAAAGGAGGCCCAACGCGCACAATGCTGTGCACTGTAGCCTCATTCTCTGATGGACGAAAGAGGCTGTTACCAGCCGGTCGATATCCCAGGGGCGAGCGGCCGCGAGAACGTGAGCGGCGAACGCGTGGACGTGAGCGAGAGCACCGGCCTCTCAGAGAAGACTGAGAGCGCCGACGCTGAACACGACCAGGAGGAGATCGGCTTCAGACCAGCGTCGGACAACAGGAGGCGACCGGGAACGAGAGTAGGCACGCATGGCGTGCCTATGGTGACGAGGAGGCAACCGGAATGGCGACGGCGTGATGAACGCCAATGCGATCGGCCACGACCAGGTGGCACATCAGGCCGACCATGTGCTACCAGGTATCCGCGCGTAGATCTCGGAGAATAGCCCCGTTGGTGGTCAGAATGAGTCGGAGGCGGCGCTGTCGGGCCCATGACCGGTGCGGCATGGGCTGGAGTTGGCTCACTGTTCAGAAGAACAGGTGCCTGGCGCTGACTGCACACCAACTCGGTCAATTGCGTCATTCTCTTCATCAAAGCCTGCGTTGATGCTTGGGAGACACGTCGATGTTTAAGCAGCATCGTCAATAGTCGATCAGTAGCCGGGGTTGTCGCTGGTAGCTGCGTGCCAGGCACTATACCAGTGGAGGAATCTTGAATGGGTCCAGGACCCGAGACCAACGACGACGAAGCTATGGGGATAGATCCCGTAGTTGGCGTGACCTGAATCGCCCGAGTCGGAGGTACGAATAGGTCCGACGGTGTCAGGCGCGTGTCTTCATCCTCGAGGAGGGGGAGATCGGGTTCGATGTCAGTATCGGTTGGGACATCGTCCATGCTCGGCACGGCCGTAATGCTAACTACATACCCGACTGGGGTTTGCTTAGTCTTCTCCCCTCGAGGGGTCACGTAGGCTGCGGCCTTGGAGCTCAAGTCGATCGTAAGAAAGGGAATGCCGTCGCCCGGCGAGACCGAATCGTCTGCACATCAGATGTGCCGGCAAAAGAGAGGGCGGGCCAGGTCCGATCAAAATTGGGAGGCGTCGGTGAGACAGGAAAGCCGTGGTAATAGCCAAGCATAAACTCCACTGCAGAGATATGGTGCGTGCGGGCGTCGACTAGCGGGATCGCGACCACGAGGGGTGAGGGGTCATCAGCGAACCGGCGAATCGCCACACGACGAAGATACCCGTAGCCAGGCTCCAATAACAAATCGATGTCATCCACCAAGGATAAGCTCTTCACGGGGTAGTAAGACACCACTTGGCCACATAGAAGGACGTCAGCCGTCTCCCGAACACACTTGGTGTCACACCATGGCGTGGCCACAAAATAGGTGCTAAAGCAAACGTAGCGGAATAGTGACAATAGCGGGCGCTCGTCTAGCTCGGATGACAAATCTCGGTGAGTGGCAGTCAGGCGCCAGAAAGGGATCCAGTATGGCACGCCAACATGCTCCCGCAGGGCCGAAGGTAGGTCCTCGCAACGTTGGTCGTGGCGCATGATCGTCAGTGTGGCCTGCCAGGCAGGTCGACGCGTGCCATCGTCCTCGGCGATGAACGGTCCAGTGTCCGTAGGCTTGAGAGTCTTCGGTTCACGGCCCAGGGCCGCGTACACCGGTCCATCCCATGGGCCATCTAGCTCGTCTGGTGCTTCGAACCGCACAGTGCTACCACGGAGCGCTGACGCTTGTGTGACGCTTCGCGGCTGGTTCTGGCTTGGAGGGATGGACTGGGGAACGCCGGACATCATCTTCTGGCAGCCAGGGTGCGTCCTCGTGGAGCAGTGTACTCCGTTGGTGCTGGTGCTCTGAGCTTGGGCGCGCTGGAGCTCTGAGCTCTGGTGTGTCAAACGGTGAATGACCGGGAGGATTCTTCGCTCTCTTCCGGTTTGGACACCCACGGTTCAGACCGGCTCCGTTCGTATTTAACCGAACACAGAGTTGTAAAAATTGATTTTTTTTATCATTTTGATTGATGGTGATAAAATGTTTCTCCAAACCCACAATAAATTTGGCAGCCTTGCATCAAAAAATGTCATTTTTGGTTCTCACGGTTCGCATGTTTTGCATGTTTCACGAGCCAATAGGATTCCTGTAATTTTTACGTGCAAAGCTGCACAGACCCTCAAACTGAGAGTCGGTACGGTGGCCACCCTGCAATGCTTGTTTTCTACCCATCTGCAGGTTAGCCTTCAGAACCACTAATAGTGGTTGTATGGAAATATATTAGTGGTTGTTGTATGGAAATATATTAGAGGTTCTCAGGTTAGCAGGTTAGCAGGTTGCAGGTTGTACTGCCCAATCAGATTCGCGGAACGCTGACAGAAGGCTAACCTGCAGATGGGTAGAAAACAAGCATTGCAGGGTGGCCACCATACCGACTCTCAGTTTGCAGGGTCTGTGCAGCTTTGCACGTAAAAATTACAGGAATCCTATTGGCTCGTGAAACATGCAAAACATGCGAACCGCTATTTAAGATGATCGAAAGCTCTGACACCCGTATGTGTCCGGCGCATTTATTAAAAACAATCGTTGTTTTGATAACTGTATTATTAGCCAGCCACGAGTGCTAGTAGTTTTTAGTTTCGACACAGCGAGAACATGCCTAAGGTGAAGGAGTCATCTGGGCGGTTGCTGCAATCAACATTATTGTCACCGCTGTCGTCTCCTGGATCTTCACTGCCCAGTGTCTACTCACCGGGATCGGCAATATGTGATAAGCGTCAAACTCAGCAAAGGAGGAAGATAACGCAAAAATCCAAACTCCAGTCAACGAATTGTGAAGAGATAAACCAAGATGAATGCAATACCGAACACATTGCTAGCTCGAAAGGAGATGATAACAGCGCGTGGCCAGTTCTTGTGGCTGTGCGATGTCGGCCGCGAAAACGTCAACGAGTTAAGGGTCGGTTTGCTGCTGTCCACGATGAGGAGGATGAGGAGATACGGCGTTCTGGAATGCGAGATGCTAGCGACGTCAGTAATAGCAGTGACGAAAGGGGAAGCCACAGCGTTCAGCGGGGCGTTTTCGAGTACCCCGCTTCAAGAGACTATGACTACGCTGCAACCTACGATGCGAAGATACCACCGCCGCGTACGCAGCGTCCGCGCCGTCTGTATGTGCAAGCTCCTACCACTGGAAATACCTCGGGTCGAAGAAGCTTTGACTTCGATTTTATTTTACCGCCGTGGGCGACACAATGTGAAGTGTACGACAAGTGCGTACGGACACAAATTGACCGTGTTTTAAAGTCACAGCAGCAAGGACAAGTGCAGCACGCTACGATTGTTGCGTATGGCCAAACTGGCACTGGTAAAACTTACACTATGGGCATGCTGAGCGATTTTACACACGACAAGAAGCAGGGATTAATACCACGAGCAATATCTCAAGTTTTGGAGTTTGCTGGTAACATGGAGGGCGAAGAAGAGGAGCGTAAAACGATAGTCACATTGTCATTTCTACAGATTTACCTGGAGACGATTCAAGACCTTTTGGCTCTACCCGGATCCACTCGGGGAAAGCGAAACGCTCGACATGGTGCGTATCTACCAGTGCGTCAGGGGCATGATGGAGCATTCTACGTCGCCGATCTGAATGAGTACGAAATCTCGTCAATAGAAGACGCGCACGCACTACTGGAGCTTGCGATGCGTAACCGAGTTTTGGCTGCGACTGCCAAGAACAAAACTTCGTCACGTAGTCATACACTGCTCACCATTTCGATAAAGCGCCGTCGAGGTAATAGTAAAAGCAGATATTCCTCCAGCGAAGATGAAGACGACGAAACCAGCAGTGTTAACGAAGAAGGTGAACTCAAGCAAGCTTCAACAATTTCGTTCGTGGACTTGGCTGGTTCTGAGCGAGTGGATGGAGCGCTGCATTTTCTTCGAGCTACCCGTGCCCGACAGGAGCAGCGAATCCGGGAAGCGAAGTTCATTAATCGCTCACTGAGTGCGTTGGGGGGTGTAATCGCAAGTCTGGCGCAGCCGAAACCTGGTGCTACCAGGTCGACTTCTGCAAATGTTTTGGCCCGAAACCCTTGCTTACAAGATAAACTGCAGCATCCAGTAGGGAACGAGCAAGGGCAACCGCATATCCGTTTTCGTGACTCACAGCTTACAAAGCTACTCCAAGGCAGACTTATGGGAGGCCGTGGACGGCTACTCCTGATCGCGACAGTGGATGATCAACCGAAAAATCTTTCGGAGACGCTATCGACTTTGAAGTTTGCATCGCAATGCCGTCGAGTGGAGCTCCAACCAGGACTGAAACTTTGTGGGGACAGGAACAATCGATTGCGACGTCAAAAGGCTTTGCTGGATCAAGTTTTCAATGATATGAGGATGATGCACCAGAACCGGGAGGCAGCGTTGCATGTAAGTGATGATTTTGAGCTGCTATGTTCGGAGATTTAATTACTTATTTGCTTAATATGCAGACCGAGTACCAAGCACGAATCGAAGCTCTAGAACGTGAGCTAGAAACTGTTAGAGCTACGGCTCAGTCATCGCTATGTTCAAAACCAGATGATGTAGCACCCACACATCTTGCATCCTACACGGCACTCTGCTCACTAGTGGATGCTGTTTGCTCCACTGGCGATAGTGAAAATCATTGCAGAGAAACCAAGCACCCGAAAGCCATCGATTTCCCGAGCGAGAAGGATATGCTCGAGTATATTACTGGACTTTACAACCGATTGAAGGAAGCACTAGTAGCACAGCAACCGGAACAACTCCCTCCCGGACAATTAGTACATGTGAATCCAGCCATTAATGTCCCAACACTGCAGCCTGCCACTCGTGACCAAAATCACGATGCAGACAAACTAACAGTTCCCCGTGAGCCACTTCGAGCATCGAATCTACCTGCCGGTTCGACTAGAACAAGCAGCATTCAGTTGTCGCCCGGGCAGGAGGCCGAGTTCCGTGCTGTGGCCCGCCATCTTACAGCCACTCGAGCTTTGGACTCGTTCGTTGTGAGCTCATCTGACGAGGATGAGTAGGCAAGTTAAGAAAACACTTTTCAAGCAAGCTAGGTCGGCTCATCTCGTTAATATTCTTGTATTGTAGTCCCTCTTTGCATGCATGTTTTGCTCGAGGCACAAAGGTGACGCCGCGGAGTCGACCTGAAAGTCACGCCTCCTTTTTTTATTACACGGACGTGCGCGACGCGATGAGCGTCAAGGCAGCAGCTCGCGGGATCCGCAGCGAGTTTTGTAAATTGGTGAGGCATTGTTCGTGCAAATAGTCGCGAAGTAGCGTCTTGAGTGAGCGGCAGGCGAACTGGTAGAGTTTCTGGTAGCTCTCGGGCTGCATCGTGAGCTGTTCGGGTGACACGTGGAACTCCTGTAGGCAGAGATCGTGCCACAGCGTGTCGTCGTTGCTCAGGTGGCACCAAGAGCGGCACACACTGCGCGCTGAGCAGAGTGACGGGCCGTCCAGGAAGCTCAACACGACGTGGATGTTCTCGTCGCATGTGAAGTCCAATAGGCTTAACGGCCGTTTGGGCTCGGTCAGCGGGGCGTCACAAGGGCACAACGAGCGTAGCCACTCCGCCACAGCGCGTGCTTCGGGCGACAGGGCGCCACCCACAGGGGCGACCAATGGGTGGAGGATAATTGCGCGAGAGGTAGGGAGGCTCATGGCCTGGAGAAGAAGGTGAAAGAAGAGCTACTTGAGGGATGCAACGGATGTCGAAGTTGCGATGATGCCGATTCAAGACTGATTACGTTCGTGTGCGTTACATCAAAGTTCGGGTCGCGACACCAATTACACACAGCCCACGGGTTTCAAATGCAGATTTAGAAGCCCGCGGGTCTACGTGTGCTTTGAATTTTAAACTGGTCCAATTGAGCTCCAGGGTATTATTCCACAGCTTCGATGGCGGTTATGTCGCCGCAGCCTGCGGGCCCTTTCCTGTCCCCCACACGCGGCAACGCCCTCAAGAAGCGCTCCATGACGTCTCCATCAGCTGTGGGCGATAAGCCCCCCAAGACCCCCGGCAGCTCATCCACCGTCGGCCGTAAGCGCAAGAGTCCCAGCACGCAGCCAAGCAGCAATGCTACTACACCCGCCTCCAATAAGAAGAGGACGCGGCTGTCTATTGGCACGCCCGGCAAAGTGATGCCATTGGCCGACGTCCGTGAGCGAGAAGTGGAGCGAACGTTCACGGAGCATGAGGTATCCGAAGTGTACAAGGCAATCCGTAAGCAGACTGGAAGTCTTGGTGGTAATGCGGCTGGTGGAGCCATCTACGGAGAGATCACCCAAGCGTCGTTCCAAAGGGTAGTTGACTATATGAAGGAGAACTGCGAACTCTCCAAGACCAGCCGCTTCATTGATGTGGGCTCGGGACTGGGTAAGCCAAACTTCCACGTAGCTGTGGACCCTGGTGTGCAGGTCTCGTACGGCATCGAGCTGGAAGAGCTACGATGGCATTTATCGCTGCACAACCTACGCAACGTCTTGTCGCTGGACTCGCAACGCAAGAAGCCTCTTGCGACGGTATTCACCGCGGGGGATATCACACACGCCCACTCGTTCGAACCCTTCTCGCATGTGTATAGTTTTGATGTGGGATTCCCGCCCGATGTGATGGACAAGATGGCCGATATGTTCAACCGCAGCTCAGCCAAGTACTTTGCCAGTTTCCATGCGCCGCGGAAGGTGGTGGACATGTATGGGTTTTCAGTGGAGAATATCGGACGAGTGGCGACGTCGATGGCAGGATCAAGTGAGGGACACCAGTGCTACTTCTATCGGCGTGTGGCGTCGACCGATGAGGAGAGTGAATCGGAGAACGAGCAGGTGACGGTGAAGATGTCGCCTCCAAACAATAGTACGAATGGCCCGCCGATGGCTGTGGATCCTCTCTTTAGTAAGGGTATCGAACTGCTTAAGGGCGGTAGTGATGGCATGGTCGAGTGGATCGCCGACTTCTTCGGTCAAGCCAATGCAGGACGCACCCGTAGACAAAAGCGAGAGTTGCGTGAGCGCTCAATGGACTCTTACTACCCCACTGTCAAGTCACATGTAACTGCGGGTCGGAAAAGCAACAGAAAGATGCCGAAGGCGACCAAGCGCAAGATTAACCTTCGTGTCTAATGCCTGCTCTATTGTTCAAAGGAAATTGCTACAGTAAGTACAAGCTATGTAGTTATGGGGGAACACAAAACAGATCTATAGGAGTACATGCATTTTTTTTTACGCTCTGTTAGCCTTCTACTGCTGTGTTTCCTTGCTGCTCTACTCTGTTGCTCGGCTTGCTTTAACGGATTCAACGAAGAGTTTCTTCTGCAATGGGGTGAAGATGTCGCCGCCTGCGTGGATGCAGGAGATTAAATAGGTCACATCCTTGCTCTCGAAGCGCTCCTCCTGACGGAACTGGTCCAGCTCGTCGCCAAACGCAGAGGTGAATTCCTCCATGTACAGCTGTCGGAACTCGTTCTGCATTGCGACGTCTCCTGCCGTAACCGACTCGCTGGCCAGGTGCTGCTGGAGGTCGTGCTCAGCCGACGCCAGCAGCTCGTGGCTGGCACGCGCCGTCTTTCGTACAATGCCTAGACGCGCGTACTTCTTGGCGGCGTCTGCGGCCTCGTCGCTCGCCACCACGAGATCCTGCAGCAGCAGTGTGGTGGCCTCGTCCTCCTGTTCATCCCCCTCACTCTCTATATCTTCATCCTCGTCGTCGTTGCCATTCTGACTGTGATCGTACGCATTCTTCAGCGTTTTCTGCAGTTTGGAGAGCGTTGCAGTCGCCTCCAAACTCTTAGCGATGAGCTCCGCACAACGCACACACTTGTCGGTAGCGTCATTAAGCAATTTCTGTCTCTGTTGGTCGTTCTCGGCTTCAGTAGCAGCCGCTGAAGCGTCCTCCACTCGAGCACATATTCCACTAGAAGATTTGAATGCGTCTTCACCCAGCGCTGCGATCAGGCGGTCATAGCGCGCTGTAAGAGCTGCTTTAGCGTCCATGGAGTTTGAGTGGCTGGCCGATATAATGAGTCAATACAGTCGTTAAAACGGGGAAACTCGTTATTTCTCAATGTTCTTAAATAGAGGTTTGATTATTGCATGAAAATTGACAAAAATGCACTTGTTTTGCTTTGATACAGTCCGCCAGACCAGGTCAACCAAGTCTTTGGTTCTAGAAGCAGCTTTACCACCCACTTGCACTTCTCACTTATCAAGTTGCTACAGCCGACCAAAGCTGTTCGTCTCGACGCTTTCGCTGAGACACGACTTCATCTCCAAGCGGCGTTAAAGTGGTGGCTTCAGTCTAGAATTTGCTGGCTAAAGCACAGTTAGCAGGAGAAGAATTTTGACGCATCCTTCTGCCAGTCGATGGATACGGTCACTCTGAGTTTGCCGAGCATGTCGTTGGAGCTCACGAGATTCGCGAACCGTGCGGGTCTCGCAACGTCGGACCTGTGGACATGGCTACGCTTGCGGCTTGGCATCATCACTCGCGTTGGCGCCAAGGCAGCGCATAAGACGTCGCGTCTGGCTGCCGATGTGCGTGGCCATGTCGAAGAGCAAAACCCGTACGCAGTGGGTGGTGTAGCCACACTGGTGGCCGTTGCCGTGGTGCTTGGCGTGCTGTTCATATGGGTTGCGTCTCGCCAGGTGCGGCCGCGTAAGACGCAGCCCAAGCTCGAGAAGCCTCCGTCGCCCACGACCAAACGCCTGCGTCACAACTCAAGACATTCAAAGTCTTTCTCCGACCTGCTGCAAGCTGAGCGCGAGCGCATGCAGGAGAACCGTCAATTAGAACTAGAAGACCATATCACGTTCCCTAAGGAGCTGCGTCAGAACTGCGGGCCAGAGAACCTCAAGTTTATTTACGATACATTGTCCAAGGTCTTCTCCTTCCTACGCGGCGAGTTCGTCGAGCCTCTAGCACGAGATATGCGCATTTTACGCTTCTCCAAAGGCGAGACTATCTTCGAGAAGGGAGAAAATGACGGCTCCATCCTCATGATCGTTAATGGCTCAGCGTCGCTTACAATCTACGGCGACGGTGAAGACCAGCGCTTCTCCAAGCTACTAGGACGCGGTGACACACTCACGTCATCGCTGCCATTGCTCACTGTGCTTGTGGATGAGCTACAAGACGGAGAATGCAGCTATCAAGTGAAGAAAGTATGCGGTAATTTATCTGCACGAGCCGAAGAAAACGGCACGCGGGTGTTTAAAATTCCGACGTTATCGATCAAAAAGGTGCTGGAAAAATACCCAGAAGCTTTTTACCGCCTGTCACAGGCTGCTCTTATCCAAGTGGAGAAGATAACATCCAAGTCCTTGATTGATCACTTTGGATTATCGTCCAATGTCATCAACGCTAGTCCACTCGTACACCCGTCGCTATTGGGAGAAGAAGACGCTGAGAACCCTTCGGTAAAGGAGATTGTGGACAGCGTAGCAGACGCCATCGGATTGTTCGACTCTGAGCTGCGGTCAACTCTCGCCAGTTGTGCGAAGATCATCAAGCGCACAAAGAAGCAGACGATGCGTGAGGCTGGCGATTGTACGAGTGCATTGGGTGTACATATTGTACTGGACGGATCTGTTAGTGTCCAGGTGGCTACAAGTCCACAGAAGTATGCAGAGCTGTACAAGGCAACAAAAGGCTGTGAAGTGGGCATCGCGACGTGCTTTGTTGGGTCTCACTACGTCGGCACGCGTAATATTTGCCTCGAAGATACGACGCTGCTGTGGATTCCTGATGCGCTCTTCTGTAGTCTATTACAGATCAATCCTGTGGCTGTGAAATGCACACGACACTTGCTGGAACAGTACTCGGAGCTGGTGTGTGTGTCCGATACATCGTTCGATTGGCTACATCTCCACAGTGGCGAGAGTCTGTTCGATCGTGGAGATCTGTGCGATTCAGTGTTCACGGTTATTAGCGGTCGACTTCGCGCAGTTCAAGTGCATTCACATCGCGGCAAGGAGGTGGAAACAAGTAACGAACTCGTGCGTGGAGCCACTTTGGGTGCGATGGATATGCTGTCAGCAGGACCGAGTAATTCGTCGGTGTTCGCGATCCGTGACTCGCAGATCTCGCAGATGTCCCGTAATGTGTTTGACTATGTGGTGAGCAAGTATCCGTCCGTGTTGATTCATTTCACGAAGAACTTGGCACGTCGATTGCCGACTCCTCGTGTGGACTCGTTGAAGGCGGATGTGACTGGTGTAAAGTCCCGAAGTAATTATCTGCTATCTCTTGGCTCGAGCTCGACTACTACCGATGGACAGAAGGCAGGCAGCAATCTACCGCTGGGTACGATCGCCGTTCTATCCCTTACGAAGATGACAAAAATCCAGACATTCTGCTCGCACTTGGAGATGTCACTGAAGACTTTAGCTGAGGTAGAAACGGTGTCATCGCAGAAGGCCAAGGCGTTTCTGGGTGAACAGTGGATCAGTAATTCCCGAGTGGCCAGAGCGAATCTTACGACTTGGATGGGTGATATTGAGAGCTCCAACGAGTTGGTAATCTACGAGGCAGACCAGCAATTGACGGCCTGGACCAAGCTGTGTCTACGTCAAGCAGATCACATCTTACTGCTCTGCTCTGACACCCACCCACAGCAGGCGTTCGTGAGCGATATGGTGTCAATTCTGGAGGATGCGTGGGACAAAAGAGACGCCGAGATCAGCGTCGTTCGTATTCGTGAAAAGGACTGGACGTTGACTGCTATCGAAGCTGCTGCGCAATTGGAGGCGAAAGGATCCTCTCGTTCTTACACGTTGAAGAAGAGACTGAGACTGCAAATGGACAGTCCATTGTTGCCACGTTTCATCCTTCCGATGGAGAAGTACGAGTGGATCAGTGGGTTCCACAATGTCCAAGTTCCGTTCGAGGAACATCGCTCAGATTTTATGCGTCTGAGTCGTCGAATCACCGGTAATGCTGTCGGTTTAGTACTTGGTGGTGGCGGAGCGAGAGGTCTGGCACACATTGGTGTTCTACGCGCACTTCAGGAGTGTGGTATCCACGTTGATGTTGTTGGAGGCACCAGTATCGGTGCGTTTATCGGTGGGATATACGCGATGCATCCGAACAACTTAGACCTCGTGGAGTCGAAGGTTCAGCAGTTATCAGCTGGTCTCAGCAGCATCTTCGAGAAGCTACGAGACCTTACACTGCCGATTTCTTCCTTCTTCAATGGCACGCGCTTCAACCGAAGTATCCGCGCGCTCTTCTACGACCTGTCGATTGAGGATCTGATGCTCAACTACTTCTGTGTGTCCACAGATATCGCCAAGTCACGGATGAGCGTACACCGCAGTGGACCGGCGTGGAAATACGTCCGTGCGTCGATGAGTCTGCAAGGGTATTTCCCTCCGATCTCAGAGAACGGTTCATTGCTGCTGGACGGAGGATACATGAACAACCTTCCTGCTGATGTCATGAAGGAAGAAGGAGGTATCAAGTACATTTTCGCTGTGGATGTGGCCAGCGAGTCTTGCACTGATTGGTACGATTACGGTAGTGCATTGTCGGGCTGGTGGTTGCTTTGGAACAAGCTCAATCCGTTCGCCAAGACTGTGGCTGTTCCGTCGATGGGCGACGTGTCTGCAGCGTTGGCGTACGTGTCGTCGGAGCAGCACAAAGACCGCATCAAGGAAGAGTGCGTTGACTTGTACTTGCGTCCTCCAGTCAAGGACTATGGAACTCTAGAGTTTAACAAGAAGGATGAGATTATCGAGGTTGGCTACAAGTACGCCCTGCCCCGTGTTAAGGCCTGGATAGCGCGAGTACTGGACGCCGAACCTGACGCCGATATCAAGCAGACGACGCCGCCTGAGACGCCTGCGTCGACTCCATCCAAGCTCAGCATCACTACTAAGACGGCGTAGTCATTTGCACTCGTTCTGCAAAAATGAGAGGTATAAGCTGACACAAAGAGTAAATAAAGCTGGCGCTTTGGACGCCAAGTTTTGAGTGAATACGTTAAGTCTATCGCTTTTTTTTTGCCTAAGTCGAGGAGAACGAGACCTCGGAGATACGTGGCATGTTGTCAACGCTGTGTGACTTGACCATTGACAACACGTTGTCCCTAGCCGTTCGCAAGAATAACATGGCGAGGAACGAGAATTGGGTAAAGAGAATTGCGAACTCGGCTTCGTCCACCGACCACGCGTTGTTTTGCTTCTCTTCTTGTTCGTCGATGTACTTGAAAAAGACCTCGACGAGTGGCTCCGGGCATTCCAGCATTGTGAATGCGACGGCGAAGTGATCGCGCGTAAGGGCGGCTGTGTCTTCGTTTGGAGCACTCTTCTGTTCGTGTGCGTACATTTTCTGCATTGCCGAGAAAACCATCGCTGCGAAGGACTCGTGGTGGCTCCGTAGTGCACGAACACCAGCACAGAAATCGCTCGCACTGATGAAGCCGTCGTGATCTTGATCCAAAAACTGTACGAAGGACTTCTCGGCGATAAAGGGCGACAAGCCAAGCCCCTTTGCTATCACATGTGCTCCATCCAACGGAATGCGGTTGTGGCCTTCGACACAAAGCTGTCGGATCATCATCTCGACGGTCTTTTCGTCCACAAGCATTTGGAAATCAGCTTCGTTGTCGTCAAGAAGCAGCGAAGCCATGAACGTCCCCATATTCTGGGACTTGCGGTCGATATTGAACCGCTGTAGCTTCGTCATCATACTGGCACTGAGGTCACGATCTTCCGCGCGGTCACCTCGGCTGGACACGTCTCGTGTGACCCACGGGTGTGTTAACACCTCGTCTATTGTGATACGGTCTTGGACTCGCACTTCAAGCATGCGCGCCACTAGCTCCTTCGCCGACCCAGAGACGTTTGCCCAGTCTCGCGGGTCAAAGGTGAAGTCTCCTCTAGCGATCTTAAGTAGGATCTCCACCTCAGAGTCGCCAAAGAAAGGAGGATATCCAACCAGTAAGATGAAGAGAATGACGCCGGCACTAAACACGTCGGCAGCCTCGCTGTACACGTGAGATGAGATGACCTCAGGAGCCATGTATCCGATGGTACCAGCCATGGTCTTACCTTGATCCAGTGGGTTCTGCTTGCCGTTGATCATCCGTGCAAGGCCAAAGTCCGTGAGTAGTATCTTGGAGTCTGGATCTTCAGATGAGAACAAAATGTTCTCTGGTTTGATGTCCAGATGAAGAATGTTGTGTGCGTGCAGGGCCTGTAGCGCCGACACCAGTTGCCGCATGATGTCGGCAGCGTCGGTTTCTGAGTACTTGCCACGCTGCACGATCCGGTCGTACAGTTCTCCGCCCGTACACATTTCTTGGATAATGTAAACCTTCTGGTGCTCTTCATAAACCTTGTGGATCTTGATGAGGTTGGGGTGTCTGATGTTGTTCGTGATGTTGCGTAGGATCTCAACCTCTGCCACCACTTGCTCGCGGTTTCGGAACTTGGCTACGTCCAAAACTTTGACTGCGTACACTGTACCATCACGTTCGTCCTCCAGTTTCTGTACGACGCCGTTGCCTCCTACACCCAGCACGGCTCCGAGCTTGTAGTGCCGTAGCCACACTAAAATATCGATACAGTCCGACAGAGCCACAAGCCAGCGCCGCTTAGTGGCGGCATCTCTGGCTCGAAGCTTCCAGGGCTTCTCGTCCAGCGCTGGTGTAATACTAAGTGTGGTATCGTCCACATCCTCCAGCGCTGCATCAGCCGTGAGCATCACCTTCCTCTTGGGCTTCATATTCCTCCTGGTGCCGCTAGCAGTGGCCGTTGTGGCGCTGAAAGCCCCCGAGTCTTCATAGTAGGCGAGCTGACGTCCGTCCAGCTCCACGTAGCGCAATTTCCACTTCTTACGCCATCGAAAGCCGCGCTTCTCGAGTGAACCGGAGACTACGGGCGCCTTGACCCAAAGCTCCTGGCCTCCGTGTCTCTCTGTGATGGTGTGGGGCAGTGATAGCCGCCGTGAGCCACTGCTGGAAGATGAACTGTTGTCAGTTAAGTGGCGAGTGGGTCTCCTGTCATCGGGTGTGACTGAGAATCTTGGGACGCTGTCGGATGAGCGTTTGCTGCGTCGAAAGAGGCTGCATCGTGGACTGGAGGCGTGAAGCGGAGACTCGCCCAGTGTGAGGCCGCTTGAGTTGCTCAGCTCCTTTTCCATCGAGTCTTGTGGCTGGTGGTGCCGCATCGACGATGTGGCGGTTGTTGGTCTCAATTGATGCAAATGTTACTGCTGCTGTTGCTTGGGTGGCTCGTAAGCGGGGAATTGTAGAATGACCAGGTGGAGTTCATCGTGAACCTCTGTTTATCCACCTTTTCTGCACAGCCGTCATTCCGTCGCAAGGGGCGACAGATATCTGGCTGTTGATGCCGGATGGGCATGGGCGTGATCTTCGTACGTAGGATATTTGGCGTTTTTCCTACTGTACTACATGCAATGACTTTTAGCTTAATTTGGACGAGGAAGCTTGATCTACTGACGGATAGTAAAGCTACAGCTACAGTACAGTGCATTAACTGTAAGTGCATTCGAGCATGGAGGTGCTTTTTAATGTTTCCCACGAAATAGACAAGTCTACTTGCAAAAGCTTGATGCTGACGCGCAGGACTCGATTTTACGAGTGACCCATTGCCAGCGAAACGACACCAGCTACGAAAGAGATGAAATACGCGCCAAAACTTTAAATTGGTAACGCAAGCCCAGGTTGCATTTTTCAACAACGTTTGGCATCGCATACCGGTATAGTATTTGAATTAATAACGCTGCGCGTAATCTTCAATTGGCATGAGCTGACCACCGCGTTGTCAGCGATCGATCGCGTGGGGCACTACGCCTCGTTCGTGGCGTCACACACACTGCACAAATTACAGCGCGGGTGATGTCATCGTTGAGTCTTTCAGGTGATATACTATTAAGGTTGCACCAGTATCCGCTAAATGATGTAACATGTTTCGTGAGATCCCATGAATTAACTTCACTTCTAAAATCCGGGCCTTGTGTTATTGCTCTCCCACTGACCATGGCTACAATGCTGGTATAAGTAAAGAATCACTCCAGGCAGCATTGAAAACTCAGAGTGAACGGATAGTTCTCCTACAGCGACCGCGTTGCCTCAAAAAGGAAGTGTGCACAATCCAGCCAGCGATTACTTTACGAGTGTAAACATCCGATCCGCGCGGATTGAGACTGCTTATGGCAGGTATCACCTGCCGCAAACACTCTTCACTCAAAGCTCGAAGGTCGGGCTCGGTAGTTGAGCCTCAAACTTTTGGATATCCTCAACTTGAAAAGATAAGCTTATCTAAAGTACCGGTAAGGTCATGGAAACCAATTGTAAAACTTCGCACATCGACGCGTGCGTCAGGGTCCTACAGACCAAACAGTCCGATTTGCACCCCGTCACGGTCCATGCAGCTACATGTACGGCAATCGCTGGCATGACACATCGGAGTCCTTCTTGTCTTCAGTTTACATTGTAGCTCCACCAGCCATTCTCGGCTCGAAACTGAAGTTGTCACGCTGTCGTGCACCGAAATCGGCGTGACAGGTGCGTGTCGGCCACGCGGTTCGACACATATAGAACACTGTCCGTGTCGCTTGGTGCGCATTAATGCGTTTGCTTGCACCTTGGACTTCAACGTGCTTTCTCAGCTTCACGTCACCGATGCCTGACGACACTCGGTCGTGCGCGCGTTAAAATAATAGGATTTACCCGTAACGGGGTCGTAGAATTCCGCTAGACCTTCGTCTACACCGTCACCAGCAGCTTCCGCCGCTGAGATTCGCGGCGTCGCGAAGGCACCAGGCCTCTCCACACTACTCTCGTTGGTCTGCGCGTTATAGTAATAATAACTAGCGCTCTCGGCATCAAAGTATTTGGCCCAACCGGGAAGCCCCACGCCCTCCTCACGCCCAGTCACGAAGCCCATCGGACGAGCGAACACGCTCTCCATCGTCAAGCGGTTGTAGTAGTACGGATACTCGCTCTGCGGGTCAACGTACTTCTCCCAACCGTCTTGGTTCGCACTGGTGGCTGTTGTCGACGGCGAAATACGCGGCGTCGCGTACGTCGCTGGTCTGTCAAACGTGCTTTCCTGCGTCCTAATATTGTAGTAGTAGTGCACGCCCTGCGTCTCATCGAAGTACTTGATCCACTCTGCTGAGGCTGAAGTTTCACCGTTCGATTGTATGATGAATCCTTCTGGTGGGACGTACGAGTTCGCGTCCGTCTCACGATTGTAGAACCACTCTCGCTTGGTATCAGGGTCCACGTATCGTTCCCACGCCCCCTGTACTTCATCAGGACGGCGACGTGGGTGCGTACGGAACCCCCAGCCGTCCATCTCGTCCTGCTCGATCTCTGAAGGCCAACGAGACGGGAACTCCCAGTCCCCGTAGTCCACACGTCGATTGTAGTAGTCGTACAGCGCTCGAAACTCGTGCAGCTTCCGTCGACCACCCGAATGAACACTCGCCCAACACTACATAGATACAGCAGTACAACTTCTGATGAGCAACACCATCACGTTCGATGAATAGATCAACGCGAAGATAATACACTTACCACGCCGCAAAACATTTCGCCGCAGTCCTTGCACTCCATCGTCGCCTCAGTCGCTGTTGAAGATTCTACAAGATCAACAAGTTTTAAGAATTATTTACGAGCACTTTTAACGCATTATTCGTCCGTACCGCAATTTTCACAAAGAGGTTTTGGCAGTAGATCCAGCACATCTTGAGGCCGGCGGAATCGCACTTCGCCAGTGACTCGATTCTGCGTACGTACAGAAAGTGTACGATCAGCAAATGAGCAACACAAAACAAGTGTTTTCATCCCTTACGTAATAGAACTTCTCGCCGTTTTCAGGACGAGTGATCTCTTTCCACCGTTTCTTCTTTTTGAGTTGAGCTTCTCGATATTTCTCTCGTCCTTTCCATCCACGATAATGAGCTTGTACGAGCGTGACGGCGTGGTGTTGGATCTGCACTAACTGCGAGATTTTCTCCATTGCCGTTTGCTTTAATGATCGCGCCTGCAATCGACCGTGACGTCCACGCCAATTCGTCTGCACCATCAACGTCGCATCGACCAGTTTCTGGTGCTGAAAGTCTCTCGCTAGCCGCATCAAATTTACTTGTATCCGAGCTTTCCGCCGTTTCCAAGCCGCTTGAAGCTTCACAGCCGCGTCATTTTCACGTTTCTTCTGTCGTACCATAACGATCACTTGGTTCGCTTGATATTTCTTCTTCGCAAGCCAACTTGTCTGAATTCTAGAGGCGGCACTATTCACTTCCTCTACATACGCTCGCATCGCTCGAAGTTCCTTCTTGGCCTTGTGTCTTCGTACACAATTCTGCAATGTTACAGCCGCTCGTTCCCGTCGAATTTCCTCGATTTTCAATTTTTCACGTTTAATATTCGCTGCTCGACGTGCGATACGAACACGGTAAATGCTCTGCAACTGTCTGGCAGCTTCAAACTCCTCGCGTTCTTTGACCATTTTCGCTGCACGGAGCAGATTCGTTCGCTCTCGTCCTTTCTTGCCTCTCCAGCGTCGCTGGATTCGAATGGCACTACGTTGCAGCTTGTCCTCGTACGCTAGACGACATAAATGTCGACTTTGAAGGCTCTCGCGCAGTCTCTTCTTCCGCCAAGAAGCTTGAATAATTCGAGCAGCACGTAAAATTTCTTCTTGATGACGGATCTCACGTAGACGCTTAGCCTCTCGTTTGGCAAGGAGCCGTCGATATGAGCGTTGAAGTCTAGTGGCAGCCTCTGTCTCCTTGTAGAATTGAAGGCGCAAGATCACAGCGTACTTTCGAGCTTGACGTCCGCGGTAGACGCTCTGTAAGCGTGTGGCTACCCACAAAATCAAACGTTCTTCTCGCTTCTGTTGGGCGATCCGTCGAGCCACACGAGCTCTATACATGCATTGGATATGCACCGCAGCCCGCCAACAATCACCGTACTCCTCGATGAATAGCCAGTCTTCTGCGCGATGACGAGGTGTCATGCCTTTGAACTGGTCGTAGCTACTGTAGACCGCGAACGTCCAGGCCGAAGCCAGCGATTTAATCGAGAACGACCGGATCTTCGGACAACCTGTGAGGTCTAACAGCATTAACTTCGAGCATTTTTCAGCTAGCCATGATAGTCCAGTCGCTGTGATGTTCTCGATGTTTCGAAGCCAAAGACTTCGTAGAGATGTAGCCATTGTAGAGCCTGCAAGTGCCAATAGACCCATGTCCGTGATCCCTGGACAGCCAGACACGTCGAGCTCGCGAAGTAATGGCGAGTATTTACTGACCCATTTGAGCGTCATATCCGATATCTGAGTGCCGCGAAGACGTAGTACATGGAGCTGGTTTGGTGTATTGCGTGACGAATTATATTTTACTGGAGAAAATGGTTGCTGGTGTCGAGTATTACGGTAATTACCAACGAACGCTTGATCTGTCACTTGATCACACCCCGTAACATTAAGCAAAGACAGTTTGCTGCAATGAGTCAGAATTTCACCCACTCCGATACTTGTAACGCGGTAACATGCTGACAGTATCAAAGATGAAAGCTCCGAGCATGAAATGGCTACACAATGTAGAGTTCCATCTGAAATGGCTACACAATTTGACAAGTCCAAATGACGCAACTTGGGGCAACCAGCTACCAACGCGGCAATACCTTGTCGATACACGTCTTCAACACTTGTTCTTTGTGTAGTATGCAAGTCGGAGAGTAACAAAAGGCCCTCTGCATCTAGATAAATCAGTTCTGGACACCCCAAAGACAGACGACGAATTCCTTGGTCCGATACCTTAGCGCAATGCCGAATATTTAGATGTTTGAGCTGAATCATACTTTCACCAATAGCACGTAGCGATAGGTCCGTCAGAGCTGTACAACCTGAAACATCGAGATACGTCAACGCATTGCACCCAGACGCCAGCCAATCCATCCCAACGTCGGTAACCATATCACAACCAGAGAGGATCAGAATCTGTAACACTAGACAATTTTCCGCTAGGGCAAGTAACGAAATGTCGTTGAACTTGTACTGCAGATCAAAGCGCGCTACATCCAATTGCACGAGACTGTTGACGCCTCCAGAGTTTGCAAGCGCCACCACGCCAGTATCGGATATTTGACGGCAGCCTCGAAGCTTGAGTTGTCGTATTTTTCGGCAATTTTTGCCCAAAGTTAGCAGAACATTGTCAGTCACACTCGCACAGAACGAGAGATCTAGTGACTCGAGTGTGGAGCATGCTCGGAAGACACGCAGAAGCGAGTAGTCTGGAACTCGATTGCAACCGGCGATCGCAAGTGCTGCTCGCAAGAAGAAAAAAAATATGTTAGAGATAAGTCGAGTATAAGCGGCATAAACACACAGTTTTTAACAGCTCACACCGTAATGGGAGTCGCAGCTCTCCGATGCAGCTGAGAGCAGGACTTTGTAGTGCTGCAACGTAGCTGAGATTGAGTGACTCAAGAGTTCGACAGCAGCTCACGATGTGGAGAATGCCGGAGTCTGTCAGCTGTAAGAAACATAACGTTTTTAATTACGTTTGTCAGATTGATGTAACTCTGTATTTACCTTGGATGCTCGCTCCAGATTGAGATGCTTCAGTTCTGGACAAAGCTTGGCAATTAAATGTGCTGTCTTGTCCGTAATCTATCAGCGTACATGAGAACAATTCGTCAGTTCATAGATGAAAAGTTAAGCAGTGTCGCTACGCACTTGATCTGCTCCTGAAAGATTGATCCGAAGAATGATCTGTAGCTTTGGCATTGACGCATTATTGAGAGTCAAAGCAGTTGCAGCGGATGGAAGTAGATCCGCTAGCTGGTTCGATTGCAGCTGGAGACGTGGAGGACTCGCCAATCCGGAAATGCCACAGTTGCGCGATAGTTTCGCCAAACACGCATCGGACGCTACCACAGACCATACCTACCAGAACCAAGACATATTCAGTAATCCAGCGCATAGCTATCATTCGTCTCAAATACACGACACTTACCGACAGGTCTAGCTCTGTGCCAGCCAGCATTTCATCCGGTATCTCTTTGTAGACAAAAGCAGTGGAAAGCTCAGCTACCGTGTGAGGTCTCCACGTCGCGTCAGGTCCTCGTTTCTCAGGAGATATCGAGCGCAAACGTATCCCAGCGTGTGCCTTCCGCGCACGCGCTTTCTTGCTACCCATGACCGCCACAGTCGACAGGTCACAGCTTAAAATATTTACTGAAACTCCATTATGAAAAAAAAACTCGTTTATTCTCCCTACCCATAATAATCGTATCAACAGACCACCATCGAGGATCCCAAAGTAGACAACTATCCTCGGGACAAGGAAATGCTCTCGAACGACGAGTGCCGCTGGATGCTCGTGATGTCCACCCCATGGCTGTCGAACACGGTGCCATCAAGCAGCTCGTCGTCAGCGTCGAAGCGTACCATTCCGAACTCCATCCACTTCATGACCGTCACGTAGGCGATGATGTTCACTAGACTAAGTGCGCCCAGCGTCCAGTACATGTACTCAAAGTGGCCGTCGTTGAGGTTGTTCGTGATGTAGTGCTCGAACAGCAGCGTGAACGTGGACGTGAGATTACTTCCCATGGCAACCATAAACAGATTAATGGCCTGACATGTGCTCTTAAGATACACAGGCACCTCTGTGTAGAACAGCTCGTAGGCTGTCACGTTGATCAGGCATTCGGCCACAGCCGTGAACACATACATCGGTATTGCATACGCCCAGTACGTGTGGTTCATCGGCTCACCGGATCCATTGTTCGGAATGGTCTGAATTGTGCCATTGGCGTCCAGATACGTGATCTCGCCACTGTTTCGTCGAATGATCTCAAAGAATCCGGACCAAATCATCGTCAGCATCGCCACAATTAGCCCCGTAAGCACTTTACCAAAGGCACTAGGTGGTCGTCCGAAGATCTTCCCCCACAGTGGGTACACAAAGCCATCCAACACAGGGATCAGCAGGATGATCGTCAGTGGATCAAAGATTCCAAGACTTGCACCGGGGATCTGCATCGCGTCCACATCACTCTCGCCGTCGGCGCCCACGCGGAGGTCGCACTGCTGCGCGATTGACTGGAAATTGGCATCTAGCTGGTCGTACGCGCACTCCCACATGATCATGAAGGACGCGAAAGGCAGCACTCGAATCACCATCTTGATCTCGTCCACGGTCTCGTCGTTAAACTTGCCGCCGTTCGACGCCTTCGACTTGTCCATATACGCTGTGTTCATCCCGTAGCGGATCCATGCGTACATGCCAAAGGCACAGCAGAGTACAACAATGTACGACAAATACTGTCCGACCGATAGCCAGTCGGACAAAAAAGACGCTAACAAATTGAGTGGAAATGCCGAGCCGAACGCGATCAGGCCGTAGTACAACATCCTGGCCTCGTAACTGAACGCACAATTCCCCAACACGATTGTACATAACTTGGTGAGTGCACTATCTTGCGGTGCGAAATGGACATATCTGGGGGCCCCAAACAGGAATAAGATGTAGGCAAAGACCATCACTCCTCCGCAAATAAAAAAGTTGGCAAAGTAGCCATACTCCTTCGTGATGGCGCCCGTGCCTTCCACACATAATACCGATAGGTAACCGTATGAGAAAATGGCACCCAGATTAATGACGATGTAGAAATAACTGAAGAAATGTTCTTTCTGCGTGACTTCGTTGGGGTCATTGGGGTCGAACTGGTCGGCGCCGAACGTGATGACGTTGGCCTTGATGGCTCCTGTGCCCACAGCCACGCCGGCGAAGAGGCCGATGTGGCACAGAATGTTTGCGACCAAGTGGTTGCCGTGTTCGGGCTCCATAAACGTTGGATAGGCCGAGGCGGTGACGAGGAAGGCGCCCAGAGTGTACCAGACCCCAAAGACCCAGAGCGTCTTGAAGCGGCCCCACTTCTCGTCGGCGATGTAGCCGCCTAGCAGGGGAGACAAGTAACAGATGGACGTCCACGTGCTCTTGAGGGAGTTGGAGCCGACCTGCGACCAGCCGAGCTTGCCCATGAAGTTCTTGAGGCCCTGATTGATACCGTAGTAGCTCACGCGCTCGGCGAACTCGAGGATCAGGATGAAGCTGCACACATGGAGCAGCACGTTCTGGAAGCGGCGGTTGCGCTGCTCCCACGGGCCCTCGATGAAGTACGAGGACGAGGCGCTGGGCGTGCTGCCCTGCTCGTCCAGACTGGACGTCAGCGGCGAGCGCAGCGCCGACTTGGAGTGCGTGGAAGACTGCGAGTCCTGCATACGCGCCTCCGGCGTCGCGGGAGCTGAGGGGGGAGACGACAACGCACACCGACACACTTGGCGAGCGCCGAACTTGTGCTTTGCAGGGACTTTTTAACTCTGGAGGGAGTTTGAAAGAGAGACGGATGTAGAAAAGGGAGAGGAGCACGCGCAGAGAACGTACGACGGTTTGAAAGGCTCTGCAAAACAGAGTGGTGCTGTTATAGCCGAAGTTGAGCTGGAAACAACTTTGTATCGACTCCAGAATTGCTCCTCTGCTCTTAATTCGTATGATTGTGAGACTTGAAAGTTGGACACGTTAAAACAGAGCTGCTTTAAAAAACGCTTTTGGGGATGGGCGACAAGCCCTTTCAACCAATCACTCGCCAAATCGCATACGTAGTAGCCTAAGCTTACCACCTTTGGACTCCAACGCTTGGAGTCATGCCATATCGGCCAGATATTATCCGGTTACAATTCTCAATCAACATCAGTAATACTGTAGTTTCAAACCGTCGAGTACAGGAGCTCGCATTACTTTGCCATGGGTTGCTGTACACGCAGACTTGACGTGTTTTATTTGTCCAAATTGTCGACACTTGTTGTTTGTAAGGAGCGGAGGTTAGGGTCCCAACCGTACCTCGACAAGTATGATGTGGTGCTTTATCCAACACACGCTTCAACCTTGCGAGTAGCAGCACGAAGGAGGCGGCGGATGTGCCCAAGAAGGCTTCTAGCAAGAAGTGGCCTGCAAACCGGCATATTATCGATCGTTGCCTCCCAAGCGTGAACTTGGTGGCAGGTGCATGCGCGCGGACCTCGACAACTTTGAGTCGACCTTGAAGGTCGACTCAGTCACCTTGTGGTATATGTAACTTACACCAGGAATGAACGCTGGCGTGAAGCAACCGTCCGAATTTGACAAGTGATGATTGCGCCGCTGCAGGCGATTCGCTTTAGTTTTGCGCTTCAAGCAGGCCGTTATCATTATTGCGTCGACTATCGACCGAAGTGCAAGTACACGCCGCGACCAGCGAGACGGTCACCTTCTGCCTTCAGCAGCTTCAGACACCTGCTGGAGGCCTGCTGGCTGACAGTCCTGATGTATCGAAAAAGATCAAACTCTCCGTTGTCGGCCAGTGCCTTCCTCCAGGAAGTTCCAGGCTCCAGACTACGTGATGATGATGATACGTTTGGTGGGCGGCCAGAGTAACTTTGTAAAAAGAATCTAGTTGGTCGAATTGCGCTAAAGGCAGCGTTACAGCACGCGCTGACTACTGGTAGTACATGTAGTACCTTATTCGCTGTAACGCGCCTAAGAGTTCCTGGCTGTTTCACAAAGCTGAAGCCTCCGGCGTAATTCGTCCAACGACCGCCGTGCGTAAGACCCGAGCTAATACATGTAGTGCAGTGCGTAAAGATCGCCTTGCAAGTTGCAGTTGATCCAATGTGCTTTTAGTCGATCGTCGAGTCGCGTCATCTGCCACGAGCAGCTTGTCACCTCTTCAATCCATTCACCTCTTCAATCTGATACTGTATCATACAGTGCAGAAATAACTGAGCTCCCCACTTCAGATTCTTCGACGCAGCCAATATGACCGACGTTGGCGAGGGTCTAGTGAGCGCGGCCTTCACTGAGAGTGAGAGCGAAGTGGATGAAGAACAGCAGCAGACGGTCGTGGTCATGGAGGAATTGGAACCGATCTCGGAGGCTGCGCAGGAGACACAGCGGTCCGCTTTACAAGCGACGTTGGGTGTCGCTACGTCCGCTGCGAACTTCGTGTTGTATCCGTACGTTGCAGCGGGTAAAGCGGCCGTCCACGCCACGACGATGGCCGTATCAGCTCCCATTCACCTCACTAACCACGTACGCGCCAGTATCGCACAGTCCTGGACGGGGTCAGAGCAGGAAGACAAAGCTGATCTCTTCGGGGAGCACTCGTGTAGCAGCACAAGCTCCACCAGCAGCGACAACGAACAGCTCATTGAGCTCCTAGAACCTACAGAAGAACACCAAGAGAGCGGTGGTGTCGCTCAGCTGCTCTTCCTTCCTGTACGACTGGTGCACAGCGGCGTGTCAACAGCCGTGGCGATCCCCACTCGGGTCGCTACGTACAGTGGACGGAAGATCTCCGGCGCAGTGTCAACGTCCCATCAGTTGGCAACATCGGCCGTTGTGGCATCTACGGGGATGGTAGCGAGGACAGGGATGCACGTGGCTAGAGGCATCACACACGGTGCAGTGTCCACAGCGTCCACGATCTCTGGAGCTGTAGGGAAGACGGTGAGCTACGTGATCCCTCCGTCAGTCTCCAACGCCGTGTGGCAAGGCATGGACATCACCGGGAACGCGTCTGTGAACGTGCTATCACATGCTATTGCTGTGCCGTCGTATCGGATGCTGCGAGCGCTGGTACCTGCAGTAGAAAAGTGTTTTACCGAGGAAGATGCTGTTGCTGAGACGCGATCTACAGTCAAGATGCTAGTGAAGATTTTGGGACCTCAGAATGCCTTCTACCTACTCAAATGGATCTACGAGACAGTTAACAGCGAGGAAGCACTCGATACTTTCTTGCTGTGTCGAGATATCCTGCACGAGTCGCTGGATGGAGAGAACTATCGCCAAGCCGGAGCATTAGTCAGTACAGCTACAGACTTGACCAAGGCTGTGCATGTGGTGAAGGAAGCGTACAGTGTGCTGCCGTCGCTGGACGAGCTGATAGATGCTGCAGCTCTCGTAGTTGATGTCTCGGACGAGGTGGTTGACGGCGTTGCTCATGCAGTAACGGGAAGAGAAGGAGGCACCTCTCGCTTCGAGTACGTGGACGACAACGACGAGCCGTTGGCGCACGGTCCCGTGGAGCTCACGGACGCGACGTTCGAACGTGAAAGCTGCAGCTCTTCATCGGACGAGGAACTGAACCCCTTTGTCCAGTCCAGCATTTCGATGCTGACGAAAGTCTGCGACAGTGAGGAGGCCTCGTCGCTTTTCAACGCCTTCGGTGATTTTCTGGATGTATTGGTTGACTAAAATGTACAGAAAGACAAGAAAATTTGCCAGAGCTCCAACTGTAACGAACATACTTTGCTATTTATCCAAGAAAGATGTTGTACATTGCCGGTCATTCTCGATAGGTTTCCTGCAGCAGAGTACGAACTCAAAGGTCTACGAGCACGAAATGCCACCAGCTATTTAAGCGTTTCGTGTTCATGCAAGGCGCGTCCTCGAGCCCCCCTACACGCAAAGCTCTGCGTGCCTATGGCAAGGGGGCACGCCGATCTAGCACCCGTCCCTTTGAAGAAAGACGTATACCACGCTATGCTAAGACTGGTGCAGGAGCACCCGAACCAGCTGCGTGGATTCGAAGTGGCCCGTGCAACTTGCCCTGCAAGACGGTCTATCTGGACGACAGACGAGCTTGAGCTACTCGCGCGCGCTTATTTGGACGATGAGGTTCACACTGCGAGAGACACTTTGAACTACGAGGCCCTCCATGCCAAATTCATGGCACTAGGTGGAAATGATTGTCGCAACAACCAAGCAATTCGAGTAGCATTGTGTGCAATGCTTGGTGCGAGCCGGTTCGTCTTGAGCAAGGGCTGTTGAGAGTCTTGGGTGGCTTTGCCTGAGCCGGATCGACACGCGTTAACGATGGAATGCAAGACGTCCTGCCGTGCCATGCTGATGCGTTTCAATGCAAACATCTTCCAATTGCTGGACCAGGCTGGAAGTCATCCGAGTGTTAGTGCTGCTCGTGGGCCAGAAGCTGGGCTTCCACTAGCGCAGGACACTGTTGACAACGAAGACTTGGTTGTTGATCATGGTTGCGAGGAGGGACATCCCGGTACGCAGCACGGCACACGGCATCGACGTTTGCATTTGAAGCGGAGCCTGAAAAGGTGAACACACGTGATGAAGCGGGGCGTGACTCACGCCGTGAGCAGGGTGCTGAGTTGGTGTCGACACAGACAGCGAGAGAGCCGAACGAACAGGAGATTATTATTGTTGATGTTGTTGTTGAGGAGCATCCAAAGGGAGACGGAGGCGGACAACCGCTGGTGCAACGCATTGTGGAGATGGCTTCAAACACGGTCGAGGATATGAATTCTTTCACGATGGACTTGCTACGCAAGCACAGGAAGACCGTGAACAAGGTTTTGGTCCGTGATGCCAGCTCTGCTGTCCAGGAAAGTGAGAGTGATGTCGCTGCTCATTTCGAAAGACTATTTCGGAAACAAGCTGCGGATGCAAAGGAGCTTGCGCAAATGATGCACGCGCAGATGGATGCAAGTATGGACGTGGCTTGATTTTGGGTCTCGGATCAAGAAAGCGAGCGGAAGAATTCAGGCAGTGAATATGTGTGCTTCAGCTTTTATTTTTAATTAACAAACATGGTGGGTTTTGTCCTTGCATAACGTCTACCGTTACCAACAGTTGATGGGCATTGATATGCTCCAAATAGGGATATTCTGTAAATCTGCTTATTGGAGCATCATCAAGTTAACTTCGCAAATTGATCCCTACTCCCACCATCAGCTTCTTCTTTCGTTAAGCCGACGTGAAGTCTCCCCAATCTTCATCATCCACAGCAGTTGTCGGCTCTGCCACTGGTGGAGGTGCAATTGCCGGCACCTTCGCTGTCGACGAGGGCGAGTCTCTCGGCGGCGGCGGGATCGACGGCACCTTGGCTGGACTCACTGCACTTCCTTCACCGCTACCTTGACGCCGTGTCCTTCTCTCACCTTCGTCAGTGCCGTTGGTCTTGAGATGTATTCGGATTGTCGTTCCTTGCGGTAGACTCAGGTCTTTCTTAGGAGACGCTCCTTCAACTGTAGACGACTCTGCTGCTTCTGCAGTTTCCTGCTGTACTTCCAGCTGCCGCAGTGCATACTTAGCGTAGTCCTGCAGTGTAGCCTTGAAGTTGAACGCCGCTGTGCGATCTGGAAAGCCAATACCTACGAAGGCGCGACGTCCGGTCTGCTCGTCCTCCACGCGCAGCATGAAATAGCGCGACGAATCCACGCAGTCGTGTACGTACACATCTAGTGCCAGATCGCGTGTGATCTCGAGGGGGCACTGCGCGAACAATGTGGGGGTTGCAGAATCCTCAGCATCGTCTGCAACAGGCTCGAAGAGCTGTACGAAGCAGGCGTCGCCCTTTTGCAAAACTCGCACCGAGCCTGTGAGGAACGGATGCTCCGGATCCCACGCATCAGCTCGTGGCGCCAGACTCGTCACTTGACCTGCCGGTACCTGGTAGAACCACACGCCCTTCTCGCTGAACAGCGAGCGCTCCAGCTCGAACGCGTCCGCACAATTGGTCATTTGCTTGCAAGATTTCTAAATGCGAGAAGCTCAATAAAAAAAGATGGCTATCGTCACCGAATACAGGCTAGTGAAAATAGCTGTAAGCTTACAGTTGCACAACACCATTTGCAACGTTAGATCAGTTTGTGTAAGACCAAATGTAACTTTTATATATCGGACAGGACCAGTGTGAACTTATCACGCTTCCCTCCCTTGTGTGTCTATCTACATCTCGTTGAAGAGCTCGCGACGGATCTCGGGCGTAATCTGGTGGTGGAAGTGTTGCTTCAGTAGCGGCTTCATGGCTTCCTTGTGCTGCTTCGGGATGTCGTTCTTGTAGCGCTGGGCGAATACCAGCAGTGACTGGTGCCACAGCACCGGCAGCTTGCGTGAGTCCGACGTGAAACGCAGGAAGTGCTGGCTCAGCTCTGAGATCACGCGTGTGGGCAGACTGTACTTCTTGTTGAGCAGCACGCGGATAAACATACTATTACCACCCGAGTACTCCATACTGGAGAGCTTCATAAGCGTCGCAGCCGAGTGGATCACGGGCACCGACACCTTGGAGAGCACACTGCCGATGATAGCAGCTTCACGCAAAGTGCAGTTCCTGGACTCGCAGAGCGGGATAACAATGCCCTTAAAGAAGGCCTGCGGCTTGTACAGCGCCTTCTTGAGAGCCATGTACAAGTGGAAGTTCAGACGCTTATTTTCGTGAATGTCTTGCCGCACGTGCTCGAGCAAAAAGATGTTGAAGAAACGCTGCGCCATCTTGGGGTTCAAGTTAGATGCGAACAACCGCGTGGCTGCGCGCATAGCGTGAGGCGACCACTTCTCGGGGCTGGTGAGCCACAGAATGTCCTCCCAGTAGCTCAGGCTCGGGATCACCTTGAAGGCTTTGGGCAATTTGCCGGACGTGTATCGCTGCAGAATTTTTCCCACACCAGTGTACACTTCGACGATCTTGGGGTCGAATTTGCTGTTCTGTGGGGCCTCGTCGTCCTCCATCTCGCCACGTTCACGAGCCTCCTTCTCGAAAATCTTGTCCATGATGATGTCTGCCAAGTTGCGACGCTCAGGCGCGCCCACCATGAAGCTGGCCAGGGCTTCTTCGTCATCCTCACAGATCTCCACTTCCTCCACGTAGTCACCGTTGATACGCACGAGGTCCTGACCGTCGTACTCATCCATGTCTTCGTCAGCCTCAGACTCGGACTCGTCGCTGCTGTCGTCGGCCTGTGTCTTCGTCACAGTCTTCGGCTTGTTCTTGTTGTGTCGAGCCTGTTCTTCTGCCTGTTGCTGCTTGGCCAGCGCTAGCGTGCGGCGGCTCAGCTTTTCGGGCACCACATCCTCGGCCATGTCATCGTCTGACTCGTCAGCATCGCGGCCAGCGCTCTTCTTGCTGCTCTGGTCATACCAAGGCTTGTTGTCGTAGGCCAGCTGCTTCTCCAGCGGACATGCGCGCTTCGGCTTTCCCTTCTCGGCCTTCGGCATCGCTGCTAGTCGACTGGAATGATAAATGGCTGCGCTGCGTCGACTGTGACCACCAACAATAATTACGAAAATAAGGAATTCCGAAAATAAGTTTTATTCACAGTGTCTATTTTCGGTAGAATGTACCCATCTGAAAGATCGCACTTGAAGAGATGGCGGACGCCGCTGCTTCAGATGAGACCACGACTTCCAGCGCTATCAGCAGTCGGGATAGCGAGGATGCCTTGTCGCCGTCGAACTATCGGGTGCGGGCTGAAAATATAGAGAATATAACGTTGCAGGTTGTTGACACGCGTTCGTGCTGGTAGATGAGCACTCAAGCGATTAAGTCGGTGGACGAGTTGCTGGAGAAAGATGCAGAGGACGAGAGTCTAAGGCGATATAAGGAGCAGCTACTGGGTGCAGCAGCACATGGAGATCGCGGAGGTTTGGGCAAGTCCTAGTAGTGCTTATGGCTACATTTTAGGTTTTGTGTGTTGTTGCTGCTAGATGCTAGCGACACTCGTCGCGTGGTGGTGGAAGAGTTCAAGGTCGAGTTCGAAGACGGACGAGAAAATATTGTGTATAATCTGGACACTTTAGAGGGGGTGGAGCGCATGCGCACGACGCCTTTTGTCATGGCCGAAGGCTCTCGCTACCGCTTCGTGATTTCATTCCGTGTGAACCAGGCGATTGTCAGTGGGTTGCGCTTCCGCAATAAAGTCAAGAAGACGGTGCTGTCCACGAGCGAAGAGATCGTGTTGGGCTCGTACGCACCGCGATCTGAGAACTACGTGTTCGTGTTCCCTCGTCTCGAATGGATGGAAGCTCCGTCGGGACTATTCTATCGCGGCAAATACATGGGCAGATTCATCTTCGATGACGACGATCGAATTGAACACCTCAAGTTGTTCTACACTTTCGGTACGTTACCGGAAAATAATGCATTGCTATGACCCAATAACTGACCCTGGTTCATTTAACCCAACAGAAATTAAGCGAGGATAGCAGCATTTAGCTAAAACTGATAATGATCCATTCTGTTTTAACAGATTATTTCCCTTGATGCGAAAGAGTTGCTACTGCTGAATCTTGAGTTCCTCCATAAAGCGCTTCTGTTGATCAATCATGTACGTGAATTCCATGATATCGTCGGCTTCCGTGGGGTTATTTATTGGTGTACGGAGGTTGTGCATGACGGTGCCACCCATATGCAGAGGGATGAGATCTGTATCCATGTGCTTAGCCAGCTCCACAGCACAGTCTTGCATGAGCGAAACTTTGCCACGCAGACGTATCGGTAGAAACGGCCAAAGCCATGACGTTATATACTTGAGGAATCGCGTCAACGGACCAGCGTGGACGAGCCCAATTCGATCAGGGAAGTTGGCTACACACACATCCAGCAGTCCACGCATAAGACGAAGATCCACTTGTGCCATGCCCAGTCCAGCCGAGTCCGTCACAATAGTATATGTTGTAACTCCAGGCGGCATAAAACGGCGACAACCAAGCTCCAACAGGTACACGTGGGCACGGACCTCCGCTTCTCGTCGACTTGCCATCGTCGTCCAGTCTTTTAACATCGCACGAACCCACAGGATTGGGCGGTTCTGGAAATCGTAGCCGTACCAATACATATTTCCCGACGCTAACTGTGCCTTTACGTCGTCCCAGGTGATCGAATCCACTTGGTAAGTGCGTCGCCACTCGATGATACGAGCCATTTTCGTCACGGCGTAGGCAAAAGCACGGTTTTTCACGCGCAGAACGCTGAAAAGATATTCATCCGCAAGCACACGGGTCGCGTCAATATGTACGGATGCAGCTTGGGCGATTGCCAGGCGGAACGAGTGCACCTCGGCTTCTTCAGCTCGTGTCAGCGTGATCACAGCGCGATCCATGGAATCTTGCATAAGGTCTGCTGCTAGTGCTGATCCTCTTCTATTCTTGGAATAGTTTTTAAACGAAGTTTTAGCGATCGGACTCCGATTGGAAGCAGTGAACTGGGTTTGCAGAAGATCAGACGCCTTCTGGCTCATGTCGCGTATGGCTTGAGAAGGTTGGTTGAGTTCTTGTGCAGGATTCCTTGGCTGGAAGTTGATAGAAAGAGTAGCCGACCCGCCATTCAATGTCAGCCATAATAACAGTCCTGTCACAAGACTGAGTTTGAGAGCGCCAGGTAACAACACGGTCGTGACGAGAGCGTCAAGAAGCACAAGCACACAGCAGAAGCAGAACAAGTTGAAGAGCCGCAAGTACTTCTGCTTCAGCTTCTGTACCTGGACTTCCAGTCGACGCTGATCCTCTAAGGACCTTGCAGCTCGTTCATGCGACACAATCACACGACGTTTTTCATCGTCTACAGCGCCAACATCTGAGCTTTCTGCACACACTTTCTTGTATTTGGTCGTAGTGTCCATCTGAAACGAGATATCAGAGCTCCTATCATTGCTGGATGAGCATTCCATAATAAACTCGTGCCTTAAGAGCTCGTTCGCCAGCGCAAATGCAGTTGGAACACTGTACGCTCCAAACCGCAAAAGAGCTTGAACCCCATCCGTCCCTGAAATTCCATCTTCTCCATCGTCTCTCTGGTCGAACTGCGCTAATAGTTCGTGGAACGCGCTATCATGTAACCACAACAAGTGCCCACGACATCGCTGCGTTCTATCCTGTTGATTCTCCTCCGACTCATTATCAATATTCATCATCTGGGCTTCATTTACCAAACGATGATCAGTATTCACACGGTACACTTCGTCCGTACGGTACACAAAGCTGCACGAGCAGCAAAATGGCACCAGTACGTCCTCATTAACGAGTTTCTTTGCTATAACAGACGCCTCACTTTCCGTAAAATCCGCTGCGCAACCGTTTCCAAGAAGAATGCTCTCCACATCATAGCCTCGAACAACTGCCACTTCAGAGTCGCTCTCTATCGCGGCCACCAGCATCTCCACAGCTTGCTGCATGTCCAGCAGCGTCAGCGACCGTACACTCCCCACCACTTCTCCATTCTCCTCTGAATCCATTGTCGATAGTTCTCCACGCCAGTTACTGCTGATGCTCGCCCTGCTGCGAGCGCTAGCGAAGAGATCGATCCACATCTGCTTCTTCCCTTTAGATGTGGCATCTACAAGGAACTCACGGCCAGAGCGGAGGTCCTGAAGCCGCACCGAGTGCAAATGAGCAGAAGACACCACAATTCCTTCACAACTCAAGGATCCGTCCAGTGGCAACAGCTCGGCAGGCGGCGGTGCCTTTGGTTTGCTGCGCTGCTTGGTCAATTTGGGTTTCGGCTGCTTGAGCTTAGGCTTCGTCTTCTTGGAGGAGCGCGATATTGCAGTTGCCGCAGCTTGCCAAGCAGAAGACGGAGCCTGCAGCATCACCGCATCCTTCTCCAGAACAGCCACGCGCTCACGCCAAACGTAGTGCGCGTCTCGCAGCAGCACGCGGCCGATGTCCATCGTAGACTTTGAGTATCGCTGAATTGTACCGCACTGCGATTGGACGAAAAATGGTGTGATTATCACACCACACTGTGATGTGCAGGAATGATGATCATAATAATTTTTACGTCATTTTCAGTGTTATCTAATGGCAAGGGGTTTTTGTTTAGCGCTGGCTGTCGATGGGGGAGGCGGATGGAAGCTCTGGTGGGCGAGAGGTGGCTGGTTTCTTGGGTCGAATGACGCGCGCTTGGGGTGGAATAACGTTAAACGGTCCTCGAGGAGCAGCTCTCTCCTTGGGCATGAGACTCATCTTGATATCCTGGATCTTCTTGGTAGCTTCCGCCACTTGCTTGGATTCAAGAACAGACTGCACGTTGCGGTTGCGCTGTAGCAATCGTTTCGAGTCCAGATTGCGCTGTTTCAAATGCTCTTTGCGTCGACCGTCGATGCGTTTCAACAACGCCACCAACTCCGCTTGCTGTTGTTGACGAAGCTTCGCCTCTTTGCGAGCGAACGCACCGCGTAACTCGTCGCCCATCTTGGAGCGTTCGTCGGCTTCGACTTCATCTGCAATCTGCTTGATCTTCTGCGCCTCCGCGTAACTTTTCTGCTGTGCCAGGCGATGCTGTCGACGACGCCACTCGATCAATTCCTTGGAAAACTTTGGAGGGCGTTCGAGGATTTCTTGCTGTAGTTTATCTTGGAATGCTGCGAGGTCGACAGTGTGTTTCTCAGTCATTTGCTTCACGTATGCTTGAGCCATGCGGTCGTACTCCTCCATGTACTGATCCCAGGCTTGATTGAAGTCGTTAAACTGCATGTTATGCGCGATCTGGACGTCCTGACGCTCTGCAATTTGACGCGCCTTGAGTGACTTGGATTGTCGCTTGAACTCTTGTCGACGCAATGCTGTTAGCTGCGAATCTGCACGTTGTGCTTCCAGATAGTTGCCGTCCTCCTCACACTTAAGACGATATTCCTCCAGGATTGCGATGAACTCCATGACTTTAGGGTCAGGACCAGCTCGAAGTGTATCACCAGACCCGCCTCCTGCCAGTTCTTGCTCTTGTTGTTGCTGTCGAAGCACGTGGTTTTGGATTAGCGATACGAAGTCTTCGAAGCTGATGATGCCGCTATCACCCGCACAGTCATCGAGCTCGTTCAAAAGCTCTTTATGGAGAGCACTATTCATTAGTACCCGTGAACAACTTTAAACTCTCTCATTAGATTTACCTTCTGTTGCATCTCGTCCAAGTTTGTCCAGAATCTCCGGAATATGCTCCGTAGAGATACTTCCCGAGCCATCCTCGTCGTACACATTGAAGACAGCTACAACAACAAAAAATAGCAGTCTTCAGTATGGCACCTTCATCGCTTCACTATCAAAACACAAACCTCGCAGTGCGCCGAGCTCCTCAGCTGAGAGATCCACAGGACTCTCGTCGGACATGGCGAGGTGGTTAGCGAACAAAATACTCTGCTATTAGTACAGAAGCGTATGAGTCCTCAAGCGATCAACAAGGCTTGCTATTCTTGTGACTTCTATCAAAACACGAGAGCTCTGTGCCCAAAATACCAAAATTAGACACCCATTTTGTTCCCACAATGCCTCAGGCGATTGCATGAACCACCCCGTTGCTTTACTCCCGGGGGTTCAACTGTACTGCTGCTGAAAACCCTCGATGCGGTCCTGAACCCCCCAATTGCGACCTCGATGACGCAAACTCTGACCATACAAAATTTAAAAAAGCTCTTAGTTAAATCTGGAAGGTTAACCTGGAATAACTAGCTAACCTTTTATCTCTGGCTGATCGAATGTCTGTACGCCACATAATAATCGTTTTCGTACTTACGTCAAATATAATCGCAGACAGGGGGTTCACGGGGGGTTCAGCGGGTGTGACACTCCCCTTGAACGTATACTAGCCGAGCGCCGCCGCTACGCGGCGGTAATTTAGGTAATTATTAAGGCTTTCCGCCTCCGCTTTGCTACGGCGGGACTATATATATCCACCAATTCTGCTTAAAGACCTATAATTTAGGTTTAGTCGTATTAATTAAGGCTTTCCGCTTCGCTACGGCGGATTATATATATCCACCAATTTTGGTTTTTGTCCTTTTGTGTCCTAGCAAAAGTCTGTAGGGTTAAGACCCTAGTATTTTTTCTTAATCATAAGACAGACTCCACAACTTCATTAATCCGGGTACAGCTCTGACAACCAAGCACGAAATGATTTTACGCCGTCTACAAATAGCCTCCAGTAGCCTACTTTATGCTACACAATTAATATTACGGGTTTTACGGGTTTTGCGGTGACTATTATGATTGTCTCAAAACAAAAGCTATCACTAAATTGATCCAAAAACTACTTGCGATACAGAGAGTATTCTTGCAAACACTACCCAATCTATTTAGTTTTGTTTTTAGTTTCTCGGTTATCAAATCGCCTTGGAGCATTCCCGAACGCCTGTAAACGTAGTTCACATCCCGTTGTCTGGTTTACACTAACGATCCACTTTTGATCGGTTCAAGTTCGTACGCAAGTAGCGATTAACCCTTTAAAATATTTTAAGGCTAGCGATATTAATTTTATGCGTTTATAAACACCGATTGTAATTATGTAAAAATGAATCACTTTTCATAACCCAACGCGATGTAAATTTAATTTAAAGCCGATCCAGAATAAGTTGTAAACTCACCAATATAGCGTTACCAGTTATGATTTTGAAGAATTAGCGTCGCAAGTATGCCGTGAGCATCCAACGCGTACCTATGAAAACTGTAAGTAGTCTCGGTTCTCCTTACTTACATTTTGCTGCCCTACTTAACACCACCCTTCGACCTTGTCGGCGTCCAGGCTGCCCGCCCGTAAGTAGCCTTGTTCTAAAAAAAAATGTGGTTTCTTAGCGCGGCAAAATTTGTGTACAATGTACGCTGTACATGTAGCCAAATGGATAGGGCACTTCAACTTATTCAGTTACCCAAAGCCGGTTGTAAATTTATCGGGCAATCGTAGCTTAATATTAGCCACTCAGAACCCATCGCATGGCTCCGTGGTTATTTATATCAAGTCGTGTATCTTAAAAAAAAATATTTTGTCCAATCGTTTGCCTGACATCCACGACAATTTAAGCGTGACCGAGTGACAGGTTGCTGCAATAGTAGTTTACGACTAGCGTTTTTGGCGCCACCAGGCGTTAGGGCATGGTTGGTTGGTGTAGTGTTGGCTTGCCACCTCCGCTGCGCTGCGGCGGATTAAATCATCATACCGATATGGAAGCTAAATGTATTATATGTATTAACGTGACCTACCAATTTCGCGTCCCAAAGATCTGTCTGTACACTGTATACTTGGTATGCACATTTCCGTCCTCGTCAATGGCCTCTGGATCCACAGCAATCTTGATTGCCTTCCTTTAAGTCACTCTCGACAACGCCACGTAGAGCTGTCCATGTGGGAACACTGGCGATTCCAAGTAGATACCCACGTGGTGGATCGATTGTCCTTAAGCCTGGTTGATAGTCATAGCAAACGCTGGAACCACCGGAAACTGTTTACGCTTGAGCTTGAACGGGAACTCCTTGTCATCGTTCTCACTATAAAAGATGATCCGAGGAATGAACACCTTCTTACCCTTGAACGGCCCGGACATAATGCTGGCCTCAATGCTCCTCTCGCGCAGTGATACAGCCCGAAGTCACGTTCCGTTGCAAAGTCCTGCGTCGCTGTTCAGGTTTCGAATCATGATAATTGGTGTCCTAACCGTCAGGACAATCCTGTGCGAGGGGGGGGGGGATACCAGATAAGTTAAGAGAGTTCAAGAGCTCCTGCTCAAACATATTTGCGTCCGCGACCCCTTCGAGGCTGTCCACAGAGAGATATTCCCTCGTTTCACCCGATAGTCGTCCCGCAACCATGTTGCTACGCCGAACAATTGCATTTGTGGGAGCTAGTATGGCCCGCTCAACGAAGTATTCATCGAGCAAAATACCGGCATTAACGCCAGGGTACATGGCATCAATCAGTGCGTTGACATTGCGGGTCCGTCGGTCTTCTTCAACTTCGTCCAAGTCTCGCTCGTGGTGGTCGTCCAGAGGAGGAAGTAAAGTGCAATTTGGGGACGCGAGCATATCCACGTCTTCATCGTCAGAGGCAACTTCTTGTCTCCGTTCTTCTGGAATAATACACATGTCACTGGGAAGGCATATGTCATCGTCGCTGATCTCTGAATTGACAGGATAACGACCTTCTCCAATTTGAAGTAAGAATTCCGAGAAATCTGCCAACTCTGCTGCGCTGGCCGCGTCAGGGGCGGTGCGGACACGCATGTTTTCGGTAAGACGCACTTGGCGCAAATGTTCCCAAAGTGGAGATGACTTGAAGCAAGCTTCAATCGTCTCGGTACGCGTAGCATCCTTTAATACAGGTAAAATTTGACGGTGGTCACCGCTGAACACCATAACCTTTCCGCCGAACGGTTCCAGCTCGGTTTTCATGATATCCCGAAGCGACCTGTCCACTGCCTCAAAGCACGCTCGATTCATCATCGGCGCTTCATCCCAGATTATCAAACTCGCGTTACGAATCAATTCAGCTTTCTGGCTCTGCCATGAAAGGCTGCACGTCGACGTCTCCGTAAGTTTGAGGGGAATCCGGAACGTCGAATGCGGGGTATGGCCTCCAGTTAACAGGGTAGCTGCAATTCTACTCGATGCAACAGCAACGGCAACTTTGCGTTGCATCCGAACGTGAGCGAGTATTTGCTCGAGCAGAAACGACTTCCCTGTTCCGCCCGGTCCATCCAAAAGAAAAGCTTCTACCCTCCAATCGGTCTGTTCACCGCCGCAATGACTTGGTCATAAATCTCTCTCTGGTTGCTGTTCAACTGGCTCGCCTGCTCCGCCACATGCTCCAATTCGTTCTGGGGGTATGCATCAATCTCTTGCTGAACAATATCCACTGACGCTGCGCCCTGGTCGCCCACTTGAGCGGATATATCCCCGTAATCGGACAACGGAGGTAGACCATACGTTTTGAGGTGTTTTTGGTTCGAAGCCAAGTAACCAGCCAAGCTCTCCAACGCCTTGTACTCCGCCATGCGAAGACGAACCCCCTCTTCACGTACAAAATGAAGGTCTGCATCTCTTCCTTTGATGCTGCGGGCGTAATCCTCTGCCATATCCATCTTGAACTTGTCCCAGAGATCTTTGGCATTACCAGGCATCGAGTATACCAAAATGATCCCGAAGAGTTGGCGTAGCTGGTACGGCATCTTGACCTCGGCGGCCTCGCGTAAACAGTGTATCCACTCGTCGTCATTTTCCAGATACCCAAGAGCCAAAGCGGCTTGCTGATACGTAGGGTGCTCCGTTCCATCAACCGCCCGACGACCCGCAAACGACTTAGGCGAGCGTCGGTTACACAGTAGAAGTCGCAAGTAGAACCATCCCGGGTCTTGCGGAGATACATGTACCAAGCGTCCGAGTGAAGCGACGTACTTCTTGTACGGTTCCCACGTCTTGCGCTCCGTCCACCTGTATTTCCGCGGTACATCCTTGAACAGTAGATTGGTCGTAGCTTCTGGGTTACGCGCACACAGCTTGAAAAACTCCGTCAGCATTGTTCTGTCCCCACGATTGATTAAGTTGTGGAGATGGGGGTCGTCGCTTGATCACGGTAAGCAACCATGCTCGTTCCTTCCAAGTGGATAGGTAGCGTCACCACAGAATGGGTAGATGCTTGAGTTGGATGCCGGAATAGTCGCATGCAGGCTTCTACCGGAGAAATATACCCCCCGAGAAGATACTGAAGAATTTCGTTCGCCTGAATCTCTTCGCCCTCAATCATGATTGTCGTCATGTCCGAGCCCTTGTAGACATACTTGTAGATGTACTTGATGGCCTTGTTCGTGGCACAAACCTCGACGTTAATATGGCAGTTGTACTTCTGCGACAGGAACGGGTTATAGGGGACCACCCATGATTAATGATCGCGTTGTCCCATACTTCCCTTTGTGGCACAAACTTCCATCCGGACGTCGGCCACGCTTGTACTTCGGGTATTTGTCGGGAACCATTACTGTTTCGCCGCCAGCGGCTTTGGAGCTTCTTGGAGCACCGACCGTTCTTCATACAGGGGCAATTCGGATTTTGTTAACCACAGGGCCCGTGCATCATATTTGAAATCACTGTTTCATACAACTCGGGGTGTTTATCTTTATCAGGGACGTCCGCGGACACCAGCTTGTTGACGTCCTCCGCTGTAACGGGCTTGTCCTCCGGTCTCAGAATGAGGAGTATATGGGTGTGGGGGAGGCCACGCTTCTGATATTCCACTGCATGGACTCGGGCGGCTTGAATCCTCAACAACCCTTCATCGAAATCCTTGTTAAGAGCTTTCAGTTTTTGCATGTTCACCCGAGCCATAATGTCGGGTCGAACGGACGCCTTGTCACCAGGTCGTAGATTTCCCTTGATCTCAGGCCTGTTAAGGTTGCATGGTACACGTTGGGGGCTCCTGTTTCTCGGACGATAGCCATGGCACCCAAGAATCGTTGGTAGATGTAGCGGGGGCCACCCGTAAATTTGGAGGAATGACGATCTTGCGTCCGAGCTCTCCTGCGTCTGGTTCGGTCGATTCCTGCTCCGTGTTGTTGCCTCACCGAGGCCTGCGCAACGCCGCTTCGTCGTCAGTGGCCATTCTGTGGATTCAACAGACTCGCTACGTAACGCGTCCGTGAGTCCCTGAAGCGTCTCCAATCGATACTGAAGCTGGTTCTTCTTGATGAAGCGTAGGCGTTCCTGTTTGCACTTAGCTAATTGATCAACGCAGTATTGCTGCGTCAGCCGCCCTCCGCACAGAATGAGGGAATTACTGCCCGTCCGATCGTAAAGTAGATATGCCTCATACTCCCGAAGCGACATCATTAACGGGTCGCCGTGGCGGTCTACGGGATTCCCAACGTACGGGATGTCGTACGTCCACCCATTCTCGCCGTGGGAGAAGAGTAGAGGGTACTGCAGCGGGTCGTACGTAACACTTGTTTCAAAAATGCGCTCCAAACCTCCTCCTGTCGTATGTAGGATAATATTCCTGTGCTCAGCAGCGTTTATGTCGATTACAACCGCCGCCACTTCCGAACTAGTCGGAGTGTTGTGAGTACCTAGGTTTGCGTTCCGGGTGACGTGCAAACGAAGCCTAAAGTGATCCCCTTCTGGGAGCAAATTCCGCAAGACTAACGATGGATCCTCGTCATTGACATCTTCGCCTGCCGTGGCAGCTGCATGCGCCTCCCAACTACGCTGTATCAAAAAAAGATTACGCGCATTGATGAACTGTTGTGTGTAGGGGTGTGCGCCACTATAACTCGGTCAAACAGTTGCACGATCTAGCCCTTGAGTCATGCTCATACGACTTCTCACACGGGGTCCATGTCGGGGTCGCTAAAATACACTTGGGCATACATTGAGCGACCGAAAAGAGGAGGTAGTAAAGCTCCCATGCGGTGGCAGACCGACCCTTGTACGCAAAAGTTGTTGACGCCTGTTGTCACGCTCTCGTCAACATTGATCGGTCCAGAACGCGAAGCTCCCATGGACTTAAACGTGAATACGTTGTTGTAGGCTCGAATTGATCGCATGAAGGTTGGGTTCTCGAAACGTGTTAGAAGAGCATCCGGGGCTTCCCGTGAAGATGGAACGAACACCAGCCCGTTACGACACCAGCATCCGGCTGTCTCATCTGGAAATTTTCAAGCGTTGCAATACCGACAAACCCGCTCGTTGTCCCGGTTCTCGTCCGTGTAACACGTGAAGTAATGACGACCACCGGTCACTCTGGAAGAATCAAAATCTTCGTGGTGAGCGCGGCCCTTCTTGTACTGCCGAGAACGCCTGCGAACCCTCTCGTTTCCTTTTCGTTGCTCCCGTTGTGCTTCCGTCATGGCTTCCCTTCGAGCTCAATGCGTGGCTGCATCACGCTCCCGAATATCTGGACGCTGCTGTGCTGTCATAGCTACATGGCGATCTGTTTGAGCAGCTGCATCACGCTCTAATATTTCTTGACGCTCGTCTTCAGCCATAAGATTACGACGACCTGCCGTTGCTGCTGTGTTGGATTCGCGATCTTGGATCTGCTGCTCGACGAAAATGGCACCCCTACGCAATCACTGCCGCCTTGCGTCTGCCTCTAGGTCGCGAGCAACCTAAGATTCCGATCGGGTGGCTCGCTGGCGCGCTTTTCGTGCCCGATCTGTGGCGCGGGCAGCCTATAGCTGGGATGCCGTCAAAGTAGACCTTGGACGTCTCCCCGACCGTCCTCTTTCTGCCGCAGGAGCCGTAGATACGGTTGACACAGCTCCCAACGTAAAAGTAACGTTGTTGCCAGTTCCAATGTCTTCGTGTTCCGAAATCTGGATAGAACATAGCGCAGAGACTACACCATCAAACCTTCGAGCGTTTTCACTCGCAACGTTCGCAGATCGTATGGCTGGCTTTGCTGCACCTGCGTTATCAACACTTTGTCGAAGTCGTTTCCTGAATCGATACAGAGCCGTGGTCCGGCTCCCTAGTCTATGCCTTCGATCCACCGCTAATTCCTCTCCGTCCGGCGCGCGAAACGCTTCTTCAATTTCCTCCTCAGTGTTGTACTTTCGTTTGCGCGTCATCACTCAACTGTATTCACGGCATTGGACGGCTGTTTAGAATCTGATAGCTCTTCACGATGTGTTGTTAAAATGTTTTGAGAAGAAATCAGTCATCAATTCCCACCAATGCAATAATAGTCTATAACCTCGCCTATCACTTCCGTCCTTTGCCCCATATTTCATAAGTCTTCATCAGTACTCGCAAAACACTCTGTAATTCTATTGAGATAGCCTCTTTTAAAATGCTTCTTTTATTTGTTTTAGTGCTTTTTTTTCTCCCGCACGCACGTTACGAACCGACGAAACGTCTCGTGGGCAGCACGAATAACAGATCCAGTATTGCTTCTCTATGCATCCGCCTTTCTCCGTGTACCATGGGCTACACTGTACATAGATCAGATTTCCTGGTCCTAGGTTTTATTTTTTTAGTAAACCTTCCGCTATTAAAGTGTATAACACGCTAACGGATCCGGTTATTTTTTTATTTTAGCCATCAGCTTTTTTATTTTTCCTTTTTCTTTAATTTTAATAAAGCTGTAAAATAATAGCAGTCGGTGTTGACGACGGTTCGGGATGCCGTAGCTGACAACTTTTTTTAAGTATCAGCTCCTAAGCATTAAGCACGGAGCGGTGGTGCTGCAAAATAGTATTAAAGTTTGTATTGATAATACCGGTATATCAGCTAATGTGATTAGGGGTAAAGGACGAAAAGTGACGGGGTTGGCCAATCAGACGCATCTATTATTGGTGGGAATCAATCCCAATTGTCCCTCTTAAGACCTTTTGGACGGAATTATATGATTTAATGCAGTGTGATTGCCGGAAGGCTCTCGGCTGAGAGCAAGACTCGCTCCCCAGTGCCTCGCAACACGGTAGTTCAGGCCTCCGCCTTCGTATTACCAGCGGTGGCGCATGTGAGGTACCAGTTACCGATAAAGCTAAACTTCTATGCCGGTACGGTGAGCAACGGGGGCTCATTGCACCCCGTGGGTGATCACACCATGCCCGGCCGCGGACACAGAGGTGCATTCAGTATTTCTACCAAATGCACCGGGTCCCATTACCGACGGCTAGATCCGGGGGGGGGGGGGGGGGGCAGACAGCCCGGTAATGCCGGCTTTTGTCGCTGTTTATCCTGCCTCTGACCCCAGATTGGGTATGAGATTTCCCTTGCCGCTGGCGGGCAACGTGGGCGTCCCAGCGCCGGGCTCCGAAGAGCAAGTGGGGCGGCCGAGCAAATTAAGCTGAACAAGATATTAAGCATAACACGCATTACATATACATCTTCACTGTCCTCGTAGCCCAGTCCTCGCAGTCGGTCCTCGTCCCTTTCGCACTTTGTAAGATGACATGCATTTCAACGCAAAACAAATCGTATCTACCAAGTAGCCAATCAGAATGCGTTTTATTGTCTATGATCCATTTGGTGCCTTCCAAAACTATCATAAAACGGTTTAATCAGTAGGGTTAGGGTGCATTAAAGGGGTAATTAAAAATATGGATTAAACGGGAATTGTTTGGTTAGACCAAAAAGTGGTCTCACCAAACAATTCATTTAATCAGCTTTTATCGCGAATACCCCCCCTCAAGTAGCAACTGAATTAAATAAGCATCTTGGTTTTAGTATGCGCTCAAATAGAACCTTTAAGCAGAAAATTCAGTTAAATTTGGTGGCTACGCGGGAAAACGATCTCATTTCAGATTTTGTGGGCCACCGGGTAAGTAAAGAAGGATCTGTTGTGTTGTCGCTGCTGCCCAAAGTTGCGCAGGGCTCGATAATGACTGACAGGCGGGTGTGCTGTTCTTCGGTGAGTAAATTATGTGGGCGAGAGCCCCGGTAGGCTTGTTGTTGTGGTTCGCGTTTGAAGGGCGTGTGAATTATCCTCTCAAACGTCGTGACAGCCATGCCTCGGTCCTTAAGTCTTAGTGTTGACAGCACGGCCGAACCCCTCTCGTCAGAAAGTAGCGCTTGAGGTGAAGAGAGGGAAAGAGGTGCTGAGCTGAGGTGCGTAGGCTCGGGAATCACTGTGTTTGTGTGTGTTTATGCTAACTACTGTTATCGTGTGTCTGGACATGAGAAAAAGAAAGTTAAACATCATTGAGCAAGACAGTAATAGAGCAAGGATGTGGGTGCTGATCAGATGTAACGGGAGATGCTCGGGCACAGAAGCACTTACATCGAAGACGAGGTTCGACGCCGCGTAGGAAGCATCGTTAGCCCCCCCCCCCCTCCCTGCCATCGAAGCCTAGCCAGCAATGTTCCTGTTTTCCTAGCGATGCGTTGCTATAAACTAGCAAGTAGCTATTCATAGGCAGAGCTCTAACATTTTTTTGTGATAGTACGCGTTATATTCCGAGTGATACTACTCTACAAACGCTGCCTCAAGTCTGGAGCGCGATCTGATCTTGTAGCAGGAGATTAAGTGGTTTTGTAGGATTTCCACGTTTCAGTCGGAGGAAGCGTGATCTTAGTGACGACGGTACATGTAGCGCTAGTTAGCTAAGTTTGAAGAGCTGCTCGTCCTCTTCGAGCTTCGCGCTAGAGTTCCAGTTGCCAGGAAGGGGTAGGAAGTCTAAAAATTGGGTTATTTTATCAATTTTGTCCTACTTGGAAGTGTCCCTATCCACTTCGAATACAAAAGTAAGTACGATTATCATTTTGAGGCATAGCTTACCGACCAGAATAAACGTTTTATGTAGGTTTTGGACGTAAGTTTTATCGACTTGCGTTTTATGCTGTTACACAGAAGGCGAAAAGTGATTAACAGGGGTATTAAACCAACAGTGATTAAACCGTTTTATGATAGTTTGGGAAGACACCCATTGCCTAATGCAGTCAGGACAGTAGTGCAAATCAATGTTGTGGGTGATTGCTGAGTCTAAAGCGGTGGATGAAAAGGCAAAAAGAAGAGTACAACCTGCAAGAGAGTGTCGGACAGACAGACACGTTACAAGTTTAGTAGCGGTGCGATCTACTGGTCGTAGATTTGCCGTTCAGCTGTACGTCGACAGCACACACGCAAGGGTTCCCAAGAGTAAAAACCGATAGTAGACTCGAATTTAGCACCAGCAAACTAGTAAAAAGAGCCAGCAGCAAATACAAAATGTGTTAAGGATGCGGTGTTATGATCGAGAGCCAGATTCACCACGAGCGCAGCAATCAAGTGCGATGCGCAGCGGATAGTGAGCGATAAGCCGGTACCGGTATCAGTGTGCAATGCACACTGTGTATCACACCGTGGCCGAGCGATATCAAAGGCAAGTTGCCTGTTGTTGCCAACAACGAGAGAAGCAGTGCGAATAAGGCGCTGGAGTAACACCAGTGAGAGAGTTCTAACTTATTGGAGTGCTTTGATCGCCTAATCTGATAGCTGCTATATTGAGGCCAGCAATGAGAGCGCCACAACCAACAGCATAACAGCTCTGCAGATCGAGCAGTTAGATTGAGAAAGCATGAACGATGCCAGCACACCAGCAGGTACATCAAGATCAATCTGAGTGAGACTGACATGAGCCAGACCAGCGCGATGTCGATAAGCTGAAACCAATCCTTACTTTGAATAAAAGAGTATTAAACAGTATATTTAAAACACATTAACATGTAGCGATAGCGCAAGTATTGCAACTGACTACGCGTGAGTGAGCCCTCAATAGTTGGATACGTTGCCCTACAAAACATTTCGCACGCAAGCAAAATCAACACGCCGCAGTTATAGCTGTCTCGTTGAATACCGAGGTCAGACTCAAATGATCGTATATGGTATCGAATCCACGGAGGTTGCGGGGCTGGTAACAGCTTTACAATTTCCCTTGCAACGTCTTGACTTTGCTCCAGACTGGAAGAACACATTGGGTCGTATATACGGACGTCGGCATTCGCAATCTTGGCCATAATGCAGCACCAATGTACGCCATTGCAGTATATAGGTAGCAGGATGATATCCTTCGTTAAGCCTGCAAATAGATGAGTTAGCTGCTTCGTGTCAACACACATCCGTCAATCATGACTGCACATTTGGAAGGCTCAATATAGAAGACATCACGTCATGCTGCGAAAAGCGTCTGCATCACAGCAGTTAAAGTGATGTCCCCTAACGACCCTTTAGCCGTGACATCGAGATGCTCTATCTACAACATAAAGAGCCGGGGTTGGTGGGCGGCTAACAAAAATATTGTTTTCAGCATTTAGAACTTTACCTGGCTAGAAGAAATGGGCATTTGTTTCAACCGTTCCTCGAAAAAGAATTCTCGCGTGACTTGATATTCTGGGGAGACGGCAACCGAAAAATCGATCCCTGAGATCCACGAAAATGTATGCTCCAGTAAGTTAAGCACATCGGTCGCCTTGTGCCACCGCGTCATAATACTGGTAATCGATGTCGAATAAATTCCAAGCCCGCTAATTTCAACTGCGATATCTTTCTCAGGAACGTTTTTTTTGCAGCGCATACACCCTGGAATTGCAGGCTCGAATTATAGGCAAAGGAATTATCTGAGTGACTTGGCTTGGAGCGAGTACAGACCCACTCGGTAATTTTTGCTCAGGTAAGCTTTGATCTTGGGTGTGCGGCCAAACTGATATAGACGGAATTCTTTGAAAGCATCTGCTGCCGCGTACGTCGGGGTTTTTCGCAAGCAAAACTCCAACGATTTTAAGGTTAGGTCGGCACGGATATGCTCCTGCGCGTCGTCGTCCGTGTTTGCCGCCAGATCAGCAATGCATTCAGTTTCAGAACTGCAATCATCGTGTATGTCGCCCTGTCCATCTTCCTGCACCGTGGTTTCTTCGACGCTCGTGTCGACGAAATGGTGGTGGCCTCTGCCATGACTGGCCTATTTGACCAGAACTTTCGGGACCTTCATCACCCTCTGCAGCTGCACAATCAGGGTGTGGCTTGAACCGCTTCATAAAGCACTTACACGGGTGCGTCTTGTACGGTTTTTTTTATATAGCGAATTCGGGCTTGGTAAGAGAGTACGCCATAACATCATCGAATGTAATTTTTCCGTCTTCTCGCAAACATTTGTCGTGATATTCCAACACATCATACTCGTATGACTGCATCTTAAACGGGCGGCCCCCTCCTGGTCTACGAAAGCGATCCCCCATTTAAGGCGGTGGGGCGTCCATATCCCAGTACTTCTTCTTCCAGCTGAGTAGTGTTGGCTTCTTAACTTGAAGATGATTTACCGCATCCTTGACTTTTCATTCGGGGTGCTGCTTCCATTGCTGCTATATTTTCCCACTGCTTCTTTATTGTCTTAGCCCCCATGTCGAGCTGGGGGGAGATTTCTGAATGAGATTCTCTTAGCAGTACATGGTCCATTTGATTTGAACGGCATCCTAAGGTTTGAACCGGACCGTTCGCTAACCGGACCGAGAATTATGTCCACATTGATCAGACCTACTTCACAACAAACTGACCTATATCCACATTGATCAGACCTACTTCACAACAAACTGACCTATATCCACATTATTCTGACTTAGTTTACATTAACATGTAATTTGATCTCTATTCACAACAATCTGACCTAGTTCAAATTATTCTGATCTATGTCCACATGAATCTGACCTAGTTGAAATTAACTCACCTTGCACAAATTTATATAGTTATGAAATGACAATGTTACCAAGTTATCACGAATCGTTGTGTGGTGCGCGGCATAACCTTAAGATGGTTAATTTGTTAGCGTGGCAGCATTGCAAAAGCAAGTGATATTTCAATCACGTTCGGTGGTAAGGCTGGCATTGAGATAGTATTTATAGATAGAGTAATGTGTATTAGTATCGGATATGGACAGAACGATTGCCAACAAAAAGCCTTGACCTTTACACGACTTTCGTCGAGTACACGTAGAATTTTTACGACTGTTCTTCTCACGCATCGGATAGCACGCTACATGAACTGGAATGGTTCAGCTAAGTGGTGGGTCTCAACGTAAATAAATGGAGAAAAAAGCCAATCTATTGTTATTGAACCCAGCGTTTATTGGTGCTCTAACTTGTAAGCTGTGAAGTGTTCTTGCAATAACTGGAAGGTCAGTAGTAATTTTTAAAGATCCTGTCGCGAACTGCCACTTTTAAATCGCATCACATGCGGTAGCCTGCGAGGGAGAATAGCTTGCAGTCGTAGCTTCCCTAAAGGGAACTAGTTTCTTCCTTCAATTTAGTAGCTTGGAAACACTTGTTGGTAGTGCTTATCTACAATACTTTGTAGCGAGCACTCCGTGTTGCAGTTCTCACAACAAACAGTAGCAGCAGCTGCAACAGAGGTAGTATTATTAGTAGCCACATTCAGGGCATTTTTTTTTCATGTTATGATTAACAGCAATGGCATCGTCGCATAAAATCGATGATCACCATTACATTGTTATGTGGGCTATGTGGATATTTGCTTGTCATGTATAAATTGCCATTTAGAGGAATTGCACAAAGTAGACATATTTGTATTTGAGTTTATTCGAGTATCGAGAAAAGCGGGAACGTCTAGCGAAGTAGGTACTGCATATCCAACGCTGGTGCAGCTAGAGGGGGCCGACCTCGTTGAGGTCAAAACTGTAGTAGCTCGGTCGGAGGTGCAGCGCTGTACACTAGACGATTAAACGTACGTCCGCCTGGTGGAAGCTGACTCATTGGAATGCCAAATAAATATGATCGCGGCGCGCTTTGGTCAATGCCCATGACCAAATCTGGTGAAAGTGGGGCACAGAAATACCTTCAGTGGATGTTGCTATCTCCATTTGTTGCGATGCATACAGAAGGGGAGGAAGAGCATTAACCTCTCCCGATGCGGAGTCTTGAGATTGCCAATTACCGTAGGCATCATTGATGAAGTTGAAATTAAGACCCGAATTGGGCTCAACTTCCGAAAGCTGCTCTACCGAATTCGCTGGAGGAAATATAGCTTGTGGTAGATGGCGGAGTGTCCAGTGAGCTCGACCAATACTGGGACCAATAGCGGGAAGATTGCCAACTTCAGGCTGACTCGTTCGTCGAACACGGCGATCCTTAAATCTCAGATGGTAGCCATGGACGCTTGGCATGCTGAGGCCGACAGCCGCACGACCACAGATAACATGAGCACACGACAGAAATTTCTGGAGGTAGGAGCACTTGTACTGAAAATTGTCGATGCAAACTGGTCACTCGTCTTGCGGCATGCCAACGTAGTGTGACCTACGGACACTCCACTTTACGGCTGAGCGGAAGAAGGTGGATGCCGATTCTTTTACCTTATCTGTCAAGCTTTCCGGAGACGATACCACCGATCTGTGCTCTCCTTTAGCTATTCGCTAGTCGGTCAAAGCTGAAATGTCATATTCTGGATTCACATCTCGCTCTTTGTCACCAAGATACAGCACCCGTATCACCAAACGCTCTGGTGTTGGGAGCACAGCAACTCGATCACTCGAAATTAGTACTTTCGCGAGACGTTCGGCTTCTTGCGGGGGTGTCACTGCTGTACCGGAGGGAGGGATAGGGCACAGATCGAATAATCTTCAGTAATAGTGATCAATTTCAGTATCAATCGGCGCGTGTTGTAGGCATTACGCTGGGTATATCGCTTGATGCTGGCGTAAAACACTTCACACGTCAATACGAAGTCTTGTTCCCATACGCTCGTGAAATATACCAATAAAACTTCCAATTTCCTCATAGTATTCACGCTCTCTTCTTTAGCTAACAATAAACAGGCTGGCGAGATGATAAATCCGGCGACGATCCGTGAACCCACATGTGATAACTGAATAAACAATATCGCTGAGTTTGAAAGTAGTATCTAGATGGAAAATCAAGAATGGTTCTTTTTCCTGAATAATCACTAAGCTCTGCATGAGCTTAATACTCGCGATGTCCAATATCAGAGGCTCTTCGTCTTCCCCATTCCCCACAAACGGACGACCGTCTTCATCTTGTCTATTTCCAAAGCTGAAAGCGGTCTCTGGATCTATATCACTCGAAAATGTTTTCGCGCGGACGATATTTCTCACTCGCTTAATAGAATTCTTGGATCCTTCCAGCCAACGATTGTATCGCACCCTGCGCTGAACTTGTGCGCGCGATGGAAATCCCAGCGCTGGTGCTGGTATGTCTGGCGCTCTTAGCATGTTGCTCCAAATGAGGCGTGGTGGCACTGAGCTGTCATCCATGCGTTGAATATACTCCTTCATTTCAGGCGTCACTCGCGGCCTGCCACGTGCGTGGATATGGTCATTTGCAAAATGCGCCAAGTCGAAGAATTCTAAGCATTCTCACAATGGCGAACCTACCAGACGACTAGACATTTTAGAAGCCGAGCTGCGTCTTCACAGGTAGGGCTTTGGCAGCGAAGGCGGCGCTCAGTCATGTCATGGTTTCCAGGGCATACAGTGCACAGCCTTGTCTTTACGGCATACACTACCGAGCAGCAAAAGGTGTTCCAGCGGTACTTGATAAAATCCGTCTCGACATGATGGTCAACCAAATGGGTCCAGTTTTGCTTGGAGGCATCGCCGGAGAGCAAGTTTTGAACTGAAGAAGGTACGTAAAAATGCAGGTGAAAGTGGTTGCTGGCGGTTTTATAATGAATGGAGCTCATCGTCTTCTGACTATGGGCTCAGAATTAATTGACCTGGTCAGATTATTCTGCACCTCGAAATTGGCACACAATTTCTCGAACAGATCACATTTCTACACCTTTTTTTTCTTCCCCGGTTTGTGCGAAAGCACGTAAAAGAGGCTGGGTACGTGTGTTCTTTCTCTACGTATCTGTTTGCTGGTAACCAAAAAAGTGTATGCCAGTGACCAATTCGGACTCGAAGTGTATGGTCGTGCCCAATTGTGTTTACCGATGTCCAAAAAAAGTTTGGTGCTGGCTAGAAAGACGTTTACTAGCGTACCAGACTCATCACACACTCACCACGACCCCAATGTGTCTCAAGTTGAGACTCTCAACCACGTTGAGTCAACCTGTCTGGTGTACACCATTTACCAGGCTAGTTGGTCGTTTTCCCGAGCAATGTGGTCTGGGAAGTAATCGCGCAACTTAATATTGCGAGACAAAGTGCACTTTGCTACCAATGTGGTTTTCTGATTTTTATTACCAGACAAAATGGTTCACCTAAAACTGGTGTTAAAACGGACCTCACAAGCCTTGGTACCTCTTCTACAGACTGGTGTGTGAGCAAAAAGTTGCTCTTTCGCAAATGAAACGTACTCAGTCGGAAAGATCTAATCTCGTAGATCACGATAGACACCTTACTTGCTTTCAGATCATGTTTTAGGCCATTATTTTGCCTACGAGAACTTCGCTTTAATTTTGTCAAAGATGGGGAAACCACCTTGCTTAGTAACGATTTACGACAAAACCACTCAGGTTGAATAACCTTTGGAAATAGAAACGAGGTTTTACTGAGATAGGAAGCTCTTTAGTGATGTAGGGAACAGCCCAACAAGGATTAATTCGGTGGAATATCGACGGCGACATCGCCCTTACAGGTATGTCGATACAAGTACCGAGCCATCAGTAGCACTTACTTGACCCCCTAAAGCCTTAATGCGGTGGGCTGGGGTTACTAGTAACTCGGGTCAAGTACCGAATCATCTGTAGCACTAAGATGACCCCAAAAGGCCTTAATGCGGTGGGATGGTCGCTACTAGTAAATCGGTTCAAGTACCGAGCCATCAGTAGCACTTACTGGACCCCCAAAATCCCTAATATTATAATATAATATTAGGGATTTTATTATTGTCTTATTGTCTTAGGCGTACATCGAATTTACACCGAATCTACTCTTCGTGATGCATCGTTTTCGTTTGGTCGTGGGTTATCCAGATGTAGAAGCTGTTTAGGTAAGAGCAATTAATCAGTTGCTGAGTTCAAGCATGATGTTGCAGTCTCCACAGGCACAGATACCTTAGCGGTGTCAGCGCAACACCTGTGGCAACGTAGCAGGTGCTTCCAAGCGTTGAGTTCACGCGGTAGCTTGCAATGCCATCGCTTGCTTCCGCGCCTGCCATCGACTATATTGGAACATGAACAACGTGTTCAGTCTTCGGTATCTAAACAGGATTGACGGCGATAGCAGCGAACTGGGTGTCTTGTACCGTCTGACGTATATCTATGCCATTTGTCAATATACAAAACTAAAAGGTATGATAATGAAAAATCAAAACCTCGCGACTTCTTTGTTAAGAAGAAGTGGATAATTGCAAAAGTAGTCGGATACTTCCAGAGACTGCCACGGTTTACAAATTCCGATAGTAGGTTGGCGTGCGTAGTGTTCATACATTACACGTATATATTTCCAGTGGCAGAGAGGATTGATAAAATCTTACAAAAAAAGTGTTACCGTACATCACGGCGATAAATAGTTTTTACGAAGCATAGAAACATCAAGTATATCTGGAAATTATGTTTTTGACATCACCAAAGTATGTATTTTTTACGATGTTACATGATCGCCGTGATATACGGTATAGATTTTATTTTGCCACAGACTATTTGAAAAAAAACAAATTGCACAATATAACTAGGGCTCTTTTCTCCTACTTAGGCGACACGCGAGGTTTGGTCGCGATGCCGCTGCTGAGTATCACGCTGATGGCTTAAGTGGCACGCGGAGCTCGATTGAGACTCAATCGAACTCAATTTGATTTGAGGCTGGTCATCGGTGTCTTATATTCTTCACGAACAGTTCTTGGCGGCATGATTGATGGTGAAAGTTCTGATTGCTGTTATGCGGCATGCTCAATGGTTTCCTGACGATACGGCACATTTATACAAGTCATGGATGAAGGAAGGTCAAGTGGTTGGAACACAAAGCGTCTGTCAGTAGAGCAATGGCCCCATTGCATAAGGATTGTAGATTAGAACGCACCAGGGCCGGCATCAGGATAGATCCCAGCAAAGACCTCCGTACTTTCGAGAAGAGTAGCTAATGCTGCGTCAATTCACTGCGGTAATCCTAAACGACAGCGGAAATGCTTTCGAGTGAGTTGTCCAATGTCGAAACTGAGAGATGAGAGATTCAATGCATCTTTGCTAGCTGAGTGGCGTGTTCGTTTTCTTCAAGCCTAATAAATGTGGCACCTAGTACGCTAAGGTGCTAACATTAACCTATCCCAGCCTCGCGAAACCCTAGCTCTAAATATTCTTCCCGGACCACGTTACCCGGGAAAACGACCAAGCAGACTGGTAAATGGTGTGCATGTACTGTATCCGATACAGGGCGTATCCATGTAATTGACGCCGTCATTTTGACGGCCGTCAGTGATGGCATCACTATCTTAATAGTACGGCTGTCTACTTTAATAAGCAGCCGTACTATGCTGTCAACATTGTTGGGTTTCTGGTGGAAGTCCCACCAACTTATCTATATCTTGGTGGCCAAGGCCTCCAGCGTTGGTACACGATATATGTATCATACTGTAATGAGACAGTTCAAGAAAATAACAAAAACAGGTTTGCATATACCGGTACATGTACTGTACCAGCGTATTAGTACTTAGAGTCTTCATATGTTTAAAATGAAGACAGCAATGTATTAATAATTTCACGTGTTTAAAAATAGACCAGCATAACCATGCTGAATCAGCAGCATCCATGGCGGTCAGTAGATAAACGGCATGCGTGATCGGAAATTGCGCCGAGCCAGAAAAGGTATGTTGTGATACAGTAAGAGGAATTACCGGTATTATAATAATAATAATATAGAGGAAGCTCAAATTGCTCAAGGCGGTGTCCACACATGAATTCTCTGAGGCAGCATTGATAAAGTCGTGCTTCGGCCGAAGAAGCCCTGAAATTTAGCATCCTTTTTCCTTTTCAATATAACGATTCCCTACCCTTTAGGTAAACAAAATCTATTAGGGAAAATCTATGGAGTTCTCTGAAATTTATTTCAGAGCTAAGGGGGGGGTCCGGTTGGTGTTTCAATTTCCGTAATAGAATATCCCGGGTATTTATATCCGAAATAAACCATAAATTCATGAAGAGTAATACATCAATACAGTCAGACAGTACCATGATGGCTATGGACTGTGCTGGATTAATAAACTATACAAATGTTACCTGTGTCGTCGCCCTCTTGCTTAAGTACGCATATTTTACTATGGAATGTTGCACGAACAATTCGCGGAAACTAATACCTGTCTGAATGGCGGGTAAATGCGGGCGCTGGGGTTTCTCAGGTACGTAGGTGATGTTTTCTTCCTGTCGCTCACACGAATGTACTTCAGATGACAGTAGGTGGTCGAGCCGTTCGAGTAGGGGCACGTGGCACTCAGATTTTTCGATGAAGATCTTCCTAATTATCCCAACCGGGAGATAATTTTAAACCTTACAACTTTGGGATCATTGCTCATGCCCAACTTGCTTCTCAGACAAACAAAATCCACCACGCTAAAGAGTGTAACAAGCCGCGTATGTTAGTGTCTATATAGCCCAGTAGAAAGCTAATAACAAATATGAACATAGACTTTTGTCACTGACAGAATAAATGGGCGCAAGTCGTAATACATCAGTAGCTCACTAATGCTAAAGATGCCTTTTTTTAAGGTAAAATTAGACCGGAATTTTGGGAACATATTTATGGCGCGCACTGTAACATGTACTTGAATGCGTTTACTGTACTAAAACGAAAGCATGTCAGCAATGCAGATGCTGCGTGTATCACGAATATGAGTGGTTAGTATTATAGCCAATAGGATGTAGCCTAGAATTGACTGTGATCTAGTATGACATAGTAAGTATCTATTAAATAGGACAAAGCAGATGTAGGGCGGCTGTAGAAGCATCTAGAAGCTTCCATCCGCCTGAACTGCGGGGGGGGGGGGGGCACTTTTGCGCGCCCTCCCCCAAGCTTTGCTCTTTCTTGATATGCTGGTAGCACTTGTTGGTCCCAGCAACCTGACCAAGGGAGCCCATGCCGACGAATGACCAGCAGCAAGCTGAGATCGACCAGCTTAATCAAGTGATGGCAGACCGCACGCGAGTGCCGACCAATCTACCCAAGTTCACCGGCAAGAGGGAGGAGGACGTACGCGAATGGTTGTCACAGATGGAGAACGCCTGCAGCATCAACAACATCCCGATCGAGGACGCGAGCACGCGCCTCCCGGGAATTGCCGGGTCGGCGATGGAGAAGCCGGCCTCGGGATGGTTCCTACATTGGTCATCGACGACTCGAAGCGAGGAGCATACTTGGAGTTTATTCCGTGAGCATGTACTCCAACACTTCGAGGCGTCGAACTACCAAGCTGTACCGCGGGAGAAGCTTCAACAGCTCAAGCAGACAGCGGACATCGAGTCCTACAACGGCGAGTACTCGGCTCTTATCTTCCGAGTTGAAGGCATGAGCATGCTGCTTTCATCAGCTTCTCTGATAGTACCCACGCGCCTCAATGACTTCTCGCCATCTTTCGCTGCCGAACCCTTGTCGGCTGGCGCGCTTTCTTGTTGTTACTGGGGTTTCCCCTTGCGCTTGGTCGCGAGCAGGTCCGACCATGGACGTCACACCCGTTCCAGCGCGGCGCCTCGACAGGGATCGGGTCTTTCGCCGAATGGCCTTTCGCCTCGACAGATCTCCGAAGCCCGGAGGCAATCACCGGTCCGCCTTCCGCGATTGGCCCGTAGGCCTCGCCTGTTCGCTCCCAGCGCTGGGTCTTGCTTCCAGTTCCCTTGATTCGCCGACCTCTCCAATTGATCTGTGGCTGCATGTTCTCGACGAATGGGATTCCAAGGATGCAGTCGAATTCGTCGGAGTTCGCGTATACGACAGCGACACACTTGTACGCTTCGTTTATTCTAGACACCGTGACGTCAAGAGGTAGGACCTCCAGCTCCGTCTCGATGATTTGGTTGTCTCCAAGTTTGACGCGGTTGTTCTTGTCGTCGAACTTCATTGTCTGGATCAACCCAACGTTTCGACACGTAGATCGTGGTAGCTCCGCAGTCCAACAGCATACACTGAGTGGAAAAACTCTGACCGCTCACCTTGATCTCTTCTGTTACCGAGAACAACGGGCGTGACTTGTAAACTAGAGGGTTTTCACACAGAACGTTAAGGCTGATATTCTCAATCTTAGCTGTTCTGGTTACGCTCTCGGCCATGTCAGGACCCTCATTCACTGACGTGGTTGCTCGGTCCCCTGCGTGCCTTGTTGTTCCTTCCAGGCAAAGCAATTGGCCTTGATGTGGCCAGGCTTCTTGCAGAAGTGGCAGGTACGGCTCTCGGTATGCCTGGTGTCCGACTTCTGCTTGAACCGACCTCTTCCTCGGAATATATTTACTTGGATGGTCTGTCTTGGCCGGACGGCTGGTAACCAGAAGTGTGTTTCTTGTCTTCACGGAATTGACGCTCACGCATATCACCCACGAAATGGGTGACCTCGTACTTAACCGCCAGGTCCATGGCATCTCGCAGTGTCTCGGGGCTCTCCAACTTGACGTAGCTACGCATGCGAGGTTTGAGCTCGTTTGCGTAGCAGAGAACCTGGGCGCAAGAAACTTCGGAAGTTCCTGAGAATCAAGACCAAGTCGGCGGAAGAACCAGACTTCATGCTGGTGTTGACGAACGAAACCATCAAGCAAGTAGCACGCGCTTTGCAGGGGTGCGACCAACCCGACAACGTCGGTTGTGCGAAAGCACAGCGGTATCTCGAAACAGACTGGGGAACGTTTCGCGACAGCCCAGCTTTCAATCTTCTCTTAGAGTACAAGGACAGCGTGTTTCGTCCTGAACTCCCAGAAAGTCTGCCAGAGAAACGCGAAATTGAACATCGGATCGACATGAAAGATCCAAACCTCGCGATGTATTGGCAGCAGTGGCGACAGTCACCAGAACAGCAGCGTGAAATCATACGCTGGGTGGTAGATATGGTGAAGAAGAAGTTGATCCGACCCAGTATTACCCCACATGCTGCACCAACGTTCTGCGTGCGGAAACCTGTCGGTTGGCGAATTGTGCACGACTACCGGTATCTGAACTCCAATACAGTGCTTCAAAGCATCCCGATGACCCGAAAGGAAGCCACCTAGAACGCTATGTCAGGAGCGCACTGGTTCTCCACGATGGACCTGATGTCGGCGTACTATCAAGTGCGTATGCGTGAGGAAGACATCAAGTTCACCGCGTTCGAGGCGCCGAACGGATTATGGGAATATCTCACCTTACCTATGGGAGTCTGTAACGCGCCGGTGACGATGCATCGGTTGACGTCGAAGCTCTTCCGTGGCTTGGAGAATACGAAGTCGTTTTACGATGATATCTACATTTCACGAAGTCGCCGAGCATCGAAGATCACCTGGAAGCGTTGCGCAAGACCCTGGATACTTTTCGCGACAACAAGCTGTACGTGAAGCTGTCCAAGTGTGTCTTCTGAGCGGAGGGAATTCCGTCTCTTGGTGACTTCGTCGGACGCAATGGTGTACGTATGGACCCCGTCAAAGTGCAGACGATCAAGGACTGGCCGGCACCACGGGCCCAAAAGAGCTTCACAGCTTTCTCGGTCTAACCGGCTACGTTCAGCGCTTCTGTCCGGAGTATGCTTCGCTGACGGCTACCATGTTCGCTCTCCTCAAGAAGAAGGATAAGCTTAACGCGAAGATCCACTTCAACGACGAGCATTTGAAGAACTTTAAGGAGTTGAAGTGACAGCTGTGCAACCCTCCCGTGTTGCCTCTGCCTGACTTCGGCCTGTCCATGCGTCTTCGTACGGACGCCAGCAAGTTTGCGGTCGGCGGGGTACTGTTCCAGATCGTCGATGGTGTCGAGCGGCCAATTGCGTACACCAGCCGGATGATGAAATCGGATGAGCTCAACTACCCAACGCAGCAGCAAGAGCTCTTAGCAATCGTTCACGCACTTGCAGCGTTCCGCATTTGCTGCTTGGACAAACCTCCGATTGTCGAAACTGATCACAAGAGTCTTGAAGGTCTCTTCACGCAGAAGATGGCTAATCGTCGACTTGCGCGCTGGTACGACATCCTTGCGGAGTATCAGTCGACATTGTCGTATCTTCCGGGTGCGAAGAACGGCATAGCCGACGCATTAAGCCGGAGACCTGACCTTCAACCAGAGACTAAGTTCTTCCACGACTTGAGTGTGACTAGCTTCGATGATACGTAGTTCAGTTTAGCGATCACCGAAGTTACTACGAGCTCCGATCTAGTTACTGGTGTCAAGAAAGCGTACAAGAAGGACCGTGATGTGCAAGCGATCTTTGCAGCCATCAAGCGTCGTACAGCCAGCTTGCAGCCCAAAGTTGAGCGACAACAGCAGAAGAAGTACCGGTATTACTGTGAAGAGAATGGTTTGCTCTGGTACCAGACTCCTGTAGACGATGTACCACGTGTTGTCGTTCCCAACGAGATGAAGTTGAGACGACAGATCATCAGTTAGTGCCACGATTCCAACTACGGCGGTCACCCTGGAGCCGACCGTACGTACTTGACGCTGGCTCGACGCTGGAATTGGCCCCAAATGTTGAAGTCGATTCAGAAATTCATAGCAGACTGCGAGCCGTGCCTGCGGAACAAGCCTTGCTTGACTAAACCTCCCGGTTTGCTTGAACCCCTGGCCATACCCTACAACCAATGGAGATCGATTTCGGTGGGCTTTATCACGGATTTACCAAGGACCAAGAACGAAGTAGACTCCATCTGGGTCGACTCATGAAAACGCTGCCACTTCGTGCCAACTACGAAGACAGTAACGGCGGAAGGCGTAGCCCGTCTCATTGTGGATCACATATGGAAGCGCCATGGTATGCCAACCAACATTGTGTCCGATCGAAATTGAAAGTCCGTGTCGTCGTTCTGGCAACACGTCTTCAAGTCGATCGGTACAAAGCTCAGTATGACGGTAGCGCATCGAGCTCAAGGCGATGGCCAAACGAAAGAGTGTTTTTGCTGCTTCGTTGGACCGTTGCAGGACGATTGGGATGTTCACTTAGCCAACGCCGAGTTTGCAGTCAATTTAATTGTCAACCCGAGCACGAAACTTGCACCATTTGAAGCGGATCTTGGATATATCCCGTTAAATCCTTGCTGCGGGGCAGCTCAAAAAGATTCCTAAGAATCGGCGTGGGTCGCACTTTCACGAACGTCAAGCTGCGATTTTACTACGGTGTCGAGGGGCTCTATCAGAAGCGCAGGAGAGGATGCGCGATATTTACGACCGGAATCGAACGGAATAAGTATTTGACGTTGGAGATCGAGTATATCTGAGTATGAAGCACCTGGATCCCTAACGTACTGGACTCCCAAACTCTACCAAGTTTGGTCCAAAATGGATTGGTCCGTATACAGTCGTGAAGAAGATTCATTACCACGCGTACGAGATCAACATTCAGGTTGGCAATCGACTCCATCCAGTCTTCAACACTGGTTCTCTCAAACCGACAAAAAGACCACACGTCTCACGCAACCAAACGATGTTATCCTTGCGGGTGGCACTGTAGGCCAGCTTGTACGACGTTTGCTGGGCAAGCGGACTCGAAAGCGACGGAGCGAATTCCTTTTACGTGGATTCCCATCGAGGACCTTGGACAAGTGCCAGACTTGATCGCGAGTTTTGAAAAACAGCGCCGCACTAACCGTCGGCGAAGAAGATGAAACCAATAAAGGGGGCTCAAGGCCAACGTGAATTAACTACATGATCTTGTGATGGAGTGGGTATCGCAAAATCGCGTTGCGATCCGATCTCACACACAGTGACCCGGACTACCGACTGACGGAGGGGGTGTTCCGATAACCGTGGGGTTGCTGAGGGCTCACCTTGTGTACCCGTCGGCGGGACTGGATACACTCCTCTGGTGGACTCGAGGGGAAGCTTGGCCTGCGGTTGGTTTCACCTTGGCGAGGCGCAGGACGGTGGGGGGTTGCGTAGCGTGGAAATTCTTCAGGCTACGCGCCAGGTAGGTTGTCGATCTTGATCGACTTGGGGTGTATAGGGTTCCTTTTCTTAGGGGTAGATAAAGCTTTACTTGCGAGGCTTGACCGCTTCCTATAGCGGGGGAGTGGAGGGCGAGAGCGACGGCAGTCGGGCCGGCCAAGCTACTAACTCCGGCGACTGACACGTGGACTTGGTAGATTTGACTTGGTTATTGTATGGGCCACTGCAATTTCCCGTTACAATCCAAAGTCGAAGGCCACGTCTTGTTGACAAGGCAAAATTCACTCTGTTATTACTTAAGGTCCTTCTGGCCCATTTATCCTACGATTACCGATCTGGTACGTCAAGGTCCAATCGTACTTTACCGAACTTGGGTACAAATCAGTTGACCTGTACACGATGACTCCCGGGCATTCTCACCCGATCTCCCGTCCCAAGCCGATCCGATCCACGCGGTGACGATCCGATCTAGCTAGCAGCGATCCGATCGCATCCTTCTCTAGGACGTGGTCGCTCCAGCTTCACCCCGAATCCGCCGATTGTGGTGAAGCGCCTGTGAAGGTTTGGCAGCTGGGGCTGAGTGATGGATATTGACTCGATCTGACCACTGATCCCAGTCCTTCTGATTTATGTCTGCGACGTACATCTTCAACGATCTGTTCAGCGTCTGCACAACCCGCTCAGCCGTTCCGTTGGCTTGAGGGCGATACGCCATAGTGGCACGTTGTCGCTGTCCCACAATGCGATTGAATGCGCGGAAGAAGTCAGACATGAAGCCTGGCTCCTGATCGTGCCGCATGACCTCACTCACGCCGAATCGGCGGAAGACACATTCTTCGTAGTTTTCGGCGATCGTCTGCGCAGTTCTCGGCGCGCTTGCCTTGGTCACCACGTAACCCGAAAACAAGTCAACCCAGATGAGCAGCTCGGTGTTGCTCTTGTGCGACTTAGGTAGAGACGGGATGTGGTCCATCGCGATGCACTGAAATGGATACGTCGCCTGCATGTTCCCTGGCGACTCTGCTTGAAGTGTCGAACGTCCCTTCCCTGTCTCACAATCCACGCATTGTCCCACGTAGCGCTGCACACTCCTGAACAAGCCGCGCCAATGGAAGCGCGATCGCACTCGCTGGTACGTTCGTCCGATTCCTTGGTGTCCGCCTTCCAGACTTGTGTGGTAGTGATGGAGCACGTCTTGTTGCAGGTCCTCTGGCACTACCAGCTTCGCCGCTTGGCCACGGTCAGCATCGATTCCTCTCGCGCGTGGGCAGTAGAAAGCAGCCCGTTCTCGTCGACTTCGAAGTCGTCGGCGATCTTGCCACAAGAGCGCGCCTCTCCAGCACTCAGCTTCTCTAGGTCGCCACGGAGGTACGTCTTGATATCTCCGATCCACTTCTCCTCGTCTTGTGCTTGCCGGATTCGATCTATTCTCATGAGCTGTACGATGTCTGACTGTAGTACTTCCGGAGAGCTCACCAGGCGTGTCCGTGATCGCGTCGCGGCCGCTACGCGTACCGTCGGCGTCTCGTCCTTCAGGAGCAACAGCTCCGGCAGTCGATTGAGGACGATCAGGTCCTCTCGATCGACCTCCGAGGTAATCACGGTGCCTGCCTGCTGATGTAGCCCGTTGCTTGCTAAACGATCTGCGCTTTGATTCCATTCTCGATTGACATGCAGGAATTTGTGAGACGGCCCCGACCTAGCGCTCGTTGTCGCAGGGGCGTCAAGCCAGGCGCCTTGCACTCGATCTCGCCACGCATCTGTCTAATCACCAGGTTGGAGTCGCCGCAGACGATCAGACGCCCCCTGTCCAAGCTGGACAGTAAGTCGAACGCCAACAGTAGTCCGTGGTACTCTGCTTCATTTACCGTGAGGTCAGGCAGATACTTCGACTCCGCTGCGACCACGATCCACTCAGGTAGCTTCCATACGATAGCACTGCATGCACCTCCGCCGTGTTTGACACGCGCCGATCCATCGAAACTCACGACTAACAGCTCCTCGCCTTGTTCAACTGTAGGCGGGATTGCGGCGACATATTGGCGTGGTTGCTTTCTCGGAGCGATCGACGACAAGATCGAGTCGTCGTTCTCCCGTGGGGTGATGCTTGCTGCAATGGTACCCAGGATTTCGTCCTCTCCTCGCGTACACCTGACGATCTCCAGCGTCCACGGCGAAAGCAGTGCTGCCCAGTTACCCAGCCGGTCCTGCAGGCCTGACGATCGCACCAGCCACGCCAGCGTGGAGTGTCGCGTCAGCACTTTGATCGATCTCGTGGTCAGCGTGGCGTAACATACGGCCAGTATCCGGAGAAGAGCCAAGATCTCTTTCTCAACGGTGCCGTAGTTCAACTCAGTGGCCTTCAACGTGCGACTGGTGATCGTTACCGGCATGTATGTGCCGTCGTGCTCTTGCATCAAGGCCGCAGAGATCGCCCAGTCACTCGCGTAGACGACGATCACCGGCGTCCGATCTGGGTCAAAGTGTCTGAGCACTGGCGCGTCTGCGATCTTGTTCTTCAGCATCTCGAGCGCTACTCGAGCTCGATCCCACTTCTCCGTCTCGTCCGCCGAGGCGATCTGTTTACTCGTCCCCAGCAACTCGGTCGGGCTTCTGGTCCATCTCGTGAAAATCCATTTCTCGCAGCTCGTACAAGATCGACGCGTAGATCGCGAAGTCCTCGATGAATCTACTGTGTAGTTGAGGCTACCGAGGAAGGACTGCATCGATCGCAGTGTGCGCGGGAAAGGCAGAGTCGTCAGGGTCTCCAGGTTCTTCGGGTGAGCTTCGAGGCCGTCCGCTGACACACGGTGTCCCAAGTTATCTACCTTGCGGTAGCCCTATGAGCGATTCACCACGCTGATCGACAAGTTCCAACGGTCACATGCGTCCAGCAGTCGATCTACTTTGTCGCAGAGGGCGTCCCAGGATTCAGCGGTCACCAGAATGTCGTCGATGTACGAGCGACGTCCCAGCACCGGCGATCCAGAGTGCACATCCGGCACACATGCCTCGAAAGCATCCGCCACGCCTGACTGGTCGCCGCCGTCTGGGATCCGAAGGTTGCCATACAGCGCGTTGTCCAGGAGCTGTTGATAGATCTGTGGCTCGTTCTTCAGCCCAAAGGGCATACGTAGCCAATCGAAGAGAACAAACGGCGTGATGAACGCCGACACCAGGCGCGTCCGTTCGGTCATTTCCACGACCCAGAAACCGCTCGCCATATCCAGTGAGCAGTACCAGAGCACCTTGCTAGGTCTTTGAGCAGATCGTTGATCAGCGGCATGCGATACACCATGAGGCGCGTTAGGCTGTTCACGACGCGGTAGTCGATGCAGAGCCTGATGTCGACCCCATTCTTCTTGATATCACCACGACCGGTGACGTCCACGGAGAGTCGGATACCCCGATGATCTTGGCAGAGAGCAGACCCTTGATCAAATCGGACAACTTCCTACGGAATTGGGGCGCGACTCGACGTACGCGTTGAGCCACCGGCTTGGAGTCCCCCGTATCGATATCGCAGTAGACGCCTCGCGCGGCTGGCGGCAGGGCGTTCCCTTTTCCGAGCAGAAGATGTTGTCGGCTCCAGATGATCTTCCTCAGCCGCGCTTCCTCTTCCGGCGTGCTCCAGTCTTCGTGCTCGATCCGGATGTCTTCAAGCTTCACATCCTCGGGCGTTGTCGTCACTTCCGGCAAGATCGCCATCTGTGCGTCCACGTCCTCGGCGAAGAGTTCGCCCCCTTCACTGATGCAGACTTGTTCGTCCTCCAGAGGCCGATTTGCGGCAGACAGGTTCGATCCATCTGCGGTTGGCTTCACTTCGGCCTGATCTCCGATCGGATCGGCGCCGGACACCTCCGCGCTCAGACCCACTCGATCGTCAGGCGATCCGTCAACCCCGCTACTAGGTTCGCGGGCTGGCGCGATCTGTACATACCCAAGCATGCTTGTGGCGACCTCGTCGTCAGCTGCTACCGGCTCGTCGACCTAGTTTGCGCTCCAGACCATTCCTCGATGACTTCGGCCTTCCTGACTTTAGGCGTCCTTACAACCTGACTGCTGACGATCGCTTGATCTGTGGGTCATCTCAGGATGCCCGTCGGCGTGTCATACTGCGGACGAACGACCATCGGCTCCGTCGACTCCGCGATCGGATCTTCTTCCTCGTTCGTCGCGTCCGTGGTAGCCTACTGTACCAGATTCTGCCACTCGGCGTACCGACGGGACCCCATAGTGATGAAACCTTGACGCCTCGGCACGCCCTTCGACCACTGTGGGAATCCAATGTTCTCCCCGGGTGACCCACAGCGTCTCCGACGGCTTGGATCGCAGTGGCACTTCGATGCTCTGGCCCGCGTCTATCACTTCGAGCTCGTCCAAGCCAACTGCGCGAACGTATTCGTCATACAGTGGGCGTCGACCAGACAGCTGGATGCGAACCTCATCGGGCAGGCAGAGCGTCCCGTCAGCCAAGTCCAAGCGGATCCCCGCCGGCAACATGAAATCCATGCCGAAGATCGCGTCTTGGCCTGACATCTCGCCGACCTACACGTCGAAGAAGTACACCAGCGCTCCAGCCAAGGTGACCTTGATCTTGGTACGTCCCTTCGTCACGTATACGCCTTCTCCAATACCAACACACTCTTGTCGTTGACTTTCATCCACATAGCCACTTTACTGGGTGCGTGATACTTCCAGTACCCAAGCATCTACCCTGGCAGTAGATCGAGCACCATGACGGTGTCAACTCTCGTGAACTCATCAGGCTTCCGAAGACTTGCAACAACACCGGTATGTTTTCCATGAAGATCATATGTATTGTCGATCGGGTTTTTCCGCTCACTAACTTCAGTTCTCTTCTCGACGTATGCAAAGATGCAGAGCTTGGAACGCTCGAATCGTCCAGGCTTCCAGCCAGGCGAGCGTCCTAGTTTAACATCTTCGCGGCGCATTCCGGCAACACGCCGCCGTGTTTGGCTGGATCGTACCACTGACGGATCAAGTTGCAGAACTCCTCCATCTGGTACTTGCCGACGTCGTAGATCTCGCCGCACCCACGGCACACTAGGAGGCAACGATCCGACGGGTGGCTCTTCTTGCCACAGCGCGGACACGTCAGCCGCTTCCAGCAATATAGATCGTCGTGACGATGCGAGCCACAGTGCGTGCAGCGTTGGAACGTGTCACGTCCTTGCGGTCGGCGATGTCCTGGATCGGGGTCTCGTGGTGGCGGTGTTTCGCCAGGCGTGGCAGGAACTGGTTCCTGCGGTGACGGAGTATGGGTCTGAGCATCTCCTTCAGATGCAGCGATATAAATCCGGCGTAGATCATCTTCCGATCCCGATCTACTGAGACCAGCGTCACTGTCGCAGACCGTTGCCTCAACTGCTTGCACCTTGCGCGTTGGGACTGGCTTCGTGGCGTCAGGAGTGGTTACCTTCTGTCGATACTTGCTCGATCCGAAGTGGGCGCTTCCTTGGCGGTTCTTCGCGCGTTACCGCGCTCTCAAGACGTCTTCCAGGGTGTCCGCGTCGGAGATCCGTACAGCGCGAGCCGGTCGGCCAGATCGCGGTCGTCCATTGTCTTGATGAAGTGTTCCACATGCTCGCGGCGAACATCCGGCGGGCCATTCTTTACACGCAGCTTCGCTCTCAGTCCTGCGACATTCAGACGGTGGAGGTATTCCAGCGGCGTTTCGTCGGCTCGCTTCCCGCATGGTAGTACTGCCTCGCGACAGATACTCCGAGCCCGCAGAACTGCACTTGGAATTCACGCAGAAGTTCCTTCCAGTCGGTTCGCGTAGTCCTGCGGAGCTGCCAGTACCAATTACGCGCCGGTCCAGTGAACAGGCCGCCAAGCACCAAACACCAAACACTTCTCGTCGTCCGGAGCCTGATCGCGGATGAAAGCCGACTTCACCTTGCTGATCCAAGCTCGCGCGCGGTCTTCGTCGTCGTCCTTCGCAGACAACTCTTTGAGCTCCGACAACGCGGAGACACGGATGCGCGGAGTGATCGCTGGTGCTCCGGTGGCTGCAGCAGTTGTAGCCACCGTCGCTTGACGGATGACGGTGAAGTCCAGATCGTCTGGATCATACTCGCCGTGCTCCGAGCCAACCGATTCCATGTCGACATCCTGCTGTTTGGTCGTTGCTACCGGTGCTGCGGTTGGCGTCCCCTGTGCGGGCGTTGCTCCTTCAAGAAGCGCTCCATCGCCGAGTTGAAGAACATCTGCAGCTTGTCCGGGTTGTCGCCCGGGTTGCTAGTTTTCGCGGGTACACCCGTCTTGGGTCTCGCGCTCGCCGTACGATCCGATCTGGCCTGCAGCATCGCGGCTCCTGAGGGGCCAAGCGGCATGCGCTCGACTCCTCCAGAGCTGTCGGAGCCGGCCATCGAGGTCGCTGACGCATAGTTCGAGTGCTGCGACGATCCGGCCCGCGACTCGGATCGAGGAAGGCGTGGCAACGAGGCCTCTGGCCTGAGCTCGGTCTTGACCGGTGCCGACTCGCCGACCAACCCTTACAAATTATCGAAAATTCCGGCAGCGCGATCTGCAGCATCTCCAGGTCCAGGTCGAAGAGGTCCTTCGCATCGAAGTCACCTGGTGTGACTCCAACTTCTCGCAGCAGACGCAGCAAGGCCTTCACCGTGTCCAGCTTGTTCGCTGTGACTGGTGGTGGCGCCACTGGTCCCATCAGCGATCCAGGCGCCCGCGGCTGCACGAACTTCATCACTGAGTTTTTGGTCAGGAACGACTGAAGCTCATTCCGGTTGTACGCTTCCTCCAGCTGACTGTCGGACCAAGTCGCTGCGATCTCGTCAAGGCTGTCCGAGTCCCGAGTCCGCTGGGGCCTTGAGCTTCGTCCATGACGCATTGGACTTCTTCTTCTTCGCGGTCTTCTGCGTTGGTGGAGCGGTGGTTGATAAGGTTCCTTCGGTTTTACCTTGGGCTCCTCATCCGGCGGGTCACGATTCGCATCGCGAGCCGCGGTGCCTCCAGATAAGGCATTGGGAGGAGGTTGAGGTTTCTCTTTGAAAAGATCTTCCTCGTCGTTTCTGTCGGCAGAGCTCCTCCCAGGACTCTGTCGATCTGCTGATCCTGCTTCATTCAGCAGCGTCGTCGGCGATCCAGTTTCCGATGACGCCTCCGTCCATGGTTCCAACTTGATTGGCACTTTCTCTTCTTCGGACTCACGGTAAATCCCGAGTCACCAGAAGATCCGGGCACGCGCACCATTATGGTGGAGTGGGTATCGCAAAATCGCGTTGCGATCCGATCTCACACACAGTGACCCGGACTACCGACTGACGGAGGGGGTGTTCCGATAACCGTGGGGTTGCTGAGGGCTCACCTTGTGTACCCGTCGGCGGGACTGGATACACTCCTCTGGTGGACTCGAGGGGAAGCTTGGCCTGCGGTTGGTTTCACCTTGGCGAGGCGCAGGACGGTGGGGGGTTGCGTAGCGTGGAAATTCTTCAGGCTACGCGCCAGGTAGGTTGTCGATCTTGATCGACTTGGGGTGTATAGGGTTCCTTTTCTTAGGGGTAGATAAAGCTTTACTTGCGAGGCTTGACCGCTTCCTATAGCGGGGGAGTGGAGGGCGAGAGCGACGGCAGTCGGGCCGGCCAAGCTACTAACTCCGGCGACTGACACGTGGACTTGGTAGATTTGACTTGGTTATTGTATGGGCCACTGCAATTTCCCGTTACAATCCAAAGTCGAAGGCCACGTCTTGTTGACAAGGCAAAATTCACTCTGTTATTACTTAAGGTCCTTCTGGCCCATTTATCCTACGATTACCGATCTGGTACGTCAAGGTCCAATCGTACTTTACCGAACTTGGGTACAAATCAGTTGACCTGTACACGATGACTCCCGGGCATTCTCAGGTGGATCGTACATCCGATCTCCCGTCCCAAGCCGATCCGATCCACGCGGTGACGATCCGATCTAGCTAGCAGCGATCCGATCGCATCCTTCTCTAGGACGTGGTCGCTCCAGCTTCACCCCGAATCCGCCGATTGTGGTGAAGCGCCTGTGAAGGTTTGGCAGCTGGGGCTGAGTGATGGATATTGACTCGATCTGACCACTGATCCCAGTCCTTCTGATTTATGTCTGCGACGTACATCTTCAACAATCTGTTCAGCGTCTGCACAACCCGCTCAGCCGTTCCGTTGGCTTGAGGGCGATACGCCATAGTGGCACGTTGTCGCTGTCCCACAATGCGATTGAATGCGCGGAAGAAGTCAGACATGAAGCCTGGCTCCTGATCGTGCCGCATGACCTCACTCACGCCGAATCGGCGGAAGACACATTCTTCGTAGTTTTCGGCGATCGTCTGCGCAGTTCTCGGCGCGCTTGCCTTGGTCACCACGTAACCCGAAAACAAGTCAACCCAGATGAGCAGCTCGGTGTTGCTCTTGTGCGACTTAGGTAGAGACGGGATGTGGTCCATCGCGATGCACTGAAATGGATACGTCGCCTGCATGTTCCCTGGCGACTCTGCTTGAAGTGTCGAACGTCCCTTCCCTGTCTCACAATCCACGCATTGTCCCACGTAGCGCTGCACACTCCTGAACAAGCCGCGCCAATGGAAGCGCGATCGCACTCGCTGGTACGTTCGTCCGATTCCTTGGTGTCCGCCTTCCAGACTTGTGTGGTAGTGATGGAGCACGTCTTGTTGCAGGTCCTCTGGCACTACCAGCTTCGCCGCTTGGCCACGGTCAGCATCGATTCCTCTCGCGCGTGGGCAGTAGAAAGCAGCCCGTTCTCGTCGACTTCGAAGTCGTCGGCGATCTTGCCACAAGAGCGCGCCTCTCCAGCACTCAGCTTCTCTAGGTCGCCACGGAGGTACGTCTTGATATCTCCGATCCACTTCTCCTCGTCTTGTGCTTGCCGGATTCGATCTATTCTCATGAGCTGTACGATGTCTGACTGTAGTACTTCCGGAGAGCTCACCAGGCGTGTCCGTGATCGCGTCGCGGCCGCTACGCGTACCGTCGGCGTCTCGTCCTTCAGGAGCAACAGCTCCGGCAGTCGATTGAGGACGATCAGGTCCTCTCGATCGACCTCCGAGGTAATCACGGTGCCTGCCTGCTGATGTAGCCCGTTGCTTGCTAAACGATCTGCGCTTTGATTCCATTCTCGATTGACATGCAGGAATTTGTGAGACGGCCCCGACCTAGCGCTCGTTGTCGCAGGGGCGTCAAGCCAGGCGCCTTGCACTCGATCTCGCCACGCATCTGTCTAATCACCAGGTTGGAGTCGCCGCAGACGATCAGACGCCCCCTGTCCAAGCTGGACAGTAAGTCGAACGCCAACAGTAGTCCGTGGTACTCTGCTTCATTTACCGTGAGGTCAGGCAGATACTTCGACTCCGCTGCGACCACGATCCACTCAGGTAGCTTCCATACGATAGCACTGCATGCACCTCCGCCGTGTTTGACACGCGCCGATCCATCGAAACTCACGACTAACAGCTCCTCGCCTTGTTCAACTGTAGGCGGGATTGCGGCGACATATTGGCGTGGTTGCTTTCTCGGAGCGATCGACGACAAGATCGAGTCGTCGTTCTCCCGTGGGGTGATGCTTGCTGCAATGGTACCCAGGATTTCGTCCTCTCCTCGCGTACACCTGACGATCTCCAGCGTCCACGGCGAAAGCAGTGCTGCCCAGTTACCCAGCCGGTCCTGCAGGCCTGACGATCGCACCAGCCACGCCAGCGTGGAGTGTCGCGTCAGCACTTTGATCGATCTCGTGGTCAGCGTGGCGTAACATACGGCCAGTATCCGGAGAAGAGCCAAGATCTCTTTCTCAACGGTGCCGTAGTTCAACTCAGTGGCCTTCAACGTGCGACTGGTGATCGTTACCGGCATGTATGTGCCGTCGTGCTCTTGCATCAAGGCCGCAGAGATCGCCCAGTCACTCGCGTAGACGACGATCACCGGCGTCCGATCTGGGTCAAAGTGTCTGAGCACTGGCGCGTCTGCGATCTTGTTCTTCAGCATCTCGAGCGCTACTCGAGCTCGATCCCACTTCTCCGTCTCGTCCGCCGAGGCGATCTGTTTACTCGTCCCCAGCAACTCGGTCGGGCTTCTGGTCCATCTCGTGAAAATCCATTTCTCGCAGCTCGTACAAGATCGACGCGTAGATCGCGAAGTCCTCGATGAATCTACTGTGTAGTTGAGGCTACCGAGGAAGGACTGCATCGATCGCAGTGTGCGCGGGAAAGGCAGAGTCGTCAGGGTCTCCAGGTTCTTCGGGTGAGCTTCGAGGCCGTCCGCTGACACACGGTGTCCCAAGTTATCTACCTTGCGGTAGCCCTATGAGCGATTCACCACGCTGATCGACAAGTTCCAACGGTCACATGCGTCCAGCAGTCGATCTACTTTGTCGCAGAGGGCGTCCCAGGATTCAGCGGTCACCAGAATGTCGTCGATGTACGAGCGACGTCCCAGCACCGGCGATCCAGAGTGCACATCCGGCACACATGCCTCGAAAGCATCCGCCACGCCTGACTGGTCGCCGCCGTCTGGGATCCGAAGATTGCCATACAGCGCGTTGTCCAGGAGCTGTTGATAGATCTGTGGCTCGTTCTTCAGCCCAAAGGGCATACGTAGCCAATCGAAGAGAACAAACGGCGTGATGAACGCCGACACCAGGCGCGTCCGTTCGGTCATTTCCACGACCCAGAAACCGCTCGCCATATCCAGTGAGCAGTACCAGAGCACCTTGCTAGGTCTTTGAGCAGATCGTTGATCAGCGGCATGCGATACACCATGAGGCGCGTTAGGCTGTTCACGACGCGGTAGTCGATGCAGAGCCTGATGTCGACCCCATTCTTCTTGATATCACCACGACCGGTGACGTCCACGGAGAGTCGGATACCCCGATGATCTTGGCAGAGAGCAGACCCTTGATCAAATCGGACAACTTCCTACGGAATTGGGGCGCGACTCGACGTACGCGTTGAGCCACCGGCTTGGAGTCCCCCGTATCGATATCGCAGTAGACGCCTCGCGCGGCTGGCGGCAGGGCGTTCCCTTTTCCGAGCAGAAGATGTTGTCGGCTCCAGATGATCTTCCTCAGCCGCGCTTCCTCTTCCGGCGTGCTCCAGTCTTCGTGCTCGATCCGGATGTCTTCAAGCTTCACATCCTCGGGCGTTGTCGTCACTTCCGGCAAGATCGCCATCTGTGCGTCCACGTCCTCGGCGAAGAGTTCGCCCCCTTCACTGATGCAGACTTGTTCGTCCTCCAGAGGCCGATTTGCGGCAGACAGGTTCGATCCATCTGCGGTTGGCTTCACTTCGGCCTGATCTCCGATCGGATCGGCGCCGGACACCTCCGCGCTCAGACCCACTCGATCGTCAGGCGATCCGTCAACCCCGCTACTAGGTTCGCGGGCTGGCGCGATCTGTACATACCCAAGCATGCTTGTGGCGACCTCGTCGTCAGCTGCTACCGGCTCGTCGACCTAGTTTGCGCTCCAGACCATTCCTCGATGACTTCGGCCTTCCTGACTTTAGGCGTCCTTACAACCTGACTGCTGACGATCGCTTGATCTGTGGGTCATCTCAGGATGCCCGTCGGCGTGTCATACTGCGGACGAACGGCCATCGGCTCCGTCGACTCCGCGATCGGATCTTCTTCCTCGTTCGTCGCGTCCGTGGTAGCCTACTGTACCAGATTCTGCCACTCGGCGTACCGACGGGACCCCATAGTGATGAAACCTTGACGCCTCGGCACGCCCTTCGACCACTGTGGGAATCCAATGTTCTCCCCGGGTGACCCACAGCGTCTCCGACGGCTTGGATCGCAGTGGCACTTCGATGCTCTGGCCCGCGTCTATCACTTCGAGCTCGTCCAAGCCAACTGCGCGAACGTATTCGTCATACAGTGGGCGTCGACCAGACAGCTGGATGCGAACCTCATCGGGCAGGCAGAGCGTCCCGTCAGCCAAGTCCAAGCGGATCCCCGCCGGCAACATGAAATCCATGCCGAAGATCGCGTCTTGGCCTGACATCTCGCCGACCTACACGTCGAAGAAGTACACCAGCGCTCCAGCCAAGGTGACCTTGATCTTGGTACGTCCCTTCGTCACGTATACGCCTTCTCCAATACCAACACACTCTTGTCGTTGACTTTCATCCACATAGCCACTTTACTGGGTGCGTGATACTTCCAGTACCCAAGCATCTACCCTGGCAGTAGATCGAGCACCATGACGGTGTCAACTCTCGTGAACTCATCAGGCTTCCGAAGACTTGCAACAACACCGGTATGTTTTCCATGAAGATCATATGTATTGTCGATCGGGTTTTTCCGCTCACTAACTTCAGTTCTCTTCTCGACGTATGCAAAGATGCAGAGCTTGGAACGCTCGAATCGTCCAGGCTTCCAGCCAGGCGAGCGTCCTAGTTTAACATCTTCGCGGCGCATTCCGGCAACACGCCGCCGTGTTTGGCTGGATCGTACCACTGACGGATCAAGTTGCAGAACTCCTCCATCTGGTACTTGCCGACGTCGTAGACCTCGCCGCACCCACGGCACACTAGGAGGCAACGATCCGACGGGTGGCTCTTCTTGCCACAGCGCGGACACGTCAGCCGCTTCCAGCAATATAGATCGTCGTGACGATGCGAGCCACAGTGCGTGCAGCGTTGGAACGTGTCACGTCCTTGCGGTCGGCGATGTCCTGGATCGGGGTCTCGTGGTGGCGGTGTTTCGCCAGGCGTGGCAGGAACTGGTTCCTGCGGTGACGGAGTATGGGTCTGAGCATCTCCTTCAGATGCAGCGATATAAATCCGGCGTAGATCATCTTCCGATCCCGATCTACTGAGACCAGCGTCACTGTCGCAGACCGTTGCCTCAACTGCTTGCACCTTGCGCGTTGGGACTGGCTTCGTGGCGTCAGGAGTGGTTACCTTCTGTCGATACTTGCTCGATCCGAAGTGGGCGCTTCCTTGGCGGTTCTTCGCGCGTTACCGCGCTCTCAAGACGTCTTCCAGGGTGTCCGCGTCGGAGATCCGTACAGCGCGAGCCGGTCGGCCAGATCGCGGTCGTCCATTGTCTTGATGAAGTGTTCCACATGCTCGCGGCGAACATCCGGCGGGCCATTCTTTACACGCAGCTTCGCTCTCAGTCCTGCGACATTCAGACGGTGGAGGTATTCCAGCGGCGTTTCGTCGGCTCGCTTCCCGCATGGTAGTACTGCCTCGCGACAGATACTCCGAGCCCGCAGAACTGCACTTGGAATTCACGCAGAAGTTCCTTCCAGTCGGTTCGCGTAGTCCTGCGGAGCTGCCAGTACCAATTACGCGCCGGTCCAGTGAACAGGCCGCCAAGCACCAAACACCAAACACTTCTCGTCGTCCGGAGCCTGATCGCGGATGAAAGCCGACTTCACCTTGCTGATCCAAGCTCGCGCGCGGTCTTCGTCGTCGTCCTTCGCAGACAACTCTTTGAGCTCCGACAACGCGGAGACACGGATGCGCGGAGTGATCGCTGGTGCTCCGGTGGCTGCAGCAGTTGTAGCCACCGTCGCTTGACGGATGACGGTGAAGTCCAGATCGTCTGGATCATACTCGCCGTGCTCCGAGCCAACCGATTCCATGTCGACATCCTGCTGTTTGGTCGTTGCTACCGGTGCTGCGGTTGGCGTCCCCTGTGCGGGCGTTGCTCCTTCAAGAAGCGCTCCATCGCCGAGTTGAAGAACATCTGCAGCTTGTCCGGGTTGTCGCCCGGGTTGCTAGTTTTCGCGGGTACACCCGTCTTGGGTCTCGCGCTCGCCGTACGATCCGATCTGGCCTGCAGCATCGCGGCTCCTGAGGGGCCAAGCGGCATGCGCTCGACTCCTCCAGAGCTGTCGGAGCCGGCCATCGAGGTCGCTGACGCATAGTTCGAGTGCTGCGACGATCCGGCCCGCGACTCGGATCGAGGAAGGCGTGGCAACGAGGCCTCTGGCCTGAGCTCGGTCTTGACCGGTGCCGACTCGCCGACCAACCCTTACAAATTATCGAAAATTCCGGCAGCGCGATCTGCAGCATCTCCAGGTCCAGGTCGAAGAGGTCCTTCGCATCGAAGTCACCTGGTGTGACTCCAACTTCTCGCAGCAGACGCAGCAAGGCCTTCACCGTGTCCAGCTTGTTCGCTGTGACTGGTGGTGGCGCCACTGGTCCCATCAGCGATCCAGGCGCCCGCGGCTGCACGAACTTCATCACTGAGTTTTTGGTCAGGAACGACTGAAGCTCATTCCGGTTGTACGCTTCCTCCAGCTGACTGTCGGACCAAGTCGCTGCGATCTCGTCAAGGCTGTCCGAGTCCCGAGTCCGCTGGGGCCTTGAGCTTCGTCCATGACGCATTGGACTTCTTCTTCTTCGCGGTCTTCTGCGTTGGTGGAGCGGTGGTTGATAAGGTTCCTTCGGTTTTACCTTGGGCTCCTCATCCGGCGGGTCACGATTCGCATCGCGAGCCGCGGTGCCTCCAGATAAGGCATTGGGAGGAGGTTGAGGTTTCTCTTTGAAAAGATCTTCCTCGTCGTTTCTGTCGGCAGAGCTCCTCCCAGGACTCTGTCGATCTGCTGATCCTGCTTCATTCAGCAGCGTCGTCGGCGATCCAGTTTCCGATGACGCCTCCGTCCATGGTTCCAACTTGATTGGCACTTTCTCTTCTTCGGACTCACGGTAAATCCCGAGTCACCAGAAGATCCGGGCACGCGCACCATTATGGTGGAGTGGGTATCGCAAAATCGCGTTGCGATCCGATCTCACACACAGTGACCCGGACTACCGACTGACGGAGGGGGTGTTCCGATAACCGTGGGGTTGCTGAGGGCTCACCTTGTGTACCCGTCGGCGGGACTGGATACACTCCTCTGGTGGACTCGAGGGGAAGCTTGGCCTGCGGTTGGTTTCACCTTGGCGAGGCGCAGGACGGTGGGGGGTTGCGTAGCGTGGAAATTCTTCAGGCTACGCGCCAGGTAGGTTGTCGATCTTGATCGACTTGGGGTGTATAGGGTTCCTTTTCTTAGGGGTAGATAAAGCTTTACTTGCGAGGCTTGACCGCTTCCTATAGCGGGGGAGTGGAGGGCGAGAGCGACGGCAGTCGGGCCGGCCAAGCTACTAACTCCGGCGACTGACACGTGGACTTGGTAGATTTGACTTGGTTATTGTATGGGCCACTGCAATTTCCCGTTACAATCCAAAGTCGAAGGCCACGTCTTGTTGACAAGGCAAAATTCACTCTGTTATTACTTAAGGTCCTTCTGGCCCATTTATCCTACGATTACCGATCTGGTACGTCAAGGTCCAATCGTACTTTACCGAACTTGGGTACAAATCAGTTGACCTGTACACGATGACTCCCGGGCATTCTCAGGTGGATCGTACATCCGATCTCCCGTCCCAAGCCGATCCGATCCACGCGGTGACGATCCGATCTAGCTAGCAGCGATCCGATCGCATCCTTCTCTGGGACGTGGTCGCTCCAGCTTCACCCCGAATCCGCCTGGTCAGATCGAGTCAATATCCATCATTCAGTCCCAGCTGCCAAAACTTAACGGGCGCTTCACCACAATCTCTCTAATTGTGGCTGAGTTTGGATTTATTGCTACTCTTCGTCTTCGACTTTCTTGGGCGCTTGGGACGAGGCAACGCAACGCGGTACAGCGCATACATCTTCGTGATCCATCCCAGCATGGCCAGTGGCTCCAAGATAAGCGGCGGATCGTCCTTTTCCTGATAGCCATCGTAAACCATGACTGGATCGCTTGGGTCGCGGAGAATCAGCGTAAAGCAGTGCTCTATGAGATCTTCTGCCGCGTGGACAAGGTAGTAACCAGGGGGAGACTTCGAACGGCTTTATCCAGCAAGGCGGCCGAAGGAGTCGATTTACCCTGGTACAGCTTGAACAGCTCGACGTAATCGAGAGGAACCTTCTCAGCACGGATGAAGTTGAAGAAAGCATCAATATCTCCAGCCAGGACGCCGTCGTCGAAAGTCTGGCCTTGCTGCTGGCGGAAACGCTCCCAGTGATCGCGGTTGACCAAGCCGGGGCGTCCAAGACCATAGCAAGCCAGTTGGAAATCATGCAAGAAGCTGCGTTTGTCGTCCGACGCTGTAGCAGCGCGGAAATTGTCCCCGTTGAACGCGTTGAACGAGAGGTCAGTATTGGCAGCCTTCCACTTGTTCACCTGGTTCATGCAACAGTAAACGTCCTTCAAGCTCTCCGGTCACTTCCATGTCAACTGGCATGGACGGCAGTACCACTCGACGAGGTACGCGACGTGCGGCGGCTCTACCTGGCGGTCAATAGGTTTCCGCACAGCGAACACGGTCTCGGTATCAACTGGTGCCTCAGGATCGAAATTGTTCCACCAACCAGCCGAAGGATGACGCTTTTGCGGTGGTAGCAGCGGAGGACGCTCGGTTATCGTCAACGAAGCCCGAATCAAGTTGACAGCAGCCTACGGATCCGTATCGTCGTCCGTCACCCAGTCTTCCTTATCATCGCTGGCGTCGGAGTTCACTGGCTCTACTGCAGGTGACGCTGCGAGAGGAGACGCCACTGAAATAGACGCAGCAGGTGAAGGCGGCGTAGCCGGAAGCAGTGCGGGCGATGCTGGAGCCGCAGGCGGTGACGGAACCACCGATGAGGATGGAGACGAGCACGGGGAAGCCAGCAGAACTTCAAGCGGCGAAGGCGCGACAACCAGATCAAACGATGGAACAACGAAGCGAAAAAGTAGACGTTTCTGGATGTGATCAATCCGATGCGGACGTGACCAATACATTGCACGCGGACCTATAAAAAGTGAAAAACGTTCTGTTCGCTAGTTTCTTTATCAACAGCTACTCCTAATAGTAGCTATGCAAACTTTGGTAGTATGTCTATACAATTTACTTGCTATAGCATTGTATCTGCTGTGAGGATAGATAGAAACGAATAATTGATCCAACCTGATGCCTACGTCAGCAGAGCGCCTTATATTTGTCTATGTCACTCCCATTTTTATCCTCTCGATGAGGCACGATCGGCTATTAATAACGACATTGTTATTCTCTGAAGGTCTATAAGAGATTGGGTGGGCCGTTCAATTTTTAGTACTCCACATACCTAATTCTAAATCTGGGTGATTCGAGCTTCCTGAGCTCAAGCAAGCTCCATAGGGTTGTGAAAGTAGGGATTTCTCGACAAAATTTATTAGAGTTATGAAGGTTGCGCATCTCCTGCGCCTGCTTCGCCGCAGCAGCATCCGCTTTGCTGATATGTGAATCAGCACTTTCGTTTTATTACAGTAACCGCAAACAAGTACACCTTTTTGGGTCCATGTAGTGGAATACCAGAAGCGTGGTCTCTCTCACGCCCATATACTTCTCATCCTGAGGCCGGAGGACAAGCCCGTCAACAAGCTGGTGTCCGCGGAACTCCCGGATAAAGAAAAGTACCCCGAGTTGTATGAAACGGTGATTTCCAATATGATGCACGGGCCCTGTGGACAACAAAACTCGAATTGCCCCTGTATGAAGAACGGTCGGTGTTCCAAGAAGTTTTCAAAGCTGCTGGCGGGACGAAACGGTGATGACCCCCGACAAATGCCCCAAATACAAACGTGGTCGACGTCCGGGTGGAATTTTGTGCCACAAAGGGAAGTATGGGACAACGCGATCATTAATCATGGGTGGTCCCCTATAACCCGTTCCTGTCGCAGAAGTACAACTGCCATATTAACGTCGAGGTTTGTGCCACGAACAAGGCCATCAAGTACATCTACAAGTATGTCTACAAGGGCTCGGACATGACGACAATCATGATTGAGGGCGAAGAGATTCGGGCGAACGAAATTCTTCAGTATCTTCTCGGGGGGTATATTTCTCCGGTAGAAGCCTGCATGCGACTATTCCGGCATCCAACTCAAGCATCTACCCATTCTGTGGTGACGCTACCTATCCACTTGGAAGGAACGAGCATGGTTGCTTACCGTGATCAAGCGACGACCCCCATCTCCACAACTTAATCAATCGTGGGGACAGAACAATGCTGACGGAGTTTTTCAAGCTGTGTGCGCGTAACCCAGAAGCTACGACCAATCTACTGTTCAAGGATGTACCGCGGAAATACAGGTGGACGGAGCGCAAGACGTGGGAACCGTACAAGAAGTACGTCGCTTCACTCGGACGCTTGGTACATGTATCTCCGCAAGACCCGGGATGGTTCTACTTGCGACTTCTACTGTGTAACCGACGCTCGCCTAAGTCGTTTGCGGATCGTCGGGCGGTTGATGGAACGGAGCACCCTACGTATCAGCAAGCCGCTTTGGCTCTTGGGTATCTGGAAAATGACGACGAGTGGATACACTGTTTACGCGAGGCCGCCGAGGTCAAGATGCCGTACCAGCTACGCCAACTCTTCGGGATCATTTTGGTATACTCGATGCCTGGTAATGCCAAAGATCTCTGGGACAAGTTCAAGATGGATATGGCAGAGGATTACGCCCGCAGCATCAAAGGAAGAGATGCAGACCTTCATTTTGTACGTGAAGAGGGGGTTCGTCTTCGCATGGCGGAGTACAAGGCGTTGGAGAGCTTGGCTGGTTACTTGGCTTCGAACCAAAAACACCTCAAAACGTATGGTCTACCTCCGTTGTCCGATTACGGGGATATATCCGCTCAAGTGGGCGACCAGGGCGCAGCGTCAGTGAATATTGTTCAGCAAGAGATTGATGCATACCCCCAGAACGAATTGGAGCATGTGGCGGAGCAGGCGAGCCAGTTGAACAGCAACCAGAGAGAGATTTATGACCAAGTCATTGCGGCGGTGAACAGACCGATTGGAGGGTAGAAGCTTTTCTTTTGGATGGACCGGGCGGAACAGGGAAGTCGTTTCTGCTCGAGCAAATACTCGCTCACGTTCGGATGCAACGCAAAGTTGCCGTTGCTGTTGCATCGAGTAGAATTGCAGCTACCCTGTTAACTGGAGGCCATACCCCGCATTCGACGTTCCGGATTCCCCTCAAACTTACGGAGACGTCGACGTGCAGCCTTTCATGGCAGAGCCAGAAAGCTGAATTGATTCGTAACGCGAGTTTGATAATCTGGGATGAAGCGCCGATGATGAATCGAGCGTGCTTTGAGGCAGTGGACAGGTCGCTTCGGGATATCATGAAAACCGAGCTGGAACCGTTCGGCGGAAAGGTTATGGTGTTCAGCGGTGACCACCGTCAAATTTTACCTGTATTAAAGGATGCTACGCGTGCCGAGACGATTGAAGCTTGCTTCAGGTCATCTCCACTTTGGGAACATTTGCGCCAAGTGCGTCTTACCGAAAACATGCGTGTCCGCACCGCCCCTGACGCGGCCAGCGCAGCAGAGTTGGCAGATTTCTCGGAATTCTTACTTCAAATTGGAGAAGGTCGTTATCCTGTCAATTCAGAGATCAGCGACGATGACATATGCCTTCCCAGTGACATGTGTATTATTCCAGAAGAACGGAGACAAGAAGTTGCCTCTGACGATGAAGACGTGGATATGGAGCCGTCCCCAAATTGCACTTTACTTCCTCCTCTGGACGACCACCACGAGCGAGACTTGGACGAAGTTGAAGAAGACCGACGGACCCGCAATGTCAACGCACTGATTGATGCCATGTACCCTGGCGTTAATGCCGGTATTTTGCTCGATGAATACTTCGTTGAGCGGGCCATACTAGCTCCCACAAATGCAATTGTTCGGCGTAGCAACATGGTTGCGGGACGACTATCGGGTGAAACGAGGGAATATCTCTCTGTGGACAGCCTCGAAGGGGTCGCGGACGCAAATATGTTTGAGCATGAGCTCTTGAACTCTCTTAACTTATCTGGTATCCCCCCCCCCCCCCCCGCACAGGATTGTCCTGACGGTTAGGACACCAATTATCATGATTCGAAACCTGAACAGCGACGCAGGACTTTGCAACGGAACATGACTTCGGGCTGTATCACTACCGTCAAGATCGCACGACTACTGGAAACGTTCCAAAAGCTGCTGACCGACCTTGTCTTGATCTCATGATGGAGCATTGGGCTCCTCATGAAGGCTTGCAAAACACGACACTCTGTGACAGTAGCATTCTGTACGAGTCCGAGTACGGGGAGGACGAAGTGCTGGTGGAATCGGACGCGGACGGCAATGGGTCTCGACCCAACAAGCGCAAGAAAACCAACGGGGAATACGTCGAAGCAGGTACTCTTCAATATCCTATATAAAACGCTTCTTATTTTTATTTTAAATGTCAGTTTCTGGTAAAACTGATTATGGTTTATTTTATCAAAAGGACTTTGTGCTTGAGCTGAAGGTGTAAAATGTGTTGGTGAGGCAATGAAGTACAAGGCTTCCGGTTCCGAAGATGCGTCACTTTCGAGAGAAATTGTAGGGCTCTTCATCGTCAAGAAGTGGCTCTCCATCAGCAAACCACCGCTATCAACGCTCTAATTGAGACCCTTAGCCGCAGGAGCTAAGTTCAATTACGGTACATCTAACGATGAAAAAACAATTTTTTTTTTTGAACGATTCATCGCGTTTGCCCTACTAATCTCCCGTGCGTCTTCACTTTCATTAGTCTCGTCCATAAAAATCGTTTGACCGTCTCGCTCATTCATATCCACGGTTTCGTCGCTGAGACCAATTAAAATATTGTGGAGAATCATAGCAGCCAAAATGCAATTTGTACAGCTGTTAATAGATTTTTGCTCCAGTTGCCGTCTAATTAATCGGAATCTCTGCTTCAACATTCCAAAAGCACGCTCAATTGCCATTCGCGTTGCACTATGTACGTAATTAAAGCGCTCTTGACGACGTGTAAGCTTGCCTTGCTCTTCACGTGGGATGTATGGTGTCAAAACTTCAGGCGTGAGCTTATATCCAGCGTCAGCAATAAAATGGCAGCCAGCAGGAAGCATTTTTGTAACTGACAAACCTAATTTTTAAACGCTTCAGGTCTTTTTGTCACTATATGAGCCAGGGCACATGTCGAAGTCCATGAAGCGTCGCTTTGAGTCACAAACTGCTTGCATGTTCATTGCAGGATAATAATTTCCTGCAATACCAGCCCTCATACTCAGCTGGACGCTCGATCTCGAATAGGGAACCGTCAATAGCACCGCATACGAAAGGGAATCCCTTCACAGCAGCAAAGCCCTTCATCACGTTCTAACAACCTTTATCCGTCGACGGCAGCTTGATGTAGATCGCGGAACGGGAGCAGATGACACGCAACGCCTCATTTACTGTCTTCACTGTACATGATTTCGATATACCCATTGCATTACCGCCCTCCATCAAGCTGCCCGACGATGCTAGGTAATATATCGTAAGTGCCATTTTTTCTGGTATGAATGCTCGGATCCACTTAGTAGCATGCATGGCCGGAAGAGGAGACAAATTGTCTTAAAATTCTGCTGAGAGCACCGCAAATTTGCACGAGACCAGCCGTCAAAGCGCGGGGACGCTAACATCGCGTCAAAATCGAGCTTAGTGACGGTTAGCCGATTCTTCGCCTGCTCTCGGAGGCTGAGAGAGACAACTGCAGCAATGGCGGCGGCGCATACAACCTTCACAAGCACCACCGTGGCTTCGTCTTGTATCTGTGACATCGCAATACACTTTAGCGACTGCCTCTATTTTCCACTGCCAATCTCAGAAGGTTATCTTGTTTAATTTCCCACCCCCGAGGAAAGTGTGGCTTCGACAGCCATCATGCTATAGAAATTGTGGTACAAAACAGTTTTGATTCTTAAAGAAAAGGTCCCGAACACGTGCTACAGTTAGAGCAATCTATAAAGTGGAAACACGATAGAATAGAGCACAGTGGTCAGTTACTTTAAGTACTACGCAATGAGATGCAGAGCCGTATGCGCTTTAATTGTTTGATTCCTTTCCTCAAAAACTATGTACGAACGTAAATAAACATATCGGAAATATTTGCTTCCCGCTTTGCGGCGCAGCGAGCTCGCTTGTGTAAAAAATCACGCAGCAATTTGAGCGCTGCAAACAAATTGCAATGTACTTATCAATACGCGGGACCGGTATTACACAAAAGCGAGCGGTACATGTATCTGGTGTGTGCGCGACATTGGGCTGGATACCATACATTCACAGCATACACTTATTATAGAATTGTATGTCATCAGCTTCGCCACTCCGTTTGAAATCCTAGTCGAGCTTCTGTACCACAATCACGAAACAAGTGTCTCGCGGTTGTGGTAGCTCGACTAGGTTTTGTCAGAAGAAATGCTCATGAAAACCAAACCTCGCCAGGCGTTAGTTCTCGTCCGTATACAGTCACACCTCTATAAATGACGCCCGATTGGCTCGGGAAAAAATGTCTTTTCATTTATAGAATTGGTCAGATAGAGAAATGGCTACATGTATTCATCTTGCATCCAGTGTCCGCTGTCGCCTACGCTTCACCACTTGCGTTCGCACCAGCTTCGTCAAAGATTGGAGCATGCTCGGTTGGTCTTTAGTGTCCGCTTCGCACTGAAACAGGAACACTGAAAGCTCCACGCAGTACGCAAGAGCTGTTGATGCATGTACTGGTTCCTGTTCTTGGTTGTCACTATCGTCTTCATCAAGTGAGTTGCTGCTGCAGTCAACGTCTATAGGCTCGTGAACTTTGTCATCTGAATCGATGTCTAGATAGTCGTCAACGTTCTCATAAACGTCAATTCCAGTCAGCATGGGGCATTGTCAATGAGCAGCAGGACCTTGCGATTTTGAACAGCCATCTTCAAGTTGAAATTTTGTACTACTAGTATTAATATGTACCCACTCGGAAAATATTCGGGCTGTCATCCATGTTCTTTTTTGCTATTGTAGAATTGAACAGCCTTGCCTTTTAGAGCACGAACACTTCCACCAATAGAACAGCGGGGGTTTCTGTTGAAAAAAGAAACACTAAAAATGACGAGGATTCGATGAACTGACGGACGGTCACCTGTCCAGATGGAGAGTTTTACCTCCGACCCTGACTGTCATTTAGCGAATAGTAAACCTCATAGAGTCTCGTTTGCGTTGAGAGACTGTATTCAAGTAAAGAGCACGTGGTCACTTATAGAGGTTCAAATAAGGAGGTGTGACTGTACTAAGTATTGAACCAATTTCAGATCCCAACTGTACAGTGGTGATGTGTGCAAGTGGTGGCATTTTTCACAGCAGGTAAGCTCGGGATGGAGGATCGCCCGCAAACATCCCCAACAGTTAATCGAGGCCATTCACGATATCGGATTGTATTTTCGGCCGCCCAGATCACGGAGCGTTGACAGCTCGCATCAATCGTACGTATTTAAATTTATAAAATCATCCTCGGCGAACATATCCCCACGATAGTCTGCCGGTACTGACATGAAAGCTTGAACTGGGATATTCTTACCCCAGCATTCCACAGCACGGTGCCAGCTGTAATTCAAGACAAGGCACATTTACAAAAATCAATTCCTAAGAGCCAGGGAAACTGTGAAGTGCAAATTTACGTTACAGGTACTGTAGCGCCGGGGCGATGGTGTAGGTGAGTATCACAGGGGGCTGCACGGAGAGGGGCTTTATGGTCACTGGAATATACTCTGAATACCTTATAGTAAAAAGATCAAAAGGTTCACAACCTGGAGCCAAAACTTGTAAGTTATTAAAATCTGTTCGTGCTCGAAAAACGTAATTTGCTAATAATTTCAGTGCAGTGTACAATACTCTACTGTACAACAGGCAGGCTGAAAAGTCCCCTCTTTCAGCCAATCAGATATTGGTTGTCCGCAGCACGGTTTAGGGTGGACTACAGTACAAATCCCTCTTCTTATCGTTTAGATTTCACCTTCTCTTGCTTTGTGTGCGGACAAGAGAGCCACTTGGATAGACAGAGCAGACGAGCCGGAGGGAGATGCGTTGGTAATCCTCTCAGACTTGGTACTGTATCGACGATGGCAGTGCTCAATTCTACTAGCAAAACCAGATGGCAGCGGGCCAGACAATCTAAGCGGCTCACTCACTTCAGCTTTTGCTTCACAGCACCCAAGTGCCATTTCTAGAGCTCCGCTAACCTTATCACTCGCAATAATGGACGCCTTCCTTCAGAAGCTCGCAAGCAGCATGCTCTTCACCAAGTCGGCTCCCGTTGAGGAGGCCAAGAAACAGAAGCCGGTGCTGCTCGCGTCTGGCAGCCCGCACTCTCACCCCGTGCGCCACAGTGCTCCTCGCTCGCAGCAGCCCGAGGAGCAGCCTCGTGACCTGCCGCGCCGCCGTATCGCCCACTGGGACAAGAAGCGCGAGAAGTGCGCCAACTGCCAGCACATCTACCTCAAGACGCTCAGCCAACACCCGGGCTTCTGCTCCGTAGACTGCAAGTCGAACATGGTCTACCTCGAGAAAGTCAACCGCACCATCCGCGCCATGAAAGATGCTGTACAGGAGCAGCGTCAGCAGAAGCAGGCAGAAGAGAAGCAGCAGCAGGAAACTGTCCAGCAGGATGAAGAAGACGACTGCTTGGAGGTCGTCGAGACTGAATGCAAGACGTTCGCTGAATTCGGCCTTGAGTCCCGTATTCTCGAGGCTAGCAACGTTGAGTGGGCCTTCAGCGCTATGTATTAAATCGCGCTCGCAGATGAATGCGACCACGCGCCATATAGACGATAGAATCGATGTAGATATATGTATACAAGACCAAGTACAAGTAAAACGAGTCCAATGCAACAGAATTAACCACAGCAACCACTGTCTTCATTTGAGTATATGTTTGATAAAGGTAAAATAAACGCTTCACATAATGGACTGGGCAAGTAGGAGAAACAGGACGAGGACCACCGGCAGCACGTAGTAAACGTACTTGAAATGCTCCGACTCCGTCACGCCGAAGGTAAGATCCATGGGAGAACCAAGCTGTCCGCCGATCTCCATCGCGGCCCATGCAGCAGCATCTTCGCTCGAGGTACCACCGAGAATCTCAAGCGCGTTCTTCACCGCCTTTATTGCGTCTTCGTCGGGAAAAACATGAACAGTTGCCGAAAACTGGGAGCTCGATCCGAAAGCGGAGCGCCATGGCACCAGTCCACGCTGAGCAAGTCGAATGACACCACCTTCTTTGAACACTTGGTTTGGCTCAACTATTCACAAAATCCAGAGTAATTGGTTAGAAACAAGAACTTGTCGATGCCTGATTCTCACCTGTGTTGGAGACAAGAATCAATGTATCAGTGCTTACCTTCGTCATCCTCGGCCCACCTCTCACGCGCCAAGGCTACACGAACCAGCAGTGACTTTACAAAGTCTCGTTTCAGGTACTTCGCTGCCACCTCATTTGCTTCAGGTTCGTTTTGGGATACGAACGCGACACAGCTAATAGCACCGTGGATGCCACCAAGCGGCTATCAATTCAAAGCAAGAACAAACCAATCAATACACGCTGCTTGTCCAATAATTGGCGCTACAGTACTTACATCCTCGACAAGCCTCTGCGATTCAGGAGGTGTCAACGTTAGCAGATTCATATGCTGAGCGTTGGTATCGCCCGTAAGCTTAGGCACGGCAATGGAATCCTCAACCCGACGGAACAGTGGCTGGAGCTGCTTCTCCACCTCCTTCATGCGCTTCTCGGCCACCTCTGTTGCAGTCATGGAGGCAGTTGGAGCGACATTCACAAACGGGGTGGGTTCGTCGAGATCGATCAGTGTACGATACTGCTTGAGTTTAACTTCCTTCGTTAGAGGCTTGAGTTCCGCCTGTAGCATTTGCGTCTTATTGACATCCACCACGTCGTAGAAACTATGGAAGGAGACGTCTCCATTCGGAGACACAAGTGCTAGATAGTGAACGTTGTCGCTCACGTACACATTAGATGGCAACGCCACCGCCTCAGCTGTAGCTCGCAGGTACGGCACCACCTTCGACGAAAGATCCCGGGCCGAAACCACAAAGAGTCCCAGCACACAGATACCTCCAGGTAGCAGGCGGTCTACCTGTTGAGCAACTTCTTGTACCCAGTCGACTGACACGTCACTGAGTCCAGTAGGGACTTCTCCATTCTCACTCTCGGATGGAATGGGCACCGCGGCCAGCACGAAGTCTCCGACATTAGAGGAGCTCGCCTGACCTACGAGCAGTCCCAACTCGAAGGCTGATGTTGCGTTCTTGGTCCAGACCTGGGACACTTGATCACCGACGACTACTTGGCGGGGGGCATTCATGGTTTAGAGCGTAAAACTTGTAGCGATGCCTCAACTGAGTGTCGTCAAATTAACTACGCCGATGATGCATGCATGTGCTTTGACTCGGATTCTGTTGGTGCGCGGTGATTGGTGAATGGATAAGAAATGAGCTGATGTGAATGGCTGAAAAATTAATGCATATTGTAGCACAGACCTACGTGGAGCACGACTGCCGGCTGAACGGCGAGATCATTATCAAAGGTAATGCTCGATGTGTTTCCTTTGATGGTAGACTGCCATTGGTAGTATTCGCAATGCTCGGTCGAACAGACACTGGTAAATTGCCAGGATCTACATGTATTACATGTACTCTCCCAAGAATCTCGGTTATTTTGCCGAAACCTATCAGACTTCATATGGAATTCGCTTGCAAATGCGTACGATTCTCGAGGCTTCTCTTTGGCATGAAGGTGCAGATACAAATGCGCTGCTGTAGCGCCACTGAACTACGGTACATTACCTTCAACTCTCGCGTGTCTTCGGTGCCTATCTCATTATTGGCGCTTCCTTCAACATCAGTTCCAGTTCATTTTCTCGTTGACGAATCCGAAACACTTCGAAATATCACTCACAAAGTGGCAATGACAAACAGTGCCAAAAGTTACCAGCACTGCTGGTGTCGAGTCGACAGGCCTTGCTGTCCAGTGGAGTCCACTCCGACACGGGAGATCCCCAACACGCAGAAGAACCTGGCTGACCAAACACCCGATGCCACCGCTTTGCAGATCTCTACGGCAAGTGTATAATACACGGTGTATTCCCTCGGTTCACGCCGTGAACTTCACGGTAAAGTTTACTGGCACGAAAACATGCTGGTGCTCCTTTGTCGCTGCTCTGCCAAGCAACGCTCCTACGCTGCTCAGCAGCGCAGCCGGTGCCCGGGAAGGAGAGCTACGCCAAACAGGAGGGACCTTGCTTCGTCTGCCTTGGTTGACAAGGCCGAAGCACTGCTTCAAGCAGCGGAGACTTTGAAGCGAGGCTCGTCTGCATTGGAGATCGCAGGAATGGCCAGCAAGCGAGGACTGGAAAACGATGCCGCTCTCTTAACGCTTGACGCCGGTTTTTCGGGGTCGAGGACGGGGCGTGACCGCAATGTCGAGTCGCGACGTGGCGCCGCTGCCCTGCACGTTGCAGCCATCTCGCTCGCTCTCTCTTAGTAAGAGACTCCTACCGCGGCGCGATTGGCGCAGGACGGGTTTGCAGCGGTGTTACCCGCTGCAAGTATCACTTGGTCAAACCGAGTCGGTTTGCACCAAAGAGAGACACGTAAGGAGCACGATCGGACGCTAGGCATCGCATCTTGGAATCCTCGTTGGATGTCGCGTTGGTGGCGGCTTTTTCGCGCACTCATCGGAGCCCGAGCTTTTTCCCCGGCTGGTAGAGCGGAGTCGAGCGCGAAACCTGCTTCGATCTGCTCCCAAGGTGACAAGAAACCGGGGCTAGCGACGACCAGAAATCGGGCGTGGCCCAACTCAGGATTGCTGCCTTTCACCCTTGAGTGCTGGAGTCTCGACTCGAGACTCGACTGCGGTGCCGTTTTCGGTTTCTGTACTCGTGCTGCTCTCATGCTGGGCGCTAGCGCCGTCCCTGCCAGGGACTCCCTGGTGATCATCTATGGCTCAGCACCCCATCAGTTACAGGCATCTTTCGCTACGTCGACGCGGTTGCCGTCTCCGAATAACAAATGCATGTAATCTGGTCGAATAGCGTTCCGAAGTTGAAATCCTTTGGAGCTAACTGGACAGGCATCCACGTGGCGACACACTATTCCAGCGCCCTGCTCATTGACACCGAATGTATCCTAAATCCTTAGCTCGCAGGCTATACAGTGCTGTTATTATACCCCTAACACAAGTACGGTGTCCTGGATACTTGTAGTCTTCAGGTTGTCCAAAGGTATTAATAATTTGCCTCGATAGTGCAGTTACTTCAGCGGGATAGTCAACTACATGTGCTGTACTGAAGTGCAAATACAGCAACAGCTCGCGGCGCATTTGCGAATACCAAGCTTAATCTTCCTCACCATCAGACGCCGAGCTGGCACTGCCAGTGGCAGCGATTCTCACGCAGCACATCGACCGTCTCTAATTCGCGCCAAAGGAGAAGAAAAATGCATGCTGGTCGGATGAAAAAATGCAATCTTATGTTTTATAAATGCGGCTTCTAAGCTTCGTTTTTTTCTACATCTCACGTTGCAACTCTATCGTGAGGCTCTAAATTACACTCGGACTCTAACCCTTTTAATACACGGCGCTGAAAGACCATTCGACGTTGCTGGCGTCCAGCACGCGGGCCTCAAGACCAAACTCGGCGAACGACTGCGCGTGCTTCAAGCTGAGCACAGGTTCGATAGCTTTGCGGGAGGTCTCGGGCTGCATTTTGGGAGCAGGCTGTTGCTCAACCTCGACCGGTTGTGGCTCTTGTTGCGTTACCGGCTCTTCGCGAACCTCTTGCTCTTGTACACGTTGGCGCTCGTCCACCGCGTCCTTCATAGCGCGGATGGTACGGTTTACCCTCTGGAGATACACCATGTTGGACTTGCAGTCCACGGAGCAGAAGCCCAAGTACTGGCTGAGTGTCTTGAGGTAGATGAGCTCGCAGTTGTTGCACTTCTCGCGCTTGCTGTCCCAGTGCGCAACGCGGCGAGCCTTGACTTGCTCGGGCGAGTTGGGCGTGATCGGTGCGGAGCCCATGCTCGTCTCGAACTTTTGCAGGCAGGCGTCCATTGTGGTGGTCGTAAAGGGGGTGGGTGTCGGTGAGGAGTGCTTGGGTGACAGGAGGCAAATCCAAGAGTGAGTGAGTAGTGTTCCGTTCGGCCCGGACTTCGGGGGACAGCTTTGGGGACAGATTGGACGCGGACTCACCACTGCGCTCCATCTGCCACACATAGGACGGGGCTGGCTACAGGCTCTTGAGCGCAGGAATGGGCCCAGCTGCCTGTGGTGAACACCAAGATTGGACAGTGCGGCGATACCAGCAGCAGAAAACGAGCTGAGCCTAGCACCGCACAGTGTGCGCACACCGAGGTGGCTTCTTGTCGGGCTGGCTAGAAGCTGGTGCACTTGTGCAGGACATTGTGGTACATGTACGACTACATATGTACAGCAATAAAAAATATACTAGTATTTAACATGCTCCTCTGGCCTCATTGAAGTGGTCCTGTAGACGACAAATTACCGTGTACCAGCAGTGCTGGATGAAAGGTGCCGGCACTTGCACCGCTGTCAAGCAGAGTAAAGTAAGGTTAGGAAAAGCGAGCAGAGGAGTTGTTGAGGAGATCGTAGTGTTGCAGCCTGCAACTTGCAGGTCTCGTTTTCAGCGGGTCGCTACAGAACAATTTTCTGTGTGTAGATTGGCTATCCTAGACGTTTTTTCGATGAAAATAGATCAAGATGTGGGAGCGCTTGAAGCATTTTCAACTTGAGGCTGCTCTTCTTCTTGCCGAGAAGGAGGGAAGCCTCATATTCGGCACTACCATACGCCAGCAGTCTTGCTTTCACGATGATGAGCCGGGATTCTCACACGTCCAGGCTGGACGTGTGAGAATCCTGGACTCCAGGCAGGCTTTGCAACAACGCTCTTGTCCGGCGCGAGCTGTCGAGTTGTCGATGCTTTCGATCACGAAGCCAAGTTTTTTTACAAAACAATCTCGGAACACGCAAACAGTGACAGTATCGAAGCCATTTTCACACAAAATTTGAGCTTCCTTCGGAGGCTCCGCCAATCCAAATCATTTCCGCGGCTACAGCCAGCTGCTAGAGCAAGAGCCAAGGCAACTTGCTTGGATCAGGCGGCACCATCTTCTCATTATCCCGCCCCCGGTTTTCTCCGGAAGACTGCGCTCTGGTTCTTGATTAACGCATAAGAGAAGTGCCGTTGTCGTCGATTGCAACGCCCTCTGCTTCTTTCGCCGGGAGCCGGGCGCTCGTGACACGACTCGTGTACATGGCAAAAGGCAGCGGAAGATTTCTTGTGTGCCTGTCCTCTTCGTTCAACGAGTCGTTGCGAGTCAACCATTATGTACGGGGCGCAAAGCTTGAATTTCCTCTTGTGCCATGACAACCCCATGTCAGATTCGGATGCTTGCTCGCCGAGATAACTGTACAATATTGCATCTACCCGTACCGGCCTAGACTCCATCGATCGAAATGTTCAATCTTGCCGCAACCTTTAGGGTGGTGTGTCTCCATTCGTGTTATTTCAGAGTTCACCGAGCTTATCACTTTGAGAACTTAATCGCATTAGATATCCATGTTCACATTGGGAATCTATTTTTACAGGATCAATGTGGCGGTGGTACCAATTTTTGAGGACATCGTCTTGGCCTTCAGCTAGGGCAGCTGGCACGAAAGCAAAATGCACGGAGCAGATCCTCAGGTTGAGGATTGGTGGCACTCTTAAGAGATTCGCATTGCTTTCCGTCGATGAATCCTCATTCTGTAACTTACCTAAAAGTGTCGCGGCGATCTCATCTCCGCTTCATTTTCGTCGCTGCCGCTCACGTTCTTCCAAACCGTGGCGAACTCGCGTCTCGGGGTGTTGGTGTTCGATTGCAAAGCCGACTTGATGTCTTCTTGTGTATGAATGACTCCACGAGTCATGTCAACTTGACATTGTCAAGGCATGACCCCTCGACATCTCTATGCTGCAGCTAAGCTTGTGTTGAGTCCTCAAAGGTGTTGGGGAGCAAAGAGCTCGTTTTGAAATCTGTGACGTGTGAAACACCTGTCGAACATCTAAAAATAACTAAAAAGTTACAAATGAGATGGCTACATTCCAAAAATACAACTATTTTCTCTGTTGGTATTGATAGGCATCTCCGTCGAAGGTCAGCTGAGGACGTCACCAACGCTGGAGATCCTGCATGACTGGAGGAGATGGCATTCTTCCATCCTCCTTCCGACAATCATGAACGTGTGGGCCCTTGATGACGAGCCGGTAGCCTCGCGCCCGCGAGTGAAGAAGACGTGCGTTGCCGGTGAAGTTGAAGTGGCATCGACAACAGGCTGGGGAGACGGCACGAAATCCCAGAGAAGGAAGCAACGAGGTAAGGTGGAATTCCTGGTAGAAGATCGACAAGACAGTGACGACGATGCCAACGATGGTGTGTCTGGCAAAACTGTCAATGCTATCACGGCCAACTTGACGAGTGCCAAAGCCAACCAGATCAGCTCTGCAGACGTCGTTGAAGCTGTTGGCATTGAAGGTCATGCTACACAACCTGCTCAGACGTCGGATACGAAACAGGAGCGACAAATTCGGAAGGAACAGAAGCGTGAAAGCTGCTCGAAATCGTATCAGGAGATCACTGTGCATCATCTCGTTCGTGAATTCTTGCTCATGCACAGTCACGACGACGTTGTGAGAATACTCGATCAAGAACGAGTAAGTAAACGCATCAGTTTTTATGATGTAACAATGGACTAAACTCCAGTTTTTGTTTCCAGCCTATGCCGCTTCTTGGTGCCACAGAAATCAAGCAACTGAGTCGAAGTTTGACCGGCACACAAAAAACTAGTGAAAGTCCGGCAGTACCATCTTCCTTGTTGGAACGCTTTCTCGTGTGCTCTAACGAAGCTAAGGTCAAAGCAAGAGCAAAACGAAGCGCCAAGGTGAGCTTGCTGTATAAAGAAAAACGTTGCTGCGTCCATATCCTGACTGACAGATTTATATTCAGGAACGTTCTGTTTCAGCAGAGAAGACAACCATCGCAACGAGCTCAACAAGCGGTCGACGAAAGCCTGAACTAAATGTGATCACGAACAACTTGGACCAAACCCCTAGTAAAAACGTCATCGCCACTCCTGTGAACGACCAAGGTTATAATCGCCTTAACCACCCTGGATCCACACCACACCATGGACCTGTCATTGGAGAACCCGGATCGACGCCAATGGCTCGCTCCAAGGACTTGTGGAACCTAGAATTCGACGATATCGACGATGTGGAAAAGACTGCATCCGGCGAGGGCGATGAAAATGCGGACGAGGAAACGGATCAACTCTCTCAGTACGCTCTCCGGAAACGCACTTCAAAGACTGGTTTGAAACGTGTACAACTGGGAAACCCTGGAAGTACGCCGACCAAAGAGTATATCTTCTTCCGAGAAACGCCTCCCTCGTTTGTGACAGAAACTATTGAGGACGCAGTCGAAGTATTTGAGAAATTGGGAAGTAATCCTGAATTCGTGAAACAAGCTGCGGTTGTCGAGCGATTCATCGAACTGCATAGCAGCGAGGTATCCAAGTACACAATCGGCCAGGTAGTCGATGGACTAGGCGCACAGTCCGATATCAACGGCGTGATATCTAAAATCTATGGATCCAGATTATGCGGGACAGCTGGATCAGGAACTATCGTGATAGACACTTGTCCTGAACAAGCTACCGAGTGAAAATAATTGCATCAGAGCTGCAAGTTTTCATTTTAAGCTTCAAAAAGCTTCGAAGTATTATCCGATAAGCATTTTAGGGGTTAACCCCTTTAGCCCCGTATTCTGTATTCTACAGAATAAGCATTTGTTTAAAAAAAAACTAAAACATTTGTGCAAGAAGCAAAAAGAGTTCATCATGGTACAGTCAACCGACGCTGACGCAACTGTCTCCAATTCCTACGTTGGCGATACGATTCCTTGTTTCTAACATACTTCTTGACTTCCATTCTCTTCGCTTTGTGCACGTTGCCGACTTCCTCTGGTTAGACCGAAAATGTTCCGCTTAGATGCTTTCTGTGTGTACGTTCCACTAGCTGTTCGCACTCGTTTCGAGCTGTCCTCGTCATCCGAGGACAAACTAATGATCGGCACATCATGATCACCGTTCTCTTCAGCGATACTGGACGTAATTGGCGTTGCCAACAGATCTAATGCCGGCGGATCTTTGACGTGGGCGGCATCACGGTGCGGGGTTTGTTGCTGGGTATTTTCTTTGCCTTCATTCCCACTGGTACCGCCACGAGAGCTGGAGGGTCCGTGATAAATCAAACTGCAAGCCCACTGGCACTTGTAAAACTTGGGATGCCACTGGAAGAAGTAGTCTTCCCAAACACGCATCATCTTGCAGCTCACCCAAGGCCAGATAGGGCCATCGTGCAGCTCATAATAGCTGTTTGAGTACAGCTCGGGCTTCATGAGCACTGGTGTCCACACCGAGACGGTGTTATACTTCACCTCGTTCACATCTCGCTGCAGTCGCGAGTCGTACATGAAAGTACCGTAGAGTCCCGACGTCAATGCGTTCGCCAAGTGCAACAAAAACCGCTCGTTAAACTCAAACGAACGGGGATATTGGCGTTGCATCTGCCACACAGCGTCGATAAACTGGAACATGATAGGCGAAGACTTGTTGCGTTGCGGGTCTCGGTTACGGTCACTGCCACATCTTTCAGCGTATTTGTGCCCAAATGCTAACCAATCTTTCTCCACAAGAGTAGCAAAGCCACGAATGGTGCGGTAGTACGGGTCGATTATCAGTTGCGCTAGAGCACACAGTTGAGAAGTGCGGTCCCAGCCATCACTGCAGTGTACAAGCGCAGATGCTCCCTCTAGTTCCAATACACGCGCAATCTTCAGAGCACCATCCAGTACCAAGCGAACATGATCCAGCCACCTCGTCGACTCCACACTCGATAGCCACGTACGGTCAGTATCCTCAACACCACCAGGTAGAAACAGCTTCATCAATCCCATGAACGACGACTGCATACGGTACATGTTAGCGATATTCAGATGGTGAATCACAGCTCCGGGATAATCCTGCGGGGTCTCAACGCCACCTTTTCCCATGAGTCGATTGCCTGTGGACGCTTTAGGTTTACGAGCATCAAAGATGTAGATAGGCCGAGATGACTGGGATGATTGCGACTGGTTCTTGATAATATCCGGTAGTCGACGGTACACCCCCAGAAGTAGCTGGTCGGAGACGTTGGAGGTGCCCGAGAGTAAGTTCCCCAACAGAGGCTGACTAGAGCGAGTCAGGACACACCGGTTGCGGCGGTGGTAGTACGTGATCACTGGCAGTCGATTCTTCGCACGGAAATCAGCCACTTTAGCCAGAGTCGCAGAATTCATCGAAGCTGGAAGGAGCAGCTTCGATGGATACGACTTGCAGATATTTCCCCGGTCGTTTTTATAATACTAAAGCACACCACAAAAGGAAAGAATTAGAATTCAGCGCCAATGCAAAGGGGTAGAAGCATTACGGTACCTTAAGGAATGGAGAAACAGCAGGGTCACCACCAATTTGACGCTTGAACTCGCGCTCGTCAACGAACAAATTCCAGCCATTCTGATCGGGAGGGACATTGTTGATCGAATACGAGAAAGCGAAAGATCCACTTATCTCGCGAGGTATCGTCAGCACCCGATCTGGACGAAGAACTGGCGATGCAGCATACGCTGGAGTTCGTGAGGAGTTCTGGAAAAAGGGTTCATTGCTCTCCTGCAAGGAGCCTTCTCTGCTATCTCCTTCTCTATCTGGCAATGTGTCGCTGTCACTAGCTGAGCTTGACAGTGGACCGAATGCAGGAAATGCTGTTCTAATGGGACTTCCGCGTTCGACAATGGTATACCGCTGCGAGGCATCGGCTAATTTTGCGATTGTTGCGCGTAGCCTGTGAACATGATCGTCTGAAACGGAAGCGTGGCTGTCCAGCTGGAATCTCATCACGCGGACATCCTTGCAGTTGATAGAAATGATGGACGCAGACCCTGCCATTCCTGCGTAATATGTGCGTCCAGACTTTGGTCGGCGGCCACCTGGATAAAGAAGCTGGACGTGTGTAATAGCAAATAGCGGAATATACGCGATGCCACCTTGTCCACCACACCTCGGCTGGATTTGAACTCGTTCGAACGGCGTAAAGATCACTCTGTAATTCGTCACGGCGATTTTGCCGCGAATTCTGCCCCATACAAGTGTGGACTCGTAGGTTTCGCTAACTGGGCCGATGAGCATTGTCGCTTGAAGCTCGGTGTCTTTTACCACAACTTCCCCAGGTAACAGCGGCACGTGGATTGACTGGACAACTGGAGAATCGCAACCAGTATCATGCGTCAGGCCCAATTCTGACTCGATTGACGTGGATGTGTCCGCTGAAAAGGTCGTATTCGGCTCTAGGGGTATTGGTGAACGGAAATTGTCCAGTACGGGAGATGCGGGAAGTTCAGGTCGCACAGGGAGTGACATAGCAGTCCGTGAAGCAAACTTGCGCATCCTATCCAAGTTGGTTGATCGGCAACTTTCTATAGCCTGCTTGAACTGCTCTCGTTCGTCATCATTTGCAAACTTTAACTCTAGCGTTTGGTTGCCTTGTCCACCATTGAACACAACAAGCCGCGCCATTCCATCGGAGGAGCCAGACACGAACGATTGAACCGAGTCGCAATGGAACGACCAGAAGCGATGCATGAACACAGACTTCGCTCGCACGATTCGTTGGCGACAATCAAGCTCCAACGTATAGCGATCTAGTACCGGATTCGCCTTAGTAAATCCAAACGTACGACGCAAACCCGCGCCTTCTTTCCCACCCATCTCGTACACAGCGAAGCGCAACACGGCTGCAGATAGCTTTGCTTCACTTTTCATCGTCACCTCTGCTGAATCGAGTTGAGCACGTTCGTCCACGATATCACTGTCATCAAAAGCCTTTAGCGACCGCATACTGTTCGAGTGATCACTACTACCACTGCTTGCGACGTCCGAAGCGCGAATTCTCGCGTCATCAGGGCCAAATGTATTGCAGCGTTTCATTTCCGGTGATGAATCGGGTGATACACTTGGTTGTAGATTCGCTAGATCAAAACTGGCCGATCTGGAAAACTTGGAGCGTCGAGTTTTTCTTCTAAGGCTGTTGGAACCATCTGAGCCATTGGCAGGCTTTACAGATATTGTCATTGACGACCCACGCCCAGTACTTGAAGTTTTCGAGACATCCTCTCCATCTTGAATATCTATCGGACTATTCCCAGCAGAACTCTCTGGCTGCCCACAAGACCTGTCGTCGGCGTCCTCATTCGTATGTCTACTCTTGGACGACGCCACACTACTTAACCGATTCCTTCGTGCTCGAAGCTCAGGGCTGTGGTTTTCAGTCTCACCACCCTCACTCTCTCTTCGTGTCTTCTTCTTTCGCGGGAGTCGATCATTCACATGCATCGCGCGCAAGTGGCCACTGAACCATGGCTTGTTCTTGGTTATCGTCGGGGACGGAGCTGACGTTATCGATGAACGTCGATGCCGATGTCTTGATGTTGAGGACGTGGAGGTTGATGGAGTGATCTGATCCTCATTATCCACACTTTCATCCACCACTTCGCTGGGGCAACTAGGAGCAGGGTCAAGGGACGAAACAGACGAACGTCGCGTTATTACTGAGAGAATTCCGTCACTTGTGCTTGATGTTGGCACTGGGATGCTGTTGTTGAAGCTGGATAGCGAGCGAGGTTTCTCCTCTATTGTAATTTCACCCATACTACCACGGTGAACTGAGGAATCATGCTCTTGCTCTTTTGCCAGCTCCATAGCATCGAAGTACCGATCCATTGCCTTCTGGAACCACTTTGCACACAGGTCACATGTTCGCACTGAGTCATCATGGTAGCCAAAGCATGTCGGCAGCACGAAATTCTTGGATGAACATTTGGGACAAAACGCAAACCCGCACGCTGCGCAGTTCTTACTGCGGTGGAATGGGTTAAATGATTTGCCGCAGCCACTACACGCGGAGTTGGACAGCACACGCGCATGTGGAACCGGCACACCAGGTCCTCCGGTTGCTGAAGGGCTATTCTCCGCTGGCGGCGTCGCGATTGAGGAGATAGGAGGCTCACCATTGTCCTGTCGCTGCCGCTCCATCTGCTGACCAGCTTTGAGCAGCATCTTGAGCCGCAGCTCCTCGACGATGCGTGTGGCCGTCTGAAGCGCCGTTGCCGCCGCCTCCAGCTCTTCCTCGTCGAGTGGCTTCTCATCGTCATCATCCTCATCTTCGTACTCTTCTCCAGCGTCATCGTCATCATCTTCAGCCACAGGACGGATAACCACTCGCAGAGGCGTTGCCTCGGTCACTGCTCCGGCACTCGCTCGCCTTTCAAGCTCCTGGAACTCCTCCTGAGTCTCCTCTACTTCCTCGTCCTCTTCTTCCTGAGCCTGAGCGCTCCCGCGTCTCGCCGCACTGTTCACTGACTCGTCCAGTATGGAGGATGAGAAGGCGCGCACCAGCAATGCTGCCATGCGCTTGGGATCGCGCAGCACTGCCAGCCGCGCTGCCTCGTCATCCATGGACTTAGCCGACGACAGCATCGCCGCTCTTAGTGCTATCGAGTCCACGCGCAAGTCCTCGTCTGAGTCTCTTCGATTAAAATCGGAAATGTGGGGTGTCACTGGTGTAGCACGCGGAGTGATGGTCACCCGAACAGCTTTTTTGGCAAAATAATTACTTCAACTTGCCATTTTGCGCATTGTTATTGGATGCCACGGGGCAAGCAGGACGATGACGATGACCGGCGCGCGGTGGAGCGGCGCCGTGTGGAATATTTGCGACGACACAGAGAGCAGATCCAGCAGCGCTACCGACTAGAGGCGGTGCGCTGGGCGTCATCAGTGTTGCGCCATTGAATTACATATATTGACTGATCGCAGCGATGTAGGAAAGACGAGGAGAGGAGCTGGAGACCGATACCGCTGCCATGAGAGCTCGGAGGGACGAGGTTCGGGCTGCGAAGAGAGCGGATGAGGACTGTAAAGCTGGTAATGATGCGCCGGCGTCGGCATTGAGGGCAACCTGCACCGTGCCGGGAATCTACGCTCGCTTGGACGATCTCGGAGCGGAAGAGCTGCAGTTGCTGGCAAATCGCTACCAAAAGTCTAGCAGTCAAAGTCTGAGTCAGACGCAGCTGAATCCACGTGGCAAATATCATACTCGGTTCATGAAGGACGCGTATCCCATTGCAGGCTCGCAGCTCAAGCTCGAGAAGGAACGCGAGATGGACATCGCTGCCAAGAGAAAACTGCTGCTTGCCGATGCATCGTCGATCCGTAGGAAAGCGCGCATAGAGAAGATGGACGGCGGTGTTCTTAGCGTGGGCTTGGAACGTGCTCATGGAGGTTCAAAGCTGGAATATTATTTTGGTAATCTCACGACATCATTGAAAAGCGACCAGGATAAAGTGCGACAAACTGAGGATGAGCGACAGATTCGACTGTGCGAGGTGCAACATCGAGAAGGACTGGAGCAGTTCTGGAGGTTGATGCATGCAGCTCCGAAATGGTACGAAATGCTCTTTGTATTCTTTTATTTTACTGAAAAAAACTTACGATTCAACTTGCTTACAGTGAAGTGATCGCTTGGCTAACCTTCCACTCATTCGTGGATATCAATATCCCGGTTAGTGTCGTTTGGAGGGGCAGCACGGACAAGATTGTTGTACGCGAAGACAAAACTTTGGGTGTGACTCCACTTATGGCAGCATGTCGTTCGTTATGTGTTGAACTCGTGCGCTGTCTGTTGGAACAAGGAGCAGTTGTGTGGCTTGCCACTGCAAATGGTGATACTGCTCTCCATTATCTATGGAGAGATTGGATTATGGGGGCTACAGACACGATGAAAGACGTCGCCACGCTGCTGTTACGAAGTCACCGTCTTCAGGACATTCTTGTGGCTCTAATAGCACAAGGTGTTGTTGTCAACGCCCAGGTAAAGTGGCAAGTGTCATACCTACTGGTATATATCGTGCTGTATCATCTTACAAATTATTTCGCGTTGTATAAACCATGTACATGTAGAACTCATCTGGAGAAACCGCCTTACAATTTTGCGCTCGCTACGGTCTGCTCGACTGCGCAAAATTACTCCTAGAGCATGGCGCCGATGCCTTTACGCGCGACCGAAAGGGACACTCCGCTGTAGAGTACGCTCGCGAAAGTCACTACGACAGCCTACATCACTTGCTTCAGCACTACAATACAATTAATGGAGTGCGCGTCAGAGAGAAGGAACGACAAGAAACAATGACGCTGCTTAATCGGAATCGTGGAGCATTGACGTCTAGTTGGTCTCAAACACGTAAGTACCTTACAGTCCTTTCAACAATCTCACACGCTCGATCGATAATCAATGGCTGATCAATTTGACTTTTATGTTTGGTGAGCAGCGGAGAATTTCTTCACCAAGCTCAAGGTGGAGCAGGCACGCGCTGGACACCTTCGAAACCAGTACATCGACTGCAGAGGCCAGGTGATCGTTTGCCCCGACGAAGATGAGTAACAGCAAGTGCATAAAAATCGTCTAGATGGTGTTATGTAGCTGCTTCAGAATCCTACAATTCCTCGAATCGTGCTTACTTTTTGGCCAGAGATTCACGCACAGCCTGCTCCTGCATAGCGCTAGCACCGCGCTCCTGGAACTGTTCCAGACTGGTGTTCATGGCGTCGAAAGCAGCCTCAACTGCTGCCTCATCGCCACCCTCAAGAGCCTTCGTGAAGGCAGCGGCCTGCGGCGGGCAGATGATGCGACCCATGCAAAGCTGGAGAGCCATAGCTGCCTGTGAGCACTGCACTTCATTGCTGCAAGTCCTGACCTCCTGCATGCAGCTCTTGCACGTGTCCTTAACCTTGGCGAACGTCTGCTCCACCTCCTCCACAGAAAGCGGCTCCGGAGCATCCTTGTCCTGCTGTGCGCTCTCAACCAGGGCGGAACGAGCAGTAAGATCGGGGCCCTTCAGTCCATTTACGAAGCCCATGACAGGGTACTTAATTCTGTCGACCAAAGCGCCCACCGAGTCCACAGCAGGGCGAGCATACATGGAGATACTCTTGACTTTGTTCTCAGAGTGCAGCTCAGGCACTTCGTCCTGTGCGGACTTCTCATCGTCGAAATAGTAGTCAATGACGTAGCGCACCTGCGTGTTGTCGCTACGCTGCACGGTCCAGTCGTGACGGTCGAAGGGCTCGCCGTATCCGAGCATGCTCTTGATCCACGCAATTGGCGTCAGCTTGTCCGGTCGGCCGCAGAACTTAAGCAGCTTGGAGCTCTCGAGATCCGGGTGACACACCTTCTCGTAGTGCTCCACCTGCGCCCAGGCACGTTCGTTCATATTGTTGTGAATGGACACGATGGCCTTCACGTCGCCTTCGTGCACATCTTCGCCCTTACCCTTGCGCTTGAGAGCATTGAAGAACATTTGCTCAGACGGATACAGCCACGTGCCTTCGGTTCCGCCCTTGGGGATCGTGGACTGCACACGGTGCTGCGGCAAAGGGTAACGCTGTTCAGCGTTGGGATCCTGGTTCGGGTTGTACGGCATCATGTTGGTCGGGTCAATACGCTGACCGTACACGTTATAGATCTCCTTTTCCTCCTTGCCATCCTTGACCACCGGACACCCACCGGACATGGCGTCGGTCATCGAAGGCTTCTTGTCGTGCTGCACTGGGCAGCCCTCGATCTTCTTGGCATCGTGTTGCACCGGGCACCCCTCCGGCGCTTTCTTGGCGTCATGCTGTACTGGACAGCCGCCTTGCTGACTGGCAGAAGCGTCAGTAGCAGCGGGTGTGCTCACTTGGTTGCCCATGTTGACCGTGTCTTACAAAAGTGGGCTCTTCACCGATGCTGGTCATTAACGAGCGGTGCTCGCTTTGTTCGGTGGTGCAATGATGTTGACGCCACCATCTAAACATCACTGGCTGTTGGCACCGGACATGGTTGAAACTGCGGTTCGGAATACCGTACTTACCTGACCATGCGCACTTAAGGAGAATGCTGCTCTTACAATTCCTAATATGCGGTATTTTTTAAACTGGTCGCTTTGTGTAGTTAAGCTCGATCTGTATTTTCCATGTTCACTTTGGTTTGGTTGGCCTGTGTTGGCCCTGTTGAGCGTCAGTGGTGGGAGCTTGAGCCGCCAAGCCGAGCCAATTCCATTGTCCTTATTGTCTTGTGAGGTACGAAAGCGTGTTGTTGTCTATTGCTGGGGATGGAATCGGCTGCAATTGAGCTCGTTATACAGCGTAGACGCGCAGCTGCCCCTGGATGCCTGAACCAGCAGCGAGTCACCCTTAATTCGAACATGAGAGACTGATAAACTTAATTGCGCTACTACAGATTCCAACATGAAGCTCAACATTGCCAACCCCCTCACGGGTGCCCAGAAAGTGCTCGAAGTCGATGACGAGCACAAGCTCCGCGCTTTCTACGAGAAGCGCATCTCCCAAGAGGTGGAGGGAGATGTTCTTGGCGACGAGTTCAAGGGCTTCATCTTCCGCGTGTCGGGCGGTAACGACAAGCAGGGTTTCCCCATGAAGCAGGGTGTCCTGTCCAACGGCCGTGCCCGTCTTCTTCTCTCCAAGGGCAAGACGTGCTACCGTCCTCGCCGCAAGGGTGAGCGCAAGCGCAAGTCCGTGCGCGGCTGCATCGTCGGCCCGGACCTTTCGGTGCTCAACCTGGTGGTCGTCAAGGCCGGCGAGGCTGACGTCCCCGGCCTCACCGACGTGCAGATCCCACGTCGTCTTGGCCCCAAGCGTGCCTCGAACATCCGTAAGCTGTTCAACCTGACCAAGGAGGACGATGTTCGCAAGTACGTCATACGTCGTAAATTCGAGTCCAAGACGGGCAAGAAGAACGACAAGGCCCCCAAGATCCAGCGTCTTGTGACCCCGCGTACGCTCCACCACAAGCGCCAGATCGCCCTCAAGAAGGTGCAGCAGCGCGAGAAGGTGCAGCGCGAGGCCGCCGAGTACAACCGTCTCCACGCTCAGGTGCGTCTCTTTCCATTTCGCTATTATGCTGCGTATTTTACGATGTGAGACTGACTTTTTGAATGCGCGGATGTTTGGAATCTATCCTGCTCCTTTTTCGCCTTATGGCACTGCAGCGCGTTAAGGAGCAGAAGGACCGTCGTGCCAGCGAGATCGCCAAGCGTCGCAGCAGCCGCAAGGCCTCGTCGGTCAAGGCGTAAGCTGTCAATCACGCTAGCGGCTCGGAGCCCTGGGCTCAGCCTCATCCTGTAACAGGGTGAACGGTCCTGGGGCATCTTCTCTGCAAAACGTGTTGTTTCCTGTACCTTGTCGACAAGGTGCGGGTTCGAATAACAAACAGGACAAAAGGCAATATACAATGCTCCATTTGGCAACCAATTCCATACACTTCATTACGTTTTTTCGTTATTTCGCAAGCGGTGACAAGAAGTAGCGTCAAAAAAGTGTTTCAACACTGTTGGCACAATTATGTTGTTTTATCAGTGATAATAGTACTACGTAGAAGTTTCACATGTACATGTATTTTAGAATCTTATGAACCGAAAAACAGCGCTGCAGGGATGGTTGCATGAAAGAGTTCCTGTGTAGATAATGAAAGCGTCTTCCGACGTGGGTATTCTTTACCGAGCAGCAGAGGTGGCATGAACCAGCATGGCTTCTTCTCTGCCCACAAAGAGATTGAGACTTTAAGCTGGGTTGACGTTTTGAAGATTCGTTTATATTCCGGGTTTGATTTGATCATCGTCCTCCACGCATGTGGTGACCGAGGGCGGGGCCATATCGCTCCATGGGGCCAGGACCACGCCCGCCCATCACAAGGCCAGCGCCACCTCGACCTCCCATCATAGGCCCATTGTTGTTATAAATACCGCTAAGCTCGGGGCCGTTAGCAGGCGCCGGCTGAACATGCGCGTAATGGCAGTTGCCACCGTTCTTGCAACCCATTGGAGAGGCAAAAAACCTGCAAGGCTGCGTGCCTCGGTTCTTCTTTGACGGCCGCTTGGCATTCTGCAGCGCGTCTGGCATCATGCCGTTCTGAGGCACGCCCATGGCATCCGCTTTCCTTTTGCCAGTCATAAAGGGCCCACCTGGTGGGCCTTGTTGAGGCGGATACTGCTGTTGGTACTGGCGATCATAGTTCGCGCCACCATACTGCTGACTACCATAAGGACTAAACGCTGGCGGACCACCAGCATTAGGCGGCGTTTGGAAGCGTCCGCGACGATACTGATCCACAATTTCAAACACACGCGCATCTGGAATATGATTGCCTTGACGCTGCGCCTCCTCGAGCACTTGCGGGACCACGTCTGGGTTGTCCATCAGAAGCGCGACCGTATTCCCTTGCAGCGGACCGAGCGCCTCACGCAGCTTACGATCTGCGTCGGGGTCTTGACGAGCATTGTACTCACTACGATCGTTGAAACCATGCTGACCATAGCCAGGTTGGCTATACCCTCCTGAGGTCGGCGGAGCCATAGAAGTCGGAAGAGGCTGGTTGCTAGGCTCACTTTCGACCACATCACTCAACGGAATCACCAACGGAGGTCCGCGGTGAGGCTCATTCACTTGTTCCCACTCCTTAGGACTCTGAATTGGCATCTCGCCAGCTAACACCTCATACTCGTCCACATGACGACGACGACTGTCCTGGACTTGCATCTCGTCTGTAACAGCGTTGGCGTTCGCACGCGCTGCCACCGCTTCAGGCAGACGCATAAACGCTGGCATCGTCCACTCACGCGAGTGAGAAGCTGCCACAGCAGGCGGCACCTTGTGATGCTGGGCAAGCAACGCATGTCGCTCGTTAGCATGTTCTCGAAGCTTAGCATCCTTAAAGGACTGGTCTTCATGATGCGGATCATAGGGCACAAGATCTCGCCACGACTCGATAAGCTTCACCTTCACCAGCTCCTCACCGCTTTCATCCGCCCAGCGAATGCGCTTGCGTTCCTTAGACGAGGAGCTCGACGTTGAAGCTGCGTTGAAGCTTTGGATCGTGGGAAGGGCCATGGACAGTGTATCATCGACGCTACTTGTCGTGGTAGAACTCTCATTGCTGGACGTAGACGGAGCCTCTTCCATCTTCATGTCATCTGACTTGCTGCTACTATCAACACTCTTACTCTTCTTCTTCTGGGCTGCAGCAGCGTCCTTCGCTGACTTTCGTTGCATGAGGTTCCCAATCAAGTCACTGGACTTGGAAACTGCGCTGCCACCACCAAATGGTAGTCGCTCCAAGCGTTTGATCGTACGCTTCTTCAAGACCTTCGGCTGCTTAACCGACACAGGCTTTGCGACGGTAGGAGTAGTTGAAGGTGCAGATTTAGTGGCAGTGGTTGAAGAGGACGGCTTGGTAGAGACCGGGGCCTTCTCTTTGGGCGCCGCCGAAGGCGATGAGGCCTTTTCTTTCTCAGTAAACTTGCTACGCCAAAACTTGAGAAGATCCTGAGCGGCGCGCTTGACTCGCTCATCGCGAGCATTCTTGCGCAACTTGACAATGGGCTCATTGATACGTGCTTCCGTAATACTAGTTAATTGCAACGGTAGAGTCTGCAGCACTTCTAAGAGTAGCACCAGTAGGTCGTTATGTTGCCAGGTCACGGCCGATTCGACCCAGGCACGTGCAATACGCAGGCCGCCACTCTTCTCGAAGGTAGCAGCGCAGGCATGCGAGAGCTTGGCGTCACTTGCGGTGGAAGTAGCACGGAGCACCACAAGCGCTAGCGTTTGCTCTGGCTCCGTCTTGCAGCGTGGTAGAACCTTGAGGAAGATCGGAAGGTTTGAAATCGAAGACACGCGAAGTTCGCCGTCCACAAGGGACAACAAAGAAGCCTCGGCACTTGAAGGTGTCAACTTGGAGCTGTTACTGCGACTCATCATGTTTTGAAGGACGTTAGGGACCTGGAATGGAAGCAAGACAGCACAGTCAGCATAAGATACCTTGAAGCATTGCAAAGATCCACGATAGACTCACCGATTGGTCGGCTGGGAGCTTTACTGGAGCTGGAGCTGGAGCTTGTTGTAGTGGTTGCTTCATGAACTGCGACGCTCCCATGGACATCGGCTGTGATGTCATGCCTTGGAGTGTGTACGCCGGTGTGGTTTGGTGGCTTGGGTGCATCATTGGCTGCTGCAACGCTCCGCCGAACTGCGCTTGGTCCAGCAAGCTCGTGAAGCTGGCTCGCTCCATGTTGACGTTCATCTTCTACATATCCACACACGTTTGCACATGCAACAAGTGAGTCATCTCACCTTCCACATTGAAGTGCTACAGTATATGAGCTGTCAAGTGCCAAGATCCACGCACTTGACTTGTCATCTCCACCGCCAAGTCTCTCCCAGCTGAGTTGACGATCCATCACTCTCCATCATGAGATCGGTGAGCTCGAGAGCCGGAGGCTACTGTCATTGTATCACCAAGCTCCACTAGAGCTCAATAACAGCATCAACCACTCTTAACCATCAAAAGCTCTGATTCTTTCAACAAGTAACAGTAGCATCTGAGCAAATTGGCTTCGAGCGTCCTTAATAAAGGTGGGAAAGGCAGCGATGAAGAGATGCAAGTGCGTCGTGGCAGTGTAGTGGCAAATGCGTACTGACGGTATCGAAGCCTCACCGTACACGGCAGCAGCATAGTAACTTAATCTAGTAATTTGACTGTAATATTTACCTTGAACAATGTGTTGGTATATGAGTTGCGGGGCGTTCAGGGCCAGACAGTTAAGACGACGCAAAGGAGAAAAGCGACCACCAAACCGCGCGCCGAGAAGCGAAAGACAGCGACGTTGGACGGACAGGGACGTTTAGCACGACGGGCAGAAGGTCACCTGACTGACTGAGCGGACGACGAGTCGGAATGCAAAGGAAACAGACGCCCGACACACACAGACGGAGGCAGGGACACTGACGGCTGAGGGAGAATACAGCGGAAGAATGGAAGGATCAATCAACCCCTCCGCTCTCGCTTTACTAAGCTGTTCTCTTTCTTGCAGATTGCTGTCTTTTGTTTCTCTTTGAGAATGTATGGGAAGTTTTTTGTCGTTTTTCTCTGGGAGACAGGGGGGAATGCGGCCACTGGCTCGACGGTTCGACATGGAACCGGGAGTAAACGGTTCGGTTACCCCCATTAGAGTGACAGCAAACAATGACGTTAACCCGATATGACATGAATTGAATAGAAGTTGTCTGTATCAATCAACGGGTACGATTTGTGTCCTGCTGTACAGTGAAGAAAGCTTGCGATGGAGAGTGTAGCAGAAGTGGAAGGCGGTGCCGTGCCTCCACATCCTATTCCTGAAGTGATCGTGATCAGTGACGACGACGAAAGTGCGGACAACAGGGAAGTTCCGAACACAAACGGGTTGGAGTCGTTCTCTTGGACTGATGTGGCAGACAGACTGCTGATGCTGGCTAAGAATCGCGAGCTGCGATACGACCAGCAGACAGTAGAGACACTGCTGGAGGATCTCGACATCCCACCGTCCATTGAGGTGCGGCGTTCACTGCGATCCGCGAGCGAAAAGCTGGGAGAGCTACTGATGCATTTGCATGGACACGATCGACGATACCGTTCCTGCGAAGACCTGGCGATGGTAACGTGTGAAGTGCTGAGTTTAGCGCAGACCGCTCCATGCCAGACACAAGCGAAACAGGAGCAGCAGATCAAGCAGGAAGGAACTTTGGTAGCTGGTAACAATTACGCTATCGACCAGTTGTATCAGCTGATGGATCATTGGCAGTCACTTGTTGTGGAACTTGGGCACTCAGGTGGCAACAGGGAGATTGCAGTGGGTGCCACAATGTCCAGGCTGGAAATGCTGAGTGCTCATTGCACACGACAGATTAATCATTTACAAAAGGCAATGGTTGACCATGATGACGAAAAGCAGAGCGCAGCCGAGGAGTTTGTTGCAATAATGGAAAAGTGCCGGGCGGAAATAGAGAGGCGGCATTATGAAGCTGAGGAATTGGAGTGGAGAGTGTTTGAAGATACATACAGCGTGACTAGCGAGATCCAGTCATCATATTTCGATAGTTGCAAGGCAAAAATGGCTCTGGAACATCGAGCGCTTGAATTGGAGTTGCGCCGTAACTTTTATCAGGCTGCGCTAAAACTGGTGTGTGCTGCTACGCAGCTGGTGGCTGTCCACGATGAAGACGAGCTACAGGAAAGAACTACAGGAGAGCGGATCAACGCGTTGGGTAGTGTTATGCTCGGACATCTGGATATTTTTTGTGAAACCTTAAAAGCTGTCATGGTACACAGTCCACTAGGACAGGGTGGAACAGCTCAACAAGCGGATTCCATGGGGAATAAGGAGCAAAACCAGCGACCAGAACTCTTACACTTTGCGAGGAGTCTCGAACAATTTTGGCTTATTTACCGAAACTGGCTGCCATCAATGCTACTGGAAGTGGTCATTGAAAGATTTGATACGCTGGTTAAGTCGAATGATCATACACATTGTCCTGTAGCCAACGCTGTATCCCGGGTTTGTGCGGGCCTACGAGCAGGTTTCTCGAATTAGTGAATAGTTATAAGGAATACTTTGAGGTTTTGGCGAATATTTGTGTTTTAGTTATCATCGGGAGTGATCGGAGAACTCTACGCACACTTCGTGATAATCGGAGCTCACTCTCCTTGGCTGGCCGGGTAGATAGAAGGTAAGCTCTGCTTCTGTCTGAAAGACCCGGTCGGTTTTTTATTACGCTTTTGTGCTATACTGCGGTTAGTTGTACCTTGAAGCGGAGGAATCGTACGAGAAGCTTGCAAACTCTGTTTGCGATTTCGTACCCGCAGCAGCATCTGCATTCGATCTGAATGTGCTGCCCACGTATCAGCCTGACGCTGGAGTAAAATATTTATGCGGACTTGCCGAAAAGCTTCCGTGGCTAGTACGAGTTGCTGCTGTCTCGCTGCTGCGATTAACATTTTTCTCACCTGTTGTCTGTATCGTTGCCATCGTAATCTCCACAAATAGCAACGAGCAGCCCGCTGAATTGTTAAAAGTGCCTGCCAACGCCTAAGCCGACGTATGAAGCGCTTAGTTCTTGTCCGCAACACGGCTACTGCTCGGTGGTGACGGACGACCATCTTGCGGTGACATCTATACCCTCGCTGGATAATAACGGCAGCTTTGCGTTGTCTTCGTCGCTCACGAGCAAGGTCCATAGCTCTCTCCAACGTGAGTGCATGCTCAAACAATTCTCGCCGAAGTCGAAGTACGTACAACCTGTCGTGCATTCCTCTGAAGCAGCGTTGGATATTGGCAGCAGATTGATGCCATCTACGCAGAGTGCGCTCTTGTAATAGTAGCTGAGCGTGGGCTCGTTGTGATACTGCATCTCCAAAATCCTGGAGCTCCTGATGTGTCCATAGTCGCCGGTGGCGATTGATCGGATCTTCATCCTTGATCGGAGATCGATTAGGGAGATACAGCAATGGCCTATTAGCTAGAAATCGTGTCCAGGCAGCGTCGTCATCATGAAAGTTCTTGAGAGAAGAATCGAGCTGCGTATATTCACGTGTATACACAGCCAAATCAAAAGGGGACTCCAAAATCAGCGAGCCATTGTGGTGTTTTTCAATTGTTCGGTGGGTTTCTCGGTAGCTCATGGAGTTGCTTGTGCTTCGTCTTATCATATTCATCGCGATACATGTAGCAAAGGTTTCCCGTCAGGCTTGTGAGGTTGTTTGGAACATACATGTATTTTTAGTGGTTGCGAAATTTGGGGACCAGTGCGATGGTGCACCACAACAGCTCTTATCCTAGACTTGAAGAGCGAGATTGAGATACTCAGCTTCTCGACCTCAGATCTAAGAGATCGCTGCTGTATAACTTCCAGCGCCAGCAACATGAATCGCGCCTCACACGCTGGCTTTTGTGCTTTCGACGAGCGCAACGCTGGTGGCAGATTCCAGACACAGGCAGAGCTTCGACGCTTTAAGCACGTGGTAGCGTACACACCTGCCGGAATTGACTGCGGTGGAAAAGGTTTGTGTTATTAAGCTTCGCCATCTCGGTTTTAATACAACTTACCTAGGTGGTCTTCGTGGAATTTGTAAATGTAGTCGATGAGCTTCAGAGTGGCAGCCCAACGTAAGTGAAATTTGAGCTTTTATCTACTAAACGCGACTAACAGCTTTGCAATGCTGAATAATTTCAGGACGCCGCGGAGTGAAGCACTGAGTACCTTCACTAGACGGATGCGCGAAGAACGCGCTGCACATGAAGTTCGGATCGCAAATATGAATCGTCGGATCACCGACTACCACAATCGAGTACGTGACAGCTTTGATGTCACTGCATTTGCTTCGTTCTGTTGCTAATTGCCACAATAGGAAAGCGATCGACTGCACGCAACCACCGCGAGTACAAACTTCCCAGCGATGCACCCAAAGACGCAAAAGATCTCACCTGGTACTACGATTCGGATTCGCGAGTGAGCATCTTTCTACGTGTAGTCTTTTTGTTATTTTATTTCCTGGGTAGGCACTAACGCTTCTGTGTTATGCGAAACCAGTCCTAAGCCTCCAAACGTTCTTGTGATGGGGAAACGACCGTCTACCGATACGCCTCGAGGTGAGCATGACACGATGCCGTGGAAGTCCACCTCAAGGTTGAACTTTTCCAATCAAGAAACTCGCAATCTTTATTGTGAAGCGCTCCTGCAGTACATTTGCCAACAAAAAGAGGACGCTACAATGAATTCGTCACCAAGAAGTAATTCAGATGAAGTTACTGCACCACTTCCAGTCGGTTGGGAGGAGAAGACAGACGCCAAAGGACGAGTATTCTTTATTGACCACATTAACCGAGTTACGACCTGGAACGACCCGCGCAAGAACATCCAACCATAGCAAGTTGACAAATAAAAACTGACAATTTATAAACCTTGTTGCTTGTGCTCGCATTTCAAGGATTTCGACGCTGATACACTAATACCAGTACACGATCTATGGTTTCAAGCATTCGTGTTATAAAAGAGTAGTACTTAAGAGCAGTTTGGTGGACAGTGCTACTTGGTCTCGTCAACCTGTCCCGTTCCCTGCTCGTGATGAGGTAGATTTTCAATCAATTCTTTACTAAGCCCCACTGCACTCTGAAGCACCACGCGATCGTAGGCACGCATCCAGTCAGCGGAAGGTTTGCTGTCCATAACAGTAAATCGGCGGCTACCGTTCATACCAATGATGGTGTTCGACGCGGAGGTCGCTAATGCATTGACTCTCTCTCGTGCGATCCTTCTCGCCTCGTCAGAGCTCGAGCCATATTCCCTGGAAAAAGTATCTAGAGTCCGTCGCGCTAAATTCGACAGCTCTTCTGCTTTGATACGTGCGTTCTTCAGTCGCGTGGTTGCCACAGTCACTTCATTCTGTGCATCTTTCACATCATCGATAGTGTGACGACGGCGAATCTCGAGATCAGTGGGTAGTGCTCGATAAGACCCAGTGGTGGTCAACAAAAGATCAGCTGGATCCACCTCATCGTCGTTTATCTTCTGCAAGAAGAGATTCACTCGGTCAAGCGTATCGCGCCGTGCCTGAAGTCGAGCAAGCAAATACTTCGTGATCAACTCGCCCGAACGCGCTGGTGTCGATGCTTCTCCATTTGACTTGGGAAGCGTGGAGCTTGACATCGTGTTCATGGTGGGAGGATACGCCATTCTTCCATGACCAGATGCCTTGGTTGTTGTCTCGATCCCGAGGGTTTGACGCAATCGGCGCGAGTCGATTTCCAGAGCTGGAATGGGGTCTGCCGAGCTTGTAGGATCACTGTCTTGTGGCGATTTATGCTGGAACGCCCGAATAGTGACGGTGTTTACCGACGTATCCTCGTAGATGCACAGGTCTAGCGTCTCATTGACTCGCCAAAACAGCTTTGAGCCATCATACAGCAGCTTACGCATGTGCTTTGCAGTCTTGGTACTAGCTTTCGAGCTTTTGCTCAGACCGAGCGAAGCTTGATGAAGTGGTGAAAAGTTCACGTGATCCATCAGCTTCTGCGCCGAGCGCACCGATATCTTGCACACTTCACTGCATCATACATCGTGCAAGAAGTTAGAGTCAAAGTTCACGAAAAGTGAGCAATTACAAAGCTTCGTACCATGTGAACGTCGGTGTACTGATACGATCGGGCACGGGGAGCATCTCGGCTGACGACGACGAATTTCGCTCCATTGTTAAACGTACTGCTTGCAAGCAAGTGCTCAAGACTCAAGCAGATATAAACTGCGGAACATGAGGGAGACTTGCTATTCCTGATCACCACCTCGGCTCAAAATTAGCACCTAATAGCTGTATGTGCAGCACCCTAAATCCGTTCAACCAAGAATACACATGCTTTCAATGACGACAGGTAACTGTGCAAAGCTCTGAGCTGTTAGAGCAATCGTCTATCTGTTCCAAAGGTTTAGATGACTGGCGTAACCTCCTCCGTCTTCTAGACTTCATCTTTCACGTCTTCCATCGCCACCTCCTTCTTTTCGTCACGAGCAGCTCGTTCCTCGTCCTTAACCTTTTTGGCTTCCATGACAGCCTCCTGCACAGCAAAGTTGTAGATCTTCAACTCCTTCATCGTTCCCAGCAGCACAGCCACATCCGCCTTGGCAGCCATCACATTTACAGAGTTCCGACCACGCCACACAACCAGGTTCATCACCTTTGACCTGGTAAAACCACAAAACACAATGGCTAGATGAGCAAAATACACCCAAATGAAGCAGGTAAAGCTACATACTCGACGTTGGACTGGCCTGGACGATCAAGCATACACACAACGCTACCAATCGGAGCGTTCTCGAAATATTGCCGTGTAGCAGACTCAAATTCGTCAAAGTCCAGCAGGTCACCAAGCCTTTCCAGCATCATCTGGAAATCCTTCGTGGTCACCTTCACCTTGCGCTTGTTCATGAACGGGAGAATGTGCGGCAGGCCAGCTTGGCATACGCGGTAGACCTTACCACCCTCTGACGTTTCATTGCGCTCGAACATCTTGAGACCAGCGTACACAACCTTGAGCTTCTTGCGCTTCATCTCCTCCAGTAGAGCCATCGAGATGCTCTCAGTTACAAACGTGACGGACTTGGCGTCCTCCGAACGTGTGATCAACTGCTCAGCCGAGAACTCCGGTGCGATGTCGTAATACTCGCGCACGTTAGCCCAGTTCTCAGCACCGAACGCCACATACACTTCACCCTTCTTGTCGTTGCGGCGGTTTCTCCGAGGCTTCGCATCATCCGAAGCAGACTTCTGCGCCTCCGCGTCATCCTTAACGTCGGTAGCCGTAGAATCTTCTTCTTTCAACTCGGTTTCTTCCACTTTAACAGCCTCTTCGGACTTGATGGTTGCATCCTCAGCATTGTCCGAGGTAGTTTCCTCCTTGTCATCCGGCGTTGGCGCCACCTTCTTCAATAGACAAATGAAGAAGCCGCCAGTATTCTCGTCCTGAGGCAGACAACGCACGCATCGCTCCAAGTGAAGATCCGCAGCTTCTTGCTCCGTAGGAGGGAACATCGTGGCGCGGATCTTGTCCTTGATTTTGTCCTTCATGTTCTCCTCAACGTAGTTCTCATAGGACGAGTATTCCTTCAACTGCGAGTCCATCACCTTCCACGTGCTGATACCAGGACGACGTATCAGCACAGGTAGCGTGTTAGACACATCCACCAGCTCCAGTGATCCCTTGCTCCATCGCAGTAGATCAGCCACCACAGCTTCGTTCTCCAGCGGGTTGAATGTGCACGTCGAGTAACACATATTGCCGCCAACCTTAAGCAGCGCCGCACCACGCTTAGCAATCTGTAGCTGTAGCGGATGCAACGCAATTCCGTTCTTGGCGCTCCAGTTCTTCCAGATAAGCGGATTCTTACGCAAAGTGCCGTCACCACTGCACGGCGCGTCGCACAGGATACGGTCGAACACTCCTTCGCTCTCGGTTCCGTCCTTGCCAAGAAACGGGATGTTCTGAGCTTCGTGGCAAGTCACAAGGAGAGCTGGAGAGCTGATACGCTTGGATTGGTGTACCAACATGTACGCACGTTTGAGGTCCACGTCGTTGGCTAATACGACGCCGGTAGGAGTCTTGCCAGTCGCGAACTCCTGCGAGTGCAGCGATTCGAGAAGCTGCGATGTCTTGGAGCCAGGAGCAGCACACATGTCCAGCACCTTGTGGTGCGGTTCCACTCCTAGAACAAGAGGTGGAATCATGCTCACCGCTTCTTGACGCGTGATGCTGCCGCTGTTGGAGAGCTCCACAAGCCACGACTGGAACTCCTTGAGGATCGGAAGCTTGCGTACACGACGACGCTCCACCGACCACGTAAAGCCGCGGTTGTCAGGGTACCAGGGCATGGAGCTGATGGGCTCTACAGGCTCATCGTCCACCACCAAACCGTCGAACTTGAAATCCTGCTCGATATGTTCGCGAATGCTGGAGCAAACACAAATATATGAGTTGCTGAGCTCAAATAAACTATTGCAAATGACGATCCACTCACCGGTCAGCGAACGGACACGAGCTATTGATGCGGAACGTCGTGGGGAGAGGTGTGGCTAGCGCCTTCTTGAATGCGTCCCAGTCTGCATCTGCCACGATGTTCTGCGCCTTGTAGTACGCGTCGAAGTTCTCGTTCTCGTACACCCAGTCCGCGAACTTATCAGCGCGCCAGTCCTCCGCCTTGCCATCAGCACGCGGCTTCTTGTTGCCGCGTCCGCGGCCACCACCACGTCCTCCACCTCGTCCGTTGCGCGATCGCTTGCCCATGTTGGAAATGACGCACGAAATGACCACTGGTCATGAGCAAAGGTACCATTAAAACGGTACAGTGGAGCTTGAAACGGCACATGTACACTGAGATGACTTGAAATGAATGTCAACTTGTTGATGAGGTGGCAATCGTGCACCGAGGTTATTGCAGCTAATATATCGTTTACTAATTTTTCATAGTCATACTATCTGGTTTGTTGTCTGTATGGTGGTGCTTGCACTTGGTTTGGGTGGCGGAATCATGCCTGCCATTCGAGCATGATCACGCGAGAACTGCTGCGCACACGGAAATGTCGTCGCGCTTGCCCTGCTTCTTGTGCGCAAAGGCAAGTAGGTTAGATGCACTGTAAAAAGCTAATTGGCGAACACGTCGCTCCTTGGTGAACGCCGCGCGCTTTACGTCTAGAGATGGGATGCCCTCGCATTTTTGTCGGAATCGCTCGAACTCATCGGTGTCCACGGTTTTGCTGGCCTCGAGCTCAGCCAACGCCTCGCGGCAGAATCCAGCAGCCGAAACAGCAAACGGAATGTACTCGGTGGTGCATGAGAAGGTGTCTTTGGCGCGTTGTACTGTCCTTCGTGCCATGTCTTCCGCTGCACCTTTAGATCGAGACGACGTTGAGCTCATTGCCGACGCGACGCACGCCGCAATGTCGTCTACATATAAGTTGTCGTGCACGCCGTCTGAGAACAACATACACACGTCGCCTGCTTCATACTCGAAGGTCTGTATCTCGACTTCTGCTGCATAATTAATAGACTGGTTGCTGGACACCACGGCCGGCACATTAAAGTCGTAAATAATGGAGTCGCTCTCGAACACGAGCTGGGCACCGCGGAATACCACGCACTTGCAGTCGCCGATCGTGTAAACGAACATCTGGCGAGTGGTCTCGTCGACGTAAACAGCCGAGATGGTCGAGTCGAGTCGTCCTTTGCGCTTGGCCATTTTGCGTGCGCTCTTGATCGCCGCTTGTATACTGTCGTTAAAGTCCTCGGCGCACGGGGGCTCCTCCCGCGAGCGTTTGCGCAGTTTGGACAGTGCCGACAGTGTCTCGGCCACTAGCATGCGAGCAAGAACGCCTGAAGCCTTCATGGTCCCCGAAACGCCGTCCGCCACCACCATGTATCCCGGTCCAAAGCCCACGGCATCGTCGCCGTGGAACGAATGTGTCGCGCTGCCTACGGATGAGAAGCAGCCGCGAGCCTTCTTGTCGCGGCTGTCGCCAATTTCTTGCATTGCTTTGCATGTGCGCATGCGATCCAGCAGGTAATGCGCGGCATTCATGGCCGCAGGAGCCCTGCCAACAAGAGGAAGAGGGCTTGGGCCGACGACAATTGAAGAAGTGAGCACTGCTGGATCCCGAGGAATGGTGCGCGTTGGGGCGGCTTCCCGGTTCTGCGCTCCCCATCCCATGGCGCGAAGCCGCAACCCCAGCACTAACGGTCGACGACGTATAATTGAAAGTAGCAAGTAATTTTACCGGCATGAGTTTGGATTCGACATATCGTAAGCAAGTGACGGACTGGTAGCGAAGCAGAATTATCCGGTACATGTATACTGCGGTGCCGTCCGAGCGTTTATCGCTTCAACGGAAAATAGCCGCACAGCAAAAACGGAGATAAATGTTCATGGCCACACCGTTCAAGTTGCAGCAGTTGGGGTGGTTTCTGACGAGTGTCAGCAATGGGAAGAAGCAGTGATGTTGCAATTGTCGGAGGAGTGCCTTGCTGACGGATTGAATGCGTGCTTATCTCACCAAACTTCTCTCGTTTCGGTCCCTGGGAGGTTCAATACTGAAGTTTGTAAACATTTACCGGTACCGGTACAGGCAATCTGCTTCACCGAAGCTGCCGGAATACACGCTGGCGACAGAACATCATCCCAAGTTCCGGTAGAAGATGGAGTAAAGACTATCTCTGCAGTCGACTGCACTGTATACACCGCAACTCCAAAATATTTACAGCAGTCCAAAAAGATGCAATACGTTTTAGTGTCACGAGTCTTTCGCAGCGATGCCACAAGATCCTTGTGTGTCCGCTGAGCATAGCCCAAGCAAGAACTTACTCATCGTGGCATCGTCGCTGTGGATCGGCTCCGATATACACTTGGTCCCACGTTGCTTATGTTGCTCGAACGTTGCGCCAAGGAGCTCGTAGTAGACTGTCAAACCAACGCCAAGGACGATGCGAAGTGACGCCACTAAGCTAAAGCTGCTTCTGCTGAGCGACCTGGAGGGCCAGATCCCGCGTGTAAACCAGCTGTGCGAGGAGCTGGTGAGCTCCGAGGACTGCGATATAAGCGCTGTGCTTGTAGCCGGCGACCTAGTGGCCGAGCGTGGGCCGCGCGACTACGAAGCGCTCGAGGCAGTTGCGGCTGCAGAAGGAGACATGATGGCGCTCATCTCGCGGCTCGAAATGATCATCTGTCGTGTTCTTTACATTCCGGATGATGTACGCTGCCTTTAAAATGGTAAATACTGTAGCGAGGAGCTGACTGGAAGGCTGTGGATGACTATTTTGCAGAATGACCCGCCCACGACGCGCAGCATCGCCGGATCGGCGCCATCACTGACGCAGTACTCGTCCAATGTTTATCACCAAGAAGAAGAACTAATCGAGGGCGTGACGATCATGGGCGAAGCTAGATATTTCAAGTAAGCATGGTCCGTCAGACGATCTGGTGAGTGAAGACTTGACTAAAGTGGCTTTTGTATCCGCTTGATGGTAGTTTGGTGAACGACGGCAAAGACCCGATGCAGGACCGCGACCTGGTACTGGTCCTGCGTGACTCTTCGGTCAAGACACGGCTGCCTGTGGTTAAGAGTTCCTTCTTTGCTGGTTTGCTGCCGATGCTGCAGTCCAACAAGACAGAAGAGCCACGTGCGGTTGAGATCATCGGTGGCAGCGACCATCATCCACACGCTCAACTTCCGTTGATTTATCCAGGTGCGTCCAAACTGTTAGAGCATTAGCAAAGATCTTAAGACAATTGACGGATATGGATTGACCTGCAGGCTCGTTGCGGCTGGGCCAGTATACTATATTACAGCTGGAGAAAGATCCTCTCGAAGAAAAGTGGTGCGTTGCAGCCGTCATCTCACATCAGCTTGAAAAAGAAGACGAAGATGCCGACACATACTACATGTAGATGCTTCAGGTCACGTTCCGTCAAAATCAAAATTGTATACTTTGATTGTCATTTTTGTTTCTCTTCATGTTTGTATGCACCCTCAAATTTAAGGATTCAGTCTGAGAATATGGGAACAGGCTCGTACGACACGTACTGGGGGAAGCCTCGAGACACACCGGAGCAGCTTCGCGTGTTGGCCATGTACGAATTTGATCCGCCACTGAGTAGTCAGGAACTTGTGGGAGCGTTGCGCGCCTGTAACAATCGTACGGACCACGCTTACCAATATCTGAAGGCGAGTCGCCGACACCACCAACGGTCGATAGTGATTCCAGCGTCTGCACCCGCTGCCACAACGAACACCAGGATGACGACGCCAGAACGAGAGAAACGTCGTCTAAGTGCGTCGTTGGATGATAAAGGCACGCCCAACAAGAGACACAAGGATCAGAGCTTCTCGCAGATGGACACAGAGGAGAAGGAAGAGGAGAAGCACGACAAGGATACTCCAGACACACAGCAAGACACACAGATGCAACTTACTGCTGCAGATTACACGAGAGCTCAGCAACTGCTACTAGAGACAGTAGAAGACCGGGTGGCAGGCACACAGCCTCTGCGCAACCCGGACTGGGTCAACCAAGTGTGGACGAGTCTGCAGGTGCCAGCAGTGCTGGAACTGGCAATGCATCTGAACCTGACGGTGGATGCGTTGGCCACGTGGGTGAAGGATGTGGAGTCCCAGTATGCTCAAGACATTCAGACCCGTGGAGTAGCTCTGATCGTTGAGGTGGCAGCCAGTCTGCCATCGTACACAACCAATCCCAACGAATCAGTGGCGCTTCAGCCAAAGGACGAAGTGTTGACCAAGCATGATGACGAAGTGTCAGCCATTGCAAAAGCGGAGAGCCACGCAGCTGAACTTAGCGCGTATGCTCGTGCTAACGCTGCGAAGAGTGCCATCCAGTCCCTGTCTTCCGCCTGCAAGGCTTACATGGATCGATTGGCTTGGTTCGCTCAGTCTGGCGATAAAAGCGGCAAAGAGACTGCTGATGCGGGAAAAGTACTGGAGACCTTGGATCTGAAGCTGGAAGGGCTGGTGGATATTTGCACGCATGACGTGAAGGAGGCAGAATCTACGTTAGTGGAAGCCAAGCAGAAGAAGGGAACGAGATCTTTGCAGATTGTGGATTTCGTGAACAAACGACGCCAAGAACTGTTGGATAAGGGCGAGACAGAGGCGTGCGCTACGTTGGACTCGGTCATTGGGGTCTGGAAAAAAGATGACGTTGAAGTCCAGGCACTATGGAGCTCCCGCAGTGAGTGTGAAAAACAAGTGGAGGAGTCTGTACGTGCGCTTACGGTGGCTGAGCATGCCCTAGCGTTCCACAAGAACCTGCATATTCTTTTCCATAAAGTTTGTGAGCGGCGAGAAGATGCACTCACGAGATCGTCAAAGGGCCTTGAACAAGCTCGCGCAACCTCCGAGGCCCGCGCTACGTCGTCTTTGGAACTGTTTATCCCGATGCTTACACGTGCACTCGGCTGCTACTACGAGTTTCACTCAATCCAGCAGGCCAAGGCCAAGGAGGAGTTGCAAGAACAGGAGATAGCTTTGGCTGCTCATAATGAGTACTTCGGCGACTCTGCACCGATGAAGAAAGGCGACATCGAGCAGCGGATTCGTGAGTTTATTGGCGTAACGAAGAATTCCATGCAAGTGGTCTTGGAGATTGCTGGAGGGCAGCAAGAATTATGGGAGGATAAGCAGACAGTGTTGCCTGGATCGGTTCGCCAGGTGCTGCTTTGTGAATTCAAGTCTTTGTGGATGCAACTTAGTGGACCAATGCAGAGCGTCATGAAGAAGTTTGTGACTACTATTGAAGAAGCAGCAAGTGGTGCTGTTGCCGTGCAGTTACAAGAAGAGAAAGAGCCCCAACCAGACCCTGCGGCCCCTGTGTTTGTCACGGCAAATGCCTTGGACGAGCAGGTTGTACCAGCATTTACAGTACCAACGTTTACACACAGCCAAGCTGAGGCAATCACGCCGTACCGAACGGCAATTTCAGCGGTTGTTGCTACTAATGATGTCAGCACTAGCCCCGGTTCGCAGAGAAAGGAAAAGAAACATGAGCATACTCTAGCGAGTGTCCGGGCGATCGTAGCTGCTGCAGTGCAACAGACAAGCGAGCACCGCAAATCGCGCCACGAGTTTAATGTCGGCGCTATTCTGTATTCCAAGATCACCGTGGGCGAGAACTGCACCCAGTTTGTCCGTGGAGTAGTCCTAAAGCAATTGGACAATGGCATGTACCTGATGCAGTATGACAACGGCGACAAGTTCTCGGTGGGCAGTTCGTTCCTTTTCACTAAGGAGCTGGTACGTCGACGATAATTTTTTTAAGAGTTGCGAACTGTATCAAACTGACATTATTCTTATCTAGATGGAAGAGAGCCTGAAAGCTGGAGGTGTAGCGGGTCCTGACCAGGACGCCGAAATGGAAGACGCCGACCGAGCTGAACAGGCCGAGAGCGGTTGTGCCATTATGTAGTGAGACGTCGGGTATCGACGTGGTGATTTTCATTATTGAGTAGGAGGAGGAAGCTACAAACTTGCGTAGCTTTTATTTTGCTGCAACAGGAAAAATGTGCTGGAAGTTTTGCCAAGCGTTATTTCTTGCTGTTGAAGTTAACTGCAAGAATCAGAATTCTGAGTCAGTTGGCTTCACTTGGAATAACTAACCGAAGAGGCTCCATGAGCACTCGCTTTAGTGAGGAAAGCGCTGCGGGCGACGCCTGGCAGGAGAAGTTTGAACAGCTGCAGGTGCGTGGACTGCTGCACTTTGCAAAACTACCAAATCTCGTGCGTGACACGTTTCTTTTTGAGGTAGAATGAGCTAGCGCTAGCGCAGTATGAGGCGCAGAAATGGAAAGAGAAGTATCTTGTGGAGAAACGACGACGTCAGAAGACGGCGAGGGATCTACTCGACCTCGTAGTGCGAACAGAGCGCCAACCGAACGGGGATAATGACCTCACAGCCGATGCAGCAGCAGAGAGATCTTCCTCGTTATTCAGGTGAGTTATTATCTTACCGGGAAGGAGAAGACTAAAGCTTACGGGGGTTTGAGCTTTGCTGTGCAGAAGCCCGGACCGCACGGCCAATCTATTGAGTCCAACGCTGTCATCGTTCGACTTTGATGACGATTCAAGCGAAGAAGACAGTGATGCCAGTGACGACCACCACCCTGGAGCTCCACTTCCACTTGTAGACGCAACGAGAAACGAGTCAGAAGTCGTAGCGGAGACTGGAGATGTTCCCATTGATCGGAATGATCCGTTTAACCCATCGATAGCACTGGAACTGCGAGACCGCCAGTCGCTCATGCATCATTTGAACGCGACTGCAGGCATTCCTGGACGAATGAACCGGTCATCGACTACTGGTTCGTCTTTGGAGGCGTTTGGTGGGTCATCACGACGTGTAATGGACGGAAAGAACGGCACCAGCAGTGAACACTCGCAACAACACCTCCTGTATCGGATCATGTATGCCAAACCGTCCTCACGCGATCTATGGCATGCTCGGACTCATCCAAACAGACTGCAAAATGTGGCGCGATCTATCATGTTTTCCATGCACCTGAAGAAGGAGCATATCTTTGAAAGGTTTTTCGTTACGGGGATGGCTCTCGGTGAACCAGAACGACAGCACCAGCCTTCGGGTCCTTCGGGTTTTGCTGGCTACTGGAAACCAAAGCTGCTTTGCGACTTCCCAAACGTAAGTGGGTTATACCTATTCAATGACTTGTTAATCGTTGCTCATTGCTCTGTGCTTAGCGTGTTAATGATCCACCTGATGAGTCCGTGGCTGATTTCTGCTTCCCGAGGGGTGTACCTCTGACGATGTGTACTCCTGAACAAGCGAAGTCAATTCTAGGAGTGGCCGTGTCGCAATGGTTCACTGATATTGAGCCACTTCAAAAGCATATCAAGGAAGCTCCAGAGACAGCTGGATACACCTTCCGCCTTACAGGCGCAAAAGGCGAAGTGCTATACGGATTTTGTGTTGCTGTTATGAGGGAAGTAACGACAAAGATCTCATCGGAGACTAAGCCAGCCTCAAAGAGCCCTCGTGGAAGCTGGACATCGAGTTGGTTTGGTGGTTATTCCTCGCCTTCGAGCAAAGAAAGCCGTTCGAACTTGACGAGCAAGATGGCGCCGATGTGTTACTGCTTCACGAGCAAGTTTCCCTTTTACCGCTTCCACTTTACGGTACAAATGCATCAATGTTTCTCTTTTTAGCAATAAGGTTTCTAACCTGGGGCATGAAATGATGCAGGTGTTACGAATGATCATTGAAAACGAGTTGGAGCAGCACAGACTTTCATCAGCAACTTTGGTGGATGAATCAGGAAACGAAACGAAAAAGGACGAGCAGTTCGAGATCATTTTGAGACCCCTGCTCGACCTTGCGATAGAATTCACGATCTACCACGAAGAAAACCCAGATATGCGAGATCAAACCACTGATCCAGACTCGGGTGGACAGATCAATATAAATTCTATCGCAACAAAGCTGAATATTTCGCTTGTGGAGCGACGTGGAGTTTTGAGTGAAGATGCCAGTATAGTTGCCAATAAAGGCGAAGATACCCAGTCGAGCGCTGAGCCGAGAAGACGACCGAGTCAACTTCGGAAAAGCCTGAGCACCGATAACATCGGCAACTACAATCCAACCAACGGGTGGATAACGGACAAACCAATGGTAAAGAGTATTGACTTGAGTCAGCCCAAGGAATACGAACGCGTGCAAGTCGGAGATATCCTCGAAGCAGTCGACAGCATTGCAACAGGTACATTGAATTATCCTTTTGTTCTTAACCGAAGCGTACCGTATTCACTACGTTTGCTTTATGTGTTCATGTTCCTTGTAGCGTCCATGAGTTTTGAGCAAACGCTGTCATTGTTAGAAAAAGGGAACCGACCGATGCGCCTTCGCTTCCGCAGACCTGCTTCAACAACACAAGCATCTCCAACAGCAACTAAGCGACTTAAGCATCGACGATGCTTATCACCTTCTTCAGTCGATGTAAGCTGCTTGAATCTATCAGAAAGCACGCCATGTACTGACTCCTGGCTGCATGCCGTCTCTGTCTTGTGTAGATCTTACATCGAGCACGACGTATCAAGATAAACGATCCAGGCCATTGGTCGACGGCTCGATTCCCGACATTTGATTTCAGCTACCAGTTCCCGAAACGCCATTCCGAGCGATGGTCTGTTGGCGTTGTGCTACGCTTTTTGACACCAGACAAGATGGTCGAGATAATGGCTTACTTACTGCTAGAGAAGCAGGTTGTCATCATGAGTGACAGTCCAGCCAAGATCTCGGCCGTGTGTACGGCACTTCTGCTTTTGCTCGCTCCATTCCAGTGGCAGTCGACGTACATCCCGCTATTGCCTTCAGGGCTATTGGATTTCCTGCATTCGCCCGTGCCGTTCCTCGTGGGCTGCCACTCGATCAGTGAAACATCTGAATGGTCCGATGTTTGCTTTTACGATATCGACCGAGACCGAATTGCTGTGCCTGCTGCTACGAGGCACTTGGAGCCGTCTTCGATCCCCAACGGCGTCGAGCTTTGCCGCTTGCTTCGAAAAGCAAAAGAGCGTTTTCGTGCTCTACACCCCACTGGCAGACCGTGGTATGAACTATCCGAGGAGCAAGACACAATCATCACTTTGACAATGCAGGAAGCGGAGATTTTCCTGCGTGATATGGGCTTCGACATTTCTTCTCAAGACCTGGCAGCATCGATCTCAGGTAGGCAATGCTGATTGGTTTTGTGGTGAAATTCTACGTAGTGGGTATTGTGACTATGGATGGTGCACGTATAGGGGGCCAGAGTTTCTACGATCGGTTGCAGGAAGAGGTAGCCAAGGAAGTACGGAACAGCGTCTACGAGGACTATTTGGACGAGTTTACTCAGACGCAGATGTTCTGTCAGTACTACGAAAGCCTCTTACAACCAGAAGCGCAAACACTGCAAAAGTGATACGAAGTTATACAACTCGAGGCCAGGTTTCAATAAAAAAATATTGGGAAAAAAATTGAGATGAATGATCATTGGCATGTAAATGGCTAGCTAGGCTAGTAATCCACTACCTTCTTGATTGCCTCAAAGTTCCGCAGCGCGTCTGGGAGGTAGTGCTGAAGTTATCAAGATACAATTGAGTTAGAGCAGTCATGAGGGACGTAGAATGACAAATTCTCGAACTCACCGATTCATACGCGAGTGGGAATGGAGTGTCGTAGCCACACACACGCTGAATAGGGGCCTCCAAACTCAAGAAGCACCGCTCCTGTATACTAGATGAGATTTCAGCAGCGAAACCACCGGATTTCTACAAAATAATAACAACAACAACATAACAGTCGTTAGATCAAGTGCTCCAGAGCTACTCATTCTACTGTCACGTACCGGAGCTTCATGGCTGATAACTAGCCGACCGGTCTTGCGGACTGAGTGCTCAACTGTGTCAGCGTCCCAAGGGAAGATCGTCTGCAAGTCGATGAGTTCACAGCTAATGCCGACGTCCTCAGCGTATCCGCACGCTTCTTCTAGTACCCGCATCTGTGCACCCCAACCAACTACCGTGACGTCTGTGCCTCGCCGCACGATCTCGGCCTCACTCAGGTTCTGCACATACTCGCCCACTGGTACCTATCATACATGAACCAACTGTAAGCAATTCATCCTTATCCAACACAGACAAAAGTCGTATCGTACCTCTGCTACTGATGCGCGGTACAGCGCCTTGGGTTCCAAGAAGAGCACGGGATTTGGGTCTCGAATCGAAGCTAGCAGCAATCCCTTTGCTGTTACCGGGTTGCGTGGCACGACCACCTTGAGTCCGGGAGTGTGTGCGAAGTACGCCTCAGGCGACTGTGAGTGGTAGTGGCCGCCGTGACCCACAGCTCCGTACGGGGCTCGGAACGTGAGCTTGCCGCAATTGAACTCGTTGCCTGACCGGTAACGGAACTTGGCAGCCTCGTTCACAATTTGGTCGAAAGCTGGGAAGATATAGTCGGCGAATTGAATTTCGGCAATTGCCGTACGCCCGGTACTTGCGTAGCCAATGGCAAACCCGGCGATGCCTTGTTCACACAGTGGAGAGTTAAAGACGCGGTCATTTCCGAACTTCTCGCGGAGGTCAACGGAGCAGCGGAACACGCCACCGAAGGCCACGTCCTCGCCAAAGAGCACGGCACTGGGATCCGTCTCCATGGCCACGCGCATGGCATCGTTGATGGCCGTGAACATGTTCATCTGCTGCGTCTCGAGCACAGGAAGAGCGTCATCTTCCTCTTCTTGCGCCTGTGCGAGTGGAGGAGCCACGTGTAATGCGCGGAGCTGTGGTGCACGACGCAGACGACGCGTCAGAGCGCTACGAGAGGAGAGCAGCAAGGACATTGGCGGATGCTTTACACTCGAGGAAGCTATTCAGGGACTGCTGGCGATGTTGAGCTTGAGCTTGAGCTTCTTCTAGACTTCGGATGGCAGACTTTTCGTCTGCATCAGCCGGAGTGATGCGATGCAGTACGGAATAATTGGATGGTACACTATACATTCCTCCGAATACGAAAATTGAACTAAACGCTGCACCTCGGATGAAGCCGGATATAAAGAGAGAAAATGTGGTGCGCAAATTATTCCATACATTTTTATCCGGATTTGGAGCACATTTATGGAGCCAACTTCAATGCTGTTTGACAGGGTTGGGGGCGACGTCACCGTCGACTCAGATGAATTGCGAGGAGGGATGACCATCCTACCGTCATCTCTTGGGCAGATCGACGGTGGCACTGCACACACGTTGAAGCGCCGAGGAAGCGGTAGTCATCTTCGAGCTGTACATGCACCTGCAGCAGCAAACGTTCTTGCCAAATACTACTAGTAGTAACTTCTTGGCAAGAACTTCTTGAAGCCGTAACTCAATCTGCGACCTAGCCAAGCCGCTCATTTCCCCATTTCTCCTCTCGCTGAACAATATACCTCTTACGATGACCCTTCCGATCCCTGACGACGCGCTCTTTCTAGGTCTAGACTGCTCCACGCAGAGCATTTCGGCCGTGGTCGTGGACGCCTGTGGCCACGTGGTGTACGAGAGCTCCTTTCGCTTTGACGAGCGCTTTCCACAGTACGGCACCGACAACGGCGTGCTGCGTCCGAAGGAGAACGAGGTGGTGATCCCCTCGCTTATGTTCGTCGAGTCCCTGGACGCCATCATGGAAGACCTGACCAAGAGCTCCCTTGATGTGGCCAAGATCAAGAGCGTCAGTGGCAGTGCTCAGCAACACGCGTCCGTGTACTGGAGCAATGGCTTCTCGCTTCGTGCATGCATGGACGCTGCTGCGGAGTCCGGTGCCGTCTCAATTGTGGAGGCCATGCAAAAGCAGCAAGAACCTGCCTTCTGCCTGCCCAACGGACCTAGCTGGATGGACAGTTCCACGACGCGCTACTGCAATGAGCTGGAGGCAGCGGTAGGTGGACCTGACCGCGTCGCTGATATCAGCGGATCCCGAGCGTACGAACGCTTCACAGGCAACCAAATCGCCAAGCGGATCTACGAGGATCCTGCGTTTCTGGAAAAGTGCGGGCGTATTTCACTGGTCTCGTCGATGCTGACGTCGCTGCTGTGCGGCGAATACGCTCCCATTGACGACAGCGATGGATCAGGCTTGAACCTGCTTGACGTCCGCGAGCGGGTGTGGTCCCCTGAGCTCGTGAAGGCCACTACCAAGTACAGTACTTCTGCCAATGCAACGGAAAAATTAGTGGCGGCTTTGGGTACGCAGGTTTCGCGAGCGTACTCATTAATTGGTGCTATTCACACCTACTTCCAGAAAAAGTATGGCTTCACTGCTGATTGCAAAGTGATCGCGTTCTCCGGTGACAACCCATGCACTCTCGCGGGCATTGGTCTCTCTCAGCCCGGTGACGTGGGTGTCTCGCTGGGTACATCCAGCACGCTGTTTGCGGTGGTGCCTCAGGAGGTTGCGCGCTTCTCTGGTAAAGAAGGACACTTCTTCTGCAACCCAATTGATCCGAACTCGGTCATGGCCATGATCTGCTTTAAGAACGGCTCACTCACCCGCCAGGACGTGCGAGACCGCCGCGCGGGTTCGTCATGGAAGAAGTTCGAGAAGCTAATGCAAGCCACGAAGGCGGGCAACGGAGGCAACACTGCATTCTACTACCAGGATCCGGAAATCACTCCATCTACACTCAAGGCCGGGGTTGTTGGGTTCGGTGCTAACGGTTCTCGCATTGACATCTCGCTGTCTCCTCCTGAAGTGGAAGTACGTGCTGTGGTGGAGAGCCAATTCCTATCGCTGCGTTTGCATACTGAGAAACTTGGTGTGAAAAAGCCACAGCGTCTTATCGTGGTCGGAGGAGCTTCGGCGAATAAGTGCATGTTGCAAGTCCTCGCCAATGTGTTCAACGCGCCGGTGTATCGCCTTACCTGCGCCTCCAACTCGGCTGCTTTGGGTGGTGCTTTCCGTGCCCGCCACGGATACGCTTGTGCCAGCAGCGCGTCTGGATATGTACCATTCGACGTAAGCGACAGCCTTGACTTCTTGCTAAGCGCTACACCGATTGATGAAGACGCCAAGGCGTACACAAGCAAGATCCCGCTCTTCGAATCCCTGGAAAGCCAAGCGGTCAGCCTGCTGAGCTAACCCAGGCAAGGTCTCCTCTTTTTGTTTTATTTCCCAACGTGCACGTACAGCGCAGTTACAAGTTGCTAGCAAAACTTAATGATCATACCCATGGGCAATCACCAAAATAGTACAGTATACATGGACGTCGCCCCTCCTGGTCAAATCTCTCGCATCAGAATCAGACTACCCTATTCACCCACGACGTCACGTCCAGATGGGGTCCACTATTTGGGGCACTGCAACGTCGATCCGCCACCGCTTTGGTCATTTCTCGATTAGAGTTCAAGTGCGCACTCATCATCACTCTGTCCATGAGCTCTTCGCTATTGCGCGCGCGTCGCCTGGGCCATCGGCTGGCTGCCACTCGCCGTGGCTTCCACTCCAGCGCCGTGACAGCTTTCCCTGAAGTCCCGTTTAAGCTGGCGGACATTGGCGAGGGCATTGCCGAGGTCGAAGTGCTGCAGTGGTTCGTCAAGAGCGGCGACGAAGTCAAGCAGTTCCAGAATGTGTGCGAAGTGCAGAGCGACAAGGCCACAGTGGAGATTACCAGTCGGTACGACGGTGTCGTGACCAAGGTGCACTACGAAGTGGGAGAAATGGCCAAGGTGGGCTCCACTCTCATCGACATCGACGTGGATGAGGCTACAGCTGCGACCATGCAAGGCGGCGGCAAGAAGAAAGGAGCACCAATCCCTCGTAGGACACCCACACCCGTTGCGACGGAGCCTGTGGCTGCTCCTGCTCCATCGGCTCCAATTCCGGAGCCTATTCCTGTTCCGACGCCCGTCGTGTCGAGGGTTCCCATTGCCCCTCGCAGACTTGAAGGAGAGGAGAAGCTATTGACGTCTCCATCGGTACGTCGTCTGGCTAAGGAACACAATATCGACTTGCACGACGTGGAAGGCACAGGACCGCAAGGTCGAATCCTAAAGGGAGACTTGCTAGAGTACATCAGAATGCTATCAACGCAACCGTCCACGCCTGCTCCTGCTGTGAGCCAGAGTGCTGCTACTGCGCAACCTCCTGCAGTGGATGGATCCAATGCGACATACTTGCAACAAGACACAGTGGTACCGTTGACGCCAATTCAGAAGATGATGGTTAAATCCATGAACGCGGCGCTGCAGATCCCGCACTTTGGATACGCCGATGAGGTAACGAGTTACAAGTGCGCTTGTGACACCGGTGCTTGTTACTGACTTGATGGGTTATTTGTTATCGTGTTACAACAGATTCGGATGGACGCGCTGTATGAGCTTCGGAAGGAGTTGAAGCCGCTCGCTGAGTCTCGTGGTGTGAAGCTTTCGTTTATGCCTTTCATCATAAAGGCTGCGTCGTTGGCTTTGAAGCACTATCCGATGCTGAATGCAACTGTGAACGAAAGCGAAACTGAGCTCACCTTGGTAGCTGCACACAACATTTCGGTGGCTATGGACACGCCGACGGGTCTGATTGTACCAAACGTCAAGAACGTACAGGCTAAGAGCATCATGGAGATCGCCGATGACCTTAACCGGCTACAGCAACTTGCTGTTGCTGGCAAGCTGCCACCTAGCGATCTAACCGGGGGCACGTTCTCGTACGTATTTGTATTTCATGATCAGTTAATCTACTGGCGAATTCTAACCAGTTTTGGTTTGTTTTGATCAGGATCTCCAACATCGGCAGTATTGGTGGCACGTACATGAGCCCCGTTCTCATGGTTCCTCAAGTGGCGATCGGAGCAATCGGCCAGATCCAGAAGCTTCCCCGGTATGATGCAGAGGGTAACGTCGAGCCTGTGCGCCTGATGAATGTGTCGTGGAGTGGTGATCACCGAGTGATTGACGGCGCGACAATGGCACGCTTTTCAAACCAGTGGAAGGCGTACTTAGAGACCCCAGTAAGCATGCTCACCGAAATGAGTTGACCTGGCATAAGTGATCGAGAGATACAACGCAGTAAACTGATGCTCGAAAGATGATTTTGGTTTTATAGCCCGAGATTCCCAGTACACAGGATATACATTCTATTCTGTACCGTAGTTATAGCGACCTCGAAGATACTCACTACTTGTACTCCCTGCACCACTAGCATTAGCTTGGTTGGGAATTGACACTCCTTGATGGGATGCCAGCAGCAAAACCTCCTGGAGCAGATCCGGAGGAAGCCCAACGAATGCCTATTCACATACAAAACACATTGAGTATTGAAAACCGGAAATCGAGATTGGTAGTTTTCCGAGAGTACCTGAGTTGCGATAACACGAGCAAAGTGGTCCATGACGAAACCTAGGCAACGTTTCTTGAGTGTGAATGCATTCCGGAAGTGGGCAGACTGCATTAGAGAAAGAAATAAAACGTCAATATGTAAATCACAGGTAAAAATTCAATGACATACCTCCACGATGATGACAACATTTTCCACGGATAGGATTTGCAGTAGTGCGTTTTCACAGGCACTGCCGACAAGAACAAGTTTCACCAACGCGGTTAGTGTTCGGACTGTAGCCACACTTTAACGAGTAAATACAAACTTACCCACGAAGATTAGTAACGAGGTATTGGTCAGCTAACGCGTGAAGCTCCAAAGCAAAGTCTGGTGATTAGCCACGTGAACATGTAAGCAACGCCGGATACATTGCATCATTTTGGTCAGCTACTATAATTCATACCTGCCGTCAGATCTGGCGATGCTAGCGTAGCCACTTGATCAGTATAAAGAAACTCCATTAACGCTGCAAAGACATCGTGCTGTACCAAAATCACGAATAATATTTAGAACGAAGCAGATCGAAAATTGTGAAAGCAAACAACAGATAATATCACGCACCGAGTACTCCGGGATGACGATTTCAGATTGAGAACCATCCTTCATTCGCCCGTCAAGCATTTTTTCAAGCGGCTCACAACGAGCGACTAAGATGCAGCTATGTGCGAAGTGAGGACGACCTTCCACCAGGAACGTAATGTCACTTCGAGTTGAGTTGTTGAGCATCTTGCGTAAATCCCCGCTCAGAGTCCCGGAGCCGTTGGATGGCGGGTTTTCGTCTTTAGGTGTTCCCACCAAACAGACCGAATGGTAAAATCCTGCAGCGACCTTGGTAGCACAATCAAAGAAAAACGGTACGTTAAGAATATAATCGAATCGGGTTTTGTCGTAAACTGTATACCTTGATAACTCTTTTATTCCGTAAAGTCGAAATGAGTTGAGGGCTAAGGCAGTCCATGAACGTCTCCAGTCCAAGTTGACCGTGATTATTGCGACCGAATGGAAACACTTTTCCATCGTCCGACAGCACAAGAGTGTGATAACAACCGCATGCGACCTGGGTGATTCTCAATCGTGATAGGCTTTCTACAGGCTGCAGCATAGGTAAGCATACAGCAAAGTACGAGTTACCCGGAAACGTCAAATTCTGACGTACCGTTGGCCGTGCCATGTGTAGCTTGTGTCCAAGGCCAAGCTGTCCGTAGTCGTTGCGTCCGAAAGTGTACACAGCGCCATCCTCCGTGACAATAGCGGTGTGATGATACCCACACGACAGTTGAGGCACTACTGCTCTATCTAGTGGCGGAGCTAGACGGGTAGGCTGCAAAACCGGCTCGGATATTCGGTCCAACCCGAGCTGACCATGGTCATTCTTTCCGAACGCTACGACTCCTCCATCCCCTGGATCACCAACATGCTAACTTTATAAATCCATGACCAACGTTTCTTTGATCAATCAGCACGTACTCAGTGATGCGACTGTGTAATGCTGACCGCACGCAACTGCTAGGACAGGGTGGCGAAAGAAGTATTCAACAGGTCGAGGTACAAGCTGACCGCTGTGGTCGCCCAAACCCAGTTGACCATAGTCATTGCAACCACAGGCGTACAAGTCTCCATTATCCATAACAATTGCGGTATGGAAGTAACTGCAAGCAACATCGACCACGCGTCTACCTGACAACTCTTCCACAAGCGTAGCCTCCGTGACGGTAGTCGCCGTGCCGAGACCTAATTGCCCACGCATATTAAACCCGACCGTGTACAAGTTTCCATTTGCTGCAACGTCGCCACCAAGCAACCATCAGAAACTGATCAAATAGCTAACGCGAACCAGCAACTCACCGCTCAGTGCTGCTAGGTGCTCACTTCCATTTCCTGAAAAAACTCGCACCGTGCGGTTGGCGCTAAGTCCCGGCGAGAATCGAAGAGAGGGCACTCGCTCAGTCGTGCCGATTGCACATTGCCCACTGCAAATTATCCACGAGACACGAAATGTCAAAACAGCGCAACAAGTCATCCAAAACAACTATGTAGTATAAAGCGGACTTACCTGTCGTTATACCCACATGTGAACACATCTCCATTTTCTACAAACAAATACGAAAAAAAGCACAACCGACATTGTGCCAAGCAACTTCAGCATAATATTTGCAACGCCCCGCTTACACAGCGCTGCCTACCGAATAGGATGGCGGTCTGCTCGTTCCCGCAGGCCACGTCAACAACACGCTTGCCTTCGTTGCTTCTGCCAAGATCCACGTGTGTCGGATTGCTTCGGTTGTTTGTGTCACCAAGCGCCAGCTCCCCGTAAGTGTTCTAGACCATGGTTCAAACGATACCAGTGTTGATGCTAAAAACTAACGCATTCTTTCGCAACTCTTTGTCATGCTACACACCTGTCCAAAGCTGAAGACACCCGCACGATCGTTGCTGCTGCTTTCGCCTTCGTTGTCACTGGATGGGCCCAGGGGCAGTGCGAATGTAGGCGTCGCGAGCAGGTGGTTCGTCGCCATGGCGATTGCGTGCGTGTTGGATATCCTAAATTAGGATTCCTAATCTAACCACAACACTATTTTTTAAAAAATAATGTTGTAAATTAAATTTTAATTAAAAGTAAAATTTTTGGTAGGAGAGCGGTTCGGGGAACGTTCTTTTATTTCGAATTTTTGCCGTAGCGACCTTTGGCGTCAGATGAGGATCTGAGTCAACTCAGATTGGGATGTCCTCCCAAAACTCCCGCAAAAATGGCGACGATCCCATCGAACGAAAAGCATTTGAAGGAGGAGCTACATGTATCCTCGAATCAAAGCTCGATAATCTATGGGCCATAGAGTAATGTTACTTGATACCTGTATGCACTGTAGCATCTCGACGCTCTTCACGATGTTTGAACATGTACGCGGCACAGAGCATCTCTTTGCATGCCCAAGCGGAGGTCTCGAGATTCTCACCGAAGACAAGCTGGCGGTGTGCTGCGCCTTCAAACGTAGTAACGCAGGAGAGCGATCCAAAATGAGATCCACGCCAGGATGTGTTCATTGCCGGCTGCTCTACAGTCCAGCCGCTCCAAGCTGAAGTAGTCGGCCATATGCGGCTCGGATAGCGAGTGATGCCCTTGGGGATGTATGATGGCAAATGCGCCGCAGGGATGGCGGTCAGATCACCTCGCTGTGGGCCGCTCAAATATCGAAGCCTCCATAGTCAATTGCAGTGAAATGCCCGCTTCAAAGTCAAACCTTGAAAGATCTTTGGCCGGGCAGGTCGCCAGCCGCTAGAGGATAGCCATTCGAATTCTCTCCCGCTAGTGCACAAGCGGATCGAGTCGATCCACAGACAACAAGAACTCCCGGTCACTACGCGCCACCAACCAGTCACCCAGCTTACCTAGCATCTAAGGTTACCTCGCCGCTAATTCGGGAAATTTCTTCCAGATTTTCAACCGCTCGCGGCAGACAGACAGACACCACCTCCAGCTCAGCTGCCTGAGACCTCCCAGCAACGAGTCTCGAATTTGCTCCCAAGCACAACAACATGGTAGCCAAGAAGGACCTGCCGCTGCTTCAGCACGGTGGCTACGCGGCCACGAGCCCCACGGCTTCATCTGTATCGTCGTCCTACTCGCGCGTGGCGTCTGAAGAGCTCATCGTACCCGCTCCGGACAGCGTCAACTCGGTCTACTATGGCGTGGATGCCTTCTCGCCTACACTGGTAGACTTCTACACTGTGGACCAGAAGCGTATTGTCTGGTCTTCACGAGCGCACCGCAAGATGATGACCACGCTACATCGTGCCTGGCACGGCAAGACGTGGAAGGTCTACTCGCTGAGCTTCTGGGCTAGTCTATGCGGCATCGTGGCCTTCACGCTCTTCATCACAGGCGCTACGGGCGAGGCCATCGCCCACAGTGCTCGCAGCTCCAAGGCTTCGACGGGCACCGAGGTTCACTCCTCCGTGGACCTGCCACTGCTTCTTGCTTCTATCTTCTTCCTCGCCTACCACGCCGTCACATACCTGGAGGTTATCAACTGCTGCCATAACCTCGAGATCTGGTTGGAGGAGTATTTCCACGGCACCGAGCCCGTGCTGGAGCGCCAGTACGTAGGCTTCTTCCCTAGTCGCATCGACTTCTGGACTGCTATCCTGGGAATGCTCGGATCCATGCTTTACGTCTTCGCACGCGCCTACGTGTGGGCAAGAGCCGACGCAGAGAACTTCGGCATCGTGGACGTCAAGCGCGACGACTTTAGCCTCATCGTGGGCTATTGGGTTCCCTTCTTCGCCGGGTCATTCTTGCTGCTACTCAGTGCCTACCTGGCGCACGTTGAGGTCGTCCACCAGTGGTTTTCGTGCCGCCTTACGACGCTCGAGACGTGGGTTACTGGTATGTTCTGCTTTGATACATAGACTTGTAACCTGTGCTGACTAATTCTGTGATTTCTATTATGCAGGCTTGAATATGATGGCGATGATCGGCTTCTTCTTGTCGTCGACCCTGCAGTTTATGGATCCGTTCTCGGTGCTCTTCTCGTTCCAGGCATGTGTCGTCCCCTTCGCATCGGGCTGTCTGCTTGGACTGGGTTCCAGTGTTCTCAGTCTTGTGGAGCTGGAAAACATCCACAAGCGCCACAAACACCCGGAGTACAGTCTCTACGAGTCTCCCGCGGGCTATGGAACTGCCAGCTACGGGTCGTTCAAGCTGCAAGTATAAGTATTATGCATAACAAGATCATGGATCAGCTATCGTAGCAAACAAAACAACAGCACAGGCAGAGAGACAGGATAATATATGCTCTACGTCTACAACACGCGTCACAAACTACTTTTCGGTCCTGCGTCTCAGCCATGGTGTTAACGAACCTGCCTATGCTCAAGCAAAGAGCACTGTGAGAAAGCGACCGCGGCTCTGAATGTCGGCGTTGGCCGGGTACGTCGTGACAGCCTTGTGCACCAGTGACGCATGCGGTTTGGCCACAGCGGCGTTCTCCTCTGCTCAAGCCAACAGTAATCGCGTTAGAATACTTTTTAGCTGAGCCATCTAACTTAGCGAACACGTACCAGTGTTGGAGCAGAAGACCAGCAGAGCCCATAAGCCCTCGGCTTGAAGAGCTTCGTTCTCTGGGTGCGTCTCCATTGCCTTGAGCACAGCAGCAATCGCACCTTGTTCTCGGGCCAGCACTAGGTTAGGTACTGCAATCCACATACAAAACCTCATTAGTCTTCCTTTTGCAACAGCAGTAGCGACTACTTTCACACTCACAACAGTGGAATGCGACATTGCGTAGCGCGTGGCAGCCGTCTTCTTGTACGGTTCCGTTGGAGATGTTGCCCTCCATGGCATCCACAATTGCCTTGATGGCTCCTGCCTCGCCTGCAGCTTCCTTCCCGACCGCTAAAGAACAATATGGTGGTTAATCCAGACATTTCTATCCATTCCGGCCGTCCAAAATGTCAATAGCTCACGGTTGTTGAACGTCGCGTGCGAGAGCTTGGAGAAGCCCTCGGCCGCCACAAGCGGAGAGTCACTCTGCACCATGGTGATCGCCTCTGCGACCTCGCTTGGCACAGCCACCGCCGCCTCGTTGCCCTCCTCCTGAACACGCGCCGACGGCTGCACCACCATTTTCGTCAACTTCGACGCCAGTTGCCTTTTTCAGTTGTCTAAAAGCGTGCCTTTTTTTCTCGTTTGATTACGTGCCACACATCAATTTCTCAATTTCATCCATATTCCTTCAGCGATCTCATCGCAATCCTCACTTCATTCTCAGCTGGATCGATCATCATGGGCAACAAGCAAGCCAAGCCGACGCCGCCTCCGTCCACCACTTCGACTCATCCCTCGCGCTCAATTAGTGCTCCGCCTAGTGCAGTGGCGTCGGCACCCCCACCACCTCCACCACCTGCGCCAACCAGCGCTCCTCGTACCACTTCGGCGCCGCTTCAGCCGCCTGCGCACTCGCTCTTGGAGTCTAAACTGGCCGAAGTTGACGTTTCCGCCGTTTTCTCACAGCATGAAATGCTGTCCATTCGCAAGCATTTGGCGGCTGTGCTGGGCCAGCACGAAAACGATGCCGTGGTGATCCCCAAGGACGAGTTCTTCCGTTTTCTGGCAGGCGGCGACGGCAGCACCTCCAGCCTCTACGTCAACCGCCTCTACTCGATCTTTGACATGGACAAGAAGGGCCATGTAAGGATGGAGTTGACGCGCTGCATCGGAATATTTAGAGATACTTACTAGGTTTTCCCATTTAGGTGACGTTCGAGGATCTCATGAAGGGCTTGTCTCTGCTAAGTCAGAAGGCGACGCGTGAGCAGAAGCTCATGTTGTCCTTCTACATGCTAGACCCCGAGGGCACGGGCTTTATCACCAAGAAGATGACGACGGAGCTGCTGCGCTCGTGTCTTGCGGAATGCAACGGTGCGTGTGGAATTATTCAGCTACTTGATATGTTTAAATCTGCTGACAGGACTGACTTTTGGGTGTGCAGAGCTGGAGATCTCGCTATCGGAGGCCCAACTGTCTCACATTGTGGACAACACCTTCCTGGACGCCGACCTGGACCGCAACGGAGTCATCGACTTGAATGAATATCAGGTGCGTTTCGCTGCCCTTCTCGTTTTTCTTTTCAGCTGTGTATCATTACTAACTTGTGCTTGCAATTTAACTCTGTAGGCTCTGGACGCGAAACACCCGGGACTGTTTGACTTCCTCACAGTGGACGCTTTTGGCGTGCTCAGTCACCTTGAAAAGGTTCACTCCATGAGCATTACGGTCCCTCAGTAAGGCAAAATAGCAGCTCAGGACTCCACAATTGCAAGCTCAAGCGAGGCTAGCTCAGCGTCGTATTTTTCATTAACAAAGTAACAATACGTTTTTTCAAGCGTTTTGCATCGCAACGAGTATTTGCTTGCCAAAACCTATCCATAGTGCTAGCGTGTTTATTTCTTCTTCTCCGGCAGCGCCGCAGGCGTCATGCCGGTGATGCCGTACAGAGCAATGTACGCCTGCTGCTTCTTGATGAGGCTCGTGGAGATGGCGCTCTTCTTGATGCCAAGACCCCACTTCTCCTCGAACGCAGCACTAGAAGTCGGAGCGGGAGCGGCCTTAGGAGCAGGAGCAGCCTTAGCAGCAGGGGCAGCCGGGATGGCTACACCGGGCACGGTCTTCTTTGTGGTCTGCGAAGTCACCAGGAAGTCTTGGGGCAGCACAGGTTCGTGGGTCTTGGCGTCCACAGGCACGTCCTCCTTCTTGGGAGGCTTCTCCTCAGCCGAAAGCGGGGCGGCGGCGGGAGCGGCCGGAGCGTCCTCCACCTTGAAGTCCTTGAAGGCAGCGATGGATTCCTCCTCGTCAACCACAACCATCATGGGCTGGCCCACGGGGATGTTCTCAGCGCCCTCCGGAATGAGGATTTTGGCCAGATACATGTCGTCCGTGGCCTCGTAGTCAACGACAGCCTTGTCCGTCTCAATCTCGCACACGATGTCACCGGCGTTAATGGCGTCACCTTCCTTCATGTTCCACTTGGACATGTTACCCGTCTCCATGGTCGGGGACAGCGCTAAACGAAAGAAATGCAAAACCATTGTCAACACGCATTGCTGGTCAAATATTGCAAATTACTGCGACGTACAAGGCAGGCCGATGATCTCATGGTTCGGGTACGAGGAGAAGCTGCAGGACACGCAAGCGGAGATACGACGCTGGGCCGGCAGGGCAATGCGCAGACGGAAGGCGGTGCGAAGCATGACGGGCTTGTGGCGTCGGAGGCGAGTCTCGATTTGACCGGCGATCTGCACACCAAGCAGCAGTTTGTTGGATAAATATGTGGCAAAAACAAGCACGAGATCGTTGATTGGTTGATATTAGCATTTGGTGCTTTCGGTCTTGCAAAAATGATCTGCAATTTCAGACTTTACCCATCGACTTTTGACGAGTTTAATGCCTCAATCGAGCATTTCCCAATCGCCCCCGTCACCGTTGGCGGCTCCGGCGCTAGCGTCCGTCGGTGAGTTCTTGGCACTGCTATTGGCCGATGCCATCGCTGCAATTGCCGAGGCCGCTTTGGTTTCGATCGCTGCGGAGAGAGGCGCCGCCTGCTTGAATGCTTTCTTCTTTTCGCGCTTCAACTTCATCGGCGATGATTTGGGCTCCGCGGCTCCGTTGACAGCGTCTTCAACGTGGTCCTTCTTGCGTGGAACTTCTTTAGCCGCCAATTTCCGTGCAGCCTTCGCCTCTGTCTTCACCGGAGAATCTTCAGGATCCTCTTCATTTTGCTGGATATCTTCATTGGGAGAAGACGACGGCGAGTTCGGAACTGATGTGCTGGTGCGAGCTGATGCAGCTGACAGTAAATGAAGGTCTCCAAGATTCGGGTTGTTCGTTCCGGTGATCAAACTCACACCCTGAAGGCCAAGGGCTTGTATCTGGCTCAACAGATTTAACGCAGCGGCTAGTCGAGCACGCAGAGCCTCCGCGTCGTCACCTGGAGCGATACTGCAACAACTCAAATATTAGTTTTTCATATTTTTTAGGCAAACCGACAATAACGCACCATTTCGAAGACACTGTTGCGGCTGTCGCTGCAGCAGCTGCGGCTTCTTGCTGCCTCTTGAGCTGATATTGCCAAGCAAAATAATAAAAAAATCGTTAGTCTTCTGCAAATTTCCGTAAAAAACAAAAAAATTAAGCACCTCCTCGTCTCGGCTAGCAAGTTGAGCACGATACGTCTCAATCTCACTTCGAAGAGACTTAATCGCGTCTCGCAGCTCTTGACGCTCCGTGGCATCAACCTTAGCAGCCTTAGCTGCAATAGTAGCCTCAGCAGCCTTGTTTTCAGCCGCAGCAACCTTTTCTTCTGCTGCAGCGAGGATTCCCATGATCTCCGAGTTCTCGTCCTTCGCCGTGTTGATTTTCTCCTCGAGTTCAGCAATCGTCTCTTCACATTCCGCCAGCTTCTTCTCCTTATCGGAAAACATTTTAATCTTATCTTCCAGAGCAGCAGTCTTCTCTTCGTAGTCCTCGATTTTCTTCTCTTTCTCGGCGAACTTGCTGGTTTCCTCTTCCAGAGTACCGACCTTCTTCCTCAAGCGTGCGATCTTATCCTCACTTTCGACCAGCTCCTCTTCCTTAGTACTGAGCGTTGTCTGCAGCTTCTCGTTCTCGTTGGCATATGCAGCCATCTTCTCGCTCATTTCTCGCCGCTGTTCATAGTGCTCAGCTTCGACCTTCTGCTGGTACTTTTTTGTGGCTTCTTTGAGCTTGGTTGCCATTTCTTGGGATCTCTTCTCTTTGTCCGCTTCCAAAGCTTTCTTAACCGCATCTTGTAGCTTCATTCCCATGGCTTTGTCCTTCGCGATCAGCTCTTCCTTCAAAGATTGGATATCTTTTGAAGCCGCGTCCATGCTTTTCTTCATTGCGTCTTTGATCTTCACTTGCGTGTCTTTGTCTTTAGCCGCCAAGTCGGTCTTCAATTGAAGGTTCACCGCCGTCGCAATATCCAGTTTGGACATCAAAGTCAAGTTCTCTTGCGAAAGTTTGTCCACTTTAACCCTCACATTTTGCTCCAAATCCTCAGTTAGAGTGGACGCTTGGGCTTCTGCCGCCTTCAGCTTGTCTTGTGTAGCCTTCAGTTGCGACTCCGCAGCCTTCAGCTTGCATTCAAGCTCCTGTGTAGCAACAGTTACAGGTGCAGGCTCTTCATCCTCTCGCTTGCGTTTCTTCTCTGACGGAGACGGTGGATCCTCTGGGACATCCAACTGCGTAGCCTCGATAGATTCATCCTCGACAACAGTCATGTTAACGTCTTCTGGTACTTCGTTTTCTTCGCTCTCCGGGGAAGCAGGACCAGAATCGTGAGTGTCGCTACACAAAGAAATGGAGTGAGTGCAAGCATGTATTGAACAGAGCCACAAACGCCTTTCACACGTACTTCAGAAACTCGAACTTGTATGCCATCGGAGTGACTCCTGCTCATATGATAACCACAACGCCGCATCTGAGTAAGCAGCAGAAAAGCAGATATATCTCGTTTTTGGTACCTGCTGGTGTCGTGCCAGGTTTAGTGAAGTGGACGGTATACCCGTTGCCCAACGTCACCGAAGCTCCTTTGCCGACGCGATCCGCATTGACCCAGATACCGTTGCGACTGCATTCTACCATTAGCAACTAGGTGGTTTATGTTCACCAAAACTATCAAAACACGATACAAACCTGTTATCACTGAGCTTGACAATTGGCTTTCCCGTGTCGTTTGTATCATTCAACTGTACCACGCAATGCTGGAGCACACCACGTCGTTTCAAGTAAGATGCCGGATAAGATCGTATAGGTGCGCCATTTCACGTATAGTTAACTGCAGCGTATCGTACCACGCTGCTAATGAAGAGTTTGTCGATCACGATATCGCAGCGGCGTTTGTTGCGGCCAATCGTGGTCACTTTGCTCCGAAAGTAAATGTGGTCGGTGTCCTCCGCTGGCTCCTTGGAGACGAACGTGAACCGCCCCCATGGCTTCGTCTGCTCCTGCTCCGGCGTGTTCTCCTTCTCCTGGTTTACCGCCATGATCAGCAACGGCTACGATGCTGGGACCTTCACGAATGGAAGTGACAAGCGTCACACACATTTTCGGCCAATAGGAACTTCAACTTCGTCTGAATTATGCCGAATGAGACGGCTTTATTTCGTAGAACAAAATGACAAGACAAAAGAAGGATGGAAAGCAAAGAGAAGCACATTTAATGTGGCACGCTGAATGCCGTCTAGCTACGGAAGGAGCGCGAGAACTGTTCGCGAGCCGAAGCAAACGCCTGCACAAGTCATAGCAAAATGCAAACATGTTTTAAAGAACCATGTCGTAGACGGAAAACGATATCTTTAGGATCAAAACAAACCTGTGAAATGGTGAGTTCTGCCATGGGAACTTCGTTGTCGATACCCTGTCCAGTACAAAACAGGAAAGGTTTGTTAGAGAGTCCGGAACAATGGAAAATTATGGGGAAAAAATAACTTACGCGCATGAGCACTCGGTTTGAGATAGACGGCGTGTCAACCTCCAAGATAATTCTGTAGAGCAAAGCGGATCATCTTAGAAAGCAAGCACAGCTAAATCAATCAACACACATCGTCTTACCCGCCGTCGACAACTTCGTCGAATGTCAGCAGCACCAGCTCGATGTTGTCCAGCATCACATGACGGTCCATCCGTCCCCTAAAGATACAGTGTTACTCGTGTCAGATCCAGTACACTAATTAAAAATTCGACAACGACGTACTTTAGTAAGTTGCTGACAGCATCGAAGGCAGAGTCCAAGACCGTTAACAGGATGAGCTCATTCTAGAATTGACATACAAAATATCAGCACATCTCATTGCCCTTGGCTCAAGATCCTTACGAACCTCCGAAGCCGAGCCAATCACGTGCATTGTCGTGTCCGATCCACAACGGAATACGCTCACGATATTCTCGATAAGGACAATGTCGGCTGGTACAGATAATGCAAGTGAATACAGTTAGGAGTTGTCATCACACGCACTTCCTACAGTGCTCGCACCTTCTAGACGAGCACTGGAGTTCTTGGTCTTAGCGAACAGCTTCTTCTCTAGCGCAAGTTGCTCCTTCTGTGTCGGGTACGACTTGTCGTAGTACTTGGCGCATACACGATTGCCATCGCTGTCCAGGATAAAGATCGCTTTAACGCTCGGAGACGCCGCCTGCAGAGCAGCCACAATGGCACCAAGCCGTCGCAGGAGTCAGTAAGAGCATCTACTAATGCTACTCAATGAGTCTTGCACGCGCGTCCGTTGTAGTGACGCATAATGAGAGAGCACGAAGCAGCACCTTCACCATGTTGAGAGTAGTCGGCACTTCTGTAGTGAAGGGGGAGGTGTGAACTATGTGGGCCAATCTGATTGGCTAAAACTAAATCAAGTACCAGTACTCAAGAGTTATTCAGGTGCAAGTGCACTTCGAAGAGAATTATAAACTGATTCTCTTTTTCTTCTCTTCTACTTATCAAAAGTGGGTTTCCAAGTAACGTGTTGCTCACTTGGCGTCACATACCTGGTCCCTTGTTTAACTCATTATGCTTTGGGTTATCTACACCGCACGGATGTCCTGCTGCAGGTCTGGGTTGAACACCGGTCGCTGGTCCACGACCGAGTTGTTGACGAACGTGTTGTGGCGTTGGGTATCGAAGTTGCCCTGGTCCAGCACATCTATCAGCGCCGGGTAATTGTGGTTGAATGCCGTGTCATTCTCGGCGCGCGTGTGGGTCGACAGCGCGAAGATGCGCGACATTTTCTGCTGGAAACGGAACTTGTACGGCTTCGGCGGTAACGCAGAGACGCCTTCGGGGTCTTTACGCTTGAAGAAGGTCTTGTAAAAGCGCTCCATCTTCTTCTCCAACGTCCTATAACACAAAAACAACCACAGGTCATTAAACTGATAAAACCCACGAAACCAGTACTTCGTAGCTCACGTACCACTGCTGCAGGAAGTCAATAATACCGAAATGGTAGAGTGACGGGCCAGCCACACTCGTCGCAGGTTGCGTGAAGAGCACTCCGCGACGAGCTTGTAGCTGGCTCGTGTCGACAAAGTACTCGGAGCTCTGAATCCCCATGAGTAGACTGTAATCCATGATTCCCTGCGAGCACAAGAAGTCGCTGTCCTTGTGGATTTGGTCGTAGATGCGATGTGCCGTCGCTGGATCGATTCGGATCTTGGTCATCAAATCATTATCCTTAAGAACGATATCAGGCTCGTGGAAATTCATACCGTCTCCGCATTCCTGGTTCTTAGTGCTACCGAACGTGTACGACGCGTTACAGTAACGACACGCGGTCTTGTCACCGGGACTCGGCACCTTTGCATTACGGTCCACCCATGATCCCTTGATATCGTACCGGTGGTGTACAACATCCGTGTCTGCAAACAGGTTACCCATGACCACAAAGTAGTACATTTTGCCATACAACGAGACGGAGTGGCAGCCGTAGAACCGCGTCAGGAGGGTGTCAGGGTTGCTGGTCATGTAGGCTTCATAGTTGGGTGCTATCTTGCGCAAGAACGCACACTCTTCGGGCGACATGGTCTTGACAATCAAACTTTCATCCGACGTGTAGAACATGAACGCACCACTGCGGCCTTCACTGAATCGCTCCTTCGTGGTAGCTCCAAACATCTGAATGTAGTCAGCGTCGCTGATTCCAAACGTCAGACGAATATTACGGAACGAAGCGGGGCAGAACGACCAGAATTTAATCGACTTGCCAGCTTCGCTTTCACCAGAGATCGGGATCGAGATCAACTCGTCCGTCACCGCGCGGACGGACTCCTTAATACCAGACGTGGTGTAGTACAAAATCTCCGAACGCAGCGCAGTGTTCACCTGCGGACTCAAATCCACATCCACATCTGCTGATTCATCGCGTCCATTTCCTCCCTTTCGCTCAATGTTGTTCACAGCGAACCAGATCACATAGTCCAGGTATCCCTTGGACGAAATGAGGAAGATTACCAGTTGACGCAGCACCTGTGCAACGGCCTTCGAGTTCGACGTGTCGCTCTTCGTCGAAAGGAAATACGCGCACATGTACAACAGCAACAGGAGCAACCAGTAAAACACGTAGGCACCAGTGAAGCTGGTCATAGAGAGCGTCAACGCCAGACCATGTCATGTTAGACACGTTCAGGTACTTCAGCACAAGCAGTACTTACAATGAAATGTAGTTCAGCACACGAAGACGAATGTTGTACGTCTTAGGAACACCGCGTAGGTACAGTCGGTGCCAAGCCAACGTCAGAACGCTAAGAAATCAGATCAAACAAGTGAGTTTCCACTTCACAAATATCCTCGTCAATAACAGACAGGCAGCTTACCACACAGACACAAACAGCACCAGAAGCACGAAGGCGTAAATCAAAATCCAAGGCCATTTCTGCGCGTTCAGGAAGCTCGCGGTGGTCGAGCATTTCTCCACATCGTCAGGGCACGTTTCACCAGAGTCGCAGCAAATTCGAGACGACGCAAGGCAAAATCCAATAACTGTGTCCGTGTCGGAGTCGTACGTCATAGACTGGCCGTCCACAGTGAAGAACCCACCGGCACCCTGTACAGCGTACGTGATGACGCCCATTGTGATACCTCCAAGCCACACCCACAAGTGGTAGAACTTCATCAATCGCTTGTAACTCGTAAACGGACTCGTAAGGGAGAAGAACAGATCACACGCCATGACGAGACCCCATGCCTCGCCTGTGAAGAAGAAGAATTCCGTGATACCTGCGAGTCGTTGACAGTCAGTATTGGATCCACTAGGGTCGAAGTCCACCAGCACGTTCAATAGCAAGCAGATTGCCATGAAGATACTCAGCACGGAGCGGTTGTGCACGATCGGGTTGGGGTGCTGATGCCATTGTTTCTTGCGGCAATAGGTGATCACAACGGCAGAGCCACAGATGATCGTGTTGACTGAGCCTGCAATAAGTCCAGTCCAGCGGTAGTTGTACATGGCTACAGATACGCCAAGAAACGCCATCGTTAGGCAGAAACCAAGGAGCTGTGACTTGCGGTTCTCGAACCAGCGGATACGTCCCTGTCCGACGGACTTGGAGCGGCCACGGAACTGCTGTGTCATGTCCTTGTCGATCACGCGAACGATGTTCTTCTGCGTGGCGCGTGGTGTCGAGATCAGAGGCTGCTGTGCTGTGGTACTCATGTTATTATTGAGACTCATGGCGTCGATGTAGTTGCCGCTGGAGCTGCTGATTGTGCTGCTGTTGTCCAAAGTGACGAAGCCACCGGAGGTGCCGGACGTGCCGCGTGTGCCGTGGCGCTGTCGGAACGAGCCGTTCTGGTCCACGGGCGGCAGTTGGCGCATGGAGCGCCGTCCATCGGGGGCCGTGTCGCCAGCGTGTTCCTGCGGTGTCTCCATAACGTAAACGCCGTTGGGCGGCGGGCTAAATGCGTTCATGTAGCTCTGCTCCTCCAGCACGGGTGTGCCGCGATGCTGCTGTGAGTGGCTGGTGACGGACTGAGAGCGGCGGTAAGGAGTCTCAGTACTATATGACCTTGACATCTAGGCTCCCTGGGCTTTCCTCTCGGCTCGGGGGGCCACACACGCCTGTCGATTGGGGGGTCGTCGCCTTATTCAAACCCAGCAGTCAGTGCGCTGTCTATCGCAACTAAAGTCGCCTCTCCAGCCCTTACAAGACGGGAAAGAAGGGGCGATCCCTATTGGGCCTTGGGAAACAGCAAGGCACGACGGGAAATTCGCGTCTCCGTCTCTGGCGGCTGGCAGGTGGGGGCTCGGTGCAATGCTGCAGTGGCCTCGGGCAGTTGTCAATAATGGTAGCTCCGACGCCTGGAAGCTCTCGATGCGGAAGGACGAGCTCGTCAACAGCGATATACAGTAACTGACTCGCACGGCCGCCTTTTCTTCGAGCGACTTTCCTTTGCTCGTTCGTCGACCCTCCCGCCGATTTAATCTTGCGTTCGCTATGCACAGGTATTGCCACAAAGTTGGTGCTCTCGGTTCGGTTCAACCCGGGTTGGGATTCGTAGGAGCCAACTTTTGACAAAATATGGATGGTTTATTTTTTGTTACTGACTCTTTTCCGACCTACAAAGAGGGTTTTATGCCTATTTAGAGGCTCTAGATTAAGCTACTGGACATGACAACTGTAGCTTGGTTAGATCTATTAGTATAGTTTATATAAGATGCGCACGAAAGGGTTAATAGCTCACTGTCAGCTCACAGAACAGTACTGTACCGGCAGACATCTCGATGATTGCTGCAATCGTGGCTAGGTGTGTCTCCGCTTTGGTGGCTAGAATGTGACAGTGACAAAGTTTAGAAGTATTATATTAACAGACAAAGTCGAGCGGTTCAGCTGGCAGACAGCTCGATGACCTCTGCGATCGTCCATATTTCTGGTGTGCAGCGTTTGTATGACATGCGTGCATGTATCAGCGCACGTTTGGGCGTCATTGTTTCCTGTTGTTGAAGCAAATCTTCTCAAGCCGTATCTCGTAACGGAGGCGGCGGAAGCAAACATCGGTATTTTTAATAGCACAAGTCCAGGTCTGGCACGCTGTGTGGCCAAAGTATCACCCCCAACGCTCTCAATGAGCATTTCTAATACTACGTAGTACTTTCGAACTGCTGTGACGTGGGCCATGGTGCCATCGCTGATATCATAAACCCGCGTTGCGCCACCTTGACGCCCAAATGCTTTACTGACGTCCTCGAGGTTCCTCTATTGCCAACACCGTGACGTCACAAAGCCAAGTACGTGGCGAAAATCGACGCGCAAAACAGTTGTCTTTGTACCGCGAAACAGATATCCTAGGTTTTGCGAAACTATTTGAGTTAAAACTTAGGACATCCACCACGTCGAGTTGAGCCAAACTGAGAACTCAATAGTTCGCTGTCACATCTCGATTTACCGCCCAAGGATCCAGAACCCCTTCCTTTGATACGCCGTCCGAGATGTCTCCTCCACCTACGTCCGGCAAGAAAGTGGGCCCGCGTGACCTGTTCAACGGTGGGCTGCTACAGTGCCTAGAAGCGGCAACGCTCGGTATGCCTTTCGAGGTCTGGAAAACGCGTATGGGCCGCTACCGCACGGAGACGACGCTGCAGGCTTTCCGCAACGTGATGCGCGAGGGCGGTGGCGTATCCGCCTTCTGGGCCGGAACGGGCCCCAAGATGGTTGAGTCAGCGTCCAAGGGCGCCATTCTTCTCTTCTCCAAGGAGGCCATCTCGGACTCGCTGCTGTCCGCAGGCGTGGGTCAGAGCGCCACAGGCTTCCTGGCCGGTGCCGGCGGTGGTGTGTGCCAGGTCGTAGTCATGGGCCCCTGCACCTTCCTGGTCACGGCCGCCGTCACGGGCGATCGCTCCATCTCCACCACGCAGCGTATTCAGAACGTGTACGGCACACACGGCATCAAGGGTTTCTACCCTGGTGGTACGGCCATCGCCTTCCGTCAGGCCACGAACTGGGCCTCGCGCCAGGGTTTCACTGAGATCGTGCGAGGTCAGTTCAAGGTGCTTTTCCATGGCGACAAGGATGCCAAACTCACGGTTGCCCAGGAGGCTGGTGCTGGTATTGTGGGCGGCGGCATGGCCTGCTGGAACCACCCCTTCGAGGTGGCTCGCATCCAGATGCAGAGCGCTGCTGACCGTGGCGAGCCCAAGCAGAACATGATGCAGGTTTTCCGCACTGTGATCAAGGAGCAGGGCTACGGCGGTCTCTTCAAGGGCCTCGTGCCGCGTCTAGGTCTGGGTATTTGGCAGACGCTCTTCATGGTCACGGGAGCAAAGCTCGTGCGCCAGGCGCTGGAGGACATGGAGGCCAAAAAGAAGTAGAAGCGTGATGTTGCCGACGGATGGCAATGCACCGGTATGGCCGGAGATAATGAATTGAATGCCGCTTTCGAGTGCTTTACCGTTGTGTGTATACGCGTTGGTTGGATCGGTACTAAATGTCAGAGTGAAGTACTTCACGTAGGCACATCGTAGCGAAGGATCCGCTGCCTAGTGAGAACGAAAGTTGAAGCGATAGAGCTGCACGGATACAGAGCACAGTCAGCGAGGGAGCAACTACATGTAGAGTACGCAGCAATAGAATGCAACGTACAATTGTCGTGGTCTTCCCACGACCAGTCTAAATCACGCGGATACGCAACCAGCGCCCTGTAAGCACCTTTCACGGGTCCTGACTCGCATAGAGCATGTTTCGTGCCATCTTGTTCCATGATCTAAAGCACAGCGCTATTTGTCAGAGATTCACATCCTTGCACATGCTTAACAGTATTTACATACCTTGACGTATGCTTCGTTCGTAGAGTTGGATGGGTACATCACGTTTGTTCCAGGTAATGGCAAGAGCACAAGCGATAGAGCGTCTTCACGAGCACTATTCAACTCGTCCGCTTCGACAGCAGTCACAGCTTTCACTGCTTTATCGTTCTCGCTGTCACACTGGATCAAGTCACCTTCCACAACCTTGGTTCCATACTGATGCAACCGGTACGATGCCATCCGATTGAAGAAATAACTTTGATAGGCATGCAAGTACATCACTCGACGTGAAAAAGGTATGCTCTGTACCACCTGCTCAAACGCATCACTTCCGAAGCGTTTTAATCCCTGTAGTAGCTGCCGTTCGACAGACATACTGTGCGGCATGAGTTTCAGAGCAGCGTCAACATCGCCAGACTCGAGAAAATGGTGCTTTGCGTTAGCAGCATCGTCGGAATCTCCTTCCTGGGCTGTCAAGATAAGTCTCAGAACTTCATCCCATTTGCCAGCGATAATCTTCTCTCCAATATGGTGCGCTCTCACCGTGTTCGTAGGCAACCCAACACGCTGGAAACCAAAGTAGTTGACAAAGCCCCGGCGCTTAATATTGTCAAGTGCAGAGTCAAGTGACGAGCGGATCAATTTGGGGTTGCTTTCCGCCTCAGACAAAAGATCACGAACTACTATCGAGAATCGGTTCCCACTCGCACCTCCCAAAGACATCGGGCTCTCGACATATTTGAGATTCCCCACTTGAAAACCGGTTGCTGCACCACTTTCACCACTGTTCACACTCAGAAGCCGGTCGGGCTCCACACCAGTCACCGCAACATGCTGGAAGGTAATGGCAGTTTTGTCTTTTGTTCCAGCGTATGAAAATGCAGAAAGTGGACGGCGAAGCTGGCGAACCAACTTGTCGAAGCATACAAAATGCTCTTCGTTCGTCTACAACAATCCAGAAAATGTGATGACTAGTGAAGAGATGGCACAGAAATCACGTTGAGCGCACCTTTTGGAGCACGAATCGAAGATACACTTGCGGTTGTGAACGCTTACGCTTCTTGTTGGTCTTTGGCATGAAATATACAACCAGCCGCTGTACACCATTTCGGGATTCCGTCTTCGTTTTGAAAGACGACGAGTTCTTGGAGATTAAGCGATGCAACGCCGTTCGAGCTTCTTTGGTGTCAGCGTGTTCGAGCTCAAGGCCTGCATTCAACCACACGTTTGTCAAGGATCAGTACCAACCACAACACGACCAGTAAGATCCTCAGAACTGCATGCCTTTTGGTGCCACAGGGTCATTCGCTCCATTTCGGAGGAACGTAAGTAGACGCTCGCAATTCTCCTGTGTCATCCCGCCGTCTCGAAATTTCTTGTATACAGGATCCAGTACTATTTGAATCCGCTGCACTTCCTGTTGGACACCCGCCGATGCCTTCTCCATTTTGCAATCTAATCCTGGAAAGCAATTCTAAGGTGATACCAGTTCAGCTACATGTAGATTCAAAACTAAACATATACTTCGGTGTGGCGCACCTGGATGCAAACCTGAAGGTATATGCGGTCTCGAAATTCCATCGGCGACGCTAGATAATACTCGTTGACCTGACCTTTAGCCACAGTCTTGATGTGTTCGAAGGCTTTCGCCCCAATCAGCTCCACCAACGCTGTCCGCCAACCGTCTGCAGGCTCGCCAAACAGTAGTCTTTCCTTTTTCTCTTTCTGCTGTGCCTCGAGTATCTTCACAACTGCATCGCGCTCGGTCTCCGTTGGTAGACGGTCTCTTTCGTCGGTGAAGTCCACCACATCACCGTCCGCACTAATCTCGCGCACCACAAAGTCCTCAGGTCTGGAATTGCATTGACACATAATGCATAACCCGCGTCAACACAGCATCCATGCTTCTTTGTCATAGCAACGCGACGCACTTCGTTTTAATACGCCCATGCACAACCAGACGCCCGTCACGGTTGTCCACAAACTCCTCGATTCCGACCACAGCGCCGTCCAGATTAACAACCATTGGCACTAATTTGTCGATGAAGGTCAATGGTCATCAGTACTGTACAGTAATGACTGAAATACAGTATTTTAGAGAATTTCAAATACTCTAATAAATATTTATCCAGAACATACGTTTATCCCAGTTATTTAGTATTGACGTTTTATAATTACCAATCGTTGTTTGAGCCTGGTATCAATTATGTAGGGCTATCGATTTATAGACCGTAGGTTAACTTTTCTAGCTGTTCGTCATTTACGACACACATCCCATCGGAATGCCTGAAGGCAACTACGCGCTGTACGGCACCAATGCCGCGCCTCAATCGCAATTGGACGTTGGTTCACCTCGTCAATATGAAGAATTTGGTAATATGCAGGGATGTAGTAGCAATGGCGAGGAAATGAAGATGAGTGGAGCGTTGCGACGGACAAGTGAGAGCTTCCGCGACACGGTGCTGGACTTGTACGCAGCCTCGAAGGTGTTTGTCATCCACCTCGTCACGTTCGAAGGGCTGTTTGTGGTACTTTTCTCGGTAGTCACCACGTCTCTCTACTATTTCCTGGGCGAGAGCAGCACGGGGCCGAGTTTTGGCGCCAACATCTCGTGGACTATCGTGTCCTTCGCAGTGGTGTCGCCCATGATCATGCAGATCAGGCAGGCCTTCACGCGGCGAGAGCAAGCATTGGACATCATCTCCGAATCGAGATCTTTACTGGTCAATATCCTGTTAGCCAATGCGTTATGGAATTGGGGCGACAACGGACGGCAGAAACTACCACAAGATCACGTTCAGAAGACCAAAACATTGCTAGAAGCACTGCTACATGACACGATGTCGCTACTGATCATGCCCACTTTGACTCGTGGACGACACAGATTTACTTCACACGGCCGAAAACTCGCTTCGCAATTTGTTAATCCTGTGAAGCACTTGCAGCTTCAGATCGTTAATACGATTCGTCGACTGCATGACCAAGTGGAAGTCATGAAAGCCTGCGGCATGCCTGCCAATGAAGCATCGCGAATCAACCAGTATCACTGGTTGCTCCAAGCTCGCATTGAGAAACTCCAGAACATCAAGTTCTATCGAACTCCGCAAGCCACTCGCTCATTTACCCGGCTTTTCATCCTTGTGCTGCCATTGTTCTATGGTCCTTACTACGTCTTTATCGCGCGTGGGAACGAGTACCAGACGACAAACTTCGCCTTCTGTTTGCTGCTCAGTGTGTCGACAAGCTTGCTGATGACTGGAATTTTTAACGTGGAAAGAACAATGGAGGATCCTTTCGCTGGAGGCGGCATGGATGGCGTCCACGTGCATGAGGTTTTCCAGCTGACTCAGCAAATGCTCGACGAATGCTACAACGAGAAGCAAACTTCTGACTTGAGGATGGTACATTAAAGTAGACACTTGGTACTTCGAAGAATATTTTACAGGGATGTTTATCAATACCGAACATGTACACAAATTTCCGTCGACTGCGTTCGAGAAAAACTTGCGTGGCTTCGTTTCAGCGAATTGCTCAAGGATGTTGATCAAATCTTGAAGTTTAAGTCACTCAAAGGGCTTGAACGCGCAAAATGGAAAGCCCCATGCTGTCAGCTTGTCTCTCATCTCATTAAACAAGAAATCGCAACAGATATTACTGAATTCTCCGACGCGGAACGGCTCATGCAGAGGTATCAACCAATCTTCCGTTATCATCGAGCGATTGTTGCTTGTCCTCGATCGATGAAGTGGTTGACCTGCTCTACTTGTCGGGACGGGAGATCTTGTATAATAGTGCTTGACATAGCTCGTCTTCATGTACTCTTGACTTTGTTCAACACGACTCCCACCAGCAGTCGGTCGACGCGCGTGCAGAATGAAAAATGCATGTACTGTACAATATGTGCCGAGAGCTGCCATGGTGGATTGAGAAAAGAGGCTTCGCATCTCAGATTTAACTCCACGTACGCGTTAACCCATTCGTTAATATCATGGAGTTCTTTCCGTTCAGCTCCAGCAAGATCATCATTCACTTTAGTGAGGCTTGTCATTGCCGCATATTATGCAAGAAAAAAATCTGGATGGTAACTTGCTTACGTTTAGATAACAGTAGCCACAGTTCTTCTGGAATCCCTGGCATCAGAATGATAAAGGTTCTTCGTCATCCTCGTCTTGGGTGATCCACGGGTGACTTAGGGCTTCCAGGATCGTAATACGCTGCTCCGGGTCCTTCTCTAGCAGACGATGCAGCAAGTTCTGGGCCTCGGGACTAAGTGGAAGCTTGCGTCCAGACTCTTCAGTACAAGGTAGCACAATCTCAGCGCGAATGATCTCGTCGAATAATTCCCGGGTGCTCTCAGATGTAAAGGGCAGTCTCCCCAACAGGAAAATGAAGAAAACGACTCCCACAGCCCAGATATCCACTTTGAAGGGGTCGTAAGGCTCACCAGTGCAGCACTCTGGAGCTAAGAACTGGTACGTTCCAACCGTGTCGGACAGCAGAACTGGTTCAGCGTCACTGTCATCTTTAATCTTGGAAACGTCATCCAATGTTTTGGTAAATGCTTTCGCACAACCGAAATCCGTAATATGGCAGCGCCCCGAATCGTTCAGTAGTATGTTGTCTGGCTATCCTCATTAAAGAGAAGAAACAAACAAGGTCAGTTAGAGATAACACGTAAGGTGCAACAATCAATACAACAGAACTGGAAAACCATTTTTACCTTTAGATCGCGATGGCAAACTCGCCGTTGATGTAAATACTGCAAACCAAGCAGGATGTCGGACAAATAGCTCCGCGCCAGCTCCTCTGATAATACACCTCCCATGACGCGGCTGTAAAAGTCCTTTGTATCCGGCCGATATACCATACACGGACCGCATGCCATGTACTCAAGCACCATGTAGAGCTTGTCGCTGTCGTCAGCTTCGATAACTTCGAACAGCAGCACGATGTTGCGATGGTACAGCGAACGCATGATTTTGATCTCGTCGTGTACTCGGTCTAGCGCTGTTAACGCTCGCATAGTCATTGGCACTGAGGCTCCTCCAGCATCAGCACCGTTTTCTGCTGCTCCAAGCTTCTTTTCCGCCGGATCAACGCAATAGTCTTTGAGACGGCGTAACATCTTTTTGGAGTAAATCTTCATGGCAAACAGGCGCGCTTTCGGCGGCACAAAGGCTGGAGGAGGCATCGATGCGATTGCAACACCAGCATCTCCATTGACAGCAGCAGCCCCGGCATTTTGTGCTCCATGGCCGTTAGTAGATGGTACAGCATCGTTTGCAATGTTTGCGAGTCTCTCGCAGAGCTTCACCTTCCCGAAACGACCCTGTCCCAGCATCTGCAGTAGCCGGTAGTTGTTCACGAATTTGTCGCCCGTCTCCGACTTCCGCTTCATGACGTAATGCGTCTCCGCGATGTTCCAACGCCGCGCGCTCATCGTCCTCCAGTATTCGAAGTAAAACTTGGCATGTGAGCTTTTGGGTTCTGTGCACTATAACAAAGTGGTCCACACATAGCTGCTCTTGAGCTCGTTAAACGAGATTTCCCGCCACAACGTTTGGATTCAAAGTTCAAAGTTCAAAGTCTGGAGCAGCAACCATGTCGCTCAAGAACCTCAAGCCGATCACCATCAAGCGCAATCCATCGCTTCCCGAAGGCTACCAGCTCTTCCCTATCGCGGACAAGTGGGCAGAGTTGCTGCCGGAACGAGTTCCGCTTCAGTTTTCGATCTTTCGGTGTGTATCTGTCTTCAAAGAGTAGAGTTAACCTGCTCGCGTACAATTACTAATTGTCTCACTGGCCGCATTAGATACTTGGGGTTCTACGTAGCCTGCACCAAGAATGGCAAGTCGACGGTCGTCCGGTCCCGCGCAGTTGCGGCACTTCGCGTGACCATCCAGAATGAGGGCAAGGTGGTATTTAACGAGCGCGTGAATACTGCCTTCCCGAACGGCGTCTACTACGTACAGGACATCCGTCTGGAGAACCCCGGAGTACACACTGTGTGTGTGACAGTTGAAGGCGGACTGGCCGACGACCTAGCACCACTCGTGCTCAAGACACAGGTATTCGAATTCATGGAACTGCATGAATGTCCGGACTTGGAGAAAGGAGCGTACCAGCCGCTGCGCGAATTCGTACTCAATTGCATTCAAAATGGTCACCGCGAACAACTCCGTGATGACACGTTCCTTGAGATCTACGTGCGCACGAAGAAGCACTCACTGCGCAACATGGATGCAAGGGTACGCGATACTAAAGGCTGGTGCTTTAGCTATTAATTTTGTGTTCTGACAGTTATATTGGATTGATTCAGTGGTGGCTACGAGCGTTTGTACAACACACGCTGGATCGCGAAGAACGTCAGAGGCTTTTGATAATGCATGCCGCGGTACGTGTTTGATCTTGTTTGTACAAATGATTATAGTTCTCACCTATTGACTCTGTTTCGCGCAGAAATACTCTTGTCGGACCACACATAAGCGCAAACAGGACCATCCAAGTGAGTTACCAGCGTGATTTTGGATCGCCGACGGTGTTATTAACTATCCCACTCCGTAATGTTCTTCATTTAAGGCCGCACGGCAGACAAGAAGGAGCACGATAATCTGTTCGCACGTCGGAAACGGGACTGGAAGCGTGTGCGCTCAGGAGACTTGCGAATGTTTACGACGGAGCCACTGCACGGTAAGAAAAACTTAGAAGAATGCTCAAAAAGTATATGAATCGGTGACGGACTGATATGCTTGCTTCTATGTGACAGCGGGGGCAACAACTACAGTGTACAGCAGCAAGGAAATGTTCCGTCAACTAAGCCTCTACGCTCAAGTCTAGCTGGGCCCCCGTGCACTTGCTTACCAGTCAGCAAAGTCACCTAGTGTACGTTTACATACCACTCAGTAATACACTCACTTTGTCGGATTAATCGGAGAAGAACGGCACGGAAATCGTGAACTCCAGTGACGGTGCGACTGGCATCTTCGCCGGGTTCTCGAATGCTGCTTCGTAGTACTCCCAAAGCACCAAAACGTACTGCGACAACGCGCGTTCAGCGTAAGCTTCCAACTCGCGAGGGAAATACCGTTTAGCAAGTGGGCCACGCTGGTTTTTTGCCATTTGCTCGGCAATCATCTTGAAATTCGCGTCCAACTTGCTGGCGATAGAGAGATCCACTGATAGTTCCTCGTCAACAAGACTGTCCCGAAACACTGCGTCGCCACCACTACGTGTTCGCTTCAATCGTGCGCTAGCGTCCCAGTTCATCAAACGTTGAAGAGCCTTCTTGCCCACAGCAGCTTTCTTCGCTGGATCCATCTCACTGTCTGCAGTGGGGCGTAACATGGCCTGAGCCAGCTCACTCAAGTGACTCAAGTAACTGAGTGCAGGCGAGGCAGCCGACATACTTGAGCCGTTGGATCTGGATTGTGAACCAACCTCGAAGAATGGGGTCTGTGCAAGTAGAATCCGGTCAGATGCACTGGGAAGGTCTAATCGATTCGAAGCCGAAGTCTTAAACACGATCATGTACGAGAAGATCTTCCGAATCTAGACAGATACCAGCAGAGAGGTGAGCATATGTGTACGCACACTCCTCAGGACATAGCAACTTACCTCTTCGTTCCAATGCAGAAAGAAATGGAAGAAGTTCTCGCGTAAGATGAGCTCAGCGACAAGCCGTTTGCGAGCAGCAGTCGGCAACAAGTCTAAACAGTACCAATAAGCACATGATTGTCAGTTTCAGTCTTGCGAATACGAGAGCGTGACCATCCTTACCGATACAGTTGTAGATGCATGTCAGAACTTTCAGAAGCGTTTGCACATGTGACGACTGCAAAGCGCTGCGCATGCTGTTCAAAAAGTAGTCTCCATCAAACACCGCTCCTAAGCAGTGACGAACTCGACCGCCAAACTTCCCAGGAGACGACCCAGCTTCCGTTGCAGCAGGCATTGCAGCCATCGAGGCCACCTCGAGCATACGTTGCAGTATTCCAAACGAGTAATTGACGCTCGTAGGATCCAGGATGTTGGTGCTTTCCATGATCACCTGCATCAGCACATTGACCAGCGCTTCATTCTTGAGCACCTCGCTGCCTGCGTCCAGTACGGTTTCGATCTCGCGGTCATTCCAGTAATCTTCCCAAGGATCGCTCGTCTTGCCCTCAATAATGGAAAGAATGCGGTCCACCGAAGGCATGGACGAAGCCCCCGCACTAGACCGCGCTCGCCGTTGGCACATCCGCTCAAAAACTGCCACATACAAGCGCACGAGAGCGAAATAACCAGGCACGCAATGCCACAGAATACGTCCATCTGCGTAGCGGTGGTTGCACCAACTGCTCACATCACTCAGCACGGCAGCCACGAAAGTCACCGCCATGAGATCGTCTCTCCCCGGCGATTTCACGCGTTCGATGAAGAGATCCAGCCCGGCCTCGATCTTGTCTTGAGTTGTCACCGTCAACTTGACGAATGCGTCGTTCTGCAGCTTATGACCGATATACAGCAAAGGGAGCTGATAGATGAAGGTCACTTCTTGCTCCTCGCCGACGCGATTCATGCCCTGCTGAAAGACTGCTTCGAGCGCGGCAGCGATGGATTTGTTGCTGGAGCCCTTCTTCAGCATATCCTGCGGAATACTCGGTGTGCTGCCACCTTTCACAGGAACTACCAGGCGATCTGTGCCGCGGTTCGATTTGTACGCTGAAAATGACGAGAAGATCTCGAGTTGCAGGTCGACGCCACTGATGCGGTCAGGTCGACACTTGGATTCTACAAAACCAGCATAACCAAGTCAGCTATTGGCAGCCACTGATAACTACAAGAGTTTCCATCGAATATTGATACCTGAGAGATCATTCCAGTGTCGACGATATTGTCGAGGGCTTCGTAAACTGCCGGAAATGCTCCCCCGGTGTGCCCGTCGACGCTTTGTCTTAGGAGGACGCGCGTCATTCTTTACTCCATTCAGATTTCCACTCGAGCCGTTGCTAGTTACGTTGTTTGCTTCTCCCCTCCCCTCGAGTTTTTCCGTGCACTGTAGCACAGCTTCCAAGAGCTTGGGAGTGGCGAACGGGAAGCGGAAATACACCGCTGTGTAGATATGCGCGACAAAGAAGCGATGTTCTTCGGCCATGAATCGCGCCTTGCGGATCTTGACTGAGCAGAATCGCACACTCCGTTCCAGTAAGCGGATGTATCGCTTCGATACGAGCGAGTCGAGATGCACCTGCTGCCCTTCGAGTGGATAACCCTCGATAAACTCCACGCGGCGGCAGATATACACCGCTGCCTGCATATACAGCGCACGACAACGGTTGCGCACAGGCACGTGGTCAACCATGTCCATCAAATAGTCCCTAGCATTGGCACGAACACAAGTAATGTTGTTAGAAACGCCCAAAATTCACAATTCTTGCTAGCTTGCATACCACAAGTCAAGCAGCACGGTTTGGCCCACGTGTAGCGGCAGCATCTTGTTAAAATACGAGTGGTAGGTAAGTTTTCGGTCCCCCGAAGCTCCAGCACTGCCTCCATTCGAAGCCTCGGCCGCCGCAGCCGTGCCGAAGTCCAGGTAGAAGAAAAACGGACGGCGTAGGAGGTCCAGCGCCTCGGCTAGTGCCATCATCTTTTTCTCCAGGCTCCAGCCATTGAGCTCTGTGGAGCGACCGGCGCCGTTGAGCACCATGGGCTGCGTGGGACGCATACTGCCATTGCTGGAAATTGTGGGAGCCCCCGGCACGGCCGAAATCTCGCGGTTCTTTGCGATGTTCTTGAGCTGCTGGTGCAGCTGGGCGTTGAAGACCAGTCGGGCCTTCTCTGGGTGGCCAGCGGTGCGGTACAGCGTCGCGTCAGCCATCCTGTCAGCAATGGGCTCACTGTCTCGGGAATGAGGGCAGGGTTCGCAAAATGGAATTTAGATTTATTGGGTTTTGGGTTTATTAAACGACCCACCCACCCAGTGATTTCAAAGGGCGGGTTTATTGGGTTATTTCGAAAATGTAAGAAATACTGTTAGTAGTATGACGACAAGCACTATTCTGATAAATGCAAGACGTAACTTCGAGGCAGAGCAAACCAATGCATGTTACTACGTAGTAATAAAAACGCAAACAGATTTGGGTCACACCTAACATGTCATGCACACTTTGTCACTTATTAACTTCCCTATCACTTCAACCGTAAAACGTGGGGGAATGCCCTTCCAGTAGAGAACTGGGGTTAGTAGACCCCGCAAAAATGTTGCTGCTGACATTGCATACATGTGAAATAAACTACTACCTACTTCTGTGGTGCGTAGTATCGTTTTCGTTTCACAAAGTGTTTCTTTATAAAGCGTCAACGGTCTCCACTACATATTCTTAAGTTTGCGAAACCAACATTATAGCCGTGAATCGGCAGTAAAGCCTCAGAATGCGCCAAGGCAACGCATAAGACGTCGCGTCTGGCTGCCGATGTGCGTGGCCATGTCGAAGAGCAAAACCCGTACGCAGTGGGTGGTGTAGCCACACTGGTGGCCGTTGCCGTGGTGCTTGGCGTGCTGTTCATATGGGTTGCGTCTCGCCACGTGCGGACGCGTAAGACGCAGCCCAAGCTCGAGAAGCCTCCGTCGCCCACGACCAAACGCCTGCGTCACAACTCAAGACATTCAAAGTCTTTCTCCGACCTGCTGCAAGCTGAGCGCGAGCGCATGCAGGATAACCGTCAATTAGAACTAGAAGACTATATCACGTTCCCTAAGGAGCTGCGTCAGAACTGCGGGCCAGAGAACCTCAAGTTTATTTACGATACATTGTCCAAGGTCTTCTCCTTCCTACGCGGCGAGTTCGTCGAGCCTCTAGCACGAGATCTGCGCATTTTACGCTTCTCCAAAGGTGAGACTATCTTCGAGAAGGGAGAAGTTCGCTCTTAGAATTTATCACCGACAATACAACGAAGATGTACCGGGTATATTACCGTATTGCAGAGCTCACCATCTACAGTATTCAAAAATTCGTCAATTTTGACCAATTGTTTTATTCGATTCAATGACGTCATCAATTAATAAAAACCCTGTGCTTTTATTCCACCCACCCACTAAAACATCATCACCCACCCGCTCAAATCCGAAAAGCTGGGTTTTGGCGAACCTCTCGTTACGAGGGTTCCTCCGCTGAATGATACTTATGTTCGCGGAACGGGTTTGAAAGGGACGAATTTTGTCTTGGTGTTTGTATGCTTACCTGGATTTCCTTTTTGCTGATGCGAAAAACAAAGCTCATTTTGTTGCACGTCCAATTCAAATTCCGAAAGTCTTGCGGCAAAAGGCTATACCGGACACTACCCGGTGATGGCAACTGCTGCTGATAGCTAAGAATTGATATTATTAAAACAAGGGAGCCTCGGCGGCAAGATCTATCATTTCAGCCATCTCGCCACCCCAATGCACTTAGCTCGTGACTATCATAACATTAGTTCGCTTTTGGTGCTGTACATTTCAGCAGTCCATGCCATGGACCAGTGATGGGTAAAAATGTACGGGAGGGCATTGCAAAGGAGAAAGCACGGTGCAATATGTATTGGAGTAAGTCATCACATAGCAGTAAGAACTGCAATACTTATCAAACTTGCAATATTGATTGCAATACCTGGTACATCTTACTACGTAGTAGTTTCCTGTCGTATCTCGTGTCTTCATAGCCTGTGTTACCATGTCAGCATTCCAAAGGTGTCTATTATGCATTAAAAACATATAGTCCTCGAAGTTGACCGTCGAGCGCAGGACGTGCTGCTGAATTACCGATCTGTTGATGTAGAGGTGCCAGCAATGGACTGAAGATCAGGGTATCTCAACTAAACCTGGATTATTGTAAGGATAAGCAGGTCTATGATATCCTCACACCACCCGTTCTCCGTAACGATTCAGAAGGCGGTTAGAAATTGCTTGAAAAGCTAACTGGATAGATGTGTGTGGGGCATCAGTACAAATTGCAGTCTCGTGCCTTCCAGCAGTATGTATTGCAGTATTGTAAACGCTAGCAGTATGGCATTGCAAGTAGTATTGATCAATGCCAATACTTGCAATACATTTGTACCCATCACTGCCATGGACTCCATGGAATAACTATTTTCCACGTTTTCGAATAACTTAGGTTACCGGTACCTAAGCTTATCAAGGGCGAGGTCACACGCGAGCGGGCGATTGAGTTGAAAATTTGTGCACGTCATGGCGCTTCAATGTCTTGCTAAGCGTTTGCAAGGCGTCGAGCTCTCGTGTACAGTGGAAGTTCTGATAAAGAAATCGAACCTTCACTTCGTGCGGCAATATGATCGCCGATCCAAGTTGCGACGTCATGACAGGAAGTTCGTGTGTGTACCGCGCGTCCCATCCAGGGATGGCGGAAATTCCGCCGGAATGGACCAGGCGCATTCCGCCCTCAAGTCCATGCACATCGTGACTAACGCCACCGATATGCTGAAGTGGGGGAGGTACAGCGCAAGCTTTAAACAGCAAGCTCGAAGTTTAGGAGATGTTGGTGAAGATTCTCCACCCAACCTTTGTGGTAGGTAAGCATACCGGTAAAAGGATTCTAAAATGAAAATTAGAAGAAAGAGACGAAGTAGCTCTTCAGAAGGCATGTAAGTTGTATCGTGTTAAATATGCCGATTAAGTTAGGAGTCTAATTTGCCTGTGGGGGCCTTGCAATCGGTCCGCTCCGCTGAATAAGTTATCGCACGAGTCTGTAGGACACTCGTTGCTTCCGCCTAGGTGTGCAAACACTGCGTTCGACTGTGGATTTACTCGTTCCAGAACTCCGAGAGGTTCCCGTGCGGAATCTTTCGAGACGCGCGCAGCACGAGCATCTCTTCGCGCACAGGTTCCGACACCTCATCACACTTGCGGTCCATTTCCTCCGCGAATGCGATAGCCACCTCATCGCTGAAGCGCACCGTGCGACGCGGAGCCGCGAGCTCCAGCTCCTGGATCTTCTCCACGAGCACGTTGCGACCGGCGTTGGCCTGCTGGATGACGACTTGTCGGCGCTGCTCGCTAACGCTTTCTGTTGCCTTTTCGATCTTCTCTAGAACACTCACTGCACGCTCCCAGTGGTTCTGCAGCATCAGCATAAGTGCGTGTTGGCGCGAGGTCTGTAAAAACGTGAGCGCCTTCCGCACACCCTCGCAGCCGGTGACGCTGGGCCACTGCCCGGTGGTGACGTCGCTGGCGGGAGTTGCCGCCACGATCTCCTCCTGTAGTGGCTCGATGGCCAGCATCGCGGGTGCCGACGATCGCGGTGATGATTCGATCTGGCGCTTGCACACCTTGAGTAGCGCCTCGCTCGTGGTCGAGTCGCGGTTTGTGCCGAGATCCTCCACGCTAGCGCTAGTACTGGCCGGCAGCGCTGGCCGCATGCGCTTCAGCAGGCGGCGAGACAGCTCCTGAACTTGCACCACGCAGGATGTCATTGTCTGTTAGCTGGCTGGGCTTTCGTGTGACGTAGTAGACTAATGCAGTGGGCGCACGACTAGAACGCAGTGCCGCTCTCGACGTCAAATACAAAGTGTCATGGTCGGGAGAGAACGCCTACCCGTGTCTTTCGTTTCGGGCGAAGGGTGGTGTACCTCGCTCAGCCCCACGACTTCGACCGGTGCGGTTCGGGCAGTGTTTGTGGGCGCCCGTCGACGCAGCGACAAACTGGAACGGCCGGCGCGAGCAGAGACCGCCCCTATTGTGGACGTAAGACACGGGACAGTGGGCGCAGGGGGTTTTGCGGCACACTGCTGGGCCCAGCTTGGTTTCTGGGAAAGCCGCAAGGCACTCACGAGGTCCGCTACGCGGACATCGCAGTCAAACGTGGTGCCAGGTGTATGATTGATTGAGTGAGCACTGAGCAGCAAGCACTGTAGACTAGAGTCTATAGTGAAGACTACGTAGGACAGTAGGAGTCTGTCGGATGGACCACACTTTTGATGCGAGTCGCCGGTGGCGCCACTATTAATAGCCAAGTCTCACGTGGAACAGCTGACACCCGGAGCTGATCCCGGGTCCACAACGAGCTAAGCCACACACGGACGCTCGCGCGAGCTGGGCAAAACCGCAGGCGCCGCTCTTGAGCCTTGTGGACGGGCGAGTCAAAGAACCGTAGGTTGCAGCAGCGGCGTGTGGCTAACGACGGCGCACCGCTTCACCACTCACTCATGTCCCGCACCATCGCGTGCGCGCTACGTACGGTGCCGCCGGCTTGGTCATCTTCCGGACGTGTGTTTCAGGAGCCTACCACCTCAAAGTTGCGCGTGAAATGCCTTTCATTTGGACAGTCCAGTAACGGAGCCCGACAAGTTGTCGGACAACCGCTGCGGATCTCGCCGTTTTGTCGCTCGGAAGTTTCGTGTTGAAACTGCAAGCTCATGCATGGGCCACGTCACGCTGACCGCCCAAGCGCCCCTTTGTACGAATGATTCGGCAGCCATCTGCAGGCCTCTTGGAGTAGGTAGTGTATCAAGAGAAAGTGCAAAATGCCGATTCCTATTTCTTCAAAACGCCTACCGAAGCCCGAAGTCCACAGACTATTTTTTGGCAAGGAAGGATTGGCTTTCACCCCCGCGATTTAATATAGGCCGTGCACCGACGCCGTTTGTCCAAAAAATAAATTGGTAGCGCAACATGCTGCGTCAATACCGTACTCGTCCAAACCACACTTAAGTGCCATATCAAGACTCCTGAAGTATGAAGAAGAGCTTGGCCATCAACCGAATTGCTGGTGGTGATGTGACGGAGGCGCGGAGTAAGTTCTGCGAGTCATTTGGGAAAGAAACACCCCGGTTGCCGTGGGAAGAAATAAAATCGGGTTACCGGTGGATCTGGTCTTTTTAGGCGTGCCCAAAAAATGCGAACATACTAGGAAACTAATTAAGTTTGCCGCTAAGTGAGCTACGTTCTTTTCGACCACGCCATATAGATCTAAATGGAGCTGTTTGCTCTTTGACCGTGTTACATGTATTATATTATATCATCCAATCCATAGTATGGATCTGTGAGCCCGTTCGGCGCCTTCCTTCACTAGCTGGTGGATGGGTGATTTGTTTACTAAATTATCGGTCGTCTCCATCGACTGGTTTGACTTTATTATCGCCGCTGTATTCCTACTTGACATTGCTTTTGTATGTTTTGCCGGTGAGATGAAGAGCGACAAAACAGAACATGGTCGTTTATTGGCGGACGCTCAGTAATACTTGGGGCAGACTGTAATAGGTCGCTCAAATGCATGCTCTAAACGATAGAAGCGTGTGTTAATCCGTTGTTTTGATATCAGATTGACTATAGGTAAGACTGACCATACAGTAACTCATGGCACTGCTCGTCAAACTACGCGAAACCAGCTTTGGAAACCATTTGAGCGGTGTCAGAAGGACGGCCTCTATCATCTTACTGATGATTTATCATGGTAAAGTCGCTGTTGGTCAATAGAAGCAATACTGCTGGTAGCTTATGTTCCTGTGGGTCTGCCTAGGACCCACACTGAAGCGCTAGTTCGATGTTTTGAAGTCGATCAAGAGCTCGAAGTGGTCAAGTTTTAGCAATCATCATGGATTTGAATATTTGACTTGATAATTGTAAGGAACCTGAATGCTTAATTTGAATCTGCGCCGAGTTCGATACAATTCTCATTTTGATACCTACTTGAGGGTCGCCCAAAGTACCTACCTAGGCTTGAAAGAGGCAGGTAGGTATTTTTGCCGACTCTCAAGAGGCCTGGCCATCTGCAATGCAGGCTGTATGGCTCCGGTCCAACCGCTAGCGGTAGTCCACAGAATAAATGTCGACGAAGGACAAGGAAAGTTTGCATTGCCTTGCTCGACACTATGGTCGTGGTTCCTGAGCTCAGATACCAGCTCAAGTCGCTGTCACCACACACCATGAGCTGAAACCGGCACGTGTGGGTGGTGTGAGCAGCTGGAGCGATGCAGCTAAATCGGGTGGCGTTGCTGAAACACTACCCTGTACTCGCCAAAGCGTTGTTGCCAACAATCGACCATCGGTCCATTCAACACGGCCAGATGCTGTCCATGTTTACATCTCGAGTTGAAGACAGGGCACGTAATACACACGAAAACGATATTTAATCCTGAAGCAATTTTCGGAGGGGATTCAGAGTGGTCCACACCTGCTTCATCGTACTTAATAGGCCCATCCGTACTATCTTCGATCAAGACTTCCAAGAATCAGACATGAAAATAGGCAGAGTAGCTACGTTCCTGGCGCTCGGTGCGCTGGCGTCTGCGAACGCAGCAATGAATACACCCCACTCAGGCTTGCGCCAGGTGCGTTGTTGGCGATCCCGTCTCCACAGACTGCATTGCGTCCGTCCATCGGTCTCATCTCCTCCGCATCGATTCCCAACCAGGTGATAGTGCTGTCCCGCCATGGCGTGCGCGGACCCTACGGACTGGGCACAGAGTCTCCGTCCGAGGATCTGCTCAAGCAGTACGTCCGCAACCCGAACCTCGATCTACCGCTGAGTGCCAACGCCTGGGGTACGTCGGAGACCGAAGATCCGGCGGAGATCGTGTCGCCCAAACTAACGAAGCATGGCTTTCACGTCATAAAGCAAATGGGAGCGGTGAGCCTTATTTTATGCAATGTAGTAGAGTGGAACGTGCTGCTGGTGCGCGGATTACATGTGGGTTGTCTAACTTTTACTCAAAATTCTTTCGAGCAGTACTTTCGCGACCACCTTTACGATGATTTTTTAAACGCCGCATGCGAGGAAACCTTTGCGTACGCGGATAACAACCAGCGCGATAATGTACGTGCATCTGTATGTCTGTGTGTGGACGACGCTAACCTAGTTGTGTTTGGTTGTAGCTCACTGCTGTCGCGTTCTTGAGTGGGCTATATCCATCGTGCACTGAGCTTGTGCCGATTACCAAGGAAACTCAGTCACTGTTTGAACAGGGTCAAGACCCTACGGCTAACTGCCCTGTATGCTCGAAAGCTGGTGGGTGACTACATACAATGCAACTATTGACGACTTATGATCGCTGACACTCGATTTGTGCTCATATTGTTGTGGAACTTTACAGTGTATGAAGGTATTACCGGCAGCAACGACACGAGTTTTGTCCTCCATGAAGTACGTGAAGAAGTGACAGAGATCAACGAACTTCTCCAGTGTTGCACCGCATCTGTATGCAACATCAACCAAGAGCTTGAAAACAGCGCTTCGACTGATAACTCCCCAACGTGTGACCTGTTTGGAATTCCTACGCAATGGAATGGCGCATTTTATCTTCCATGGAAGGACACGCTCTCCAATGCCGACTATTTCTCCGAGTGGCTTTTGCTGCAGAGTCTCAATAACATGAGTCTGCCTTCACAGTTATCGTTCGAGAAAATCTTATCGCTGGCCAAGATCCACGAGGTTTTCACTTCATCGCTCGCTGTGCCTGCTAGATGTACCTGATACTAACGCTCTATTGCTGTAGACACACATGGATCTCATTACCAACGAGGTCAACTCGGCAAATTTTGGGGCAACTTTGCTCGCCCACCTCACAGCCAGCTTCGAGCAAAACGTTATGCAAAAGCCATTGCCAGTAGCTAAAGGCGAAGGCCCCCACCTTTTGCAGGGCCCGGAGAATCGGCTATTGTACTATGCTGCTCATGATATCAATTTGTTGTATGTCCGCAATATTTTACGGTAAGTTAAAGCAACTGCTCAGTACTCCGGTTTGACACAATGTCTAACAAAAATATTGCCATGTTCTTGTGTGTTAATGATCTGCGAAATAGGCTGCAGTGGCATTCAAAGGGGTGGCACCCGCATCAACCTGTACCCGGTGGTATGCTAGTGTTCGAACTCCACGCTACTCCTGCGCAAGAAGGCAAGGAAAAGTCACCCAGAACGTCACAGTCCCGCAACCTAAAGTCTGCAGGCCGTGTGTTCTGGGATGTGGAAGAAGTTGACCTCCAATCTAGTGGTGTGGGCAATGAGGATGCGAGTCGATTCTACGTGAAGCTTTATTTTATTGCCGCTTCTCCTGAACAGATTCGCAACGGCGACGAGTTGTCCCCAGAAAACGTGAGATAAATTTCGTGCTATGCTTAAGTGCTGCTGTGGTTAACCTACTTGATGATGTATTAACGTGAAACAGTCACCGGATAGAGTGCAAGTGACCATCCCGTCTTGTTCGGAAGAAGTTGATATCGGTAATGGGGTAACGGATGTGCGCTGTCCGTTCTCAACGTTCAAGAAACTGATCGGCAAAACTCTCAAGCACGTGTGTGTTGCTGATACGCTGCGTCCGTTTGTTGATTCACTCACTCACGAGAAAATGATCGATAGCTCCACGCCCACGACCACCTTCAAAATGGACCTGGCGCGAGATGTTGAAGTCAGTAACGTCGACACCGGCAAACATTCACCAAAGGCAGCGGCTGCATTCGAGGCTCTACTGTGGACGGTATTTGGGGTCCTGATCCTTTGCTTCATTGTGCTATTAATTCGTCATACGGTCAAACGCATCACAGAGCGACAGAAGTACGGATCCATCCCAATGCAGATGAACAACCGCTAGACTGCAGGCTTACGCAGTTTGTACATACTCAAGTAACCTTTAAACAAATTGGTTACATGAACTTCAACTTGCTGTCAAAGCGACATTTAGTTGGATCGGTTCATCTTTTCAACTCACTTACATGCTACTTCATGGATAGCCACAGAAAAGTGATTCCCTGCGTCGTCTATGGTAATTTTGATAGCTTGGTATGTCATGACAAGTACCGGTCGTCACCGACGCACTGGTGCAGAGAATAATAATGGATTGACGGCCTGTGCGGCGAATGAAACCCAGGATCACAAGTTGAGAAGCTGAAGTCACAGCGAATGCCACCGCACACAACAATGCTGCCCAGTCCATGCGATCATGTTAAACACAGCAACGTTTGCCGTGGCGGCAGGGGGCGAGTCATCAATGCTATGATTGACTGGGCGACTACAGGTAAAATTCCCTCTTCGATCATAATAAGACCGTCAAACATATCTGCAACAACAGGGGGTAATATGCAAAAGCGCAACGTAGAGAGAAGTAAACCACGGTCTTCTTCGTCCATTTGATGTCACCGGTAATTGACGGAAGCGCTGCGGAGAAACGCGCTGTACAAGTAATATGAAGGAAAGCTGCCACCAAGGACGATCATCGATGCTGAGCCAGGCGACCCGCATGATATGTCATGTCCAAGTTGAAGTGGGCCATGTGAGTACACATGTATCCGGATACGATACTTACCCGGTAAGCTCACACAGTACGTCGCATTGATCATGCTCGCGTTAATACTAAACAGATCCCCACGACTATGATAGTACCGTACGTCGCTCTCCTACTGCTCCGACTGCTACCCAATTATGTGTCTGCATCGCAAAGGTTACATGATCCTCGGCTGCATGATCAACGCCGTCGTAGTGTTCGCCATCTCCGGTGTGAGCAAAAGCCCATAGGCTATGATGCATGCATTGGATTTTTGGTCTGCTGGCGTTTGAGTTTGAGACCAGATTGCCACCACTGCTCGACGAGCTCGCCACCACGAGCTTGAAGTGTGGAGCTAATGCCTGCAAGCGGCGCGTCATGTAGCGGCTACATTGTAGCCTACATGTAGCAACCGCTACGCTAGCGACCATGGGTCACCCACTGGGTGCACCCCAAACATGCCGCGAGCGGAGAGCTCGATTGGTTTTTGCTGGCCAACTAGGATCCTGTCGCGCTCCGGACTTTTTGCATAATGCGGAGTTCTTCCCATCTTCATTTGCATTTGCAACTCTTTGCTGCAGAATGCGGAATTCTCCGATCTTTTTCTGCAAAGAGCGGAGTTCCCTGCAACCACCAAGCTTACAACGAAAGTAGCACATGTCGTAACTGTGGCCAAATTGGCCACAACAAGCGTGGCTGCCATGTCAAGTAAACCAAACAGGTACCCGCTATGGTGTCCGCCTGGCAGTATTGTAGTGTGTAAGTCTGAGCTCAAGATAAGGTCCCAGAAATGTAAGACATGTTTCCTTTCTAAAAGCAAAGACGTCTCGGATACTTGTATTAAGTTTGCAGACTTTTACTCTAACAGTCTAGTATCACCTTTGCTCGGCAGTCTTCTTTCCTTTTTCTTCTGGGCTGTGAGCTCAACTGAGGTGGGCGGTGCTGGAGGTTAACACTGTGTGAACTTCACAGTGAGTTCTTCGGTAAGAACCAATTGGACACCAAAGTCTGCATCAGAACCATAGAGCACTGTATACACGTCGATTTTGTAGCATTCGTCGACAACCGTGAAACGCTCTATAAACCGATTCAAAGAATCTACTAGTAGCGCCGCAATGTAGTGCTTACAGGGTATACCATGCTGATCAAATACAGTCAACGAGCATATCCGCGCATCCACGTCCACTGTAAACACGAGCACCATGGACGTATACGCTGCGGCAATCAGCATCGCGCCGTCCAGCCAACTTATTAATAACAGTCATGTTGTTTCTGGTTGCGTACTCGCGCATCGCCTTCGTGCAAGGCATCTACTAGTAGTACGAGCCAAGAAAGCATATGGTTTCATGTGGCGCGATTTTCTTGTAGCTTGCTTTTTGTATGTAAAAGGCTCGACACATTTGCTTTACCGCCCAGAATACGGAATTCACAATATCACTCAAAGTTGAATGTACTGTTGGCAGCCTGCCTAAGGTAGGTACGCTACATGTCCGCTAGATTAGGATGCGAACAAGGTCCGCTAGAATACGATTCGAACAAGGTACAGTAGTGGGCAAGTACGGTACAGAATCATCTATCCTCTCCATTTAATCTGCCGTAACGTTGCTCATTCTCGGTATTAGCGTCAGCTTCCGATGTAAGAGGCGGTGACGACGCAGACTGCGACGCCATGCTACTGAAATGACACTGGCATGATGCCAGGTGTCGGCCAGCTTGGGTACCAGGCAGATCTTTATGTACTGAAGGCGAAGGGGGAACTCCACTCTTTGCAGGAAAAGATCGGAGAACTCCGCATTCTGCAGCAAAGAGTTGCTAATGCAAATGAAGATGGGAAGAGCTCCGCATTATGCAAAAGGTCCGTCGCGCTCCACGTCACGCAGATCGAATGTACATGTACCACGATAAGCACATATCCCATCCCCGCACTTGTGAGTGATGGTCACTTCAGTTTGTCCAGTCGCAACGCGGAAACTTTACCTTGTCGTTTCTTTACAAAGTTTCTGAGTGGGTCTCTCGCTCACCAGCATTTGCGCACTTCACAATTCGCGGCCTATCCGCCATGGCCACCACGGCTTTCCATTCGCGCCTTCAGCGTATCGCGCTCTCCCTCCTGGTATTCCTAGCGCTCGGTGCGGCGGTGCTCCCTACCGCACTAGCCGCTGACAGCAATAGCGACAGCGGTAGTAGTAGCAGTGACGACGACGATGGTGTGCCGGGTCTGTCCGAGATGGACACCTACGACGCGCTGGCCATCGCTTTCATGGTGATTGGACTGGCCGTGTCCTCCGCTGGTGGTGTGGGCGGCGGTGTCATTATGGTTCCGGCCATGGTGCTCATCATGGGTTTCGACATTAAACGTGCGACTCCGATTTCCAACGTTGCCATTCTTGGTGGTGCGGTCGCCAACGCGTGGTTTAACATGCGCAAGCGCCACCCGAACGTGGACCGACCACTAATTGACCCGGAGCTCGCTTTGGGCATGATTCCCGTCGTGATTGGCGGTACAGTCTTGGGTGCCTTGATCAACAAGCTAATTCCGAGCTACGTGCTGTCGCTGCTGTTCGTTGTGGTGCTTATCGCGGGCGGGACCCGCACGATGAAGAAGGGCATCCGTCTACACAAGAAGGAGGTCGCCAACAGGAAAGAGACCGAGGATACTACAGCCAATATCCCCGCCAGCCCTAGCGTCTACGTTCAGGTCAGCACGCCCCAGATTTCTGGCAACGACACTGAAGAGAAGCGGTTGAGCGTGTCGATGACTGGTGACGCTGCTCCAGCTAAATCAGCAGCAGGTGATTATGCAGGCTCTGACTCACTAGTTCAGATCTTGGAGAGTGAACGACACTTCGCATGGGGCCCGCACATCGCCATTATGGTCTGCTACCTCGGTGTTGTGGCCGCCAGTATTGGAGACGCATCCGTGGACTGCGGAGGTGTTGCCTACTGGGTGATCCTACTGATCGAGATCCCGTGGGTCGCTGTCTTCGTCGTCTTGACGTCACACTACCTGCACAAAGTATACCTCCGCAAGAGTGCGGCGAACTACCAGTACGTGGACGGGGACATTAAATGGACGAAGAAGATGGTGGTGTATTTCCCGTTGGGCTGTGCAGTAGCCGGTATCGTCGCTGGAATGTTTGGTGTTGGCGGAGGTATCATCACGGGTCCCATTATGATCGAACTGGGCATCGTGCCGGAGGTCGCTTCCTCTACGACGGCTCTAATGATTTTGTATTCATCAGCTGCCGCTACAGCAAAGTTCGCTGTATTCAAGATGGTCGCGTGGGACTGGGCTTTGCTCCTGTGCGCGGTTGCATTTGTGGTGACTTCTGTGTCGCAAGTGGTAATTCTGGGTTTTGTCCGCCGTACAGGTCGACAGTCAATTATCGTGTTGTGCATCGCTACGGCCGTGCTCATCGGAGGCGTCATTATGACGTACCAAGCCATCAAAACCACCGTGGATGATGCTGGTGACCACTTCTCCGCAGACATTTGCAGCTAGAACGTGTACTCGCACTACCTGTAAATATTTTGAGCACAACAAAATTGCTTAACCCTCATGAAATGAAGCTTTGACTTTGGTTTGTGGAGAATTGGCATCCAAACATTGGACACTGAACGCTTACGGCGACAGTTTCTGCTGCGTGCAAAACGGCACGTCCTGCACGATAGATCGACACTATGATACGATCGGACAGCCATCCTATCCAGCCGTTTGGAAGGGTACTGTACCGTATCCCAGCGTCAAAGGGGCGTCAAGAGTTGAAGTTATCCTCCAACGGCGGAAAACTGGGACAACTAGTGAATGGAATCTATTCCTGCTCGTTTGTACGTTGTAAATCATCTAAGAAAACTTACTGGCACGTATGTGGTCCCCGTTTCTTGTGATCGAGGCACTTCCAAACAATCCCTAAGCAAGAGACCTGAAAATCCCAGCTCGCTGCTTGCAGGATCCCTCATGGGCAAACCCATTCGAAGCCCATTCTCGACGTTGGCCATCACGGTTCTCATGGTGTCCATTCTCGCTTTGGTAGTCACTGCGTCGACCAACAATAAGAGCTCCAGTGGTGGGGTCCCAGAGCTTCGCAATCTGTCAACATTCGATACGTACGATGCGCTAGGGCTGGTATTCATCGCTCTGGGTTTGGCAGTCTCAGCTGCCGGTGGTGTAGGTGGCGGAACTATTCTTGTGCCAGCAATGGTTCTCATCATGGATTTCGATATCAAGCGTGCGACACCCGTGTCCAATCTGGCAATTGTTGGCGGTGCTATCGCCAATGCCTGGTTCAACATCCGCAAACGTCATCCGGCAGTGGACCGCCCTCTCATCGACTGTGACTTGGCTCTATCAATGATCCCGCTGGTAATGGGCGGTGCTGTAGTAGGCACTGTGCTTGCCAAGTTACTACCCAGTTACTTGCTCTCATTGCTTTTTGTCGTAGTGCTTGTCTTGGGAGGCACTCGGGCTGTCTCGAAAGGGATCAAGATGTATCGTGCCGAGATGAAAAGCTGCAAGGTGCAAGAAGTTGCCCCTACTCCACGCGCTGAAACAACGGAAGAGCAAAGAGATACTGCATACGCGGCTGTGTGCTCACCAAGCTCGTGCGCCGAAGATAAAGTTGTTGACGATGGTGGTGACTCCACCAGTGATTCCCTCCTGAACGGAACAGGAAGCGTATCGAGCGAACTCGGTGGGTCGACTGACGAAGAAGTCCTGACCGAAATCTTGGAAAGGGAACGTCATTTCTCACTTACCAAACAAGGAGCCATCATGCTCTGCTACATGGGCATCGTAGCTGCAAGTATCGGTGGAGCGGCAGTGACTTGCGGGGGTATCACCTACTGGTTGTTACTCGTCATGGAACTCCCATGGATCGCTGGCTTCGGCGTCTGCACAGCAGTATATCTCTACCGACAACACTGCCGCAAGGTGTCCGTCAACTACGAATTTGCAGCGGGTGATATCCACTGGACGAAGCAGACGGTTGTTCGCTTCCCTTTAGCCTGTGCCGGCGCCGGTCTGATCGCTGGACTATTCGGCGTTGGCGGCGGAATCGTCACGGGTCCGTTGATGATTGAGATGGGTATCGTGCCTGAAGTTGCGTCGGCCACCACAGCACTCATGGTGCTGTATTCATCAGCTGCAGCGACGGCGAAGTTTGCCGTGTTCAACATGATCGCGTGGGACTGGGCCTTGTTACTTTCTGCGCTTGCATTCGTGGTCACCGCTGTTTCGCAGGTGATCATCTTGGGTTTCGTACGCAGAACTGGACGTCAGTCCGTGATCGTGCTATGTGTCGGCGCAACAATCTGCATCGGAGCTGTACTCATGACGTATCAAGCCATTAAGAGCACGATCAACCGTGCAGGCGAACCTTTCGAGGTAAACGTGTGTAGATAGCTTGCTGCATGAATAAACATTTGCACGCGGGGGGGGGGATAACTTGAGCAATAACAATATATTGACAGTGTAAGGTGGCGAGCTTACAGTATTCTACACGGTTCTCCTGCGTAATAAGCCACAGCGAGTTTATAACCGCAACATAGTGCAAGCTCCAAAGCCTATTTACCAGGCGCCACGAAGCTCACCCTCACGGTCACGAAAGTTGACAGCGGCGGCCTTCAGGTCCTGCACGCCGACCATAGCCTCACCCAGGTCGGTGGAGATCTCCTTGAGGATCTTAGCGTCGTTGAAGTGGGTCACTGCCTGCACCATGGCGCGGGCGCGCTTGGCCGGGTCGCCGCTCTTGAAAATGCCCGAGCCGACAAACACACCGTCCATGCCGAGCTGCATCATGAGAGCAGCGTCAGCAGGGGTGGCAACACCACCGGCGGCGAAGTTCACGACCGGCAGCTTGCCCATGGTGGCGACCTGCTTCACCAGCTCGTACGGAGCCTGCATCTCCTTGGCAGCCACGAAGAGCTCGTCCTCGTCCATGGAGCCAAGACGGCGGATCTCACGCTGCACCGAGCGGGCGTGACGAACAGCCTCCACGACATTGCCGGTGCCGGCCTCGCCCTTGGTGCGCAGCATGGCAGCACCCTCGGCCACACGACGCAGGGCCTCGCCCAGGTTGCGGCAGCCGCACACGAACGGCACCTTGAACTTGTTCTTGTTAATGTGGTTCTCCTCGTCAGCCATGGTCAGCACCTCACTCTCGTCGATGTAGTCGATCTCAACGGCCTCCAGAATCTGGGCCTCCACGAAGTGGCCGATGCGGACCTTGGCCATGACGGGGATGGTCACGGCCTTCTTGATAGCCTCGATCATCTGCGGGTCGCTCATGCGCGCGACACCGCCGTCCACACGGATGTCGGCGGGAATGCGCTCGAGGGCCATGACGGCGACGGCACCAGCCTCCTCAGCAATCCGTGCCTGCTCCACGTTCGTCACATCCATGATGACGCCGCCCTTGAGCATCTTGGCAAGGCCGGCCTTCACGAGGAAGGTGCCTTCAGTGGGGGACGATCCGGCAGCGGCGGTGGTCTGGGGAGCCATGGTAGTCTTGGGTCGGAAGCTTGTGAAGCACGCGGCGAAACCGGGAATGACAAGCGTGGCAAAAAGTGTGGCTTCAAGTGGCCCGTAATTTTCTAATGTGGCCCAAGTGAGACGTATTTCTAAGAGAGAAACGACATTTAGAAATGAAAAAGATGATGGGCAGAGGCGATGATTGGCTGAAAGGTCTTGTGGCCCACCTTCAAAATCGCATTGCATAAACTTTAGCAAGCATCCGTTACTGTACTTACCGGCGTTTGAGCAACCTCGGCACCTCATCCCATGGTCGGCATCTACTGGTACACTCGCGCCATCTACCGGTACACTCGCGCCATCGCCCATGCGTCGCAGTGCTTACCTGTTGGCATCTACACTTGCCGCCATTGTTTGTGGCTCGCTGTGAGAGTATCAAAACAGAAATAACGTAGCAAATTGAGATTTTTAACTGGCTGGCAGACAATTCTAGAACTACAGCGCGGTGCCGCGCTCGAGGTTCTGCCGAATTTCCACTGTGTATTTGTCGAAGGCCTGCGACGCCTTGCGGTTGAATATGCGGTTTTGCCCGTTGATATAGTCGACGTCCTCACCCTCGTAATGTTGGCGCCGGCGGCTGAATTTCTTGCGTGCCTTGATACGCTCCTCCAACTCCTGCGCCATACGCTCCACGTTGGCCTGGATTGCCGCGAAATAAATACAGTCAATCGTCATGCAAATTTTAATACACCGGAACGCAGATGCACCCAGCACTATGCGAGATTTGGTACTCACCTCTTTCACTTTGTCGTCCTTGCCGTACGCCAGCTCGTCACCAAGCGTATCTTCACTTGTTGCTGCCACGGCTGTTGCAGGTTCTTCCGATGTGGGCAAGCTTACTAGCCGCTTCTTGTAGCCCTTGTATAACGAATCTTGGTTAAAGACGTCCCACCCGAAGGCAGCCTTCCGCTTCTCCTTCTTGTTGGCCTTCTTGGCCTTCATCTCAGCCACCTCGGCTACAAACAAACCACAAATTAGCACCATGCTCTCCTGCTCATATCAAAATACAAATCAGAGCACGAACCTGTCTCGTTAAGATGAGCTTTACCACTCGCTGCAACCAGCTTCTTTTCCTGTTTCAGCATCAAAACCAGCACATTTGAAATCCACGGAATATACCTGCGCCAGCAACAGTTTTGTTGTGACAGCACCAGATCGCACCTCTCTCTTTTTGTACTGCTCCTCCTTTTTGGCCTTGTTGTTACTGTTCTTGACGCGATCGTGCTCCGCCGCCACTTCCTACAGGACCACGCATTTCCTGTTATTAAGAGCGCGAAGTTCTTGTCTTCACTATGCCGACGAACCTGCTTGTTAGCCTTCCTCCCCGCATTCATCTTCATGCGCAGCTCGAATAGCTTCTTCTGCGCAGGCGTCATGGCCGTCAACTGGTCCTGCTCCGTGGTCACCATTAGGGACAGCACCGTTGGAATGTGAGATTTTTTTGGTAAAAATAAATTATGCGGTCAGGACAAAACATACCCCTTTTTGGCTACCATAAAATAAAATTATGGTAGCCAAAAAGGGTATACCATAATTTAAAATTATGGCAGCCATAAAGGGTGTATGTTTTGCAAAATTCAGTCTTGACCGCATAATTTATTTTCCAAAACAATCTCACATTAGCATGTAATTTTTATTTTTATTTATTTTACATGTTAATGTTTAAGCCTTTTAAAAAAGCTTAAACTTATCCCCAATCGGACTTTTGCTAGGACAAACAGAAGGACAAAATGCTATTTACCTTAATTTCACAATAGTGTACCACAAATTTTGTGGTACACTTTAGTGAAATCAACATAAATGGCTTTTTGAAGAGGAGGACTGGGGTTATGGTACTGTAGCAAAAAATGGTAATCTTAGGGTGTGGTTGCGGCCCGCGACCCAAATATTATATGGTAAGCTTTGGGCGTGGTCGCGGCCCTCCACCTGGAGGTGGATAATTCTGCCTCTTTCTCATTGGTCAGTTTGCCTCATTTTCGACAAGACAACAGGAGACAAAATTCAGGTTTTGTCTCCACCTCCTGTTAGAGCTGTCAACGTTTGACCCTTAAACGTCCATGAACTATAGGTTTACTTTACTCTTCGAGTTCCCTCTGAGCTCTCTTTACACCACGTTTACTTTAAACGGCATTAAAGTATGGAACATACAAAATGATAGTAGTTAACTCCTTCAAGGTCGAATCGAAGTACATGCAGCCCTTCCAGTTCTCTGGATGACTCCTCCAGAACGAAGAAACCCAGTCGCTCCAACTTTACTTCTAGAAGAGATGCTAACCCGCCAATTGTCACGTACGCCGGAGCGACCTCGGCCATGTGTCGCGCACCCTCTTTCCGCACCTCCAACCGTGAGAAGACCCCGCGACGACTTTCATTCACAATTGCGCGTGAACGTCCGGATAACCGTGAACATCCGGCCCAGCCGCAACCCGTACAGCAGTTGCAACAGCCAGACTACACTGAGCTCGCAAGTGAAATCATTCGCGATACCGGTTTGCGTCTCTACGTAGTGAAGAGACAAAAGAAGCGAGAACTATGACAATTCGTGCGCGTGTTGGCTAACGATGTGGCTGCGGACATTGCGGATGATAAAATCACCAATGCAGACGCTAAGAAAACGTATTGTTTGAAGTGCAGATCTACCACTGGTGATTTCAGAACCGGAAAGCACTTTGCTAAGGAACATATGGAGCTGTATCACCCCAGTGATCTCGAATTATTCACTGCATCGAAAAAAGTTCGGTCAAGCGATCACGAACGCACCGCGAATGGGAGTCCTGCCGAGACAGCGTATCGTAATCTACCTTCACTTCGCGTACTCACACAAAACCAGCAAAAGCAGGTGAATAAGCTTCTCGCACGTTGGATTGCATGCCATTTCAGGCCGATGACGATTGTAGAAAATGAAGGCTTCATCGTGTTTGTTCGGTTCATCACAGAGGAAGTCTTTCACGTGGAGTTGGAACTTCCAAAACGCACACAACTCCGTTGTAAAACTGTTGTGCTAGCGGCGGATCTGCGTAGACGCGTTAAAGAGGACATTGCCGTTGGCTGCCAGTATTTTTCGCTTACTACTGATGTTTGGACTGCTCGTAACACCTGAAGCTACATATTGCTCACAATCCACTACGTCGACAAGGATTTTGAACTGAAGAACTGGGCTCTCGAGGTGCAAGTGCTGCCTAGTATTCATGATGGACAAGCGATTGCTGACGCACTCTCTCGCATAATGGAGGACTGGGCACTTGATAAAGAGTATTGCACCCGTATTTTGAGCAGTAGTGCGTCGAACGTCGTGAAGGCAGCAGAAATACTCGACATCGACCACATGTCGCGCGTTGCTCACACGCTACACCTAATTGTAGTTGGCGCAATGGTAAAAAAAGGAAAGGCACAAACAACCTCTCATGAAGTTCCTAGTTGGGCCGAAGACGTTGCCGGCGAAAGCGTCGCTCCAATTCCCAAGCACGAGGAGGATGAGTCACTTTCCAGCGGTGATCGAACAAGGATGGAGGGAGGCATTGCGCGATTTTGCCATTGACAACATAGTCGCTTACTTGAATGCAACGATTTCGTCACTTCGACGAAGTGAGCTGGACACAGTTTCTAGGATTGTCCAGCATTTTCGAGCTCTCGCTGTGTACTTTAGAAAATCTCCGAAAGCCAATCATCGCCTCGGCACCATACAAGCCCGAGACATAACGTGCAGCCCTCTGAAGCTGTTAGCATGCAAATTGACTGTCCGACACAGTGGAGTAGTTGTTGGCTTACGCTACAACGCTCCATCTATCTGGAGTCAGCTCTGGTCGCTTTCGTCACGAACATCAGGTCTTCTACAAGGAGTTTAAGGATATCGCCTCTGAGCTACGAATACCTAAAGCAGCAGAGTGGTTGTGTACCTTGTTGGATTCGTTTACAAAGGCTACTGCTGAACTCGGTGGACAGAATTATTCTACGATGCTGCTGGTTATTCCAATAATCTCCGGAGTTCGTAAGTGGCTAAGGCGGAAAGATCTTTTTTCTTCACTCGCTACTGCTGGGGACGAAAGCTACGTGGACGAAACCGTGTATACGATGAATGAGTGTCAGAAGATCATGTTGAATATCTTTAACGACCGTTTCGCGACGCTGGAGGATAGGAAGCTAACTTGGATATCTCTGTTGAACCCCAGAGTTGCTAAAAGGATGCCACATTTGAAATCAGGAGAGAGTCCGAAGGCGTGTGATGATCTTCTCTGCGCTGCAGTTGAGCTGGCATACAACGAGCGCAATACACCCTTTTGCACGCCGCTAAGTTTGCGCCAACACACACCGGTCCCTGCTGCTAGTGCTGCTGAGACCTTCATTATGGGTGACTACGTGTATGGGCCAGATGAAGATGAGTTAGATCCATCGGATTTGAAAAAGGACTGTGGTGAGGAGATGCAGAAGTACATGTTGGATGTGAAGAAGTCCGTCGTCAGGAAAACCAACCCGCTCGAATGGTGGATGGTCAACCAGAAGACATATCCGATCTTAAGTAAGTTTGCGCGAAAGTAGCTTGGAGCGGTAGCAACGAGTGTCCCGTCCGAGCGGGCATTCTCACCTAGTGAGAATATCGCGACAGTGAAACACAGCTCTTTGACGCCTGCGATGATTCGCGATTTAGTCTTCGTGTCTGAAATTGGCGCAGAGGCTGCAACACCTGCTGAATGAACAAACTTGGAGACGCAATCGTAGTGCTCTAATAGATCTCGACAGTCCCAGTAAGTCAATAATGAACGTACATTTCATCATTATTTTACGAGAATATCTGTAGATCGACACTGCAGCTACTAGGTACAATAGGCACCGCAACTAGTGTCACCGATACTAATATATGTAAGGTGTTTTTTTTCAATTTCCTCACAATAATTAGTGTGAGTGTCGCTATTTTTGAACTGACCCTAATTATGTGTGGCAAAATTAGCCTCACTTAGACTGATTATAGTCTACAACCACACCGGTTATTTGGTCCCCGCACCTTCAGCATCGCTTTTCCAACATGTTTTTTTCGCGCCTTCGATGATCGGCGATACTGGGTTGTGCTTCTTCATTGGTATTGGTTTCTTGCTATAAAATAAACGCTCTGGCTTCCAACTTACCAAAACTATTGTTGTTGATAATTGATTATCTGTACAGTAATCTGCGTGAATACCGAACAGGTCAACAACTAATACCCTCATATAATTTATCTTATGATACAGCGACGCGACGAGAAGGAGATGTGCAGAGGTCTGCTGACTGAGCTAAAATAATCTCCCAGATTTGGTTGACCAATCAAAAACGTGTAGGATCATTTTCTACACCTCTACTCCCAATATATACCAGGCGTTCGTATTGACGCAGATTACTGTATTTGTAATGATTGTTTTGGACAACACAAAAAAAAACTTCGTCTTGTACTCGCTAACCGTGGTGGACCCTGGCCGATCCATGTCGGTATTATTGGCTCGGAAAACTGCACGAAGGCGAGTTTTAACTCAAATCAGCTGATTACGAGGGTCATACCTATCCCACTGCACCAAATTCTCAGACCCACTGACACTAATTTTGAATCTGATTTGTTTTCTACACGGGAATTAGTGTAACGAAATTAGAGTGACACAAATTTCTGTATGACGCTAATTTTGAACTGACACTAATTGCGGTGCCTACTGTAGCATGAACTTCCCGTTCTTGTGCTGAGCACTGCCTTCGAGGCCTCTCAGGCCGTTTCTCAGGTGGCTTCTAAGGCCACGACAGCCTCGTCACGTTCTCCGCGGTATACAAGTAGTAGCTAGCGAAGCGAAGTGACGTTGTCTTGACGTACTCAAACACGGTCTTGATCAACGTTCTGGCAGCAACGACGTCGCTCTGGTTATCTGCAGTACGTCGGTCTTCAGCTACGGAATCGACACATAGCAAGTTAGTATCATGACAAACACATATGTATTGTGATCATACCGGTTAAAAGGACCCACCGAGCCGTCAGCAAAATCATGACCGCAGTTTCGGCAGCTCATCGAACGCATACAGCTAAATGAAAAAGGTGTACACCGTGATTGCTTCTGCTCGAGAGGTTTCAAGCATTTAGTCGTTCATACCCAAGCCTCAAATTTGTTTGTCAGAGTGTACACACCTTCGCCGTTTGGAAGACTAACGTTTGCTTTACCTTCTACAGCCCTCAATCTCCGCACCGGCATCTGAATAAACAAAATGAAATTGCGTCAGTTGTGCTGATTCAAACCATGCACGGCAAGATACCCCACCTTTCATGCACTGGAAAATCCCCCAACGGAAAATTGCTTGATGAGGCAACAGTAACGCTGTATGTTGAAGCACCGGAGTCGGAGTCTCCGAGCGGTGTGGACTTGATAGCACTGGTATCTACACCGATGACTTGGGCATTGTAGTGTTAAACCATAATACCAACGACTTGGAAGCGGCAGCAGTGCTACCATCACCACTGACCACTGGACCTTGGAGCCAATTACCAGTAACTCGAAGAAGTGGGTCGAGTAGTATCGGTGTCAGTATCAGCGACGACATGACCTTGACAACCTAGTTGCCACTAGCACTGGCGGCTTGGATAGCAGCATTGGTGCTGGCAGCACTGACAGCTTGGACAGGAGCACCGACGACTTGAGTGCAACAGCACAGGTAGGGATGTATGGGCTCAGCAGCGTGGAAGCCCACAGATCTGCCACAACTTAGACGACATTGAGCAGATTCGAGATGCCAGCGTTATGCAATCCTTGGCACACGGGTGGCTTTGTCCTTGGTGACATGCAGACGTCTAGCTCAAGCCAGCGGCAGTCGATCTGGAGGCTCGGCAGCAAGGGTACACGCACTTAAACGTTGTGCGCCGCCGTAAAAATGAGTCTTGGCAGTCATGTGCTTGGGTATAACAGGACCCATGCTTTGGGGAAGACGTGAGCTTGGTGGGACTGGGAATACCTTCGGTGGGACTGTATACACGGAGCTCATCTGACGGCCGGTGTCTGTGCGCTCAGGAAGCGCCGCAAGTAGTCGAGTAGAGTCTTGCTGCTAGCGTGTCCGTCCAGCCTCAAGTCCAGGCGTAAACCACAGGCAGCTATTGTGCACTCTACGCAAAATTAATCCTTTGTATTTTTATATTTTAGAGCAAACTTGGAGTAAAAAGGGGGTACTGTACCGGAGTTCGGGTACTCTTTTTTCCACGTTCATAGAGTAGCTCCGATGTTTGCTGAACGTTGACAACTCTACCTCCTGTAGACGGAGACACCTTGAGAACGAAGAGAAATAGAGGAATTGCTAATTTATGTTCAGAACACATTTATTTATTTTGATTAAAAAAATATTCTCCCTGAAAACTCTTCGCTTGTTGCTTACAACTTGTTTGTCTATGGTTGCATGCCTTGGTCTTCGTTTTCGGTGTCTTCTAGCATGCAAAAATCGCAGCTTGAACGCAGGATACAGGCACTCGGAGCTTGATCGGGAGGTTCAGTCTGTGCTTGTACACTCAGCTTCGTTTCCGCGGCATCATCTCCCTTCGCAAAACGTTCTGCTTCGTAATGGGGCATTAGAACGACACCGACCACCAGCCATCGGTCATGAAGCGGACGGGGGGGGGGGGGGGGGGGGGGTAAGCAGCGCCTTGGCGCTGTGTGGACTCACCGTTGCCTGCATTCGCAGGGGCAATAGCGAAATTGTCTCTGGGGCGAAGGAAACCCTCGCGTGTGATTGGCTAAAAAAAACTGTCTCCAGTTGGAGACGGATAACTACCGCAACCGCATCGAATACATTATTCTGTCTCCACCTCCAGGTGGAGAGCCCCCCGCAACCACGCTTAGCCAAGGGGCTAAACATATTATGGTAGCCAAGGGTTAAATGGTAGTCAAAGGATTAACCCTTTAAAAGGGTTCCATAATTATTCTTGCAGGTCTCGTCAGTCCATAAGTTTGGAATTTGAATATGTCAATTTCCGTTCAAATTTGCCGCAACGGGGCGTCTTTGAGAAAGGGCGCAGTCGGACAATGACGGAGCTCTTGACACGAAGAAAAATGGCTGAGTCAACATTGCGCCCGATCGCTTTGCTTTCCCCGCCAATCAACTTGCAAAGCCGACGACACCAACCGCATCCTCAGTACACATACCAGCATAACCAGTCTCAATGACGGACAGCTACTTGGGTAGCAGCTGCCAAGGCAATTAACACGATGCTGTGAGTGGACGAAATTAATTATAGACGCCACACTCACTATTGGATTAAAATGTGTTTAATGAGGTGCGAATGTTGAAGTGAAGCGCGCAGACTGCGTATTACGCGAAGGACGATGGAGGAAGCTGCAACGCGTCTGCGCGTTCACGCCAACATGGTGTACCATTACATACTCAGTTACTCTAGATAGCACCTTGCACACATTTTCGACAAGTCAGAACACAATTCTCAGTTGGACCAAGATCTATGAGACCACTGGAGCGTATCAGCAAGTCAAAACCGTCTAAAAAAGACAATACACAAACGATCAGCGTCAATGGCGGCTCTGCAACAACCGTAAGCACCCTCTCGCGTACCTCGATTAAGCCCAAGACGCCTTTAAATAGCACACACCGCTGACATCTCCAAGATGTCAGTCTGGAGAATAATTTGTGAGTTCGGACTCACTTGGAAGGTTTGCAGCGCCGCGCAATGCATATCAAGGAACGTGACGTGTTTCTTTTTGTGGAGAAACTTAGCAACATCGCGTGGAGCCACTGCAGGATTGTATTCCTGGATGAGGTCAGCGATGATAACCGAGGAATGATTCGCAAGCGAGGGTACGCTTAACGTGGGAAAAAAGTCGCTGTTAGGGGATATTTTGAGCGAAAACAACGGGTGTAGATTCTAGCGTTTATTGGCTTGAATGGTATCGTCAGCACAGAGGGCACATCTGATCGCATGGAGTTCACGAAGCGCTATCAAAACTTCGTCCATTCCTAAATGGGCCAATGCGTCAATAGCGTCAATACCCTGACCGCAATTCGGTTTGGATTTTTGGATGGCGCTACAATCCACAGGCACCCGGAGATTATCAACTATCTCCGAAGTGTTTGAGTTGCGCCGATATTCCTGTCGGCATATTGCCCCTTTTCTTATCCAATAGAATTGTTGTTTGGCTACGTGAAGCACTCAATCCTGCGGCAGTACCTTGAGCGTAGCGGGCGGGACCTGTTACCTTTTCTCGTCCAGAAATCCCGAAGATTCCCAGTGTTCATCATGAGCAAAGTATTCCAGCACTGCGGATGGAAGATCCAGCCGGACCTCTATCAATTGAGGCACGAGCGCAACCCGATCAAATGGTAGAAGATGCCAGTCAAGATGATTTGGAATGTTCAAACATTGAAGAGCGAAGACTTGCCAAAGGACCTTACATTTAACTTTAACTTCTTGAGCTTAAGTAATACCCAGCTGGATAGAAAAGGATGACTTTCACTCTGCGTGTTCTGTGTCCTCGATGATCTCAATTTGAAGCAGCGGATCGGTTATCGCGGTAGGCAACGGCGACACAACGTAACGAATATTTTCTTCAATGATTGCCACACCCGTATGACCTTCAAGAAAGCGTCTAGCGGCCTCCAAGTGGCGACGTAGTTGGTGGCAGTCAGCAATAGAAGCTCCCCCTATCCAGGGCAACACTTGCAGATCGAGTCTCACCTGATAAGTGCTCCTCTAAGCGAAATTCTGCTGGTGCCAGTAGGTTGGCGATGTAGCGTGGTGGGGATTTTGCAATATCGCCGCTCCAAGCGATCACAATTGCGAGCAATATCGTTCGCCCACATACGCCAGACGACTGATGCTGCCTAGAACGTAACGTCCCATTGAGGGCCGCACCTAAATCTTGCAGCGAAGACTCCGCCGACGCATCAGATCGATCCGTCTCCTCTGGTAAAGTGCATGCCTTCATAAAGTCATATCGGTCCTTGACCGTCGTAATAGCCATACCATATCCGTATATCGTGAGGGTCACAGTTGTTCCACGGGCCGCAACAATCCACTGCCTCCACGCTTGGTCGGACTTCGTGGAATCCACCACGAGTTTCTTTATCTTAAACTGCATCAATTTGGGCCACGCTGCAAGCTAAGGTGTCTCCACACTCCAAATGCCGTTGGTCTTTACTGCGCGTTTCGCCACGCAAAAGACAGAGATGTGGATCGCCAACCGATCGTGTACGGTCGATGCAACAGCAGCGAAGTTCGCTCTTACAGTGGTTCGTGCGTGTCTGCTTGCGAAAAAGCATGCGACTCAACCTGCAACAACGGCACAGCAACATACGTGGCTAGTCTTGGTGTTTGTCAGTCTGATGAGCAGCCCGACTTGGATACGGTCTGCAACAAGAAATGCCGTGATGAGGCCACACAGACCCAGGTGAACAGCAGCACTGGTGAGTTGAAGCTTTATGCTCCTGGTACTTGTAAAGTGCTGCCCCTATCGGATGAAGACAACACTACTGAAGGTATCGTAGCCAATCATATCACAAAGTGCCCGGAAACACATGTGTCCACCCCGGTTGGTAGGACGATTTGACGGACCAGCGGCTCAAGCAGGACGGTTCGACGCGCCGGCAGCTCCAGCAGGACGGCTCGAAGCGCCAGCGGCTCCAGCAAGACGGTTGTGTGGCGCACCAGCTCCTCCGACAGGACGACATGAGGGATCACCAGCTCCAGTGGGAGACACGGCGACTCATCAGCACCAGTAGGGCGACGTGATGATGGCTCTACGGCTCCAGCGGGGTGATATGATGGTGCGGCACCAGAGCCTGCTTTAGCGACCCTGCAGTTTCCATCTTGTCGGAAGAAGTTGTAACAGCTGGGTCAGCGACCACACCAGGCCCTGATACTTTACCAACTACTTGTGTGTCTCATTGCGAAGGCGTCGATTAATCAGGGTGATACATCATCTGACACATTTAGTGATGTCGTCTTTAGTGGGCGCTCATTTGATGGCATCGTGGAGGCGATCTGGGATAAATTCTCTTCTATGAGTACGACACAAAAGTACACATAATAGAATCCACAGGCATGTGTTTGCTATGCGTTTCTCCTTTCAGACCAATAATGTATTAGGTATATTTATAACCAATTAATATTTAGCTCGAATATTCGTTTGCCACTTGTCCACCTCCCATCGACATGACCTGGTTATCTCTCTTCGTCCCTGTCCTATTTCACCGCAGCAGTGTGTACCTACAGCTCGGCGATGGCGTCGGTGGAAAGCTGACGATACCTTGTGTGGTCTTCTTGCCTGTTTGGCTGTCATTAAGCTCCATTGATCACAAAAAAGCGGGCCCTATTGGTCGTGCACGCATTTCATGGTGAGTTCATGTCACCACGCTTCTAAGAGAGTCTGCGTTTAAGAGGTACTATAGGATGAGCTTGTCTACATTTGAGGAATTACTATGTGTTGTGGGGCCCTATTTGGTAGTCGATTATTACCAGTCGTTCCGTCCTTCTCGCGGTGCCCCCCCCCACTCACACCAGCTGCAATGCTACAATAAGCTCTCTCATGGCTAACAGGGGTAGCTACCATCACATCGATGCCATTACAGGATGTAGCACTGCAACATTCTACCGTGTTACGTATCGTGTAATGTACGCAATTAACGATGCAGACGCTCTAGCACCTCTGTTTCCAAAACGCAGGATGAGCACATCGCGGGTGAATTCCAGTCTCAGTAATCGAGGTGTTATCGACGATTGTATTGGTGTGATTGACGGCTGGCTTTATCCAATTCACGTGCCTCGTCAAGATGAGTGGGGTCGCGTATTATCATCTTTTTCCAGACACTATCAGAAATATGAAATGAATGCCCAAGCTTGCGCGGACTCTCTTTCTCGATTTACTGCTTTATTGATCAACTCACCGGGTGAAATGAATGGTTCATACGCTTTCCAGCGTTAACAGCTAAGCAGGATTCGTCGAGAAGTCTATGGCAACTAGGTTAAGGTGAATTTCAATAAGATTCACGTTAACTCGCGCAAATAACGGTGGATTTCAGCAAGATTCATATTAATTCGCGTGAGTTATAGTGGGTTTTAGATGCTTATGTTGTACAAGCAAGCTCGCTGCGCCGATTTGCGGTGCAGCCAACTCGCACTCTCCCACACCACCTACTCGTGTGAACTTCTCCACGCAAACAATAAAATAGTATTAGCCTAGTCACTCCGTTTTTCTTTAAGTCGTGCTTCGCCCGAAGAAGCTCGAAATATAATCTAATCTATTATATCCCTCCCATTTGTTTTAAATCCCCTATGCCTTTAAGACCTTACGCCATAGCAAATTTACGGAGGTCAGCGTCGCAGACGTAGCACTTGCTGTGCTAAAACGATGCTAGTCCAGTTCCTGCATCGTGACAGCTTGTTGAAATGATCCTACTCGTCTAATCATCGGTGGCGGAAACAACTTACCGTAATCACCATAATTAACGTGGGTTCGGATTGGACTATCGTAGATAAGTTAATAAAGAGTGCCGATATATTAGGCAGCCTCAATTAAACAGTGGTTTAGCGGCGCCTAGCAGCACGCAACGTTTTTTAGAGTAAGGTTGCGACAACAGTGCCCTAAAATGTTGGTAATACAGTAGGCGTAACATTTAGAGCTGTTTTCGCCACCGCACTCCAGTTTTAGTTTTGAGCATGCTTCACGCATAGTACCTCAGCTATCTAGCTCTCGTTCAGCAAAAACAAACTCCTTTTAAAATAAAACTGAGAACAAAATGGTGTATCTTTTATAAAAAAATATTACATGTCACACACTTATTTTTACTGAGTTAAGCTAGACTTGTCAATCATAAGTCCGTATTTGTGTAACATGACAGACAGACACACAGACGGACATTCATTTTATTTATTAAGATGCGTAAGCTGTTGCTGCTTCTCTTTCAGTCCATTTTCTAGCTACTGCGAAGTGACCTTTGAGTACCGCAGCTGATTTACTGAAGTGGAACTGCAAACCGAAATACTCTCCATCACCTAGCTGGTGCCTTTCAACGTCTATGGTGTAAGTGCCTGTTGCTGTGAATCGGTGCGTGTTGCTCTGGGAGATGATATTTGCCGGAACTCCAACTTTATTCACCGGAAGGTGCGATGACGAGATACAGTCTCGCACCTTATGCAGATCACAAGTATAGTAAATCACTTTATAAAACAAGAATTCTCTGTCGCATAGCTTGTCTTACAGAAAACGATCTTTCCGTTGATCCAGCGAACTCGCCACTGCGCACGAGGCTCATTTCCATCGAGCAACCACACCGACGAGAAGCAGAGTTGAGTCTCCTCCGAACAAAGCGTAAGACGTAGGTCTTCTTGATCAATGTCCATCGCATTCCATTTTCACACGCCTCCTGAATCATTGAGCATAGTTTGAGCAATACTTTACAACTAGCACGTTCCATTTTCTCTGGCAAAGTTGTTGATTTCGCGCTTCGCTGTATCCAAGTCTAGAAAACTAGATTCAGTATGACAGGCTATCATCCACTACTGTGGGTGTGTCGACATCTATAAATACTTGCGCTCTTAATGCGAAGCCTCGTGTTGATCTCCAGACTGCACTGCACGACGTTGCTACTGCTCACTGACTTGCTTTCCCTCAGATCCTTGCTGCTGTCGATAAACTTGCTGCTGATTAGGGTCTTTCTACCGCTCACGGTCTTGCTACTACTCGCTGTCTTACTACTGTTTCGATCTTACTGCTCTAACTGGCAAAAAATTGGGGAACGTTCGACGTCGGGGAGATCAATAGCTTACAACAATTCACCTTATAGCCACTCTGCGGCTCACCCCGTGCACCTCCGAGCAGTAAGAAGTCAGGAATCCGCGAATCGATTATAGCCAATGCCCAATTGGGGATAACAGTTGCGCCGACTCTCGTGCGAGTAAATCTTAACGGTCCTTGGGGTTTAATTCTTAATCGAGGTCTCGATTAAGAATTAAACCCCAAGGATCTCGATCGAGACATCTACAGTGAAAGACAGTGGCTGGTTAATCAGCGCATTGGAGGGCTAACTAGAGTGGGATATATCTTGCGTGACCTGAAGCAAGACGACTATTACGTAAGGTATAATCAAGATGAGCATGGCAGTATCGCACGCCTATTTTTCTCTTTCGTGCGTGCTTTGTGTCTATAGTGAAAATTACGACGTCATTTAGCTTGATTGCACATACCGAACCAACCGAAATGGGATATCGATCTTTAATACTATTGGAGTATCCACAATGAACCAGGCCATTCACATCACCCAGGCGTTCATTCGGAACGAGGAGCAGTCCGATTACGAATGGATCTTGAGATGACAGCGTGCAATTATGGATCAACATGGAATTCATGCACCACAAGTGATATTCAGTGATGCGGAGCTAACACTGATCAATGCTCGGGGAAAGGATACTTCCTGCCGTACCGCGCCTACTTTGTTTGTGATATGTCAGCAAGAATGCGGAGACGCATGCTCAAAATAATATATTTAGACCAGAACGAGATGAGGAAGCTTCGCAATCAGGAGCTGTGAAGTGGAAAGATTCAGAATCGCATATAAACTTTAGTGATTCTTTCCTGTGTGCTATCCGGTCAGCTTCAGAAGAAGAGTGCGCGTTTAGAAGGATCAATATCCACCTGCTCTCCGGCGCTGATACTGATTATATTGACAACGTATTGACAAGGTGCGACTCATTCTTTCGAAAAGACGTCCGGTGGACTGACGGGTGTCGTTCACTTTGGCATGCATGCCACATCTCACGTCGAAGGATACCACGCAACGATGAAGAAATGGCTTATTACCAGTAGATGAGACCTTCTGACTATACATACTCGATTGTGATACCGGCGGGTCCAATTTTTCAGCAAATACACTCCGCGCCAGGTTAAATAGGCCGCTCATATTTATGGCTGTAACTCAGTCAACGTTTACGAGTTTGGGCACGCTGTTTAGATATGTTTTACAACTAGCTAGGAGCCATGTGGTGCATGTGCTAACGCGCGGCATTTCCCCGTCCTTGTGGTGGCTGCCATAGAGCCTTCAATATTAGCACTGCGTCAGGCTATATCGACCACCTAGTATTTTACAAAAACCAAATGTAAATGATTTTAAAAGACTGTACATCAATAGTAGGACTTGGCTCCTCTCTTATCGACAACTTCTACGCATCGAAATCAATGTGAGATGTCAACAAGGCAGTTCGGATTGATTTCTATGGTCTAATAGCGCTGTAGCTAGGCGCGCCACGCTATCGAATTGTCTCCCATTAGTATAGACCCTACTGCGCGCAATGGACCACGAGTTTTCTATCGGGTTGAGATCCGATGACTTCGACGGTCAATCCGGTACGTTGAGTCCTGCTCTGCGAAGAATTCTTTTGTGCGCTTGGAATTGTGGATGCTAGCGTTGTCCTGCTGGTAGATGTAGCTTATCCCGTGCGCAAACGAGAGAAGCTTTTTGGAGAAGGTGTAGATGTAATCCCCCGAGTTCTACCTACCCGACAGCACAACTAGTTGCGACTTGCCACGCAAACTGAACGCCGCCCGGCTTTCTCAGAACATGCCAGTAGTGCTAAAAGCTGTCGGGGCCGTCTAGGTTCCACTTCTTCTCATCGAAGAAAACGATGGCGCCCCAGACGACACCAGCGTCATTCCGCACTATTATAGTAGAAGCCCATTCTTTGCGCGCCCGCATGTCCTCGGGCTTGAGTGACAGAGTGTTAGCCATATTGGAGTACAGCAACCACTTCACTCTTCGCAAGGTGCGCTGGATGGTGCGCGCCGAGACATCGAGCTGCAGCTCTCTCTTAAGCTTTGGAGGCCGAGAGGATGCCATCGGACGCTGCGCGCACCAGCCACCTGGATTCTCGGTCTGTCAGAGTTGGTGGCGGGCGTGGACGCTCAGGCGTCTTCAGTGACGACGGGTTGATGATACGTTTGACGGTGCCTCTGCGAGTGGTAACACGGGCGGTGTCTCGACAACTAACTTCAGCTTCATGCATGCCTTCAATTCTTCCCCGTTCGCGCTCGGTTAGGCGGGGCTTCCATGTCTTGGCAACGGCATCCTTCTGCGCAGAGTAGAACCTTCTTCTTCCGCGGCATATTGCGCGGTGAAGCCACCATTCCCGCCGCAGCAGCACGCAGTTCTTACTGCTCTGTCCATTTAATGATGTGCAATCTTTTAAAACATTTACATTTGGCTTTTGTAAAGTACTAGGTGGTCGATATAACCTGTGTAATATAGAAAACTGTATGGAAACCACCACAAGGACTTGGAAATACCGCGCGTTAGCACATGCACCACGCGGCTCCTAGTTAGCTATAAAACATTATTAAACAGCGTGCCCAAACTCGTAAAAATCGACCGGATTACAGCCATAAATATGGTGGCCGATTGAAGCTGGGGTGTAGTGTACTGGACGATTAAAGTTACAGAGGAGGCAAGGGACTAAAACCAATTAAGATTCCAGCTATATAACGTGGTAATTTTAGTCACTTCTTTCTAAGCTGTTAAGCAAACCGGCGCCATCCAGTGAATCTTGGCATGGACAAGGCATCTCTATACAAAGGATAGTATAAAAACAAAGCCGTAAGTTAAGCCGTAATATAGGCCATTCCAACACGAGATTCCCGGTTTTCGACGATCTACCGATCTTCTTATTCAACCATGCACTGCTGCCTATTATCGAGTCAAGGGGATGCCGCGCGCGCCAGATCCAAGCAGCCGTACTATGTGGCAAGGAGTGGCTGCCAACTCAATTTCATTCACATTGGTGGATCGGCCGCAATAGATCACTGACAGCTTCTCCGCTCGTGTACTCGAGCCCGACATAATAGCGGGTCACCGCCAACGACAGCGATGAGGAGGTAGATGGGGCGATCGCTGCACGTCTTCCTTGTTCGGGATATCACAACAAAACGTACCACCTCCATTAGCAAAAAAAAAAAAAACTGCGTGTATAGCCGAGAGGTTCATGCTAAGTAAAAGAGAGCAATCGTAATCCTCATCAATCACAATTGTGATTTCCAAGGAGCCTTCAACGTGCGTGACGGTTGGCTTCGGCCCGAGCGTTAATTATCACCGAACATCGCGTAGGAAGGCAGTAAAAGCCCCTCCCCCGGCGCGCCGGGTTCTATCCCGTGTAAAAGCCACAGCGCCAGGGAGGAGTGGAGTGTAACGAAACTTGGCTGCGTTGGCAAAAAAAGCCGGGTGGATTAAGCGTCGGCATAGCGCTTCACAAATCGCGTTACAGGGAATAAATTCCGTATCAAGACTAAGAGGAAATTCGGGTGCTCCATCAATGCTAAGTACGCGGAAGATGCAATGACAGCCAATGTTACCCTGTACGTGGAAAGGGGAGTAATACTCAACGTATTCCCCCGCACGAAGCACTTCTGTTTGCAGTTTAAAGGCTGATAAAGATGGCACTTGGTTGAAACTTGTACTATGAAGCCGCTTCGTGAGTCCACCTGACAATTGCATGTCTTATGCTAGGAAAGATGAAACGACCGCAAAACTAGGCTTTGTGCTTGTACAGTAAGATGAACACCTGTATTTACCATTTGTTTATAAACTGGAAACTAATTGATCTAACTATTACGCCCGGAGAATAAAAAATGAAGCTCCAGTGAATATCATATCCCTGTTGCTATCTGCTCCCGAATCTATCGCGTGAAAGCAATACAGTTTTTTTAATCTGTAAAATAAATGTTTGTTCAGCATGATTCATGCAAACAGTAGTGCATTTCTGGACTTGACTATATATCGATACTACTGCATGGGCACATCAAATATTTCTTAAGCGCTCAGGAAATATGACAAAATAGTATTAGCACACGTCGAAATGAAGATGGCACAAACAAAGTCTGTATGCCACACAGAGAAGAAGGAGAATGGACGAGCAGAAAGAGCGAGGGAGAGGATGCGTCAATACGATACGCGGACCCATCCAGCGGCCCGCCATTGGCTATTATAACATCCAAGTACCTTCCCGACTGAATTCCAGTCTCACAAATCAATTCGCGGCCAAGGACAAGGAGGTGCAAGAAACATTTAGGCGCGGCGCGCCACGGCCGCGGCAAGACTGGCTCGGCGACGCCCCCATACGCCTGACAAGCACTACCTACTGACACTATCAACAATCGCGCGCCATGTCACGGTCGCGGCAAGGCTGGCTCGACGGCGAAACCAGACGCTACAACAAAGTTGTCGAATCCAAGGAGAGGACGGCGCTACCTATCGCTGCAGCAATGTGTGGATATGGTGCTGCAGTGCTTATGCGGGGCGAGTTGAAGGACTAGCCCCTGGACTGTTCTAGCTGATGGCGATGTGGCATTGGAAAGCACTCGTATCAAGCAGGGCCGAGGGAAACCAAAATTGTAGTGTTGTCTGTGTCTTAAATGTAATAACCCTTAAGCACCTATTGTGCTATATGCATGTTTTGCTCTTATTCTTCCTCAGCGTCCGCTTCAATGTAAGCACACTCCACTTTACGCGTTTTTTTACGGTACTTCTTGATCTCGTTTAATGACAAGTTAGCGCAGGCTCCCATGTTGGCTTCCATGACGTCAGAAAAAAATCATCCATCGACCCGCCAATCATTTAGAATGGTGCGCATCTGGTACGGCGGGAGATCTCGCAGCTCCACATCGCTAGGCAATACCCATTCTTGCTCGCCCGCGTCATCGCCATGAGCGGCCGCTTCAATGAGAAGGGACATGGTGGTTCGGGGTTGTGGTACCGCATCAAGCAGCCAGCGATAGCGATGGATCATGAACATCGTGTTCATGATCACACGAACATCGTGTTCATGATCGTGTTCATGCTCCATCGCTATCTCTATTATACGCCACCATACCATCCGCATCAGTCAATCGAGCTGATTTGAGCCCAAATGAAAGGCCCCATCGCTCGCCACCCAGCCAACAATGTGCCGGAAACGATACAGAAAGAGGAAGAAGGTGTGACAGCTGTCAACACCCAATAGCTCGATGTGTTCCGACGTATTCAGAAGACGCATTCATCGCTGCGGCTGAAGCGGCAGCGAAGGCCAAAAAGGTGAAACAGGCAAAAAAAAAAACTGCAGCGAAGGCCGAAGAAGAGAAACAGGCAAATAAGGTAGTTAGGTTGCAAACAGCTCCACTGAGGAGAAAACACCAACTTAGGTTTACGAATACATACTTTGCATCTTTGATTTGCTTGACTGGTCAAATGATTTCGGGTGATTGGCTGGGATTGGTGCCATCCCCCGGAAAGCAATCTCGTCATTTCTCATGAGATCCGGATGTTTATGCGAATTTACCCAATTAGAGGCGGCCTTTTAATGCAACCCAAGTAGCTGAACCCGTCTCAGTGAGGATTGCCTTGTTTCGGCGTCGCTGGCTCGAAAACGGCTGTAAATTGGGCAAAACGGACCTCATTTTCGGAATCTTCGCGCGATTTTACCCTATATGTCTAACTATCTATATAGGTTTTCCTGTTTTTTTACCTTTATATGGGTGATTACTTTTTGATATCATGAATTTCCGTCAGTACAATAACTCAATATTGTTACACTATTAAAGGGCGCCTGGGCAACGAATAGCATGTCTACCGCTGAGGCTGCCACTGCGTTCAGGTCCATCGATCATCAATCTATCGCTGGAAAAGCGACGCGTGCTCTTGGTGAGGCAAAGGCTCGAAGGCCGAACGAGTGCTATGCTGACACTGCGTCACAGAAAAAAAGGGCATCCGATTTCCAGTACATGAGAAAAGATGATTTTTTATATTATATATCTGACTTATTGCTAACGAAAGTGTAGACTGTGTAATTGGATTAGAGACCAAAAGCCGTTGCGTAACAGTCACATACATCATGCTTATGATCGCACAGGTTGACCCACCTTTCGCTCGTGCAAGGCGCGTTGGAGCACTGCGGCAATGGGTCGCACGCTTCTTAAAGCGTAACGGCCTCACGGTTCGTCGCATCATCCACAGCGGGACTAAGCGAAGAGAGGATCTCAAGGTAATAATTTTATTTTTTAAAATAGTTTCTACTAAACAATATTATTTTCAGGAACGCTGATGTTGGACAGCCTGAAAATCCATAAAATGAAAGATATTAAGGATGACATGGAGAAGCAATGTCATACCCAAATTCTGTACATTCCCGTTGGTATCGCCGATCTAAGCCAACCCATGGACGTCAGCGTAATCGCTCATTCAAGTCAATTACTGAGTACGTACTGTTGTGTGTATGTTATTTTATTCACTACTAAAGCTAAGTTCATATATACACCGTTGTGAGCTTTATGTTAATTACCATGTAGATCGTCCGTTCCCAAAGGTTCCGACAGAGCGCCGCAGCATGCTGTCACTAATTGTTGCGGAGGCATAGGACCTCATCGATCCGGAAACCATCATTAGCGGGTTTCTATGTGCGAACATGCTTCCCTACGGTCCGCGGGATGCGCAAGGCAGATTTAGTACTTTTTCGTTGGGTCCTCCTGAAGGGACAGTTGCTTCAACACGAGGCAGCTAATACATAAAATAATAAATGGTACAAACGAATGTTTATACACAATCGGAAATTTACTTTAGGAATAATGAGAAGAGGGGTGATCGCCAATTTTGATATTCCGTGTTGCATTCCGCCCGTTTGTCTGAGGAATTTCCATAAATCAGTGCCTCCCTACTGATTTTTGCATGCCATACCATAAGGTGTGGCCCACACTATTAAAGTTTCTTAATATTTTGTTTGCATGTAGACGATAGTTAATGTCGGACCCCAAGGCACGACGTGAGTACCGTTCACGTTTAAATATTGCCACCAAGAATCAGGTTTACCGAGTAGGTACCCAGCAAATTATCTATTTGAAGTATACAATCAAAAATAGAATCGAGTACTAGTAAAATTATCGCCGTTGTGTGTAAATCAGAGTCTGCTTGTGCGAAATCAAGAATCCATGACTGATTAAAACACCTTATTGCATAGGCTCAAATGACTCAAGTCAACCGTTTTTAGCTGTTGTATGTTGTGAACGGCAGCGTACTGATCCCCAGCGCTGTCCTGCTAGTTTTCGTGTGTGAAGGTTGCGAGTGGCTGGAGGTTTTCCCACTGTTAGCGTGTGACTATATGATAGAAAGAGATAAGAAGAAAGACTTAAGTGAGCTTCGAGCTCACTCTAAATCTGCTCCTGCGAGTTGGTGTTCCTCTCTGCGTGTACAACTAGAGGTCGCTTTTTTGTGTACGAAACCTCTACTAGGCCGTATGCATACTAACAAGAATTTGTACAAAATTTTGCTCACTGAAGAGCGCGGTGATGCAGGAGCTTAAAATGTCAGTGGCCTGGTACTGAGGAGAGTACGCGCTTTGCATGTATATACGAGGGCTACGCTTGATGGGGCCTAAGTTTAACGTGATTTTGTAAGAGTAGTGCATGTACAGGTGTTTTTATAAGAAAAAACCGTTTTTGTAAAATGGTGTGGCATGCAAAAAAATCACTAGGGAGTCACTAATTTATGGAAATTCCTCCGTTTGTCTCACTCCGGCCGTATTGTACCGTATGTAGCTTCCTACACGGAGGCAGACACAGCATCCTAAATAGTATCGAATACTGGGACCATAAGTTGATGTTCTTCTTCGTGTTTGCGCACTCTACTGAACTCTTAACCACTGGTTGGAGCTCCGAGCTGCGCTTGCCAGTCTGGGAGCATCCGGACAGCACAATACCATTCGCCCACAACCTCCAGCGAGCACAACAATTTCCGCACGACAAATTCTGGCGATATTTGCGTACTTGTTGCTGTTCGCAAACTGTACCCTGGCATCGAATACGCATTATCGCCGATAACAAAGTAGTTAAACTGAATCCTACTTATATTTAATCTTGCTGAAAGTCATTTTAAGTCGCGATACTTAACTTGAATCTTACCGACACGCGTGTTCTCTCTCGCGTGTTAAAACACATTTACTTAATGGCTTGTTGAAGCAAAAAAAACATGTTAAGACAGCGGAGGGTAGCATCAAGACATGTACGTCTATAAGAGATCTCGAGAAGCATGTGTACAGCAGCTTGTAAAAGAAAAAGTCTCTTGTATTGGTTTGTTAGTGAAAGATGCGAGAACCAATTTCCTCTCCTTTTAATTTTGGTATATTTTGATAAATACAGTGTTTTGTAAATGCGACGTACGTCTTTCTTAAAGCAATGCAATTAAGGGCCACTTGCCAGCTAAGGACGGGATTGTTATAGCCAATAGACAGCACTAATGCTCCCTACAATAATTTTAATTTATGTATCATAAAAGAGACAGGTAGACGTCCCATAGCGAAATCAAGCTGCCCTTTAATGGTACGCTCGTGAACGACTCACACACAGAGTTCAACAGGAAGGTTCCGGTGATTCATCATCGGAGGGTGGCGTGTTGCAACATTGACTATTGTCATGTTGAAGAGCAGCGGTCTGGATATTAAATTACATGGGACGTGATAAGCGACAGGTCCGACGGACAAAGTTGCAGAAGACCATTAGCTTGCATTTTAGTATGGGGAGACTATGCAGCAGTCTCAGTGTTCTATTTGCGCTGGAGAAGCACACACGAAGTTAGCTAAGGCAGACTGGGGAGCACAAAGCTCTGGGAGATATCAAGTAACAAGAAAGTCTTATCTTAGTGCATAGGACCGTCATTTGATGCGCTTTTTATCGAATTCACTGTGCATATTTCCGTTGGTGTAAAACTTCAGAATAGTCAGAGAAATAGACGAATCATCAGCTTTTGATTGGCACCCATATCGCCTTCTAGTTTTTGTTAGATCGAACGATACATGCAAAACGAAGGAAGCCTATTATAGACGGCCCTTAATTGACCATTTATCTTAGTAAGTAGCGCTCTTGGCATGGCTGAACTTCGCCGTGCTATAGTTATGTGTTTAAAAAACAGCATTGGACTTAGTAAGGATCCTTTTTCTGCACTTTGAAAACTTTCATGTTAACTTGACTTCGCCCGGCTACGTTCTGTAATATAAGATTTTGTATGTCAAGTGCCTGTTGCTAAGAATCGGTACCTGCTGCTCCCCCCAGATCGACCACCCACGTTGCCGCGGCTTTCTCAATTTTCGGGTTAGCGGCCAAAGTTTAGATATGTTAGAAGTGATTGATAGAATTACGCTACTAGTGTTAACGAGCTGAATTCGCAGACTTTAATATACTATACAAAGGTAATTGACGATGCGCCATAGATTGACCACCCTGTCCCGTACACAATTTAGGTATATGTGGTCAAGTAAAGACAAGTCATGTAGCCTTTCATATCTACTTCCACGCGTTTGCGAGGAATATCCTCAATGAGGACTCCACCAAGGCAATAGGATAGACTTCCACGGCTCAAATAATGCGACCTTCAATGGTGGTACGCTATCAAACTATTTTCCATCAGCATAATCCCGCCTACTAATGATAGACAACATATTTCTATGGGGTTTAAATCTGGAAATTTTGACGACCAGTCTAAAACGTTTACTTCTGCCCTGCGAAAACTCCCACCGTTCTCTGTCTCCTATCCGATGAGATACCTGCGTGTTTCCTGCATATTTCCCAGTGACGTCGCGTCGTAGGCGACCTTGCTCCAGTGAAAAAATCTTGATCTGAACATCCTCTTTCTCTTGGGGCCATCCTCTAAGAAGCGGTCTACTCTATCGAATACCTTCATATCTGTGTACTCACTTTTGGGTGCTTGAATGATGCCTTGATCCAACGGCTGTAAGCTCGAGGTCGTATTCTTCGGCAAGAATTCCAGTCGCGCATTACTCATTTCCATGGCGGGTCGCGCATGTGAGCTCACATTATCGACGAGCAACGAACTGCTTTGTTTCCTTCTACATCTGTAGATAGACCGAGGTAAACCCAGTCTGAAAGATAACTGTGTCACTCCCGTCAGCGTTCACTGCGAGAGCAAGTGCCAACCGATGCTTGGGCTCCTTTTGCTCATAGACCACCTTCTTCTGCGTGAGCGTTCACTTCATCTCGTAAAGGTGGTCTCATCCATGTTGTATGGGCGTACGAGTCAGGAAGCCTCCGTTTTTTTTCACGTCCTGCTTCAGCGTCGTTTTTGTCTACCGACGTTGATTTTCCTTGCTTCCGTTTTTGTGCTATTGCATAGCGCTACTGTACCAGCCGTTCGCGAACTTCATCGGACTGTTGCCAAGGTACGCATTGACGTGGATTAACAAGGGCTCCAATTACTTAGAGCCGCTCTTAACCGAAATCGCGATACGGAAAGTCGGCCTGTGATTGGCTAACTCGTGCTCACTTAATTCTGATTGTGTAACCGGAGTAACCAGCGCGATCTCAGGCTAGAGTCGCGACCTCTCACGGATCGCGGATCACGGGGCAGGCTGAAAGCGGCGCCAGCACACCACTTGCGAAGAGGTGCGTGCAAAGACGTTGTAGTAGGAATCTAGAGCGCGTATGCAATATTCTCAGCCTATTATTTTTTTTACGTTTACAATGACGCGCATATAGCACAGATAACAAAATATAGATTGAGCATTTTTATTTATGATGCTGTGCCGTCACATTTGCGTTCTACAGCAGGTTGCGATCCGGTTAAGAACGATTCGCAATCCCAATCATCGCTCGCGATTCGACTGGTCGCCATCCCGGTTAAGAACGGCCCTTGGCCCGTGATTGCCTCGACCTTGCCGCTCATGTCCTTTAGCGTGTCCATGACGCGGTTGTCGACTTTGCAGACGCGGAGACTGGCAATTGTTTTGGGGGAAAGCTGGCTTGGAAACGCAGCTACTGACTAAGCCTCTCCATTCACCACATTGCGGGCTACGTCCTGTCCTGTACCGTCGTCTATTAGTGGTAGAATTGTCTCGCGTTCCAGTGTTGAGAAGTTCGATGTTCGCGACAGTGCAAGCTGCTGCAACAATTGCAGTTGAACCTCTCGAAGGACCGATCCCCGCTGTGTTTCACCAACAACACAGCAGCTACCGTCTGAAATGAGGTTTCGGCGCCACTTCCATACCAGTTCGCAGTGCAATTGCTAGCTGCGCAAGCTCTATTTGAAGCGAACCCAGTGACTGGGCTAGATTTTACCGGAAACTTCCTTAGAAATCCTTCTCTCTCTGCCCTCACTCTTGATTTCGGCGTCGGCGACGACGAGATGGAAGGGGTGGAAGAGACAACGGCGGTTGAGACTGGTAGCCCATCTGCTCATACATCGGCAAACTCCAGCTTCTCTCCACGGTGTCCGCATGCAACCCGTTTCTCAACTTTGGCGCCGCGCTCAGCGAGCCACTGAAGCCTCTGGATACTATGGTTCCGACGTTTTGGAGCCCACTACTAGGTCTATCATGCGGCAGCTTTGAAACGTGTCATCCCCCCTTTCTACAGTTTGCGAGGCGACAGCTGCTTGTGGTATTCCTGCCACCACGGGTATTCCTGCCACCACAAGCAGCTGCCGCCTCGCAAACTGTAGAAAAGGGGGATGACACGTTTTAAAGCTGCCGCATGATAGACCTAGTTTACGATTGCACCTCTGCGTGGGACACCGTCGGTCGGCCGCTGCAGGAGTTCGCTGATGATGCAGCGCCTTTCGTCGTTGGTAAGCTCCTTTCGCTGTGAGCGGTCTGGTCGTAAGGGAGATAGTGTTGAAGGTAGTGCTGGTATTGCGCAGTTTGGGCGTGCTGATTGGGTGTATGAGATCTAAAGTTCTCGGTATAATATGGGGTCTAAATCGCCCACATTAACCTGAAAGAGCAGATTGTTCAGGACAAAATTTCTAATATATAGATGCATTTTGAGACCGACGTCTTCTGCTAGAGCTTCCCCAACAGTATCCAGAACCTGTTTTCTAGCTTACCAAACGCGCATTCGGCAGGAATTCATTTTCTTAAGTGCGCTTTGATGTAGCGCCTCTTTCAGCTATCTTGTGCAGCTTTGTCGTTAGCACGGAAGTGGCTCAAGATCATGCCTACCGGATTTCTGTCACTTTTCGAAGTTATTTCATCTCCACTGTGCCCATGTTTACACAACGACCCCCATTTTTTTCCTGTGAAAGGATGAAGGGGGCAGAAGGTACCATGTTGATGTGAATCTCCATTTCTCACAACGTCGTCGGGGCGCCAGAGCGATAACAACAAGGGGACGAGGAGCATAACAAAGACCGACGAGTAGTGGGTGGGCGGAAGTCAATACCCAACAAAGTTACGACGAGGGGATGTCACCGGAAGCTGTCTGCAATGCATCGGTTGTGCAAAAATCTCTCAGGCTTCACAGCTGAGATAAGCATTAAACTCGAAACAGCTGCCCTTCTCTATCCATTCGAGATAGACTCGCCTAGTCCATTCACGACTTTGCGGCAAGTCGCACATAATTGTAGGAAGTGTGTCGGCGGCGGTTTGCAGTACATAAGAGAGGTCTGGACGTGGTAACTTGCGGAACTTCATTGGTTGTGTGCTAACGCGAATAGACAGTAGAACGGCATTGTCAGCAGCGCGTCGGTGGTGTGCAGCGCCTGAAGCAAGGACGACATCGGTGGCATGGTGTAGTGATTGACAAATGGTGATGGTGGTCTGCTGCATGGTATCAGTGATGTGTTAGCGTGTGGTGTGAGAATGAGATGCTAACCATGAAGCATAGACAACAGCGACCAACCTAGCGATGCCGAAGCTCTTGTGGAGACTAAACGACAACATGGAAAGGTAATGCGGCCACATTTGAAAATGTGCCAACAACGTGCTACCACTGAAACTATTTTGTGGTGTATTTCTTGTATGGGTAGTTTTGATTTAAAAAATAAAAAAAATATTTGTGCAAGCAGGTGTGATTGGCTTGATTGCATTCGACAATCCTACGCAGATGCAATAGCTAAGAAGATGAAGCGCTTGGCCGACACTATCTGGCCACCCGGCTTTTGGATGCGCTTTCGATTGACCAGAATTTGTTCGCCAGACTCGCAAATACGCTGCGACACTTGACAGCCAGTGCGCGGCTGACCCTCCACCTCCATACGTGCGTAATCTTTGTCCAACTGCGCTGAGAACGTTACAGCTTAGAGGCATATTAGCTCAGAGTTAAAAGACCGTATTGGAGACGCCACGGACGATAGCTAACTCCGGATCAATGTCACCAATAGGAAATCATTCTGACGCGTGTACATGTTTTTCGGTTGAGTTCCGCGGCAAAAAAGGCACAACATAAACCTTTCGGTGCGTCTTCGCAGAGTGCACGACGGCTGGATAGCCGCCTATCTCATTTGCTGCTTCCACGACGTTGCTAAACTGGGCGAATGACCATGCTATATGAGATCGGAGCAGTCTGAGCTAGCGGGAACATATGTGTACGACTAGCAGAATATTCGACGCAGAAGGCGTAAAAACGGGCTTGAACCCTGCTCGGGAATGGAGGTGCATCTGCATCCCCCGATATTATCGACGTTGCCATCACCGACTGCTGTACACTCTGTGGATAATTCATGGAACGCTGCGAATGTTTACTACCGTGGTGCGATCTGAATATGAAAACGAGGTTTCATCAAGCTGGTTGTTGGTCAAACACACGCTTCGGTTGTCAACCACGTGTTAGATCGTACTTAGGCTAGCACCGCGCACCAGGGTGGTCCCAGTATCGTTTGTTCTTTAACTAACTCTTTCGTTGACAGCGGCAACCAAAGCGCGTTCTTCATCTGAACCAGGTCCTGATGACGCAGCTTCAACTCCGGGCTGTTGCGCCCCCCAGCTTTCACACGATGTAAACATTCTTCATCACTATTGTCGTACTCAATTTGGAGGCAATGACCAGCGCACATAGATCGCAAAGCGCAGCGCGGTGTGCCGCTTTTACAAGGCGTGAATGAAAACGTCTCGCCTTCACGCTTTTCTAGCGACTACGACGCGAGCATCGCCATGCAGAGAAATATTGATCCGATCAGTGGTGAGTAATCCAAGCCGAAGCGAGCCGACAAGCAACGTTGTACAGGAAACACACAACAGACTGAAGTCTAGTCGCGGCAAAAACAGCTCTAAGAGTAAGACTAAAGCTAGAGGCAGTCTCAACTGACTAAACAGCTGCAACGTTGTCATCCGATTTTCGGAGGGCAACGTGAAGCGTCATCTCGATAAAGCGGACACTTAGGTAAGCAATTTGCTTGCTTGGCAACCCTATGCGAGCGGACGATCCTGATGGGTCGTTTAACAGCAAGCAAGACCAGGTGATATACAAAGGTACTTGCATGTCTCTAGCAGCCAACTAACACGTGCGTGCTCTACGATTCATATAGGTTCAATTGAAGTACCGAAAGCTGAAGTGCATATACCGGAACGATAAGACACAGGCAAACAGAACGGTAACCATGCAAGAGAGACTCGAGAGGTAGATGAACCGAGCAATTCTACGCTTCACTCTGTCCATTCTGGCCATTTGTGTATTTCGTTCTGTGTCATCGCTAATTCTCGCGATAGCACCCCGCTTTTTTTTTCAACTCGACTCCTTCTTTTTGTTTCTGTTTATCTGCATTTCACTCTTCTTACTGTCTACTTGTGCTTGGTAGCCTGCTTTAAGTTCAATCTTGATTCATTACCTGTCACCCTGCTGAGCAACCTCTACACCGAGTTTCTCTGCCAGAAAGCTTACAGCCTCATATTAGCTTTTGTAAATCAGGTCTTCATTTTTGCGCAGGAGTTATTACTCGTAGATTTCAGATCCGGAGATCGAAAATCTGGGTACTGGGTGCTATTAGCATTCCACGGAATGCAAACCTCGTTTTTGGTAGAGTTGTCCGTACAGCCTTTTCTCCAGTGTGTAAGTCATTTCTGTGGCCGCCAACGCTCAGCACAAATATACTCGAACACAACGTCCGTCGCGCGCCTGGCAGAGTTGTACATGACTCTTGTCAAGTCCCAAAGCAGCTGTCAGATACCACTTGTAAGACAAGTCCAGAACTGTTTTCGCGCTAAATGACTTAATTTGATTATGCAGTTACGTCGCCAAGCCGGCCGCGTTGAAAGCAGACTGGATCGAAAGTTGTTGCCTCCAAAATCCTTCATACATGTCTCCATCGTCTTCTGGAGCGAAATAATCGCGCTGTTTAGGGTGAGCCTATAAGCTCCCACAATGCGTCCATTACTGCCAACACCAACTCGCCCAACTTTCTGGTTGTCTTCTTCTTCCGTCGTATTTGTAACTGCGTTAAGCCCCCCCCCCCCCCCCGCCTCCCTACCTCCGTACGAGGCCATCGAGAAGCTAGTTCTGGTAGCAGCTCCGTTATCAACTTCTTGCGGTAGGTTGTATAGTTCACGGGCACGTTTTACAGCACGATCGCGCCGGCAGGTCTGATGCGGCTACTTCTTTCTGCAGGGGTGTACTTGATGAATTCAAATCCCCCGTTTGCCATCAAAGATGCGACCAGCAGTAGCATTCCAGCGAGGAGCATGACTTTAGCAATGTGACGCTTGCTCTTTAGGGAACGCTCTGGTACAGGCTTATCAGGAAGAAGAACGAAGCCGCGAGGAAGCCAGATAGTGCATATTATGGTTCCCGCGCGTCGCCGACGCTAGTTGCCTAGGAAAACTAATCTCCATTCTCAACTGGACTTACCTTGTCGAGGGGGTACATGGACATGGAAGTGGTAGTGTCCCGCGGAGTCCCTAATTCACCTAAGATCAGTTCATTGTCATGATATGCCATAGATCCTTCAATTCCTAGTATCAGATATGAAAGGGTATAGAAACCCCTAACAATGCTTATCGAGGTGGACTTCTGCATCTCGTCTGTGGAATCAATGGGTCTATGTTAGTTTTAACCCCGAACAGAGTGTCCATCTTGCGATACCGAGTTTCTGCCGTCACAGTCACGTTAAAGACGCAAGAACATGTCAAACTGACAAGATGTTCTGCCCACATGAATAAAGCAGTGAAGCAGACGCCGTTGCTTGTTCGCTTCGGTGAGCCGGGATTTGGTCACACTGGTGGCAGCTCGAGCTTCACCTTGCAGGATTCGCAAGACTACCAGCACTAATTGCGTCAAAACCGCCTAAGCATCAAGCGAAAGATCGCTATGTGTAAGCACGCCAAGAATATCCGTGCCATCCGCAAACTGACCAGTTCGCGCCACGCAACGTGGGCAGCCCGAACGTTCAAGTTCTCTCTCGTGTTCATCATACAAAAAATCCGAGATAAGGATGTTAACACCCACAATTAAAAAAAAAACTGAGTCCTTCTATTAATTCCAAGTACCTAATTAAATCAGCTGAAAAGGATTCGTTTCTTGGCGTCAAGACGTGACGTGATTCGCCGCTCCGACAAGCACTTCATCGGCAGCCTGTTATGGGACAGTATCGAAGCGAATGCCCAAGAAGGCGATGAGACTAGTTTAAAACGCAATCGCGGGTTTACAAGAGGCAAGAAGTGACGCGAGAAACAAAAAATGCGAGATAAATGGTCAAAACGTCGATGCATCACAGTCAAACACGCTCCTGTGCTACAACACGCCCACACAAATGGTGAGTTAGTATGACAACCGATTCAGTGAGATGAAATCGAATGGGATCGACGAGACGCACTGTCCATTGTCCCCATCAGCACATAAAGATCAGGGCAACTACCGTAATAACATCGCAAAAACACGCAGCCCTGTGTATTATCGTCCAAGCCAAAAAGGCGACCGAACACGCAAGCATGTGGGATGAATCGAGCGACCACGGGTCTGTGAAGGCTGCTGGCGCTGTATCAGACAATGCTTCGACTACGGATAATCCAGCCCATGCTCGTCATGCTGCTCTAAGCAAAGTGAAACGCATGTTGACGCACCCACGCAGCCGCCGGTTTAGAGCTTTCTTTTCGTGGATGATCCTCGGATACAATTTGAATGAAACGCCGATCGCGTTTTATTAATGTTCTGCATTGACCAAGGTTTTGATTCCTTCTGGCAAGATCCGATAATTTTATCTTATAAATCTATTATACCAGAAGCCACAAGGCTGGGTCTGATAACGCTTCTAAAAGATCTAGTCCGGTTACTCAAGTCGATTAATTTGTCTTGATTTTCGATATCAGTAAGCACAGCATTCAAAGCCTATAAATGGATTGTAAGACTGTACAAGACCCGGAAGGAGCTAAATCGAGGGTCACCAAAGCTTTGTTTACGCCGCGACAAATGTACCCTATGGGTTATTCATACTCCGTTAAATCATCAGTGCCAACTCACTCTTGTAAACACGCATCCGTAATAATTTATATATACTTCGAGAGTCGGTGAAGAGTGTCAAGAAAAAAACGAGACGAAGCTCTGCTCGAGCGACCGGCTGTAAACAGCGAATAGATATCTCTTTCCCAAGTGTACCAATATTGGATTGGATAGCGCATGCGCAACATCGATCCCGATGTGTTTAAGGTCTATACCATAAATCTTCAGTTGACTAGGCATCAAACAAAATGCCGGTTCGTGAACAATGAACGAACGACAGGGTGGATGAGCTCAACGTGGATTTAGCCAAAGTGCGCCAAACCCTCACTGATGCTGAAAGTTTACACCGCCAGCGACGGACCTGTACAAAGGTGACAATAATACAGTATTCTATTGTTTTTCAATGTAAATATTTCCTGTACTTATGGTACTTTTGTGGTAAATTCGGTCTCGAGCTGAGCGATAAGGCTCCCGCGTCCGTTCGCAAGGCCATCGCCGCTGTCCTCTCTAAAGCCGAAGACGCCGGCAAGAAGCCCTGGCATCTGGCCTACCCTTGGACTGGTCGTCCTCTGTTCTACGACCCTGCCAAATTCCGTCACGTCTTTCGCGCCCATTGGCGGTTCTTGATGGCCAACCGTCGTGCGTTTTGGGAGTGGGCGTTCCACGCTCCCTTGAAGGCCGGTACGGCCCAGTTGAATCGTCAGAAACTAATGATGCGAGCCGTTCAAGCCCGCCTCGTCTTCACAGCACTTGCATTGAGACGTGGGGCCTTTACGACTCCCTGGAACGCCTCGACGAACACCCTGAGCTGTTTTGGCTATCTTGCTGTGGTCGAAGATTGCAGCGAGCAAGATATAGATATCTCTAAACTATAAGGCAAAATGCTATGGTACCGGCGATATTCTAGCTGAAAGTCAATAGTTACATTAGTAATATTTAATCCCACGTACTTAAAGATAACTTTATTACTGCTCCTGTATCTGGGAGCATGTTTCTCCTGCTTTTGGCCCAATGTGTACACACCAACCCAGCCGCTTGTCTTTTAGCGTGGTTTCTGCACCTCTTGAAGCGCGCGCCCTTTGGATTTAACGTATCGAGCCCTGTATGACCGTAAGTGACCTTCCTCCTGCTGCGAATTTTTTGACCAAAGAGACCTCTGCCTCGTCGATTTTCAGCGCAGCGACCATATCCCTGAAACTAAGACGGCTTCTTCCCGACGGTGGTCTTATCTGCAACCCCACAACTTTCCTCGAAATAGGGTTGGAGTTCCAGCAACAGACCAGTACGAGCAAGCCTTGCTTCCTGTGATGTGCTTTCAACATGATTGATTTGAAGCAATTCGAATCGTTGAATTAAAATAAAATCTACTCCGCAAATCACTGGTCACACGTTATTAAATCTCTGGTGGTTTGAGGCATGATTGGGTGTCATGGGATTTAATGGATTAACGAGATTCCCACTGTCCCTACTACTAAACCACCGGATGATAATGGGCCTAAGCGTCGATGTGTAACCAAAACAGCGTCGAAAGATGGAGCAAATAATTTCCTAGCACTGTGTCAGGGGAATCATGCGATCCAATGAGCCCGAATGGACCCAATTTACCGATGCGATCTCTCCACTGCATGGCTTGGCAAAAGCTGTCACGATTTATCAAAAGGAAAATATCTAGAAAGGAGGTTTTCTTCTGGAAAGGGTTTATGGTAAACCGCTATTGAAATTTCAATTTTTTTCCTCAATTGGCCGAATCCTCGATTTATACTCATTTGACGTCATTTTGTTAAATGAAATTATAACAAGAATCGACTGCTGTAATGCGAGTGGCTAAAATGCAAGCTATTACAAACAAAACGTCCGTTTGTGGGCAAATCGTCAGCCAAAAGGCGCGTGAGTTTCTTCTTTCCGGACGTGCGTGGCGTCTTGCAGAACTCTTGGGCGTCGCACTCTCGCTGTTGAACTTGCGCTTGAGTGGAGAGAGCTTCTTGGCGGCCTTCTTGGACCAAGAGCCCGTTGTCCTCAGGGGTACCACCGTCGGGAGGGCCACTACCGTGCCCTGCAGAGATGCCCTGTTGTCTCCGTCGATGACAGCGCGCACGAACTGGTCCAGGTACTGCAGACCCGAGGACAAGGGTTTGCTACTGAGGCGCTGATGCACGTCGGCCCAGAACTCCAACTGGATCTTCTTGGCGTCGTCTCCGGGAGTCCGTGCTCTTCCTGCTCCAGAGCGTCGTCGAGAAACTTGCGGACCTTCGTCCGCTCGGCCGAGGTGAAGCATGTCGGCATGGTGGCGCGCGGGGATCCTGCTGGAGGCTGTGGCGCCGGGGAAGAAGATCTTGAAGTGAGAAGCTTTAAAGGCTTGCTCTTAGCTTGATGGCTGCCAGAGGGGTATGCACCAGCGGCGTTCCTGGGAAGTGGCGTAAAGTTGGAACGGTTTGATGGGAAATGACCTGGAGATAACGGGTGTCAATTGGGGGTCCTAACGGCCGTCTTTTCAGAAGATAAAGATCTTCAATTACCGAATTGCAAACCTGATGGAAAGCTGGACGACGTGGCGGGAGACTTGGCTTCGCTGGGGGCTGCGGAGATTGCTGGGGAGTTGCAGCTGATTGGCAGCGCCGTAGCCGGAGTTGTCGTGTGGGTCGTGACGACGCCACTGCGAAATGTCTCATGGGCTTGCGTAGATGGACTGTTAGACAACGGGCGGACCCTGTATGTCTTCTGCTACACGTGTGGTGATCGGTATGTGGAGGCAGCGCGCAGCGCTCACGCTCTCGCTCTACCTCCGTTTGAGTGCGCGGGTGCTCTACTAACCTTGGCCTTTCTGGTGCCCATGGCCGTGTTACGGGACTACGAGGTGCGCCTTGGAATTGTGGGACGCTTGTGTTTAAAGTGGTGCGAGGCTTTTCATCACTTGTGGTGTCTGTTCCTGCCGGAGGCGACGCTGCAGTGCTGGACGACGCCTTGCAGATACGCACGAGCTACGAGGGAAGCAGCCGTGGCCGTCAAGGATAGAACGGGCGACTTTGTTGCGGCAGTTTACCTACTCGCTACGCTACTGCTGTCTGTCCTAATCTACGTACCTCGCTTGATCTACGGGTGTGCGGAGGGAGTGCTCCATGGATGGATGGGAATTGCGTTGGTTGCGGTAGTGGTGGACGTCTATTTAGAGTTTTCGACGTGGTGCTGCTATTGGAACGCATCACTGTTGATGATAGGCTGCTACAGTCACCTGCTGCACTTCTATTGGATTCCTCGCGCTGGCGTTGTTAGGGGGCCAAGCGAGAGGACTACGCTAGACTGGGAAGGACTGGCTGGACGTACATGACGCCGCGAAGAGAGAGAGGGCGCGAGCATCGAGCGCTTGCGTGAAGCCAAGAGAGCTGGAACGCCTCCGACCGCTGCGAATGCGAGCCCTGTCCTAGGTGGAACGCCTTCGAAGGGCGTCCCAAATGAGATCGCGGACGATACCGTGAAGACAGCGCCAGCAAAAAGGCTCGGCGAGGTCACGGTATACAGCTAGAGGGAGGTCTCGTAATTCTCTCGGACTGCATTCAGAAGGTCTGCTCGCTGCAGACGCACAGAGCTACATCCTACAAACCGATGGCCCCAAGGTCGACCACGGCGTTCCAAGTGTGAAGGGGAGCGTCTATTGGCGAACTAATATGGGACATTGGGCGGGAGCGCTACTTGCGATAATTTTGAAGAGAGGTAACGAGCTGCGTGCTCGAGTAGGAGCCTTCCCTAGAGTGTCAGTCGTGATTTTCCTTCTTTAAGAAGAGCTCAAGAATACAGCAAACAGCTTTTATATTTTACGTTAACGCTTCCTAATAAGTTCCTATGTCGGCCTGCAAGATACACGACCCCGACAAAGGAAGAAAACCGCAACATCTTGCTGGACAACTTGGCATGAGGTTGCCTGCAAACAGGGAGCTGGTAAATACAAAATTAACAAAGAAGAAAAACCGCAAAGTATACTTAGTTAATAGCGTTGAGGGAGTCTTCTATAAGTTTGCGAACCAACCTAGCTCCATCAATACACGGTTACTGTTCGCGAAAACGCGCCTGTTTGCTTACTCTTAGTTAATGTTTTTTTTTAGGAACAACCGTTAGACGGGTTCACCGTCAATCCTGCCTATACCTGCAAAACTATACACGTATGGACTGGTTTGCGTGAGCTATAACTCGCTCCAATGTGCTGTAAATGGAGGTTGCGTGTCCTAGCAACATTCATGCAACACTTATCACCAGGGCTTGGTAGTAACTCACGAGACTAGTAATCATAGTACTATTACTTTTACTGTAGTAGGCAGTAGTTTGACGAATTTTGCATCTACTACTACTACAGTAACCAGTAACCCATCTCACAGCTCCAAAGTACTTGATCTGACCCCGCGCTTGCACAGCGCGTAACATCCCACTTGAGACTTAGAAGGTATAATGCAAAGTGAGAATATAAATTAAGCGTTAATGGCAAGCTATCACGATATCGCCTATCCTTTCCGTTACCAGTAGCTAGGTTGGTCTGCTCTTTCTCGTGTCGCCTCGCCCATTCGCTCCTCGTGCTTCCTCTTAAGCGGCGTGTCGTCCCTCCTGCCACTTCAAGTAGCCTGCCCTCTCAATCTTGCGTCTTGTAGGTTACAAGTTGTAACGTGAGTGACCGTTGCATCCTTGAAGTGAGGTGAACATGCACCCAAGACAGACGATATGTAGCCATCTGCTCTGACCATCGGGCAGCCAAAACACTTTCCTCTCGATGATTAGTCCGCATCGGTGAACTGATTAAGCCAGAGCTCATCGACCATTTCCTTTTTTTACAACGCCCCGACCCAGATCCCGAACGCACGTGAGCCGCGAGCGTGCGCACAAACTCCGGTTCCTCAACGTGTTGATAGCAATAGCGTTTAAGCAACACAGGTACATCCGTATGCAATGAAGTATACGGCTCCCATGTAGTCTCCAGTCGGTCGAGTCCCAACCACTTCACGTGCACCTCCCATTTCTTCGACACTACATTTAGTCGGGTGCCCTAAAAAGATTCGAACATATGGCCACCTTATGTATGTAAAGCATACTGTAGCAAATCTTCAGTGGCATCGCGTTGTTGCTCAGCGTAAATCGCAACAGCGAGGTATGGTGCGTCGTGATGGTATAAGGCTCGTATAGATCCTGCACCTCGAAGATCCAATCACTTAGACAGTTGACGATCCTCTTTGGTTCTTGCCACTTGATGGCCAGCTTGTTGGGGAATTCGATGACATTGGCTGTCAACACGAAGTCGCCCTTGCTGAAATGCGCTCTCTGCACTTTTGCTGCACGTCGAGAACGGGCTTGACGACGACGCCTGTCACATGTTGCCGTTACCTCGCGGTGCATATCCGCCATAGCGCTTGCCACATCTCTAAAGTGCTGCTGCTGCAGGGTTCCCAACTCGTCGGCAGTGACTTTAATAACCCTTCCGGTGATAGTAAATACAGTCGACAGAGGTGTTACCGCAGGAAGGCATGTGAGCGCGGTCACAGGCGCACGGCCACCCTGTCGATCTGCCGGCTGATGGTTTAATGCCATTTGGACGACCCCAAGCACCGCTTCCCATCTTGCCGGCGACATCTTTCTTTCGCTGAGTATAGCCCTGAGAGACGTTAAAAGCAGACGGTTAACCACTTCTACTGTCTCGTTGGCCCAGGGACAGTAAGCCGTCACAAGTGGTGCTCTACGCCTAGGACTCTGGCCAGTGTTTCCATCACTGTATTTTTGAAGTGTGTGCCTTGATCTGACACCCACATAGTTACCACACCGAAACGCTGAAACCAGTACAGTAGACTCTGAGCGCACGTAACTGCATCTACTGATTCACACGAGATCAGCTCCACAAATCCACTGAAATCGTTCTTAATGACCAAGACGTATTTGCTCCGTGTCTCCTCGTCCTCTGGCATTGTAAGATAGTCGAAATGCACAACTTCGTTTGGTTTAGTCGCGTGGAGCGCTGGGCCAAACGGGCGTGGCTCTGTTCGTCCCATCGTGGACAAGCAGTGGATGCAATCTTTCACGAACACATTCACGTCTTCCGCCACCGATTCCCACCAACACCAATTTTTGATTGACTGTAGCGTAGCTTTCTGGCCACGATGACCACTTCCTCCAGCGTGCCCAACGACACAACCGCGTTGCACCAAATCCTTGGTCGTTTGTGGGATCCATACTTTATTCCCGAAAATAAAAAAAACATTCCCGCTCGGCACTTTACTGCACTCCTTCAGGGCACTTGGCATTCTGCAGGAGGCCGACTATCTCCTTCAAATCAGGCCAACGAAAATCCGCACTTGTCAACGGCGATACTGGAACAACGAGAGCCAGCGCATTCGCCCGAGACACTTGCTGTCGTTCACGAGTTATTGTCTTCCAGCGACTCAAAATGTCCGCCCACACATTCATTTCTCCAGTGATGTGCTCGATCACATATCGATATGCGGTCAAAGTCATGGCCCACCGTTGCAGTTTATCCGCTCGATACCGCTGCATGCCGGTATCGGTAGCGTACGGATCAAAGATGTACACCAGGTTTCTGTGATCCGTAAAAAGGTGGAATCCCTTGGGTCTAAGTAGCAAGTATTCCAGTCTTTTAACCGATTCCACGATAGCGTAGGCCTCTTTTTGGACAATTGACCACCGAGCCTGCGCATTGACGAAGCGTCCGCTAAGGAAAGCTAGAGGGCGGTGGTGTTGTTCCTCAATTGGCTTCGACAATTCTTCCTCAGGAAGCTGTGTACAGACAGTCTCCCAGAAGTCGAGAGAGGCTTCCGTATACAAACAGACAGCCATCTTTGAGTCTGGATGGGCTAAGGGCACCATAGCCAACAACGCCGATTTTATCTCTTCCACCACTTCAGCGTGTCCACTATCCCAGCCAATGTCATGATGAAGAATTCTTGGCAGCTTCTTTGCCTTTCGGCTCTGCACTTGCTTAGCCGCCGTATCCACGAGACTCATGAGTGGTTCAACCAATTCAGCGTACTTCGGGATCGATTGGCGCATCCAATTCACCGCGCATAGTAGCTTCTGTAATTCTGCCGCGGCAGACGATGTGCGTAAAGCACTGGCAGCTCGTGTGGCAGAAGCTGAGATGGCTGGCCTTGCTGGAGAAGACGCGCTGAGTCTCAGAGACTTGCTCAACAACTATTTGGATGTGTTCCGCCTGCCATTTGGAAGAGACCCTCCGGTTCATGTAGCACCGCTGCGGGTACGTGTACGTGAAGGGACACCACCGGTAAAATGTCGCTCTCGCAGATACCCCCCCCCCCGGAGCACATGCAGTATCTCGAACAACATGTTGCTGACTTACTAAATGCTGGGTTGGTGTATGTTAACAATAGCAACCGCTATGCGTCACCTCCGCGCATTGCACCGAAGGCCACGCCTGGCGAGTACCGAATGACGGTAGATACGAGGGCCACTAACGCAGTGATGAATCCGTATACCTGGCCCATGCCTCACTTAGAGGTTTCGCTAGGTTTGCTTGAGGGATTATGTGTATACTTTACACTGGACTGGTTTCGTGGTTACTGGCAGTTGCCACTCCACATTGATTCGCAAGAGCTATTTACGATCATGACGCACCGGGGCATGGTAACGCCGACACGCGTTCTCATGGGTGGCACTGACTCCGTGGGAGTACTGTCAGAGCGTAGAGGAAGAATTTTTCCGACCTCTCCTGTATCACTGCTTGCTAGCCTGGCTAGATGATATGTTAGGCTACGCAAAGACTACTGGTGAGCTCCTGGACATACTGGAAAAAGTGCTCAAGGCATGTGAGGAATTCGGTTTAAGCTCCATCCGGATAAGTGCAAGTTCTTTCTCAGGTCGGCCAAATGGTGTGGTAAGGCGGTAAGTGCTGAAGGCGTTTTGCACTGCCCTTACACATAGGATCGCAAGCTGGATCTACAACAGGCTGCTCACCGTGTGGGCCCATGCTTCACGTCGTCTTGCTCGCATGAATGCAGTGCAAGTTGTACGATCCGGAGCTCTCGTCGGCTTTATCGAGCTAGTTGAACAGAATTTGAATCAACTTAGACCAACGTTGTTCATTTAGAGGCTAGTACTGGTGCTCGTTAAAATTGACGTGATCTCGATTGCAAGAAGCCTACAATGCTATGCTTCACGCACTTTGCATTTTTCCTTGCACTACCAAACACCCTCCTGCACCAGAAGACTCCCCGTCCGACAGCACCATGAAGTGCGCCTTTTACGGGAGGTCTTTTGCGCGATGCGCACCGTCGATTCACACGAGAACAATGCCACAATCGTAGACGCATCACCGAATCTCGACTTGGTTCCCTGTGTTGATGACGAATCGGTCATTTGTGGGGCGCCGCTGGTTGATACTTCTGCGAGTGATGTGTCCACGGAGAGTCTTTACGCCGAAGCTGACGAAGTGCTGGATAAATGGCTCGAGCTCACGGTGCAGTGGGTCCATATGGCCGTACAGCAGTCAGAGGGGAGATTGACCGTAGAAGACTTGACTCAGCTCCTTCTTCTACGTCGCAACGGCAAAGTATGCTGGCGACTTCAAGCGCTGTGCAAGTACGTTGACGTCTGTCGTTGGTTCAGAGAGATAGGGACTTCTAAGTTCCCGTCAGTTGCGGCTCTTGCCCGCGTTTGGCTCGGACGCAGCCCATCGAACGCTTTTCAAGAGCGGGTCTTTTCTACTGGTGCCTTCGTCATGAGTTCACGTCGCACCAGCACAGACAACCTTCGAGCGGAGATGCAGGTGCTCATGAAGCACAATCGCACTGAACTTCGTCGTTTGGAGACTGCGAGCGAACGGGGCATCTTCGGTGACGTGGACGACATAGCGACTGTTTAGTTGGTCGACAGCCAGTAGTCCGATAGTACTATAGTACTTCTACTACAGTAGCTAGGAAGGATTGAACACGTTACTTGTATAACCAGTAGTTGGGATCTTTGTACTTGCACACTAATGTAAATAAAATTGGTTAGTGTGTCCAGCCAGCTAAAGCTGTCCTCCGAGTATTATACAGTCACACCTCGATAAATGACGCTCGATTGGCTCGGGAAAAAGTGTCTTTTCATTTATAAAATTGGTCAGATAGAGAAATGGCTACGTGTCCATGTTGCATCCAGTGAGTCCACTGTCGCTTACGCTTCACCACTTGCGTTCGCACCAGCTTCGTCAAAGATTGCAGCATGCTCTGTTGGTCTTTAGTGTCCCCTTCGCTCTGAAACAGGAACACCGAAGCTCCACGCAGTACGCAAGAGCTGTTGATGCGTGTACTGGTGTCTGTTCTTGGTTATCACTATCGTCTTCATCAAGTGAGTTGCTGCTGCAGTCAACGTCTATAGGCTCGTAAACTTCGTCATCTGGATCAATGTCTAGATAGTCGTCAACGTTCTCATAAACATCAATTTCCAGTCAGCATCGGGCATTGTCGATGAGCAGCGATTTTGACCAGCCACCTTCAAGTTGAAATTGTATTAATACCCACTCGGAAATATTCGGGCTGCCATCCATGTTCTTTTTTGCTATTGTAGAATTGAACAGCCTTGCCTTTATAATAGAGCACGAACACTCCCACCAAATAAACAACGGGGGTTTCTGTTGATAAAAGAAACACTAAAAATGAGATGAACTGGTGTACTGTCACCTGTCCAGATAAAGAGTTTTACCTCCGACCTTGACTGTCATTTAGCGAATAGAGAGGGTTCTAGTCAGTAGAGAGTCTGTTTAGTGAACCTCATATAGTCTCGTGTGCTGAGAGACTGTATTCAAGTAAAGAGGACGAGGTCACTTTAGAGGTTCAAATAAGGAGGTGTGACTGTACATGTACCGATTTTAAAATAAATCTGAGTTCATTCATTGTACCCCTAATAAAGGGTGTTAATAAGACGTGATTCGTAATCAACTCAACTTCTGAAGCCACTGGAGCTCACCAGAGCTGCTCACCACTGTTCGAAGCAATGGCGGACACTGACGACCTAATGCAGGAGCTCTGTGGCGTGAGCGTGTCTGAGATCGACGATACGCAGAATGCTGCCCAAGAAATGCTGGAGCAGCGTCTGCTGGGGATCGAGCGTGCAGTACTGGAGAGCGATACCAAAACCGTGATCGAGGCACAGCAGGCTCTCAAGGATGAAGACGAGATGGCTCCAGTGTTGGCAATGGCGAAACTCATCTGCGAGGGCGAGTACGCAGACGCAATTCGCTTGCAACAGGCACAAGATCTCCTGCATACCGTGGTCCAACTGAGGAGTGAAGAGCAGGACAACGAGGACGAGGACACTCACATTTGCGGTAGTGTCGCTTCGGCACTTCAGAGCTACATGCTGGACCAGTGTGACAGCGCTGAGAGCCGCCTCGTTACCGCCTACGAGATCATGTTTGTTGGTATTGCCTTCTTCGACATGTACGTGCAGGCCAACTACACAGGACCGGCGTTTGAAGCAGAAACGTTGTGTGACGTGCTCGACCTGGCTACTCGCCTTGTGTCTTCCTCAACTAAAAGCAATGATAAGAAGTCACACAACGATGCGCTTGTGGCCTTGCTGGTAGACGGCGAGAGTCCGTTCTCCATCTGCGAGTACCCGCAGTTCCTGCTCATCGGTCGCTGTTTGCTGGACTTTGTGGGCAACCACGCATACAACGACTGGTCCGTTGCTGCCAACGAGGTTGTGAGTGGTCAAAACGACAACGAAGTGTCGGACGATGTTGTGGAAGGACCTGCCAAACGCCAAGTTACTGGCGGTGCTGCTATCCGTGCGCTTGGCGAAATGCTCGAGGAGATTAAGTCAGCCACGTGGTGGAACGCTCGTGCTGCCGTGGCGCACGAACGTCTGCTCCTCGCTAAGCAGCCATCGAACACACTGTGGTTTGAAGCTCGCCGTGGATACATCCAGACACTGAAAACATCCGAACTCTTTGCCTTTGAGAAGGATACTCAGTACCTACTCGCTCGCGCGTACGTGGAGTGGGGCCTAGCTCAACACTACTTCGACAAGAACAAACACGGCAAAGCTACGTTCGCCCGTGCAAAGGAAATCTCTGGTGTTAGTGTGCAACTCAGCGGATCCATGGGTAAACGCACTAAGTTCCAGCAGAAGAGTGTGGCTCAGATGGTGTTGCTCGCAGCGTCGAAGAAAGAGCCTGTGACTGAGGAAGAAGACGCCTCCATTTACGCCACTGCTGTGGCCGAATCGACTCACGTGGACTTTGGCGGCAAGCAAGTGACGATAGAAGAAGACAATGCTGCTGCCCTGCCTGCCGACGGCCTTACGGCTGAAGAGGAGCACATCCAAAGGCTTGTACAAGAGGGTGAAGCTTCGTACCGCAACGTGAATTTGGATCAAGTGGACCAAGATAATTATCTTCTGGAAAGTGTTGCATTTGAGGACCGTAAGCTCACGCAGCAGGGCAATCTGCAGATCGTTGACCAGATCGTGCTGCTGGGACTGTGTCTGGACGTCAAGAACAGCAACGCAAACGATGGTCTGACCCGCGAGGAAATGATGCCCTACGTCACGCGTGTACTTGAAAACCCTAACAATTGGATGGTATACTCTACGGCGCTACTGGAGCGAGCGTGGCTTGAGTGCGAAAGCTCCAAGCGCCGTGAACGCGCTGTCTTGCAGATGCAGGCACTGGTAGACCAGCACACTACGCGCCTCACGATCACGCAGAACACGCTTCAGTCTATCGCTGACTCCGCGCCAGCTCGTGAACGTATGCAGTTTGTGTATTCGTTGGCCTTCCCGCCACGGTATGCACTCAAGCGCGATCTGGCCGAGCGTTATTTCAAGCTTGGTGTTCTAGGTAGTGCTGTCGAAATCTGCGAAGAGCTGGAGATGTGGGATGATGTCGTAAAGTGCTACCAGATCCTAGACAAGCCCATGCGTGCAGAGAAGCTAGTGCGTGAACGTCTGGAGATTGCTCCTACGCCGTTCATGTGGGTGACGCTCGGAGATCTAACCCAAGAACCTTCACACTATGAGACGTCCTGGGCACTCTCGAAGCAGCGATTCGCTCGCGCCAAGCGTTCACTTGGACGTTACTACTTCGAGAAGGGAGACTATAAAGCTGCTATTTCTCATTACGAGGATGCTGTGCGTGTGGGTCCCATGCACACTGGCGCTTGGTTCACTCTAGGTGCGATCGCGATGCGCGTAAACCGCTGGGCGCTTTCTATGCGTGCATTCACGCGCGTTGTGCAGCTTGAACCGGACAACGGTGAGGCCTGGGGCAACTTAGGCTCTATCCACTTGCACAATCAGCGTTACGCTGAGGCCTTTGCGGTACTGGAAGAAGCCTTAAAGCAAAAGCGTCACATGTGGCAGATGTGGGAGAACTACGCTCTGTGCGCGATGGAGACCAAGCGCTACGGCGAAGCCATGTACGCTATGCACCAGCTCCTGGACATGCGCGCTAAGCACAAGCGCCCTGTGGACAGCGAGATGCTGGCGTGGCTTGTGGAGGCGATTGTGTATCCCGAGTCACTAAAGAAGTTGCAGCAGGAGGCGGATGCTGAAGCTGGAGTCGTTCAAAAAGCTTCCTCTGACGATGAGGAGGACGACGTTGACCCAATCAGTGACGATGATGACTTGGCGGAGCTCGATGAGGCAGCGACAGCCACCGACGCGACTCCCCCGAGATCCGATTCGCACTACAAGAAGCAATTGGCGATGCTCTTCGGTCGTGTGACGTCCATCGTGACGAACGACGCCAAGATTTGGCAGGTGTACGCGCACTTTAATGACGGCGTGGAGGGTCGTGCCGACAAAGCTCGTGACTGTCGACTGAAGCAGTGCCGTGCGCTGCAAGTTGCGGGCTGGGAGCGTGAGCAGAAGAAGGTGGAGGATCTGTGTGAGGCTGCCTCGCATCTAGCCGAGGACTATTTGGCGGAAGGCACCAAGAAGGCGCTATACTCGTGCCATTTGTACATCCGCGGCGTGCTTAAGAAGGCGCAGGTAGATTTTGCTGAGCTAGAAGCTGTGAAGACACTCGCCGCCGCGTTGGACGAGGTCAACGCGCGGGAAGCGCAGCTCTAGAGACAAGGAAACGGTTAGATAGATGTCCACATTTAAGGGACACCACTTGACGTGTTGCAAATGTAGCCATTCGAAGTTAAGTCATTTTCATCCAATGATTGATCGTCCTCAGCATTTTTCGTCCAATAGTTTTCGAATTAGGTTTGAAATCGACGCTCTCAATGGGGATGGGGATGTGCGTCTTCACTTACAAATTTCAAGTCACGCGTTGCGCGGGTGATTTTGGCGCCCATGATTCAGTCGCCAATCAACCGCTTCGGTCTCAGCTAATACAAAACTGTGTGGATAATGCCTCCGAAGCAGGTTGGGCGGCGGAGCCCAGCCAAGAAGCGTAAGCTTGAGGCCGTCAGCCCCAATGGCAAACTCAAGAAGGTTAAGCGTGGACCTTCTCGACCATCCAAGAAGAATCCCAATGATGCCTTGACCAATGAGCCTGAGCCAGAAGCGGAGCCGCAAGTCCCGATGGACCCAGAAACAACGATCTTCCTGCAGCTCCTAGAGGACGATGCGCGCTGCCTTCCACCACCGCTACCGCCTCTCCCTAAGCGCCGTGGATCAGCCAAATCTCCTCCCGAAAAATGCGTCGTGGAATTCCAATTACCCTTCAAAGAAGCGGAGATAAAGAGTCTCGAGGAGCGTCAATGGGTGCGACGCCCGCCGCCATTCGGTAAGATCAGTCGCTGCGTCTACGTGTCCACAAAGATGCCCATTGCCGACTTCCCCGTACATAAATGCACGTGCTATGAGGAGACCCACAAGTCCATGACGAAACGCACGACCATGATGGCCAGTGCCAAGGCTCAAAAGGAGCTTCCAGACAAAGAACAGGACATGCAGAAACACCATGAAATGGAGAGGATCGTGTACTGTGGAGAAGGATGCTACAACCGCATGCTGTTCATTAGTTGCTCGGATGAAACGTGCTCCGCTCCGGACCCGAGTTTGTGTAGCAATCGCGCTATTAAGAGACGGGAACTCAAATCCATGAGAGTGGAACACATTCCCGGTCCCGGATTTGGACTCATTGCCAACGAGGACATCAATGCGGGAGAATTTGTAATTGAATACGTCGGTGAAGTCATCGATGACAAGGAATGCGAACGCAGGATGATCAAATACAGGGACAACGGCGAGGTGGGTGACTCTCACGCTTCGGTATTGATTTTGTATACTAATGAAGTTTACTTTGTCATTACTAGGTCAACTTCTACATGATGGAGCTTGAGAAAAACATTGTCATCGACGCAAAGTACCGCAGTAACGACTCGCGCTTCATAAACCACAGCTGCGACCCCAACAGCGTAACCCAGAAATGGTACGTTGACGTATATAAGATTGAAACTAAAGCGTGGCGACTGACCTTCTGATGTATGCGTAGGAATGTGGACGGGATGCAGCGCATTGGAATATTCGCACGCCGCAACATTGCCCCCAATGAGGAGATCACAATCGACTATAACTTCTCACATTTCGGCGAGGCTGCCGACTGCAGATGTGGCTCCACTGCATGTACAGGAAAGATTGGGCTCAAGCGGTCGAAAATGGCTTCGTTCGATCCTCGTGTGGTAGGCACCGCCAAGGCAAAGAAACAGGTGTCAGTGGATGAGGAGCCGCCTGAGATTAAACGTCCTGTTCACTTGACGTCGCTGGCGCTGCTGAAAAGTTCGCAGATGCACGACAGCTGGCTGGAATATTACGGGTTCAAGAAGCGTCGACTGTTCCTCAGCCACCGATCTCGACGTCCCAACAAGGAAGAGGTCGACGGAAATGTACATATCGGCGAGGCACGTCGAATTCCGCCAGCAAGTAGTCCAGCCTCGGTGTGCTCTACAACGACCGAAGAGGACGTATCACTCACACCGCCACAAGCAAATCACAGTAAACCCGACGAAAACAAAGCACGAAGAAGCAATTGGTACGAGAAGGTGATAGCAGGGGAACACCTGGCCGAGATGAGGGCTCTTCACAGCTACATTTGCGGTGGTATATCCGACTGGACGGTACACCTCCCTACAGCTTTCACAACAGAAGTCACATCGTCGTCACCGATTAAGAGGGGGCCAGGTCGCCCGCCAAAGAAGCGCGGTCGTCCTAAAAAGGAGGCGTCTCTGCTAAATCGGACTACTAAGCTCATTGACACACGACTAGGACTCTCTCAAGCACGAGCACGCTGCATTGATGAACTTGCATCGTTTGCCAAGGGCGAGTCTAAATGGAACAAACGCGTTCCTTCCTCCAGCTCTATCGACCCAGACCGCATTCACCGCCTGATTGACAGTGTCATGGGCAAGCAGATCTTCGTTAACACTGATCAGGTAAGTCGTTATTCTGGATATTGGTAGCTGTTGCGGACTGGTCTCATTAACTCGTGTGTTTTACTTGCAGAACGACTTGAATGAAGATGCTTGCTTCCGCTGTGGCCTAGCAGGCGAGCTAATTTGCTGCGATGGATGCCCAGCCGCTTTCCATCTCAACTGTACAAACCTCGCTATGGTTCCTCCTGATGGGATCCCATGGTTCTGCTCGGAATGTACCAACCCAAAGCATCATCAGAAGACTTCGGAGACTTTACATACTGCGGTTATCGCTGTGGGTGGCATAAGAAGCAGCGGCCGTACCACACCAACCGACTATTCTACCCGCCACCTGCGCACACACGCAGCTCACCAGATTCCGAGCTTCAAGAAGATTTTCTATGCTCCTGCACCCCACACCAAGCGCCGCTATAAGAAGCGGCATAAAGCCACCGATAGATCCTATCGCGAACTGGAGCACATGCCACTCCCCGTGTGGAACGAGAGCGATGAGAGTGAAGCCGAGCAGTAAAAATACGGCAAGAAAATCAGCCGAGAACACGGCAATGCTCTGCTTCAAGGTGACCCATTTGGTGCCAGAATTGTTGATACATGCACAGAACATGTCGACATTGTAGCTTTGTCTTAAAAACAATTAGTCTTCCAGTCAAGACACCTAGAAATTGATGAAAAATAAAACGATTGTTTGTTGAAAGGGATAAGCCACACCATGCCGTGCATCTGTCTATTGGTTGTAGAGTTTAGCCGGAACGGGGCCTTCCACGCGGTCCTTCAGGAACCCCTCACTGTCTTCCTTCGCTCGCTGCATCGCAATAACGACAGTTAGTGGTATTTTATGAATAGTGCACAGTAGTTCACTAATGGAATGTACATGTAGAGTGTACACACCTTGATGGCGGTGACAAGAGCGGCGTAGGGTCCCGTTGACTTAAGATCCGGCATGGGCTTGCCGCCATCCATCTTTCCTGAGTACGAGTGGTTAAGCTGCTCCTCTCCGACTGGCAGCGCATATTCGTTGGAGACATCAGCGGCACTCGGGAAGCTTTCGAACGAGTGCACCACTTCGCCATGGAACTTGTACGTCGCCCTCATGCCACTCATGTTGCCTCGTGAAGTTACGCTTCCAGATAGGTTTACAAATGTATCATTTATGAGAAACCGGCTTTTGTAAGTTAATAATTGAATTGTTTTGCTGGACAACTTGAAATTGCAACAATGAACGCGCTGCTCGGCGAGCTGCGCATGGTGAAGGTGCTGCACCAGCAGTCGGGCGTGTGTCTGTTCACGCACCAGTGGAAATGGAACCCACAGGCCCACGCGGAGGGTGTAGACGCACTGGTCATGTCCTTCACACAGTTCGCGCGCGAGATCGACGGAGGAGGTGGGTTTTTGAAAACATGTTTGCAAGCGGTTCTAACAGTAATCATAGAAGTGGTGCAGGTGCACTTCGACCCGAGCAGAACGGACAAGAAGGACCGATCCGGCAGCAGCCCAATGCCCGTAGGCAACTCACAAATTTTATTTAACTGGTTTTGCGGCTTACCAACAATTTCTTCCCGTTGTGCAGGCTTCTTCTGGTGGTCTTGTGATGATCTCACTCCAGAATGAGACCGTCCAAGCAGTTTTATTTCATGATCGAACATCCGATGCAGCGTGCGCCGCTCTCAAGGAGTTTCTACAGCGAATTCTTGAGCGGTTTTCAGAGGTATTTGAACACGAGCTGGATCAATTGCAGCCGCAATTGCAAGCGAGCGCAACACCCACCGCCGAAGAGGTTCGTCATGTGTCAAAACGCCCATACCGCTGATTCTGATCTGCCTGTCTTTTGGTATTATTTGCAGCGTGAAGTTGTCGAGGCTCCATTTCGGAGATTTGAGGCCGAGCTTGACATCCAATTGCTGCCACAATCTAATGGCGACTTCGGTTTACAATGAGGTCGCAATGTATCAAGTATTTGTTTTCCTTTCACAGAATACATTTCCTAGCCGTGTCATCGCAAGCGTTGGCTACATTACCGCCGTTTTACTGTGTGCACCCACGTGATGGCTATCAATTCCCAGATTTTAGAGTAAATAAGATATATCGTTGTCGCTCTTGGGGCAGTACCTAGCTGCTAGTCCAATACACTCTTCCTGTGTCGCTCACCGGTTTCAACGGGTTTGTCCCCTGTTGTGAAGCCCCATAGCTCGACTTGGATGCACGAGAACTCTTGCGAGGTGGTTAATGGAGGCGAATTGAACGTCTCACATGCGCCACTTGTCCCTCTAGATAAATCGCTATCCTGATAGACCGAAGAGCAAAAAATTGAGCCATCATAAGAAAAAATACACATGTGAAGATGTTTCACTCACCAGGAACAACCCAAAGTTGCCACCGCCACCCATAATCAACGACTCATCCGAGCACAGCATGAAATAACTGTTCTTGCGGCTCCATTGGTACTTGACAAACCCACCAGCAGTGCTTGGGTTGGCGAAGGAAAACAAGAACGACTCACCAGTTCCATAATAGTGGAAGGCATGATGCCATTCGTCCGAGGCAAAACCACCGAAAACATTTCCCCCCGCGTCCTTGACCACTAGCAATGTCGGGCTCTGTTTCTTCGCTAGTATCAGCAATGTCTCCAACGAGGATCCATTTGCCTCCACGCTGTAAATTCGATACCATCGGCACAATTGGCTTGTGATCGGCAAAGCGTGGTCAATATACGCAAGATGTTCAATCTCCAGAATGCTTGATGAATCCATCAGCTTCGACTTGTAGTCGTCTGGATTATAATCGAACGAGGGTTTCTTCTTGGAGTAGCGCAATGGGGGTGACAGTAGCGATTGATCCGTCAGGGCTGCAACCCGGAACGCTTCATCTTCCACCAGCTCTGCTTGCATCTCCAGAACCTCTTCGCCTTCATCCAGGCGGCGTGTTCTTATCTCTTCCCATTCCACGCGCAGGTCGCTCACGGTGACTGGAGCTTTCTTCAATAACTCATTTATGATTCCCTCCGTTTCAGTAATAACGCGAGTGAAAGATGCCGCCTTTGGATCCAGCTCACTCCAGAGCTGATCGTACACCTGGAACATGAACATGAAGAGCTTGCTGAAGTACATGTCTTCGTCAAACAGCTCCCAGAACGGCTCCAACGACATCGCAACAATGTCGATCTCAGGGTGTTTCGGGCTCAAACTGTAGGCACAAGAAGAGAACATCAGCCGCAGCATGTATACGGATGACAAACACAACCTACGATAGCTTCAAAAGCTTCACTAGTGACTCGCAAATGGATGACGCCACCAGTCCTGCGTCGTAAGACGGCAACTCAGACGGCAGTGCTCGCATCTTCAGCAGCGGTAGTGCACCTGGGTCATTTTTCAACCAGTACAAAACAGCTCGCAGCAGCAGCACTCCACCCTTCTCAAAATTCCCCAAGATCGCTGGCCTGTTGAAGCCAAACTGTTCCCAGATGCTCACGAGTTCCTGCTCTGTTGTTTCACTGGTTGTCGGTGAAGATCCCCCACTGCTGGTAACACTAGTCGGTGGCGTCGCAACTGTCGGCGTGCGCAGGTCTAGCTCCAAGTTGACGGCAGCGTTAGATTGGGATTCAGTCTCCAAATCTGTTGTAGTTTCTGATTTTAAGCTGTCTGCAACTTGTGCAGTTACCGATTTGTTTGTTGATGAGGAAACATCGCCTCCTTCTAAGTGATTGCGGAATAATTGAGTAATCTCGTTCACTTGCTGCCTATCCGACAAAAAGTTCATCTGCGGCTGGAGCTTCATCTGATGCGACACCATGCGAAGAGCTTCTTTCTTAGCTTCCAAGCGCTCGAGCGCATCGACAACCTGCACACGTACACCATGAAAAATGGTCGCGTAGTGCTCGATCATCCGCTCCACTACTTGGGCTCCAACTGCTGCATACCTTACGTCTTGATACTGAGAATGCGATCTGGCACGCGTGCGTTCAGACGACAAGCCAGAGTCTTTTTTGAATGCAATTACTGGAGCTAGAATAGTGGACGCTGTGAAAACATCAACGCCATTTTGTTCACAATGCTCCGGCTGCTGCAAGAAATTCATCAGGTTGATAACCCGCTTCAATACAATCTGGCAATGCACTGGCAGATCGTTCACCAAGCACGTAATGTTCCGCACGCTTGCGTCTTCATCGCGTAATTGCCCGGCCGCTACGAACGCATCATATTTGTCATCGGTCACTATTGAGTCTGGCAGGTTTTTCAGGAAATCTAAGAGCAATGCTCCTGCACATTGCGGATCCAGATCTTTCGGTACTGAGCCCTCAGTCTCCACAATTTCACGAAGCTGATTCAAGCGGATGCTCAACACCGTCGTACGAAACAATCGCGGAGTATCCGGGTTATCTCTCAAGATGGCGATGCAATCGTCCACAATGTTTGGGAGTGCCAGGAGTGGATCAATCAGAGCATAGCGACTGTGGTACGGATTCTTCGAGAGGGAGGCCAGACTGACCCCAAACACGTATTGCCACGGCTTTATCCCTTTGAGGCGATGTGGGAATAAAGCCGATGGTAACTGGATAATTCCGTTCTCGTCGTCCTCCGCGACAGTCTCAGCTTCTTGCACTTCCAGGTCTTTTACGTCTTCAAGCTCGACTAACACTGATTCGGCATCTGAGGGCGGTAGGAATGACCCTGCTCTGGAAGGTGATACCCCCAGTGCAGCAGCGATATCTGCATCAGTAATTGTAGATACCATTTCTGCGCTGTTGCTCTCAGTAGGCTCTGGCTCCGCTGATTCCGCTTGCTCGGGTACGTAAAATGGCTCACCATTGACTTCAATGGCGAAATGCACCTCTCGGAGAGCAATGATCAGCTCAAGAAACAGACCCAGTCCTTCAGAGCAGCGAACGAGCGACCACTCTTCATAATTATTGCGGATCAAGTGCTCACAAGCCATGGAAAAAATCATCTAAAACGTCCAAAAGCCGTCAAAATTAGTTGAAAAACTGCTTGCAATATAATCACAACACGCCTACCATTATACTGGACTCAATAGTGTGATTGTTCAGCGCAATCTTCAACCAGCAACGTGCTTTTCCTACATCAGTCTATCAGAACCACCACGACGTTAATACCCAATGCACTTAAACTGTCAACATCGTCTCAAAAAGAACCAAACAAACCTCCGACAGGAATGCTGCAGACAGCACACTCTGCACTAGCGTTGGCTCATCCACAATGAGTGTACTGGCGTACAGAACGTGCCACCAACACGGCTGCTCCTCGTCATGGCGGGGCTTGAGACCCAACACCAAGCACTCTTCCAGTGCCACACCTAACGAAACCAAACAAAACGTCAGCGTGATTTCTTCTCTACTAAAAGTAACCACGACAACAACATACAGAGCTCGCCAACACAAGAGTCGCGCTCTGTTAGCGGCTGACGTTGCTCTCGATGCAGCGACGCCACCGGTAGCCCCTCCTGCTGCCCCGCAGTCGGTTGTTGGTCAGCTGTATCGCTCAAGTCCGCCATGTTTTCTTTGCGTAACACCGCCAAAGTGGCGTTCTTAAGTCGTGTCTGTAGTTCAACGACACTTTTTTTAGATTGTTTATCTCTTCAACTGCAACAGCTCCAGTTCGCGTACCAGTGCGTCGTATCGTTGCTGGACAAAGGCATCGCTAGCGCCGCCTTTGTCCTCATGCCGCGTGGCCAGCCAATGCGAGATCTTGCTCAGCATCTCGACGTGTCTGCTGTCCTTGAACAGCTCCAGAATGATGAGCTTCTCGTCTAAGTTTTGCGCCTATAAATACTTTCGGACAGTTTTCATTGTCTGTAACTGGTCGAAAATTGACAATTAGGCCAGAGACCAAAAATTTGGCAAATTTAGGCAGGGAAATGGTGCGGGACTTGGCGTCGCCGTCGCCGATGCGGGCGCGCTCGCTGCATACCGCAATGGAAGAGGCCTCGTCCCCGCGCGTCAAGAAGACGTTGCGTTTTATGAGCAGCGACGATGACGGCGAAAATGATCAGGAAATAGAGCAGGAGAACCGCACCCATAACGATAACAGTGATGCTACCAGTCCAAACAACACGAAAGCGGCGGCGGTCGGGGGAACCTTTCGCTACCGTACACGGCGTATGGAGCGACTGGATGTGTACAGCAGGCAGGACCCACCGTACCGTCGGCGAGAATTGCTATCACCCAACAGGATACAGCAACAACGACGATCCAGCTCGGAGCAAAGCACACCAACGCACAGGAGACCGGGGCTTGCTGCACGGTACGTTGCTGTAAAGGATACACTGGAGCAAGTTGACAGTGTCTGATTTGTTATATGGCTGGGAGCAGATGCAGTAGATCAGTGTCGCCGCCATGTGCGAGTCCAGTGACGTTGCTGAGTCACAACCTTGGAACGTCCTTGTCTATGAAGAGTCCTGTGCAAATTCGGCGACGCTCACAAAGGAAGAACGTAGTTCTGAAGAAGCTCAGCGTTGAAGATTGCCCGGTGAGTTTATATGGTAGAATATTGTGGTTGGTGAGAGGTTTAAATTGTTTATTCATTGTCGAACAGAACCACTTTGTCACTTCGTTTGAAAGCTTGCAGACCATCCGCTGGCTTGGAGCAGGCGTATCGGCGGAAGTGTTTAAGGTATGGGTGAGATTTCCTTTTGGGTTCTTTGTGAATATGGACTCACTCTTTATGCTGCTGTAACGGCGAACAGGTCCGAGATCCAAAGAATGGAGCGCTATTCGCCATCAAGAAGTCAAAGCAAGAGCTGCGAAATGATCGAGAACGGTGCGGATTTTGGCACGGGCGATATTTGACAGTCATCTTCTGACCGTCTTTCTACCTTATGAACAGTGACCTACTGGTGCAAGAAATCGCCATCCTTGAGAAACTGACCTCATCACGACGTAACTTCGACAACATCGTGCGGTACTATCAAGCTTGGCAGGAGAATGGTGCGTACATATTTTTTTTATCAGATCGTAATTGCGATTTGTATGCTGACTTAAGGGTGTGTAAATGCAGGATTCTTCTTTTTGCAAATGGAGCTGTGTGAGGGTGGCACATTGCAAGAGTTTATTACGACCAGGAATCGAGAGATTCTTCCTGAGAGCTACTTATGGAGTATCTTACGGGATGTCGCAAGCGGACTCAAAATCCTCGCTGAGCACGGCCTTGTCCATCTGGATATCAAGTCTGACAACATATTTATCACGGGGGACGGACGTCTAAAGATTGGGGACTTTGGAATGGCGGGGAAAGTGATAACATCAACAAAAAAGTCGAGGAAAATAAGCGAACGTGAAGGGGACGCGAAGTACATGGCGAAGGAGCTGCTGTCCAGCGCTTCTCGACTACCTTCAGCGGATATCTTTTGCCTCGGTACGCCGAACTTTATGTGAGTAGTTTCCTTGAGTGGCGACGGCACTTATGGTTGGCTTGTGGGTATTGTAGGTATCATGATGCTGGAAATTGCGACAGGCATTGTCTTGCCTGAAGCTGGAAATAAGTGGCATGACCTACGAAGTGGAGATTTGCCTTCTTTTTCTCCAGAGTATTCGAAGGATATCAGTGACATGATTCGACAGGTACGAAGATAATTGCTCTGGTGCTCATTGCGAATGTGGACTGAAACTAACTGGGGATCACTTGTAAACGTAAAGATGATGCATCCGGATCCACTCAGGAGACCCAGTGCAGCTGACATCTTGAAACACTCTCACGTACAGACTGCCACTGAGCCAGTCACGCTCATCCAGGAGGTATGTCCATGTATTTTTTCGCGCTCGTCTTTTAAGACAAGCATTCCAACACCATTTTTCCTCTTTACAGCACGCTCTAAAGCAAAAACTGATAATGCCTACAAGAACGCGAAGTAACACGAGTCGATCGACAAGAATCGGTTTGCAGACTCCTCGCAAGTCGCGCCTTTCGATGCCGTGAGCGCTTACATGCTTTAAATTACGAGTGTAGTCAACTTTGTTGGGGCAGAATGGGAGAATGAGAGCAGTAGCTACTAGTACGATATTAAAAATACTACTGTAGTAAGATAACCCTTTTGATGTCGCAGGCTGTTAACTGCAAGACGGGTGTCAGACGGAGTCACGGACAGATAGAGCTACTCGGGTACTGTTGTCACAACAGTGTTGTGTAAATGTCAACACTATTGTGTAAATGTAGTGATGCTGAAAACGCAGAGTTTGTCTTGAAAGTCAGTCTTAAGAGCTATTGTACTCCGCATAATTCGTGACACCGGTTATTTTAACCGGTTAGATTAACAGTTGAATGAAGCCTGTAGGTAACGTATACATGCATAAAGACCCGCAATGGATGGCTCAGAGCCTCCTTGATCGACGACACCCTCTTTTATATTTCTATCTGGCGTTCATTTTGCAAAAATGCAAGCCAAACACCACGAGTACACCAGTGCTGAAAAAAATGATGGTGAGGAGCTACGGATTCTTCGCCAAACAGAAAGGAGAAGGCGTATTCGACGGAAAGCGCATGAGAGAACTTGTTGCTGAGTGCCTTGGCGTCTCACCTGAGACTGTAGCGCGCGTAATGACGCACTACAACGCCCGCCATGAGACACACTTTGAGGTAAACCAACCGCTTATATATATAACAGTTATATGTCAATCACCCCTAACATTTAATATAATTCTGTGTTGACCTTACTGCAGCCTATCCCGAACAACAGAGGTCGTCCTCGTTCGTATGACCTAAATGAAATCGCTCTATCAATTCGGAACTTTGTTGTTGAGCAAAACCTTGCTGGCCAGCCTATTACGGCGCAGCATATTTGTGAGGAGATTGCGGACGTATGTGGCACTACTCTAAAGGTAGACACAATGACGCGTCCTCCATGAACTCGGATTTCACCATTTAAGAGGAGAAAAGCACCACATTTACGCTAAAGCGCCAGGTAACGTTACCTTTCGACGTACTTAATTGGAGAAAAAGGTCGCGAATCGCGTCGCCGTGCGTGGACAAATGCGCGGCAAACAGCGAAGCGTCCGTCTAGGTGTGAACAGGCCTGAAGTCTACCTAGACGAGCCTTACTGTAATGTCAACCATGTCACGGGTAAGACGTGGTTGACAGCAGATAAGATTCGCTATGGTAAGACCGGACGAGGAGCACGGTAAATTGTTTTTTTCTCAAGTTTTTCTCTGTCCTAATTTTATCTAATAGTTTTTTACAAAAATATTTTTACTTTTAGGGCTTGCATTATTGCTGCAGGTGTTATCAAAACCGAAGGCGCAGTGATAAGCGGAGGGCTCGTCGAGGGCTCTATCGAAGGATGAGATTCATCTCGCAAACGCAAGAAAAATGAGGAGAACGACGATTATCATGGGAACTTTGATGCTGTCCAATTTGAGCGCTGGTTCGAGAATCTTTGCAAGACCCTACAGCAGTATGGAGGCTGTAACATCTATTTAGATGGCGCGTCGTACCACAAGCGCCAAATCAACCCCAGCCCACACAAATCTGGATGACTGAAGGCCGACATTCAAGAATGGCTACGGAAAAACGGTATTTATTTGTCTCATTTTACTTCTTTTTTTCTAACATTGAATTTTGTGTGTAGCTGGAATGGGTATCAATCCAAAAGCGTTTATTCGTATAGTGTTGGAGCTGGTCGAGTACTTCCGACCGCCAAAACGATACCAAGTGACGGAAATTGCCACCAGATACGACCATCTTGTCTTCTTTACTCCCCCATACCACCCAACACTACAGCCCATCGAGCTGATATGGGGCATGTCAAGTGCCGCATCGCTCGGGCTCCCCCGAAAAACGGAGCTGATGTCGTCAAGAAGGTTCTCCATGGGCTGCGTGACTGCGATGACGAGTGGCTGAAGGTTTATCACCATGTGCAAAAGAAAGAGGACGCGTATACCACGACTGAATAAGATTTAACACCTTCATAAATGAATACTTTTCAATTGAGATCCCTGCTTGATGTTAATTTGTTTCATTGCGATTTGACGTGACGATTGACAGCTCCACCGCGTCTTTCTCCTGAAAACCACATGTTTTCCATTATTAACCAATAACAGATATCTAATAATACATAGCGAGGACAGATCTGGTCACGAGCTTTTCGTGGCTCCAGAATACTTCTGTTTGGCGGTTTATAGCGTCAAAACGACTGCGAATTAGCTATATCTGACCTCATTTTCGGACTCAGCGGGCGTAAAAACCCTATATATCTAACTATCGATATAGGTTTTCCTTAAGTAAAATCTTTATATTGCGTGCTAAAGCTTGGTGTCACGAATTATGCGGAGTACAATATTCTTGAGAGTCTTAAGATCTTCCGAACATACTGTATAAATACTGACCAGTTGTGCAACCAGGTTTACAACTGTGTTCTGATTGGTCAATAGTGAATCTTGCGATGTTAAACAGTTGATGTACACTAAGATACTTCTACACACGCAGACTGGGATGCCCACCTCGCTTACGATCAGTACGGAGTGCTACTAAGACGGATGATACTGATAGCTGTCTACCATAGACTGCATAAACCTTGTCGATTGCCGTGTCGCTCGTGAAATTAGAGCGATCAAGGTTTGCTACTACATCCCAAAAGATTTTTCGTCTTGAGTAAGCAAACTTGTTCAATCCCCGCTCAATCGCCGTAAAATCCTTTGCTGGCTTTACCCCGCCGCATCCAAATTGATATTCATGCCATAACTCAAAAAGATCTTTGGGTCGCTTTGATAATCGTGTTGCTGGACCACGCTGCGGTGCTACTGCGTCAACCGAGTGATCACTGTTAGTCGTAGTCCCATGTAGAGACCTGGTTTCATGCGAGCCACCTAAGTATTGCCTGAGTTTTTTGCATTTCGCGTTGAGTATCTCGTCGTGATCACTGAACCTCACTCATAATCTCCGCCATGAATCTTCTTCCTGTTGCAATCTGTGAATGAAGAGCGGCGAACTCTTGCCGAGTCACACTGCTGATTGTAAAAACGCTCTCGGTACTAGCTGTAGAAGTGCAACTATCTTGGTCTGTGCTCTCACCGCTGACGACAAGACTCAGCTGAGAGCCGTCACTTGTAACGATAAACTCCTCCCGTTGGACAGGGCTCAAGGTTGGGCTTCCTCCCGCATTTGTGTAAGCGCACAAAATTTTCTGCGTCAGCTTGCTTGGAAGTAGAGGATATGCGTAGTTATCCGGTGGCTCCAACGCTGCCCACAGTAATGGTAGAGCTAACGTTGTTGTAATTGAGTCGCCCATGAGCTGTTTCACTGTGGGCGCGACTTGATTCCGAGCCACTGCGGTGTGACACAGCTAATACCTGTCTTTGTAATGTAGAAACACGGACCTGCAGGCCCTGTCAGGGATGCTGCAGTCAATGCATCCGGGTACGGTTGTGTGTGATCTATGTAGACGTCTACAACGCCTTTGCGAGTCCGCCAGCGTCCTCTTCGATTGACAAAGTCCTTCGAAATGCCGCTCCGTGTGGCATAAGTTGCTGCTCCTTTTCGAAGACTGTGCGCCCCCAGCTTCCCCGACTTTAGCTTCTTAAAGGCCGTATCCTTTACCATATCAGCCAAAAACCGACGTACAGCGCGGTCGCCGTCCTTGGGGTTACCGTACCGAAACTCCGAGCCCATAACATTAGTGGCCAACTCGATGTATACAGCAAGGTTGAGTAAGGCGCACAGCTTAGGGTCCATGCTACCGACCACAATCTGCTCCGGGGCGTCTCTTTCTTCTTGTATGTTCTTAGACCAGCGTATGTAAAAGAGGAGCGTGGATCCGTACTCCATGTGTGGCGAGAAGTTGACGAATTGCAATTTCATCATATCATCTATGCGGGCCATAATGTGCCACTGAAAGGACGACACGCCCACCATAAATGACGTTTTATTGTGTTCCCATTGAGATCGAACCAGGAGTTACAAGTTCATAAACTCTTCGTACTCGACAGAGCGACGGGCTTTGGACTCGACCCCTTCTCGTCGGACTTCGAACTTCTTAACCTTCTTGATCAACTTATTTACTGCGTCGGAGCGTGTGGGGTTACCGCGCTCTGTCACTGGGTCCCAAGTTGCGTTCATTCGCGGCATGAACGATGAAATTGCTTTCTTAGAAAACTCGAGAGTACTCGAACGACGATGCACAGGTCTCATTTCATCGCTGGGCTCTGCGTCACCTTAGGCCTGCTGACTCATCCAACGGCATAACTGGTCAGGGGTGATCTGAAGAAGCTCCTTCGTTGTGAACACGCGGTCTTTCGTACTTGATGCCGTCCGTGTACGACATGAACTTCACGAGCTCGGGTTTGTAGCGACTCGTCATACTGCTGGCTCTTGTGAAAATGTACCCCTGCAAAATGACTTATATTATGTATTGAGACTTGATACTGACTCTGCAACCTTGACTGTTTTTTGGTATTGAATCCGGTTACAAAAGTCGTCACTGGCTGCCACCACGTGTGTAATTGGGTTGTAAACGTCACTGCATCTATTAACTTGGTACCGGCACAAAAACGGTACCAAGTTGCCGGTTCCGTACCTCCACCCAATCAACCATCAGGATTTCGGAGAAATACAACCCCGGTTGCAAATGGCCGGTAATGTACATGTACCTATCACCAGGCCTCTAGAGAGTAGGTAGTGTATCAAGAGAAAGTACAATATGCCGATTCCTATTTTTTCAAAACGCCTACCGAAAGCCGGAGTTCACAGACTCTTTTCTTGCAACGATTGGGTTTCTTTAGTACATGTATATTAATAGGCCGTGCACCGACGCCGTCTGTCCAAAGAATAAATTGTTAGCTTAACACGGTGCGTCAATACCGTACTCGTCCAAACCACACTTAAGTGCCATATCAAGACTCCTGAAGTATGAAGAAGAGCTTGGCCTTCAACCGAATTGCTGGTGGTGATGTGACGGAGGCGCGGAGTAAGTTCTGCGAGTCATTTGGGAAAGAAACACCCCGGTTGCCGTGGGAAGAAATAAAATCGGGTTACCGGTGGATCTGGTCTTTTTAGGCGTGCCCAAAAAATGCGAACATACTAGGAAACTAATTAAGTTTGCCGCTAAGTGAGATACGTTCTTTTCGACCACGCCATATAGATCTAAATGGAGCTGTTTGCTCTTTGACCGTGTTACATGTATTATATTATATCATCCAATCCATAGTATGGATCTGTGAGCCCGTTCGGCGCCTTCCTTCACTAGCTGGTGGATGGGTGATTTGTTTACTAAATTATCGGTCGTCTCCATCGACTGGTTTGACTTTATTATCGCCGCTGTATTCCTACTTGCCATTGCTTTTGTATGTTTTGCCGGTGAGATGAAGAGCGACAAGTGGTCGTTTATTGGCGGACGCTCAGTAATACTTGGGGCAGATTGTAATAGGTCGCTCAAATGCATGCTCTAAACGATAGAAGCGTGTGTTAATCCGTTGTTTTGATATCAGATTGACTATAGGTAAGACTGACCATACAGTAACTCATGGCACTGCTCGTCAAACTACGCGAAACCAGCTTTGGAAACCATTTGAGCGGTGTCAGAAGGACGGCCTCTATCATCTTACTGATGATTTATCATGGTAAAGTCGCTGTTGGTCAATAGAAACAATACTGCTGGTAGCTTATGTTCCTGTGCGTCTGCCTAGGACCCACACTGAAGCGCTAGTTCGATGTTTTGAAGTCGATCAAGAGCTCGAAGTGGTCAAGTTTTAGCAATCATCAGGGATTTGAATATTTGACTTGATAATTGTAAGGAACCTGAATGCTTAATTTGAATCTGCGCCGAGACGATACAATTCTCATTTTGATACCTACTTGAGGGTCGCCCAAAGTACCTACCTAGGCTTGAAAGAGGCAGGTAGGTATTTTTGCCGACTCTCAAGAGGCCTGCCTATCACAGCCTGAAGACAGGTACCGTGATAAAAGCGCCACGCCAGCCGTATTACACATGGCATATGTAAACTCCGGTATGCAGGTGGTTAATTGTTGGGTACTTCGACGTAATTTGCACAAGAATTGGAAATTGCCTCAAACAGAGCAGTCACGGCGACTTTCGCGTGATGAACGTTCTTCATCATGATCGAAGCTGGGAGAGGACCAGAAAGCGCTGGAAGTTCCAGTTGAACCCCCCCCCCCCGCGCGGGGAAATCTGCGATGAGAAGAGGCGCCATGTGGTTAATGATGCTGTTGGCTTCTGTTTGAATCTGGAATGTCAACGCCGCCGATGTCTGTATGTCAGCCGTCGGGGCGAACACAGCTTGAACCATAGGATCCACCGCTCCAACCGAGCAAGCCCAGTCCATGGATACTTCCCATGCTTCGGAATCAACACCTTCAATACGCACGATGCGCAGATCTTCGCTCTCCAACTCCTCCTTCTGGGCACCAGCATGCACCATGGCTGCGGTCAACTCTGGTGGTAGCTCGCACGCAGGTACGATCCGCACACGAGGACGCGGTGCTGCCTCAATCATCGCCTTCGCTGCGGTCTTCTTCTGGTCTTTCTGCGCCGTCATAAAACGATAAATAGATCTCACATGAAGTAGAGCCCACAACTAGATGTGTGTCTGACTCGATGTGACTCAGTGAGTCGCATCTATTAATAGGCATCGAGGAAACCTTTCCCGACAATTTCGTCAACAATTATATATTACAAATTTTGTCTAATTATCGAATGCTTCACACAAGCTAATTTTGATCAATGACCGGTCAAAAAGTAGGTATGACAGTTGGTCCAGGGCCAGAATTTGTAGGGAGCGAGAATGGTGTGGGACTTGGCATTGCCGTCGCCGATGCGAGCGCGCTCGCTGCATGCTGCGATGGAAGAAGCTTCAACTCCCCGCGTCAATAAGACACTGAACTTCATGATCAGCGACGATGACGGCGAAATGACGAGGAAAACGAGCAGGAGAACCGCAAGCGTAACAAAAGGCTGTTGTTACGCTTGCGGTTCTCCTCAACAAAAGGCTGTTGTTACGCTTGCGGTTCTCCTGCTCGATTGACAGCAGCACTTGACGGTGATTCGGCGGGTCCTGCCGTACACGTCCAGACGCTCCATGCGCCGTGTGCGGTAACGAAAAGCTCCCCGACCACCGCCACTTTCGTGTTTCATGGACTTGTATCATCGGTGCTGTTGGCGCCCAATAGATACATCAGTGACGATCCAGCTCAAAACAGAGTGCACCGACTCACAGGAGACCGGGGCTTGCCGGATAGTACGTTGCCATAAAGGATGGGTTGGGAGTTGAAGAGGATCTGATTTGATGTGGATGGAAACAGATGCAGTAGATCGGTGTCGCCGCAATGTACGAGCCCAGCAACGTTGCTGAGTCACAACCTTGGAACGACTTTGTCTATGAAGAGTCCTGTGCATATGCGGCGGCGCTCGTAAGGGAAGAGCGTAGTTCTGAAGAAGCTCAGCGTTGAAGACTCACCGGTGAGTTTTTATTCTGCTGTTTGCTGGGGTGTGACTTGAGGTTTGTTGTCGAACAGAACCATTTTGTCACTTTGTTTGAAAGTTTGCAAACTATTCGTAGGCTTGGAGCTGGCGTATCGGCAGAAGAATTCAAGGTATACTTAAGATTTAATTGGTTCGGGCTCTATTGCGAGTATTTGGCTCGTGATTCCCTCATAGGTCCGAGATCCACAGAGTGCTGTGTACTTGCCGTATCCGGCATTGGCTGCAGCTTTAAGTACTACACCGAGATGTTGAAGGTCATCATCAAGCCCCAAACTCAACCACAGCACAAAGCTCTTCAACTTCAAGCCTCATGCACAACTGCAAGCTCTCGTTTCCCTGCGCGCCCTTGTGACGCCTTCATGTCAAGTAGATTAGTTAGCCAGCTCAAATCTAGTCTCAGTTCACAATTTGCCATCAACTACCGAGTTCCTGAGTCGCCCTCACCTCCATAGGGAGGCACGGCATTTTGAAATTTCAAATCTACAATCAAGTTCTCGCCCTCGACTACTCAACCCGATGGCCGCGGCACTCAAGAGCGACCCTGTCACGCTGACGTATAACGTCACAATCGGTGGCGCCACGGACGTGAAAGAAGCCGACAAGGTCAAGGTGACCATCAAGACGTTCAGCTCCGGGGACACCATCGAATGGATCAAGTGGCTCAAGTCCTTTGAGCGTCTGATCCTTCTAAAACACTGGACGGAAGGACCAGCTCTATTCATGAACGCCCGCATCGTCCTCCAAGACATGGCACTTGATGCGTTCAACACGGCCGCAGCTCACTGGGTCACAGAGCTGAGCAGACCTTCAACGCGGTCATGATGAAGGTAGCCAAGGTTATCATCGTGCGAGATGCCCGAGCATATCTGCTCGACATCATCAAGAACTACCGTAAGCCTCGTGAGGTAACTGTCGCAGCCCATATCGCTGAATTCCGACAGCTCACTACACTTGTCACTATCCTACCCGAGGATGACGCCCCTTTGACCGAAAAGGCACCGATGTATCATTTTCGCAAGGGCATGCCCTCGGAGTGGCAGCAGAAGTACGGAGAGCGGTAAAGAAGGAAAGAGTCTCACCGAGATGGCCCGCTACTTCACACGCCTGGAAATAATTCAAGCGCGGAAGGAAGCAGCTCATTTCCGTACCAACACACAATCTCGTGATAACAACCGCCGTGGCAACAGTAACGGTAGCGGAGATTGCGGTGGTAAAGGCGGAGGCAACAACCTCGCAACGGAAGCCGTTGCAGCAACAAGCGGCAGCAGGATCGGACTGGTCGAAGAGCTGCAAAGCCCGATACGGGGAAATGGTGCGACCATCACCGCACAAACACGCACTCTAACGAGAAATGTAACTTCCAGAAGCGTCGCCGTGATGAAGCTGAGTTCAACTACGTGGGCCTACCTGACGAAGCGCCTAATGCTATCAAAGACGAGCCAGCAGGTTACAGCTCTAGTGTTCGCTGTGAAACGTTGCTGCGGGTTATTGGCAGTGAATATAGCCACTTGTTCCGAGCCTTGGTTGACACTGGCGCTAGCAATACCTTGGTTGAAACCTCGCTCCTGTCAAAGAGCGTGCTTTAGTCTCTCGGCGGCGAAAAGACTCGTTTCGACTTCCGCAAGGTCAGATGACTGCCCTAGTGAAGGCGCAGATGGAGCTGCAACTGCCCGAGTTCGATGAACATCGGCGAGTAAAATGGTCCCCCATGGTGACGGAGCAGCTACCGTGCAAGTTGATCGTCGGCCGTGACATGCTCGAACACCTCGGGTTTGTGTTGGACTTTGGGCACGGTATGATCACGTGGGACGGAAGCACAGCACAGATGCACCGTGATGACGCTATAGCTGGTATACTGTGCACAAACCAGGCCCTTGCTGCCAGCACCATTGAGCAGGCTAAACAGCGGCAGCTTGACATCTTGCAGTTGACTACAAGAAAGAACCTCTGGAAGACTGTCTCCGATAGGCTGTCGACGGACGAGCAGGCAGACCTACTTTCCTTTCTGAATCAATGGGAAAACACGCTATCTAGCGTTTAGCGGCAAGCTCGGCTTGTGGAAAAGGAAGCCTTACGACATTCCCACCGTGGAAGAACTGAAGCTCTTTTACTCGAAGCCTTATCCGATCCTGCACAGTCTGCTCCAGACAGACAACTAAGGACGAGATCCGTCGCTTAGAAGACCTCAAGATCAACATACGAGACTCCGCAAGCCCATGGGCATCGCCAGCCTTTATAATACCCAAGGAGAACAAGACGCCGCGGGCCCTGTGCGACGGTCGCCGATAGAACAAGCATCTCAATATGAGTTACTACGCCATCCATTTCACCTACCGCTCGATACTGCTGACAGCGTTCATCCTACTCTTTGGCAAGTACCGCTGGCTTCGGCTACCCATGGGAATCTCGACCGCGCACAACGAAATCGTCACGGAAACGAACTTTGCAGACCACCTCCAGCACCTCAACGTCGTTTTCACACGGATGCGTGACGCGGGGCCAACTCTGAACATCAAGAAGTGCAAAGTTGCAGTGACGGAAGCCAATTACCTGGGCTGCAAGATCACCACGGATGGCACCATGCCCCAACCTGAAAAGATTGCGGCTATTCAGCGAATCCAAGAACCAACCAACAAACGCCAGTTTCGCCACTTCGTTGGGTTGATAAACTACTACCGAGACGTGTGGCCTCAGTGAGCCCACTTGTTGGCTCCGCTCTCGCAGCTGACCTCGCGCTTCGTACCATGGCAGTGGGAGGAACAACACCAAGACGCGTTCACGAAGCTCAAGGTTCTCGCTCAGCGTGAAACGCTCCTACAACTCCCTGACTACTCGCGTTCGTTCGCTATTCTCACTGACGCCTCCAGTTTGAAACTTGGTGTCGTTATCTCGCAGCGGTAAGCCTCTTGCCTTCTACAATCGCAGGCTGATACCCACTCAGCGCAACTACAGTGTCATGGAACAAGAGCTATTGCTGATCGTCGATATCCTAAAGGAGGTTAGGAGACTGCTATTCGGCCAACGAATCACTGTCTACACGGACCACAAGAACCTCTTGTTTGCCAGCTTTACATCGAGTCGTGTGATGCGTTGGTGTTTACTCATTGAAGAATTCGGACCCGAGATTAAGTACATGGTAATACTGCAGCAGACGCCCTCTCGCGCTTACCATGCAACGACGACTCCGACGCAGACGCGGTGTGCAGTATCGTGGAAGAAGAAGACGTCTTCCGCTCACGTACAAGCGCCTGGCAGCAGCGCAGCAAGAAGATGAAGAACTCACTGATGCTCGCCGACGCTACCCGCAGAAATTCCAGCTGGAGACCTTTATTAAGCACTCGGTGACTACCAGTAATTTTGGCCGTCTTGTGGTCCCAACAGATCTACAGCGCCAAGTATTCAACTATTACCACTCCTCGCTACTGCACCCCGGTATGACGCGTATGTATACGACGATGAGTGCATCGATTTTCTGGCCAGGTATGAAGAAAAGTGTCGAAACCTACGTCCGTCATTGCACTCAGTGTCAGACCAGGAAGCGAAGTACCAAGTGCTACGGTAAGCTACCGGTGAAGACGCACCCGACTAAACAGTGAGCAGACATCGCCGTGGACGAGATTGGACCTTACACGTACAGCAACGCGCCAACGGCTCCGAAGCTGTACGCGTTGACAAAGATCGACCTCACGACAAACTGGATCGAGATCGTCCCGCTCGCCAACAAGCAGACCAAGGCGGCCGCAATGGCATTGGACGAGTACTGGTTCTGCAGGTACTCTCGCCCTGAACGATGCATCCACGACTAAGGCAAGGAGTTTGCTGGTCCGAGTTCCAGTAGTTGAATTGTACGGAGTCAAGTCAAAGCCGATCACCGTCGCAAACCCGCAGGCCAACTCTTTTCTGGAACGTATTCATCAAGTCATTGGGAATATGGTACGTACTACCCGCATCGACAAGCAGAAATGGACGGAGATCGTTCCCAGTGTCGCTTTTGCCGTTCGCGCGACCTACCATACTTCTACAAGGATCGCCCGCGCAATTGGTATTTGGACGAGATATGTTCATGGCCACAGAGTTTACTGCTAATTGGGATGCCATCTACAAGCGTCGGCAAAAACGGACTCGTCGCAACACTGCGCGCAAAAATGCTGGTCCTGACTTCAGCGCTGACTTCACGTACGCAGTTGGCGGCAAGGTGCTCATGCTTAAGGAGCTTCGCAATCTCGCTTAGCTCGCTCAACCGACGGAAGGTCCCTACACTGTGAGTGCGGTGCACGACAATGGCACGATAACGATCGACCGCGGTGCCTACAACGAGACGATTAATGTCCGTCGAACCAAGCCATTCTACTCGTCTACGGCCCCAACAACCGCTCATTAGGACGAGAATGCCATATCCTGCATTGGCTGCACCTTCAAGTACTACACCAAGATGTTGAAGGTCAACATCAAGCCCAACCACAGCACGAAGTTCTTCAACTTCAAGCCTCATGCGGAACTGCAAGCTCTCGTTTTCCTGTGCACCCTTGTGGCGCCTTCATATCAAGTAGATTAGTTAGCCAGCACTAATCTAATCTCAGCTCACAATTTGCCATCAACTACCGAGTTCCGGAGCCGCTCTCACCTCCACAGGGAGGCACGGCAGTGCTGATGAGCTATCTGCAAATGCAGGCTTTTTCTTTTTGCAAATGGAGCTGTGCGAGGGTCGCACATTGCAAGCGTTTATTACGACACGAAACCGAGAGATTATTCCTGAAAGCTAGCTGTGGAGCATTTTACGGGATGTTGCAAGCGGACTCGAAGTTTTCGCTTAGCACAGTCTTGTTCATCTGGATATCAAACCTGACAACATATATATCACGGGAGACGGACGTTTAAAGATTGGCGACTTCGGCACGGCTGGAAAACTGGTGACACCGTCTAAAGTGTCGAGAAAAATAAGTGATCTTGAAGGAGATGCGAAGTACATGGCGAAGGAGATGTATTCCAGCGCTGATCGACTCCCTTCGGCGGATATATTTTGTCTTGGTACGCTACAACATATTCAAGTAGTAGTAGATTATGAAGTGACAAGATGCTTATGGTTGTCTCTTGATGTCGTAAGTATTGTGATGCTGGAAATTGCGGTTGGCAAGGTATTGCCAGAAGCTGGAGCATGATCTCCGGGATGGTGAACTGCCCCCTTTTTCTCCTGAGTACTCAAAGGAACTTAGCGAGATGATTCGACAGGTGCGAAAACAATTACCCTTGTATTTTACGCTGTGGGTGTTACTGAAGCAACTGGGATCTCATGTAAACCTAAAATTGATGCATCCCGACCAATCATAGAGACCAGTGCAGCAGATATAATGAAATACCACCGCGTGCAGACAGCCACCGAGGCCGTCACGCTCATCCGGAAAGTACGTCCAGCTTTTTCTTGTTGAGTGTCGTTGAAGACAAGCAACTAATCGCTCCACCTGCCCTCCAACGGCACGCTTAAAAGCAAAAGATGGTACTGCCCATCAGATCACGGAGCAATGCGAGTCGGTCGGCAAAAAAACAATATGCAGACTCCACACAATACGCGTATCTCGTTACCGTAAGCCATGTAAGCAATGCCATGGCTTATAACTCTCGAGTCACTATTCTGTCCACCTGCGTCCATTTACTGCCCCTAGGTTGTTGTTTTTGGGCTCGCTCAAGATTCACCGAATGAGTTCCGTACGGGATGCGCTCGAAAACGAGTGTTGCACCTCGGTTGAGTTTATTCCATCTGGAATTGCAGGTTTAGCTTAGCCCATGGATGTTTCAGTGATGAAAGAGCTCAAGAACTTATGCAGAAATTACTACGTCAATTGCCTCGCTGTCAATAATTTTGCCCAAGACGCACCGGCGCGCTGTGCGCTCATTACGGAGATCGTAGTTAGAGCATGAAGAGAGGTTTGGACCAAGGTAATTGTGCGAGGGTTCATCAAGGCGGGCATCGTGCCCTACGGACCGCGAGATGTCGATGGAAGGTTTGTCGTTGAGGCGCCCGACGAGTTCGATAATACAATAATAGAAGAGGAAGACGATATAGTGAAGATTTAAAAAAATGATTTCATCTATGGGACGGGGTGTCATCAACAAGGTTTTTGTCGTATTAGAGTTTTGGTCGTGGTATTGCATGTCTTACGTCGTTGCATTTTTTTCGTCGATTCCGGTACTGTCCTACTGCTATTCTACAGCCAGCGCACCTTGTCTTCGCCGCGCCGTCGCCAGGGAATCCAATTTTGTGTTTTGGATGAAAACTGAGTCGGAAAATATCGCCCAATCAAGGCGCGAGTTAAAAGTGTCACACTGTTTGCTATACTTGTAATTTTGACATAATTAGGTCGAGCCAGAAAGATAGGTGCAGTTGAGAAGATGAGAAGAAAAATGTATCAGAAAGGCGGTATGTAGCCATGCGAAAAGGAAGACTAATGCATATCGACAGGAAAGCGGCGGACACACAGACTGGTTACGATTTTAGGAGAGTGAGAATACACAAGGATGGGAGGAGCGTGCACATGTATAAGAACAGCATATCACAATGTAACGCAATCAAGCAATTCCATACAAATAGTAAGATTACACTATTTTGCAAATCTTGCTGGTAAATATTTTACCCAATCAGTGGTGAGTGTTGTAGGTGGCCGTTCTATCATGTGCAGACATGGACAGGTCCTTGTTTCTATTGAAAACTCAAAATAGGACAGATACAAAAAATATATCAAAAAATAAATAGAAAATAAAATCTATTTAGAAAAACCTCATTTATCCATTCAAGCATCCGCTCTTTGTCACAATACGCTTTCTTTGAACTGTGAGGATAGCTCCCTCGCGATAATTGCGGCTCTCCATCAACTCTTGGTGGACTGGCCCACTTCGCACTCCCGAAAAAACGACGAACGGCAAAGTTTTTCCCCCGTTGCCGAAGCACAGAGAAATACCGAAGCACGAAACGAGTTTTCCGACATTCCTATAATTGAAAAATAAATAAAAACATGTTAACTAATAAAAAGTAATTATCAATATAAGTGAACAGCAAGTACTACCTTGAATAGCATTTTCATTTATGGCTCCGACGAATTCAATGGTCCGTTTTGGCCCCATGTCGATGTAAATGGACGTCTGATCCATGTTAAACTGACTCATACTTGTCGGGTCCCTGGATACCAGCAAGCAGGCCATCCATTTCTAGGTTGTAGGTGATAGTTCTTGAAAATTTGTCCGCAACATCCTTCGGTAATTAAACTGTCAGAAAATAGTAAGATAAAAGCGTTTTGATGCTCCGAACGTTTTTTGGTGCCTCGGTGAGTGATAACACGCGCTGAAAGGCGGTTACGAAGACAACAGTGGGCTTTTGGATAAGTACTGAAAAAGGAAAGTTCTAGGTTCTATCCGTGTATTACGTTGCTTAAGCTACCGTGTCCATGTTTTGAGGCTTATAGTTATGGAACAGCTGTAGAATAGGTTCCCAGTGCACTTAGACTTTTGAGTCTAACCGCCACTGTAATTTTGTTCCATCTGAACCAGGCTACATACCAGTTCAAGATTCGACAACATGGCACAGAACCCGAGGAAAAAAAAAGGGTTTTCTTTTTAGTACGGCAGACGTTGTGGACTGTTAATCTCCGACTGACTCTGTCTGGTGATTAGAATAACTCGCGTGGAAATGGACGAGCGTATACAACGAGCTCGACGGGAGTACGCTTCTCCGACGCAACTGGAGCCAAGGAAGGAAAGGCAACTTCGTAAACAAAGACTTTGTAACGCAGAAGCGCGCTATCGCAAGGCTATCCAAGAGTTGGAGGAGCTCAACTTAGCTGAAGGCTCAGCGGTAACTGAATTAGGACAGTTGCGCATGTCTGGTCTAGATTTGGACCGTGAGGAGACGACAAAAGAAGACCCCGTGGACCATCAACGCCGATTGGAGGAGGAGACGCGTCGCGAACAACCTGTCGAAAGTACCCGTGGTTTCCGGATTGGGGTATCTGAATCTCCAGCTGAAGATAGGGCTGCGGCTAAGCGTGCGCGTGATGCAGAAAGATCTCGAGCCAGGCGCGCTGCTATGACGGCTTCACAAAAAACAGCGAGCACGAGAAAAAGATGCAGAACGTCAGCGTGCGCGTAGATCAACCCGATCGGAAGCTCAGGCTGATAGAGAGCGCAAAAATAATACCGGGAGGACAAGGATACGGCGCGGCGGTTTGGTCCAAGATCGCCAAGAAGAAATCGATGACAACTACAGTCGCAGAGTAGTCCGTGGTGAAACAGCTGCACAGGGTATTTGTGGGGGGAACCATGACAGATAATCAGAGCCAAGCAGAGCGCGACCGGAATGCAGCATCGCAAATAGCGCGAAGAGAAGCTATAGCAGATGAGGAGCGTCAAGCAGAACGAATCCGAAATGCATCTGCGCAAACAGTGCGAAGGGACGCAATGGCAGATGAGTAGCGCCAAGAAGAGCGCAACCGCGAAGCATCAGCCCAAAGAGATCGATGAGAAGCCATGACGGAAGATCAACGGGAGCAGCAAAAGGAAGAAGAACGGTTCCACAGGCGTTCTCGGCAGTACCAGATGGGCCACACACACCACGAAGATTTTGATCCTTCCAGAGTTACCGGTGGTCGCCACTACTTCACGCGTTACACGGACGACAATCGGGACAGCGAGCGGGTTTGTCGCTATTGCAACGCTTGGGGAAATTTCCAGATGAAACACTCGGATGCTGCTGTCGTAACGGACTGTTGTTCGTTCCCTCCTCGCAGGAAGCCCCGGATGCTCTTTTATTTTTTCGAGAACCCAACATTCATGCGATCAATCCGAGCCTACAACAACGTATTCGCGTTTACTTAAATGGGAGCTTCGCGAACTCGATCGCTTAATGTTGACGGATGCGTGACAAGAGGCGGCGTCTACAACTTCCGAGTTCAGGGGTCAGCGTGCCACCGCATGGGATCGTTACTCCCCCCTCCCTTAGGCCGCTTGATGTATGCCCAAGTATACTTCAAGGACCCCGACATGATCGCCCATGTGAGAAGCCGAATGAGCCTGACTCAAGGGCTGGGTCGTGCAATTTTTCAGACGATTGACCGAGTTATGGTGGCGCACAACCCATACACACAACAGTTTGTCAACGCACGTAACCTGTTGATACACCGTGGATGGGAAGCGCATTCGGCAGCCATAAGGGATCGCGAACGGCGCCGCGCGGCAGGCGAAGACATCGATGATCATGACCCATCGCTAGCCCCGAGAAAATCCTCCCAGAAGGGGATCACTTCAGGCTTTGTTTGCACGTCACCCGGAGCGCGAACCCAGGTACTCATAATACTCCGACTGCATCAGAAGTACCGGCCGTTGTAATCGACACAAACGCTGTAAAGCACAGGGATATTATTCTACTTACGATAGGAGGAGGTTTGGAGTGCATTTTCGAGACAAGCGTTACGCACGACCCGCTGCAGTAACCTCTACTCTTCCCCCACGACGAGAATGGCTGGACTTACGACATACCGTACGTTGGGAATCCGCTGACCGCCACGGTGATCCATTAACGATGTCGCTTCGGGAGTATGAGGAGTACCTACTTTACGATAGGACAGGCAGTGATTCTCTCATTCTGCGTGGCGGGCGACTAACTCAGCAATACTGCGTTGACCAATGGGCCAAATGCGAACAGGAACACCTGCGCTTCATGTTGAAATCCACAGAATGGCTGCTGACGACGAAGCGGAGTTGTGCAGGACTCAGCGAGGCAACACCACGGAGAAAGAGTCATCCGAACCAGAGGCGAGGGAGCTGGGACGTAAGATTATCATTCCTCCAAAGCTTACCGGTGGCCCCCGGTACACATACCAACGCTTCTTGGATGTCATGGTTATTGTCCTTAAAACAGAGACCACTAACCTGTTCGTCACAATGCCATGCAACTCCAACTGGTCTGAGATCAAGGAAAATCTTCGACCTTGCGAGAAGGCGTCCGATCGACCGGATATTGTGGCACGCGTGTTCATGCAAAAATTAAAAGCTCTGAACAAGGATCTCGATGAAGGTCTCTTACCGCCCAAGACCATGTAGTGGGATACCAGAAGCGTGGCCTCCCTCACGGCCATATACTTCTCATCCTGAGGCCGGATAACAAGCCCGTTACAGCGGAGGACGTCGACAAGCTGGTGTCGGCGGAACTCCCGGATAAAGAGAAGCACCCCGAGTTGTATGAAACGGTGATTTCCAATATGCTGCACGGGCCCTGTGGTCAACAGAACCCGAACTGCCCCTGCATAAAAAACGGTCGGTGTTCCAAGAAGTTTCCAAAGCCGCTGGCGGACGAAACAGTGATGGTCCCCGACAAATACCCGAAGTACAAGCGTGGTCGACGTCCGGATAGGATTTTGTGCCACAAGGGGAAAGTATGGGATAACGCAACCATTAATCAATTTGTGGTCCCCTGCAACTCGTTCCTGTTGCAAAAGTAAAACTGCCACATCAACATCGAGGTTTGTGCCACGAACAAGGCCATCATGTACGTCTACAAGGGCTCGGACATGACGATCATCACGATTGAGGGCGAAGAGATTCGGGCGAATGAAAGTCTCCAGTATCTGCTCGGGAGGTATATTTCTCCGGGAGAAGCTTGCATGCGACTATTCCGGCATCCAACTCAAGGATCAACACATTCTGTGGCGATGCTTCCTATCCACTCGGAATGAATGAGCATGGTTGCTTACCACGATCAAGCGACACCCCACCCCCCAGTTCAACGATTTGATCAATCGAGGGGTCAGAACAGTGCTGACGGAGTTTTCCAAGCTGTGTGCGCGTAACCCAGAAGATACGTCCGATCTACTGTACGAGGACGTACCGCGGAAATACAAGTGGACGGAGCACAAAACGTGGGAGCCTTACAAGAAGTACGTCGCTTCGCTGGGACGCAGGGTACATGCATCTCCACAAGACCCGGAACGGATTTTACTTGCGACTTCTCCTGTGTAATCGACGCTCGCCTAAGTCGTTTGCGGATCTTCAGACGGTTGATGGAACGGAGCTCCCTACATACCAGCAAGCCGCTTTGGCTCATGGATATTTGGAAAACGATGACGAGTGGATACACTGCTTACGCGAAACCGCCGAGGTCAAAATGCATTACCAGCTACGCCAACTCTTCGGGATCATTTTGGTATACTCGATGCCTGATAATGCCAATGATCTATGGGACAAGTTCAAGAAGGATATGTCAGAGGATTACGCACGAAACATTGAGGAAAGAGATGCGGAGCTTCATCTTATACGGGAAGAGGGGGTACGTCTTTGCATGGCGGAGTACAAGGCGTTGAAGAATTTGGCTGATTACTTGGCTTCGAACCAAAAACTTCTCGAAACCTATGGCCAGGGGTTCAGATCATTGGCAATTTTAATACTTATTCATATCAGTCATACCGCCTTGATGCAAATGCTAAGATAAAATAATATGAATGATTAGGGAATCGATAGATTGATATAGCAGTGATATATCAGTGATATGAATAGGTCTCGTTGTGTACGCTGTTAATGTCTTCTGCGTCAGTCCCGATTGTGTCGAAGAACGAGTTGTTTTTCAGCGCGCGATTTTTCTGTTCTGGTGCGCAGCGGCCCCATGACGATTCCCGCAGTGGAAAACCCTTGTTCTTGGTAAGCTGATGAAGATACCTTGCTGAGCCTCTGTCGTTGCAAGAACTGCAATTAAGAGGAACTGCTTCTGCCCGCTCTCCCGAAACCAGCGCGAAATGTCCTCCTGTCGGTAGAGCTCCAGCAGGTCCCAAATGTTGGAGGCTCCATTACTTAACGTAAGCTCCGCTTTCGCTCCCGCTTAACGTCTTCCGACTTTTTTTGCCCTGTTTTCGACAGTCTGTGTGTGGGGGGGGAGGGGGGGGTGAAGCAAAGACACTTCCACCCAGTCAACTTCCAGTCGCATTCACTCGTGGACAATTGATTCAGCCTTCTCTAGCAAGTGGCTTTCACGAAATCGGCTCTTCGATGGAGAAGGAACTGAGGCTCCGAACAGAAACGCACGATTCGATCGAGGAGCTACAGATTCGTTGGAGGGGCTCTGATCCGGGGAAGGATATTCTAAATCGATAGGATTCTGCATCTTTTTGTAGATCTCGTAGTGAGCTTTAGATAACTTTGCACGTGTTGCCATGACCATTTTATCAATGAGGGCATCAGGGGGTGGCGAAGCTTGGCCCATGTTTTCGGCAATTGATGCTGCAATATCTTTAGTCCTCGGGTCCAATAATAGCGTCAATATCATGCTCTTCGAAATTGCAGGGAGCGCTATTTCAGTTGTTCTGTGCACCGTGTCATACACACTTTACCGAGAGGTATGAACTTATCTCGCGATACAGTTTTTCTTGTTTGAGACGCATCGGTGGTATCTTTTGCAGGCGGTCTCAGAGTCAAGCATTCGAACTCTGCCCCACGTAAATCGGCAACAACCATGTTCCGAAAAACTAGTAGAAAGGAAGGCAGTATCGCAGAGCGCTGGAACTCAACCAGTGCCAACTCGGACATGGAATTTGTGATGGCCTCCATCTCAATTGCTATCTTCCCCTCGTCTGCCGTAATGCACGAGAAAAGATTGGAGTTATCATCACCCTGAAAAAAGGAAGCCATGGCGTTGTAGCTCAAAACTGCACGTCGGATTAGCTTGTAACACACAGCCACCCGTGTATCAGGACTGATAAGTAGCAAAAGCTCGGGCAATGACAACGCGTTCTGCACTCGGGTCTATTGGACACTCCTGTTGCCAGCTCCGAAGTATGCACTCAAGCTACGAAGCTTTGAAATTAGCTCCCGCCCTTGGTCAAATTCCCCACCTGGTGTCGTTATTGTCCTTACCACGTGGTGGGTCTTTGTCTGGCTGTTGTAGACTTTTTTGGTCGTAGTATTGTCTCGTATTCCAAGACCGTAGTTGAAACCCAAGTTCATCATGTGCATCGAGCAATCCCCTGATCGAGATCAGGGAGATAATGGACTAGTGCTCTAGCCGCAGAAGCGGTGTCGGGCATTATCCACTTCACTAAGGGTAGAATATCCGTGCCATGCACTTCTTTCAGAATCAGCAACTAACCGAGACCCATGTCCGTCCGGCATAACGGTTGCGAGCACAGCAATGTGGCGGAAATTTCAACAGTGGTCGATGAACGCCAACGAAATTCCAGTAATATCATCTTTTGCTTTGGTTCTACAACCATCGTGGATAAGATTCACGAACTTCAGCCCTAACATCGTTTCCGCGTTGAACTGTAATAACGCGGCGACTGCTGACATGAAAAGAACGGACCTCGCGTCCACGGTGATATCGTAAGTGTCTCGGGAGTTTACTTTGAAGCTTGTGTCTCCCGCCGCTATACGAAACATCTCCACGAACGACTCCCTTTGAGTAATATTGAAGGGTAGTCTTTCGCTAAGCAGCCACTTAGCTAACATAGAGTTGATAAGCTCGTGAGAGGGTCGGAAGAGCTGTCAGTTACTAGGGAAATTAAGGAATGACATTGAATGATTTATAACTGGAAGTGGATGCGGATGGGTGCAACTAGGGTCATCAAGGATCTCTGACTTTCTTTCCAGCTGGCTGATGAGTTGAATCAGGTCCCGGTGTTCGTGAAAGCGTGTAGCTCCGAAGGCCTTCGTAAGTCCATCAGCAAGCATGATAGTTGTTGGGCAATATTCGAGAGTGACGCTGCCATCGTTGTAGGCATCTTTAACTGAGTGAAACATCGCATCAATTGTTTTTTTGGGCTTCAGACGTCTTGCCATCCGTGATGCGGTGAATTGTTGACTTGTTATTCACGAGAATCGGAATCATGCCGTCCTGCTGAGTGTCGCCGATAGCTTGCAAGAAAGAACTCTCGGATCCAGACAACTTATTCTACTCCCGTGGAGCACGCGATGAACTCAGCAGTAGTGGAGGATTTTGCCACCACAGTTTGACGTTTGCAGATCCAGTGCACCGCACAGCCATGTACCTGGACGAGGACACCAGATAATGACCTTCTGTCTGCGATGTTGCTCGCTCAATCTGCATCGGTGTAAACCCTGAGTCTTGGGGCTTGGAAATCACGCCGATAAGTGAGTGCAATTGATCTTGTGCCCCACACGTACCGTTGGATCTTCTTCACTGCATGCCAGTGATATACCGTGGGATTGGCAGCGTGAGCAGCTACTTGATTAACAGCGTAAGCGATATCAAGTTTAGTTACTCGACGGTAGAGGAGCGCGCCCACAGCCTGTTGTACGGGACTCTGGTGGTGAGGGTGTCTTTTTCATCACCGGGGTACAGGATAATGGTTTGATCCATTGGCAAATCACTTGGCCAGCAATTGTCCATGTTAAAAAGCTCACAAACTTCTGCCGCGTACTGTTCTTGGTCAATGGTCATTACTCCACTATTATAGTCTCGTTTCACTCGCATGCCAAGGAACCAGGAGAGCTCACAAAGGTCCTTGATCCCGTACTTGGCTACAAGTGCGTTCATCAGCTCCTGCATGGTCTCTAGGTTCTTGTAGCCAATAAGGACATCATCGACATAGACGAGGACGATCAAGAGCTTCGTTGGATGCTTGTACACACACGGATCGTCTCGGGTAGGTACCAAACCTCTCGACTGGAGAAAAGTGTCAAGTTCGATGTACCATTCACGACCTGCTTGTTTTAATCCGTACAGTGCCTTGTGAAGCAGCCAAACTTGTCCAGACTCACCTTCTTCATAATCTCGGGGCTGTTTCACGTACATAACTTCACGAAGGTTAGCTTTAACGAATGCAGTGGGTACATCAACTTGCCTGATGAAGAGCCCTAGCTGCACTCAGTCAGAAAGACTCGAATCGAGACGAGGCGCGCAACAGGCGCATGCGTATCAACGTAGTCAATGGAGGATGTTAGCAAACTCGTAAACCACTACACGGTTTTACGGCTTGCATTTCTTTGCAATCCGGTTTTCCATTCAGGCCACTGAGCAGAGCGCTTCGCTTCTTTCAATGTCAGTGGTTCGTAGATCACTTCAGTCAAGGCTATGGAAGGCGGTGCCAATGTAGCTAGCGGCTGGATATCCGCTCAGATCGTCTTCTCCCAGTAAACTCTGTAGTGCCGTTCAGCTCCTCGACAGCAGGGGAAGGAATTGAATCCGCATTTCTTCCCCGCGTCGGATCAAGAGTGGGTGAATTTGATATCTGAGCCGAGTTCCTTCCCCGCATTGGACCGCTGCTTGTTGTAGGTAATGTAGTCTCCTGTAGAGGGATCAGAGGGATTCCTGGATGCGACAAACGCTGGAGTTTTGAGGGAAACCCAAGAAATTTGACGTCACAACTGTGGACGATCCTGGCTCCACCTTCTCTCACGTAGATGAAGTATCCCTTACGTTGGTCATCATGGCCGACGAAAACGCCTTTTTGCCCCACAGCACGAAACTTAAACAGGGTACCCCGCTTAGATGGAGGCGGCAACATGGCTACACTTTCTCCAAATGTGTGCGTGCCTGTCAGATCTGGTGATTTTCCATGGTACTTAGCGAATGGTGTCGTTGTTGGTTCACTCCGACTCATCACTCGGTTCCTCATGTAGACAGCAGCACGTACAGCATATTCCCGTAAGTTATGAGGTAGGCCAACTTGAATGATCATCGTGCGTGCAGCTTCAATTAGCGTCCTGTTTGATCTCTCAGCGACTCCATTTTGGTAGTGAACGTCAGGCTCAAAGAACTGCCTCTTGATACCGGCCTTCTCGCACAGATTGCCAAATTCTGTGTGACGAATTCGCCGCCATTGTCAGTGCGGAGGGTCTGGATACGTCGTGAGTCTGTTCGGTTGTTGACGACAGTTAGGAACTTGCTGAAGCAGCCCGCCGCTTTATCTTTGGGCTTGATGAAGTATACATGTGTATAGTTCAGCCACTTCAGGACAAACATGTAGTGGTTGCTGTGTATGTTACGCTGGTATTTCCCTGCCAGGTCAGCGTGACAGACCAAATCTTTCTCGTCCTGAGCTCGAGTACTTTGACGCGGGGCTGGACGACTGGTGATTTTTCCGAGAGAACGTGCTTCACACGGGTGATCAGGAGTTTGACGTGAGCCGACGATCTTCAATCCCTTCACTAGTCCGCTGCGTTCAAGATCTAGGATACCTTGGTAGTATAGGTGTCATAAGCGTCTATGCCAATCTTCAAGGGAGTTCGGAGGAATCAGAACTACTGGGGACATCGTTGCTGCTACTTCACCACGGTTGGATAGAGTGTCCACTATACACTTGCTTTGGGTCTCATCTCGACATCGGTATACACCATTGGCTACCTTGCCATGGAGAACAGGAGGGCCATACACCACACATTCATCTTTCCTGAAGTCGCATTTGAAGCCACTCTGAGACAGCTTGGATACCGAGAGCAGCGTTTTTGCCAGCCCAGGTATGAGTACAACCTCATCAATTTTGGCATTGTCGGACCCGAGTCCACATAAGCGGCCCCAACGATCACAGGTCATTAAGTGACCGTCAGGAAGTTCCCTCTCGTGGACGTCACACGGTCGTAACTCGGTCAGCATATCGGGGTATTCATTCATGTTGTACGATGCAGCTGAATCCATGAATAGAGGATGTGGTAAGGATCCAGGATCAAACGGAAAAGACTCGGTGTCCGCTAGCATCCCGCTCCTTCATTCTTGACCAGGCGACTGCTCGTCTAAATCCGCATGTCTGCGCGCCTTCTGGGCAACGTGGCGGTCGTGGTAGTTGATAGTGTGTCCCTTTTCGTTGCATATCTTGCATAGTGCATCGGAGAAGTCCCAGCGGTTTTTTGGCAGCTTAGTGGTCCCCGTAGTGGCAAAGGCTGCGCCACTAAAGCGGGGTTTCTTGTCACCCATGTCATTGCGACTGTCACCATCACTTCGTCGCTTGTTCTAGTTGATTTTTCCATCACTTTTGGCCGGTTTGGCCAGAAGTTCCACAGCACTATCGAGCTCAGCAGTTGCATCCTTGGCTTCTTGATCAAGCTTCGCCTCTGCGTCAACACGGAATCGAGGGTACGTATGGTTGATGAAGGTGCTGAGCGCTTGCTGCTCCGTGTAAGTGATGATCTTGCCTCGGTTGAGGCCCGCAGCGATCTGAGACAGTCGGTGGGCGTACGAAGCGTACGTTTCGTGCGGGACCTTGCGCGTGCTAGCCAGGGAGACTGCGATTATCTGCACTGGGAGTTTGTACCGAATGTTGTGTAGGATGCGGTTAGCTAAATCGCGAAACGCGTCCTTGGGCATCGTGGGGCTATTGCGATAGTACCAGGTACCGGCGGTACCAGTGAGACGCGAAGCCAGCACACCACACTTCACAGGTTCCGGCCACTTTCTCTCAGTGAGAGTTTCTCCAAAGTGGATTTGCACCTTCAGTCGTTCCAACCAGCCGCAGGCTCCAGCGTCAATGTAGCCGTCCTTTATGGAGCCGTCGAAGGGCTCTATCGTAATCAGTTTCAGATCGACTTTCGGTCGCACTGCAGGCGCGTTCACGTTCCCCGGAGCGGGTTCACTTTCTACTTGGTCGTGGTCGGTATCTTGCATTATAAAGGAAGTTTTGCTTAGCGTAGAGTCAACTGCGGCTGTTAACCTGTCAGTTACTAGGGAAATTAAGGAATAGCATTGAATGATTTACAACTGGAAGTGGATGAGGATGGGTGCATCTAGGGTCATCCAGGGTCTCTTACTTTCTTTCCAGCTGACTGATGAGTTGAATTAGGTCCGGTTGTAACGGCAAGAGCTCCACAATTGATGATTTCTTCGCACGGCGAACGGAAGTTTTCTATCCTTGGACGCCACTCCGTCTAGTGACGCCTTCCGCTTTCCAGTGTGGCGAGCAAGCTCCGCATTGCTTCGTGCGATCTTCTTTGCCGCACGACCTGTCGCGGAGGACTCTGCGGCTATTGCCAGTGGGTGGTCTTTGAGATTTCCCCGAAAATGAGACAGAGCATTGGTTGTAGTCGAGGTGCAGCAGAGGCCTCGCTTCCAAGCGTTCGAGACACTCCTCAGCTTACCGTTGGCGTTCTCAACGCACAGCAAACAAATGTTGCGGCCTCCTTGCCTTTTGACCCACGAGGCTTCACAAATGTTTGCAGCTCGTGAATATGATTCCAAATGTCGCGCGAACAGTTATCACGACGGAAGTGCTCTATCTCCAACGGAATACCGTATGAGTCATACTTCTGCGCAGCGTCAACGACGCAGTCATCGCCTTCACTCAGGCCGTCGTCAGACTCGCACTCTACTTCATCAACGGGAGGTGCCTTATCCTCAAGCTGACTCCCGGTGTCGGCATTGTCATTCCCATCTTCTATCACAATTACGTCTGTATCACTTTCAGCCTCCTGTCCAACTGGCAGCTGGTCCATCTCGGCACATGACGTCGATCAAAACCTGCACAAATGTGAGCGCAGGATACAATGATAGTGAGGTTGTCGGGAGTACTCACCGTTTGTTCAGCGTCTTGTTTTGTATATTCAAGCTGCACAAGTGGTGGACGGGCGCCGTACACGTTGAACAAGGCTGAGTTACAACGTCATCCTCGGAACCGAACTCGCAATGCCTCGCCGCACACCGCATCGCTGCTCGTTGGGTCCAAATCCAGATGAAGAATGATCTTCTGGCAGCTGATTGAACGCCAGTTCACTTTTCCATTTTATCTCCGAAATATCACAGTTTATTAATATTGGAGGCAATGGTATTTTATTTATCAGGACGTAGCTGTTCAAGAGAAACCCAAATATTTATCATGATAAATGATTTATCAATGATAAAAACAAATACCGTCGGTGGTAAATTCGCCACTGATACGAACCCCTGCCTATGGTCTTCCTCTGTTAACCGATTACGACGATATATCTGCTCAAGTGGACGGCCAGGGCACAGCGTCAGTGGATGTTGTCCAGCAAGAGATTGACGCATACTCCCAGAACGAACTGGACCAAGTTGCGGAGCAGGCAAGCCAGTTGAACAACAACCAGAGAAGGATTTTTGACCAAGTCATTGTGGCTGTGAAAAGACCCATTGGAGGGGAGAAGCTTTCTTTTTGGTTGGACCCGGCGGAACAGGGAAGTCATTTCTGCTCGAGCAAATACTCGATCCCGTTCGGATGCAACGTAAGGTTGCCATTGCTGTTAAATCGAGTGGAATTGCAGCTACCCTGTTAACCGGAGGCCATTCGACGTTCCGGATTCCCCTCAAACTTACAGAAACGTCAACTTGCAGGCTTTCATGGCAGAGCCAGAAAGCTGAATTGATTCGTAGCGCGAGTTTGATCATCTGGGACGAGGTGCCGATGATGAATCGAGCTTGCTTCGAGGCGGTGGATAGGTCGTTTCGGGATATCATGAAGAACGAGCTGGAACCGTTCGGCGGAAAGATAATGGTGTTTAGCGGTAACCATCGCCAGATATTACCTGTGCTAAGGGATGCTACGCGTGTGGAGCTGATTGAAGCTTGCTTCAAGTCATCTCCACTTCGGGATCAATTGCGTCAAGTGCGTCTTACCGAGAACATGCGTGTCGGCACCGCTCCAGCTGCGGCCAGCAGCAGAGTTGGCAGAGTTCTCGGAATTCTTACTTCAAATTGGAGAAGGCCGTAATCCTGTCAATTCAGAGATCATCGACGATGACATATGCCTTCCCCGTGACATGTGCATTATTCCAGAAGGGAGGAGGCAAGAAATTACCTCTGACGAAGAAGCCGTGGGTATGGAGCCTTCAGTTTACTCCCGCCTGTGGACGACAAGCACGAGCGAGACTTGAACGAAGTTGAAGATGACCGACGAACCCGCAACGTCAACGCACTCATCGATGCGGTGTATCCTGGCGTTGTTGCCGATAATTTGCCCGATGAATAACTCGTTTAGCGGGCCATACTAGCCCAACAAATACGAGTGTTCGGTGTATCAACTACATGGTTGTGGAACGACTGTCGGGTGACACGACGGAATATCTCTCGGTGGACATCCTCGAAGGGTTCGCGGGCCCAAATATGTTTGAGCAGGAGTTCTTGAACTCGTTTAATTTCTCTGGTATCCCTCCGCACAGGATTGTCCTAAAGGCTGGGACACCTGTCATCATGATTCGAAATCTGAACAGCGACGCAGGGCGACGAGGACGGAAATGTACACACCAAGAATATAGTATACAGAGAGACCTTTGGGACGCGGAATTGGTTGGTCACGTTAATAAACATAATACATTTAGCTTCCATTTCGGTATGTTTATTTAATCCGCCCCGGTGCAGCGGAGGCGGCAAGCCCATACTACACCAACAAACCATGTCCTAGCACCCGCGGAGCGGGCGCCCAGAGCGCTAGTTTCTCGTTTCCTCGGAACTGGCAGTTATTTTGGCGGCAGTTACATTCTGTCCGTCGCTGTTATCGATTGGTATTTTTTCAATTTTCCGTGAATTTAATTGAATAAAACGTCTAAAATGTTTTTTTCATGTTTAATACCAGGTTTTAATGGACGCTTCGCGGACGACTATATGGCTGGTCTTGAGGCGAGATCTTGCAGCTCCAGTTTCCTACTGGTCGTGGTCCGGCAGGATCATTCCACAAGTGGCCAGGGATTCCTCGACAGTAAGAAGAAGTATGGAGTTACCTCGAGAAGTGCCCAAGGGCGCCTACAAGACAGCTCGAGCTAGATGTCGATAATACAAGGACACGGTGTCGGCATCCACGAAGAATATGAGAACACATCTGAGCAATTGTGATTCTGTTCCGTCACCGATTGGCAGGCTGCTGATTGAAGAAACGTTTGAGTTTGAAGAGCGGAATCGTCAAGCTTCACATACACAAGCCATTATCACCCAATTGAACGCTAAAATCTATCCGACAATTTGTCGTGATCAGAGAGCTGCGCTGGATCTCAAGTTTGCCACCGCAATGCATGAAACTGGGACGGATTTCAGCATGTTCGACCACCCCACCTGGAGAAGTTTTGTTTTGATCTCCTCAACAATCAATGATCCCCTCCAAGTTCAGCGAGTCTTTCGACTTCCCTGCTTGGTGATTATTACCAGTCCAGTATGGCACAAATGGCATCGGTGATGGTAACGGCGCCATCAATTACGGTTGGAGTGGACGGAGCAACAAATGTTCTTTCCCGGAGTATGTCGAACGTGATCACCCATGACCTTCGCCCGTGGTTTGTGGAATACCTAAGAGCGGACCTGATGAAAGAAACGGCTCCTGAAGTGTGTAAAAAGATTGCGGACACGATAGCGCGTATGCACGCATACTTGCAGAAGGAGGTGGTTTTCGGGTTTGCGGGTTTGTATCCGATAGCTGTGACCTCATGCGAGCCGTTCGTGCATTGTTGTTGACTGAGAAAGTGGTTGGATTTGCGTATGGCTGCGGAGCTCACGCGCTCAACAATCTCTGTTCGGATGTTGTGAGGCTTGAGCAAGTCAAGTCAGTTGTGCGTAGCGGAAAGTTCATCAGCAAAACTATCAAGAATCAAGGTCTTCTCAACAAAGTTTACTATGTGCTGTGCAGCGACTTTCTGGGGAAGTCGTATGCTATAGTGTTGTATTCCACATCGCGCTGGAGTAGTGTCAACTACATGTTTGCACGACTGACAAACGTGAAGAGGGCAATCACTGGCGTTATCACCGCCGTCATGAATGAGCGAGCAGAGAGAGGTATTGATGCGACTTACGTCCTGCTGGTTGGGTTCAGTGACGTGGTGATGGATCGAACCTTTTGACAGGGCATCGAGTGGTGTGGGGCTGTATTCGACCCACAGTGTAAATGTATTGGCGTCTTGGAAAGCAACAGTGCGACGACGTCAACGGCCTACGCGCGCTTCATATTTGTACGTTTGCACATATTAAAAGTGTTTGAAGGAGAAGAGTGCAACTGGCTTCTCAACCAGATTCTGTATCGACGGAACCGTATCAGAAGCCCGGTTCACGCCCTCGCATTATATTGCGACCCCTTTTACCGGCATTTTCGGTTGGCTATCGCGGAGCAGGTTGGACCGGAAGCAGTCCAGCTCGGAAATGGCAATATTTGTACTCAATACAGATGTGCTATCAAGTTGATTTGTCGTTTCAACGCGCATCCTCAAGTACTGCAAGCGAAAGCAGTTATAGAGTTCATGAAGTTCTGTATTAAAAAACTTCGCTTGCTTGCGAATGGCATGGTATTGTGCAGGCGTCGAGCGCAATCACAAAGTTGCAAAGCATGTTCACTCCGCAACTACAAACCGTACTGGCGCAGGAAAAGTTGAGGAACAAGTTGCTGTTGTTCACAACGCCGCAGTCGCGAAGTTGGAGCTGAGTCCTGAACGCCAACCGTTCGAACTGTTCATGGTTTCGAAATACGCAACTACCGGTGTCCGTGAAACTGAAGTGCCCCCTGACACTGTAGATACTCAAACTACTGGGGGTAATGATGATCAAGACGAGCTCACTGATGCTGAGGCCATGGACCAGGACGTCCTGAGTGCTGCTTTGGCGCTTATATCAGTTCCTTGGGGGCTCTCAAGTTGGGAGCTTCCGGACCATCTCCTTTTTCCGGAAGCAGAGGAGTGAGGCGTGCGCAGATAAATTGGAGCTGTCGCCTTTTTATATACAGCATTTAACTTCAACAATTTTTTTCTCTCAAGGTTTAAAACGTTTTCAGTCTGAACAAGACCAATAAACACAGTTAAAAATAACGTTATTATTTTCGCAATAGATAACGGACCGCTGTATTATAATAATATTGCGAGTTCTAGTCAAAATTGGATGACCGGTAGGTTCAATCTCCAGAGAGCCGAATCTCCGCCAATCGCACAAGCCCTTGATGGCTGGGGGTTCCCACTAAGTACGAGTATTCTGGGCAAAATCGCGCTACATGAAACCATATGTTTTCTTGGCTCTCAGGACTCAATTTTAGACGGAATTCACAATAACTCATTTCAATACAGCGTAAATTGGTACTGCGTACCATTTTGGAACCGGTCCACATTCCCCCCCCTAATCCCTAACCGTCTATTAACCGCCAATAAAATCGCCCTCGCTTTGGTTGGCTTCGATGACACCGACACCACCGCGCAGCGTCCAGTATCTCTTTTCTTACGTGATAACAAGAGTATGTCGCCGTAGCTATTCAAAGTGCCCATGCCAACAGGATCAATGTGCTTACTCGAGTGTGCTTGATTACGTCCTTGTGAAACTACAGTGAAGTTCAACTCGACTGTGTCCTCGTCGCGCCGCAAAAGCCGTAAGGCCCACTTTGGTGCCCACTCGACCCAGCGTCGTGTGCTCATGAGCGCCCCTCTCTCCAAGGAGCTGCAGAACAAGTACAATGTAAGTTAGTACACTGGTACTTTCAGCGTTGTAAGTCCATGTCAGAAACTCGTTAAGGAGTCTGGCACTTCATGGCTTCGCGGGAACCGTAAGTGTCGACCACTTTCACAGGACGACAGCTACAAGCTTCCAGGTCGATCGTGACTTTACAGGCTCATGACAACCTCTTTTATTGACAACTTTCAGGTTCGCAGCCTGCCTATCCGCAAGGAGGACGAGGTCATGATCGTGCGTGGCTCGCAGAAGTCCCGTGAGGGCCGCGTGACCGCCGTGTACCGCAAGAAGTTCGTCATCCACGTCGAGCGTGTGGTGCGCGAGAAGGCCAACGGTGCCTCGGTTCCCATTGGCATTGACGCGTCCAAGGTGGTCATCACCAAGCTCAAGCTTGACAAGGACCGCAAGAAGATCCTGGAGCGCAAGAACCGCGCCGTGTCCGAGACCGAGAAGGGCAAGTTCACGGAGCAGGACGTTGCCATGGCCCAGGTCGACTAAGTGCCACCTTGTGGTGCTGCCATCCCGAGCCTTGTTATCGTAGAGAGAAGGAAAGACTAAAATTGGCAATGCAACATCATGGGAAGAGTAATGCTCTCTCCTTGGCATTTGCCAAACACAAAATGTGTGTCATCGTTGTACAGTATATTACGATTGTAGCTTTTTCATCTCCTGCTCTATCATTTGCTTGAGTGAGACTGTTGGTTGGTCCGATACAAGTTCAACGAGTAGGTTGATAAAGTCCACTTCGCGTTCAGAGAACTCGCGTAATGACAACTCCTGCATCTCCAGACGGCGAAGTATCTTGTTGCACAGCGGAACAGCCTGTGGATGTGATCGTTTGACTATTGCGAGTAACTTGTCTTCGCATTCTCGAGCGTACTGGTCACGACGCCAACTTTCACCTTTGCTTCCAGATGAGAATTGGCCATGTTGTCGGAGTTTATTCATGCGATCACCGTGCTTCTCAACGAAGCGGTCGAGAATTGACGCCTTCTTCTTCTCCTGACCAACATGTAAACCATCAGTTCACTTCAACAAACGTACAATGTCCCGAAATATTCACTCACAACTTCAAGAGAAGCAAGATACATCCGGGTGGCAAGAAGCTCTTCTGTTGTTGCTGCTTTCTCCTGCAGAAGCTTCTCGTTCTCATGATGCAGTTGATCTGCTTTCTCAAGTGCCTGGTTTTTTTCTGCACTCAAACGCTGCGTACTCAGTCGAATAGCAACCAGATCCTCCTCCTTGTTGTTCAGATCCCTATTTCACACCAACAGAATTGTCAGCATGCGTCGATTTCAGCTCCGTATTTGCCGCTAACATACCGCGATAACTGATCTACACGCCGAGTCGATTCGCCTGCCATTTTACTGTGAACTTGCTGTTGTCTGCTCGCACGAACAAAGTTAAACGAGAGCATTCAACATTCTCTTGGAGAGTACCAACCTCTCTCTTTTTCGATGTTCCATAACTTCTCGTTCCAATGCTAATTTCTCTTCGACTACTTGCCGGTACTTCTTCTTAAACTCAACTGACGACCCACTCGCTCCCATTACCGCTCCTCCTACTCCGCTCGCCTGTCAAGTAAAAACATCAGTTAAGTTTGAGATCGCATAACGAGCGGAATTTGACATTTACCCGGAGTTCAAGCGCGACATTTCGTGTTTGAAGTTCTTGTACTTGGGCGTGAAGAGAGCTCAGCTCCTGCTCGTACTGTTTAAACACTTGAGGAAGCGACGTGCGCTTTTCTAGAGCACGCAGTTTGCTGCGAAGTCCAACATTTGCCAATTTCATGTTTTCAATCTGGACTTCGAACATTGCACGCGTCTCTTCTTGATCCTGGATTGCTTCAGCCGCTCGAGCTTCTGCTGCTTCTTTAGCTTGCTGCTGTTCCCGCACAATCGAGAGCAGAGCCTCGTAGTTCTTCCGTAATAACGTAGCATCTGCTGCCTGAACTCTTTGAGCCGTCTTAACATCCAATCCATCAACCTTCGGAGGCTCCATCACACAGGGAGATATACCAGCCTTTTTAAATGCTTCTAACTCGAAAGGATCCGGCTTTGACGTCACTGGCTCAACGGCTGCGCAGTGTAATGGTCGTACTGACATTTCTGTGGGTTCTACGGAGTCGATCTCGGGCGAGTCAGCATAACACGCCTCTCGATAACGAAAATTCATCATAGGGTGATTGTTCACTGAATGATCTGAGGGAGACCAAGAGTGTAAATCTTCGTCAGGGTGTTCGGTTTGATGCCGCAAAATACTTCCAGTAGTATTGCGGCTGTACCCTATGTGCGCAAAGTCTTCTTGACCAGAGCTTTGATCAAGAATTGGTAGTGGTGTATGAGTCTCCGGTATCGAACGATCAGGAGGCAGCGAGTGAAGCGAACAATGTGCCACTCTTACACTCTCTGGTTTACCCAATTCGATCTCTTTGACATCTTCCAAAGACTCGCGTAATTGCTCATATAGATCGGTAATTGATGGTCGCGTGTCCGGTGTGGTATATTTGTCGTGAAAAGTTTCATCCACTTGATTCTCAAGGCCAGATGAAGGTGCAGTGTTCGAACCAGATCGTTCAGAAGCTTTAGCTACTATGCCGATAGTGTCAATAGAACCACCGAGTATGTCTCGCTTCCGTTGAGCAAATGCATTCAGCCAGCTCATCGATTCTGACTCTTCAGCTCCGTTTTTTAAAGAGGATGTTGCTGGTGGTTGCTCGAAGGACGAATGCCTCTCCAGCCTCTGAGAATTCACTGACGACGGCATTTCGGTTTGATACGAAGCAAGTGGCGGTGGCAGCACCGATCGATTCAGTGTAGACCCCCTTACCTGTGCTTCTGGGTTAAATCTATCCTGTTCGCTTTGAGTGTCATGCCGTTCTGGCTCATTTGGGGAAGCTTCAAAATACAACTGGTCAAATGATACGCCACGAAGGGGCTTGCAAGCACATGCAAAGCCTCGTAAGTTGGCCACAGCATTCAGCATCTGCACGCTTTCTCGCAAACTGCTGCGCGAGTCGATCACGTTAGCATATAGGAAAGTTTTGGCATTTGCAGTCAACAAAGGCATCATGAAGTTAGATAGCACCATTTGGCCTGTAAAGCCTTGTGAATTTGAAGCGCGACTGCCACTTTGCCTGGAAGTTGCTTCAGGTTGTCTTAGATCCTGCAGGATATTGTAAAGCTCGAGCTTTTCTTGTATCAACACGTCTTCCTGAAAATCTTTTTGGTCAATGAGATCCACAATGTGCACAGTGCTCACTTGGCCGCCATGAAACAACGCCAATCGTACGAAGAAATGTGCGTTCTCTGCGTTCTGTTTGCGTACAATGCGATTGGTCTTAGCAGTCTGTACAATGCGAAATGCACCAGCCAGTGATTGAGCTTCTAGCGACACAAACGTCAAGGGCTCGGCTGAAGAATTCGACCTGCTTGTATCTGTCTTCAACAAGTCAATCGCTTGGTTGTTTACAATAATCCAACTGCTGATTCCCAGTCTCCAAGGTTCGTTAACTGGTTGAGATCCAATGTCCAAGTGCGAGAAGAAAGCGTGAAGCATTCCCACTAGCTGGCCATACAGCTCTACAACGTCATTCACTGCCATTTCAGGCTGCGGTGCAAAGCCTTCTCCTCCAACACTTTTGCCAAATAGCAGCCGGAACTTTTGCGTAGGATGTACGCCCCACACGACAACATTCGAGTTGATGCCATCTCGTGCCGTTCGTAGTGCAGGTAGCGTGATTTCAGTGAAAAAGTCGATAGCGTGGGACGGCGAGCTTGATGAAAACACGGAATGAAAAGTCCACTCGGCCGAAGACACCGCTCCACCAATAGAAGAGGGACTTAACAACCCTGGAAGAGTTGCACCCGAATCATTCGCAGGTTTGTTCGCGACTCGCACGCAGTTTTGTTGCGGAAGAACCTCAAATACAGGCGTGGCACGATTAGCTGCAGTGACGTAGCAGGACACATGGATCTGACTGAGCACTGGAGCTGCAACATCATTCGCGCTTCCTTCTACAGTCCTAACACCATCACTGGGGCTTCTAATGCGGCTTCGCTCCATTTCCGGAATAAATAATCGTCCGTTCACCAGCTTTCAATAACATTAGCCATAATTGGCATCAAAACGACCCAACCAATTAACGAAGAAGAGCAAAACAAAATAAGCTTAATGATGAAACTCACATTCATAAAATAAAAATCAAACGCACCAGTGCAGTCACGCTGGGTGCCGAAATGATGCGCTCTGCGCTCCAATAAAGACTTCTCCTGCTGCTTCGACTTTGTCTTCCCTGCTTGCTACTACCAATATGCTAACTACCAATAGACCACAAAGTCCCTCCCATGTCTCTGGTCATTCTAGATTACAGTATACTTGCTTGATGTGTGTGCATCCGCTGCCAAGGTGCGGAGGTGGTGTGGCGGTAATATCTTGGCGTAAAGAAAGTAAAAAATCGTCTCGGTCTGGGTTCACGGCTGTAGTTCGCAGGTCAACTGCTCTTCAAACGTTGGGGCATCGTATGTCGGTCGCAAGAGCGAAAGTGGATGAGATCCGCCGTCTGTAAATGTCATCTCAGACGCCTCGTCGTTCATCTCGTCCATGACGCTGTCCTCCAAAATCTCCGATCGCTCCAAAGCCACATGCGTATCCGTCTTTTGGCCGACCGTCTCGACAAGTTCGTCAAAAAGTCCAATCTTCCACGCGAGATGCTTCTCCTCCAAGAAGTACCATACAAGGTACGCGTTCCAAAAGTGCGCGTTGTCCAATTTCTTTACAAGAGCGCCGTTTACAGTATTGCGGAAAACTTTCTGGATTCGCTGCAAGTCGACGTCTACATCGCTCAGGTCCACACCGTTGTTCACAAGGAACCGCAATAGCACCAGCAGCTCGTACTCGGACGGACGATAGTGACCGCTGTGGGGATAAATAGTTTTAATGACCCCGTCACTGATCACCATCATTCCTGCTGTCTGCACGCACTCGCCTCCTACGAAGCTCGTATGGTGGATTCGAGGGATCTTCTTCGTCTCCTTTTGGGAGCCGTAGAGAACACCATCGCGTAAAACAAAAATCCATCCATCCGGCCCAGTTTCCACGATCTCTTGCGAGGCGTCATGTACAATCAGACCATCCTGCACCAAGAGCGCAAACTTCTGACGTTCAGCTTCCGTGTCACAGTACAGCACAGTCTCGCGTTCTAGTTTCGTTCTCGGTACACCAGCAACTTCAATTGATTCATCGTCCAGCCACTCCCAGAAGCTCGGCTTTGTGGGCTCCATAGGCTGACGCTTCCACTCTTTATAGTATGCTCGCAGATTCGCACCATATCTGTTTGTTCACATAGAAAATTATACTACCACATTAGTGTGTGCCATTTCCTAATATGATCCTGAAGAGACGCGGAGAACATACCTGTGCTTGCGGTCACATACTTCCAGCCAGCTTTTCTTATCCACGACGGAAATGTTTCCTGCGCTGTAGCCCTTCACCAGCTTGGGCGAATATTTCTTGGCCAACTTGACGATCTCGTGCATGTTTTGATAGGTAGTTCGTCGTTTGGCACGCATGCCCTCCGCTGTCATTTGTTTGTTCTCGCTGACTGCCTCCGTTCTTTCGATTGCTTAAAGAGATTTCGGCTAGATTCGCGTGCCTCTGTGTGCAGTGATTAGCCCACTCCCGTCTCGTGTTTGGCCTCGGTCTCTGGTGTTGTCGCCACGGTGACGTCTTTCAGTAGGTCGTGGCAGAATTATCTACTGACAGCGTTGTGTGTGTGTGTGTGGTAATCGATCGAAGCCCAGGGCCAGATGACGTCTCAGTTCCTTTGTCCAGCTAACTGCGAGAGCGCGAGCGCAACAAGGCAGCAAGTGGCACACACAGAAAGAATACAGACAGCTTCTTTTCGCTGTCCTGTGTGTGGAGTAGGAAGGGACAAACGGCACAAAAGGAGCTCGTGCACAAACGTCTTTTTAGGCGTGTGTTCGCTCTTCAACTTGTTTTGTGTGCGCGAATCTATCTCACTCTTCTTGGCAAAAGGTTTAATGCGACAAATGCACTACTGCAAACACATAGGCAAAGGCAGCACACAATCAAACACACGTTAGTTGTCGTTAGTCGGCGCCGCGAGTTCGTCGCCCACCGCTGCGAGGCGGCGTACGCAAATGTGACACTGACCCGTACCTGTTTCTCTTTTCTGGTTTGACTCTTCTCCCCTACAGCGCAAATTCTCTAATGAAGGCAACCGATCGGAGTTTATAATTTGCCACATGGCCCGGCTCTGTGCGAGGGAGAATACCGCCGTGGGTCGGGGTGTGTTTTAGCCAACCAGATGTCGTTTGTGTAATTATGGCCAATAGAACAACGTTAAACGTTACTTATTTGGACCAATTACTGCCGTCTTTGTGTAGAACCCTAACCGGTCCGGTTTAGTGAACCGTACAATTTCATCTTCGCCGATAATGTTCGCTGATGCACTGCAAAATTGCAATTTGGCTGTTGCTAGATGGCAGATCATGGAAGTCTTCTCACCCACACTATTTTTTTTTTGCCAAGTATGGTCCGATGGGCTAGGAAGGTCAAGATTCGCCTCAAGTTTGTTTAAGCATCTGCGAGATTCAGAGCTGCAACGCGACGACCTACTTTTCCGACCCGCTCGAAATGCCGACGACGATGGCAAGCTTGGATGAAATCGTTATCGTGTCCGTGCAGCGTGGCGGCTGCAATACAGTACAGTGCAGTACGGTTTTGTGGGCTTGCATTCTTCAAGACCGCCTCCAGGTCCACCACCACTGATGATATCGATTAAAATTTGTCGACGGCGATGCTTCAGAGCAGGAGAAGCTGTCAAAATGGTACGGTGTCCCATTCCTGGGATACATGTAATATCTCCACTGCTGGCACCGCACACAAGTGAACCTGCGCCGGGCAACGACTCGTTGAACGAGAGGCGAATCATGTGCACTGGCTGCCCCCGTCGTCCGGTCCCACCCGCCAGTGCACATCCAAACAGGAAATCCGACGAGCGCCGAGACGACAAAAAGGCAACAAGCAACATGTTGAAGTCACCAATGGCGCGGGGAACGCGGTGTGCTGCGCATGACGCGTCACGGCGGCAGCGACACCGCTACGCTCAGTGCTGCAATCGATGTGGGCGTTACCAGGAATGCAGGCAGTTTTCGTAACGGGCGGTGAAAATGTAGCGTGAAAGCGCCGAATTTGCCAGTCCAGCAAGATGGCCAGTAGCAGCGAGTGCAGCACCGACTTCGAGGTCTCCAGCGCTGCTGATTCTCGCTCTGTTGCCTCTGCCCCCGAGGAGCAGGAGTACGACGACGACGAGTTCGATGACTACTCGGACTCGTTCGAATCGGACAACGACGACGTCGCCAAACCAGACGCATCCATTGCTGCGACGTCATCGAGTTCAACAGGTTGTTGCCAGTTGCATAATGGGACGCGCGTCCAGGTCCTCTGGAAAGAGGAGAACGAGTGGTTTGACGGGATCATTCAGAGTGTTGAGGAGGGCAATGAACCGCGCTATTACGTGCTCTACGACGATGGCGAGCAGCAGTGGGAGGTGCGTTCACAGGCTCACATTTGGCCTGCACAGAATTTCTGATGACTTGTAGCTGCAGGGTCCAGCAAGCATACGCCCCTTCCCCGCCTTACCCACTGGTATTGATATAGATCAGCTCACTCAATTGCAGCAAATGCTGCCGCTGAGTGCACTTGAGGCTCTAGCAATAATCAACAAAAGGGCGATAGTGTACAGGCCCGATGAAGGGAAATGGTTTAACGGTGTTGTCGGCGCTGCTCAAGCCTCACCCGCAGCGGTTAAGATCGAATATGACGACGGTGATAGCCGCTGGGAGCAGGTAAAGATACGAGCTCTATTGTGTCGATCTTCTTTCGATTTCATTCTCCATGCTCTTGTGTAGGAGCACATGTTCAATTCTATTCTCCTCTTACACGCGACGACGGAAACACAGGAAACACCTCTACCTTATCCCGAGGTCGTTTTACAGAATGCAGCTCCGCCATCTCCGCCTGAGCGAGTGTTGTATGCTCGCCCGTACAGACAAGTTGTCAGCGACCATTTCCAACCTGTACGCATAGCAAGACCCTATCATTGTGCTGTTGAGAAACACACCAAGTCCGTGATCACTCCACGTCCCTACAGTGAACGCAGGTATCTCCATCAATCTCTTGAGTGCTCGCGATGTATGGCTCCTCATTCATTTCAAGTCGAAAAGGCTGATAGCATCGTACAGACAACGTTATCGTCATGCTTGACCGAAGCATGATGTGTACAGTTGAAACAAACTTTATGCATTCTTTCTACCACGAACCGACTTGAGAACCTTCTTAATGGAAACATGCGATCCAAATCCCGACTTCGTTTGGTCGACGTCGCCTCGAGTTGTCCTGGAGGATGCTGCTTCCACGTCACTATCCACATTTTCGTCCTCGGAAAACGCGTAGCCATGGTACGAGCCAACAAAAGATGATGAACGCGATCCAACAGCTGCATTTGCCGTGCTTGTGGCAGCAACGGACCCGGGGGCTTCCAGGAAGGACGGCTCCACGCCAGCATCAAAGCTGTCGAAGCTGCCAATGGAATGAAATGATCCCCGAATGCGAATATTGCGCTTCTTCTCACGGCCTTGGAATCCTGTCACATGATCAGGATCAACGGTATCTCCGCCACTGGATGAACTGGAGAAAGGAGACGCGATTAATCTCTCGCCAAGCGGAGAAGAACGCATGAGAGTTTCCTCGGGACTTTCGCGACTGGAGAAAAGCTTTGCGTAGTCAACGACTGTAGCGGGTTTATCCGACCACGCTGTATTGGATACAGATCGCCGATGCTCTCGTATCATACCTCGAGGCGAGTTTGGCAAGCCCATGACTTCACGTTCCTGTAATATGTGATACATCGAAGGCAGAGAGAACCGACGAACGATTTTCCACAAGCCGTCACGTAACAAACTCAACAACAGCACAAGGAGACAAACCAACCAGAAAGTCGGCAGCTCTTGAAGATACTCCATCTCACCAGTGGCTTGTGGGAACCCCGTGTTTGGCAGCGAGATGAGGGACCCAACAGCGAACCATAGCAGTATAGACACCGTCACTGTGAGCAGGAATTGCCATGTAAGCATGAATGTCTCGAGACACAGCTTAAGGTTCACGACGATCACTAGATTCGTGAATACCACGAATCCCAGCGTGACGAGTCCGCCACTTTTTCCGGTCTCGGTGGCGATAACGGGAAAATCACGGATGCTGCGACCGAAGCCTTCGAAAGCCCAGGCAGAAACGAAAAAGATGACAATTGAGTGCCACACGCCGTTAAAAATCCACGGCCAAAACACGCGACGTGCGAGCAGGATGTTCTTCTGTCCAAGTGCGTACACGTACGGGAATTTGGCAGCACTGGTTGATGATACGTCTTGGTCGAACACGGCAAACAGTACAAGCGGTACACTCGTGTACAGCACGTTGAAACTTTGCGCAGCTACGTCCAAGATAAGCGGTTGACCGGAGAATCCACAGAAGCATCCGAACCAGAACGTTGTGAGCACATACGTCACGTTCTTGTAGAGCATGTAGCTCATGAGTTTCGCCACGCGACGATAAGCCCAACGACCGTGAACAAACAGCAAGCGTTGCAGAAAGCGGAATTGAGCTAGTGCGTAGTCCGAGGCGTTCACAGCCTGTGCTCCTTCCTGACCGGAAATGCCCACACCGATATGTGCTGACTGGATCATCGCTACATCATTCGCTCCATCGCCAATTGCAAGTGTAACACTATCGGGCTCAAAGTCTCGAACAAATTCAACAATATCCGCTTTCTGCTTCGGAGATACGCGGCAACAAATGACTGCTGACGCGCACTGTTGCGTGACTTGGTAGAAAAGGCGACGCAGTTGAGGGCGAAGAGCGTACTCAAGAGCCTGCCCGTCAATCACGAGCGCTAGCTTCTGAAACGTTGGGCCATTCTGGCGACGACTTCCACCACTGTGTAAGTTTCCAGCGAGAGATCCATACTCAGGCGCGTGAATCGCTTCATCATCAGCTTCAATCCCGACATCGTACAGCGATTCTTCGTCCGACGTGAACCTATCGGCATAATCTGCATCTGTTGCAACTGAAGAATACATTGGCGTTTGGCTAAATGCTGACGAAGCTTTTGACGTCCGTCGAGTTCGGTGACGTTTTCGCTTTTGCTTTCGCTTTTGCTTTGTTGTCGTCCCGAAGAGAACCCCGCTGATTGCATCCTTTGCACTACCCAAGAAACTGTCCATTTGGATTGACCGGCGCCTCGTACGACGCATCCCTCTGCTCCCGTTGGTTCTAGAAGACAGCGAGGCTAGAAACGGCGATTGATTGTACGATGTCGCTCCTTGATCACCACGTTGAGACAACTCCTTCAGCGCTGCAGCAGTCGACGTGTAGTCATCGCCACCAATTTGCTGTACGTCCATGTCGTGTGAGAGCAGCGCACTAGCGTATCCAATATTCACCGCCGTCTCCATTTTGTCACCAGTGAGGGTCCAAACCTTAATATTCGTCTCTTGTAGGAGACGCAGCGTCGCGGGTACACCAGCCTGCAGTTTGTCTTGCACTGCTGTGACTCCAAGAAGAACCAGATCGCGCTCGATCTCGTTCATCAATGGGTCGATCGCATTCGCACGCCCTTGACGCCGTTTTACTAGCTCTTCCATCGAAGCATGTGCCTGCGTATAGCGAGCGTTCCAGTCCTCGTACTCCAGCCGACTGATTGTTTTATACGCGAGGCAAAGCGTACGCATACCAGCCTTTGCATAGAGCGTAAGCTGGTCCGAAGCTTGTTCGTACGACATCCCACCAGGCATTGTCGCTTGGTCCGCAGCAAGTCGCTCAAAAATGACATTATCAGCACCTTTGCAAAGGAGTTCGATCGTCCCATCTGGAGTCTCCACGATCACTGTCATACGCTTCCGGTCGCTGTCAAACTCCAGCACATTCAGCAACTTGTACGAGCTAGGTGACGCCCATCCTGGCTCCAAAAGCATCACGGCAGTGGGCGTTCTGTGTACGAAGCGGACGTTGCAGAACGCCGCTGCAGACACCAAGGCCTGCTCGTCGGGGGATGATGCAGAATACTCTGGGAACGACGTACTGCACATTTCAACGAGTGATTTAGTAGGGATCAGCGTATGGCACAATGCTAAGTGTCGTAAGAAGCGACGAAGAGTCTCCGCTTGCTCTCCCCCAGCGTGAATATCAGCGAAAAGCTCTGTCGGGTCAAAGTCAACAAATCTTGGGCCATCCTCGGAGTCAGCAGAAGTACAAGACAACGTTTCACTGGGAACGTCCGCCTTTATATCTTCATCCTGCATGAGATCGCCGTAGTGCTTCCCTCCCACCATGCAGTAACGAAAAAGCATGAGGTTCATCGTCAGAGTGCCAGTCTTGTCCGTGAAGACATGGTGTACACGACCGAGATCTTCATTCAGTGCCGATGACCGCACCATAGCCGGTGTATCGGACATCTTGTCGTACATTTCCAGATCTTGCTCGATAAAGTAGGCTTGCCAATACTTGACGAACTCTAACGACACATTCAGCGATATAGGAACGAAGTTTTGCATGATAATGAAGTAGCGCAGATGCAACTTGGCGAGCTCAGCCAGTGGATGAGAGGTAGAAGCGCCAGTCAGATGGTGATGCCGCCGTTCGCTAGCACTGAGCAGATACCAGAATGAGTCTCCCTCGGTGTGCATCCAGTGGGCGCCAAGTAGTGCACCAAGAAAACACACGAGCTGCTGGATAAATACGATCCCAATAATGAGTCGATTAAGTCGTCGCTCCACCGACGAGGTCTTCACTACGGGCTCTGTATTGCTGCAAAAGACCTTGGTCTCATGACCCGTGAATACTACCATTCCTGTGACGGAGCGCGTATTACGGAGTACACAACTCCGCAGCATCATCTGCTTTGCCGTAACTGGCACACGAACACGTACGAGACCATCTCCCGTCTTTTCCGTCTGCAAAAGACCAGCAGTCTGCACTGGAATGGCCTCTTGCACACTATTTGGATCGTTTGCAGCTACGCCCAGCGTCTGCGCTTGAGCAGGGCCTAACATTGCTGAAAACGTGCCTTCAAAGCTGGTAATGCGACTGTTGGGTTGCTCACACACCATCATACCACGCAGCTCATTGTGCCCGTCACCATCGATTGTGCGGCTTTTGTTGTTTGATTCACGACAGAGAGCAGCCACTAACGGAATGGCTGTGCGAATCTTGAGGTTGGTTTCGCCATCCAAAGACTTCGTCTCAATGTATGCCAAGTTGGACTCCGCTGTTTGTTGCGTCGGAGATGCTGGGCGTTCATCGCCTTGGGTGTCTAGAAGAGGTTCCAAGGTGTCTGTTACGGAGTGTTCCCCTTCTTCCAAGTCAGTTGAGCCTTGAAAGATTGTCTCTTGGGCCTGTTGCCGCCTCGAACCATTGTCATCATGCTCCACTGCTTCCGCCGACAGAAGGAACAGGTCCGCTGGGATCGTTTGGTCATTCATCACTTTGACAATGTCTCCTACACGTAGATCTCCCCATTGTCGCTGTTCCCAACTGCCCAAGGGAGTCAGCGTCAACACTGGTCGACTATTGGTCACGCGATCGGCTCGATGGCGCTCTCGGTCCTCTAATGCCTCTTTGATTGCGCTACACACAAAAACCACCGCCAATGGCAGCAAGATAGTCGGGATACCACTTGTGTTGCTAACTTCTCGGATAGTCTGGAGCACAGCAATGAACAGGAAGTACACGTTCGATGGGCGCTTTAGTTGCGCCAGCAGCACGCGTGGGACGAAGTTCCATGCGCTGTACTTAGCACTCACCACCACGTTGTTGGCGAAGGGAGACGGCGGCTCCACTGCATCCTCATGCGGTCTTTTGTTGCCACCGAACAGCCACGACGACCGTCGGCGATTGCCAAGTCGACGCAATTCACGCTCCTCACGGCGGCGGCGGTGCTGTGCCGCGTTCGCGCGCGCTAGGAGAACCTTTCGGTCTACGCGAATCACGCGCAGACGCTGGGCTGCATCCTCTATGTCAGCGCGAGGCCCCGCCACAGCCTCGGCCTGGATCCGCATTTTGCGAGTAGAATTGCGTTGTGTGAAATTGCGGTGTAAGTCGCGATTACGGCCAAGTCTATTTTTGGAGGCTGTTATCAGGTGTATGTCATCTGAATGTTGCTAGAATCAGATGGACCGGTTAGGATCAGAGAGTTGACCGGGCTGGAACCGCGCTTGAGTGACACCTTAATATCCATCACACATCTCCAGTCGATACCAAGAAAGGCATGAGCGACGTGCAATCGCTCAGTGATTCGCCGGTGTCGTCCGTGGGGCTTGGCAATTCTCTTATGTGGGAAAAAGTGGCTCTTTCTCCGCTGGAGTTGCTGTCGGTGCAGCTGGAGCACGAGCTACAGCACGCCGAGGAGGTGGCCGCTGCATCTGCTACTGGCAAACAGAACAAGAACGGTGTAGATTTGAACGTCAAGACTGGCAAAGCGGCTGGAGTTTTGACCATCGAAGTACTGTCAGCCAAGGACTTGGGTCTGGACAAGAACGCAGCGGTGCAGGCGGTGAGCGCCAATGCGCAACCGGAGTTGTACGTGTCCACGCAGGTGACTCCGCTATCAGCGTTCGAAAAGACCACGAAGAAGCACTTGCGCACTACCGGCGCGCAAGCTGTGGACAATGCGACTGCAAGCTGGAAACAATCGCTGTTGTATGAAGGCGCTAAGACCACAAAGTTCGGTGTGAAAGTCTCGCTGAGCTGCAATTCTGAGGTCATTGCAGATGTGGTTCTCGGAGAGCTGGAGCTGCGCAGCGCTGACTACGAGGACCAGGTGCCGCATGAAAAGTGGTTCGATTTGAAGGCACCGGCGTCTGCAGCAGCTAGTGGAGTGGCTGGGAAGCTGCTCCTGCGCGTCATGTTCGAGTACTCTATGCGCGAGCGTCACCAGCGTCAGGTGGCTCTACTTCGAGAAAAGAAGCGTGAGAACGATGATGATATCGAGCGATACAAGACAACGGCGCGATCGGTGAATGCTCCCGTTCGACACCCTGCAGCGTTTGGTAAGGAGACCGCACGATCTGCGCTTTACCTGCCAGGCAACAAATTCCACATTGACGCACACCACCCTGCCGCCGTAAGTGTGGCACCTCTTGCAGACAAGACGCGCATTGTGACTCCGTTTGGACGCGGCGTTGTGGTGTCATTCCGACCAGAGACCAAAATGTATGTGGTGCAAATGGACACAGATGCTGCGTCCAAGATCCACACCATTGCCTACTTGCGCCAAAATGTCGTGAAAGAAGAACCCAGTGAGCCGCATCTCCGTATGCACATGAAGGTGGCTACCCCGTACGGCTTGGGTGTGCTGGAGGAGATTCGCCCGCACGACGACGTTCTGATCGTCAAGACCGACTATGCTCACATGTTCATGCAGCGTAAGGATGTCAAACTGCCGGTGAAGGACATCTTGGAAATGTCGACGAAGGATCTGGTGAACGAAGCCATTAAGCTAGCGGACGCAGGTAACCAGGAGTTCCGCGATGGCAAGCTAGAAGACGCCGTGTACAGCTACCTTCGTTCGCTTGGCTTCCTCCAACGTGTGGACCAGGACAACGCCACGCACAAGGAGAAGGCAACTATCATCCAGACCATGATCCGCTGCCACCTCAACATTGGCGCGTGCAAGTTGAAGTTGGACATGTACACGGACGCCGAGATCGCGTGTACCAACGCCTTGAGTATTCTCACGGTGCTGGCTGAGAACCGTGAGGGCAACGTGGTGATGTGGATGGGGCGTCTGGGCTTATCCGAGCAGCTCATGTTCGAGGACTGGCCGTCGAAGGCGCGCTTTCGTCGCGCGCAGGCGTGCGTGAAGCTGGAAAAGTACGTGGACGCCAAACAGGATTTATTGCTGGCGGTGAAGTTGAACCCCAGGGACAAGTCGTGCCGCACGCTGTTGGAGAAGGTGAGCACGCTGGTGGAGAAGCAGAAGCGCGACGAAAAGAAGGCGTGGGGCGGCATCTTCGACAACTTGGAGGCATCGCCTTCGACCATCAAATCCGTGACGAACACGAGGACTAGCAAGAGCGGTAGCAGCCAGGAAACATCGATCTTCACGCGCAAGACTAAGAAGAAGCAGGAGACTACCGCAACAACCGCGGAGCCTTGGTACTTGACCACGCGAGCATTGGCCACGGCCTCGATGGTGACGGCGGGCGTGGCAGCCGTGGCGCTGCTGGCGCTGAAGCCCAAGAGCTCATAACCAGCAAGGTTGCCGCTACTTCAACTTCAGGTGCTGGCTCTTTCACTGGCTTGCATCTGCGGTTAGGCCGAGTCGAGCGACGGCGCTATCGTCTCCACTGGGCTACCACAAAGGCAGCAGGGCGCGCCTTCGATCAGAGCAGTCAGCAGCTGCGACTGGGACAGGGCTCGCACGACGTGTGGCGTGAGCGCGCGAGGACCTTGCTTGACGTTCTGCGCCGCCGTATAACTCGCGTCCACTCGCTTTAACACCAATGCGTTGCAAATACACGTTAGTTTTGAACGGGCTCCGCAGTGTTTCCTACCTTAAGCAACACGGGCAATGGCAAAAGCGAAAGGGGGGTCCGATACGGACACTGACGTGGGTTGGTTGCCTTTGCCGCCCATGTTCGATCCGATCTCGCATGCGCCGATGAAGCCACCTTCACCGGCTAGTCAGCCTATTTCGACGACTTCCGCGAGCCTGGCAGCGGCATTCCGCCGACAGAGCAGTCGTAGCCGCCACATTGTGATCCCGTCGTTTGCCTGTCACCAAGATGTGTCGTTGCCGAGTGGCAGGCACCAGCTGGTGCCGGGCAAGGCAACTTGCCTCTTGTCGGAGTGATGGTCACTGCCCTTTCTTGGAACGCGTGTCGACGATCCCACTGGGATTCCCAGGCTGTCCCGCGTCGCTTCAACTTTGCCGTTAGCATAACGCACAGCTTCCACCCTTTCTTCCGACGTCGCTATCGACAGAGGAAACCCCAGCCAATCCTGTGGTACGTGTAACAGCAGTGCGCACAGCTAGCAAGTAACGACCGCTCCAGTCAAGTCACATCAAGCCTCGACACATGCGTGCTCCGGATTTTTCCATGAAAAGCAATCACTAGCTAACTGCTTCTGCGGTGAACCGCATGCATGACGACACGCCTCGACGCGCGATATGAAATTTGCGACGCGAGCAGACCACCGCCCGCGGTTTGCCGCAGGCTGCTCTAGCTGAAGGTGGCGGCGCCATCTACAGCCGACGGGGCCTACAGGGCCTCTAGCTCGAAGGGGTCAGCCCCGCAGTTTCGCGGGGTCATGTTACACACTCGCCATCTCAGACGCGCCGACGTGGGCGCGGCCGTTGAAAATTCGCGGCGCGAGATAGTTTTCAGCGTTCAATTGCAAGTTGCAATCTGTGGCAAAAGCAAGTGCTAAACCCACCCTCACCTTCGTTGAGGGTTTCCGTCTTTTTGCACGCCGGCGCGGGTGGGTCCTTTCGCTTTAAGTGAACGCAGCAACCTGTCACAGAGCCCGTTTCGCGAAAATAACCCCTCCGGCCCACCCGCCCGCGTCCATAGCGCCTTCATTCTCCAATTTGCCGCTTTCCGCGCAAGTGGTCGACTGCCGGCCTCGAGGCGTTTCAGCGGCACTCGACACCCAGCAACTGCATGGGCCACAGCAACTTAATGAGCCCTGCTAAGAGCGGCAACGGCGGGGTCCCCACCTCCATTACGCCACCGCAGCGCGACGCCAACCACGCTGGATCGGGCCTTGCGGTGTTGGAGAAGCCTGTTCATCACGACAACCCCGTTGAACCAGTGCGCGTGAAGCTGCAAGACCCGATCGGATACCCGTCGGACTCGCTGTGGTCCTCGGAAGGCCTCAAGTCGCGCTCTACACTACTCTTCTCCGCCTCGCAGACGCTGAGCGAGCGACCAGCCAGCTTTGCGCTGCGGGCCCCGCGTCTGCAGCCCAAGACGGACTCGCGCTCAGTGCACAGCGCTCAGACCACGCCGCCCAGCGAGTCGGAGGAAGGCGAGGCGGCAGTTGACAACCAGAAGGAAGACGAAGATCAACGCGATGCCCCATCTGAGAACGCCGGAAAGCTGCCGGCATCATGGGGAACGACAACCCAGAAACGGCTGAGCAAGGTACTTGTTTCTTTCTCTTAAATGGATTCGGCAAACCAACGACTCTTAACCAAATGGTTCGCTTGTTTGCTTGCGTAGGAGAATCAACCAACGGACAACCAAGAGCCCGAGTCGCATGTGCTACCACTCAATCTGGTATATTTTAGTTGAACTTGGTTTCGTTTGGTTAAGACTGCTGCTATGATAACTAATGTGTCCCCTCACTCCAGCAGGTGCAAGGTCACGAAGGAGCTCCTCTGTCTCGAAGCAATGCGGATATATGGACGAACCCTCACAACGACTACGAAGGTGGTGACTTCACTTCGTCGGCGAGCCCCACCACGTCGCCTATCAAGCAAAGCTTTCCACGATCGAATGGATCTACCTCCAGGCCCATCCCGAACCGATCGTCTCGTGGCGACGGCAAGGCTGCGGGCTGCCGAGTTCCTCCTGGGTTGTCGTTGATAGACCGAATCCAAGAGGACTTCCCCCGTACCCCTTCACCTGAGTACGGGCAATTCGATGGCGACCGTTTGCCTCGCAGACCTTCGTTTGGTGGAAGAGACCAGCAGACGCAGTCGATGTTCGGCATCGACGAGGGAATGGGGCAGCTCAGACTCGGCAATTACCATGCAGCTCCGACCTACGATTATGCCCGTCGTTCTGGTCATGACTTTGAAGATCTACCCCGGATGCCGCAGCACGCTACTAACCCGAGACTTGCCGGGATGAACGGCCACCGCCATACGTTCGGTAGGAGCAGCAGCGAGCCTCCTTTTGGCGGATCTTACCATGGAGCTATGCCTCAAGGCTACGCATCACCCTACACCATGAGTGCTCAAAGCGTTCAAGGCTACCCTGTCATGATGGATGCTGGCAAGTCGCGTTGGGCTGCCAACGAGAATGCGTACTCATTTACCGCTTCGCCTTTTGGCTTCGCCCCGGCGGACTTCGCCACTTTGCACCCTGGCCACAACCCAGCCATGTCAGGTTTCCCTGTTGGCTATGCTGGCGAATACCACGGTGTGAAGCCCGCCGACAAGATGTATAAGGCCCGCCCGTCGTATCCGATGGCTGATCATCTACTGTACGAGCGACATGACTTCGGGGGATACGCGCCTCGTCCGCAAATGCACAGACCCAAGGTCGGAGGGCCTCGACGAAGTGAATTCGAGTACTTTCACCCGATTGCTCACTCGTACTCGTCTAACAGTCTTTTGGAGGAGTTTAACTCGACGCCCAAGTCGGAGAAATGGGGACTGTCCGTCATCAAAGGGCACCTCTTCATCTTCGCGAAAGACCAGACAGGCTCGCGATTTATCCAGCAAAAGCTGGAGAAGGCAGATGAACGCGTCAAGGCCGACGCGTTCAACGAGATCTTCCCAAACTCGCTCCTGCTGATGACGGACGTGTTCGGCAACTATGTGATCCAGAAATTCCTCGAGTATGGATCCCGGGAGCAACAGCAGTTGCTGGTGGAGTTGATGACAAGCAACATGATCAGCCTGGCTCTGCAAGTGTACGGATGCCGCGTGATTCAGCGTGCTCTTGAGGTGACTCAAGTTGAAGAGCAGCTCGCGTTGATCCGACAGCTGAAGGGCCACGTGGTGAAGTGTGTCACTGACCAGAACGGCAATCACGTGCTGCAGAAGTGCATCGAGGTGGCATCCTGGAAGAGAGCGGTTGAGTGCAACGGAATGGGACCGCAGCGATTCGTGACAGGGGAGGACATCCAGTTCATTATCGACAGCTTTGTCGGCCAGGCTGCGTCTCTCTCCACGCATTCGTACGGATGCCGCGTGATCCAGCGCGTGTTGGAACACTGTGCGCCGAGCCAAATCCGCCCGCTGCTGAATGAGATTATTTACAAGTGCCGCGACCTTGTCAAAGACCAGTTTGGGAACTACGTTGTGCAGCACGTTATTAGCCACGGTGAGCCGGACCAGCGCAACATCGTTATGCAAGCAGTGCTTCCTCAGATCGCTCACTGGAGCCAGCACAAGTACGCGAGCAACGTTGTGGAGGCCTGCTTGGAACACGCGACGAAGGAGGAGATCAGCCAGATCGTCGACTTCATCCTTCAGTGTGACGAAAGTGGCGCGTCCTGTGCGCTTCTTCCCATGATGAAACACATGTACGGCAACTACGTGGTGCAGAAATTGCTGGAGCGTGCGGATGACCACGACCGCCATCGCATTGTATGTATTGTTCGACACAACGAGGACTATTTGAAGCGTTTCACGTTCGGGAAGCACGTTTTGAGCCGGCTGGAGCGCGAGGAGCAGGCGAACTACTATTGAGTGGACAGCTCTGGAGACCACCCCGCTGTAGCACTAGCGGCTCTGAAGCAGGCGGGGCACCAACACAGCAGCCCTCACCATGCTCCTGCGCTTCCTGCCCGCCTACACTACCTATATAAATATTTTGCGGCGCTACGACAAGCTGATCGTTCTCCACGCGCCGTTTTGAGTTCAAGACAAGCTGCAGCCACAGCATTATGACCGAAACCAAGTTTGAGCGTACGATATCACACGGGCAACCATACCAAAAACCAATAAACAGATTCAATCCATTGGTTATTTTGAATTGAAGACTTCTCCTCAATTAGCAAGTTGTTGAGCACTTCAACATCTCCGATACAAAATGTTAGATCTTTTCTATTCCAGCCAATCAAGAGCATGAAATTGTTGATGTTTCAACTTTACATGCTAACAGATATTACAGCTCATGCAGGGCAAGCGCCACCTGCTCTGATGCGCGTGTTCCGGTGTCAACGGCTGCGTGCACCGACATGCCGGGCTGCTCGAAAGCTGTCGCCTCACCGGCGAAGAAAATACGATTGTCCACAGGCGCAGCGAGATCGAATGAAGCCGAGTCGGCCTGGCCAACGCGAGGGAAAGCGTAGCCCCCGCGAATCCATGGCTCGTCACCCCAATCCTTGTACGTGCCCTTGACGAAGTACTTGCGTGCGGGAAACGGCTCGTCCACGGTGCCGTAGATCATATCGAGCTGGTTGAGGAAGCCCTCAATGATTTTTTCGTGGTCCATACCAATGAACTTCTCCGCGTACAGTGCACCGGCGTATCCGGTGATCAGGTACTGCGTCTCACTATTCTCGGAGTTGTTGGCTTTTCTATCAAGACAAAGCTTGTCGCCATTGGGCTTCAGGTGGCCAATGCCTTGCGTACTGTTTATCCAAAACTCAGGCAAGAAGCAGTCCGAGCACACGACACCGTGTGCGTCCTCGGGCCAGAAGCGACCCGACATGTGAAGCAGTACCTTACCAGCACGGCGCATGTCAAAAGATGCCACTGCGTCGATCTTCTCCTGAGGAAGTGCCGGGGTGTAGGCAATCTTTGAAAACACGGCAGTCGATACCGTCACAACTAATGTGCGGCACGAGATCTGTTTGCCCGATGTGCTGGTCACAGTGATGCGGTCGCTATGGGAGTAGTTCACGCTAGCCACAGGCCAGTTAAGACGAGTTGTCACGCTCTCGGCAAAGAGGTTAACGAAGCGCATAAAGCTAGGCACAACACGGTAGTCGCCTTCGTCTTCTAGCTCAATCCACTGCTTCTCGTAGCGGCATGTAGTGCGCATCGAAATGTCCTCTAGTGGCCCCCCGGCGGTGTTAGCATATCCAGCCTCACACAGCTTCATCATGGACGGAGACAGACCAATCTCATCGAAATAATCCCGCATAGACTTCTCAGGGGGGATCTGGTCAATGTTCTCCAAGTCGCTCAAGTCAGACACTGACTCGTTAAACTTGACGAACTCATCGTCTTCATCGTCGTACTTTAGCATTCGCTTCTGATCGCCGATGTAGTAATAACCGATGCCTCCATCCGGAGAGGGTTCAGTCGGGCCTCCATCGCCCTATGCATGCAGTTGAATTCAATGGGTCGTAAGTATGATGATTGATTTCTTTTTATATGCATTGATCTTGTTTAGAATGTATGAATCCAGACTGACTTCTCCCGAGTGGACACGTGCAAGACTCAGCGACACAAGAACTGTGCCGCCGAATGCACGCAGATGAACTAAATGCTCGCCCTGGAGATGCTAATTAAGGAAACATGATCTGACGTTCGCTCTTGCATTCGTATGAAGGCCAGAAGATTATCTCATTGCTCTTGCGAGCAAATCAGTGGCTGATTAATCGATGCGACTAGCGACTAATAACATACATTTGGTTCAGTGTATCCCTCACCTGAGCCCAAGTAAAGATCTCGCGCAGACCGATGTTGTACTCCTCAGCCATGCGTGTGAGTGTCGTGTTGGCTCCGTGCATGAACTCGGCACCCATCTCAATGCTAAGCCCCGGGATGAAGCTCGAGTTGCTCATCACACGGCCACCCACGCGCTCCGAGGCCTCGACGACTAGCACGTCCTTAACGCTCTTCGAGTGCACAAGCTGACTGGCGCATCGCAGACCGGCAACGCCGGCGCCGATAACGACCACGTCGTGGAAATCAAGTTCGTCGTCCGCCATGATATCGCTAGATCTGGAATGGCTCAAGTGCGGAGGTCCCCTAAATGCGAGAATCCCATGCCGATTGTACTGGAAACCACCAATCGAAGACTACGGCTGTCATTTTGCGAGCTGTTTGCTGCCATGCTCAACTTGACTGGACAGCAGACTGCTCATCGGAATGACTTGGATTTAGTAAGGAATGAGTACAGTGGCATGCAGAAAAGCGTACAATGCAAGACAGAATAAAAAGATCAGTTGCAGATTGTGCTGCAACTTAAAGACAGCAACTTAACTGTGGGAAGCGCTGTTTGCTTGTCAAGCAAGGTACAGTATCAGGGGAGCTGCTGGTCACATGGGTAGCAATGCAATATCTGAAGTCCGTTCAGATGACAAGCGCCTCAATCTTCTCGACGAGCGCTGCGAGCGCCTGCATCTTGATTGTATTAGAGCCAACACACATGCTGTGGTGGCTTTCAACTGCAAGTGGAACGGCATGGGTGACAGCACAGATTCTTGCTCTGCCACGTCACTCGTCAACAAGTGCAAGGCAAAGTGGGTGCGTCACCAAACCACTTGGTTTTAGTAGACACAGTTTACCTGTCTATACCGATGAAACTCTCCACCGCAACCCACAGTCATTCATAATTTCCTCCCTGTAAACTCGAAGCCCTCTTTCCTCGCTACTTCATCACAAATGTCTGACCTCAAGGCCGACTTCGAAGCCGCTGCCGCGCTTGCGAAAACCTTCACCAAGAACCCTGTACGTATCTGACCCCTCGACGCATCAAAGACGACTCAACTGATCCCATGTGCTTCATTTCTCTGTTCGATCTCAGACGAACGACGAGAAGCTCGCTCTGTACGCCTACTACAAGCAGGCCACCGTCGGTGACAACACCACGGCTGCCCCCGGCATGTTCGACCTGACTGGCAAGGCCAAGTGGAACGCCTGGAATGCAAAGAAGGGTGTGTCCACGGAGGACGCCATGAAGGCCTACATCGCCGAGGTGGAGAAGCAGAAGGCTGTCTACGCCTGAAGCGCGGTCGCCAGGTCGCGTCTGTAGCTTTATTCCCCTTTCACGCAGCAAATCAGCAGGGTTCATTCCTATCCCTCTCCGCTGTCAGCTCCGTGTGTGCAGTTTTGAAAATACGGGGAACAGCACCATCGGTGTAACACCAGAGCAAGTTTAAGTCGTTGATAGCTTCGTAAAACCCCTCATAAAAATGTAAACAGACGACGATGGCATGGTTGTGTGACAAAACAGCAAGGTCTTGCGCAAGACATTCAATTTTCAATATCGTTTGTTGGTTCATTGAATAGATAATTACAACACTCACGGCGTGCCTTTCGAGCTTGCCGGCAGTGACTAAAAAATGCGAGGCTTGCTTGCACCGTTATGTTCAACGCGTTGAAATGCGGTCCCGTCCAGATTGACCCTAGCTGCGAGAGCGTTTTGCTATACACTTTTTATCACTACTCACTTTGTCGCGCCGCCTCCGACCTTAGCCTCGACCCTTGCCTCCATTCGGGCGAAGTCACACATGAGCTTGTTGATTTGATCGGTGTGCTGCCCCAACTTGGTAGACAGCGAAATCTGCTGCACCGCCAGTTGCTGCTGCGTCTCGGTGTTTTGTGTCAGCAGCCGCATGAGGAGCACCTCCATTTGCTCGCCTGCTGCCGTCGTTCCCATGGAAAGTTGTGTCATTGCCATCGAGGTGTCTTCTTCCTGGATCCCGTCATTGTTGTTCAGTTTGGATGGAGACAGAGATGCCTGCGTTGAGGTCGATCCAAACGATGACATCGACGATGCTGTGGTTGATGTAGAAGGAGATACAGGTACCCCGACCTTTCCCCTGCCAAAGCTTTCAAGCTCATTTTGAGCGGCATCTTGAACCACACTCACGACTTCGAGTGTTTTCCCACTGTCCTGAGGTTTATCAGTCTCCTCGTCAGCGTTGCTGTCCTCGGTCTTTAGCTGGTTGGCGCTCGCTCCAGAGGACGCTTCAACCTCTGGAAGGTTTTCACCCGCCGCTAATGCTAGTCGCTCCAAAATGGAGATATCACACGCTTCTCGTGGACGTGTGTCGAGAACGAAGACGCTCCCAACAGCGTGACCCGAATTCGGGTCGATGATAGGTGCAGCCGCGTAAAAGCGAACGCCGGCAGCCCCTGCGACGAGTGGGTTTTTGCGGAATCGATCATCTTGAAGCGTATCCAGTACAACCATCGGGTCGCGATTATACACTGTGTAGGCACAGAATGCGATCTTACGCGGAATCATCTTGTGAGCCAGCCCCACACTTGCCTTGAACCATTGACGATGTTCATCAAGAAAGCTTACGGCAGCCATGGGGCACGACAAACGCGCCTTGGCGAGATCGCAGATCATATCGAACGGCTTCTCCGGTTCCGAGTCCAGTACTTTAAGTGCATACAAGGAGCGGAGTCGGTCTCCTTCGTCAGTGCTCAACGGTGGTCGAGGCCACGGGTGAGCCCACTCGGACGAAGGTTCGTTACTGTGTTGGTCAGCCTGAAGATTGCTCTTGCTGGAGTTTCTAGACTCGCCTTCCGCGTTAAAGTGACCTTCCTTGAGCTCCAAACGTTGCCGTGGCTTTGGTGTAAGAGAGCGAAGTTGCAGTTCTTCACTGTCTGGCTCGGACGATGGACCGGATGCAGGAGAGTGCAAATGGTTTTGAAGCCACACGCGAGACGCCTCGGACGTCACATTGAGGTGCGACGAAGTAGCATTGTCGGATCCTCCAGAGCGACTGTTGGAGTTATTGATCACACAAGACATACATACGCGTACGCGGGTGGTGCCGATCGTCGGATCCACATGAGCGTCCTTGTATAATGTACAGTTCTTGCAAACGACCTCTCCGCACTACGATACACCAAACAAGCGTCAGAAAATCATGCAAAGGAACCTGCCAACAATGTCGATGAACTTACCATACGGCAGTGGTGTTTGCGACGAAATGTGCCGAATGGTCTGGTACAGACATAGCACAAGTTGCGCTCATGGTCAGCGACCCAGTCAGCGGAATCCACGAGGTGCAGCACGAAGAAGTCGTCGGCTGCCATCTTGATTCGGTGTTAGCGACCGCTTTAGGTAGTCGATGCTGCAAGCGTATGAGCTTCTGTAGGAATGGTATATAAGGCTTTTTGGCACTGTTTTTGGTCTGCGCTTATCCGCTTCGAGAATAAATGGCTAATGGTGTCGCTGGCGCCCAGGCAATGCAGCGATCGAGCGAAACGCCTCCACGGCACTCGCCGTCTATTCGATGTTCCTCCGGCAGGGCGAGAAGGAGTCGGTGACCCGGCGCAAACGCAAGAAAAAACTCGTAAAGTGGAGAACAAATGGAGCTCCGTAGCCCTTGAGCGACGGTGGGTCAAGTGGCAGTACGTTTTTTCTGGCTCGTTGCTGTTGTTATTTTTCGATTCAGTCCTCAGCCCAACGCTCGCGACCTCCATTTTTGAATGGCAACGCTCGTCGGAGAACGTCAAGGGCTTCTGCGCCCCGCGCAACAATCCCTGGAGCCGGAATGGGAGGTATGCAATTCGACACTGCGTCGTACGATCCGCGAAGGTGAACCCAGCGTAAAAGTTCCCTCCGTAGAAAGCTTTCCGATCACTCCTGCGTGATGGTCATTTTCGTGACGAATCTAACGATATTCCGCCGTACGAGCAAGAAAATTTTTTAGAACGACAATCCACAAAATGGTCCTTTTGCTACTGACCAACAAATGTTCGAGTGCCGCTTTGCACCATCGCCAGTTTACGAGCTGCTGTTGGTATCCTACTACATGTACTACTACGTGTACAAGCACGCAACTATAATACGGACCAAGCTCTGATCCATGTCTCCGCTGCGCGAGAAACTCAATTATGGTCGTCAGGGCAGTGTGCGGTATATCCACGACGAGCTACTGTGGACAGCTCAGCACCAAGCGTTCGCAAGTGTCTATTTCTTCGCGACTGGACCAGGTTACGTGGCCGCTATTGCACACGCAGCAAGGATGTCCCAGCTTTGAGAGCTATGCGTAATACTTCGTTCGCGACATATTACTTAAAGTACACCAAAGTACACGAATGAGTGAGCGACAGACTCTGCATGCGTCAAACATACGCGCGTCGTAGATGAGTGCTTGTGAATGTCCAAAGTCCTACGACTGCTAGCATACTTAGCGTCGGCTCTATGGATACTGTACTAGTTAAGCGATCTCCGTGCCCAATGCGCTTCGACCAGCAAGCCAACTTGTGCAAGATTTGGTCCGCTTCAACTTGGTCAACTGTTTCACTTCAGCGTCACAACGATACAGGGGGTTCCAAAAAGTGCGTTGTCATTTTCGTCCAATGACAACGCACTTTTTGGAGCCCCTGCTTTTCGTCCTCGACCAACGTCAAGCATGCGGCTTTTTACAGCTCGTAACTTGGCGCGCTTGGCGCGTGGACAGAGCCACAAGGTACAAGTTTTCTCCAATTCTGCTCCTCCCTCTATCCACCCTCTCCATTTCTTCGTTTTTTCCGTCTATTTTGACCCTCTAGAAGCGTCACCATCGTCGATTTCAGTCTAACCTCTGGTTTGTCAACTGTCGTTCCAGTTCCATGGCTCGACGTTGCGTCATGCGCTGCTGCTGAGCGGACTGGGACTGTCCATGCTGGCCCTCGCACATGGAGACATATCAGACATGCGCTCTGTACACATGGAAGCGCAGTGTGATGCTCGTTACGCGCCACCCGAGGTGGAGGGCGCCTTCTCCGTGCCGCTTGAGCGCGAGGAGTTCGCACCCATCTCCAAGTCGCGCGCCACACGGCTCAGCAGCGCGTCGTACAAGGCCAATTTCCCCATCGAGGACAAGTATGAGGTGGCAACGACGGACGCTGGCGACGTGTTCGCAACCGTACTGGACGGCCATGGTGGGTAATTCATTTAGCTACTGAGTGTTAAAAGTCTTAACCCTTAACTGGTACTTCTAGGTGGCTGGCAAGTATCGGAATATGCACGCAAGACGCTGATCGGCAACGTGCAGAAGGAGCTGGCGTATTTGTACAAGCCAGGGACGAACGAGCCGGCCCAAGGGGACGAGGACACGGTCTCGGATGACCGCGTGGCTGCTGCTATCCAACGTGCATTCGGACGCACAGACCGCGATCTCATGGCGGAGGTGGCGTCAGCGTTCAAGCTGGGCTTTGGAGCAGTTGCACGCTGCGGATCGTGCGCGTGTCTGGCTTACGTGCACGAAGGCACCGTGCACGTTGCCAATGCCGGTGACATTCGTGCAGTGCTGGGAAAGCTTGGCAAGGAACCCAACACGATCGTGGCTGAGCCGCTCAGTAATGATCAGAACGCTATGGTGAAATTCGAGCAGGAAAAACTCAACAAGGAACACCCAGGTGAAGCCAACGCCTTCACGTGCCGTCATCCAGACTCGTGCTACGTGAAGGGAGCGCTGCAACCTACGCGTGCATTCGGTGACTTCGCACTTAAGCATCCGGAGTTCAACGGCCCGCCCTACAACAACGGCGATCGCTCTGCTGGTCGCCACTTTTCGGCACCGTACACGCCGCCATACATCACGGCTATTCCGGAGGTTAAGTCGCACAAGCTCGCGGAGGGGGACAAGTTCCTCATCATCGGCTCTGATGGTCTGTGGGACTATCTAAGCAATGAAGAGGCTGTTGAAATCGTGAATGGTCAGGCCTCGTGCGGGAACCACGACCTGGCAGGTCGTGCGCTAGTTGAACGCGTGCTTCAGAAGGCGGCGAAGCGATACGGAATGACGTACCAGGAGCTGTTGAGTCTGCCACCTGGAAGCCACCGCCGTCGCCGTCACGATGACACGACGGTGGTTGTGCTGTTCTTTGACTAGAGTGTTGAGGCTACATCTTGTCGAGTACTGTAGCCTTGATGAACATGACGAATGGCACATTAGGCAAGTGTAAAGGCACAAAACAATCGAAGGATGGTAACCATTCAGAAATTTTACATATTACGAGAAAAAGACGATCGCGTTGTTCTACCGGCAGTTTGTGGTGTACCTGGCAGCATTGCTGTTGACGCTGGTGCATTGTTGATGATCTTTTCCTTTTCCAGTTGTTGCCTGTACAACTCGTAGTTTTTCTCCAGAGAGTCTGTGTAAAACTGCAACAAACACACAACATGGGTATGAAAAGTAAAGCAAAGCAAAAACTGGTTACGAAAAAAATCGTACCCGGACATGATGGCAAAGTGAAGTTAGAGGGAGCCAAATTGGTCGCACCACGTAGTTAATGAAGTTGAGGTGCACGATAATCCGAACACGTTTGTTCTCCAGATTTTGCATAAAGTAATCGGTTTGAACTCCATGCTCCGCTTCGGTAGCCGCTTGGTTCTGAAACTCGTCAAGTAAGCGAGCTCCCCACTCTTGAGCTTGAGTAAACGGTAATGCGTAGTGTGATAGGTCGGCAGCGTGCATGAGAATTCCCATGAGGACAAGACGCTTTTCGCTAAGTTGTCGACGCGTAAGACCTTCAAGAACCTTGCACTTCTCAAAGTGTTTGGACATATCAGTTGCTAGAATACATGAAATAATGAGTTGGCGAACTCGTTTGTGACGTTCACGGTCGAGATGCTGCAGAATCTTGGCCGATTTGTGGTTAAGAATGATGAACGTTACACGACAGTGGTGGCGCTCCAGGACTGCGTCATCGTTGTGTGTGAGCGCCATGGGACTCAGCATTTTCAGCTCGAAGTCGTTGTTGTTTCCTGGATGGTCAATATCATGACAAAGCGAGGCAATAAGCATGGAGAAAATCTCGAGTCCACTAAAATGCCGGCGGCATTCAGTGCGTAGCATAATGTGCATCGCCATCATGACCTGAAAAGCATGCTGGAAGTTGTGAAACGGATTGCTGCGGTAGTAGTTAGCCACGTTTGTCGTAAAAGCCGAGAATTTTTCACTGGAGATACGGAAAGCGTCCATGAACCCGTACGCACGAAAAACGATACCGCAGCTCATGGATACTTCGCTGCTCGAGAGTGAGACCGTCTCAGTATCCCAATGGTCCAGCGGTTCATTTCTACCATGAGTGAAGACGATCTCGCGTGGAAACGGCACTTCGTCGTCTTCGTGGCTCTTTTTCTTGATAGCTGGTAGCAGTGCAGCGAAAGAGGGAATGCCTCTTTTCTTGGTTGCATTCGCATTGTCATCGCCTGAGTGACAGTATTTGTGTACTATGGAGGAAATGATGTCCGTCTCTGAGAATTTATCCATCTTACTGGAAGTTGACATTCGCTTCAACGTCCTCGGGTTTGAATCACCACTCGTACGAGAAACAGCAACACAGTCTGAGACGACTTTGTAGTACGAGACGTCAAGAGATAACCGGCCGAGGGCAAACTGCACTTCTGCGCAATATTTGCTCATGATCTCACGGTCAGTTTGTGTGAATGCAACAACATGAGCGCCTTCCTTCTTGTTAATACACATTGCAACAGCTACCACCTTAGGTGGAATTGTGACAGAGTGGTCTTCAAAGACCGGCATACAAAGTACACTCGTAGTACGGTACCCTGTTTTCATGTCAACACTTGAGTCAAATAATTCGTGCTTATAAGCGTCACGAGTGCAAACAGTTTGACCCGTAGTAGCTACAAGTCCTGAAATCCCTCGGTTGATTGGCGACCGGATACTCTCGCCGCCGACACGTGGTGTGATCCAAAGCTCATGCTTGAAATGATCAATAAGTAACAACCCAAAGCGATCGCATTCCATGATGTCTTTGCCTAATTCCATGACCATGTTCACGAACTCAGCGATATCAGTACTCTCCGATATAAACGTCGTGAGTTTCAACCGAGCTTCGATCAATTTTTGCGACGTTCTGACTTGGCGATGCAAACTCGCTTTGTGAAGCGAAGTACCCACGGCTTCAGCTGCGTAATTAAGAAAAATGGCGTCCTCGCTGGTGAAATCCATGCCATCAACCTTGTTGACTGCCGAGAGCACAGCTAGTATAGTCCCCTCTGGGGACTTGACCGGTAGACACAAGATTCTCTTGGTGAGGAACCCTGTCTTCTGGTCCAATGTCGAGTCGAATAGTGGATGCGAGTAGGCGTCATTCGTGATGACAGTCTCACCTGTACGAGCTACGTATCCGGCAATGCCTTTAGTGATCGGTACATATTCTCCTCGAACGATATCAGCTGCCGATGCGATGTAAAGTTCGTCTTCGCCTTCGATCTTGATGAACAAACCGATTCGCTCCGTGCCAATCAGCTCATGGCAAACACTAAGCACCTGGTCTAGAACCACCGACGAGGACACGGTCTCCATGGAAATATTACGATGTAATTTGAGCAATCCTTCGATTCGATGCTGAGCAGTCTGTCGTTGCCGTGAGAGCACGAGGTTCCAGATTGTAGCACCAGACACGACTGCGATGAATTCCAGATTCGCGACGTCTGTGTCGGTAAAGGACATTGGCGTATTATGTGTAGTGGACTTATTAGTGATAACTTGGAGCACACCAACCACAGCGCCATGAGCATTACGAATAGGCAGACAAAGCAGTGCTTGTGGGGATCCGGCATCATTGTTGCGTTGGGTTTGGAAAATTGCATCAGTGTCGGAGTCGTTAATAGTAAAAGGTCTACCAGTCATGATCACACGTCCAAAAACTGTCGGAGAGTCAGGAATCACGAAGCCTTCGCTGATGACGCTGACCTTCGAGAGCGATAAGTCTAAGTCAGCATTGGTTTCGCTGCGCAGGGTGGAATATACGTCCAGGACGTTGCGACGCTCGTGCAGAACACCCAAAGTGAACTTGTCGGCGCGTACCAATTGTAGTGCAGCCCGCAGTGTGCGTTCGACGACGCTCTCGAAGCCGCTCTGAGCAGAAACCTCCTTCGCGATGATCATGAGCGTCTCTAGCTGCGAAACGCGCTTCTGCATCGTCACGATCCCACCAGAAGTCTGGTCAGGTTCCTCCGTTTCGGTGGTAGACGCCACTGTCCGTGCGTTAATGCCGCTATTCGGTTCGATCTTGAGGGATACGACACCACCGCTACCATGTCCAATAGTACTTTGCCGGTGATCCAACAGTCGAGACTCCAGCGCTGCCGACCGGCTGCGAAGCATATGTACACGCTTGCGACTCTCTTCGACTCGAGCTAGTAGACGTTGTTTCTCCGCAGTCTGCTCGCGAACTCCATGCACGACCGCTCTTAAAGCGTCTGCGGGCACGAACACCATCTTGCCGGTCTCCATGGAGGGCATAGCTGTGTTGGAGGCTACAATGAGCTACAGAGGAGCAGGAACCGTTTCGATTGTCGGGTTAGAAAACCTAGTTAGTCGCAGCGCAAATAGCGCGCTCACAGTTCGAGAGTGCTGTCCTTGCTGCAATGCCGTGACTGGAATTCCAAACTTGTCAGCACCAAGCGGAGTAGGTGACGGCGATATTTACATCGCAGTCGTTGCATGCAGCGTCCATCACTCCGACGAGACAGGACAGTCGAGCCTCAACTTGTCGAGATGACCACGCGCGTCTTCATTGCCATCTTCTCGTAATGGTCAAGCGCGTACCAATCTTTTATGTAGAAGAACTGCTCCAAGCTGACCACCATTGCAACAATGAGCCTCCGTTCCACTAAGCTCTCCCTTTCGTAGGACTCCTACCAATGATGCACGTACTTGAAGTTGGATAGACTCAGGTTGAAGTGGTCCGAAAGATATCAACGCCTTGCTTTACTGAAGTACTTTACTGAATGCCACGTTGGGCATGCAGATACCAACGCACTACCAAGCAACAAAATACCAACACGACAACAGAAGATAGGACCAGCAACAAAATATATCCGCGCATGAAGCCAGCATTAAGCTTATGAAAATGGGTGCCGTCCAACCACTACCATGTCTACAGTATATCCATGCTGCACGCAAGAATTCGTACACCAATGCCAACCGCCAACCATTACCTGCACTACTCTGCAGCCTACGCTGTGTGCTGCTACGAAGCGCCCTACCAAATTTGTAACCAACCGCATTTTTGACTGCACCCACGGAATCCGATGGTCCAGGGTGGGACACCATCATGTCGATGAATCACGGAACTCTACCTCTCACTTACTTTATCCAAGTCATTTCAGATTCCCCAATCTTTTCACGTCCCTTGGCATTGATGTCCGACCATCGACGATCCTTCCACTCCCACCGCCCTCGCAGATCCTCCTCATTCGCAAACCTTCCAGCAAGAGCTCAAGTAAAACTCCACAAATGCTTCGCCGTGCAGCTATCCGTGCCGCCCAGGTGTCCGCCGTCTCCAAGACGCGCAGCTTTGCGACCTCGCAGCTGCATACTGCCACAAAGAAGAAGCAGCCGAGCGCCATCGTGCTCGCCGCTGCGGGCGTCGCAGCCGTGAGCGGCCTGGCCCTCACTGACCTGGTGAATGCGCGCGAGAAGCCCGTGGACCTGGACGCCATCAAGAAGGAGATCATCGAGATCTTCGACGAGGACAACTACATGGGCCCTACCATGGTGCGTCTCGCGTGGCACTCGAGCGGTTCTTACTCGGCTAAGGACAACAGCGGAGGCTCCACGGGAGGAACCATCCGTTTTGACCCCGAGATCAACCACGGCGGCAATGCCGGCCTGCATCTGGCCGTAAAGGCTCTGGAGAAGGTCAAGAAGAACCACCCAGAGATCACGTACGCTGACCTGTACATCCTGGCCGGAGTGACGATGATTGAGGAGATGGGAGGACCCGAGATCCCTTTCCGTCTGGGCCGTCCCGACGCCAAGAGTGGCAAGGAGCCGACGCAGACACCCGATGACCGTCTGCCTAACGCCGACATGGGCAGCAAGGACAAGACCACGCAGCACGTGCGCGACGTGTTCTACCGCATGGGCTTCAACGACCGCGACATTGTGGCACTGGTAGGTGCACACGCTATTGGACGCTGCTACCCGACGCGCAGCGGCTACAGCGGCCCATGGACCAACGCCGAGTGGACGTTTTCGAACGAGTTCTTCCGTGAGCTACTCGAGAACAAGTGGACGGTCAAGAAATGGGGCGGCCCTATGCAGTACGAGGACCCGACGGGTAAGCTCATGATGCTGCCTGCGGATATTGTGATGATCCAGGACCCTGAGTTCAAGAAGTACGTCGAGTTATACGCCAAGGACGAGGAGCTGTGGTTCAAGGACTTCTCCAAGGCCTTCGTCAAGCTCACGGAGAACGGCGTCAAGTTCCCGAAATCAGGCTGGTTCGGTTTCTTCGGTGGTAACTAAGCGCCTGTTAGTTGAGGGATGGAACCTCCCGAGTACTGTACTACCACCTTCAGTATGGTAGCTCAAATCGCAACAATCAACGTGTAGATCAGCATTCAGGACGCTGGATGCTGCTCAAAACGTCTAAGTATATAAATGAATACATCATCAGGATGAAACAGTCGACTTTATTGATGTTATGTTTGACAACTTGGTCCTACATGTATTTCGGTGTGTTTGTGTGTCTGCAATTGACAATGCGAGGGGCAAATTCCCGTCGAGGTCGAAGGCGTGACGAGACTTTGCCGTATGAGAAGACTTATCCATGGGAGGACGAACGTGGATCTACCGTAGATCGTACAGTGGAGGTCAATGCAGAAGCCAAGCGCGTGTATGCGATGCAGGAGCAATTGCTACCAACACTTCCGCTTGATCGACCGCTGGACCCCGCAGCAAATGAACATCTTCAAGATGTAGGGCGTCGAGTTTTGATTCTTCGTGATAGCACGAAGAGAGCTCGGATGAATGGAATGCTGAGTCCAAAGAAGTCTCCGAAGCGTGTGATTCCAAGCCGATTTCCTGAAATTGCACCGGAATTTGAGGAAGATGAAGGCGAACCGGATCGAGTGCAAGAAGAAGAAGATCCCATCATGACTGAAGGACGAATTGTAGGTAATTATTGACACAATAAGGTGCGGTGATGTTGATGAAATGCTTGTATCTACGTGTAGACGACGATGTTGATGGACCAAGAATGGGATACACGAGGGTGGAACACCACCAAGATCCAGTCAGCGGTGGAGACTTTGTATGAAGAAATTGAACATTCCGACGATGATTCACGACGTGAACTTGCCACTACCATGCTACTTCGTCTCATGGAAACTCATGAAGGTCGGTACGTTAGAGTGTATAGGTAAATTTACACCATGTAACTTTTTGTAAAATTCTAGACGCTGTGGACTATGTCGAGACCTCATTACCAAGTCTGACGAACAAAGCCTTCCGGACTCTGTCCAAATTTACTGGCAATAACAAGATCTTTCGCATGGCTCGACTTGTTGCAGTGTTAGCCAGATGGTTTGCACACGTTTTGTCAAACGAAAATGCTGTGAACAAGAGTATCGGGTGTTTGTTGCGCGAAACTGAACTATGCGCACGTATTCTCCAACACCATTGGCGCGGAGTGCTGTTCGAACGCTCACTAAACCAGCGCAACTGCGACCCGATAGTTCGAACTCGCCTGCGTTCCATGCACATGATCAAATTCGTCGAATTGCGCCACCAATTTAAGGTTCTTCGAGAAGCTATCGGGCCTGGTGGAATCCCTGACAGCGTCACGCAGGCATATATCACCATTTTGTATCATTTAGTAAAGCTACAACGCGGACCTAACACAATATCGGATAAGACCCGTAACACGGTGCTTTCGGATCAAAGACGGATACTTGGATCAGGCTTACTGGTATGTTTGGCATCTCTAATTACCAGACGCCAAAGCCGTGAAGTGATTGAATTGGTGAAAGGAATTGTGCTGAATATTCTCGAAGGCCATGGAGATGAATATATCGTGGAAATTCTTCATTGTAACATCGTGCAGAGAGTGCAACTGGATTTGGTACACACCATGCAAACGGATAGTTCCTGCGTAGCTGCTCTTACCAGTTCGCTCAATTTACTGCACTCTATTGCCTCGAAAGTTCTTCAAACGAAAGAGAAATGGGAGCAAGCAATTGTCGCTCCAAGTACACCAGCAAGACCGTCTCGAAACCGAGCTCCGTCGCCCGTGAAAGACCAAAATTACGCTGTAACTCAATCGGAGCGGAACTTCATGATGCGAAAGCTGAAGACTTCAGTTCGTCAATTTCTGCTGACGACGGATGTGTTTGATACACTGTTCGAGGTTCTTGGTTACTGTCAAAGTAAAGATGACACGATACGAGCTCAAGTATTGGATATCCTTTGTCTGCTTGCACGGTCACTGGGGTTTTCTCAACTGCTTGATGCATTGACTCGATGTGCGGGTCGGTGGCTTGAGCTAGTTCTGTTATGTATGAAAGATTCCAACCTGGTTGTTGCTCAAGCTGCTGTGACTTTATTCTACGAAATGACGAGCCGTACGGATGCCCGACATGGACTCACGACAGCAGGCGCTGTGCAGTTTTTCATGCGTTGGTGTCGACCCAGTTTTAAAGCCTGTGAGTCACGTATGGCGTTCGTTATGGGACTCATTGGCTGCGCGTTGTTGGCTAGACAAACAGAGCAAGTGAAGCCAGCCACAACATTGCTAGCAGCGCTAACGACCTTCGAAGAGCGACTAGATGCGCTGTACACTCTTTTTCTGGATCTGGCAACGCAGGATGAATCTTCACCGCGTGCCTCAGAAAAGACCGCTGCTTTCTTCTTTTCCGTCGATGCATTGCCGACACTCGTGCAGTTTTTAACTAAAGTATCACCGAGTTGTATGGACTCACCAGTCCAGAATTCTCGACAGCGTAACATCAGCTGCATCTTACTCGGTCATTTGTTCAAAGTTGCTCATGTAGCTCGAGCGTGTTTCTCTGAGGACGTCGTCAATCATCTCGCACTTTCGATTCAATGCAATCGCCTGGATGAAATTGAGGGCTTAATGGCTCGTTGTTCATCTGACGATCAATTTGTCCATCAACTTGGCTCAAAAGAAGCCTGCAAGGCGCTTAGTCGACTAGCGCGATGTCCGAGTAACATGGTTGATGCGCGACTTCGACCATCTATCACTTCAGCTGAGGTACCTGAATGGCCTCAAGCATTGATTTGCGATGTTATGTTCCGAATGCACGTACTGGAAGACTTGATCGCGCTCATCCGAATGCCAAGTGATGCCCAGGTAGAACTAGACAAAGTTGTAGCTGCAGTGGAACTCACTGGGTATATTCGACCGTTGCCTTATGGCGTAAGTGCTCGAGATAAGTTCCTCAAGTCACACGCCAACCATCCGTATGGAAAATACGCCCAAGAAAAACTATTGCAGCTCGTTGAGCTGGTCGCTCCAGCCATTTTGCACATCCTCCGCGAGAAAACTGCCGGGTTCGATCTTGTTAGTGCGTGTTGCGTAGCTCTCAGTCGACTAGCATGTACAAACGCTGCGTGTACTATGCTGCTGGCTCAAGGTTGTTTACAGACAGCGCTGATTCATTTACCTGAAATTCTGATCTCGACTGGAGCAGGAACGTCTTCTCCAAAGCGACAAAGTGTCGAGTTTGATTCCTCTGTTGATGACCATGGACTGCTGGATGTACCTGCCCCACTCTACACGCTGTTCGGTAAGCTTTGTGCAGTTGCAGACGGACGAACTGGAGTAATGAGTCCCCAGGTTTTACATCGTCTTCTCAAGCGAATGCAAATGAGACATCCAACCTCGCAGAATCTTGATGACGAGTGCAAGAGCGAGATTGCTGTCGTTATTTCGCGGCTAGCAATGGTAAACGCTGTTGAGGGCAGTACAGGCGAACTCTTTCTGCATTTTCGAGTGTTGGAGTTGCTTACGAAGGTTTTGCAACAGCACCGAAACCTTGTAACTACCCAAAGTTCAGTGGCATCTTCGAAAAAGAAAGATGAAGTACAGAAGTGGAGACTTTTGGTTCATTCAGTTGGCGCGATTGCAGTACTGAGTCAAGATGTACTCGTGTGCGTTCCTCGTGTAGTGGCACTTGGGATTGTCGAGTTATTGCTCCCCTTTCTCACAAAAGTTCGAGCGGAAGGAGGTTCAAATCCCCAACTTGAGTCGCTGCAGTATGACGCGATGACTGTTATCCGATCTGTTGCGTCGTATCCCTTTGGAGAATATCATGCCTATTTAACAAATGTAAAGGGTACAGTTCCCGATTCAAATGATGCAAAGAAAAAATCGAGTACAAGCAAAGAAAACAAAAGCGTTGCAGCACCGTCGGCGTTGATAATGGACAGAGTGAAGCAGATTGGCTTCGATTTCGCAATGGAGCTGAAAAACAAACCCATGGCTTTGAGAGACAAGAAATCTGTTGGAGAACTTGCGCGAGAGACAATGGCTTTCATCAATGAGCATCAACAACAACTAGAGCGACAACAACAACAACGTCGTAAGTCAAGTGGGAACGGTACAAATGGATTAAAAGGAGAACGCCCCACTTCATCGACTACCCAATACCTCAAGAACTCGCCCCAAACCAGTGCGTCATTTCCGGTTATACCAATATCTCCAATAAGTCGTTTGAATCTAACCGAGAAATCGTCTCCTGCTCGAAAATCGATAGCTAGCATAGCTAGCGCAGAGCCTCCATTGAACGTCACTCCATCCGTCCTTAAACTCGATGCGGGGTCGCAATCTCTTGTAACTTTAAACGGAGTGAACATTGCATCAACAAGACCAGCAGGGAACAACAAACCGCGTCCTGCGCCCGAGTCACCACCTACTCACCACCACTACGTTTTCACTAGACCAAAGTCAAAGACAAAGCGGCGAGATCAAGACCCAACGTATCGCTTAATGTTGGACCCCCTATTTGATTCTGGTTGTTCTTCATCAATTCCCAACAAACTACCAAGCGGTAACACGAAGACCCTAGATGTTTTGCAGCATTCCAATGAAGAAAGCTACAGATTCTCACAGGAAGTTGATCGTTATGGTCACTACGCCAACATTCAAGCGCATCGCAGTATGAAAGGGGATCGGTACTTCCCATCACTAGGTCGAATCGTTACCTTTACACCTTTATCCCCGGATATCTACAAGCGACCAGCAGGTCTGCAGCCACAATAAATATCAACGAGATAATGCTGAATCAACCCTCTATTAAAGCGAAGCAAAAGAAGGAAGAGACTATCTCGTCAGCTGCAAAATGTGAGCAAGTTGTGAAGCTTACGGGTCGCCAGTTTGACGGACGACGGGGTTGCCATTGGAGCCATAGTTGTTCCTGTTGGCATTGCGAGCTAGTAGCAGCTGCGAGATGTCACTCCCGCTTCCACTGCGACGAATCATGGGGCTCTGGCGATACACCACTTTTCCACGGCGCTTACGCATAAGATGCGTCTTCTGGAGTGAAGGTGACGCGTACATAGGGGACTTCTCCACCGACTCAGTGCCGAGTTTGCGTTCCTCCTTCTCAGAATGATACACTAGCAACCCCATGACCAACACGAAAAGAGCGAAGCCATCGTAGATAGTGAACGCCTGACTGGCAGCTTTACCCGTGAGCAGAGGAATCATGTACAGCAGATCCGTAAGCGGGAGACCCACGGCCGATGACACCACGAACAGCACGCTGCTGCCTTCCTTGAAGATGTACAGCATGAGCTGATTGTATATGGTGTTGAACACGATGAAGACCAGGAAGACAGCCAGCACACCAGAGTCACATGGTAGATCCTTGCCGTTCAGCTCCACTTCGTTTCCGATGAAACACTCGTGAGCTTTCCAGATATACGACGGGAAGTCTGCCCAGGGCACTGGAGGATCGCTGAAGGCTCTGATACGCACAGTCCATATCGTAGCGAAGCCGATGATGAGCTGGTAGAAGCTGATCCAAATGTTGGCGTACCAGATATCCAGATCCACGTCCTTAAGTCCGATCTCCTTGTACACGTTCGACGCTGCAGCCGGAACCAACGAAATGATGTAGAGACTAATCCATCCAACACTCGGGTCGGGAGTATTTGCGTTGTCCTGACCGGTAAGTGCGGGGATCAAGTTGACCATCCCACCGTACAGCACGAGGATGGAGCCCAAGATGTGACCACGTTTGAAGCGCGTCTGCAGGAATATGTATGCCAGCACCATGTTAAACGGCAGGTTGAGCTGGTTCAACACATTGGCCATGTTCCCCCTATTAGGATGAAACCAGAATTTAATCTTTAAAACTGGGAAAATATTAGTGGCGATATTTTAACTTACCCGATGTGAGGCGTGGGGAACGCACCCAGCAGGTTGTACAGCGTGTCGAACAGCGCCATGAGCATGTACTTGTAATGCGGGAACTCACGCATTTCCGGTGTGATGTCATCTGCTCGCCCAGTTAGCTATAAAAAATAAATCATGGAGAAACAGTAGCAGTTCTACTCACCGGTAAAGTAAATTTTGTAGCTGCAATCCACGAGTTAGCACAGTTATACAATGCATTACTGTATATTCCTCTACGTACGCCACTACGGGAGCCGACGAGACGAGGAAGGCGATGGGGAGGATCACGTTGGTAAAGTACCAGAGGAACTCGGTGTAGTCGTACGTGATTCGTCTACAGTGGACAAAGTCATACCAACGTAAGATACTAGTTTACAAAAGCACCCAATTGCTGCAATTTAACACACGTATACAGCACACGATCCACGCAGCGCGCCATGATGAGCAGACACAGCGCCACCGCCAGCTTGGACTCCCACAGCAGCCGCTTCAAGTCCATCGTGATGTCCGCTTCGATAAGCAAAATGGGTGTGACGATCCACATTAGATCGTAAACCGCTTTCAACCAATCAAAACGCGGTAGTAAAAATATTCAACCAATAAAACCGCACGATTGAATCCTGAACACTTTGTTCAGCAAAATGGAGGATCATGGCATGAACCGCATGCAGGAGTTGCTGAGCAGCTACTACGGGCTGCAGGACCAGGAAAGTAGACAGGATCAGCTGCGCAACATTGACTCACCCGGGTTCGACCCTAAGATTTACGTCAAGGTGCGCGCTAGCCGCTCAAAACGCCAAATGTAGCCATCTTACGCGTCTGTCTGCAGGAGCTGCTGGAGACCCGCGGACTTAATGATCTGCTTGCAACGGACGACCAGCTGATCCGCGAGATCAAAGAGCTAGATACCAATATGCAGATGCTCGTGTACGAGAACTACAACAAGTTTATCAGCGCCACAGACACAATCCGCAAGATGAAGGTCAGATTGCAGCTAAACGATCAGAATGCTGCCTAAATTTGCGACATTGACACTATCTGGACACTATAGAACAATGTAGCAAGCATGGAAGATGAGGTTGGTCGTGTAGTCAAGAGTATGGACACTATCACGGCCAAGAGCGAGAGTATTAACGTGGCGCTAGCGCCGCACCGCTCTAAAGTGGAGAAACTTATTGGTGTGCGGAGATTGCTCAAGCGCTTCGAGTTCATCTTTGAACTGCCGCAGAGACTGAACACGTACGTGTTAGTGTAAGGGGAAATACTATGTTGTTATTGTGACTGATTGAGATTCAGAGCTGTTAAGCAAAAGGAGTACGCCAATGCCACCAAGTATTACCTGCTGGCACGTCGGATTTTGGGGAGATATGAACATATCTCGTCATTCAAGGTACTTTTAATTGTCACGAGCTGCTTCAAATCGAGTGGTTCTAATTGTTTATTAGTCGATTCAATTGGAGGCAGAGAAAATTATTCAGCAACTAGAACGTCTCCTCAAGAAGCGGATGCTTGATACCACACTCGAGTCAGAGGAGGTAATGCCGTGAATTGCTTCAAGGGCAGGATATGTGACGATTAAAAGATATGTCGTTTGCTTGGCCAGCTCTGCAACACGGTAGTGCTCCTGCATCAGCTAGATGCGTGCAACGACGAGATCCGGGACCAGTTTTTGGAGTGGCATCAAGCGTATTTTGAACGAGCGGTGGCCGTATTTAAGGTATCTTCCTTTTCAGTTAATGATGCTACATTCGTAGAGGTATACGGTCTTATTCGTGCTCGTATTGTTCATCTTACAGGCTCAAGGCACGGCCAACTCCGTGATTGATTTCCTGCAACGATTCAACGCAGATGTCCTGACGAAAATGGGTCGAGTATTTTCAGTGTACAAGACCCACTTCATGCCTGAGGTCGTGGCGCGTGAGAAACTGTCAACGTCACGAAAGTCCTCCGATGCAGTTCGAGACGACTTGTTCCTCAGTTTTGTGAAAGAGCTGTTTGCACTGTATCTAAACGAGTGCGTCGTCCAGTTCCAGCGCCCACACACGGACTTTGTAAGTTCCTCGCTGTATCGACACTTTGAGATCAACAGTACAGACACTTGATACTAATCGATGATGCTTTTGTTCGTTGTAGGGATCAACGGATGAAGTCCTGACCGTGTTGCAGGACGATGATTTTTCGTCAGCCGTCGTTGAAAGCGAGTACTTTGTGTTTATGCGCGTGATGAAGCACTTCGTGTCGCAAGTACAGGAAGTGGACAGAACTATTCCGATGTGTGAACTGGCCGCGAATGCCACTGAAATTGTGGAAAACTGTGTGCGTTTCCAGATCGAAGGCGTATTCCGGAAGTTACGTGAGGATACTGGGGAATTGTTTATCACTTCTCACGAGGATGTATGCGGGTTGAGCCGAGGCTCGCGTGATAATGGACAGAGCGTCCAACCGCTAGCTCAGCAATCTGCAAGGACATTTACGGACATGATGCAGAAGGTGTTGCAGCAAATGGAGCCAATGGTGCAAACCGGGTTTGCAATTCTTTCCGAGCTCAGTCAACTATTTTCTGACTTGGTCCAGGTAATGATTCGCATCGACTTCTGCTTGTACATGATATATGAGTGCTAACTGTGTGTATCGCTCTTCCAGAGTCAATTTTACGATTTCCTGAAGTGGTTCAACGCGTCAGTGCTTCAGTATGCCGAGCCCAAGCGCGCCTTTGCTGATGGACCGCTTGGAACTCGAGAAGAGCAAGACAGCGTGGCACTGCCATTGCTGGAGTCGACTCCCCAGTTCTTGCTGTTTCTGGCTTGCATGTGCCAAGAGCTGTCAGCGGAGGGTATTGGTGAATGTGTGCGTGGTCTCATCGAGTGTTTACCTGCTCCCCTGTCCCCGTCGAGATCGTCTGAGTCGATGGACAGTCGTCGGATGAACCAGCAGGACGTGACGCACATGATCGAAGTGACACGCGAGTCATCAACTGAGCTCCTGCAGCAAGTTGCCAAACATTACGGCAACCAGTTGTGTGTTATTGTCCACAGTGGCATGGCTGCTACGTCGTGGGCAGACATAGATGAGGAGCCAAGGAGTGTCCAGGAAATGATGGCGGCGGTAGTCGAAGCTACATTTCGTTTCGGCAAAGAAATCGCGCTGGCACTTGGTGATGACCAAATCATCTTTACCGGAAACAACAGTCGCACTGCGAGCCGTGACTTCCGTCGACGTGCTAGTGCTTTGAGGTCTCGTAATGCTGGAGTGGCCAGTGGGACGTCGGGTATGCAGCTAGACGTGGATCGGATCTTTGCTCGCAAAGTCCACATCTTCCCGTCGCAGCTGGAGCTTACAACCGATTCATTCGTTCAGACGATGCTCAAGATGTGCATCAAGGCATTCAGCGAGTGGGTAAGGCTGCTGGAGCTGTCAAAGTTCGGCTTGCAGCAGATTCAATTGGATGCCGAGTTCCTACGTAGCACTTTGATGCACATCGTGGTCACTGGTGAAGCTGAGGAGGAAGTGGAAAGTCTCTTGTCGGACCTTCTCTCGAATGCCCGTACTCGTGCTGTTGAAGACGTACTGATGGACCAGAGCAACGTTGTGGCCATTGTGAGCACCAAGAGCACTCAAGTATTGTCGCGTCGAGGCTGAGTTAGATGCCTGCAATCACTGGAGGAAAAGCAGGAGTTGGTCTGGAGTTTTCAACACTTTCGTTTATCTTAACAACTTTTGCTTTGCTTGCAGTTTAACATTTTGAGTTATGGTATCAGGTTTGGTTGGCTCCACGGACGCTCGCTCTTGCCAGTTCTTCCACCTCTGCGGCTTCACGCTGAAGCTTGTCCAGTTCAGCTTTGTAGCGCTCCCTGTTGGATTCCAATGAGTCTGCGTACACTTTCATGGCAGGACACAATGTGGCCAGTGGCAACCAGATGGGACGCAACACGTAATTGATGAAGTTGAGCTGCACGGTGACTCGAGTCTTGGCGTGATTCAGATTGGCCATGAAGGATTCGACAGGGAAGTGCAGTTCGGCTTCGCTCTTCTCTTGTTGTTGGTATTCCGAGAGTACACGCATGCCCCAGCGAGCTGCTTGAGTGTACGGCAAAGCCTGACCGGACAAATCTGCTGCGTGGATGAGGATTGTCATGAAGACAAAGCGGTGTTTGCTGCGGCCTCGCTTCGCTCCTCTTCCTCCGTTATTATTGACAAGACGATGGCGTTTCGAGAGTCCTTCAAGTGCCTTACACTTCTCAAAGTGCTTGGCCATGTCTGTCGCCAAGATGCAGTGGATGAGCAGGCGACGCACATACACGAAGCAGGCTCGAGTGGGTAATCGACCGAAGAGATTGGCGCCTGGATGACTCAAGATAATGAAGGCAACGCGACAGTGATGACGCTCCAGAACGGCGTCGTCGTTGTGTGTGAGAGCGAGTTGACTATGTGTCTTGACTTCGAAGTCGTTGGTGTTTCCAGGATGATCCAAGTCGTGGCACAGCGCAGCGAGGAGCATGGGGAAGATCTCCACTCGTGCGAAGTACGAATGCGCTACACCTGAGCGGCGAAGCAGACAGTACGTCGCATGTGTGACTTGGAAAGCATGTTGCAGGTTGTGGAAAGCGTTCGGCCGGTAATGAGACGCCACGTGTGATAGGAACGTGGAGAACGTTTCCTGTGCGACTTGGAAGCGTTCCAGCAAACCGAGCGAGCGGAAGAGTACCGATATCGCCGCGAAAATGTCCGCGTTGGAGAGATCCAGACAGCTGAAGTCCCAGCGCGTCACGTCACCGACGCCAATCACGTGTCCGTTCTCTCGAGGTGTTGAGATTCGTCGCTGAGGGCTTCGTGGAGGGAACGGGATAGCAGAAAATGGCGTGACGTGCTCGTCTTCGCCGTCGATATCGCTACCTCCATCCTCGTACTCCCCGCCGTTTGCTTCGTCCGTGTCTTCGACCTCGTCGGGGTCGTCAGCATTAACTGCTGTTGCCAGTTCCTCCAGTGCGTCCAACTCGCTCGATTGACAGTATTTCTGCACGATGGACGCGACGATCTCCTGTTCATTCACGCCGTCCAGTTGTTCCTGCGCTTCGGAGGATTCGGTCAATGACTCACCAGGTGCACTAAGTCCGCAGTCCGACACCACCTTGTAGTACGAGATATCCAGCGACAATCGACCGAGCGCGAATTGAATTTCTCGACAGTACTGGGTCATACATTCGGCGTCGCTAGCAGTGAAAGGCACCCGATGTCTGGGCATTCGACGGGAGGCTTCGTCTTCTGCGGCGCTTGTATCATCATCGTCTTTCTTGTTAATGGCGATAACGACCGCCACAATTTTGGGGTTTGTGGGAGTGTGATCCTCAAATACGGGCATGCCAAGCACACTGGTGGTGCGATATCCCGTCTTACGATCGAGACTGGGGTCAAAGTGCGGATGAGTGTAAGCGTCCCGTGTGTTGATGGTCTTCCCTGTGGTCGCGATGAGCCCCGAAAGACCATTGGTCAGTGGCATCCGGACTCGCTCTCCGTCTTCTTGAGTGATCCAGAGTTCCTTTTTCAACGGATCTACGAGTAAGAAGCCGAATCGATCGCAATGAAGCAGTTTTCTCCCTTCCGCCATGACGACACGCACAAATCTCGCGACTGAGGCGGCGGCACTGGTCTCGTCTTCGGGCTCGTGACTGGAGTTGCTGTACGCTCGCTCCCCGTTGTTGTGGACAAAGTCAGCAAGTTGCAATCGCGCTTCAGTTAATCGTTGCGACATCAACACAGAACGCAGTAGGTTGGACTTGTGCAGCGAGATTCCTGCAGCCTCTGCGGCGTAATTGAGGTACAGCGCGTCGTCCGCTGTAAACTCGTCACCGTCAACTTTGTTGGTGGCGCATACGACAGCCAAGACTTGGCCACTCGCATCTTTGACTGGCGCACACAGCACCTGCTTGGTCTTAAATGTCAAGAATTCATCGTACTTTGGGTCGAAAGCCTGGTGTGTTGGAGCTGAGTTGGTGAGGATAAGCTGCCTAGTTTTCATGACTACGCCGACAATACCGTTGTGCGCTTTCAAGAACAGCTCATCATATCCAGACTGAGGCTTTTCGCTGGTCTTGCCCTTCAATTTGTGCCTTGATTTAGTGCCTAGAGATCCTGCAGTGGCCATATCGTCTTTGAAATCAGTCACGAACAGATAGAACTCGTCTGTGCCTTCATCGCGTACATATAGTGCAATATGCTCTGCGTGCAGCAGCTCATAGGCAACAGCGATGATTTGGTGGAGCACTGCTGAAGCGCTGACCTCGGCTGAGATGTTGCGATTAAGTTTGAGAAGACATTCGATGCGACATTGCATGGCTTGATGGGCTTTCGCCAGCGATAAGTTCCACAAGGCCGTCCCAGCAGTTACGCAGATGTATTCGAAGTTCTCTTTGTCGCGAGGATCAAAAGCTCCTTTTTGTTGCGCTTCCTGGTTACGTCCAAGTCTTGCTAGAGCCGTACGAGGAGTAGATGGGTACCACTGAGACTCTGATGAAGGAGTTGCGGTAGAATGGTGACCGAGCCCTGGAAGTACCTTACGGGTGATGACCTGGAAGACGCCGACTAGTACTCCGTGAACATTGAAAATCGGAGCACAAAGTAGAGCTTCTGGCTCAAACGCAAGAGCTTCCATTTGCTCTTCAAAAACGTCAATGACCTCGGAGCCGCTGACATCCGCGACTTCGAGAGGTGTCCCTGTCTGGAATTCACAAGTGTCAGACTGCAAACACGAATCAAGCAATAGATAATACATTTACCAGCACAACGCGACCAAACGTAGTGGCTGAATCGACGAGAGCGCTGCCTTCTTCAATGAGGTAGCGCTTGCTGGGCAAAGCCATTGGTGGGTTCGAATACAGCTCCACACGATCCTTTTTTTCGTTGAGGATGCCCACGGTGTACTTTTCTGCTGGGAGAACGTGCTGCGCTGCACGAAGCGCGTTGCTCACGACGTCCAAACTGTCGGACGCTTGGGAGATTTCGCGCATGACATCCATGAGTGCACGGAGCTGCAGGATATGCAGTGAGCAACCATGGTGCCAATAGCTATCGTCAGACGTACATTTTCTTCTCGGTCTACTAGTTGGTTCAATGTCTCTGCCTGCTCTCCGATAAGGTTGCGCAAGCTGACGCCAAACATTTCGCTCTTTGGCCGCGGACGCCTTGGGGTTGACATTAACACATCGCCAGGTCGATACGATCGAGGCTCCACGCGGGATCCAGCGTAGCAGTCTAGTTGATGTTGTCGCTTGAGCAGCTTGAGCTCAAGTTCCTTCGCCTCCTCCTCGAACCGCGCGAGCTCTACCGCCAACCGGCGGTTCTCGTCCAGCACCGCTCTGGCCCCGTGCATGGCCGTCTTGAGCTCCCGCACGGGCACCCGCACCAGCTTCACCTCGTCATCCGACATGGTGTTGGTAAAGTAACTGCTCGATTGTTGAAGTTTCACCTCGTCACATGAAAATCCTATTGCAAAATTTCAAATTTCACTTTATTAATGTTGCTGAGTTGGTTAGAGCAACTTATGATTGATCGACACCCAGCCATTCGAAGAGCTCCAAAGTAAACGTCATGGCTTCGCGTGCGTTCCGCCAGGCCCATGGTCGGCCGAATCCTTCTGTACAAGATGAAGAAGCTGCAGCCGCGTCCACCGACGCTAAGATCAAGCAAAACGAGTGCGAGTGTCTCGAGATCGAGAAGCTAGAGGCGCGTATCGCCGAGCAGACACCCGCGCGCGGCTCGCAACTCGGCGAGGCCGCCACTTTCGACTTGTTCCCGTTATCTGAGGCCTCACGGCGTGGGCTGAGGACCTGTGGCTTCACTGCTCCTACTAAGATCCAAGTAGGCACACTACCGCACGCGCTAGCGGGACGCGACGTTCTCGCGGCGGCTAAAACAGGCTCAGGCAAAACGCTGGCGTTCCTGCTACCAATACTAGAAAAGCTCTTCCGTCTTCGCTGGAGCGTGGAAGACGGTCTTGGAGCGCTTGTTATCTCACCCACGCGTGAACTTGCGCTTCAGATCTTCGAGGTGCTGCGTAACGTGGGCAAGGCGCACGCATTCTCGGCCGGCCTGGTCATTGGCGGCAAGAACTTCCGCGAAGAACAACTCCGCCTTATCCGTATGAACTTGCTGATCTGTACGCCCGGTAGACTGCTACAGCACATGGAACAGACGCCTGCTTTCGACGCCAGCAACCTGCAGGTGCTGGTTCTGGACGAAGCAGACAGAATCCTCGATCTAGGCTTCCAGAAACAGTTAACGTCCATTCTAGAGCATCTACCGCCGGCTGGAGCACGCCAGACGATGCTGTTCTCAGCCACACAAACCAAATCTGTCAAGGATCTGGCAGCGCTGAGTCTGCGCGAGCCAGAGTACGTCGCGGTGCATGAACACTCGGCCAACGCCACTCCTAAGGGATTACAGCAGAGCTACGTGGTGACGCCGCTGGAGCGCAAGCTGGACGTGTTGCTGTCCTTCATCAGGTCGCATCTTAAGCAGAAAACCATCGTGTTCTTGTCCACATGTCGTCAGGTGCGCTTCGTGCACAGCGTCTTCTGTAAGTTGCAGCCGGGTATTCCTCTCTGTGCGCTCCACGGCAAGTACAAGCAAGGCAAGCGTGTGGAAGTGTACTACGAATTCTTGAACAAGCCAGCCGCAGTACTATTTGCGACGGATATTGCAGCACGAGGTCTAGATTTCCCTCAAGTTGACTGGGTATTGCAACTGGACTGCCCTGAAGATGCAGCCAACTACATTCACCGTGTCGGTCGTACAGCACGATACAATAAACAGGGCAAAGCTCTGATGTGTCTTGTGCCGTCCGAGGTGGACGGTATGATGAAGCGTCTGGAGGACGGCAAGGTGCCGATCCGGGAGACGAAGCTCAACCCTACCAAGACCACGAGTTCCCGTCAGAAAGTGGCGTCCGTAGTGGCCGGTGATAAGGAGATTAAGGCGCTGGCACAGAAGGCGTTCATGTCTTATGTGCGTTCTGTATACCTACAGCCAGATCGCGAGGTGTTCGACGCCACTGCTCTGCCTCTAGACAAGTTCGCAGAGTCTTTGGGACTTCCTGGCGCTCCGCGGATGCCGTTCCTGTCCAAGATGAAGGCTGAGCATGAGAAAGGTGGCAATGAAGCTTTACGCGAGGAACTTCGCGGTAAGAAAAATGTAAACCGTAAGTTGCAGCAACTTAAGGAGAAAATCAAGGCCGAGAAGGAACGTAAGCGGTTGGCTCGGCAACTGGCTGCGTTGGATCCCAAAGAGCAGGAAGAGGCTAAGAAGAAACTGGAGAAACAAGAGGAAGATGAGGAGGAGGAAGAGGGGGAGGAAGATTCGCTTATGGTTGTCAAACGGGTACACACCTGGGATGAAGACGAGCCGCTTGACGTGGAGTCTCTTGGCCCCAGTAAGAAGAAACAGAAGAAGCTGCGTGTGGACCGTGAAGTCGTTAACGCTTCCAAGATCGTGTTCGATGAGGAAGGCAACAGTGCTAAGATCGCGGACCGTCTATCCGCGCGTAGCAGTGGGGAAACGGAGTTTGCCGACGTGGAACAGCACGCCAAGAACTACACGGAGCAGGTGGCTGCTCGTCTCGCTGCGAAGGATGAAGAGGATCGTCGTTTGGAGAAGGAGCGTGTGCGCGCCAAGCACCACAAGAAGCGCATGAAGATCAAGGGCGAGCGCGACGACGAGAGCGATGACGAAGGCCCGCGACTTGCAGTGGATTCAGATGATGAGGAAATGAGCAGTGGCAGTGAGAGCGAGAGTGACGAAGCCAGCGATGATGAAGACGTGAGTGACAAGAAGAACGTCGACCGCCAGGCTGTTGCCAGCCAGGAAGAGATGGCGCTGCGCATGTTGCAGCGTCGGTAGATTCTGACATACATTCTCGAACGCTTGACCATAGAACCCATTTTTTTCGATAATAGAGCCTACCCACTATGGTGGTACCTTTTTTTCTGCTTGGTCATTGTACATTTCAAGCCGTCGGGTCGGGCGGTTCGACACTATGGCGGACGCCACTTGTTCTCCTTCCAAGCACCCGCTGCATCGCCTCCCCAGTGGCATGCGTGTGCCCAATGACTCTCCAACGTCTTCGCGTCCACGACGTCGCCGTGTACGCGCTGTGGCTATGATCCTAGACGACGTGCTGTACGACCATTCAAAGCTGTTGTCACACTTGGCGATCGACCGCGGCGTGACTCAATTGCTAGCGGAAGGCGCGTTCCCGACTAACGCCGCCGCGTTTGAAGCGCTTCAGACGTTCCGCAACGCTTACGGGCTCCGAAAACGCTTCCCTCGTTTTGTCGACAGCCTTGTGGGCGGTCCACAGGCCAAACTATCACTGGCTCAGGCGCAACGCGTCATCACGGCGTACTATGAGAGCAATGTACCTGAAGCACGAAGCATTACGCCATTCCCAGGCGTACGCAAGACGCTTCTGGAGCTACAGGATGGCGGTGCCTGTCGCTTGGCGCTGCTGTTGATCGGTAAGCCAGAAGTGCAACGTGAACGACTCAAAGCTCTGGGAGTCGACGACCTATTCGATCAAGTGGTCTACGTGAGTCCCAACCCGAACTTGGCACAGATCACGAGCGCCATGAAGCAGCTCGCGAAACAATTACAAATACCGTCGTCTGCTGTCATGTTCGTGGGTCGTAAGGCCTTCTACGAGATCAAGGCGGCGAACACTGTGGGAATGCTCACTGTCCGCATGGTACGAGGAGATATTAAGGGGATGTTGAGGAGGTTATACGATGCTTAACTTCTATTGTATCGTAGCTGTTCGGCAAATACACGAGTGTGATGCCTACGGACGAGATGGAACAACCAAACTTTCAGGTAACAAAGCTTGTATGCCAGATTTTAACTCGGTTATACTCATCAGAATTTTGTTGTAGATCGAGTCGATCGAGCAGCTTGTGCCAATTGTTAAACTGGCAGATCAGCAGATGCTCCAGCCTAAGATCGTGGCAATTGGTGGAGGCACCGGTTTGGCTGTACTGCTCAAGGAACTGCGTCACTATCCAGCCGACCTCACTGCTGTCGTCACAGGTTTGTACTCATATTTTTAAAGTTATGTTTGAGTAAGCCATCAATACTTACCCGATTTCTTGTAGTATTCGACTCGGGTCGCCACTCTGGCGCTCTTCGCAAGTACCTTGGCATCCTACCACCCGGAGATATTCGCAATTGTCTTGTGGCACTGTCTGACTCCGGTTCGTAGCTTATTGTCTTTATGATTGTCTCTACATGTTCTGACAGTATCTGTTCGTGTAGATGAGCTCTTGAGTAAGTTGATGAACTACCGATTCCGTGACAACTTCATGGAAGGTTGCAGCTTGGGAAATCTGTTGCTGGCAGCGTTGACTGATCTACAAGGTGGCTTTGACCGCGCTATCTCGTCAATCTCCGACATTCTCAACATTCACGGATCGGTGCTACCAGCCACACTCGAAAGTACCGAGCTGTGTGCGGATCTTATGGACGGGTCTACTGTTGTCTCGGAGGTTAATGTACGTAGTCCCTTCATGCCGGACGAAGAGGAAGAGCCTCGTTCAGGTAGCAGTTCATCAACAAGCAGCTCAAGCGGAACGCCACCACCGACACCTCTTAAACCGGAGAAGAAGATCAAGAAAGCACCGATCAAGCGTGTGTATTTGGAGAACCAGAACGTAGAAGCTTTCCAGCCTGCAGTGCAAGCCATCGAGGACGCCGACATCATCATCTTGAGTCCCGGTGGTTTTTATACCTCGATTATCGCTACACTGCTAGTCCCTGGCATCCGAGATGCCATCGCACGTAGTGCAGGTGCTACCGTGTACGTAAGCAACGTGACCACGCAGAACGGCCAGACTGATGGCTACACGTTGGAGAAAACTCTCGAGGTGCTTTCCACTTATCTCGGCGCGAATGCCATTGACTATGTGATCGCGAACAACACTCAGCCACCAGAAGATGTACTTGCGCCGTATGTGGAACGCGGAGAGGAATTGTTGTTGCCTACCCATGATATGGCAGCTAGTAAACACCCCGTGCTGCTCCAAGGACAAACTTTCCAAGAAGACCTTGTAGCGGGTCATGTGACGCGTGAGTGGAAGAAAGCTCCGATGCTCAAGCACAGCGGGCGCCGAGTAGCTGCCATTCTCTACACCATCATCGACAAAGAGATGGCACGCTATCGTCAACATGAACAGATTGTTTCCAGCGTAGTTCCAGTTAGTGCTGCTGCGGCGGAGAAGACATGGATGCCGAAGTTCACAGCGCCTGTCACTGTCTTTGGTTTGCTAGCAGCTACAACGCTACTGGCAACCATTCTTCGTCGTAGTTGAGTACTACACAATACGACATAGCAGCTAGCAGATCGACAGTAAATATCAAGTTTGTTTCGCTTACGACACGTACATATAAGTTTTACGCTCCCTTCCTCCCCCTGGAAGCACAACACTACGAGTCATTTTTCACACATACGTTTGGAAGCACACAGCGCTTACTTTCGCGGTAGGGATGATACAGAGGATGATGACGGCGTAGATGTCGTAGACGACCTCGAAGATCCCGCGGTAATATTCTGGCCATGAGATTGCTCCTCAAACCCGTGATGCGTCACTGTAAATTCTGAGAAAGCTTGAGTAGCGATGAATAGTGTTCGGAACTCACGCATCTCGGGCGTGGAGGCTGCAAGATAGCTGGCTTCATCGAAGAATATGGTACGTTTACGAGCAAACTCGTCCGTCCAAACGTAGCGATGATAGCCAAAGTCACCAATTAGCTTGTTTACAGCTCGAAGGAATATTCCACGGACAGCCACCTCCGGAAAAACTAGAGGTTTGCTCGGGAAGTGGTGTGCGAACACGTGGTCACTTCGACTCACATTGGGCTTGAGGCATTCGTACAATGCGTCGCGCAGATCAAATCGTACGCTGTCAGGAAGAGCACAGGGCACTTCTCCACGTAGCACAGCTCCCTTGTCCAAGTCCACAACCAACAGTTCTTCTCCAGCCCCAGCGAAAAGATCATCGCCACCTTCCTCAATCAATTGGCGTTGGGCATCATCAAGTGCTTGCTTCTCAGCACCAAAGATAAAGGGTGTCGGACACTCCAAATACTGCAGCATTCGTCGAGGAAGCACAGGTAGATACACGTGCGGCCACGACAACGGGTGCATTAGCGCTCGCAATGACTCACCGACTTTCATGAGCACGGACAGATACGAAGATACCAACAGGATGCGGTTCTCTAGCAACGCTGCGGTGAACACAAGAAGAACAGTCGAGACGTCCAATGTGTCAAACAAAAGACGCACCGAGTGATCCAAACGTGGCAGCGCTGCAAGCAACGAAGCGGCTGTAGCTTTAGGTGTCAAGCCTCGCGCTTCAAGTAGCGGTGACTCCGGAAGCGACGATGGCTGGTGATACTGCGATATGTGTTCCTTTGACACAGACCGAGTCAACTTGGCTAGAACCTTCTTGTCAAGCTGAAAGCCTTGTCCGTTACTGTGAATCCCCTCTTTGCTGTCGCTGTTGGCTGCAGCTGTGGCAGCAATCGTCTCCAGCTCTAGAATAAATTCGTACGCTTCCGCAAGACGCTCTCGGAGTAGATCCACCATCGGAAACTTCGACAACACACACACTCCGTACGGTATCCATCGACATCCACTGGAAGAATCTATCCGGGAGCTTTCAAGTGCACGTCGCGATAACGGCGGTGCTGGCTTATAAAGAACCACACAAGCTGCGAATAATTCAGCAGCTGAGGCGCCAGCGCTACTATCTCCCATACGAAAGTTAAACGCCAGAGGTGCCGGACAGGACGGTGCAGTAAGTACCACATGCCTGGGGTCTGCGCTCCACGGAACGAGGAAATTCTCCACAGATTTGTCCACAACGTGAGGTGTCGGGTCATGCGGCAATGGATGCTGTACTACCTGCAGCTCAATCAGGTCTTCAAATACACCACTGCCAGATTCGTCAGCATCATTCTCTGTTTCTTCAGCTGTCATGGGGACAGCTACAGCTTCAAAGGTGAGTACACCAGATATAGCTTCAAAGCTTCGCGCGGTACGAAGTGAGTCTAGCGTCTTCTTCTTCGGCGCCGAGGTTTCATCGCGTGCACCGGACGACGAAGACGAACTTGAGCCGTTAGATGACGAAGAACTAGAATTACCACCAGCCCAATGATGTGCACGCAAGCCATAGCTCAAAAGTAGCGCCGATAGTCGCATAGAGTCATCGATAGAATCCCTTTCGTCCTCAGGTGACAGCTTCGGATACAGCGCAAACTCAGCGTAGGCACGACTCGTAAGAAAACGATGATACAGCTCCAGATGAATGAGACTAAACTTGGTCAGAATCGCGTCTTGTTCGGCTTGCAGTCTAGCACAAGACGTCACCAGTGTGCGCGATAAAGTCTGCATCTCAGCGTCCCCGGCGTAATATTTTTGCGAAATGTATTTGAGCAACCTTCTGCAGCGATACGCAGTCTGCTCTATGCGTTCACGACGCTGGTTACTGGTACTGCTGGATAAAGCGGTATTTCTGGAGCTGCCGCTAGACTTGAGCAGCGACATATAAATGCGGAACGCTGGCTTGAACTCATACTCGACATCTAACCACAGCGCGATTTCACGATGGTAATTGTGCGGGAAAAGGAATATCCAGAAGAAGTTAGCGAAGCGGTGGTTCATCAGGATATCCTCGAGGCAAATGACTTCACGCTCCACAGTCTTCTGCATCTCCGCATAAAGCTCCGTCTTGCGAAATTCAGGGAACTTGAACATCAGCACCCGCTTAACTTTAACAGCGACGTCGTCAAAAGTGCGTAGAGCGTCTTCACCCCCAGCTGCCAAATCGCGTTTAATGGACCGTAATTTATTAGAGTCCACAATTGGCGGCTCGTCTTCTGCATCAGAACAGCCATTGATCGGGAACTGCGCGTGTTTCGCCAGATATTTCATCGCTATTTTCACTCCGTAGGTGCGTAGCATAAGCACGTCATCCTTCGCGAAAGGTTTTTTCTGGTAGTTTGCGCGCAACGTACACCAAAACTGTCGATACTCTTCAAAGGAGCACAGGAAGAATAATTTGCTCTGGTCTGCAGGATCGGGTAGCCAGGCTGCATAGTAGCGCATCATTCGCGGGTTACTAATAACTTCCTCGATGGAGATAAGCGTAGTCGGGTCTGGCGTTGGTTGGTGCGCTGGGAACGCGAATTGCTGTTGCTGCTGCTGTAAAACCTCCTCCTTGAAGGCACGCTGCATTACTTTGCCGAAATTGTGCTGATACTGGTCGTGCATCCATCGATTCCACTTTTGAAACTTCGCTCCACCATTAGAGTTCTGTCCAAAAGATGGTAATGGAGGCAAAATTGAGTGATAATGCGTAGACGATGAAGATACAGCTGACGAGGCGCCCGACATGGCCCCAAAGCCACTGCCACTGCTCATTTGAGCAAGGATCTGCTTCTGTTTGTTCGCCCATACTTCTGCTGATGTCGGTGCTGTCGAAGTCACAGCGCCATTGCTAGCGGAAGACCCATTTTTACTGCCTGCCACAGTAGAATAGAGAAAGCTCCGTGCCTTGAGTTTCACGTGCTGTGCCCACCGAGACTTGGCGTTTTCAAGCTTGACATCCTCCTCTTCCTCCTTTATGCTGGTGACTTCATAGCTATTGGCATCTTCGTCCGATCCACTCAGCACCTCCGACAGTTCCCTTGCACTCAGTTCCCGTTCCGGTTCAAATAGGTCCGTCTCATACAGCATCTGCTCTGATATCGTACTCCTCCTGAACGTGCTTCGACTCGAAAACGAAAAGGCCAAACTATCCCGCGAATGTCTCGACATGGCCAGTGAGTCTCGCTCACTAACTGTCCCAGCCATACTCAAATTCAAATTCCCACCCACAGCGTTCGACCGTCGTTGATGGGGCAATAAAAACTCGTCCTTGTCTGTGTACAATGATGAGCTCAGTGCACTCGCCATACTTTCTCGAATTACCTCCTCGGCCGATATCGTGCTGTCAGGTGGTAATGGTGGACTGGAATCCAACGACGCTGAAATAATAAAATAATATTAAAGAATCAGTCCCCAATCCCCCTATTTCTCATTTTTTTTCAACGTACATGCTCTCCTGTATCTCTCAGAACCATTGCTCCCACTTGTTGAATCTCCCAGCATGTTCCTAGTGAGTCTTCCGCCGTCCGACATGGCGTCTTCATCGTCAAAGCTCATTGCACGAGTATGGGCATCCATTGATTGCCTGGCTGAATCCATATCCATCATCAAGAAGCTAGCATGACTGCGTAGAGCCGAAGAAGAGACTGGGACTCCTGCGCCGGCGCGGAAGCTTGAGCCTGCGCTGTTTAGACGGAAGGAAGAGCTCAGACCTCCGCTCTGACCAAATGGATTGAAGCCTGAGCGACTGAGTCGTCGTCCTGATCCCATCACGTGGTCCGCGGATGCACTGCGCCGCAGCTCCATGACGTCACTAGGCAGCAGCGTCCGCTCTGTGTTGTTGGTGTTGGCATTTGACGTTAGTTTGGATTCGACGGAGGGTGCTGGGATGGGCGTGTTTAGGACAGCGCCACTGCTTCGACTGCGCCGCCGAGGGCGCGTGCGGATATTGGCGCGCTCAAAGTCATCGCTCATGACAGGATGGGGCGTGCAAGGGGCGGAGCGCGCGCCGATCACTGACCGCACTCGGCTTGGCTTTGGGATGTGTCTTCCTGCAACAAAGTCGCACTTAAAAGAAATATTTGATGTTGCCTACGTAAATGATGTAGTGTACACGTTAGTGGTGTGATATACATTTTGGACAACTTCTGATTCCTGTTCTCCCAGTTACCGCGGGTTGAGCTGATATGAGTGAGCGTCGAGTGAGTGCCGCGCAGGACGCGGTCATTAAGGTGCTGGTGCTGGGCGATGCAGCAACGGGCAAGACGAGCATCATCAAAAGGTGCGTTGTTTAGTCTCTTGTACTCAATAAACCAGGGGGATTGACTGCTCGAATGCAGATATGTACACGACGCCTTCTCGGAGCACCACCGCACTACAATCGGCGTGGACTTTGCGCTCAAGGCAGTAACTGTAAGCGGTACAACTGTGCGTCTACAGCTCTGGGACATCGCCGGCCAGGAACACTTCCGCGCTCTCAACCGAGTGTACTACAAGGACGCTCTAGGAGCCCTCCTGGTCTATGACATGTCTCGTCCGGAAACGTTTGATAGCATCCTGAAGGTATAGACGATTAAATGCTAGTGGCTCTGTGGGATTTTTTGTGCTTACGTGCTGTTTAATGACGTTATAGTGGAAGAAGGAGATTGACTCCAAGGTGGAGCTCCCGAATGGCAAGCCGCTGCCGGTCATTTTGTGTGGCAACAAGGTGAAGTCTTACGACTGATAGTAATACGTTTTCAGGACTGGAAATACTTACAAATAATATTGCGACTGCAGTGCGACCTGAAGGAAGAAGTGGACCGGGATTTCTTGGACGAGTTCTGTAATACGAACAACTTCACGGGCTGGTTCGATACATCCGCCAAGGAGAACATTCACATCGACGATGCCGCCAAGGCGCTGGTGACGGGCATTCTGGAGCACAGGGACATTTTCGAGCGGAAGTCAGAGGCCAAAAAGCGCAACGACACGTTTCGCCCAACGAGTGCTGCCCACGGAGGCAACGCAAACCAATCTAGTTGGTGCTGCAACAGCTTTTAATTTCTATAGCTGTATCTGCAGCGATTCCACAGCAGAAGACGATATTTTTCCGGTCATGTCGATGCATATGCATGCTTTTGAGTGGGGACGACGTTAATCTGACATTGAAAGTTCCCATTACTACCGTTGCTGCGGCAGGTTTTTACATTAGCTACTTGACACTGACTGGTCTTTCACTCGTTGGAGTCTACGAGGCGCCGCTTTTTGTTGTTTCCTGATCCTTCAGAACGCCGAGTCTTAGTAAAGTGCACGGGGAGTCGACGACTGTTTGAGGCAGAAATGCCGCGGTTTTCCATGCTTCTACGCACTTGTCGGAGTTCATTCCGTCTAGCCCCGAGTTTCTCCAGTAGTTCTTGTTTGTTAGACTCTGCTTGATCTAATTCATCCTCCAATAGGATCATCTCCTGCTCTCGCTCATCCGGACGATGAGTTGTGAAAGAGGCCGTGATGTCGTTAATGATCTTCTGCACTTTTGCTTCGGCCTCCGGTTGCTCCGCCTCCATGAAATCGACAGCGCGGATCAGTCGACGCTCTTCCATTCTCAAGCAATACTCACAGGATTCACTTTCGTCACGAGCTTTACATTCAGACAGATGCGCAAAATGATGCTCCACTGCTCCGCACATTGGCTTATTGCACACTTGTAGATCCAAGTGATGCTGTAAGTGATCAAGAATGGACTTGCAGTTCAGCAAGCACCGCTGAGCTTTCGAAGGTGCGCAAAATGAAGCGTCCACAATGGCATAACCCAGCTCCATAACTCCATCAAACTCCCGCTGTACCATCTCTCTGTTTTCTCCTTCCGACTTGGCTCGTAAGAGTTGGCTAATGAAATCCGCGTTAAAGTTGGCAGTCCCAGGGATGCTATCTTCTAGTGTATCCGGCGACTGCTGCATATTTTCCTCTTCTGTAAAACATACAAACAGGTTTGCGTTAGTGCACGATAAATGCATATCAGCAGCGTTTGCCTAATTACCGGTACCTGGAGTAATACTGGTATCACCATCCTGAGTCTCAGAAGGTTGCTCAGCCACTTGAGTTATACCGTGACCACTTGATGAAGAATCTGATATAGATTGTTCGGCTGTAGCGCCTTCAGTAGCTTCCAAGGATGCTGGTTCTCGCTTGATAAACACGTTTTCTCTGAAGTGCCACTTGTACTTGGGGAAGTTAAAGATCGGAGCGCTGCTTTCTCTGGCCAGTTGATTGAGTCGGTCACTTTCTGCACGGAAAGGCTGCTTGCGCTCAGTCCACCTGTTGATACTCTGCAAGCAGAAATTGCGAGTTGCTTCACTGTGCGCACCTTGGAGTGCGCGGCGTTGGTCATTAATTAAATGATCAAACGCCGCACTAACGCCGAGAGTTCGTCTTTGCCGGATACGAACACAAAGTGGGCACACAAACTTCTTGCCATCTTTTGCAGGCGCAGTATCCTTCGCCGAGCAAGCACGCCGGTGTTGGTATATATCTGATATCTCTATGCACTTGGGGTCGCCACATACTTCGTCACGCTTGCAATGTTCATAGTGTAGGAGCACAGACCGACACGTTCGTTCTTCACATTTTCCGATCCTTGCACAGATGAGTGCATCCTCGATGTCAAGAGCAGCTTCGATTCGAGTTGCCAGCATCTCCATCAACACGTGATCAGTTGTAGGGAACCAGCGCAACAGTTTTTCCAAATCCACAGGCTTGGGCTGGGGCGTCGATCGCGTGCGGGACTGTGCAACAGAGGTGGTAGCAGTACTAGGTTGATTAACAGGAGCTGAAGTTGATGAAGCTGGAACAGGAGATGAAGCCGATGGTGCTGAAGCAGATAAAGCGGCCGCGTCGGTTGAAGCTGTGGCTGGGTTTGAGCTCAAAGCACGTGCAGACGCTGAAGATGTAGGAGAAGTCACATGTGAAGCTTCCACAGGAGCGGGATTTGGCGTGTTAGTCGATAAAGCGGAAGCTGGGCGAGGTAAAGCTTGAGACGTGGACAGTGGCTTCTTCTCCTCTTCGTCCCCATTCGATTGCTCCACCCTCGGAGCCGCAGTCTCCGTCGCTGTAACCGATTCTGCTGAATAATCTGTCTTTGCCGCGAGTGTTCCTTCAACAGATGAGTCTTTCACCTCATCCAATTCGCCATCCAGCTCAACGCTCATCGCGTCTGCGTCTTCTCCACTGCTCACTGACTCACCGACCACTTCAAATTCATAATCCTCTTCCATAGGCTCCGCCCTTTTCTCCTCAGTTGCATGCTTTAATTCTTCCTGTTCAGCCTTCTCTTCATTAGCTGTAGCTGGACTCTCCGTCTTGGTCTCTTCCGCCTTCGTAGCTGCTGATTTCGTATCTTCTACACCTTTAGCACCCACTTCTTGAACTTGGCCACCGTTAGCGCTAGTGACGGATACATTTTCAGCCAATTTCCTCTCCGCTGTAGTACTGCTGATGTTATTAGCCACTCCGTTCGGCTGCAAAGGCCCCCAATCGAGATAAGAGCGGGTATCTCCGTTGCTGCTCGTGAGTAGATGGCTGCGCGCGAAGCCACGCGAATGCCATAACCTGGAGCAGTTGGAGCAGAGCGTCTTCTCTTTACGAGGGTCGCACGTTGAGCATTTGTACAGCCAGCGCTCCGCGCGACACCAGCTGCAGAAGGAGTCCACCATTACCGAAGTGAAATGGTGTATGCAGCAAATTTCACGTTCGGAAAACTGATATTTACCGCCAAAAATTAGCGAGAAATATTGCAATACAGCGATATTTTTGTTGCGGTGCACAGCACCATGGGTTAATACCACGGCACCTAAAGACAATGCTATTAGTAGGAGAAGCAAGAAGCTATGAATGGGCATCCATGGTGGATGACGGCTCATGAATAATAGCGCTCATTTCACTCATGTAGTAAAAGGCCAAGATCGGCTAGAAGATTATCAAGATGAGTAATGCATCAATGATTCTGGGTTGAAATAACGCGCCGTCCAGCTTACAAAGGATATCAATGCCTATAGGCAACGTCCATCAATACAAAAGCAGACAAACAGTAGACAGACACCGGGAGACAAGTACCACAACGGCCCGACTCAGCACAAAAAATAACAAACCAAACTTGAGATTTCGCTTGTACTTTCCTGCTGCATTACCGACTGTCCTCGTTCTCCACGCCTCCTCCGTACAGCAGCAGCTATTGTTAGCTTAGAAAAAACATCCTGCTGCGTGTCGTAGCTGTGCTGCCTCCACGTGGACAGGTCGAAGATCTCCTACTCCTAGCGTGCTCTAAGTGGCGTACTTGGCCGTCCATTCGCGAGCAGTGGCGTCGTGGCGCGCGCGGTCTGTTCTATAAATTTGCGCGATTTCGGGCACGAGCGGGTCGTCCGGGTTGGCGTCCGTGAGCAGTGAGCAGATAGACAGCAGCACCTTCGAGATAGTCAGCGCGGGGCTCCACTGGTCCTTCAGGATATCCAGACAGATGCCGCCGTTGGCGTTGATGTTGCAGTGGTAGATGCGCGTCGTGAAGTTCACCTTGGGCGGCTTGAACGGGTAGTCGGCCGGGAAGTAGATGTTCAGAAAGTACACGCCGCCGGCGTACGGGCTGTCCTCGGGGCCCATGATGGTCGCCTGCCAGTGGAACAGGTCGTCGCCCACGGGGCCGGCACTGCAGTTAGCGGGAGGATCACGGCCCAGGTCCTGCAGCTCCTTGTTGATCCGCTTTAAGGCCATGTTTACTTCTGTTCCTTCTCCTCTCTGCTTCGACTCCGCTCTGCTGGTTCCGAAAGGAAAATGACAGCGGAGCAGGGGGGCGAGGGGGAGAAAGCTCGCGTGATCCCCCTAATTGTGCAACTTTTTAAAATAAACTTGGTTGCTGAAAAGACGGTTGCGTAATTGAGGGTCTTCTGGAAGTTTTTTTTCGGTTGCGAAGAACAAGTTTGCGGGTCGCACTTAATTGGGAATACCCAACGTCTTACCCATGGTCAGCTATTGGCCAAAAGCGGAAGAAGCGTAGTGCGTCGATTGGTGGAACAGGGACGCTCCTGATGAAGTGCCTCATGGCGAATTCTTGCAGGGCGGGGCTCCCGATGTGGCAGGCCTTGTGAACGCGCACACATTTCCTGCAGAGCGGACTACATGTGCTACTTGTACATGTAGTCTCAACGACCCGAAGCAGGAATAGCGGGCGGCGTAATGAGGATTTACATGTACAACAGCGGAAGACGATGCACCAATTCAACTGGCGCCGGCAATTGATCTGCATCGATCGGCCTTGGTCGCCGCAGCCACCCCCATCGTTGATAAGACCAGCATTTACGTGGCAACCTTTCACCAATTGTTGCCGCCGTCGCCTCGCAAGGTAATGAAATCTTCTGGCGATGGCACGACGGCGGAGGACAGCATCGTCGTCGTCGTTGCCCTGGAAAGAGACAGGAGCGTTTGTCGCCTACTTGCTCGTCTCCGCGCAAAGCATCCAAATGCCGCTGCCACGTGACGACTCCGTGCCGATCGGATGCATGCACACTCGCCCGGAGCACCGTTCAGATAAGGGACTTTTTGCATAATGCGGAGTTCTTCCTATCTTCATTTGCACTTGCAACTCTTTGCTGCAGAAAGCGGAGTTCTCCGATCTTTTTTTGCAAAGAGCGGAGTTCCCTTCGACAAGCAAGCTTGACTGTTAAAGTAAAAGTTTGCAAACTTAAGACAAGTATCCGAGATGTTTTTCTTGTACAAAGGAAACATGTACTGAAGTATTCAACTTTCGCGACGTTATTGAGAGCTCAGACTTAAAAGACGACAATACTGCCGACTGGGCGGACACCAAAGCGGGTACCTGTTTGGCAGATTTCGTTTGCTTGAAAAGGTAGCCACGCTTGTTGTGGCTAGTTTGGCCACGGTTACATGTGCACGTCCTTGCCTACTTTCGTTGTAAGTTAGTATTACCTTTGCTCGGCAGTCTTTTTTCATTTTTTTTCTTCCGGGTTTCGAGATGGGCGGTGCTGGAGGTTCATAGCGAGTTCTTCGTTTAGAACCAATTGGAAACCGGTAGCATTCGCCGACAACCGTGAAACGCTCTGTAGACCGATCCAAAAAGTCTTGTGACGCAATGTAGTGCTTACAGGGTATACCATACTGATCAAATACATTACACAAACACGTCCGAGCATCCACGTCTAATGCACGATTGTGGATACACGAGTACCACGAGCGGATCGGACATCGCAGCGGCTATCACTGAGTTCGACAACGCAAAAATTGCAGATGCTCATCATTTTCTATCGCAAACTTAACGGACATGTAACATGAACTCATGTTGTTTCTGGTTGTGTACTCGCGTATCGCCTGCGTGCATGTCTTCTGGTCCAGGAAGTACCTACCCTCGGTAATAGCGTCAGCTTCCGACGTAAGAGGCGGTGGTGGCGCAGACTGCGGCGCCATGCCGTTGTCGGTCAGCTTGGGTGCCAGATTGAATCTTTTTAGCATATTAACAGTATATTAAAAGGGTTAAACTGAAGGGGAACTCCGCTCTTTGCAAAAAAAGATCGGAGAACTCCGCTTTCTGCAGCAAAGAGTTGCAAATGCAAATGAAAGATGGGAAGAACTCCGCATTATGCAAAAAGTCCTCAGATAAGTCTTGCAGATGTCAACATGACTTGCCAACTGTCGCGCTTCAACATGATCCCGTTGAGGTTGACCACCTGGCGCATTGTCTCCATCCGGGGGTTAATATTGTACCTCGTGGGATTAAACTTGACCATGTGAGTGTGACGATAGCAAGTCGACCGAGTCAGTGCCACCGACCCGGTGGGGCTGCAGCTTCGAACGCCGACATTCTTGAACCCCTCACTGCGCTGCCGTTGCGTTTGCTCGCTCGATACAATACGTTGAGCTGGTTTGTAGTAGTAAATCTCAGCTCCACATTTGGGCAGTGCCCACCGTGTTATTATAGACACCCACACACCGCCGCAGCCACAAGCCGAATTTTACTGCGCGTTGTTCCCAAGCAGCGACTTTACCAGCAAAGCTGTGAGTAACATCAGCTTATATGGGGTCGATTACAATCAAATAATTTTTCTATCTACATACATTACTTGCTTACAAACTCTTTATAAGATGATACCTCCAATACAACATCTTCCCAATATCCACTTTCAAAGATGTTGGCACCGCCCCATGCTTTGCAATTTAAACTGGCTGGATTGTGGCCGTGTCCAGCGTCCGTCGCCGCCACTCTCGCTCTTGCGCTTCGACGCTGTATTGTACTGCTCGGCCCGATCATCTCCTCTCCTCCTCCCTTCTAGATAGCCATGGGTGACCGGTACCGCAGCGCACAGTCCCCGCGCAACAGCAGCGGCGGCGTGTCGGATGACCGTTTCGGCAAGCTTGTGACGGAGACGAGCAAGGGCATCTCGACCTTCAACCAGCTCACGCGTAGTATTGCGCAGAAGATGTCGTTGTTCGGAACGCCGCAGGACTCGCGCTCAAACCACGTGCAGATCAAGGATCTGACCGAAAAGGGCAACAAGCTCGTTGCAAAGATCAACCGCCGTCTGCAGGAACTCAACCGCGGAGCCAAGGGCGCTGCAGGCCGCACACGACGCACACAGGTCAACAAGCTCTCAGCGGATTTCAAGAACCAGGTGCGCGTGTTCGAGGAGACGTGTGAACGGTTGCTCGAGTCGGAGCGGCAGTCGGTCGAGTTTATTCGCCGCTCGTCGCAAAGCTTTAAGGGTGGCGACGGGCGACAGACGCGCGGCGGCGCCGAGTTCACGAACTACAGTGAGGACCAGATCTACGCGCAGGCAAATGTGATCGTCTATGACGAAGATGGTGCGTTTGACGTTAATAATTTTATGAAGAGAAGAACAATAATGACTAATGCTGCTGTTTGTGGGTGTAGATATGCAGCGGAGAGAGGAGGACATTATCCAGATCAACCACCAGCTACGTGAGGTGAACGCCGCGTTCCAGGAGATCGACGGTCTTGTACAGGATCAGGGAGAAATGGTGGTCGAGATCGTGGATAACACCGATACTGCCAAGGACAATGTGGAGAAGGCTCTGGAACAGGTGAAGCAGGCGGATGAGCGCAGAAACTGCTGCGCATGCTCCAAGATGAAGCTCATTTGCATCGCCATCTTCGCGCTTCTCGTCTTCATCGCCCTAATGGGTATCGTTTTCGCCGCCAAGTGATCAACTACTACCGGATTTAGGGAATTTGTCATTTTGGTCATCCTGGTTTCGTCTTGTGAATACTGTCAAGCCATGAAGGTGGCAAGCATCCTAGAAGTCGCAGTGAAGCAACGAAGGCCGTTTATTTCTAATAGTAAGTGGGTTGTTTAACTTTGTGAACTGCTGATACTTGCTGTATCCTTGTCGTTCTACTTCTTGTAATTTACATTTACATTTACAAACTACGAATAAATTCTTTAACACTATTGTTCATCAAGCTGGAGACGAGCACCAATTTCGGTGATAATGTGTGAGCCTCGGCGCGTGTCAAGGTTCCGTTTCGACCGTGAGCTTCGGAGGATGCTACCGGCCATGGACTTGAGCACGTTTCCGACGGACCCACTGCTGTTCCGTCGTCGTCGTGTAGTTGCTTCCGAAGGCACAGTCATTTCTTCCGTCACGTGTTGGCGTGCAAGAAATCGTGCTCGTGACGCTGCCGCTGAAGACGAGCTAGCACCGCTGCCTACTAGTCTCATACTTGAACTTCTGCCTTTGAGATGTGGTCTGGTATCGACGGAGAACATGGCCGAGAAAGGAACTGCATTGTCTTGCTCGGATGAATCAAAGCACACTGCACACACTCGCTCCTTCTCGTTGACTGCTTCGACAATACCATTGAAGTATCGCGCAGTACCGTGTACACGACCCATAACAGCCTCTCCGACGATAAAAATCACAGGAGACAGCTCAAATCCCATCGTATCAATGCTGTAGTTTGTTAGCCTCTGAGAATGGGATAGCGCAGTAGTATCATCCAGATGAGTGATCTTATCGGGCGGTAGGTGTGCTTTCTGTTCGCCATAGTCGAACACCAGGGTGTATGTGTACGTCGAAGCCAATGCAGTGGATTGCACCGGTGACTCGACACCCGACTTTGGTACGTTGATAGGGTCTTGAGACGTTCTAGCAGTGATTTTAGCCGAACAATAGCGTCCGAACCGTGAACTCCATGCGAGCACGTAGTCTTCCACCGCATAAATTGGTGTTTTGCGTGCTCGATTTGAGCTTTCATTCGTGACTAAACTGGCTGTAGCTTTTGTTTGTCGACGCTGATGCTCAGCACTGTCGATTATCATTTGAGACGGGAACACCTCGAATGCAATGGTACCGTCGGAAAAACGGAGATCACACGCCGAAGAAGCGTGAGTTTTGATCACAATACAGCCCTCCACAGTGGCCTTACTTGGATGATCCGCTTTAACCTGATAACCTTCCTCCAGTCCTGGAAATGATGTCTTTCTTCCGCCTTGAGCAGCAGCCGACGCCTGCATTAATACAGCATTCTTAAGAGACCTCACGTCTTGATCTGCAGGCACACTTAAGCGCTTGCGTTTAAAGATAAGATGCGGAGGGATCTCATAACCAGTGGAGCCGTCCGCGAAATCTACAGCTGCTGTTTTGTTCGAGTAAACTCCGTTGAGAAGTCCAAGCTTTTCTTCCTTGCTTGTGCTGTCGAGATCACCATTCTCAGCCGAACATTTCACGAAAATCTGATCGCCAATGTACACTTTGACCTTGTTACTACACACGAGAAATTGATCTTCCGTGATTGTAACTGCAGCTTTCTTCTTCTCTCGCAAAGGACTGATCTTGTCTGCCGGAACATTCACTAGTCGAATACGGTTGGCCAGCAAAACATGAAAACGGGATTGATGCTCTCGTTCCAGAGTAATGAGTCCATGGCCGGAAAAGCGGCTACCCGGATACAATGAAACCTGAACTTTTTGACCAACAAAGAGCACGCGTTGCGATCGCTCGAGGTCTGTTAATTGTTGCTCCAGTTCATCCGCGGATGGCAGGAAATCCACTTTGTCTTGTGCCACCACCTGAGCCGAAATACCGTCTTCATCTTCCGTCACCACGGCGTAATTTCCGCCTTCGACTCGTTCCTTGACTGTACCGTAGGCGCGTATACCATCAGGAGCTCGTTCGTATACAACTCGAAAGCTACACTCTCCTCGAGTTAAAAGAGATGCGGACGGTGAGCCTGAATTACATTGATTCGACCGCATAGAATGGAGCTTTGCTTCCATCAAACGGATATGTTCGGCCAACACGAGTTCATCTGTAGGCTTAGTAGGCTGCACCTTTTTGTTTCCACGTACGAAATACTCGGTGATAATCTGCTTGAGACTTCTCGGCGTGGGCTTCCTGCCCTTGTGGGTTATCGATAGTCTATCAACCTGAGAAACCGTTGAAACACTTGATCGCCGTCGTTGGGGTCGTGCAGCTTTGCCCATACCGAAAGTCTGTGTCATTTGTTGCCACGGTGTCATCGTCATGTCTTCGTCGCTTGAATCATCTGAGTCACTAACTTGAGTTGAGTCATCCTCGTAGGCAACCCCACACTCTAAGCGCTTCATAGTAAGAGCTTCATCTTCCAAAAGAAGTCGCCAGCTCTCGTTTACTGTACTGATAACGCTGCAAGAAGGTAACCCGACTTCATAAGCGATGCCACTGTCGTCGAAGCTCAGTACCATTTCTCTTGGTGGAGTGACGGAGAAGTCCACCATTACATGTTGCAACTGGGGTAAATGCATTTCTGGTGCTTCCAACGGATCTGGAAAGTAATCTTCACTCTCTTCATCTTGCTTCTGCGTTGAATTTCTTCTCGATTTCGTGTTTTTAACATCTTCCTCTGGCAATCCGCTAAGGCTTGTCGATTCACTATCCCTTCTCTGTGAAGAAAGGTCTTGATCTTGACTGCCACGGCGCTTTCTCGCCTGATTTTTTGAGGCTGACGTTGATGAACAACGTTTTCGCAGCATAATATCCTCGCGACGAACACGATAATCTAGAGTTCCATCGTCGAAAACGATCATGAACATACCACCTCCGAGATACGTGGCGAGGTTACCTGAGTAGAAGTACGGAGTCTTCCTATATCGTCCAAAAACGCGCTGGCCATAGGTCCACTGGCTGTGCAATGGCACAAATCGTGAAATGGAGTTGGGTGGTGCTGGCTCTGTTGCTGATGAAGACAAAGCGTCAGGAACACTAGAGTTATGCTCTTGAATGCTCTCAGAACGAGAAGCCTCATGGTTTTGATGAGCGAGAATCTGCTTAGCATTTTGATCGTTCGAGTCACATGTGGCGAGTGACACAGCCTCGATTGTCTTGATACCGGCTGAGTTTCTCTTCGTAGTGACTGTTCCATCGCGATGAATCTGTAAACGCTCACTCGGCTGTCGAATCACTAAAGTCACCGACGGTCTGTTAGCAAGCGCACCGTCATCATGCAGTTTGATACGTTCGCTTAGCTGCCGAATCGGTGAAAGCGGAATTTTTCTAATTGGCTGCTCGGGCTTGCTCACGGGTATGTCGGTGGTCTGTGGAATACTTTTTGTTGGTGGTTCCGTCGTGTCGGTAGATAAATCGCTGCGTACGCGGACGATACCGTTCATCTCATGACATGGAGAAGATGGTCGACATGGGCTACGTGGTGATAGAGGCGGGATCTCTTGTGTGGTAGATGTTCGATCATGTTGCACTTGAAGGCGACCAGCAAGCAGTGCGGCCGATGAATGTCGACTACCGTTCCTCGTGGGCGATTCCAGCACACAGGTAATGGGCGTCTCGATTTCCTGAGACTGAAAACGAGCACTAAACTGCCGCGCGAGTGGTGAGAGACTGCTCATTCTGGACGTCATCACTGAGAGCTCATCTGTCATTGTTGTTATTCCACCTATATCAAGCACCGGAAAGCGCCCACTGAGCCGAGATGCTGACGGTCTTTGCGAGGTGGCTCTTGGTGAAGCATCACGAGGCTCATTCGAATCGCTCGATACCAGATCATCGTGAATCAAAAGGTGGCCGGTGGACATCAACGCAGAAGGAGGTCTGGTCGTTGTCGTCTTTGGGGCTTCACCTTGCGCAGCTCCTTCGTGGATAGAAAAGCGGCCGCTGGGGCGTCCAGAAGGCGGAAGCCTCACCCTGGAGTCGACTGCAGAAGCTCCACGCATCTCACTAATTGACCTCCTTAATCACTGAAAGCTGCTAGAGCTCACGAGCCAGTTGTGGGTTCTGACGCTGAAGGCATTCACACTATTGTTGGTAGTACTCGTTTTAGCTGCTGGACACGACGAGCTACACAAAGCAAACTCACACCCTATTCGTGCAAAAACCCAACGGATAGTTTTGTATGAGCTGCCGTTTGCGAATTTTGCGAAATGCATTTACTGGTACTTGTTTTTAAGAAAACTAGGTCCCCAAATTGTTGCAGAAGATAAGATGCCCAGGCAACTTCAGCTTTTGAAACGGCTAGATTGTCAATCTTTTCAGCCAATCGTCAACTAGCACTTGTCGATGGACACTGCGGCGCTGGATGACGGCGATGATGGCCTCGTGGACCTCGCGCCGCCTCCATCGGTGCAGTTACAGCTGGCCGCGCAGCATGATCGGTACAGACAGCTCCTGCGCACGTTCCTCACGTGGAAACGGCATGCGCAGACGCAGCATGAGCGGCGAAAAGTACGTAAAAGATTTATGCCGTTGTGTAGGACCCAGCTGATAATTGTCCGTAGTGTAAGCAGCGAGTCGCTGCTGCGTGTCGAGTGGGCTCCATCTTCTGTCAGCGAGTGTTTTGGACGAGATGGAGAGTTTTTGTGGTCAAAAGACGTCAACTGAGACGAAAGGAAACGGGATACGTGCATGCTTACGACGAGAAAACATCACCACAGGAGGTAAAGCTGGACAAAGGAGAATATATTGGTCTCCATAAGGAAAAATCGACTACAACAGCGTCATCTTCTGATGAGAACGCTGGCCAAAAGCAGAGGTGGAGACTTGCGCTTGATAAGGATAAAGCGAATCCTGTGATATGTTCGAAGCTTAACGATGTGGAGCGGGTTCGTTCGTTATACGCCATTCGCCGCTGGCAAGGGTTTGTGAGAATGAAACAAGAGCGAGATACTCTACAGCAACGAGCCTACTTCTTCTTGTACTTCTGGCTGATCAAGCGTTCACTGAACCAGCTTGGCCGATATGCGCTCGTCAAAAAGCGAGATCGTATGCTGACAGTCAAAATCGTACAAGCGAAACGACAGCGTTTACTGATGAAAGCAATGCAGCAGTGGAGATTGCGATTACTATTGCGCCAATCATTAACATTATGGAGAGGTTACGTGCGGCAACGACGTCATCAGGCGCTTCTGTACCGACCGAAAGCTGACACGCTGCAACGTAAGACTCACCGTCTTCTCCTCCAATTCATGTTTGGTATTTGGGCGAAAAAGCATGCACAGAATCAAGCACAGCACGCTCTTGTGCGTATTCTTGACCGTCACTTGTACCGGAAAGTATGTGAACGAGCGTGGAAAACGTGGAAAACCAAGGTACATCAGATTACCCAAGTGGAGTCTTTTCAACGTCGTTACCAAGAGCGGACACTTCGGCGAATATGGAATGCATGGAGTATTCGAACACGGGAAAAGGAATTACGGGAGCAGCAAAGACGTCGTGCTGTGCGCCACTGTTATTTGTCCCTATTACGCAAAGGATTTAATGGATTTCGAACGTGGCATACCGAGCGACAACTTGCACTAGACCGAGTGGACACTATGCAAGATGCAGCAGATTTCAGAATGATGGCGTTGGCTTTCTCACGCTGGGATCATTTTACGAGTGAAAGGAAAATGCAGGCTCACAAAAGTGAATGCGCTAAACGCCACTATGAATCTCGACTGTTAAAACACGTGTGGTCAAAAGGATTTCAGTGCTTTTACTCCCGAGCATTGGCAACGAAAAAAATGATGAAAGATGCGCGAGATTTCAACTATTCTCGAACAGTAAGACGTAGTTTTAATACATGGAGAGAGTTGTGGCAAGATGAACACAATCGTGGCCAAGTTTTAGACATGAAGGTGCGAGGATTCCTGATCGAAAAAGAACGAGCTATCAAGACTAAAATCTTGGAGAACTGGTCGGAGTTTACTGGCGCGAAAGCTGCCAGAAGGATCGTAAATGCTCAGGTCCGGGGTCAAGCCCAGCAGCGAACGTTGCAAAGGTATTTCTCTCAATGGATTATGCACGTGTCGGTTTTACGGTGGAAGCAAATCACCCAAACTCGAGCTGAACAGCACTACAAGTCTGTTATTTGGAGAAAATGTTTCGAACGGTGGCGACAAAATGTTGCACTGCGCCAGCGTTACCGTAAACAGACGCGTATGGCGCTGGTGCATTGGAAAGTGACGTTACAGCGGAAAGCATTTAATGGATGGAAACAGTACTTACACCACAAGAGAACGAAACAGCATCGTATCCATGAAGCTTTTGAGTTTCGCCACGAGCAGTTTGTGCGTGAAGGATTACGTCATTGGATGACAGCCGGGTTGTATTTGCAAGAGCAGCGTGAACGGCAGGTAGCGCGTACTCAAGCGAGCAACACGACGCACGTTTGGCGTAGGGTAGCGGCGATAGCTCGACACTGGCATTACCTCGCCATTCGGCGTCGAGCTCTCAAGGAAAAGGCACAGACATTAGGAATATCAAGAGATATACCACAAGAAGACATGTACTGGCAATCTGAGCTCCTACAGCTACAACGCAGGAAATCCTTAGCACCTCAATGGAATGATAACATTTTCAAACAGGCGAACGTGCATTCAGAGAATGCTGGAAGTTCGAACTGGACGAAAGAGAGATCTCCGCTATCAGAATTTGTATTGCTTCCAAGGAACCGACCGCAGCCTCGAAGGCCCGTCGAGGTTCTGTTGTCTCTAGAAGCAGAGAATTTGCCACAACCCAACGAGAACATGAACATGCACGAAACCTTTCGATGTGGATTTAATTTCCCGGTCGAACCATTTGTTCCGTTAAGCCCACCGCTGATAAATAAGGTTAAGTCAACCAGTTCTCCCCCAGTGCGTGCACAAGAGCCCAAAACACCCCGGAAGTCATCTCCTTCTGCCCCAGTAATGTCACCCAGACATCGTGGTGATGGTCTGGGTCTTCCAAGTACTACAGCAAGACAGCTAGACGTCTTGGAACGAAAGATATTAGCATTAAGCCAGCGGAAAAGAGAGTGGAAGACTTCTCAACAAGAACTCGAGGTGTTACGCGAAGAAGCCGAGTCAAACCCAAGTCTAATTTCGAAAGTTCGGGCGATGGAGGAGCAACACGCGCTTCGTACAAAGCGATGGCTTCACACGAAGGAGCGAATACGTTCTCTAGCATCTGAGATCCAACACTTGAGAAGATTTTGTGCAGAGATAACTTAAGAAGAAGATTCCAGTCTCAATGAAGAAGTCACCGCAGTAAAGTTTCATATTCATTTATGAGTGTGGCGCACTTATCAAACGCAGTCTCGAAATTGGCATCCTCCATCCCATGCTGTTTGTACCAGTGCATATAGGCTCCTGCCTGGAATTGACGCTGGGCTCGTTCTAAAAAGCGTTTCGTGGTCGTCAAAAAGTGACCATTATTCACGCAGATCGTTGCAGATGCCCGTGCTTGCAATGCTGGAAATGGCGCAGGTCGTGAGTAGGATACCGTGGCTTGCGGCATTGTTGCTAACCATGGTGCAGAAGGAAATGCAGTCTGAATGATCTGGCCAAGCCTTTCAGTAAAACGCCCAGCCTCCCTTGCCCCAGGATCGAAGCCGCGAATTATTGTGCTCGATGCTATGGTTGCATATGTATTCCGTGGGAACGATGCTGCTGTCTGCTTGATGAGCTTCTCGAGCATATCTAGGGACGCGTCGAAATCTGCAACAAGTTCATGTCGACGCGACAGAAAACGCGATTGTGCGACTACCGGAGCGTGAAACAAGGTCGCTGATGAGACTGTTTTTGCTACTGATGGCTTGGAAGGAAGTTTGCTGCGTGATCCAGATCCAGCACAATCTCTCCAGACACCAGATCGAACGTCAATCATTTTAGCCGTAGTCATGGGGCATGCATCGTGCAACAACTTGCCAAAATCGAATGGTCGAATAGTGCTAGCATCTCCTGTAGCCACTGGGAACAATAGCCCCGACAGATCTGCTGCAGCCATACTGTTCACTTCTTCGAGAGATACCCGCTGATTGTTATCATTCCCCACCCTTTCCTGGACTACCGCTTTCCAGTAAGCTGCTGTTCGCAATAACTCGTCATTGTCCTTGTAAATTACAGCATCTGCAACGTCTTGCAGACACTTTAGCGTCAGTATCGCATTATAGTTTTGAAGGGGAGTATCTCCACGAGTACAAGACGGTGCCACTGAAGCAGTCACGATATATGCTTTCGGATACGTATCCCTCATACTTTCCAGCATTCGACACCCCAATCCTGATCCTGTTCCTCCACCTAGAGAATGCATTACTACACTGCCTTGGTAGCAGTCCAAGCTCTCGATTTCACGTTGTAACGAGTTCATGGCTAGCTCCACTAGTTCCCTGCGATCATCCACAGCCAGCGATGTGAAGGTTGGAGTTGGAGGCTTCAATCTTGGTCCATAATACCCCATGGCCCAATTGTTTCCTCGTCCCGCCTGCTCTACGTGCGTGTGAGCCGGTTGCAGAGAGGCGGTGGCCTCTTCACATAAAGCTCGAACGACTTTAGGCTCTGAGTCCACAAGGATACTGCGCGCAGCTCCAGTCGACGGATGGAACAGTTGTCTAGGCAATGGTACAGTCTTCAGAAGCCTCTTCTTGGGGGCGTTTACAGAAGCAGTGGAATCTCTAGCCACACAACGAAGCTGTGGAGATACACCTGTGTCATCTGAATCACGACTTTCGCCTTGAACTCCGCCCGAAACAGCCGCCAAGCGCCAATATGCAGCACCCAGTTGATTGCCACATTGCCCCACGTGCAGGTGCACGCTCATTTGGCTGCTGGCTGAATACTATTCTCTGAATTCTCTGAATAGTACTACAGATACATAGTAGTATTCCTGCTACTCTCAGATTCATGTAGTACAGTTTACTAATACACTCAGTGTAGTATGCTGTAAAATGATACTGTACACCGCAATAAATTGACACGCAATCGTAATCTTTTTGATTGCAGCGCGTGTCTCAGGGGTAGTGCCGCCAGTCACATCTCCAAGACCAGGAAGGCCACGGAAAGTTACCATGGCCTCGTTTTCCATTTATAACTTATCCATACTTGCGAATCGATGTGAAAAGTTCGAGATTAACGAGTTTTTGCTGTATCGTGGACAAAGTCTTTTACAAAGGTATCACACGTCGCGGTGCCCGTCCGAAGGAAAGCTGGAGCCGTACAAATTTACAAATTGTATATTTTAAATTGTACGGCTTGTATGTTTTAAATTGTACGGCTCCAGCTTTCCTTCGGACGGGCACCGCGACGTGTGATACCTTACTACAATACATGTATCGCGCGTTTGCATTGCGCAGCGTGATGGAAATCGTTCGTCAATGGCCGCAGTTTCGCAGAGGACGCGCTAAAAAAATCGTAGAATGTACAACACAAATGGTGGCCCTCGCCTCGGCGGCTCATTTTATACCTTCAGTACTACCTAGTACTAGATGTACTACCAATTTGCTGGCAACAATTGCACTAGTATCGCGCTGGCAGCGCAAAACTGAAGCGATAGCGAAAAGCGGACTTTTTGTATGATGCGGAGTTCTTCTCATCTTCATTTGCATTTGCTGCAGAATGCGGAGTTCTCCGATCTTTTTCTGCAAAGAGCGGAGTTCCCTGCAACCACCAAGCTTGACTGTTAGAGTAAAAGTCTGCAAACTTAATACAAGTATCCGAGACGTCTTTGCTTTTAGAAAGGAAACATGTAGTACATTTCTGGGACCTTATCTAGAGCTCGGACTTACACACGACAATACTGCCAGGCAGACACCATAGCGGGTACCTGTTTGGTTTACTTGACATGGCAGCCACGCTTGTTGTGGCCAATTTGGCCACAGTTACGACATGTGCCAATGCGCTTCGCCTTGCCTACTTTCGTTGTAGTATCACCTTTGCTCGGCCTTTTTCTTCCGGGCTGTGAGCTCAACTGAGGTGGGCGGTGCTAGAGGTTAACACTGTGTGAACTTCACAGTGAGTTCTTCGGTAAGAACCAATTGGACACCAAAGTCTGCATCAGAACCATAGAGCACTGTATACACGTAGATTCTGTAGCATTCGTCGACAACCGTGAAACGCTCTATAAACCGATTCAAAGAATCTACTAACGTATAATACGGAAGAATACGCCGTCTACTAATTAAATAATACGCGGTAAAATTGAGTTGGGGCTGTATTCGATGGCGTTCTATTTAAGTCCAGCGACTGCAGCTTGGGTATTAATAGTTTGGAGAGCAGGTTGTGCCGTGTTCAACCCCTTAATATTAAGTCTCTTATTCTGTTGCCAGTCCTCAAGTCCTCAATCCAAATAGCGTATCAATCGCTTGGCGTAAAGTAAATTTACGGGCCGGTACGCGACAGTTCCAAGACGACCGCACGGCCTCGCAAGCAGCTTCAGCACAACTTCAGTTTCGGACTCATATGCTATAGCCACAGCTCGAATTGCACAGCGCCCTCAGTCTAAATTATACTGCCGTCTAAAATCTAGATATTGCTTTTGGTATTGCACATTCTGCTCGACTTCTCAAACAACTGCAGGTCGCGTTTCGTGAATCGATTGCACCTTGTTCAGCAAATCAGCTTTCACTAGGTATCAGTACCGGATTTCTTTGAACTGCCTTGATCGTTTAAGAAGCCGTGCACTTAAATATTCTGTAAGGCCGCCATGACATCATCTCAAAACCCTTCGCGTCTGTGGTCCATCGGGTACACTGCAACCCATGGTATAACCTTCTAGAATTGTTTAAGAAACGATAGACTGTTGTGAACGCGAAGGTGGTGGCGTCCAACTTCGTGCCGAACCGAGGTTTGGCGTGTGTTTTGCAAGTTCAAGAAATAAATTAAAGAAATAGGTACATAGTGAGTTGGGCGTAGTATTCGATAGTTCTATTTTAATAATGCGCGGTCAAATGGGGCACTCTAATGAGGGGGCGTTCTATGTGCTAGGGGAGCACTATTCGCTATTATACGTTAGTAGGGAACTCCGCTCTTTGCAGAAAAAGATCGGAGAACTCCGCATTCTGCAGCGAAGAGTTGCAAATGCAAAGGAAGATGGGAAGAACTCCGCATTATGCAAAAAGTCCAGCGAAAAGCACCCTTCTGTACCATCCGGGTCAGAGACGACGGTATTTATACCGGTAGGTACTGTAGCGAGTCGCTACTAGCGACATGTCGGCAAGTAATTCTTCGTCTGATTGCGCAGCTGCCGAGGATACCGACACTTTACCGACATTTTGGATTTCGACTCGAAAGATTCGAGTCGAGTCTCGAGTTCGATCGCTGAGGACATTCAGATAATAAGGAAAGCTTGAGCGGCGTGGTAAGGTCTCGTTGGGGACTGTTCCCTGCTTTCACTCTCTGTTACGCACTATTGCGAATAAGTCCTCGTTGCAGCCTGCTTGCAGAACAGTAGCCTAAACTTCGGTTTGTGTGACAAGCAAATGAGCACTTTGAACTTCAGTGGCTGGAAGTCGGACCGGAACTTTGGTTTCCCGTGTGGGGTTGCCGCTGGCAACCTGCCAGTATAAGATTCGCTATCGTGGGCCTGGACCCGCACTGCGCCTGAAGATCCTCTCGATTCGTGGTGGTAACTCGCAGGCATCATCGGCGCCGGATATTCCTAGCAACTACATCATGTAGTCTACATGTACTTTTACATTCTAGGACAACACCACAAGAACTTACTGCACAGAGCTACAGTACCGGTATTGGCATTCCCCACCAGCCTTGCGTTTCACTGCGAGGAGAAACTTCAGAAGTGCAAGGATGGACCGGGGCCATTCTCTGAATAAGCCCAAAATACGTTGTCCTGTTCTGGGTTTCTGCAAACCTCCAGTCACTATGCGGGGCCACTGAGCCCCAAGAGAACTCGCTGAACGAGCTTCTCATCCGCCGCATATATGTACATGTATTAACCTTTTTAGAATACCGGAAGCGATGAAGTCGCGGCGGTGCCATGACTCCGTCGTCGGTGTCTTTCTGCTCATAAAACCAGCAAATGGAGTTTGTTTACCGGCGCTACAGTTGATTTGTTTTTTGTAAGCCCCAAAGACGAGACAACAGCGGAACTCGCCCCAACCTGCACTTTTGACTCGCCCCAAAATAATCAAAGCCTGGCGGTGCACAAGTCAGTTTGACTGCAAACACTGTTTGCCAAGCAGCAAGGCTTTGATCGCTCTGTGGCACGGGCTTCGGGTATTACAGTGTAATACAGTACATGTACGACAGATGACATCGCATCAAGTTCATAATGAACGGCGCACATAATAAGTCATTGAGCGCGCCTGCGGTAAATAAGGTGGATACCGACCACGGTTGCGGGCTTAGATTATGGACCTAGTGTAGGTCCTAGTCGGCTCGCATTAAAGCAGGCTCGCGTTAAAGCAACTTCAGTTTGAGCAGCTTGAGCACCTTTGATGACCTAGTCACTAGCCTACTGTGGACTCCACACTATGGAGTCCCCCCGCGACACTCTTTGAGCGCTGTCATTAAAGCACATTTAACAAGTGGGAGGGGAATATCATTGCTTTCGCCTCGGGTTTTTAAAGTCCAAAAAGGAAGCTGATTTAGGCTCTACGTTACTTCCAAATAACTTGTACTGCCTAACTGGTAGGCATATACAAGAGCTATCCTTCGCACTAAACACAGTTGGAGGGGGTTGTTTGGTGACTTCACGAGAGCCCCGATCCCTCAGGGCCTCCCTGCCAGAGTTCGATTTCGAAAGCGCTTAGGTGGAGAGGTCATCCCTCCTCATGTGGTTCACACCCAAGGATCCCTAACTTTCGTCTTGGGATAAATGTGCTCTAAGCCAAAACAACAGTTTAAATGTGCGACTCTCGTTAGTTACAACGTCACACCTGTATCTTAGGGCGCCTTTAACGAGTTACAGCATCGTTAATTTGATTACTGATCTGATCAAGCACCTTTAATGGGTTCCAGCAGCTTTAATCAGACGGCCTCTTAATCTAACGTTAGTTCTGTGAGAAGTCGAGAAAGACGAGCTTTTTACTGCACCGTGCTACTGCCAATACACTACCGATAGTATTGTGCTCGTACATTGCCCATTGCTTCTCTATAACAAACTTCTCCTTTGACAACATGATCAACTTCGTTGCAAGAGCTGGAGCAAAACGATTTTGACGGAATCGAAGTCGGCTTCCTGTACTCAACATACTTACCCATACCAATATGCTAAAAAGCCAAGAGTGGCAACTCTGAAAGAGCCAACACTAGGGGCTCGGGTCCTTACTTAATAAATAAATACTTCGAAGTACTATATTTCAATTACTAGTGTCCAACCATCACGAGGCTCATATGGATCGGTTTCGTTGTGCAAGTCGTATCGTCTTGAGCAAAACACCGAAAACGCCTTATCCCAGCCGCCCACTAGGCAATGTGCTAATGGCCGTCCTGCATGCATCTACGGCTTTTAGTCGCGACATCGCAGCGCGCAGGGTAGTGAAGAGCGTGGCAAGACGTCTTCCTGCACCGATGCTGGTGGCTGCAGCCTTACATACATCTCCTTCGCTCTGCTAAGCACACGCTCGCATAACAGCATGTGATGGTAAGCAAAAAACACCAATTGATGCCCAAAAAACCAACCAACACACAGCTCACGGTTTTTGAGCACGCGAGCTTGGAGCGGGCGCTCTACGGTTAACGTCGCGATGCCTCGCTCCCTCGGACCCTGCCGACTTGCTGCCCGCCTACGCTCGCATCGAGGATAAAGACCCAGCCGATGACCGATCGGGAGGGCTTTCGCGCTAAACCGCAAATTTGTCTCTGCCAGTCATTAAAGCAACAGGACAGCAAAAACGTTAATTTACGGTAAATTACGTTTGTTTAAATACAACACCTTATGGTGCTTTAAGCACCTTTAACCTTATTTCGTCGTGTTGAAATAAAGTGCTGTAACGACTTCGCTCGATTAAATGTGCTGTAAGGTATGTCGTGTTGCTGTTATTAAATGTGCTGTAACGAGAGTCCTCTTTGAGAGCTCGCCACGCTGGCGCTACCTTCAACAAGCTTTGCAGCGTCATCAGACGCCATCCACGTTGCCGCAACGTCGTTGCGTCAGTTTAGCAAGTGTAAAACTCAACGTCAATCCAGGCGTTTTTGGCTATCGTTCAAGGTAGGCGTGTCCTTCCTGCTTTGAGACCTTCACTTCGCTTGGTCCAGCAGAAAACACCCGCCAGATTACCTCCTGCGATTCGCAGGTCACTTCGATGCCAACGATGCTCGAGTAAGTGCGAATGTCGGTAGGTCACAGAACCGGGTCTTTACCGGAGTGTTAACTGACCAGAAAGCTTCTACCGCCATTGATTGGACGTGCCTACCGCCAACGTGGATTAGCAGCTCGGATCGCCACGCTGCCATTCTCAAATTTGCATCTCATCGAGCGGTGACAAGCTGTAGTCGCCACCACCTTCCCTCCAGCAATCGCTGCGACAGCCTTTCAATTTTTTTCATGCCAATGATTGCTGCTGCCGGATCAAGCTCGCCACTATCGGCTTCCAAGCCCAAGGCCAAGCCCATTTCGCCAACGGCTAAGGGAATCTGGTCTCTGGAGGAGCATGATCGCTTCCTGGAGGCCATGAAACTCTATCCTAAGGGCCCGTGGAAAATTATCGCCGACCATATTGCCACGCGCTCGGTGCGTCAGGTGCAGACTCACGCTCAAAAGTATCAAGAGAAGGTGTCGCGTCGATTGCGTGGCCTGCGCAAGTCCAAAAAGAAACTCGTGCGTCCTGAGCACCGTATTGATGAGGACACCATGGAGCTGTGCAAGCTCGTGGATTGTGCCGCTGAGAAGCTGGTTGCATCAAGCAAGAAATCGTCTTCTCGAGCCAGCAACGTCAAGGTTGAGCCGTTGCAAAAGAAAAATATGGTGAAGGAGGAGCCCACTGAGGCTCACAGCAGTCCACGAGGAACGGATGTGGAAATGAAAACCGATGATTTCTTGCCGCTACCATTCCTGGACTTTGGTGATGATATTGACCTGGATCCTGTTCATATCCCAACCGTTAGCGAGTCTCTCGACTTCCTGATCGACTACCTGTCGATATAATCCCTGCAGCTGAGCGTTGCTCCGGTTGCTGTTAGTGCAGTAGCGAGACCCGTCATTTTTGGTGAGGTATCCGTGATCAAGCACAGCTGCTTGATTCATATTTATATCATAAAGAACTTTTGCAATACAAGCCTTATCGGTGGGAGCTGATGCGTCGACGGAGCAGCTCGGACTGACAGCGTGCTGGAGCCCGAGTTACTTCTAGGCCAAACAGTTCCCGCTTGATCCTTGGAGAACGGTGTCTCCTACCCGCGGACCAGGGTGTCAATTGCTTGCAGTGCTGCCGAGTTGTGGCAACCTCAAGTGCGGTCCTCTTTTGCCATAATCGAGCACGCGCGGTTGCGCCGCCGTCAAGGAGAACACGGCTGAAATGCAGGCGTGCTTGAATTGGCTACTGCATCCTATCGCTGGGATTACAATTTACTGACGCGCTTGCGACATGTCGCATGCTTCCCTTTGCGCGAAGGATTTGCTCGTCAAGTGCAGCTTGGCGACAACGACTGCAACAGCTTCGGCTTTCAACAATTGGATGCGTGCAGTACATGTATGGATTCACTTATCCTTATACTACAATGTGAAAGGGCTAGTCAATATTGCGTTGAAGGTTTGTATTACAGGTCATACATGTGTCTTGGCCGTTCGTATTAATACATGTACCCCATCGGCCCGCTCAAAACCGTGTTTGCGCTTAGGGAGCCTGCGCGTGTTCACTGCTCTCACACTGAAACGTCATCAATCTCTTGTCGAGTGCGTTTAGTCAAATCGCCACGAACGAATTGCTGCACACAGCAGCAGCTCGTAATAGACTACAGAACAGTATTATGTACATGTAAAATACTTTGTAGTCCAACAAATTGTACATGTACAGTACATGATGTACTACATGTAGTCAAAAGATAAAATACTGATACTATATATTCATATAGTACTATTCATGCTCAGTAGGTTATTCCAGCAATAATAACGGATTTTTTTTGGTTGATTCGCACCTGTACGACTGGTAAATGGCGTTCAGTGATGTACGCCATCTACCAGTAGAAAGATGTACATGAGCGTCCGAAGCGTTCGCAATTGTCAATTGTCAACTACACTACTCGACAATGGTCCGCCCTTTAAAAGACGTCATCATAAAAACGCCGCTGCATGGACACGCAGCACTGACATGACTCGAAGTCCATGTCAATTATATTTCTTTAAAGCTCTGCATCAGAGCATTCGGAGCACTGTGCTGCAGATGCAGCACAGTAGAGAGGAGAAACACAAACAAATAAAATACCACGTCCATGAGAGATAGATCATTTCAAAATAGCTGCATTTACAGAACTGGAAACCAGTTTAAGTGAGAACGGCAATCACCAACCTAATTCTTAAAGTATTCGACATGGGTAATCCAGGTAGCGTCAAACAGTATAGTAATGCATCAGTAGCTAAAATAATGACTCCAAATGTGCGGTAAGCAAGCACTGGATTCGTTTGAGCAGCAGACTAAAACACGCCGTCCAGAAGCTCGCTGCTGTTCAAGAGATCCTTCAGTGCCATATTCTCCGTAGCTATACATCATTTACTGGGCTACAGTGTACCTACTGGAGGGCGTAACCACTGTGAAGAAGACAAGAATCGAGTACCGCAAGCGCAGCGCTGCCTGGCGGTTTTGCTTTGGCAATACATCTGTACTACTGATATCTGCTCACGAATATTGAATTTCCCCACCGATCTTGTGTGTGGACATGTTGCAAACGAGGTATGAAACGAAAGTAGACATTGAAAAGCGTATAATTGATATTATCTCGTTGCATTTGGCTATTCCTGCCGAGCGGGACTTCTCTTGAGATGTTACGGATTGCCGCAATGGCGCAATAAATTAGGCAAGAAGCAGGTCGATTGACTCCTGCACGTCTTGTCGGTAGGCGTCGTCGGCCAGAACTTGCTCGAAAGACACTTCAGACGTGTATGGCAGTGGCTCCAAGTCGCACAGCAGCGGGTCCATATCGACGTCCATGTCCAGGTTAGCCCAACTGGCGGTGCTTGCGCTGCTGATGCTGCTATCGACGTCGCTTGCAATAGGGCTACAGTCGCCCATCAGAAGCTCTCCGAAGCCGCAGCTCAATGGTGACATGGCGTCAACGGGAAAAGAGGAAGGCGACCGGGGTGAGCCCTGCACGGTAAAATTCTTCACACGCTGGATGCAGCCCGTGGCATGGGCGTCCACGCGGTGCTCAGGGCGCACGAATTTCTTCTTCTGTTTGCGCAGGCCGCGTCGTCGGCGATTGATCTTCTGCTGGTACTTCTGTGCATGCGTCTGGACCTGCTTGATGGATCGCGTGCCGATAAAGGCAGCGATAGAACGCCATGGTCCCGTCGGGAACATCTTCATGGCGTGCAGGAACTGTTCGTGCTCCTGCTCGGACCAAAGGCCGCGCGTGATTGGTGTTGTTGGCGCAGGCGCGACGACAACGCTACCTCCGTGGGGGCTGGTGGGAATCATGATCATAGTGGTTGTCGCTATGGTTGCTGTGGTGGTGCTGCGGCTGGGTGCGCGGCTCGAGCAAAAATCGGAAATGGGGCAAGCAGCGATGTGATTGATGTGGCCGCTGGTCACTTTTTTAGCTTAGCTTTGCCATGACACGCCGTGGCTCTTCTTCGTGCGAAAATGGGGGGATGGGCATGTCTGAGAGAGACTAGGGGTAATTTATGGCTCAGCTTTGCCCGTGGTGAAATGATTGACCAATGGCAGCTGGGTATCCCGCCCGTCTCGTCTGTTCAGTTCCAGTACAGCAGGCAGGACGCGGTATCTCAGAGCGCTAAAATTATCTGTCGTAATTTACGAGCATAGCATGAGATTGCTACCAGCAGGTGGGGCATTGCCTGTCAAGGATTCGCACCACCAGCGGCTGCTCCTCAACGTCAGCCTCAAGTGAGGGGGGCAATCTGCGGCGTGCAGTATTATAGTCTCGAATCGCATAACCCGCTGACATGTAGGCCATCCAGCTATGGCTCATGTTGTTGGAGCGTGCTGCTGCATCGACTTATCAATGGTTCTGTTTCACCTTACTGAGATCTGCCACGCTGCCAGTTGCGGCTTAAAAACGCAGACTAAAACGGCTGTGTCAACGCGAAGTGCATTTCACCGAATATTTAACCGATGTATGGACAAGATGCAGCATCTCACAACCGCGGCTGCGGCTCAAATAACACGTAAAGGCTAAGGTTAAGATACTTTCGCGTTGATATTCTTCCTATGCGTATGTTTGCTCTTAGATTATTCACAAGTTGACATCGTACGCAGAGACGCTGGGGCTTTCTCGTCGCCTGCTGTCTTTACCACTGGTGCGCAGATGTCAGAAAGCTTGGCTCAAACTGATTGCTTCCGGTTGGAACGACCTAGGCAGCAGCATATCCAGCGACCCGCTGTCAAATACTACCTCTCAGTCTGAGCCATGCGATGCCAATACAGTTTTTGTGTTGATAGCTTTGGAAATGTCTCACGAGTTAAGGTCTGCTGGTCGTCAAATCTCGGCACATTTTTTGGGTAAGAAAAAATATATAACTTTGCTATCCTCCATACGGGCATATATGCGACATATTCATGCCATAGAATAGTTGAGCGTGTTGGCGGTGCTGCTCACAGAAAAAGACTGAAGGTCTCAGGCGTTGAAGTTGCCTTGACCAACGGCACTGCTGCGATTCACGCACTTGCCAGTGCCGTCCCAGTCCAGTACTCGGCCTGCGAACATGACTTCCGCCGGCGCGCGACCTTCCTTCGGTGGGCTTCGTTTCTCAGGCTTTTCTTTTTCTTCTATTCGCTTTGCAGCGGCCTCGCATGGCTTTAGTCAAACAGAGTTGCATGAACTGCATCAAATTGGTGACTCCACTCAACCAGCTCGTCGAGTCAACGAGCTGGTTGTGTATGAGACACCGGTCTCGGCGCTGCATGCGAGTCGCGGCGTGATGAGACCGGCGCGCAGGGCAATACACTTTGGGAAGCGCGGCCGCGTCCGAGCTGCGACGTACGCCGGCTCTTCCAGGCCCTGGACCAGGGAATGCTCGCTCGGCGAAAATGCGAGCTCTTATCAACCTGAAAGTTTCAAGTAGCTATTCACTTTTGATTGGATTCCTGTCCTCCAAATTGAATGGGTTTGCACACACGAGGATGCAACTCTCCCTGCGTGTCGCCCAGTGACAAAGACGACATTATCGGCTAACGGATCCAATCTCAACTCGATACTTTACACGCTCTAGAGTAAAATGCACTAGCGAGGTTTGACGGCGCCGCTCGGTTTCAGCCGTGAGAGCTCAGTGTTACCAGCCGACTTGTCTCCAGCAACGAACTTTCGAAGGTGTTCCGTTGACATCGACTGTGATGTGTGTTTTTAGGAGGTTTTTTAAATTGAGGTTATACTTAATGCCCCTACGTTCACAGCAGTGAAATTAATTTATTTAAGTAGGCTGAAGATAGTTTTTCACAACGTAACTAAGGTGAATGGACCTTCTTATTAATATAAGTAGTAGATTCCTTTCTTTTGAAGACGGAAAATCTCGCTTAAGGACGATGCATACGAACTTGCAAAGACCTCACGGTCCTTGACAGCGTCGGTATCCGACGCATGTCGATGGTAAATAGTTTTCCTTACGGTAATAGAGGGTACTCATGCGTGCACAGGCCTCAGCTTCCCAACTAGTCTGTAAAAGGCCTCAGCTTCCCAACTAGTCTGTAAATTTGAAATCTTCTAAGCACACCAATCGTTTTTAATAGAGCATGCTTTTAGAATTGTTTCGTGAAATGCTAAGAGCTGTTAGACATGCTTCCTACGTTAAAAGCCTTTGGCCTTAAGTCGATATTTGTTAAACTCAAATTGTCACACACACACACAAAGAACCCGCTGAAGCGTCGTCGTTGCCGAGAAACGGTGCCACGCGTGGAGGGTCCAACCCCCCATTTTCAACCAAAGTTGAAGCCGAAACCACACCAAGTTGCGCTATAAGCTTAGACCCCTGGTTCTGCTTGAACCCTTTGAAAACGATGGTTTTCAGCGAATGCATGTCGAGAAAATGAAGAGAGGCGGCAAACCATTTTAGAAAAGGTGCATGGCCTCACGAGTGAGTTATTTACTGTATTTGCAAATGCGCCAGACATACATGTACAATAGGAACCTACTTATAAGTAGTCTACTTACATTTTGCAAGATTAATTTCAGCCTACTTAAATAGTTTAATTGCACTTCGCAGCCTTCTTGCCCATCTCCATCGGGAGGACCCAATCTTTTTTCGTGGGCCAAACAAATTTTGCATCGGCGTCAGCGGCTCCGTCGCCGCTATTAACGTTAGCGGCGCTACATGTAGTGCAATGCTGGGTGTTGGTCGGCCTCATGTCGGACGCCTCAGAGCGGATCATGGCTGTGTGCGACAAGCTTCTGCCAACGTGGCATCGCCGACTGCGCTGCAGCAGTTAAAGAGATCGAGTGTGAACAAAGGCCGTCGCCGCGGAGTCTATTACAGCGTGTCGTGTACTGCTGACTGCACGAAGTGCATTACCGGCTGTAATTTATGATGCACTGCAGAAGCTTCACGTATAAAATGTGTACGCCAGCTTCGGAAGCTTGCGTGCACACACATCTGAGCCTCGCAGTTCAGCGCCACGATAAACTCTATATCCAAGGAACCCTAGCTCTTGATTGTTCGGGACTGCGGTCAGGCAAAGGCAGTGCGGATTACTTTGCCCAGTATATCTGTTGCCACAGCAACGACTAAGGCCATCACGAAGGTTCGGTGCTGATCGATCGAGACGTTGCCTGCTTTCGGCTCGGAATCACGACGGAACCGACTGCGGGCTGTCCATATGGGTCGTCTGCAAGTTGACGCAACAAGACCAGATCACGGTAACGCCGGCCGACTTCCTTTGTCTCAAGTGGAGCGAGCCGTTAAGACTCATCGCTTGTTTAAATGGCATTAAATCATTAGTAAGTCGGTCGATACAGAGCCTCGTCCGGCCATCAAGCTGTGGCCGACTTTCGCTGCCGTTTGAGCGTCTCGCCGTTCACTTCGTCTTCAGTCTGCGCCTCCTCCGTTCCATTGGCCGTCCCTGCCACACTTTTCCTCTTCAAACTCTTACGAGCCTCTGCCGTTGCAGCGCGCTTGTCAATCTCAAACTCAAAGCCTACAGGTGTCGTGAGCATCGGACGTCGAACGGCAGGGACGCCGACGCCCCCACTAGCCGAAAGCGCTTTAGAGAACTGGTCGCTCTTACCCGGTGCCGCACCGTGGGTCGTGGCGTTGTGATACTTTTGCGTTTTGCGCTTCTGGGCCTGCACTCGCTTGCGGATGGCGGCGATCTCCAGTAGCTCCCGGGAAGTCCGTGTTAGCATGTCCGCGCGAGAGCGAGCTGTAGATTTCTTAATCTTGTGGAACTTAGGCGACTGCGGGATCGTCAGATGTCCATTCTCCTTGGCCATGCGCGCTAGGCGACGCCGCTTCTGTGTCACCGTGCGCGCCTCGGCCAGCTCCTTGTCCTTGCCAGTAAGCACCTTCTTTCTGGAGCCAGCCAACGACGCTTTGGTGGGCTTCAGCAGACGATCAGTGGAGGATATTGCGCGTACTTTGGGTACGGGTGCGGGGACGCCGCGGAAGATGGCGTCCGGGACTTCGGCGTATACGGGGCGCTTGGTGGGCATCGAAGCGGTGCTTTTTCTCGAACTGGCGGGAGACGTCACTTACAAATTGTAAGTCACTTTTTTCAAATGCACACATCTTTTTGACCAATCAGAATAGGGTATATACCAAAATGTAATGCCTATTTCTGAAGCACTTCAACACTGACATGCGTCCGGTGCCCCCAGCTCCAGCTCGACGCCCTGCTCTTCTCCATCAAGATAATGTCGATGCACCGCGTGCAGTTCAGGCGCTTCATGTTTCAATTCCGCTTAGACCGCAACAAACTCCAACTGCTATGCCTCCCAGATTGACGCAAGCAGTTAAAAACGAATATGCTATCCGCTATCTGCAGCAGATTGGCGCCAATTCCACTCCTGAGAACATTGCAATGGTGTTGCAACACTTGCCACTGGAGACATGTGCTGTCTCATCTTCCTGGAAATCGCGCGGGTCATTGGCCGACGTGTTGGCTATTGACTTGAATCCAAATACGCTTGCTCATGCTGGCGAAACTCCAGTCAAATTAGAAAAGAGGCCTGCTGCTATCACGGATGTAGCTACAACAGCGGCTCTATTATCCCCAAGACGTCAGCTTCGTGCCCAGCACTCTTTTCAAATTGGCACGGTGTGTTTCACATTTGACGACATCAAGCGCAAGTTCTTGTTGCCATTCAAGCTGGCTACGGTAGCACCCGAACCTGACGTCTTACAGCGCTATGGAACTCGTCTGGAGACTGGAACAATCTTGATCGACTCACTGTCGCCCAATCAAGTGGAGCAACACGGTGGTGCACCTGGCTCACCGACACCTCAAGGCTCTATCGCCAAATGGGAGGCAAATCGACGGCTCAAATCTGTAGACGAGCGCAAGGTACCGCCAAACGCCAGCGCAGAATCAGTGTCAGAAATGCACATCGAGTTCTACCTCACGTTGCCGTTGGCCTCATTGGGGCTACCCGAGGGCAATGAAGACACACGAACGTTACTGTACGAGGCATTGTTAAGCCTTGCCATGATAGAACTTGTTCAAAGCATGGTACAGTACCTCTTCCTCACTGTGATCCATCCGCAGTCTACAGAAATCGAGAAGAGACAAGCCAGGAGCAAACAAGATGCGCTTTTTGTCTTTATCGCGCAGCGTTTCGCCCTGCTTCGAGCCAAGATGGAGCGCAAACAGCGATCCAAGCCTCGATCACAGCTGGCAGTACTCGTGCCACTTTTGCTACTCGCCCTTCGTGTAGATATCGAGACACTTGTTCGTCTACAGTACCCAATAAGTTTCTCCTATGCTGCAGAAGAGATGACTCAACTACTACAAGCCATCGACGCTCAGATCACGCAGTTACTAGACCCCGATGCCAATTGGAGTCGTCTAGCCGTGCTTGAGACTACACACGAGGCTGGTCAAGCTCGTGCATCGTCCTCTTTTCAACGGGCGCGTCGACATAGGCGTCTCCGTGACCAGTTCTTCCAGACCAGCGCAGTGTTGCATGGTCTCTTCCCTGACCCTTCCTCAGGCAAGTCCCGCCGTGTCATGACTCAACGCGGCGGTGCCGGGATTAGCCACTACCCCGATTTCTCCAACGACCTTGAAGGTGCAGCTACAGCTCAGCAGAAAGAATACCGCGTACCAGACGTCTCTGTTGGCTCCAAGCTTTCCCTTCTCCGAAGTCTTCGACACTCGCAAAGAATATAGATCAACAATGTACTGTACTAAATCATATCAAAAGGAAAGATCGTATTTTTCTCAAGAGCTCAAGAAATGAAAAAGTTAACGCTACAAGCGTCAATATAGGGCAGATCATCTGATCCAACTTGGCGGCTTGCTTACTTGGTGAGTTGTTCCCAGAGCTTCTCCACGTCACCGCGCGAGTTAGCGACAACGCTGCGGCCGTCAAGAGTGATGGTTTCGCCTTCTGCGTTCACGAAGATCAACATGGGGATGCCGGTGACGCCGAACTTGGAGCTCAAGGCCTGGTTGGCCGAGCGCTCATCGAAGGGCAACGCCAAGAACGGCATCTCGCCGTAGTACTCGGCGTACTGCGACGGGTCACGGTCGGAAGAGATAAAGACGAGCTCGAACTCCGGGTGCTGCTCGATCATGTCGTCGTACACAGCGCTCAAGAAGGGCGTGAACTGGCGGCACGGCGGGCACCAGTGCGCACTGAAGTAAAAGCCCACCACCTTCTTGCCAGCCAGCTTGTAGTCTGTGTCCTGTAGACCGTCCTTCGTCTGGAGCTTGGCGCCGAGTTGTTCCGACCACTTCATTCTGGACTCGATCTGGGGGTTGCCTGCGAGAGCTGTTGTGAGATGAGAAAGTTTTGCGGATCTGATTGGTATCATGACAGACAGAATAGTATGAAGAGAAATTGACGAAACGCGATAGTGAAAACAAGTAATACTACTGTGAATTTGCCACGTGGATTAGAATCGCCTTCGGACTGGAAAATGACTGTGTTTTCGTAATCAAAACTAGGCCAGCAAGTACCGTGAAAGACAACTGTCGAATGCTTCAAAAAAAAAAAGCAATACATTCGTCATAATGGTCACCAGGATACTCTTTGTCTACGTGGAGGAGTCGTCCGCACACGAATACCCTGCAGTAAAAACGTCATCAACAGCAGCTTTGTACGAACGCATTCCGAGCGACTTTTTATGATGTATGCATGTCTGTCGGTATTGCATCTATTCGTCCGCAGTAGCCTCCTTCTCGAGCTGCTTCTTAGCGTTCTCACGCGCAAGCTTCTTCGTCAAGTGGCGGTTCAGCGGTTTCTTGGATGGGTCAAACTCGCGCAGCACGACTGTCAGGTGAGTGTGCGGGTGGTGCATCACACCCGAGCGGCCTGCAACAAATAACAATGGCAAAATTTGTATGAGTCAACGTCTCCTTCTCGGTAGCGAAACACTTTGCAGTCCACAAGCTGCGCACCTCGGCCCATGATCCGCAGACGCTTCAGGTAGGTTCCCTTATTCACGAAGCACTCGGCCACCATTAGGTTTTCCGGCTCAATCTGGTACTTGATGTCGGCCAGGTTAATGGCGTTTTGGACAGTCTTCTGGAAGATCTCAGCCTTGCGCTTGGGCGAGAACTTCATCTGCAGAATTGCCTCGTTGGCCGGGAGACCACGAATCTGCTGCGCAAGGTACGTCAACTTGCGGGGGCTACCGCGGATGGCACGCTTAACGGTCTTCACCGTGCGTGGCTCTGCCGGGGATGTGGAACTCAAGAAAGCAGCCGTATCGTCGTCCGCCGCAGCGGTCTCTCCTTCCACAGCGGTCGTGGATAGCGTTGCCCGGGCCACACGCCCCATAAAGGCGCTGCCCGCGGTGGGGCGGAGCGTTAGTGAGCCCATCTGCGAGCGCAACGAGGCGAGCATCTTGTCGAGTTGCCAAGGTTATTGAGCTCTTTGCCTGCCACACATCGACTTCGATTTGTAGAAATTGTTAAGCTTTATTGTATCGGTTAGGAAGGGTTTCTTTATCACAAACATGGCTACATATGTTGAACACTAACTTACGGAATAGCAGTGCGTGGACCTCTACAAAGGTTCTCTAACTAATTATTGACGGAGTGTTATGCTGACTAGGTAGGACTTGATATGGGATAAAGGACTTATATGTGTCCTGCCTGCAGCCCCCATTATTCTCAACACGCTGAACTCGCCTGCCTTGCTTGTTTGCTTCCCACGTCACCACATGCAAATATCTTTGGTGGGCCCTCTCACGCAAACGGCGACGTTGTACGCGTCTTCTTATCGGAGATCCAGATGCGCAACTTCTCTAAGTTCTCGATAGGACCATCGCGTTCATCTTCATCTCCACTACCAAATGCGCCAGCGCTCATTCGATCTACGCTCGCACGAAGTGCGGCATTGTTGTGATCTGCGTCGTCCGGTAACCATTCAATATTCACCTCAATATCGGTTCTGTTAGACACCAGCGGCATCAAATATGACACGAATCGCTGGCGAGAAGTGGGCGGAAGAGACGGAATCTCGATGCCGCGCACTGTGATCTTGGCCGCTGCCGTGCCAACAACAATATTAGCAATCCACTCGCCCAAATACTCAAACTTATCCGGTCGTCCCTTGCAAATATCGCGGCGAAGAGATAGGAGAAATTCGGGTGTGAACTGCTTGCACTTCTTCTGTAGTTTATACTGCACGATAGCCTCGCTCAGCGCCTGCATCTGCTCCGTGTTCTCCATGCCGTGTGTGCCCAGGTCGTAGCACTCACTGCACAAATTGTAATTTGAGCATACACTGCAAGTCCACAGCGCACCCACGACCGGGTCCATACCACAGCCATCACAGAACGAGTTCTGATGCACGATCGTCTTCTTGCGCTTCCACTTGGAGCCAATAATGGAAGCTCCCTGGCTCATAGCTGCGCCGAGACGTCCCATAAGTGGCTTTGCGGGGGAGATTTTCTTATCCGGCAGACTTTTGGACTGCGAGCGATCCTTATCGTGCACGTCTCGCTGAAATACGAGAGTACGCGGGACTGTAGATGTTTGAATGATCTCAAGCACTTGCTCCTTCGTCATGTGCGGCTCGATTTGCTGGCTGTTCACACTGATGAGATAGTCGCCCACTACCACACCGCCACGTTGCGCAGGACTGTCCTTCTCGACACTCTCGACCTCGACCAATAGCTCATTCTCCAATGACACAACGACGTTCGTGTTGAAACCCAATACTGGCTCTGTAAACGTCAACGTGTATGTGTTGAGAGGGTGCTCCACAAAGTCTGCTTCAGACTGCGAGCGTAGTCCAGACTTATTGTCTGGAGCGTGGATCGCGCTCGCACTCGACGAGTTCCGCCCCGAAGACTCACCGCTACTTGTCACGCTGCCTGAGCTCGCTGCGACCACAGATGACTCACTGACGAAGCGAGGTGGTTTATCATGAAGTGCAACACGACGCAAACTGTGCAACGCGCGAGCTGACGACGGATCACTAGCCACGCTTGGACCCAAGAACCGATGAGAGGTAAACTCGTGCTGACCCTCACCAAAGTCCGCAGCGCCACCGTAACCTAGAGGTGTACCCAGGTCGGCACCTTCCTCGTCGTCTTCACCTTCAGCTGCTCCTTCCTCATCATCACTGTCACTTGCTTCATCGTCATTATCGTGGTGCACCAGGTTCAGTGGGGACGGGCGTTTCGGCGACGGGATCTCCAGCTCCATCTCGTGCTCCTGGATCTCATCTTCCTGTACTTTTAGTTCGACTTCATGAACCTGCACCTGCAACTTTTCAATACCGACATTAGGCGATGATGGTGATGGTGGAAATCGTGTAACCTCATCCTGCACAATCAGCTCCTTCTCCACCACATCCTCCCCAAATGTCTGCTCAGGAGGAAGATCCACAGGTGTTGTGGGCTCAGAGTGGCCTTCCACGGGTGTACTGGGCTCAGAATGAGCTTCCACGGGTGTTCTGGGCTCTTCGTGGGCTCCCACGGGGGTAGTAGGCTCTGGGTGTGCGTCTGCAGGGTTTGTTGGCTCTTCAGTTGGCGTCTTCGGAGCCTCCACCGGTGTCGTAGACTCCTGTACGTGTGCTATCACATTTTGCTGCTGCTTGAGTGAAAGCTCCTCGTCTTCATCGTCGCTGTCTGTTCGCGCCTTGTCGGACTCGGCGCCGTCCTCGTGGGGTTTGAGCTCCAACTGCGACGCTATTGGACTCTTCTCGATCTCCACCTCGGCCACGTCGTTCTCAGTCGGTGTGGAGGGACTCATCGCGGCGGCATTGGGCTCCCCAATACCGCGAGGTGACCCCACATGGGGCTTCACAGGCGACGCAGCGGTAGCCGACACCTCCATCCTCTGTCTGCTGCACGATGTAACGTATTGTGGAGACCACTTGCGTTCAGTATGGAGGTTCCGTCGTCCATTTGCCGGCAAGATAGTCGAACTTTTACAATCTCGAGAAACTCGATAGCTCTTTGTGCTTTTATATATCAGATGTATATAATAACAATCTGAGTCAAGCTAAACTTATATAACTTGTCTGAGCTAAGTGATAGTCTCTGATAAAAGTGAATATCATATTTCAAAGAAATCGTTCTGTAAAATTTTGAGCGTGCTAACTGTCGCTTTTGCCTTCAATGCTCACCACAGTTTAGCACAGCGTCAAGCTAAACATATGGACCATATCGCATGGCGGCGACGAATTATCGAGCCGACGTGGGCACGAATAGCACCGCATTTGCATCCGACTAGCCATACGTGCTCGGCGACATTTGGGAAGGCGGTTGATGGCTCGAAACCAAATGTGCGCAGTATTTACAGTGATATCGAATCGAGCGGGAGCGTACGTTTTTCAAGTCCTTGCCATCACTGTTGAGTCGTAGCTACTCGTGGTTCCACGAATCGCTGCGTTGTAATCGAGTCAACTTCAACTTGTTTGGCATGGATCCTGACAGGAAATTTGTTATCGCTGGTCAGGTATACATTAATACGTAATGTTTAACCCTCTCAACTCATCGGAGCTCCCCGCTTCATCCATGCTATAACGAGCATTTTGTCAACTGCCAGTGCAATTTATCCTTTCACCGCATCGTGGGCTGAGCGGTCAAGAATCTTTAACTCTTCGTGTGCTGTTCTTGTTCCTGTTGCATCAAGGCGCAGAACTCGTCATAATCGATTTTCCCGTCCTCGTTCTTGTCCGCAGCTTGAATGATCTTGCACGTTTCCTCGTTGTTGATGTGCTTGTTCCCAAGCACATGAAGGATGTGCTCGAGTTCACTGCTGGTGATAAACCCGTCATGGTTGACATCGAACGCCTGTGTAACAGAACAAGTTGGAGCGTTAAAATGACAAAACGATTGCTGTATACTTAAGTAGTTGGCATCGTTGCACAACGTACATCGAAAGCTGCTTTGAGATCTCCAGTCGTCAGGTCCCCGCTACAATAGATAAATGTCAGTCACATTAAAACGGCAGTGCCAGCCAAGACAAAACTATGTTCGTACCGGCGGAATAGTCGCTCATTCATCATGTTTACAAACTCGGTGAATGAAATCTTTCCATCACCGTCAGTGTCTGCTTGCCGCATGATCTCGTCAATTTCCGAGCTTGATAAAAACAAAGCATTGTCCAAGTTAGTACAGATAATGTAGCAGTAAATAAGTTATGGCGAGAAGCAAACCTTGACAGCTGCTGTCCCAGTGCCAGTAGCATGTCCTTAAGTTCATCTCGATCGATGCAGCCGGATTCATCTTTGTCGAAAAGAGAAAACGTCTCCTTGAACATGTCCATATTAACGGTTGCTGTGCGGCGGGACGTGAGCCGCTTTTCATCGGGACCAGAAGTCTTGCCCAGTTTCGCATGCTGCACGCCCATGACGACTGCCAAAATGTTGGCGCGAAGTTGTTGCAACCGCTGGTAGGACTGCAGTCGCTGAGTGTAGCCGCTATCGAGGGGCTCCGCAGACGTTGTGATGCCGCTCAACCATGAATGCTGCAGCGCCTGCTTGGCACTTAACCGTTTGGCAGGGTCGGAATCTAATAGTCGCGTCAAAAAGTCTCTTGCATCCGCACTGAGATTCTTGTACCATTTGTTCTCCACTGCACGTGAAGATTCACCGTTTAATTCGTAGCTGCTCATCCCCATTTAACCAGTAGCCAATAGAGTTTACCGTCGTAAGTTCCGTTCGCGATCTCCTTGACAATTTCCGCGTCGGACTTGTCACCTCGTGGATCATATGGATGCACTCCAGTGAGTGTGATGTAGGCCTGGAACAAGATTGAAAATGGTATGATAAGTTTTCCACCAACATAGTGGAGAATACAATGCAATTGCTTCATACGAGTACACCGAAAGCCCACATGTCAACGCCGAAGTCCTGAGGCTGGCGTTTTATGATTTCTGGAGCCCAATATGCGCTATACAAAAGCAAAGTTAATCAGCTACAAACGCCGTCGATACTTACTGTAGCGTTTGCTTACACAGTCCCATTCGGAAATTTTTCAACTATCTGCTCTCCTTGTCGTTGTCGTCGACTCAATCCAAAATCCTAGCGTTACGCCAATCCATAATGTCAGTCAATTCAATGTCAATTTTTCTAAAGATACCTCAAAAGGAAAATCACTCACTGCTACTTTGACGTTTGCCTTGCCAGACCGGTCTGACAGTAAGACATTCTCAGGCTTGAGATCACGGTGGCTAAAAAACTGGTCAGAAACACAATACTAGGTCCTTTGTCGAGCATGTAAACCTACCAAACACCGCGGGAGTGCACATAGTCTAGTGCCCGACAAACATCATGCAGTAGGTGAGCAGCATCTTGCTCTGAAACGGACCCCTAGTGCGACAGTATCATGATAAGTGGTTGGTTTGCTGGTCGGCTGATTTTCATTTAGGGATGAAAATATCAATGCTATTGTCCACACCATATCGACAATGTAGTCGAAAAGTTCTCCTCCTTCAACCAAATCCGTCAGCATAATAGTTTCATCCTTGAGATACAAGACATCGTGCAGAGACACTATGCTTCGATGCACGCCAAGATACCGCAGGATATCAATCTGCAGCAAGGAGATAGCTATTATCGCACCCACCACCCAGAAAACCCTACATCCATAACAAACCAGCACCTCGGACTGAATCGTCTCCGTCGACGAGCTCTTCGGATCGAAAATCTTCGCTGCCAGCATCTATCCATTAAATCATCAGCTACCCCGCCGTGCAATCTCGCTCAAAAGTACAATTTACTAGTACCTGATTAGTCTCCATGTCAACAGCAAGACGCACAATGGAAAATCCTTCACAATAAAAAGAATAATAATTCCTGTTTCCACCAACTCTTCAAAACATGACTTATAAACCTCCTCGACCGAGCTCTTTCAGCAGCGTATAGTGCCCTCGCTGATCCATCTTGGCACTTCTCCACCCTGATTCACCACTCGATCCGCACTCGACGTCGCTGCTGGGCGCATCTCGATGCATCAAGATCGCAATTCCCAAGGCCGCCGCCGTCGTCACGAAGCCCACCCATCCCGTCCCATTACTGTACGACGTTTCTTCCGGTTTCGGAGGCGGTAGATGCTGCACCGCTGGCATTGGCACAGCTTTCGAGCGCACCGGCACGCGCGTGAGGCGCTTAAGTAGACGCACCCGCATAACTACACGCAGCTTCTCACAACTGGACTGATAATGATTGAAGTGTTGGGCATGAATGAAGTAGGGATTAAGTAAGCTTAAAGTAACATAATGTTGAAGTGTAACAGTCTCAACGATTGCGTGGCGTGTACGGGTTCACCTCCTCCTCGAACAAGTCGGAGGCGAGCTTGGACAGCGCGTGCATGGCTTTGAGGTCCTCCAGCGAGATCTTCGCGCGGGCTTTGGCGTCTACCGTGCATAAGCAGGCAACAACGGTGCCGTCGGGCGCCTTAATGGGGAAGCCGGCGAAGAAGCGCACACCAATATCGCGCACAAGTCGTAGATGACGTAGCTGTGCGTCACGTGCGGGGTCCTTGATCACGAAAGGTTTACCATGCGCTACGAGAGGGAATGGACAAACCGTCACTTCTTCGGTCCATGGACGTGGAGCACCGGAAGATCCCACAATGCGCTGGGCTTGCGAATTGTGGGCGTTAACCGCAACAATGTACGCAATCGAGCATCGCATTCGGATGGCAGCAACCTCACAGATCGAATCCAGAGCTGCCGAGTCCAGGTCGTCGTCCAAGTCGAGTTCCGTCTCCAGTTTCGTGGTTGTGGTCCATTGTCGCGGCACGACTGAAGGTCTGTCGAACGACGAGGAGCATTGACCGCTAGTACTGCATCGTCGACGCTGTGTCACTTCTTGTAGGTTGTAGAACGAGCTTGGTCGAGTGCGAGGGGCGTCACTGCTGCTGTCCGCGATAGCAGATTCACCGCTGAGTGATATACTCGATAGATGCAAACGAGCTTCCAGGTACTTATCCACCATTCTCCTGTCCGGATACCGCGGGTGAAACACCGGAACTGAAGTTGAAGATGACGAAGATGTAGACGTTGAATTAGTTGGAGCTGAGTCGGACGTCACCTGCTTCACCACCTGACGCACGAGCTCGAGTGCTCGAGCCCTGGTCAGCGGGTCACTTGAAAACAGTGCGTCAGCCAATTGTCGCCCAGGTGTGGATGAAAATGATGCCGTGGCGGTCGCTGCGCTGCTGCTGCGATCCAGTCGGTGCATTTGCGCCTCGTACGCAGTCTGTTGAGTCGATGCTTCATTAATTGATTGTGAATTGCGAGAGGTATCGTCGGATTTTAGCAAAATATCGTAGAAGGCGGTAGAAATCTTCGCACCTGCTTCATCCTCATCCTCTCGATTGTTCGTCCTGGCTTCTGCAATCGAAGCTCTAGGGAACGATGTGTTTAGGAGCGGGTTTTCTTGCTGGAACACGCTGGCATCGACGTTGGCCACACATGCGAAGCAAATTCGATTACGACGCACTCTGCGTGCTACTGGTTCCACGTCAAACTTCCTCGAGCATTCACGGCAGACACGCTGTGCACAGAGCTGACAGAATCGTTGCGGACGAAGCAGCCCGAAGTTCTTTAGACACACACTGCATCGGTTGTCTTGAACTCTATCGTGGCTCGCAGGCATATGAAGGAATGGCTGGTACCCCAAACGGCGACGCCGCACGAGCTGCTCAAACGATGTCGTCGCTGCCGCCAAGAGATTCACGACGTACTTGGCTTCAGCATTGGCTGTCGGTGCTGCATAGTGTCGGCGGGAGGGAACCGAGCCGACACCAGGCTGGCCTTTTGCCCAGAACCTCGAACGCGTCCGAGATGTATCAGTGGCCGGACTGTAGACGTACGCAGTCATGGTGATCCGCGTCTGGTGTCCAATAAAGTCGCTGTACGAGCTCATGAGGTGGTAGCCAGCAGCAATATGGTCCATATCGCCTCGAATTGCCTGCTCTGAAGTACGCTGGTCTCTGCGTTGAGTGAACTTGTCGTGCATGGGTTTGGGCAGAGTTTTCATGGTGTAGAACGCTTCGTTGGCGTCAGGACAGAGCTGGGAATACGCCGCGAAGCAGAGTCTCTGGCGACGACTCGTGTGCTTGGCTGCTGCCATTGGATTCAATGATCGACGTGAACGCAACACCACGGATTGCAGCGCAACCCATCCAGGCAGAGAGAGATCGTTCAAGTCTTCGTCTTCCCAGCAAGGCGAACTGTCGTCTCCGTAATCCATTGCGAGATTCTTGCGGAACTCGCGTGAAACCAGAAGATCACCGCTCTTGTACTTCCTTGCACCGAATAGTGCGCCCATACTGGCGTCGAACTGTAGTGTCTCGCGGCTGAAAAGCATCGTCATTGCTTCTCCTAGTCTGCAGTTCAGTGTAACTTGAGCAGATACAGCGTATGTGACGTTGAGGTCGTTCAGTGGCCATTGCAGCAGCTCTCTCGCTCGAATCTCGGACTGGGTGTGCTCTCCAAGGAACGCATTACGAGTGTATATCGAGCCTCGAGACTCGATCATGGAGTGACGAGTGTCAGCGACTCGTGTGGATCCTCGAAACCAGTTGGAGCCGTCGATGCTTCTCATTGATGGAAGTTTGGCTCGATCAAACTCGCTGATCTCAGCACCGTGCTGCTTCTTCTTGACTACCCAGCACGGTGGTTGCTGTCTGTCCGTCGGAGCCATTTGCCAGACGCTACTGGTACGAAACATGTCCTTACGGTGTTCGACAACAGATCGAAGCTTTGGTACGACGCTCGCGGCAGCGGTGAATAGCTCGCGGTCGGTCACGAGAGCGTTAATGGACGACACAGATAGCAATGCGTTGCGAGCCGATACTGGGGAGGCAGCGCTGTTGTTGCTGCTCTGGAAGTCGCAGCTACGGATGCTGCCTCGGCAGCTGCTACCCAAGTAGCTGTCTGTCATTGTATGCTGGTCTGCGTACTGAGCAGGAAGGTGCCACGTGGTTGGTGTCGTCAGCTTTGCAAATTGATAAGTGAGGACAGCAAAACACCGAGCGCAATGTTGACGCAGCCATTTCCCTTCATGTCAAGAGCTCCATAAGCCGTGGCGACATCCATCGGAGCAGGAGAGGGGCTCCATTGTCGACGGCACCGGATGCCTGGCGCTCTTGCTGGCTTGATGCGGAGTGTCTGACCCGTACACAAGCTCCAAGCAACAAAAATCACACCTTTTTTTCGATGGTAGTGGAGTCGGTCCCCAGAGTTGCTCCGGACCGGAGTGACGACTATTTCGATAGTACTTGTTGAAGTTGTTTCGATGTTTCTGAACTGCTCGATTCCAGTCATTACGGTGTTGCCCTCAAGAATCATTGTGACCCAAACTTTGAGCGCTACCTGTGCCGGAGCCTGGAATCTGTAGCGTTGGTTGTCTTTCTCTCCTTGGAAATCGTGGATCTCACGATCAACCGGGTGCTTTCGGCTTCTGTAAGTTAGTTCCACGTCCACTGTCAGTGTGCCACCATTTGCAATGTCAAGAGGAGTTGAGCTCTGTTGCTTCGGTCGTTACGCCAAGTGCGTCATGTGTAGCAACGGAGACGACCACGAGTGTCCGCGGGCGTCGCTCGACAACCGCTTTTGGGGGTCTGACTTCAGCTTCTACTGCCTTTACAATGACTGTAGCAACACGCACGCATGTCCCGTACATCTCCTGTCCAACACTTTTCGCTGCTTGGGTGCTGCATTCGTCGCGAGATCGTTGCCGGCCACTCGTCCATCCGGGTCTCCGCCACATCCGAACTCGCCGAAGTCGAATCTTTCACGACCAGTCATCAGGGATGTTAAACCGGCTAGGATCTCTTCTTGACTGGAACGACAACAACAAAGATATCAGCATCAAACTGAAAGAAAAAAAGTTGCAAAATGTAAGGAAAAATCACCTTGTACTTAAGAAAATAACGCCTACAAACTTTTCCAAATGCATTCCGCGATCCGGTGTTCGTCTACAGCTCGTCGTGTTCGTCTTCCTCGTCGTCGTCGTAGTCCTCGCCCTCGGGGGCAGCGCCGCCCTGGTAGACCTTGGACATGATGGGGTTGACGAGCTTCTCGACCTCCTTCTGCTTGGCCTCGAAGTCCTCCTTGTCGGCCTCCTGGTTGTCCTCGAGCCAGTCCATGGCGTCCTGCACAGCAGTGAGAACCGTGTCCTTGTCGTCCTCGTCGATCTTGTCCTCGAGCTTCTCCTCGACGTTGTTCTTCAGGCTGTACAGGTATCCCTCAAGAGCGTTGCGGCCATCGATACGGTCCTTGACCTTCTTGTCCTCGTCAGCGAACTCGGCAGCCTCCTGGACCATGCGGTCGATCTCTTCCTGGGACAGACGGCCCTTCTCAGCAGTGATCGTGATCGTCTCGGCCTTGCCCGTGCCCTTGTCCTCAGCAGACACTTGCAAGATTCCGTTAGCGTCAATCTCGAACGTCACTTCAATCTGGGGCACACCACGCGGGGCGGGGGGCAGACCAGTGAGCTCGAACTTGCCGAGAAGACGGTTGTCCTTGGTCATAGCACGCTCACCCTCGAACACCTGGATCAGCACAGCAGGCTGGTTGTCCTGGTACGTCGAGAAGGTCTGCGACTTCTTGGTCGGGATCACAGTGTTACGGTTGATGAGCTTGGTCATGACGCCACCAACAGTCTCAATACCCTGGGACAGAGGCACCACATCGATAAGAAGCACGTCCTTGGTCAGGTCGTCCTGCTCGCCACCCAGGATACCGCCCTGGACGGCGGCACCGTAAGCGACAGCCTCATCGGGGTTCACACCACGTGAAGGCTCCTTGCCGTTGAAGTAGTCCTTGATCAGCTGCTGCACCTTAGGGATACGGGTCGATCCACCGACCAGCACAATCTCGTCGACCTCCGACTTCTTGAGGTCAGCGTCCTTCATCACCTTCTCCACAGGGCCCAACGTCTTCTTGAACAAATCCTCGTTAAGCTTCTCGAAACGAGCACGGCTCAGAGACTCCGTGAAGTCCTCACCGTCCAGGAGAGACTCAATCTCAAGACGAGCCTGAGCCTGAGCCGACAGAGCACGCTTGACACGCTCAGCTTCACGACGAAGCTTCTGCAGAGCACGCTTGTCCGAAGCCACATCGATGTTCTTGTCCTTCTTCCACTTCTTGATGAAGTACTGCATGATACGCTGATCGAAGTCCTCACCACCCAAGTGAGTGTCACCGTTGGTGGCCAGCACCTCAAACACACCGCCGTCAATGGCCAGCAGCGTCACATCGAAGGTACCACCACCCAGGTCGAACACCAGCACGTTCTTCTCGCCCTGAGCCTTCTTGTCAATACCGTAGGCAATGGCAGCAGCGGTGGGCTCGTTAATGATACGCTGGACAGTCAGACCGGCAATGGTACCGGCATCCTTGGTAGCCTGACGCTGAGCGTCGTTAAAGTAGGCAGGCACTGTCACGACGGCATCGAACACCTCGCGACCGATGTAGCCCTCCGAAATCTGCTTCATCTTGGTGAGCACCATGGCCGAGACTTCCTCGGGAGCGAACTGGCGCTTCTCGCCCTTGACCTCCACTTGGATGAAAGGCTTGCCGTCCTTGTTCACAAGGTCGTACGGCAGCAGCTTCTTGTCGGCCTGGACCGACTTGTCGGTGTACTTGCGGCCGATAAGACGCTTGACATCGAACAACGTCTTCTCCGGGTTGATAGTGGCCTGGTTCTTGGCACCATCGCCAATCAGACGCTCGTCGTTCGAGTCCCAGGCGACGTACGAGGGCGTAATACGGTTACCCTGGTCATTAGCGATGATCTCCACCTTCTGGTCCTTGTAGATGCCCACGCACGAGTAGGTCGTGCCCAGGTCAATGCCGATAACGGGGCCGCGTGGGCCCTTGGCGTCGTCAGCCACCACGACGCCGGCGAAGGCCGCCGCCGCCATGAGGATAATCTTCGAGAGGTTCATCCTTCTCTGTGTGCTTAGCTTCTCGTTGGCGAAAACGATAATGACATGCTATTTTAGCATGAGGTGCACACTGCAACGCGTGGAAGTCAAAGATCGGAGTGCTTCAAATACAGGTCAGTATACACATTGCAAGATAAATGCCGTGCTGACGTGGCTTGTGGCGGGTTTCTTGAAAACGGGTCTTCTAGAACCCGGCTAGAATTGACTGCGGAATTGTAATGTCCATACTGAAAACAAGTGATCAGCTGCCACGCGTCGTGGATGCCCGGTTAAGTGCGAAGATATGTTGTTGTTGGACGACACGCTACGCCACGTACAAGTTGATGAAGTGCGTGTTCAATGCCACACGAACGAATAGAGAATGCTCGTGTGGTGCGCCTTTGCTGGCAGTTACAGCATAAGCTGCCAGTCGCGCGCTGGGCGAACATCCAGCTAACGCTGCCCTGGTCGGTCGCCACGTAGCGGTCCTAGACCCAGAGTCGTACTTAGCTGGGGGCAACTCACCACGTGGCACGAGGACAACGCGGTGGAGATTTGCAACGAGCTGAAGAAGCAAGAGACTGAGGTGGCATGGGCAAGAGCAAGCGACTTGTTGGCTGCAATGCGCTAGTCGATTCGAAGAAAACACGAATGCATTTTTAGTGCGCAATCGAAAAAGGATTTTGCGAACAGCAACAGGCGGGATGGCCGAGTTGCACCGGCATCGAGGCTTTTAAAAGTGAAGCACGATTTCGCATCGACGTATCTTTCAACAGTACATCTACAATATGTACAATGGCATACAATGGAATGTAGCTGCAGGGTAGTGCCTCACTTCAACCAGCAAGGCAACAAAAATTAAAGTGGCTTTTAATTTTTTTTGCAGTTGGGCTGGGATCTCCAATCGAGAACCATCGCTGTTCGTCTACATCATGTACCTGCATTACATTTGCACATCTTTTGGGGTCGTAACGAATTGTCCTAAGCCGAGCGGGGCTCCAAGAGCACTAGTCTCCTTATCAGCAACCACAAAACCACTTATCAATGTACCGCAATACATTTAATTATTTTCACAGTATCATTATCACTTCGTGGTTTTCACGCTGGTACATGCGATTTATCTCGACTGACTCAGCCTCAAAGCTCGATGGTAACTCACAAGCATATTCTTGCAAGTGTTGCAGGCTGCAACACATACTTTTGATGCTCTTGCAACCGTACAAGATCAACTTTACGTGACAGTGAAACGGACAAGTTTATGTACCAGGTGATTCTTCGCCAGACCCCCCCCTGCGGCAGCAATGGAAGTCGTTGTCCTTGGATGCGGGCCATCATCGTCGGTGCCGTCCATGCGCTGTGTGTTGAACAAGAACTGCGGTGTGTGCCACGAAGCGTATACCAACCCGGAGTCCAAAAACCGCCGACTCAACCCAAGTCTGCTTGTGCGGAACCTCAAGAACGACAAGAATGTCCTCATCGATTGTGGTAAAACCTTCCGTGAGGCGGCACTGCGGATCTTTCCTCAGATCGGAGTATCGTCGATTCACTCACTAGTGTTGACACATGATCACGCCGATGCATTGCTGGGAATGGATGACCTGCGCGAGGTGCAGGCCACCGTGGAGACTGTCGACCCAGTTACCAAGGAATTGTACAAAATCCCACCAGAGGCCATGAAAGTACATTGCAGTGAGCCCACAAGTCATGATGTTGTTACCAAGTTCCCGTATTTGATCGACAGTGAGCCTTTACCTCCCCCTGGGGAGGCAGTGCCCAAGCCATTCCGATGGACAGCCAAGCTTCAAATTGACGCGTTTAATCCGTGGGAGCCGTTCGAGGCTTGTGACATCAAGTTTCTTCCATTCCCGGTCATCCATGGTGCTGGATATACGTCGTTCGGATTTGAATTCGGATGCGAAGTTGGTGCAAGGTTCATTTACATCTCCGATGTGAGCGAGATCCCGGAGGAGACCAAGACCTTCTTAAATGACGCAAGTAAACCTCCCATTGATGTTCTACTGATCGACGCGCTGTATCTGGACAAATATCACAGTACGCACATGAACTTGCAAAAAGTGATGGAGGAGATTGCAAGCTGCAAACCGAAGCGTACGTTGCTTACAGGCATGAGCCATGACTTCGACTACCCCAAGCACAGCGTCGAGCTGCCTAAAATGGGCGAGGAGAAGGGTCTGAACATCGAAATGACCTATGACGGCCTGCGTATTGCTTTCCCCTGATCGCACAGCCGAAGATTAAGTCAATTGACGCCAGCTATCATCAACATGAGCAACTCAACACGCCTGTTTATCTTGTTGGTTGTCGTAATTCAGGGACGAGATCAAGAATAGTAAAAATAGGAAGGTGCAATACTGAAGAACAGGAGTCGATGCGGCAGTAACTGAATGACATCGACGACGTCTATCGCTGAAGCAAACAGCTTTCGCCACTGCGAGATACGTCAACAAACAGCCGTGAAAAGGCAATGTCCTAAACGTTAGACTTACATGTAGTTAGTGAGTCGCAGACAATAACAGCTCTATAGCTATTGAGAGATTGCTGCCTTAGCTTGTATGGATGCGCGTTTACTCGATTCTGTCGGTGGCTAAAACACCAGACCCCATGGGCGCTGTCTCCAATGGTTCTCGGTTGACATCCACTTCTGGCGCTTCGCTTTCATCAGACGGGAGCAGACCCGCCTCACGCATGATCTCATCAAAGCCTTCGATTTCTTTAGTTAGTGCATTAGCGGCACTTAGTGCAGCGGCCGATGGAACTGGGAACAGGCGATGGAAGCATTTGATCAAATACGGCACGAGCTCAGCACGAATAACCTGTAAGAATGCAAATCTCAGACTTGAACTCCTTTATCCGACAACTTTACGGCATTTCGTACCTCATTCATCGCACGAACAGAGTCTGTTAGTGCGGCCGCCCTTGTATCTCTCGGTGTCGTATTTGTACCTTCGCCATTGCTTTCTCCACTTAAGGCGTGCAGATCCAACCCATTCTCCTCAACAAACTCGGCAATTGTGAGCAACATGGTGCCTATTGCGCTCTGATAGTTTTTGCCCAAGCGATTCTGCAGCGAAGAAATGGCACACAGTCGCAATTCGTTCAGAGACGAAAGCAGCGCGTTGGTAAATTCAGCCAACAACGGGAACGACATCAGACACCGTGGCGGTGAATAGTCTTCCCCTTCGGAATAGGTCGCTGTTGAACGGGAGGTGAAAGGGAAGCTATTGCCACTCCCATTAGCTGAAGAACGGTACGACGCAATGACGATGGGTGTCTTCGAGGATGCCGAGAATGAGGACGCAGCTAGTGAGTGAGCCTTCAGACTCTCCTGGAACTCGCGACAAGCTGATCGCCAGTACTCGGTCATGAGGTTCAGCACGTGGTCTTCGAAATACACGACCAACACAGCTCGGAAGTCCACACCAATACGACCCAATGACCCTCCGAAGAACAAACTCTGTTCAAGAATCGTCGCAATCGAGCTGAAGTCATCGATCTTCGGCAGTTGCCTGGCCAAAGCACAACATTAGCCAACAAGTTGATTGTCAGTACGGTATTAGCAGATGCACTTCACTGTCAACGTACTTCATAAGGATCTGGATGAAGTTTGCAACTGTCGCCGTAGCCCATCGGCATAATGGAGGATCCACCTTGCCATCAACATTCTATGGAGCAGAAAACGATGATGCATCATCATAAGTAAAAGTATTCTTGGTTAGCATAACGCTAATGCATTTCTTGTCTTCCTGGACGTACCTCACTGCCGAAGATCGCCGAATACTGAGTGATCATGTCAAACCAGCTCGTCCGCTTGATGTCAATGACTTGAATAATCTACAAGCGATAGCACAGCAATAAATTATTAACACGCGATGATAGTTACACATAATCTTATGATTGCGGACGTACATACTGGTACGGGTCTGAAGACGAAATGCCTCGACTCAAGGAGGACAACCATACATTTCTGCAGGCCAAGAACTCCTCCTTCAGCTGCTTCTCGTACTCCAATGACCCCACAGCTGTGGATCCATCTTTATCGACAAGTGCGTCAAGACGTCGGAGATACCCCACAATCCGAACACACAGCGCCAACTGCAGATCCTCACGCAGTTTCTGCAGCAATTTCTCGCGCATGATGCCGGTCATTTCCGCCACCTCGCGCACCAAACAGTCAATAACGACGTTGCGTGAAGCCTCATTAGTTTCGTCAGGTTGAAATGTCTCGTTGGCAAAGTGAATCACGTCCAGTGCTGAGTCGAAGAGCTCGTTATGGATGCACGCCTCTAACAATTGCGGGATCTCCAGCAGCTCCGTTAACTGACCAAGACACAGCACAACATTTGCAATTGTTGCAACGTAAGTGACAGCCAACTCTGCAATGAAAATCATTAAGTTCCACCTGCAAATAATGCTCGAAGACGAACTGGATGTCGCCGTGCTTGGCTACGACGTCCGTCACCTCCTTCTGGAACTCGGTGCAGTAATTCTGTAGCTCAGGGATGGCCGCTTCGATTTTGGTAGTCTCTTCCTTAAGCTCTGCTAGCTGCGTGGCAAAAAAAGTGAAGGTTTGATTAGAGGACATGTGGGATATTATTTTGGAAATCTATTGCACGCACGTCGTCTTTGACAATGGCGGCGCACTGGTTGCTCTGGATAAAGACGTGGTAGTTCTTAAGAACTAGACTGCGCAGCTGCTCGGCTGTGTTGTCCGCCTGGATCTGCAGTCTCCATGGCTCCTTCTTAAGCTCCTCCAGCGAGCAGGTCTTGAGGGAAGCCTGCATAATGTGAAGAATGAAAAACTATGTGGTGTACATGAGTAAGTCCTCATAAATGATATTAATTTAGAGACACCTTGAACGGACGAGTGTTGCACATTTTGTTAACTCTACAATGCCAGCATGATTTCATATTGACACCGTCCTCACCATACCGACCGTATTACAACAATAAATTGACCACAATCCCCATTTGAAGCGTTGCAGGACTCCTGCAGCAGGAGTGCCACGTTGCCCAACTGGATGATCATTTCGCTATCGATGATGGTACGCGGCGGATTTCTCCGAGGGCGGTCGTCAACGTCCCTTTTGGCACTGTAGGTTTCCACCTTGGACTCGGCGTGAAACACATTGTGCTACTTAACTGTAAGTACTTCTCTAAGTATTACGAAGTGATAGCTACAGTGATACCCGACGACAACGCCAACGTCTTCAGTCATTGTGACTCCAGCTCGAAGCAGCAATCGAAGCAGCGAGATGATCAAAACTGAGCTCAGTATTTTTAGGATCTCTTCTTTTGATCAGCTGCTTGGTAAACTTGAAGCAGGCTGAAGACGTACATGCAAAACGGTTTCTTAACTTCAACCCCTAACCCGTCGTTTACGTGTCACTCATGTCCTCACCGTATGGGTTTCACTATGTAGCTTGTGACATACTCACGACCATACTGATATTCATATGTACGAGTTCAGCCGCCTTATCTGACTCAACAATGACCTTGGTCTCCGCAGGAAGGTGCATGCGGCCGCGCCGTCGTCATCCTCACGGCTGCACGGCAAAATATCCCGCTACCTTTCCATTGTCAATTTTGCTTCGCAACAAGCACAAGTCTCCGCCTCCTTCTGGAATCTCACGCAATGCTTACTCGTAACATTTCTCGGGCCTCGCGCTCTCTCGGCACCATCAACCGCCGCCACTTCGCTGCCGCCACCGCCTCAATGAGCGCTAAGCGCGTAAAGATCAACGGCCACGGCCACGAAGCGCAGCAAAGCGGAAAACTCAGCTACGTACCCGAGGGCTCAGACGGAAGGTTCTACATCGAGCAACTGTAAGTAGCATCGATGTTCCTCCCTTTTCAGCATGCAATCCGACTGACGACATGGAACATTTTAGGAATGAACATTGGCGCTCGGCAGTGGCAGGACAGAACTTCAAGAAGGACGATATTATTGGTTCAGCACCCGGCACTATTGTACGTTGGTAGAAATCTTCTCTTTCTGATGGTGAGCTTGGATGACTCACTTTAGCGTGGTATCAAATTGATACAGTATCCGAAGCCAACTCGGTTCACTGTGCAGATCACTCCGGACAAGCACATGGACTTCACGGGCGGATTGGAGTTCGTAAACCACAGCTGCAACCCCAACACTCGCATCGATATGGCCGAGAACGAGGCCAAGGTGTCTTTCATCGCGATCAAGCCTATCAACGAGGGCGAACACTTGACGTTCGACTACTCCACGAGTGAGTGGGACATGGACGAGAAATTCGACTGCCGTTGCGGTGCATCGAACTGCAGCGGCCACATCGGCGGGGCCAAGTATCTTAATGACGACGAGGTGAATGCTCGATTACCGTACTTCACATCAAGCGTGTTGCGCCAGTTGCTCAACCGCAAGCTGACCAACTAAGACGCCAGAACCAATGTGAAGCGACTGATATAATGAACACAAGAAAAAAAAACAATGTCATTTACAGCAAAATCTCTTGAATTACGAACGCGTGGCGCTTGGTGGATACGTTTCAGGGTTGGAAGCAAGACCCTGCTTCCACTTCTCCAGTGTGTCAATCACACCTGTGAGCACTTGCTTGTCCTCATAGCGCACACGCACTGCGAACGATAGAAGAGGGCTCGACTCGGTCTCCGTTTCAGCCAGAATCGCTTCGTCCTCTTCAAGTCTATCATAAAGTTAAATGGTTAGTGAGTCAAAACACAACGACGAAGCATAAAAAAACACTGAACGTACGTTGTAGCGTAGTTAGCGAGCTTGCGGCGACAGGAACTCTGCAAATGCTCGTATACAGCCAATTCATTGCGAACGCTAAGAATCGCTTTCTCAAAAGCCTGAAGACAAGCAAAGGTGAGCAACAATAACATATGTACCAGTTTCTCAAATATCTCGTCAAGGAGCCAGCATACCTTTTTGTACACGCGGATTTCCTGTTCGTTCATCAGAATGACACGCAGCGTAGCCAACAGTCTCTCGTCGACATCATTTTTGAAGAGGGTGCCGCAAAAGTCGTACGTCTGGTTGCGGGTGAGCTCATTCGAGTCAAGCACAGTCTGCTTCAACTTCAGATACGGGTCGTTAGGCGGGATCTTCATCCAGAAATCCACCGCTCGGCGAGGGTTCTCTTGTGCAACGAATCCATAGGAATATAGCAGCTTCGCATTCGAGTATTGTCCGTAGCTGATATGCAAAGCCGACCCCGCCGCCACCTCTTTTGGTACATGATGGGTCAGCATCTGCGTCTCCTCATCGAACGAGACAAAGTCATCTAGCGGGTTCAGCAAGCTCACGTCGTGGTTAAACATATCCATCGCCGGGCATAGCACACGCAAGTATTTTGCTCCTTTCGTCACTCCAAACGCGCGACTCCAGATGACACTTATGCCCCAAGTGTAGTCATTCAAAGTTAGCGTCGGTAACGACGCAAAAATCTCGGGAAAATCCTCTATTACAGCTTGGTGGATGTTCTCAAAGTCCCTCTGCAGTTGCTGCTTCATCAGCTGCGTCAGTAACAGCACATTAGTGCCCTTGAGTTCGTTTAGCTCTGAATCTGACCAGAAGACTGGCAGGTCAAACGCCGTGGGTAGTGACGCAATAAACGGAGCGAAGAACGAGTCGCTACCCTTGCTTCGCTCATACATCAAATGTAATGCTAGCACCTCGTCGTCCGGGATCTGTGGGTATTTCTCCAGTACAGGCGCTAGGTCGGATTTGGCAGCGGACTCGGTGTTCATCGTGAGCTTGAACGGAATTCGCAAAGTCACTTGGCCGCTTGTCAATGTCTGTTTCGCGAATACACCGTGACCCTCGAGTTTACCGAGGTATCGGATATCCAGCAAGCTGTCGACGCCTCCATTGGCCTTGAGCCACTCCAGTAGCGTCTTCACCACTACTGGTGAGCCCATGGCTAATTAACTGATGGTTGCAAATATCAACTGCTACAATTGGTTTAAACTCTCAGAATTGATTATTTCGACAGTGTCTTACAGACCATCATCACACATTAAGTCACAGAAGATCATATTTGTGGTCCGTTGCTGTAGTTCTTCGTCTTGCTGGGTTTGCAGTGCCGAGAGAATGGATGTGCTCTTGGCGCGTGGTATTGGCGTACGTGGATTTATCGTTCTAGTGGATTGCACTGCGCTTGAGAACGCCTCGGTCGTCCTGCTGAGATCCGATTGGACTTTGGCCACGATGCTGCTCACGTTGGATGCGATGCAGTTTTGGGAGAGCAGCACGTCAGTAGTTAGTCCTGTTTCAGAGCATGATTCGTCCGATATTATCTGTAATTGTCGCTCCAGCTCATGTTCGGATTGTGCCCGGATCATCAACAGCTCCTCGATTTCGGCGTGGACGTGGCGATGAATAACTGCAAGCAACGAAGCACTGTCATGCGTACGCACATTAGTAGATTGTCGGATTGCATTAAAGCAATCACGAGCGAGGAGTTGAATAGTGTCGTAGAGGACACGAGCGTTGGGGAAGTGGTTTTCGACGGCAACATTGTTGAATGCTGGAAGACAAACCTGTTCGTCCATTGAAAAAAATGTAAGAGAAGCCAGCATTATCACAGGCTCGATAAGTTGTAGATATACCTGTCCGTCAAGAATCTCCAGATGATCTAAGATTCTCCGTGTTAAGGCAAGATCGCGGGCTCTTGAGTCCTGGGGAATGGGCTTTTTTGATTCAGGAGTCGATTTGGCAGCAGATTGCGAAGTTGCTCCACTGCGTTTGATAGAAACTGGTTGGCTGCTGCTCGCTTTGTCCATGAGCTGTTGACGAGACCATTGCTGTAGCTCCGAGCTTATAATTTCGTTATAAACAGTTGCGAAAATGGCATCAGCTATACGCTCGCTTTGCAATGTCTTGTGCTCCAGGGAGTCTTGCCGATGCTCGGGAGGCAGCGACTCGAGAGAGGTTTTATGTGATAGAGCTTCACAAAGCTCGACACTTTCGCTGCTGTCGCTTTCATCGGGCTGTGCGACGTGGATTTTCTCTCTATGGTCAGTACCATCAGGAGACTCATCCACCGTCGTTGGTATTCCGTGCTCATCGTCAGCAGCGCCACTATTGTTTTCGTTAAAAACACTTTCACTCGTTGTTCGTTGTGACTCAGGACCACCTGCTGTTAACTTATATTCGTTGGGATTACCAGGCTCAGCCGCCTCGATATACGCATATCCTTCAAGCAAGTCGTTGGGATCACCAGGCTCAGCAGTCTCGATATATGCATATCCTTCAAGCAAGTCGAATCCTCTAATTAAATCACCCCGTCTAGACATGTTTAAATTGTTTCGTTGCTGGTTGTGCGAAAGCGCTTCCACTTCTGCTCCCATCTCTCCACTAGATACCACAATATCCGTGGTTGTAAGCTCAGTTGTCAGGGCCTCAGGTTTGATACCTGCCGCGACATCGTGCTCAAACTTTGAATCCTTGGCTTCCACCCCATCAGTTTTGTGAGTGTCTGCGCCTTCCGCTTTGTTACTAGCAGCTTCTGACATTTTATGATCGTCATGATGCGCTTCAAAGGTCTCGGTTTCGTACTCGTCGTTGTATGATGATTGAACTACTGCAGATCTGTCCAAAGCGTTCTGGCCGAAAAGTTTACTTACCACTGACGGTGTGTGTACAACATCGTTACGCTCCTTCGTAGACGCTACATCATCACGGATCTTTAGTATCGAATATCTTTCTTGCAAGGCGTCAAACTCATGAGCTAACTGCCGGGAAATCTCAGATTTTGCACGACTCAGTTCACTCTCCACATCCACTCCCAGCGCCACTTTTGCAAAGAGATCCACTTGTCGTTTCACTTCTTGAAGACGAAATGCCGCCGTTTGCTGGCTTAAAAACTGATCTTTCGCCCGCAGCAACTCCTCGACTTTAGTTTTCTTTTTGGCTAGTTTGCTTTCTTCTTGAGCGTTGTATTTCGCACCTGTCGCCTCTCGCAAAGCTGCAACCTCGGCGACTAATAGCTTTGTCACGGACGAGTCTTCGGAGCTTGAATGTCCTACATGAACGCGAAGAGATTGCTCGTCTAGGGCAGCCTCCATTCGAGGCAGCGTAGATTCACTAATTGATACGAACTCGTCTTCATACTGCTCGTCCTCATGTTCTTCCTCGGCCACTTCCGAGGTCTCAGACGCGTCACTGGGTATATTTGAGCTGTCAGCTGAGTGCTCTGAAATAATGACATTTTCTTTTGATTCTGCTTCAGTATCATCAACGGTATCCTTTTGGACAGAAAAGTGTTCACTCATTGGCACGAACTCGTCTTCATATTCTTCTTCCTCCTGCACAGAAGCCGCCGTGACTTCAGCATTTACTTGCTCAATATCATCTCCATGGTCCACTTCCAACGTGTCAGGCACATCGCCGGCTTCATTTGCATTGTCGTCTGCATCAAAGCGCTGTTGAACAGTGGCGCTTGCTTTCATTTTCGGCGAGGATGCCTCAAAATCATCGTCATATTCCACAGATACAGACGCCAACTTACCACTTTCGTGAACTTCATCATCAATGGCTGATTCCACGATACTCAACGGCGCGCCTTCACTCATTGGCACGAACTCGTCTTCATATTCTTCTTCCTCCTGCACAGAAGCCACCGTGACTTCAGCATTTCCTTGCTCAAAATCATCTCCATGGTCCACTTCCAACGTGTCAGGCATATAGCCGGCTTCATTTGCATTGTCGTCTGCATCAAAGCGCTGTTGAACAGTGGCGCTTGCTTTCATTTTCGGCGAGGATGCCTCAAAATCATCGTCATATTCCACAGATACAGACGCCAACTCACCACTTTCGTGAACTTCATCATCAATGGCTGATTCCACGATATTAAACGGCGCGTCTTCACCCATCGGAACGAACTCGTCTTCATATTCCTCTTCTTCCCCCTGCACAGAAGCCGCCTTGACTTCATCGATTCCTTGCTCAATATCTTCATCATCATCCACTTCCAACGTTTCCAACACACCGGTGGCTTTATTTGTACTGTTTCCTACATTTAAGTGCTCTAGAACAGCGACGCCTGCTTTCAATCTTGGCGAGGATGCCTCAAAATCATCGTCGTAATCCACAGACACCGACTCATCAGTTTTTCTTTGGATAGCTGGACTCAATTTACTTTCGTGAACTTCATCGTCAAATGCCGATTCCACGATACTCAACGGCGCGTCTTCACTCATCGGAACGAACTCGTCTTCATATTCCTTTTCTTCCTCCTGCACAGAAGCCGCCGTGACTTCAGCATTTCCTTGCTCAAAATCATCTCCATCGTCCATTTCGGTCGTGTCAGACACATCGCCGGCTTCATTTGCATTATCGTCTACATCTAAGTGCTCTTGAGCAATGACTCTTGCTTTCATTTTCGGCGAGGATGCCTCAAAATCATCGTCATAATTCACAGAAACCGACTCATCAGCTTTTCTTTTGACAGCTTTGCTCGATTCACTTTCGTGAACTTCATCGTCAATGGCCGATTCCATGACACTCAACGGCGCACTCTCTTCTGCAAAACTTTCTTCGTAAGCAACGCTGTTTGCTACACTCGATTCCTCATAGTTCTCCTCTGCCTGATCAGATAACACCGATTGAATTTCACTATCCCCGTCACTCTCGTTCTCACTCTTCGATACGACGGTGGGAACCTCAGAGGCGCCAATTTCAGCTTGAATCTGCTGGTCTACATGAACATGGCTCTGAGTTTCGAAACTCTCGTCGTAATCGTCTTCGTCTTCCTCACTAGCGTATTCCAACTTATGATTCGATGCAGCTACCGGAGATTCTTCCGACTTTTGCTCAACAGCATCGCTTTGAACTGCAGCGTCTACAGCAAATTGAATCGGTGACGTCGGCGTATCAACGCAGAAAACTGCAGAGGTAGCAGCATCTACAGTTAATCGAATCGGCGACGTAGACGTATCCACGCACAGCACTGCAGAGGTAGCAGCATCTGCTCGTTGAGAGGACTCCGTTTGCACGCTGCATTCTCTCAGATTGGCCACTTTCAGTTCTTGATCTAGTCTCGCCTCAGTAGCAACTCGCTCCTGCTCTTCCGCTTGTCGAAGCGTATCCAGTTGCTGCATCACGTCGTGCATATCGTCGTCAAATTTTCTCTCCAACGTAGCGTGATCCAACGCGAGTTGATGAGAAGTTGCGTTATTCTCCATCTCTTCTTTAAAGGCCTCAGCAAGCGTGATGGTCTCTGCTTGCACTGTCTCCAATTCGTGAGCGTGTTCCATCATGGACAACTGGATATGTGCTTCGAATATGGCTTCTTGGTAGTCTACAGCTGCCATCAGTCTCTTGGACAAAGTCCTCGGCGAATGCACACGAGGTGGGCTGTCAGTACTTCGCTCGTCATCGTCGCGAAGACGAGATTCTCGCTGAGCAACGAGCTCCGAGTCGTCAATTTCAACGTGAGGCCGACTGTAATCTGGATGCTCATCAAACTCAGCATTGGTAGTCTCTGCGACCAATTGGTCCCAGAAAGTGGACGAAGGCGAGACTGGCATTCCATCTCGATGGCGTACGTTTATTCTGGTGTCCTTGACTCGCTGTATTTTGAACTCTTCTTTGCTGGGAAGTGGATCTATATGGGATGTCGATTCATCACCGTCACAATTCTCTTCGGTCTCTTGAGCTCGCTCTTTCTCAACTTCAGCCATGATTTCCTCTAGTCGTTTGTACTGGGATGATTGTAGTTCGTTCTCATCTTCACTAGATTGCGCATCAGCGTCACTGTCTGCCTCACTGATCGCTTTCTTGCTGGTTATGGAAGCCATCTCAGCCTGGAGCGCTAAATCTTTTTCTAGTAGTATCTTCTTTTCGGCTTCTATTCGTTCCTGCAATTCCTTTTCTCTCGCGCGTTCTGATCGCTCGAGCTGTTCGTTATACATCTTTTTAGCCGCTCGATCGATGACGCTCAAAGAGTCGTCAGTCTCACGAATGAGCCGCATCAAGCCTGCACTCGGGTGGTGAGATTTACGGCCCTGTTCAAGTCTTTTCGTAACACTCATCGACTCGACTTCTTCATCGACCACGCTGTGTGTTTGTGTACTTTGTCTGCTGTCAGCTTGGTTACTTCCAGTCCGACTACCATGGCTGTTCTCATCATATCCACTTTCTTCTTCCTCGTTTTCATCATGCTGTTCGAAGTCCAGATCAGAGCCATGTTCGTGCTGATAATCTTGTTCGAAATGAACGTCATCATTAACCAGCACACTATGTCTCATTTCAGTTGCCAGCGCTTGAAATTCAACGTCAACGGACTCATGCTCATACCCCTCTTCAAAGTCCTGTTCAGAGTCATGATCGTGCTGGGAATCCTGCTCGGAATAAGCGTCATCATCAACCAGCACACTATTTCTCATTTCCGCTGCCAGCGCTTGAAATTTAACGTCAACGGATTCATGCTCGCACACTTGTTCAAAAGCCAGTTCAGAGCCATGTTTGTGCTGGGAATCTTGCTCGGAATGAACGCCATTATCAGCGAGCTCACTATTTCCCATTTCACTTGCCAACGCTTGAAATCCATCGTCCACCGACTTAGCCATAACCTTTGTTTCGATAGCGCGAGTCTGCTCCACCACCTCCTTCGATGACTCCATCGTCGCAGTAGCACCTGTTCTATTCCGTAATCCGTTCAATCGAGTGGAAAGTGCTACTGCCTTCTCCCTCAGCTCGAGTAGTTTCCGAATGCGCTCCTCAGCTTCAGTCTTTTGAATTGTTTCCCGTTCTGATACAGGGTCGGTTCTACATCTACCATCAGTATGTAACAACCCCGTGTCTCTATTTGACGAATGCTGGAAGGCCCCCTCATAATTCCCAATATCTTGGTTGTTTTCGTTGTCGACTTGTGGTTCGTCAAACGCCATCTCCTTCTCGCTTCGGCTGGCTTCTGACTGGGACCTTGACTTTGAGTGCATATCAATGCTGATATTCGGCATTATTGAACCGCTGCTCCGGGCAACAGCTACAGTCGCCGTGGGGGAATCATCGGTAGCCATTGGGTCATTCAATTCGAATTTCTTGCGATCCATCGGCCTCTTCTTCGAGGCACGTAAATTTCTTAACCGGGTGGCCTCTAAGATCTGCAGTAAGATGTTTCATTTAGCTCAGTCAGTTGACATGTTCCCCCAACAAGTAAAGTGACCTCGTCTTACTTCGAGTTGTTGTTGTCGTTTTTCTTGCTCACGCTGCGATTGCTGCTTTGCTTTGGCATTCCAAATCCGCCGACTTTGTTTCTGAAGTTGCATGTACTCTCGCGCGATTGCTCGTCGCTCTTCCCTCGCACGCACGGCGGCTTCATTCTCTGCAGTCTGTGTCGTTGCCCCCTGTTTCTTCTTCTTCGATGAACGCGGCGTTGTGGACGGAGGTTTGCTTTTCGCAACGTGATGTTCGACAGGTGGACTGGTATTTTCTTCATATACCTTAGCCGCTTCGTCCTGCTGAGTAGCTGCAACAGAAACCGACGTGGAACCCATCAAGATGGACGCACTTACACCCCCTTGAGGACGATAATCCTCATCTCTAGTCTTCTTCTTCCGCTTTATCTGATGCGGCTTTGCTAAGCGACTTAAACGTGGTACGGGTGGCTTACGTTCAGGAAAACTTGGTGCACTCTCGGAACGTCGACCAGATTTTACGCGTCGCTCATTCATTTCTGAAGAATGCACCACCCTCGCTCGAACAGCTCTCTGGTTTTGCAGACGAATGGCCTCGGACATCTTCTGGAGCTGCAGCTTGCGTTGTCGTAACTGTTCTTGACGTCGCTGCTCCTCGCTCTGATGTTCACGTAGATCTGATGCAGCTGCGAGAACGCGCTCACGTTCCACCTTTTTCCTTTTCTTCTGTCCACTGACAGTATTTTGGCTGTGCAACAGGTGCAACTGGACCATGTCGATAAATGGATCTTCGTAAATATGGTCAATAGACGAGTCCACTCGCTTCCACGATAACTCTACCTGACGTTTCTCGTTTGATGATACGTGATCAAGCTTGGGTGATGGTAACGTACGCTTATGTGATGCTCGTTTCTCTTCGCTTCTGACGCTTTGGGACTTAATGCGAGTAGTTAAAGGTGAAGTCGTCGTCGTAGTGGTATGTGGATGTGAAGCCACGTGATACCGAGTTTGAACAGTCCCCTCTGGTTCGTTTTTTTTTCGCCGCTTTGTGAACAATGCCAGCTCTCTAGCGGTGAAAGAGCTTTGTAGCTTAGTGAGTGACGGCATACTTGACACGAATATACCCGCTCCAGTTGGTAGTGCTAGCGTCGTTCGACCAGGTGTTTCAGGTGGACGAGTGATCTCTAGGTTGGTCTGCAATGTCTTCACTTCTGGTGTAATCGCTGATGCCCCCATCTTCTGTTCTTGCGACAAATTCACCGAGGATGCACTACCATGGTCTCTTGTAGATATCTTTACCTCGCTCAGTTGTTGTCTTTTCGTGACGCTTGTTACCAAAACTTGCTCACGTAGTTGCGAAGTCTTTCCCAGTTGATCATCAACTTGAGTAATCGAAGCACCTGCACCAGATCGAGATATTTCCGCTCGAGAGGTTTTCATCTCTGTTGATCGAGTAGCGATGTCCCTTCCCGTTGAACGGCCATAAAGCTTGCTACGGATCTGAGGAGAGCGAGCACTCAGGTGGAGCCCCGTAACCTTTTTCACCTGGAAACCAGAACTAGACGAGTCCCCCGATACTCGAACTACAGTCTAAGATATATAAAAGACGTCCAATTATCAGCGCCATCGTCATTAGGAAAGGGGTCAAAACTGATATGTTTCTCACCGTTGAAAGCTCTTCTTTGCGTCGGAATGGACTTCGTGGATGTGTCTATTTGCTCAATCAAACAAGCACAGTTAACCAACCTTAATAATTTCAGCAAAACCCCACAAAGTCTAAAGAAAACCCCAACAACTCACTTCTAATGTCACACGCGGTGACAAAGTGGCGGGTGGAACTGCGGCAGCTTCTACTGATGCAGTTATGGAGGTTGCAGAAGAGAATACAGCAGATACAGCTCTCCCGGACCCCCCGACTCGGACTTTCCCCATCTCCAGGGGCACCTGCCGCCCAACGAATGTGACGGAATGGCGTACGGCGCTAGCATTTTGACGCCTACGACCTTCCATGGTACATCTATAACTTATGAATTCATACCAAAGGTCACGGTCATAATCTCGTGACATGTGAAAAACCTTCACAGTGGCCCTCTTCACCGGTTCCTTCCAAATCCTACAAAGTTTGTAGCTCATTGATATCATCCAATCAGATGACGGATCTATGACTCTATAGTTTTGTATACTGTATAAAGAATGTGTTAAATTTATCGAAATAAAAAGTATTATCATTTGACCTGACTGTGAGAAAAGCGACGACGTGTTTCTGGCCGTGCCAAATCGGTGGAGACCTATTTCAGAGCCGAACGCGCGACACGATCTGTTGACACAACTTTTGTGCTTTTTGATAGCCTTTTCTCACGTACAATCGTCAGTAGAAGTTTGGTCCGGCATGAAACTCCCACCCAAATCGGTAAAATATTGACTAAGTTACCCAACAAAATCTCCTTGATGCTGTTGCGGTCTGTTAGTTTACATGTAGATTTGTTTGAGGTTCGCTACGGTATTTCGTAGTGCAACACCCTTCTATGACGTGCCAAACTTTGGTGTCGCGATTTCTGCGGAGTAGAATAGCATGTCCGTTCGAACAAGCCTGAATTTTACAAAATATTGCAAGAGAAGCCAGCATTTGACTAGCCAATCAAATCCCTCTGAAATTGCCAAAACTCAGACAATTCGGACATATTTTGTCCGAACATTAAACACATATTTGATATAATATGATCATTGTAAAGTCAAGACAAAGTCATATTTTTGAAATAGCATGTCCGTTCGGACACTACTTCTCTGGCCCACTCCAAAATGACGATTGGGGTTTTTCAGTGATAGTACATAAATGAATAATCTAACTTTATTGGATAAAACTCAACGGTGATTACAAAAGCTAATTTTGTGACTTGTAATGCTAATCACTCATTCCACCTTGCTTCTAGGTCATCTATAGATCACTAAGAACGAGCCCTTGGCCCCAACAGGACTCTTAAACGCGCTAATAGTCAACGTATCTACGCTAGATCATCATAGTCATAATTAATATGGAGTATATCACTCCGCTGTAGACATTCTTCTGCGGATAAAATGCGCCTTCCATATCGTTAATATTAGGGTTAATTTGAAGTCGTTTCTGATTGGCCAACGGAAGCTGGTGGCTTTCGTTAACCCATCGGTACTTTGAGATAAACCTCGCTCTCTTTGCGCCCAAATTGTAGCTCTTCCAGCCCATTTCTGCGTACGCGTGTGCGCATACCGGTAGCTATTTGTCTGATCTACCCACCCTTAAAGTTGGGTGTAATATCGCTAAAAATTGACTGAACTGCGACAAAAAACCTAATGGTCTACGAAATGCAGCAGGTTTAAACACAGCGTGCTCCCGCTTAACTGGTGCCTAGACAAAAAAAATATGTTCACGCGCGCTATATCCGGGGCTTTGATATGGTGTGTTTTTCGTCCACCGCCGAGTCCTGATTGCAAAGTTATCGGTTAAAATGTGTAAACGTCATTTTGGAGTGGGCCAGAGAAGTATCACTTTAGGCAGGAGCGATAGCAAAGCTGCTCAACGAAGCCTAGAGGCCAGTGGTGAAGTAGTTGAATAAGTACACATAGTCCAGTAAAACAGATATTGTCTACAATGACTTGTGTCGAGATCCCGTAACCTGAAGTGGTAACGCTGAATTAACGGCGTGTGGTTGGCCATATATATGAATTTGAAGGCTTTTAATTTCTCAGTCAGTTCACTTTTGACTGACCTCTGCTGCAGTGCTGTCTGACGTACGCCCCTGCGGTCAACTTCGGTGCTGTACACCACCCCACATGTCGCTCAAGAAGGCGGGCAAGAACGTTGCAGCATCGCTGCCGCCCAAGTCGACACAGAGAAGTCGCCACCACCCGGCAGGGCGGCAAGAAGGCTGCCAATTTCAGTTCTGAAAATGACGGTCCTAGTTGCAGGAGCTAAGATACGAGTTTCTTGCTTTATCGGCCTCGCACAGCTAATTAGCGATACTATGTACTTCTAGTTACTGACCGTTGCCTCTTTGTTTTATGTTGTGAATAGTGTTATTTGCGAGCATGATCGGAATGCGCATAAAACGATCCGAATTGATCCGAATGATCCCGATCACGACGAAATGCTCGCAATTCACGCAGGATACAAAAGTCTGATGTTGTAGTCTACCATCTTACCTGGAGCTTTACTTTATAGCAAGAACTCAAACTGAAGAGCTAAGATACTCACAAAAAAAACTAGTGCGATGGAGTGTTATTATCAGAAATGTAACGCCTCGCCGTCGTCTACAACATCACTATCTAACTCTTCCGATTCAGGGTTCGTCTGTAAACGCGCGAATAGTCGGCAGTCAGGCTGCTGTTGATGTACGCATATGTGAGCATGTCTACCTTTGTGGTGGAGAGTCTGTTGCGTTTTTTGGTGTTAATGAAGTTGATAATACTCCACGCTCGCTCACTTGCTGCTGATGAGGTCGGAATGCAAAAAAACAGATCAGCGAGATGGAACAGACCTTGTTGATGTTGTTGTTGTTCCTGTGGGTGCCCCACCAATCACGAGGGGCTGTTCCAGCAGCTTTTGCTTTTTCTTGTTCAGTCCAACGTTTTTTATCGTTGACGAATGCATGTAAGTACCCGTTCAGTTGAGATTGTGTAATGCCCAGACGTTCCAAGTGCTTTCTTCGACTTCACTGCGAATTTGCAGGCCTCCTCAATGCTATCGGCTTCGTCAGTACCAACGAACTGGTTGGTATCGGTGTTTGGATCTAATAAGAACGCGATCCTCATTGCGTTGGTGTGTGCGAAGCTCCAGCGCTGTTTAATCAAAGCTCTAAATTGTGCTCGAATTTTGTTTCGTACTGCACGCGATAGCTGCAAGCGACATCTGCTACTCTTTCCAAATACTTCACCGAAGATTTTGTGAGGCACATCCTCGCCACTTAATGGTTTGCCTGAATAGCCCTCTAGTAGCCATCTAAAGAGCTCGTACACACGCGAAGTCGGAACGCCGTCACATTCCAACTCTCGTAAAGCTTCAATTATAGGATCCATCATCGAAACAGCATATTCGAGATTTTTCCAGAATGAGCTGATTCGATTAGGTTCCTAACGGCCCGTAAGTTTGCCTGCACAGTAACAGGAGATTCGTATCGTTTTAGAAGTTCGCTGTGTCGCGATTAGTGAGAACACTCTTTAGGCATGCGTGCAATGTATACCATCGAATTTGAACTGGAATAACAAGACCTCGTCTGACTTGGTCGGGCGGAAGCATTTTACATTGAAGGTAGCGAAACTGATCCAGGAGTGCATGGTGGTCCCGCACAAATCTGCAAATGGCTACGGCTTTGTCTTTCACATACTTCACAAAACTGATCTTTTTCACGATCTCTTCCATGACAAGATTAAATACATGAGCTGAACATCCCTCCCCAAACACAGGGAGCGTATCCTCCAACATTTCACACGCGGACGACATGTTGCTGGCGTTTTCCGTCAAAACATCAGCAACCGTGGAATTCGTCTGGCTCTGAACTCCGTCAATCACTCGCTGTAACTCTGTTGCCATGCACTCGCATGTGTGTCTTTCAGTTCCAGTTGCAATTGAAGACCAAAATATAGACGGCATGCCCGGCGCTACAACCATGAAATTCACAATGCTACTCCCATTTATGTCCGTCCACCGATCAGTAACAATAGACACTGTGCCTTACCGCTTGATAATTTCTATCACTTCCATTTTTCGCTCCTCTTTGATATGTAAGAGAAGCTCTCCAGACAATTTGGAACGAGATGGTAATTGAAATTGAGGAGCCACCATGGCAAACAGTAGTCGGAACACTGGTGCGTCAACTAAAGCAAATGGTAGAGCGCAGCAGAAGAATACGCGGGCAACAAGAAGCTCGAACTCTTGCTGACTAAATGATCCTTCGTGGGCACAATTAAATTAAGTTGCGCTGCCCTGTTGCTCATGTTGAGCAAGCCTCTCCCTCGTCTCTGGTACCACGACTCCAGGTACAGCAATTCCAGATACTGTGTCTCCAGGTACTGCGACTTCACGTACTGTTGCTTGTACATTGTAGGCATTGCGTAGGAAGTGTTTGTCCATAACCGAGGTCTCCGCACAAGCAAAGGTGTGTGCCAGCATATTTCTGAAGGGCATAGCACTGTTGAGAACACTGGTGCAATGTTTGCATTCGACACACGGGTGTGTCTTGCCGTATAGCCGCTTATAGCGATTCCACATGGGGCCAATCTTTCGGCCAGCCTTAGATCGACGACGGGCGATGCTCTTTCTCTATGTGAGACCGTTGCATGTCGACTCTGGCCACTGCTTCGTGCAACAGAGTGACCGGTACGAGGAGATGTCTGGGCTCGGCTAGTTCGCGGAATTGGACCAGGAAGCTCATCTCTTGATGGACTGGTACGTTGTGGGAAGGGGGGGGGGGGATTGACCCAACGTGTTGGCGTCTGGCTGTCCGTGTTAGCAGGAGAAAAACTCAAGAGACCTTCTCGGGGTTGAACGAGCCGAAGCATGCGGTGGTGTTTGCTGAGACGGCGCCGTACGATGCTCTGGCCCACGCGAGGCCTCCTGTGATAGATCCATGGAGGCTGGCTAGGAGAACAGGAAGCAGGAAGACTGCTGACAGGAACTGACTCTGGGCACTCTTGGGCTAACGCGTGCATCTTGTTCTGTAGTGTCAGCTCGCGGGGAGCTGGAGGCTGTGAGGTCCAGTGCGGTAAAGGATCCAGGAGGATGGGAATGATTCCGAGCATTGCGCTCAATTCGAAATTACCAATTTTAATTCGGAATTGATCGGAGCAATTACGAGCATTGCGAGCATTTCGAATTCGAGTGCTCGCAACCAACACTAGTTGTGAAAAGGGTGCTGACATCATGATAGCGCTTTGGGCGTAGCTTTGCTGGTGCTTTTGAGGCGTTTATGCATTCATTTATTTGACGCTAGTTCTGCCAGTTTAAGGTACCGTTAGATAGAGTTCTACTAGCTGCGTGAAAAATAAAATTGTCATCGTGTCTTTGCCAGTCTTGCGCTCTGATATACTAATTGTTGTTTCAGCCCTCTGAAAAAAGTTTGGAGGCCCTGAAGGCCGAAGGTAATTCAAACCATGATGATATATGGTCTTTAATTTCCCATCTTCTGTACCGTTTTAACGTCATAAGGCCTATAAAACAGAAACCTATTACAAATGTTAAAACGAAGCCTTACGGCGTAACTCTAGAAATGATGCCATTGTCAAGTGTCGTGGGATTGATTCACCTTTGCATCGTGAAGTGCTGCAAGTTAATATGAAGAGGCTATTGTTGTAAATCATAGGGATCTTGATAATGCAAGTGGATTTCAAAACAGTTTTAATGACTTGAGAGTAGAAAGTATCCAAGTTGTAATCAATTCTCCCACCAGCATCGATTAATGGATCCGAGCACCAATGTATTACTTGTAGGATTTTTTACTTTAAGGTGAGGTGCATTGTGTTACTTGCCTGTTGGCATGATCTCTAGGTAATAAAATTCCTGACCGACCTATAGCTACCGCTCAGGGCCTGGTAGGATTTCTTGGTGCTTTTACAGGATTTCGACTTTTAAGCCAATCAAGAACTCAGAATCGCTGCGACTAATTTGCGTTACTTTTTCTTGTTAAACGCGTAGTCGGCTGCTGCTATTTGGATGGCTTGCTAGTTGCGTTTGTCAAAAATTATTATGAGAAAACATAGCTGATTCTGGTTACGCTGGCATATATTTTCCGATAGTGATGTTACGGGAGTAGGAGATTGTCGGTTGATTTACTATTCCAATCAAATTTCAATGCTATTAACTTAGCTTTAATCTTTACTCCCCGTTGAGCCTACTAACAGGCTTTTCATCCTACTACTAGGCTCAACTAAATATGAGTTTGCGAACTTTCTACGGCGTTTTATTGGAATATCTCTTGCAATTAGTAAGATAAGACAAAGAAATTGCTTATCTTCATTCTTCGAGCGCCAGCCAGTTGGGGTCGCTGAGCTCGTTCTCAGCGCCCGGTCGTACGTGAACCCACAAACGCCCCCAGAAACTAATAATGACACCTTACCTTTCGCACGTACCTTGCTTTATAGCAACAATGCAGCCTTAAAAACAGCAACTGAAGATAGTGTTGGTCAGCGAATGCTCGACGCAGCTACCATAAGCCCCCCCAAGACGCACCTGCTCCAACCTGCTCCAACCTGCTCCACCAGAATTCACTTGGCTTTTGTATCTGAGCCGTTCGAGCTGACAGTGATAAAATTTTGGCTGTTTTGACTTGATAGATCGCCGATTCGCTTATGCTTCTTATATCATGTAACGTTGTACAACCCAGTGTACCCAAGTTACATGAAGAGTGACATGTCACTCTTATGAATTTATGGTACATCGTACCAGAGGATCTAGGAGCCAACCATTCGGCAACTACATATCATCACTATGTGACTTATAGTTGTATTAGAACCAGTACATCAGTCTTAAATCTACTTGTCTAGTAGCAACTACTTCTCTGTGGGACCGGGAACCCGTGAACTGGCGTTCACGTGGGTAGTAAATAGCCAAAGCACTTCCTCTGAGCAAGGTGCTCGTGCACACCGCCACATTTGGTAGCACTTATAGGCAATCATACTCATACGCGGGTAGATTGGTCTACCTGAATCCTCTGGATGCTCTACATTTGAGCCACGATGGAACGAAGTGAATTTCCTCGCTGAACGACTCACAGTACGAATCTGTTCGGAAGATGGGAGGCATCATTGGGCAAGATGTCCTCCACAGCTTGGCGGCGGCGACGCCAGCCGAGAAACATGAACGCGTGACCGCGTTTGAGACATACGAGCGTGACCTCATCGCTCGCGTCCGCGGAAGCTTGGAGGCTTCATTGGCGGCTTTCCAGACAACCAGGCCTAAGCCGATAAGGCTGAAGGTCCCCGCGTTCGAGGGGAGGGAAGGGGAAACCTTCACTTGTGGGTCCGAGAGGTTGAGGTCGCCATGAACGCGGGTCTTATCTCGGACGAGCCACTTCGGGTGGCTTTTGCCCTGCCCAACCTTGGTGGACGTGCCAAGAGCTGGGCATACACCAGGGAGACGACGCCTCCTAGGTGTTTCACATCCTGGGCGCAGCTGTGTCATCAGCTGCGTGCTACCTTCCTACCGGCGAGCAACGAGTTTCGCCAGCGCTCGCGCTTTCTCGCCTGCAAGCAAGGGAAGCGCGAGCTGCACGAATACGTGCAGGATATGAGCACGTTGGCGGCATCCCTGACAGGGAGTCCCCTCCCAGAACACATTAAAACAACAGTATTCGTGGACGGGCTGAAAGTTGGTCCTGCGCGCACGCAGCTATTCCGCGTGCATGCGGCCACTATGGAGGAGGTGATACGTATCACCATCCAAGTGGAGTACAGTCATTAGCAGGCTGGTATTCCTCGGGAAGCCGAGCGCCATCACGACCAGGCTGGTGCTCCTCGCGAGGTGGAGCGCCTCCATGACCAAGCTGGCGCTCCGCAGGGAACGGAGCAGAGCCATAATGCTGCTGATGCTCCTGCTTCTGCTGTTGCGCAGCCCGTAGCAACGGATGCGAACAGCCAGCCCGAGCCCATGGACCTAAGCGCAGTCGAGAGCTCGGCCCGCTGCTTCGGATGCGGCAGACAGGGACACTACCAGCGTGTATGTCCCTCACCTGTCTTCGGGAAGAAAAAGACATTCCCTCAGGCACGCGGGCCTAATGGTCGCTGGCATAGGCTGGCCGCGGGCTCTCCAACTACCAGTAGGGTTGCGTCATGCCCTAATGGCGAAGTCCTAAGTCTACGTGGCGGGTGCGCAGGTTGTGCGCACCACGGATGCTTAGCCCCGAGAGGTTCTAGCTCTCGCATCGGGGAAGGGCTGTGGCGGGCTGCTGGTAGTACACGTGGTGTACGGGGGTGCGGTTAGCCCTTGAATGTTTGATAAGTTATGACACTTTGACACGCCGCCAGAATGTCGCTTGGTGTAGTGAGAACGGACCACACGCCAGGTCTTTGGCTGGTCTGTGAAGGACTGGCCTTCGGTACCGTGAAGGAAGTACCTAGGGTTCCAGATGGCCCTGAACACTGATGTTCGACGGAATTTACCAGCGTGGAATCGCTCACAGCCCTCGGCATGAGCAAGGATGACTTGTTCTGGGCTCCCGTAAGTGAGTCGAAGGCCCGGAGCTGATGGTGTGGCAAGGCGATGGAAGCCGGTCGGCCCATGGTCTTCGACGGAGTATTGGTGAGTAACTTAGGTCCACACACGGTCGCCCAGACCTTAACTGAAGAGGGAGACGAGGCGCTTTCTGTGTGGGTAACACAGTTTCACACACCAAGGCGGGTATTAGTTCCGCAGCCAAGGCGGGTAACATAGTTCCGCACCGAGCCGTTGGCTTCAAGTGGCGAAGGCGCATTGACCTCACCAGACGCGGGTAACGTGTTCCACGCCAAGTCGCGCAGACTCAAACTGCTAACGTGAAGGCTAGATGCCTTCAGGTCGGCGAGGCGATGTGACCGACAATGCTGACGGGATGTCCCCGCATGAGGCAGGCAGCAGTTGTGCCAGCCGATGGCTATCGCAAGCCGTGAGAGACTCCGTTTCTTAAAGCGTGAGTGGGGGGAGAGGCTGGGAGATCCCTTTCCTCCCTGGTATCGGAGATGAGACCAAGCTTCTTACAAAACATTTGTCGATGCTTATCGACTACCAGCTGGAGGCCATCAGCCGGGCTAGAGCTGCGAGTGCTTAAGCCACATTAGTTCAAGTGGCGATGGATACCACCGGCACTAGGCATCACTACTACGCTGAGCAGCTGTGGTGGTCGCCACTGCGGTCATATACGAGGTGACCAGCGGGCCTGAAACATCGGTACTCAGGTCCCTTGGTCATGACTGGCCTGGCCGGCAGGGCGATTGGACGCCTTGCCCGAATTATGGCTGCCGTCGTACATGTTGTACGCAGCGCGCCAGGCGTAATGGTCCGCAGAACCATTACCCAAGCGTTGTGCACAAGTGTACACGCACCTGACCAGGTATCAGTCAGGGCAACGCACGCAGCAGCTGCTGTTGCCACACCGCGCATGCCACTGTGGTGTTGGAAGGCCATCCCACCACGCTAAGTACCGGTTGAGTTCATGGTGTCGCTGTCAGACACCAATGTCGCTATGGCGTGGTGGTAGAGTGCGCCTCACCACGGTTGACTACCATCCCGGTACATGGTGTCGATGTCAGACACCAATGCCGCTATGGCGTGGTGGTAGAGTGCGCCTCACCACGGTTGACTACCATCCCGGTACATGGTGTCGATGTCAGACACCAATGCCGCAACGGCATGGTAGACGGGTGCGTCCCACCACTAGTATGTACCATAAAAGTACACGGTGTCGATGGAAGACACGCGTCATAAGCATGGAAACTACACACGGCACGGAGCTTGAAACAATTTCGTCTGCAAAGGATGGATCCTTGCCGAACCTAAGGCAGGGGCCGAGGTGAGCTTAGTGCTACCTCCCCTGTTGGGGGCAGATGTTGCCCTTGTGGGTGTCTCCCTCGCGGAATACACCACGCTCCGAACGTGCCCATGAGGACTGCCGTGTCCTCCGGTGCGAACTATGGTCGAATACCACACATTCGGGTGCTCTTGCACCCCGCGCCGAAGCACTGTGCGCGTTCTAGCGCAAGAGCCAAGGCGGCTCTGAGTATTGGCTTCGCGGTTAACACTGCTGTGAGGGTGGGAATGCAGATTCCAGTGTGCTCTGCGGCCACAGGCCACTGGGGGCGTATCTGAGAGCCGCGCCAGCCGCGCGGCAGCTCGGTGTGAGAATTGTACTTTGGATGCTTTAATTCTCTCACTTCTAATTGGAAAATCAGGTAATTCTCAGTTAAGTGGGGGAGGATGTAACGGGGTACAATCCAGTGTACCCAAGTTACATCAAGAGTGACCTGTCACTCTTATAATTCCTGGTACATTGTACCAGAGGATCTAGGAGCCAACCATTGTTCAACTACATAGCTTCACAATGTGACTTATAGTTTGTATTAGAACCCAAGCAAAGCTTACCTATATATACATCAGTCTTAAATCGACTTGTCTAGTAGCAATTAGTTCCCTGTGAGGCCGGGAACTCGTGAACTGACGTACACATGGGTAGTAAATAGCCAAAGCACTTCATCTGTGCAAGGTGCTCGTGTGCCCCGCCACAACACCAATCACATTCCAGTATGTGTTGTTACCGAGAAGCTCATCTTTCAGCTTGGCCCCTTCCGATTCAAACTTCAATATAAAATCTCTGTTGCTTACAAATTCTAATTTAAAGTTTATTTCGCCCAAAGCCCACCAGTAGTCTTTCGGGCAGGCTACTAGTAGGCTTTTTCCCTGGGGAGTAAAGATTAAGCTTGTCAAACTGAGGACGTACATTTTGGCTCTTCTATTGTTGTCATTTCCGTGGACCCACTGCACACACAGCCACTTCCTTACTGCCACACGGTAACAAAGACCGACTACCAGCACTGCTCACGTCCCGACGCGGGCGCTCGTTGAGGCTGGCCTCGATGATCTCCATAACCTTCTTGCCCATATCGGCGACGTGGCCGTTGGCGTACTGGTGCCAGGCTTCCGTGGACTTGAACACCTCGACCTCGTGCTCGCCCGCTGCTTGTGGTGAACAATATGTTCTTCTTGGTCGATCAAAAGGCGCACCTGCAAGCCGGCGTTGCGCACAGCCTGCTTGACCAGACAGTTGGACTTCGACTGCTTGTGGTTCGGGTGGGTCGACCCTCACGCCGTTGACGGTGTTGTTCATGTGGTCCGCAAGCACATGCTTGGACACCTCGCACTTTTGTCCCGACATCTCCTCGTAGCTGTTCCTACTGCACAAGCCCTTGCTCGAGTCCGTCGTACTGCTGGACACAAAAACCGCTGCTTCCTCAGAGCCGCGCATGCCATACACACTGTCGTCGTCGTACTGCTGCTGCCCGAAGCCGCCCACACTGCACACGTCCTAGCTCTCCATCTTGATGCTGACTCGGAGGACCGTCAGCTCCCCGGAGACGCTCGCACTGCGCACGCCTGCTCACGACCGTCTTGCTGCTGAAAACAAGGACCCTCATCTCATCGGACCGACTGGCATACCACACATCCTCGCTCATCGTCGTCTTGCGCCGGCAACTACATCCCCGGAGCCACTTATACCTCACTACCACCTTGCTACTGGCTACTTGGCCTGCCATGTCCTTGGAGTGTCCCGCCCGCCACAGCCTTGCTGTTATTGCAGACGCGGTCATGGCATACGACGTAGCTTGTTATGATCTTGCTGCCCCCGTTCTTGCTCATCACGTTTTAGACGTCTGGGCTACGAGGTCTGCAATTTCCTCGGAGCCCCTCGGAGCTGTCACAGGCGTACGTCCTCGTCATTTTTTATCTTCATGGATTCGTTGCACTGCACACCAGCTCAACATTATCGACAGTATTCAACAGAATCCGCAGCTCCAGCACCCACCACACCATCACTATTCATGAAGACATTGTAAGCAGCAACGATCGCTGGGGCATTGGGGATGTTCCAGTGCAACATTCGAATACTCGTCCAGCGATATTGGCGCAAAACACCGCGTGCACACAGAAGCGCTTCTTCGTTATCGTGTCCTAAGAAATAGGATGGTGGTGTTGCAGCTAAGTCAGAGGTCATATAATAAAACTTGCCACATAGGTTCAGACATATTCTGTAGACGAAGCGACGCTCAGTGGGACTTTGAATTCGCTGCGATTGCATTTGGCCACGCTCTTTTGGGCCTGCGCATGGCCTGACTGTAACGCTTTCTAATTGAGTTCTTGCCCAATGGTCATAACCAATTCTTAATTACCCCGTTATGCTTCCACGATGCGCGCCACAGCCGCTCGCACACCTGGCTTATTCCAGACGTCCACCAAGTTCATGCGTATCTTGCGAGCATGCGAATTTCGTCATTAGTCTGTGCTCGAATAGAGCTAGCCAGTAGATGGCTAATATCGAAATTGTCTCAACGAGTAAACGCCTTCCAGATGGAGCACGTAGACTGCGGGTCTAGTGCCCGACCATACTTGCCCAGACGGAGGACGGTTTTGTTTGATCCAATACAACACCAGGTTGGCGTGATGTTGTAGCAGTACGTAGTTCAGGAAACGTTTGCATGTAACGCTGGACAGGCGGGAGTGAAGACATCATTCCAGAACTTTGTCCCATAGCGCGTGAAAACAGAGAGGAGATCCACTTGCAACAGCATAAAAGATCGAATTGCATATTTGTCAGGCTTGGGCGGCATGAAAGGCTTTGCTTTCGGCTTAGCTATGGTACGAACCGAAGTTCCAACCAGAGCCGATGTACCAAGTGGAGCAGCAATAGAGGAAAACTTTGCCGATTCTCCAGTACAACCGAGAATGCCAAAGTAGGTATCGGTCTTTTCGGCCCGGCTTGGTAGAGAATGCAGGACAACTTTGAACATTTCCGCGGATGTCGGAAAGGTGGTTCCGACCCGTACTTGGCAAATCGACTTGGCTTAGAAACGACTTTTCACTCCAGTAATCAGCAATTTCAATTTGGCTTCGTAAGCCCATACCTAGCTCCAATCCGATATACGCCCCCACTCGTTTTATTGTTTGTTTGCATCTGACTGCCTCCATTTTATGAATTACTTATTGTCCAGTTTCACAACATTTCCCCGACCTTGCTGGTGCAGCGCAAAACAAAAAGGCCAAACTCGCTGTGATCGCTGAAGCCCTTGCGGTATTTTATTTCTTTGTAGTATGTGAAATTGCTTTTTGCCTTCCAACCGTCCATGTTATCCAGAGGCTTAGGTTCTCTGTGCTCGTCATCATCATCTTCAACTTCCCAGTCCCATACATCAGTGAGGGGGGGGGGGGGGGCATTCAGCATCGGATGCTCTGGCGTCGAATCGATCTCCATCTTACATTCGAGGAAGGCCCCGACTACGGGCGACGCATCCTCATCTCCAGCGCCATCCATACGCCCTGCGTCGTTGGAATGACATACACCCTCTACGTTACTTCCGGCATCAAGTTGTTATCGTTGATTCTCGGAGGAATGCCAAGGGTGTTCAAGAGTGTATTACACCTTGAGTATGGACTAAGAAACAAACTCACGACTGCGGACCTTCGTGTGCGCTACCACGCCGGGGACCACTAACAAAGCTCCCACCAGCCTCAACGCTATCTACAGTATTCAACAGAATCCGCAGCTCCAGCACCCACCACACCATCACTATTCATGAAGACATTGTAAGCAGCAACGATCGCTGGGGCATTGGGGATGTTCCAGTGCAACATTCGAATACTCGTCCAGCGATATTGGCGCAAAACACCACGTACACACAGAAGCGCTTCTTCGTTATCGTGTTCTAGGAAACAGGATGTTGGTGTTGCAGCCCTCATTTTGCCTTTTAATTGGACAAAACAGATGTCTATATCATATGATTGGCCAAAACGTTTGGGTTTTCCATGTGGCAGCAAAATTAGCCCGAAAAACATCTATACTTGGACCAGCCTAATGATGCCCCAAAATACATAAATATATAACTTTTATGAACGTGTGGGAAAATGTCTCCGGAATAAATTGATGCCCTTTTTGATAAATATCGTTAAAAGTTGAAGGTGCTGCGATAAAAAACCTAATGATAACCAAAATCGTAGACGCAAACTGAATCATTGCATTCACAATTTCAGCTGTCATTGCCAGCCAATTATACCACGCGAAAAAGGATAATCTGAGGATTATTTCGAGGTATGACAGCTCCCAAACAAAAACTTCTAAAACATTTTATGGCTTGAAAACCGAAGTGTCGATTCTTAAGTGGGCCAGACTGGTATCAGCCAAACAACCGAATTCGGGCGTTCGGCTGGTTGGAAAATGAGGCCTCAAATCAGCAGAAGATTGCATGCTGAACACGATAGATTATCGAGAAATCACCTAAAACACAAATATCAGCTGAAATGGGCCAAATCAGCAGTAATCCGTGACTACTGAACACACCCTAAGTCGTTGGCAACGAGAGCGGTACTTGTACCTTGTGCTTCGACGGGACGTGCTTCACATGCATGAGCTCTCCTTTGTTGGTCGTGAAGAGCACGTAGAACCTGTACGGTTTAAGCTTCTGCGTATTTTTGCAAAACTGGCAAATAAATCTTTGTTATAATTAGCCTCAAAGTCTAAATTAGACCTATCTGTTTTGCTAAAACTTGGTTATGTGACAGTCTATCCACGAATTACGACTCGTCACATCAGATTAACAATTGCGATTTGCGACCAATAAAAATCGGACATGCATGAAAGACTCTCTGAGATGCTATCCTGACCTGGCATTACCGAGTTGCAAAGCTGCAATATAGGGATCTCCTTTCTGTGCCGCAGGCGAATATAATAGAGTTTTGCAAATCAGACTCTCGCCTATACTTAGTATTCGCTTGTATAATAATTTAGCACAGTCTTTTATATCGAAAGAAGAACAGCGTGGACACAAAACAACTAATTTCAAATTCATAGGTGTCACCAGTGCAGCGATTTTCGACACACTGGGCGTGATCAGCGCTGGCCCAACCGAGCTATCTCCTGGTACTGATCATTATAGCAGATAAAGAGTAGTCTGTTAAGTTAGTGCCTAGAGTACATACCCCAGCTCGATTATATTACGATTTTGAGTAAAACAGCTAAGGCATATCTGATGTGGAGTTGACGGGCTTAAATGGCTAGGAAACGAATAATTTGCCCTTGTATTTGCATTCATTACTGCTAATTTTGGCCAATAGAATATCGCTAAAAGGGGGCAACCGAGGACATATTATTCTGTACCCAACAGAAAAAGAGATTCTCCTGAACTTGTATGCGTCACTCTATGGATTAGAAACAAAACTTCTGCGTTTAGTTCTGCGTTTGGCGCATACAGGTTCTTTATACCCACTAATAGCCCCACATACAAAACCCTGCTGTTTGGAGAGTAATCGCGCGGCTGTTCAGAACATTTATGCGTCTGTGACAGCACCCACTGATACTCCGTGACAAGTGCTGCTTTAATGGCTTCACTGTTGGCTTCATTTTGATATTCGATTGCCATGCCTCAAGAAACCCACAATTCGGCATCCAGTATCTAGTAAGACTCGTAGTCGTAGCTTCATATGCGTGTCTAATCTCAATTCATTCTTACATTTTCTAACTAAGGATCAAGCACCGAACTCCTGCTTCGGTGGAGTCCGTGACAGCGTCTGACACAGAGACTATTAAACAGCATCACGCCGGAAACGAGCAAAGCAGCCTGTGCAAGGCGCAAATGCTTAGCTTCTGTCACACCAACACCATGGTGATACTGCAGTAGGCGATTACATTGCCTATAACTGCGATTTACTTATAACACTTCGCCAATTTCATGCTTAGAAATTTGCCCATTTTTGTGGCGTTTTCGATTCCTTGTAATTCCATAGCGACTTCGAAGTTCTGATAACGCATGAAGTAGCTCCATACGTGCGTGATCCACATGCAAAGCGCTCGGCTCCGATGTGTTTTGTTACTGGCCGAACAGAAGACGAAGACTTTATCAGTGGTAAGTTACGGTAACTACCAGTGGTAACTAACTACTTCTGTGTGATTGAAACACTCGTCACTCTCATGCTCCGACATCGAAAGACACAAAGCGCAGTTATTTCTTCGGTAATTCCACTTCATAAGTGATCTTTGCAGTGCTACAGTCCGCTCTAATAAGTCCTTAAGACATTTTGTATAATCAGCGGCTAGCTAACTCTACGTCTATATGCACCGAAGTAAACAAGTGCATCAGATATAAATTGGCTTTCCAGGCCCCCTCGTTATGACCTTACAGAGGCACTAGAAGCTCATCCAAGCCGCGCAAGGTGTACTTAAGTACTGGGTAGGGAGTAGTTAACCATGTTGAGTACCACATGCATCGGTATTCTGATGAATAAATAAAAGAAAGAGCAGCATGGATCTTCAGCGCCACTAGACCTGCATCACTATAGACGAATGCACAACACAACAGCGCTCGTAGTACTTCATTGCTACAGATGGCTCGTGTTAAAACTTTACAACCAAGCTACAAAGCGATTAACGTATGCACAGTTTGATCGCCTGCGCCTCTTCTTCTTCATCGAGACGAAGGCGATCAAAATGTGCATGCGTTCAACCTGGATAGGAAGTCGTCGGGGATATAACCAATATCGCCAGGCTCCTCACGGTCCACATCCGACCGTCCGAATCATCAGCGAGGTCGAGGGATAGCAAAAGTACGAGCAGAAAAAAACACAGAAAAGTTCTTGCAACATATGAATATCTTGATTAAAGTAAACTTCAAAACTTGCGAAAATTATGCAGATGTAAGACCCTTCGGGCTCTCTACAGTAAGGTAACTGGTCAATTAGGGGCCGTTCTACAAGCCCCCCCATCCGCATCTACGTCTTCGGGGGAATAAAGTGTGGTTGTTTTGAAAAGCTGACGATTTTGCATTGATCATTAAACTGTACTCAGGATCCGACCAATCAATTGAGGCAACCATAACTCTGCGAAAAAGCCACCTCGTTTTCGCTACCTTGCCCATGATTTAATCTTATCGTTTGTATGGTTGGGTGTATAACAAAGTGGTCAGCAAATTTGAGCAATTATAGGGCTAGTTGTTTTGCGGTATTTAATAAACAACAAATTGCATATAACTCAACACTTTATGTGAAATTAAGGTTTGGCCATTGGTGCATACTTAGTGCTGACAACTCAAGCCATTACAGCGGCTGGCTCATTGAGGGCCATCCGGGGAGCAGGGTTGTCGCGGGTTCGAGTCGATCGATGCCCTTAATTCTCCGCACTAAAATGGTAAGTCTTGTATTCAAATAAATGCATGATGTGTACGAAATCCAGCACTAACATAATTTTTGAGCTAGACAACGGCAGATTCTACTATATCCTGCGCGTCCGACACCTTAGAGGCTGGCGTAATCGTCTTGGCCTTGGCACTCTAGGGGTTTTAATATTGTTGGCTTTTATAGAACGCTTTGAGGAGTTTCCTTGCTGGTCAGTCTTGTCCAGCTTGGGAGCCTTTCCTTTCTGAGTTGTGGTGACCTTGGCACGCATCGTAGCCTTGGCCTTCTTGTCTGAGGCTGATGCAGCTTCCTCCAACTTCTCATGGGTCAGCAGCTGCCCACCCAATGATACACGCTTCCGCTTTGGTGTCTGCTTTGGCTGAGCTGGCAACACCAAGCTTTCTTCTCGACAACAGGTTTGACGAGTAGCGATGTTGCAAGATGCACATGGCGTGGGGCTCCGTTCCTCTTTACTCCCTGTAGGCGATTGATTATGTTAACCAGCGAAAGCGGAAAATTTCACAGGATTTGAAGCCAAGCTTGATGTTCGGACCGATCTTACTGATTGTCCACGCCAAGCCTGCCAGCCGAATTGTTGTTGCTTTGTCGATCGAATACCACCCTCTCTCATCTTCCTCCACCACTTGGTTAATTAAATTGCACAACTGCTCTTTCTGTGTAGCGAATACAGCCACGTCGAGTGGCTGCAATAGGTGTATGGCGTTTGGTGGCAGCAGTACGGGTGGGATTCCCAATCTGGAAGTAGTATCAACCACACTCGTAGAGTAATGAAATCCACATCCGTGAAGCACCAGCAGGAGTGGGCGCTTCACGTCGATCGGTACCGAAGTAGAGAAGAAGTACAGCCAGCGCTCATAGCTGTTGATGAAATCGGTGTAATACGTAGTTACCGCAGCACTAGGAGCTGCGCAGCTCTCCAGTATGGCCCAGTCAACTGTCTTGGCTGGTAGAATGCATGCAATGGGCACCACAAAGCCTGCAGCACTTCCACAGGCAACTATAGAGAGATGGAAGTTGACGGATGGGCTCGTTGTCCAGAGATTGCTCGATCCACCGACAGCTATCACCTTCTTGCTCTTCTTCCTGGTCTGGAACGCCGTTTCATCCATGTTGAGCACCCGCGATCCATCTAGGTTCAGCTCAATCACTAGTTTAGCGAGCCTAGTAAATAAAGTGGTTAGGTCAACCTCGGTAACATTTTTGCGCTTCTTATCGGTAGCATCTGAGCTGTTCACGGCGCTAGCATTGGGTAGCGCTCTAAGAAACGGCGTTAACACCCACCACCAACACTGTGGCTACACACAAGCCGCGCCACGTCCGTAGCCTTGCGCAATATCTGCCCTCGATTGACCGATATCCAGCAAACTGGCAGCCGACTACCCAGTCGCATATGTCCTTCTCTGCATCCTCTGGGAGCAAAGGCTTTGGCCCTCGCCAGGCTTGGTCTAACGAGCTTCCGTCATGCGCTGCTGCAAGCCACTTCCGAATTGTTCGCTCTATTATACCCGAAGACGCAGCAACAACAGAAACTGAATGGCCGTCTTGGACCTGTGCCACCACGTCCTCTTCACTTTTGCAGGGTATTTGTCCGTCTGCCCAAGTTATTAGAATGGCACCAAATCTATCATTCCCGCTACAAAGATTTGGATTAATATCTGCAGGTTCAGGGCCAACTAAAATTTCATTCAGTCAGAAACGCAAATGACTGTGCGTGCAATAAGATTGATTATAGCTTACAGCGGCCCCAAACAGATCAGCGGCCCCTAATTGACCATTTACCTGATGACCAAGATCCGGGCGAATCATGCACAACGAAGCTACGGAAATGATCAGAGTATCACCATTCGTATCCGACAGCGGCGATTTGCTATTGGATTTAGCTGGGCAGAGCACAGCCAAACCTGTTAGACTGCTATACCTGTTGTATCCGCAGCAATCGGTAACCTTCTAACCGCTTCGCGCTCACCACCCATCCTTCCCACCATACGACAGTCGAATACGCGCGTATAGAGGAAGAAATCGCCTAGTTCCTCCTCACTAATTTGTCAGTTAGGAACCTCACTAATTTGTCAGTTAGGAACTGGGCGATTTCTTCCTCGCAAACATCGCAACTACTCGACTGATTACCCTCTAGTGTTCTTCCTTTGTTGTGTAAGGACGAGCCTGGGATGCCCGAGATTCAAGCCATGCTCCTCTCATAATACACCAAGCTACCGTTTATCCGCATGGTTTGCATAGGTCTCATCCTGTAAGCAAACGTAAAGTATATTTTGGGCTTATATAACATTCGAAATTGAGGCTATATTCATTCATGTTATGACGGCTCATATTACACATCATCCGAACTGGATTCACCCACGACCTCTTCTTCTGTAGTATCGGTTACTGAGCTTTGCGCACCTCCGCGTTGGCGTACTTAGGTGCGACGCAGTGAGACCACACCATAGCTGCAGCAATGCCTGGTATGCACGCTCGTGTTCGGGCTCGTCCAAGCTAGGCAGCTGCAGCCTAACATGAGGGCTGCGCCGTGATGTGCAACCGGTACTCGTAAGGGATGCTAGAGCCCTCTTTAAGGTTGGTGACCCGAACAGCGTGTGAATCATGTGCAAACTAAATTAACCCATCCTGGCTTACCTGGGAGAACAAGTATTTGGTTACTACATAAGCAACATAGCATATTATTGGCCACTGTCATCGATCCCGTGTTTGCATTGGTCTACTGCCCCTTAGCCACTAACGACGAGCCGTTGGATACTTCCAGTCGCTCGCCACATGCCTTCTAGCCACTCGCCACATGCACGTCCAGTCCTACGCCTCATGGTCTACCAGTCGCCCATCGCATTCTTTCCTGAGCGTATTCTTTCGGCGGCGGCGGGGGGGGGGGGGGGGGGGGGGGGGCTTAACGTTTATTTTAAAATGGAGAGATGATGGGATGAATGACACGCCTGGACTTCCATTCCAATTTTCAGACCGGTACGCAGTTTGTTTCTGTGACAGAGACTGCTGCAACAAACTACTAACTGGAGGCGACTGTACACTCGGTGAAGAATGCAAATAGTGCAGAAATGAAGAGTGAATGTCGTTAATGTAACATCCTCTCGGTTAGTTAGTGGTTATTTTGTGTAGCATACATGGTTAATTTTGTGGCTTGACCATAACATTGTTTATGAGCCAGCCACAATCCGTAAATATGTTGGTGCAACGACTGGCTAATATCTGGGTGGTATAGCTAGTTGCATCCACTTGCTGCTATTCACGACTTACCGGCATCCTCCGTTCTTTTCTGACAGTCGTGTTTGGCTACATTTTAATACGGCGGCTGAGAACAAAAGGGGATGTCTGCCGCGCATCGTAAATCACGAAAAAGTGCGCACCGTACCATACATTACTCAAGCAGCTCATCGCAGATCGAGCTGCTTTCAGTGGTGTCATGCTCGTCGGCCACAACTCCAATTCTACTATCTACCAGACTAAGACTAGCTATTTCAGCGATAATTTCACTTGCTACAACCTCAACCTCTTCTACGGCGAGCCCAACCTTCTTGTATCCTGCTTTTACTGTCTTCACGTCTAACTCGGCCCAGCACGCTCAATCCAGCTCGATATAAGCACTCTGTTTGGTGGTACTAGCTTGAACGGAACTCCGCTCTCCTTGCGTTTAAGTTGGTTCCAATATCCGCGTAACCTCTGCTTCAGCGGCTTATTTCACGCGACGTCAGCAGGCTGACAAACAGCCGATGCACGTGGGGGAACTTTCATGAGCACAACATTTACGCTTGCAGCGTAATCGATGACTTCTTTGGTCCAATGACCAGAGAAGTTATCCCAGAGCAGCAATATCGGCACTGATGGATCTTTCCGAGCTTCAAAAAGAAAACGCAGAAATTGAATAAACAAATAACTATCCCACCACCCTGGGATATAGAAAAATCGGAATTAGAATCAGTACAATAAACTAAGAAATAAAGAAATAAGCTATAATGTACATTCGTGTTGACGTATACCTGGAGAGGAGTTTGCCTGAATCTGGTTAATTGTCTTCCAAAGACGGACACCAAAACCATGGCGAAAGCGAGTGTTCTGCTCACGTATGTTGTGACGCTTTGGCGGTGCAGTTTTAAAAGCTACGAATGGCGCCATCTTTTTACCGTCCGAATCTGCGAGAAGCATCACAGTTGCGCGTTCTTTGCGCTTGCCTTCGCACCGCACCCAAACTGTTTTTGTTCCTTTTTATCAAAATAGCTCGCGAAAGCAGATACTCAAAGAAAACAGCTATTAACAGTCAATACAGAGCACAGTAATTAGTATCATATTAGCAATACCAAACATTAAAACAACAAATGTACCGGTTTGATCCGCATTGTAAATGGTTTTGATTCCGAGCTTTTGCACCTTTTTAGCAACTTCTTCGCTGAAATCCGCTGCTATTTTGTCGAGGTCTTCTGGGATCGTTTGCCCTTGCCGGGCCCTAGCTCCCATTGACTGCTTGTTGCGCTTTTTAAAACGCTTCACACACGACCATGACTCCCGAAACCCCACGACGTCATGGGCAGCGGCCACCTCGAGGGCCTGTAAGTGTAGCATGACAGCAGAAATAGGTACGCCCTCCCCCCTCAACTCATTGATCCACACAACTAGGTCTTGTTCGGCTTCTGTGAGGAGGGACGTACCTATACCGCTCGGTCGATTCTTCTTTTTGGCGCGCCTGCGAGCCGTCGTGCAATCCAGTTTCTTCCGCTTCTGCCTCCACTGGTAGATAAGCTTGTGCCGTTGCCCTTGTGCGTACTCGTCTGGGCCGCTATAGAAAGCTTTTGTAACCGCCCTAATGTTGCCACACTGTTCCAGGCATCGAGCACTGCGAGCTTCTCGGATACTGTGATGGAGGTGCGTCTGCGCGTGACTTGCATCTCGAGAATTTGGAAATCTCTGGTGGTAGTCCATTTTGCGTGTTGCCAGTTACAAGTGGAGTATCACGATAAATCATCTTGATTGGCTATATGCTTTGTCATTAATAAGCGAACGTCAGTAAGGAACGGAGGATGCCGGTACCTAAAAATACACTATGAAAGAGTTGGTCGACTGTATCGATCGTAGCTTTGTCTTTTCTTGGGTCCGTCACAGTGTATGCCCATTTGTTCTAGGCTAATACAGAGGGCACACCAATGGTTCTCGTCCGCCCAGACGGCACCAGCGATCGCATCGTCAACTTGATCAATAGTTCCTCGTCCTTGTCGTCATCTATTGCTTCGTTCATCAGTACATTTAATCCATTGTACAATCTACTTCAACGTCTTGAGAACAAACATGTAATAATGCCACTTTTTCATTGTTTTAAACCGAGATGACTTCGCGTTTTAAACTGTTTTACCACTTGGTGAAGCATATCGGGGCGACTAAGACAATGCTGGAGAAGTACAACGTTGCAGCATTAAAAGCCAAGTAAAATATGACTTACATATGTAATACATACTAGTTGCAAACTGCAACAAACTGACACTAATCCGCTACAATCAAATATAAACTCACAATCAGACGTTGGGCGCAACAAGACATCATGGACTAGACCTCACGAAACTTGGGCCATATACTTTGCTAGTAAAATGGCGTCGATCAGCAACTGAACCCTCCGCCTCTACGCACCAGGGCGCTTCTGTCCCCTCGCCACCGCGTACCAGGTCGCACACTCACGACGAATCGGGGCGCTGTACGTCGGTGCTCAAGTGGGGAGGGGGGGGGGGGTCTGAAATGAAGGGCAACGGGGCCTTACGAGCATAAAGTCAGTTTGAGCAAAACGTTGTTTTGAAAGTAATCGAACGCCTGAGTTGGGTAGCCACACCAAACACGAGTGATTGTCATGCCTCTAGAAAACATAAAAATCCCTGTATACACCGGATATCTGGTTTGCTGCGACACTTTCCTTCACGGCAGACTAATCCCAGTCTGCCTATCCACCGCCAAACCAACAGAAAGATTTTTTAATCTTCGCCCATACAGAAACACATCTGCGAAATATGAAGGTCGCAGCCTAGTTTGCTGGGTATTACAATCCTGTGAGATAAGGCTAATTGGACTTGTATTAGAGACGTTTCGCAAACTTTCCTATCTTGACCTAATCGCTGCACAGATTTGCCGCGAGATCGAGCGAAGATAGCACTTACCGTGGTACATAGATTTCGCATTACTCGCTGCGCTATCTCTTTAATAAAAGCACAGTATCGATCTGGTGACGATTTATGAGGATCATAGTTTGCATACCTGCATTAGGACTGCAACATTGAATACGGCTCCCTACAGCAGGGATAGTTCGTTGGTCTGGAGCCTACCAAGACTGCAGTAGGTAGGAGCCAAGCAAGATGCATGTGTAAGTTAATGCACTGAAGGTTTGAACTTGAAGTAAAAGCACTCACAACCAAATTGGTTCTCTTCGATTCATCCTCTTTGTTGATGGAAGTCCCGTTGGGTATCTTCAATGGACGTCCGTTTTCATTTGCATGATGCTCTTCGGCGGTTCAGCATCACCATTTGTAAAATCGGACCGCGGTTTAGGTTATGAGCCCAAACCGGACGATGGCATTGGTGGAAACTCAAACAGTGGCCGGGAAAACGCCACAAAAACGTCTACCTCTCAGTTCAGAAATACTCGAGAAGTAAGGACCAAGAAAGCGAGGCAGAGAAGCGGAAGAGGCAAGGATGACCAAGTTCATGGTTGTCTCGTTGTTCACAACTGACCAGTACGGCAAAACTACGAGGAACGGTTGTTGCGGATTCAAACACCCGAACTGGCGCTAGGTATCAACAACATCGTGGATGAGGAAGAAGTGCGGTCAAGCGATCTTGCTCGTTTTTGTGGGCAGAGGGTTTTGCGAGGGCGATGAACTGAACACTGTTTATATTCTGCGTGATATGTACACACGTTACCTGGCTATACGGATACTACACTAGCGGCTTCACAAAATTGCGTCTTTTTCTTTGCGAGAACGATGGGGTGGTAAAGGACAAGAACTTTGCCGGTGTTCTTCTATGTAACGCGGTGGAGATGTACTCTGCACTGAATCGCGAACGCGGGGAGAGCGGTAGTGATCGTCACGCAAGAAGCCGAGCTTCGGGAAGCAACATCAAGACTTGACAACACTGAGATTTTTGCTAGTAACTTACCTGTCGGAGACCGAGGGTGTGGTGGAGATAATGTCGATACCACGGCGGCCAAGGGATTGACGATCCTCCCGCCATCAGTGTAACATCGGAGCGCGTGCACGTGGTCGTAGAAGCAGGGGAAGTACGAAAGCTTGGCGTCCGAGCGCAACATTTCACGCGACTAAATAACGGCACGTTAAATCAATGTTTTCGTTGTTAGTCTACGGACCATTTTGATCGTAATTGTCCTGCCCCTGCACCCACTCGTGAATCAAGACGCGCTGGGCACGAGCTGAATGTGTCGCTGGTGGTGGTAGATATTGTTGTGCTGGAGCTGCTGGAGGCTCGCAGGTGAGTGGGGTCCCGCAAGGGGTAATGTGAATTCGGCTGGAGATATTGGAGTTTTGAGTAGCGTGCGTGCAGAATCGGACGACTTTGCAGCACGGAAAATGTCCGTACCCTTATCGATGAGGTCGGCTGCTCAGCCACGTTAACACATGCAATGATGCTTATTGTTTATACGCATTGATGCTGACACAAAGCACCATCTCACAATGCTGAATGGAGCAGCGAGATGGATTGACCCCCCCCCCCCTGGTCGTGCGTAACGCGCGCACACAGAAGTATGAAGAACGTATATTGTAGGGTGTTTATTGCACTGCAGATTAATTGGAGTATATTGATGTCGCTAAGCTACATTTTTTTGAAGATGGTTACGATACGCCACTTTCGAAGACCGAGAAGACTCTTTGGTTGATGAAGACGTTCATGGAACTGGGGTTGAGGTGATCAGCGGTCTTTTCGAATCCGACGAAGCCGCATTCGATAGCAGAACACATGGTGGTGAGTGTGGAGAAACCATCGGTTGTGGCAAAGAACGTGTGGTCGTTCTGCAGGTGAGTTTGCGACAAATACGGGATTAAGGAAACTTTTACGGATGGCTACAGTTTTCAAGTGCACAGTGTTGTTGAGTGTGCGAATCGGATGCTGATACATCGTGTGCGCTCTGTCCTGGCGGGTAAGAGGCTGCCAAAGTTGATCAGGGTAAGACTTCCCCACAATATGTTTACGGCAACCTGTGGGCCTTAGGTGAGCTTGCGAAGGACAAGACACTGTTTGAGACATTAAACGGCAAACAACCTGATTGAGGTGTCTGAACCCCTTGGTTCCTAACGTCGTAAGTTACGACATAATAAAATTTCTATGTCGAAACTTACTACATAATTCGAATTAGAACAGGAAATAGCTTGACCCATACTTAAATCCAGTCTTAAGACAATACGATAAAATTGAGGATGTCATTTAGGAAGTTCAAGAAACGAGCCAGAGATTAGATGCAACAAATCAGTCGCCAGTGCTGACCTTCCCGCAACCAGCCATTGTTTCAGTGGGTCCGTGCCAGCCACCTCTTATTCCAGGAATTCCCGTTTGGCGCGCATCGGCTCAAGCACCCGAGGGAAGACCGCTGCTGTCACTACCTTTACACACGACACCGATTTCCGGGGCTTGTGGCGTCAACACAAGGCTCTCGGCTGGACTTCCATTCGTCCGACTGGAAAAGGAGTGGATACAGATGTATCCAAAATCCTCTTCGGTAAAAGCGCAGTCGCCGCCTGCGCGTTGGAGACGGGGTTGCTGGTGGACATCGACAACGAGGAGGGCAGAATCGTGGCGGCTGATGGCAGGATCGTCAATTGTGCATTGAGTGCGCGGAGGAAGTGGGACCGTTGAAAGAAGCGAGCAGAGAGGACGTGAGCACGAGGGTGAGCCTGTGGGTGTGCGAAAAGGGCGTTCCAGACTCGTCCGAGGGCTGTGCGCGAGCATCACAAATTGGCATTAGTGCTCATCTTTTGCAGAACACTCTAGCCGAATTGTTTTGGCCTTAACATGAGTCCGTAACGAGCGGTAGTGGCAAGAGCGTTCGGTCAACCGCCGAGCGATCTCCATCTCGAAGATTCGCAGCAAGATGCAGCTGCAAGCCTACATATGCTGTCGGAGGCATTCGGAGCTGACAGCGGGATTAAGCGAGACAAGGCCCCTCTCGCCTCTGCTGAAGGCGCTCAACGACCGAGGGTTACTATTAAGAAGGTCGTCAATTTTGTCCCGGAAGCCGAGAACATGGGTGCGTTTGAGAGCTTCAGCTCTGGCGATAGCGATGTGGCGTCTTGGATAGATATGACAAAGTCTAAGATGGCGTAGTTCGTGATGGATGTGACGACGATGGCGATGTGTTCTACGAAGGCGATGATGCTGAGATGGTGGCCTCGCTTCAAGTCGGCGCCGATCTCGACATACGCGCTTCCAAAGAGCGTGAAGACGCTGTGCGAGTCATTGAGTGGGCATCGGTATCCTCGGTCTATGGGGAGAATGTGACCGCGTACTCAATGCCGAAGAAGCGCATGCTGCGTAAGTTGTGCCACTCACCACTAGTCACCTTGTTCTACTTCATACCAGAATCGCTTTGGGTTATGATCAGCGTCGAAATGAACCGGCACGGCCTTCAACATGTCAACAGGCGCACGCAGTTGTTCCAAGCAAAGCAGACTGGTCGTCGGCTGAAGACGCTACAGCAGATTCACCGGCGTTTGAAGTCGAAACCAGGGTACGAAACCCGCAATATTCTTAATGTAACGGGGTTACACGATGTGGTGCACACATGGGTGCGGAGTACCCGGAGAGTTAACAGACTCTCAGTATATGATGCGTAGAATTAACGGTGGCCTCAGTACATAGGCTGAGGGCCACACATATGCATGTGATTAGGTTTAACTATGATAGATAGTCAAACCCAGAAAGCGGCTTGGCCGCAATAATGATAAATAAAACCACTTCGTGAAAAATCTTGATTGACTCGGGAGCTTCGGGCGATTATGCCCGCGGCTTCACCCTGGAAGGGAGGCAGAAGCACTGAGCGTGCCAACGCGATATAAAATCTCAGGCCGTCTGGCGACGGCGACACTTGTTACTGTGTCGAAGGTTGAGGCTGACCTTAGAGTGAAGTTCTTAGACTTCGATAGCGTTGAACGCTGTCTGGTCGTAGACCTGAATTCGAGGTACGACCTCATTCTTGCCATGATATTGCTGGAGCGCCATGAGCCATGGATCGACTGGAAGACGAACACCCTGGTGGAGCTTTGGTGAGTCATGAACCCACCTCTACGTGGAAGCAGAAGCGCTATTGGCGCGATTACGAGGCCGAGGCGGCCGTGGTTCTGGACATCGATATCTCGAAACTTGTGAGTAACGAGTTGCTGCGTGTCCTGGTAATACGAGCGCAGAGAGGCGCGTAAACCACTGAGTGGTACGGATCTGGTCGAGGTCCTAACGCTGCGGAGCCCGAGGGCTACGGTCGACTGCGAGTCGAGGCAACGTGGATACAGCTCAGAAGATGCAGGTGAAGTGACACCTAGTTCACTGAGTGGGAGTCAAGGACATGGCTCTGAGCCGAGTGTCCTGCGAGACACTGTTTCGCCATCGAGGGGTGTTGGTGCTGCTGCACCCGGTGGTGGTGGCGCAGATGTCACAACACCGCCCTCGTCCGGCCGGGCTCAGTCGCCGAGCGGGAGGAGAAGAAGACGCAGGGCGTCTGTGACGTCTTCAGCGTCTGCGACATCTTTGGCGTCGGACGTGGCGTCCCACGTATCGAGTGGTGAGGCGCTACGTGATCGCTGTGAGGAGCTGTACACACTCGTAAATGGAGTGACGGGGGCGACATGAGCCTTGACGATCTGCCCGCTGGTGGGATTCTGTGAGAACTGAACGTGATGTCTGTTACAGAGTTGGCGAGGCCTTGAAGGCGGACGAGTTAGCCGATGTGGTCTTGATAAGACCTGAGGAGGAGTTGAGCTCCTCGTCCGTCGTGGATGACGTGGTCCTGGAGGACATTAAGAAGTGGCTCAGCGCGAGGAGTGGATCTGAAAAACCTTTTGGATCCAGTCCAGTCTGTTGTTCATGAATACTAAGATGAGGTATGTAAGAACCCGCCGACGGGTTTGCCTCCGGACCGAGGCGTGCGTCACGAGATCGACCTGGTTCCAGTAACCAAATACTGCATGACACGAAAGTGGCCCTTGGCGAAAGAACAGAGTGACGTCATCGGCGCGTTCTTCCGTTGTATGCACGAGGCAGGGCTGGTGCATGAGAGCAAGTCTCCGCACTCAACATCCACTTTCTGTATCAGAAAGCCGAGCGTCAAGTGGCGTATTGTGCATCCTTTTGATAAGCTCAATGCGGCCACCGTTCCGGCGCAGACGCCGATGCCTCGCAATGATCTTCTACAGAACAGTATGGTAGGCTGTTCGTTGTACAGTGCACTCGACTTGGTCGATGGTTACTACCAAGTGCTCATGAGAGAGAGCGACATCCCGCTGCAGCGGTCAGTACTCCGAGCGGTATGCTCTGGGAGTGGCTGGTGATGCCCAGAGGCCGTCCAATGCGCCAGCAACGATTAATCGTCTCGTGACGCAGTTGTTTCCGACCACATCGGGCGTACGCAGAGACGTAATTTGACGATATTTTCATCCATAGTCCTGCCGAGTACGGGAAGTCAGATGTGGAGAGCTAAATTTACCATTGACGAGTGGTGCTCGAGTGCATGCGCACGAATAAGTTGTATGCCAACTTGGCCAAATGCGTCTTCGACGCGGAGAAGACCCCTTTCCTCGGTTGCTTCATTGGTATGTATGGCTTGCCCTGCCAAACTCAAGGCCAATCGTGGACTGGCAAGTTCCCCAAAACCAGAAGGACTTACGCAAGTGGCAAGGCTTAGCCAATTATTTGCACAAGTACAGCGCGACCTACGCAGTGATGGCTCGGCCATTATTCGGATTTCCTTAAGAAGGACGCACCTTGGTGCTGGAGCGTCGAGCACGAAGAGTCTTCCAGGAAGTGAAGGAAAGACATCTACAAGCACCGATACTCGCGCTTCCGGACCCGGATCATCCGTTCAGCGTCGTCAGCGACGCCTCCGATTTTGCGATCGGTTGTGCTTTACTACAAGCAGACGCAGATGAACGTGTGATCGCGTTTGAGTCTCGCCAGCTCAAAGCTGCAAAGAATAACTATCCAGTTCATGGCAAAGAGCTACTTGCAATTAAGTACGCTCTAGTCAAGTTCAGGGTACACCTGCTCGGCTCCAAGCCTTTCGTGATCTACACTGAACATGCGTCGTTACGCACTGCGACTCAGTTGCCTCACCTCTCTCAGAGAATGGCAAGATGGCTCTCCTTTTTTTGCCGAGTACAACTGCGAGGTGAAGTACAAGCCGGGACGGCTTAATGTGGTGGTTGATGCGCTGTTGCGCAACAACGGTGACGTCGTCGGTGCCTGACCTGATACGCGATGGGTACGCGCAGGACGATATGTGTGTAGCGCTGCTACATGCTCTTGGGAGCGAGGTGTTTAAGGACTCGGACAAGGAATTGGCAGGGTGCTTGCACGCGAGGCTATATTGGTATTCCATCGATAGAGGCCAGCTGTATTACAACACGGACCCGGAGGATACTCCTTGTGTGGTCGCTCCTGATAACTAGGACCTCAAGTATCGTGTCGTCTATGACGCCCGTCGGTTGGCACTTGGGTCGTGAGAAGACCTACGGGCTCAGTGAGCACGATGTACTAGTGGTCCAAAATGTACAAATGGGTTGGCACTTACGTACGCACGTGTGAGACGTGTCAACGGACGAAGTCCGCGCCGAATGCGGCGGCACCGTTGACGAGCTTGCCTGTCCCTAAGGTATGTTGGCAGTCCACCAGTATGGACTTCGTATTTGGTCTTCCGAAGAAAAAAGGCGGGCAACACGGGTATCGGGGTCTTCGTGGACCGGTTGAGCGAGATTGCCCACTTAGCGGTGGTGCCGGACACCATTGATGGTGAAGGTACAGCTTTGCTGTTCTTATACCGAGTCTTTCGTTAACATGGCTTACCAGCAGATCAACCTGAACGCGTGAATCGTGTTGTGGAGGGCATCCTCAGGAGCGTATGCGCTGAGTCGCCGAAACGCTGGGGTGAGATGCTCCCACGCGTCGAATTTGCATTGAATAATGCGGTGCATGTCCCGACAGGCTTCACTCCGTTCTATGTGAACGTTCTGGATAATCCTCCGACCCACTGACGCCGCCATATAGTGGCTCAGGGCTTGAAAGGGGGAAGAAAAGCCGAGCGGCTGGCTGATGTCGGCCCTGTTTCGGTTCGCAAGCAAATCGATGAATTCGTCTTGTTGAGACTGAGCGTCTTGCGAGAGGTGCGCGGTGCTATGGCGGAGAGCCAGGAACTTCAAAAGGAGTTTGCTGATGCTAAAAGCAAAGGTAACGTGGAACGGTTTAAGGGCGGAGGCCTAGTTTTAATAAACGCTAAAAACCTACCTACTCATGCACTGTCTGCGGTCTTCAAGACGAAATTGGGACCTCGGTTCGCGGGACCGTTCAAGGTCGGGGCCAAGAAGGGCCTTGCGTATTTGCTGAATCTTCCGAAGAAGATGCGTACGCACCCGGGCTTCTACGTCGTCTTAACCAAGCCATATCAGGATCCTGCTCAGGTGAGCGCAACGGCGTTGGTACCGACCCGGCAGGTGGCTGAGCCACGACCGAAAGTTGGGCAGTAGCGAAGGGTGGCGGGGCCACAGGACGAGGGGCAAGCTGAATAAGAAGCAGCAAGTCAAGCAGACCTTGCAGCTGAGCGACTTGGCGCTCTAGGCCCACGATTCGGTTTTGAACCGACTGAGGTTGCTCTAACTAGTCCACACAACGGTGTATCTCGTCGAGATCGTCTGCGAGACGATTCAGGGAGTCATTTGTATCCCAAAGATACTGGCTCAGGAAACCCACGCGCTGATCTAGCGCAAAACAGGTCACTCCGAGTTGCGACACAAGGAGGCTCGGCCTCCTCCAGCTCTGCTCGACGAGCACAGTGAGCTCCACTACCACGTGGAACGCCTTGTTGCGCGGCGGCTACGCCAGGGCCAAAATTTGTATTTGGTGGAGTGGCGGGGTATCCTCATTCGCAAATATCGTTGGAGTTTGAGGTCCCCCTTCGGCGAGATTGCCCAGACGTCGTGGACGCTTATAATCGGGCACATCCCATGCCGAAGCGCCACTCTGCGTGCGACAGCGTCGCTAGGCGCTAAGCGCACCCTAGCGTGGGAAGGAGACGGATTGACAGCCGAGCTCAGGCGCTGATCGGTGCCTGGAGCAGCCTGCTCGAAAGTACGAGAGGCGCTCGCGGGAGCAGGAGACCGGGTGGTCTCGTAGTTCTGGGGACAGCGTCCGAAAACGCGGCGTCACGCTTTCAACTTTGCGAATTCTAGACGCCGACGTCGCTCAAGACGAACATCAGTTTCGGAGAAACTAGCTCGAAGAGCATCATAGCTGGGGAGCCACCGAGAGTGCTCGACCCAGTTCGCGATTTGTGCCTCGTACGCAGCCATCGACACTCCTTGATAAAGGACCACAGGAACGGTGCGCATGGCAAGCACCGACTGCTGGTGAAGCCGCAGCCTTAGGCGCTCTCGATATTGCTGGGGAGTTGTGACTTGCGGAGCCAGGAAGCCTTCACGGAGCTGGTGTTGTTGCACTTGCTCGTCAGTAGTAGCGACCACAGGCCCACAGACGTACGTGCCCAAGAGCTGCTGTGCAGCACGACGAGCCATTTCGGCAGGATATCGTGGCTGGAAGCCGTAGTCGGGGCGCGTGGCATGCGTCAATGGCCGAGCCACATGTCGACATGACCATTGTGAGCGTGGCTCTTCAGACATCTGCCGGCCCAGGGCGCAGTATCAGCGGGAACCTTTTGGACAATTCATGAGTTGTACCCGGTGCCAAGAACTCTTACGCGACTAGCACTTCGTCGACAACGGCGGCGGCGATCGGACTCGTGACAAGCTGTGGAAGCTCCGGCCAGTCATTGACAAGATTCAGCAGATGTCCCTGTCTAGATGGACTCTTCCAGCCGTGTTCTCGTTCGTGAGAAGGGGTTCTTCCTGCCACGTCTATGCGTAACACGACTCGAATGTTCATGCCTGACAAACCTCATTGGTATTGTTTGAAAATGTTTATGACGCGCGATTCAAGGACGTCGTATGTCACAGGTATTTTTTGTTGACATAATAGAGCTTTTTTGCTCACGTAAGTTACGCTAAAAAGCAACCGCCCTCATGTTGACACGTCGTCCACTTACGTTTAAAGGTTTCGTAAAAATGCACGATATGAACCTGCTTAACTTGATACGTGTGTCAAATTTGAGTAACATGTTGTTATGGAGCCACACAGTGCGACGAATCCGCACTCATGGAGGACAGCTGGAACGATCGCGGTGAGCGGCGCGGAGGCTGGATTGGAGAAGCTGTACGACAGCTCAATCAAGCAGACCGGAGGCATGCAGAGGTTCAGAGTGCTCCAGTACAGCAGCAGCCCTACTACACAGCCAATTCACCTACGTTGATCGGAGATGTACTCGATGTTCATGTAAACAGAGATGATGGCGGTGGGCTTGGAGCAGCAGATCGAAAGGCGCTACCTACGCAAAGTGGCTTACATGAGTTCAACGACCAACATGGACATAACGATCGACACCATTGCGAAGTGGCTTCATTTCTCGGCCACAAATGTACCTGCGTCAATGATGCGTCAATGAGGTTCATTGCGACGATGCCAGTATGAAGCCCTTCGGTGGCAGCCACGATTGTTTCGCTCACCATGACGACGATGCTTCCGTTGACGCTCATCGCCACCTTGGTGTAGACAGCTTCGTTGCGCTGCTATTAAATGACCCCCTCCCCCCCATCTGACATGCGCATCTTGGAGGATAATGAGGGCGAAGTCGATCACAATGACGGTAGTGGTGCAGATGGCAACAGGGGCTCAAGTGGAGCTGGATCTTTGGCAAGTGAATGGACTTTGCACACGGAGAAAGAAGAATGCATCGTAGCAACAGCAGAAAAAAATATACTTCGCCAAACTCCAAGAAACAGCATCGTCATGTGGGTCCTATATCGTCGTCTTCTACGGTACCGACGTATGCGGCTGCTTTCGCGAGCAATAGCTTGTGCTCTTGCGCTACAAATGCGAGAAGAAGACAAACAAAAGCTTCGGTTTGAGATTCCTGACATGCGTTTTAACATTAACGCTCTGTCCGAAATGGACTGCGTTAATCGTTTTCGGTTCCGCAAAACCCAGCTCGGTTACCTGCTGATGGCACTGCAAATACCGCCATTGCTCTCATCACAAGAGGGATACCGAGTTTCCGGTATTGAAGCGCTTTGCATGACGATTGGGTTATCCAAAACGATGGCGAAACAAGTGGAGAAGTTTGGGCGATCTGCAAGCAATTTGAGCTCTATCTTCTACTACGTATGCGAACATGTTGCGACGCGGTGTGCTCCATTACTCAAAGGCGATTGGAGTCGAGTTAGAACTCGTCTAGAAGATTTTGCATCCGCTATACAAGCAAAAGGATCGGCACGTACAAATTGGTGGGGCTTTATTGACGGTACAGTCCGAAACATTTGTCGCCCCGGAGATAGTGTTGAGCAGAGAGCAATGTACAACGGCCACAAACGCTATCACGCAGTCAAATACCAATCTGTGGTAGCACGTGATGGAATAATCGTTCATTTATTCGAGCCAGCCGAGGGTCGTGCGCATGATTTAACGCTGCTGGAGGAATCAGCACTACAAAACACAATCAGTAGCGATCAGCGATTCCGTCGATATCTACTTTATGGAGATTCTGCATACGGTCAGACGGAAGGAATTGCATGCCCCGTTCGACAATCAAGCGGAACTGGCTGTGAACAAATCCTTGAGTAAAGTATGAATTAATGTAGAATGGGGATTTGGAGTGATTATTGGAGAGTGGGCAATGGTCGACTTCAAGCGCAAAATGACCATTGGAAATGTCCCTGCTGGGATGCTTTATGAGGTCGCAGCATTTTTTTTCAACTGCGTAGCCGTTGCAAGACATCAACATGTCATCAGCAGCTACTTCGATGTGCTTCCACCTACATTTGAATAGTATTTTGCTGGTCGTGAGTGACGAAGTAAAGAGAAGAATCGGTAAAGAGAAGATTCCGCTTGATAAGAGAAAATTAGTAAAGTAAATAAAAATAATAAAAAAACTAGCCGTGCCCGCTCAAAAAATTGATGCACCAAAATATCGCTGCAAACGTACTGTGTGATGCCCACTTCTCATCCAACTTACTGATTGTTGATGTTGCCGATGGCGCCGCGAGCAAGAAACTCCAGAAGCATTTGGGTGCTGGTTGCCAAACCTTCAACAGCCTTCGTAATCGCGACATCATGAGCAGCTTAGGCTTCTCTATCTCTCTCCACCATTGCCTCCTCTCTCGCCCAGATCTCAATCACTCGCAGGCGCTTTCTTCCGACTTTGCTGTTGTCCTCGTCCCCGTCCTCTCCTTCAGCATCATCGTCTTCGTCAGTCTCCTCTTGTTTTCCCTCTTCTTCACTACTGTAAGCGCCGCGAAGCATCTTCCGCAGCCCCCTGCGTTCGTCAAGTACACGTTGCTGAGAACGTTCGAACCCTCCTTCATCTTCAGCAGCGTCGTGTGGTCGTCCTCTGCATCCATCGTGACAGGTCCATCAGGTCGGCAGTTGCGGTGCTTCAGTTATCAATAAAAAAGTTAAACCATTAACTGCAATACAAATGCAACAACAAAATATCATTAATTGCAATACAACTGCAACAATGGTCTAGGTACCTCATTTCTGCTTTCCGCATTGCTTTATGTCCTGCAGACGACAGCCGCTTCAATTTGCGGTGCTTCTTGTCCTTTTCGGCCTTTTGGCGCTCTTCAAAACGAATCTTTAAGTGAAGCTTCGACGAGGTCATTTTAGCCCGTGTGCTTCTCTACAATCCCACTGACCTATCGGCTCGTCGTCGTAGCTCGCTTGTGCTCCCTGAGTAGCGCGGCAACCTTGTCTCGGCACGCTCGGAGCGAGAACGCGGCATCGATGGCGTCGTTCAGCTCGTCCGCAACAGCTTGCCACTCATCGTCTCCCTGGCCGTGAGGAGCGGCGTCAGTCTGGCGATGTGTAGCGATACGGATGCGCTTCAGGAGGTTGCGCCCATGAAACCGTGACCATTTTGCCGGGTCGATAACGAGAAATGGCACATCATCGAGCTGGTCGCGGATGAACTCGTTCGGCGTCAGAGGGTTAGACATGCTTCCGAAAAGGAAATTTTCCTTTGGTAGGATTTTCTTTGCTGTCGTCTCTTGAGGATTGATAATCGTACTTAAGTGATATCACGATAGCAAAAAAGCTTAAGTAAATTTTACAATTACAATTTACCGGTCGGGTTATTTCGTTCTATTTTGTTAAGTAAATTACGCAAAAAAAGCTCTAATGTTGACGTCATAACAACGACTTCTTGGATGATTACTAACATTGCATGTCGTAACTGTCTAGATTTGAAATGTACACGGGCAAGCGAGATGCCGGTGATGGCAAAGAAACGTCAGTCGACAACAAGACCGGTGCGGCGGCTGTCATTCGAAACCTGAATTTGTTGGCACCACTGGAAGGCACCCGTGGCACGCTGTTGTCTTGGACCGCTTCTACTCCTCGATTCTACTTGCTATTGAGCTTCTGGCTATGGAAGTGTACGTGGTAGTACGATCATGGCTAACAGGTTTGGTTTCAACAAGAAAATCATCGATAAACGCCGGTTTTATCCAGCCAGAATCCCGCTGCTCCTTTACTTTCTTGCTTTCAGACGCGATCCCTTCAATGATCGCTTTTTACTGATGCGCCCTCAAGCCGGTGGACAAGTAGTACACCGGCTCGACGATGGCACACTCAACCATTGGTAGGAAGTTGAAACAAATCAGGTCAACTATAGTGCCGTGTCCGGCGATAGTAAACCACTGACAGAGGTGGATGGGCGGAGTTGATCAACTCTGCATCAGATGCACTCTCTACAAACGCCAACAAAATTCAAGAAGTAATTTAAGAGCTTGAGTTTAGGCTTCGTCGTCCTGGCACTGGTCAGCTCTTTCATTTCGCAAAAGGATATGGCCAAAATGACGGATACGAAGCCGATAACGCGATGATTTGAATTCTGCAAAACCAGCTTTTTTGCAGCTAAAAGCGAAAGACTTAACCGGTATCTCCGCGACGCCATCGCCCACAAGCCAGAGGCGCATACGCGCCCCTGTTCGTGTCACACACGAACTGGAACAGGCCGAAAACTGAGTGACTGTGAGTGTTGTCCAGAAACGCCGCCAAAGGTCCTGTAAAATCTGCGTGCTCTTGTGGACGGACAGAAAGAAAAATTCGTACGCGACGACCTTCTTCTGTCAGCGATGCTCCGTCGATAATGCAAAAGCACTGGCCTTGCAACAAGATTCGTTGTTTGTACACAGGCGTAGCGAAGATGTGTTTTAAAATCTGGCACGAGCATTGGGTAAGCGAGGGGCGTTGCGGTGGCCAGGTCAAGAAGATGGCGAGCGGACGAAGACGCGCCGTGAACTGCAGCTTTGAGAGTCTGGTGGAGACGGCAACGACGAGAATGAGACTGAGCACGACTGAATACTGACTGCGTTGCAGTTGATGAGTGGTACTTTTTATCAAGTCGTAGTGCATTTTTTCTTGAATTGATGCACATTTTGTCCAACCGTACACCATCTAACTGGATTCAAGGCAACTTTTTGCAGCATTTTACCCCGGCTTCCAAGTTGCATGGTATGAAGTTACGACATAAAGTGTAATTTGGTGACTGGAAATGTGTCTAATTTGCGTAATTGCTTGAAAAATCTGCCGAATATATATACACCTATCCACAAGTGAAAGGCTGCTTCTTACAAATAACAATGACACGGCTACGGCGTATGCTACGACATTTATTAGCGTGTTTTTGATACACGTTTCCGGGAACCAATGGGTTAAGGACGGCGTTAGGGCGTAACCGTGTATATGTGTAATCTGGAGGGCTACAGCCATACTGAAGACGATAAGAGCTTAAGCTTGACAGTCGGTGGAGTCCAAACATGTCAACTGAGGATCATGTCCTGTCCCGACAAGTTTCTGTGGCGCATTGTTATGTGGAGCGCGATCTCAGCCAATAATCTGACGCGTGAACCTTCTCCACCCAACGCTGAGTGCAACATCGCGGTGGTGCAGATTCGATCTTGTATTAGATCTTATTTTGAAGATGAAAACGTGTCAAAGCGCGATATTGCTGAATGTCTCCTGGAAGAGGCTGATAATGAAATTGCAGATATTTCGCTTTAAGTGGAGCAGCAACATACGCTGGTATAGATTAATGGTAGTTTTCCGCTGGCGATCCACCCGTAGTGCCGGGTGTGGTGCGCATGAGCTTGGTGGACGCCTGGAATAAGCCAGGTGAGCGAGCGGCTGTGGCGCGCATCGTGGAAGCATAACGGGGTAATTAAGAATTGGTTATGACCATTGGGCAAGAACTCAATTAGAAAGCGTTACAGTCAGGCCATGCGCAGGCCCAAAAGAGCGTGGCCAAATGCAATCGCAGCGAATTCAAAGTCCCACTGAGCGTCGCTTCGTCTACAGAATATGTCTGAACCTATGTGGCAAGTTTTATTATATGACCTCTGACTTAGCTGCAACACCACCATCCTATTTCTTAGGACACGATAACGAAGAAGCGCTTCTGTGTGCACGCGGTGTTTTGCGCCAATATCGCTGGACGAGTATTCGAATGTTGCACTGGAACATCCCCAATGCCCCAGCGATCGTTGCTGCTTACAATGTCTTCATGAATAGTGATGGTGTGGTGGGTGCTGGAGCTGCGGATTCTGTTGAATACTGTAGATAGCGTTGAGGCTGGTGGGAGCTTTGTTAGTGGTCCCCGGCGTGGTAGCGCACACGAAGGTCCGCAGTCGTGAGTTTGTTTCTTAGTCCATACTCAAGGTGTAATACACTCTTGAACACCCTTGGCATTCCTCCGAGAATTAACGATAACAACTTGATGCCGGAAGTAACGTAGAGGGTGTTTGTCATTCCAACGACGCAGGGCGTATGGATGGCGCTGGAGATGAGGATGCGTCGCCCGTAGTCGGGGCCTTCCTCGAATGTAAGATGGAGATAGATTCGACGCCAGAGCATCCGATGCTGAATGCCCCCCCCCCCCCCCTCACTGATGTATGGGACTGGGAAGTTGAAGATGATGATGACGAGCACAGAGAACCTAAGCCTCTGGATAACATGGACGGTTGGAAGGCAAAAAGCAATTTCACATACTACAAAGAAATAAAATACCGCAAGGGCTTCAGCGATCACAGCGAGTTTGGCCTTTTTGTTTTGCGCTGCACCAGCAAGGTCGGGGAAATGTTGTGAAACTGGACAATAAGTAATTCATAAAATGGAGGCAGTCAGATGCAAACAAACAATAAAACGAGTGGGGGCGTATATCGGATTGGAGCTAGGTATGGGCTTACGAAGCCAAATTGAAATTGCTGATTACTGGAGTGAAAAGTCGTTTCTAAGCCAAGTCGATTTGCCAAGTACGGGTCGGAACCACCTTTCCGACATCCGCGGAAATGTTCAAAGTTGTCCTGCATTCTCTACCAAGCCGGGCCGAAAAGACCGATACCTACTTTGGCATTCTCGGTTGTACTGGAGAATCGGCAAAGTTTTCCTCTATTGCTGCTCCACTTGGTACATCGGCTCTGGTTGGAACTTCGGTTCGTACCATAGCTAAGCCGAAAGCAAAGCCTTTCATGCCGCCCAAGCCTGACAAATATGCAATTCGATCTTTTATGCTGTTGCAAGTGGATCTCCTCTCTGTTTTCACGCGCTATGGGACAAAGTTCTGGAATGATGTCTTCACTCCCGCCTGTCCAGCGTTACATGCAAACGTTTCCTGAACTACGTACTGCTACAACATCACGCCAACCTGGTGTTGTATTGGATCAAACAAAACCGTCCTCCGTCTGGGCAAGTATGGTCGGGCACTAGACCCGCAGTCTACGTGCTCCATCTGGAAGGCGTTTACTCGTTGAGACAATTTCGATATTAGCCATCTACTGGCTAGCTCTATTCGAGCACAGACTAATGACGAAATTCGCATGCTCGCAAGATACGCATGAACTTGGTGGACGTCTGGAATAAGCCAGGTGTGCGAGCGGCTGTGGCGCGCATCGTGGAAGCATAACGGGGTAATTAAGAATTGGTTATGACCATTGGGCAAGGACTCAATTAGAAAGCGTTACAGTCAGGCCATGCGCAGGCCCAAAAGAGCGTGGCCAAATGCAATCGCAGCGAATTCAAAGTCCCACTGAGCGTCGCTTCGTCTACAGAATATGTCTGAACCTATGTGGCAAGTTTTATTATATGACCTCTTACTTAACCACATTAAAATGAGGTTAAATTGAAATGTCGATTCTTAAGTGGGCCATAGTGGTACATTCTGCTGCTTCGCGAGAGACGCTTGTAAAAGTGCATTTTTCCGGATTAAGACTACACTATCTTTTCAAGTAACACCTATATGGCCCAGTCTTGTCGCTCAAGGGCTTGTGTTTCCTGTTCATGTGAGAGTAATAAGCACTAGTGCCAAGGCACGTACCGATAAATACAGCACTGGGGGTGGAGCTGCGTCGTGATTTTGGAAGACGCCCAGCCAGGGTGAGCATTCTTCCACTGTGGCTTGTGCGGCTGGTGCGATGGTCCAAGCCGGTTTCGGCGAAGCCTTTGCTCAGTTCGCCCCTCGCGCGTCGCCGACGGCTGAGTGCTCGCGCATAGGCTATGCGACATAGCATTGCTATGCCGCCATGTCTTTGAGGGTCGTCGTTTCTCCCGGTGCGTGCTGTGGTCGCTGTGTTTCCAGCTTTGCTTTTTCTCTGCCATACATAAAAGCCCGCGAAAAAGTAAATACTTTAATTACTTATCGGTATAATCGCACTACATTTGACAGTTTTTTTTGCGGATAGCTGGTCGCAAAAATCGTGTTCAGCAGAATTAGCTGATGGATGATTCAGCTAAACGGTTTAGATTTTGATGAGGATTCCATTCAGACGGATTGAAAAGACTGATTTACTGAACACACCCCTTTAGCATCGAGCATCATGTTTCGCAACGAGTAAGAATAAGTGTGGTTTTAGTCTAAGAATTAGATTAATTAAAAATCGGTTTTAGCTTTTTTTAAAAGTCTGTTATAGCACTCTAAAATAGAGTCTGACAATAATATTTACCTGGTAGTCCTACTTTGTGTTCGCTACACCACAACCTAAATCGATTTCTCATTATTTTTGGGCAACCTTGGGTCCCACAAGTTGGGACTGTATAGGATGTCGTTAGCGTTCCTGTCCAAGAAAAGCTGGCATACGGCCAATCTGCGCGTGCGTATCTGTTGTTGCTTATTGCCTGCACATCTCGTTTATCTCTTAGAGTTTTCTGCGCTCAGAGCCCCCTAAAAGTGCATGTTAATTGATGTTTTGTTCCTTTGCAGAATGTGGAGAAGGTCTGGATTGCCGAGCAGAAGCACGCGGCCGAAGAGAAAAAGGTCGCGGAGTTACGCAAGAATATCGAGGAAGAACGACAGCTCCAGGAACTGAGGCAGCTACAGGCGGCGCGGGGCGACAAGTCGGCGGCCGTGGAGCGCCTTGACTGGATGTATGAAGGGCCGTCAGCTGCTCGAGAGAAGACGGCGGAGGAATATCTGCTGGGCAAAGAGTACAAGGGTGAGGATGAGAAAGCGGCCAAAGGGGGCGTAGATCTGAGCACCACTACCAAATACGGCTCCCTAGCTCTCACCAAGAGCGCGCTGCCAGCCAACGACGCCTTCCAACGGCTGAACGAGGACCCGATGATGCTCATCCGCAAGAGGCAACAAGCAGCTCGCGAACAGGTGCTTAAGAATCCAGTCAAGATGAAGAGAATCAAGGACGAAGTGGATCGCTTGAAGGAAGACAAAAAGGCTCGCAAGAAGGCTAAGAAAGCTGCGAAGAAGGAGAAGCATGCCCGCAAAGAGGAGAAGCGACGTCTGAAAAGGAAACACGATTATGACGGTGTGAGTGACGCTAGTGACAATGAAAACGAAGAGGAGACGGAGCGTCGACACAAAGGCTATCCTTCCCAGCATTACCGTGGACATCGTGACGATAGTGAGAGAGGGAGATCGCGTTCAAGATCAGCGAGTAGATCTAGATCACCTCTCTCTGCACGTCATCGGAGTCACCGAGACCGTAGTCGTCCACGTCACAGCAATCGGGGATCACCACGCCGTGAGAGCAGCCCCAAGAAGCGATCGAATCGGGATCATTACACTGATGAGCAACGTGGGAGGAGTTCGTCTAAAGATCGACATCAACCAAGCGCAACCCGGGACCGTCGCTACCGTAGTCGAAGCCGCAGTACGTATCGGCACGAGCAACGAGACCGTAGTCGAAGTCGAAGCCCCCGAGGACGCGATGACTTCGGTCGCGATAGACCACCAGCCGAGCCTCGTCGGTCAGTGAATGGCCGCAGTAAGACGCCTCCGCGACGTAAACAAAGGCGGGATCCACACCGTTATCATGACGAGAGAAGTCGCTCACGCAGCCCAGTAGATCGTCGACAAAGACGTCGCTCTAGGAGCCCAATCGATCGTCGGAACAGACATCGATCCCGTAGTTCAGGTCGAAAGCGCGATCACAGCCCTTCCAGGCGAGAAAACACACGTCGTGAGCGGAACTCGTCTCGTGAGCGAGCGAGGGACCCCGTTGAACCGCGTGACGATGGTAGACGACACAAGGAACCAGAATCAAGACGTAAACCTCTCGATGCCGACGGCAAGTACGGTCTCATCAATAACGCTGGTGCTGTGGAGTCCAAGGATGTCGATAAGTCGTCATTGGGGCCGAATGCCAAGTACTTAGCGAAGGCTCGTGAAGCTAAGCGCCTTGAAGAAGAAGAGCGTCAGCGTAAGCTTGGGAAATCCTCTCGTCGGGAACATCATGAGCTAACAGACGAGGAAAAAATGCGCATGGCTCAGCAGATGGTGGAGTTCGCCAAGCAACGTGATGAATACATTGCAAAGCGTGCGACGCTGAAGAAGGATGAACTGAACAAGCGCGAGCAAGAGGCTTCAAGCAGCAACCCGGAGTTCCTCAGGTATGTCATCGATATTTTTTTAAATCCTTGAATTGTATTTTGATTATCTTGATTTATTGCAGGAAACTACACTCAGAAGCATACCTCGATGGTGATAGCAACATGAGTGATCGCCTTCGCAGAAACGCTCATTATATCCAGAGAAAAGCTGATGCGTCCAACTTTCTTTCGAAATAACGCGGCAAGGTTCCTTCTTCAACATTCATAGGATTTGAAACCGAAGAAAATCAACACAAATGCATAAAAACAATGAAGTGTTATTCCTTTCTTTTTGTTACGACATGGAGAGGAATAACGAAATGAACATTCGGGACGTGCAGCGGGGTCAACATGATGGAGGTGGCGTCGCGTCAGTTTTCGTTCATAATGCAAGCAGAATGCACCACAATTCGGTCTACGGAAGTGTGAGGGGCGGGAAAGCACTACTCAATGTCGCTCATATCACTGACATCGCTGTCTTCTTCCTGGTTACCCATCTCAATGGGCTGCGAGGCGTAACTCCGCACATACTCTGCATGGTTAGACAACAATAATTCAGTTCGCACTCACAATACAATACTACTGTAGTACGCTACATCGGGTACCTTTGACTTTTCTATTGTACGACTCGGCGTCCTTCATGAGCAGCGAGGCGGCCTCCCCGTTCAACGGGTCGCTTGGATTCGGGTATCGGAGAAGTTGGGGGATGAACATGTCGAAAATGTTGACCAGCTCTGAAGCAAAATCAGGGTCAGGCACTTCAAAGTAGCTAAGTCTTTATCAGTTCTCACCAAACATTGGGCTCCACGTTTGGTTGATCACATCCAGGCACACAGATCCCGATCTGGTAGTCGACAGATTACAACAACTGTCAGCCCTTGGAGTTTTATTAGAAATGATTTTCATGATCGTACGTTTCGTCCACATTGGGGTGGTAAATGCGGTTCACGAAGCCTATGGACGGCGACTTGAACGGGTAGTCCTTTGGCAGCGTCACGTGGATCTTCCAGGAGCCTCCTTCGTACGGGGCTTCTCACACACAAAGAGACAGAAGCACCGTCAGAAAGGAGGGACCTCCTACGCTTTCCACAAAACACGCACTGTCTTTCGGGCCGTGAAACTTGACGTTAAGGTCGCTGGTCTTAGTTTCGTCCGTAAGATGCACCTCGTAGTCGCTCATCATGCTGCACAACACAGAAAAAATTGTAGCACAATTAATGAGACCTTTATCGTATGCTCTTCTCGACGCAGCAGACACGCACAGCTTCATGACGTCCGTCTCGCGGCGCTTGTTAGCTTTATTCATGATAGAGGGGCTAGTGTTGGCGAGTTTTGGTGCTTTACTTCCTTCTCTCGGCTACTGGGGCTTTTCCACGATGCACGTTATTCCTGCCAGCCGGTGTTGAAGAGAAAGCAACACCCCCACACTTGAGGTAGGATCTACCCGATTTAGCTTGGGTTTTGTAAGGGATGGTGCACCCCCAACTTGTTCTCAGATTTTGTGAGACTCTTCAACTGAATATTCGTGTGCCTTACATAATGAAAGCCATTATCGGTCACGTATTTGCCATTTATTAATATTCGCATCACGTGCGTAATACACGTGCTGCAAAGAAATATCAACCCGACAAGTGACGATACCCTTCATAAACTTGGCATACGTAGCAAGATAATGATGAGTGAAGTTACACAGTGACAAAAAGCTGAAGTGCCCTTGGCCAATGTCAAACTGTCACCATTGCAATAGTCTGTGATCTCAGAGTAGCTCATGTCTCTTTGGCTTCTAACCGCGCTTGCTTGGCTGCAATGGCTGACTTTGTCAGACCTTTCGGTCGACCCCTAGGTCGCTTTACAGACGGAGTGTCCGTGCTCGCGGACTTTTTGTTGCGGGATCCCTTCGGTCCTCCTATTGGTTTCTTGCCTGTTCTCGATGTTGCTAGCTTTGATTCTACTGTCGCACCCACGCCCTTCAATCCTGATACAGCGTCTACAGCACTACTGCTTGCTTGTTCGGCGTGGATCTTCACACGGCGTCGTGGCGTGGGGGCTCGAACGTGGCGCAGCTGCATACAGGTGAACGGGCAGCGTTCAAGCCGGAAGCCGGTGCCGTCGAAGATCAGCAGGCAGTCCGTTTCCTTGTTCTCTATCATTTTGCCTTTAAAGCTCACACCACCCGTGGACGAACCCATGAGTACTTGCACTCTGCTAGACCCGTCCACACTCACGAGGCCGGGGGTGCTTTTGTCCACAGAAGCCGGTTGAAATTCGTAGCAGAAAGACGCGTAAACGTCGCCCTGTCCTTCCTTGTCGTCATCCGTTTCTGTCAGGGACCGTCCTAGCACCACGGGATACTCGCATTCGTCAAGCGGAATTGGCGGCGGCGACGCTTGATCCGCCATCGTTGTTGAACAATTGACTGGTCTGTCATTTCAGCCAATCCGAGACTACTTGAAGGGTACACTGTACCAAAAGCACGCCAGTCTTGGTTAGGGCAACAAACAGTAAAGTTCAACGAGCGACTTTGCGATCCCTGTGTCGATTGGTATCCTTGCCGAGTCCGTTAGCATTACTATCTTCTTTAACCAGAGCTGCTCCATCATTCAGTCTCTAAAACGACATACCACCGCACTTTTGATGTTATCGCAAGTGACGGGTTCCGGCGCCAAACCGAAATCTGGTTCGTCTTTCGCGTCGTCGGATTGGCATTGCTTGCAACTGGATCCAAGATGGTTCCATCAACTTGAACCGCTTGCCATTGTTGCATCGGCAGCTTGACCAAATAGCAAGCGGTAACGGGTGCAACCAGGCCGGTCCAACCAATTCTTCCAACGGGTTTCCAGCAAGCAACCCTCGCCCGATCGTCCTCCTTGATCTCATCGCCCAACCCACCCCCGACACCTGCACGCATTGTGCGATCCGCTTTTGGGGTGCCAGGTCCCACGCCTCCATTGTGTCCGGAAGTTATCATTAGCGCGAGAGCTGTCTGTCAATCAGTTCTCTCTGCCGGTTCTTATACTGGTTTCGATCCGATCCACTCCAGTCGGTCAATTTCCTGTTACTCATCACTTCACTCGTCAACTCTGAAACGTACCATAGAAGGCAGGAGACCCGGTCCAGCGTCCAGATTCCATCACTGCACAAGTGCCTCGTAGCACAGCGCACTGACTGACCAGACCAGTCAATTCTCGGACAGATCAGGCGTCGTCACTCGATTGCAGTCACCATGGGATTAGGCACCGTCACGCTATTGGAGATCAACCAAGTGCCGAGTGGGAAGCGGATCGCCTATTGCATTCCGTCCGGCGAGTTCATCTTTGTGGCGGATACATGCGCTCCCCAATTTGGCTCCGACAACGCTGCGGACCTCTACGGTGGAAACCTATTCCAGTTCCTGATGCTTCGAGATGCAGAAAGACTCGAGGATTTTCTGCGAGCCCAGCAACAGTATGGTATTAGCAGCAATGGACTGGCATTCAATCCATCGCAGCAGATGCGCATGGTTGTGAGGCTGTTGAAAAGCCCGAACACGCAGCTGTGGATCCAGCTTTCGACGATCCCGCTGACGCTACGAATGATGCGCTGTATCGACACCATCCGAAGTCTCAGTAGCCCACTGAGTCAATTCGCCGACTCGTCCAGTTTTGTGCTCTCTGATGACGAGTTCAGCTCAGTGCTGAGAAACTCACCAAAGAGGAGCGGGTCGTTGCAGGCAACAAACGGTGCATCCGTCGCGCCTTGGCCGACAGAAGAGGAGGACGACTTGACGTTCTTGGAGTTTGAATATAGCTGTTTGTCACCGACGAGTTTCACTTCCATCGTGCCGTTGGAACTGAAGCACCGCCACCCGAGTCTTGTGATGACTCACAGCTGCCTGGGAGACGTTGGAACCGACGAGGTTGATGATGAACTGAGGGCCTCACTGTCGAATTTGGCATTTGAAGCAGATTGGGCCAATGAGATTCTCCAAAACGACGCTGCAGAACCGATCGCCTCTACTTCATCGGATACGGATTCCATGACAGAATAAGCCAGGTTTCTGGGCTGCACTCGTCACTTGAGTCTCATTTAAAGTTTTACAGTGGAAACAGTTTGTCCACATCAAACAAATCATCCATTATTTCCTAATCTACTACAATTTCGTAATCTACTACAAGTAAACGTTTCCTTATTTTCCCGACTAATGGCTATGATTATTACTGAGTCCTTCACGCATACTTGAACGGAAGTAAAAAAGATCTCCCAACACCCTGCCCTGCGCCGGAGACTGATACTTTGTCCACGCCTCGCCACAGTATGATAAATGAAAAATAACGTCACCACACCATGATGGTGTTAGTGAGCTTTAAAAAGTATATTACCTGTCAATGCCTTCCTCAGGTTGCCTGGTTCAGTCAGACCCAGCCACAATTTCACACAGTTTTCGTTCTCTTGTTGGACAGCCACAATGCACCGTGCATTGGGTAGCAGCTCATAATGTAGCGATTTTACTGAAGCTCTCATGTGTAGTAAACAGATTAATGTTTTTAGATTACGTTACTTTGTTCTTAAGAAATTAGTAATAATGCAATAAAAACATTAATTAAGTAATTTATAATTTACTAAGGAAAAAATGTTGCTAAAAAGTAGAAAAAAATCCCATTTCAAATTTTGATATCGAAATAGCCATGGTCGATGTACCCACGAATGACATCCGCTTCCAGATGGAGCTGGAGTTCATCCAGTGTTTGGCCAGCCCGGCCTACCTAAACTGTACGTCTTCCTTCTCCCTTCTTCACTATGGTCCGGTCTAACTCTCCTCTCCAGTCCTGGCCATCAACCGGTACTTCGAGAACCCCGCCTTCATGAACTATCTGCAGTACCTGAAGTACTGGAAACAACCGCAGTACGCCAAGTACATTGTGTACCCGCACTGTCTGGCCTTCCTGGACATGCTGGACGATGAGCGCTTCCGCCAGATGATCGCACGCGAGGACTTCATGACGCTGGTGCACGGTCAGCAGTTTTACCACTGGCAGACCTTCCTCAACAACCGCTCAGAAGGGAAGCCCGAGGAGGCAATCGAGACTCCAACAGAAACGAGCTAGACTGGACGCAATGCTATCAGAATCAGACAATATATACATTTCATGGACACAGCAGGAGAGGCACAGAATGTGTATTGATCGACTTCTATGAGCAGTTAACAGATTGGCTCTAGCTAGAGGCGGACAGAGAGGAAAGGGGGGCGAGTGAACGTAGCATGCCGCCCTTTGCTCGTCGTCAAAAGCAGTTCATTCGGCCTAGAACAGACCGATCACCTTGCCTGTCTCGGTGTCCAGGTCAACGTCGTAGAAGCCTGGGCGGGTAGGGAGGCCGGGCACTGTCATCATGTCACCACAGAGCAGGTAGACGAAGCCAGCCCCTACAGACGCACGGATGTCGCGCACAGTGACCGAGAAACCCGTGGGCACACCCTTCGCTGTCGGGTCTGTGCTCAAACTCAGGTGAGTCTTAGCACAGCACACAGGCAACTTGCCGTATCCTCGCTGCGAGTAGACCGTCAGTTTCTTCTTGGCTTCTTCGCTAAACTGGACACTGTCAGCACCGTAAATCTCCTCTGTTCACAACATCATCAAGTTAGCTACATGCTGCAGCCAGTACCAGTCATAGAAACCGTCTACGTACTGCAGATGACTTCGAACTTCTCGGCAATGCTGAACTCCAGCGGGTATAGGAACTTGAACGGACTGCCCTGTGCACGCATCATCTCGCAGGAGGTGACAACAGCTTGACCCAAGTTCTTAGCTCCCTTGCCACCTTCAGACCAGTGTGTGCTCTCCACAGCAGCAGTGGCACCAGCTTCCAGGGCCTTCTGCTTCACAAGCTCCACCTCACGAGGCGAGTCCGTGGCGAACACGTTCACAGCTACAACGACAGCCACACCGAACTTCAGTGCGTTGCAGATATGATGCTGCATGTTCGCACAACCACGCTCCAACATGTCGAGGTTTTCCTCGACATACACTGGGTCAAGCTACAACAAAAGCGAACAAAAAAGCGTAAAACAAAATGTAGAAATATCGTCAAAACACGCAGAGACTTACCGGCTTGCCTGCAACCACATTGGGGCCACCACCGTGCATCTTGAGCGCACGGATAGTGGAGACGAGCACCACACACTGCGGTGTCAGTCCACTGGCACGGCACTTGATGTTGAAAAACTTTTCCATGCCAATATCGGCACCGAAGCCGCACTCGGTGACCACGAAACCATCCTCACCCGCCAGCTTCAGTGCGATCTGGTCCGCGATAATAGACGAGTTACCGTGAGCGATGTTAGCGAACGGCCCAGCGTGCACGAAGACGGGAGTTCCTTCCACCGTCTGCATGAGAGTGGGTAGAATGGCGTCCTTCATAAGCACAGCCAGAGCGCCACCAACACCCAGATCATCGGCGGTCACGGGTTCCCCACTGCGGCTCATACCGATGACAATACGTCCCAGACGCTCGCGCATGTCCGCCAGACTCGTCGTAAGCGCCAAAATGGCCATGATCTCGCTGGCGACGGTGATGTCAAAGCCAGTTGTGCGGGTCTGGCCCTTCTCGGCAGGTCCAGCACCCACCACCACCTGACGCAGGAATCGATCACATGTATCCAACACACGCTGCCACGTGATCGTGTCTGGATCGATGTCAAGACGCGCGAACTTGTGGATTTCCTCGTCCGTCAGGTCGTCGGGCGACACCTTGGTGATACCCAATTTCTGTAGACGCTTAAGCATGACCGGCGAGAACTTGCGAGAGCCGTCCTTGGCAGCTGGACACAGACGACGGAATAGCGCCTTGTCACTCTGCGCGTTCTCGTGGAACATTCGAGTGTCAATGGCAGCAGCCAACTACACAAGGCAACACATTAGTCAATATGCTGTCACGATGCAGTCAATAATTCACTACTCACCAGGTTGTTGGCAGCAGTGATAGCGTGGATATCTCCCGTCAGGTGACTGCAACCAGACTGAGATCAGTATTGCAGCTCCACTGCAATAATAGAAACAGTACGTACAGGTTGAACTCGTCCATGGGAATGACCTGCGCGTAGCCTCCACCTGCAGCGCCACCCTTCACTCCGAACGTCGGACCCTGTGAGGGCTGGCGGATGCAAGCGAATGCCTTCTTGTCGAGGTTAGCTCCCAGAGCCTGACACAGTCTGGTCATAATTCACGACAACAAAACATGCTCGTTTAGCGGCTCGATGACTACACTAGACCGCTCTGAGCGTACCCAATTGTAGTGGTGCTCTTGCCTTCACCCAGAGGTGTGGGGGTAATGCCCGTGACTACGACGTAGTTGCCATTAGGCTGGTCCTTAAGGCGATCACGCACACCCAAAGAGATCTTAGCCTTGGTCGAGCCATACGGCACCACCTCCTCGGGCAGCTACAGTAATGCATTATCAGTCCAGGAAGTTTCTGTTAGTAGCGAGCTCCAATGACCAAAGGTATCTTTAAGCGCAGCTTACGATTCCGGCGGCTTGGGCGATTTCCGTGATGGGCAACGGCGCGATGGCGTCGCTGATGGCAATGTCGGACGGCACGGGCGTCAGCAATTGCTCGGGCTGGAGCTGGCGCGACATACTTGGCGGGGAATTGAGAGGAGGGATCTTGCTAGTCGTTCGCGAGTCTATTGAGAACTGAACGCCCGTCCGTTTGATGCACACTGAAGTCAATGGATGGCGTCTGACGTGGTGGCTGGCCAATGGCAGCGCGCCAAGGAAACGGCTTGAGCAAGAGGCTTGGATGCCGCTTTTGATTACACGAACTCTCATCATTGAAGAAGCGCGCAGTGCTGCACTTTGGCCTTCAAGGCCGCCTTGGAGACCTCGGGTTGGCAAAGTCAACTAGTTGCTGCCTGGTTCACGCAAATTGCAAATTTGTAACTGCAGCCTACATGTAACAATTTTTAAAATGCTTTAGGATAAAAGGCGCAGGCGAGGGAGAATCGAACTCCTGCCAAGCGAATGGCCTACAGATTTGAAGTCTGCACTCAGCACCAGCCAAGATCACCCCTGCGAAAAGAGATTGCTCATTAAGCTTACTACATTAAAAACGTTTGCAACGACTTTAGCTGGTGGTGAGCGGTGACAGGCTGTAAGGACCTCCGCGGTGGATTAAGGCGAGGTTCGAACAGGCAGAAGCTCTTCGCGCAGCACGAAGACATAGATGATGTTGCAATCTCTCGCATGACGTCGGCCACTGATCGATGATCTACGTTTGAAAAGCGGGTACTTAAGTACATTGACATCGTCAAGATACGAATTGTATGCATACAAGGTTTCGAGAACGTAAAAGATGTTGCGAAACTTATCTGGGATCTGGAAGCGCTTGCTTCGAAAACAACCACGTTAAGATTGTTGCTAAGAAAAAAAACTTTTATCCAAAAGGTAAGTAGTATCTACAAGCGCCACAGACCTACCGGCACTACACTTCACGGGTGGAGGCCCCACCGCATGTTCAAGATCTTGTAAAAAAAAGCTTCCGAGTCGTAACGACGGCTAGCATCTATCGATGAAAGAGTGGGTACGTGCATTTCAAGAAATTCCTGCTTCGTATTGGTGCCAGCACTAAAAAAAATTTGCTGGCAAGAGTGAATCGTGGGCATATTTCAACGGCAAGCTTTCGTAACAGCATAGTGTGTTCGCGAAGAAATCTCCTGAAATGGCTGGAATGGACAAGGTTATCTGCGACGAGGAGTACCGGTAGTGGCACGACAGTATTTTTCAAGCAGCGCGCTGACAACACCACCTTCTTTCTTGGCAGGTCCCAGGAAAGTGTAGTAGACTTTTCCCCAACTGCCTCGTCGGAAATGCGGTTGCAAATTCTTGAAAGAAAGCTACTCGCGCCACAGCAGCAAGTTTGATTCCGAGGTTGTCATTCGGCTTTTTGCGCAGTCGTGAAGACATTCAAGCCCGAGAAACTTCAGTCGCCATGATCAAGCGTTTCGCCGTTCTTCTGTTGGTGGTACTGGTCGCCATGCTGAGTGTCGCTCGCTCCGATGATGCCGCTGCGGCCCCTGCTGTGGAGGATGCCCACACGGAGCAGCTCCCGCCCGGCGTGACGCTTCTCAGTGACAAGCAGCCTGTGCCGTCGACCAAGGAGCAACTGGAGCAGTATATCAGTGGTGGGGGTGGCTTCATCCCGACGGGTGGAATCACGTACCGCTGGCGCTTCACGTTCCCGCACTACGGAGGATTCCGCTACGGCTGGCGCTACCCGCTTGGCTGGTGGAACAGATGGGGTCGCGGCATGTACGGCGGGAACTGCCTGTTTGGACGCGCCTATGGAGATTTCTTCTTCTGCTAGGTGGAAGTGAGTTTCTTTATTGCAGCCTGCCGCTATTACATGGCAACGGAACCGTGTGTGAGGCTGCAGATGAAGCAGGAGTGAAGAGGAGAGATGACAAGGAAGAGGAGATCAGATGCAGCAGCAACAGCAGATCGAGCTTAAGGCGCAACGACGCCTTTTGATGAATTATGAGTAGCGTATAGGAGCATTTTGCAGTGGATGTAGTGGTGAAGGCTAGCAACTTGCAAATTGCAAACATGAATGGTATCAACTTCTCAAAAGTGTTCTGGGTCACTTTTAGAAAATGTAGCCATATCGCGTCAACACTACCGGAAGCTTGTTGATTTGCAATCAGGTTTCAACCAATTAAACCTCTCTATCTGATCTGTGAGTATAATGCCCAATCCCATACCGTTTACATTCTTTGTCACCTCAATTGAATTCCAATCCAATTAGGTCCCGCCAAATCTTCTTCATTCTTCCCGCCCTTATTCTCCTTTGAAAAGCGCTCATTCCCACATTTTCCCTCTAGTGCACACTAGACATTTGCCCACACAAACAGCAATGGAGGCCCTTCTTCAGAACGAGCTGATGCTCAAGAGCGGGGAGGTGGTGCCCACGTCACAGGCGCTGGCTGGCAAGAAGGTCATCGGCCTCTACTTCAGCGGCCACTACTGCCCGCCGTGCCGTAAGTTTACGCCGCTGCTGGACGTGGTCTACAACGACATCAAAGAGGCTGGCCACGAGGACTTCGAAATCGTCTTCGTATCTTCAGACAAGGAGGAGGCCAAGTTCACCGAGTACTACGAGGAGATGTCTTGGATTGCATTGCCCTATGCTCGCCGCGACCTCAAGCTTGAGCTGTGCGAGAAGTTCGGCGTCAAGACGGTGCCCACGCTCATTTTCTTCAACGAGAAGGGCGAGATGGTGGAACGCGAGGGCCGCTATTTCGTCACGGACCACTCCGACGACATCGACGTTATCCTCGCACACCTCCGCCAGGAGAAGGAGTAAAACCAGCAATTTGACAGCTTATTAGCTTTGCATTCTCCTCGCTGTAATTTTTTTTTTGATAGCTAATGGTGAAATCAAGCCCACTTTGCACTCTACTTCAGTCATGATTAGTTTTCTGCAATCGCACACACACATAAAACAAAAGTTCGAAATTGTAGAGGAAAAAACGCACTCGGAACATGAAAGCTCAACTTTTCTTTATTACAAAAAACAATATTCAAAATACTTCAGGGCGGCCAATGTTGACGATGACCGCAATGGAAAAAAAACTCCCACTACGAAGCGCAGCGCAGCGGGTCCATACGGGGGTGCTGATTTTCTGCCAAATTGCATCCTCGTCTGCAGACATTTGCTGTCCGTGTGGCCCAAAACTTGTTTATTTAACACCAACGGGGGGAGGACGAAGGCTACAAGTTGCAGCTCCTTGTCGTCATTGACAGAGACGAACGCGGACGCTGGAACATAAGAAGAAGCGGCTTGGGCCCTTTCTGTAGCAGCTTCATCGCTGCTCCAAAGCCCATTTTGCTGATGTTGTTGTTGTTGATACTCAGCAGAACGTCTCCGATCTCGACGCGGTTCTTCTGCGACTCTCGCGTGACAGCTCCCTCGCTCTTGACGTTGATCACACGAGGGTAGTAACTCGTGCTCTCCTGCTTGACGACGATACCCAACGGCCCGTCCTCTTCTTTCCATGTGATGTAGTACAGTGAGTGGTCATTTTTTGGGTTCATGCTCACACGGGAAGGACGCGTCAAGCGTGACATCCCCATCGAGTAAGAATCGTCCTGAGGGTTCGACAGAACCGAACTGTTGAGTGACATCGTCTGGTCAAGCTGCTGTCGTGGATCTTCCACCAGGTCCGTGTGACGGAAGCGCAGCACCGCTGGTCTAGGCCCACTTTCTAAAATGTCGATGACCTTCTGGAAACGCACACCTTGTGTCGAAAACTCGTTGATGAAGACGAGATGATCGCCTGCTCGCACATTGAACATGCCAGGCAGAAGCTGGTTGCCTTGAGACTGCAGCACACACGGGTATCCAGTACTTGGGTCCGGACGGAAGCCAAGACCGAGAGGCACCCCTTCTTTCCACAATACTTCGTAATCCTCTTCGCCCAGCAGTTCAAGAGATCCTGATCGTAGTCGGAAAGACTCGGTTGGATTGCGGAGGAAATGAAGACGTACAGGCTTCTGGACTTCTTGCAATAGAGTCAGAATACGACGGATGTCTCCCTTTTTCACCTTGACTTTTCCAACGGCAAGAAGAACATCACCTCGAGAGACTTCAAAGATGTCGGCGCAATTGCTCAGACTCTCGTGAACTCGACGAACGATTGGCATACCGGAGACCGGGTCGCTTTCGAAGTACAGACCCAACAGACCGCACTCCCAGACGATCTCGTACTCGCCTTGGATTTGAGTGGGTGGCTCGTACTCTTCAATTAACTTCTTCCTCGAGATGCGGGAACTGCTTCTGATACTGATGCTGTCGGAGTAGTCACTAGTGGACACGGAGCTCTGGAACGAGATCGTCGTGTTCTTTCGGTCCTTTGAAATCGATTCAGACAGTGAAATCGAACTCGCCGTGGTGCTGCGTTCGTCCAAGGAGCCCACGTAAGACACGTCGTGTTCGAAGCTCAACGTGTTGGCGGAATACTCGCGACGAACCAGCCATCCACGCACGAAAGATTGGATGACAGTGACAGCATGGATACGCTTGAGTTGCTTCCTTGCCAAGAACCCTCGAGTTGTGCACTGCAGCTTAACAACGGCACGTGCGCGACGGACAACGCGTTGATACCGAGACCAGCATGACCACGAACGCCACATCGCTTGGATGCGAATACTTGATCGACGTTTTCGCTGATAACGAGCTCGCATCGTGTACCCGAGACAGTATCGCTGCAAGGTAATCACAGACTTGTACAGAGCCTTGGATCGAGCGGCTTCCAACGCTTGATGAGCTTCAAGAATGCAGAAGACCTTGGTCTTGCCCACTTGGAACGGAGGGTGCTTTGCATCTGACTGCACTTGGAGCTTTGATGCCAGCTTGTCCACCATCTGCAGTGCCACTTCTTTCTCCACTTGTCCCTGTGCACTTGGCACCTGGGACAAGATGCAGCTGTACGTTTTGATAAATACTTCATGAGGAAAACGCACAGGGTAGCCACTTCGAGAGATCTTGACTGCTTCCAGCACACCACTGCAGCGTAGCTGCTCCAGGAGACGCCTCCGCTCGAACTGTGACGCGCTGGCTTGATCGTTCGGCTTAATGCAGCGGATAAAGTGAGGCTCCGTTGCGTTTAACACATCCAGAAGCGAGCTAAGCTGGCTCTTGAACTGCGCTACGACTGTAGACGACATGATGCCACCAGATCGACGACGAGTGCCATCACTGCCGCGAGACTCCGTCCGGCCATTCCTTGGGCTTGAGCTCCCAGCGTTGACACTGTTCTCAAAGCAAGCACGCACAAACGAGAACTTGGACGTACGCAGGAGATCCACAGCCTCAGTGTGCATGTGATCTTTGTTCTTGTCGCAAAAGCCATCCGTCATGTAGCAGACATCGCCAGCGTAGTGGTGAATCACAAACTGGCCCTTGGCTCGCTGCAATTTGGTCACCGAGAAGCTCTCGTGCTTGTTTGCTAGCAATTCGTAGTACTTGTTCGCCAGCTTCTCGTCGTTACCGCGAGGAATCAGACACTGCTCGTCCAACAGGGCGAAGATACCTGTGTGTCGCTTCTCGACAAGTGCTACACAGACATCGTTGTTCGGGTAGTCGACGAACTTCCAGGGGATTTCTTCAGCTACGTACTGGTCCTGCTCCATACGGAACACGAATCGTCCGAACAATTGCTGGAGCTTCTCGTTCGCATAGTTGATACACAACTGCTCAAGACGGTTCTGTTCAAAAATCTCGAACCCGAAGATATCAACCACACCGATGAACTGACTGCCACCGGCTTCTTCTTTGTACTCGATACTCCGGTTAATGCGGTCCACAAGCCAGTTAAATAGATTCGAGTACAGAGTTTTGACAACCGAGTCCCGCGTCGAATGCGCCTGTGCAACCGGAAGGCGAGTCGTAATGAACTCTGCACCAGCCTTAATCTGCTTTGAGGTTAACGTATTGCGTAGAACGTCTTCCTCCACTCCAAGAAGCGAGCAAATGGCTCGGATGTTGTCACCACTTTGGTCCATATCGACAACAGAGGCGTCATCCTTGCCGCCATTGCGCGTAGCGGTCGTGAAACACAAGTTACCTAAATGCAACACGGCAGACACGATCTTCATCACATTGAGCTGCTCATCAGAGCTCATGCCAATGCTAGACATGGCTCGTCGAGTCACCTGATAGGACTCGGCATCATCCACACCATCCAGACGTTCGTAGCACTCGGACTGATTTAAATACGCGTATTCGTCTAGTTCCAGCAGTGCCAATTCCTGACGTTCCGAGGCAGAACTACCGCGACACATTTCGTAGAAAACATGGTAGTTGCGTTCACCTTTGCCCTGTGACACCAGACGCACGCGCTCCAGCAAGTACGTAGAGATCGAAGCGCCCAGCATCTCGCCCGAAGAAGTAAATCCAAGCTTGATGAACTTACCGAAGCGACTGGAATTGTTATTCCTAGTGGTCCTGGCATTGCCGAATGCCTCCAGAATGGGGTTGGACTCCAACACTCGGTCGTGGATGGTGGTCTGGTCGCAATTGCTCGCTCGAATAGGACGCCGCGAACGTTTGGTGGAAACGTAGGCCAAGTAATTCATGATGAGCTTCGTCGTCTCCGTCTTACCAGCGCCGCTCTCACCGCTCACAAGAATGGTCTGATCGGTCTTCTTGTCGCCTGATCGCGGCACCAACATGGTCCGGAATGCTTGATCTGCGACGGAGTACACATGCGGAGCTATAGTACTTTTGTCTGCTTGAGCATTCCCACCCAGATCATAGTACTGGTCCTTGATGTCGTCCGAGTACAGTGATAGACGTCTGAATGGGTTCATGGCCACCAAGATTTGTCCTGTACTGGTGTAAATCTCTCCATGAAAGAATCGTCGTCTCAGCACCTGTAGAATCGCAGGTTCGTGTAGATGTACGAGCTTGGTCAGGTCCTGTACGGTGTGGTAGTGTTCGCCCTGGTTACGCGGTAGTACAAGCTCCGTCTGGATGGAAACGGTCCTTCGCATCGAGTTGCGTCGCGAATTGCGACGTTTACGAGGCGTCTGGAAGTCCTGCGCATCGGGAACGACGTCGTCTCCCTCGGGAGTCACAAGGTGCTCATCATTGGGCTCTGGTTCGATGGCACATTCAACGAGTCCTGAGGATGCGTCTACGGGGGCAGCTACGACCGCCTCGTGCCACAGTTCGCGGTCGAAGACCCACACGGGGGCACCGACTTCCATGGCTGTCGAAAAGAGGTTCCCTCAGGCTTAGAACGTCCTGGTCGGCGTCAGAATACGGATGTTGGCGCGCTTAAGGGCCCGGCGCAAGGGGGTTCAGAGCCTACCTGTCGATGTCCGCGAGTCGCTCGCAAAGGCACACAGAGAGCACGTTCGTTCTTACGCAGGGAAGCTCGACGCCGCAGTGGACGCGCTGCGATTTGACTCGAGCGGTTAGCCAGCAGGGATAGGCACGCCTACCCCTTGTAAGTTTGCAACACAATCTGACGGCGCTTTTTAACCTAAATTTAGTTATTTTAGCCAATCAAATGCTAAAATGGGTTAATAATCTACGGTACGGCACCAGACGACGAGGAAGCGTAGACCAGATCCGCTTTTGATGGCTCCGTTCCCACTCGTAGGTGTTGGTGAAAACGCATGATGTCAAATGCTAGAATACAAACTGTGGCATTCGTGGAAAGCAGGCTGGGGCTTCGGGCGACGTCGCACGAAAATGTTTTCGGGCTTCGAAATCGTAGTCGTTGGGACTGGATTTTCGCCCTGCTCCGCACGCTCGTCTGCATCGAGCAATATATCAAAAATGGCTGCGCCACACGGTGCGATTGGCCTGTGCCATGGTATAATAATGCTAGCAATTGGTGTTTGCGGGCGCAAAGAGCTATAATGCTTTTGAAGGAACTACACCATGGAAGTTGCAATGAGTTTTCTTTTTAATTTGGTTCTCCAGGACACATGTCGAGCTTTTCGATGGGGCGCAAATGTTGTGTGTATCCCACCTCTATTTGTCCACACTGAAAAAAAGCCTACCGACTCGGTGGGGCGAGGTAGACTACCGGTAGTATAAATTTGATTGAATTCTGGTGAAGCCAGCGGCGGTTCCGGACTTCGGACTCCGAAGTTCGGAGACAGCACTAATAGTGCCCGCGACAGGCTTACAACCCTTATAATTGTCCTGCACAATGGCCGTGCTCAGACTACCCTGTCATCCACACGAAGGTGATAAAAATCTCAAATATTATACCGAGCTTTAGGTAGCTAGGAATCCAAAGTAAGAATCTAGAGCCTAAATATTTGAGATTTCTAATACCCGATCCCTCGCTATTTTATTAAATAAGAATTTATTATTGTGCTTTGCAGATATTTTTACCTCTATTTTAGAGTGCTATAACAGACTTTAAAAACAGCTAAAACCGACTTTTAATTAATCTAGTTCTTAGACTAAAAGCCCACTTATTCTTACCCGCTGAACAACATGCTCTATTCTCTTATAAAGTTTTGCGATACATGATGCCGAGTCATGCTCGATGCTAAGTTGTTGGCAACGAGAGCGGCACTTTTACATTGTGCTTCCACGGGACGTGCTTCATATGCATGAGCTCTCCTTCTTTGGTCGTGAAGAGCAAGTAGAACCCGTACGGCTTGGGCTTCTGCACTCTCGCTGTGTAGGGCAAATTCTTCGTCCCCTAGACATTTAAGCCCGCCAACTCCACATCAGATGTGCCTTTGCTGTTTTACTCAACGTCGTAATATAATCGAGCTGAGGCATGTACTCTAGGTACTAACTGAACAGACTACTTTTTATTTGCTACAATATTGTGACGGGGTCACACAGCACCTTGCGCTTGAGGAAGTAAGAGCTTCCGAGAGTATACAAACTCTAAGTGAACGCCAGTTCACGTGTCCCTGGTCTGAGGGGACGAAGTAACCAGTAAAAGGATTGAATGTATTTATAAGTAAGGTTAAGCTTGAGTTAATACAAACTATAAGTCACCTATAGTGAAGCTATGTAATTATCCAATGGTTAGCTCCTGGAGCCACTGATACCATGTACCAGTCCTTCCGAAGAGTGACCTAGTCACTATTCATGTAGCTTGGGTACACTTGGGGCTTGTACCCCGTTACATCCTCCCCCACTTAGGTTCGGTTTACCGACCAATCAGAATGAGGGAGAGTGAATCACAAACTCTCATTCTCAAAGTCGAAAGGTATCGACAAGCTGCGAGAACGCGGCGGTGGCTCACTTCACAGTTGGAGCCTCGAGCAGCACACGCGCTCTTCTTCACGGTCTCCCCTAACGACCTTAAGCATGCCTCATGGCTCTGCGAAAGGCGGTGCGAAAGCACACGCCAAGGCTGCTGCCGTAAGGCGAAAGCCAAGAGTTCTAAGCCTCGCGGCAAAGACTCTGCACTCAAGGAGGCTACTAAGGTGGCCTCCGAGGCGATTGATTCGTCTGGCAACACGGCTGCGAGCAAAAATGCAAGCTCACGCCGCAGTCGGTCGCCTTCGGTGCCGCCTGACACCCGTCCGAACCCGCGCTTCACATATCGTGAGCACAGTCCGGGTACTGAGAACGAGGCTAAGGCCAGGAGCCTCCACAGCGTATCTGGGAGCTCCGAAAGAGGGCACACTCCAGTGCCCAGCGAGCAATACAACGACAGCGTACACTCCCACGCTAGTGACCACGATGATCACGATTCAAAGACGCCTGAGCGCTCTGAGAGCCCTGCCGACGAGGCGAAGGGCTCGCCCAATGCTGGCGGCGACGAGGGAGAACCTCTCGCTTGCCGAGGGTCTTGAGCGTGCTCGGGCTGCTAAAGCCGCAGCCGAAGAGGCGAAGCACTCCATGAAGCGCATGGCTTCGAAGTCTCCGTATCGCGAAGAGAAGGAGACTCGTGATCAGTACCACGATCTTTTCGGCTCCTCGGATGAAGAGGAGGAGGGTGCCATCGACGAGCCCCGGGAGATCACGAACGATCTCGACCAGCAGCAGGAGGACTTCCAAGCTGCCCAGCGTATGCGTGGGGGTCCGGTGACTACACCTGTCGGTCAGGCAGCTTCCATAAACCCGAGAGGTTATTGGCCCCCCGAGGCGAGCTTTGGCGCCGATCTCTTCTTGGAGAAACTCACTCCTCCTCGTGGGCTTATCGGTGGCCACACTTCCAAGGGCGCGTACGAACGTGCCCTGGTCCAGAAGGAACAGTTGCTTGTCGACAACGTGGAGGCTGCCCGGTGCGTGCTTCTCGCACAGCACCAGATCCCTCTGAAGGACTTCACGACTTGTCGTAAGAAGCTCGAGAACCGGGGTGGTCTCTACCCAGTATGGGGCTACCCCTGGGTTCTTCCCGAGAAATGTCCGAGCTGGAGTTCATGCGAGGACATGTTCTGGCGTGGGTTGAGACTCTCAAGTACTCACCCAAGGAGTTACGGGAACTCCAAGAAGATCAGCTGCTGTTTGAAATCCTGGACCAGCGCGATCTTCGCATTCGGTTTGTCCACTTGGTCAGCAAGCGGCAGCTGCCAAGGAACATCCAGAAGCGCGCGGCTTCCAGCGCTCGTGATGAGCGCGGGTACGGAGTGTCGTCAACGCCCGTACCCCGTTCGGGCAAGAAGCCCCGGACTACTTACGATGCTGCCGCCGCTTCTGTTCCCAGATCGCGACAACCTTCGGGCAGTCAGCCTGGAGCCGTTCAATCGGCTCCCACGAGTTCTCGGAGTGGGCATAACACCTCCACTTCACAAGGAGCTGGCGCTTACCACGCTGCCGCCGCTCCTGAAGTACCTGCTCCACGTGGTAGTGGACCTCTCTGTTTCGGTCAAGGAGGGGCGGACGTGCCCTCGTACGAGTATGAGTATGAGGCGCCTTCGGGAGCTTCTCTCGCCCGAGTGCTCCACCTGCGGGTCCGACGCAGGGCCCCGAGGTTAACCGCCTCCGTCAACGCGTCCTCGTGCTTGAGATTGCTCTTGGCCTTGGGACTGGCGGTGATGATGCCGCCAGGCCGGGAACCGAGGGGTCCTTTCTCGACTTGAGGACCGTCTGGACCGGTTGAGCCGGGAGGTAGCGGACCTCCATGGGCGGGTCGACCATCGGGCCCACTCGTCCGATCTGGAAGAGGCCTTCCGCTTGATCCGACGTGTTGAGTACGGACAACAACGTTCGGAGCCGCCTTTGACGCACTCCCAGCCGTACGCGTATGGTGCGTACTCGGCGTACCCGGCGTATGCTCATTGGGTCCGTTCGCACGGGGCCCCTCCAGCGTACGATCTCGATCGCAGCCATGCTGTCCAGCGCGAGCCTTGAGTGCACGCTCCTGCGCCCGTCGACGTCAGAGGTCGCTCCTCGCTTCGAGGAGCTGGACTAAGGTGGGTCTGCGAGCCAGCAACCCCCTGCGGATCATGGTACCGCTTAAGACGTCCAACGTAGAACGTCGGGTGCGTCGTCATTGACTTCGGTAGGTCGATGGTGTACGGCGCATCGTGTCTGGCCAGGACCGCGAACGGTCCGATGAAGCGGTGCTTCAACTTGTTGCTGCCGACAGAGCTGTCAGTGTCTAGCGGTAGGTTTCTAGTGTCAAGTAACACAAATTCACCCACTTTAAACACACTTAAGTTTCCTCTTCCATGTTCGTCCGAGTACTCCTTCTGTCTGTCCTGGGCCGCTGCCATTGCATCGCGGACCCTGCCGATCACAATCAGCTCGGTGTCCATAAAAGACTCCGCTTGTTTCCGCAGAAACAGGTCTCACATCTGAGACCTGGGAGGAAAGGGCTTTCCGAGCCTCACCCCCACTTAAAATAGAGGATGTGGCGTCTCCTCGAAGAGTGAGAGGCACTCTGGGGTGGCGGAAGCCGTTCAAGTAGAACGGCGTGAACGCCGTGGACGCGCGCACCGCGTTGTTGAGTGCAAACTCAACAACTGGGAGCTGGGACGACCACGTACGTGGAGCTCCAGCGCAGACGCTGTGCAGAGTGCCCTCGAGCACTCGATTGATGCGCTCCGTTTGGCCGTCCGTCTGCGGGTGGTCGGCAGTCGACATCTGTAGACAAGTTCCGAGCAAAGGGAACAGCGTTTTCCAGAACGCAGCGGTGAACCGCGGGTCTCGGTCAGAGACGATCGTCTCGGTCAGACCGTGATAGCGGAACACGCCGTCGACGAATAGTCGTGCGGTCTGTTCGCCTGTGACCGTAACGGGCACCGGAGCAAGATGTACCATCTTGCTCAGCCGACACACGAACACCACGATCCCGGTGTTGCCGTGTCCGTCGACGGGAAGTCCAAAGATGAAGCCAAGACTCATCGACTTCCAACAGTCAGCAGGTACGGGTAGGCTCTGTATCGGAGCCGAAGCGTGCCCCGCGGGTTTCATCCGCTGACATGTTTCGCATGTATTCACATACTTGGCGACCCACTTGTACATGTGGGTCCACCAGAAGGCCTGAGAGACCGAGAGGAAGGTCTTCTCACGGCCCAAGTGGCCACTGGAGGGCGCATCGTGCGCCTCCGCGAGGATGTCAAACTTCAGATCCTCGTCGTTGGGTACGACCACCCGTGGATGATCACCAGGCTCCACCCGGTAATAGAGAAGGCCATCCACCAACTCATTTCGGTGGAGCCGGGAACGCTGCCGCAGCGAAAGCCAGTCAGACTTTGCGTCCGTTCCTGCTGCCAGGAACTTGACGATAAGCGCCATAGCCTCATCGTCTCGATACGCCATGCGTATCCGATCATAAAGATATGTTGTCACCCGTGTGATGTGGGCCAACTCATAGTCCGGACGCCGAGACAGGGCGTCGGCAAGCACGTTGAGCTTGCCCGGCTTGTATTCAACGTGGAAGTTGTACTCGAAATTTGACGAGGGCATACTTCATGGCAAGGAGCTCCTTGTCGTGAACTGGATAGTTCCGTTCGGCGGCTTTAAGCTGCCTGGACTGGAACGAGATGACTCGTTCATGTCTGTCTGCATCGTTCTGCAGCAATGCGCAACCGATAGCTTAATCGGAAGCGTCACAGACGACGCTGAACAGCTTCGTCTCGTCCGGCAAGGCCAGGACCGTCACCTCTTGAAGGCTGGTCTTGATGCTGTCAAAGGCGTCCTGGTGCGTCTGCTCCCAGCGCCACTCGACGTCCTTCATCAGGAGGTCCGACAAGGGTTTGCGAGACCCGCGTACCCTGCGCTGTACTTGTGGAGGTATTTGGCCAAGCCCAACCACTTCCTGAGATCCTTCTGAGACCGGGGCGTCAGCGAAGCTGCAATGGCCTTGACCTTGTCAGCCCGAACGCCCACGTTGCTGATGAAGCAACCGAGAACCTTGATCTCTGGCGACGCGAAGACGCACTTGTCGATGTTGGCGTAGAGCTTGTTCGCTCTCATCACGTCCAACACTCGACGGAGGTGCCCAAGATGCATCCCCGTGGCCGTCTTGCCTCCCTCGGCACGGCTATGGACGAAGATGTCGTCGAAGTACGTCTGTACGAAGGCGCGCAGAGGCCTGAACAGCTGCGTAACCAACCGATTGAATGTCGCTGGGGCGTTAGACAGGCTCTGCGGCATGACGAGCCACTCCCAAAGCATGCCGCTTGGAGTGCCCACCGCGGTGGGCGGGATGTCGCTCTCGCGCATCAGGATCTGGTAGTATCCGTCTACCCAATCCAGCGCACTGTACAGTACGCACCCGGCCATGTTGTTCAACAACACGTCCTTTCGTGGGATTGGTGTCGGGGCCGGCACCGTCGCGTTGTTCAGCTTATTATAAGCGTGAACCAGACGCCACTTCCCGTTCGGTTTGCGAACGCAGAAGGTCGGCGTCGAGTGCGGGGACTTCGACTCCCGCACCATGCCCGCCTTCGCTTTCGCAGCGAAGAAGGTATCAGTCACCTCGCACTGTTCGCGAGGGAGAGGCCACTGCCTCGTGACACAGTACTTTGTGCCAGGCACGAGCTCGATCTCGTGCCGTACTCCACGATCTGGTGGGAGTTGGGTCGGTGGGTTCTTGTCACCACGTCCGCATACTCCGACACCAAAGGATACACCGGATCCTTGGGATTCTTAAGAATCTCAGAACCCAAGCGCGATTGACGCTGCTTACTCAACTCCTCGAGGACGTCTTCTTCCACGACAGAGGACGAGTTCAACTCTTCCTGAGAGGTCTCGTGTTTGATGAGAACCATCTCGGCAATCTCTCCAGCCTTGAGGTTGGCCAGGAAAGACTCTGCCGTCATTTCCTCGAGGTTCAGTATCTCTGCAACCTCTGGCAACGGTTCCAAGTGGACACCAGTTGCCTTGACGGGTAAACCGGTCTCGCCATCGAAGATGTGATAACACTCTTCCACCGACGGTGTCGAAGGAGCCCGGGCCTTGGACTCCGAGTCGTTGTGCACGACTCCATTCTGAATATGGTTCAGACTTGACTTGCGTTGGCGGCGGCGCCGTCGACGGCGACCGTGACGTGGAACTTCGTTACCCACGTCTGGGGATGTCGTGATGCTGACATCTGAGGCACTCGAGGCCTCGTGTGGAACTATGCTACCCACACAGGAAGCGCACCCCGCGTCTTTCTCTTCAGTTAAGGTCTGGGCGACCGTCTGTGGACCTATGTTACCCACTTGGCCGACGCCTGTCTGCGTCACCACCTTGAAGCTTCCTTGGAGTCGTCATATACGTTGACGACCTCCAGGCATCCGCCGGATGCTTCGGTACCTCGGCGGCCCTTGCGGGCGCCCCAGGTCCTGACAGAGGTGGGAACTTGACTCACAAATGCTCTGTCGGTCACTGCAGGGCGGCTGGCACCAATGGCCTTGCCTCGCCAGTCGATCCACGGCTCGTGTTTCTCGAGCCAGGGCATGCCCAGGATCAAATCGTAGGGAACCATGTCGAGAAAAGTAAACTGTTCTGGGCTGTCGAAGTCTTCGAACTTGACGGCCAGATCCATCTGGATGTTGGAAAGTGACCCTGTTCCCGTCGGCCAGTCGCACTGACATGGCCACGTTGCCTTTGCTTCTCTCAAAGCGTCGGCCAACTTGTTGCTGTTACGAGAAATTATGCGGCGGCGTGCGAAATTCTTCGACGCCCCAGAATCGATCAAGATTCTAAAGGGATGTTCGTATCCCCGTACACGTCCGTGTACAACAAGCAGCCCATCGCTGCCCTTCGCCGATTCGAGAGTGCGAAGCCTCTCAGGGGCTAAGTCTCCGTGGTACGCACCATCTGCGTACCGCTCACGAAGACTTAGATCTTCCCCAGTAGGGCGCCCCGCCCCTACTGGTTTCCGGCGTTCCCCTGGCCTCGGGATCGTGGCTTCTACCAGCGACCCATCAGAACAGGCTTGGGGCTGAACCGCCTGCGGTGTCTCTCCGCGGGGCAGCCTCGCTTAAAATGGCCCAGCTTCCCGCAGCCGAAACAGCGAATGTCGTGCTGTTCGGCGGAACCGAGTTCCATGGGGACTGGTCCGCAGGAGCTTGCCCAACTGGGATTCAACGATGAATTCCTGCATCGCTGAGGCCGGTGTACGCGCCTGGCGATGGCTGTACTCTTCTTGAAGGGCGACTTGGATCGCCTCTTCGAGGGTGCTTGAGTGCACCCGGAACAGCTGAGTGCGCGCAGGGCCCACTCGAAGGTCGTCCATGAACACTGTGACCTTGATGTGTTATTTGAGTGGGTTGCCCACTAGGGATGCCGTAAGCTCCCGCATCTCTTGGATGTACTCATGCAGCTCACGATTTCCTTGTTTGCGTGTGAGAAAGCGCGAGCGCTACCGGTACTCGTAGTTCGCCGGGAGGAACGCGGCTCGAAGCTGTTCACACAGCTGAGCCCAGGATGTGAAGCATCCAGGCGAGGTCGCCTCCCGCGTGTACGCCCAATCTTGGCACGACCGCTAAGTTTGGATAGCGCGGAAGCAACGCGGAGTTGCTCGGCCGAGATCAGAGCCGCGTCCATCGCGAGCTCAGCCTCTCGAACCCAGAAGTGAAGGTTCTCACCTTTCTTCCATTCGTACGGTTTCACCTTCAGTCGCAATGGCTTCGGGTGAGGCGGCTTCCCTTCAGCCGCCGGCGCCTGCAGGTTTCCCCGCACGTGTGCGATGAGCCCTTGCTCATAAGTGTCAAACGCATTGACACGTTCGACCTGCTCGGCCGATGATATCGCCACCAGGCTATGCAAGGCCTCCATTCCGAAGATGCCTGCCATCTTCCAAACAGACTCGAAATGCGAGTCGTACAGGTGCGGAAGTTGTTTCGGTCCATGATGACAGAACCTCAGAGGTTCAGGTAGTCTACCCGCGTTGGCGTGGATTGACTACAAGTGCTACCAAGTGTGACGGGGTCGCACAGCACCTTGCGCTTGAGGAAGTAAGAGCTTCCGAGAGTATACAAACTCTAAGTGAACGCCAGTTCACGTGTCCCTGGTCTGAGGGGACGAAGTAACCAGTAAAAGGATTGAATGTATTTATAAGTAAGGTTAAGCTTGAGTTAATACAAACTATAAGTCACCTATAGTGAAGCTATGTAATTATCCAATGGTTGGCTCCTGGAGCCACTGGTACCATGTACCAGTCCTTCCAAAGAGTGACCTAGTCACTCTTCATGTAACTTGGGTACACTGGGTTGTACCCCGTTACAAATATAATACTGTATATAAGTCTACTAGCGCAGGTATAATTTGGCTACTCGAACACGTAAACCATTACATCAGCTGCAATCGTGATATTTCCGTGAGAACCTAGCGCTGTGCTGTGATAGTGGCTTATCACACTTGCGTGAAATACTATTTTTTGGTGTCCACCAATTGTTTTGTCTTAACTATGTAGTGGAAAAAACTGGCAGATTAATGTCAAGTGTGATAGAACGAAATCACCGTTCTATTGCGACCTCTCAGTGGAGAATAAACAGAAACAGAGATGGCGCGCGGCCGGAAACGAACAATCGACGACGGGGCTGATGGAGCTGCTGTGGCTCATTCGCTTCAAGCCAAGCGGACGAATGCAAGCACGAAGCGAACGTATCGTTCGAAGATAAAGGGAATGACCGAGTGGCTTGCAGCTCACCACCCTGATACTATCGACAGCAGCACAAAGTCCCTTCGTGTGCCCCTACCAAGCGATACTGTTTTCGGCTTCTTCGGTCACATCTGCAGCCCTGTACACACACGTGATCTCAACAGCGCGCATGCGAACGATGCAACAAGCGCTCCATTGTCTGTATCCAGTATCTCGGGATACAGAAGCGCGTTAGTCGACGTTTATCGTACTATCTTGATGGAGCTGGACCCACAACTAGACACGGAGCTACGACACGTTCTTGATGGCTACGAGAAGACTGTCAATAGCCTAAAAAAGCGGCCTCATGAAAATTAACGAGGGCAAACGAGACCTGAAGTCTAGCGGTTTCGGGCTACTGGCGTTTAAGCTGACGACGGACACACCTTCGCGCAAAGGCCAGAGTTGGGGTACGACGCTAAATTGGTTGAAGCTATTTCGTGCTAATGTGGAATTTAATGAGCCGATTGGAGTCAATACATAGTATAATGTTGCAACACATGGAGTGGACAGAAGACTGCCTCAGCATTGAAGAGCAACAACACAAGGGTAATCAAAAGGGCGCAGAGAAGTTTGGCAAGCACGTGTATGCGAATCCTTTTACACCTTCCCAGTGTCTAATTCTGGCACTTGCCGTCCATCTTTTCTCCTGCCCCGAGCGCACAGTAACAGGGAAGCAACAACTTTTTATCGGCACTGACAACAAAAACCGATTCGGCCGTACTCTTCACCGCGTAATCGCTGCATTAAGCGAGGAAGAAACTTGCATCTTGGGGTGCAATCCAGATGGTATCGACACGCACAGCCTCCGCAAAGGCAGCAGTTCATATGCGCTAGGACAAGTATTTGGCCCAACACCAGTGTCCGTTTACTTGCAATGGGTCAGAGCCTCGGAAAGTTGAAAGACAGCTATATTCACTTTGGGGAGGGGGGCGACCAGCTCTGTGGCCGCATGATCGCTGGATTACTTTTTAATTCTGAGCGTTTTGCGGTATTACCTCCGCATTTCGACCCTGAATTGTGTGATAAAATGACTATCAAGTACTGGAATGAAATAGTAAGTGGTTTTTCGAATTACCCGCGTGGCATACAAGCTGCAGTTTCTTTTCTACTGGCTTCCGTCAATCACCACAAACAGTATCTACGACAAATTATATCCCCGAGCCACCCGATTTTCAAAGCAAGGGTGTTCTCAGCAAACACGCTGCTGTAGCAGCTCCGAGGTGCAACTGTGTTGGCGGTCGGCGAATCGCCTGTTTCAGGCATGAAGGCAATTGGTATGCCACCATATCTAGCTATCGCTAAGAAAGTAAGCGAGCTGCAAGAACAGCTAGCAGCAGTACGGGGCGAAATGAAAAAAACGACTATGACAAATTCTGTACCAAGTGAAGTGGCATCAAAGGTAGTCAGTGAAAATGCGGCAACATTTTGTGGTTAACGGTATCGCCCCAGTATCGTTGCGCGATATTGATATAAGATTCGACAAGCTGAGAGCAGACCTCACTTCAGAGCTCCGTCAAACCGTAAGTTTAGTGCAAACAGTAATGAATCTGCTTCTACAAGCTCGACCACCGAGGAGATTCCTGATTGGCGCTCATGAAATTGGAGCGATGGACAAATTAGCCATTCCGTGCCCATTGACTGGGAATTTCCAGCTCGATCTAGTGTAAAACTAATGTTTAATTTGTGGTATTTCAGCAACAAGGACACAGGAATTCGACCCTATAGGTTGCTCAGCAAGCAACATGATATTAAGCCCCAACATCATATGCGGCACTCACGGATTAGAAAAGTGATGGAGATCGTTCAGAAAGTAGCTGAAGAGACCAACGCGCTACCAGCAGGAGTCAAAAGCATCTTAGAGCTTGATCATCAAAGTGCAGATAGCACTTTCAGCGTCATCTTCGACTCCGTGCTCACAAAATTGTACCGCGAGACTCCTAAAAGAGCGGAGGAGCTCTCGTGCGGCATGATATACAACCGAGTTTGTAAGTACCGAGAGGCTAATCAGTAGTAAATGTACTCAGAAGTACAATGTTTAAACGGGCCAATCATAACACGTTTTCATTCTGTCGTCCACTTTAGAATACACTAACAAGGCGCTCTCGTTATGCATGCCGCGACGCACACCCCATTCGCAATGAAGGCAACCCAACCCGCTGTGAAAAAGTATATGCAGAGGAAAAGAAGATGAAACGCAGCACAGCTCAGCGAGAAGGAGTGCAGTCAGCAGCGAGACGTCAGGTGGAATATGAAGAATTTTCCAGCCTGCTGTATCTGTAGCGCAAGACTAATGACAAGGACGCGCGGAAACATTTATTTTTGTCTGTCCTTGCTGTGCAGTGACATCTCGTTGCACGCATCAAAGATATGATTAAACTAAAGTTTGACAGCTTTTCGCGCAACATTTAGCATCTTCTCATCGTTAAACCAAGTTAATTTGGCGGACAAGTAATCTGGAACAGGGGAACGGGACAAGTGAAGTGGAACGGAGGGGTATTCTAAACAATATAATATACAGTTAAAATTTGGCGATCTATTTTTAAAGTTGCGCAACTTCAATTGAGGTGGTCGATGAAGGAAGCCGAGACGATCAAGCCTTTTCTTGAAGCGACGACACGTAAGCTGGTCGATTTAGGTTGCAGGGCTCGCATGGGTCACCACTTCGTTTGAGCTCAACAAAACGTCAGAACGGGTATGTGAAGATCAAGAGAGGCGATACGTACGCAACCTGTGCTGCCAGATTACCAGAAGCACAACCTTATACAGGCTGAATGGTTTCCTCTTATCGACGCGATCCAGCGACTCCGATCACATATGTTCTACGAAAGATCCTTTGATTTGCGGAGCACGTTGCAAGCTTTCACGTAGCAATGTGGTTTAACAGCTCCCTCTGTTGCCGGACACGAGGATATAGACGATGATCTTTCCAGCAGTCATCTGAGCTCAGATGAAACTGCTGAACTCTTTGAATGAATTAATTTGAAGACCTCTAGTAGGGTATCCACAAGGTGATGGGCTGATTGGGGGTCTGGCAGATTTCCTAGTCGACAGTCCATCTCAAATTACGCAGCCTGATCTTGCACACTCTGATGATTGAAACGTATGATAGATGTAAATGGCGACTCTACAGTTAAAGCCCCGATAACGACATCACTATATAACAGCAAAAACGGCCCTAACACTTTGGTGTCTGTAAGTACTCCTAGTGTTGACGATCATGCTGCTCGGGACCCTAGCCTAGGGTGCGAACAGTAGACGCTCGGCATCGATACGGTTACCGGATGATTGTCAATCGAACAAACATGGTATTGTCGGAAGTTGTGCAACTTGCCGTTACCCATTCACAAGAATCAGTTTTACCTCAACCAAATGCAGCAGGCGTTCATGTTATCAAGCTTCATAAACCGGCACGAGCCATTTCAACTACTGCTGCCACAAAGAAGAAGCAGAATCGACGAGCAGTTGTCGCTCTTCAATGTGATTGTCCTATTGAAGCTGATAGTCTGGTGTTGTGGATTTAGCATTTTTGTGATAAGGGGCGAGTTGGCGAAATCATCCACAATTTCCGGTGCTCTTCTTGGAGTCCTATTTGCAGGCCCGATGTCGGCTGTACTTCTTCGCGTACCCCCTTTACAATTTACAACTATATAATTCCATGGGGAATTCTCGCTGTTACCTAGAGTGCGCTTTACAATTGGACAGATACGCGGTCGGCATCAAACGGCTACGGGCGAGCCAATGCGTTCGCTTCATGCGCTGGTTTCTAGCACTGCCGAATACCCGCCACATCCAGCGTAGATCCAAAAGCCTTTCCATGCAACTACTATGCCGTGTAGGTGATGCACTCGTCATCGTCACAGCCTACCATCCAGCGGTCGGTGCTGGTGTGCTGCACCTTTTGAGGAAGGTACACTTCGCAACTTCCAAGGTCTCTGAACACTAGCAGTGGTGTCTGCGTATAATATATATACTATTCAAGACATCCATACTCAGTACCGATAGCTTGCTCGGTACGTGTCCGCCAGTGCAGCTGTTTAGAATAATGTCACTACAGTAAGAAGTGTGATTAGTCTGGGCCAGACTAATTGGGAATCAGGTTTTCAGGACACGTGGATACAATTAATCTACACAGACTAATTGCGAGCTGATACGAATAACAAGAAAAAATATTTATGGATCGAAATACGGGGCATTTGCACAATTAGGCAGGACCAGAGTAATTGGGAATCCAGACTATTTAGAAGTTCAGGCTAATTACACTTCTTACTGTACTATCATGGAAGAAACCTTCGTTGTCTAGCCTTAAAAGTCTGTAGCCTGATAGCTACTGAGACTAGAGAATGGAGACACCGGTGGGACTCGTTCTAAAGAGCTCGTGTGCTTGTTGATTCAACAATGAGCGGCAGATTCTGATGCGAGAGCTGCGTCGATGCTCCTGTCCCTCTCGGAAAAGCTTTGACGCGGCGTCCAGCCGCTGTAATATTTCGCACGATGACAGCAGCGTCTGGACGTAGTGATTGCAAGAAGGCAGCCACCACAGCGTAGGCCCCACTCCGTAGTCATTTGCATCTTTATCACCGCTTGTAGCCGAAGGGAGCCTTAACGATGTAGGGAAATTTATGGCTATCTATTTCAACGCTCTCCGTCTCAATTAAAAATACATATTTAAACTATTCATTTGACACCCACCACGAACTTTCAAAATAGCGTATACCCCTTATTCTGCCATGCAAACGCGATTTGATAGCGCGCTTAGTAGGCTTTTGCGAACGAGAAGAACACCGGCGCAATGAAGTACTAACCTCTTCATGAGCATTTCGAGAAGCAGGTCCTGGTTTCTGTAGTTTTTGAATCCGGATGCCTCATCCTACTGTTGTAGTGACTGTAGTCCTGTCGTGATCCGGCACTTCTGATGGTTCGCCCAAAGGCAGTAATGTAGGGCATTCCTCAAACCTCTCAACACCTTCGATTTCACCGACATTTTTTAAAATGAGTTGGTGACACTTGCTCCCGATAGCGCAAGGCTTGCATATATGGCGGTTCACACGATCTGCAACGTCCTTTATGACAGGTTCACCCGGACTATGCTTGGTTGTGCCTACAACCACATCATCAGAGTCCGAAGCAGAGGGCTCGCCAGCTTATAATGAAGAATCGTACGCCTCATAATGGATATCATTTGGTCGTACTAACTGACCACTACACATATTACACCCACGCCATCTAGGACGCTGGCAGCAGCAACATGGCAGCGCGTTGCGTGCTTCCGGTTGTGTGCACACGAGTGCAATTTACTTTTGTTTCTACAATCCAGTCCCCAACAGTGTCTTTATTCGCCTTGATTTTACAGATCGTACTAGGTATCGAGTGCGCAACCTACTTTTCTCTGTCGCAGAAACCGCAGCGGAGAACAAATCTGCTGCAAGATGTCCAAATGGGGGATTTTATGCACCCAGACGTGATCGAAGCTGTGCATAAGCCGATACAAGCTCATCAGAAGCTCCAAAGCATTGAGAGCTGATACAAACTTTATATCACAACGGACAAAAGCAAGCCGAGCTACATAAGAAATTAACTCAGTGAAAAAAACGCTGCAATGTTCAGTAGCCGGACCGATTGAACATTGCAACGTTCTTTTTATTATAATATTGCTCCAGAGGATTGGTAGTTACAGGACAGCCACTCGGGGCCCAATAGGATTGCCAGCGCGAGAACCGGCTGTGAATTCATCCACATTTTGACAATAATGTTCGCAAGCTTACGAGCCGGATTACCTCGTGGAAAACATCTTCATTATGTAATAACCTGCTCAATCGCAGCAAGGTTCTGATGTTCGCTAGCAACGGTGTTTCCATGGCTTTTTTTCTTGGGCATTATTCCAAACATTTTATGTCATAAACCCGGCACATTAGCGCAGCTGTGTGCGACAGATCTGTGATGCTCGCTTTGAGATCTGCTCAATCTGTGTCCATCGTCACAAGCTTTAATAAAAAAAAGGTACCACAGACATTCATGCAAACTCACTTTATGAACTGGGTACACCAGACGATATCGGTCGTGCGCTTCTGTGACGCGCAGAAAAACACCATCAGAAAGTATTCTCCACTGAGATCCGAATATTTAAATGCAAACACTACATATCCGTTTTGTAAGTATTATCTATTTGAAGAATCGAGGTGCTGTTGGGGCTGTTTTGCACGCCGGTGACTTTTTTGCATGCGAAAGCAGGCTATTCCAACTCTTAACGGATTTAATTTGGAGCCATTTCCAAGATGAGATACTCGCCCGACATCCTGGGAACTGTATTTGGACTGAAAATCACACAATACTACCATTTCTGTGTAATCGAGTGTACCCGGATTTGACTGGTCATAAGGTCAGCAAAACCAAAACATAAAAAGGTGTATAGTGTGCGAGCATAACAAGCTGCATCGTCTCTCCACGATTACACACACACCACCGCGCAGTTTTCGAGAAGAGGAGGGTAGACAACCTTTTATCAGATTAAAATTTTTTTAGAATAAAAACAAGTGCAATAGTAGCCCCTCAACCTTTCGTGTGGTGTCTTGTAAGAAAACTGGATTCGGCTGTTTAAACTCCGTTACAGGATACCTCGACCCAGTCGACTTACCTTTTATCAGCAACGACATAAAGATTTTCCCTCTCTCATAGGTCAGTTTTGAAGCTATTTTGGACCCCCCCAATGTGCGAAGTATCACCGAGACCAAGTCCCATAGAACCAGCACCAGCACAGCCGAGGCCGAGCCCCCTAGCAGCAGCACGCCCGAGGCTCAGCCCCACAGCAGCAGTAGAAGAAGACCGAGACCGAGACTGACAACAGCAGTACAACCGAGGCCAAACCCCATAACATCAGCAGCAGCGCAACCGAGACCCAGCCCCATAGCAGCACCAGAAAAAGATTGAGGCAGCAGCACAACCGAGGCCAATCCCCATAGGACCGGTAGCAGTACGACCGAGGCCACGACCTGTTGCTACTTACACTATGAAAGCATAATATGAGATAAAACTTGTATTTACAAGCGCATATTCATGTATCTGTAGCACTGAAGTAAACTCTTACTACGCACACCAGGTGAGTTAGCCTCACAGAACATCTCAAATCCCACCAAAACGAGAAGCCCACAAGTTTAGCTGTTAGTTTGCGTGCCTAGTTTGGAAACGAATGGGCAGACTCATAATCTTGCACTACCAGAACTTGGAAGTAGCGGAACGATAGGTTTAGCAATCTGACGTACTTGAGCTTCACAGCTGGACGACATCGAAGCATGGTAAAATAATTCAGACGTACTCAGCCTTACCATAATGGTGCACCAGTTAAGGCCGTTGCAGTTGATGGGAATCAGCACCAGCTCGAAGGACAGGCCGAAAACAAATTAGCCAGGCCCTCTTCGCTAATACAACCGATCCATCAACAATAACGCCTAAATTTGTGGGCTTGATATATACGATGCCTTGGCGCGCACCAAAACGTTTTTGAAGCAGCTTTTCCACTGCAGCATTACCGAACCGACAATGTCTAGCAGCTCCGTCTAAACAAAACAAGATTTATCGAAATCAATATTAGAAAATAATGTGACCAGTTACGTTACCTGCAACGAAGACATCGGGGGCATCTGTGAGTCGATCTTGAGGTCAATCGTCGGAAACTCTGAAACCCTTGGTGATCACTGCGTGGAAGTCAATGCGATCAAGCCGCACTAGCGCTGTCACCACAGCCTCCTTGTTTCTGATTTGCGCTGTGCCACTATCGCATCGTTCTAACGATAGACTTTGTCAAAACACCGACAGTGCCGATGACCAAAAAAACGTCTTTTTCTGATTTTTTCCTCCTTTTGTTGAAGTGAGGTCACCTTGCCATCGCACAGCCGTATTTTATGCCATCGGTAATATATGTTTTATCTGCTCGGAAGGGGTAATAAAGGGCAAGGCACTTTTCCAACGAATGTACCGTAACCTTGTGTGTAGTAGAGAAGGAATATACATCATAGCTCCTGATAAACGCTGGAGCTTCATAAGTTGTTTTTTTGTCAATATTGCAGCCAGTGACGTTAGAGAAAGCGGTTCGCGAGAATTTATGCCATTTTCGAAGTCTTCTGCTGCATTTTCTTGATTCGTGGGTCCCTGTATAATAAATGTGGTTTCATAGGGGCACACCAGGCCGTTCACTTGCTCATTGAGAGTAGGCGTTGAGGGAGGCGTGGCTGCATTCGGGCCATTACCAAACTGCTGGGGGGGGGGTTACCGTCGTCGCTAATGCACAGGGAGCCTAGTAGTTCGACTGGAGTTTTAGGAAGTTCTTCTTGTTGCATAAAAAGCGGTGTATCCAACTTTTTGATTACTGCCTGAATCCAGCTGAAATTATGGAAACTGACTGCGTATCGACATAGCTCTGCCTGAGTAGTTTTACCTCCGCTGCTGGCGCGGGCGTTGTAGTACTCGAGCTAGAAGCACATAGGGGTTGGCTGACGATCAGGTCCAGCCCTTCTTTCGGAGCCTGCCTTCGTCGATACACGGCTCTGTAATGAAGGATAGCGTTGCGCGTGACAGATCTTTTGCCATCACAGGTACACCGTGCGACGCTGTGGCGCTGGGCCAACGAAGAGGGTCGAATTAAAGACAGACAAGGCGCAAGCAGAAAGAAAAATACGATAAGCAGGGTCAAGATAGGTGTGAAGTTACTCTTTCTCCAACTGTAATCTCGGTACGTGCATTTTTAAGAATTGATATTTGCTAATTATAACTAACAAATTTGTAGTCTTTCTAGAGTGGTTTACCGATATGCAGAAGAACAAGTCAATGTGTAAGTGGCATAAATAATTATTGCAATGCTTAACTTTTTAAGAAACCTGAATGAGTGCAACAAGCCAGTGTCTACTGCCCATGGCTGTCCGCGTTGAGCCTCAGTATCTTACTGGAAGGTCGTTAGATGCATCTGTGGCTGTTATAAGGCGGTTTCGCTTTCGCTTATCGTCTGTCAGTATGGGTTATTACCCACTGAGGCGGCACCAAAACGCGCTCGGAATTGCAGGTACGTTGAACATCACAATATTATTTTTAATATTTAAAAGAACGTTTTATTCTAGTTTTTAGGGTGTGACGGATCGTTTTTGAAGAACCATTCAGTACAATCTTGAGGTGGTCGGCCTGCTTTCCGGCATCAAGGGGCCCAACAAGTACGATTCAGTATTTAACATGGACCAAACGTCAATTTATATTGATAAGGGGCCAAAGCGGACGATTGGGTTCGTAGGGGCTAAAGTTGTCGACGCCAACCAAGGTATCATTGTCGAGATCGATAATTTAACTCTTTTGTTTAACGATTTCTTTGATTTATTTTGTTCTTTTGTAACTATAGGAATGTCGGAAAACTCGTTTCGTGCTCCTGTGTTCCTTTGTGCCTCAGCAACTGGTAAAAAAAAATCTTCTTCCGTTTGTCGTCTGTGGAGGGACATGGGATGGCCAATGCATTATTCACCAAGAGGTGATGGCCAACAGAAACTACCGCACGAACACTATATATACCGCCCAAAACAGGCGTATTGCGACGAAGATCGAATGCTTCAGTGGATAAATGAGGTTTGGATTATATTTTTTCAAATTGTTTTAATTTCTACTCTTTTTGTTTTGTTATTTTATTATAGGTGTGGAAACCGAGTGTTTGTGGACCTCGGATGCTGCTATTGGACTCACCAAAGACTCACAAAATGGCATCTGTGCGAAATGCTCTCGAAAATGAGTGTTGTACCTCCCCGAGCTAATTTCAGAGGACGATGTCCGATCGCCTGTCCTCAGCTTCACAACCAGACCACGGTAGTCACATATACTTCGTGTCATCCCTACGAGTATAACCCAAGGTCAATCAGACCCGCGTATCCGATAACAAATTTAGGAAACAGCTCAGTTTACAGTTTAATCTCCTCACACGTTTGGTCGGTGAACACGAGGCGCCCAAACGCTGGTAGTTTGGAGTGTTCTGTGCGGCAAACTATCTGTTTTCCTACCCAAGTCGCCACGAAATGTAACCGCTACAAGCGATCCAGACTTCGAACGAACAGATTTTGACATCATCATAATATGATCATTTATGATTACTATGTTTCACCTGGTATCAAGTCAACCCACCACAAGCCCAGCATTCACCCATCAGCAGTCAGCCATCAATTCTGATGACGTTGTATTTGGTTTATCTTCTCCACGATGAATTGGCCGACCACCTCTATCATCAAGAGCTCTTGATTTGGATAGACTATGAATTGAGACAAGGAGCTTCTATAGAGCTTGAAGACTAGGAAACCGGATCAGCTACCCGTAATAGCGACTAATAATAACGGTCACTAGCGATTTTGCCACGGAGGCCCAATAGCATCCGGCAGTTGATATAAAAAACCAATGCCCATGCTTCATGCATATCTGTTTAAATAAACAACGTGGGTCTCCAAACAATTCAGAAGTATAGCGTAAATAATGGTTTTTGGAGTTTATAAATATTGCAACCACACTACTCTTTAGAAATACTAGAGAGGAGACACTGAAAGTACCATTTACCAAGTATATGTGATAGTTCAATTTCACAAACAAAGCATCCTCTCATCCCAGCAACCGATGACTCGCAGATGAGTCTGTAACAGGTATGTTTCCAGTACTTGCGCTTTCCAAACATGACCCTGTTCGTCTATAAGCCCGGACAGGGCTACTAACTGCACTAACGGACAATGGTCTCGGCACGAACCAATCTAAGCCTTTGCCATCTTGGAGCTTAACTCCACCGGGACGAGAAAAAATGGATACCTATTAACTCGACCGGGACGAGAAAAAATGGATACATATTAACTCGACCGGATTGATTTATCACATGTCGCGATTTATCTAAACCGGTTTAGGTACGGTTAAAATTTACTGATCGTCTAGATTTTCCCTCTAGTTCTCATTTTCCCATTTTCGTCGTCATGACAGCGAAACGTACCTGTGTACAATTAACGATGGAGGATCGAGTGAAGGAGCTAAAGATCTGGCAAGAAAACGGCCCCGTACTTGGCGGCCAGCTCCTCTGTGACTTGTCCAGCATCTCGAACATCAAATACAGCCTATAAATAAAGATGTTAGTACCCAAGAGCAGCACACTAGGGACCTAGGTCTCCTGTACCTGTCGGCGCTCTTGTCTGGTGCACTGCGGCTTGCACCGCATCGAAGGAACTTTAGAATTGACGATGAAATGAAAATGCGCGGGAAATTGGATTAGATGACGCTAATATATTAATTGGCTTTTAGGGCCTTGTTCAAATATTGACGGCATTTTACAATTTGACTTGGAGGGACGATTTTACAGCGTTACGCTTTATCGTCGAATCCGGTACTTATAGAGATAAGATTTCCTATCGCCAGTTGTTTGCCGTTTCTGCTTCTTTCTAGCACATACACACCTTTATCTTTATAGCCAACTGAGGCTGCAATACCAAGTACCCTTCTTGCTACTACCACATGAGGACAAGTTCCAAGCTTGACATGAATCGAGCAACTGTTTGTTGTCGATATTCACTAGCTACCCAGATATGAGCATGCTATCTCGATGTGCTCTGCGCGTTGACCACTTAACACTGTCACGATACAAGCACGAAGCTGCTTTCTTCTGCTTATCTAGTACCAAACGCGGGAGGGAAGACGATTCTTTTTCGTCTCCATCGATTACAGAGCTCGCTAAACTCCGCATTGTCATTATTACTTAGGCATCGACATGGACTTTCAGAATATGTAGCGCGCGGACTTGAATATCCACATTCGTTCTATTAACCGATAATGCCTTCGTGTTAGCATTTTACGCTGACATCCGTTTTAGTACATAATTTGGAGACGCGATGCTGTAGGTGGTACAGTGACACCACAACTAATGTCTTCCGCTAGTGTGGTACTGCGTGATAAGGCACACATCTCTGATGATTTTCGCTGGGCATGATTCTTCACGCTGGCATTAAACACTTAGCACGGGTTACTAGTAGTGGCATAGCTCAGGGGGGGGGGGGGGAGATTTGCCACCGTTATTATTGACTCTCTGCCCACTGCGCTTCTAAATACACAGCAAAGTTTCTTAGTGTCCGCTCCAACCTCCACTCTGTAAGCACTCGATAATTCACAGTGCGAAACTCGTTGTAGCTCGTCGTGTAATGACTGTCCACGATTCTTGTAAGAACAGTTATACCAGGCTCTGTTGCTTGGCGCTCAATCGCTTGTGTATATTGAGAGAACATGGAAGAAACATATCAGGCACTTGCTCCACTAAATGCAGGGACATTTAGAAGAGCATTAAACTGAGCATCTTTCGCATCTCCTAAAACTGCAACAACGCGAAGCGCTGTCTGACGAATTCGTCGATATATTTTTGCCACAGATCTGAGCACCAGTTTTGTACTCACGATGAGTCCTTGCACGCACGACTAGTATGGCTGCAAGATGATAGATTCGAGCTCTGTCTATGAACCCACAAGTCAAAACAGGATAGCCTTGATCACTAAGCTTGAATTTGCACCCGTATGAAATATTCCTCTCCTCGAAGTTGATTCATCTTTGACAGCAGCTCTAGCGTCATTATATCCAAAATAAACGGATTCACATCGGATCATTTCCCAATTCGTGGAAACCCGTCGATATCGCCTTCTGGTGCAAACAGAAAAATTTCTGGATCAATTTTGTCGCAGTATGGGTATTCGTTCGTTAACACATTCACCGATTCCCATGTGTTGCGCAAAGTTTTGTTTTAGTAGACGCATAACGCAATCCGCGTTTTGTTGGTAAAAGGGTAGACCGAATGGAGGCGTTGGAAGGTCAGGTGTACGCTCCAGATATAGCGAGGTGATATTCCGCACGAATCCATCCGTGTCACGTTGGCTTTAAATTCGTCAGTGATAGGAATGCGGTGCTTTCCACTGAACGCTCCAAGTCCACAACTGTGACCGTTGCCATTTCCAAAGACGCGGCAAAATTAAGGTCGATGGGCATTCCCATGTTTTCCTCTGAGCAGCACACGGTGCATCACCTGTAGTCACTTGGACTGATGCGCAGCACGGGCTTACGCGCTCTAGTCGCCACTCATTCATCGTGTGATCCACTCCACAAATTTTGCAGCCCATGTCTCGCATTACATACACAGCAGAAAGCAAAAGCCCTCCTCTGCACGGTATTTTGCAGCGTCGCCTTTAGTGGTATGCTTTCCCACCATCGACCACTCGATGCGTGGCATTGCGTGCAAATGTTGAAAGAACTCGCGAAGTTTAAAATCGAAAATCAGTCCGCGTTTGTGAAAGGAGTTGCTGAAACCCCGTCCTTTTTTAATGGTTGGCGTCGGGAAGATAGAGAGATTGTATGCAGATTAACTCGACCGGTGCACATTCACTCAACCGATGCAAATTAGCGGACGGGTTAGTATGCATCGGTCCAGTTATCCGTCAAGTTAATTTATTGGGTCTAGTTAATTTGAATCGGCTGGTACATAACTCGATCGCCTAAGGCCTGCCCATGCTTGTGTACAAATCATTTGTGAGAAGACGACCAAAATGTATGCTGACACCCCAAATGATCGAGGATTCACCCACAAACCAGAGAGCCGGTGCACCATCATTTTATCGTACCATACAGACTGTGTACAAACTCGATCTAAACTGTTGTACAAACCAGCAGAAACCAGTATATACCAGCACAAACCAGTACAAACTGGTTTTGACTGTGCTTTTTATTTTTAGCAAAAACAATACAGACGTGGACAGTAAATGTCAGCGAGGCGAGTCTGTGGCCGTTCGATAAATTATATTTTGTGTGGGTTGCATGGTTACTTTGTGTTCATTAAATAGGTCAGCAACTTGTCGCAGCTTTCCTGAAGACGACATGTATGTGCTTCGATCGGTTCTCTGTTAGACGCTTATTGCAAAAAAGCAATAGCAAGTCCAAGACGTACAATAAAAGTCGGCACGATATCTTCACACATCATCGCGCCCTGTTGTTGATAATATCGTATTTCTTTGAACATATAACAGTGTCGAGCGGCAATCTCGCGTAAAGCGTCGTCGCCTTGAATAGGCGATCTCACCTAGCGCAGCAATTTCTGCTGCTGCATCATATTTGTGGAGAACGGAGCACAAAGAAAACTGATGAGAGATCTTCGGTCACTAATATTCTGCTGTCAAACTGTATCTTGGAGCGTGTGTAGCCAGCCTCGCCGGGTTGCAATATACCGATTGTCCATAGACCTCGCGTACTTTATTGGCCCTCGCCACTTCCGTCGACTTCCATAGGAGCCGGGAACTCTTGCGGTCTTAGAAGGCGAGAAAGGGTGTTCATTGGGGTACATGCGGTCCTTGTGGTGGAGACAGACGCGGCGCCGACGAGCGGCCGGCGCGAGCCCGTCCGGGACGGGGGAGGGTCTCTAGAATGAACGATAGCCACAGCTATGGTATAGAACGTTAGTTTGAGCAGTGTTGTTTTACCGGAAAAGAATGCTGGTGTTTGGCCCACTGGGTAATAATGATGGTCCCTGTCTAGATTACTCTAAACTCTCATCAGCTACCTGATTTGTGGCTAGAGTCAATCTCCAACCCAAATCGATGGGTTTTGCTTGCCGACGCCATTTTTGTTGTCGTTTTGATATCATGTTTGTTGGCACCCCGGTCTTCGCAAGAAGTGATGTCATGCAGTCATAGGGCCTAGCCAAAGCTTGGCGTTTTATTCTCCTCCAGTTCTGACCAGAGTCACTAACTTTAGTGATTTTGGGTTTTGGGGGATGTTCCAGTCTTTGCAGTGTTTTCTATCAGCGTGCAAAACAAAATCTATAGCCTTGCAGCTGTAGTTTTCTATACAGCGCTGAGACTATCGATATTATAGCGCTGCAGTTTTTGTGTCAACTTGTGCTCCTTGTGCTCTACAAAAGTCGGTGGGTCGTTTTTCCCAGCCACGTGTATGACAGTCAGAAATACCTCGTACTAATCGAATGAGGGTTAGCTCTGAATTATACCGACACCGACAGGACAGAGGGGAGCCAACGTCATCATTTTTCCAGGCGCTCTAGCGGTATTTTACAACGCTTCGACCGACACGGTACCAGCTGCGACCTCATTTAGCGTCTACAGCTATGTAGGTCATACTCATTGTTGAATAAATGACCGGTTGTACGTGTAACTTAACTGCTTTTGTCAATAGCATGAGACGACAGGCTACTACGCTACTCTGCTAAAGTATCTGGCTCTGTAGGACGCCAAATATGGGTCCGCGACGGGGGTCGTCCTGATTCAGTGTCGTCATCAGCGCCGGAGTCTCAATCTTCTAGCTGTAAATGATCGTCAGAGCCGCTGTCGGATCCTTCACTATAGTGCTTAGTTGCTGCGAATTACAAAGGTTATGTATGAACTGCTTGCTCTAGCTATTACTCAATAACCTGGTGTTTTGAAAATTGCTTTTTTTTACTGTGCTATTTTACTCTAATTAAATGGTACATTTTTGAATTGACTTGGGAAAACGTAAGTCCCTAATGCCGACAGTTGGAGGGATTACACTTACACTGGGATAGGAAGCACTTTAGTGCTGTAAGGGACAGCCCAACAAGGATTAATTCGGTGGTCCATCGGCGCGACATCGCCCTACTGGTATATCGATACCAATACCGAGACATCAGTAGCACTTACATGACCCCCAAAAGCCTTAATGCGGTGGGATGGTCGTTACTAGTAAATCGATACAAGTACCGAGCCATCAGAAGCACTTACATGACCCCCAAAAGCCTTAATGCGGTGGGATAGTCGTTACTAGAAAATCGATACTAGTACCGAGACATCAGTAGCACTTACATGATCCCCAAAAGCCTTAATGCGGTGGGATAGTCGCTACTAGTAAATCGATACAAGTACCGAGACATCAGTAGCACTTTACCCCAAAAGCCTTCATGCGGTGGGATGGTCGTTACTAGTAAATCGATGCAAGCACCTTTTTAGTATGTGGGCGTGCTTAGTGCTAATATATTGGCAGAGAGGATTGATAATATCATACAAAAAGTGTTTTATATTTTGTTTTTCCACGGATTATTTAAAAATAACAAACAACAAATACTAACAATCGCTTGTTTCTTCTACTTAGCCGAGCATGATTGACGGTGAAAGATCTGGCTGCTGTTATGCGGCATGCTCGATGGTTTACTAACGATGCGGCACATTTATACAGTCATGTATGAAGGAAGGCCAAGTGGTTGGAACACAAAGCATCGTTTCAGTAGAGCAAGTGAGGCCCCGGTGCAGCAAGATTGTAGATTGGAACACACCAGGGTCAGCATCCAGGTCGATCTCCATAATTTCGAGAAGATTAGCCAACGCTGCGTCGATTAACTGCCGTAGTCCTAAACCACAGTGGAAATGCTCTCGAGTGAGTTGTTCCATGTTGAAACTGATAGATGCAATACATCGCTGAGTGCCGTGTTCATTTTCTTCGAGCCACCCCAAGGTGTTAACGTTAACCTATCCCAGTCTCGCGAAGCCCTAGTTGGCTAAAAAAAATGTGACTGGCTCGTCTTTTGTAAAGTCAAGATACATGTATGAAAGACCGAACAGGTTTTTGTGTTGGCCAAGGTATATTATTTCCGTAGCGAATACTTTATTGTTTTGCTGTCGTTGCTATACTAGACTATTTGCATGGGGTGTCAGCTCTCCGACGTTGCAGGCAGCCTGATTCCAGGTATAGAGTCTCTGAAATGCCACGCCATGTGATTGGCTAAATAGACGAGATGAAGTATCATTGGTTATAATATGACTTAGTTGATGTTATTATGGAAAATAAAACATTGCATACAAAGCATAAGTATAAGCTGCCGACGGATGTTAACAAGGGGCTAGGAGGTGGGCATGCACGAGGCTCATGAGAGGTCTCGTCAATTGTCCTCTCCGGGAAGTGAGCCTCTCCAGCTCACTTCGGAACTGACGGCCACTACAAAATATCAAGTACTACAACACACACCTGTTGACACTCTACCTTAGAATGCCGACACCCTGGTCGTCAAGTCATGCTACCCGCGTGTCAACACCTACCGCTTGCCGAGACCTACCGCGTGTCGAGACCTACCACGTGTCAAGACCTACCACTTATCGAGGTGCATAAGTGTCGAGACTCATGTGCGAAGGCCACAGAGTGTCGAGACGCCCAGCGTGTTGAGACAAGAAATGGCTACTGGGTCGTGGATATGGATGGAGATTCTCTCACAGTTTCCTAGCGAGTTTTGGGGTAGCTCGATTGCACTGACTCCCGATGGCTTCACAATTGAGAAGGTGGAAGCAGCGGCGGCTCGTGTCTTCGGAGAAGGTCAAGGAAGGAAATCGGGGTTGTTCGTCAGCACCAACCCCGATTTCCTTCCTTGACTTTCTCCGAAGACACGAGCCACCGTCCGTCAGCAGCAGCCCTGATTTCCTTCCTTGACTTTTCTCCAGTGACGATCAACGCTGTTCGTCAGCACAACCCGGAAAAAGCGCAAAGCACCACCAAGAACGTGCCGTTACTGTGGCCAGCCAGATCACCACAAGGCCGTCCGCCCCACAATGGCTAACGCGTCCTGGAGGGGCGTTGTATCGGAATGGTACATGAAGCCCAGCCAGCAACCGGAAGAAGGGTATAAAGATGTACAAAAGGTGTCGGACTTGTACTCTGGTCAATTCAAAAAGGATGTCTTATAAAGGCATGATTGGATCTCGTTCAACCAAACCAATACATACTCTCCATATGGATACAATGAGAAAATTAAGGACATCAGGACTGTATGGAAGCATGGGATATGAATACACACTGGCTACTGTGGACGAGGCCAGAAGAATGAACTGGATTCGTAATTTGTGCGAACTTAATGCAGATGTATTGGATCTAACTTGAAATTGGGACAAAATAGTACGTATGTACTGTATTGTGAATATTCCTCGCAGGGCATCTCGAAAATCGTGCTTGCACGTTCCCGCTGATGCCGAAGATAGGGTTCCAGTGCTGCAAAATTATCCCTACAGTACTACCAGTATCAATAACAGTATATTGGGTGCCATCCGCCAATACCAACTGTAGGTTCCATAATTATAATCTCGCCACCACCTCATGTCACCAACGGGGTTCCGATGGCATTCCAGGGAAATATGCGTCCGAGGTTATATCTACTGCTGGCTATGGTCGGTCTCGTTGCCTGCTACAATAACTTCGTTGTGGCTGAAAGCGTAGCGAAGACTGTGACGGGGTCACACAGCACCTTGCACAGAGAAAGTGCTTACGGGTATTTACTACCCAAGTGAACGTCAGTTCACGTTTTCCCGGCCTCAAAGGGAACGGTTCGCTACTTAGAAGAGTAAATTTTATAGTCTGATGTATTTATAGAAAAATTTAGCATGAGCTCTCATACAAACTAGAAGTCACCTATAGTGAAACTATGTAGATATCCAATTGGTTGGCTCAGTGAGCCTCTGGTACGATGTACCATGTACCAGAAAGAGTGACACATCACTCTTCATGTAACCAGGGTACACTTGGGATGTACCCCGTTACAAAGACCAAGGTTGAACATGTGGGCTCGAAGCCCATGCAAGAGCGTCATTTCCTGGATTGCCAACTCAAACCAAGCTTACAAAACTATAGTGAAGAATGAAATGTTGAAGCACAACGAAAACTACATCCGCCACTATTCGCTCGCAGGAGCGTCCGAGCTGCGCGTGTAAGTCAAGATCCTACACTATCGTGATACAGCAATCTCTGAAGGCCGCTGCAAGACGTAACTAAGCCGAATCTCCTTGGGGTAAGTTATCTTAATGGGTTCACGTTTAGTATCAGCAATACCATATTTTGATCAACGATTTTGAGGTGTTCGACTCCCGCAATTAAGCCGCTTAAGCTTACGTTCTTTTCGCCTGCAGCAGGACTTGGCTTCGAAGATTAGATTGTGGCAAGGTTTGCAAGTTTCGCTTCGTAAGTTCTTGTGTTCGTTGTGAGGGGCGCCCTTTTGACGGGAAATCCCATATGTAACTTACGGTAAGTTAGAGATGTTTTTCCTATTTCTTTACTTTTTTTAAGAAAATAAATTAGGCAAGTACCGGTTCGTGCAACCATTTTTTGACAACCTTCGGCAATGGCTGGAGCTGGCGACACAGTCGCGCGGTCGCCCGCTACGCCAGAGGAGTCGCCCTCAGAGTATCTGACGCGCTTCTGGCGTGCCAATGCGTCTGCTTTCATGCGCTGGTTCCTGGCACTACCATACGCCGGCCAAGTGTCGCTGCTGCGCAACGCATCGCCCGACATTCCTTTGTCGTACGACCCCAAGGAGACACGTCCGCAGGCCACACAGCTGCTCACGCCGGATCTGACGCTCACGGCGCTGCTGGAGGAAAACGGAAAGGTTCTGTTGCGCCTCATGAATGCGCGCGCCACCAAAGCCGACCAGTGCAGTCGCCATGACCTTCTCTATCTCGCGTCACTTCGTGCTTCTGGCACTATGCCCACGTTCTCGGGCGAGACGTTCAAGCACGTGTCGTTGGCCTTCATCGACTTGGCGGACCCAGATCACAACGTGCAGTCTCTACTTCCCTCTGCGTCGCCCGAAATCATTGAACAGAAGAAGAACCTGATCAAGCAGGGCAAACTCATGGAGGCTGACGTTTGGCTCACACTGCAGATGCGGCAGCAAGTTATCCTCACGCTGCTCACCAACGTGGCGCATACATTCGAGACCATGTTCCTGAAGCAGGTGATGATGGGAGAGGTCAGCGCGGCTGAAGTTGGCTGTCGTTACTGCGGTTCGTCCACGCGGAAAGAGGATGGCGCCGAGGGTGCTACGACCTTGCTGCGGTGTGCATGCGAGGCAGCGTTTTACTGCTGCAAGGAGCATCAGGTAGAGGATTGGACCAACCACAAGACCAGTTGTAAGGCAATCCGGAAGGAGAAGGCTGCTGCGGAGAAGCAGGAGGCAAACTAGAGTCCATAAAGTGTGACAATATATACTGGTGAAAACCAGCAATCCCATCCACCGCTGCATATACCGTAAGTGTAATTTTAAAAAGTTAGCGCTGCTTAGCATGTTCTGAGGATGTTGCTACGGCTCGCTGTAGACGATGGCGGAGGCGTAGCTCACAGAGGAGTCGCCGTGGCGCATGCAAGCGCTGCTCTGAGCATATTTGACGAACTTGAGAGTGCACTTGAGCTTCTTTGACGCCAAAATGGTGTTGAGCAACAGAGAGATCGGGTGCCGACCGCAAATGGTGTTGTTGGTTTCATCCAAGTATCGCGTGAAACCCGCCGCATCCAAGCGCTCAATGAACTGTAAACGACATACAAAAACACACAAGCGTTAGTCATTTCTAAGGCACCGATGTATACAGTAGCTGAAAGAGAACTATGGGCGACGTACTCCCATGCCTTGGTGATCTAAATATTTGATGTATTCGTGGATCTCGCCATAGGTCGAATCGTGTGGCTGGTAGCGGAAGCTGTACAAGAAAAGAAGACTATTAGCCTGCTAACTATGTATTAATATCATTAAATTCACATGCTCACCGAGGTCCCCAGTGGCAGAAGTCGGAGCTGATCACAAACAGATTCTCGTCGTTCTCCAGATATGGGGCCAAAATCCTGCGAACACAAAATAAAATAAAAATATTGTCAGCCGCAACGCAATGTAGCAATCGTTAACCCAAAAATTTCTTGTCGGTGACCTTACTTTCCGTATTCCTCGTCCATTTTGCTCTTGGTGTTTCCGACCAAGATCGGAACCGCCGTAAACTTACGGCCATTCATCACCTACGCCACAATGTAATAATTACCAAATAATTCCACTTTGTAAACGAGTTTAGACATCCTACCTTGTAGATGAAAGGAAGGTGCATCTCGATACTGTGCTCGTCCTCGTCAACATCCATCGACATGGTCGCAAACTTGCCCTGCAACAACCAACATAACCGTCAACAACAAGGGTCTCCTAAGACTTCCCACCTTCTCCATATCTATTATATACGTACTGAGTCCACGAGCTTCTCATTTACTTCATGATCGATCGTAATGTTTCCCAACGGAGTCTCATACTCGTGCGCTGTCGACACAGCGCATCCACTAGCAGCCAGTTAGCACCATGTTTGCATCATGTTGAAGATTGACTACATGTACCCACCGCAAGTAGAAGTGGTGCGATGGACCGAGGATGAAGACGCGCTTGATGCGGTCCAAGTCCAGCAGGTGGTGGTACGCGTACGCCGCCGTGGGGCCCGAGTATCTGCAGCACAACAGCAGGCCACTCAGACCAGAAGCCATCGAAGTTGGTCTACAGCAGTCGCAGCGCACCGAAAGCCTGCGTGGGGACCAATAATGGCGCGGATACTCGGCTCTTTCTTCTGCGTGTCGTTGCCCTCAGCGGCTCCCAGCCAACCTGTAACACAATCCTCCCCGGCACAGGACAAGTTAGCTCTGCGACCTTTCTATGCTAAATGGCGTCGCCGCACACCTGACAGCTCGTCTTCAAGCTCATGCTCGTCATGCGAGTACCAGGAACCAGCGTGGGTGGCCAAACGCACGCGCACGGGGCTCGGCTCGGGCTTCTTGGACATGGCGTGGTAACTTGAGATCTTCTACGAGACGATTCTTCGACGCGCTGTTGAAGAGGAATATATTTTGCTCGTTTGTCGCATCTTTTTGATACCTTTTCTGAACAAAATATACCGATATTTTACCGGAGCACATCGGTATTGCTTTAGAAGTTGAAGTTGGCCTTTACCGACGCGTTTGAATCACAAATTCTCGCACAGGAAGAACGGTGAGTGCAGCAAGTTGCCAGCAACCACATGTATTAATACCTGCAGTGCGCATCTGCTTGCTGAAGCCAACTACATGTAATAGGCGTGCACTTGGCTCTGAGAGCAACAAACGTGTTTTTAATTGATGCTGTTCAAGAGAGCCTACAATATGGTTCACACTTAATGTAAGAAAAGCACGAAAAAAAATGTTATGCCGATGGTGACATATGCTTGTCGTTTGAGATATACTTCGTGCTGACTGTAATAAAACACTGAGTCAATAATTGATCTCCATATTGTAGATCGACATTTCATAATGGTCGTAATCAGCACAGTAACATGAAACTCGCGTAGCATAGCGGGGTGATATGATCCACTGACTGGACCGGGTGCTTGAACACAATCCAGCGATACCTCACATTGTTCATCTTGAACTGCACCTCGAATGTCGCTGGCTTTGCCTAGAAACGAGATCCCCTAGTAGGGGCCCTACCCAGCTTCGATATACAGAAGGCCCACTGGCCTGAAACACAGGACAATGGTTGGTCTTATCAACACCGGGCGGGTGGAGTTGTAATGGTGCATGTGAATGGGACGGCTGTTGTTCGGTGGATGGTGAGTGTCGAAGCTTCCCAGCCACCCTGTAAGCTCCACTTTTGTATTTTGGTCTTAGCAGCCAAGCCCACTGCTTCACAGCAGTACACTCACACACTAAAGAACTTCCTACACGGCTGCTTTGCGTCACGTAGCTTTGCAAAGTAGAGTTCAATAGTATCCACCAACATCGACAACATTTCATTCAAAACCCGAATTCAGAATGAGAAACCACCACCGCTACAGACACGCTGACGACAAGGATGACCAGGTCTTAGCGCTCAACAACTACGCCGAAGGTTTTTTGGTGAAGCAGGGTGCGCGCGTCAAAAACTGGAAGCGCCGCTATTTCGTATTCCGCGACGGCTACCTGTCTTACCGCAAGGACCAACGCGAAACTTCCAAAGTGTTGGGCACAGATGTCGTGCTCGACGTGTTCTACTGGTCTGGTGTGGAATTCGGTTTGTCCCTCAAGCTCAGCAGTGGTCGTTCGCTGTATGTATCGCCAGCCTCCGAGCAGCAGGCTTGCATCTGGTACGAGGTTGTGCAAGGCTACGTCATGCGCCAGCAAAGGGTCCGCCAACTTCAGCATGTGAACCGACAACGCCAGAGACACCTTGAACCCATTTGGGAGACCGAGAACGCCGCCGAGCAAAGCACCGTGCTCCGTCAGTACAACCTCTTGCGCTAAATGAGCTCATATAGCCATAGGGCTCATGGCAAACCAAATTGCCAATGAAGCGTCACCAACATCGTACACAAACGAACTCGAAGCCAACGGAAGCTTCATCATGAAAACAGAACCAGCCAACTACATGTACTATAGCGCTGATCGAGACGCAGAAGATGGTCCAGACGAGGAGTTTGTACTACCTAGTACTACGTAGTACATGTACTTCGAAATCAGGGCCACTATAATAGAGAAGAAGATCATCACAATACTCTTGAAAGCTTCACTTATCCTATACGTGAGAGAATTTTTCAAACTACGCTTGCATTTTTTTACATAGTATTCATGTCACCATTTCATAATCTTTGAAACGATAATTGGGGTGTAGTCAACGAAATGATGTCGTACGGAACGATGTAGCTGGTCCTGCTCCTCTCCACCCATCGTTTTCGTCGTCATCATTGTTCTCTGTATCGCTATTGCGTCGTATTTGATCATAAGCGGTCATTTGATCTGCCAAACCAATCAAATCACCAGAACTAATGGCTCCCTCCTCGTCTCCAACGACATCGAAAACGAGACCAGCATCATTCGCTGCAAGAGCACCTCTGGCCAGACCTCCCACTGAAGGTGAGTCTCCTGGATCCAGTGGAGGCTCAGCAGCAACCACACGACCAGGAGTTAATAATACCGGAAAAAGTGGTAGTACTATTACCGGTAATACCGGACCATTTGTTTTTCAGTAATACTAATAACTATTTCGAAAACACAACATGGTATTAATAGTAGTACAAATAGTACTAATAGTCAAAGTACTAGTCTGCCACTTTTGTGGCGTCACGCGACTTGCGCGCGTCTTGCTTCATCTTCACAATCTCGTCCCTGTTGTGCCGGAGCAGTAGCTGCTTCTCCGATCGCCTGATATCTGTTCTGGCACGAAGCAGCCCCATGATTATCCCCCCTGGAGAAAACACTCGCTCTTGAAACGCCGAAGATGAGATCTTGCTGAGGTGAATACGCGCCAGCACCGCCATTGAAGGATATTGGCTCTCGCCTTCATCACGAAACCACTGTAGCATATCTACGTGTCGGTACAACCCCAGCAACGACCAGCACGTACCGTACCGACGGCCGGTAGTCATTGCCGAGGACAAATCTTCCTTCTTCGTCTCTGGATTTTGACGCTGAGCGATCTCGAGCCACTCCGGCTCCATCTAGAGTCACTCCTTCATGATACTGACCGCTATCGCATTTATCTCCGACTCCTTCACCTCTTCCCTGCACGAATGGGAGCCCCGAGCAACAGCTCGTCTTCATCGTCCCAGCCTGTCGATGACGGAGAAGAAAGAGGGGAATTCAAGTCCTGGCTGAGCAAACTGCTGTGCGATGAAGGCTGCGACAGCGACATCTTGCCCAGCTTCGCCATCTGTGCGATCACTTTGCGGTGCTCGCCTCGTAGGAGGTCTAGACCATTTTTTTTTAAAATGGGTTTCTCCTCTTTGCGAGAGACGTTGCTAGCAGCAGCAATTTCTTGACGCTGCACTTAGTACGAGGGTCAAGCAATATGCACACCATAGCCTCCCGCGACACTTTAGGGAAACGTGATTGCACTTGTAGAAGCGTTCTTCGTAGGCACGTTTTCCCTGCTTCCGGGAGCTGGTCAAGCGTTCTCACCACTCGGCGATGACTCGCCTCGTTCCCATCCTTCGCTCGAGGGGCCTCGATGACCATGGTGTCGAACTTGAACGATTTCAGTTTCTTCTCGGCAAGTCGCCGGAATACTACCGTGTATGAAGATACCAGATTCTCGCTTGGCAAAAGCCCCACCACCGCGTTATCCGATCCCGAGGTGACTTCAGGTGACGGCACGAAGTCGGAGTCGGAGCCAGCCCAGAAGTTCGTCGACGCAGACGAAGCTGAAGCCGCGGGTCGCGTCGAAGAGCTCATCACGACTAGTGTCGAGGCTCCAGTGCTCGGGTAAACATTCTATACGCACGTTTGGCTGCAGAATCTGCGACTCAGTACAGAAGAGAGTTAAACGTCGATATAACACAGAAAAAATGAGGAAACAACCTTTCATTCAACGCTGTGGTGTCTCCTTCTAATACTCCAAATGCACACATGTGATGAGTGGCCATTCCGCATACACTGCAAGGGTCCGTCTTGAGCTCAGGACCTTCACCACACCCGTCAACAGCACAAGGCATACTTCAGCCGTCGTATCCTAGTCTCTGATGCGGGCTACGACGATCGCAGTTCTTTTCTAGAATGGTGAACAACGCAGGACAGCCACAACTTCTAAGATTGCTAAAAAACGGTCCGTTGCTTGTTCACCGGCTTCCTGGAAAATAGTACTGCTTCGAGTACTATAGTACCGCCTCAGGTGAGTAATACTACTAGTAATAGTGAACACCACACTAAACGGTAGTAATAACACTACTAGTTAAATAGCATTAGTATTAGTATTACTCTAGATTACTAGTTTGGCAAATACCCTTAACCTCTGCACACGACTGCTGTTAGGCGAGTCTGCAATGCTACGACAACCACCTTCTCGCTCAGACCTCACGCTCTGAAGTATTATCTCCCAGCTGAAGCATACCCGCAGGCATCGACGGCGTTTCTGCCGAAGCAGAACTCGCCGGAATCTCGCAATCACTCGCAAGCCAATCACCAGGCGCTTGCTCATGTCTGCCTTAGATTAGCCTGGTCAGTATCGATTGACAACTGAACATCTATTAGCGCTTAGCATCGGTCTACAGTCCTACAGCACTACTGTCGTTTACTTCTGCGGGCCGAACGCTTCAGTCAGCACCACCTCCACTTGCTCATGTGAGCGTTTTGACATGCCAACAGCAGGGGCAGCAAGGCTTTCACGACCGATGTACTCAAGGTGTTGCTTCTTTCCAAGCAGCTTTTCAATGTGCGCTTGAGCGTACGTCCAGGCTCCTTGATTCAGCGGTTCTTCCTGCACCCACACGAACGTTTTGGCATTGTCGAATTTGCCAAGTTCCTCAGCCACCTGCTCAAACGGGAATGGCGCCAATTCTTCCAGACGAATCAGCGCAATGCTCTCGGGATTCTTACAGCGTGCAAGTCGCTCCTTGGCGAGTTCGTAGTAGAATTTACCCGCGCAGAAGTAAACCTTCTTGACCTGTGAGGCGTCCGTGATCGTCGGGTCCGAGAGAACGGGCTTGAAGGCTGTGCCTGGGCCCATTTCAGACAGTGGCGAGGTCGCATCAGCAAGACGCAACAAAATCTTGGGTCCCATAATGATCACGGGCTTACGGAATGAGCGATGCTGCTGACGACGAAGGAGGTGGAAGAAATTGGCTGGTGTAGTCACGTTGACCACGATCATGTTAGTGTCGTGTTGGTACTGTTTCCATACCGGTTCCGTCTCGGATTCCTTGACGGATGAACGTGGAGTCAACGCAGGAGTGTCCACAAGCTGCAAGAAGCGCTCCACGCGACCACTGGAGTGATCAGGACCAGCTCCATCGTTCCCGTGAGGCAATAGCAACATGAGACCAGACTGACGCATCCACTTGGACTCTGCACTTGACAAGAACTGGTCGATCACGATCTGAGCGCCGTTGAAAAAGTCGCCGAACTGCGCCTCCCAAATCACCAAATTGTCTGGACTCTCCACACTGTAACCGTACTCGTAGCCCATGACTGCCAGCTCTGACAGGTTACTGTTGATCACACTGAGCTTACCAGGCGTACCCGACGTATTGGGCAAGTGATGCTGCAAAGGGAAGTATCTCTCCTCTGTCTTCTGGTCTGTGAAGGAGGCGTGCCTTTGGCTGAATGTGCCTCGACGACAATCCTGTCCAGCAAGACGTACCGAGTGGCCATCTTGCATCAAAGTTCCAAACGCCATGGCTTCAGCTGTAGCCCAGTCAACACGAACGTCTTCGGGTTTCTCTCCGTCCTTAACCTGCAGCATTTTCTGTCTCGCCTTGATGTGCGTACGCTGCAGACGACCGTGTGGTTGAATCCGCTCAGGCAGTTCAACAGAAGCAAGTCCGACTTGGATCAGGTTATCGATATCGACACCCGTATCGACGTTCACGTAGAGATCTTCAGGTTTAGGCTGCATCATCGCCGACCACTTGCCCTTAAACGCATCGATCTCAGTAGGTTTATAACCTGGTTCACCGGTAACCAGCTTGAGTTCGCTCTCCAGGTGGTCGTTCAGACGCTCGACAGTCTTCTCGAAACTCGTACGTGATACAAGCCCAACACTCTCCAGTTCGTGGGCGAACTTGATCGGGAATCGATCGGCTTCATCCACTCGCTCATACATTTTTGGCTGTGTGAAGCGTGGTTCGTCCACCTCATTGTGTCCATGACGACGGAAAGTGATCAAATCAATGACAATGTCTTTGTGGAACTGGTTACGGTAGGCCACAGCAAGACGACACGCACGAATCACGTCGGTGATACTCTCACCGTTAACGTGAAGTACTGGGCCTTCAATACTCTTGGCGATATCCGATGCATACCGCGTTGCACGACCGTCCGGGTACGTGGTTGTGTACCCCACTTGGTTATTCACCACGATGTGTACCGATCCTCCCGTCTGGAAGTCTGGAAGTTGGGAAAGCGCTAGCGCCTCTGGCACACAACCCTGTCCAGCGAATGCTGCGTCGCCGTGAAGTAGCAACGCCATAGCGTTCGTGTTGGCATCGCCATCATTCTTGGCACGAACTTTACCGGCTGCAACAGCATTGATGATCTCCAGATGCGAAGGATTGTGTACTAGTGATACGTGCACTTTTTTGTCTGCGTATTTCTTGTCCACAGTAGTGGCGATATGTGACGACACGTCATCGATGCCACGGAAATTGTCAGGGAACTCGGAGTACCCGCGCACTTTGTGGAAGATTTTGTGTGCCGGGTACTCGAGAGATCCAACCAGAAGTGCTAGTCGTCCACGGTGAGGCATACCGATCACTACGTCCGATACACCCGATGTATTACACGCCTGTAATACAGTCTCCACTGCTGGTAGGATGGATTCCGCTCCTTCGCCCGAGTATCTCTTAAAGGACGAGAACTTCTTGGCCATAAAGCTCTCGAACACGTCGGCACGTAGCATACTCGAGTACGCATTGCGTAGGTCTGAAGGAGATACTTCTTTAGCTGCCAAGGTCTCGGCAGCATTGGCCAGCCACGTTTTCTCCTCGATTGTGTTAAGGTGCTCAAATTCAAAACCAGTTTTGCCACAATAGACGCGGTGAAGTTCGTCGTAGAGCTGTTGGCCGTTGACTGCAGAGACGGACACGACGCCTGCCAGGTCTGTGGCTGATAAAGGCCGAGTTAGTAGTGGTTTGAAGTTGTCAACGGCGAGACTGGGGACAGCCGTGCGTTGCTGGAGCTTGAGCGGGTCTAGATCCGCTCGCAAGTGTCCGGATTGACGGAAAGCCGTGGCCATCGACTTCGCGGCCAACGATTCGAGCGACGCAGCCGAGGAGAAAAAAGCCTTGGGTGCATTGGCTAGCGAGACGCAGCGACGCGTCAGGAGACCGGGGAGACGCAGCATCGAAATCGTGTGCAGAGGACCTGGTAGAATACCGAATGATGCAGCTGATCATTGGGGGCCGCTGTGATGGGATACCGAAATCCAAACGGTGGATTGGACGTTTGCCAAGGCATACAAAAAGCAAGATAAACTTGACATTGAAGACGAAAAGGACAGAGACAGGACGGAACACGTGTGTTGAAGTGGAAAAGTACTTTACCGGTATGAAATCTGCTTCAACCTTGTTTACAGTGTGTCAACGTGTTCTTGCTCGTCTCCACCCTCGTCCTCCGCTAATAGCGCCAAGACTTGCTCGTGTTCGTGGGCGTCTTGAATAACACTCAACAGGTCCTGACCTAGGTCGTGTTTGTCGTCGTCCAGCATCACCTCGACAATTGGCACGTATCCAATAGGCGGTCGGTTGGCTCCTGCCAAGGCCAACAGCGTTTCCCATTGATCCGTTCGTGCTAACACACGCAGCAACGTCCACCAAAACTGCCGAGGTGGAATTGTGTACTGCTCTGCACAATCCACAGCGAGAACTAGAGCTTGGCGATGCACCGGGTGCAGCGTCACCAGCTTCTGAATGGTTTCCACTAGTGAGCTACCCACTAAAAGTCCAGCAGGTATTGCTAACGTGCGCTCCATCGATCGCTGAGTCTCGAGCAGTTGAAGCATATCATTCGTCATTACCTGGTTAAACGAGTCTGTTGCACGAGCTACACACTGTTCGTGAAGCTCCGTTGCATTCAGTGACAATGCCGATGTGATGGAAGGAGGAGAAGTGTTTAGGGAGACTCTGAGCAGCTTGGACACCTCCTTCAGCCGATTGCGTTTCGTGTCAAGAACGCTGTCTCCGTACGCCGCCTTCCCCACTATCGCAGCCGCTTGACTGTAATCTTCCCGTAACACGCTCATCTGGAACGTATTGGTGACGTCAGAGCGAGCGATAAGTTGCTGGCTTGCGAACAATCGTGCAGCACGAGGATACTTGCCCACTACACGAAGAAACTCGTCACCATCGAGACGTTTACCGAGCTGCACCATGATTTTGTATATACTGTCTGGTGTACTGAACGGATTGGAGCACAAACCTTTGAGGATATTTTCCTCCAAAGTGGCGGGCACGTCTTTGTCGCTCTTTTGGCGAGTGGTGTCTCCAGCTATGCTTGGGTCAAACACGAGCTCTTGTTGCATTGCTACTGTCATTGGGAATTCTCCATCCTGGTCGTACAATACGAAAGCCTCACTGACCCAGTTCTCCAGTGTCAAGAGGACTTCCTCCCGCTCCGAAGTCAGCCCAGACGCTTCCTGTTGCAACACAACCTTTGCAGCACTCCGTCTGAACACAGTGTAGAACGCAGAGCATTCGTGCGATGTTCCACTAGACGACAAGCTCGATGCTTTGTCAAACGCAACGCTGTCACCGTAGTAGCTCCACACGTTCCCCATTTTGCTATAGATCGTCGCTACGTTGAAGAGTCTTTTCAAAGGGCACCTCGTCCTTCAGATTCAGGTTCTTGCCAACCATCTGACAGGTACTGCTTATAGTTGCTGACAGCTCGTTCTTATCAATGCATTTCGTCTACAACGTTCTAAACTTCGGCACCAAAGAGCGTGAGACCTTTGCTTCTATCTCCTCGTTATTCTATTTGCGCCTAACAACAGAAGACTTCATTGGGGCCGGTGAAGTTGAAAGTCCACTAAGTGGACTTTGGATTGGTATTTTTTCAACTTTTCGGCCGACACCACACCACTTGTGGCCACCCGCAGCACCTCTTCTCGTCTCTTCAGGGGAGTCCTCCGACGATTCGCTGGAGTGACCGTGACGTCGGATACGACGACGCTTGCCTGGCGACAGCTTTGGGTCACAATTGGCGGCTCAGCGACGCTGTAAACAGTACGCGGTGAAGTGCGGTTTCAGATATTCGTGAATAATTCAATAATTCCGTACCCATCCCTTCAGAATTTGAGTTTTTTTGTTTAGGATCGCTTTATGTTCACCGCCCTTTTAATAGTAAGTTACAGCCACCACCGTCGTCATCTCCAACATTGTTATAGTAAGACACATACCGACGCACTGTGTGGCTCCGTGCTAAATTTGGTGGTAAAATGTTCTTCGGCTCCCTGCGTCCAGCGTTATTTCGAAACCGCCACCACAGTGCTAATCATGTGAGCCGATACGTGGAGGGTGACCCTCCTTCACTGCTGCATCTAAATGCACGAGTTTCTGTGTATCCTTAAAGGTTGACGGTCTGTAATGCTCCAGGCAACAGTCCCTGCAGCACAGATCGGATCATCGCAATTAGCCACAACAGACTGAAGATGTTGTCTCTTTCCCAGCGATAAAGAGCTTAACTACCGTGTCCTGCAGTTCGCGCAGATCGACGTTTATATTGTCGTTAACGTAAGAAGGTTTCCTCTCTCGTATTGTTATCGCGCACATCGTCCATGTTTCCTCAAAAATTTCAGTGCTGATGTTAATCAAGAACCACGCGAGTTTCACATTCACCTTAGAGTCTGGAACTGTTACTGTCAAGAGGGTGCATCTCATCCTTGAGAATATCTCCACCGACTTGATTGAGTTCCACACCGCCGAAGCTAATGAACACGTCACTTGTGAGTTTTCCCAATAGCGACTTCATGCTGACAGTTTTTGACACATTGCGCGAGAACGTCATAAAGTTGCAACGTTTTCATCGGTGTCAGTGACTTCACGAATGCTCTTGGTTGAGGAGAGGTGGCTGGCAGCTCACTTGCCCCCGTTGGCGTTGAATACCCCGTGATCACGTGATTTCTCCGACGACGTCACCTTTGCCGAGGGTCACATCATGGAGATCTTTATCATGGGGAGCACGACTCAGGTAGGTAGGTTGGAATAACCACAGTATGCCTCCGCTTGCGTCGGTTTGGCCGTTGATCCATACGATAACAATTAAAGAGCAGCACAACCACGTTGGGGCCGGTAAAGTTGAAAGTCCACTTAGTGGACGTTAGCCTTGTCGGAGTCATCGCCGAACTTATTTTAGCCGTAGGTGTAGCACCTGTAGTCGCTCCGTGCTGCCATATATACAGCAGGGTACCCGCGAAGCAGGGCCGCTCGGTAATAATAGGGCGGGAACGGATCCATCACACTTTTCCTGGGTTGTGTGGAGGTCCCCTCTATTTCAAAATACTATTCCATGTATAATATTTGATACTAGCAATGTTATTTTGATTATAATATTTTGTGATATTGACATTTTGAACAAACCGGTTCAGGTCTGCCACCAAAAAGGATCGCGTTACTAAGGGGAGGACCTAACAGCGTTAGGCCCTCCTGGTATCTGGTGCTATAGTCACAGTTCACTCCACTCGAAAACACGAAACTGAGCTCCAACTCATGTAAAATCAACGCAAGACGTCTTTTTACAAAAAATGAAATCGGTACTGGTAAAAAAAATGGATCAGTATTTATATACAGTATTGCCACTGCACCAGGTTCCGATTTCGCGATCAAAGATGACAGTACACCGCACGGCCCGAACAAGCGAAAAATTTCTAGCTATTATTTAAGAAAAAGCTAGTCTCTGGCTCCAAACTAGGCTCTAAGCGAGTCGTTTTTGGTGCGCTGCATTACAGTCGTTTAGTGTCTAGCTAAACGCCTCAAACGGTCTTGAGCAAGTACAGGGTTTCCAGCCAGCATCTCTTCGACCGCAGAATTCCTAACTAACACTGATACGTTTTGGACAAAACGTTAAGTAATAAAGTTTGGTCTGTTCCAATCCGAAGAATCTTCCTTGACGAGCATAAAACCATGCCACAGTGCTGTTTACACTCTTTGTACTGTACATGTACGGGAGAATCTAAGGAGCGCCCGTTGCGGAGCACCCGTGCAAAAAACACCCTCAAAATGTACTGTACTGTTGTGAGAAAGATAGGACATACTAGCGTTCAACTCGCGCGAGATAAAATAATCAAACAACAAGAGCACCTGCGTATGCCGGTATGAACGATATTTCCAAAAGGGCAAGCAAAATTCGGCCAGAGGCAAAGGTACTCTACGACAGGTTGGCTGTGAGTTTCGGAGTGGAACCTTCTAGGATATAAAGTAAAAAGACACGAATTCTACGTCCTCGCATTAGGCATTATAAAATGAGTCAATGCAATTCAAACTGTATCAACTCGCGTGAGGCATTAATATCCCACTGAATCAACTCGCGCGAGATAATATGAATCAAGGATGATATCTTGTCAACTCGAGCGAGTTAATGTGAATCAAGGTAATAACTCGCGCGAGTTAAAGTAAATCAAGTGGGTTTCATCTTAACTCGCGCGGCTTAACGTGAATCGAGGATAAATTCATACTAACTCGCGCGACTTAACGTGAATCGAGGATGAATTCATTTTAACTCGCGCGAGTTATACTGAATCGTGGATGAATTCATATTAACTCACGCGAGTTGTACTGAATCGTGTATGAATTCATATTAAGTCGTGCGGGTTAGACTGAATCGTGGATTGCTTCGTATTATCTGCAAGTAAAAATAAATCAAGGACGGATCGAAACACATGAACTCGTGCGAGATAAAAAAAAAACTTATGAACGGGTCGATTGACATGAACTCGTGCGAGTAAAAATGAGTTTAGGCTTGATCCACTTTTAGTTTACTCGCGAGAAAAGGATGATTTTAGCGAAGATATGATCTGCTTTCTCAGAGGAAAAGGAACACGCCAAAACATCGATAGCGCTGTTTTTAGGATTTAAACACATTAGATGCCTTAACCCTTTCGCAGTGCATGGAGGTTTCTGGCGGCTTGTTTCGACCACTGCGCGCTCGGAAACTTAACACTCAGTTACTGTAAGTAACTTGCCGATGCTGTGACATTGTCCTGTCTTTCTCACAACAGTACTGTACATTTTGAGGGTGGTTTTTGCACGGGTGCTCCTTAGATTCTCCCTACATGCACCTCGAAGTATTAACACAGCGTAAACAATTTTTTTAATTCTGATAAATGTATTGGTACCAAATACAGTAACATTAGTTATGCTGCTCTGCAGTGTATAGATGCGGGCGAAAACTGCGTAAAAGGGAAATCCATACAAACATTAAGTTTAATTCTGGGATAGGAAGCGACGAAGTACTGGATATCATAGCCCAACCAGGATTAATTTGAGAGCGCTGTCTGTCGTGCACGAACTGGTAATGACAGGTAACAACTATTGAGGGTTGCTGGTCTTGGGTACTGTGTACCAGTTGTACCCATTAACCGGTTAACCCGAACCGGTCCAATCCGAACCCACGTTGATTATGGTGATTACGGTAAGTTGTTTACGCCACCGATGATTAGACGAGTAGGATGATTGGATGAACACCGGTGAGTGATGGTTGATTAGATGCACTAGGTGATAGGACGCAGGGTCGCGTGTCTATAACAGTAGGATGTAAGCTCCAACAATTCAATCACTTTCGAATCTTCATTCTACCCCTCAAGTGCCTTCGCTCCGGTCCCGCCGTCTGCGACGTCCCTCCCTCCGCTTCGTCAGAGCTTCGTGTCCAAGATCCATACCTTCCATCAGGTTATGAGCCCAAGCACCATGTCCTCTGCCCAAGATGCCTCGACCAAGGTCTCCATTGACAAGTTCAACGGGGACAACTACGCGACGTGGAACCGCTACATGCGTGGCGTGTTCCTGACCAAGTCGACGTGGCATGTCGTGAACCGCGAGACGACGCCGAGCTTCACGGACTCGCGGGCCAAGGACGACTACGTCAAGTCGAGCAACATCGCGTTCGGACTGATGTTGCTCCACATGGACGCGGACTACCACCATGTGGTCGACGACTGCGAGGAAGCGTGGGTTGCGTGGACGCGCCTGAAGACGCTGTACGGTGGTTCGCAGAAGGCTGGACGCATCTACCTGAAGCGCCAACTCTTCAGCATGGAGATGTCGGAAGGCGGCAACGTCTTGCATCATTGCAACGAGGTCCTCAACATCAGCGCCAAGCTCAGCAGCATCGGCGCCAAGATGGAGGATGAGGACGTGGCGATCTGCCTGTTGCGCAGCCTCCCCAAGAGCTACGAGAACGTCGTGCTGAACTTGGAGATGAGCAGCGCTGAACTACGATCGCAAGACGTCGTGAAGGTGCTGACGAATGAGCACATCAAGAGACAAGGCGAGAAGACGGCGACGGTGAAGACGGAGGACGCGGCCAAGGCGTTCAACACCGACCGAGAGTCTCGCCAGTGTACGTACTGCGGGAAATTGGGGCACACGATTGACAAGTGCTGGACCAAGCAGAAGGACGAGAATCGGGGCCCAAGACGCGGCGGCAATGGCAATGGCCGTGGACGCTGGGCCAACAATGCCCAGTGGAGGAACGACGACGCCAGCTACAACTACGACTACGGCTATGATCGAGTGGCGTTCGCGGTCTCACTGGAGTGTGGCATTTCGACGGGCAAGAATGTGTCCGGGTTGTGGGCGGTCGACAGCGGCGCAACGCACCACATCTGCAACGACAAGGCCAAGTTCGCTCATTTGATTGAGCGGAATGAAGGCGAACTTTCGGTGGCCGACGGCAACAAGGCGGCCATCATGGGTGTGGGGACCATCGTGGAACGAGTGGTTCTGCCCAACGGCGACGAGCGCGACATCGAGATCAAGAACGCGCTGTACGTCCCAAGCATGAGCAAGAATCTACTTTCGGTGCCACAGATCAACAAGAGTGGTCTGTTCCAAGTCGTGTTCGACGGCAACAAGATGCGCGTCGCGCACAAGGCCTCCAAGCAAGTGGTGGCGACGGCAAACCTCGTGGATGGACTCTACTGGCTCCAGACGCCTCAGCGATCGGCGAATGCGGCGACCAGTGGGAAGACGGTCGACTTACACGCGCGTATGGGTCACGCTCCGGTGGAGGTGCTTCGCAAGATGGTCGACAGCAACATGATCAAGGACGCGAAGGCACCTTCCAAGTCGAGTGGACCAAGCGTGTGTCGCGGCTGCCAGCAAGGGAAAATGGTCCAGAAGCCGTTCCCAAGCAACCGTGACAAGCGTCGCTACGACACGTTCGAGCTGCTCCACTTCGACGTGTGCGGCCCCATGGAAGAAGAGTCACTGGGTGGCAGCAAGTATCTGCTGCTGATCGTGGACGAAGCCAGCGGATGCATGAAGGGGTTCTGCCTGCGTGCCAAGTCGGAGAGCGAGGACTGCATCAAGATGTACGTCACGAAGGTGCAGACGTAGTTCGGCAAGAAGGTCAAGTTTGTGCGGCACGACGGAGCCCGTGAGTTCGCGACCAACTCGCTCAAGGCCTTCTACGAAGTCGAAGGCATCGAGCAGCAAACCACGGTTCCGTACGCGCACCAGACCAACGGCACGGCAGAACGCGCCATCCGGACCATCGTCACGATTGGCCGCAGCATGCTGCATCACGCCAAGCTGGACAAGAGCTTCTGGGCTGAGGCGGCCATGACAGCCATCTACGTGAAGAATCGTCTGCCATCACCCAAGATCGAACACAAGACTCCGTTCGAGATCGTTTACAAGTCCAAGCCGAGTGTGAAACACATGCGTGTGTTCGGATGCCAGACGTACATCCTGACGCCGAAGGAAAGACGGCGCAAGTGGGACCCCAAAGCTCGCGCCGGGCTGTTCCTCGGCTACGAACAAGTGTCCAAGGCGTATCGAGTTTATGACATCGAGGCGGGGCAGGTGGTTATCAGTCGCGATGTCAACTTCGATGAGTCCACCTTTGGACTTTCGACGCATACTTCGGATGAAGACGTCGATGATGCTGTGCTGGACCTGGACGCGCTGGACCTGGACGACAACGATGGACCGCGCCAAACGAGCTTCAAGCAGGCGGGGAAGCGCAAGTACCGACCGAGTGGCGACGACGACACTGCCAGAAGATCGCGCCCCGTTCGCCACCGAGCTGGCTTAGAAGAAGCAAGTGCGCCGGACGTATCCTCCTCGCGCCGAGCCGACCCCGACGAAGAAGAAAAGTCTGGGGACCAAGATGAAGACGACGACTCGACGCCTCCAGTGTTTTGGCGTGCCAGTGCCAACGCTGTGGAAGCAGCAGCCGATCTATCGGAGCCGACGACGTTCCAAGAGGCTGTGAACGGTCCTGATCAAGTGCACTGGCGCAAGGCGATCCGCGCGGAGCTCAAGTCGATGCGACTACGTGGTGTGTTTCGAGCTGCCAAGTTGCCTAACGGACAACGCGCCATCGGTACCAAGTGGGTGTTCAAGATCAAGCGCAAAGCGAACGGCTCGATCGAGAAGTACAAGGCGCGCCTCGTGGCGAAGGTCTTCTAGCAGAAGTACGGCATTGACTACACCGAGACGTTCTCGCCTGTGGTCAAGTATGTGACGCTGCGCATGGTGATCGCGATTGCCAAGTATTTTGGCTGGCCCCTCGACCAACTCGACGTGGTGACAGCATTCCTGTACGGGATAATGAAGGAGGTGGTCTTCTGCGTGGTTCCGGAAGGCGTCGAACTGGATGGTGACTTCGACTGCCTGGAACTGGTGAAGGCTATCTACGGTCTCAAGCAAATTTCGCGCGTGTGGAACGAGACCTTCGACGAGTTCGTGTGCTCCATCGGCTTCCAAGTGTCGGCCTTCGATCCGTGCCTCTACATCAAGGTGGTGGACGGTCACTGCGTGCTTGTACTGGTGTACGTGGACGACGTACTGATTACCGGGAGTTCGCCCGAGCTGATCGCACGCACGAAGACCGACCTGAAGACGCGCTTCGAGATGACCGACAGCGGCAAGTGCGCGTTTGTTCTTGGGATCGAGTTGGTGGACGGCCCGGACGGCAGCGTGACCATGTGCCAGCGGCGATACGTGGACGACATCCTGAAGCGCTTCGCCATGGACGAGTGCAAGGCCGTGGTGAGTCCGGTGGACATGAGCACTCGACTTGTTCCAAGCGACGCGGCGACCAAGGTGAAGGCTCCGTTTCGCGAAGCTGTTGGTGCTCTGATGCACCTGATGACCGCCACGCGCCCAGACATCGCGTACGCCGTTGGCTATGTATCGCGCTTCATGGAGAACCCCCAAGAGGAACACTGGGTTGCGGTCAAGCGTATCTTTCGCTACCTGCAAGGCACCAAGACGCATGGGATCTGCTACAAGCCGGGCGACAAGATCGACTTTCGTGGCTACTCGGACGCGGACTGGGCCGGCGACTCGCCGACCGCAAGTCCACTTCAGGCTACACGTTCATGCGCATGAGTGCGCCTGTGAGCTGGGGAAGCAAGAAGCAATCAAGTGTGTCACTGTCCACGAGCGAAGCGGAGTACGTCGCGCTCAGTCTGGCTATCCAAGAAGGCAAGTGGATTCATCGCCTGCTATGCGAGATTCTGGCAGCCGCTAATGAGACTGGACCCGAACTCATGATCCGCGAAGACAACCAGTCGTGCATCAAGATGACGAAGAACCCAGTGAACCACGGTCGCGCCAAGCACATCGACATCAAGTACCACCACATCCGCGATGAAGTCAAGCGTGGTGAAGTGAAGCTCCAGTACTGCGAGACTTCTGTGATGCTAGCGGACATCATGACGAAGGCTCTCGCGGGACCACGCCATACGGATCTGACGGTGGCTCTCGGCATTCGTGGGACTTCGCATTGAGGGGGCGTATTGAGGGTCGCTGGTCTTGGGTACTGTGTACCAGTTGTACCCATTAACCGGTTAACCCGAACCGGTCCAATCCGAACCCACGTTGATTATGGTGATTACGGTAAGTTGTTTACGCCACCGATGATTAGACGAGTAGGATGATTGGATGAACACCGGTGAGTGATGGTTGATTAGATGCACTAGGTGATAGGACGCAGGGTCGCGTGTCTATAACAGTAGGATGTAAGCTATAACAATTCAATCACTTTCGAATCTTCATTCTACCCCTCAAGTGCCTTCGCTCCGGTCCCGCCGTCTGCGACGTCCCTCCCTCCGCTTCGTCAGAGCTTCGTGTCCAAGATCCATACCTTCCATCAACAACAATCAGTAATAACAAGAAAGAAAGTGACAATTGATTGAATGCAATAAAAGGTCGAATATGTGTGAGGGCTAACAAGAAAAAAAATATCGATTGATTGACTCAGTACATCTAACAACGATTTCAATATCTCGAACCATTTCCGAATTTATCGCCAGCTGTAATGGTCACCACGATTGAAATCAGAGATGGTCAAGAATGTTTCATACGATTTGGGTTGAATGCAGAAAAGTTCTACACTCATAGATGCTGCGGCTGCGAAGCAGGCGCAGAAAATGCGCCATGTGGCGTTAGCTAAAGACCAATGAAATTCGCATCCAAGATAATCCTCTTGTCTTTATAAAGGGGCAATTGTCCGGAATCCACAGCGTAACAAATATTTATAATAACAAATTGCTTTTTTAAAAGGCACTGAATAGAGTCACCAATGAGATTGCACAGCCGGGACACGGTATTTTACGGGCCCCTCAGTAAATTACTTTACAGCCTTCTCTACATTTCATTTTTTAAAAAAAAATTGCGTGCATCCTGCGGGCCTTCCATTCCGACCCCCCCCTTCCGCGCGGCAGGCAACCACGTAGCTGCCGCGTCGTCGTCTGCCCCCTCCACCCGTCCCGTCGAAGGAACAGGGTGGCAGGCACCCCTTTCAAGCGCATCATCTGCTCGAATGAGAGACTGTGCCGGACAGCCGTCTACAGAAGAGAGCTCAACACGCATCAGTGGACCTGTGAGCGCCACAAATCCTTCCTCGAACGCCAATGAGTCGTCTGTGAGCACAGCCAACCCCTCCGAGAGCGCTCGCTCGTTGACAGATGCTCCAAGGAGTCTGTCTATCAGATCTACAGTGTCCAGAGCTCCAACCGACTCATCGGATGAGAAACCAAAGGAAATTCGAGTGGTTTCCCCACCCTTTCAAACCTGGCACGGCGATTGGAATGCGTTTTTCACTAGTTGGAAGGACTACCAACACCGTACATCGCAGCTGTACAGCATCCACTCTACGGTAAAGGCGAAGACGCGTAATTCTGTCATCAACGCGAAGAAAAAATGGTCCGAGACAGAGCTAATACCTGAGTCATTTGGAGACTATTAAAAGAGGATGCTGTGCAAACATGGTTGGGACAGAAGTGAAAGAGGGGGCGGCCTAAGAACAGGTCATAGAGGGCGTAGCACAGGTTGTGAAGCTGTTCTATGTGCGACTGTGACGCGCTGTCCTGAAAGCCTCAACTTTCGAGCCAAGGTCGCGATCCACAAACGCGTACACAACCATCGGCTAGGGAAGGATATCTACGAGCACTATCCCGTCAATCGGATAGTGGCAGACCCAGACGTTCTCGACTTTGCGATGAGCTTGTCAAGGCTAGGGGGAAACCGAAGAAGATTCTGAAGTATCTAAAAGAATCGCCAGGTAAAGATTTCATGTTGCAGCAGTGAAACGTGGCAGCTATAACTAATGTTTGTCTCGGCTTGTGCTGTGCCGATCCATTAGGCAAGAGCGTCACCTTACGTGACGTGCACAATTTGGTGCAGCGTTTGAAGGCTAGGCGGCGAGGAAATGGTACTGTCGAAGACAGATGGACTCTGGCACGTGTGTTGACATGTCACTTCCACTTGAAGAAGTACTTTCGAACAGAGATGGCCAAATCGGAGTATGGTGGTCGCAATGCAGTTGACTTGGATCGCGTGGAGGATGCGGTCGACATGATGGTCAAATCGCAGGACGACAAAGAGTATGAACGTGGGTTGCGATACTTGTACTATGTTCTGGACGGGTTCGACGAAAAAGAAACGCTTCCTGATCCAAAGCATCCTCTTCTCGTTTACTTCATCCGAAACTGGCATTCCTGCAAAGAAATGTGGGCAATTTACGAGCGTGGCCATGTCGCCCACCTCGGGAACCATACTAACACTCGGTGCGTCACCGCCACTTCGCATACAAAGGAAACATTATTAACCTTTTTTTATAATTTTGTATTGTGGTAAATTAAAGCTTGGAGTCGGCCTAGGGTGACCTCAAGGAGATACTCAAGCCAGAAATGGAGTTGGATGAATGTGCCGAAACACTCCACTTTCTGCAATCGACAGCAGAGCTGGAATATGCAGCTAAATTTCACGCTGTAGGATCGCGTCACTACCGTGGAGCCGACGACATTCTAATGCGTTTGGCCGCATTAGTGAGTCCGCACGCGTTCGGGCTTGTCCGACAAGAATACGACCTATTTAAGGGAGGTGCTATCGCGTATGAAGTCCGCTGGATTCAAGATAGAATTGCTCAATTGATATCGGCGACAACTAGCAGGAAATACGAAGTCAATGTATCGGTAAGTGGAATGTCATGCTGTTTTTGTATTTGATTGCCATTTGCTTACATTATGTGGCCTATATCTATAGACCTATGTTTGTACCTGGTTTTTCATGCGCACAATGCTTCTTCCATGCCGACACACGATATTTGTCTGATCGTTTATGAAGAAGAAGAAGAAGTTGATTTCGATCAACTATATACATCCGCGGTGGCTGCTGGAATCAGACGCAAACCGACCTGAAGATGATGTGTTGAATGGAGATGTGTCATGCTCTGGATTTCGAATTCAGAATTCAAACATGAGATCTACAGAACACGCAGTTCTAAACGGCTCTACGAAGTGGAAAGCTGCAATGGAGATAACAAAACGCGTTGTGGGGGTGATGAGCTCCTAAGGAACTACGACGTTTCTCGGAATGGCGGAGCGTAGATTTGGAGAATGTGCGAGTGATGGTGTTGTTCCGGTCAATGGTAATTATGACCAGAGCGAGCCCGATGCACCGCAGCATTCCGCTGTGGTAGATTTTGTCACCGACCTCGACGACTCGGACGAAGCCGACTCTACAGTACCACCTACTCTCGAGAATGTCGATGCACTTGAAAGCGATGAAAAGCACGTACAATTGGCGATAAGAACAAGGCCTGAAGGCGCAAATGACGTTCTAAACGTTAACAAAGTGAGCGATGGTGAAAATGAACAATGTGATTTTGGGACGATGGACACTGATAGACTACTTGATGAAACAGACAGAATCCTCTGTCAGCTGGACGATGTGGTATCTTCAGACAGTGAAGCCAACCCATTGGTGTCAATCACCAACCCATTGGTGACCACCACCAACTCGTTGGTGACCGACACGGACCCGTTGGTGCCTACGATCAGCCAGTTGGTGAACGACACCAGCACGTCGATGAATGCCACCAACCCGTCGGTGACATCCACCAACCCGTCGGTGACATCCACCAACCAGTTGGTGAACGACACCAATGAGTTGGGAACGATACCAACCAGCTGGTGAACAACAATGCCAAGTCGAAGGAGAGCCAGGACTCGCCGGAAAAAGACAAGGCGAGGAAGGGATTGATACGTGGGAATTTGATACGCCGTTGGCGCCGAGCAATCAGCAGTAGCTCCGGAGAGGATAATGATCATCCTACAGAGGGCGGATGTCAAGATATCGACTCGGAGTTAGCACCAGGAGACTTTCTCGTGGGTGCGAGCGTCAAGAGCAAAGGAAGACCCAAAGTCATGCGAAAACAAAAACGCGAAGCCAAAAGAATCCGGATGACCGAGTCTGTTGCCGAAGCCAACGCGCTTGTTCAAGGTACACTTGTTCCAGTGAAGGATTTGGCATTGGTACGCAAGACCATTGCTCGCAGTCTCAACGTCACGGATGCTTTACCAGTTCTTGCCAGCATTGAGGAGGTGGACTCGCCTTCCTGGAGCGCAACGTCAATTGTACAACTGGCGCGGAAGCAGAAGGTTAAGCAGAAAGTCACGATCGTATTCCCGAAAACTACCTTACCAAGTGCATCGCGGGGATCAACATATACAGGCAGTCACTGCCTAGTGAGCAAGATGCTGGCAGAATGGGCGTGTCTATCAAAAGGTTGGGAACGTTTGCAGAAAAAGATCTGATTACCATGAGAATGGCATAATGAAACACCAAAACTCGACGCTGTAAGTGACCTTTGCGCATGGATACGAACGTTCAAGTTTTCTAGAATAACGTTACCGGCACCGTTGAACAAGTGTGCTGCTGTGAATTTAAAGGCATGTGTTATGCACTTGGAGACGGTGAACGTGAACAAGACGCTACCGAACCATTTAGGCAAGGCAGTCGCGCACGAGCTGGCGTTTTTTCGGCGTTCGGAGTGGCTGGACGATGGATGCTTACGACTCGTGATGAGTCATCTAATGGATCAGGATCTGGACAGCAAAGGCGAGAGTCGTATTGGGGGCGTCAACCCGCTTTTTGGCAGAGTGCATGCAAACATGAAGAAGGAAGTGATAACTTCCTCGCCTTTCAGTTCGAGCAATCGACTGGTGCTCATACCGGTTTACATTGATGGCCACTGGGCTGGCGCGGCGTTCGATTTCGAGGAGGGTAAAGCGATTGTCTATGTGCCCATGCAAACCACAAAGTATTTCAACGGTGTCTGTGGAGTGTTGGATGAGTACTTTGGTGAGTACGCAACTGAGTTAGAACCGGTTCGACAGCGTGCACCACGACAGGAAGATACAAACAGTTGTGGGCCTGTGGTACTATTCTTTTTCGAGTGCATGATCCGGCGATCCGGTTCCCAACGTTTCCAGAGAGCACATGGCTTATATTCGCTTTCGGTACCTATTCCTGGCGACGAAGGGGCATTCTGTAGAACACCAGGACACTCAGAGTAAATGCATTCAATACATTCACTTTGTTTCGCATGGCATTCATTTGTTAGATAACGCTGATATCTTAACATACATCTTGCAGAATGTACGCACCGCTGCGGTGAATGGCTTTAGTTGCGAAGTTCACTTCACATTCTCTTAACATTCCTACGACATTTTGAAAATCTCTAAAATCTGCCCAAGCGTAGAGAATCCAGATCGCACTTAGTGTGATATATTACGTACCTAAAAAAACTAAATTACACAGTTGGTGATCAGTTGGTGACCCACCAATGTAAAAACCAACTACTTGGTCAGAGTTGGTGAAGCAGTTGGTGATGTTCGTCCCAGCTATGCAAATCAGTTGGTGACGCTAACACGTTCATTTTTAAAATGTTTTAAAACACATTTTCTTAATCTTTTTTTCTTTTACGACATTCGAAACTACCTTCGCGAAGAGAGGCTATATGCCCCCCCCCCCCCCCCCCCGCGAAAACGGGGTGCAGTACTGAAATGTACTGTACTCGTTTTCCGGCCCTAAAAATGTGCTACTCGGTGCTTGCTGTATCCTATCCCAGCCTCGCGAAGCCCTAGTTATGGGAGTGTGAAATCTCCACACGATGTGTGAAAAATACGCAACCTTTTAACATACGACAGGTGTAATCTAGGCCTACATGCTTGTACAGTATGACAGTCGTTCATGCCCGTGAGCTCAGGGCTGCCACACAATCGATCAACCTACTCCCAGGTAGCTATGCTGTGCCATGCAAGAGCCCACAAACCCGCCTACCCGCTCGCTCATGCCAAGCCACCTGCGTACCCGCCCACCTGTCTAGCCCAGCTCTCTCCAGGCCACCCGCTTGCCCACCCTCTTGAATGCCCACCCACCACGCCACCCCAGCCACCCAGCCTCAAGCCACCCAGCCCGAAGCCACCAAGCCCTGACCCAGTCCCAAGCTACCCTAACCGCAAGTCACCCAGCCCAAGCCCCAGGTCCAAGCTTAGGCGCACTCGCAAACCACCTGATTGCCAACCCGACTGCGGCAAGTCTTCTCGCTCTCGGTGTGTAGACATCGTATTCTGATTCGAGTTGCATCTAATCTTCTTCCTCTCTTTCTCTAGGTAATAACATAATGCAAATACAGGTTTTCATGGATTGATATCTTTATTAACTGTTAGCTCGTCAAACTAACTACGTTGCAATAAATACACTTGTTACGGCGCCCTAACTCATAATCCCTTTCGTTCCCAACAATATATTAGCCGATTCGCCAGTGAGAAGTGAGTACTGTACATACGGGTGTAGTGGCGTTAAAGTTTCAGGGAGGTGTTGTAACCCCTTAGTTCCGGACGTCGTAAGTTACGACATATTGTACTTTGTAGATAAAATGTCGTTCCGTTTTATGACTTAGATCGAGCATTATCAACGGATAAACCCAGGCTTAAAACTGAGGTGGGGAAAGGCAGACGTGAAATTAATTCATGTGTCATTTTTCAAACACGCAAAAAAGGTCGATTTACACGATATCGATGTTGATTTGTCGGGAAATCGATCTGAGCGGTCGATTTAGCTCGTCGCAGCCCGATTTATTAGTCACCCTACCTGGATCGATTTGTCCCTTTTTATGGTCCTCGATTATGAAACGACCACATTTAATTATAAATCGAAGATGAAGCTATTGTGCATTGCACGCATTGTGGCTAAACGAAGCCGTAACTCGTTGTTTTAGCAAATCGTGCAGATTATCTCAACGTTGATTTACCTGCTGTTCTCTTCGAGTTAATGTCTACTCGAATGATGAAGGTTGTGTTGTTACGATTTTCGTTGAATGGCTGGAGTAAATACGACAAACCAACGTCCAGAAAACAAACTCTATTTTGCTCTTTTCTAGTATATACTAATCTCACACGGCCTTCTATAAATACTATTGTGTTGGCATACGTCAACGCATTGAACGTTGCGTTCATCGAAGTGTGCGTCGAGGAGCATCGTGTTTCTTCAATTACAAAATACCCCTGAATGATCTCTAAGCCACTAACGAACGTTTTGTACCTATTCCGAGCAGTGCGCCATGATATCGTGCTACTAGCCTCTAACTAGGTGACACGATTAGGAATTGCAGCAACGTCAACACCTACAACGAAGGATCTTCTACTTTCTGTTTACCTTATTTTTAACGTTGAGTCAAGGTTCTCATCAGCATTCAGATCATGGATTTGTCGTTGAATTAGAGGCATAAATCATTTGCCAACATTAGTCAAAGGCACAATAAGTGAAACGACAAAAGCATTGAAAAGCACAATAACCAAATCATTATGTTGTAAGATACGACATAGTTTGTGCTAATATAGAGAATGACTTAAGCAATAGTTTAATAAAGTCATTTCACAACTATTAGGTTCAAAAGGTTAACAGGGACATTCCAGAAACGAGATAGAGAGTAGGGTACGAAAATTTAGCCGCACAAACGATTTTCCCGCGGCCAGCTAGGACGTGAATTTCATCCCAGACGATGAGAACATGAGCTCTTACGAGAGCTGTAGCTCGGGTGAGAGCGATGACGGTGTCCTTGATGAAGAAGACGATGATGGCGCCTGCATAAATCGTGGAGCCCTCGGCAAAGATGAAGACGTCTTCTCAGAGAACGATGCAGTAGAGATGGACGAATTTTTCTTCGCTTCCCTTCAAATCGGCGAAGGCGCACTGAACAAGAGCGCGCTGAAGCACCGCGACGGTGCGTTGCGTGCTACGGAGAGGACACCTGTTCCGTCGGCCTACGAAGATGGTGTCGTTGCGTATCCCGGACTGAATGCGGAAGAGGTGCAGCCTGTGGCAGGATTGCGCGATGTTTGCCATTCTCCACTGCACACCTTCTTTTACTTCTGCCCTAAATTGTTGTGGGTGATGATCGACGAGGAGACAAACCGGTACGGCCTCCAACAAGTCGGCAAGCGCGCGCAGGCAAGCCAAAGCTTCGCCGGCGTTTGACGACGAAACTCGGGTATCAGACGCACAAGATGTTGCACGTCCTAGGTCTTCTCATTGCACTATGTTATGCCCACAGAGGCGACCCACTGGTCGGTGGTCGAGGATGGCGTAGTTCCTGCGGGAACTTTTGGTCGATTTATGGGGCGGAAACAGTGACAAGATATTCTCCGTGACCTACACTTCGTCGATAATGAGGATGACCACACACGCGGCAATCTATGGAAGCTACGACCTGGCGTAGACAAAATCCAGCAGCGGTTTCTTGCTGGGTGATCCGTTCCAACAGTTTTCATTCGATGAAGGAGTACTTCCTCCAACTTCCAGGTGCAACACGACACATATGTTCATGCCCGACAAGCCACACCGCTACGGCTCGAAGATGTCCATGCTTCGTGACTCAAGAAGTTCCTACTGTCGTAGGTTAGTTTTATTGTTGCAATTTAATTATATCATAACTTACGGTTTCTAGGTTGATATCTGACATTCTATGTTCTCACTATCTAGATTTGAGCTGTATGCTGGGAAAACGCGATGCTCGAGACGGCGATGAATCCTCAAATGATCATAAGACCGGAGCTGCAGTAGTCGTCAGAAACTTGAAGATCGGGCTTGGCACCAATGCTCGACATACGTAACACGCAGTCGTTGTGGACCGCTTCTATTCGTCGGTCATGCTTGCAATCGAGTTGCTCGGTATGCGCGTGTATGTAATTGGAACCGTCACGGTCAATAGACTTGGGTTTGACAAGAACACTGTGGAGAAGCGACAGACGCGACCAGCTCGAATCTTTCGAAAATCCTTCACATTCTTTCGCTCTGTTGCCATCCCGAGCATGGTCGCTTTCCACTGGTAGGATCGCAAACCAGTGCAGTACTTGGGCACACGCTCTGTGATGACAGCGTCAACTATCGGTAGGGAGATCAAGCAAGTAGGTTCAATAACGGCGCCGTGCCCAGCGGCTGTGAACGACTACCAACGGTGGATGGGCGGAGATGATGTGCACGATCAACTCCGCCTGCAAAAGTACTCCCTACAAACGTCTACCAAGTTCATCGAATACAACATGAGCTTATTCTTAGGCTGTATGAATCCGGTGCTAGTGAATCCCTACGTATCCCACACGGAGACGGCAGCGATCACAGGCACGACCCCGATGAAACGGGGAGAGTGGTACGGGGCTCTCCAGAATCAGCCTCGGCATCTCAAGGCTGAAGATTTTGCCGGCGTCGCCGTGACTTCAGCTCCCTCCAACCAGACTCGCAGGCGGGTACCTGTCCGAATAACGCACGCTCTCGAGCAGTCCGAAACCTGGGTCGTTGGTAGAGGCGTCCAGAAGCGTCACCAAATGTCTGGCAAGGCCTGTGCTATCTTATGCACGGACAAAAAGCGAAAGTGGTTCGCAACCATCTTCTTCTGTGAACGCTACTCTATTGACGACGCCAAGTGCGTGCTGTGCAGCAAGATCTGCCGCCAGTACAAGGGCGTCGCCAAGACATATTTTGAAATTTGGTACAACGACTTCGACTGCGGCCAAGCAATACCCTCTACGTTAGGCAAGAGGGTCGTCCTGCGTCGACCCGGCCAAGAAGCTGATGCTCGGAAGAAGACACGACAAGAACTGCATCTTCCCGGTGCTGGTGAAGATGGCGACTACGAGAATGAGAGCGACCTCGAGTAGGAACTATCTACACATCAGGTGATGAGTGTTAGCTTTTGTTGAATCGTAAATGCATGTTTCTTTGAATTGATGCACCTTTTGACCAACATTTTATCATCTGATCGAATTCAAGATGCAACGATTTGAATCATTTCTCTCTGTCTCCGATTTAAATGGTAGGTAGTTACGACATGGAGTGCATTATTGAGGTAGCGATGGTGTAGAACTTACAACATTGCTTGGAAAACCTGTTCAAAACTTATACACCTACTCGCATCTGAAAAGTCTACCCCATGCCTTTATTTAGTAATATGAGTATGTCGCAAGATACAACAAATATTAGCGTGTTTTCGATACTCTTTCCCGGGAACCATGGGGTTAATAAATATTGCATCCCTTCTTCTGGTAAGGGAGAGAGATCAAATGTTTTGCATGAGGTAATAGGACATATCTTACTCTACCAATTGTATAAAGCCAATAATGGTCATGGTTGACGACTTCGAGACAACTGGATCATGAGTATTTGCCGTCGTTTTGCATCCGGGATGTTATTATGTGACGATGTTTGTTTTCTAAAGCACTTGTCAATGAAGGGTTTCTCAAGCTGATCGTCAATGGACCTAAATGATAGAAACATACTTGCCTTAAAAAGGCGGAGCAAATGTAATTCAGGTGACACTAAAGTTTGATACCTACGTCTTATTAATACATGCAGTAATGCAAGGGAAAAGGATGATCCTACCCGGGGCGGGAATAACATGGCTACCCGGTGGTATTTAAATAGTAGACGGAAGTGAGCGGGTGTGAGGAGCGTAGCCGTAGCAAACCCGAGCGAGGGTGCCCGCGAAGCAGGGGCCTTCTCGTTATTTGCGTAGACGGTCCCAGCGACGAGCACGGACCTGTTGCACTCTCCAGTAAATGTTTTTCTATTACGGGGGTCTGGGGTTGCACCCCCAGACCCCCGTAATAGTTATTTCAATATAAAAAGAATTTTGTGTACTTCCCGGTAGCCGTGTTATCCCCACCCCGTGGTGGGAATATCTTTTCCCAATACAAGTTGTACGGAATTTCTTAAATTCAACATCCGTTGACCGAAATCAAATATTTTAACAAGGTCAGACGCACGATACCGTCGTATCATCAACGAGTAGAGGTATACATCATCGCCGTCTACCTAACTATCTCCACGTACATATTTGATATACTGTGGTCCTGCCCTTTTGTATTGATCGTAATCTCATATTCTACTTAACACTGTACACATTATTGAAATAATAGTTGATATTACCAAATACTACCTCAATCTACGTAATAAATGGTTGTGTTAATGTGGAGTACAAGCACTTTATTCACCCAATTGATTGCAGTTCCTTTACCAGAACTGAGGGGTGCAAATTCAAATTACATTTTTACAAAGCTGAACTTCAATTTGGCGGGTTAAGCCCACGGAGCATATTACCAAGCAGTTGCCTTTTCTGCTTTATAGGTTTTACTCTCAGTGGCATACACTATAGTATCTTTATTTAATGTCGCTTCATTTTGCTCAGTACAACTCAAAGGTGCACATTAAAATACAAGTTAGATGAGGACACATTTTAAAATAATTTGTTAGATCCTGAGCCATATCAAACCGGAAACGACACAGCTTGCGTTTTACATTTTATTTTCCAGGGTAAACCATAGCAAATGACGCTTTGATCTAAGCCTGACTTGCACACCAAGAACGTAGGGTGCAAAATCAAAATGACATGAAAATTTCAACATACTATCTTTATTGCCAGATGTAGCGCCAAAACTACAATGTGAAAGTCTCCCACAGGGGCCCTGCACCACACTTATTTCGCACCTGCTTATTGAACATGGCATCAGCACCGCCAGCACCACTACCGCCAGCCCCAGAGCATCCATATCTTCTGTCAGAAGTTTTGAGCAGAAATCCCTGGGCAAATAGCTTACGTGCTCCTGAACTGATTCAGGGGGGATTAGACTCTGTTCCTGTTGGCCAACGCTAGCTTACTGGATTGGATAAAATGGCTAGAAACACACGTGTCTGAATGACTGATAGTGATTGGCTTAGACGTCCAACAGTGTGCGATTGTGTGGAGAAATTTATGGAAAATGTCCTGCAAATGGTAACCAATTATATTGGTCAAAATTTGACACTTGGTTACACATTAGGTCACGGATACTAGGGGTTGCACCCCCAGACCCCCGCGGTAGAAAAACAAGTTCTGGAAAGGGCAATGGGTCCGTTCGCTGGTGAGCTCGGCTCTGGGCCCGCCTCCGCAAATACCACGCGGCCCTGCTTCGCAGGCATCCCGCGCGGGGTTGCTGCGCTCACTACCGGCTGTTTTGGTGTGACCTAATCGTCTTAATTTTTGTATGGGAAAGTGTGACCAAGTGTCAAATTTGACCAGTTTTATTGGCTTCGCTGCAAATTGTGTGGCTTGTATGGAATTCTTCGTGCAGATCGAACGGTGGATTCCTTAAATGCAAAAGGTTTGGTCATACAAAGTGTAAAGTAAACTACCACAATGCTACTAATCACGTGAATTAATCGTGCAAAATGCACAAAGAATTTCAGGAGCTTTCGCAAATGAATAGAAACCAGCATCTCTCATAGCGTTGTTTGTGAGTTAAGCTCTCTAGCTGTGTCTTCTAGGAAGATGATCTAACCCGCGCTCTCTTCTTTTCGTAGAAGTGTCTGCGTGTATAGGAGACCAGCGGTGCTGGTTGATGCATATGCTCGGTGGATTTCATCTTGTGATAACAGGTCTTCAACAACATGCATCAGGCGCCGGAGCTCGGCAAGTCGAGCCTTCCTAACTCGGGTTGCCATGTCGTGCTTCATCAACAAACGTAAGTGTGGATGCTCACCAGTGCTGCCATATCGTTTGAAGCGTTCCAGCCAAAACCTTAAGTCTTCGACCCCTCCATACTTGAATGTCTATCTATGGTGTAGCTGAAGGAGTAGGGCCAATGTTAGTGCTAGAAGCGTGTATCTCGCCTTGGTTGGCAAGTCCCCAGATAGAGCGAGCAATGGCCGAGGCAAATGCTGTTTCGATGGCCACCACGGTCACCACAGAGCCACAAACATACTTCTTCAAGTTTTCTTTTTAAAGCTTCAACTAGTCCCTTTCTCATTTCATCAATTTCAGTCTTGTACTGCTTTAATGTAACTATAATTCCAACACGGGGGGAAATTCCGGACGGGCTGATGGGATCATTAACGCTGAAAAATACGACAGAAACCTCGCTGGCGGGGCCACTCAAAATGAGACTGGTTTTGACGTGCACATAGAGAGGAAGAAAAAACTATGTGACTTGGTGGTAACTACTCACATAAGAAATCCATGTGATAGAGTAGGGAAGCTAGCCTAAACTGGCAAGTCATTCGCAGCGACGACGGGACGCCTGGGAATACAGTCGCCGTGGCGTCGACAAGTCGTTTCTGTAGATCTAATCGCTCGGCTTCATCACTGCTTAGAGTGAAAAATGGAGGCAGACTAGCAAATTCCGGTGAATCCAATGGGAGACCTGTAGCATAGTGCCCAACTATCATATCCCCAGCAGCTTAGGATCTCTCATACTGTCCTGAACGCCCGGTAGAGTCCAGCTAGCTCTAAGGTAAATCGAAGCTGCTGAAGAACCCGAAGTAGAGCAACTACTAACGTACGTAGCGGCTCCATTTCTCGCAGAATGGGTTCCAAAGTCATTGGAAGTCAATCCATTTGCGACGCGCACATCTTTTACTATCTGTCTAAAGCTCGTTTTAGCAACTTGAGAAAACGACTGTATTGATTTCCACCAGGATACAGTTTACCATTACTTACTAATTTTTAGGACCGCCAAGTAAACTCCAAAACTCAAAACAGGACAGATCTCGGGCATCATCGGGTTGGTGTATACGTGACGGGGGTCTCGGGGATGGCTACCATCTTGGTCGTTTTTCGTCTACACGCGTAATAGTCACGGAGACTTCACTCTACGAAAGAGGGGTACGTCAAATTGATTCTGTGCTTTTGGAATGGCTCATCAACTTCCAACAAATCACAAAAACGGAATGACCAGATACATCTTTCTATTTGCTAGATTGGAGCAATGCCATTGCAATCCCTCTGTACATCGAGAACCAAAAGGGTTCTTTACCCTCGCGAAGGCGCTCGTTGCAACCTTGGGCAACTTGTACTACCGTGTGATGGAGACCTTTGAAGAATCTTTTCATCTGCGAGCCAATGTCGAGAGGCCGAGTGAACTCAGTAGTAGAGTACAAGTACACCTACGCACAGCGAACGATGCCGAATGTAGACTTCCCGGATACACCACGTTGCCTCATTGGTGGATTTGTCATGGTCTTGTGGATTTGGTTAGGTCCTTGTGGATTATTCATTATGTCTTGTCGATTTGTATCGCGTTCTCTGGGTGCGTTATACAAGTCGAAGCATGATTGGCTCCATCTGTGGCCTATGGTTGGCTAGATTGTGGTGTATACCTTTACATAGAGTATTTCATAGCTAAGGTTATTTGATAGCAGCAATGCTGCGGCGCAGCTCAAATCGAATCAGGTGAAGCTTAAGTACCGCCGGTACTGTACCGGTAAAGCTACTCGCTAATATCGCGAATTAGATGAAATTGAACTTAATTAAAAGAGAGAGTAGACAGAAGTTGACTATTTTTCAAGAAAATGCAACAGGGCGCTCACTTTAAACGTAACGTAGAGGCAGAACATGCAAGGGTGCAATGATTTTAAGCAACGAAGGTGTAGTGGGGACCGGCCTCTTTGTGAGAGTCGAATCTCGCCCACAACAGGAGAGAGTTCAGGATCGGACTCCAGAAGCTCTAGCTGGCGGTTAGGAATTCAGTAAGATAGTTCAAGGTTGAATTAGGACCGGGTTCTGGTTGAAGGCAACCAGAACATAAGTTTGTTGTTTGAGAACGAAGTGAGCGAGCCATGGAGCTGCTCACTTTTCCTTTTGCTCAACGGAAATCATTTGGAATACAATCGGCGAACTAGTTATTGGAAGTGCCAGCTTCCCCATTTGGAGTGTGTTTGTTATCGATACCCACTACAGAAGGCTACCAATTTGTGGAGAACAGTAATAGCGCGGACTTTATTTCCACAGTGACTGTTTGTTTTAGCCAAGTGTCATCTAAATTGATTATTCAAACGTTCCGTTTAGGTAGGACTACCTTCAATATAGTCCTGAACTAGGCCTGAAAGGGGGTCGTTTTACGATAAAACTGTCATTAACTCCAATTTGGCATCTTTTACCTTTAATTTTCGACCTAGTTGTCGCAGACTATTTATCAAGAATCTGTCTAGGATTTTTATTAAAACATGGTTGTTTTTATATGTATGTGTGTGTCGAGTTTTACGTAATATTTTATCCACTATGACGCACTGGAGGCGCTACTAAACCAAAACAGCCTCCTCGTTATAGAAGAGCAGTATTTTGGTGGGTTTCGCATGATCACAAGTCGTTTATCTGTTTGTCGATACTCTTTCGTTAAAATTTAAAATTTTGTATTTTGCATGTAATACAAGACCACTTTTTTCAAAATTATCACTACTGGCAAATTAAAGTTTTTAGCTAGGGCTCGTCAAAGATTGTGACAGCTGTACCCTCAAACCCACTCTGATTTCCCGCACAGCCACAAAAAGAAAACAACCCACAACAGTGATTGTATAAGTAATAACTCTCTTAAAACCGCTTCTTAACTATCATTGAGAGCAAATTAGGTCTATAATAATGTCTGATAAGAAAAAAGCATATTTTGCTTTGTAGAATACATTAAACCAAAAATTTGAAATCTTGAAATTTTTGACCGAGGTTTTTCTTACGGGCTTACTACTCAGGAATTATTTAGCGGTTTTAGAAGTGGAAGGGCTCAAAATAAAGCGCAAACGCCATTCATGTAAAAACGTAAGACACACATAGTCATTTCAAGAGTAGCGTAAGAAAATCTCGCTACGATTTCAGTCATTCGAGAAATGATTTCCGGTCTTTTGTGTCATGCACATCATTCAGAGATCATCAACCGAAATTGTGCGCGAATTCGTAAGACTCGATTCTTACGATCCGATGGTTGCCTCCATTGGCCTGAATTATGGCGCTCGCATCTACTCGCTACGCGCGGCACTGCCAGCAGTAGACCAGGAAGACCACCAGCCGCTGGTGGTCTACCTGGTGCATGTACATGTCGACCAACCAACTATTTAATGATCGACACTATTGTGAAGTACGTAAAGTTCCAAGCTTGTAATATCTTGAATAAGTTCAATCAATTCATGTACTAAAGTACGTATGCTTCTAAAATGCTACCAACGGTACGATTGGGTTCTTTGCCGTGGTTACATTACGCACGACGAGATGAAGGACCGTGGTGTCTTTGTAAAGATCCCGGATCATACCGGTACGCTCGGGTTCGTGGACCGAGATTGCCAGCGCGAGATGAAGCCCCACAGTGTCATGTTGGCCATAGTTATCATTGCCACGTTCAACAGAATAGAAATGTGCATCAAACAGCAAAACCTTGTTACGCTCGGCTGTAACAGCGTTGATATAAGGACTGTATTTCATTAAGACAGCAAAAGTGCATGAGATACAGGCGTTGGAGAAAACACCGTACTCAACAATCGAAACTAGCACTATCGGATAGCAATCATGGGTGATCACTATGTGACACATCGGAAAACCGCACGCTTGCATCGTATTTTACGACTATGACGGAAGTTATGGGTGCCAGCGACCGTCATGTGGTGGCCATGTTAGGGAGTAGTGTCTGTCGATCACCTTGATGCCACTCATCGCGACGGTAACGCTGATGTGGATGACACGCGCACCACAACTACAGCTACTGTACATGCTCTGTAATTGTAATAGAAAATGTGGCCGCCGCTGACACCCGTGGTCACCAGGAATGCAAGGAGTGCTGCTTCGACCATGGCGCTGTCATCGCGTTAGTTGTCGAGAGAAACTGATTGGGCAGAAGCTGCACATATACGTTGTCAGTGCCATAACACAATTACATAATTAGTCGCGCTCCTAAAATCATGTCAATCATGTTGAGCTTCACATACCATCTCGATAGTGCCTCGCGTCCGATCCGCCTAGAGTCACTTTGGTGTTCAACTTAGCATGTAATATTGACCAATAGAACAAGAGTAACCCAACGTAGTATCCCGATCTTACGATTTCTCATCCCGATTCATAGATAATCGTAATGCGCATAGCTAAAAAACCTCAAATTTGCGATGATGATACTTTTGTAAAAAGTGGTCTCATATATTGTATGATTTTGGTTCCGTCACAAAACTATAATCCGAAATATCTTAATAGTAAAAATTTTGTCTGTCTGTCCGTCTGTCTGTCTGTCCGTCTGTCTATCTGTCTGTCTGTCTGTCTGTCTGTCTGTCTGTCTGTCTCTGTTTGTCATGTTGCTCTTTTCCGCACTTTTGATTTGCTGCAAAGTTTATCTTAAATCAGTGTATGCGAGACATGATACCGGTAAGGTTTTCTGATATAGAAGAAGTGCTATTTTCGGAAAACTTACGCTATTCCTTTAAGATATTTTTTTAAGATGAAGTTACAGCACTGGGAACCAATTTTTATTTGCGGTTGTTAATAATCATCTGACGCACCAAGTGCCAGTGAGGAATTCTTACGTCACTCGAGGCGCTCACCAGCGATCCCAAAATCTCCAACTCTCGTTGCACAGCGGCCAAACCACTCACCAGGACCGATCACGAAGAGCGACAATGACGAAGTACGCTCTGTTTCCCCCGTTAAAGCATCACCGCCTAGAGTATATCCGTACGCCATTCCGCAGCGCCTGCTTTCATCACGATGAAACAGTTTCAATACAATTTCTTTACATTTAATAGATTTAGCACAAACAATTACTGAAAGAATTGAATTCCTTAATATAATTGATGATTTTAATTCAAACTAATAAAATACCTATATTTAATTCAGTAAAAAGCATACCAAATCCTAAAGGTATTACAGTCCAACTTAATAAACTTAAAAAAAGCTAAGGACTTTTGTCAAGAAGGAAACAGCCTTTTAATTTATTTTTTTATAATTAGTCATTTTTATTTTTTATTCCTAGGTAAGGGTACTCCTATGCCGGGGTGCCACAACCTTCTGTACCTAACTAGAGAATTGGGCTGGTAGTGCTTTTGAATTTTACAGTATCTATCAACGACTTTAGATCTGTTTTAAGAATAATATACGTATAAAAACGTTATCACAGCTAAACTCCAACACCTCTAGAATTTGTAAATCTGTTTAAGAAGGTAATACGATTTGAACAAGGTTGTCTTTTTCTTTCGAAAGCTCACAACCGCAAATTCTCTGCTGCGGCGACCACCGCCCGAGGGCACTATACTTCGTCGCCGCGGCGGTGAGTGAGCTGCTGCGGTTCTCTTTGCTACTCATCTACATGATACATCAACTCTTCTGCTCGTCTACTTATGTTCCACTTGTCTACTTATCTACGTTCTGCTCGGGGAAGTTCTGGGCCAATCGAGACCACCATAGGCGACACCCGTCGCGGCTTGCCCGAGACGCCCCTAACGGCACATACGAGCGGACCTATCACTTCGCGCAGAATACCGCATGATGAGTGAGAGCTTCGAAATCACCATGTCCAGGAGGCTCAGCGTCTCGATGCTGCGTCAAATGGCAGCCAAGGCGTTGAAACCACTGCAGCTTCAAGCGAGCAAGGGCGCAAGGTAGAAGACGGATGATGCGTGCTGCCTGGAGGCGCTTCGTGCTCTCGTGGACTGCCAGTCAGCAGATCGTATCATTCTACCGCTCGACACACACCTCAACGCCCTCGGCAGCTACGTTTACAGACCTCTTTAGAGTTATTAAGATCTACTATGAATAGTTTTATTCTTGCACAACACCTAGCTGTCTAAAGTGTAAGAAAAACTGAATTAAGGTAAATATTCCAAAAATAAAACAAATCCCAACATTTACGTCGATAAGTTCTTGAAGAAATTGACCTGTATTTTGATTCGTACACCAAGTTTCTATCAGCTTAGACAGTATCCATGTTAAACCTTTACTGCGGTGTGGAACCTGTGAAGTTTATACATATTTCAAGAAAAATAAGACCTCATTTGAAATTTGTATTGAATCGATACCTACTACTGGTGTGTGTACATAATCTCGAATCAATCCCTATAGGGCAGTACGTACTACTATTCGTACCACTACCAGGATAACCGGTAGCTAGGAGGACGTGATCGATAAGGCCACTAATCAAGGTGGAAAGCAAGCGATATTTATATGAATTTCATCAGGAAAACGGGGAGTGAAGCAGCGAATGAAGATGAAAATCTTGATTTTAACGACTATGAGAGGCATCCTAAATGGATTGCTAATGCTGGTAGCAGATTTAATGGCATTTTGGACCGTGCTGGCGGTGTAGCGAGAAAGTGAGATGTAAGATGAACGACTTGAAAAGGAAGGCCACCTTACTGTATTGTACAACGGAAACTTTCTATAGCTAGCCACCTCAGAATAATAAATTTTATGGTATTATTGCAGATTGCAGATATTTTGGCCCCGACCAGTATATAATCTAGATTATAAGCCCGATTTTAAATGAGCTAGCTCTTTTCTACGACCTAGGTCTAAATTGTAAAATCCTTGTGGAGCTTGCCGATCTGAGACTACAAACTCGCAGTTAAGACTTAATTGATTAGTTGAGAGTACGAAACTTAGAATTGCCCTTCAAGAAGGGCAAAACCGATGTCGTCGATGCCAAACGAGACCGCCACATTTGAGACAAATCTAAATAGAGCTGGCATATCTCTAGATATCTCGGATTTAGCGAAAGTTCAAGTCTATTTTAGAGTTCTAAAATAGAGGGCAAAGCATCTGCAATGGGCAATACATATTACAAGAGAGAGGTGAGAGGGAAAACACACTTATTGCTACGGTCTATTTTTGAATTCCTATCCGCGAGAAGTACAATTCCAAGGTTTACTACTGACGAGTTTGTCTTCGCACGTAAGAAAGCTGCATTGGGATATTGTACTGGCCACACGCATTGATACTCCAAATTGCTCGGGTCTTCATGAGGTTATTTTTTGGGATTATACAGAACTAATAATACCGTTGGAATCAGCAGGATTTCTTCTTCAAAAACGAACCAATCAACGTGACTTCAATTTTTTCTGTGGGTCATAAGCTTGCATATGCGACAGTGTCTCTCTATAATTGACGAAAGATTCGCTCATCAGAAATTTCCCTCAGATCTGATCAGGGTTTGATGATATCTATTACCAATAATTTGTAGCCTGTTATTTTTAATATTCATAGGTACATATACACTTCGAAATCTGATACTGATATACCTCCTCCTCCAGCTCTAGGTATTCTTCCTCTGCATTGTGCAGCATGGATTTTAGCGATTAGTTTTTTTTATTGCTGTTAAGATCGGCCCTATCGGCTGCAGCTCAGGGTGGTTCACCGGAGTGAGCAGGACCTTGTGATGCCATGTTGCAGCCATCTTGAATGACTCGCAGATCGGCTGTCCTCGCTTCTCTGCGACGAGGCGCTGTAATTCCGTCTTCTTCATGTGCATACTTGCGGGCACACCCTGGCGAAGAAGCCACTTAACATACGTTTCCTTGTTCTTACCCTTCGCAGGGGCGGCGTCGGCGTCGCGCTTACGATGTTTAGCTCCGTCCATCATAATATTACACGCCCGTATAGCGGCATCGGATAGCCACATCGGTGGTGTGGCTCGGTACAAAGGCGAATACTGGAAGTCCGATTGGTTGGAATGGAATGACCTGGAACATGCGTATACGGATAGGTAGCCAGAACTTCTGCAGCAGTGGTTTTGGCCACATCGCTATATTCTACTGGAAGTGACGGTAGACCGTCTTCAAGAAGCCACTTGTTCATGTCCTCGCCTAACTGCACAACTTCCTTTAAATTGTGGACTCGCCTGATTGTTTCTTTCTGCTGTCTCGAGACACTACCAACATCTTTATTCAGCATGGTGTCTACCCGACCACCTGAAATCTCATCAACAGAGTCGTCGTCGAGAGAAATAGCGCTCTCCGCGGAATTAGAAACCGGCAATACCTTTAAACCGGCATCTAGGAGCTTGATTGGTAGAACGTAAAAGGAGTTCATAATTATTAAAAAGGATTCTTGACACGCTTGAATTTTGGTTTTTTTATATCGGCTTCGCTTAACTTTACTATGACCCCACCAAGGCTTCGCTTGATCTCGGGCAGGCTGGGTTTTTCTCGCTCTAAAGCAGAGATGAGGTCACCAACGGAACTCTACCAGATTTCTTACGCCCACATTCAGCAGCGTCGGGCCACTTTCGACCGGCTTTCTTCCCTGCTGTCATCTTACTTTTCAGTTTCCTTGGTGCTCCCCTTTTTTGGCCTTGGGATTTAGCCTAATTTTTACCTCGCGGGTATCTGGATTTTCTTCAGAGTCGTGGGCCGTAGATTCTGGCTCATACTCTCTTGAGCAGCTACCCTTTTCACTTAAACTAATACCAAACTCACTCTTAATGGCCTCAATATCGGCCATCGTACCGGCCGACCAGCACTGACTGGATGTCCTTACTTCTTCGGTTGCAGACTCTGCGATCTACTTTTTGCGTATATTGTGCCGCTGAAACAGAACGAAATCCAATATTTCATCGTCTTCAGTCTCGTCCTCAATGTCCACTAGCTCACTGGCTATCAAGTGATTCGCTCTCACTGCCTCCCTGTCGCGTTCTGATTGAGTTCGGACACGTGCCTTTCTCTTTTTCGATGCAGACCCAGTAAACTTTTCGTACTCAAACTCCCGGACATTCTTCTGATCCCTCGACGTGGTGGCCCACCTGTTATTCAGCACAATTATTAGATTTCTGGATATATCCTGGTAGAATCGTACAATTAATTCGATTCCAGGGGATCAATGGTCCAGCAACCCCCTCCGTCTTGCGGATTGCAAATGCGTGTTTACAGGGGAGCCGCATCCACACCGAAAACTCGCAGTCACATTTTCAAGAATCCGTACTTGCATGCTGTTCCTTCGACCAGCACAATCTGAGAGTCTTCAGTACTTCTAGTGAATGTGTAGGTGTCAACTTTCTCTAGAGCAAAAGCATACTGTTGCTCAATGCGTTCAGCCACAAAATGGGCCGTAAAATACAGGACATTCTCCATTTTCTCATCGTAACTGCTGTTAATGAATTGACTACCGATACTGGTATTAGTTTTTTTTTGCTGTCGACGGTCGTAAGCCAATTAGCCCTTTGATACCAATTTTTCTCAAAAATTTAAAAAAACTGGGAATATTAATACGACCACAAAGTCCTTTCAGATGTTCATAGGTAGCGTCAAAATCTTCTTCTGACTTGGCGTACACGAGCTTGTGAAGGGCAGCATCAATCTGGCTGGCGTTCACCAAAACTCTTTCCAAACTCTGGCTTAGCACGCTTCTCCTTCAGACACTTTATCACATAAAAGTGACAAATCAAACTTTGTGCTGCAGGGAAATGGGCCTGCAGCACACGGATCTCATTCAGGTCCTTATCAACAACGATCACACGAAGTAGGTTAATCCGTGTCAGATGCGACCTCTTCAAATGGGATGTAGCTCGATCCATGTGCCAATTTCCATTGGCCTCATAGAGAGACTGCTGCACGACACAACATTCGCCGAATTCGTGTATAGTACTAAACGTAAGAAGCAGATAGGTTTATCAGTACACTAATATAAATCATGATTAATATGGATTAATACTGGAATAATCATGAATCATGGAAAATCCTGGGCACATAGCCAACGTCTTACCTGTTGGTCTTATGACTCCAGTCCACCAACAGCAGCTCGCTGAACGGCGCGTACCTTTTCCGCACGTGAGCAGTGGCCGCGAAATTACTCCAGTCTCACCTGCGGCGGTCTCGGCCACTGAATAAATGTTCTCTGAATCAGCAGCAGCAAACATTGTGGTCTCCTGTGCAGTAGCTTCGTTTTCGTCAACTGAGGACACTGCTGACGAATGCTCCCGCACCGGATTGTCCACGTCAAATTGGATTACGTCTTGATTTAACTCCAAAGAATAATCATAAATCCTAAACCGCTTGGCGCCCACAGCCAGCATGCCCTCGACCCGAGGTTCGAGCAAGGCGTTAGCAATGCCTCTGGATGTTGGATATGTTGCATACGCAACTGTAGACACGTCATCGTTATGCTTGTAGCACCCGTGCTTCACTCGTAGTTCTACACGCGCCAAATTCCACTGAACGACGAAGAGACAAAGACAGTTGGTAAGTCGTATGTGCTGACGCGACAGACTGCCCTCGCTGCGAGACTTCCTTTTCTTCCACCCATACGTACAGATATACGTGCGTTGGTATGGGTCCATACCTTCCGGGGCGACAGAGATTCGTCCTCGCCCTTCTTAGTTTGCCATAGCCGCTTGTTCCGTTCTGCTTGAGACATCGTCTCTTTCACGGGTAGTACCTGCAGCGTCCGCTGACAATACTCCTTAAAGTATTTTCGTCATGATTCCCAGCTAACATGCCAAACGACCGGAGCTTCCACGCTCACAGTACACCCTGCGAAATTTTGTTCGCTGCCCCCTTCTTCTTCAGATCCAACGTCACCCGGGTCCCCTCCGTCACTTTTGCCTCCGCTGGCCTCGATGCTAAGACACGCATCACCTACTTCATTCATTACAGAGTGCATCTCGCTCTCCAGCCACGTCATAACCCGAGCCAAACTGAGACTAACCTGAACCTCCACTCAAAAACCTTCCCCATATGTTGCTTCAGAGTGGCCCAAGCCACGGCGCGAGAGCGGTGGCTTGTGGCTTCTGTGCGGATCTTCCGTGGCGCCTTTGCCCTTTTCTCCTTCCCCATGCGTCATCCCGATAGGGTGATTGCGTAATGGTCGCTAGTATTCTGTTAGACGTAATTCGGTCATGGACTGTTCCAGCATTGGAATCATGTGCGGTTCCACGTATAAAATACTAACCTGCAACGGTTTCAAAAAACGGTTCACGTTTCTAATATTTAGTTAGATGTTCATCTAAATCCAGCATATATATTAATCGATGTGGTAACAAGACTGTACCAGCCAGCTGTGTTTGCTCCATCCCAGTTTGATTTTTCAACTACGGGCGCTTTCAAAAGTGTAATTCTGACCACGTTACCTTAACATGTTATTCACTGCCTACAATTTATTTGGCATGATGCTATTTTGAAATACGTCTTAAGGCCAGCCTATGCGTAGCCCTGTCGAGCAGCGTCAATTCGATGTGGTAGGTTAGTCGACAGGCTTCAAGCTTACATAATGTTTAGTTAAATGGGCACAGTTTAAAATAATAAAAATAACAGTAATAAAGTAACGGTTATTTACTTTATTACTGTTTTTATTACTATTTTAAACTGTTCGCATTTATTCACATGTCAATGTGCTTTCAAGTTGAAGTTACTTTTGTATTTCTCTCCTTTTGCTTGTGCTTTTACTGTTACTAGATCGACTGCGACTTAACCTCGGAAAATGAGTATTTTTATAGTATCTTGTGATGTGTACGACGTATAAAGCATTGCCCGAGCTTGCAATCAATAGCTGAGGCCCTGATCTAAGTAAGAATTCTGAGACTCATTCTCAAAATCTACGAATTACATTGGCTAATATGTATCTATATTGGAACGACTTTCAGAACGGCTACTATTCTGTATTGTGCACTCAAAACACATCGCGTATGCGCTCTGAAGTCCAAATGAATTTGCACTCTCTCGAGCTCGGTCACCGAAACAACGTAATCGTCTATTGCATCATGTCCAGCCGAATACGTAGTTTCTCTCTCTCTCCAGCGACGTACTATGGCGCCCAAGAAACACTTTGCAATTCTGTGTGTGCTGCAGTGTTTCTGCGCTACACTAGCTGCGCTGAGTCAAGACCATCGCCGTCTTGGTGGAGCGCCTCGAATGAACGACAGCACATTTTCGTCCACTGCGCTTGAAGGGGTCCTTCGGATCAAGAAAACGAAGTGGTTCCACAAAACCATGCGCTGTGGTAAACGCACTTTCCGTTCTGCCGTGACCTTGGTCAAACAAAACTGGATTGGACGTGCCCACCACAATACCAAGTTCGATTTGAGGAAACTCGTGGCGGTGACAATGGTCTATTTATATACCGGTGGAAATATTGGCAGTGCTGCTTCACGTTTGGGCATGTCAAAAACTAGTATTGTTCTGTACATTAATCAAGTGTTGGTTGTGCCATCAAAAATGTTCAGACACTCGATCCAGATGCCTTCTAGGGCCCAAAAAAATAAGCAAGTACGAGAAGGTTTCTAAAGTATAACTGAGTTTCCCGATGTCATTGGCGCAGTAGACGGATCGCTCATCCCTATCTGTCGGCCGTCGGACCACGAAGGGTTGTATTGCCGTAAACAACGCGAGCTGTGGCTGATAGTAGAACCGTTTTCCGACCCCATTGCATTCGTACAGAGTCAATCAGTGACCAAGTATTGTGATCGATCTGGTATTCGAAATCGCGTGTCTATTCCTTCGGGTATGCATCTACTTGGCGATGCAGAGTTCATGATTTTTCGCCATTTCCTGACACCCCTTAGTGAGAGTGAGGTCGCGTGCGACACTAAAAAGAGACGCTACAGCTACAAATTACCGCAAACAAGAATCACAGTGAAACGACCCTTCGGTATCATGAAAAAAACGATATCTAATTGTTCGGGGAAGCAAGAGCAGAAAACCCCGCGGAACGTAGCTCGTGTTATCGCTAGCTGTTTCGTTCTACACAATTTGATGATCGAGCTCAACGATACGTACGCAGTGGTTGGTTCTAATCCTGATTCAGATCCAGCAATGGCACTTTCGTCTCTCGAGGATGGAGATGGTGTCAGCCACGAGCAAGGCATAGCTAAGCGACGTGAGATTATGGTATGCTTGTAGACACTTAGCTCATGACTGCAGAGTTTTCTGAAGAGAGACAGATTTTGTTGCTCATAACTAGATGGGGTTTGCTCAAGATTGCTAGAGTTGTGCTCATGAGAGACAGAGTTTTGCTCACAACTCGAAGAGGTTTGCTCGAGATAGGCAGAGTTTTGCTCACAAGTGGGGGAGATTTGCTCAACATACACAGCATTTTGCGCATATCTAGGATAGGCTTGCTTAAGCTACGCTCAATGATCAACAGGAAACGTAAGTATCTTCTCCATGAACATGTTATGCAAGTCATTAGGTACCAATAATACCTTCCAAACAAAGTGTTAAAACTTATCGCGGGTCATTTTTGCCACAGCGAGGCTCAAGAAAAGTGACCGGTTTAGCTTCTAGAACACGCGTAGCCTCTTGAGAGTTTTCAACTCCTTTAGAACGTCAGTCAGCTTGTCGTCGAACCCCATCAAGCGGCTATAGCAGTCATGCCTTCCTTCATCGCATCTGCACAATTGCAATAGGTGTGTTACCGTTCTTCTTTTCTGGTGGTAAAAACAGCACTTCCAGGTTTGAGTTTCTGAATCACATTCGGCATCAGCTAGGGCTGTCCCCCAATGCCTGCCCGGGCCGCAAAATGACTGTTCAGTATACCACCACAGCTCACCCTCGTCTTCTATGCTGTCATTTCGTTCTGTTGACGTGTAGCAATACCTTGTCTGTAATCACACTTGAGCGTTTCGTACTTCGTGGAAACCTACTTAGAATTATAATATTAGACAGAGCACAAAGGGTTGCATTGACGCATCTGCATACCTGTACACCTGAGATCACCATGTTTAGTGACTCATAGAGACGACTGCCAAAATACCGCCACGTCAGTCGTTGGACATGATCACCATGTTTAGTGACTCAGGTGCACAGGTATGCAGATGCGTCAACGCCACCCAGGCGTTCATATCACTGGCAATTTTTATACTTATTTTAAGAAGGCATACCGCCTTGATGCAAATGCTAAGATAACAGATTGATTTATCAGTGATATATCAGTGATACTGTATGACTATGTCTGGTTGTGTACGCTGCTAATGTCTTTTGCGTCAATTCCTCGCAGCATATCTCGATTGTGTCGAAGAAGGAGTTGTTTTTCAGGGCGCGAATTCTCTGTTCTGGTGTGCAGCGGCCCATGACGATTCCCGCAGCGGATAAAAATAGTTCTTGGTAAGCTGATGAAGATACTTTACCTGGCCTCTGTCTTGTAAAAACTGCAATCGAGGGGAACTGCTTCTGCCCGCTCTCCCGAAACCAGCGCAAAATGTCCACCTGTCGGTAGAGCTCCAGCAGGTTCCAAACATTGGAGGCTTCATTACTCAACGTAAGCTCCGCTTTTCGCTACCGCTTAACGTATTCCGCCTTTTTTGCCCTGTTTTCGATAGTCTGTGGAAGGAGGGGGGGGGGGGGGGTGAAGCAGAGACACCTCCAACCTGTTAACTTCCAGTCGCGTCCACTCGTGGACAGTTGATTCAGCCTTCTCTAGCAAGTGGTTTCCACGAACTCGGCTCTTTGATGGAGAAGGAACTGGGGCTCCGAACAGATATGGACGATTCGACCGAGGAGCTACAGATTCGTTGGAGGGGCTCTGATCCGGCGAATGAGATTCTAAATTGATAGGATTCTGCATCTTTGTGTAGATCTCGTAGTGAGCTTTAGATAACTTTGCACGTGCTGCCATGACCATCTAATCAATGAGGGCATCAGGGTGTGGCGAAGCTTGGCCCATGTTTTCGGCGATTGAACGTGCGATATCTTTAGTCCTCGTGTCCAATAATAGCGTCAGTATCATGCTCTTCGAAATAGCTGGGAAGCGCGATTTCACTTGTTCTATGCGCTGTGCCATACACGCTTTACCGAGAGGGCTGAACTTGTCTCGCGATACAGTTTCTCTGGTTTGAGACGAATCAGTGGTGTCTTTTGAAGGCGGTCTCAGAGTCAAACATTCGAACTCTGCTCCACGTAAATCAGCAACAACCATGTTCCGAAAAACTAGTAGAAAGGAAAGCAATATGCAGAGCGCTGGAACTCAACCAGTGTCAGCTCGGACATGAAATTTGTGATAGCCTCCATCTCAATTGCTAGATTCCACTCGTCCATAACAGATTGGAGTTATCATTACCCTGAAAAAAGGAAGGCATGGCGTTGTAGTCCAAAACTGCCGGATTAGCTTGTAACACACAGCCACTCGTGTATCAGGACTCATAAGTAGTGAAAGCTCGGGCAATGACAACGCGTTCTGCACACGGGTCAGTTGGGTTCTCCTGTTGCCAGCACCAAAGTATGCACTCAAGCTACGAAGCTTTGAGATTAGCTCCCGCCCTTGGTCAAATTCTCCACCTGGTGTCGTTATTGTCCTATCCACGTGATGAGTCTTTGTCTGGCTGTTGTAGACTTTCTTGGTCGTAGTATTTCCTCGTATTCCAAGACCATAGTTGATACACAAGTTCATCATGTACATGGAGTAATCCTCCTGATCGAAATCGGGGAAATAATGGGTACTGCTCTAGCGGTATCGGACATTATCGACTTCACTAAGGGTAGCATATCCGTAACGCTTGTGAATCATTTCAGCAACTAAACAAGACCCATGTCCGTCCGGCATAACCGTTGCGAGCACAGCAATGCGGCGGAAATTCCAGCAGTGGTCGATAAACGCCAACGATATTCCAGTAATGTCATTTTTGCTTTGTCTCCCAAGCCATCGTGTATAAGATTCACGAACCTCAGCACTAACATCGTTTCCGCGTTGAACTGTAATAACGCGGCGACCGCTGACGTGAAAAGAACGAACCTCGAGTTCAAGGTGGTATCGTATAGTGTCTTGCGCGGTTACTTTGAAGCTTGTGTCTCCCGCCGCTATACGGAACATCTCCACAAACGACTCCCTTTGAGTAATATTGAAGGGTAGTCCTTCGCTAATTAGCCACTTAGCTATCGTAGTGTTGATAAGCTCGTTTGGGGTCGGAGAGCTCCACAATTGATGACTTCTTCGCACGGCGAACGGAAGTTTTTCTATCCCTGGACGCCACTCCGCCTTCCGCTTTCCAGTCTGTCGAGCAAGCTCCGCATTGCTTCGTGTGATATTTCTCGCCGCACGACTCGTCGCAGAGGACTCTGCGGCTATTGCCAGTGGATGGTCTTTGTTATTCCCCCGAAAATGAGACAGAACATAGTCGAGGTGCAGCAGAGACCTCGCTTCCACGAATTCGAACCACTCTTCTGCTTACTGTTGGCGTTCTCAACGCACAGCAAACATATATGTTGCGGGCCTCCTTGCCTTTTGCCCCACGAGGTTTCACAATTGTTTGCTGCTCGTGAATATGATTACAAATCTCGTGGGAACAGTTATCACGACGGAAGTGCTCTAACTCCAACGGAATACCGTATGAGTCATACTTCTGAGCAGCCTCAACGACGCAGTCGCTGTCTCCACTCTGGTCGCCGTCAGATCCCCACTCTACTTTATCAACGGGAGGTGCCGTATCCTCAAGCTGACTCCCGGTTTCGGCATCGTCATTTCCATCCTCTATCACAACTACGTCTGCATCACTTTCAGCCACCTGGTCAACTGGCAGCTGGTCCATCTCGGCACATGACGTCGCGCAAAACCTGCACAAATACGGTGAGTGCAGGATACAATGTTAGTGAAGTTATCGGGAGTAGTTACCGTTTGTTCAGCGTCTTGTTGTGTATATTCAACTTGCACAAGTGATGGACGGGTGCCGTACACGTTGTGCAAGGCTGCGCTACAACGTCATCCTCGGATCCGAACTCGCAATGCCTCGCCCCGCACCACATCACTGCTCGTTGGGTCCAGATCCAGATGAAGAATGCTCTTCTGGCAGCTGATTTTACGCCAGTTCACCATTCTACTTTATCTCCGAAAAATCACAGTTTAATAATAATGGAGGCAATGGAGTTTAATTTATCAGATCATAGTTTGTTCAAGAGAAAACCAAATTTTTATCATGATCAATGATTTATCATTGATAAAACAAATATCATTGGTGATAAAATCGGCACTGATACGAACCCCTGATGTCACCATTTGTGCTTTAACTTAACTTCTTTAAGTTGGTGCCCGCAGCTTTAATTTCTTTCTTTGACTGCGTCGTCACCAAAGCGTATCGATAGCTTTGCCGAGATCGTTGGGCTTGGCCACACGAAGGGCTATGACACAGTAGATTCTGCTACCTTAGTCTTCTTCGTTACTTTTGTTTTGCTACAGGATTGCGGCGGCTTGCTCGTTTCCCTGACGCATTTTGGAAGCACAGGGAGCTGAACAATTCCATCCTCGCCATAGGTAACTTCGGTGGGTACAGGGCCGTCGTGAGGAAGCATGATGATCGAGTACAGTGCAGTAGGCTTGATTTGGCGAGTTGGAAAATGAGTTGCAAGGCGCTATTTTTTCCCTGCCTCTAAAATTACCCTCGCATTCTTACTAGTACAACACAGAATCAGGTCTGACCAGATTTTAGCCATAGAACGCTTTTGAGAATTCATTTACTTCGACCACAACGTCGCTTAGTGCTTTCTCAAACCCTTCAATAAAACTCAGAGCAATTTTACTTTGACCAGGCCAAAGACCGCAATCATTGCTGAGGTAGAGAGTATATGGTCAGCATTGCACACTTACTGGTGCAGCTATAATTTAAATAGCTGGTCTTGCTCAATCCATGATTGTGGTGGAATTTCTTCGCTTGATCGTAGCTGGGTATGAACATACATTGTAACGACTGTTAAACTGTAACTGGTATACTGTAACTGGTATACTGTACTGACATACTGTACAACTGTGTACTACCCTGAGAACTACACTATGCACTGTTGTCGCGTATTTTACTGGCTTAGTGTACTGACTAATAGGAACAGGTTAACCGTATTAGTTCTGGTGCGCTATAAAGACGCAGGCATGTGTGCAGCTCCAAACAATCGCAGACATTCCGTCGTAGCTAGAAGGCGTGATGTTTGCAGCCCCAATTTACCGCTGCATTTCGATCGTACCAGGATGGAAAACCTCCGATTACTTAAAGGTAGATACATGACGACTGGAAATCCTGTGTTTGCTTGGAGCTGGCTAGGGATCAAGCACTTGCTCGGGTGATGTGCACACATGACGTCTGTGTGTGCTCCAATATGCAAGCTCATCGTCATATCCATGCCCTTAAGCGGGTCCGCCGCAGACGGATTTTTTTTATCACGAATGACCACCGTCAGTATCCTGCCTAACTCACTGCAGTGGTATACACGTACTGTGCTAGCATACCGTAAAACTGATGTGCAAACGGACGTTGGCCATTTACGGGCAGTCCTGAACTTCCAATCATAAGCTAGCATTTTGCTAAGTTTGATTGTTGATTGGCTGGAGAATAGCCCAGAATAAATATGAACTGTCCGGATGCACATAAGTTCTACGGTACTGTACTGACTTACTTTACTTGCTTATTTTACTCACTGTATGAAATGCACTGAATGTATTACGAATGTTGACTGAGGCTACGTGACATGGGGTTATCCATTCCTCATTCTCAAACTTACGTAAGCTACATATGGGATATCCCGTCAAAACACAAGTGAATTAGCTTTTGTTTTCCGGAGTTAGCGGATTCCTTGACCCCAATTATACTGAAGTTTACTATGGGCTGTAGGATCGGACGCGGTGGCGCTTGGGAAAAGCCACCCCTCTTATGAGTCACAATTGTATGAGGGGCACCAGGTACGAAGCCTAGAGTGAGCGCTCGGAACCTGTACTGCAACTTTACATGTATTGTAATTATCCTTCGGGCACTAGGGCAGAGCACGTATTGCCTCAATAACACTGTTCGTGTTCCATCGGCACTAGAAATACCCAGTAAGCAGAATCAGTGACTTTGGGTGGATATTGCATGAGAGAACAATTCTATATGGTGCATTACACTGCCTGTGGGATGTATTATATTCCTTTAGCGGCTTCGCCGGCTTCAAACGTAGGTACTACAATCCTTACTAGCTCTTAACATGTTCACGAAATCACTCTGCAGACATACTTTAAAAATGAATGACACTACTGTCTCGTATTAATCGTGGCACTTTCTAACCTGCGAATTCTGGAGCTAGAGTATGAGGCTGAGGTCAGCGCGCACAAGGTTTACACTACTATGAAGCCTTCATTGGTCGACATTAGGAAATTCACTGCCGCTTTGTGTTGCTTTCTGTCAACCCGGTACTTGACCGTGGGCCAACTAGTCACTAATTGACCCGCCCGAAGTTCGTAGCACCATGAACGAGTCAGTGTTGGGCTTCGTAGCATTTAGCTGCAGTGACATACATGTAGAGAGACACATGCATCAGTACAAGTATCACTGCACCCACCAGTATACGAATGGAGTATGCCACGAGGACGTACTCCGGGTGAGTAGTTCGGTCTACAATTTTGCGTAGTAGACGATGTCAGCAACGTTGCCTTCTACTGTTAGTGTTTGGAGAAGCTCCTGTGAGCTTCGGTAAGCCCCCGCTAGCGCATCTCTTGCTGATATACAGTACTTGAGGCAATGACTTGTGTAAATGGCGCAATCGCAATCTTTGCTCAGTTTAGCCAATCGAAGTGGACTGTTCATTTACGTTTTTCAAAGCCAAGTCATTCTCTCATTATTCGGTGTCGTTGTTGGGGAGATGTCATTAGAGGTAACACCAGAAACCAGGATTTTTACGGTACATGCCTAGTTACCCATTTGTAAAAACGCAAACGTTAGGGCTCGCGACAACCATTAATCTGACCGGACGCAAATGACCACTGAAACCCATGCAATGGCTGCACGCAGCAAGCAAAGTCATTTATCAAGTTGCTATAAACCAACAAAGCAAATAAACAAGCAGATAGTGATGCACACTCACCCCGGTCGCCAGCGCGTTCATGGCAATGGGCGCCGTGGCGTTCTTTTTGTTCGCAAGCCGTACACATACGAGTTCAAACTACGCGTTTTTAAGTATTTGATAAAACGAACATCGAGGCTACTGTGGAGCGGTTCTCATTGGACACGCGGGGATTAGCAACTCGCCGGTCGACAAGCGCGTCTACAAATGGTCGCGTAATCGTATTCGCATAGAGGCTTGCCAGGGTCGTCTTGCCAATGGACGGCGAGCGCGGAGTCAAGGGCTTGGCACCACCCTCCCTCCAGCCACCGAGGAAGCTCTCGTGGAGTGGATCAACTACTATCGCCGGGACGGCATACCTATATCGTCGACAATGCTTAAACTGAGAGCTCTAGAAGAAGCCAAAGAGCCCGAACTTCCCCAGGGAGTGTTTACAGTATCTACCAGCTGGGTTGGCAGCTCACAAGGCTCCACCGGTTCTCTTTCCGTGTGAAGACGCACCGACGACAAAAAACTCCTGTTGCTGCTTTTCCGAGGGTGGAGGCATTCGCAAAGGGAATTGCGAGAGTTCTTGCAGTGGAGGGATTATAGACATATTTAAAGCAGACCAAACAGCGGTATTTATTTGACTTGCTGCCTCGAACATCGCTCGCCCCTACCGGTACCAAGACAATGTGGGGTCAAATGCGGGAAGAAAGAAAGTGAGCGAATGACTGCGATGGTCATGGGTGATGTGTACGGAAACATGTACCCCCCCCCCTTTTGTTTTTTTTTGTGAGGAAGACAACGCCACCGTAAGTCGCTGAGATAGCTGTAGAGAGCAAGAATCTATGCCACGGTTTCTGTCGTCGAGTTTGGAGTGAGATTCGAGACTTACAAGATCGCCATGGATTGCAGATTTTCGGCAACAAAACTGCTTGGCGGACGGTTGAGCTGACAGTTCAATTCCTCCGTTTTCTCTTTGGTCACCGGAATCCATTGAGTAATCCCTGTTTGACGATGGCAGTGGTCACTGGGTGAAAGAGGCCGCAGCTTATCCAACCGAGCTGAAAATTGTCCTAATGAAAATGTCCGGCCTTACATGGCTGCACCAGTCAGCGGACGCCGTTTGGATCAAGCCCATCAAGGACAGACCCCGGCGGCACTGACTGAACCATCTGTGAGACCAACTCGCGGCACACAACATAAAATCAACTTCTACTTCTACCCCCGTTTGCGCTGGAGGCGCCGCGACGCTCCGATGTCGCCAAGTGGATCGCCACCACCGGGAACGACATTCCCACGTTTATGATACGGAGCGGCTTCACGAAATACAGGGTTTGAAATTGAGACGGTGCTGCCGGAGCGTCCGATGACTCTGACTTACAGCAGGGTGTTGATCGAGCTGTTGCCGAGCTGGATAAGTGTTCATTAGTCTCAGGTATAGTGGATTCTGAAGCGGATGTTGTAAACAACTTGGGCGCTAGTGAGATAGACGGCCTCTAAATTTAAGAAACAAAATAGGAAAAAATGTCGCCTGAAGGGGACGCTTAAAATTCAGAGCCCCAAACCAGATCGCTACCCCCGCAGAGGTTTCGCTTTACAAGGTGACGCAATCCCCCGCGATGCTAACCGTAGAGTAATTGTTATCGTAGCCGCCACTACATATAGCTACTAAACACCCGTACGAACAGAATTTCACTTCATTATTGGTTGAAAATGTGACTGGTGTTTTGCCGATGAATGCGTTGTACAATTTGGTAACGTCTCATGTTACAAACGGTTTATCGTGTATGACAGGGGTTCGCTGTACATTGCAACCGTCATAGGGTATAATTTTCTTTTGTTTTTTGATATTTTGATAACAAACGCCACCTACTACTGTAGATTACAAAAAAAATACACACAGCAAAAGTCGTCATTCTGTTATTTTCCATGTGAATACATTTTTTACGACAAAATCAGCAGTCATTTTAACCTAATCGCATCCAGGTATTTTTATCTACCTTTCAAAAATCCCGATTTTACTTAACCACTTCGTGGCAAAAGGGCGCTGGCTGCGCCCTTTTATATTAAGATTTCAAGAAATCAGCATGTACATCGCCCTTTTACAAAAGTTCAACTTTTTTTACCATCTTGTGTGGCAAAGCAAATACAATACGATTCGTAATCACGGCGTAATCATCAACGCATAATTATATCAATTCAAATTCACGTAGCTACAAAGGAATTGTAACGAAAGATCGACGAAACGAGTACTGTACCGTTATTTACTGAAAGGGCTCAGCCAGAGCCCTTTTATACACCTATGATCGTGCCTACAAGCATAATTTATAAATTCTTTGCTGATTCAGTTGGTGCTGGAATTGACCTTCTATATCTTATACCCGGGACATACTGAAAAAAAGTCGTGTGAATGTTGACCGTGGCGGACAGGGTCGACAAAACCCAATCACCCACTGTATGTTGCTCCAAGTGAAGTGGGTAAAATATGCGCTTTTACAAAAAGGACAACTTTTGGTGGGTTAAGCAGAAGCAGTATTTCACCCGGGCCTGACTGTTAGTGACATTCACCATCTCACCTCGCACACTCAACGGTGAGCTGTCTGTAATGTGCAGTCCAGGCCGTATTTGTACATCATGTAGTGGAGAGGGATATCTCGGTGGGTGACAAGTTCGACAGGTCAGTACTGTAGTGTATAGCACAAACGTTAGAAAGAGCCCAAGTTGGCGTCACTCGATAGCTTCTTTCACTAGGATGGCTACATGTAGCCATTTTCATTAACTGACAAATGAGGCCACGGAAAACAAAAAGAGACTAATTAATATTTTAGAGTTTTCGATATAATCGCCTTTAAAGTTTGACCAGCGATTTTCGTACATAAGTGAGTTGTGTGAAAAGACGTTTTAAGAAATTGTCTATATTTCAAGGAGGTGTATCACCTTACGACAATATCCCGACAAGGATGTTTGAGGAGATGGAGTCGGCTAACGATCAGCAAGGGGGCCAGAGGCGTCCAGCTGGCGAGACCCAGTGCCCGGCGCCGATCCCCAAGCGCTTGGGGCGCCTGGTGTGACAAATGCGTTTGGGGAGCCGTGTTCTGGCCACAAAAAACCTTCGCCCAAGACAAGCGACCACGGCCTCGTGCGTGAGGACTCGAGTGCTAGCGAGAGTGACGGTAAAGATGGTCGCGATGGCGGTGATTACTCGTCGGGCTCAGAGGTGTCCGTAGCGAGCGCAAGCGAAGAGTCGATGACGGCAGAAAGCTGTACCAACGATCGCGACGATCCTGAGGATACTATCTACCGTACGCTGGACAAGTGCAAACTCTATTACGGTGCACCTACAACGTGGAAACAACATGTTCAAGAACAACAAATCAGCGCTGATGGAGCTATATAAGAGATTGGATAGTATCCAACAGTTTCAGATTTTTAGCATGGATTCTGCATCGCCAGGTGTGGTATCCTGTCAGAAAGGTCCCAACACTGAGGTGGTTGCCAAGAATCTGTGCAGAAAAATTGATGGTGTCCTCACGTCAAAGGCGAAAGTGGCAGTCATGATGAACGAGTACGTGGAGGTGCTAGCTCCGCCTACTCCAAACGCGGAAAAGATCTACCAGATGCACCACAGTATCCGTCCTTACGTGCCGGAGGGGTTCAAGGATGATGCCATCTATGCGAAACCGAGTTTGCCACAGCGTGCAGATGCAAGGTCAGCCAAGCAAGCTCGCCGCGAGCATCGTGCTGCTATGGCCAACGCAGCAAAAGTAAACCTAGCTCGCAGAGACTGGAGCAGTGATGCTGAGGGAGTAGCAATCACGCTAAATGAGAGGGCGGCCTCAAAGAAGCGGAAGTCAGTGGTACTAGATGAACATGGGGCCCGTTAGAAGTGTTGAGATCACTTTGATACCTATGCCCAACATGGGTAACAAATTAAAATGCTTCCTATTGACAAATTCCAATTTTTTGAAAATATTTTAAAATATATACCGGGATTTGAAAGTCAGAGCGACAAAAGTTCAGTTTTGAAACGGATAGACTCATCATTGGACAAGATAAAGGATAGCAATGGATTCCTCAGTCGATTTTGGACAAATTTAGAATATTTTTTTTTGCACATTATTCCCCATTTCGGAGAAACTTTTTTCGTTGGGTCATTTCTCACGAACAACTATGCCAAAAGGTTTGTGCAATAGCTCAAAAGAAAGCTAAGACACGCCTCTTTTCGATTGAAGTATGCTACAGTGGATTCGTACTTAGATTCATAAGTCACTTTTTGTTTTCCGTGGCCTCAAATGAATAGTCGGTTTTGGCTGATGCCACTTAGAGAGTGGCTTTCATGTTGTTCACTTCATCCACCATTGTCAAAACGTTTGTATACTGTACCAACACACCTTCTGAAACGCTTGTGTACCCACACACCTTCTGAACTTTTCCCCATAATATTATTATGGGAGCTACAATAGTATTGTACATGTATGGTAAACGCGTGTCGCGAGCCGTCTTGCCATCGTAGTGGTTCAACATCTATTTTCTATGTCTCTCTCTGTTCTCGACAAGAGGCCGTCAAGCGGTTTGTGCGCAATAAGCACCTCAGTGGGAAAACAAGTACTAGTTTTTTTTCCACAATTTCAGAGCAAGCCATTACAAGCAGTTGAGCTTGAACTTGTCCGCTTTTTACAGTAATCAAGATGAATGAAGAGCTCTACATAGGTGGCTAATGTCACAAGCTGTTAATAATATTTTATTTTCATGTTAGTCGGCTCGGGCACAATGCCATATACTTGAAGTATTTAATTACACTGAGCAGCTTACATTGTGGTATAGCATAGTACGAAATTGACGAGAGGACTTCTACGGCAGATTAGGTACTATAGTTTATGTACCTACCTGGTAGGTAGGGTTGTCGACTGCACCAGTCGTGATAATAATATTTGTGGTAATTTTGGTATATGTTTTACTCTTGTTCAAACCGGCTGGTGGTGCGATGCACGGACGTGGCCGTCAAGGCTGGAATCAAAACTTTTTGACATCTCTCAGTGATTTTCACTGACTTATGATAATTCCGATTTGAGCACTGATGTCAGTGCTAGCTGATAGTACTAATACAAAGGCTATGTACTAATATTTGTCTCGGTTTAGTTGAGGAGCTCCAATTGTGGCATAAAGAATATCCTTAGCGCCTAAAAGCGACTATCTTAGTGGACTCTCAAAAATGAGAATGCAAAAATATTTAGAAGTGGAAGTGATGCTGTTGGACACCATGAGAACCAATACCGAAATGAGTAAAATTGCTCGCAATGCGGGGTTTAAAGATGAATTTGTAGGTTCATATGCGGCTACTTCTTTTTATCTACTGCTTTCATAAAAATTGCATACATGCTTGAAATACCTTTCCTACATCCACGCTGGAAGTCACCATTTCAAATATTTCCACTCAGAATTCCACCAATGACGCTCGCATTTTCCTTAGGTTGTTACAGAGCACAAAGGGATTAATTCAACGTTTTGTAAAAGTTAATGATTCGCTATACACAACTAACGTTCTATTTACACGTTCCCATAGTCCAACGAATGATATATTGCTGCATATCTTGTCATAAATTTTAAGACCAGAAACAAGCAACGAGCTGCAAACCAACCCGCAGCTAGTAGTAAGAGAGGCAATTAATATTCGAGGTAACTCCGCACAGAAATTCTGGCGATAGACCGTTAACAAAGCGCCGTAGTATCTGCTATTAATCCGCATCCAGCCTAAAAGGTTAAAAGGTTGAGCAGATCAGATAAAAGTCTCTGTTGGCAACCAAAACGAGAATGGTAGGTTTTGTTGGCGTACTAGAAGTGGGTCCCAGAGAGGAGGGAGAGACTCCAGTCGCACTTTACACACTTAAGTAGCCGACATGAAGCCCAAACCATGGCAGTCGGCTAAAAAACACACAAGATGAAAGCGTTTAATGAACTACGCGATGATTTTAGCGATAATCTACTTCTCGAATTGACCCAATTAGTAGGAACACCGGTTGTACTAAATTTTGTGCTGTCACTGGAGTAATACAGTATCCACATCTATACTAAGAATAAGAGAGCTCAAAGATTACTATGCGTTCACTGAGGCACGGCTTTTTAGGGCAATTATCCCAATCCTTTTGACACATCTCAGTGCTTTTCACTGAGTTATGGTAATTCCTCGGCTGGAGAGGCAACAGGATAACAACTCAGGATGTGTGGAGTCTGAACCAACCACGACGCCAAGCTGTGTTGCTCACACTTGTGAACTCTCAGGAATAGTACCAACCTCAATCAACCACCTGCAATGTCTGACGACCAAGTGCCACCGTTCTCGCTCGGTACGATCGCTTTGCACAAATTACTTGCTGCACAGGAAATTCTAGAACGACACAATGGAGACTAACTGGCAATGCTGCCATTGCGGTTATTAATTGTACGCACCAGACAAGCCGCGCCACGACACTTCGACGTACCTTGGGCGATGGCGCAAGTTTGCGGAGCTCGTGTCGCCAAAGTACGTCAATAGCAAGGTAGATGGAACGAATTTACAGTTTCCTAACAGTATGGGGTGCTGTAGGTGGCTTCTATTGAGCTTGGACCAGATCCAGCACGCGACACAGACGCTGGACGACTTTCGCAATGGGAAAATTACCCCCGGCCAGTTCAAGGATGCAGAACTTTGGAACCTTCGCCAGGGTAAGAGCAATTTAATACTATCTTGGCTTGCAAGTTTTGATGATAATAACTCTATACAACCTATAGCGTACGAGGCTGCGGTGCACCCTCAAACTGGCGAGACGGTTCCGGCACTGTTTCGGCTATCGGCTTTCGTCCCCGTGAATATTCCTATCTGCGTTGGCATGCTGCTTGCCCCTCCTACGGTACGGAATCTTGCTGGAATCATACCTTTATTTCTTTTTTTCTTCATGTATTCACCTCAAAAATTGGTGTACGTTTGATACAGTTGGGAAACACGATTTTCTGGCAATGGGTTAACCAGAGCTACAGCGCCGGCTTCAACTATGCCAACCGCAACGCCAGCAGCGAGCAGGACAACTCCACCATCATGAGTACGTATTTTTTGTCGATGTCAATTACGTTCACGAAATAACGATTTTTGCGTGTTGTTTCAACAGAATCGTACGCTACCGCGACGCTTGTGTCGTGCTCGACTGCCGTTGGTCTGGGCAAGATGGTGGAGAAGGCGAAGAGACTCACTCCGGGCACACGGTCGTTCCTTGGAAAGGTGAGCAGAATGTTTATTGGTAAATTGATCACTTTATTCAGGATTTCAGTCTTAAACGTGTCTTGCACTTTGATCAGATGGTTCCCTTCGTTGCTGTCGCCAGCGCGGGCGCTTTCAACGCTGTGTCGATGCGCTTCAACGAGTTCCAGTACGTGTTGATTATCTTACCCTGGAAGCGTGATGCTTTTGCGCTAATTGGGATGTATCGATGCTCTATAGGGAAGGCATTGACATCATGGACGAGCACGGAGACGTGCACGGGCGCTCTGTTGCTGCTGGACGCCAGTCGCTTGGCCAGGTGGCACTCACGCGTATTGCACTCCCCATGCCCAGTACGTCCTTGCACTAGCCAGTTGAATTATGGTTTACTTACTAACTCTGGAATTGGTGGATTTGTATGGACTGCAACAGTTTTGCTGCTCCCGCCGTACCTGTACGAGATCATGAAGAAAACCAACATCATGCCCAAGGCCAAGTACCCGAAGCTTGCTGCGGAGCTCGGTACGTGCATCATTGTACCACCGTCCCATGTTACCAGCTAGCTTACGATTAATGTGTTTGTGATTTGGCAGTTGTGTTAACGCTGTGTCTATGGGGTGCTATGCCAAGCGCTATTGCGCTCTTCCCGCAAATGGGAACCATTTCAGCCGATAGCGTTGAGGAGGAGTTCCGGTCTCGGGTGGATCGCCATGGCCAGCCTGTTCGCCACTTCATCTACAACAAGGGGATCTGATTGTACATGTATAGAGTGCAGTATTGCTGCCATCAGGGCGGTGCAGCTTGCTGCCACAAGCATTCGTAACTTGATTGTGATTTGCAACTTTTTTTTATAACCCGCGTAACCTTGGATACACATTTGGGTTACTTTAGAATTGAGAATACAGCGTCCCCAATGATTAGACAAACTACCGGAGTGCATTAGAGCCTGCCTCTCATACTTTCCCTGCGTAGGGAGGGCAGTGACACCAGCCATTTTCTGATGAGGGGACGTAGTGGTAAACATTTCTTGCCAGTTAAAAGTAGACTAGAAATGTATTTGCTGGATATGCATCAAGCGACTTGTGCGAGTTTTGCTGTCGTTGTCCCCCAACGACGTCGTTCAGGATTCATTGATCGGTTGCCATTGATTGGGGTTTTCCATACGTTCGGCACCGTCAAAGTGACGCTTGCCTTTATGAGCTTCAATGTACAAGAGCATGTTTTTTCGGCTTTCTTCCTTCTTGGCGTCCTTGGTTCGCCACAAATCGCGCTGGTAAATAGAACACGATATTTTTTTCACGATGAGTTAAGCGCCATCACCAAATGAGCAGCAAACTTTCCTTACCTCTTTTATATGACTGGCGTTTGTTGCTTCGTGCAAACGCTCTTCCAGCTCCCAGCAATACCGCTGCCATTTTTCCTTTTCGGATATTTGACTGTAAAACACAAACGAGATGAGTCATTGCCCAGCTAAATCATTCCATAGACCATACTCATCAACTAGTGCTCTCAGGTCCAGCAGTGTGTGTTTCGCTGAGGATAACTCGCGTTTTGCCTTCGATAGAGTCGTTGCATCCGCTATAGCTGACGGTCACGATTAGTGTTAGATACAAGCGAAATTGTATGAAAGCAGTAGCTACCTTTCTCATCAGCGAGTCGGAGCTGAAGTTCACTTTGGGCCTCCTGTTGCTGTAATCTAACAAGATCGCGTGCCTGGTCCTCTAAAGATTGCTTTGAAGCGGCGAAAACTTCTCGTAAACGCGTCTTTGCTCGCTGTTTGTCAACGTGCCAACAATACAGCACGGAAGATCAGAGAAGTATGTTACATAACGTTCGGCATCGACATACTACCTGGCTTTCGTCTACTTCTTTGTGGTAATTGTCGCGCTCTTGTTGAAGTTGCTAGAAACCACACAAAAAATAGTGAGAAGTACGTCAATTCTTCACTAAAACGCAATGCAAACCTGAGACTGCATGGTTATGCCGCAAAGTATAGCATCGCAGGTCGAGAGCGACTGCGCTATCGACTCCGATAATCCTACCAATAATAAAAAATGTTAAGCATCGTACAGTACATGCGCATTTAGCTACTCAAGTTAACAGTCCAACCGCATAGAACACCAAGAGATCGGAGGTCATCGGACAGCTTGGCACCTTCTCCACATTCGTAAAGCTTGAGGAAGTGATGGGGCGTTAATGGCTCGACTGAACAGTTTGGAAGAACTTCATCAATGCTTTCGTGATTTGTTCGTAGCTGATTCTGGACAAAGGATGTCAATGTTCACACTAGAAAGACAACATTGTGCATACCCAGTAAATCTACCTTGAGTTGGTGGAGCTCCTCGCCAGTCAATTTGCCGTCGCGATCCCCGTCAAATTGTTGCCATACCATTTTTGCAGCAACGAGTGACCAAGGCGGCAAACCCAACGGTATCGATTTATGATCATCAGTTGACCGAACGGGGTAAAAGTTTGGTAGCTTCTTCACTTGGTTCGCTAGAAATTCCAGGCTCTGTTGCTTCTCTTGCTATACCCGGAAAAATGAAAATTAGACTGGGAACCATCAACATCAGAATACTCCGCACCAACTGAAGCTCGTACTCGCGGAATCTAATTTCTTGCTCATAAATTGTGACGCGCAGCATTTCTAACTCCTGCTTGATGGACTTAGACTCGGCATAGAAGGACTATTTGGAAACGTCGCCATATAAGCAAATGTACACCGGTGCAGCTAGACGGCGGGAAATGGCACGCGCACCTTGATGTTTTGCACGTGCCGGCAACCTTTCTACTCGCCATAGCAACCCAACAGTCAACACTTAGTACTAAATTGCTTACAATAGCTTAGTTAAAGAAGCTACCCAGCAATACAGGTATAGCTGCGACGCTCCGCAGTTCCTGCAGCAGTATCGAGAGAGATTCTTGACTGCAGCCCTATGTTAATTGAGCAAGACAGTTAGCTGATCCTTCGCAACGATTGAAGAGCGCCAACCTACGCAGCCATGGTGATTTGATCCTCCTTATTGGACTATTGTCAGACGATGGCAACTCCAATGGTGACATTCTCCCTCTTGCAGAGCCGCGAAACTACCCAAGTTGAAGTGCTCCGGATAAGAATAGGACCTCCCTCTAGGAGAACCAGTTGAAGTCCACCGAACCAGTACAGAAGTTCGCAGAGCACCCCATCGCCGGGTCTCGCGTGTTTCTCTCGGTGCAATAGCGACCAGGCTGGTTACACTGTAACTAGTGGTTAGACCAGTCACTTCGTGAACTCCTGCCGCGGGAGTCCCGCGGCACATGTCCAATACATGTATGCGTGTGGCGACTCCCAACGCAGCGCGGTAGTGGCCGTAAAAAGAGACCGTCGATAGCTCGACACTTGTCGTCCCGGCGCAAGTTCAATTGCACGAGAGTGTCGCTGCGGATCGACGAGCGATTCGCTTGCGAAGGTTCCTTGCTGCTTCGTCGCTGCACTTCGAGGGACACTTCAACTGAGACGGTCTCCGATTCTCGCTTGCATAATTGTACAATTTTTCAACGCGGTTTTCTCGCCGAAACGCCACCTCAATGAGGTCCTCATGCATTTAACGACTCTGGTTAGCGTCGACCCTAGGTTGGCAAAAGTGAAGAATCAGTTTTTGATGAAACCGATCGAAAATTGTTGGTTTTCTCGTCGTATTTTTTTTTAGCGACCATCTGCTTCGAAAATCAGATCATTCATTCGGCTGTGTCCGCATAATTAAAGGTACAGGATAATAATGTCCTGAATATCGAGGGGTGACTGTACTTTTGAACAATTTGTTAAAGGCACGATCTTAGGCCAGCGCGTTGCCCTGCATCACACGATGATCACTCCTTGCAGCAGTTGGGACTTGCAGCAAGCCAAACTCACAACGGAATTTGCCTCCGACTGCACAAGCCTCAACCAGCCTCGCGTCCTACAAGAACCCCAAGCAAGTGACCTTCTCATTTGTCTATGTCGGTCTCGGCAGTGCGAGTCTCGCTCCAGCCGGCGCATGGCTACATACCACTCGTAGTCATCGGCGCCGGCCTCGTCGGCACGTGGGCCGGCTTCAAAGTCGGCGCTGCCCGCAAGAAATACAACGTTCCATACCCGCAAGTGTACGCTGAGAAGAAAGACAAGAATGCCAACGAGTTCAAATGCGTGCAGCGCGAGCACCAGAATATGCTCGAGAAACTCCCACTCTTCTACGCCACACTCTCCACCTCTTCGTACGTTTTGCACCAGTGTCTATTAATAGCATTGAAGGTGGTGTCTAACCAGTTGTGATGATGATGCAGGATTTACCGTCCTAAAATCGCAGCAGCGGCCGGAGTGGTGCGCGTCGCAGGCTTCATAATGTGCATCAAAGGATACTCGATCGGGGATCCAGGGAAAAGGAGAAAAGGGAACTTTGGTGAGTTGCTTATCATACAGTATTGTTTGCGTACATGTACCAAAGCGTTAACTCTTGGCTTATTGCACATGTCAGGCCACCTTGGAACGCTAGTTGTTAGGACTATCGTTGGAGGCTGCACTACGTCTGATGGGCTTCGTCTAATTCGTCTCTTCAAGACAAAGCAGAGAGGGATGAAAGCAATGACGAAATACAAGTACTCTGCAACAAGAGCGAACAAGTGAAGCCTCTTGAGAAAGTAACGACCGGCACGCACGCTCATGATGCCTCCAAATTCAAGGGGTAATGCGAGGCAAACGTTAGGTGAGCGTTGCAGAGAATGCCGGTGACATTCGCGAGCACTCGAGAGGGAAGTGCTGCGAGGCACAGCAGCAACGGTTGGAAGCTGCTGCCGAAACGCCAGACACGAGAAGAACGGTGCGGAAACGGGAGGTGGACCAGGTAGACTAGCGAGAAATGCGCTGCCTGCCACTCGATAGAAGACTCCAAGACATCCGCACCCTGTATAAAAGAACATTTGATGTTGTAAATGACAAAAAACGAAAACAACAATGAAGTGATAAGTAAGAAGTGTGATATTTATTTTACCTATCTCTGTCAGTATGGTAGTCCTTCGCCCGCCACCAAGAGTTTTTACTACGTAGTATTAGCGTATTTTCACAGTAGTGTATCATTAATACTAGCAGTACGCCTGTGGCCCAGCCGAGATCGTACTACTTTGAAGTACTTATTAGAAGCCGGTAACAGAGACCGGTTACTGAGCCTGTGTGAATTGGTATATGTACTACTAGTACTTTCTTAGAGAAGCACCCATCACTTTAAAGTGTCGGGGCTTGCAGTCTTTGAGGGCATCATTGATTGCTACACCTGTTTCTAGTGAGGCCGCGCTGCAGAGGCTGCGGCTGCGAAGCAGGCGCAGGAGATGCCTTCGAAAGGCTAATAGATTTGGTTGAGGTGTCTAGCTTAAGGGTACCGAAAGTCGTTGGGTAAAAAAGTTCCGCCGCTCTCTTACAGCATCTAAACCAAGCACCCCCTCAGAATCACGTCGGAGGACACGCACCTCTCGTTGTCGCTCACTCCGCCGTTCCCTAGTGGTATGAACCATTAGTACTCGAGAAAAATCTGCGCCCACCCTCACTGAAAACAACTGGACCGTACAATTACGTTAAATTGCAAGCTTCTTCGGATGAACCAGACTCTTTTTAGAGAGTAAGAAAGACAGCTATCCCAGCCTACGCGTAGCTCTCGTACGATTTACACTGTAAGTTCGTCCATATTTCGGAGAAGCAGGTTCTTTTTGTCTGTGGAATTGCTAGGCAGAAAACTACGGACTGAACGGTATAATACTACTACTACTTCTCTCTCTTACACGATAGTAATCTTCTCACCACACTACATTGTCCTTCACCGCTGCGTCTGCAGTCAGCTCCAGCTTAGTTCTGCCGGATGCGTCCAGGTTGGCGCTATTGTCTTCGTGGCTGCCTCCAAGAGGACAAATCCGCCTTCCAGCTCGAAATCTACTTTCTTGTCAAAGGTGGGGTCCAGGAATTGACATCGTCAATGCCATTGACTCAATGGAAAAGATTGCCATGAGTCATGGCCCATGACCATGATGGTATGTGACGGTGGAATTACTCGCCTGGGCGATAATACCAAGTTGCAGTAGCCCAACGTCATTAAATGATTAATTTTTAATGATAAATTTTATACCTAGATACATCGGACACTGTTTTCATCCTAATAGTGGACCCTCAACGCGGTATTTTCCATTCCCCTTTTTCGAAGCGCAACACCGGAACAATGTCTGGAACCCAAGTGGAACCGCAGCCTGCGCACGGTTTCGTGCCGCTGCTCGTGGTGCTCCTGCTGTTCGTGAACCTTTGGGCAGGAGTCAAGGTTGGCAAGGCGCGCAAGCTCTACGGCATCGAATACCCGCAGGTGCGATCTCAAGTGACACTAGCAAAATGCCAACAAGTGCTGACGTGGCTGTGGCTCTGCATGAATAGATGTACGCGGAACAAAGTGACAAGAATGCCAAAGCTTTCAACTGCGTGCAGCGCGGTCACCAGAACATCATGGAGAACATCCCGATCTTTCTCGCGCTGGTCTTTACGTCATCGTACGTGGTGGTTTGTGCCCATAATTGTAATATATGGGGGAACCTGTGCTAACGCATACTGGTTGCGGATTCTACAGGATTTACCGCCCTCAGATCGCTGCCATCGCTAGCTTCGTGCGTATTCTCGGTTTCATCGCGTACATGCGCGGTTATTCGTCGGGGGACCCGAAAAAGAGACTGCAGGGATCATTTGGTACGTGCTGTTTTGCCTGCCTGTAGCTGGTTTGTGTTTGAAAGCTTTAAACATAGCTTGCGTGTGCACTGTGCTGTGACTAGGCTACCTCGGTCTGCTCGTCAGCGTTGCCTTGAGTGTGGAAGCGAGTGTGCGCATTCTTGGACAATTGTAGGCTGCCACTGATGGTCGATGAATCTCCTGCTTGTCGAGTGAAAAAGAGGATGAGAGAAAGGCATAGCGCTGGACGAGAATGCCGAACGACTACTGGGTATGGTTGAAAAATCCACGTTATCGTTTTACAACAAAGATCAGTGCCATTTTTTCGTGGGTAGATTTTTCGATGCGACCATTGTTCGCTTACTTGCAAGCTACTTATTGCTAATATGCATTCGTCGTAGAGGACATGTGCGTTGCTGACCTGAAATTACAGGGGTCGCTTTGTTATTCATTTGGAAATTTAAAACATGAGCTACTGGAAACGCGTTTACATGTGCTACATGTATTCTCATCAACAGTTTTTAGCGATGAGCATTTATCTGTCTACATAGACAATTCTGCTTACAATATCTAGTCATTCAATGACGACAAGCACAATTGTGGGGGCCTTACTTCAGGGGATGAAGAGCATGATTACGTAGCTTGAGCACCCCCAAGCATTTGCCAAACCTCACACTGCATTAAATGAGCAACCCGTCATCATTCAATGCAGCCATCGCTCAATCCCAAGACCAGCTTCCTGGTTTGCCTAATGGTATTCGCATGCCTCTATTTCTTGACTCACTTTAGAGTTTGCCTTGCACGACGCCATCTGTCCAAGATCAAGCTGACATGGCCGGAATCCAGCTAGAATTGCAGCCTGCCCACGGTTACGTGCCTCTTGTTGTAGTGCTTCTTCTCGTTGTGAATACGTGGGCAGGCCACCAAGTTGGAGTGGCTCGAAAGAAATTCGGCGTCGAATATCCGCAGGTACGCTTTCGAGCTTTCAAAAGCACCAGAGACAGAGTTGCTGAGGTAGATAGATACCTTGGAAAACAAAGGTCTAACACTCTTTAAAAAATTGCAATATTGTAGATGTACGCGGAGAAGAGTGAAAAGAATGCTAAGGCATTCAACTGCGTACAGCGAGGACATCAAAACATGGTGGAAAACATCCCCTCCTTCTTGGGACTGTTTTTCACGTCGGCGCACGAACAAACTCGGAGTTAATTTATCAAAGTATTGTAATCTAGAAAGCTAATCGAACACACACTATTATTCTGCAAGTTGTACCGTCCCCAAGTTGCTGCTGCTGCGGGCCTAGTGCGCATCCTCGGCTTCGTTGTGTAGATGCGCAGATACTCTTTGGGCGATCCGCAGAAGCGCATGCAGGGCGTCTTCGGTACGTTAATCATCGTCTTTGCTGTGCTTACACCGTTACTTACTACCAGTTAGTTATACGCACAGGCCACTTCGCCCTCCTCGTTAACGTCGGTCTGAGTGTCGAGGCATGGCTGCGCATGCTCTAGTGGAAGTGATCAGAGTAAGCGCAACATAACGTAATGTTGCGTAACACCATTCGTTCATTCGCTAAAACTTTTTTTTAATCCAATGAAGTGCCTTGTTGTTGCAATTTAATCACAAATCGGCATCGTCTCCACATCGTTAAACCTGCCCTCAGCGGCTCACAAGTGCTTGAGACCACCGCAATAATGGGAGGCGAAGTGACCACAACGTCGCTGGCCGTGGCCATCTCAGCCGCAGCTGCAGCAGCATACATCGTGCAGCGTCAGCAGAAGAAGACCAAAATGACCAGCAAGAAAGGTCTGCCCTTCCCCATGACGCGCACGCCGCTCGAACGCGTGCCATTGGACCAGCTACCCAAGCTGAAAAACGACCTACTTATCCGCGCGCTACGTGGCGACCGCACAGAGCGTGTGCCCGTGTGGTGCATGCGTCAAGCTGGACGGTGAGTCAACGATACAACCGATCGGCAGAAACCCATCGCCTAACAGCGTTTATTATCCCCATTTATAGCCACTTGCCTGAGTTCCGCGAGCTGCGTGACATGGGCTACGATTTCTTCACGGTACAATAATGGCAATTATTGCTACCTATTGTATCATTATGTGACTAAAACATTATTATTGTTAATGCTAGATGTGCGGCGTGCCCGAGCTCGCGGTCGAAGTGAGTCTGCAGCCGCTGCGCCGCTACCACATGGACGCGGTCATCATCTTCTCGGACATTCTGGTGATCCCTCAAGCTATGGGCATGGAGGTCACAATGGTGCCCAAGGTGGGACCGGTGCTTCCCGACCCGATCCGCAAGCCTGAGGACATCGATAAGCTCGACTTGAACCCCAACATCGAGGAGAAATTAGGCTACATGCTGGACGCTCTCAACTTGGCCCGTCAGAAGATCAATGGCGAGGTTCCTCTCATTGGCTTTGTTGGAGCTCCACTGACGCTCATGTGCTACATGATCGAGGGCAGTGGCAGCCGCACGAAGGCTCTACTCAAGACGTTCCTGTACCAGAACCCAGAGGCAGCTCACAAGCTGCTCCAGGGCATCACGGACGTGTGTGTTAACTTCATGTTGGCGCAACAGCGTGCTGGTGCTCAAGCTCTGCAGGTCTTTGAGAGTGTGGGCGCTGAGGTGCTGACTCAGGACCATTTCTACGAATTTGTGTTCCCTTACTTGGTCCAAATTGCGGACCGTGTCAAGGCGGAGATCCCCGATACGCCGATTGTGTGCTTCTGTAAGGGCACCCAGTACGCGTACGAGAAGCTCGTGGCCACTAAGTACGACTGTATTGGTCTGGATTGGCAGTCTGACCCAGTCGAAGTGCGTCAGATTGCTCGTGGCCGCGTCTCGCTGCAGGGCAACATGGACTCGAGCGTCATCTACGCGTCTACGGACATCATCTACGACGAAGTCAAGAAGATGCTCAAGCGCTTCGGTACGCAGAAATACGTGGCCAACCTTGGCCACGGCTGCTTCCCGGACATGGAACCGGCGCACGTCGACGCCTTCATCAAGGCCGTGCAGCAGATCTCGCTGGAGATGAACTCGCGTTAAGACTGACCCAAGTCGCTATTCTTCAGCTGTCACATGTGTTGTAATAGAAACCAAGGGCTGCCTGCACCTACGCATTCATGAAAAGGTTTATGACTCTTGATAACTTCTTTAGCTAGCTGCTGCAAGCATCGTTGGCGAGATATTGAGTGCATCAGCGAAAATCTAACATAACGAGTTATTAATAGTTGTCACATTAGAAAATGTTCCAAGACTTGAAATTTACGAACCGTGAACATCTTTCCAATGTTGTCCATCCGCCGTCGCTGTTCCTTATCCATCAGAGCGTTTTTAGCTCGGAGTTGCTCCAGTGCTGCCTTTTGGTTGTTCGCATGGGTCTCTGCGATGTCGAGTTTCTTGACCAGCAACTCGATCTGGGATGCCATGCCCTGTGTCTGCTTTTCCAACCCCGAACGTATCTGCGTTTGCTGCTTCTGCACTGTACCAAGTGCTTGCTCCATAAGCTCCAGATCATCTGCACGTTGTTGAGTTTGCGCACGAGCTTCTGCTGCTTGTCTCTGGGCGACAGTATCGAAATCCTGGAGACGATCTAACATGTCGTCAACGTGTTTCTGCCAGTTCCTACGCAGACTATTTGTCTCTTCACAGATCTCCGAGATGCGACTACCAGTGTCGCTTTTGATCTCATGCAGTCGGTCTTTTACGTCCATTACGTCGCGTTGCAGTTGCTGCATCCACTCCACGTTGTGACTGTGTGACGCCTTGAGGATCTCGTTATCTTTCGCCCAGTCTCGCTCTTTCAGACCCCATATCTCCATCGTCCGCTTCAGTTGCATCACTTCAGTGTGTGTAGCTTTGTGTACCTCTCCCTGTCGTACGACTTCTGCGTCCATGTCACTAAGTTTACGTGTCATCTCCTTGCGAAGACCGTCAACCTCGGCCATTAAAACATCCGCAAGAGTGTCAAAGGCACTACGCAGAGCGCGGATTTGTGAGGTCAGAAACTCAAATGTCGCCTGGGACTCGACTTCTAGGACTAACTGATCCGCCGCCTCACGTTGTAGTTCCTTCACTGCACGCTGTAATTGATGCATATCAGACAATGGCTTCTTCGTCTTCGCTAGACGCGAAGCCGTCGTCTGCCTCAATGTTACGGTCATCGTCACTACTTGCCGCTTTATTCAAACAACGAGGAGTTTTAACACTATCGGCGGTTAGTTAACGGCTTGGATATCTCATTTGGAAGCGCGATACGCCACGACAGCAACTTAGCAAAGGTTTAACACAAATATGGAAATTACTTACCGGTTTTATATTGGTTGTAATGTGGGCAGTAATCTGAAGCTCGCGAGCTGAGTTTTACATACGGTCGAGCTCCTGCAATTTTCCTGCTCCTTCGACTTCTTTGTTTCTGGTATAATAAACTAACTGTAAACGCGTATTACGTGTACCGCAGTCCGTAGTCGTCTTCGTCCAGTAGTGACATGGCCTCCTTGTCCTCTGCAGATAAAGTTGTCGCTTCTACCTCTGGATCCGGATCCCATTGGTAAAGCACTTTGCCGGCAAATATGGTCAGGAACGCAAAAACGTCTACGAACACCGAGGGAGGGATCCAGTTTCGTAGACCATCGTGAAGGTTGATGATGCCGAAATTGTCGGGGTCAACTTGGTACCATGCGAGGACGATAAATGAAGTCAAAAAGCCGACGAGAGTGCATCCGTACATGGTTGAAACACTCGTGAGCCGGATCAGCTGGAGCAGCAGGAGATTCACGACGATGTTACTGAAGACGTAGAGGAGTAAGATTGGAAGTCCCATCTAAACAAAAAACACAAAGTTAAGTGAGAAAAAGAAATAATCACGACTCGAAAAACGACTTACGTAGCAGTGATCTGTGGCCACCTCACTCTCGCCTTGAATCAGACACATCAAGCCACTAGTTTTCTGGTCGAGGTGGAGAAACTAAGCACCATTGTTCAACAACATTTGTTAGGTTGAATTCTACTAGGTGATGCAAATATTTCAGCAAACTTGTAACTTACTTCAGCATCAAAGATGAGCGGAGCTACCAACAATCCAGCAATAAACTGGTTAACTGAAACCCATGCGTTTAAATACGACATGTCCACGGGCTGGTCACGAATTACGCGTTCTTTATACAGCATTGACAATGAACCTGGAATTGCTGCTAGAAGGTAGAACAAACTATTCACAAAGCATAACAACCCCATGCGGTTAGGATAGTCACCTCCGAATGCAAGTATAAGTTTCCAGTTGCACCTGTTCCAGCCAATTTCCCGGTCTTCGAACTCTTTACTATGAATGCTAAACAGGCAAAACGAAGTCAACATTTTACTCATAGAATACAGCAAGTGATGTACACGTACTCTTCAAAACAGGGGATTAACGAAAGGATGAGTCCGCCTGTCATAATCAGCATGCCTACAACTTGGGCTCTTGTGTATCTAAGACAAAAAATATAACTAAATTAATGGACTGCGATGTTTCGTTTAAAAAGGAAGTGCGACATACCTGACGCCAAAAACTGCTACCGACATACAGGCTGATATTGGGATTGATGCTTGCATGAACAGGAGAGTTTGCGTCGGGTCAGTTCGACCACCGGCAATAAACAGCATCAGACCCTGTTCAATCACGAAACAAACAACAGTCAAACACAAAATTAGCTACAAGGGTTTGTTCTTTTAGCCCAACTTCAGTCAAGACGATCGTACGTGAAGGAGATCCAGCAGTCCCATGACGAAAAAGTGGAATTTCGGAAACTCCATTCCATCTTCCTCCAAAAGATCCTGCAATACCAACCAAAACGACTTCAGAATCTTTCGCTCTCTAACCCACGCTAATTCCAATGTGCAGTAACTATCACCTCATGTGTCGCCTTGTAGCTTACGATGCAGAACATCGGAGGAATGTACAGAAATGTCATAAACTGGCACAGAAAGTATCTGGTCGCATTAACCACATCCGTCAGTCTATATGAATAAAGATACGGTAGATTTTGCGCACCTGTACGACTCCATGCGGTCCACCAAGACTTTGAACAGGAACCTCTCAGAAGACATGGCCAATAGCAGCAGCAGGATCACTCCGAAGGACAGCAGCGACTGAGTTGTGCCGTAATAGCAATAAAAAACAATTTTAGATGTTAGTACGCGATAATCAGGTGAAGCTGCTCCCTTCGTGTTTAGACAGTTTGGGTATGTCTGTCGTAAAGTCGTGCACGCACCTTTCGCGAGCAGATGTGATATGATTTGCCGGTCTTGGCGTCGATGCCCAGGTGAATAAAGGGCGGTGTACTGAACGCCATGGTGCTGCCTGGCCTCCGGTCGGAGGAGATCCGCGTGCGTTGGCTCGCTTTGAATTGAGGCTCGAAGGTTGTCGCATATTTTTTACACTTGTATTAATAGTGTGTACCACCTAAAACGTTCTACCTACGTTTCTGTCCGTAACTCGGTCACTACATGTCTATTTAGAGTTTGAGGGTGCTGTTTAGATGCGTTGTCCCTATTATTGTGCCCAACCGGCTTTACGTGCTAGGGGAGAGCTTCTACAAATGATCGGCTTTAGTATGGAAGAATATCATCACTTATCCGACCTCTCTTAATTTTAATATGTGCATATATGACCAATCATCCATTTTATATTTTTATCAACAAATTATTGTCATTCAATGTAGGCGTCTTGGCCAATCAAAACTGTAAGGGTAGGTAAGTCCGGCCCACATCGGACGTATCAGGGTCACGAAAAATATTGTAATCCCTTACAAATATCAAGATGTGAACGTATCACTCGCATATTTTCGATTTATCGGACCGGTGCAACCATTTCAATACATTACCCTCAGTAAGGGGTTTCTAAAATTTGTAGTATTAATAAAAAGCAATTTCTAGAAAGCACCAAAACAGTCACGATAAAACTGGCAGAGAGAGCGCCGCAGCGCGGCCAGCTCGCTCTTCATTGCAATCATCGTTGTACATGCAATAGCTTCTGTGAAGTAGATGTTACAGAGCAGTACGTCAACACACACACACTACGATCACACAAATAACGTAGCTCCACCACCACTGCAGCATCCTGCGCTCCGGGCTACGCAGCATCTCCGTCCCGGTGTAGGCCACGTTTGCGTGGGGTCGGTCTTGTTCTCGCGATCCTCCGCCTCCACATCCATGACCTCCACCTCGGTCTCTCCTGCGAATCGCGCTCGCCTCCTCCATGACTTGGGCTCCACTGGCCGTAACCGCGGTCGTCACGTCTGTGAATGGCATAGGTGCCTCCAATTCCACCATAACCACGATAATATCCAACACCGCCATAGCCTGGATCATCTCCCCCGAGGTCACACTCTGTGTTACCAGCCGAGCGTCGCTCAGCAACGTAGGCTTGCGGATCAAAGCCAGCGACAGCACTGCCTCAGTGTCATCAAAACTCAACACGCTCCCCACGCTACTTCCCGTGCGCCCCTGCACGTCGGCCTGCATGCCGTCGAATACCAACCCGCTCATTGGCATGCCAATGTCGCACCCGGCTTCCACGTCCACGGACCGAGTACTCCGTACACCGCTGCGCTGTCGTGCGACGCACCAAACACGACCAAGTTGGACATCGAGACCAGCGCCGCCTCCCCTCCCGGCACTCCACCACAAGCAAGCCGTCGCTGTTGTCTTCGCCGCCAGTCCACACTAGCTCGCCCACCACCCGCGCACCTCATCGCTACCGTCGTCACCACTGCCACATCTGCTCACCACGCTCGCTCGCCACCCTCACGCCGCCTCTCCACCCTAGCTCGTTGCCGCAATCACTGTTGCCACCCCCATACTTGCTCGCCACCCGTCCGCTCGCCGCAGTCTTCCGGTCTCCTTTTTTTCTAATGTGTATCGGTCCACAAAATATACTACTACAGTTGTAATGCATAAACTAATATATTTGGTTCTGGGAGTTTTCATTCTTGATGTACCATGATTTTGGTACAGTTCCGATGGTCCGATGGTCTGATAAATTTTGGTATGGCGACAAATCAGCGAACACGCTGTTGCCACAGAAGATGTTCAAAACATTTTCAGTCTTTTTGGTGGCCTTCGGTCTAATAACAGCATGTTATTATAAATTTCGCCCTCCAGTTGGGCAAAAAAATCTTAATAAATGCGCAGTTCGAAGAATAGTATAATGATTACCAGAAGTGAATTGTTTTCTTGTCCTTATCAGATCTAACATTCGAGTGAATTCTTTGTTTTCGCGTTGTTTGGGTGGCTGGCTCACTATTATACGAGCTCAGTTTGAGCTTATCAGTCTCATTCGCTCGCTCCAGCCTATAGCGAGCCTCCATGGCCGGGATGCCCGGCTAACTTGCCACACAAACTAACAATGATATCTCATCTTGATGTGGAATGCGATATCATCATGGTAGTTTTCGTTGTACTCGTCGCTGTAGCGTTGAGTGGACGGATTCATTGCTAACAAAATTATAATATGTTGTAGCTATACGTATGTGTATGTACTACTGTAAACGGTACGTGTACTTAACTAGCTTTCGCTCTGTTTCTCGATAACAACCATGCTGCTGTAATGCTACTTTGAAACGCAAGGGTAAGTTGCTTGATGACAAACATCGCTGTTTGCGCAACTTTGCTTTGGTAAGCATAATATTGCAGGATGACAAACTTTTCAAGCACAGTCTATCTGTTGGCACGTGGAAATAAACCTTTCGGACATTAGAGACATTTCGCAACCACGTTTTAGCTGAGTTTCAGCATAAAATTTAGAGAACGGCAGTACCGTGATTTGTAGTCTCTCAAATCTTGTACTCAAACGCAATTTGGATTAAGCAAACTGGCCAGTTAGCTCAAACCGGTTTTAGCTTCACACAGCTCAAGCTCCACCTTCAGGCGAAGATGAAAAAGAGGCTGGAGGGTCTTCTCCTCTGTCTGTGTTGGCTGATGCCGCCCGGTAACTGGAGACCTCTTGAAGCCTCGGTACCGGTCTCTCCACGTTCTTTGACGTTCCAGCAAACTGTTGCAGGTATCACCGAGAGTTCATTTTCAGTAGTCGCAGCTTTGGCTGGTATTCAGGTCCTCATTCTTAATTCCAATTCCAAAACGTACTCTTGTTCACGTAGTTCGTCAAATGCATATACAAATTTTGTAACAGTAGCTTGTTTCGTCTGTCACCACAAGCTGTACCGCCTTATGGACAGGTCGTATGTGGTCCAGCACGCTAGTCTTCGTTCGCGACTTGAACCATCTGTAGCCGTCTCTCGCTCATCTTGGCACACAGATAATCGTACAGTAAACGTCCACACGACAAGTTGGACGCAGGCTCCCAAGTTGGCTCGTCGTAGCCGACCCACTTTACTTTGAACTCTCGTACAGCCTGCTCAGTTGCTTATCGACAGTGGTGTTCGGTCGTCGAGAATGGCTTCGACTTCATATTCACCAGCTACGCGGTCCGGTTCCCAGCTGTCTTCAGACAGCAACTCCTCGTCAAAGTCGAATCTTAGCTCATTCGTTACCTCTGGTGCCAAATGAACCTTCGGCCGACTAGGGAAATCGTTCACGGCCTTGAGTCTTGACGCATGCACCGCCGGATAGGATTGATATCCACTCCGACCAGGCAACTCCAGCTCATTCGCAAACTCCTCCACCTTGCGTTTGATCCGAAAAGGGTCATGCCGCCAATGAGCCAGTTTCTTCGTTAGGCCAGGCTTGACGCGTTCCATGTAAGGCCACACTCTGCTCCCAATCTCGAAAAGAGACCTCGGTGGCTCTTCTACAGCATCTTTCACACACGTTGAAGCTTCTGGGTGGTCTACCGAGCGTTCATGTCCACTTGGCTGAGGTACAGCGGCTTTGAATCAAAGCGTTATTGTGTTCCTTGGCTCGTCGTTCTATCTCAGCCGCCTGGTAATCCTTGGCCATAGCTAGGGCAATTCCGTGTTGTCGATTGACTTCACGACCCACGCCAACGCATCAGACTGCCTACCGAGTCCTCGTTTGAGCGATGAGGACATTGCCCGCAGCGTCGACTGCGCGTCCCAGCCATGAACAAGGTAAAACGGCGTCTCCTTCCTCGTAGTGTCTTGGGAGGTGTTAATAGCGAATACCAACCTCTCAGCAATCTCATCCCAATCTTGCTGCAGAGGGCCCTCCGCGTACACTCGCACGGAAGCCATCACTGACTTTACCGAGCGTTCCTGTTGTCCATTGGCTTGCGGCCGATAACTCGAAATCGCTCGCGATCTTGACTGCATCACCTCAGTGAACGCTTGGAATACCTCGCTCATGAAGCATGGGTCATCGTCGTGTCTGGTTAACGACGGTGCCCCGAATCTTCGGTACACACATTCTCCGAACACTTGAGCTACACTTAGTGCAGATGTGTCCGACATGGCCTTGACGATGACAAATCCCGTAAACGAGCACTGAAATAGCAGTGCCGCCGTGTTGCCCCTACGAGTCTTCGGTAGCGGTATGACGAAGTCCATTGAGACGATCTGGAACGGTCGCTCGGCCAGCACGTTCCCTGGTGCCTCGAAGCTGTGGACGACTTTTGCTTGAGCTACAGTCCAGGTGCGACTTCACGTGCTTCTCCACGTCGGCATATAAGCCAGCACAATAATAATCGGACTTAACTCGTTGGAACGTTCTGACCACACCTTGGTGTCCACCTTCCAGCGAGTCATTACAGTTCTGCAAGACCTCTTGGATCATCATTGTCGGTACCACTAGACGCAGCTTGGTCTCCTCTTGCCAACCATGGTCGTACCGACGATTCAAACCCAAGTCGTGAAGTACACCGTCCTCCGACAAGACGAATCGGTCGGCATATTTCCAGGTATCTCGAGCTTCCTTATAATTCAGCTCTTCCGCTTGACCTTGCAGCACCTTCTTAATGTTCGACCACTTCTGCTCCTCGTCCTGTGCCACGGCTATCCGTCCACGTCGTTCGCGTTGTATCGCAACAGGGTCAATATCATAAGCATCGGGAGCAGCTGCTGGTACAGTCTTGGAAGCATCGCTTGTCGAATCTTTACCTATTAAATTCTCGTTGGGTGTATCTTGCCGGTATCCATGCTGTTCGTGAGCTTTCGCGACCCCCTCCGAGTGTTCATCAGCAAACCTGACGCGTTTCCTGGCTTTCGTCTGCCGTCTGGTCATCACTGCCATATTACCATAATCGCTTTCTGGCGGATTGTCATCACGCACGAAATTTTCGAAAGTTTTCCGTTTTGAACACTCGCTGCCTGTCAGCACATGTACCTGATGCTCCCTTTCACGTGGTGGGACGTCTGCCGAGTCTTCGTTCGCCTCGTAGATCACTTCGTAAATGCGGTTCAGCGACACCAACTCCGACTTGCGATTTTCAGCCAAAACCACACGACTGACCTTCGATTCCAGTGCTTATGTGGCCAACGAATCCGCGGACGCGTTGCATTCACGTACTACATGGATATACTTCACTGATCAAAGCTTGGCCGTGAGTTCCTTGTGAATATTCAGCAACGCCAGCAATGATTCCTTCCGACATGCGATCACCCCTAGTGATTGCTGTATCGCGAGCTTTGAGTCACCCACAGTTACCAAATCCTTGGCACCATGCGCAATTGCAGCTTTGACTCCGTTTATCATCCCCGTGTACTCAGCAACATTCGCAGTGGTGGACAGGAGGTAAGCGTTAGCAGCAATCACTATTTTCCATTCCGGAAGGCTCCAAAGTACCCATGAGCAGCTACAATATCCACAATATTTCTCGGTCTTAGCTGATCCATCGAACGAAAAAACGAAACCTCGGTAGTCGCGGGGCAACTTCACATACAGCATAAAAGGGTACATGCGAACTGTCCGTGATCTTTTGCTCGGTGGGGCCACCGGCGCCAGCGAGTCTTCCAAGTCTACAAAGTTCGTAATACCGGACTGAAGGAGCTGCGCGAAGGCAACATCCTTCTCCTTGACTCGTTTTACCTTCAAAAGTCACGGTGAAAGCAGCACTGAGAACTGGACCGCACGTCCGAAGAGCGTCTTGGATTTGTGTATCCACTCTAGCGTCGAGAATCTGGTGTAAACATGCAACGTCTTCCCGGCCAGCTGCGTGTAGCACACCTTCAACAGCAGAGGTAACACTAGGACCTCCTTCTCAGCTGGATGGTAGTTCATCTCGGACTACCCGACCGAGGAATCGTACGGGGTGTAGCTTGCCTTCATGCCCCTGCATAAGCGTCGTACTTAACACCCATTCATTCGCAAACAGTATTACATGAGCCTCCTTCGACCGATTGAAGTGTTTGAGGATGGGCGCCTGTGCAACTCTTGCTTGCAGCGCTTCGAAAGCACGACGCGCCACAGAAAGGTCGCCACCGGATTCAAAGTCTTCTTCCTTCAGCTGATACAGCGCTGCACCATAGACTGCAAAGTCTTGGATAAAGCGGCTGTATTAATTAAGCGCCCCAAGGAATGACCGCATCCTGCGCTTAGTCGTTGGGAACGAAAACTCGGTGACGGCTGTAAGCTTCTTCGGGTCAGCCATAACACCTTCTGGCGAAATCTCATGGGACAAAAAAGTCCACCTTGGGCTGGCAGAAGATGCTCTTGGTGAAGCTAATACTGATCCGGCACTGTGCAAATCTTCTCAGTAATCGGTTCAACGTAGCCAGACAGCTGTACGACCACCGACCGAATACAGGTACCAGCGATGATTCATCTGGCTCCCCGGTCGTAAACATGTCAGCGACGGGACTGTTGACCAGTTGTAGGACAGGGTCATCTTCAGAAGCCACTGTTAACTTACTTTTCGAAAGCTCCCACCAAGTCGTTCCGTCGACTTGACGGGAAGTGACATGCACGTGGAAAATACAGTACAGTATATGACAAAACAAACACCCGCTCATTTTGTAATTTTGTCACCTAAAAAATGCTTTATTTTTTATGTGGAAACGCCAGAAAATTTTCACATTGTGTCATGCCGTGGGTAGGGTAATTTTTTTCTTTCTGCAAAGCTGCGATAGAGTTAAATGGATAAAACAGCAAAAAAAGACAATTAGCGTAAGCAGATAGGCGGTATTTGCGTCAGTATTTTTTATAGTTATGACGAGCTTCATGCAGTTCTTCTGGACCCTCGATTAATAGTTAAGAGCTATGGAGACTCATTTTGAGACCCAACTAGCATAACGGCTTAGATAATGTCCAATTTTTTCCAGCACTCTTCGTAATTACTACGTATTAAGCATGCACGTAATTTCCGATTGGCTTTGAGCTTAAGTACAACTTGCATAGATTTTCCATGCTACTCAATCACTAGAACACGAAAAATCAGTACACCAAGTACTCAACGTACTTCTTCTTAACCCCTTCGTGCGCCTCCTAACTAAAACTAAGACCGTGCTTGCACGGAGTAGGTCTGGATTTTATTGAGATCACATCCCAGTATCAGCGTAAAATAAATAAAAATAATATTAGGAAAATTACTAAAATAATTTACTGGCGGCGACCCAGATTACTGCAATAAGTAATCATTTATATTTTATACTTCTGAGACGTTCGAAAACATTTGAATTGTTCATTGGACAATGAAAGCTTTACTTAAAGCACCTGTTATTCTGCAACTTTACTGGCGTCAATTGTGCCAAGACGCCGGCACCTTGGCACCTAAGTTGAACTCTCAGCATGACCTCGAGTTTATGCTACCTCCACAGCAAGACTCGAAGTTGGTCGCGACTGGAATTTTCACCAACAATGCCGAGCATCTTCACCGGAAGACGATGACACCTACTACTTAGTATTTATCCTGGTAGTGCTACGAGTAGTAGTACGTACAACTCTATAGGGATTCAGCAGCTGTATTTTGCTAAACATAGCTAGAACAGCTTTGTTAAATGCCTTCGCGACCGTGCTGGGCTTAACCATCTTCCAAGCTTTGATGGCTTGGTTAATAGTCTCTAGTCGTTTTTCCTTTGCTGTCTTTTTGTTTCGTGTCTTGCCCGGGGGAAGAGGTGCTGGCCTTTCCATCAGCCAGTGTTCCTTAAGTATGGCCTTTAGGGGGCCCATAATGCCCACATCTAAATGCTGACAGACCGACGTTGCGTTTTTAGGAAGGGCTTGTAGAGTCGAGCCCAGTTCATCGCGCACAATAGTCTCGGACTCTGCCGAGACGTGACAATCTAGGGTGTCAACGAGGAGAACGGATCCTTTTGAGATATTTTGTGCAAGTAAGCCACGTAGATATAACTCCCACACACGGGAGTCCATCCACGCGTTCATCTGAACCGTGTAGAAGTGGTCTGTACATACATTTTATTTTTGATCAACATTAAGAACAAACTAATAATATACTTAATTTGGGTACCTTATGGATAAGTATCGAGCTCTTCATGCTCAATTTTACCACCAAGCTGACCTCGAACGATAAACAACAGTAGCGACTTTGTACCATCCCAACGAATCGTGCATACCGCAGTTAATCTGGCGGAATGCTTCTGCTCGGCGGCTATGGAAGCTGCTTTTCCTATTCTGAGACCATCTTTGATGGAGGACAGTCGTAGTAGATTCTCGTTTAACCGGTATTGTAGATCAGTCGTGCATCCCAAGAACCATATTTCGTGTTGAAAGTTTTCGCAAACTCATCTCGAACAGTTGGAGATGAGTGCGCGACTGCGTCAAACAAAATGCCACTAATGCGGCTTTCAGAGTTATCAAGATAATCGCGTTTAAAGATGGATGTTCCAGTTTCGAACATAACTGAGTCTGTGAGAAATCGACCTTTTCGATTTTCAAAAATTTGAACGGGGTGTATCGACAGCGTTCAAGATTTCAATCGCAAACACACGCCCAGACAGCCAGCCAGTCATGCCCGAGCATCAGCCAGATCAGTCCAGCCCTCCCCAGACCACACCAAGTGCGTCGAGTACTACGCCCTCTGCTACGAAGCCATACCTAGTGGAGGCACGCCTGAGGGCGCAAGCGGAGCCTCAAACGTAGGAGACTGTTTTGTTCTGTCTGCAAGGGATGCCATCCACGACGAGATGGGTGCCTTCATCGAGTCGGGACTCAGGGTTTACGACAACTCGCTGTACACGAAGCCCAGAGACAGGAAGAAGACGTGAAGGCCACGAGGCAAGCGTGACGTGCAATGGCTGTAGCAGCCAAATGAAATAAAGGTCAGCGCGGAGACGACTGTTCCGTACAAACCCCGGGAAGGTATCAGCGCCAGCAACGTCAAAGAAGGACCGACAGCAAAAACACTACGTCCTCGGGCTAAGAAGCCAAAGACTGCAGACCGACGGCGATACAGTTGCAGTGTGAGCTGACTACCAAACAATGTTACTTATGTCCAGAGGAAATCAAAATGTTTCTTTTGGTGAGAAGTCTAAATATCGAAAATAATTTCAAAATATACCCCCAAGGCACCCTACTTAATTGCTGTTTTCACGAAGTTAGACACAGAAATAGCTAAAATTGGTGCCATCAATGGATTCCTCACTAAACTTTACGTCAAGATATACAATAAAAAATCGAGTTTTACGAATCTAACATGGATAGATTTTTTTGCCGATCTCGTACTCCGCGCCACCTGCACCAAATTGGACGTACATGCGATCAATCGATAGCTAAGACGCTCCTCTTTCGATTAATAAGCTTAAATTGCGGTTCGAACTTAGGTTCATTAGATAAATTTTGTTTGACGCAGTCGCAACTGTTAACAGGTCTTGCAGTTTTTCCTACATCACACTTTACAGCTAGTGAGCACCAAAACGACAAAAGAAGAGCACTAAAGTACAGTTTAAAGGCACAAATTACACTTAAACGACCTCAAACACAGTTTGGTAGCATGTTTACCTTTAAGCTGATTGACGTTCGCTGGACAAACCCGTGTCGGTAGGCAAAGCGTCGAATTAGCCTAAGTAGTGGTTCGTATGCCGTAGTGATGATTTTCTTGCCCTTGACGTAGTCGTCGAGCCACTCGGGGTGCCGATCGCGCACTAAGCCCGCCATTATCTTTGCGGTTGGTACTTCGCAGTCCCTACACGTCTTTTTTGTAAACGTCACCAGCTCGTTACCAAAATGCACAATATCGCGGCGCTCTGGGCCGCGTGAGAGCCTTTTCTCGCTGCACCTGTAGCTACAAATGTCCTCCATGGCCTTGCGCCAGTCGTTTAAAGTCGAGCGAGTTACACGCAGCCTCTCGTCGACTTAAGCCGTCTACTTCACGCAAAACGTCCAATTTAGTCTTTATCGTTTAATGGTTCCTGCGCTTTTTCGGTGCTGTTGCAGCAGATATGGCACGAGGATAATGCGCTTCAGTAGCCTCTTTGCTCGACGGAGGACTCGGCGAATCAGTTGCTGCCTCCATTTTACTGAATGACAACCACAAAATTACGGTCTGGCTACATATGCCCCATTGACCAAAATTGTGGATATTATCTGTTCCTAATTCGTCTAATTCACTGTTGCATGTGATAGTTTTTGCTACCACCAGTGATTTGCTGGTGGCTAGAGTACTCCGCAGACATGTTTTTTTCTACTGCACACTTACAAACGGTTAGCGATGTTTGTAAACGTGTTGTTGTTTGTACGTCCTCTAGCCGATTCATCTCCGCCGCCATCATTTTCATTCAAGTCTTCAATAATTCGCCTTACATAGTCGGTCTCGTCGTCAGTGTCGAGTAGGGCCATATTGGTATACAAAAATAAAAAAAACAAGTTTTTCGACCTTGTCTGCAGATAACCGATTGCGTCGTTTGGACCAGACAATTCAAAACGTGCTCCATACACGTTCGGCCGCTGCCGACGATGTAGGAACAGTGAAAAGTCGAGTTGCAATAGGAGCCAAGAGCGGGTACTTCGTCACGCCGTGGTCCAACCAGTACGCAAGGCTATCTATATCACTGAACAGCTCTAACTCAGCCTGAGAGAATGTGATCTGCATCTTTGAGAATTCGCTCAGCTCTTTTTGCATGTGGTTGCCATTTTTTGTCGTTTTTATAGTAGTCATCGATGTGTTTTCGAAGTTGCACTTTTGTCTTCACCTTGTTATCGGGAAACCACTTGCTCTTCATGTACTTGGGGCACAACAAGTACGCATAGCCCATTGATGCTGTTTGGACGAAATCCCAGCGGGCTTCTATAAGATCGCAAATTTCCTGTAGTACGCCTCCAGGAAACACGGCTTTCATTTCTGGACCCATTGTCTGCAAGCGCAGCCGCATAAAGTTGTTGTAGACAGTCGGCAGATCACTGGTGTCGCACTCGAACACGCCAAGGACAGAAGTAGGAAACTTCAGCAACATCTCTAGCTGCTGCAATTGGCTCCAGAAAGTTGGCTCGGTAAGTATATACCTATATCGATCGACAATTGACTGGCACTTTTTTGGATTCAATACTGCAGCTGCAGCCGGTTCCAGCAAGGCTAGTATTGCAAATTTAGCTTTCAAGACTGTAGAGCAGGATTGGTATTGCGTGTACCATCGGGTCGGGGCTGCTTGAGCCAAGCCTTTCGCCACAGAAAACTGTTTCCGCTTCTTAGTGAAAAATTACAAAATGTGCTGTCGCTCTGATACAAATTTGATTACAAAGGACAAATTCACCACAAGTTCAGAGAACAGTTCCACAGAGCACATATCCTTTACAAGAAGGTTGAGTACATGCGCACCGCATCCATTGGCGAACACCATGGGGTACTTCTCCTCAATAATCTCCCAAGCGCCTCGCATGTTTGGAGCATTGTCCGTTACCACCGACACACACTTGGACGCATTCAACTTTTCCATCACCTGGATAATATCCGGCGCAATCGCCTGTGATGTCTGGCGCTCGCCGGGCGTACATTTAGATTTGAAGAAAAAGGGTTCTCGACCCGGAAAAATGACAACAAAGTTGACAAAGTGCACATTGTGCATATTGGACCAGCCGTCGCTCACCAACGCGTTATAACGCGCTCCTTTAATCCAAATATGAAGTTTAGCCAACATATGCTGTCCGTGCAATTCAACATTCACCACTGAGTGACTTCGCTGACGGGAGGTGCGGACTGTAGGCAGGCCGTACTCGCTCAAAAAGAATCTTCATCGCCGCGGACTCAACGACGTTGAAAAGGGATGCCTGTCCGATAGAAGAGTGGAAACAGAGCCTCCGTAATGCCGTCTCGCTCAGCAACGGTCATGTGATCTACCATTGCCATGTAGTTGGCTGACTTGCCGTCGTTTCAGTTTGGTCATCCGTAGGAGGAGGCACCCGCGATGTGATCGCTTCACTGAAACTTATTACTTTCGGAGATAGCTTCGCCTTCTTGCGTGGGGGGCTGTGCCACCGCTGAACCCGATCGAAGCGTCCCTTGTGTCTTAAAAACACTTTTCATTGGGTGAAATACCCGTACACGACTCTCGTTTGTGGGAGATCACCCGATCTCGAGCCCACGGGACAACACGCGCGCACACTTTGCATGTTCCCTTGAACTGAGTGACAACACGAGCCAAGTACAGCGCGATGTCGAACTTGGTTGCGAGTGGCCGGCGGCGACGTCAAAAGAGAAGCCTCTAGATACGACCGGTTTGTCTTGGTAGCGAGAGACTTGGGGGACAGCATTGTGTAGGGCTAGAGCTCGTGGGCGACTGACTGGAAAGATGTGGTCGACTGTCTGCCAAATGTGAAATGAACACCAAATCACGCTACCTTGGCTGTCTGCGAGTGGCGCGGTAAGTCCGTCTCAGCCAGCCATTTCTTGTACCCAGATATGTATGTGTTAGAAAGAGCTTAAAAATGAACCAATGATAATGAGTCAAACTCGGCCAACATGTTAGCTAGATTTGCAATACACTAAGAATCAGTTAACAAACAGTTGCGCCAACAATACAGTTAGTGTTTGTGCGAACACTACTGGTGGCAGTAATACTTTGTCCGCCGCTGCATGAAACAAAATTCAACTCGAGAACTTCTCGACGTATGCTGGGATTTGTATATTTTAATATTTACCTTAGTTCAGTTTTTCTACACTATAGACGGCTAGATGCCTTGCAAGAATAAAACTATTAATAGTAGATCTTAATAACTCTAAAGAGTCTGTAAATGTAGTGTCGAGGGCGTTGAGTTGTTTGTCGAGAGGCAGAACAATAGGCTCTGCAGCCTGGCAGCTTAATGAGAGCTCGTAGTGCCACCAGGCAGCGCAGCATCATCCGTCCACCTTTCGCCTTTGCTCGCATGAAGTTGTTATGGTTTCAACGCCTTTATGCTGTCACTTGACTCAGCATCGAGACGGTGAGTCTCCTGGTCATGGTGTTTTCGGAGCTCTCCCTCATCACGCGGTATTCTTCGTGAAGTGGTAGGCCCTCTCGTATGTGCCGTTTTGGCCGTATCGGGCCAGCCACCGCGGGCGTCGCCAGGGGTGGTCTCGATTGGCCCAGAACTTCCCCGAGCAGAGCGAAAATATGTGGATAATTGGAATATAAGTAGACGAGCAGAAGAGTAGATGTATCATGTAGATGATTAGCGAAGAGCAACCGCAGCAGCTCGCTCACAGCCCGGCGGCGAAATATGGTGCCCGAAGTCGAGCGGTGTCACCGCAGCAGGTGAGCTCGCTGAGAAATTGCAGTTGTGAGCTTTTGCAATTTTTCCGATCATAGAAAATGACAACCTTGTTCAAATCATATTACCTTCTTAAACAGATTTACAAATTCCAGAGGTGAAGGAGTTAAACTTTGATAACTATTTATTATATTTATTTAAACAGATTTAATGTCGTTTATAGATACTGTAAAATTGCACTACCAGCCATATTCTCTAGTAGTTCTTTTCAAAAGAAATAGCCCCTTGTAAAATAGTTTGAGCGAGCCGACCGGCCGTTGCAGCCTGCAATTTGATGATGTAAGCGTCGCGACGCGCGCTACAGATGTCAGTCGATAGAGGGCAACTTGCGGCGACACCTGCAGAAGAAGATCTTTCCGTAACCACCATGGTTCTTACCAAGCTCACACCATCCGGTGTGGGTTAGTGCATAAGTGCTGCCGTGATTTCAGCTAGTAGGCTATGTTTAGACAAGTACTAGATTGAAGCGGGACCTCATTTTGGCATATGCGACCATATAACTGCCAAAACTTCGCGTGCTAAGAAGACTAAAGCCCCTACACAACCCAACGCTTGTTGCTAGCTGTATATAGGGTTATAGAGGCACTAGGGCCCTGAAGCCGGAGCGCCAGCCATGAAGACGCGGTATAAATTACTGGAAACAGTAACAAATTACCCAGTTATTTAATGGCCAGATCCCCCCCCCCCCCGCCAATAAATAAGTACTTAACTTTTCCAAACTATGGCCGGTATCAATGCTACCGCCGGAACACTCACTACTGAATATTAAAGCAATCTACTAGTTAAATGTTGCCAGATAGCGTCGATAAAAGTTAATTAGTATCATAGGCGTTATGACTACTTTCACATGCAAAAACTATCAGCGAATGCCATAACTAAAAAATAGCAAAAGTTATTCACAAATAAGTATCACCCTTCACTGTCCAAGAGACGTAGAAATTTAGCTTGTAACTTGGTGGTGGCACTACCGTAGCCGACATAAGAAAATGGTTCATAATTCATAGCTGTAAGACGCATGAACACACTAACTAGTTTGCAAACACCACCAACAGTTATCTTTTTTTCTACTGTAGAAGTCACAAATATGTCTGCAGAGTACATTCAAACGAGGATATTGCTAGGATGAGTTGTATGCAAACAACGTCAATGACTTTAACATTGCTTGATCGCGCTCTGTACCTCTTTCACACTGAAGGGGAAAAGACGAAAGCTCCCTGCAGCACGAGTGCTGTCGATGCTGGACAGCTTCACCATGTTAGCGTTTTGATGAGATACCGCTGCGTCTTTTAACTGTAAGCTTTTGTCGCCACCCATTGATTATTCGGAGCTGACTGGCTGTAATTTTGAGGCTAGTCTTTATGTCAGTGAGCAGAAATAGGTAGTCCGATATGACTGTGCTGTCCTCATGACTGTGGAAACAAGGCGACTAGTTGTCTCTCACGGCGGCGTCGTACATTAATAGCTGACGAATTTGCACTACAAAAGTGCCTCGGTTGCTTACATGTATTGCGAATGCGTCAATAGTAGTGATATTGACTGTCTTTTTAAACGTAGAAAGAGCCCACTCAAGCATCTCGTCCATCATGCGGGGGGGGGGGGGGGGGGGGGGGGCGCTGAGATTCCAAGCATGCCTGGAGCTTCTCGTCTAGCGTTAGCGTGGTAGTTTGAGTTACCGGCTCCATAGTACGTATTAGGGCGTGTTTGAGGGCTTCTAAACTCGGGAATGAGAGCTTATTGTGACTGGCGGGTACTACTTACTTTTGAGGAACTTTTACTGACTTCTGAGTAATCCTAAAAAGCCCTTACTTCTGAGTAAAGTACTGACTTCTGAGTAAACCTGAAGACACGTTTCTGCGCACGCTGACTTTTGAAGAATGATCAAGGTAACCAGCCGCGCTTCGCTTGGCTGGGCGCCCCTTAGGTGCCCCCGCGGTTCGCTTCGCTCGCGATAACAAGATAGGATGTACTGGAGAGTGCGATGTTCGGCTCGCTGGTGAGCTCAGCGCTGGGTCCGCCTCCGCAAATATCGCGTGGCTCTGCTTCGCGGACACCCCGCACGGGTTTGCTGCGGCTACGCGACCTCGCACCCGCTCGCCTTAGTTGATCTGGGGCGCTACCGCGGCTCTTGTTAAGCTAAAACAACGAAAAAAAGTGCATTATCTTCACAAACATTACTCTGAACTCAGCCTAAGTTGTATCTGACGTCGTTCACATAAAACAGGGTAGGTTTCTCATTTGTCCTCCTAGAATTGCCATTACTCAGAAGCCAGTATTGTTTCCTCAAAAGTAAGGTCATTCCGTGACTGGCATGTCTTTCCATTTTTTATGAGACCACTTTTTGGTCTCATCAAATAAATATAGTTTTATCACTGTGTTTGATGACGGGTTTGATGACCCCAAACTATAGTCATAAAACCTTTTAAAGTAGGTTTTGGAAGGCACCCACTGTCTCATGCAGGTACAACAAGTTTCAACAGAATTCTCGCATTCCCAGTGTAAGTCGCAGAAGTAATACACTTTGTGGCGAACGTATCACTCACTACACATACAGTCACACCTCTCTAATTGAGCCTCTTTAAGTGATCGTTCACTCCTTATCTGACTACCAAACTTCTTAGCAAAACTGACTATATGAGATTAACTATACTGTTCTCTTTAGCTGACCAAACCCCTTGCGCACGACTCTCTAAACGGGCTTTAATCACGTTTTATATCACCCTTAACTTGCAATTTTATAAATGAAATCGTCTTGGATGCTGTATCGCCTTAACCCCCCCCTCAAATAGAGATTTTTCGTTTAAATTGAAGTTGAGTATCTTCGAAGTCTGTTCAGCTCGAAACTCGCGCGCGTGGCCTGGTTTAAAACTGTCATTTCAATATTTCACGGCTCAGGGTCAAATTTCACATCGCGCAGCGTTAAGAAACCATAATTCGTAAGGATCGCTATTAATTTACCTTTTAAACTCATTGCTGGTGTCTCTATATGTAAGGATGTAGCTTAATGTTGCTACTCCGTGTTGCAGACTATGTTACGTGCATTGAAGCGCAGCAACAACGGACGTGAGCGACGTACCAGCTCTGGTGACGAGCCTCAAGCTGCCTCTCCACCATCAAAGCGAGTAAAGTCCGCATCAAGTTTCTCCCGGCCTGCTACGGCGACGCCACGCTTGAGGTATGGTCGAGTTCAGGCAAACCCTCTCGTGGTTGAGGCTACGACTATGCTGGCCCAGGGTCTGGCTGAGATCAAGGTGGTTAAATCGGCTACGTCGGACACCCTGAGCACCCGAACCACAGTGTCGCCTCGGTCAACACCACCGTCACTGATGTGTCGTAGCCCGGCGGCTCCGTCTGTGCTAGCAGGCACAGGAGAGGAACTCAAGTCTCCTATCGCGTCCAGTTCGAGAACCACTCTCCCACCGGGGCGTGAGCTGATTGATAATATTCCCGGCTGGTTCGCCGAGGCGTATGAATCCGATGGCTATGATACGGAGGGTCTGATGTTTATAGCACGTCCGATTTTTCGCCGTCGCGACGTCATTCGTCATCGTCACTTCACAGTTCACCGGGGTTCGAAATCGTGGAGGTCATGAAGTCGAGATCGCGGTGGGCCGAGTGGCTGCTGGCGGCTTGGCCCGATGGAGTCGAGTATATCAAAGAGCAGAGGGTAAGTAGAGGGATTAAGTTAGTGGTGTCATCTGTGGCGATCGCAACGGTGCTGGCTGCGGATGTATCACTAGATGCAATGCCTTCTCGTTCCTGAACATTAAGCACAATCGCTTCTGCGCAGAGTTCAATTGTGCTTTCGGTGACGTATGTGGAAACGCTCTCGTCGAGAGTTTAACCCTAGCCATCGCCCGAAATGTCAGAACGGGATGCGCGGACTGGTCGCTGTCGATTTCATCCCGGCGAGGGGATCATATGACAGTACCTCGGGGATCTGGAGCTCTTCGGTCCGCCATGCAAGAATACACGACCGAACGAGGGCTACAGGATGCATCTCAAGACCCGCACAAAACGGGAAGAAGTACGTGGGGATTGACGCTATCGACGCTGGAGGACTGCTGAGGATCATGAATCACTCATGTATTCCGGCCGTCCGGCTACACGAGGTCCAGACTTGCCACGCGCTAACAGTGATAGCGGTCACTGTCCACGACGTCTTTCCCGGTGAGGAAGTCACTGTATCGTATGGGGACAGCTTGTGGTTTGTGTGCAAGTGCGGGTGGTCAGATTGCCAAATCCGCCACCTGTAGCATTTGGCGGCTGTGCCAACGACGCCACTTTGACATTTATTGCCTACCTAGTGCCTCTATGACTCTAAACAGCTTCCTACGACCGCCGGTCTGATAGTAAAAGAGAGGACCCTGGTGATGAGATCTTTTCTACCGCTTTTTCCGTCTATTTTTGAGTATACTGTTGTTGTGATCTTTCTGATAAGTGGTTGCTGTTTGTGAGTATTTGTTAAGTTTTCACTGTCAATTTATAACAAATTATATGCTAAGTATATAACCTCATCCTCATCTTCAACTTGAGGTTTTATTGCAGGACGTCTGAAAAATTTACTTACCTGCCTCAGACCTCAACGCTTCCGCGGTCCGTTCTTGCGGAATTCAACGTGCCGTGCTCCGTACTGGATCCAGTGCGGGCGGACCTTCAAGCCGCAGGTACAGCACCTGCGGAGCCCTCATTGATGGATTCGCTCGATAACGAAGAGTAGACAACGGAGGAGATGACAAAGGCTCGGCTGCCTCGTGCAGTTCTGCATGTTTGACAGAATTTCTACTTACATTTATGTTGTATTCCCTGGTGATAGCGTGGGCGGAGAAACGGCTACCAAAACGACAGTCTCGACGAGTAGATGCTCTTGTGCTCTGTCGTTGACAGTGCCTAGCCTCTGGGGAGGAATATGTGGGAGGAAGTGGCGACGAGGTACAACGCCAAACGCAGCAGGAACTCTGTTGCATTTTTAGTCGTTATGCCGCAAGTCCAGAAGTTTCTACGGCAAAGCAAAACCAAGCGGAATCACTGGCGAGATTCCTGCTCGTCTGCGGCCCATCGCGCTGGCTCTACAGATCTAGCTAGACCTGGAAAAAAGAGCTGCGCGACGGTTTAGATGGTGCCGAGGAGGACGAGTACGATAATAAAAACAATTAGATCGAGGCTCGACCCCCTTGCCTACTTATTGAGCGCTTGTAGACGCAGTTACTCACTTAGAAATCGTCGCCATGGCAAGCAGACGCAGCTCTATCAGCATGTGGAAGAAGAAGGAAGTCATCGATTGGATCGATTCTGAAGGGGACGGCATTCCCACTCGTGCAGGCGCACACTTTCGAGCCCTTGGCTGGGATCTCGACCCTGGCGTGGCTCGTCGTTGGTGGAGACAACGAGAAGAAATTTGGGCAGCGCGGCTGACGCAGATGCGAGTTTCAGGTGGAGGAAGGAAACCCACTCTTGGGGTTTTAGAAGATCTGCTTTTGGAGTCGATCGTTCTCCGTCGGCTCAAGAAGCAGAAAGTCGCGCGAGAGTGGACCGCTTCTCAAGCTCTGCAGCTTTAAACGGAGAGATTGACGATGGACCTACTCGCCGTTTTGAAGCATCGCCTAAATGGGTCACTGGCTTCATGAAACGGAACGACCTCTCTCTTCGTCGCCGAACCAACTTGACAACGCTCAGCGATGACCACCTCGTGAGTCGGGCTTTATCATATATGCGGTATCTTGGTGAGAAAAAGCTGGGGTTTAACTTCCACCACACCGTTTTGATGGACGAGACTGGTGTATATTTTGAGGATGCCCACAAACAGACAGTGGAGATACGTGGAGCTTGCCACGTCGTTGTGAAATCCACTGGCTTCGCCTCTATGCGTGTTACGGCGGTGTTAGCTGTGACGGCTGTCGGTGTTAAACTCCCTCCTCTTGTCATCTGGAAACACAAGAAGGGATCAAGAAAGATCGAAAAAGCTGGGGGGGGGGGGGGGTATGTAGCATATCAACCCAAAGCTCGGGTGGACTCCGAGCTCATTGGCAACTGGATGGATGTGGTGTTCCCTAAAGTCCTGCAAGCGGACGGCAAGGCACTGGTGTGGGACTCAATGCGTGCCCACATATCGCGGGAGGTTAAGGCCAAATGTGCGTCGCGCGACATTGCGATGTGTTTGATTCTCGGTGGACTGGCACCATATCTCCAAGTCGGAGATATAGGTATTTACAAGCAGTTCAAAGATCACCTGTATGCCTACATTGATGAGTGGAAGCAGTCAGACAGCGTGCAGTACACCCGTGCTGGCAATCCGAGGCCCCCGAGTATTGAGACGGTTGGTGCCTGGGTCTACAAAGCGTGGAAAGATACCGATCAAGCCGCGGTAGACAACTCGGTCTCTGCGGCAGGTTTCTCTCCATTTCCGTCAGACTGGTTCATTTGGCGTCATGACGTTTACGGACATCGTTTTCAGCAAGCATGGGAAGCCGAGGAAAAGAACGAAGACAACGAAGACTCTGATGTCAAGGCTGAGCTCGCTAACGCGCTTGATGATGTGGAGCTGATTGACGATTAGCCTGACGGCGTGGAGAAAAGAGGAGACAGGGGGGGGGGGCAGCCATCTTTGACAAGTGAGGCGGACAGTTCAGTCTAGAGGCATATATATCTTCGTTTGTAGGGTAGAAAACTTCAGGTCACGGACGAGATTCATAAAATACAAGTCCTTATCCATTTAAAAGTCCCTTCTGCAAAATCACTCATGAGGAATATAAGAAGAATCCGAATACGGAGAAGTTTCGTTCTGATACTGCGATTGAGGCTACCGTGGAGAAGACCCGGATTGCTATGCTGTCGGTTGCAGCTCTGATTATATTGTCCCGTCGCCCGCCTGCTGTGACAATGCCTCGTTAATAGCGGCTTGCTGCGCGTCAGTAGACTGGGGTTGCATGAATGCGATGTTATCGGGAACTTGCATCGTGCTGCTTTCAGGTAAACGTGCTTGGGTAACCGTAATGTAGTTCCTTGATGCAGCCCCAATAGCAACTTCCTGTTGATCGAGAAATACTGCTACTCGTGGTGGTAGTTGCTGCTGGATGCAAACACCCGTTGCTCGGCACAATGTCGCGGGATGCTCGATGGCCATGGGGACGTAGACGAACAGCGACAGGATACAACTGACTTACCCATCCTTACGAAACCGTGCTCTATGTCACGCGCTTCTTAGCCGTGCATGCAGCGTCCCAGGTGATGTGCAAATCTTGGCGCAGTCATTCTCCGGTGCCTGCCTTTTGGGCTTCAAGTGCACGTCCAACTCTGAGTCCCATTGACCAGGAAAGGAAGCTTAAAAATTCTCTTCAATCGTCGTTTTCAACACTCACCAACCTGTTACTACCCCGAGCATAAAATCACATCGAGCTACCTTGTCGCGGCAAGCCGTATATGGCTGCCCACGCTTGATAGTCAGTCTGAAAGATAGTATGTTAGGCAAACGGAATCTCCATAATAACTTCGGAATTAGTTGACAAATATGACAATCCAATAGTTCGTATCGCCTGCAGCACAATATTACAGGAGATAACACCCTCTCTGTCTCCATGGCGATATTTTATCCCAGCCTCTGATCACAACGCCCCTGCGACTTCTGCCACTACGTGATCGTACCCAAACCGTCATATAGACAATACATCCACTCAAAACTAAGGAATCGGTTGTCGGCGGAGAAAGTATCTAAGTTGGTGTACATCAAGACCAATAACCTTCAATTGGGGATAAATAGCGCTTTTGAGGTGGTGGAGACGACGTCGATGCCGGCGAGAGTGACGAAGAAGCGCCAAATCCTGCTACTGAGGACGCATTCATTGAGGACATTGACGAAGTTAATGAAGACAGCAACGACGACGACGACGAGTATGCAGATGAATCAGATGACACATCCAAAAGTGAGATAAATGAGACGAATATGTGCTGATGTATTATAAGAATAAGGAAATCTTCTTTTATCATTTATAAGGAAAAGAAGATTAGAATTTTCCGGGTTGCTCTCCTTTACCATCCCTGCCACTACCACGGTCGATATTGGTCCTGAGTAACGCGAAAATTTTCATGTACGAAGAACTACATGAATTGGTTCACACTACAGGAGCGTTACCGATTTTTTTTCTGCAGTATTCGCCAGATTTAAACTTCATCGAATTTAGGCTCTCGCTGCTGCAGAGGCGGAATTAACGCCAGCTTCCTCGAAGACCCACTTGCTATTCTCAATATTACAATACCATTATATAGTCATTAGGGTTACCGAGCAAGGGAGGGAATGAAATCAATCTTGGTGATCTACGTCGACAATATTTTCATGTGGATCTGGAGTATCAATAGTACTTGATGGGCGATCGGGTAGGCTAGGCAGTAATCAGGAGACAAAAGCAATCAAGATAAACGCCTTGAATCTTGATCTTCAACCCGATATTCGGACTCGCATGCTTATGGTCGCCAAAATTGTAATATGTCCTTCTTGATCTTGCCGTTCTCGTTCTTTTGTCCGAGGGCTGTGAATTAAACGCTATTTCGATTTCTCATCTCGAGTGCTTCAAGACGGAATGCTGTGTATTCCTGAATAAGGCTCTACTGGTGCTCAACCGAGGTGTTTCCGTCCTCATCAGGAAAGGTCCGTTGCAACGCCACCGCATTTTATTGGACCACGCGGGACATTCGATCACCTCGATACCGAGGATCAAGAATATTTGTCAGGTCGTGGTAAACCAGTGTGAATCTTAAACCCACCAAAGTATTCACTTACTATTTTCTTCGGCCGAAAGATAAAGTATAGTTCTGAACCGGTCTGGTAGTTTCTTGAATGCTTGATATACTTCACAGACGGGGACTGCGCCACTTTGGAAAGCTGTGGTGTACTCGTCAATGGGGGCTAACAGCACTAGTGAAGTCGTCATGCTGAGCTCGAAATTGGGATCGGTTAATTATCTTTTGATTTTAGCCTTCAGTCGCTTGCTCTTCCCACTGCCTGATACAAAATTGCGATCGGCAGCTATACCGGTTAGAATAGAATCCGAATCTTGTATTAACTTAAGGCATCCTTGTAGGCTACCCCACCGCGTCGGGGCAGGCATCTAACTGATTTTTTCCTGCAACATTCTGTGCATCCCCCCCCCAACTGGGCTTTTGTTATGTGATGTGATGCCAGAAACGGGCGATCTCCCGGTATTGAGGCGCGAAAAGCAAAAACCGCTCAAACCTGTACCCGAGAGAATATAGTTTCTTACCTTTATCATCCACTCGAGTCTTCTTCGCGCCAAAATGTCTTTAACGAGCAAGTGAAGACCATGCGAAGCACAACCATGGAGAAAAAAAACTTGTCGGGAAACTCGTTCTCTAACAGTAGTCATGCGTTCTTGTTGGCTTATGTGTTGTCTGCGATTGCTCAACACACATTTTTCGTATTTTTGATGACACGAGCTAGATCTGTCGCGATCAACGTAGCGTTATGACGTATATCCCAGTAGCCACCGCCACTATGGAAAGCGACCACGCCTCTGAAACAACCATGTAGTTGACAATAGGATCGTTGAGCACATTTGACCAGCCATCCGACGAAACACAAACAGGGTGTGGCGTGGATTTAAAAGCACAATCCACGTCGCGCTTCACATCAGCGCGGCATTCATCCAGCAAGTCGGTACGGATCTTACGGTGATTGGGGATCTTAAGTCCGGGTCTGCACAGCTCGAATTCTTGTCGAAATAGGGATCCTTTACCCGTTGAAAAGGTGTTCCAGTCACGTAGAAGTGCATTGCGTGGCGCTAATTAAAATACTTCTGCTCTTTAGCGGTCAGCTTTGGAATTCCCAAATTGATGCATTGTTTTCTGCTTCTTCGGTTTTGAACTGTGTGTCGGTTGAGTTGGAAATAGTCGCTGAGCACCTTTAGCCACCTTGGTCTCCTTATTAGAAAACCACACCGGGCGTTCCACGATCTTCCGATTCAACATCTTTTGGACGAACGGCTTGCACGTCTCAGGTGCGCTATGACACTTTTTGTATTGTGGTGGTGGCGGACAGAGGTTTTGCAGTTCATGCACACCGCGTTGTTGGGTTTGCTTAGCTTGTACGGGTCGTCCTCTTTCTTGAAGTGTCCCCAGCAATCATGCACTGGTTTTCTTTGTTTCAGCTTTCCTGCTGACACAACGCTTGAAGTATTACTCGAGTCTACAATAGGAAGCAGTTAGCTCGATAGCTACGAACAAGTGAAATTGAATAGCTACCTCGATATTGTGATACTTGCTTGTCGTCGATGGTGCTTTGGGTGTGTTTGTGGCCGTGCTAGCTGTAAAATGACAGCCTGGAACACGTGCGACGATATAAACGCGCTGCCAGCGGCGATAAAAAATATGTGGAGATGCTAATAAGACGTGGAGGCAAAAATCTATTAAAAGAAAGATAAGAAGAATATTAGACTCAGACGACAACCTTCTTTTTCATTAAACGAAGATACAAGAATATAAATAAAAGAAGACTTGCCATCCCTAGGTAGTGGCCATGGATTGTGAGGGGAAATCTGCTCCTTAAAAATCTTATGAAATGGCCACTCTGGTGTAAGTGTCGTCCACGTTCCCCCACATGCGAAGAAGTCTTTTACATCCATTGCGGCGAGAACGGAAACACGATTACCGTGACTAAACTGCGCAGGTACCGTTGCCGGCGTGTTTTTAGCAGACTAGCCTAATCGACGTAGGATAGAGCTATCACAAAAAGCATAACTCAAATTTCACAGTGAGCTCAATCATGCAACAAAACTTACCCGCCGTCCTTGAATGTTTCATCGATAATGACGAACTGGACCGGGTCGCTGTAGAAAGCCTGTAGTCGATCCTGATAACCACTGCACGCTTGGTGAGGACCTTCCTTGATAGACTTAGGTCAAAGTGTGGTGTTGGGATTTTCAGACTCGGCCTACACCTAAATAGATGACCTGCGGTAGGCGAAAGTGGTGCGAGAACAGGGATCGCGGGTAAGAGCAGCGAATCACGGTACGAACCCTGCGATCTGATCGGATACCGTTATCCGGATAGCCGCTGAGCCCAACGGCCGCCTGAACTCGGCGGAAGGGTCCGTCGAGATCCAAAACGACTTCATTTCACTTGATATTGTATAGGAAGCATAGTTGGAGCCCAAAGAGGCTCCCAAGGATAACAGATAACAGAGCAGAATTTCCCTAGTCCAAGACACGTGTACTCTCTTCCGATAAGTCCCTGCACAGGGCCGGATTATGTCTGCCGTTGATACCCGAGAGGCATAAGCTTGTAGGGTATTGACTGGCAGCACCAAGAGATCAGGTCAGTCGGGAAGGACAAAGGTCTCGCTACGCGCAAAAGAAAAACCCCGCCAGCTCAGCGGGCCGGTACGTCGGATAGCCCGGGTGTCGTGACATTTCTAGCTGAGCTGCCTCTGCGCTCGGTGACCTGTAAAAGGGCTCGCGCGCCGTCGCCCTTCCTTTGGTGGAGGGCACAGGGATTTGTGAACGAGGTAAGATGAACCCAACTCGGCGAACCTCGGAGAAGTCTGACTGGATTAGTCGGAACTCTACGGAAGCGAGCCGCACGTCTGACCCGGCTGGGCCGAACCGGGAGGGGGCTACCCTCTGCGCCGGCCATACAAGCACCGACCTAACTCAGCGATTTGTTGTGGTTCGTGTAAGGAATCCACATCTGACGGTATTTGTGTGTTCTACAACACCACAAAAGCGCAACGCGCGGCAAATCGTGAGTTCCGAAATAGTAGTTGTGTGGTGTAGTAAATCCCACGTGAACTCTAGCTACTAGTGTAGCTAGGATGCTCCCACAACAATACGTCAGCTAGGATAGCTAACGATCGTTCGGGCGGACCTGAAGACCTCAGTTCTGCCCTGCACCGGGACAGACTGGAACTTGCAACCTACTTATATAGGCCAACCAGTTAGAAAAGAAACACGCTACTAGCACGAGCAAAGCTAGCAGGTGTTATGAATCCTCGTGGTCCCAACAGCGGAAGGGTACCAGGCACAGTTAAGCCTTTTACGAGGGCACCGAGTGTTCAACACTCGGTTGGAAGAATATATAGGAGGCAATACAAGCACTCCTAACCGTGCAAATAGGCAAGATATAGCCGTCACGAAAACCTTTCGATTTTTAATCGGCCAATACACACACAGTCTCTTGGCCTTACCGGATGAACCCTCGCTAGTAAGCTTCGAGTCCACCGACAGGCATAACACACTCAAACAAGCTTGACCAGACGCTTACCCTGAAGCCGGACCTCGCTCTCTGTGCTTGAGTGGAAATTCTGTTCTGTACTTGTTAATTTCCTTTCGGGCCATGTCCTAATATGCAATCCTAATACGCAATCCTAATCATGTATACTAATATCAAGTGAAATACGACCCGTTATGGATCTGCTTGCATGCCAAGCGACACTCACACCGTCGCATGTGCCTCTTCATCCTTCAATGTGCCTTCCCAGGCCGCAACCGAGCGCTCAAAAGGTCGTGGAGACTTCCACGAACTCATCCCAACCGCCACCGAGTCTTCGTACCGTGGCTGGCCAGTTCTTGGCCGCTGAATGCGAATCCGGCCAGTCCCATTATTAATGATAAGGATAGCCTGGGTTGAGTGACATCTTGACCGTAACTTGACCCAACGAAGACTCGGTAGTGGCATGGTCCAGTTTCTTGCACCTTGAGGTCACTGTACATCATGCGACCGAGCGTTCGTAGCTTGAGCAACTTGTTCGTGGTTGAGTCTTTGACTCGTAACAATTTTGGAGTAATCACTACACCACAGTTGTATCCATGAATCGCGCATTTATTTCACTTCTTAGCACTTCAAAAGCGAAATAGGGGCGCAATTGAACATACTTTTTTACATAGTCATACACCACTGGGGAGTGTGATGTGCGAACGTCAGGATCTGCCTCCAGCACGTTCCCGCTTGCCTTGAAAATTTGGTACCCCCGTATTAGACTAGTACATAAGAGCTACCCCTCTCCACCGGAGGACGATTGAAATAGATTTCCACTGTAAGTCCCGCAAGGCTCCGAATGGCAGCATTTTACCCTCCATTCGTAGACAGTGACCGCTATTGAATGAGTGGTTCGCAAGGACAGCAATACTGGGGTGGCATTGGCTGGATTGCCGGTCACTTTTAGATAATTTAAAACACGATTTGGCTAATTCGAAGTATTAGCATAAAAAGTTTCCGATCAGCCAAAACAAGGCAAAAAAAACAGTATTGTGAGCTCTAGTCTAAATTTCCAAACCGGCCAATTGAACCGCTCCGCTCCGAGAATTGCTCGGCGGTTTAATATTTGTAGTATCCTCCTTAAGTACGATTCAATATGGCATATGGCAGCTGTGCCGAAGGCTCGAGCGGCTCTCAAATTACTTGACTTCACCGACCGCTCCAAACCGCAAATTTGGACGAGACGAGACGCTTCGAGGGTTCTGATTGGATATTTGGGCTCTTGAGGGTTGGGGGTTGGAGTGACGAAGAGATAATTTCCCCGAGACGCGACAAAAAGTATCTCTGAAAATACGCGTATATTGACCAGTTACATTTTGGGCTGCTAGAGATACCCACATATTTCAGCTGACCTTTTCGACCAATAGCAGGTATGGTGTGAGGTATCGTCTCTTTTTGGCGAACGCAAGAAAAGTAAAGAGATGATATCGCGAGTCTCGTATCTTCGGTTAAGAACGTCCCTCAGGACAATAACATTTGGCGATCGATAGCGCCCATGACTTAAAAGAGTTAGGTTATAACACATACTGAAATCAAGTAAAAAAAGATTCTAAACATGTAAATACCATGGTGATATCATGGATGTTTTGACTTTTGAGAAGGGTGTCACGGCCCGCAAATCCGCTACAAACCCCTTGGGCTAAAGCAGCTAGCAAATGTAATAATATATGCACTTAAAGCCACTAGAGCACAGACCCAGCGCCAAACAGGGAGAATAGGTCCAAGCAAGGCCCTTGGGTGAAGTCAACGGGCCGTTCAGCTTTCTCAAACGCCGCTAGTGTCGATTTGGTTTGGGCGCTTTTGGAAGATTTGTGACTAGTTTCACCCCCTCCATTTCGGAAACATGGGCGCTAGATTTTCCGATATAACAACAGTTAAAGTGTATCTATGTCACTCTTCCATGAAAGTGCCTCTCTTGTCACTCGATCTTGAAAAACGAGGGGAGCGTAGCAGTTAACCAACTAGTCCGCGATCATGGCGTCTACATGTAGAAGCATCGTCCGCCGCTCGGCGCGTCTCGCCACAGTCATCACTAGCAGACGTAGCATCGTCCGCTCTGCCACCGCGTCGGCGATGGACCGTCCGTGCATCCAGACAGCGTCAGCCACTCCTCAAACCCGTCTACGGAGCACGCAGGCAACTTCTAGCAAAGAATTGCCCAAAACGGAGTCCCCAGTAGACCCAGAGCAGCTTATTCTGGCCAAGGCGATGGACCACGTGACAGTGCACGGGTACGCTATTTCTCAGCGCTTTTACGTGCTTTAGAAGGGCCGATACAGTATCCTATATTTTAACGTTTTGGAAATGTTCAATATTATAAAGATGGACCATTGAGGCTCTGGCAAATGGTGCAACCGACCTCGGCTACCCTTCGGTGGCTCACGGCATGTTCCAGCGCGGAGCCATCGAGCTGGTGGAGTATTTTATGGACTCGAGCCTCGCCAAGCTCCGCGAGACGCTCATTGTGAACACTGAAAAGCTGCAGGCCATGACAGTGGCTGAACGGCTTAAATTTGGCGTCCGCACGCGTTTAGAAATGCTGGCGCCTGTCTTGGCTACATGGCCACAGGGTATGGCTATTGGTGCTTTGCCGCAGAACGCACCCAGCACCGCAAAGAGGCTGGGTCAGCTCTCGGATGAGATCTGGTACTTCGCTGGCGACAAGTCGACGGATCTATCCTGGTACACCAAGCGCGCCATCCTTACGGGTATCTACGCCAGCACAGAGCTGTTCATGCTGAATGACAAGTCGCCCAACTTTCAGGACACGTGGGCGTTCTTGGATCGCCGTGTGGTCGAAACAATCCAACTCGGAGAGCTGCCCCAGAACGTAAGTGAAGGCCTTCTTGGCTCAAGTAGTTGATTGTTTATATGACTAACCGGTTGCTCTATGCTTGCGTAGCTGAACGATGTGGCTGGAATGGCCAGTATTGGCCTGCAGTCGGTGTTTTCCGCTGTAACGTCGCTCGTGGGTCCACTGGCCAGTCAGATCATCTCTAGCTCGCCTCTAAGCCAAGTGCCAAACCCGATTTCAGCTGTGGGTAGTGTGATTCCCTCCTCGGTTGTCTCAGCTGTTGCGTCAGGAATGCCGTTTAACGGCACTACTACCGTGGGCGTATCTGGAGAAGAGACTATGGCTTTTAAGTCGAAGGACCTGGACGAGATTAACGCTGAGCTTGAGAAGCTCGGTGGGACTGACGCAAGTGAACGACGAAGCTAAACATAAAGCCAAGACAGCTTTACATTTCGAGAAAAAGAGAACTGTCTGGCGGTACGGAGAAGTGAATTTTGAAATTGATAGGTGCTGGTTATTCCGCATCGTTTTCGCTCTCGCTTTCTTCATCTTCATCGCTACCGCCTTGCGCACTCCCACTCTCATTTTCACTGCTTTCTTCTTCTTCACCTTCATCAGATTTGTCACCGTCGTCCTCGCTGCCTTCACTACTACTCTCTGCTTGGCGCTCTGCTTGTTCCATGAAAGCTTTCTTTGCCGCCGCCTGTGCCTCGCGCTTTTCGCGACGTGCGCGTTTCAAATTATCGATGCGTTCCTCCTTCTCACGTTTCATACGAGCTTCTTCGGCATCCCAAAATCCATATTGCAGATCCAAAGCGCGCAGATCATCACGAACACGAAGAAGTTTTCGATACCAAAGCTCTTGTCTCCAGGTAGCCTCTGCCTTCTCCCGTTTTACAAGACGAATTGCCTCGCCAAGCAATAGCGGCGGCCAATCTGTACGAAAGACCTTGCGTGTATCTGGACAAAGCAATCGACCTTTTCCGCAAATGCGATTGCATCGCCACGTGCCGACGTAAGTGTATCCAAGAGCACTAGTCTCCGTACCTTGACCATGACGCATATTATTGTAGAATTCACCTTCATACACAGCGCCACTCTGAAGCATCTGCAGTTTGCCAGTCCCACAGCGTTGCCCTCTTTGAAATTCACCTTCGTATCGGTAGCCACGCTCCATCTCCATGACTCCGAAGCCATGGAACTTTCCGTCTGCAAAGGCACCGGTGTATTTGACACCGTTGGGATACACTACAGTTCCATTCCCGCATGGTACGTTGTGAGCAAACTCGCCACGATATTTGCCACCGTCAGCAAACGAGTAGACTCCGAGAGCGCCGTGCATTTCGCCGTCTTTCCAGCGTCCGTTGTATGTAAAGAACGTGTGTTTGCCATGAGATTCTAGCTGACCTCGCACTTGTGGGGCGAGTCCTGGTGGGGCATTTATTACGGGTACTTCTGGGATTATTTCAAGCTTGTCAACTTCATCTTCTTGGTTGTCGCTGCGTTGCTTGAATTGAGACTTTGACTGCGGCTTTTTAACACCCGTGGTTGCTGCCTGCTGCTGTCGTTTGCGAGTAATATCTTCATCAACGTTAAAGGAGCAGTCTCGAAAAGCTCGTTGCAGCATGAGTTGGCTCTTTTGACGTGGCTCGAGTGTTATCGGGGCTTCTGACGCTGCTAAGTCTGCTGGTGCTGGTTTCATAATGGCATCGTAGTGCTTTTGGTGAGCAAGCATGCGGATTTCCACGTTTGAGAGCTGCTCCGGTACCGCAAAGAAGGCTTGCTCAAGGCTGTTGAATAATACAGCGCTCCAGCGGTTAAGCTGAATTTGATTGGACTTGAGAAACCACGGCGCGAAGCGAGCATGGACTTCTGGCAGACCTACACGACGTAGCATGCGGTAATAGAAGACGCTACGTGGATCCTCATCCTTGGCTTTCTGTCGCACAAGGCGACAATTTCCGTGAGCCTACTTTGAAGGGGTATACGGTACTAAGCTTACAAGTACAAAGCGGGCTACGTACGCGTTGGTATGCAACGATACTCTTTCGATCTTTAAGAATGAGAGCATTGATCTGCTTTACAAGCTGCAGGAGTGAAGCAACAATCAGAAACCATAAAATCAGGGCTAATTGGCAATTTCCTTACATTGTGCATCTCCCTTTCGACGCGCTTCTTGTCGTCGAGATCTCGTCTCAGGATTTCGCGGAGATATCGCTGCCGAGCGTCTTCAGGCGTCTCCTTCCTCGGCTTCTTGCGGCCAGCCAACAAACCTCGCACAGCAAACGCCATTCTAATGTCCAAGACTTAAACACCAAATGCAACGAGGTAAATTTACTTTTATAAAAAAAATACTACTACTGTAGTACTACGCAAGCGTTACGTCCGTGCAGTAGTAGTAGACAATGTTGCTCTAGATCCCAAGGTATTTTTGAACAAATAGATACTAGTACTACGTAGTACTGATGTGCACTGAAAGTGATGTTGGAAGGTTCTATAGTCACAAGCACACTGAGCCCTCGAAGGGGACGTGCTTGCAACCTCAAACACCTTACAGTCGATATGGCAATGCTTTCATTTTATGAGCGGCTTCACGTCCACTTAGAGGGACCGAACACCGAGCGAGCTTGCGGGGAGGTGTAACATGCATGCTATCAGTTAGAATCGTTCTCTCAGTGGTGTTTGAATACATTTTTGTTTCCACATCCGACAGGTGAAGCCCGAAGACCTCCCTGGCTTTCAGTATTAGCATGGAAACTTTTTACATCAACGAGAACGGAGCGACGTGGAAACGGTGACAATAACCATGGTAGCTTTGAGCTCTATCGGATGGAATCGAGAAATGGCAATCGATGGAGGGAGTTGGGAATGGATTGACTGGACGAGCGTCGTTCAGCATTTAACTCGAGTTTAATATGGGAAGAAGTGACCAATCAGCTCCGGTTGGTTGGGATTTGTAGGAAGGACAGGCTAGGACCGCACTGTCACAGGAATTTCATGACAGGACTGGAATTGCCACACCTTCACTGGCAAGCAACGCTTGGGATCACACGGCATGTCAAGTCAAGGGGAGCTGCAGTACGCACCATCTCACGGCCGTTTTGTGTTATCCTTTTCTACTACTACCTAGTGTATGTTTGAGCTGCGTCCGCTCAAATTTTCAGTGTTTGTTAATAAAAAAACGGAAATGTCTATTGAAGAACAGTACTGTAGACCATGAATGCTGTAGCAACTTCTAAGACACGCAGATGATAGCATTGCCGCGCTGCACCCTTTATTGAAACACTTCTTCGTGTTAATACTGTAGCTTGAAGCTTCATCGAATAAAGAGTGCCAAGTGTCGCCATGCATGTCTACGGATACACAAAAAGGATCGGCACGCAAATCGCCCTTGGGGACACCTCTTGACGCTGGCAAGATTTTCAACGCGAAGCATGATGACCCCACCAGTGGTGGTCAAAATCCAACCTGCAGAATGCATCATGGACGAACTTGGACACTACAGTTGGAAATTCAGGGCATACGTCTAGCCACCGAAATGATCGCAGCGGTCACACGCCTGACAACCGTGGCCCCAGCCGTTTTCGCGCAGTCCCACCTTCGTCGACAAAACTGGGTGACGAAGCTTGAAGATTGTAATTGAGTGGATTAAGCGTTGACGCCAGGGGTCGGGAACATTTTTGATTGGTGCTCCCCAATAAGTCGCTCATGTGTAAGTTTCCAGGAATCTTCCAGATCCTGTACGACACGATGGATCTGATTTAGGCCTCGCACGTCAAAGATCTGGGTCGGCTCCGGAGCACCTGGGGCCGCTCCAGGCATGCCCCCGGAGCTGCTCCGGTGCTCGCACGCAGGCGATGAAAATTGGGCACCGTACACGCAATGCTAGCATTGTAGAATCCAGAGCGCTAGCTGATCGGCTCTTCGAAAAAGGAGCGCATCAACACCGTTCGACAATGGATGGATTTCCGCCGGTCGTGCTGCTCATTTAAAACTGACTGTATTGTTCGAAGATCTTGTTTCCACGCGTGGCTATCACAACAATGATGGTCTTGGCGTGCAAGTTGCACCAAGCCGTGAGTGGCATTCGACATGCGGTGGACTCTACCGTAGAGCGCCCAACGCCAACACCAACGCAAGGGTGGGCGAGCTCCATGCTAGGGTTGAATACGTCAATAGCCGCTGCGAATGCAGGTGCCTGTTTCGCACGTGCGTCTGATTACGCTGCAAGCTATTCTTGCAAATTACATGTAGTCACAGGCGAGGTTGACATGGCGTCAAGGCACTCAAGGCACTCACAGTGTGAGTCTCACACAGCGGCAACCTTGCCTGTCCATCTTATCTGGCGACAGTAGCGTCTTGTGGAGGCGCCGTCGGAGTGGCAAGTTCAACGTGGTGTTATCGCGAGCAGGCACTGCGCCTCCATTTTCGACGGCAGTTGCGTGTGAAGTTGTCTGCAACTCTGACGGGCACCGCTGCGAAGTTCTCAGTGACAATGCGATGCGAATTTCGCTCGGATTCCGCTCGGATTCTCAGCTGGAGCGATGCAAAAGGCAGGCAAGCACTCCTGTTCTGTTGCTGTGGCCGATGGCGGCGACGTGCGTCGATCTTGCGGACTCAAGTGCAACACGATGGCAATTACAAATATTTGCCGCGTGGATATTGCGTGAAAGGCGAGCCAACCGCCTGTTGCTAATACACTCAGAGGTGACCGCTGCAGTAGCATCTGGCCATGTTGCCCAACACCCTCGGAGACAAACTGCTGAGGCAGGTTGTCTACGCAGGCGAGTTCCTGGGCCCTTGCCTACTGATCTCAAAGCCCAGCGGGGAAACTGCGTCGAAACGGAACGCGCCGGGGTTGCGAATTTCTGTGTGGCATCGCGCGAGGCAGCTCCTGTGGCTCGCATTCTGCGCTACGGCGGCGATCAGACACAATGGCAAGCAGGTGGTTTTGTTCCATACAAGCGCCCAGTGAATCCAAACGTCGCATCGCGATTGGCCAGAGCGGCGCCGACTTGGCTGGCTCTTCCGGCCCGTCTTCGTGCGCCCTACGCCAGCCCGACCCCGAGGTTTTTGCAAAAATACTCCTTCCGTGGACGGCCTCATTCAGAGAGCGGCAACCTCGACAGCAAGTGGCAATTCCTTAAGGTTAGCCCTAATTGCCCCTCGCGCATCTGGTGGAGCCCAGAGCAGCTCCGATACATCCCCCTTTTCCGCGTGCAAGCCACGGACTCCCACACTCGCAGTTGCACCCCTTTGGTACGTTTGATGGCTTTTTCCCTACTGTGTCTCGTATACATGCGACGCCGGTAGTTTTATGATGGCTTGAAATGGAAGAAAATAAAAACGTTTTTTTCCATTTCAACCCTCTCGCCTGCTTGTTGCAACCTGACTAACCGCTCGCTCCCCACTTCCCATTTTTGCAGCTACCTTCCGTGAACGAAACTCGCCGAGTTTCGTCAAGTACAACAGCAATCATCCGCTTCCCCAAGCTCTCGATGGGCTGCCAGACGTCTAAGGACGTCCTGCCCAACAGCCCCAGCGAGCACGAGCAGCGCCCCAGTCTCAGTCAGATCTTCCTGCAAGCCGCCTCCAAGCAACAAGCTCGCGATGAGAGCGGCGTGGGCGCCCACCGACCACCCACCGGCGACTCGCACCGTGACGTCTTCAGCATCTTCGGCGAGCATGGCATGACACTCGAGGCCGTCGCGTCTCCATCTGCCAGCAACTGCTCACCTGCTAGTCCGAGCGGAAGCGTCTTTTCCACTGCCACTACCGCCTCGGACACTGAGCGCACACTGGTACTGCACCGACCTGCAGGCCAGTACTTCCCGCAACTCCGAGTGAGTTACGGCAAATATTCCGACACGGGCATTCGCAAAAATAACGAGGACAGACATGCCACTACATCACAGAAAGTGGACGACGACCTCGTTGCCTTCTTCGGACTGTACGACGGTCATGGAGGACCAGAAGTGGCCGAATATCTGGCCAAAAACCTGCACGAAAACGTCTTCAAGCACCTCCAAAAATCCACCAACGAGCCGGAATCTGCTCGGAGTTTGCAGCCGGCTGACATCGATCTTACAGATGCTGTCCGGACAGCTTACGCAGCAACAGATGAAGAAATTTTCAAGCGACAATTGCCTAGTGGATCCACTGCAGTGTCAGTACTGATCCGCGGCTCCACGGCTCTAGTGTCCTCTGTAGGAGACTCGCAGGTCGTATTGTCTACAAACGGACAGGCCAAGGATATGTGCATCGCCCACACACCTGATCTCTCCAGTGAACGCGATCGGATTCTCAAGGCCAAAGGACAGATCTCTAAAGGCCGAATCTACGGTATGCTTGGAGTATCAAGAGCCTTTGGAGACATCGACTTTAAAACCGGACGAGGAGAATTTAAGAACAGATTCAACGGAGATCTGGTTTGCGCCACACCCGACCTCGTGGTTCACGAGATCAAGAGCCAGGATGAGTTTATGGTGCTCGGCTGTGACGGACTCTACGACGTCATGGCGCCTCAGGACGTAGTGAACTTTGTTCGGGCCAAGCTGGGACTGCATGGAGACGTGCAACACGCAACTGAAGAGCTCGTGAGCCACGCCATCGCACTTGGATCCACGGACAATGTTAGCGCTATCATTGTGTGCTTCAACCAGGACGAGCAGGAGGTCGTGCCTGTGACGCCCATCGAGGCGGCTCAGGCGGCCGAGGCTCAGAAGAAGCGGGCGGCGGCTGCCACTGTGGACTCCGTGTGAAACCAGTATTCCTTCCTTCCATTCATTTATCAAATCAAGCCAAAGCGACATCCGACAACAGGCAGCAAACAGCCTACAAGTGTATTATAGAAAATGGCAACGCTACTACTGCAAGCGAAGCCATCACCCCCGTGTACCAATAGTTAGTTTTTATAGGTCGCCTTGGCCATGCAGTATTTACTAAAAAAAAGTTTGACACCGTTCGATAGTATTCATTTGAACATCAAAAGGAGCTGCAGCACCAAACTTCTGGCGAGGAAGTCACGCTTTATATGTACGGATCTCACAACGTGTACAGTACCTCTATGTGAGACTCACCAATGGTGAATGTCTGCCTCTATGGTGACACCATACCGGTAGAGGCAGACATTCCCTAGGCAGATGAAACAACTCCAAGTCTTGCTGCGGAAGACCGCTTCGTCTGCAGCTTCCGAGAATGAATGGCCAGCACGCGCTACATGAACAGTGTAGCCATTGTCAAGGCGTTGTGCGTTGCATGTTCGCAAATTATAAAGAGCCGCTTGTCATACTGTACGGAATGAAAAACTGTCAGGACGTCTTGTGTTGCTTGTTCGCAAATTATCGACGAACAATACGAAAGGAAACTTTTGGACAGCTTCTTCAATTCAGTTTTTTTTGAAGTTGAAGTGATTGATAACAAAGTTCAACCAGGCACACGCCTTTGGGTGATTTCACTCTACTGTTTCAACAGATCAAGACGACGCCGCGGTAGCCAGCTCGTGTGCACTTGCGTGGTCCCTGCTCTCCGTCTTGACCTCCTTGGCCACCTGCATCGCTGTCTCCTCTTCTTCCTCACGTCGACGTTTGCGTTCCTGCGCTTTACGTTTGCGTTCATCGACAGAGTGGCCCGTTTCGCGCTTCGCCAGCGGCAAAGTTTTTCGCTTCTTAGACAAAGGGAGCAACGGACTCACGTCCTTCCACTCAACCACGCCACCTTCATCCGTCAGTAAGTTGCGCTCCCGCATTAGTTGCTCAAGTTTGGGCGCGTAGTGATCCAAATCCCTCACCACGAGGTTTGCATCAACCTGGAACGCCTCAAGTGCGTCGAGATGGCTACGCAGCATCGCCGCTTGCACGCTACGCTGCTCCCACATCTCCGTGAGCTGAGCGTGAACTTGAAGCAGCGCAAGCGGCGTGTATTCGAAGCGTGGGCCAGACCCCTCCGCATCGTCCGGGTTGGCAAAGTAGCAGTCGTGTAGCACAAGTGGCAAGTCTGATGCCATGTCGTATTGCGGCTTGCGTGGCGTTTGAGCAATGTCCAACAGCTTAGGAATGATACTCGGCTCCTCTCGTCCTGAGCCGATCAAGAACAACACCTCAACCATACAGCGCACCTGATGCCACAGAAATGCACGGCCAAATACCTCGCACCGGTACATTTGCTGACTTGGATCATCAGCTTGTTGGCCTGGACACTCCACGATTTCAAACGAGCGTACATTACGCTCATACACGTGACAGTTGGGGTCGATGCGGCAAAAGTTGCGGAAATCGTGCTTGCCGACAAGATACTGAGCTGCAGTTCGCATCTTCTCGATGTCCAGGTCGCGACGCACGAAGAAATAGCGGTACATTCGTGCCTTGCAGTCGAATCGAGCACTGAATTCCGAACGGCAAGACGCTACCGAGTACACCCGAATATCGGCTGGAAGCGCGCGGTTAATGTGCGAAGCGTAGTCTACTTCGGTCAGTGTCTTCTTCTCGCCTGTGGCCAAGCGCACTTGGAACTTCTCACCAGGCCTCACGTCGTCAATGGAAGACGCATCGAGCAGCTCTGCCGTTGCTGGCAGATTCGAGCGTACACGGAGAGCCACGACTTGTCCAAAAGCGCTGACACCGCGGTCTGTACGTCCACAGCGCGAATAGCCAGCATCCTCCACATTTTCAAGGAGCTTGGAACGCACCAGCGCTTCCAGTAGATAGCGCTCCACCGTCTCGGGCATGTGGTCCTGGCGTGCAAAACCGGCGTACTTTTCGCCAAGGTACAGGAACTTGACCGCCACAGCTCGCATCGTGTAGTTGCTCATGTTGAACTCGCGTTTCTTCTTTTTCTTCTGCTGATGAGTCCCCGGCTCGTTGATGCCAGCCTTGTCCGCATTCTTTTGCTGTTTCAGGAGCTGTTTCTCCTTTTTTGTCTTCTTCCTGCCTATAGCTGGTGCTTCCTTCCCTATTTTCTCCACCGGCATCCGCATCACCTTGAAAATGGCATTATTCACAACTTCTAGTAACGGCAAATTCCAGCGCAATTGAATGCAAAAAGGTTAGTAAATGTTAAATAGCATCAAATGGGTGGCTGCAAGTCGTGTGGCGGTACGTACTCGGTCCGACGGAGTTGCGCAACTCATGCAAAATTGCCAAAAGTTGCTCTGGCGTGGAGTTGCTGGTATTTAAAGCGCCCAGATCTCTCGGTGTTGAAGGAGACGCTGCAGCCGCCAGAGCGCTCACCTCGGTCTCGTTCATCCGTTCGGTTGACAAACAATTTGAGTTTGTGAGCTAAAATATCCACCAGCCAATCAAAGCTAAAAGTTAAATTTTACGTTAAGTTTCTGAAAAACGTAGCCATTTGTCAGTCAAAAGTGGCGAGCATGCTGGCGTCCAGGTATGCGTTCGGATGCATTACGATATTTGGACCTGCTACTCGATCAGGTGCTGTCGAACGATCTCGATGACCTGAATGCGCGTCTTTGAAGGCAAATTGAACCGATGAAGCCGTGGCAGGGTGTGTTGCCTCGAAAAATGCTCTGCATGCACCTTGGCAACTGCCTGCAGAAGCTTGTTGCGTGATTTCCATTGCAGCTTGCAACGATAAACCGTGACGACGCAATTCGTCTTGCAAAACTGGCCGACCCCAGTGCTTGAACGGACAACCATGGTATTGTCCGTGGCTGGGAGCGCCACCAGAGATGATCTGTTCACAATCCAGAGGCGCATAGTCCTTCCGAGAGCCTTCTAGCCCATAACTGTGGCGGATGTGGTAAGTGTACTCCTTGTCAAACTTTACAGCGGGCATCGTCTTGATAAACTCGGAGCGGAAAAACTGGATGCACTCGTGTACCGAAAACCCCGCGCCCTTAAGGAACATTCGGTACTGCACCCGTCCATCGTACTTGAGATGGTGGTTCTGTCGTAATTTTCGGTGTAGTTGCTTCATACATAACGGAAAGTGTTTCTCAGCAACCCGGTCAATATCCTTTACCTCCAGCTTTGGTCTGTCGACTTTCTTCGTCATTGAACTTGCTGCTCCAGCCAAAACACGCGCCTCCACAACGAATCCATCGAGTATCGGCGTCAACCGCTCCAACTCTGGTCCTTGCGCTGGTATAGCACACTGCAAGTCTCGCATCTGTTTTTCTAAGCATTTTTTGAAGCGATACACTGCTACAGCGTCCATCTTGCGAAGAGGAACCAAGCAGAATCCGTCGTGAATAACAACGTCGCGATGTTTCACCAACGCCGGTGCTTCCGTGAAAGGGACACGGTAGATGCCGCTCTGAGTTATATCAATTTCTGGATCGTCTTCGTTTAGTAGTTCGTGCTTGATTCCCTCGCTTTCTAGCAACGCCACAGCTGTATATAGGGGCAGTCTTTTAAGGCGAGCTGCAAAGAGTTTGGTTTCGGCAGTGATCAGCCAATCCCATCCGCTCGAGACTCTGTGTTCTTGCACAAATGAAAGAAACTTGCAATCAGCCACCTATAATCTATTTCATTAAAGTGTAGATACCAGGATTGCGTCGGTGTTTACCTGCAAAATGCTAGCCGTAAGGCGTAATGAGACAGCAGGTCGGCATCTGTGCCTTCCTGCAATTCCACAACTTCGTTTAGCCAATTGTTTGATGGACTGAGTGTCGAATACGAGCACCATTGTGTGCTGAGCTGACTTAGCAGCTTTACTCGCTTTTGTCCAAGCTCTTGGAGGCCGTCTAATGACACGCGTTGCTGCGGTGCGGAGCGGTAGAAGCTCAGCGTGCATGGTGATGCCAACATTGCCGTAAATGGAAAATTGATGTTAGAAATACGTACCTGCTTCGGTTCGTATTTCTAAATGGCTAATTGGTACTCCGAAACGTTTCCGACAAATATTATTAAATTATTTTAGCAGTAAATAGGGGTTTATTTTCATTTTAATACTATCATTTAATTTTGTAATAATGAGAAATGAATTTCCTTTTACTAAGAACTGTTTTTTAAAACAATTTAAAAATTAAATTTACAAAATGAAATAACGTTACGACATGTGTCAGTTTTATTATAACCTCAAAAAAAAGTTTGCTGTTGTTCTGCATTCTTCAAACTATTTTGAAGGGCATCTCCGCCGGCAATGAGTAAAAGTAAATGTAAAGTGATCAAAATTCGAGCTGAATACAGTACCTAATGCTACGTAAAAGTAGGGACGCTAGAATGCTTAGCGATTCCATCGTTGGGGATGAGCACGTACTACGTAGTACATAACGTATCGACTAGTTTACTTAAATCTCGCTGCATCATGGTGCTTATGTGTCTAGGAGGCGATCGCGGCGAAGACGGCAACACCTTGTAGTTAAGGACAAAATTTAAGGACAAAAAACGTTTTCACTTGGCTTCAGTATCTGAGTAAATTGGGTTTGGAGATGCCCTAATATTTAGAATTAAAATGCACACCAGTGAATGCTTACCCTGTTTGCAATTGTGGGTAGAGAACGAACGAATAAAAAAAAGCGACCACCGGCTTTCTAATTTCTTCTCCTTCCGCGATGCTAGAAATCCCTGTGATCGACCTCAAGCACTGCAAGGCCACCGGCGACAAGGCCGAATGTGAGAAAGCTGCCGAGTCGCTTCACAAGTTCGGCGTACTCTGCGTCCGCGATGAGGTATTAATCGCAATGTTTTAAATCGACAAGTATTTCTTATACAACTGATGGCATTCGTCCAGCGAGCAGCAGACAGCGACAACGACAAATTCTTGGACATGATGGAGAGGTACTTTGAGTCGACAGACTTCGAGGAAGACGCGCGTCCGGAGTATCACTATCAGGTAGGCGTCACGCCGGAACGCAAGGAGCGTGCACGGAACCACTGTGCTCGTGCGGAGAAGCTGGACAAGCGCCACGCTCCAGTCTCTCTGTGCCCTCCGGAAGCGGACAAGAAGAGCCGCTTCTTCTGGCGTGTCGGTGAACGTCCTGCGGTGAGTTGAAAAATGAAACTTCTACCATGGTGATCGTCGAGCGTTGACTAACGTCTCGTGCGTTTGAGTAGGATACCAATTTCGTGGAGCTGAACGCGGAACCGGTGATCCCTAAAAAGTTTCCGGAATGGAAAAGCGTTATGAACATGTGGGGCGGCAAAATGCTGGACGCCATTACGGATCTTGTGGAGATCGTTGCTCTTGGACTCGGTCTGGAGAAGGACGCTTTTGTGGACCGCATCAAGTACGGCCCGCACTTGCTGGCACCTACTGGCAGCAACTTCAACGTGTTCAACCAATTGAACGATGTTCTCGCCGCTTATCACTACGGTAAGTTTGAAAATGTTCCTCTTTGGTAACTTAAATGATTTCTAACGACTGGGAACGCTACAGATCTCAACTTGTTGACAATTCACGGCAAGTCTCGCATTCCTGGGTTGTATATTTGGCTGCGAGATGGTACGCGCACAGCCGTGAAGATCCCCGATGGCTGCCTTCTTGTTCAGGCGGGCAAGCAGATGGAATACCTTACGGGTGGATATGTGCAAGCGGGTTTCCACGAAGTGGTGGTGGCCGAATCGACTCTCGAGACGATTGCTCAGCGTAAAATGGAAGGCAAGAGCCTTTGGCGCGTGTCCTCTACTCTCTTCTCGCACACCGCATCCGACAAAACGCTGGAACCTTTGGGGCATTTTGCAACACCGGAGGCGCTAGCAAAGTACCCTCGAGTTCTTGCTGGCAATCAAGTGCTGGAAGAGCTTTCGCAAATTGATCTTGGCACTGGCTTCACCCTTCATCGCGAATAGGATGTACAGGTGAGTATGGGAGCTTGCTCTACAGCGCAATGAGCAGCACGTTTACCGTCGTGACTGTGATCATTGTTACCTTATTGTATCTTTTGTCCAAAACTTTTACAGTGAATATACAGTAAAAATGACAATGCTAACGTGATAATCATGCGATTTGGTAACCTTGATCAGTGCTGCAAGTCATTTCTAAACTAGTGAGAGCAAGTATTAAATGCGCAGTATGGCAGCTGCTACTGAGTGAAGATTTGTGAAAGGGCACTGCTCTCTGACCATGTGTGGGCGTACTGAACGATATGTAACATCAGCGACTCATATTAACTCGCGTACGTTATTCATGAATGATTCTCGCCTCGACTCACCTTTAAAACTCGCGCGAGATAATAGAGAGTTATGTATTGGTGCTATTCACATTATCCACACGGAAATCTATTTTGGCAGATCCAGATTCTTGCTTAGATATTCCTTACTCCCACTCCAAAAACTACAGTCTTTTAACACGAATCTCGACTCATTTTGTCGCGCGAGCTAAAGTGAATTTTCACAAGTTTAACTCGGCGCAAATGAAGCTACTGAAAGGTAGGTTTGTCTCGTTGCTTTGGCATTAAGACAGTGGAAGATCCGCTCTGAATCATTTTAAAGACTTTTTCTTTGTTCTTCTTGGCTATGCGAGTCCGTAACGCATAAACGTGTATCAACAATGGCAGGGGTCATTTGCAGTGAAAGGTTGGCGTATTTTTGGCGATAACAACGCGCCCCCACTTTACTTTTGACACCAAATTCTTCCTGTCATTAATTTTTCAGCTTACGTAGCACAGATTCACCATGGATGAAGATCAGAAGCAACAGGTAAACCTCTTGGGTAAATGGCGCTGCTACAAAACGAAAAGCTGATGTCCTTGCTCAGCTACGTGATGATCTACAGTTCGCTATCATGAAAGCAGAGCAGCTTACTGTCCTCGATCCTAAAGCTCCTGCAGGATCGAAAAAGAACCCGATGGACATCAAGTCGTTAGTGGATGTATTCACCGTGTTCGGCTTTACGGCAGACGACATCATCGACAAGCACGACCAATGTACAATCTTCAAAAAGATTCGTGCAGAGTTGGATGACCTGCTTCGTGATCTGTCCCTGAATACCAAAAAGTACGACAAAGCTATTGTGCTGCGCGACCGATTGCGGCTTATTAAACGCGAATTCGTCGAGATGCAGGGAACGTACGAAAATCGCCGTCAGGAGAAGGAAACGCAGCAGTATAGTCGGGGAATTGTACTCGCTAAACAGCACTATGATGTCCTATACGCTGCTCGTGCAGACAATTACGAACATGAGATCTTACACCGCCAGGAAGAGCTGAGAAAGACGCACGAAATAGAGCGATCACAACTCGAAGCATACCTCAACAAGTTACAGGAGCCTCATGTCAAGTTTTCCAGCCTATTACTCGAACTGAAAAATACCGAGAAGAGTTTGGCGAAGCTAATGCTGTTCGAAGACGCGAAAAACGTCTTTGTCCGTGTAAATAACATGGAGCGTGATGAGCGTGCACTCAATACCGCTAAATTCGAGAAATTCAAGCAGAACAAGCGAGCCCTGTTACTGCAGAAGCAGAAACAGGAGTTATCAGAGGCGGAAGAAAAATTTACGGAGAAGCGCTACGTGGTTCAAAGAGCAAATGATAACCATCGAAAGACGTAAGCAATTTATCTTTTCTCAAATTTCTGATATATTGACAATTTTTCTCTCTTGCAGTGAAGTGCAACGGATGAAAAGCCTGAAAATGGACATGAAGCACGCGCACACGATGGATCTTCATAGCAAGAAGGTGTTCTCGACAAACGCAGTAGCTGCTGTGCGGAAGTCGCACAGTGCAACTTCCAGCACATACCGAGGACAACAGCTCCTGAGCACGGTTCAAGGCAAGCGCCTCGAAGTTGCTAGTCTTTGTCTGCTTCACGACAGTGAGAATGGCGTTGTGCCACCAGGATCGGTACGTGGAATTTTGTTAAGCTAAGTCTACTGCTAAAATTGCTTTTCCATTCTAAACAGATCATTTACACTGGAAAGCGCTGAGGCAGATGAAATGTATTCAATATCTTTCACATTTTAGTAAATAAGAACTTTACGCTATTTCTTTTAAGAGTAAAGTTGCTTACGCATATCAACGCGTATGCTATGACTGATCGCTTTCGAAATGTTTGTGTCTGCTCCAGCTCCTACTGATATGCGAAGGATAAGCTGTTTTGAGCTTTCCCCAAAAGTTGTAGTCAACCTTAACGCTCGTGCCGTTTATTGTCTCGGCACTGGGTGGAGCATACGTGGAATAATCACCATGTTGTGAGAAGGAGGCGGCTAAAATCTTCCCGGGAAAGTTGATAGGGTTGTCGATCCACACGATAACATGATCCCAGTCGTGGCGGTGGCCGAAAAATGCTACTGGGGAGTCCTTAGGGAAGTACCAGGAGTACATGATGGCCCATGCGCCTTCGTACCAGGCTGAACGTCCGTACACTTGTGTTCCAAGTCGGGAGCGCTTGCATTTCGCACTCGGCCATCCAGTGGGATCGAGACCGCCGCTTGTGTCGCCTTTGGCATTCACAGCGGGATACGGATGACAGCCGCTGTTAATGTAGATTTGGGGTTGATACATGCTGGCAATGCTGTTCTCAATGGACTTGCGAGAAGTTGCCGGGAGTGGAGCTACTTTGTCGTAGTCTATTACTCTTGGTGCCACAACAACGATCAAGAGCGCAGAAATGCAATAACACCAATGTCTATCGGACAAACGTTGGGGAGACAGTGTCGCCGTTAAGCCCATACCGATACCCCACGACGAATAGTATACGGAGTGGGGGGCGAGCTGAGAAGCAAAACAGCACGCCCTACCCGTTGGGACTCTGCTTTCTTAAAGCCTTAAGGCTACGCGATAACGTAAATCAATTTAAAATATTTACGTAGCCGCAGCATTGTTTACCTAGTGTGACGCACAGATTATTGTAAGCTCAGAAATTAAAGTACGTATGACACTTGAGGATAAAGAAGAACTAGCCAAATACAGATGTACTTACCAGTACTCATGTCTACTAGAAACTGTAGATATAGAGTACAGTCGCAAATCCACTAGCAGCGGTTCTCACGGTTCGAATGTTTTGCATGTTTCACCTGCCAATAGGATTCCTGTAATTTTTAATTGCAAACCTGCACTGAACCAGCAAACTGAGAGTCGGTATGGTGACCATCCTGCAATGCTTGTTTCTACTCATCTGCAGGTTAGCGTTCTGTCAACGTTCCGTGAATCTGATTGGGTAGCAAAACATGCAACCTGCTAATCTGTGAGAACCACTGTTAGTGGTGGTAAAATTTTGCCAATTTTTGATCACCGTTAGTATTTTAAATTAATTAGATTTTTTTGCGATATGGTCACATTTCTGGTACAAATGACTAAAATACTGATAAAACCTCCAGTTTAAATACAGTAGTCTTATCCTTAAGATTTACAATGAATTTTCTTGGGGAACACATGGACACTGTCTTTTCGGCAAATGCCCTCATTTCGCGACTTCCCCCTCAGTGGACACACGGTCATTGAAACGCATTGTCTTCAGCCATTAACAAGCAGCATGAAGCGCTTCTGCATTTTTGTGGTACTTATAGCTTCTTTTCTAGCAAGGTGTGAGGCAGTGGACACGCGAAAAAACAACGTCACAGATAATCCAAGCCGGAGGTTTTTGCGAACCACGAGAATGGTTGGCGATGACGTCCCCGCTGAAGAGAGAGGCATCCAGACAAGTTTGTACGACAAGTTGGGTAAGGCTGCGGGAAATTTGCCTATACCCCAAAAGCTGAAGTTCTGGATCTGGAAGAAGGGGAAATGGGACTACAATCGACTTAAAGAGTATTTGTTCAAGGGGGTACCGAAGGAAGTGTACGAGAAGGATCCAAGGTTCGCAAAAGTATTGCTTAAGTTTGGTGAGTACATGAGGTCGCAAAGGTAACAAAAAGGCTGCCAGATTCAATACTACATGTACGCTTTGTGCCTTAATCGATTCTAATTTGGGGGTTATATTTAACTCGGTCAAATGGTTTGTGCTGCGCGTCGATGTCCTGCGTACTATGGTAAGGCCAAATTGCTCGCAAAACAGTCGAACGTAGTAGCTACTGAACGATATGAAGACGGGCATTGTGTATGCTGCTGCACGTTCTCAATGTTTAACTTGTGGATGCGATGACGAAGCCGTTTGTCTTGGCGGATGTTCTTGATGAGCACGCCGAAATGTACAGACGTTTGATCATTGTGTTACTGATAAATTCTTCACACAAAAGATTATTAAACTAGGAGCCAAGGATTCGTCCTATTTTACAACTGTTATAGTGTGAAGTACCAAAATAACTGTTGCAGTAGCAACGTCCGTCCTCGTGTGTGTTCTGCCGCGAAATAAGCTCGTGTTTTGTATAGTATAGTTAACAGGCCATAAAAATGGGCTTGAATCGACAATGCATAGACCAATACCGGTAAGCTGTCACAATCGTGGTGCAAACGACAGTTCTAAACGAACTGCGAATTCTGAGTTGAAGCTTATTTTTGTTGTGTTGCGTAACGGACGTGAGGCAGCGGTTTGGTTGGTGCCAACACTTACGTTTAACCCTTAGAAGGCAGAAGAGAGCGCTAGGATGGGCGAAGTGGTGGGTTCAGAGGACTTGAAGCTGTCGGTGACTGACGGGAAGACTGTTCGCGAACGCCAACTCAATTCGGAAGATACAGCAGATGCTTCGGGACTCCAGTCAACAACGGAGCCGCCGGTGAAGGAGTACAAGTGGAAATTGGCGTTCCGCCAGCTCATGTTCATGAAGCGCATGAACATGCAGTTCAATGACCGAACCAAGAACGACATCGAGTTGAGACAGCAAAATATTTCGGTGAGTTGACTGTATTATCCTCTTCGTCTGAGGAATCTAATTTGTGCAATGCCGATATCTAGCCAACGTCGCTGATCTGCAGCGTGCCGTACTTCAACACGCTCTCAGCGGAAGAGATCAAGGCGCTGGTAGCGGCCAGTCGACGCGTTCGCTTACGTCCGGGTGAAACTCTGTCGCTAGGCATAGCAAACGCAAATTTGCAACAGGAAGGCAATTTCTGTGTTGTCATTAGTGGCAACTTGGCCTTATCAAAGGCATCTGCCCCTAGTGCGATGGCACTGAAGAAGGCATCGCTGTATCCACAGCTTAGGCTTGGAATTGGCGACTATTTCTCCGTTCATGGCTCATCGGACATGAAAGTAATTGCGATGGAGCTGGCTGAGTATCTGACTATACCCATGAAGGTACGTCGTGATTCTTGTGCGCTTTAAGTTAAAACTAATTAATTCGCATGAATTAGACAATCTTGAAAATTAACGCCGCCAGCTGCGCACATATTGACGCAGAGAAGAACGACTTAGCTCCAGAGGCAAGCGAGGTAAGTGAAGTATTGCCAACTACCCGATATATCCGAAGTTATTTACTTTGTATGATAGATGGAGAGTTTCAAGAAGTGGGCATTGCAATTCAGTCTGATCCGGCAAAAGAGTGAATATCCTACTACAGAGCGTGGAGGGTTTGCCAATTGCTCTGTCAAAACTTTTTGCAAGGACCACTTTCCAAACATCACACCAGAGAACGAGCTGGATCACACTCTCGAATACTTGAAAAACGCGTTGACATCAATTTTCTCGGCTCGCAAAGTGAGAATCTACGCGCTAGACGACTTCAACAACAAACTTGTCATCAAGGTACCCTTCTCAATAACTATCGATATTGTGTAGAATTCTTGACTAATGTTTGAACCAGTTTTCTGATGAAAGACTGTCGAAGAGAAGTGTGGATCTTTCGTCAAGTACTGGGCAGCACGTTCTCGAGACGGGTGGACCGATATATATTAAGGACGCGACAGAGTTGCTGAGCGACAAGATTGATGAAGATGACGTGGCCCGGGAATTGTATCAACCGAACACTATCGTTCTCGCAGCTCCATTCTTCGAGTTGGATGCCATGCAAACCAACGGCGGTACTATGGGAACTGCTAAAGTTGTGGGTGTTCTGGAAATTGTCATTGAACCAAGCGACCATGAAGGCGACGTGGGCTCTACCACCAGCAACGACTTCTGTATCCTAGAATTTGTCACTGAAGAGATTGGTCGCTATCTATTCTTCCACTACGAGCGCTTCTTTTACGTGTCGTCACAAACGGATGCGCCGCCACTTCCAACAACGAGGAGCAGTGAGTTAGGAAACACCGAGCTATTCCCTTCTCCACCCGAAGGTCCAGTTCAGCAGGATCATCGACAACTCGTCCTCAACATTGGAAAAGTACACTTGAGTATTTCTGAGACTATTTCACTCGCGAAAATCAGCATCCAACATGGATCGACAGTTCTGTATGGAACTAGCACCATGCTGCGGTCTGAATCCCACCGTGACTCTCATGGAGACAAATCGCACCTGTCGTCATCGATTCGCGTGGTCACATGCGACCCAAGCAGTGGTATTGAAATGGGTCTCCGCTTGATCGATATGCCCCACGGTTCACATTTAAAGTTCACCTTCGTAACTAAGACGGGAGACGTGGTTGCGTGGAGTGGACTTCACTTATTCGACTTCGGGCACACGTTACGGACAGGAACTACCCTCATGGATATTGTAATGCTTCCTACCGGGTCGGGTATTATTACGCCTCTCGACATCGAGAACTGTTTGCGTCATGATAAACTTAACCACCACAAGGTTGGCAGTATGGAGATCACCTTGGAATGTTCAGGATCGTGTCCTCAATCCTTTGCATTCTCAAGCATTTCTTCTAGTAAGAAAAAGAGTATTGCCTTTCGAGCGTCCATTTTTTTCAAGCGTGGCAGTGAGCGAAAGTCTGGAAGTCATGACACCCCGTCCTTAGAAAACATTCCTACTGACAAGCAGAAGCTCTTACAGCGACTACGGAGAGATCCTCTTGTTGATCTGTCAGTTGACGATCGGACATTCATTTGGACGTCACGGTTGATGCTGATGGAAGACTCGGCACTACTCCCAGCGTTTCTACTCTCTGTCGATTGGGGACATCGAGAGCAGGTGCTAGAAGCCTATCGGCTGCTGTTGCACTGGAAGCAACCGACATACCTGCAAGCTCTCCAGTTACTGAGTCCTCTCTATTCAGACCCTAAAGTACGCGCGTATGCAGTTCGATGCATGCACGCATTGCCTGATTATCGCTTGCAGCTGTATCTTCTCCAGCTTGTCCAGGCGTTGAAGAATGAACGTTACCATGATTCAGCACTAGCTCGGTTCTTACTGATGCGTGCACTAGCGAATCCGTCACAAATTGGATATTCGCTGTATTGGTTCCTTAAGGCAGAGTCCCACAACCAGCAAACAGCTGAGCGCTTCAACCTCATCTCTTCGCAGTATCTCCAGCTTTGTGGGAACTATAAACTCGAGATTCGTCAATCGGTATACGTAATGAAGAAGCTTGAGGAGGTCGCAGCAATAGTCAAAGGAGAATCCTCATCGACAGCTCGCAAGGAGAAGCTGCACAAGGCATTGGCAGCTGTCGTCTTCCCGGATACATTCCAGCTTCCGCTACAACCAAGATCGTTCTGCACTCGTGTCATTGTGGAGAATTGTCGAGTGATGGAGTCGAAGAAACGTCCACTTTTCTTACAGTTCGAAAGTGCCAAGTCGCAGCACGGCCGACCGTATGTGATCTTCAAAGCTGGTGACGATCTCCGTCAGGATCAATTGGTTCTCCAAATTCTTCGCGTTATGGATGATCTGTGGCGAGAGGCTGGACTTGATCTTTGTCTATTACCGTATGCTTGTATCTCCACGGGTGACGAAATCGGTATGATTGAAGTAGTAGGCGACTCCGAGACGCTGGCGAGCATCATATATGCGCGTCATGCGAAGTCGAGAACTAAACTCGGTCGGAAACTCAATGCGGCGAAGGATGCTCTTATCAAGGACGGAGTTCTATCGGATTGGCTGTTTAAACAACCGGGCTCTGCAAAGGACAAAGTTCGAGCCACTTCTCCTGATGTTGCGCTTGATTCTGTATCGCCAACTGGTTCAGCGCCTAGCAGCCCAGCGAAGGAAGAAGAACGTGCTCGATCGGTTTCCTCGTGCTTCCCAATGTCTCCTCGTCGACGCAAGAAATCAACGTCTAGTAGAGATCTGGAAACTACGCAGAATTTCGTGCGTTCCTGTGCTGGATACTGTGTGGCTACTTACGTTCTGGGGATCGGAGACCGCCACAACGACAACATCATGTTGCAGCGTTCGGGTAAGTTTTTCCACATCGACTTTGGGCATTTTCTGGGCAACTTTAAGTCGAAACTGGGCGTCAAGCGTGAACGTGCCCCGTTCGTCTTCACTCCATCGATGTTGAATACGATGGGAGGCAAGAAGAGCGAGAACTATCAGCAATTCCAGCAACTCGCGTGCGAGGCCTTCCAGGTGCTGCGCACCAACTCGAACCTGCTCATTACGTTGCTGGTTTTGGCTTTAACCTGCGGTATTCCAGAGCTCTACAGCGCTAATTGCATCAAATGGGTGCACAAGACTCTAATGCTCGATCTGCCTGACGACGAGGCTTGCGAAGCCTTCAAGAAACTCATTCATGTGGCTCTACATACCACCACCACCAAGCTTAATGACGCCGTGCATCTCATGGCACACTAAAGATTGCCTTGCCTCTCAAAATGCATCAAACGACCGATTACTTCACCCTATCAGACATAATAAAATATACCATCATTCCCGTTAACCTTGCTATTACAAAGAAAATAGTGAAATATAGTACCGTTTAATACACTTTTGCAATAAAGTGCGTCACCAAATTGCATCCATCAAAAAGTGCTTGCCATCAATTCTCAACCGCAACGAAAAGCTACTCAAGATGCAGGACGAGGTGGCGCAGCGTACCGTGCTGCGATCTCGTCGCAATTCGGACCTGGACGACGCTCCAGAGGTATACGGCACTGAACCCGGCAGCAATTACGAGAACCGCAAGTGGAGTATGGAGGAGACAGTGGAAGTAGACGACGACAACGAGAGCCAATGGATCAGCAGTCCACACACGCTGACCGCTGGCTTCCTACTCATGATTTGGATTGTCTACGCTGCGTTCCACGAACCAGTAGCAACGGTGAATGACCCTAACGAGCAGTTCGCAGCCGACGTGAAGCGCGGCGTCAAGTACGCTTGTGTCTTCTTTCTCACGTACTGCAGTCTGCAACTGCCTGACGGCCACTTCGTTCGTCCACACCCAATCGTGTGGCGTTTGCTCACCGGTCTCTTCATCCTTTACGAGATGCTTCTGATCGTTCTGCTATTCCTCAAGACGAACGATGCGCGTCAGTTTATGAAAGTTTTTGATTCCAGTCTTGGTACGGAGCTCCCAGAGACGTCCTATGCGTCGGACTGCAGGGTGTACACGCCCGAGAACCCGGACTCGAACTTTTCCAATATCAAGGCCACCTTTTACGATCGATTCGTAATCATGCACTTCTTCGGCTGGATTGTGGGCTCCCTAATGGTGCGCAGCAAGATGATCTCGTGGATATTGAGTATCATGTTCGAGCTGTACGAGATCACGTTCAGCCATTACCTGGCCAACTTTAACGAATGCTGGTGGGATCATCTTTTCTTCGACATCTTCACGTGCAATGCCGCTGGTATTTACTTGGGCATGAAGATCTGTCGGTACTTCGAGATGCGTCGCTTTAACTGGGTTGGTATCCGTAAAATCCCCAACTTAACTGGTAAGGCCAAGCGTGCGTTGGCTCAATTCACGCCAGCCTACTGGATGGCCTACGACTGGAAGATTTTCCGATCAGCGGAGCGATTCTGGCGCGTCATGTCAATGGTTACGATTCTGTCGATTATGATGCTCAACTCGTTCTTCCTTAAGACCGTACTGTGGGTACCTGCGAGCAGCAACGTCAACATCTATCGCCTTGCTGTATGGTACTCGGCTGGCAGCTACGCAGTGGCGGAATACTACATTTTCTGTTCATTTACTATGAACTACGAAGGCAAGAAGATGCCCGTGATGAAGCTTGGGCCACGTGCTTGGCTCGGTATCGCTGTCGTCGTCAGTGAAGTGCTCGTGATCATCAAACACGGTCAAGGGATGTTCACGGCGCCGTTCCCGCTCTACGTCAAACTCATCTGGGCAGCGATTTTCGCTGTGCTGGTGTTTGGCTCGACGATCTACTTCAAGTGCATTAACAAACCATTGGATGAAGACAAGAAGACGCAGTAACGTTAGAGTAGCAACAGGGTAGATAGATAACTGCAACCTTCAGTTAAGAACTTGAAGAAATAGATACACACAAACAGGTACTTGGGAAAGCAGTTCATTATAAGTATAACACGTGATTACATGCTCGGAAAGGAACTTGCTGCCTACACGAGAGAAGGCTGGGAGTGCGAAGGGTACGCCCAGTTGGGGGCACCCTGCCACTCTTCAGTCTTGCCATCGCTCTCTGCAACTTGTCACCTTAGTGGTGGAAGAGACGGAGGTTGGAGAAGGCCATAGTGATGCCGAACTCCTCGCAGGCGGACTTGACGTCGGCGTCACGAGTGCTGCCACCAGGTTGGGTGATGAACTTGACGCCCAGCTTCGTGGCGTGGTCGATGGAGTCACGGAACGGGAAGAAGGCGTCCGATGCAAGACTCACGTCGGTCAGGTTCTTAAGGAACTCGTCCTTCTCGGCAGCTGTGAGCAGCTCCGGGACAGTCTCGAAGAGCGCGTTGAACGTCTCGAGCTCAGCAGGCGCCATGTCGCCTTCAATGTAACGCACACGGGCGTTCACGCGCTCCTGGCGCTTGACTGAGCTCTTAAAAGCAAGACCCTGTACCTTGGGGTGCTGACGCAGGTGCCAGATAGCCACCTTACGGCCAGCAAGCTTCACGCAGTCCACACGAGACTGTTGGCCGGCACCCACACCGATCATCTGACCGTCCTTAGCATAGCCGACCGAGTTGGACTGCGTGTACTTAAGCGTGATGGCAGCAAGAGCCAAGTCGCGCTTCTTAGCGTCCGTCAGAGAACCGGCACCGGTGGTCTGCACATCTGCCAGGTGCTTCTCAGCCGAGAAAATGACATCGTTGCGCTTCTGGGCGAACGTGATGCCAGCAACCTCACGGTACTCAATGTCCGGCAAAACAAAGTTCGGGTCGGCTTCAAGCACGATGAACTTGCCGCCCTTCTTAGCCTTGAGGATCTCAAAGGCCGCGGGTTCGTAGCCAGGGGCAATGATACCGTCGCTCACCTCTCGCTTGAGGATCTTGGCGGTGGCCTCGTCCACCACGTCGCTGACAGCGACGAAGTCTCCGAACGAAGACAGAGGATCAGCGTTACGAGCACGCAGGTAGGCGAGCGACAGCGGGGTAAGCGTCACGTTGCCGACCTCGTAAGCAGCGTGGAGACCCTCCTCAAGGTCCACAGCCACAGCAGCGCCGGCAGGGCTCACGTGCTTGAACGAGGCGGCAGCGGGAAGACCAAGGGACAGACGCAGCTCACGGACGAGCTGGTAGGCGTTGGCGGCGTCCAGCAGGTTAATGTAACCGGGGGTACCGTTGAGTACCGTGAAAGGCAATTTACTACCGACACGGCTGAGGATCGCAGCGGGGTTCTGGTGCGGGTTACAACCGTACTTAAGAGGGAACTCGTTCTTGTACACGCGAGTGACGGTGGGAGCCAAAGTGACGGTGGGAGCCAAAGTGCCGAGCTGGCCGTTGAGCCACGACGAGATGGACGAGTCGTACGACGCAGCAAGGGAGAAAGCGGCTGCGGCGCAGCTGCGACGGAACTCGATGGAGGTGCTGAACGAGTCCTTGTTGGTCTCGAGCTCCTGGATGAGCGTCGGGTACTGCGACGGGCTGGAGCAGATGACCACGGCCTTGTGGTTCTTGGCCGACGAGCGCAGCATGGACGGACCACCGATGTCGATGTTCTCAATGCACGTGTCGAAGTCGCCACCGCTGGCCACGGCCGCCTCGAAGGCGTACAGGTTGAGCACCATTAGGTCGATGTTCTGGATGCCGTTGGCAGCCATGTCCGCCTCGTGCTGCGCATTGCCACGCACACCGAGCAAACCGCCGTGGATCTTAGGGTGAAGCGTCTTGACGCGGCCGTCCATGATTTCGGGTGAGCCAGTGTACGTCGACACATCCACGACGGGCAGCTTGGCGTCACGAAGCGCCTTGGCAGTGCCACCCGTGGATAGCAGCTCCACACCGTGCTGTGACAGGTAGGTGGCCAGCTCCACAACGCCAGTCTTGTCCGACACGGACAGCAGCGCACGCTTGATTGGCACGAGCGAGGCCTGCGAGCCCGTGGACACGGCGAGCAAGATGTGGCTCATGGGGACGACAGATCGGATGACGCTTGGAGTTGGACCGGATGCGAAATGGGTAAACGTTGTTGGTGTTCGCCTGCACCACTGCTTTAGATGGCGTCAAGCTTCCTCTAATTGGCTACTACCGGCAAGTCAAATCGAAAACCTATTGGATGAAAAACGATTCTGCTAATTTCATGTAGCCCACATCGGTGCTAAAGGCCTGCAGGTAAGTGACGGTTCGGCGAAAACCGACTTTTTATTTTTAACCAATTCCGTGCAAGAAGGTCCTCGCTCACCCCTCCCATACAAAAACTAGGCAAAAGTGTAGCCATCTATCATCGTTTGGCTCGGCTTTTATCTTACCTGTCGCAATGAAATTGATTTCGCGTTATAAAATCCGGAGCAATCCGGAGGTAGGCTAATTGTATGTTTTGGGAGCTAAAAAAACGACTGACGCTTCGATTTAATCAATTAGAGCAGTTGAGAGTGAAGATATTAGCCTTCAAAGTTTGGTCGGTCGAACGGACTGGCAGCTCCTCAAGATGGGACATCATTCCTTTTTAGAGGCTTTCATAATTTAATTAAGTCAAGACTTATATTCTATTCAAGAGTCCCTATCCCACCATCCTTGTTTTGACATCCCTCCTGGCAGTTATTGCGAAATTTCTCAGCTGTAACTGAATATTTCTTTGCGATCCCTGATTGGCGGGAAACTCCAACTTCTCAGCTTTTTAACTATACCCTGTGGTAAAATAGGGTCTTATTGGTCGATCCAGGAGGTGGTTTCAAAAAGCTACAAAAATTCCCGACCGACCGACCGAAGAGCACCTTCTTGCACCGAACTGGTGTCAAGGAAATGGTCAGTTTCCACAATCCTTAGGGGTCAAACGAACAAATACCGGCACATTAATGAGAGCTAGAGCTGTTTCGTGCAATGGTTCCCGTAGCTGCTTCTGAAAAAGGAAACTTTATTCGGACAAATTTTGTGGTCAAAGACAAATTTCTCGCCATCCAGTACCTCTGTGTAGTAGACCACCAATGAGACCAAAGATGCCGCTCTGTCGCCACCAGGGCGTCCTGCTGTGATGTATGTTAGTCTGGGTTATTTTCGTAAGAAAATTTAATGCAGGTGCACGAAAGTCTGCACGAAATGATTTGGTGCTGCAAGAAAGAGCTCTAATGAGGGTTTTGCAATGACCATAAAGGGGACGATGCTAGCTGAGGTCATTGATTTCTTCAACACTGAAGGAACATTTGATCGTGTGGAGTTTACCAAGTGCTACCAGGACTTCGTGCAATAGTCTCATGGATTAGTTCGCCAGTATCCTTGCCCCAATCCGGTCTCGATCTTAGATGGGGCCACTATCCATAGGCACCCAGAAATCACCCAGTACCTTCGCAGTATCGGCGTTGTTTTCATCTTTTTGTCAGCGTATTGCCCATTTTACAATCCGATTGAATTCCGGTTCGGCTATGTAAAGAGATCCTTCCAGCGCTACTACACTGAGCCTAGCAATCGCGATCTGACGCCGTTCGTCGTCCAGACGTTTCGTCGCTTTAAGGGATTCGATATGGGCAGCGTGTTTGGGCACTGCAGATGGCGAATCCAAGGCTACTTCGATCCAACTGGACCACTATCGACTGAGAAACAACCGACACTGGAGCTTCGTGCTGATAAACGCAACCTCAATCACTTAGATTTCACGGATATCCCGCCCGAATTGTAATCCATCAGTCAAATACATTGCTACTTTGCTTTTCTTCTTGTGCTGTGCCTCCGACACCGTTTGTCCTTTCGACTTTGTCTTTGCAGTGTCCATAGTCGAAAAGCTACTCGACATGTTCATGGCCTTCACTATTCTCGAGCTCAAGCAGCGGATCGGTAAACATGCTGAGAGTTGGTAGCTCAATTTCTTGTATAAAGTCCTCAATTGTGTTCTGACGAGCCTCAAAACGTTTCTCACATTCACCCAACAAACGCTCCCAGTGACGACGAAGCTCTTCGTAATCAGCCTGGGATGCTTTGACACAATTAAGAGCGACATTAACTGACTGGATCCTATTGGACACGTGCCGTTGTTGCTGCGAGTCAGCCGGTCGAAGCAGACTTGCTACGTAGGTTGGTGGTGGCTGCTTGATCGCAGCATCAAGAGTCGATAGGTTTTAGGTTTTTTGTGACGTGATTACTCCACATTCGCCAGACCATGGCTTCAGCTTGGAAGGTAGCTCCCCATTCCGCTTGAAGTTTCTCCACAACTTCAATTAAGCAGCTTTCGGCGGTTGCGCCAGCTCGATCAGCTTGCTCGGGTCTGATACAGGTGTGTGTGAAAGCATCGAGATCTTGTGCTCTTGTAATTGCTACTACATATTCGCATATCAAGAGCGACACTGTCTCTCCACGCATCTTCACCAACCACTGCTTCCACCCTTGCTCGGACTTCGTTGTGTCAACTATGTGCCCCTTCACTTTGAACTGCATAACTTTTGTCCCATTCCCTAACGTCCCTGCCTCTATAGACCAAACTCCGTATCTTTACTGCACGACACTTCACACGAAGGCTGAACAGGCTCCATAGCTTCTGAATAATGTCAACGAATGAACTTCCATTTATGACCACATCGTCTAACGTGTTGCCTGACGTATCACGCTGACCGATCGTTGGGTGGACAACGAATTGGTACTGCTGTGTCTGAGCTAGTGGAGATGTCGAGACTTGTGGTGGCTCGGTAGGCACTGAGGCGGGCGACTCGCTGAGGGTAAGACGTCGTGGACCTGGAAGAGCTTCGCCATTCAGTACGACAAGTTTCTTGTGGGCTAACGTTGCCAGTTAGTCGTTGCTTAAATGAGAGTTGTCGCTCAGTGGACAGTGAGCGTAGTGGCTGCGCAGAGGAAGAACGTCTCAATCAGTATGTGAGTATCGTAGGTGCTCTGCAGGAGTGCTTTGTGAGTCATAACTTGAAGGCAGAAACTTCCGGCTCGTTAGCTTGGAAGCATCATGGATCAGCTGAGAAGTATCGTGGCTCGAGTATAGAGCGTCGTGACCGGCTGGGAAGCGTCGCACCCCGCATGGAGAACACCGTGGATCGGAGGGATTGTGTCGTGGCTCAGCAGCTGTCATCCTGCGTGGCACAACAAGTGTAGAGCATTGCGACACAGTCTGCGGGTGGTTAACTGAGTGAAGAGGTCGAATCTGGTACGGTGTGACGCGTGCGCGACCGCGTTCGGTGGTCGTATGCTGCGGCATGAAGCCCTTTTCCCTTCTCTGTGGTTTTTGCTATATGAACGATGTGGAGCAGCAACATTCCCTATAGTTGGATGTATTACTTGACGTAGGCTGAGCGGTTCGTTGGAGCGGTTCGACGCGTCGGTTGGATGAACCCAGATTGGAAAAATCGAGTAGAACCCACAATACATCTTATAGAAAATGGCTACATGCAGCCAAATCAATGAGAGAAGCTAACGAGTGAAGTTTGCCACCTGCGTGGGTTCTCACTAACGCCGTCAATGATTTAACATTGCTTGTTCGCGCTCTGTATCTCCTTCCCATTGAAAGAGAAAAGACAGAAGCTACATGCAGTACCCGACTGCTGTCGATGCTGGAATAGGTGGAACTCACACTGTCAGCTTCACCACGAAAGCGTTTTGACGAGATACCGTTGCGCGTTCTAAACCTTTATTGCCATTCATAGCTTACTCGGAGCTGGCTAGCTGTAATTCGTTAAGCTAGTCTTTATGTCACTGGCTTTGAGCAGCAATATGTCATCCGATATGACTGTGCTGGCCTTGTGGCTGTGGAAAAAGTCGATTAGTTCCTTCTCTAATTCGTAAAATTTTACTCGGTGGCGTTGTGTAGCTGACGAATTGGCACTACAAAAGTGCCCTGGCTGCTTACATGGAATTGCGAATGCGTCGGATAGTAGTGGTACTGACAGATTTTTAAACGCAGAAAGAGCCCACTCGACAATATCTGGAGCTTCTCGTTTAGCGTTAATACAGCATATTTGTATAGCAGCACTGTTCACCTGAATTCTACGAGTGGATGCGTTGTTGGAGTGTGGAGATCCGGGAAGGCCATAACCAAGGCGACGGGAGTAGTGGTGGCGCCCTAAACGGCTGTGCATGGTGCTTCGTACGCAACCGGATGAATGCCCTCGCGATTCACACTGGATCACTTGCAGGGCAAACAAAAATGATTCTCCGGCCATGAACGTTATGGCATTTGGTGTGTGCTCCAAATGTTAAGGTCGTTGTTCCAGCCCCAAACAATAGTGCCAAGTTTGACGCAGCTGAAGCTAGTGTCGATATGTTATTACAAGATGCGAAATAAACTCCCTGAACACGTGTGTTAGCTGTGTGCATTCACTATGTAGCATCAATACCGGGTCGGAAGACGTGACATTACTCCCGCTACAAGAGCTCATACGCGCACGTAAACACGTGTGTTAGCTGTGCGCATTCACTATGTAGCATCAATACCGGGTCGGAAGACGTGACATTACTCCCGCTACAAGAGCTCATACGCGCACGTAAACACGTGTGTTAGCTGTGCGCATTCACTATGTAGCATCAATACCGGGTCGGAAGACGTGACATTACTCCCGCTACAAGAGCTCATACGCGCACGTAAACACGTGTGTTAGCTGTGCGCATTCACTATGTAGCATCAATATCGGGTCGGAAGACATGACATTACACTCGCTACAAGAGCTCATACGCGCACGTAAATCTTAGCAGTCCATTATTAATACTTTCACGCTCAGTCAGAAGCTTCACCTTGATAATAACCTGCACTAGTTGAACTTGATTATATTTTACGTTCAGCGGTTGACTTGCCTAGTGCTGTCTTGTGCTATCGGAATCAGTTCCACTTTTTTGTGGTTGCCGTGGCGAGTTTCGCTCTCATGTGCTGCTGTATCGCGCAGAATGGTGAGCTCTTGCATGTGTGCTCCAACAGTTCAGGCTATTGTAATTTTTGAAGCGTACGTTAGATAATTGGCCTTCGTATTCTAAACCTCAACCGCAGTACAGTGTGCGTCCGTCAGTCCGTCCGAGGGTAGGGTTAATAAAACAAACGCGAATACCGGCGTTCTACTGGCTGCCGAGCGCAGCGAAGGCGGCTTCGATTGGCCAAAACGCTGCCGCGAGCGCAGCGAAGGCGGCTCTGATTGGCGAGTATAATTATGTATCGTACGTATTATGTGTGGTTTACATATCGTACTTAAGTGCGCCGTTCAAATTTCATTTTGCCCCCATTTTCAAACCAGAAGCCGCGGAGCGCCACGTTACGCAAGTTACGCTGCGTGTACGTATGTTAGTTTGCGTCCGTAGGCTACACCAAGGTTCATACAGAGGTTCTAGGGGTATAAGAAGCCGGATTTTGGCGGTATTTATCATAGTTATTATTTAAAAAAATAGAACGTCTGATTTAATTTAAAAAACTTGGACCGGATCGGCAGTTTGATAACTTAATTTTTTGAAAGAAAAAGAATCCCTGATTTAATTTAAAGTATTATTATGAATAGTAAACCCACTTTTTTAATATGCCTTCTAAAACATAAACAAACGGTTTGGTCATTTTAATCAGTAATATGACATAAATTACTAATCGCTTTAATACACACCAACACGATGCGATATCGTACACCCCCGTTCGACCGAGACGGCATCGGGATGCAGCTCCGGCGGTGCGCCTGCTGTAAGCAATTCTTAGCATGGGATGCCTTCGCGCTGGGCGAGGCTCGAACGGGTGCCCGCCGGTGCATCGCGTGTGCCTCTGGCCCATACAGCCAGGCGTTCTGGCACCGCCCAGTTGCACCAGCGCCAGACCCACCCCAAGTCCCGCGCCCGCGAAGTGCGGCCTTAGTGACCGCTGCGATGGGCCCACCACGCCCATCGCCACGCGTCGCCCAGGAGCGCGTTAGCGCCGCCGTCGTCGCTGGAGGACTCGCCAGCGCAGCAAGCATCCCCGTAATTAGCGTAAAGGCTGATTGGCTAAAAAGAAACGCTTTTCCATTGGCCACAATTGATTTTGTATTTGCGAACTTAATGTGCGAACCTTAGGAACGCTGCGAACTTACCAGCACGGTTTGTGGCACACATTAAACGCTCTTGGAAGAGAGTACATGGGGTATAAGCGAAGCACGGAGGGGACGCGAAACCACGGAATAACACGAAGCACGGGCACGAAGCCATGGAAGGACACGAAACCATGAAGGACACGCAACCATGGACACCAAATCACACGAATTCACGGAAGAAAATTCACCACAGGAGAACGCGAAACCACGGAAGGGATTAAATCAGTGAAATACAGGGGCCATGGGAGAGCACGTGACCACGACACCACGGGAGTGGATGTAACCTCGGAGAGCATGGACGTGATACCACCGAATCCTGGAGCACAATATCACGGTAGAACACGAAAGTACGAACGACGGAATCACGCCGCGAGACCGAGATCGCTGAGACGCACGGAGCCACGACATAGCACGCGGCGATGAGGGCGCGGGCGATGGGTGGACATAGCTTGCGGAAGGTCACGCACCACGAGAGCGGATGGGAATGCGGAATAGTAAGCAACCACGAAAGAGGGCCGTGCAACAGATGAGTGTAGAAATAAGGGCGGACACATGGGGACTGCGGGACACGGACCACATGCGCGCATGGACACACGGGGCTACGAAAGACACGAACCACGTAAGCGAATAAAGCCAAGGAGTAGTGCACAGCAACTGAAGAGTACGGAAGTGTACGGAACCGCGTGAGGTCTTGGAATGGCAAAGACGTTCAAGTACATAAACCCACGACGCACTTAGATCTACGAACACACGCGAAACCTCGGCGCACGCGATTACCACAATGCACGCGATTCCACGAAGCACACGAATCTGCGAACACCTCTTCTCCAACAAACCATGCCACCACCGCCGCGAAGCGGCGGCAGCCGGCTAGTTGATCTCAATGTTACCGATGGCCAACTTTGCCACACATCGAGATACTTTCAATGTTAACGATTGTCAACATTGACGCACTCGGACGCGTTCAATGTTACCCATCGACAACACTGAGCTTTCAATGTTGCTGATCAGTAACATTTCAATGTTCTCTGTAATTTATTTCAGAGCTGAGGGTGGATCGGGTTGGTGTTTTAATTTCCGTAAAAAAATAACCCGGGTATTTATATCCAAAAACAAACCATAGGTTCATGAATAGTAGTACACAAATACAGTCAGACAGCACCATTATGGCCATGGACGTCTATACTTGTGTTGGATTAATAAACTATACAAATGCTTGTGTCGTTGCCCTCGCGCTTAAGTACGCCTATTTTGATATGGAATGTTGCATGAACAGTTCGCGGAAATTAATACTACGTATTACCTGTCTGAATGGCGGGTAAATGTGGGTGATAAGTTTTCTTAGGTGTCGTTTTGTTCCTTCGCTCTGTGAGTGAGCGTACACGCTGAGTGTAAGCATTGTAGATATAATGTATACACTTGTAGTTACACACGCTAGCGTAGGCGAGAACACTTCAGATGACAGTACGTTAACAGGAGGTAGGGCGGCTCGAGTTGTCCACATCGGGGTATCTAGTACTCAGGTTTTCGATGAAGATCTTTCCTAAATATCCCAACCGGGGGATGATCATCAGCCTTACAACCTTGGGACCAATGCTCGTGCTTGACTTGTTTCTCGGACAAACAAAAGCCACTTCACTAAAAGAGCACGACGAGTAAATCTCAGGCCACACTTTTTCGCGCGATTGCTTTCGCGCGCTCTGCTATCGATCTCACTTCGTTATCTGCCGAGTAGAGCAACGGTTACGCTGCTGCGAGTCTTCACCTATCGTACATTGCTAAATTACTAGTGCGTGGAGGCTGCAGCCTGTTCTAATACTTGTCGGAACAAGCCGCATATTTTGGTGTGCCGAATGGTCTATATAACCTTGTAGAAAACTAAATACACGCATGCGCACAGACGTTTGTCACTGTCGCGACAATTGGCTCAAGTCGTTCGCAAAAATAAATTATCAATAGCTCACTGATCCAGTTTCAGCGCTAAAAACGCTTTTTTTTTGGAAATTACACTGGACTTGTGGGAAGGGGCGCGCGCATATTTATACTCGTAAGCGGTTTTGTTGGGCGTAGCTTCATTGTGGTGGGCTTGCTTGCAGCGTTTTCAGCGTCCCTGATTTATATCGCGCTGCCTTGACGAACTTATCGCATTTCACTACCTTTCGCGCTGCGACATTGACTAGGGCTAGGACGGGGTGCTAAATAGAGGACCTGGGACCTACGATCAGCTGTGGTGTCCCTCGTGGCTATGACTGTAAAGACATAGCAATTAAAGAATGTTATCCCTGAAGAACTTATTTATATGACTGTTCTAATTTTACATTTTCCTTAGCCCCTCCCCCCAATCTGGGATAGGAAATATATACAGGGGTAGTTAGCGCCTGCGTGGTTCGATTCGTTGTTATTTGCTGGGGTAGCCCGTGGAAAGGTTGCAGTAGTCACTGGATTCGACGGTATTTAGCGAGATTAGGTGGGGCAAGGCGAGAACAGCCCGTATTCCGGCCGAGACAATGCAGAGATCAGCTCATATCAACCAACGCTCGGGCATCCAGAAGGCAGACAATATCCCCGTGGAGACTCAACAGCTGACAGGGATCCCGAAAAAGCACATTTTAGATTAATATTTCTCTCGACAAAGTCGCGCATCGCCTTAAGAAGTTCTGCAATTTACAAAAATCCATACACCTAACGATCTTGATGGAACTCCTGTTTCGACGCGTCTACTGCGGTTCGAACCTGTTCTTTTAAGGTGTGTTCAAAATATTGAACTACCAGCATCAACATTTTCGGAAAGCACAGGTTTTGCATCCAAAGCGGTCGCTGTATTGTATCACTGGCTATGCGTTTGGCCCGTACGAATTTAGCGTGGTATTAAAAAAACAAATGTCAGGGTCATATCTGTGAAAAACATTTCAGAGAACTTTACTGACGACGTGTCGACGGACGCCTCGCTTCACCTTCGCACAAACTATAATGAATATGTTACCGTACTTGTCTGAGGTGGACGTTTCTAACGATACGCACAAACTATACTTTATACTACCGTTTTACCCCGCATATTGCGCATGAGTGCGATAATAAAAAAGCGTGAGCGTAATAGACAACTTGAAAACCTCGATTACAACGCAGAGCATAATAGAAGGGCAGGAGCTGAGGAAAGGGTTCTCCGGAAGGAATTCACAGCTGATACCTATACACTACCTCTAATAAATTGCAAGAAAAAGTTTTCACCAACCGTTCGTCACGAGTGCCAGGCAACTGCCCGCCTCCAACTTCTTAGTTTTCAATTTGACTCTTCAAACAAAGCAACCATGCGCTTCAACACCAACCAAACTATGTCAAGCCGTCACCGCAGCTATAGCATCACGATGAAGCTGGCTATTCTCGCCAAGTACGGCCCTGGTGTCCACGGAAGCGGCTTTCACGCTCTAGGACTTGAGTACGACAATCCCTCCAGCACGATAAGAAAGTGGTGGGTGCGAAAGAGTAAGCGGCAAGCTGCTTCGCGTGATCGACGAGTAGCGACGGACGGCACGTTGACTTACCGGAGCAGGCAGACGAACTGCTCACAGTGAGCTGGAGAATAGGCTGTGCGAGTAGGTTGCGTATCGTAACATCAAAGGTTTGCGAGTCAAGGATTCGTACATTCGGCTCCTGACCGCCAACATTTACCGCCAGCTTTACGGCGCAGACGCCGATGGCTTCGATACGTCATCAGGGTGGTTGGCGCGGTTCAAGACTCGCCGGAACTTAGTCTTTCGCAGGCAGACGACGACGCGCCCGTTACCGGCCAACGCACCGGAAATTTGCCGCTCATTCATCCAGCAAGTGCAGCATTTGATCGCCAAGCACAGCATCAAGCCCAAGAACATCATCAACATGGATCAGGTTCCTCGCTACTTCGAGACCAAGCCTAACACCACGATAACTACGCGTGGGTCACGGGAGGTGCTTCTGCGTAATGGGGGTTCGAGTCACAAGCGTTTTACTGCAAGGTTTGCAATAACTGGAGAAGGGCAGTTCTTGTATCCACATCGCTTATTCTCAAACTGAAGAATAAACAAAAGTGCCAACCTGGCGTTTTGGTAGACGTTAACAAGACAGGAATGTGGAACGACGACCTTTGGCACTTGAAGAGACAGTAATTGCGCTCGCAAGGAAACTCAGCTATGCAGAGAGCCTGTATTGTATCTGATAGATTCGTACGGATGCCACGTCAAGCTGGCGGATTCCAAGCGCTTGGATAGATACAACGTCTTCGTGGTACTGGTACTACCAAACCTCACCAATCTGTTACAGCCTTCGAATGTGGCTGGAAATCGCAGCCATCAGGAATACTATCGGTCCAAATTCGACGAAAACATCAGCCGTGCTCTTCAGAATCCTCACCTCCAGACAAAAGCGGGCAACCCGAAGGTCTCGCGATACGATGCAGGTGCACAACGGATGCTTGACTGGGTGGACCCTAAAGCTGCAATCGATGTCAAGAAGGCGTTCCGCCTGTGTGGATTAGTTGCGAAAAGACTTTGACATGGATAAGCTAGACTCTTCACTAAAGGACGTACTCAGCTCCAACTTCAACACCGACGCTTGGCATACTGTCTACCAACATCTCGTGCACGATGATGCCCAACGAGAACTGATTCTTGTCTCAGCCCCTGACTGGTATAATTTTCATGATGAGAAACACAGTCACTTTTGCTGCCTGTCGTTTGATCAGGACATGCCGGTGCACGAGTGTGCGGTTGCTATAACGAGTTTAATGGCTACACTACATAACTTAAATGGACTGGTAGACGCCGAGTACATGACTTCCGTGAAAGACGCTGCATCAAAGATGCATGGATGGAACATCACGCTGAAGACTGTTGACGACGCCAGTCGTCTGACATCCACCTTCAATTATTTTGCGGAGAGTGCAACCAAAGTTGTTGATCTCGTTCGTGAAGGTGGATATTTTGCGGTGGAGGCGAACGGGTACTTGGTATAGATAGTGGTTGCTCCATTATGTATATATATATATATTAATCTGATTATATATGAGTGATTGAAAAATTTACAATATATGACATACCTTTTCTGGGCGGAGCATTAACGAGTTTTGGGCTCGCGACATCCCTCTTCCCATAATGAACCCTCAATTGACACGACCAGGATTGGACCATGGACCAGCAGTATGCCAATCCGTGCTCCAACCGGTTGAGCCGTCAGCACATTGAAAGAGCGACTGTAGTTATACATACATGTACGTTATTCATACAGTGTCCGTCAGTGTACAAGGGCAGTACGATGGTTGACAGTCTTCAAAGTCGTTGCATTTTTCCGCTGCATTGCGCTTAGGCTCTCTAAATTAATCCAACGCATTGCGCGCGTTATATTTATTTTGTACGCTTACGCGCAATATACTGGGTAGACTGTAGTAGTTTAAACTTGCCAAGTATTTATTATAAATCGGGAAGGAGTCACTTAGACCCTGGTTTCTCCGTCGGTGTCTGGGAATAAAATTTAAGCGAGGTTATTGGGCGCCTTCCAAAACCCACATAAAACGATAATTTTATCTAGAGTTAGGTAGGAATAAACGAGCGATTAAACCCTTGATTAAATAGAATTATTTGATTGGCCAAAAAAAGTCGTCAGACCAAACAATTCAGTTTAATCGCGTGTTTCGAATTTCTAGCGGTGTTTGATAAACCCTTCGATCCGGCAACCGCATGAAGCATTAGCGAGGAAATTGTAAGGGCTATTTTCATCACCCGCAACCTGCATTCAATCTTCCGTTTAAATTTCTTTCCTGTCTGAAAGCATACCGTACAAGTCCATGAAGCGAGCAAGCGGCAAACGCAATCCTTGTCGTATCGAAGAGGTGCTTTTTTGCTACAGTATGATCAGAGCGTATGGGTAAGCACTTTCATCTAATTTGTTCCCTCATCTATTTTGCAGTCCTCATCACGGATCTTCCGAGCAGCAAGCGCAAATGCTCGCCTCGTCGAGCGGATGCTGCGACTAAATTGGGTGTAAACCTAACAACAAGTCCACGATGCCGTCACCCGACCCAACTCTGGTTTCCACGGGTCGTGTCGACGCCGCGAGGAGAAGTTTCAACACCCAGACCGTGTTCGATCACTGCGTCTCCAGTGATACTCAGCCAGGTCGTTTCGATGACGATAACTCCTTCTCGTGCTTGGACGATGAGGACACTTTCTCGTCAAGGAGTTCAGTTGCCTCAACCGTCGATTTCAGACAGTGTGACTCTGATTCGGACTCTCCCTATCCATCCGGTGTCCCCGCGCAATCCAACACGTCTGCAACCTTCGCGAGCATCGAAGACTTTTGCTAACCTCGACGTCAGTGTGGAGTCCGACTTCACAATTTCACAGTTATCTTTTCCTTCGTCTCCGGTGGCTGCGACGTATCGCGCTGAGATTTCGTCAGCGGAGGCGTCAGAGTCAGTCTGTAGCTCGCCCGGGTTTGAAGTCGTGGGGATTGGGTCAGAGTCGACCGGACGTCGCTGCTGGGAACCCGGGGCTTAGCCGCATGGTGTTGCTCGGTTGAACTCGAAGGATAGACCGTGTGACTGGAATGTGTCTTCGGTCCCAGTTGATAAAGTTTGTTGTTGTAAGCACAATTGCACAGCAGACGTGTGAGAATGCGAAACACAGCCGATTTTGCTTTCGTGGGAACTGTTCGTTCGCCAGCTTGTGTGGAAATCCTCTCCGCGAGAGTAAAAGGGTTGTCATATGCAAGAGTCCTCATCAGGGAGGCCTTGGGTTAGTAGCAACACAAGCTATACCCAAAGGAAGCATCATTGGCGAGTATATTGGAAGGGCGGAACTAGTTCACCCTACCTCTGTTCACACCGAGCGCAATAATGGGTACCGCATGCTTCTCAAGACGGTGACCAAAAAGGAAGAGCGAATCCGGATCGACACAAGTAGCATGGGCAGTTTGTTTAGATTGGCCAACCATTCTTGCAACCCGTGCGCCCAGTTCCAAGAGCTCCAAATCGGCGTGTATCTCACTGTTGCTATCGTCACGGTGCGCGAAGTGTTCCCTGGTGATGAAATTACGGTCTCCTATGGAGATGCCTTATGGTTTATTTGCGAGTGGGAAGGCTGCCAACACCGTGAAATACAGCATCTCGCCGACATCTGAGGAGGGTTATATTGTGTGCTGGTTGGAGATTTGCGAGATTTTTTGAGGTCTGATTTGTTGAACTTGTTCATACTCACCTGAATATATTTTTGTTATGAGGTTTTAATGTTGACATCTTTTGTTCTTTCCATCTCACTTTGCGATCTTCTAACTCAGTCGCAAGTGCAGAACCTGAGAAAATGGCTGTACGTACATCAATCCCCGTTAATATCGTGTCAATTTCAAAATTAAGACTAACTTGTAGATATTCTCTATTAGCGGGGTCGTAGGCAAGGCTATATCAACTACTCGGTTCGCGAACAACTTCTGCTCTGTGCAGTTTGCGATAAGGTTGTCCCCATCGGAAGGAACAAGTGGGAACAAGTAACGATCAGATACAATTCTTGGAGGGGTCGAAGTTCTTTGGGGCGAGACCTTGAGTCTTTACGGAGGAAGTTTCAAGCCTTGTACAGCAAGCCCAAGCCGGCGAAGCTAAACCAGCTCATAAGGCGACTCTGTGGGCAAAAAAAATGCAACTCGCAATCGAGTCCAAATGTGGGAGCCATACAACGTTCGACTGCGTCGACGAGGATTCGCCAGGCCCCAAAAGTCGCACCAACGACGGTCAAGGAACCGACGAAGACGGCAATCACAATACAGCCATTTCCTCTCACCTGATGGTGTTCCAGCAAACTTCCGCGGCCTCCCTACTTGTGGATTATACGTCGGAATGATGTAAAGTATAGAAAACGGCTCCGAGAGGAGGCTAAATGACTGTCTAGCTAAACAAAGCCAAAGTCAGTCAGTTTCGAGCCGCAAGTATTGTCTTCTTAACCGAGTTGCTTACCTGCTGAGACTTGTCATATTGATAAGGTTGAGGTCATTACCCCGATACCAGAGGTCCATCCACGACGCCCAGACGGGCGTCTGAAGACACCCTACAGTCAGATAGTGTCGTACACGTAGCTGCCTCTCGTTCTCTCCGCGAAGATACTCAACACGAAGACGATGCTTCAGATCCTGAACGTGCATCCGTCGTCTTCGATGCACTGTGAAACTGAGCGCAAGCCACTCATTATTATCCCCCATTTTGGCGCGGCAGAAGAAGCATGGGGAGTGGATCTTTGAAAGATCCCGCCCGTCAGGATCATGCAGGAGCGTGTCGTGCGGCCTTTCGAGCAACGACATCTTTAAATATAGACTTCAATTTTAATTTTTTGTTCTAGATGGCAATGTCCCTGTATAGTGGAAACGAGACACAGAGTACCAAACGGATTCTCTCTACTGGACACGAACGATAATTTGGTGTTGGTTTTGACGGGTGCTTCCAACGCCTGATACATAAAAAGCCCTACCCTCAAGATAAAAAATGCGTAAAACAGGGACTGACCAAACATTTAATGTGGGGTTTGGAAGGCGCCCATTGGGTAAACAAGAAGTGTTCTCAAGATTTGCCAAGGAATTGACTTGGCAGCAGAAATGAATCCCATACTACATAACTTAATAGTCTGCTTCAATTGATGTAGGATTTACTGTAAGTGATGGTAATGATGCTGTCATAGCGAATACACATCTCGGAATAAAATGCTCCTATTATTACCACCCCCTTGGGTGTGGGAATTAAGCGATTTGCGGTATGTATTCCCAGACACTGACGGAGAAACCAGGGCCTTAGAGTTCGTAAAAAAATGTTTTGATTTTATCAATACAAGTACATCTTACTGTTGGACTCTTCGCGAATTTTTAATTTTAAGGTGTTAGCGAAAGGCATCATGATATTGACTTTCCTGACAAACACAGCGAGCTCCGAGCCCAATGCAGGGCTGTGGCGTAAACCTTCTCGTCGTCGTTAGACCAGGATGCGAACCTCTCCGCTTCCACCCTCGCCGTTGGCCTTCAGACTGTACGCTCGCGTGACCACAGCTCGATCAACGGCCGTATTCCGGCTGACAGTGTCTCCCAAAACTTGGTCACGACAGGGATGCTGGACTAGTCGAGCTGACCGCGAAGTTTGTCGTCTTCATCTGTAGTTGCCACGTAGATATGAACTTTGACAGAAACATCTTGTAGCAGCGTGTCGAGCGGCTCCCACGAATTTTCGATCGCCTGAAGTCCGATCCAGGCCACAAGTAGTTCCCACCGTCCGACATCTTGATTAAATTGATGATCCACGAATCGTTCGACCCCAAGCATCATGCCTGGGCGCGAAATGAGCTCCAATAGCTCTTCCGTCAATTTAGAGCTGAGTCAGCATAAAACTTCAATCTGGAAGCATGCACCTCGTAGATACGTCCCGTCACCAAGTGTTTGATTTTGAACGAGTCGGGTAGCGCCTTTTCGACTTCGAACGGGCCAACCCAGTGCCCCAGCAACTTGTGATTGGGGAGTCGTTGGTCAGTTCGTGACCAAAGCACGAAGTCGCCCACGTCGAAGTTCACCGACGTGCCTTTGTGGACCCTCATGTTTTACAGCCACTTACGCTCTTTACTGTCGATCACCTCACGATGCACATCCCGTAGCAAAACTCGCAGGCTATCCAGTCTGTTACCCATATCACCAAGTTCGACGACTCGTTTGCCGGAGGTTTCACGGGATGGTACCACCAGCACGTCCAATGCTGATGGCGCTGGTAGCCCAGTGAACACTTCGACTGATGAATGACCTGCCAGCGATCTCACTGGTGTGCGGTTCAAGTTGGCATGCATCACCGGCAGTAAGTATGACCACTCATGGCTGTCTAGCGAGTACTCAATCAGGAGCGCGCGGAGGACTTGCAGAACATCCTTGTTCAGTCTTTCCACTGTTCCGTTCAACCAGGGGGAGTACACGGGAGTAAAGTGCAGCTCCACCTTCAACCAGGTGGCCAAGTGCTGTATCATTTCGTTGCGGAAATGCGTTCGCTGGACTGACAGCAACGTCTGAGGCAGACCATACCGGGAATACCACGCCAGCAACAGCATCCACGTACGCCGACGGCGTAGCGCACGGAAACAACTCGCAGAAGTGCGATAGCCCGTCCTTGACCACGAGAAGGTAATTTGAGTCGTCATAGCTATCACAAAGGAAGAGGAAGTCCCAGTGGACGAGCTCGTTTCGTTCCGTAGGTGTGAGTAGCGGTCCATTCGGTAAAGGAATGAGTCGAGGAACTTTAAAATACTTGCATAGCAGACAACCGCGGACAAAATTCGCCACCTTATCCTCCAGCTTCGTAATGTAGAATCGGGAATTCAGCGCAAAAAACATTGCTTCTTGACCACGATGACCCTGTGCATCACAGTGCGCAACAACGAAAATTTTGGCAAGTAAATCGTGAGCTCCTGTTGGGACCCGTGAACATTCATCGACAAGCAGTACACCATTCTCCTCCGAAGAATCAACTCTCAGTCGTGCCTTCTCACGTCCAGCGAGAGACTGCGCAGCCGCAATGTCAGTCCATGCAGAAAATACGAAATCCGAGTTTATCAAAGGGCGAATCACCGACAGATCTTCAACAGGAATGTTCCGGCGACCTCGCGTTTGGGCAGCCGCAATCAGCACATGCTCTTCACTGCAAACGTGCCAACGGGACACGATATCTGCCCACACATTGGCATCGCTGGAAATGTGCTCAATGCGGTAATTGAGGCCGCATAGTCGCGTGCCCCCCCCATCCCAGCAGTAGGTACTCGAGGTCGTTGCAAGCCTTCACTATGGGGTACACCTCCTTCTTTACTACTGTCCAGTTGAGTTGTGAGTGCTTAAACGTACCGCCTTTGCAAATGACTAACTGGTGGTTCTGTTGCTCGACAGGAATGCCTGGTTGCCACCGTGCGACTTGCGTCACCACTATATCGAAACCGGTAAGTGACCACCGTGAAGACACACAAATCAGCGTCTGGATCGGGGTGACCCATCAACGCAGAGTCTCTCGCCAACAAAAGTACGTTCTTGTAGGCAGTCCTCTCATCATCATCACTCCAGGATGTAGCAACTTGCAGTGCATTGCGGTTCCATCTACCGATCCGTTTCTTCTCGGCCTCCAGTTTGTCATGAAGCGGAGCCACAGTTCGCGCGTAGCCTGGTAGCGAGTCATGCAACCCGTTCGTTACAAATACAAACCGCCGTAGCTCTGTCTTCGACCGAGAAAGAGCTACAGCTCCAGCAGGGCATCGACGCGTACAGGATCGTGGCGAATTCAGCCTGCCGCACCACCTGATCTCCAGCTCAAACAACGACGACTTCGCCATGTTGAGCTTGAAGGTGGCTGCGCTGCCAATCTCGAAAAACTTCCGTAGCGTCTGAAGAAATTGAGGCTTTGTAGGCGCGAATAAAATCACGTCGACCCACACAAGGGCCAAGTGCGATATTAGCGGTGCTAACTCAGCCTGGACTTGGCTCTGAAAGTGTAGGGCGGAGTCCATAGCTCCCTGAGGGACTCGAGTAGGTGTGAACACACCATCGGGCGAGACGATAAAAAACATCCCCTGACTGACTTCGTGCGTGGGAGCTGCCAGAACCCCTTGGTGAAATCGACGCGTCTAAAGACCTTCTTACCGTTAAATGCGTCGGTTGTGGTAGCAGCTGTAGGCATCGTACCAGCAATGGGAATTGTCATGCTGTTGACAGCCCTGCAGTCGATGGTCAACCGGAATTCATCCTTGGCCCCCGGCTTGCGTACAGTCACTACAGAATTCGCCCATCGCGACGCGTTATTCTGTACCACCAGTCCATTTTCAGCCAGTGGTTGCACATAGTCACGGATGAACTGAGCCTGCAACGGCGCATACTTGCGTGCAGAGCTCCTGTAGGGCGTAGCGTCGGACTTTAGTAATACCCGGAGAGGCTCTACATTGGCGGGTGGATCCGGATCAATTGCGTCACGTCAGACGTCTGGAAATTCTTCCAGCAAATCTTGGACAGAGTCGACATGTTGGCTCGGCAACCCGTCGGTCTCAGCTTGGTCGAGGAGAGAGCCTAGCGAATCGATTGACCATTTTCGGGCAAGGCTTCAGAGAATTCGCCGCCGACTGGACCTTCGTCAGGCTCTGCCTCGGCATTGGGGATCCAGCCAACTGGGCAAGCAGTTGCTCCACGCCAATGCCAAGTCCCTTCAGGACATCCCGGCCTAACAGGAATTCGTCTTCGTCGCCAGTTAAGACCAAACAAGGTACCGAACGCAGTGAGACCAATCCGGCTACCGTGGCAAGCTCCAGGTCCAGCATCACCTCATGCTCAAAAAGCTGGACCCTCCCATCAGCCATAACAGCTTCGACAGGCGCATTTAATGGGGTAGTCTCCAGCGTAGGCTGCATTGCCTTCAATGAAGTCATGATCTTCTCACGAACTACGCTCTTGCCGGCGCCGGTATCGGGCGTGTAGGGGACATCCAACAACTCGTTGATGCGGACAGAGCCAGGAGGCGTTACATATCGGGCGGTCTTCGACCGGACCGACCCCGAGCTCTGCTCTTATAGCCGCGCGGAATATTTTCACGGTCTCTTCGCGCTGAGCCTCCGTGGCTGTAGGGCAGTCGCTAAGCCAGTGCTCCCCCTTGCAGAACAGGCAGCCATCACGAGGAGGAGAGCATGGAGGGCGAGGAGCTGTTGAAGCACCGCTCGACTTGGGGTGCCGGCGATGGCGTCGGTACAGCCTTGGTTGTAGCGCTGCGCTGTTGTTTCTTTTCTGCATTGGTTGACTTCGAATCCTGCTTTCCACCACAATCTTGTGAAATCCGATGAAACCGCTGTTGCACTTTCGCGTGTTCCAGAATCAAGTCGAAGGGGGCGACATCATCAGATTTGCAGTCACGCCTCTCAAACTCGATAAGGACTGATCTGAGCCTTGAGGACAGGTAGCTGCAGGTTTTCGACCAGTAGCCGACAGCGAGCCTTCAACCTACTCTTGCAGCCAGCGTCCCCCTCATGTTCGGTCTCAATCAGCCCTTTTAGCCAGTTGTCTTCCACAATCCCGTTAAAATCTTCATAGTGGCGGAAGATTCGTGCGTCGCAGTCGTCAATAGAAATGTCCATCCTCATGTTCGCACGGAACAAAGACGAAACATCAGGCACGAACTCGTTCTAGAGTGTACGACAGCGAGCCTCCACAGCACTTAAGATGTCAGCATCGGTGACCGCTGCGATAGTTCTTGATAACGTACTTAGCAAGTTCTTCAGCGACCGCCGCCTCACCGAACCCTTGGTGGTGGCGACGACGTTGTCGTACGTCTCGCCAGCGGTGGATCACCGGTGGCGTATCTTCTCCACGTGGCGTTTCCGCTCACGGTGCCACTCAATCAGAGCAGCATGCTCCCAGCTAGTCAGCTCGGGGGCCCTGATGACCTCGAAGATAGGTTGAGGGATCGACATCTCCACGTCTCCATCGGAGTCCACAGTGAAGCGTGTTCCCGTCATGTTGAAGTTCAACCGAACTTAGGTCGAACTTAGTCGGTAGTCTAAAACCGCACTTAGTCGCACTTAGTCGAGTCGTGACCCACCGAGTGGTCCGCTCTCGAAGAGCCCAAAGCTAACATTGTCACGGAGTCCGGGGTAGCTGTTTTCCGAAGAGGGAAAATTATTAATGAAAGATATTGCAAACAAATGAACTCGCTGACCTGAACGAACTAACTCTTCGTGTCTTCATCCAGGCTCAACGATCATGCAATGATGAACACGTGCCATTGCCCACTCGCTGCTCATGCAGCGTGCTCCGAGCCCAATGCAGGGCTGTGGCGTAAACCTTCTCGTCGATAGAAACCAGGACGCGTGCCTCTCCGCTTTCACCCTCGCCGTTGGCCTTCAGACTGCACGCTGGCGTGACCACAGCTCGATCAACGGCCGCAATCCGGCTGACACTATTCTACACAGGACAGGGGGGGGGGCGAGCCGGAAACTCTGCATTGCACATTACCGCTTTTCGACAACAAATTGGCGGACCTCTAGTAGTAGAACGAAAGTGCAATGCGGATGCTGCATCTGCGAAGCAGGCGAAGGAGACGCGTCACTACAGGAAATAGAAACCTTCACAATGTTAACAGGTTTTGTTTTTTTTTGTCTAAAGGGTAGGGTATCGTTAACATTGAAAAAGAAAACGGATGATAAATTTCAGAGCTTCTTCAGGCGAAGCACGACTTTGTTGCTTTAATCAGTGCCAGTTATTGGTTCGAGCCAATTCAAGCGTTTGGCGGTGACCCGGGTCACCGCATAAAAATGTACCCGAAACGGATAATTAATTTAATTTGGACATTCAATCTTCAGATGGACAATCAGCGCAAACATCATCGGGTAAGTTTCATCAAAAATGCTTTTACGACATTTAATTAACTTGGAAGCGCCATTTTTTTATCGACGACGTAACCTGTGGTACTGTACCACTGGTACATTTCATTTTAATGTCTTCAAAGAAGCGTGTCGGGTACTGGTGGGTCCAGCAAGAACAGACTGTTTTTAACCACAAGTACTTCCTTTCAACGATATCTTCTAGCCACATGAGTTCTAGAATTTCAATGATTCACCTAGAATTTTTAAACAATTCATTTCTTTTAAAGTTTTCTTTAAAAGTCGGGGCAAAGGGCTCGAAGGTGGCTTATTGGTAAAAAAAAATATCCCGGTACTTTGCGAACCGTGTGGTGCTGAGGACACTCAGAACACATCGAAATGTTACTAAGTGTTAGTTCAGTTTATTTAAAGCTGCCCTCTTTTTTTCTTCTTCTTCAAAAAGCTTTTTCCACGTTTCAGGTCCGAGCCATGTCCCCTTCTTGTAATGTACTCCCGGCCAAGCTTTAGCTAACACCTTGTATCGCAAGAACTCTCGGTCGCCCACCAGTTCCTCGTCAGCTTTCCCCTTCCACGCTTTCAGATTATCTTTGAACAATAGTTGTGGATTATCTTCTGACGTCCGCCAGGACTTTTGCTCCAACTTGTCAGAGAGCTTTTTCATTTCCCCCTTCTTTGCCAGCTTGCTCAGCGCCATATATATATACGACCTCAACGTAGCTCGCTCTTCGTCGTTTCCACCCGCCGTACTGACAGCTCGTAGAGAGCGGTGGTTTGGACTTGTCTTGTGATTTGAGAGCTCGTGCGGTTTTACCTGGTTGGGTCCCAACTTGGGAAGCGTACCAGCTGATTCGGTCCTGCAGGTTACAAGAAAGATCACTGCGATCATCACGACTACAGTGTTTTGCCTCATGGTCTATCTGCTTCGGTGCTTAATGGGAAATGAGGGCGTGAAGTCTGAGTTGGCATTTAGGCCCTGTAGACTCGTTTATGGCCGACTGACAGAAGTAGCCCGTCAAAAAAAAATTGTGCCGTAATTTTTTTATTAATTACTACGTAGTACGTATTAATAGTAATTGATCAAAATTTGATCGTATTTAATACGGTAGAATTATTTCGCCGTTTTTGGAAAACTTTCCCAAGCTACATATAACAAGCTACCGGTATTACCTTGTACTTCGTACTACGTAGTACTAGTACATTACTACATGTTAAAGGCTTCTTTAGAAAAAAAACATTATTGTGAATTCCGGCCAAATTTGCCATTCTTGTCCTATTCAAGGAGCTTACAAATTATCTGGTAAACTTGGAGATAGGTAGCGTAAGCTAGCTAAAGTGAAACTGAAACATGCACGATTTGAGGGCTCCGAAAGTTCTCTACTATTGGGAAGCTCAACGAGGATTAATTTGTCGTCAACTGGGTCAACGTTCATGCTACATGACCGGTGGTCCACATAAAAGTTTTTAGTCGTCAAAATCAAAACTTTCGGTGCGTTATCAATAGTTCCCGACACTCGCAAAGTAGTAAATTCTGTTTGTGTTTAGTGTGAGCCAGTCTCGTGACCATGTGTCAGTGCCGCAAGGTCAGTCTCGTGGCCATGGGTAAAATGCCAATTATATTTTGACGGTGGGTCAATCATTTTGCCAACCGTTATGATTTTACCGAAATGTACGGTATCATTTGCAATTTTTCATCAAGAAGCTTGCAATCAGCTAAATCACTCAATGGGAACAGTGATATATAAACTACTTCATACAACGGAATAAAGTTGGGATCTCTAATTTGTCGCGATGAATGTTTCTTCCCAATTCTCTCTCCCAGACTCATCGTTGCACAACGAGTCTGGTTTCGAAATGGCTCTCTACATTCCATGTCGTACTTAATATGATACATACTGAGCCCAAGACTGTAAGCCGATTTGCGCGGTTGTGTGCAGGTTCACTCAAAGAACCGCGGATGAAAATTTCAAGTAGAACGCACAATAAAACAAATAGATGGCCATTTATCGTCATCACTACATAGTATTTTAAAATTTAATTAATATTAAAATAATAATTAAGGGTTAAAATACATGTACGCTTCTCTCGTCGAATCGTTGGGATGTAACAATCATGGCCAACTAATAATTTGAAATTTCAAGAGGCTCTGTCGGCGGCGAAGAGATTACGACCGTGACTGTAGTGTCTCCACTCGAATCTAGCGTACTATCCGGGCCTGACGAAGGCGTTGATGTGCCCAAGAAGATTTGCGCTCTTGCGAATGGACCACGGTGTTTAGAACGATCTCCACGCACTGAAAAGTATCTTTGCATCCAAGTTGTCTGTAGTATTTGTGCAGTATTGCCGTCGATCGGAGTGTTTATTCCCTTGTCAAAACTCCACTCATCGTCAAGTCGAAACGAAGACGATAAAGCTGACGCCACGACGGCCTTATTGCCAACATCATTACCGTTGAAAATCGCAGTTTGTCCGTAATCCTCGCGAGGTTCCTCAACATCTTGGATACGGAAAGCGTGGAAAGTAACTCGACAAAAGCGAACGTCACTGGCTGTGGCAAGAGGTGGAAGAAGAGAAGCTACAGCTCCATCAATGGATGCTGCGTTTTGTTCGCTGCAGCTTTCCATCCGCACTTCCACGTCGGTGCCAAGTGCTCGAATCAGTCGCTTTACATCACCTACATACGGTGCACCGAGTAATAGCTTTTGCTGCAATTGTTTGGAGCCCCCACATTCTGTCATGGTTAAACGAGCCTCTTCACACTCGGATGAAGACAGCCGTCGAGAACATACCAAATCTGTCACACGCAGCTCTCCCCCAACCTTCAGGAGACTATAGGCCAGTTCCAACACAGCATTTTTACTGGCAGGAAACTCCAATGATTGGATCGAGCAGTTGCAAATGACGAGATCAATCTGGCCCTGTACATTCTTGAGCTCGTTGCCCTCTGCAGACGAAGACTGAGGCATACCGTTGTATTCCCCTATGATGAACTTCATATTCACAGCAGGTAGCGCAAGCGTTTGAAGACAATAGTCTGCAGCAATTCGTTCTGCTGCGTAGATATTCGAAGGACTTGCTTCCACGCAAACCACAGATCCAGTTGCACCGACAGCCTGAGAGAGAAGGAAAGCGTCCACAACGCTACCAAACCCCACGACAGCCACCTTTAATCCAGCAATAGCATCTGAGAAATCATCGTACACTTGACACTCACAGGACAGTTCTCGAATACTCTGAGGTATCTGCTCCAGTAGTGCTGCAGTAGTTGATGAGCGTTTAGCCGGCTCTCCGTGATACCATTGTGCAGAGCACAGTGCCGTTCTTGTTGGAGCCACTGGAACCTCAGAACCGCTTGCCGATTCCAAATTGACTCCGTGTTGACTTGACAACTGCAAGAGACTATCATCATCGCCTACACCAGAGCGTGCGGGGTGTTCGCGAGGCGGCAACGATTGGTCAATCGTGACTTGTGCTGTCGATAGACTAATCGGCATAAGTCCCGCACTCCAGGCACCCATTGAGGCTGACTCAGCACTACCAACTTGTTGATGTAGCGGTATCGTGCTTTTGCTTGCCACTCCTGCAGGTTTGCGGAGACGAATACAGTGTCGATGCTTGAATCGCGCCAACCATCCGACCGAGAGCACAAGCATTTCATCTGACACTCCATGCACCTGTTTGAGTCGCTGTGCTTCTTCAAGAATCAGCGCCTCTGTCAATGGTCGTCTTCCACCTTCACTCAACAGAAGACCTTTATCCTCAGCCTTTGGCGTTGCATTTCCACAGCTAGCAACCTCTGCTGGCTGGGATTGCTCCGAAAATCTAGAAATATTTTTGCTGCTGTCCCCGTCACCGACGTGAGCGGTGATGAACTTGACCAGATCAGCCTCAAACGCCGGGAAAAGCGGACGCCGACGTCGCTTCATGTTGGTGTTTCTTGGTGCCTCGCCGCCCTCGTGACTACCTCGCAGCAGCTTCCAGTCCATGGAGATGATCTTGGATAATGTTGATCGGCCACAAGACCAGCCGTACTGGGCCGCTACCTCCCGTCGCAGAACCTCCTGGGATGGCACTAGCTCCCCTCGAGCTTTGCAGTCCGTCACCTTCTGCTCACAGAAGCTCTTAACAATAGCCTTCTCATGCAGCGTCAGCGCCGTACGCGATAGTTTCTTGCGCTTCGCGCCTGGCTGGGGGGATGCAAGAGCGTCTGCATCGCTGCTGGCTGTAAGAGCGCCGTCTTGGATGTCCTTGGTGGTGGTGTCCGCCATGTTGCTAACTGGTGTTCTTGTAGAGGAGCATAGAGTGTGATTGGATGAAAAAAATTGTTTTACCCAATTAGAAAGTGTTTTGAAGTATTTCGTAAGCGCAACATGATGGCGACGCTTTCATCGTCGTCGGTGGTGCTGGCAGGCGATCCTGAACGCGTCAAGGCCGTGGAGGAAGAGGATGGAGACTATGAGGAACTCATCCCGCCTGAGAACTTCGCCATGATTGAGAAGGGGCTCTACAGAAGTGTGTGAATCGATCTGCAAAAGGACATTTTGAGGAATAATTGCTGAAAAGGTATTTCGGATGTGAACAGGTGGATTCCCGAAGAAGAAGAACTTTGCCTTCTTGAAGAAATCGCTTCAGCTCAAGTCCATCTTGACGCTGGTGCTGGAGGACTATCCACTCGCAAATACGGAGTTTAACAGGATGCACGGCATCAAGCTACTGCAGTTCGGCGTTCCAGGCAACAAGGTCAGCGGCTGTGTTAAGGACCTTAACTTAAGGTGGATATGAGATGATGATTATGACGGTTTTGTGATTCAATAGGAGCCTTTTGTGGACATCCCGGAGGACGGTATTGTGGCGGCGCTGAAGGCTGTGCTGGACAAGCGTAACCACCCCATGCTCATTCATTGCAACAAGGGAAAGGTATGCACGAAGTATTCTTAATTAACGATCACAAGCCTGGATATCAAAAGTGTTGTTTGTAGCATCGCACCGGTTGCTTGGTCGGTTCGCTGCGCAAGGTGCAGCGCTGGGCGTTCAGCTCCATATTTGATGAATACATCCGCTTCTCAGCCCCGAAACCTCGTATGATGGATCAACAGGTAACTCGAGGGATTCCAGTTAGCGAAAGTTTTTGCTTTGTACTAACGAAGTTTGTTACTGAGTAGTTTATCGAGTTATTTAAAACTGAACGAGTCACAGAGGAGGAGAGCCTGGCAGCGCATCTACCTAACTGGCCTGGCTTGTACTAGTAGTATGTTGGATTTAACTGCATGCACGGCTCCATTATTAAATGGTGGAAGTCTTGTAATGCTAATCTGTCTCATTTTTAGAGTATATTCTCGTACAACTATATACTTTTGGCACTAATACTGATACGAATCTCTAGTGGTACCTTTCACCAGGTAACAGATACCAGAATAGTTGTGTATCAGTCACAGCAGTCATTACAGATTAGTGCCGCGATATGATTGTACTATGATGTGCAACCTCGACGTCACTCTCCAAGTTGCCTCCCTCAGCAGCAACAACGACAATGGAACGCTACTCGATTTTGCAAGTACTCCTAGTTGCCTTTCTGGCAGCCTCTGCCGCATTTTCGACGACTGTTGAACTCGAGGATCAGACGAGTTTTCTCTCTCCAGCCACTGTTGCCAACAGTGTTGGTGCTGAAAGCGAATTGACAATCGCAGCAAGCGGGCTTTGAGAGCTGAGGAAGCGGTGTCGTTGCCAACGAGAGCCTTGATGACGAAGCTACCGTTGAAAAAAATGGGGGTTCAAGCAAGTTTACTCGACCGGCTGAGTAACGCTGCGACAAGGAAGAAATTGCACAAGACCGCGAAAACTTACAGATCCGGGCCTGGTTGAAAGCAAGATGGAACCCCTATGATCTCGCAGCGCATTTCGGGTTCTTCGGAAAGGAGAAGGCAGCGTTCCAGAACGAACCGAACTACCTTATCTTGCGCGAGTATTCCCATTGAAAAAGGTGGCCGCTATTACGTGCCAAGGTGTTAAGGATTTTTGCTCGAACATTTCCATTGATTTCGACGTAACTTTTGTCACGTGGTACGCTAAGGAAAAAAATGTTTCGAGTATCACATGGGCCAGATGTGTTCAAATGAATTTCCTGCGCGAGAACGAAAAACGGCAGTGGTGAAAGTTTGTCCACTGCACAGTCTTTGCTAAACTAGATCGCTTTGAATAGAACTCAAAAACTGTGTTCGACTTATATTGCAGAGCTGTTCGCCGACGGACAAATATCGCGAATTTCGCATTCGCTGCACTTAGGGCCTCTCGGAAGACAAATTGTCTGTCCGAAACCAACTAGGAGGGGGTTGATTGGGCCCCAGTGTTCCCTTGGTAGCCAGTCCTCAAGTTCCTGATTTCAACAAACCTCGTCAGACCACTACTTCGATACCAAGCAAGCAACTGAATCCCTACCGCTCGAGTCTTCTCGGGATCCTGTGACTTGGGGTTGGTTTTGTTCCATGTCTTGACCCACTTGAGGCGATTTGAGATGCGATGCACATGTGTGTCCACGCAGATGCCCACAGTACTGTAAGCAAAGTGGCACCGTCGTTAGCGAGACAATACCCCTTACTTAAGTGTAGCGTAAGAGTAGTGAACGTACTTCTTCCACGCGCAATTCATCACAAGCGTCGCCATCTTTGGCCCAACTCCGGGAAGCGCAATAAGTCCTTCATACGTGTTCGGAATATCAACGACGTCTTTGCCATCTGCCTCCGCCCGCTTGGTCAAAATCGATGCTGTCTGCTTAATGTACTTGGCTTTATGGTTGAAAAAACCAACGGGGCGGATTAGCTGTGCGAATTCCTGTACGTCGATCTCGAGCATCGATTCCACTGTCAGTCCTACAGGAAACACACAACAAACAATCAGCCCCTAGCACCACACACAGCACCGACTCAAGCCAGCTAGTAACGCACCATGTTTGATAAGACGACCCATTGCTGCGGCGTTCACCGGGTCCTTGGTCTGGCTGCTCATCATGGCAGCGATGAGCACGTGGAAGCGACACACGTGGGGTGGGAAACTCTCGTCGAAGAATACCTGCAGCCAGCGATTACATGTTACGCCTTGCACACGCTTAACTACTGCTTGGGGCATCTACACGCGCACCTCACAGCCGTACTTGTCCACCTCGGCGTCCTTCTTGGCGCGCATCTTTTCGATCCCACGCAGAATTTCCTTCCAGCCACTGGGTTCCTTACGAGGGACTTGCTCCTTCTTGGTCTTGGCTTTCTTAACTTTTTTCTTGGGGGCCAATGGATCTTTTTCATCCTCCTTTTCGCGTTTCATGCCCAGTGCTTCATCTTCAGCTCTGAGGCTTCGTGTTTGCCGTTGCGTAGGTAGCAGAGATTCCACCTCGGCCTTTACGGCGGCATTCTGCACTAACGTTAGTGTACAGTCTACATTTACGGGGCCGGTACTGCGTAAACGCATAGCTCGTAGACTCGTAACGGCGACCTTCGGTTTAACAAACCTTCTCAGTGAGCGCATCAAATGCCAATGGATTTTAAAGCTTACAATTATATTATAGTACATGTTTTAATACTTCGATGTTTCGTTTTATATAATAGGGATTCGGTTACAGTATACAGTAAATTACTTAAACACATTAATAACTTGGATTATGGAAGTGACGTTTTGGTACATGTAGGGTACATGTATTATACAGTAATAGATCGACAGTAATGCTTTCAGATGTAATCTCCAGATTTGTTTTGCGTGTCGCGAGTGGAGTTGATCAGTCTGAACTCACGCCCTCATTTCCGCTATCGCACCCAAGCAGGTAAACGATGAGGCAATTCCTGGTAGTCGCGATGATCGCAGTGATCTTCTTAGTAGCCTGCGAATCCCAATCGGCTAGTACGTTTCCCAAGTTGGGACCCAACCAGGTAAAACCCACCGAGGTCTTAAATCACAAGACCAGTCCAAACCACCGCTCTCTACGAGCTGTCAGTACGGCGGGTGGAAACGACGAAGAGCGAGCTACGTTGAGGTCGTATATATATATGGCGCTGAGCAAGCTGGCAAAGAAGGGGGAAATGAAAAAGCTCTCTGACAAGTTGGAGCAAAAGTCCTGGCGGACGTCAGAAGATAATCCACAACTATTGTTCAAAGATAATCTGAAAGCGTGGAAGGGGAAAGTTGACGAGGAACTGGTGGGCGACCGAGAGTTCTTGCGATACAAGGTGTTAGTCGAAGCTTGGCCGGAAGTACAGTACAAGAAGGGGACATGGCACAGACCTGGAATGTGGAAAAAGCTTTTTGAAGATGAAGAAAAAAAGAGGGCAGCTATAAATAAACGATAACGAATTTGGATACAGCAGCGCGTGACCTGGAGTTTCAGGCTTACTTGTACATCTCGCAGTTTGTTTACGGTGGTTTACACAGCAACTACAGCAGGTATTACTATTATACTACAAGTACTTCCGAAGTACATTTAAAGTACTGTACTACTAGTATTGAGTTGTTCACCCAAGCAAAATGCCCCTCGAGCAGCGTTATCGTGCACTTGTATGTCTCAATGTTTATTACTTGATGCAGCTAATTTCGCTGCATCAAGTAATAAACATTAGTACAGTAGGGTATTTGCTTATCTTCGTCGACGAAGATAAGCAAATGCTACAATCAACATTAGTGCAACTTTCAAGCAACATCTTGTATTCCTAAATGGCATTCATTGTGTGACGCACACTTGAGGTGTAGCCTAGTCAGTTGATGAATTTAAGTTCATTTAAAACGCAACGAAATCTCACATACGTTGGGACCGTGACAAACGTGAGGATGGTTATATGTGTGCCGTATTGTCGCCGATTCTATGAGCGCCTTGATCATTGACCACTCTCCACTAAAGGGGCGCCACCCTCTCGAATAAGACACCAACTGCAACAGTGCCACCACCTCCGTATACTTCACCAATTGTTACAGCCCCGCCAACGGCAAGACTACCACCAAGCACGCCGCCAACTCCGATTACGTCACATACCTCGAGTACGCCAAAAATACCGTACACACCACGTCGTGCCACCGTCGGCGTCTTCGTCTGTGTCTTCTCTGCCTGCTCCAGCTCCGAGAACAACGAAGCCACGTTGTCCACCTCCGGCGCATCAATCCAGTCCTGTGTCGCCGATCTTTCTACTGCTGCTACTTCATGGCCTGCATCGCTGGTCTCCTCAAGTGAGGTAAACAAATCTGCCACCAAATCCACATTCTTGGCGTCCTCGTAGTCGGCCAGCGAGTACGTCGGCGGAGAATCTGCTATCGGTTCAGCCGCGTCCTTGTCCTCCAATTGCAGAAAGAATCTCGGACAACATGGCTACATTCTCCGCGTCCGCGTTTTCCTGCTCTCGATAAACTGCGACGTCATCGAACGAGATGCAGAGTTCGAGCGACTTCTCCATATCTGCTTCCATTTGATTCTCCAGCTACTTCGTGTCCACCACATCCACCGGGGACGACATCGTCATCTCCATGTTGTCGTCGGCACTGCAAGACTTGCTGTCCTCCAGACCTGAGAGCATCTGACTGATCTCCTCCACGTTGACAACATCCTCGTTGAGAACACACTAAAGTCAACACCCTCTTGCTCCATGCACGAGAACAAGTCACTGATTTCATCCACATTGAGTGAGTCTTCCACTAGCTCCACGTCTTCCTTCTTGGTCTTCTCCCTCTCTCCTTCCTGTACCACAAAATTCCTCCTCTGTTTCAGATTGTCCAGGACTACGTCACGGCAAGCCGTCACCGCCCCCAACGCGCTCTCCGGCACTAGTGACAGGCCACCATTCTCGTCCGAATAAACAAGCGAGTCAGAGTTCTGCCACGATGCCAGGAGTGCGTCATTAGGCGGCGTCCCGGCGCCTAAGCTCCGAGAAGAAGACGCCGTTGGTCCGGCGGCGTCATAGTTGCACCGTGCATCCCGGGCAGACGCGCGGGACGAGTAGTAGAGACGGCTGAGGTGGCGCTCATGTTAAGAACGCCTGTTAACGGAAGTAAGTCGGGTGAGCGAAGGGTGCAGAGTCTAGCTCGGTCGGGAGGCGACGGAGGGGCGGCTCCGAATACGCCACGCAAACCACCAACTCCGATTACTCCATCGATTGCCACAGTGACGCCAACCCCGAGCACTCCGCCAGCTCTGTACACGCCTCCAGCTCCGAGCACTACCAATGTCACAGTTCCGACAGCTCCCAACACCCCAGCAACTGCCGCAGGATCACCAAAGATGAGAACGCCACCAGCGACGAGGGCGCCACCAACTACGAGAGCAACACCAACGACGGGAGCACCAACAGCGAGGGCGCCGCCTTCTCCGAGCTCGCCATCAACAGGATGGGCGCCACCAGTTATTTTTTCTTCTTTTTCTACCAATGAAAACTTTCAGATGAAGTTAATTGGGGTACGAATACTTCCCATAGTTACCTCAAGTGTATACAGCTCGCCAGAAATAATCGCTAACTTCGTCCGAGTTTTGATAGTGTGCAGTGGCCGAAGATAAGACGAAGTTAGCGGGTACAGTAAAGTGCCTCAGTAGAGAGCACCGCAAAACTAATAACCTTTAAAATAATATGATGCTTGTTTGAACACAAATATGACTATATACCTTTAATGTAACGTTTACCTTGACATTTGTATGTTGATCACGATTTCCTTATTGAGGCACTTTACTTGACATGTTCCAAGAAAGGAATATATTTACGTATTCCTGCAACCACACGCTACTGACTATCGCGAACACTGAACTAAGTATTCTAGTGAACTTGTAAAGTCACCGCGCCATCAGAACTAACAGTATTTAAAAAAAAAGCGTTTGTAAGTTAACAAAAGAAAATTGCGATTGTCATGTGCACCACATCAGCAATTTAAATTCTTATAAAAATGCCAACCGCGAACAAGGGCGTTCTGGTCAAATGGTACGTGGCGTAGTCCTGTATGGGCGAATGCCGTCCTTCATGCCTTAATATGTTCTGGTATCCAACACCACTACCATAACTAACGATATATCCACAGCGACCCAGCAACAAAGCAGTATTTGCTGCATCTTAACGAGACAGCGGTCCAGGTTGGTGTTTTAGTATGGGCATTTGTCATTAATTCTAGCTAATATGTATGGTTGTTAGCAAAGGTTTGTGATTGAAGATCTGGACGACACACACCTATTTATTGTACCGGATCCGAAGGTCATCGCTTTCATCGAGAAGAAGATGGACGAGTGGAATGAGAAGAACACGTACCAACCACCAACACAGTAGGGGCATTCTACCCTACGCATGGTAATCACAAGCGTTTGGAACAAAACCCGGTTGCTCACTTACGAACTGGTTCACACAACATGATGCTTTTTGTCTGATGATTGGTGTCTTTGTTTTGGCAAATTATTGCAAAGCTTATCTACGTTTTGTATGTGTTCGATTAGTGTTGAGTTTGCCCTCAAAACTGGGAGTCAACTAGTACTTCGCACAGAAAATTCCCTTCTTCACCACGTGCTCGATAGGAGGGTCACCCATTTCGTAGATGATCTGCTCCCATTGCGTCGCACGCATCAAAACCAAGTCACCTTGCTTGCCGACCTCAAGACTACCATGAGTAGCCGAGCGGTTGATGGAGGCAGCGGCATTAATGGTGGCGCCTGCAAGCGCTTCCTTCATGGTCATGCCGAACTGCACACACGCCATGTTCATGGTCAACGCCATGGAAAGGCAGTGAGCGTTGGGATTGTAGTCACTGCCAAGGGCAACAGGGACACCAGCAGCGATCATGTCGCGGGCCGGCGGATTGGGCAACTTCAGGATGTACTTGGTAGTGGGCAGCAGCACAGCGAACACAGGCTCTGGCTTGTGAGCAGCCATAGCCTGAAGATCCTCAGCAGTCAACATTTCACAGTGCGAGATCGCACGGGCGCCCAGAGCAGCAGCCATAGAACCGGACTGCATTGGGTACATCTCATCACCGTGGAAGTTAATCTCCAACCCAGCCTTCTTACCAGCCTCCAGAATACGGTGAGAATCGTCGTGCTCGAAGACGCCCTTCTCGCAGAACACGTCGATGAACTCGGGCGAAATGGTACCGTCCTTCTTGGCCTGTACCAGAGCAGGAATCTGCTTGGTCACGATATCCTCCGTGGCCTCAACAGCAGTCATACCATCAGGAACCGAGTGGCCACCCAGGTAGTTGGACACGATCTCCACAGGGTGTGCGTTATCACCCGTCGATGCGGCATGAAGCACACGCAGCATCTTGAGTTCCGTGTCGGTCTCGAGTCCGTATCCGCTCTTGGCTTCGATAAGCGTCGTGCCGCTACGCAACATGCGGTCCAGTCGCGCACGCAACAGCTCCAAAAGCTCAGCTTCCGAGCTCTTCTTGGTGTGGCGCACTGTGTTGTTGATGCCGCCGCCGCTCTCGTGCACTTCCATGTAGGTCGCACCGGCCAGCTTCATGGCAAACTCGTTGACACGGTTGCCGCTCCACACCGGGTGCGTGTGTGCGTCCACGAAGCCCGGCAGCACGACCATGTCACGGGCGTCCACGTCCTTCTCGAAGCTCACGGGTTGCGGTTGCGCGCTCAGCCATTTCTCCACGTCAGCGGCGGGTCCTACAGACGCGATCTTACCAGTCTGATCCACGACAAGTGACGCGTTTTCGAGCACGGCCAGCTCCTTCTGGGCCGCACCGGCCTTGAACGGCTCGCCATTTGCGCAGACCTGAACGATCTGGCGGGCGTTGGCAATCCGGAGACGGAACGAGCTCATGGTTATCGACGGTAGAACCGCAAGTGATTGAGGAGGCACGGCCAAACATTAAATCGTCGATACCAAAAGATGTTGAAGCGGGATCTGTCCAATCAGCGATTTCTTCAGTGATTTTAGCGAATGAAAAATGGCGACCAATCATTTGCATAATTCATTACACTTTTAATTTACATCTGCAACGACTTGGGTTTATTGAAAAGCCCATCATCCTTTAGTACTGAAAATAATTAGCTATTTGTCATTTACTGAATTGGCACTGTTGAATACACTGAATTAAATTACAGTACTGACGTTGCAGTTTAACAAGTAGCCGCTGCAGCCGACACCACACTCTTGCATTTGTGTCAATGCGCAGAGCCATCATTCGCACTTTGCGTGGCTCGCAGACACCTCAGCTCTGCAACAACTCTGTCTTCCGCATTCCGCGTGCACACCACCATCACTCTTCGTTCAACATGCAGCTCCCGGACTCCTCCGCCGCGTATGTGCTGGCACCCGAGCTCACTTGGACTGGCGAGGCGTTTGAGCGCGATGTGCACGTGTCCGTGGGTGCCGACGGTCTGATCCAGTCCGTCAAGCGCTCGGCCGACGTCGACGCTGCTGCTACCGTCCACAAGCTCCCAGGTCGTGCGCTGTTGCCTGGAATGGTGAACGCGCACTCGCATGCGTTCCAGCGCGGCCTGCGTGGCCTCGGAGAGACGTACCCAAAGGATTCTGCCCAAAGCAGCTTCTGGACGTGGCGAGAGGAGATGTACAAGCTCGTAGGCGGTATGAGCGAGCAGCATATCTACGATCTGACGCGCCAATGCTTCTCTGAGATGCGTGACGCCGGCATCACTAGCGTCGGTGAGTTCCACTACTTCCACCACGGTCGACCGGGTGAGGGCAAGAATGGACACGAGTTCGCGTACGACGAGACGGTGCTGCGTGCAGCCAGAGACGTTGGTATCCGCATCGTGCTACTAAACGCATACTACGAACACGGAGGCTTCCAGCGCGCACCGATGGTGGGGTCGCAGAAGCGCTTCAAGGTGGACTCGCACGACGTGTATTGGAAGCAGATGGACACGCTGCTGAGCAAGCTGGCCGACGACCCCACGCAGTCTCTGGGTGTGGTGGCTCACTCGATGCGTGCAGTGGAAGTGCCCGATATTGTCAAGCTCCACGAGGAATCAGTGCGTCGTGGCCTGGTGTTCCACATTCACCTTGAGGAACAGACCAAGGAGGTGGACGACTGCAAGGCTGCGCATGATGGAGAAACGCCTATGGGTTTGTTGTTGAAGCACCTGAAGATCGACGAGAAGTTTACAGCAGTGCACTGCACGTGGACCAAGGCGGACGAGCTGAAGCAGTTCGTGGAGAAGAAGGGCAACGTGTGCATTTGCCCATTGACGGAGGTGAGAAATATGATATTTGGAGGGTTAATCTGTTGCTCTCCCATACTAAATGTACTGTGATGTTGATGTAGGGTAACTTGGGAGATGGCTTCCCGTTCATTGCCAGCTGCTCCGACCGTGTGTGTCTCGGTACCGACTGCAATGCCCGTGTGGACATGTGTGAAGAGATGCGTTGGCTGGAATACGCGCACCGCCTGCACCAAAGCAGGAGAGGTGTTTGCACTGACTCCACTTCGGAGACCGATCTGGCCAAGCTTCTATTCCGTTATGGCACCAAGAACGGCGCTGCATCGCTCAACTTGCAAGTGGTAAGCTGTTATCAAGCGGATCTATTAGAAATGGGCACCATTATTAACGCTATACGTGCATCTTTAACAGGGTGAGATCAAGGAGGGATACGCTGCTGACTTTGCACTGGTCGATATTGAAGAGGAACAGCTCAAGTTCTCGACTCCGTCGTCTCTTATGGGCGCGTTCATCTTTGGAGCTAACGGCTCAAGCGTCGTGAAGGCGACGTCCGTGAACGGAAAGTGGCGTGAGACGGTCTTAAAGAAGGTTCAGGAAGAGGCTTCCTCCGACTCGGCTGTCTCAGATGAACACAAGGCTCAGATTGAGGCTGCTGCTGCTTTGGCGGATGTCAACAGCGATGACGTAGTGAAGCTTGCGATCGGTCTTAACAGTATCGTCTCGACCTCAGGAGATGAGGCTGCTGTGGGTCAAGCAATTGCCGACTGGCTCACTGCTCGTGGATGGCGTGTGCACAAGCAAAAGGTTCCTCCGCAGCCTGATGCTGCTGTGAAGGCCGACAGGTATGTACTTACCTATCTCGGGAAAGGAGGTTGGTGTAGTAGACGCTTACGTCCTTGTGTCTTGCGGCTTATATAGATACAACGTGTATGCTACGCGGAGCGACAGTAAGACGCCACGTCTTCTGTTTAACTCGCACATGGACACCGTTCCGCCGTACCTTCCTCCTCGCATCGACAGCACGACGCTCTATGGGCGTGGTGCTTGCGACGCTAAAAGTCTGATTGCTGGCCAAATGATCGCAGCGCAGAAACTTGCTGAAGCCGGCTTTGGCAATGACGTCCAGGTCCTCTTTGTCGTGTCTGAAGAAACCGACCACAGCGGGATGAAGAAGGCCAATGAGCTCAACGTGAAGCCAGCACACATGATCGTTGGCGAACCTACTGCTCGTAAGATGTCGAAGATGCAGAAGGGAGTTCTCAAAATTCAACTCACGCAGAAGGGAGTGGCAGCACACAGCGGTACGGAGCTCGTCGCTTGTCTTAGCCTAACGTATCATTGCTAACTCTTATCGTTCTTGTTATAGGATACCCGCACTTGGGCGACTCGGCTATCGACCCGATGATCGATGTCCTCTACGACCTGAAGAAGGAGAACTGGCCGACAACTGAGGAGTACGGCAACACGGATCTTAATATCGGTATGGTCAACGGAGGACAAGCAGCCAATGCTTTGGCTGAGCAGTCATCGGCGATGCTTATGTTCCGCTTGGTGACGGAGCCCGACGTCGTCTACAAGCGAGTTAAGGTAAGTGTTAGCCAAAAAGCGTTTGCTTAACTCTTCAGATACTAATCGCATCGGTCGATACTGCAGGAAATCGTGGGTGGACGCGTGGAGATGAAGCTCTACACCTCCAATGCCCCCGTTCAATTGACAACGGTGGAGGGCTATGACACCGGCGTCGCGTGTTTCAACACGGACATTCCTTACTTTAACTTCGACGGCAAGGCGTACCTGGTTGGTGCTGGTAGCATCACGGACGCCCACTGCCCGCGCGAGTTCATCAAGCTTGATGAACTGAAGAGTGTCGTCGACTACTACTTCAAACTGGGCAAGCGCTTGATTGAAGACGGCAAATAGGCTGAGCATACCGTGACTTTTAGAGCACACACCTTAAACCTTTAGAACAACTTGATGACCACGAGCTAATTACTCTAGAGTCAGAGTCTGACCGGCCTGAGACTTCAGGTCAAACTGGATCGGATCGAGATCTCCCCACTCAGCTCGCCACTCAATTTCTTGACTGGGAAAATCGACGCCAATGTGCTTCTGATAGCTCTCGAAGCTTCGCTCAGTTCCTAGTGCGTACTTCCCCACGCTTAGCGAATCTACCTGATTTCCAGGACTCTGGTCAATTTGGAGCAAGTTTTTGACGTATCGAGCTGATGCTGAGCGGTAACGTTTGGTTTCATCGCTGTCCAGTTCCTGGAAAACAGGACGATAGGCTCGAGTCCAGAGATGATACACCACAGTTTCCGAGGGAGCAAAGAAATCCCAGCCCGAAGTCCACAGCCGTGCAGCCATGGAGGATTCCTCTCCGTAAAACAAGAACCGTAGAGTCTCATCGTATGGCACTTCCTCGACCACCTTTGATGATGAAAAGGCAAAGCCAGCAGCCCAGAAAAGCGACGGCAGTGGCCTATAATCCAAAAGACACAAAACTGTAAGTTATACTGATCATAACTTGTCACGATAAGCAGGAAGGAGTTACCCACTTGTCCGATATTTTTGCCAGTATTTTGCTTGTTTGGCGCAGCATTTCAACGTTGTCGAAAGAGGAAGCGCAAAGAAGAGTGGGGCGACACTCAGCAGAAATCTAAAATGAAGCATGGAGAATGAACTGGTGAGATGAATAAAACGATAATTGATAATAACTAAAAACGCGTTACCTCATTCGGCAAAGTGTAGCCAAGTGGATATGTCGTTAGGATCGGCTTTGATGACGGACACTTTTCCAGCTCATTGATCAGGAAGCAATCCCAACCAGGACGGAAGCGCATGTGGCTGTCAATCTGAAGGTAGAACTCCTCGCCCTGCCACAGCTTTTGCGCCTGTGCACGTGCCACACACGGCCCCGCAGCCTCTCGATAATCCACCCAATGGACACGAACCTTGCTTGCAGAATGTTTGCTCTCCAGGTACGCACGAGTATCGTCGTCTTCGTCCGTCTGCAAACAAATACCGATAGAAATCCGTTCCGGAAACGTTGCGTGTGCAAGCAAGTGATCGACTGTGTGCCTACACTCGGAGTCGCGATAGCTTGGGATTGCGACGAAAATGGATGCGCTTTCCACAAGTTTGGCCTCGTTTCCAGTAAGCAAGGGGAGAGGACGTGGTACGTACAAGGTCTCAAGCTTTTCTAAAGCAGGAGAAGCTTGCGGTGGCTTTCCGTAATACCAAATCGTCACAGCTTTACGCTCGCGATACGTCGGCATCACCTCATGCTCAACGTCAAGGCTCCGAAACACCACTAATGTATCAAGTTTGGGTGGGATGTCCCAGTGGCAAACTGGTACGAGCTTGGAGTCCTTCAAGTGAACGCGAAGATGGCCACCATATTCAGGTTCCCACTGATCGTTGAGGTAGTACACACACGTGATGAGACGAACCAGTCCGTCTTTGGACATTCCTCCCTGCTCATTATTATGTGCATTCGCGTAGGTGTCCACGTGCTTGACAAATCGAGCACCATCTCCAGGCTGCAAGCAGATATCATCACCCACATCAGCACAAACTCATGCATTTGCACTTCACTATAACGTACAAAAATTGCAAATTGTGTCGATACGACATTACGCAGATTCAGCTCGGGTGAGGCTTTCTTGAGTCCGTACACAAGGGTCTCCACCTGTCTTCGAAGGTGCAGAATAGCGGGGCTAACGCTCTCGGTTGGTGCGTTTAAGTCGCTTGAAGTTTGGATCCAATGGATTTTATCCCCACGAACCACTTGATCATTGCGTAAGTTTTGACCCGCACCGATCTTCGCCTCATGAAATGTCTTGATAGCTGCCAGTTCCGTCAGTGCGTCTCTCACTGCCAAGGCGTTCTGGCGACCCAAAAATGACTCCCTTACCACAAGCCCAGAAGATTCCGGGTGCTTTAACGCTGTTAACGATCAATAGAGATACCGGTAAGTCAATGCAGCAAGTTTATAACAAAACATGATCACACACGCACTGAAGAGTTCTGATGAATTGAGTTTTGCTGCTTGATGCGAGGTGTCCAGGACGATCCCGTCGGACTGCATTTTTGCTTCACTACTGGCCGATTGGGGCTTTGGACGCTCATGCTTGGGCTTGGACGGCGCAGATGACGGTAGCTTGGCCCCTAGAGAGGCCTCCACCAACGCCTGCAGCTGCGGTGACAGCGTGTTGAGCAGGGTCTTCGACTCCATAATCTACATGTATTCTTCAAAAGTAGTACTCGTGAAATAAATATTACTACTATTTTTTGATACAGTATTTTACAGGATCGTTTGGTGGTCACTGATCTAATGCGCAACTTGGTATCGCTGCAGCGTCGCGTGTGGGCGCTTGATGCGTCTTCACCCGCTGAAGATCAGTGCGTCGCCTTTGCTTCGATCCCTGGCGACGCTCAAGCATTTTTCCTGCGCTCTAGTGGCCGCATCGAGTCACTGCAGCTCGACGAACAAGATGCGCACTCTCCGTCCAAAGACTTGGAATTGTTCTTGGATCTACGCGAGTTCGTAGAGGGTGAAAATGCTTGTGTCGGTTGCTGGAGGTGGATGAATTACGTGGCAGAGTTGGGAATGCTAGTGTGTGCTTCTACCAGCGGTGCGCTCGTTTCAGTGGTTGTGGACACCAGAGACGGCGAAGAAGTCGGTAGTGTGGACAGTGGACTACGTGCAGTGGCGTGGAGTAGCAACCAGGCGATGCTGGCGCTCGTCACGGGTGCAGGATCACTGCTGGTTATGAGCAACGACTGGGAGGTGCTCCATGAGACGGAGATCGAGAGTTCTCTGCCTTTGGAGCTGGAGCTCCGTACTTCTAGACAAGACGACGCGAGTTGGTACTGTGAACTGTGTTGGCGTGAAGACGCCAAGTTTGTTGCCTTGAATATTGCAACGAAGAGGAAGGAGAATGATAACGTAGATGGTGAAATGGTGCACAAGGTGTTGGTGTTCACAGAGCAGCTAGAGTTCCACGCACTGGGACGACTGGAGGACGGACGTGCGATACCGGAACTTGGCTCGGTGTTGGATTGGAGTCAAAGTCTCGCGTTAATTGCGAGTTGTGAAGTGAGGAAAGGGAGATTGGTTGTCGTGTTTTTCGAGCGCAATGGACTGCGGCATGGCGAATTTGTTATTCCAGCTGCCTATCGCGCACCGCAGTATCAAGTCGGAAGTGTGCGACGGAATTCGACGTCGGACTTAATTGCAGTGAGCTTGTATACTGGAGATGGCAACAAGCAGCGATCGGTTATTCAATTATGGTCGAGAAATAATTATCATTGGTATTTGAAGCAGGAGCTGCAACTTGACAGTGGCGATGAGCTTGTTGATTTCGCGTGGGACGAAGAAGTATCCGGCCGATTGAACGTTGTTGCTTGCTCGTCCCATACACAGACGCTTACTTTCTATGAGCACGAGTTCGTTTGGGATATTTGCAGTGTCGAATCCGAACAATTGATCGTTCCAAGCCCTCATGGAGAGCACCAGAATGTAGCACCTCAGCGTCAGAGCGTGGCAGTGACGGGAGTTATCGATGGATCAAAGCTGCTGCTTACACCACTTCATCGTGCAATGGTGCCGCCACCGTTTGCACTGCTCCAAGCCTCGTTTGACAAAGCGATCAACTCTGTTGTGTTTGACTCCCGGACCGAGGCGTTGCTTATATTGCTCGCCAATGGAGACGTGATCCTTGTGGAAAACTACCTGGCACCAGCAGATGCACGTGCTTCAGCTGCAGGCTTGCCTCCTCCACCGAATGCTGCTGCTCAAAGCGGTAATTCCAACTCACCTATGTCAATGATCACTGTAAAGCTGCGTCACAGTGCAAAGGATGACGAACCTTTCCTGCTTTCAAGTCTGCTCTGGGTTCGTTTTAACGCGGAGTCTCGCAGACTCGTTTTCGCTGGTAAGACTGGATGGTACGATCAGCTCGTACTTTGCTCGATGGGCACCCTCACTACAAAGACAGAGAGCGATGGAGCTGCCACCGTTCGATGCGTTGAGCTGTTCGACGTTCGGAGGGCTTGCGAGGTTCAGCAGGTACTCTCAGGAACTGACCAAGCGAAGACCGAGGAAATATCTGTCGATCTCGCTGTTCAGACTCACCGTGGCGAAGTGTACACGTTGGGTGTTTTATCGAATAATGAGGAGCTGTCGCCCACTCGAGTAGCTACTAAGTTCCCGGCATTCTCTTATATGACTGCGCTCGACTGTCGTTCTACCAAGGGGCCAAGTGAGTCAACAGAGGATAAAATTGTGGTGATTGGACTTGAAGGTTCAAGCGCGCGATTGTACGTGAATGGCGAACTATTGGCGTCTGCTTGCTCTTCCTTCCGCTACAGTGCGCTGACTTCAGTGCTTCTATTCACGACACAAGGACGCGAATCTCAACTTCGCATTGCGCCGTTGTCTGGTATTGAGAAATTCTCTTGTGGCCAGGTGTCAGGCTCCCATGCTGTTAAGTTTGAATCGCGCTCCATTGAGCGTGGGGCTCTGCTTGTCGCAACGGTGGGCCAGCGAGCCCATGTCATCGTTCAGATGCCACGCGGAAACCTCGAGTGCATGTCCCCGCGTCTGCTGGTCTTAGCTCTTGCTGTGCAGCAAATTCAAGCGCGAGAGTATGTCGCGGCTCTGGAGATCTGTCGCCGCCACCGACTGGACCTGAATGTCCTCGTCGACTTCAACCCTCAAGAATTTATCAAGAGTTTCTCACAGTTTTTCGTCCACCGTTTTCTCTCGACACGACCAGCTGCAGTCACCAGCGACAGACTTTGTCTATTCATCACCAACTTGCATCCGGTTGACGTATGGGCCACGAAATATGGTCCTCTTCTTGAACCTTTTAACGTGGTGAAGCACACGGATGAAATTCAAGACAATGGCATAATTTACGCTGGCGAAGAGAAGGTTAACACGGTGTGTCGGGAGTTCATGCGTGCAATTGAAGAGCTGTCGAGTGATGGAGAAGAAGCAGAAGCTGCTTTGCTGCTTCCTGTTGTTACGAGCGCTGTGAAGCAGTCACCCCCACGCTTTGATGCTGCACTCGGTAAAGTCCAGAAGCTGCTCCACCAGACTAAAGGCGATAACGAGACCCCTTCAGCACAGAATCGTGCGGCGGCTACGCGTGCTATCAAGCACCTTATCATGCTGACAGACGTGGAGAGTTTGTACTCTGAAGCCTTGGGTTTATACGATCTGGATCTTGTGCGGACGGTGGCTACTCATTCTCAACGGGACCCGAAGGAATACGTTCCTTTCCTTGATCGTGTGGCGCGTCTTGAGAGCGAAAACTGGCGAAAGTACACGATCGATGTCCATCTGGAGCGACACGCGCGAGCGCTGACTCACGTTGCTGCCCTGATTAACGAGACTAACGCTGACGACCAAGTGGAGAAGAACAAGCTGCATGGTATTGCGCTCGATTTGATAAAGCAAGGAGAGTTATATGATCAGGCTTTGGAGTTATATCCTCACGCTCCAAAGCAGAGTGACCGAGCTTTCCGGCTGCAAATTTTAAGACTGAAAGGCGAGTTTTTAGATGCGGAGAAGAAGCACGAGGCTGCGGCTTATGTCTATTTGGCGGCTTCAGAGAAGGAAAAGGCTCGACGTTCGTTCATCGCTGCACGCAAGTGGCAGATGGCGTTGGCATTAAGCGCTCGCGATCAGAGCCGCGAGAAACTCCGCAATGAAGCGTACGCTCTTGCTCAAGAAATTCTGAACAATCAGCAGCAAGACGGAGCTGTTGACGGTATCCTTGATGTGTCGAGAATCTACGTCGAGTACTGTAACATCACTGATGAGGCGGTGGCACTTCTAGTCACACACCAACAGTGGGCGGAGGCGTTGCGTATAGCGTATCTGCACCAACGTCATGACCTGGTGGAGAGCGATATAGAACCTGGCGTGTTGCAATGCTGCGACGACGTCCAAGAAGAGTTGGAACGCAAGGAGAAGCAATATGTCAAGCACTGGAAGCGTCTGACCACAATTCGTGAACAAAAGCGGCTTTTCAAGCTGCATGGTATCGATGGCAGTCGATGGGACCACGGTACTAGAGGAGACGGAGATACTGATGCTGGTAGTATTCGCTCTGGCGCTTCTAGTGCTGCAGACAGCGCTATGTCTTACGCTTCAGTCAGCTCAGTTGGCAGTCACAACAGCGCCGCTAGTATTGGGAACTTCTGGATGCAGTCACTGTCGATGGCGACAGCTAGCCACTTTTACGCCACGCAAGCGCTTGGGGATGCTTGCAATAAACCCAAGACGAAAACAAAGCATGGAGGAATTCCTTCTCGTCGAGAGAGGCGGAAGAGAATGAAGGAGGGCAGTGCCGAAGAGGAAGCGTATGTCGAACAGCAGCTTTCGGAACTACGACCGAATGCTGCGTTTGCACGAGAGGTTGGGGGTCTACTCGAAATGCTGATCTTTTTTGGCCATGTACAACAAGCACAGAAGCTGCAAACACAACTCACAGGTTTCGAAGAATGCATCGCTGACAAGAAAATAGCATCTCACAGTGCAGCGGATAAAGAGGCCACTAGCAATGAAAGCCAACACTGCGAGGTGTATCCAGAGTGGCGGTTAGAAGCACTGCAAAGTTAAATGCGACTTCGCCGAAGAAAAATGGAGATTCCGTCGTACTACACTTGTAGTAACGGATTCGCCCGAATAAAGCTCCCTTTTGAAAGATTTTGAAATGCTATTTTTGGTCAATACAAATTTGAAGATAAACGTTTTAGAAACGCTTAAATATGTGAGAGTTCTGTGCATTTGGTCACGCACTATTAAATAAAACCCGGGTACTATTAATAATAGGGCGCTTCCGTTAGTAACTAGCAAATGCTATTCTACCTTACCAACAGGATTAGAAATATCGACCAATGAGCGGCTCCGTGGGCGGAGACCGGCCAAGCTGAAACTAACAGCAGTGTACCATTTCAGGGTTAAAGCGTAAACTGCTACATGCACTCAGGAGCTAATGGTAACTAAATATATCATAGGGAAAATTATTCATATGCCACCCATAGATTCATTTTCTTATCTAAATGTAACTCAAGTTTCAGATTATGCTCTGCCACACAGTCAAAAGCGGCACTCACATGGAAGACTATGAAGCTCGCGACCTCCACTCGGGCAGTAACCCAAGACTCCACGTTGACCAGACCTTCGCGTGTAAGCAAGACCTTCTTACAGCACTCTTTCCTTGCAGGTGGTGGAGAGGGTTTGATGTCAAGGCGTATAAGAGCGACGCAAAAAAGAGTAATTTTGTCCGGCTTCCTCGGACAAGACGTCAAAGACGTGGCAGTCGAAAAGGGGAAAGCTTCTTTTTCGGATCGCGTGAGTGGTTTCACATTATGGAACAGTAGGCTAACTTCAGTTACTAGTGTGATAGGAAGCTGGGAGCTTAGCTTAGCTCGTGCGTAGTTTTTCTTTTGCTCCGCTCTCGTCAGCCTCCAATACGCCCCGACCAGTTGCACCGTCTTTTCGAACGCTTCAAGCAATAACTACTGGGTACGATGCCCCCCATGACACGTTACGCTCTACTCAAGCCAGCCGCCCTCGATACGGTAGGCTACGCCTACAGGAAGACTACGTCTGAAGAGCAGCAAGGGAAGTACGACGTCGAACGTGCCGCCAGTGGAAGGTGGAGCGACCTCGCAACTTTCACGACGCAGCGAGAAAGGGCTAAGATCGAGCTGCGTTCTGCTTCGGAGGAAGAGACGATAAGCGGGATTGGAATCTACGTTGGGAGCGCGTTGTGCGTCACTAGAGTACCGCATGAGCAGCCTAAGATCGGGGACTACGGAATGGTTGTGGGTTATTCCTGGAAAGAGGCCACACAAGCGTTCTGCAGGTGACCTTCGTAGACGGAACGAGTGAGATATCGTACGAGGAAGGGGGACTGCAGGACTTAGCGTTGGAGACGTAGGCACTCCGGTCATGTAGTAGGCCCTGTGTGGCTGATGTTATGCCTGCGGAAATGCGCTCAATTCACAATGCGGTACACCAAAATTTCAACGGGGTTGGCCAAACGACTCGCAGGATCTCCTCTATCCTCCTACGGAAGGTGGGAGTGACTGCGGTTGATGAACAACAAGTTGTACCGGTATAAAACCTCAGTGACACCCGAGTCGATTACTTATCTATCGAGCACATCCTGAATTACATTTTCTATCAAGATGGGAAGCGGCGCGCTCCGCAAGGCGTCACTGTCCCAGCTTCTTTGTTTGTGGAGAGGCCGGAAGACACAGCTACTGCGACCAGTCAGCGCGGCAACAGCAGTACCGAGACAGACCGTCAGGAGCAACTCTACGAATCAGAGGATGATCAAGGCGAAGAGCTTAAAGACTCGGCAGAGCCGCCAGTTACGAAGAGTGCGAAGAGAGGGCAAGATGACGTGACTGATCTATCGAGCGCACAGGGAGATGCGCGCCTGCTCGCTCTTCGCAGACGGCTAGAAGACGACCCTCTTATGGTGCGGGATATTGACCAGCTCATCGCACTGCGCTAGACTAGCCTAGGGAAGGGCAGCGCAAGCTCACTGGTTACGGCCTCCAGCTCTGTCACCAAGGCGCAGTTCAAGCCCAGCCGGTCGCAGACGGTCGCACACAGGCTCCTGGTAAATGATAAGTACGCGTTCTTGGATTCACAATTGTTTGTAGAAACTATGTAGTCGAAGTCGAAGGATTTCGATTTTTTGCCACACCCTGGCGTCGCTCGAGGAGTTTTTGGCTAGGACTTCGGTTTTCGTGGTTTATCAACGGCGCAAATTTCTCCAGTAGATGTGGACGAAGAACGGGGATACCAGCGACTACACGACACGACTGATTTATCATCCAAAAACAAGCTGCCAGTGCCGCCGAAGGCTGGGGTAATTGCGGATATTGTGGCCGCTTTGGACAAGCTATCGCTGCTATTTTAACGAAATTATCAGCCAATGATGGCGGACTTAGTTGACGGAGCGAGGCGTTTCCTGCTCCAGCTTCGAAAGACAAGTCCACGCAAGGCCCGGAAGCCGTACCAGAATTAGTTGCCGGGATTAATGGGTGTTTTGAGCAATTTTGGCGTGCCTCGTAAGGGAAGATCTCGCTGCAGCAGCGAGCGTGATATTGAGTTTTCAATTCAACCACGAGTCCTACGTACGAGTGGTTCAACGAGTGACGAGCCTGAAGGTGGAGGCAACAATGAACCCAAACTCAAGTCGAAGGGGAGAACCTCGTCAGAAGAGTACTCATCGTAAGGTGAAGCACAATGCGTCAACAGTGCCAGTTTCCCCGGCGGTGGTCGCAGCCTTGCCTATTCGAACAGGAAAAAGCTATGCATGAAGTATCTGTCGACAGATGGGTGTTCAGGCGAAGGTGAACTTGCATCTACGACTATCGCGGGCATTTTGTACCTAACAAGTTGCCCGGAATTGTCAAGGTCTTTATAACGAAGGCCTACGGAGGGATGCAAGCGACGAAACCGGCGGAGGAAGCAATGGAGCCCTGGAGGTGCCATGAAGCAAGTAGACAGTTGCAGACAGATCGCTGGTCCTGATGTGGCCACAAGCTACGTTTGGGACATTGCACAGCCGCTGCAAGATGATTGCAGGCAGGTCGTTGGTCCTGATTCGGTGATAAGCCACGTTCGGGACGTTGCGAAGTCGAGGCAAGACATCTGCAGGCCTAGATTCTAATGTGATAGTGCCACAAGATGTACCCAAGACGTGGTTGACTCTGAGCGAAGAGTTCTCAAGCAGGGTATTATCCCGAACATGGCAGTAGATCACGTTAAAAGCGCCACTAAGGGCTGAAGGGATGATCAGGACCCGCCAATGTCACGCCTGGACCAAGTGCGAATCTACGTGGAAGCCCAACAGCACTGTGGTGAAGTGCCATCGGAGTTTTCCCCGAAGGACGACTTACGATCGAGAAGGTTCGAGTCATGGCGATCTCAACCACCATGGGGCGAGGGAATGGAGATCCGGTGTCGCCCGTGACTAACTTGAAGCCAGAGACCGAAAATCAGTAGTGGGCAGCCGCGATCGGGCCGCAACCGATCTCAGTTCAAACACTGTGACTGAAAGCGTCAAGATGCCCGCCAAGATGCATGGGAGAGGAATCAAGACACTAGCAGTCACGATCAATGGCGGAAGGACAAGATTAGGTCAAGATCGTCTGGAAAGTCAAGCCGATCGAATTAGCGGGACGAGTCGGAAGGGGGTCTAGACACAAAGATCAAGGCTTCACGGATTCTCGGTATTGGTCAATGACAGAGGATGGCGCGATTCCAGCCGGTAATTTCGGTAAGTTCATGGCTCGGAACCGCTGTACGTCGATCCTTCGGGACTTCCATGCTGTGAACAACGAGCCCCCAAGAGTCCGAGACAAGATGTGGAAGCTTCGACCTGTTGTCGACATCTTGCAGCGTCATTTTCGATCTGGTTGGACACTGGGGAGCAAGATTTCGTTTGACGAAGGAGTGCTCTTGGCTACATCGACGCGCAACACTACACGTATGTTTATGCCCGACAAGCCCCACCGTTACGGAACGGAACTATTTATGGTATGTGACTCTGTGAGCGCGTATTGTCACCGGTAAGCTTTTTTAAAATGTTTTTTATGTCGTAACTTATGACTTAGAATTTCATTTGATTTTTTGATATGTCGTAACTTACGACTACAGATTCGAGGTGTACGTCGGAAAACGTGATACAAATGATGGCGACATACAATCAGTCGATAACAAGACGGGGGCGGCAGCTGTGATTCGAAACATGAATGCTGTGCTTGGTGAACAATCTCAGGGGTTTCGATTAGTAGTTATCGACCGATTCTACTCCTCAATTCCGCTAGCTATTCAGCTTCTATCGATGTCTGTCTACGTAGTAGGAACAATCATGATCAACCGGCTGGGGATTCATAAGCAAGTTGTCGAGACTCGCAAGACGCGACCACGAGCAATTGAGAGAGGCTCCTTTGCGTTCTCACGGTCTGCTGCAATCCCAGCCATGGTTGCTTGCCACTGGTGGGATAGAAAACCTGTACACTACCTGGTTACGGGCCCGATCATGGCGGAGGACTCAATTCATCGCAACATCAAGATGGTAGGGCCGTCTACAGTGAAGTGCCCGAAGCTCGTTACCGACTATCAGCGCTGGATGGGCGGAGTTGATGTCCATGACCAACTCCGCCTACAGTCTTTTTCAATTCAGACAGCTTTTCGCTTCCAGAAATACTACAAATCACTGTTCATGGGATTCGTAGACATGGCACTTGTCAATGCATATCTCACACACAAAGAAACATGTCGCCTCAAGCGACTCGTACCAAAAGATCGTGGAGAATGGTATCTCCTCCTTCATAAGCAGCTATTGCAGCTCAAAGCCGAAGACTTCGTCGAAGCTAGTGCTCCTACACCTTCGCCTATGACCTGGTCTCGCAAGCGCCGACGGCTGAACGGACACACACATGTCCAGTTCGACGATTGGGTCGTCGTTTCAGGTGTGTAAAAGCGCAGGCAACGCTCCTGCAAAGTCTGCGCTCTCCTCCGTGGTGAGCGCAAAAAATCGTTCCAGACTACCTACTACTGCGAGGACTGCTCACAGGCTGACGCGAAGTGCTTCCTTTGCCCCAAGTCGCACCATGTCTACGGAGGCGTGCGCAAGACATGCTATCAAATATGGCATGACGATTTGACAGTGGAGCCTCCATCCCAGTCCATCCCAGCATCCCTCGGCAAACGCGCCGTCTTGGGTCGATCAGGCAAGATTGGCACACGCAAGCCAACACGTCGTGAGCTGCTCTGCCATCAAGATGGCGACGCCGACAATGAAGAGGAGCAGTCTGTTCTGCAATCTGCAATCGTTTGAGTGTGTTACGATAGCAGTTCATTAACTTGAACATAGTTCATTCTTTGTTGGATCACGATCCAAAATGATTTGTGAGTAGGCATCTGCTATCAATAGAGATTGGCTTGAAAGTCGTAAGTTTTGACTTTGAAAAAAACCACGGGCTCACAAAGTCATAACTCATACGACGTAGTTCAGAACAACCTCTTTTATTTTATAGTGGGAATCCAGTGGTGTTTGACGTGGACGAGACACAGCAATACAAATACTTATACTAAACTGAAGTCGTAACTTACGACGTAAATAGGCGATTCCAACACGGTTTTTCTGGTAACGGAGAGGTTAACCTTATATTAATTTGAAAAGCACAATCTCCGTAATTATTTTTAAATGGTCAGATTGTCCGATAATCACATATATTACTCTACACGATCTGAGAGTCCTTGATAGCACGCCGTTTGTAATACCTTTAATCATTTATACCTGCATTGCTTTTGAATCAACCACGTGAATGTTGACCCTGTCGGCGACGGTCCCATCTTCGCGCAACGCGCAGCTGCAAGTAATTTAGGGGGTTATATATTTTGCGTGTTTTTTTATGAGTTTAGAACAAAATCCGCTTATCCCGTAGGATTAATCATGCCATCACTTTGATGACCCAGTATCGAACTTACATTCGTTAGTGTCATAAATAATGACTGCAATCTACACCCCCCCCCCTCAAAGCCATGCGCTAGAGCCCTGATCTCAGCCATGATCGTTTTACCGTTTACCTCCGTTTGCTTTAAGGTACTTCAGTCCGTAAAATTTGGCTGGGTGTGGACTGTCAAGGTGTTATTCATTAGTACACGCTAATACATGTGCTTTCTCATGTAGGTTCCACGTGGCAGCTTACTTATGGAACCACCCGGGTCTAGAATGGACTATAAATCTGCTTTCCCTGTCGTCTTGTAGCTTTTCATTTGTTTCTTTCTTTTCGTGGAGATGTCAGTTTTGTTCTCGGGTTTACAGTTAATTGGTAATATTTATAAATTTATATTTAGTACTTTAAAGATGGCAGCTTTGTATCTTGCGCCTCCATTCCACGTCTTGATATGCCTCCAGGTTGTCCCTGCCGTTTAGTATTATTGTTGACCATACTGAGTTGAAGCGCAGTGGCACCGTGAGTAAAGAAATATATAAATTGGGAGCAATTTTTTCTGCAATCGTCGCAAAAAGTATATTGAGATTTTGGTCGAGTCGCAGTTATTCCGCTGCCGCTTTTTTTCATGAATATGCGATGTCGAAGACCTGCAGTCAACCAAAACAGCCACGAGGATATTGTTAGGACGAGTTGTATGCAAATAACTCTAACGAAAACAGGAGGTTATTTACGAAGCCTGCTGGGAATGCATGTGTAGTTTTGTTTTGCGGAAATGGGCACCGTTTTTCTTTTCGAGATTCACTGGATAAATTTGCGCAATGTTAGGATAAGCATTTTTTTGTCGAATACAATCTCCTAAATAAATCTATCGGGTGTCGGCAGCGCAAACTGCTTCCTTGGTCTTCCAATACTCGCGCGCGTTCTTAACTATTCGTCGCCGCTGGTCTAAAGCAGTCAAATCAGCGTCAAGATCATTCTTCACCAAGTAGAAGGGTCCTATCAGCAACAAAAGAATAAAAACTATTGGAAAACAGATCTGCGTTTCAGTCTGGCTCAGTGACCGAGTTTTCACAATTCTGCATATTACACCTTAGCTATTCTCGGTGGCAGTGGGCAATTACTCATATTACCATTATTAGGCTACTATACGGCATAAACAGAAAGTAAGACAACATTGAAGACCCCTTTCATCAGATCAGCTATTCTGGCTGTTGTCTGCCGGCCGCGCTCAACTGTTTGTTTCAGACTACCGCGAATGGGATATTTTACGGCGTACAATACGCGGCTTTTTGCTGGTCGCCACTTAATTGTGAGTACCTTCCAATGACTTCTGAGTAAAGAGAAATATTCTTGTAATTCCGAGTAAATCTTGGAATTATGAGGAAGCACTGCTGGCTTTCAAGCATGTCTATGCAAAATCCTGGATTCTGAGGCATTTGCTTTAATCCTTTAATTAAAAAAAAGAGAAAACTATGGACCATGTGCCGGAGATTGACGCCATATCCACTACAGGAACTGTGCTGCCTAGTATCTAGGGCGACATCGACTTTAAGAGCACGTTCGCGTACCCTTCACCCCCGGACGCCGCCAGTTAATAAGGCTACAACCTCTCTGTTCGATGCGGCCAAACGGTGGCCCTGGTGGGCGCAAGTGGCAGCGGCAAGAATACGCTATCGCTCTGTTAAAGCGCTTCTATGATCCGTCGTCGGGTATGGTGACGCTGGACGGACACGACGTGCGTAGCCTGAGTTTGCCGTGGCTGCGCGACCGCTTCTCGCTGATGAACCAGGAGCCGGTAGGAGGTTTGCTTGCGACGATAATAGAAAAATTTAAAAAATGGCCTCCAATATTGTCTTGAGTTAAACTCAAATGCAGACATTTTACTCAGGAATTCCAAGAAATATGGCTTTACTCAGGAGTCAGTGAAAAGTACTCGGAATTAAGGCCATTTCATTTTTGCTATCATTTTTTCTGTGTTGTGATTGTGAGCAAATGCCCGAGCTTTCATGCTTCTCAAGGTTGTCTGAACAAGACGCCAGATGCATGAAACGAATAAATAAACCGAGAATCTTTTCGTCAATAACTCACGAATTCATCCATTGAGAAATACGTTTTTGCAGTTAGAATATTTTTGCCGGTGACACGAATGTTGACCCAGGTTACATTACGCGTATCGATCTACACAGTACCGTGGAATAATCCGGTGTGGGCTGTCCATACCTGTATGAGGCATTCCCAGTATTAATCCGTTGGGGGCTGTCCATCCCTCATTTTTCGGTATTCCCAGTATAATAACTGAACGATCCGTGAAGTCCAGCTACAGTAAGAAGTTTAATTACCGGTAGTCTGGACTCCTATTTAGTCTGGATTCCTAATTACTCTGGTCCAGACTAATTGCGAAAATGCCTCGTATTTTGATCCATATATAACTTGTTTTGTTATTTGTATCAGTTCGCAATTAGTCTGGGTACGTCGAGTCCAGACTAATTGTGTCCGCGTGTCCTGAAAACCCGATTCCCAATGGGAAAATAGAAGGTGTGTGAATGCGGTTGAAATGGGCTAAACGTGTAACAACCGACTATCCCTAGCCCATACCGCCCTCATCGGTATCTGTGCGTACACATATATACCGTCACAGAAAAGGTATGTGCAAACTTTAATACTGGGATAGGAAGCGACGAAGTGCTGATATCACAGCCAAACCAGGATTAATTCGAGAGCGCTGTCTGTCGTGCACGAGCCGGTAATGACAGGTAACATAACCGGTATTGACAAGAAATAAAGTGACAATTGATTGATTGAACCCAAGAAAAGGCCGAAAATGTATGAGGGTTAACAAGAAAAATAACGATTGATTGATTCGGTACATCTAACAACCTTTTCAATATCTCAAACCATTTCCGAATTTACAACGTTTGCTCTCACCCCTGCCTGCCCAAAACCTAGCTGCAATGGTTACCGCGATTGAAATCTGAAATGGGCAAGAATTTTTCATACGATTTGGGTTGGATACAGAAATTCTACACTCGCAGGTGCTGCGGCTGCGAAGCAGGCGCAGGCAAGTGGCGTTGGCTTAAGACAATGAAATTCGCATCCAAGATATAGCGGCAATTGCCCGTATTCCATAGCGTAACATAACAACAAAGTCGTGCTACGCACGAAGAACCTCTGAAATCTCGAGCATGGCATGTAAACTGTAGCTTGCGCTCATGTACAGTGTGCAGTGCACGTAGTGCGATTTGCCGCTGAGCTAAAAACGGCTCGAACATTTTCAGCGAGGTACTGTGCTTGATATCCAGACGGCGTAATCTTACTTGAGATAAGATTAAAACCTAGTGTAAAAGAGATGACAACCTAGTGAATTGCAAAAACGGATGACTACCCCGTGTGCTTCGCCAAAAGAATGAACTAGTGTACACGTGTATACAAGCGTAAAAAATCCGGGCGGGTCATTGGATTTGACGTGGGCAAGCAGCCTAGCGGAATTTCGCTGCTGCAACCACGCCCTTAGAGACGGCGTCCCAAGCTACCGTCATACTACCAGTCGTCATGAAAGTTTTACTGCCCCAACCCAAATGTTTGACACAAAATATTAAATTGATGTGGAGGTGTTTTTTAAGCATCGTTACTGCGCTGGCTGGAATACCCCAGCATGCTACGCCACGCTCAAGAGGAAACCGGAATCGTCTCTGCATGGCACTTGTATTGTAATGTAACGCATGAAGCGCTGTAGCGCAAGGATTAACTCGTAATGCAATGCTGAAGCAGCATTGCTTCATACGTGTGTTAAGAGAGTATATGTAGGTTCGACCAAAACCTGAAGCGGGTCATCCATGCATCCTTTTGTTGACGAGCTACGACGAAGTCTAGGCTAGAGCTGGCCACAGTGCACAACATGTATTCAATATACCCGTGTACAACATGTACACACAGTCATTATCCAGTCGGTATACACTTGTTTTAAGCCACACTAGCAATTCATCCTTGAGATTTGAAATACAGCCAAAGTCATCCGTTTTAATGGCTACACAAAGTAGTCATCCGTTTCACACTAGATTTTAATCCGCAACCAATTTATCTTTGCACATTATTATTGCAAAAAAATAGTACAGATGGGCTTCGCAGACGACCTAATTCCACGGTATTGCGTAAACGTAAACTGGGCTAACATTCGTACGACATTCAGGAGCTCGGTACGTAATGTCAGTACCAGTGGTACAGTCTTAAGACATCAGTACAGTACAGTAAGTCCGTACAGTGAACAATGCACGATTAAGTTCTAACGGAATTTAGTTTTTTTGTGGGCTAAAGAAAACCCGGCATCGCGCACAGTAGCGGTGCCGCAGAAGCAAGAACACTACAATCGCCTTGGGTACACTTGTATTAATAGTCCTAGTGGTCTAGTGATAAAGTCTCGGATACGTTGCAAGGATACAGATATTGAGAGCACGCACACACGGAGTACGAAATTGACATTTGTTTATACATATTATTCGCAAGAATCGTGCAAAATTTCTGGCATTAAGCATGTACGGGACCACGCATTTGCCACAAGAGGCGCTGGGCTGTACACACGAGTCACGAGCGGGGGGAGCAAGCACAGGATTTCAGTCAGAACAGTCAGTAACTAGCAGGTCCGAGCAAGCGCAGGATTTTCGGTCACCAATCTCCAATTCGATCACGGGGATTGAATTTTAAAAGTGTGGTAAGTGCACTTTATATTACAGTGTGCACAGCACAAAAAATCGCTAAAAAACGGGATTCCACTCAGTAAACCCACTGCTCCGAGCAAGAGCAAGGATTTCCGGTCAGTAATATGCACAGGATTTCAGATCAGTATGCTCCAAAAGCAAGCTCAATAATTTGAACATGAGAGAGCAGCTCTTCATAAAATTAAAGCGATGAAAATAAGCGTTTTTTTAGCTATTCCGATGTGCATAGCATAGCATAAAAATAGAACCGGTATTTCCAGCGTAAGTTGCGGACGATCTACAGTGTAGTTACAGGCTCAACTCCCTCAAATGATTAAACGGAGACTCGGTCACGGCGATCATTTATTGTGCATTTCAATATTTTTATTCTTTTCACTTGACTGGATCGAGAACACATATAATTTGCAGCTCTCGATGCAGTCGACTGAAAAGCGTATTCAGCTCTCTGCGTGTGTCTCTCTGACGGTAAAAAGTTATAACAAGATTGCAACTTTGAATCATTTTCTGGAACTACTCACCGTGAAATATAAAGTTAGAGGGGTCTCGTGATAAAAATAGGGAAAAAGCTATAGAGATCGAGGCTACGGAGATCGAGGTGTGAAAAACATGCGAATAGTCACTAAGTAAAAATGGGCTGGACCAATTTCAAGGCATTTGAAAAACGGTCTAGATTTATAAAAGTACAAAACAAACGTGGATGTCCATTATGTGATAAATAAAATATATTGGGTGGCGGGCTGGTAGTCCTTAGTGTATTTTTACAGCGTTTTAATAAAAACTTAGACGTCCTTCGTGTCAGAAACCAATGTACGGCCCAACCGATTAGGCTTGCGACCTAATATTTGTTATACTACATTTGTATCTGGTAATTTTATCTGCGACTAGCAACCAGAGTTGCGTATCCGAGCAATAGATTGTGACAGCATCAATTTCTGCTAGTTGTTTCCCACAGGCTAACGGACAAACGGCCCTCGGGCGGCAATGCGAACAAAGTTTTTTTTTTTGCGTGTATAGTTTCTCTAAAACGATCAATTTTCGTTTAACTTAGCAGAAGATCATTTTAATGACACCAGCTCCGTGGAAGAAGGTGCTCTTCGGTCGGTCGGTCGGGAATTTTTGTAGGTTTTTGAAACCACCTCCTGGATCGACCAATAAGACCCTATTTTACCACAATGTATCGTTGAAAAGCTGAGAAGTTGGAGTTTCCCGCCAATCCGGATCGCAGAGAAATATTCAGTTACAGCTGACAAATTTCGCAATAACTGCCAGGAGGGATGTCAAAACAAGGATGGTGGGATAGGGACTCTTGAATAGAATATACGTCTTGACTTAATTAAATTATGAAAGCCTCTAAAAAGGAATGATGTCCCATCTTGAGGAGCTGCCAGTCCGTACGACCTACTGAACTTTGAAGGCTAATATCTTCACTCCTCTCACTGCTATAATTGATTAAATCGAAGCGTCAGTCGGTGTTTGAGCTCCCAAAACATACAATCAGCCTACGCCGGATTGCTCCGGATTTTATAACGCGAAATTAATTTCATTGCGACAGGTAAGAAAAAAGCCGAGCCAAACGATGATAGATGGCTACACTTATGCCTAGTTTTTGTATGGGAGGGTGAGCGAGGACCTTCTTGCACGGAAGTGGAGTTAAAAAACACAGATTTATCTGATTTTTCATGCCAATGAACAGGAAGTCTTAATCCAATTATGTGTGTATGAGGAAGGGTGGGTGGGTGGGCGGGTGTTGTGATTCGAGGACGAGCTTGTCCACATTTGACAAGCTGTCGTCATTACTCAAGTTCTGGTGCTGCAAAACTGAAAGATATCTGGGACGAGGCTACAAGGAAGAAAGTTTAAGACACCGTTGTGCGACAGTGAAGGATATTACGATTTAGCAAGAGAGATCAGTCTTCATTGTGAAGAGCAGAAGAAAAAGCACCTAAGAACAGTAACACGAGATTGATCTCCAATCGCTGTAGGCGACGTCTTGATTGGTCTGCAATAGGGGGGGGGGGTATTTGTCCATTTAATTTTCTAGGTGGGAGCAGTTCTACATCGCAGCAACGCACAGCTGAGTAGACGCTTATGAGTAGTGTAGCAATCTCCAGTCGCTGCATAGTGATAACAACGCCGGATCTCGCCGAATATTTATCATCACTGTCCACTAAAACATCAAACATTATCCTATATTCTCTCAGCTTCAGGGTTTTAGACCCATCTAAGAAGAAGAATGCACCTTCACGATGTTGTCGCACTTGAAAGCTCGTTTCTTGTGCAAACAAACCTGCCAGTGACATATGTGTTGCATTCTCGTCGTTGGGTTTTCATGACCATAAAATCGGCCGGCTGGGGCCGCTTTGTCTCGTTGAATGCTAGAGCTTCAGGAAATCAAAGCTAGGATTTTTAGCATTGTTTACGGCCAAGAGGTTGATTTCGGTTGTTTCAGTGCTGTGTTGTGAACAAGTTAGACCAGTAGGGATAATGCTTGATGTTTTCGTGGTCAGTGATGATAAGTATTCCCTTCTCAAAAAGTTACCTTCATTGTGCTTCTTCGACTTCTTGTCGCGGAAAACAACCAGTTAATTTTGTACTTTTATAAATCTAGGCTGCTTTTGAAAATGCCTTTCGAAAGTAGACCGGCCCATTATTTTGTGTGACGTTTTTTTATTTAGTGACTATTCGCATGTTTTTCACATCTCCGTAGCCTCGATCTCCATAGATTTTTCCAGAAAATAGCTACTGATTACTTTTACAAACGAATGGGCTAGTCTGTAATCTGCAGTGTGGCACTTACCAGGTTCAGCAGATTTGATAAAAGCAACCAAAACAAACATGATAGGTTATTAACTGCCCTCGCCGCTAAAACAAGCCAGGACCTCGAGATGTGATAAATGTGATTCGTCAATATTGGCTTGATGAAAACAAAAAAAACAAAGAAAAACTTTGGTGACATGTTTATCATTACATGGAATAGGTCAGTAGAAGCTTTCAAGGCTCGGGACGCATTGTCGTTGCACAAGAAGCACTCCACCTAAGTTGGATACTTAGTTACAGTGAAAAGGATGCCCTTCCAGTTGAGTATTAGTGTTATTCTCTGAAATTTATTTCAGAGGTAAGGGGGGGGGATCCGGTTGGTGTTTCAATTTCCGTAAAATAATAACCCGGGTGTTTATATCCAAAATCATGCCATAAATTCATGAAAAGTGATACACTAAAGCCGTGAGACAGTATCATGATGACCATGGACATCTATACCTGTGTTGGATTCATAGGTAAAATAGTTTTCGAATGCAATACCCACCCAAAGTCACTGATTCTGCTTCGTGGGTATTTTTAATGCCGATGGAACACGAACAGTGTTATTGAGGAAATAATTTCCTTATCTGGCCAAAGGAGAGTTACTGGTTGAGAATTACACTACATTTAAAGTTGCGGCTTACTCCGCAGCCGGATTACAATTTTGACCAATAAGAGGGTCTCGATCCGGATCAGCCAATACTAAACTTCAGTATAATTGGGGTCAATCGGCCAATTCCGGAAAACATAATCCACTTACGTTTTGCCGGGGTATCCCATATGGTACTTACGTAAGTTGAAATAATGTATTACGACTTGCGTCCATTTATTCTGACAGTGACAAAAGTCTGTGCTCATATGCATTATTAGCTGTCTACAGGGTTATATAGGCCATGCGACACACCAAAATACGCTTGGTGGATTTTGTCTGTCTGAGCAGCAAGTCGGGCATGACTAATCATCCAAAAATCGGAAGGTTGAAGATTTGGATACGTAGGAAGATCTTCTAGATGCCCTAATACGGAATACTCATGCGGCGCGTTCCGCCTGCTAACTTACTGTAATCTGAAGTGTCCTCGCCTACACGAGCGTGTGTGTAAGATCCTAGGCAACAACATACTGTATGTGAAATGTTTCCACCGCCTACTCAGAGTGTACGCGCACATTGTGAGCGAAAGGAACAAAACGACACCTAAGAAAACATATCGCACGCATTTACCCGCCATTCAGACAGGTATTAATGTCCGCGAATAGTTCGCGCAACATTCCATATTAAAATAGGCGTACTTAAGCGCGAGGGCGACGACACAGGTAACATTTGTATAGTTTATTAATCGGTTAGCTATTTTCCGGGTCGTATACTGGTAGGGCCTGTTTCAGAGGTCAGGTGCATTATCAGACCTCATTGCCAGGTCTTACCAGACACTAGACAAGCCAAAGCGAGTAAATGTATTGAAGTTAGAAGGATGAAGAAAATTATAATGGTGACCGTCTCGTGACTTCTTAGGCAACTGCTGAGGTCACCGCATTCCCAGCATCTTCGACTGCATCAGTTGCAGCGCCGCGGTCGCTGTTGCTTTCCGTACCACTGTCCCAGTCCTGCATCCCCACATCATCCTCGTCGGAGCTCAAGTCGTCAGACTCCGCCGGCAGCTCAACAGCTCTCGGCAGCGCAATATTCTCACGTAGTTATCCATGAGCACGTCCGCCTCGAACAGCAGCCAGTAGAGCGACATGCTATCGCGCGAGAGCCTCGACAGCGGCCACAAACATCTCCATACTGGGGTGAGGAGTCGAAAAAAAGCGTTAAACTCTCGGATAAAGCGATCTAATGGGTTGTTCGACCGAGCAACGAGTCGATCCGTTAGTCCATGGACATTTAAAAGTGCAGGGTCATAGCTTTCTAGCCATTTGCGTTTAAAGTATCGCAAAAAAATACTCCACTTCGTTCGAATGTAGGCAACTCCATCATTTGTGCAGCGTTCCTTAATCTGACGCTTCACCCACCAGATATCAGTACCGTCAATTCGTTTGATGGGCAGAACAGTAAGCATGTCCAAAACGGCCATTGTCACTCGCTATAGTAGCGGCTCGTCTTTGATATACCGATTTTTCGCACTTTCATGCGGACGGCCTGCTAAAAGTGAAATAAGCAGCCGATGACATCGGCGTCGGGAAATTGATCTCCGCCCGAGTCGATGAGCGCTCGTTCGAAGTCGCAGACAAGCTCAGTGGGCTCGAGTTGGCGATCAGCGGCTTGCTGAATGAAATGGAACATGGAGTTGTAGGTATCCCGGGTTTGGTGGGAAGTGAGCACGTAGAACAGAGGCACGTACTTGCCGATTGACCTGTCGTGTACCATTACTACGACGCATTGTTGGAATCCGCGTGGCACATATCGGAAGGTGCCGTCGACAAACAGTGATGTGCCCGCATATTTCAACAGAGCGATTAGCTCGGGGTGTGGTCACCCGATAATTTTGCTTGGCTGTTCGCTGTCATTGAAGCCACTGATATAATGAAACTAAACAAAATTCAACGGTCGATCACTGACTGACACGTGACATCGGAGGCACCACAATGCGACCGCGTATATCATGCATCCCACCGGCAGTCCAATGCACCATATAGAATACAGGAAGAAGATTTTCTGTCCTAAAAATGTCCTAGTAATCCAAAACTATCCTCAAAACGACTTTAAGTACGAAATTCTTCTCGTAAGCGGAGCCGCGCTGGCGCGCCGCAGCGGACTTAAGACTCTGTCGGTAGCGAGCGGAGCGGTGGTTTAGGGGCCCGGGGACAGATAATATCGTACTAGGAAAATCTCATACTAAAAACAAGTCTAATTTTAAGGTTTTTTAGGACAATTAGGACATTTTTAGGGCAGAAAATTCGACTCCCTGGGTCATATACTGGTATGGCCTTATACAGAGGTCAGATGTTTGAAAGCCAATCCACTACCGACTTTCAACCGGGGTCTGAGATGGAGGTATGGGGTCGTCACGGACCAGCAGGAGCCGAACTCGGCTTGTATCTGTTACGACCCCTCTCATAATGAACCCCTGTAGCCCATGCCAACTGCACAGCCTGGTAACCAGCATCAATATATAAGCGCCAGCCCTTGGTAGTACTGTTCTTCCGTTCATCTCCACAAGGAGCGACAAGCACTCACGCAGCTCGTCGGGGTCGCCATGGCATTCACCGATCCGGAGCCCCCGGAACCAGCCCAAGGCGTTCTCCTCACGCCACCTCACAGCCCCAACAACCCTCCAGCAACGCCCCACCTCAACCACCAGCGCTCGCCAAAACCTCCGCAACCAGCACTTCCCGAACAGCCAAATATTCATGACAGTCAAACACCAACGCGCCTCCCTCACACTGCTGCTACCCGACACGAACGCAATAGAAGCTCTATCAACATCGGCGGGTACCAGCATACACGTGCGTGGTCATCGCGGCGTAAAATAGTATACCGCTGTAGTTATTATCGTGAGACTGGGTGCATCGGTAAAGTCGAGTTTTTGGCTGCCTCGATGGAATACGGAAGCTTTATTCAGCATACCTGCCAAGACGATCGCGTCGTCGCAGCTCCCACAGTCGATATATTGGAGCCAATGCGTACTGCTGTTGACGAACTTTCTCGCAGCGATGTTGCGTTATCGGCTGCGTCTATTTAGTCTCGGGTCAACGAACAATTCTACAGTGGAGCTCCGGACCAGGCTCTACTTGGTCTCACACATGAGCAGGTGCTAAGCAGAGTGTACCGTGTACGTAACGGCCACTTTGGTGGTTATCTTTCTTAAAGCGGCTCTGCCCGCTTCAAACGTAGGTACTACTGTGGCTAAAAACTCTTAACATGTTTCACGAAATCATTTTGCAGACATACTTTGAAAACGAATGATACTATAGCCTCGTTTTGCTTAATCGGGACTGCAGATTTTGGAGTTGGAGCATGAGTCCGAGGTCAGCGCGGACAGGGTTTACACTACTATGAAGCCTAAATTGGTCATTGTAAGACGTCGCTGCCGCTTATTGTCGCTTTGAGCGTGCGAAAGCAACCCGGTATTAGACAGTGGGCCATTTAGGCTGCGCACTGCACGTCAAAATTCGAGCGGAACGGGGAAATTCCAGAGGATTTTAGCACTCCAGCGGGTTGGTCAATCCGCCGTCCTGAACCACGCGTCATTCCATCGGAATTTCGGCTAATTTCCAGAGGATTTCCTCCTCCCGAATTCCGGCAGAAAGTGGGTGGTTCCAGAGGATGGAGTTGTGGATACAAAACAAGCACAGCGAAGACCAGCAGGTCGTTAGACTCCAGATCGTGCACTGCATATGATCCGGTGGATTTTTTAATCGAGTGTTTGCCTCCGTTCCAGCGGGAACGCCAATCCGTCGTTTCAGTTTAACGGGTTTTTGCAGTGCGCAGCCTAAGTCACTAATTGGCCCGAAGTCGCATCTCTGAAGTCTGTAGCACCTTGAACGAGTCAGTATAGGGTTCGTAGGTTTTAGCGGCAGTGGCATACACGTAGAGACACACAGTACTTCGAGGCAGTAACTTGTGTAAATGGCGCAATAGCAATCTTAGCTTAATTTAGCCAAATAGTGAACTGTTCAAACGTAGGCTCCAGACACTTACGTCTTCCAAAGTCAAGTCAATAGCTCACTAATCCATTTCAGCGCTAAAAATGCCTGTTTTTAGGAAAATTATACCGGAATTGTGAGGACATATTTATGGCGCGCACTGTAACAAGTACTTGTATTAATATGCGGTTACGGTAGTAAAACGAAAGTGCTGATTCACATGTCAGCAATGCACATGCTGCGGCTGCGAAGCAGGCGCAGGTGATGCGTCACTATAGGAAATCCCAATCTTCACAACGTAAATAGATTTTGTCTACCTAAAGGGTCGGGAATCGTTAACCCCGATTATTGAAAAGGAAAATGAGTGGTAAATTTCAGAGCTTCTTCGGGCGAAGCACGACTTTGTTAACAATAAGTTTTCGATTAAATGCTTGGGTTTTATCGCGTTTGTTACATAAAGTGCGTCATTTACTGATGAACTAACCGAAATATCTAGCACCTTACGTGTCAGAAAGAGCAACGTGCCTTAAAAGTGGGCGAATTGGCACGAATGTTACTCGCCAGTCACTGCGGCGATGAACATGTGCACAAGCCCAAAATGCTCGATAGCTATGGGGTTTGCGCGCTCGAAAGTAAGTTGCAAAGTGAGTAGTTTTATTGAACATCAAATTTTCCTTTAGAGTCCTTCACAACTGGAGAGCGTGCCTGTGGCAGCTTTCTTCTTGCTTATGCAGTCCGCTGATGGTGCGGCAGACTATGCAGCGCCGCTATTGACGCGGCGTGATGATGCAGTGCCACTGTTGACGCGAGGTGACGATGCAGAAGGTGGCTTGGTCACAGTGCCTCCCGTCGACGTTGCTTCGCGGTGGCTGCTCTCGTCGAAGCGTCTGGAAGCCGAATCCCAACACTGCCCCACAAGACGACTTGACGAGATAGCACAGACTCGGAAACATTCGGAAGACATCACGAAGGACCGTTTCTGAACACACGTAGCCATGTACCGTCGCTTGTTCCCAAGTTCAACGGCAACTATAAAATGGTGTACCCATCTTCATGAAACAGTCCATATCACAGCACCCGCGTACCCTTGGACTCCCAATTTTTTACAGCAATTCATCCATCCCATGCTCCGACGCATATTGCGACACCAAATCTGGGACGTCGCGTTTGATACTCTGAACAGGCTCCCACGAATATTCAATATCTCTCAGTCCACGCCAGGCCACCAGTAGTTCCAGCTTACCAGAAACATCGTTGAAATGGTGTGAAACGATGGTACGGACTTCAAGGACAATGCCTCGCAGAGACACATGCTCACGGATCTCTGCGGTAATGTTGAGGTCCCCGTCGTAGTAGATCTTCAATCAGGAGCTATGCACATCATACGCAGCCCCGGTGAGGAGATGGCGGATGAGTAGCGAGTGTGGGAGGGCCTTGGTCACCTGGAATGGCCTGACCCACCGCACTAATAGTTTGTTTTCTTGTAGTCGCTTGTCAACGCGCGACCACAGAACGTAGTCTCTTCAACGAAATTGCAGACGGTGCCCTTGGAACGGGCCATCGCGGCCACTCGCTGCTGCTCGCGACGGTCACGGACAACGCGATGCAGACCATGCAAGATGCGACGAAGTGTTTCAATTGCCGCGCGCAGATCGGCCTTCTCCATAGTTAGATTGCGTAAAACTCTCTCAGTGGGTTCTGACACCATGTCTAGAGTCGAAGTAGCAGGTAGGCCCGTGACGAGCTCTACCGGGGCACAGTTTCCTAGCGAAAACACCGGTGTGTGGTTTAAATTGGCTTGGATAATAGGCAGTAGATGTACCCAATTTCGTGTGTCTAATCGGCTCTCCAGGAGCAACACTCGTAAGACTTGTAGGGTGTCGCGGTTTACCAGCTCGACAGTACCGTTAATCCATGGCGTGTACACTGGTACAAGCTGGTGGCTCACACCAAGTCGTTCCGCCAGTAATCCCATCACTTGACTCTTAAAATGTGACCCTTTGTCCAAGACCCACATGTCTAGAGCTCCAAAACTCTTATTTTAGGATGGCTGCCACAGCAGTCTGACTATCTGGCGAGCCAGCCGGCACAAGCTCGCAGAAATGCGTGAGCTCATCCTTCAATGCCAAGACGTACCTAGCGTTGCCATAGCTCTCACCAAGGTATAGGTAGTCCAGATGTAAACACTCGTTTCACTTGGGTACCGGCCGGTCCACAGTCCAGTCACGTAGAATGATGAGCCCACCCTTTAACGTGCTTACAGAGCAGATATTGGCTGATGAATCGAGTAACCGGCTGGCGCAGGTTGTCGATAACGACACGGCGGCCCAATAACTCGACCATCCCATTTCCACCACGGTACCCTTGTGTACTGCAATGCGCCACCACAAATACACGCTTCAAAAGCGACTTTGCCTTAGCAGGTAGCCACATTTTACCGACAACCTCAAAACCATCACTTGACACCGCAGCACTACATCGTCGCGATATTGATGTTGCACTCGAGCTATCTCAGATCGAGTTGGCCTAGAAAACTGGTCATCCTGCCACGGGCGTAGCTCTGATAGTGTCTGCACTGAACGCGTGGTCACTCTCTTGACTGTCAAAGCCTCAGCAGTCTCAGGGTGCAGGCTGGCCCCAACGGGAAATGATGTCAGCCCAAAGTTTTTTCTCGCCAGCAATGTGATGAACCAAGTAGCGACAACCCACCAACTTCAAAGCCCAGCGCTGAAGCTTTCCATTTACTTGCTGCTTCACTTCTTTATCAGGCGTAAAAAGCTGGATAAGGTTTGAGTGGTCAAAGTATACGTGAAACATTTTTTCCCGGATAAGCATGTAGCCCAGATCTCCACACGCATTCACAATTGGATACCCCTCCTTCTCGACAATCGACCAGTTGCGTCGAGCATTCTTAAATAACCCACCGCGACTTATCAATATTTCATACTGCTGCTCTTCAACGGGGACGTCGTTCTGCCATTTGCGGACCTGCGTCAGTACCAGAGCATATCCAGCGAGAGACGCGTCCGAGAACATGCACACAGTCGCGCTAGAACAAATATCTATACTCTCGTCCAATCCTTATCAAATAAAATTAAGCTTAACAAACGTTACGAGCGCCTACGCTAGTTTCCAGAGATCATTTCCAACCAGAGGCAGTATTTATTACTCGTCCGAGGCTAAAATTTAGTACTTCGAGGTATAGCTTCCTCTTTTGCAGCATGTTTTGCCAATTATTGGCTTCATTTACGTTTTATAGAAAACCATGGCTGATAACGGATCAATCGGATATTCAATTTCCTGCCGTGAATTTTGAAACGTTAATAGGAGTACAAGACAAAAAAGGGTGGTAACTAGCGATTTCAGAAGTCATAGGGTGAATGCCAAATACGCTAAACAAGTTGTCGGTTGACCGACAGCTTGTTGGATCGCTCCACACGAGTCCAAGTGAACCACTGAAATTACTTGCACCGGAAGGACTTGGCGTAGATGAACTTCATAACCAACTCTTTTTCATCGTTGTGCTGATCTGCGTTCCAAAAATTATTACTCCATAAGAATTGTGGTGCAAAAAAGTCGTACAGCAATTTAATTACACTAGTTAGTCATTTACAGTTGAGTAGATCCAATGCCAGAGGAAGCACATCGTATTACCAATGGACTTCGAGTGACCGCTAACCAACGTAGAGCTTGACATCGACGCTAAGCTTACCGGTGAAGAACTTGAGCCTGGAATAACATTCGTCGAGCCAAGGCTTGCCGACTCACCATCCTTATTTTTCGTGCTATCACCAACGGGGTCAGTGTTTAAGCGTCTTCTTGCTCTCGCTCGTGGTGATGTGCTCCTACTGCTCCCAGTTGATCTTAATCGAGGACGTCGCGGGACAGGGTGTCGCTGTGATCCCCTCGTATTAATAACGCCTAAAGGAAAACAAAAAAGGAAGATCAATAGACCTGCTTGCCGCTAAGGTTTACCTAGCACCTGTAGTCGCTGGTTGCGTACTAACCACCGCATGAAATTGCTGACCGTGATCGTGTCGCCGACAAGGTCGATCCATAGTCACATTACTAGAAAGCGCTTACAGCCTGTGTTGGTAGTAAACATCAGCTCTGTCCGATGAGATGCGAGCATCCTTGTATGCAACTTAAGCGTGGCGCCGATCCTCCAACGTTTCGACTACGACGGGACTTCCGATGTCGAGATGAGAGCCTGTGTGACGACACGGTCGAGCCGCTGCCAAAACGTTGATGAGGCTGCATATCCAGCGATGAGGGTTTGCTCTCATGCTGCTCCCGCGGCTTCCATGGGGCCCTCGAGGACGAGGATTTGCAAAGTGATAGACCTTTAACCGGTTGATATTGTCAATCCTTCTTCTCCTAAGGAATAAACGTTGATCGAAAAAGAAAAACAACCTCAGTAAGCTGACGAGTAGAATTCTTGGAAAGTAGTATGCATTTACCAGTAATTGGCCAAGCTCTTACGGTTGGTTGACATGCCTATCTAAAGGAAATCCACTTGCGAAATTGCAAATGGAAGAAAAAGCGTCGAGGGAAGTGATACGGACGTAACGGCTTGTGCAGCAAATGCGTCGTATGTACTCTCCCGGACGTGTCGAGGTAAACAACGCGGTGATAAAATTAAATGATCGTGTCAAGGACTACGAGAGAGCATATCTTCGAGCAGAATCTGGCAAATGTTCGTTTGAGCCAACCCGTCCTAGAGCACATACGAGAGTACCGAGAACAACGCTGGAAGAACGTGCAGAGCAGTGCGAGTTAGGGCGCCGACGTAACAGCTCCAGTCACTGCTGCAGCTGCTACTACTGGAACGCTGTCAACCAACAGTACCCCGCAGCCCAAAAGCCTGCCGACAAGATCGGCCAGGATTTTGAATTTGTCTGGTACAGGTCCGCCCGTGCAGGTGGTACGCAATGATGCGAAACGTGACGTGTCATCCACCGCAAGTGCAGCAGCTGAGGAAGAGAAAAAAAACGAGGCACAGGCGGTTAGCTCTGCAGCATCGACTGTTGCCACCGCCTCCGATCTAGTTTTAGTGTGCGTCTTGCAGTCCTACGCAACCATTGATCAGAACAGGCATGAAAAGATTTTTCTGTACCCATCTCTTCGGTCTGAATGGTATTACGATGATGAAGTGTCGTCTCCGTTGGAGCTATTTCAGACTACCGACGGTCGAGGGTTGGGAGGGAGAACTGTCCACAAAATTCCAAGAAACAATTTTGTAATCGAGTACCTTGGAGAGGTAATTAACCAATATAAGAAATCAGCGGGGCATCCAGTTCAAGATGCAGTCCGATTTGCCACAAATGCACCTGGAATTCTCGCAGAAGTAAACCGGTTCCCTGGAATACTTAAACGTGATAACCTTTTTTATGGGTCAACCGCTGCGCAGATCTAAATTGGGTCAGCAGATTTTTTGGGTCAAATTGGGATCAAAATTGTTCTAACCACTTTTAGGGTCAATTTTGGATCAAACATTATCAATATCAACAGGCTACCATAACTTTCTTAACAAAATAACATTAGAAAAACTCCTGTGCCCTGGTATTGTTTGTGTGCAACCGACTGTTGATCATATAGCGGTCCCTTTGAGTTTTCATCGTACCTACGCCAGGTTGTATGGCCACTCGCAAAGTCGTACCGTGCTATCGCAATCGTAGTGCCGTTACAATCAGCGATAAATTTGACATGCCAAAGTTGTCATTACAAAACTTACCAAGTTCAAGACACCTTACCAACACTCTTCTAACCAAGTACCATGCACACAATCTACGCCTTCGATAACTCTATGCCAGCCCCTTCCAGGTCGACGAATCTGACCTTAGCGACACGCCGTCGGGCGAAACGATGATCATTCCCAGCCAATCATCAAGCTCGGAGGAAGAAGAGAGTGATGGTCACCAAGCTGAAGGGGTACCTCATGCCGAAGGCGTTTCCGGTGACCTTCCCGTTACGAATTTGGGGGCGTCCCTTTTCGTGGCTATTCCTACGCTCGGTACCAATTTAACGGTGGTACCACACACTAACGGTGCAGTTCCTATCGCATTGCAAACTTTAAGGCGAAACTCTACGTTAGTGACCTCGGTGCCATTGAGACTGGACACCATACGTCCCTGTCTTTCGTTAGACTCCAGCCGGACCAGCCCCCGCCATCACCGATCGCCTGGAGAAAATGATGCTGGCACAAATACAATTTGTGTTCGTGATGTCACCCTGACTCCCACGGAAGTATGGCGCATAGTGCCGGACCAATTCTACGGCGACCACAACGAATCAGTCCGGGGGGGGGGCAACTAAAAAACAAGTTTTGGCCCGACTATACCGTCCCAGAGTCAAACGTTTTGGGCGAGAGATTTTTGGTCGCCTAGAGCGCGAGCCACTTTGCGACGTCAAAGACAGTAGGACAGCACCAGGTTGAAGTCTTTCAGTTTCACGTGACTTACTACGACGACGAATTACAACATCGACTGATTGGCTGGTTCCACCCTCAGCTCATGGATCCTATGAAACAGCGTCAGAGCTCAATTTTTGTCGATGATACCTACCGGTGTGTACCGCACCCTTCTACCAATTTATAACTGTGATTCTTTACGACTTTATTTTGGAGCTTTATTTGCCAGTTCGGTATGTACTAACGACTGGAAAAACGCCCCAAGTGTACACTCGGCTCTTCCACAACATTTACGTCGCGTCGAAACAAAAATTGGTCCCGGCGTATGTTGTGTGCGGCTTTGAGCTCGCGATGATTATTGCTGTACAGAACCAATTTCCAGAATCCAGAATTGTGGGGTGTCTGTTTCACTTCAAGCAAGCTCTGCGTTGCAAAATGTTGCAGTTATAAATCACGGAACCTGACGTCGATTTGGAGATGCTGGAAGGCTGCATTGTCAGGTTGACAGTCATTCGCCGCGTGGATATCACTCTCCGGGGGATCCACGAAGTCCGATCTATGATCAAGCGCGACTGCCGCGAGAGGAAAATCAACTATTCCAGCGCCAACTGGAAGAAAGTTTGGAAATTTTTCGAGAAACTCTGGGTCCGCAAGCTTAAACCAGAGTGGTGGAACATTAACAGCGCGTACGAGGATATCTTTAATCGGATCAACAACCCGCTTGAGCGGTACAATCGCACTTTGAACGCTGCATTTCCCGGCCCCCACCCTAATCTCATTTGATTTATCAGTGTCATTGAGAAGCAAAATCGCGAAAATGTTCGACAATTGGGTGACATTTCGAGCCGTAGAGCCCGAGCTCCTACTCATGCCGACTCGCAGCGTGCCCCAGCTTTTGAGTCTGACTCGGAGTTGGGTAGATTCCGACTCTGATCTGGAAGTCGATGGATCAGATTCTTACGACTGGGACAATGGCAATGCTTCAATTAGATCCATGATTCCGGAATACTAGGAAATTTGTAGGAGTAAAAACCAAATATTCCTATTGGGTATACCAAACAAATCTTTATGTGTTCGCCCAATTGACAAATTCAAATTTACTCAGTACCAAGTTTGCTTCTAATCAAAATTATTTTGGTTTCAGTAAACCAAGATAAAATTTACTAAAATGATAAAAGTAGGTAGCTCTTGCCAATCGAGAACGTTTGTGGCCAGGGAATTATCCCGTTTACCACCCGCCAAGCGCCTTAACGACCGAAATTCCAGGGGGGGGTCACCCTTGGTCATTCAGTCAGCCTGATCCATAGGAGACTCACTCCGAAGAGTTGGCCGGACGACCCAAACCCTTGGTTATGTCTCAGATTTGACGGAGGACTTCCACACGACAGTTACCTCAAGCAGTGGAGTTCCTCTACAGGTGTGGGATTTGAACCCACGCCACCTGATAGACACCTGCCCATCTAGGCGCACGTCCTAGGGGCATACTAAAATTTTGGCTACAATGCTGGAGATACTTATAATATACCACCTGTTGTATTAGGTATGTTTTATTATAAATTAACTATTACAGTTAATCACGCAATACAAGTGCTAATTAATTTTATGAATTCCTGAGTTGAATGGCTAGACAAAATAATTGCTCTTATTTCTTTTTATTGGATTAATTTTTTGTAAATTTCGTACAATTTTACCCAATCTGTGCGTTTTTATGTATCTTGCGAAGCCGACGCACAACCGATTTTGCAACAATTGGCCATAATTAGCTCTGAATCTTGCTTTTTACTATCCCGTGACACTTGGGTTCCTTGTTGCAGCTAGATCCTGGGTGGTGACAAGCTCTATCTCACGTGATGGACACGGCGATCGAGCGAGGCATTCACTGAACCCATTTAGCTCCAGATCTACACGAACTTGTGGTGTAGCGGGATCAGTTAAACCTGCAACATTGCCCGATCCGACTTGACACCGACTAATGAAGGGGCCTTCCGATGGTCCGTGATCGGCTGAACTTCCTCACCTCGTGTACCTGTCGGATTGGTTGGATCTGCTCTACTAGTAACTGCTGAAGAGTTCTTTGGTGAAGATCGAGTGTCTTGGCGAGACGCGGGAAAGTGTTGGTGTTGCTGGAGCAGTAGTAGAAGATCTTCACTCTGCATCCGTGATAGCGTCCAGGTCACAATCGAATTAATCGAGCTTGATAGATCTGGGGCCTAGATCTGCGATCTGGCGGTGGCGATGCCTTGCAGCTGTGTCCTCCGTTCCTTAAGTTTCTTTTCGTCGTAGTTGCCGCTTCCAAAAGTGGGATCTTGAGAGTTGAGAGGCGATAGGTATATCCGGTCAAGCGGTAAATCCGATTAACCTTAGATTTTCACTTGTTGGATAAGTTCACAAGGTGGTATGATCTCGCCAATACATCATCCAGTTATCCCAACTCTAGATCCATTATATCCAACCTTCTATACACCCGTACACCGAAGCAATCCGGGGTTTTTTTAGGGCAGGAAGGCACTTGTGAGGTAGATGCAAATTCCGTTCGGATTTTTGGTGTAAGTCCAATTCCGACATGCATAACTACCGTTTCGCCTACCAATCGACCATGCGCGACGATTCCCGCGCCTATCACCCTTCTCACTATCATACAACCGCTCTCCTCGCCGAACCTCATGGCGTAATCCCCACCGTTGTCAAATCACATTCACCGGACCTTAGATCGTAGATTGTAGCTGTTCGATCGGCCGCGCGATCTTGATCCAGCATAACCGTGATCTTACATCGTAGATCCTGGATTATCGCTTTGATCTTGATCCGATATAACCCTGATCCCTAACCGTAGGTCGTGGATGGTGGATCTTCGATCGGCCCCTCGATCTCGATTCAGCATGGAAATCGCAGTCACACTGTCGCTGTTCTGGGATAGAGATCGCAGGTCTCCCTCCATCACGCGATTTTCTCAGGAAGCACTTCACCACAGACTCACCGCCTAGACCTATCATTTAAGAGGTTTCTACTTGTACGTCTTAAACCCGTTGCTGTTGGTACCAAAAATTCACAAAATCGCCCCATCGTTCAGCTTTCTATTGGTACAAGTAGCACATCAATCTGATTATTAGTCGTGACGCTATCTACATGTTTGTGCTTCCACTTCCCGAGGACTACTAAATTGGCAATTTCCCTTAGCTGCAAACTACAAGCCATGATGATCACCACGATTGGAAGCTGAGACGGTGTCAAGCATTTTGCGTACGAATCGAGTTGGATGCAGAAATCCTGATCTCACAGATGCTGCGGCTGCGAAGCAGGCGCAGGAGATGCGATAAGTGACTTTTACTAAACCTCTTTGTTCCGTATGTAATACCTAATTCATTTTTTTTCGCAGCATCTAGATTATGTTGGATTGACCTCCAACATAAGCAGCATTTATACTACAGTTTTGTATGGTGACAAAGCGCAGATGATATCATATTCAGATATATTTTTCAAGTAAAAAGGGCGGTTGTACAGGTTTAGAATTTAACTACCCCTTCCCTGTTTAAAGAGTACAAAGAAAAGAGCTGCCCACCCACCACAAATGAGTGGCCGACAACCACAAGGTCCCCATTTACGAAAATAGCGCTGGTGAAGAAAGATGGTAGATCCGGTTGGAAAGTCGTCACGAAACAAGCTAACGGCAGACCAGCGCAGCTTGTGCCTTGAGGCACAGCGTCTAGAGCGGTGCATTCGACGGACTGGGCAGAGGGAGAGAGGTCCAAGAGAGGCCCGACGCCTGCGACCACGGTGCCTACTACGAACATGGGTGAGGCGAAGGATGTGGCGCCGCCGAAAGAAACGAAAGCATAGAAGAAGGCTGTAGCAAAGGACGTGATGGCAAACAAGGAGGTTGTGAGTGGAGTGCCTTAGAAGAAGGCTGCTGCGAAGGAGAGCTAAGCTGTCGCTCGAGGAATGGAGAAGGGTGCAGTAAAAGATGTGGTGCTAATGCTTGTGCCGTCTCCCGCAGTCAACGCTGGCAATGCGGTGTCGCGCCGTACTGCAAAATGATAGCGACAGCAATGAGGTAAGTTATGTTGAAATTGCCCTGTATTACAAAACCGCCCGTGATGATGATACAACATATGATCTAATCTAACTTTTTCGCTGCCTGGGTATGCAGATCTCATCAAGTGGAGAAGAAGGCCAGGAGGCACAGAGGAATCTGCGTATACGATTCCCACTTGTCCTGTCGACATGGACCCGAACCCGATGGCCGAACCCGATGGCGGGAGGCGCGAATCGGTGCACAAGTCTCAACTCGAACGAAGGTTTGGAATGTCTGAACAGCCCAAAGAAGAGCAGGACACTGATGACGACGATTCATGGGATACGAATTAGGACATCGGCGTTTCGACTGATAAGGACTTGGACGAATTCAACTGAGGGACTTCCTGATATAGTTTGCCCGTCATTTTCCAAGGGCTCTCGACAGATATCATCCGTGTGGCACAGAGGGATGAGAGTACGGTAAGATATGCTGTCCATTTTCAACAAAACGATATGGGATAAATGTACTAGCCTACGTAAAGACTAACATGACGTTCTGTTTTCTCAGATTCAAGCAAGTTTGACCTGATCTCACACACAGAAGACCTGTTTGATGACCCGTACGGACCAAGCGACAGCGCACTTAGTATTACAGATGACCCGTTGGCTCTGCCATTCTACGTCATGCCACCCAGGTTGTGGGGTCAGCTATTCTGCTTCATGCCACCCAAGTTGTGGAGTCAACTGTTGAGAGCGAACGTAATGGAACGTAAGTTATTCCGCTCCGTTCGCGTGCGGTTCGTTCCTAGTAGAGTGGTATTGGGTTGACGTGGATGAATTGGGTGAGATACGTCGTCGACTTGCGAGTGCTGCACATACGAGGTCTGGAAGATGCTGCGTTGATGCACTGTCGATTGCTGAAAAGTTGGTATAGTTTCGGCTAAGCAAAATTGCTGTCGCTATCTTTCTTCAAACAAACGCAATCTATGCTAAAGCAATGACTTCACAGATATCCCATCAATGTGTTTTATAGAGTTAACGAAACGTCAACTTTTCCATCAATGTGTTTGTTGCTGCATGCGCAATGACGGCATAGCGTTTGATATGAAAGTCTCTGCAAGCGTCGGCTTGTCAGGACGTTTATGTTTTGCCTAAGTGCGTATATTACCCCGTAGGCAACTTATTCAAATGGCCCTGAATCCATATCCAACCTAGCGCTAACTTATCTTTTTGTATTCTTGTGCTGATATGCGGTTGGGAAGGATTGAAGCGCTAAGCTTACCTTCGCATACTGGTACCGAAGGCCAACAGCAGCAGAGAAGTAGTGGTTATGTGCAACCTGAGCACTCACTTACCACCATCATCTACACTCCATGCAAATACCTCGACATTATGCTCAAGTAAGATGCCCAACTAGCTTTAACACGTCGATCTGTTTTTCGGTTCGAAGCAGATTGAGCTAAACTAATATTAGTACTTGGATTGCAACGACTTACCACCGTTCACTTAAAAAAAACAGGCCTCGTCACATGCTCGAGAACCATGGTCTTTCGTTTCACACCACCGCCTCCGCAAAGAGAGAGAGCCAATGCTTCGCTATCTTGTGCAAGGACAGGAATACCGGGTATTCCATCCCAACTGATCACTAGCAGACGAACAAGACGCACGACCGCCCGTCGGCTTCGCGGCCAGGTAGAAAATCAGTTGAACTTTTGCAAATGGCGCACCAGGCGCAGTGTTGGTAAAGTCACTGGTTTGAAAAACCACTAAAACCAAAAACCGTGGTTGTCTGTTTTTTGTCTGGTTATTGGTGGTTTATGATGGTTCTTTGGTGGTATGTGGTGTTATGTAAAACTTGTGTATGCACCGGCCACTTCAGATAACATCGTGCCCAACTTGGACAGCCCAAGTGGCTCCGCTGGTACGTGGAAGACTGCTGGTTATTTACGAGAGCGATGAATCCGACATCAAGTGAGACGTGGTGCGGATCCCCACCTGCATCGTGAAGCTGGTGCATCCCAGTACACGCGGCGCCAACGAAACGGCGACGGTGGTCGGCACAGTTCAATCCACGTAGCACACGTCGATGCACGCGCACTGCACTCTCGGATCGAGCCCTTTTCACTGCACTTCGGTGGTTTGGCCTCCTATCCAGCCGGTAAATCGCGGGCCATCGGGTGATGTGGTCAGAAGTCGCTGGTTGAGGCTGCCTCCAGCCACAGCGGCAGCCGCGACCTCGCGAAGCTGATCGTCTCCGCAAGAGAGCGTGAGGGCAGCGTCGAGCTGATGGAGGAACCTGAGGGCGTGCTACCGTTGCTATACCCGGCGCCGATGCTGTGATTGCCGTCGTGGTTGTAGTTCTCGCTGGCTGGACAAGCTCCGTTTTTTTCTGTGCAGCAACTTCCCATAACAGTTCGAGTTACGCCAACACTATGGAGGTGCACTTGTGCATACCAAGGTGGTTCTGGTGACAGAAGAAGATCAATCTATACTACGACTTGGATTCTGCCGAGCTCTCTAAAACTACTAGTAACGTTTACCTGGCGATCCAGCAACACATGTGGCGACGGCGCTGAATTACCCGAAGAATGAGCTCCTGCACGTCGTGCGTCAGCAAGTAACCGGCAGCGGATGGCATTGTCGGCGGGCTGTTCCTGGCCAGCTCGTTCGCGTTTAGTTTGGGCTTTCCTGGACCAGACTCAGCCTCCACAGACTGGCACAACGTGGTGGCTCGTGTGATGAAAAGTCTCAATACGTCTCGACACCCACATATCGCTTCCTGGACGTAGTGCCCCATGATAAATTCGCAAAGGCTGTTGGTGAAGTCTGGTGTACTGCATATGGATGCCGAAAACGAGTGAAGAACAAGTTATCAGTAAGCCGTTGTAAATTTTCAGCCAGACTCAATGATGAAGGAAGCAACTATGGTACTATGCAAAGATGTATTTGGGATGTTATCTGATAGTACACTTGAATGTGGCCGGCCGTAGAGGGCGGATATACGAATTAAATTCTTACCCGTCGATCAAAGCGCACCGGACTTGCAAGGATCCATCCTGAGTAGCAAAATCACAACAGGTTAGCACACATCGGCTAACAAGCATAGTGATAAAAACTTTTACCTGAATCTTCATTTGTCGCTCCAGACATCTCGCAAAGCTCCGCCAGGGAAATCTTTTGACCTCGCAGCCCCTTGAGCACCTTCTCCTGAGGGAAATTACGGTCTTTCACAAAAGAAAATGATGCTTGATTGGCCCTGGAATAGCTGCTTCAGACTGGTACGCGATTTTGCATACCTTGTCCCTGAGCTCACGCTCTTTTCTAGCGGCATCGTCACTGTTGTTATCATCGGTTGGCGACGAAATCGAAGCAAAATTGCAGCTAGCCGAGGCTTCACCACCAGATACATCTGCATTGTTAGCCACTGTGGTGTAGCGGGACCAGCAAAATCTGCGAGATTGCTGGATCCGACTTCCCACCAGTACCCAACACCGACTAACGGAGAGGGCCCCCCGATTATCCGTGATCTGCCGAACTTTTCTCACCTTGTGTACCCGTCGGTAGGGCGGGATCTTGCTCCTCTGGTAACTGCAGAGGTGTTCAAGGGGTAGAAGCTTGAATGTCTTGGCGAGACGTGGGGATTTGGTGGAGTAGTAGTTGGAGATCTTCACTCTACGTCCGATGTAGGGTCCAGATCACAAGCGAGTCCTTCGAGCTTGTACGATCTGGCGGTCTTGATCTGAGATCCGACCGTAGGGTTGCCTTGCGGGTGTGTTCCCTTACCTTTAAGTTCCTTTTCGTCGTACTTGCCGCTTCCTATAGCGGGATCTTGATAGTTGAGAGCCTCTTAGGTATACCCGGCCAAGTAGTAAATTCGGTTAACCTTACGGATCTGCACTTGTAAAGGGAAAAGTTCACTAGGTGGTAGGATTTGGTCAATGTATTATCCAGTTACCACTACCAACACTAGATCTGCTATTCCCAGCCTTCACCGAGCTCGTACGGCCAATGCAGCTCCGATTCTTGAGGGCAGGAAGGCACTTGTGTAACACAATGCAAATTGAGGTCTGATTTAAAGCTAAGCCTATACCAGCCTGGATCTCTATCTCCTCTGTCCTTTACTCGTGAAATCGTTTACCAGGCCTGGCTACTTGTCCTTTCTCTGCTCGTTCCATCTCCCCAGCTGTATCCGTACCTGACTTCCCCAGGTATGTGACGCAAACATCGTATCGTGGCCGATCATGGATATACCCCTGATCAAGAATACCCCCGATTAGGAATATTTATGGCTCTTGGTTTCGTGTCCCGGGCTTCAATCGTCCAAATATCCATCTTACTCACTCGGATCTCGGGTCTCACGATATCCAGATCTCGGCCCGTGCGGTCTTCCACTTGGGTCCCGTCGCCTCCCGTCCAAATCGTTATAGCTTCTGCCCCGATCCGTCATCCCCGGATCCAGATCCTTGTACTCGGATCGACCGTGTCATTAGTCCCGAATATTGTCCAGCTGTCACTTCCCATCTTCTCATTTCTCGAAAAGCACTTCACCACACCACTGTGCTGCTGCTTGTGAACACCATGTCATCGTCCCCATCCAGCTCAGCAAAAACAGCTCCTCAGTACTCAAAAGCGTCATCCGATCCTAGATCGCTTGCCGTTTCGTCATTTAATTCATCTTCGCCATTGGCTGGGTTGCTTTCAAAACGCTTATCCTGGCGACGGGGATGCTCAGTCGGATTTGTAAGCTTTTTAATTCGCTGTGACTTTAGAATACTGTCGAGTTGTTCTGCTTAACGGAATTTCTTTCGAACAGCAGCAATCTTCCTTGCCTTCTCCACTGGCATTTGTTTCGCTTCACAGTGTGAATTAGAGCCAACTCACTGAAATAACGCTCACATGTGGCGGTGTTCACCACAATTGAAAGAACCAACATAGCAAGCTTTGGCAACTTACTCATAGGCATATCATCGCGTTTAAAATCCCAAAAAGAACTTATGCTACGAAAACCACCCTCGGGTGGAAGCGGTAGCCTCCCCTTGATCCATTTGTACAGATCTTCGCCTAAGTTGCCAGGTTCCTGGATAGTGAACGGGCGATAGTAATAGACTCCAATTCGACAAAGCGAGCCCATTGTTGTCAGCGAGGTCTTGTTAAGCAGCTTTTGCGCTGCTTTCCGATGAACCAGATGCAAGAAAAGCGCGAGTAACCTCAGCGGCTACTCGTACTGCCTTCATCGATGCTCCACTTGCTTGATGAGGCTTCGTGTACCAAACGGGCGGGATGAAAACCCGGTAAATATATCTAAAAAGCACACACAGATATCGGCGAGAAAATTCTCGTCTCGCTGGAGATTTTGCGAGGCAAAGGCAAGTGGCCGCACCACTTCTTTAGCGTCCGCCAAAGACCCGGGCTGCATCCGGAAAGTCATCGGCAACTCGAAACTTAAACTCCAGAAGCTCCAGTGCACTTTGAACTCGCAGCAGCGACGCGAAACAGCCGTGTATGCTGTTCCATCGTGTTTTGCAAAGCTGCTTCAAATATAAAAAAATCCATAGGTATCCACCATGCACGTTCTCGCTTCGACTAACCATTTCGCAGACGATGCGTTCAGCGCATTGACAGCATCCGACGCTTGTTTTGTAACAACAGAGAAGCTCGATTAAGAACAGCTTTGACTAAGTTGTTCAGATCATGAGCAAAGCAGATCTGAAATGAAATCTGCGGCCACCGCAAACTAAGTATGCGTCGCGCTCTTCCGCATTGCCCGGCGTTATTTGTTACGACAGCGCCGATTCTCCACCTGTCACGCATCATTTTCTCCATAACAGACTCCATTTGTTCAGCTATTGCAATGGCGTCATGCCTAGATCGAGTAGGTAAAAGGGCCTATGTCCTACCGCAGCCGAATAGTACCAACTGACAGCGGAGTATATGAGCGCGAGAAATATTTTGCCGTACATCGCTTAAGAAGTTAACGCGAGCTGCGTCGTCTCCACCTTGTACTTCACGAAGAGCTGCACTGTCGTGACTCTCGCAGTCGAGTGCATATACATCCAAAATTGGACCTCCAATTGTTTTGCGGCGTGGTAGTGGAAAGAAGTCCACAATCATCTTCCTGATATGGTGAAGCAGCCGAACAGTGGACAGACATTCAATGAAACTGTCTGGAAGGCGGTTATCGGCTAGAACCTCGATGAGCAATCGCATAAAGATCTCTCCTTCAGTGTCTTGCGATGGTCCAGGAAAGAACTGGTCGATGCGCTTTTGTCTCTTCGCTCGTCAAGTTGAGAATGCTTCGTCGTCACGCGAGCGTATTGACGCTGAGCCGGTTGCTTGTGAATGCATTGAACTAGACGAGTGAATCGTAGATTGTGCAGCGCGAGCTTGAAAGTAGGCCAAATAATATTTACAGCTTCTCAAATGGCTCTGGTAGTTCTCAGCCCTCCCAATTATCCTTTTCGGCTCCGGAGCAGGTGGGTCAAATGGCGCCGCCCGGTGAACTTCTTCTTCGGTCGGTCTAGAAGCTCGATATGCGTTGTTGCAATGGTTGCTAATGTGAAAGGTTCGATTGTTTCTGGCGTCTTCTTTCAGATCCGTGAACTCGTCGCTCTCCACGCCCCCCATGTCACGACTTGTAGGTCTTCTGTGTTTTGGACTTTGAATTGTGAGGCCAGGAAGGGAAGGTTGTATAGATAAGTGGAACCTGGTTTCTAAGCTGGTGCAACGATACGGCTTGTAGGAAACTGGTACAGGAAATTGATTCGCCATCAAGCACCAGGTGTGTTGGTTTTACACTGGTGTATCCAACTGCAAAGCCATGGTTTATCGTGGTGTTTCATAAAACGAGTTAAACCAAAAACCTAAACCAGACAACACTGCCAGGCGCCCTTAGAGGACCTGATCCGGTCCCTTCTTTTGCAAGAACACTCTAAGGGCGCACCAGGCGCCCTGATGCCACGAAAGGGTTAATGGTTAATGGTAACTCCAAAAATCGGGGAAGTTAATATAGTGATAATAACACCTGTCCGATCAGCTAAGAAAGTAAATGTTACTTAATGCTTTCCTCCGAGGCAAAATGATATTATTAAAAACAAACTTAATATATAAGCTAATACGATTTTATTTTTTCAGAGATTGCGCAATCAGTTTATATCCGCCAATCATCTCGCAATTTTCGACTAGCTACAATATTGTAATGTAATGTTGAGCGTGTTACGCGTTACCAAGTAGTCAACTTACACATTCTTTCAACTCCTTATCCTAGACTAGATTAAGTGCGTATCTGTTGGACGCCGAGGCTTATGTAGATGAACTTGATCTTCACCTCCGAGGAGGCGGTCGATTGCGAACCTTGGGTTTCGCATACGTGCACATCTGGGCGGCCGGCGAAGTCACCAGTTTCATTGGCCAGGATCATCCGAAGAGGGCCCAGATGGCTCTTATAGACTGGACCGCGACAAGCGCTGGACGGACGTCATCCTCACTCTATTTTTGGCCGTCAATTGGCTCATCTGACTGAAATTATTGACAATGCGAAAGTCGCACACTCGGCGTACTCGAGCCCTCACTCAGAGACTCAGGAGCCACAAGCTTGTTCCACTAACCCGGGCCACCGGGTCTGAAATATTACTAATCCAAATGAGATCTGAGAAACTCAATGAGATCGTATTTGTTTTAAATACGATCTTATTAAATAATAATGGAGACTTGGGGTGACAACCTGCGAGAACGACGGCAATGTTAGTGTGATGTGTGGGCACTACTAAGTGCATAGATCAAGCGTCACAAGTTGTAGGTTTCTCGCGCGCCGGTTAAGCCTATGCAGCAAACAAAACATTAAGAGCCGTCGCGTATCTCCTGCGCCAGCCTAGGCTGAACAGCAACAAAACTTCAAAGATATAGACGCTCAGAACGGTCGACTCTTTATTTATAGCCTCAAGTTCTTCCACACTGTCCTTCTGTACTTCCTTCCAACGCCTGGTAAAAACGTACTTAAACGAGAAAGATCATAAAATATCATATAGTATCTAATATTTTTAAATATCGGAGCTAAGATATAAATATCATTTAGCATTTGAATTTTTGAGCTACTATTATTATGTAATATTAAGATTAGTACTATTTATATCAAAGTGTAATATAATATCATATGCCACCCATGGTTTCACGTTCTTATCTAATTGCCACTCAAGTTTCAGATTACTCATACCGGTATGCCACCCGCCATCTGCCACACAACCGACGCACAGTCAAAAGCACGTTTAAGTCACGACAAACGATTCGTCAAATGGAAAAATACGTTAACGCTATTCTGTTAACGTGTCATAGCGTGTGTGTATTAGGTATTGCTATTAAACCCGTCACACATGCGCTTGTTGTGGCCGGCGCCACCGCAATTGGAGCGGTGCAAGGGGTGACTAGGGGCTCGGTCCGTTTTACTTCTCTTTCGCTTTTTCTCGGGGCGGCCAACTCCTCGTTTCACTTGTGGCGGAGCAACTTTTCATTTGGGGGACATGGTGGAGAGATAGGTAGCTGGATGGATGACTCACAGGTCGCTGCCGCAACGAATTGAGTGGCCGGTGAGGGTGAAGAAACAGAATCTGGCTCAAGTACCTCGGTTTGGTGTCGTGGAGTATTGCTTGTAGCACCAGGCAATAATTTTACTTTGATTTTCAAAGATTTCCCGGTGCTACTTGCTTTTTTTTATTGATTCCCAGCGTGCTCGCATGTCCTTCTCAGTGAACGATCGGATTCCATCGCAAATACAAGCCGCAAAATCGAGAAGCATGCAGAATACTTTAATCCTGTCCGACTTGGATATGTACTTGGCTTTACGGATACTAGTGAAGAGGTCAATCTGCAGACTTTGTTCGTTAGTTGAGAGCTGGTTTGTCGTGGATTTCTCCGTTTGCATCCTGAGCTGAAATATGCTGGACTGTGTTGTAAAGGTTTTACGCGCTTGCACCGCAGGCTGTACAACCTTCAGAGCTGCCTCTACCGTGCGAATGCTACGACGCCGTAACTTCAGCTGCGAGTTACCATTGGTAGATACTACAAGATTAAACATGACGGTCGTGACAAGAACCGATTCAGCCCAAGAATGACCAGCCTTTTGCTCTTTTCGAAGCTGTTTTAGCAGTTCGTATCCCTCCGAGGAAAATCCGGTCGCTCCTTCGCATGCGTCGTCGCCTAGACGGAGGGAGTTCATGAACACACGACGGTCAACCGAGCCAGTCTGAAGTGCAGTTGCGTTTGTCATCAACAGCTCCTTGATAGACGCAAAATGCTGCCTAGAACGTGTGAGATTTGATTCAAAAACTTCGGGGTGAACACGAGCGCTCTGGAATATTGTCTGCCATGTCTTGAACGAGAAGTCCAGCGGAGTAGCAGATCGATATTGTGGGGGTCTAAACGGTGTGGACATAAGGCGATTCATAAATTCCTGGTCTGCTGAGGTTGCCAGAAGGCCTCTACCGTTTTTACTACATAATAGAGCTGAACGGCATGCGGTAATCAGGTCAACTTTACCAAGCTCGGGATTCCTGCCGTACGGGGCCCCTACAGTGAGATTGTGCTGCACAATGTGTACGTCAAGAACGCAGCCCGACTTCCGCTCGGACATCGCGAGCTAGCAGCTTCTTTAACCCAGAGTGAAATCCTTCCAGCTGGCTAGCTGAAGTGATTCGGGCTGGAGTACCACCACCTTCCGTATACACATTTGATTGAACGTGTATATCCCCTCTCGCTATCTGACTGACGTTACTTTCAATGCATCCATTCCACTTGGCCACCGTACACGACAGCTCGTTAATATCAATTTTGGCCAATACATCCCGTAAGCAACACTCCATATCCTTTGGTGATCGCAGTTCGCTGCTCACCTCGTACAGTGCCGTCTTCAGCTGCTTGCACAACAACTTACGGATAGGTTTCGATTTCACTTTCTCACTAAAGCGAGTGATGATATGAAAGGGATCTTGTTTGACACACACCAAGTTGCCATAGATTTTTCCTACTAGTTTCCGTACCTCTGTGGCATTATCACTAACAACAAAGCAGTCCCCGTCAGCCGAACACTGACATTTCACATCAGGAAGAAGTTTCTCCGTCTCCTCGTGATTCTCTGACCGCGTCAAACGACGACCAACAATCTGCCCAACTTCGTTTTGTAGCAAAAGTAGCATCTTTGCGTCAACTAAGCTCTCGCGCTGTCCTTGCGCGCTGCAAATTTTTAACCGCTTGCAGAACTTCACTGAATGGTCCATTCTCAGGACTTTCTTCACTTTAACCTGCCGCATCACTATCTCACACAACGATCCATATAGCTCAGTAGATTTCCGCCAAGCGTCGGTTAATGATCCATGAGAAAGAACTTTATTCTTCTCGAGATATTTCGTCAGCGTGGGGGGTGTTGGTGGGATATACGTAGGGTTTCGATCATGATTCCGGTTCACTCCGTAAGCAAATATTGACAGTAAGTGATAGTAGCGGTTCTGGCGTCGCCGTTCCAAGTGTAAAATTGTACTTGCCAACCCATTCGGCGACATTATACCGTCATGGACGTGTTCCAATAGTCTCCTTGATAGACCAATTTTCTTGCAAGTAACAAAAGGAAGGTGCATCATCACGTCGGGGTTACGATCGGCATAACACGAACTCAATGTTGAAAAAGTGGTAGAATTGTCGGAACTGCACTGGTACTTGACGTAAAGTACGTCAAACTTAAACTCCACGTCTTCTACAACGCGTTGTTTGTAGTATTTTACCCGGGAACGCACGTACAGCTAGAAACGACACAAAATGGCTTTCATGATTGGTTCATGCTTTTTGGAATCCATACGAGTTGAGGTCGAGAAAACAGAGCAACCAAACTTGTGTCAGATAAATTATTTTCAGGACAAACGAGCTGAGGTGGAAAGAGCTTCTTAGCCATCGCTTCCTTTACTAATCGGCTCCGTTCCTTGGGCTGAATACCGTCCATCTTGCTAGCAGCTATCCTGGTTTGCACGACGAGCTCCACGCGTTTTTTTTAGTGTGGCTGAACGGAAACCGGACTTAGCCGACGACCCGTCAGAGAAACGGGGGCCTGTCGGCTCCCGTATCTCCAATAAACCCCAGAGGGCACACCACAGTTAGCTGCCAGCCAAGGGCCCTGGGATATTTGCGGCGTTTGATGATGAAAGGTGGCCTTCTATCTTGAACTAGCTATAAATTTGCGGTGCGAATATTAAAACTTATACAGGCATGTATTGTACTGTATGATTATTCAAGCAAGCTCGCAGCGCTGCAAGGCGGCGCAGCCAACTCGCACTCTCGCACTCCACCTATTCATGTGAACTTCCCCACGCAAAAATATGATATTATCAACCCTGTCACTTTTTCTGAAGATCTTGCTTCGCCCGAAGAAGCTCGAAATCTAACCTGACGTTGATTTACTCTATCCGTCCTATTCGTTCTCTACCCCCACGCCCTTAAGACATTACGCCTCAGCAATAGTTAGGGAGATCAACTTCGCAGCCGTAGCACCTGCTGTGCTAAATGATGCTAGTCCAGTTCCTACATCGTGTTTTTTAAAGTAATAAAGAGTGCCGGGATATAATAAGCAGTTCTTTATTTAATAGTGGTTTAGCAGCGCCTAGATGCACGCGACGTTTTTTAGAGAGAGGTTGACGACAACAGTGCCCTAAAATGTTGGTAATAACATCTGAGAACTGTTTTAGCCACAGTTTTAGTTTTGAGAATGCTAGCTACCTAGCTCTCGTTCAGCCCAATGAACGCCTTTTAAACCTAAATAAAAATATCATTTTTTTATATCAGCTAATATCTCATGTCACACACTGGTCTTTACTGAATTAAGCTAGACTTGCCAGCCAATCATAATCCCGGATTTTGCGTAACGTGACGGACAGACAGACAGACACAGACAGACAGACAGACAGACAGACAGACAGACAGACAGACAGACAGACAGACAGACAGACAGAAACAGACGGACGGACATTCATTTTATTTATTAGGATTTAGGTCCAGGTATTTTCTGATGACTCAGTAGCGTTTTCAGGGAAACTTGTCTTTGCAACCGTATGAGTGACTTGAAAAGGCTTTGGCTCGCGCACTGTGATTGGTTCGTTCCGAGCTGAATATAGCGATACTGAAGCGGCGATGAGTGACCTCGATGTCTGCGCCATTCCAGCGGACCCCAGTGCCATCGGAACAGGACGTGTCTGCGTGACTATGACCCCACTTACAAGTGCAACCTAGCACCTCGACCCAACGAGTCCTCACTACTCAATTAGCCTCCCCAAGCACAACTCAAGCATCCTCATCGATTCACGTCGAGCAAACACCAGCACCAGCAGCAATGGCTCCCAACCAACAGACTGCCGCCGCGACTGCTGAAAAGACCATTGCCGGACCCAAGCCCATGTCCGCCAAAACCATCGCCATCCTCAAGGCCACCGCACCAGTCGTCAAAGAGCACGGCACCGAGATCACCTCCACCATGTACGGCACGATGTTCTCCGAGTTTCCGGAGGTGCAAAACCTCTTCAATATGTCCCACCACCGAGTGGCCGGTGCCACCAAGGGCGGAGCTCCCCCCGGCGTTTCTCGTCAAGCTACCGCCCTCGCCAACGCTGTCATCGGTTTCGCTGCCAACTGCGACCAGCTCGGCAACCTCGGTGATGCAGTCCCGCGTATGGTACACAAGCACGTGAGCCTCGACATTCGAGCCAAGCACTACCCGATTGTCGGTGAATGTCTGCTGCGCGCCATCAAGACAGTCCTCGGAGATGCCGCTACCGATGAGATCATTGACGCGTGGAAGGAAGCCTACTGGTTCCTCGCCGATCTCCTCATCCAGGCAGAAGATAACCTGCGCGATGAGTTCGAGAACATGTCTGGAGGTTGGGCTGGATTCCGCGAGCTGCGCGTGGCTCATAAGGTCAAGGAGAGCGACGAGGTAACCTCGTTTTATCTCGAAAGCACGGATCCGTCAAAAGGCCTCATGACATTCAAGCCTGGCCAGTTCCTCTCGCTTAAATTTGACAACCTCCAAGATGGCCGCTCTATTGTGCGCAACTACAGCGTGTCATCCGCACCGGGTCAGAATTTCTACCGCATCTCCGTCAAGAAGGAGTCTGGTAACGCTGCCAACGACGCCCCGGCTGGTGTGGTCTCATCACACTTGCACAACGACGTCAAGGTCGGTAGCGTCCTGCACGTGGGTGTGCCTTGTGGACATTTCTACCTTGAACCATCATCCAAGCCTATCGTGTTCATCAGTGGCGGTGTGGGTTTTACCCCGTTGCTGAGTATGCTCGAGTCCCTCGTGGCATCGTCAACGAAGAAGCAGCCTGTGGTGTTCGTACAGTACGCTCGCAGCCCCAATGTTTGCGCATTCGGCGAACACATCGAGAGCATCGCAAAGAAGAACGATTTCGTCACTGCACGCACGGTCTACGGCAACTTCGATATCAACCAGCTCGAGAAATTCCTGCCGTCGAAGGACTGCGAGTTCTACTTCTGTGGCCCTGCTGGTTTCATGTCGGCTGTGTTCAAGTCGCTCAGTAAGCAGTGGTCTGTGCCCGCGGCTCAGCTGCACTACGAGTACTTTGGCCCCACACAGGACATCGGCGCTGACAGTTCGACCAATCAACCGCCGTCCTCGTGCCCGTTTGCCACGTTTGACTACCACACGCGGCTGATGCCCAATCATGGCAAGCAGTCTCGAACAGGCTTGGTGGTCGCTGCTGCAGTCGCGACATCCGCTGTGGTCCTTACGACGCTCTTGCGATCGCGAAAGTAAACGACACCTCAATTAGCGCGCTAGTGTAGGTTCAAGAGTACTCGAACTTAGTGTAGCCAACTAAGTTGAAGACCTATTTCATCTTATTTCATCTGTTTTGCATTGTGTCCAGTACACCAATTATGTTCTACTACATGATGTCATGTACGTCGAAATGATGACATCATTTCGATTTCAATAGGATGGCGAAGCGGAATCGCTGGGACTCTGACTCGGATTCTGGTGATGAGCGCGTCTCGCGACGTAAGCAGAAGACTTTCAGCTGCAGTAAATCCCCTTCCATCTCCGCAGATATCTCCTCTCCAAATGGCAACACTTCCGACGTTTCTAAACGCCCTACAGTCGATGCAATGGCCGCTCCAGACGACCCATCGAGACACAACTTTTACCTTCTGGGCTGCCGCAGCGTCGACTGCTACGCGCGCATTGGTAAAATAGATGAGGGTACGTATGGCGTCGTTTCCAAGGCGCGGGACAAAGAAACAGGCGATATTGTGGCCCTCAAACAGGTTAAGATGAGCGCCGATGTCAGCCAGGAAGGCTTCCCCATCACGGCTCTGCGAGAAACCAACGTGCTTCTGGCTCTGGACCACCCGAACATCATTCAAGTGCGTGAGATGGTAGTAGGCTTTACACCTGACAAGATCTACATGGTTATGGACTACGCGGAGAATGACCTCAAACACGTCATGCAGGCTAAGATGAAGGCTCCGTGGCTGCAGTCTGAGGTCAAATACCTACTCCACTCGCTGCTGAGTGCTGTGGCTTACATGCATGACCGCTGGTACATCCACCGCGATCTCAAGACCAGCAACTTGTTGTATGATGCACGGGGCGTGCTGAAGATCTGCGATTTTGGACTGGCGCGCAAGTACGGCTCACCCTTGAGAACCTACACGCAACTAGTGGTAACGCTATGGTATCGCTCGCCGGAGTTGCTACTCGGAGCCAAAAACTACTCGACGGCAGTGGATATGTGGTCGGTTGGCTGTATTTTCGCGGAGATGCTGCTGATGAAGCCACTGTTTGCAGGACGCGGAGAGCTGGATCAGACTGATCAGATTTTTAAGCTCTTGGGAGCACCAAACGAAGAGAACTGGCCAGGTGTCGATCAGGACGTACCCGACGCAAGTGTAAGTGTGCGTGGTAAATGGCCAAAACACTCTCGACTGCGAGATAAGTTCCCGTTATCTGCTACATTTTCAGGCAGCGGGTGCTCTCTATCAAAAGCAGGGTTCGACCTGCTGAGTCGGATGCTGGCTCTTAGTCCGCGTAAACGTATTTCGGCTAAGGATGCACTAGCGCACGAATACTTCCAAGAGTCTCCCCCTCCTAAGCAACAGGAACTGATGCCGACATTCCCTGCATAGAACAAAAATTACGTGCTACATGTTTTTGTTACTTCAAGTACTTTCTTACTCCCAGCCATTTTACTTCTTTCATCATACTTGTCCACATGCGGCACCACCTCCATCACTCAGGAAGTCCAGATACGCTTGGTCCTCAAATCGACTGGGTAGGAATGCGTCCACGTGGTTGGCAAGGCCACATCCCTCCAGTTTCTCGTCCATGACGTGAGTCGCCAGCAAATGTCCTGATGCCGCGCTAGACATGAGACCGACACCAGTCATAGCAGACTGCAGAAACACGCCACCAATTGTACTTGGTGCTGGGCCGATGAGTGGCAGGTTGTCCAGCGTCTTGCAGTAGTAGCCACCACTAACGTAGAATGAGTTGCGCACTTCAGGTCGCGTCAGATACGACTTGACTTGAGGGAACATCCTCGTAAGTCCACGTACGCAAACTTCGGGGAATCTGCAGTAGCGTAGTTAGTCTCAGCTTACATATCAATTCTTCATACACTAAACCATTGTACCTCCTGTCCAGAACGTCTTCGACTGGGTAGTGTGCCGGTACGGGTTCAATATCATACGTCCAGACTGCCATCATTTTATCTCCATTGTACGGACGCACATGAACTCCGCCAGGGTATTCCTCCAACATCCGAGCTGCCGAAGGGTCCGCCAAAATTTGTTTGCGATCTTCTTCCGATATCTGCATACAACGCAGACTAATGAGCATGTTACGCAGGCATCAAGCATGGTTTTCTTTCCACAACGAACCTCGAGCTTACCCATTGGGTCCGAATCGAATGTCAACGGCATTGTGGGGGGCAAGACATGATCAACATCGTCGACAATAGCACGGCAGTGCAGTTCATTGATAATAGGCACGTCGTAGCTCGACATATCGCGCTGTTTTAACATTTCCAATGTGTTCTCGAACAAGGGCCCCGTTGCAAACACCACGTTAGGTGTCGCCACTTCCAGTGTATCTCCATTATGCATCGCCACTTTGACGCCGCTTACATTACCACCACTAGCTGCGAAGTCCGTGACCTTGCCCTGTAGCACCTCTGCTTTCGGACAATACTCGACGGCTTTGTTTAGCTCATAATTGGCCACCTTCACATGATTTAGAGATCCGCAACGACGCACATGCAACGCTGCCACAGCGTTCGAATCCTTGAGATTGGGGAAGACAATTGCAACGTTATCGATGCCCACCAGCAAGTCACTGCCATCCAGATCGTACTGCATCTCCTCGGTGGGGAACCGGTAGCCACTGAGCTTGTCGTTCGGTTCATGAACGCGCAGCTCTCCGCCTCCATGGCGCTCCAGATTCTTCGCTAACCGCTTGAGCTCCTCCATCCTCCCGGCGTCCCTGGTCACGAACAGGTATCCGTTTCGGTTCAAGCCCAGAGCATTGTTGGTTTGCTTGCAGATGGCCTCCATCTTGTCGATTGAGTGCACTACAAGCTCCCTCATGGGCGTCTCAGCGTCACTCGGGAACCAGTTGCGGTAGCTGAAGGAGCCGTTCGCACTGGTAAGCGACATCGGTGGCAGCGCATCCACCAGCAGCGGCTTAAAGCCAGGATTGCGAGCATTCAGACGTGCTAAATGGTAGAACGCTGAGCAGCCTGCCACTCCTGCACCTACCACCACAACGTCCGCCGAGGCCTTGCGCAGCATGTTTAACTTGCAGGTCTTCCGACAAATTGCCAACTGACCGACGTGATGAACGTGAAAGGTTGCAAGGGAGATCTCCATTGTGGTGGTGCACTTCAAGTAGAGCTCCTTCCAATCACCAGGGTCATCCCATCCGAACTGACTCAGATGCCGCAGCATTGCCGAATGCTGAAGTGTTTGGCCGCACACTTTGATCGACACAGACGGCGTCATCTGCATGACAACGCTTTCGTCACTAGTGCTAACTTAGCATCAACCTTAAAACGAATATGAACGACAAAAAATGGCAAAAGGATAGCCTATGTGTTTCATCACCTAATGGCGGTGTCTTTTCATACACTGACTTACAGCTTGCTGGCCGTGTCGATAGCGTGGCTCTTAGCGAACTCGAGGCCCTTGCTCACGCTGTCCTGCGGCGAGATGTTGTGCTCGATCTGGCCGACCTTTCCCCCGGGCAGCACGATCACGTGCGAGCGCTCCACACGCGTACCGTCGTTGATGGAGCTGCCGAAGTAGCCAATGAGCTCGTGCTTCGGGTCCGACAGGAACGTGTACTTGTACTTCTGCGACTCCTTCCACGCCAGAAGCTCGGCCGGAGTGTCGGCGCCCAGGCCATACACGTCGAATCCAGCGGCGTTGATCGCCTCCAGGTTTTCATTGTAGCCACAAGCCTGGGTGGTACAGCCGGGCGTATCCGCCTTCGGGTACATGAAGAAGATGGCACCACGGGTCTTGAACAGTTCTTGCACCTTGACAGTCGCCGAAGCGTCAGTCTGGAGCTCGACGTCGAAGGTCACGATGTTGCCCTCAGCGAACTTTTCGGTGTCCGTGGGCTCCTCCTCCTTGGCAGGCTCCTCCTCCTTGGGGGCCTCCGCACCGCCGCTCTTCTTGACGAACTCGACGGCACGGCTGACGCTATCCGCAGGGGACACCTTAGCGGCGATGTCGCCTACGACGCCTCCCTTGAGGACGACAACGTGCGAGCGCTGCACCTTCTTACCAGGTAATGAGCTGCCGAAGTACGAGATAAGCTTGTGCTCCGGGTCGCTCAGTAGGTCGAAGGGCAGACTCTGTTTGGTCTTCCAGTTGGCAAGCGACTTGGGCGAGTCGCCACTCAGTCCGTAGACTGTGAAGCCCGCGTCCTTGATGGCCTGGATGTTGTCCCGGAAGCCTACAGTCAAGAGGGGCGATAATAAAGTGAGTCTTTTGAGTGGTTTAACAAAAGAGCGAGTTTCAAAGGCGTGGAATCTTCCCACGAACGCACCGCAGGCCTGTTTGGTGCAGCCGGGCGTGTTTGCGCGCGGGTACATGAAGAAGACGACGCCCTGGTCGCGGCACGTGTCGGCGATGACAACCTCCTTCTCCTCCTGGTTGACTAGCGTCACCTCCGCGGTCACGGGCTTGCCCACAGCCAGATCGCTGGTGGCAGCCTTGGGTGTCGTAGGCTTCTTGGCCGGGCGCTTGGACGCATCCGCGGCGGCCGAGCGCTTCTGCGGAAGCTCAGAAGCGGGCGAAGAGCCCGAGTTCGTGCGGCTGCGAGTGGAAACCATGGAAGTTGAATAGATTGAGGAACTTGGACGAGGACTTGATGCACGCGGGCGTAGCTCTTCGAATGCTCGTCACCATCCGGAATCCGGATCGCTCAAGGTTCCGTGGAGGTTGCAGGAAGGTGGTGAAGTTGAACCAAGCTTCAACTAGTGTTCGGTACACGATTAGGAACAACCCAATCAAGTCACGTTCCAAAGACAACAATTTAATGTGGCCAACACAGTTTAAAATTGTGCGTCACCGGAACGACGCCTCTGTATTCGTCCAGCTCACAGCGTGTCGCCGTTTTGATTAGCTAGATGTCCTTGTAAGTTGCAATGCAACGGCAGAGCAACTCCTTGCCTGCCATGATGGCATTCTCCAAGAAGACACCGAGCTCTCAAGCCAATAGCTCCATCCATCATCTGCCTCGAGCAAAGCCAGCCATGATGGCATTCTCCAAGAAGACACCGAGCTCTCAAGCCAATAGCTCCATCATCATCTGCCTCGAGCAAAGCCAGCCATGCATGCCTCGCAACTATTTCATTCAATCATATCGGCTTTCATGAACGCCCCGCAGGTGGATGGACGCAATGCGCGTGTGCCTGTGGAGAACCTGAGCGTCACTTCCAAGAAGGCACGCGCCCGCGTGCACACCAAGCAGAATGACGGCACGTACTGGGCCTCCGTGCCGCAACTCCCTGTGACGACCTCGTGCAGGTAGATACGTGGTGATCAACAATTATCCTCCATATAGGTCAAGGCGGCACACACAAGTGAAACTCTTGCTCTACCAAGACGCATGGTGCATGGTGATCGTGTGCCATTTTTTTTATTTACATGCTAGTCTAATCGCTAGACTTTTTTTTATCTAAGTCAAAATGAAATTGTTGCTTCGGCTTCAACGCATTTCAAGTGCGTTTGCATTTTGCATTTTTATTTTTCAGAGTACACTACGCTGTTGGCATCGAATGTAACTTCAACTTGCCTCAACTCAACTGTGACGAAGCTGTGTCTCAATCGGCAAGCACCGGGTAGGTGGCGGCAGTGGCGACGCCACACAAGTTGTCCTTCTGCGAGATCTTGATGTAGCCATCCTCACCCCAGTGTGTGCTCCACGAGTTCTTAACCTACACATACAGTTTGGTTAGTAGTGAATCTAATAACAATAATGTCAAAGCTCAAAAGTCCCTTACCAAAGTGTACTTTTGACCATTGTGGGTGGTGACTCCGACCGCAAGAACCGAGTGGTCGAGGCTGTCCAGATCGCTCTTGCACTCAACATCGTCGTAGTAGCCACCACCGTAGAAGTAGAAAGAAGGGAGCGACGCATCGATGGACACAGACAACGGACCGATCGTCGCCAGTGCATCGTTGAGAGCGTGTACGCTCGTGACATTGACAAAGCCTTTCATGCGTCCGATCGCATTGTCAACGTTGAAGTGACAGTAGTCCGGCGCGTTGCGATAAGCTCCATAGGTTGCGGTGGTTTCGAGTCCACCATTGGCCATGATCCACTCGTACGCTTGGTAGTCTAAACCTCCGTTGCACGCGTTGTTGCCATAGTCCCATCTGTCAATACAAGCATAAATTAGATATATCTCATCATACATGGATAAAAGCACATACGAGCAGTCCAGGAGGTTCTGTTGAGACATATTGAACAGCTTCTTCTGTTGAGCGAACAGCGCACCCTCCAAAGCGCCAGTCGTGCTGATCACAAGTATACAAATTGAAAGTATTAGACAAGAGAAAGCACCGTCAAATGGATAATGGTATGAAGTTCGTACCCGAAGGTCCAGCATGATCCACAAGCACCTTGATCATTCACTGGTGTGACAGCTCCCTTTGCTCGCCAGTCCATGTCTCCAGGGTCCTCAAAACTCGAAAGCTCGTGCACAGCCATAGCTTTGTTATCTTTGGCGCGATTAACCCGCGACGGACGATGCAGTGCCCGCCGCTCTTCGTAACTTAAGTCAGCGAACTTGTTCACTTCCAGGTGATACGGCAGACCCTGTATAACGCAGCAACCAATCAATATACGCTAATAAACTCACAATGCTTGCTTCGTTGCGTACCTTGCGATTCTCCCCGTTAATAAATCGAAGATTATGGTGGAACGTTGCCATGCGCTGAACAGCCTCAGCGTCACCGTCGTACTCCTTATCATGCGTCGCAGAGAAGTTGTCGAAGATTTCCTTCTTCACAGTGGTGCCTTCAGGCATGAGCATGTGAATCTAACCAAACAAAACAACGTATCAGCACACCACAAGAATCCACTATACACGGTACGTACATCTTGCTTGGGGTTGCGCGACGGGCCTCCATCGTCGCCGGGCATCTCCGTACAGTTCATCGACGCTGGAAGAAACGAGAACACATCCTCGTCCACTGGACCTTCACGCACGTAGATGTAGTCCAAGTAGTATTCATCAATGTGGCTGCCACCAAGCATTCCGTTGCGTCCTACGTAGTGGAAGCGTACAGGGCGTTCGGTCTTCTGATCCACATACAGCGTGTACTCTCCTAACAGCCCATCTTCCGTTGGTTCGTGGAGTTTAGTTACGAAGTTCCAGCTAAAACACGGACGTCCTTCCACTAGGAACACGCCGTGTTGGGGCTCAAAGAGCGTCATATTGGGAAAAATGTGCTGCAGTGACTCCGAGCCAGACTTAAAGCATTTGCGTTCACGAATGACTGGGATAATCTGGTAGCTGGTTCCACTGGTGTTGTAGATGTACACGTCGGTGCCTCCGTAGTAGCTGAGTTTCTGCAGACCTTTGGCCTCGTCCACATGGACGTAGAGGGGCTCCACCATATCCATGTATGGCATATTGAACGTGACACTGGCTTCGTATTGCGTCGGAAACACTGGCCGCTTGGTAGGTGCCAGGTGGTTGGCGTCCTCAACAGCGCGTAGGATTGCCAACACGGCGATAAACCCGAGGATGCCTGTGGTCAGAGCGATGATTGCGCACCAGATCCTGCGCGACTTGCTGCGCTGGCGACGGAGTACGGCACTCTCGTGTTTCTCCAGGCGATGATACTCGGCGTCGGAGGCTGTGGCAGGAGCAACTTCAAGTCAATCGAAAAGCAGAAAGGAGATAGAGATATGGGACAAACGGTTAGAAAAAGAAAAGAGTGGTGGCTTACATGGGAGCAGACTTTCCGAGGCGCTGGCCTCCAGGTCCTTGGAAGGGAGCGTCGTCTTGGACTTCTTCTTGCCCATATCAGTTTGCTTGTCTTTCGCTTCTTCTCGGAATCGATATGAAGATCGCTTCAATAATCAAATTCTGACCAATTAGTGACATGGAAATAGTGTTCGTAGATGTGGTTGGTGGAAATGTTTTCTATGGTTGTTGAAAAGCAATCACAAAAAACTGCAAGACGTCGAGATGAACTCGCTGGGAGGTGTATTGCGACCTGCGCTGCGTGTACTACATGCATCTACTGCGCCATCCACGCAGCTTACCATGCGTAGTAGGAGCTCTTCGTCTTTGTCGCGTTTCGACAGGACCGCTAAGCTGGCGGACGAGACCGTGATGGAGCATCTTGTGTGTCCCATCTCCAAGTATCCGCTGCGGTACGACGCCCAGCGTGGCAGTCTCGTGTGCGACGAGATCAACGTTGAGTACCCGATCTATCAAGGCATCCCTATGCTCGTGCCGTCCGAAGGACGCATTATCAACAACGACCGCCATTAGGAGGTTTGAGGGTGTACACAACGTATACAAACTGTCGGGCTGGAGTCCTGTTGCCAAAGATTGTTGGAATATATCTACTAAGTTGCCAGTTCCGACGAGGCTGCCTATTGACTTTTTACTCGCCCGAATTGCCGCCACCTATTCAACTGTTCTCTACGTACAGAGCTGCAATCCCATTTAGTACACGTGGCGTGCCGATCGTCGAGGGTTGCGACGCACAGGAACAGTGGCAGGATCCTTCCGTCGCTCTCTTGAACGGGAGATCGGTGTGCTAAACTCTTCGTCGATACGCTCCAGCTCCATGCCTTCTTCCAGTTCCTCCGTCGCCGGTGACATCGGCTGATCTGAATCTGAGTGTGCTACTTCAAGACGCGAATCTGTCGACGGCTCTCGCACAAACTGATACCTCTTGGGGGTCTCCGGCACGGCAGAGTTGTCGGTATGATCACGGGGTGGTGCCGTTGCCTGGTGCGCGGCTCGGTTCTCAGGAACACAAGGTGTTGCAGCTTCCGGTTCTTGCGACTCAACTGTAGAGCTATCGTCGCTCATACTATCAGCATTGTGGGGCTTCAACGAGTAGTCTAAAACACGCAAAGACAGACAAGCTAACGTTAGCACGAGGTGTTTCGCTGTCAAATCGGTATCAGCAGTATTTATCTCACCATCCGGCGAGCCTGCAGGCTTCGGGGCGGGCGGTGCCAAAGGAGTAGTAGCGAAGGTAGGATTGATCTTGGATCGAACTGGCGGCGTACCAAGTGGACGACGATCTACAGATACGAATCGATGTGCATCCGTTAGCTTTACAAGCGTAAAAAAGGACTCAAACCAATGAATTAGTCTTTCTTACCGCCAAGCGGGGAGACGAGAGGCTGCAACGGGGTAGAGGGTGCACTGGAAGGCTTCGCTGGGGACAAGCCGAAATTAAGCGCTTGGCGAGCAATACCGCGAGACGCAGTACTGGTAGATGTCTCGACAGGGTTCGGCCGGGTGAGCTCGTGCAAGGAAGCGTCTGGGCTCGAGTCAATGGACCCGATACTGATGTCTGTAGCGCTAGCTTTCCCCTTTCCTTTGCCTTTCGTTGGTGTCGGTGTCTTCTGGTCCACAAGAGATGCAGGCGACTCAGCCGATCGCGTTGTAACGCTAGACCCTGGTCGAGACGAGAAGATACCAGGCGTATAGTCGAGCTCGCCAGCTTCTGCCATTTCCTGGTAGTGTGTCAAGTGTTCACTCTGAGCCGAGGCAAAGGCGCTCGCGGTCGAAGACATCTCTTTCTCCTCCGTGTGGATCTCTGTGGCGCTTGGCTTGGCTTGTGTAGGTGCTGGAGATGCTGGTGTTTCGTGATCAGAAGTATCCTCCGTCTCCTCGTTCTCCAACAGAGCTGGCTTGGCTGCGTGGTGGTGTTGATCCCCCGATCGCACTGGCCTACTTCGGTGCTGGAACGACTTTGCAGGAGGCTCTGCGCACATGTTCGACAGTAACGACGCTCGAATACGCAAGCTTGGCTGGTTCAACGCAGCCATCGCGATCTCCGTATCACCACGAGACATAGCTCGGATCAACGCTAGATGCTCGTGATGAACATCCCAGGCCTGCTCGTACTTATTTCGGAGAATATAGTACATCACTAGGAAGTCCACGCGCTTGATGCTCTCATCGCGTAGAACGTCCTCGTCCTCAACGATATTACTCTCCATCATATACGTGTGGAAGAGTTTCTCCTCCTCAGGCAACAGCGTCACTCCCTGCACCAGTTCCTTAAGTCGATGGCTCTTCATCAACCAGTTGAACAGCAAACCCAGCAGATCCGAGCGCTTTTGACTGCGAATCAGAGACAACGCACGTTCCCACAGATCCAACTCCAACGAAATGACGACAACCAACTCGGTCACTGCAGGTGGTGACTGCTCTAGCTCAACGCCAAACGTGTTCCACACTTTCCACGCCACGAGACTCTCTCCTCGGTGGACCAACGTCTCGAGCAAGTGAAGAATCAGATCTGCTTCTAGATCGTACTTCTGGTGCAGATGCATCGCGCTCGATTGCTGCAAGAGACCAATAGCATGTTCGTAGACGGCCGCCACCTGGACGTCCCCCGACGTCTTCACCACGACTGCGTTCTCCACCAGCCACAAAGCCAGCAGCGTCAACTTCATATCGTCACGCACATTCAACTGCGCCGCCAGAGAATCGGCCAATGAGCGCATTTTATTCGCAATCCGAGCTCCGCTTTGTGTGTGCTGCTTCAACACACTCAGGTAGGCTCTGTCCAAGCAGAAATACAGCAGCAACGCCACCTGCACGCGAAAATATCCTTCAATAGGCTCGCGGTCCACTTCGTCGCCGTAAAACTGAACCACGTCTTCCTGGATGCTTGGCGTTCGCAGTAACTCAAGCAGCTGTCCCAGTTGGGTCGGTGGGCAGCTTCCTCCGAGGTTTTCCAGCGAGATATTCGCGCTCTTCATGACATGCTCAATCAGCAGCATCGGTTCTTTCAATCCACTCACAGACGACAGCTTGTTACCGTAAATATCCTCAAATTGTTCACGATATGTGACGCGGAGTGATCTGGCTTGGCTGTAAAACGCGTTGTACATCTCGCTGTCCGCTGCGATTCCGTTCTCATTAAGCCACAGCATGCAATTGCAAGCGCACGAGACGCTCTGTGTGCGAGCCAGCAATTGCAACAAGTTCTGGATGCCTGCGGTAGTTAGTCGCATGAGTTCCGTCTCGTTCAGTACGTTGCCGTCGGCATCTACTCCGTTGGAGCTGTACGCTGCTTGACGAGAGCCTTCTTTAAGCCTCTCTGTGAGTGCAATCAAGATCATACGCAGTCCATTTAGCTGCCGTAGCTCGTCCTCTACAGCTTCTTGTTTGGCTGTGCGTGGTGATTCGCGGCCACTGTATTGCTGCTCGCTGACCATTTCGTTCACGTCCTGCTCGATTCCCTCTAAGCGACGACGCGCCCATTGCTGCACTGCGATTGGTTCCTTTAACAAGTAGTTCTTAACGCCAGCGAAGGCGCCTTCGGGCTGCAACTGAGTCTCCTCCGCGCGGATGTAGGCCACCACAAGGTGCGCGAGGCCGCTCTTTAAACAGACATCGAAGAGAGCACTGCGCTGTATTAAGTGCTGTGCGCCAGACTGCCCTCCATGCAGTGAAGCGTCCACATTAGCCCGACGGAAGACGCCCGATACGGAAAAGAACTCGAAGGTCTCAGCAGGCTCCACGAACGGCTGCCAGCCGAACTCGGCGAAGCGCTCGAATACCTATGGGGAAGGAGACGGGGATAGCACGCAGTTAGGAATTTACTGAGCGAAAGTGAGAGGCAGGAGAGCAGGACCCACCGGAAGGAGCATCATTCGTTCCCCTCCAACGCGGCTTGTGCGCCAAAGAGGCTCCAACACTTTGAATGAACCTTACAAAGACCAAGACGATTGGACAGCTTACAAAATTGTAGTGAATAAGTATTACCCTTGGATAGTGGATGCTGGCATGAAATGATTGAGAGGATATAAGATATGGAAGGTAATCAAAAGAACCCTGTTAAGATGATTGCAACATGTTGAAGCGCAAGTTGCAGGGCAGCTTTGATTCTTTGTCGACGCCTACAGCGCATGTAACTACGAGGATGCAGGATATCAAACAATTAATTCTATTACTTTCCGTTGGCAATACTTGAGCGGTTCAATTGGGGCGAATTCTAGCTAGCTCTTCTCTTAGCCGAATGTGTGCCTGTCTGTGAAGGCTGCTGCGTCCGCCTTAATGTCGTGGTCGTGGTGACAGGCAATACCGTCGTCCATGCTGGCGCGTGAGTCGGCAGTCCTGGGCTCCTCGCGACACATTGGGCAGTGCGTGTTGCCCTGCAGCCATTCGAGCAAGCACTCTTCGTGGAAAGCGTGCAGGCACGGCAGCTTGACGACGTTCATACCGGCGCACTCCTCATCATCCCACTCGCCGAGGCAGATACTGCAGCAATCGCTAGTGCTGAGACCCTCAACGGCTTCGAGAAGGTTGCTCCGGGAGTCCACTACTACGTCCTCAAGTGACAATACAGCCAGCTTGAGCTTGGTCTCGCTCTCGATCTGCTTGTTCGGGTACTCAAGGAAGTCACGTAGGATCGAGTATAATACCAGTAGTTGTTTGGCCTCAGCAGTCGATGCTGACTCATTAGTACTAGCAACATCAGCCGTCATGGGGATACTGGCGATGATCTTGACCAGCGACTGCACAAACATCTCGAGTGCCGCCCTGCGCTCGGCAATAATCATGTTGTTGTCGCAGCGGAAATGGCGGCGCGGAAACGCTGCCTCAAGCGTATTTTCTAGCGCTTGTAGTGGAGATAGGTAGTCAACGTTGGTGCCGTACTGCTGTTTGCACTGCTTGAGGAACTTGCGTAGCTGCTGGCGCACGGCGTAGAACTCGGAGTAACGCTTGGTGATGCTCCACTTGTTGCGCGTACTACGGAAAGAGATGTCCATTTGGTACACTGTGGCGGGCGCGGCTACACCGCCGGCCAGCGCCACCTGGGTGCTGATGTTAAGCGAGTTCTTGGTCGTCTCGTACACGCGCTGCAGGCGCTGCAAATGGATGCTCTCGTCCGACATGATGGTGTTGAAGTTTCCGGAGTACTTGCTTTGATTTGCTTGGTATTGCTCGCCGCGAGGTGTTTTGCCGAATGAGCTCGATGTTGCACAGAGGTGCCGGCCGTTGAGAAGCGCCGAGATGTGTCGCCGAGAAGCAGGAAGCTCGACTTTTTGTGGCTCGCACACGGACTGCGGCAGCCTCTATGCACGTGATGGGTGGCGTAATGAGCGTAGGCTGTCGCACAAAATATATCGCCTTGAGAGAGTACGCAGGCGGCTTCTTGAGGTTAGTGTGCTGTTTCGGAACTGAAGACGAGAAGCTTTGTTGCCCTCCCAGGATCAAGTGTATCAATAGCACGAAGCTAACCAGATGTGTACATATCTTGCAGGTGTATGTATTTCCAGCGCGCCGTTCTGGGCGGACGTGCCTCAGCAGCTTCTAGCAACACGATGTGGGTGGTTTACCAGCGCTCGAGGCTTTCAATATATCGCTGCAAGCACCGCCACCATCGCAGACTTCGTCTCGCAGCAAGCCACCAATGGAATAAGGAACCCATGAGTTTGTTTGCGTCTCTGCCAAGGTGTCGAGCGTGGAGAATTAATCTTCTCCAAGCTTATCCACACAACAAATTGGCAATGGCAATTCGTACAAACAAAAAATGCAGCGCAAACCGAATGAAACGGCAAATGAGTTGAACCGCGATCTAGAACAGTGTATTATATCGCTGGAGCCATTGCAAGAGTTACCTGCGAGTCGGACAAGGACAGCAGCGTTGCAAAGCTTTAGGATGCTGGAACGCCATAAACACTAGCTCGCCACCGGCTTCAACGTTGCGCGCGGCTGGCGCGGCAGTGGACACGATGGATATTGTCGCCGCGTTGCCTCGGTGCGAGAGCAGCAGGTTATTTGCTGCCTGGCGCTGCTTGACAAATTCGAACTTAAGTGAAATCTCATTTCGTACTTAGACAGGCCTTTAGTGAGTTCAAGTAATTTGCCCAATCACGTCGATTTCGCGTCCGTTTGACAGCGTCAATTCGTCTCAACAGGCGTCGGAAAGTTCGAGTATAACGCACAATAAAGTTCATTAGCCTCTACATGTTTTGGAGCTGGATGATTGCCAAATGACTTGAGAATTGTATTAGACGTGTCAACCCATACTTTTAAACCAGCCACGTTCGGCAAATTTGGTCAGAATTCACAATACCGCGGGAACGACGCGATAAATCGGAGGCAATGCCTCAGGCATGTCTCGTCGTCCATCACGACTTTTGAAGCTCACAAATGTCGCGCAATATGTGCACCACATTTGCGGTACCTTCGCGCTACCTCGTGTCTGCTACGCGTCTCAACAGGATAGCCAGATACAACGAGAGCGGCATCATGAACAAGTACGTGTCAGCGCCAGCAGCGATGGCTGCGACGGCTGCAAGAATCCATACTGCACACAGGTAGCTAGCTGCCTGTACTGACACTGCGTGCAACGTTTTGCTGCTTGTATGCGACAGCGACGAGATGGACGCGGCGCTGATGGTGTTTGTGAACTGTTTGGGGGCGGTGATCATGATCTCTGTGGTGGGTTTCCACTACCTCACGACCAAACCGAAGGACGCAGAGCTGTAGGCAGATAAAATGCGGGATTGAAGCAGGTATGTCGATTGTGTCGTCGAAGTAGCTGTCAGGATCGCCATGCCTCACGGACTCACCACCAGCTACACGTGACTTTTTCCTGTTGCTACAGTGCGCCTCCTCGCTGGATAATGATGCTAGGCGCTTGTTGATGAAGCCGCAAATTCTGCGCTAAGAGCATAGATTCTCAAGCTGCACAAATAGAGCTGGTTCTCCGACACGGGCAGCAACTGGATGGAGACTCGTGCAGAGAGATTTTTATCGTGAAGCAGTGTAGTCCGTCGCCGGCTTTGTTGGCAGTTGATCTGCATGTATTAACGTTGAAAATGATCCTTCTACACGTACACGTACTTGGACAACCGACTGCCTTTGCTTCTCGTGCGAGCCCAAAGCTGCTGCTCCTGCAGCAAGTATTTCGTACTTATTAAGGACAAAAATCAGAAGTAGGCGCTAAGTAGCATTAGAGAGTCTCTTTGACCCCCAAGTTGGCACTTGGAGTTCAAGTCATCCAAAATCATGAGTACTGGACGCGTCAAGGTGCTGTGCGAGCGCATCATGAGCCGCGGCTACGAGCCCCGCGTCGCGCGCCTAATGGAGACCGTCAAGGCTACCGTGCGTGCGCAGCCCGGCTTCATCTCAATCGCCACATACGCGGAGGTGGACGATCACACCAAATACGTCGTTTTCTCCGAGGTACAGTACAATAATCGGATTCGGCTTCCTGGGATTGCATTTCTAGCGTCTTCTAATCTTCCGTGTTGTAAAATGCTAGTGGGAGTCAAAGAAGTACTTCGATACATGGCTGGCCAGCAAGGAGTTCCAGGAGTGCACGCAGCAGATTAACGAGCTGCTGGACGTGCCTGGACTGCACATGCGCATCTTCAAGACCCCGAAGGACGATGTTTTCCTCCTCTGAGCAGTTGACAGAATTGCTTTACACACAAGTACAAAGGACTGTAGAAGAGCAATCTAGATTGCTAGGTTTGCTTCAGTGTGTCAAGCTTTGTTCACATTTTTTTTCTTTCATGGTCTCCTCTCTGCAGCGGCCACATCTTGTAACGTCTAGAGGCTCGCTGGTTTGGCCAAAAACACAGCGCTCGTTAAAGTCTGCGGTAGTCAAAATCGAGGGCTGAAGCCACTGTACACCCTTTTTGTCCACTTGAGCTGTTGACGCTAGTGTCGCCTTCCATTCGTCTAGGAAGACCCGTCCGTCTTGCAGCTCTTAATAAAACTCTTTATCCGATCAACAGTGTCCCGCACCGACTTGGTGAACGAGTGCGGCTTGCTGTCCGGGTCCTCGCCCTTCTCCGCGCGGTCATTCTCCTCCTTCAAGAACTCCTCCATCAGCTCCTCCTGCCGCTTTGACAAGTTCCTATACAGTGTCAAAGAGCACATGTTAGCACTACACTTTATCACACAAACTGCAAGAATAATACGCACTTAGGAACGCAGACTTGAAGGTTCACCAACTGCGAGCCACGGCGGTTCGAGTTGAGCTCCTTAATACCCTTTCCGCGCATCTGTAACACCGTATCCGGCTGTGTTCCCCGTGGGATCTTCATCTCCACTTCGCCTGTCAAGGTTGGCACCACTACTGTTCCTCCCAATACTGCGTGCGCAACGGAGATAGGCACGTCCACCAGTACATCCGTTTTACGGCGCTTGAAGAACGGGTCTGGCAGCACGTGGATACCCACGTACAGATGTCCAGCAGGTCCACCGCGTTGGCCAGGCTCGCCCTGGTGAGCGAGACGGAGGTTCATGCCCTGGTCCACACCTTCCGGGATCTTTACCTCCACCGTGCACGGTTTCTTGACTGTACCCTTACCGTGACACTTACCACACGGGGACTCGATAATCGATCCCTCGCCACGGCAGCGACGACACGGGGTTTCCACTGCAAAGAATCCCTGCTGCATGATCTGCACGCCAGATCCATTGCACGTGGAGCACGTTTTCTTCTTGGTGCCAGGCTTGGCGCCAGATCCGTCACAGGTGTCACACTCGACATTGGCCGTGATGTTCAAGTCGCGCGTGGTGCCTTTAACTGCCTCCATGAAGTTGAGCGTGATGTCCACCTGAATGTCAGAGCCGCGCTGCGGCTGGTTGGCGCTGCGGCGTGAACGTCCACCAAAGCCCTGACCGCCGAAAAACTCTCCAAAGATATCCTCGAAGCCCTGTCCCTGGAAACCTCCGCCACCACCAAAGCCAGCCTGCTCATCTACGCCGGCGTGACCGTAAGCGTCGTACTTTTGACGCTTGTCATCATCTCCCAGGATCTCCCAGGCCTCAGTGGCCTCAGCGAACTTTTTAGCAGCATCCGGATCTGCCTTGTTAGTGTCCGGGTGATACTTCTTTGCTAGCTGGTAGTATTTCTTCTTGATCTCGTTCTTGCTTGCGTCAGACGAGACCCCAAGCACTTCGTAGAAGTCGCGCTTGCTGGGCTCCATTGCGGCACGTGTGCTGTGGAACGTTGCGCAGTGCTCCAGCAGCGCCGACGCGCCATACGTCAACGTGGTCGGCCGCCGAGTCTGCGCACCCAGAACGCGCACCGCCGCCGAGCGCAGCAGCACCGATCGCATCGCCATCACTTCGAGAGCAAATTTGGGAATGCGATCGAATTGTGTGGACCCGGTTCTAGAATCTATCAGTGGATTTTATCCAATCACATGAAGTATGATACTTGATTGGTGGAAACAAAGCAATCTGCGACGTGTGAGAACCGTTATACCACCGAAACGACGCGAATGGAATTGAAGCACTTGTTAAATACTTCAAGACTAGAGGAAGATGTCCGACTCCGACCCGGAGGCGGTGGATGGAGACCAGCAGCTGCTGGAGGATGCAGGGAATGGCGTCTTCGACCCCGCGATTGGTGGCGCTGAAGACGAAGAGGAGACTGACCAGGTCGGCGAATTGGATCCCCAGGAAGACGACGACGACAGCGAAGATATCGACGATAGTGATGATGAAGAAGCCGACGACGATGAGGAAGAGGACCCAACACAGACTATCGTGGACATGGGCCGACACGAGCGCATGCAACGCATTCAGAAGGTTCTGTATGAGCAGCTTGTGGGCAACGACGAACGCTTGTCGCTGGAGCTCCGCGAAAAGGAGGAAGAGCTTCGTCGCGCCAAGGCTGCGCGTGAAGATGTAGGTGTCGCACTCTATGGAGTTCAGCAACAGCTCGCGCAACTTCAGGTAGCGCTCGAGGCAGCACATCGCCGACTCACGACGCTGCATGACGAGCGGTTCTCGAGCGAAGATAAACTTGACGAGTGGAAAGCGAGTGCAGAGGAGAAGAAGCTGGCGGTCGAACGTCGTCGTGCACACTTTCACAAGACGCAGGCAGAGCTTGACTCTCTGAACGCAACACTGCGGCAGGTGGAGAAATACAATGAAGAGATGAAGAACGAGATCGCTCGCACCCAACGTGCCGCGGAGAAAGCTGAGGAGTCGATGACTGTTGCCGAGAAAGACAAGGTTAAGCAGGATCTGTACATTGATCGGCTGAATGAGCAAGTGAAGGCATTGCAAGAGCAATTGGCAGCCAACGCATCTCAGCTTAAGACACAGCGGATGGAGACACAAGCCGCAGAGGATACGCTACACGAGGCCGCGGCTCAGATGGAGGCTGTAGCATTTGAGAAAAAGCAGCTTCTGCAGCAGTGGAAGAGCGCACTTATCGGTATGCAGCAGCGTGATACCGCACTCCAAGCCACTCAAGCCGCTATCTCCAAGGTGGTTGAGGACGAGCTAGCGCTAAGTGCTGAGCAACGTGGCTATAAAATCTCAATTGAGAAGGCTCAACAGGTCCACGAGACTCTGATCGCTACGATCGAAAGGTTCAACACCGAGTTGCGCTTCGTGGAGGAGCAGACCGAGAACTTGCGAGGTGAATATGAGCGTCTAACCGCTCGTCATGAACTCCTAGCCAAGTCTCTTAAACAGACAGAGGCTCAAGTTTCTTCTGCTGCGGCGGAAGGCAAGAAGCTGGAGTCAGAAGCAGCCCAAGTGGCTCAGCACTTGGAGACGACACAACGTGAGCGTCACTTACTTGAAGACGAGATAGCTGCTGAGAAGAACGACCAAACCACAGTACACAAGGCAGCGCACAATCTCACCAAGGAGACCCAACAACTCGTGACGCGCATGCATGAGAAAGAAGTGGATCTGGCCAATCTACGCAACGAGATGGCTCGAGTAGGAGTTGATGCTCTCAATGTACAGAACCACACAGCGCAACTTGTGGAGGCCCAACGCGCTCTAGTTGAAGAACTTAAGCGAGATGATCAGCGAGTCGAACGTGCAGAGCTGGAGATCCGTCAGCGTAACGATGAGATCGAGAAGAAGATGTTGCGTCTGGATCGACTTAACAAGAAATACGAGCAGCTTGTGAATAAGATGGAGGATGCAGACACAGGTCCGCTAGAAGCGACAATTAAGAATCTGGTTCGTGAGACCAAGATCGGCAGGGAAGATAACACAGCCAAGCAGAAGCAGTGGCTCAACACACAAACGGCTCTTGTACATGCTGCTAGTGAGGCTCAAGAGCTGAGCGAACGCAACCAGGAACGTAAAAGCAAGACCAGCGTTCTAGAACAGAAACAACTGCGTCTTCAGCATGAGTTGCATGAAATGCAACGCGAGCTTCGAGACCTCTCGAACGGTATTGCGTCACTGCACGCAGACACTGGGAAGTTGAATGACCTTATCGCGCGTCAAGGTTCTCGACATGATGATCTACTCAACAGCAACCACGCACTCGAGCTGGGATTTGCAAGTGAACTACGAGAGCTTGAGGCCACCTCTGTTTCAATGGAAGCTCGTGCTACTACACTACGTCAAGAGAAACAGGGGCTGCTAGACCGTGTGGTCGAGGTTGAGCGACATCTCATGCTCTGGGAGAAGAAGATTCAACTAGAGAAGGAGACGCAGGCTGCTCTCGACCCTGAAGTCGGACAGGCTGAGGCACGGAGTATGGAGAAGGAGATCCATCGCATGCGTCTACGACTTGAGGCCTTGCAACGGAGCCAAGAACAAATGCTGCAAGATATGGAGCAAGCTGTCCACAAGCGCGACGTCATTGCTCTTCGTGGCCGTAGTCAGAAAGAACAGGAGGCTGATCTCACGTTCGCTGCTCTTACAGCGAAAGTATCCACGCTACAGAATCAACTGCGCAAAAGTGAAAGAGATGCCGGAAGACTGGACAAGAGTATCCGCAAACAACTCGTTGCTGGTGAAGATGTCTCTTTCCAATTAGAGAAAATTTCGGCTGAGCTCAAGGTTGACGAAGAACGTGGATTGTCACTCCAACGTGCGATTAATGCTGCTCTCTACGATAAGCAGCGATACATTGACGCTGCAGCACGTAAGCTGCGCATGACTAAGCGGTTCGACTCACTTTGCCGTGGAGTGGGCAATGGTCCTGCAAATGAGACACAAGCAGCTTCAGCCTTGGAGAAAGCTAAGGAAGGCGTCGAAAAAGTTCGAGCAATTGTTGACATGCTTCAGAAACAGAACCCGCACTTGGCTGAGGTTCTTCCTCGTGTGCTATTGCTTGCCGAAGACCCACCACCAATGGACAAGTAAAACCAGATATACCTCGATTAAAGGATATCTCCACTAGTTTTCTAGTCTCGCCGTCGCTCTCGTAATGCTTCGAGGAATCTGTTCAACTTAAATGCAACATCCTCTAGATGAGGTCTACTACTCGAGCTTAACGCTGCCATGAAGCGTGGAGTTCTCAGGTACATGCTGTTACATATTCAACAATGGTCAGTAAATGGTGCCACAGAAAGATCAACTCGAGTTTTCACTTACTCAATGTAGTCTTTTCGGGTTCGTCGAAGCACTGCAAGCACTTGGTCGCCACCCGAGGCAACGTCGCTCTTTACTAGCAGATCCAGAACAGTCACACATCGCCAGAGTGCCAACATTTGGGACGGCTCCAAGGCTTCTCTACAATCGTAATCGTCCTCTTCAGCGTCTGTTTTTCCCTTTTCACTCCATTGGTCTTCTTCAAGTTCGCTGGCTTTAAGCCGCTCGGTTGCGATAGCTGCTCGCGATACCGCAATGCAGACTCTTTTGAAGAATTTAGGAAGCCATTCTGCGAATGCTGGTGCTCGAATAGCTTGCAGTATGACGGACGTGGAGCTCTCGATCAATAATCCCCGCATCTGCTGATGTTGATGCGAACGAAAATCCTCGAACTGTTGCATCGCATCGAGTGCAAGAAGCACCGCAGCTTGGGCGTCGATGAAATCCTCCCGCACCACGTGTGTGTCAGCAGACCCATCGTCTGCTTTATCGTAGCTCTCCACTCCACGAGCTAGTAGATTCCGAACTAACTCATTGGGTGCTAGCCTATCGAAGCAACTTGTTCGTAGTTGCATGTCGAAGCACATAGCACTGAACACCCGTACAGTACTGAGCAGATACTCCACTCTCGCTTCAGTGTTTTCGCTTCGACGAAGTGGATGCGAAAGTTGGTGAGCCAAAAGGGCAACTAGACCGGTACAGCCTGAAACTTGTGTACGATCTTCGAAGAATAGCTGTCTCAATTCATCGGAGGAGTACGCAGCGGTAGTGAGCTCATCAAGCAATTGGGCACGCTCAACCTCGCTACGTGCGCGAACTAGATCCACCACAAACGTTTCCAACAGATTCGTCAACTCGAGACGATGTTCTTTGCGCGGTGGAGTATTGTCTGTAAGTTGAAGTTGTGGAATCAGTTGTCTCTGTAAGATCGCAAACGTTTACAGTTCATAAGTGTTGGGTACTATAGCTTCACTCCAACGCAAAAGCAAACCTGGAAGTTGATGCGCAACGCTCGTGAAAGTTGAAAGAAGAGTTGAGTCTGAGGTTCAAACGTCGAGAAGAACAACTCCGAGGGCATTTTCTTGGATGTCACCTCTCGTAATTGTATGCGAAAGAGTTGACTGGTCGGTAGCAGTAGCAGGCCTTTCTGCTTCTTGTTTTCCGGCAGCACTCGCTCCACCAAGGCGGTATTCCGCAGTGGTAGACACATATCGGGAGCAACTTCCCCTCGACTCATAAGGGGCACAATGAACAACGTATCGCAACTCAAAGCGAACAAGTGGAATTGCCCCGTACTCACCACTGCAGCTTCATGGTATCTCAACTTCTGGAACCTCTCTGAACCAAGTCTCGCTCGCAGTCGCTCGGGGTCTAAATGTCTGGGTCGACACAACGTTGGAGACTGCATCTTAACACTTCGGGGATATGCATGAAGAGCAATACACTGTTCTGACCTAAATAGTCGTGCACAATAAATAATCACCCCACAGGTTTTGATAAAAACTTTCGTTTCTGCCTCAAATCGTAAAAAGACAGCAGATTCTGAGAGATCTCGACGAGCTGATTTGCCCTATGCCATTAGATTATAGTAATGACTTGTTGTTTTTTACAAAAATCGAATTCCAAAATGCGTGAGGCCAGACGGAAAGTCGTGCACGGTAATTAGTCGTGGCACGACTAATGGCACGACTAATACCGTGCACGACTTTCCGTGCCACGACTAATTAGGGTGAACGGTGTAGTTACAAGCAAGGCCCTGGACTCTCGAGGCTCTGTTCTGGTCTATTGAGAGTATTAATACATCTACCGATCATTCGTCTTCAGTCTCTACGTCGTCCTCGTCTTCTTCCTCTTGGCTGCTGTCGTCACCGTCTCCGTCGACCTCGACCTCCTCTTCTCCTTCGTGGTACACCACAGCGGCACGAGACTCATCGTCTTCCTGCCCGTTGCTACCATTGTTGACGTGGATTTGGCCGAGCACAAGTGCCAGACGACCCGAGAGCTTCTGCATCTGTTCATGCACCTGCAATCTCGTCTCCAAAAGCTGGTACAGCGCTGACAAACTCGGCACAAGATCGGGCTGTGCCACCAGGTAGGCTGTGTGATACAGCAGCACTGCACGCAGCCACGGGCACAGACGTGCAAAGCGGTTCGGCGAGCGCTCAAGCTTCCGCACAATCACCTCCAGCAGCGCCAGCACACGCGACGCCGGCACACGAGCCACAGTCTTAGCCACGACCTTAACGTCACGCGTACGCAAGCAGTACTCAAGCAGAGCGTTGTCACGTGCCTGTAGTGCCTGCTCTAGAACACTAGCAAGCGATGAAGCGTCAGGCTTGTTGTCACGATCCTTATCCTCCGGAGTGTCGGCCTCGCGCTCCGCGCGGCTAAGAGCAGCAGTCACATCGCCCTCGACACGTTCACGCAGAGCCTCGACACGTTCAGCGAGCGTCAGCTCGTCCTCCTCATCGTCCTCGCCATACAGGTCCTCAAAGCTGGTAGTGTCGTCCACGACTGCCATGGAGTTGGCCAGTGCACGACGTTCACTCAGCGTCGGCACGTGAGTCTTCTCGTCTTCAGCAGTAGATTCCACCTTCTGTCGCTTGCCGTTCTTGTCGGCGCGCTCAGCCGTGAGCAGCAGTGCGTCACTGATCTCGGCAAACTCGAGCTCCTTCTTCCATTGACTCGGAGCGTTCTCCTCCACGGGTGAGACTGTCTCAAACACAGGCTTGACGAGAGATCCACGCGCGACAACCACCTCCGTCTTGTCCTCCTGGGTGCTGAGCTCGGCCAATATAATGCCAGCACTCTCCGCTGTTGAGAGCGTGGGAGGCAGCGGCTTGGAAGCCAACGCCAGCTCCGACGCGTCTTCCACCTGTTGGTACTTCTGCGTCCATAGGAACATGGCACCAGCTGAAGCCGTAGCGCCCACCAGCAGATCAATCACAGGCTTAGCAGTCTCCTTTTCCTTCTTGCTCTTCTTGTTCTTCTTGCTCTTCTTCGTCATAGCTACGCCCACCGAGGCGCGTGCGAAAACAGCGTCAGCACTGCTAGGCAGACTGAACGTGAGAGCAGGCGCGTCGTGCTCCGCCAGCTCCAGGTCGTACATGTTGACGAAACGCGCCCCCGCCGTGGCTGCGAACAGAAACCTGGACGACTCGATGCCGGTCTCCACATTAGCGAATCGCAGCTGTGTCACGGCAGTCGACAAGCCTGACACGAGCTTCCTGCTCTTCTTGCCCGAGGATAAATCGAACGTGCGCAGCGCCGAGCCGCCGGCTGCCAGAATCTCTCCGTCCGCTGAGACTACAAGCGCCGACGCACCGCCCGAACCGCAGCGGAATTTCCGCTCCACTTTGCCGCTGCTAACGTTCCATTCAAGTACGTGCTTGTCGCTTGAGCTCGAGTACAGTAGCGAGCCCTGAGGGCTAAAGGCCAAAGCCTGTACGGCGCCCGAGCCGTGCGCTGCGTCCGCCTGAAGCGTGTGCTTGACCTCACCTGTGGCCAAGTCCCAGACCACAACGATGCCGCTGCTGGTGCCTAAAGCCAGCAGTCCTAGGCCGCTGTCGCCGCTGCGCTTCTTGCTCTTGGTTTTAGGCTGTGTCCATGCCAGACTCGTGTAGCGGTAGCTGAGGTGATCGCGTTCCTTAAGCTCCTGCTGCAACGCGCCATTGGACACGTCCCACACTTTAAGGCGGCCGTCCTCAGACACGGCCGCGAAGTGCGTCTGCGAGTCGGCGAAGAGCTGCATGGCGAAAGGGACAAGTCGGGTAGTGATGCTGGCTGGAGCTCTCAGAGCCAATTCTACTGGAGCAGAGCAGCCCAAGTCGGAATGAGAGGTAGTCCAAATGGAAGTTATTTGAAGTGGTAAACGTAATTGTGTGACGTGATACAGATTTTTTTATGTTGAAGTTGTTGAAGTTATTGTGAGGCGCTGCGGCATTAGACACTTTCGGCGGTGAGGCTTTGAAGGGGGACGCAAAGCGTAGTTCGTCGTTGTCCGCTCTTCATGATCGGTCTTGGGGAGTGGTTTGACCGTTGTGCAACGAGAGTTGGAGATTGTGGGATCGTTGGTGAACACCTCGAGTGACGTAAGAATTCCTCACTGGCACTAAGTGCGATAGGTGAAGCTGCTACTGATACTTGTAGCCGTGGTTGGCGTGAACAAGTGCGCGTTGTTGTCAATGCTGATGGATTAATCGTTGTTTCTTCGGATGGGGGCGGCTCGGTGTACAGCTTTGTACGGTAGCCACCGCCCATACGCTTGATGGACATCGGACTTCGAGACCTTTGCGCTGCAGGAGGCTGTGGAAATATTTGTTAAACGCTGCCAAACTTTTCGATGGTAAAAAACCTGTACAGTAAATGATCCCTCTAATTCATGATATCCTGGTATACAAGCTATGAGATTGAACCTTTCTTAAGTATAGAGAAAGCTTGTGATCAACGGCTGCGTCAGCACCTCTGCCGAAGCTGTTCTCTGGTACGAGATTGGAGGTCCTTCATCAGATTAACCTCTATATCTGGGTGGCTAGTGAGCATGAGGATGACCACGTACTGTACAGCGTCGAAATTGGTTTGAGGGCCAGTGAGCCTGTGGATACGCAGTTTGTAGTCTTACTACTTTTACGTCTGGACACTAAACATAAACAAGTTGACGTTCAGATAAAAAACACTGTCGATGACATCGTCGGCACCATGATCTTCCTTGATTACGAACGCATTATTGGTAGAGCACTGGCCGTCTTCGTGATGGTGCAATTGCTTAAAAACTGAATACTACAGATATCCCGTCTACTACTGTAGTATTTCTTTTTACATGTTAGTATGCGAAGACGCACGTGTTACAGCAAGAAAACCCTGGCAGAAGCAATCGCGCTAAGCATCGATTCATTAAACACCTCCTCTCAATTTAGAACTTTACAGCAGTGTCATTAGCAAAAAGAAATAGTTTTAAAAATCAAAAATTGGCATTTCTAATTGCATTGATTCGATCGTAATAAGATCTACTTGAAGCAAAGCAAGTTAATAAAACCGCGATTCTGGAACCTTGGAAAACGTCTTGGCCAGGGGAGGTTTGAGGCACTAGACTGGAGGGGCTTCAAAAGCGCGCACTTGAACATGTTTTTCTTCCGGACAGGTCCAGCTCTTATCGAACGTCCACAAAACGTCGCGATCCTCAATGTGGCCCATCTTGAAGTTCAGATACTGAGCCGGCTTGACCACAAAATAGATCATCACTTGTTTAATCTTCATTCTAGCCATATCCAGTTTGAGTAGCACTTCGTAAAAGAAGCGCATCTTGAAATCGTGTTTGTCTGATCGCGTGACCTGGACAAAGATGACCTTGCCTTCGTCCTTATCAAAATGCACCGCATCATAGCCTCCTTGGTTCCACGCCGTCGGCTGCAACCAACTCCCGTCGCCTTTAACTTTTCCATCTGATAGCACTTTAAATCGTTTCTTCGGATCGAAACGAAGAACATTTGCTTGAGGCAGAACATCTTCGACTTCGTGGTCGCCGAATAATTTCACTGCACGCTTCGGAACAGATGCCAAAAACAGCCACTCAAAGAGGTGGCCATCCACCGCAGGGTTGTTTGACCCATTAAGACGAGCCGCCAACTGCACAATGGTTTGCTCATCACATTCTTCCGCACAGAGAGAGGCCGCATACGAGCTCACGGGGAACCGAGCATTACCATTGCCGTCAGGTTGCATCCCGTAGAGCCTGTTAATTGCATCAGCGTGCAAATCGCCACCGCAGTATTTGACAAGATCTGACTTGTTCGCGGCAGATTGAACCCCGGTTTTCAGACAGTCCATCACTTCAATCGTGGGGTATTGAAACATGAACCGACATGATCCACCAGCGTAGTAGAACTTCAAATCAAGCGCATGCTTCTTCTTGTCCTCCTCACTCCATTCTGCTTCGAATCCGTCGTCCTCATTCACTTCGTTGGGACTAGTTGCGTCCAACTTTGACGCGATCTTGTCATAAAAAGTCTGATCGGCGATGGCTGCGAGATAATCGCCTTGCGTCCATGAATACAGGAAGAACACTTGGATATTCGCATGACGATCGTCCTCCCGGTTTCTCTTACCAAGTGAGGCCATCGAGGAGCAAACCACAAGTCTCTCATTTTTCTTGTCGAGAAGCGTAAAGACGTGTTTGAAAAACTTTGAGTGCGCAGTCGTTGCCTTAAAGCCATCTAAGCAAATAAAGAGTTTTTTGCCTGCGACTCGAGGCAACTCAAAACTTGATAAATCAGCAATGTCCCAGTATTCCTTCGTTCCCAACGCCAGACAAGAGTCCAAATTATCACTCAAATGAATCCAGACGACGTTCCATTCCTCGTGATCCAAAGAGGCCACAAAACTTAGTGTAGACACAGATTTGCCTGTGCCAGGAGGCCCCACTATGAATCCTCTTGCATTCTTAGCAATGACTTCATTTTGCACAAAGCCCCACAGATCGTGCACTTCACGACGACAATACAGCATCAAGTCATCCGAGACTCTGTAACCACACTTCTCGAGAAATGCAGCTGGCAGCGTCACATATTGCACCCCTTGGATTTTAATCTGAGGCACATCTTCGAACTTCTCAATTCGCGGCACAATTTCCGTATGTTGTCGCTTGTTTGGCAAAATATCAGCTGAGGGTGGGAGTTCCACCAGCACGTGAATCACTTCCTCTCCGAGGGCGAAATCTGGTCCAAACAACCCCACCTTATTGAGCTTCCATGTTGGACGCATCTCCTTGTAATCAGTGCTGATACTGCCTCGCAAGAATTTTTTCACATTACGGTCGTCCTTCAACCACGTGCCATCCGCTTTCCGCGCCAAATACAGCGTCAACGCGGCTGGGTAAACCTCAACGCGGTTGCTGACGACTCTGTATCTACTTGCAATCTTCTCCTGCAGCGTACTCACTTTAGCATCGCGCGCGATCTTAACAGGAAACGAAGTCCCTTCGCCGTACACTGCGCACTCCAGCTCGACCTCCGCCATGTTCTTCCTTTGCAGAAAGTTCTCGACTGAGAAGCAACAAACATTCATGCAACCCACGGCGCATTTTTAGCCAATCCAATCACAAAGTCGTGCTTCGCCCGAAGAAGCTCTGAAATTTATGATCCCTTTTCCTTTTCAATGTTAACGATTCCCTACCCTTTAGGTAGACAAACCTATTAACGTTTGTGAAGGTTGGGATTTCTTGTAGTGACGCATCTCCTGCGCCTGCTTCGCAGCTGCAGCATCTGCATAGCACTTTCATTTTACTACACTAACCGCATACAGGTAATTTGTATATGCTACAGTGCGCGCCATCAATGTGTGCGCACCCCTTGCGGTTTAATTTCGGCGTTTTTAGCACTGAAACTGGATCAATGGCTATTGATATTTTATTTTTGCAGACGACTTGCGCTCATTATTGCGATAGTGACAAAAGTCTGTGCGTGTTATTAGCTTTCTACTAGGTTATGTAGGCCAAGCGGTACACCAAAAAATTCGCGGCTTGTTCCGCTCTTTAGCGTCGTGGTCTTTGTTGGTCTGAGAAGCAAGTCGGGCATGAGCATTGCACTTTGGGACCATTGCCCATTGAGCAATGGTCCCAATGTTGTAAAGTTGTAAATTATCTCCCGGTTGGGATATTTAGGAAGATCTGCATCGAAAACCTGAGTGTTAGGTGCCCCGATATGGACTACTCGAACGGTGCGTGCCGCCTACTAACTTACTGTCATCTGGAGGGTTCTCGCCTACACTAGCGTGTGTAAGATTTTAGGCAACACGTGTATACATAATCTGAGTGTGTACGCTCACGTTGTGAGTGCCAGGAACAAAACGACACCTAAGAAAACTTATCACCTGCATTTACCCGCCATTAAGACAGGTATTAATCTCCGCGAATAGTTCGTGCAACATTCCATATTAAAATTGGCGTACTTAAGCGCGAGGGCGACGACACAGGTAGCATTTGTAAAGTTTATTAATCCAACACAGGTATAGATGTCTATGGCCATCATGGTACTGTCTCACTGTATTTGTGGATTACTTTTCATGAATTTATAGTATTGTTTTAGTACAAATACCTGGGTTATTATTTTATGGAAATTGAAACACCAACCGGATCCCCCCTTAGCTCTGAAATAAATTTCAGAGAACACCAGTAGGACTAACGGATTTTTACGACCCTTTTCACTACTGGTACATGTATTGTGATTTTCAATGCTTTTGTCGTTTTCACTTACCGGTAGCTTCATCCTCGATTTATAATTAAACGAGGTCGTTTTACAAATCGAGGACCATAAAAAAGACAAATCGACCTAGATAGGGTGGCTAATAAATCGGGCTGCGACGAGCTAAATCGACCGCTCAGATCGATTTCCCAACAATCGACATCGATATCCTGTAAATCGACCCTTTTTGAGTGTTTGAAAACGCAATTCGATGACACATAAATTAACTCCACGTCTACCAGCACAAATTCAATGTTCTCTGAAATTTATTTCAGAGTCTACCAGGGATCCGACTTTCCTCGCATAATTTATTTATGAAACTATATGTGCAACCTCTTTACATCAATAAGTCTGTTACTCTACTGTAAGCGCGTTCGTAAAATTATTACCCTTATATTCATTTGAAAAACACACCCTCCGTAAATTAAATAGTCAGATTGTCCGATAATCTTATATATTACTCTACAGATCTGAGAGATCTTGATAGCACGCCGTTTGGAATACCTCTAATAATTTATACCTGCATTGCTTTTGAATCACCCACGTGAATGTTGACCCTGTCGCAGCAGCAAGTAATTTATATGGTTATTTATTTTGCGTGTTTTTTTCATGGGTTAAGAACAAAATTCCGCTTATCCCATAGGATTAGTCATGCCGTCAGTTTAATGACCCAGTATCGAACATACACGGCAATGTACCTCGCCAAAACTTACTTTAGCCACAAAGCCATGCACTAGAGCCCTGAGCGTGGCCATTCTGATCCAGGACTGTTCATACGTGTACTTCCGTTAGCACTTCAGGTCCGTAAAGTTTGGCAGGGTGTGGACTGTGTTATTCAATATTATAATAGTGCACGCTGTGGAGCAATAGCGTGTTCTTGCTCATGTAGATTCCACGAATTCTAACCCCGGTAGCTGTTACTCATGGGGCCACCCGGGTCTAGAATGGACAATAAGTCTGTTTACCCTGTCTCCTTGTAGCTTTCGATTTGTTTTCAGTTTTGTTCTTGGGTTTATCATATTATAATTGGTATATATAAATAAAGATTTAGTACTTGTAAGATGGCAGCTTTGTATCTGCTCCTCCATTCCAAGTCTTGATGTTGTCCTCGCCGTTGAGTATTATTGTTGACATACTGAGTTGAAGTGGAGTGGCACAGCAGTAAGTAAAGATATGTATAAATTCAGAGCTTCTTCGTGCGTAGCACGACTTTGTTATGTACTTTAACATAAATTTTAAAAGTTGCTGGTTGAGCGTTAACTTACTTAATACCAGCTTAACAACTATTTTCTTTTTTTCATTTAGGTAGTCATGCACACTGTGTATCTGCTACGCTATCATTGGACGAATATGGACAACAAGGTGCTGGCATTAGCAGACGCACTAGTTGGTGTAATGCTGCGTATTATACATCAAAGAATATTCCTAACAAGGCAACATACTACATTAATATGTTAATGCAAATGGCCTTCACCGGAACCGACAGCACGTAGAGGGGTGCAAACCACTGCGAAATAAGAAGGACTTCGCTTGATCTTCAGTTATTCCTCCTTATACTTTGTGAAAGGACATGGCGTAACTACGCAATGTCTATTTTGTTTTGGTACAGTGGTTTTCATACTCTAGCAGAACCTACACGTACTACTGCAGCAGTTCGCTGATAGCATCGAAGCATGCGAAATTAACAAATTTCTACAATTCTTGGAAAGTAGATCGGTCGTATTACTTCACTGGTTAAATATAATGAGGTGCTCTCTGGTAGTTCCGATATCACAAGATTGATGGAAACACCTTACATTGCTGTAATACCTCTCGTTCACGAGATTGCTGACATTTCCACGTTACGGATTCTGCTGCAGCCACAGTTTTGCAGGTCTTGAAGATGTTTACTTTCATTGGTTGCAATGAAAGTAAACATCTACTTTCATAAAGTAGAAAACATCTTCAACTAATTAGAATAGCAGAATTCTGTCAACCATTCGTTGGCGAATACCTTTCATTTAGAATATCGCTTCAGGAGGAAAACCAAACAAAACCAAATAAACAGTTCTCAATTTTACCGTATATCGGCTTTGCTTTCCTTGTTTGAGTAAACCTATACTTTCGGACGAAAGTATAGTCAATCTAAGTGAAACGCGCTTTACGCTTCCTCATACACGTGCGCTAACGTGCAAGCCGAAGTAGTGGGCACACAGTAGGCTCATTACACCTGGTAGCACTGTGTAGCCCGTCCAACGACCGAGTACCTGACGAGTTCGTATGGAATACGAACACAGGGCGGAGAACCAACTCATGGACGGATTCCCGACCCCGAATGCGTCTGCAACGCATATTGCGCGTGCAGACTACCCCTACCTGGCGGATCCAGAGTGGGAAGCTCTCCAAAGACTGTCAACAGTCATTGGAGAGGCAGCCATAGCAACGGTGCTACGTACGCTGTCGCCGACAGAGCAACACGGTGTTGCTCTGGGATTCATCGTGAAGGAGCAGCGCGATGCTGCTGCTGCTACTACTACGGCGTCGTCGGGTACGACACCGCGCGTGCAGTCGTTGAAACTGCACATGAGCAGTTACGTGGGAAAAGAGGACGAACCTCTTCTCCGATGGCTCGACGCATCGTCGACGAGCCGTCGAAGGTTGCGTTCGCCATGTCATGTTGTGGCGGACGAGCGAGAAGCTGGGCGTACGGACGCCGGCCCACTGACCCAACGTGTTTAGCAAGTACGCGGTAGTCAAGGAGGAGCTCAGACAAGCGTTTGAGCCCCCTAAAAACGAGTTCCGGTCGAGAGCTGAGTTTCTCGACCTACAGCAAGGTAAGCATGACGTGCATGCTTACGCCCAACGTGCACGGTACTTGGTCTCGAATATCGTGACCAACCCGATCGACGAGGCGACAAAGGTCGTCACGTTCGTGAAGGCTTGAAGGATGGGCCCGTCAAGACCTATCTCTTCCGAGAGTACCCGAGTACTCTCGAGGCTGCGATCACTCTTGCGATGCAAGAGGAGTTTAGTCTGAAGCAGGCTAAGCTGCATACGAACGTGCCGAGAATGGCATGTCCGGTGATGTGAACAGAAGGTCCGGAGCCAAATGGACCTTTCGAAAGCTTCTGCTGTTGGACGCCAGCAGCGTAACGGGGAACAAGTGCGGTGTGGCCGCATCGGCGACACCGGGCACTTTACGCGTGAGTGCACAGCGCCTGTGCACTCGGCCAGGGGCCGATGCAGCAATGCCGGGCATCGCCGTGAACAATAAAAAAAACGCGCGAAACCAGTAGGCGCAGGGCGCCCTACTGGTATTGCAGTCGCGCGTGTCTACAACGGACACGCGACACTGAGGACTGCAGCCCCCAGCGAGAGGGATTCTCGCTGCTAGAAGCAAGATGACAAGCCAAATCTTGTCATGCTGGAGGTGAGATCGAAGAGAGCAGGCTCTCTTCGTGCTTTGGTTGAGTCAGGTGCGTCGAACAACTTTGTTCGACTGGAAAGTCTGCCGAAGCTGAACTTCGAGGAGGTTAAAACACCTCGAAGTGTATTGGAGTTGCGGTTGGCAACGGGTGCCACCGTGAGAACAGAGAACCGCGTCGTACGCGTGTGCTTCTCGTACAAACACCGGGTGTTTGTGGAGGATCTTATCGTCCTGGATCTCTCCGATATGTTTGACTTGGTATTGGGCATGCCGTGGCTCGCACGGCATGATCCAGTGATCAACTGGGAAAAGTGTACTCTTGTACACTTCGGTCGCAACGCGACAGAGAGCGATGGCCCTGTCAGTGTAGCGCATACACTCAACGGTGTATCCGATCGCCCCATCGAGGCAGCACACAACAATGTAGCCTCCGGTGCCCACGCTCAAGTTGCAACGACTGAGGCAGTCGTTGAGTCTGTCTCAAATCAGAAATCAGATTTGAGATACGTTCCTACTTCAATGATCGTATCAACTCTGGATCAAGTATGGAAGAAATTCAAGTCACAGATAGGGTCTGTGACGGTGGCGCGTTGGTCCCGGGCACAGACGCATCAGATATGCAAAGGACTCCAGCTACAAACAATAGCTGTAATGTCGGCGTGTCAGCTCCGGGGGAGTTGACACGGCCGTGATTGGCTCAAAAATCACGGATGGCTCCGTCGAAAAGCGTCGAGGTGGCAAGGACGTGTCGACTCCGGGAGTCGACACAAACTCGATAACAACAACGAGAGGGGTCTCCGCCGTAAGGCGTCGAGGTGATGATAGCGCGTCAGCTGCGGGAGCTGACGACGCGGCAAGCAGTGCTGGCGGTTGCAAGCGACCAGCACTGAAAGCGCTTGCGTGCTCGCGTGCAGCGGAATGTAATCAAGCGGGGCTTGATCATTCGCGTCCGAGGAAAGAATCCGCCGACGGTTACAACGGAAATCCGCCCAAGGACGGGCCTGGACGAGAAACACGTGAAGCCGGGCTTCACAAGAAAAGACGACGCAAGCTGCGCGGGTCTCGGTCCGGGACCAAGACGATACAAAAGATGTCTGCCGGGCAGACATCGGAGAAGACGTCGTGCGTCGAGCCGTTGAACGTCTTGACGCGAACCCGTACTGGTCTCCAGTACGGCTCAATGTCATTGGAGAATCCTCCGACGAGCGCGTCGGAGTTGACGTCGCTTCCAGTCATGAGCTGGATGCGCTTCGTGAAGGACCTGCACGATGAACGCATCGAGTAGATATGTATCCTTTCGGATATCGAAAGGGTGAAGAGCGATACGGAGGAGTTGAGACAACTCCACGCTGCAAGTACCGCTGAGAGCACGGACACTCTCAGCGCGAAGGCGAAGAAGCAGCGCTTCGAGGAGCAGAGCTGGGACTCACTGAAGTCGAGTCCCTTCTACGATGTTTTGCTGGAGCACAAGGATGTGCTCCTGGATGAGATTCCTGCGGAACTTCCGCAGGACAAGGGCACACAGCACGAGATCGACCTCGTGCCGGGTGCGAAGTACTGTGTAACGCGGCAGTGGCCATTGCCGCGAGATCAAGCCAAGGCGCTCGACGACTTCTTTGAAAGTCATCGCAAGGCAGGGCAAGTGCGGGAGTCAAAGTCTCCGCACAGTGCACCAACGTTCTGTGTCAAGAAGCCACAAGGCGGGTGGCGCATCGTTCATGCGTAAAACAAGCTGAACGATGCGACGATACCGGCGCAGACGCCGATACCACGAAAAGATGTTATCATCGATTCGATGGCCAAGAGCACCATCTATAGCGCTCTTGATCTGCCCGACGGGTTCTATCAGATCCTGATGCGTGAGAGAGATACCCCCCTCGTGGCGGTGAGCACTCCAAGCGGTATGCTTTGGGAGTGGCTCGTAATACCACAGGGACTTAAGAACGCCCTTGCAACCTTCGATAGATGCGTGACACATCTATTGCGCTCAGTGCGTGACTTCGCACCGAGCTACTTCGACGACGTGTTCGTTCACAGCCGGGCTGTGGACGGGGAGACTGACGTTGAGGTGCACAGGGAGCACCTCCGTCAACTGCTAGGGCTTATGCGTAAACAAAGCTCGATGCGAACCGGAAGAAGTGTATCTTTGGGGCAAACGAGATACCCGTCCTGGGGTGTCTCGTCGGGAAGAACGGCGTACGCCCTGACCCAGAAAAGGTCCGAGTGATCAATGAATGGCCTAAACCATCCAACGTAAGGAACTGAGGCAGTTCGTTGGAAGTACGTTGAGAACTACGCGGGCAAGATTCGCCCGCTGCCGCAGCTTCTAAAGAAGGAAGCTGTGTGGAATTGGACTGCTGAGTGTCAGCAGACCTTCGATACAGTCAAGCAGGGCTTGACTGAGGCGCCGGTCTTGGCAGTGGCTGACCAAGATCGCCCATTCCACGTCGTGTGTGGCGCGTCCGATTTTGTGATCGAATGCGCGTTGATGCAGCACGATCACGAGGGCCATGATCGTGTGGTCTACTTACTACCAGGCGCGTCAGCTGAGCGTATCTACCCCGTATATGACAAGAACTCCTTGCCATTAAGTATGCACTCGCGAAGTCCCGAGTGTATCTACTTGGGAGTAGACCATTCGCGGTCTACATCGACCACGCTTCACTGCGGACGGCAGTGAAGTCTCGTGAGAAGACGTACTATCTTCTCACGAGGGACTTCTACTGGAACCACCAGTACAAGTGGGTGCGCAAGTACGTGCGTGCTTGTGAAGTGTGTCAACGCGTGAAGCCTGCTGCATTCTCGCAGGCTCCATTATAACCACTTCCGACACCGTCGGAGTGCTGGCAGTCCATTTCTATGGACTTTGTTTTCGGTCTTCCGCTAGACAACAAGCGGATGACTGGCATTGTGGTCTTTGTTGACCGATTCAGCAAGATGATTCATCTTGCTGCAGTACCGGCTGAGGTTACAGCCGTGTAGACAGCACGACTGTTTGTAGACATGGAGTTCCAACACCATGGAATGCCGCTCGACATTGTGTTGGACCGTGATCCACGCTTCACAGCGCGGTTCTGGCAATAAGTGTTTACACTTCTTGGAACACAGCTGTCGATGTCGACTGCGGATCATCCGCAGACGGACGGACAGACCGAGTGCGTGAATCGCTTGCTCAGTGAGGTGCTAAAGAGCTACGCACGCTCGTTCCCACAGTGAAGCGACTGTTTGCCGATGGCAGAGTTTGCCATCAACAACTTGGTGCATGCCTCGACCGGGCATATAGCGTTTTACGTAAATGCCATGCGGCATCCACCCCTTCCGAGCTTGCTCGGAACGGTGACTTCCCCCTTAAGTTTGGGGGGATCTACGGTTGCGTCGAAACAGCCGCAGAAGAACACTGATACCGACGTGGTATCAGCGGTGACGACGCGAAGACAAGCGTCTCGTTCCGGAACGAGGCGAAGACCAAGGACACTGTGTCTGTGCAGGGCACAGGCACCACGAATAAGAAGACGTCTGTACCGGGTAATAGACAGCGCGCAGGCCGGGACTGCTGCGGAGAAGAACACGTCTGCGCAGGGCACAGACAGCACGCAGGCCGGGCCTGCTGTAGAGAAGGAAGTCGTGCTGAACAAACCATTCAGCACGCAATCACTGTACTTTGTCCAGCGCCGACAAGCCATCATACGGTTCGTCCAGGACGCGATAGCAGCTACTGTAGACAGACAGAAGCTGAATGCAGACAATGTCGGCAGAGGAAACACAAATGAATTCAGAAAGGGTTCATTAGTTCTGTTAGCTACGCAGAACCTGCCACGACATGCAGTTTCGGACTTCGGTGCAAACAAGCTTGCTCCGCGCTCCATCGGCCCGTTCACAGTGCTTGAACGCCATGGCAACGCATACACGGTGGCCATACAGTCCAGAATGCGGCTCCATTCGACATTTTATGTCGGGCGGCTAAAGCCTTACGAGCGGCACGAACTATCTAGGCTTGATGGCTCGAGGACGACGAAGCGGCGCGAGCCTGCTTCTCGAGCGTGGCGACGCGGTCGCGCAGCCGGGTCAGCTCCGATCCATGTGAGACTTGGATGTCCGAAGCGGTCTGAGCGGCCGCAGTGACCTGAGTATTCTGGAGGCGCAGTTCCTGTTGCAGGGCAGCGAGCTCCGCACTCTGGGACTGTTCGAGAGCGACTACACGATCGTGCAGAACGCAAGAGCCATGGTCAACCTGGGGTTGACCGTACGGGGGGTGTCTTTCCGCCCACGGCTCGAAACGTTGGATTGTCGAGCAGATAGTGAACTATGAAGGTCCGAAGACGAACCGAAATCAGGCTCATCTTCGTATTCGATGGAGAGGATTTCCTCCCCACCAAGGCACATGGGAGCCGCGGGACGTCCTGATGCAGGACGTTCCGGAAATGGTGAGGGCGTACGAGGCCCAGGACGTTCCGGAAATGGTGAGGGCGTACGAGGCCCAGAACCGAGTGCAGGGATAATGCGTGCACTAAGACTGCGAGTACCACCGGCACGGGGTGCAACACGCTGCTCAAGTTGTGCACGGAGGTCTCGCAGTGGAGGGGGTACACGCACGGAAGTGTACCCGAGAAGATCGCCCTCGGTAAGGCGCACTGCCCCGTAGCGGCAGTGCGGACACGCAGTTTCAGTTGGAACTGCGCAAGGAATTCCCGCCTCCATAGCGTCATTATGGAGGCGATCGATAAGATGACGCCTCGAGAAGGTCTCGAATCGCTGCTGTGCCGCGACAATACGCTCGCGGTAGCCTCTTGCGTTGTTGTTGAGGTTCACAACAAATGCGTTCCAAGATTGATAAAGTGCCACCCACTCGGGCACTTTGCTTTTGCGCGAAGTCTTCTTCGACGCATTCCACCGGAGCTCGTGGAAGAGTCTGATGTAGTAATCGCGCCTTTGATTCGTTGACGGATCAAAGTGCGTTCGCCGTATCTGCATCAACATTCTTATAGGCAATGTGTTTAGCTTTATTTGTCCAGTTCGGCTCCGCGATCGTCTGTAAACAACGCGTATTAAATAGATTTACATGAGGTTGCGTAGGCATTTTTATCTGCGCAATGCATCAAACCATTCAGGGTCCTGTTTCCCTATGTTTTGGCTAATAAGCATACAAACATTTTTGATACTTTTCAAAATCTCGCGCCCTTGCCGCTGTATTTCGTTCGAGATTTTAGATATCGGTGTGGCTAAAGAACTAGGTACGACTGGGTCCAACTGTGCCGCATCTCCTGTAAAGTGTTCATCTCTACCACCAAATAGCTCATCTCAATGACTAGGCCAAATTTCTCTTATACGCCTATCGATCCAATACAGCATTCCACACGATATCGTGCTAAACTCGCCAATGATCACGAGATAAACATCTTGGTACTGCTGTTGTAGCTCCTTTTGCTTCGCTGGACCAGATTTCGTCTCCGTCATCGATTTGTATAGAATTGAAAACAATGATTTTGAAAAGGATGTCAGCGAAAGAGCAGAACACAATGTATTTCCTTTTAAATTGAACGCGGCGTCCCCATGATGAGAAAGTAAAAGCACTCTTTTGATTCCCTCCGCGTTACTTTATGTTCACCAAAACATTATGGATGTCCCTCACGATATGACGAATAACCAGCTTTTGCCGGAGCCACCTTCTCCATTTATAATCCTCTGAAGAGGCTTACACGACGAATTGTCTAAGATAGAGCTAAAACGTCGTAGGTAGACTTCGTGGGGCTATGATCGAACAGCAGCATTAAGCACCTAGAGGATGAAGCTCAGACGGATCTCCAGAATCTCGAGGGCCCGAGACCGTCCGGAAGGGATCTGACTCCTACCCCGGCGATCTCGACCGACCGGGAAGAAGAGGGGTGGGATCGGGCCAGAAGAGCATTTAGTGTTCTCAAGCAGAAGATCGCTTCGACATAGATCCTGCGGCACTTCGATTCCGATCGACAACCGACGGTGATCGTGTACGCTAAAGACTGGGCTATCTCGGCGGCGCTGATGCAAGAACATGACGGAACATATTATCCGATCTCCTACGCTAGTAGGACGCTGAAATCAAATGAGTTGAACTACAACGTGGGGGAGAAGGAGATCTTGGTGCTGTTGAGAGTGATCGATCTGAACTACAATGCGTTGGTCGGTCAGGAGATCAAGGTCCTAACGCGGCATTCTACGCTCGCGTGGCTGTTCCGATCCTCCGGTTTGCATGGGCGGTTAGCTCAATGGGCTGCTCTCCTTTCACCATGGACACTGGAGATAGTGAAATGTGGCAAGAGGATGGACGGAATTCTAGGGGCGATCACTGCCAGTATCACGCTAAGATCCGAAGTGGATCAGGCGCTGATAGGGATTACACCTAGGAAAGAATCCAGGAAGAAGATCCAACTCCCGGTCCCGACCGTGCTAGCCGAGGAGGAGCTGCTAGTTCTGAGTTTTAACGGGCCAACCTGAGTGAAACGCGGTGAGGGTCGTTCGGAGCGGTCATATGGAAGCTGCCGGGGTGGACGATCTTGAAGGCCGGGTCCGAGTACGTGGCAGATCTGACGGTGAATGACGCGGAATATTGAGGATTGCTGTTGGGCTTCGATCTGTTAAACTCTATGGACCAGACACGTTTGGTGATCTGCGGCGATTCTAACTTGATCGTCAGAAAGGTGCGCTGGGAAGTCGACTGCAACGCGCCTGGGCTCGCCCTGCTGAGGCAGAAGGCAATGGATCGGCTGAGAAGTTGGTCAAATCATGATCTAGTACACGACAAGCGGGACTGGAACGCAAGTGCGGATGAGTTGGCGAGTGAAGCCCCACAGTCGCAACTGGGGATCAAGGCGTGTGAAAAGAGCAGGATACAAGATCGGATGATTTGAACCGTTTGGACGAAATACAGATCAGCCCGGAGAAAGAACAGCCGGGGTCCCCGATCAAGATCACCGCCGTGCGCACACGTTCTCGTACAAATATTCAGCAAGTTCCCCCAGTCTTGCAAGAGGAGGTAGTCCAACAGCTGCGGGCGGATCAGATCAGGCGAGCTCAGGATGAGGAAGCGTCGATCTCCAACATGAAGAAGAATCTAGCCGGTGATCTGGGACAATTAATCGAAGCTGAAGCCCGGGAACTAGGGAAAGTGGCTGAGGATTACGCGGTCGGGTGGCAACGATCTGTTGTTCAACTGTCCGCCTACACCGAGATCAGAAGAGGATTGCGATGGATTGATGTCACCGGAGTCATTGCAATCAGTCGTCTTGCATCATTATCATGTGAGTTTGGAAGGAGGTCACCAAGGAATCGGGCGCACCTATCAGCGGATCAGGAAGCACTTCTTCTGGCGAGGTTTGTTCCGTAGTGTGCCGCGCTATGTGGGAGAATGTGTTGACTGCGTGACGGGGAAAGGAAGACCTACGATACGGGGAGAGTCGCCCGGAAATCTGGAGGCCACATACTCTTTCCAGATCATAGCTATGGATCACACCCCGTCGCTCCCCAAGTCGCGGAAGGGTAACACCGAGCTGCTGATCTGGGTTGATGTGTTTAGCGGATACGTGATCGCGAAGGCTAGTGCTTCTAGAACAACACAGACGATCGCCGAAGCATACGAAGAATATGTGCTCCGGAGATTAGGAGCTAGCGAAGCGATCCGACTCGACCGTGACCCGGGCTTGATGTCGGACTTCTTCAGACCGTTCAACCGGGTCTTAGGACAGAGACAACGTACGTCGATGGCTTACCGACCACAGGCGAATGGGACGGCGGGACGCATGGTACACACGCTAACCCGATCTTTGAAGATGTACGTTCAGGACGCCGATCAACGTGACTGGGACGAATATGCCGAGAGGTTGACGTTCGCGATCAACACGGCTCAAAAAAGATCGGATCCGTGGAGATACATCGTTCTACCCGGGATCCGAGACCCCCCCCCCCCGGCGGTGGAGATATCGGATCCAGAGATACTACGATCATGCGAGACAACAGGTCAATGCTAAGCTGAAAGCCGCGATTAATGATCGGGCCGAAGATTATAACGACGAGGTGCAACCTCATCAGATCGACGCCGGATCTCAAGTATTGCTCTACCTAGACGGAGTGTAGGAAGGATACGCCGGGAAGCTAGCCCACGCATGGCACGGACCTTACCGAGTCGCGAAAAAGGTCAACGAGCTCTCCGTAAGGCTGCAAGTAGCGGGATCGGAATATCCTCTATTCCCGATCGTACTCGTTTCCAAGCTGAAGTTGGTCAAAGAGTATCATGATAGGCCCCAAGCGGAGTTAGTTCAGCCGGGATCGGAACGCTTTGACTTCGACTAAGCCCTGGCGCCCGAAGATAGCTGGACTCGAGAGTTGGACGAGGACGAATACGAAGTGGAGAAGATCGCCGATACGAGGATCGGTCGAAAAACGTGGTACGGACGCGTGTTGCGGGAGTTTCTGGTGTACTGGAAAGATTACGATGATCCCACGTGGGTAGACGAAACCGAGCTCAACTTCGGAGCGCTATCACATGATTTCTTGCGAGATCGTGCGAGCAGACCCCGTTTCGAGGTGATGCAGTCTCACGAGGAAGAGTGAGATCGGAGTACTGGGGAGAGTTGGTCGTCCCGGTAGAGAAGTTGGAAGGAGGATCTGCAAGGAGGTTGCAGATCGGAGGCTGCGGTTACGTGTGAAACTGGAGTATATGCATAGAACTCAAGAAGCAGGTGGAAACTGTGATGATCAAGAGGTTACTGTCCGAGGGAAACCTAGATCGACAGAGGCGAACTGGAGGTTCACGGATTGCCGCCCGCTGGAGGATCGCCACCTGGGGGCAACACCCTATAGTACCGGCCGGAGCGCTAGGTGGGTTAAACTTGTTGTGGAGGCGAGTGATAAGTCGAGCGAATTGCTATTGTGGCCGATCCCGAAAGTGATTAAGCCGCGGGTCAGCCGCGCCACATTCAGCTAGAGCCGCGATCAGGTCGTTTGGTTCACTTTGGTGTCGGTTCGGATCACCCGCGTTGCGGCGCCGGGAGACCGGTCCGGGGTACCAGATCTGCATTGGCGATCAGGTGTAAGAAGAACGGACCCAACACGAGGTCGATGTTCGCCCAGCGCTCTCGCAACATCGGAAGGAGAGAAGTCATGATCCCTTTCCACTGATCTCCAGCGCGCATCCGGTGATTACGTCGCGCTTGGTAATATATTTCCACGACAGGATCGGCTCGCTGTTTGGTGGTAATGGGAAGACTATGAGTGTTCTCCCATAAGACAATCCGGTGTCGCCATTCGAAGGCTAAATATGCTCGGGCAAACCGGTACAATCCGGTGTTGTGACGTCGGTGGAGGGCCATATCGAAGGTGAAGGGAAGCCGAGGGTTGTTGAGGGCCCTCCACGAATGAGTTGCCAAGAGGGAAATGAGGTTGGTACCGGTGATTAAGCTGTCGAGATATCCTGATCTAGGAACTGGACGAGAAGCACTTGGCGCTGGAACCGGGAATAGCCATCCGATCGGGAATGCGATCACCTAATGGATCGTACGCACGATAAGAGCCGTGATCTGGAGAGTACTCAAGACATCGGCTCTCCACGGTTCCGTACCGGCCTGGACTAGCTGCCGCGGATTATTGAACCCCGGGATCATGTCGGCCTCGGGGAATAGCGGAGGGTTCGGTGGCGGAGCAGGGGAGGGTGAAGCTGTGTCAGGAGGTTCTGGGGTGCCGGGAGGAGATGGGATCGGCGGACCCCCTCCTGCAGGCGGGCCAGACCGTGTACGCCGAGGGGAAGCGGGTGGTAGTGTCCGGTGGGGCGATCCCCCAGGAGAAGCACCGGGACTACCGTGAGGTGATTCCCCCGGAGAGGCACCAGGACTACCCGGACCGGAGAGAGATATCGGACGATCGGCAAATCCGTCGGGACCGGAGGGTCTATGGTGCCAGGCGTCGGATCGGGATCGGGCGAGAGCAGCTCGCATAGCGTCGTCCGAATCCGAGTCGGAGGGAGAGGTCTGGTCCTGACCGGAATGTCGGGGAGATGAGACCGAGGCCTTCACCCGATCCCTCTGCGCCAGCTAGACCCTGATCCTCCTCAATCTCTTCTTCTTCCTCCTCTTCCTCTTCTTCTCCTTCTTCGGTTCCTCCCTCGTCCTGGATCTCGGCCGGTGAGGATCCTTCTTCAGCGTCCCAATCGGGACCTAAAGGACGGTTGATCTGTGTACTGGTGGATCCAGGTCCCGCAGATCCGCTACCAGCAGGAGCGGAATCGCGTCAAGCTGGTTTCTTGGAGGTAGGCTGACCACGCAGCGGAGATCATGGTTGACTGCGCGCACGTTTACCCGTTGGTTGACCAGACGGTTGCTGATCAGACGAGGTATCCCGTATTTTCTTACAATGGCCGCGGAGGCGGGGTGTCTGCTCGTGAGATAGGTGGAAGAACTGTCGAAAATCTCGAGGGCTTCGGCGTGCATGCCGAGAAGATCCGTGACATCCTGCTGGAGCTCTTCGTACGTCTCTGATACACGATGCATATCAGAGACGGCATGGTTGAGATCATGGCCTGGACAAGGGCGGAGAGTGGGGATCAGCAAGGAGGTGTCAAGATCAGTCAAAACTAAAATACGTACGTGTGGCATGGGCTTCATTCCTAGCGTGATCACGATCCGGTTCAGCTTTCGAAGCAACGTCTCGGGCTGTGTTCCTGGCTGCTACCGCGGAATCGTGATCAGCTTCGGCGGAGGCGAGAGTAGCTTGAGCCTGGGCTAGAGATGCGCGGACACGACGCAGCTCACCTTCCAGCCGAGTCGAGGTCGCCATGACTTGGTCACGGGCTGCTTGAGTGCCCTGGGTGGTCCCGGCGGCAGATCGGGCTGTCGCAAGATCCGATCCTGCCGAAGCCAAGGCGGAGCGAAGGCGATCCATGCAGCTTTCAGCAGTCGAGCGGTCGTCGCGCAAGTGATCAAGCTCACGATCCTGATTAACCACCTGGTCGCGAAGGGTGACGGCCTCCGCGCTGGCCTGTCGGAGTTGGACGCGGAGAGAGTCGATCTCGCGACCGGATCTCTGAAGCTCGAGCTCCAGCTACCGGACTTGGGCATTGGGGTCATCCACGGCGAGCTGCGATCCCGTGAGGTTCTGTTTCATGTCGCGAAGATCGCCGTTCGGCTGGTCGATCTGAACACGCAAATCGTGTATCGTAATTGCTGAGGCAGATGATGTGCTGTCTTGGGGATTCCGTTGAAGCAAGTCGAGTTCAACTTGAAGACGGTTGATCTCGGCCTCTTGGTCGTTGCGTAGACGTTCCAGGTCATGACGGCATGCGGGAGATGGTATTATCCAAGCGGTCCCGGTCGTGCTCAAGGGTTTCGTAACTCCGCTCCATGCGCTGGAGCTCAGCCTTCACGAAGGACACGTGACGCTGATCGCGTATGCGTGGAGAAGAGTGGGACTGTCGGGATCAAACACTGCTCGGAGAAGGCGGTGGAGATCCGCCGCCGCCGGAATCGTCAGGAGGAACCGTGCTCATGGTGTTAAAACGATACGTGAAGAGTTCCAAGCTGACGAAGTCGGATCGGAGAGTGAAGGGGAGAGAATGACGGAGATCAAGACACGACGGATGGATTGAGACTGATGTGTGATGGGATGGATGGCTTCAGATCGAAGATCGGCGTGTGACATGATAGATGGGTCCAGACCAGGGGGTCACCACGTGGTAGGACGGCCTTAGACGAGGCGTCGGCCCACCCAACTTCAGGTCAGGCAAGGATCAAGTGCGTGCGGCCGAAGTGCGCCACCGGGAGACCCAACTTGCGGACGAGGGGCGGCTGTGGTGAAGTTCCATCGGAATTTTTCCCGAAGGACGATTTGCGATCGGGATCAGAATATGGCGATCTCAACCGACAGGGGGCGAGGGAACGAAGATTCGGCGTCACCTGCGGCAGACCTGACGCCAGAAGCCGATGATCAATAGTGGACGGCCGCAATCGGACTGCAACCGATCTCGACCAAACGCTGTAACTGAAGGCCTCAAGATGTCAGTTGAGACGCATGAAAGAGGGGTCCAGACACTAGAAATCAAGACCTGCGGTTGAAGGACGAGATCAGACCGAGATCGTGGGAATGGATTGAGCAGATCGAGCTCGCGGGACGAGTCAGATGAAGGCCGAGAAGTCGAGATCATGGCCTCGCGGGTCGAGATCGGCGGTAAGGAGTGAAGATCTAGGCGAGATCGGCAATCGAGTTTAAGATCAGCGATCAAGAGGAAGAAGATCGGCGATCTTTACGGAGGTCGCGGATCTGGATCAAGATCGCCAGGCGTGATGAAGATCACCAATCAGGATCAAGATCGCCTACTATGATCAAGATCGCCGATCAAGACGAAGATCATCAATCAGAAGCGAGATCGCCGATCAAGGGCCGCAGTTGAGGATTGCGAGATCGGTCACCCGATCGAACATGGTAAGAGGCGATCTTATCTGAAGATGTGCTATCGGAAGGAGCAGGATGCATGTTGAGATGGGTAGGCAGTAGGTACATAAGGATAAACATCAATCAGAACGGATTTTACTGCAAAGTGCACGAGTGGTTTCCTCGCGCCCCGGGACGTCTTCGAGACATATTGGCCCGGACTTGGGTGAAAAGAAACCTTACATAGTGGTTACTAGCGTCGTAACGTAAGATCTCGGTTAATATATTAGCCAGATTTACCTACACTAGTTTTCCCTATTTTAAGTGTGCAAGTCTCCGATTACCTAGACTTTGGTGCTTGACTGGAAGTCGGATCCGCTCTCAATACTAAAGATCCCGCTATTGGAAGCGGAAAGCAATTTGGAAAGTCACTGGATGGGGGAAAAAATGCTGAGTAGTCTGTGAGCCCCACTTTTGCTTCAGTGTTGAAGTACATGTCTGATAACTGTGAGGACAACAATGGAACTATTTGATATCACTCGCGAAGAGGTTCTCAAGCAAAGGAGAAAGAAGCAATAAACCTGTTTTCACGCGTGACAGACTTCCGGTACTTCATCTCGGATACCCGCCCTGCCACTGATGTACTTGTGGCGCTGAAAATGTACTGCGTTGATTCTGAGCGACTAAAATGTGGACTTAAAACTCGCGTCACCCTTATTGAGCCGCCCCACGCGCTGAATTCGGTCGACTGTGGACACAATAAACAATCTCACGAAAATCAAGAGAAAATCAAGTATTGTGCAAGTTACTGTGTTGGATGATGGTACTGATCGGGGGTCGAATTGGCTGTGTGGAATCGATTTTCGTCCCGGCACATTGTACTAGTTTGGACAAGTTAAGTTCGTGGGTCTGTATGACGATATTGCAAGGGAGGTGTGCAGCTGAACGTTAACTACCGTGGCAAGGTTCGGCAGATTGGTCCGCGTTTAAAAACAATGTGGTACGAAGTGATATTTAAGCTACGTTGATGATAGTGTATATAATATCCACATAGCATCCATATAAGCCAAGAGATCGTTTTTTTATATAAGGTGTGTATCCTTTGATTGAATTCGTATCGGCATGAAGAGTAAATTTTATTCCCAATGCAGCCAGTGTCTAACAGTACGTGCGCGTTCGTTGCTGGGAAGGGTTACTATGCCGGTATAAGATGCACCTGGTTTGAAGCTGCGTGGAGACGGAAGAAGAAATAAAAACGTACTTTGAAACGCTGCGAAGATGGACGTTAGACATCATCCGAGTAAACGCATCGGTGTCAACGAAGCTGATTCATCCACTATCAGATCAGACGTAGTTGACAGTCTAACAAGTTTCCATGTATTTGTAGCGTGTTAGCGTGGTAAACTAATGCACAATGACTTAGTTTTGATAAAGTGGGCAGTGTTGAGGTGCTTAACAAACTTGAACATTGCAGCGAAGTACGAAAGTGTTGAGTACGTGCACAATCGTTGTTTGAATTGTAATGAAGCACAAGAAATCGGTGGTTACGTGCACATTCACAGATTGCGATGCGTTACTGGTATAATACAAAAAGTTGGAACGAAGAGTGTGGTTTCAAACGGTGCGAAGATGGGCGGGAGGCAGCAATCTCATTAAAAACAGGTGTGGTGTAGCGGGATCAGCCAAAATCTGGTTAAGGCCGATCGCCACTCACACACTGCTCCTAGACACCGACTAACGGAGGGGGTCCCACGATGATCCGTAATCGGCTGAACTTGGTCTCACCTTGTGCACCCGTCGGCGGGCTGGATCTGCTCTCTCAGGGATCCGGAAGTGTCCAATCAGTGAAAATTTAACCGTCCTGGCGGGACGCGGGATGTGTTGGGCACCGCGGAACTTCTTCCCTCTGCACCCTGGTGATAAGTCCTATATAAGGTCCGATTAGGGACAATCGGTCTTGATCTAGGAACATTTCCAAATATAAGCACCAAAATGCCTAGATAAGCGTGTTCCTTGTTTTTCCTTTCTATGCGCCACGCTCGGATCGCAATGTCCTTGAACTTGCGCCATACGTCGAGTCGTACTCATCGGCGGCCAACCTACACGTACACCCGTCTTGTCTACCCTTTTGACTCCCCTTGGCTCACTCATACTGGACATGAACAGCCCTTGGGTCCAGCGAGTGTGCTCGCAGGTCGCCATACCCTTCTGTTCTGTGCCTGGACGGGAGCCGCCCTTCCGTACCTGCGTCCGAGCGCCCGAGTTTGATCGCTGGTCGCCACGCCCTTCGTCTCTGCTACTGGACGTAGACAGCTCTTCCACCTGAGCGTCCGAGCGTGATCGCTGGCCGCCACGCCCTTCCGTCACTCTTACCGGACGTGAACAGCCCTTCCTTCCCACCGCGCGAGCGTTTGGGCGTGCTCGCTGACCGCCATGCCCTCTCTGGACGTGGATAGACCGTCCTTCCCACCGCCCAAGCGTCTGTGCATGCTCGCTGGCCGCCACGCCCTCTCTAGACGTGAACAGCCCTTCCTTCCCACTGCCCAAGCGTCTGTGCGTGCTCGCTGACCGCGCATGGCCACACGTCGCTATGCCCTTCCGCTCGTCCTATCATAAATCAAACGAAGAATCCAGGAGTGTACCCAAATTATTTATAGACTTCTTACCAGCTATCGGTGGGTTCAAATGCCGGATATGCCGCCTTACCATGGGACACATCCGGAAATCAGGTCCAACCAGCCGGCAATCCAGAGTGGGCCGCTCTGAAGCAATGGGTACACGCCATAAAACGCACCTGACAAATCCAACTTACAAAACGTGGAAACAGCCAAACAGTTGTCATCTGATTCAAACTGATACAGAAGCGACCCTTCCGGGTTCCAGAAAAAATTGCCGGCGCTTTAGTGGCTGTTAGTTTATTCGCCGAAGGTGGAATTTGCATGTCTGTGTTTGAAGCGCCGGTCATTCAGCTTCTTCAGTCCTTAAAAGGAGGTAAACTTCGATCGAAAGTGTCCTAGCGTGTAAGATGATAAAATGTCTCCCCTACCCTGTTTCCTATATCCGTCCTTTCATTCATGTAAGAAGGGTAAACATGTTACACCATTTCCTCTCCGATCAAATTCAGATCAGCTAAAATCAAATTGAGAAAAACTGCAATCGCTTATGGGATTATCATCACATCACCTTTAGTAATTACTACTGTGTACAAACTCTAAGGTGCTTCAAATATCACCCCCAAAACGATTGGACAGGGTCAGGGCATTTCCCCTTCTTTCGGATTTTCTCATTGTGATTTTAGCAGTTCTCATTTTGATCGGCAATTTGATCGGGAAATGGTGTATTAAATGATTTAAATTTAATTTAAATCCGTGTAAAAACTATTTTGTGTGTATGGGGGGGGTCTTTGCCACGATGCCTATTCGGCATGACTATTGCAAAGATTCATCATTTAACAACTGGCAAACCTGTGGCATCAATGACGGAGTTAAGGCAAGCTGTTTCAATGCTGTCTAACACAAATACGGTAGTGTTCACTTTTTTTTTTTACTACTACTACTTACTACTAGTAGTAATTTTTCGAAGTAGTGATGACACTGTCATTTTCCAAGACACAAGATACCAACTTGGGGGCAGTTTGTATATTGCCCCACCGTCCAAAATTGGAGGCGCGGTGGGCGGCCCCATAGTAAAGTGCTTGCCGTGGTGCTCAAGTTTGGATGGTAGGTCCCAAGCCTTGGGGCAGGGGTGAGCGGCCCCACAGTTTAGTGCTTGCCGCGTACTCGAGGTTGGACTTGGCACTTAAACCATTCGTTGCGAAAGCCCCCGCGTAGCTTCAGCTGCTAGAACAGAATAGCTTTCAAAGCAATTGCTCATCCATCGTCCTAATAACGTGATTGAAAGAGCATCTGCTTCGCCACTAAGCAAGCTAGTAGCACCGCCAATACGCAACGAGTGAGAGGAATAACTGCTAGCCGGCACTCCAATCTTTACCGCCACCACCTTTATGGTTCTAGTCACTTCTTCCACGTCCAAGTCGGCGCATAAGCGCACATCATCTTGGCACCGAAGCGCCTTTCTCGCCCGAATAATGCAACGAAGGGCTTTCCTTGGACAGAGCAATGGGTCATTTGTTGCACGCATCGTCCTCCAGGACCCCCTTCCGTACTGGTCTTTTTTTGAGCCAGCCGATCCAATCGTGACTGACGTAGCGCTGCGCGCCGCTGCTGGCGCTCCGCGCTCATCTGAGAAGGATACATCTGCCGTTCTCAAACAGTATCCATGTCTTTTGGAGCCATTCTTTAGGTATTCCGACCGTCTCAATAGGAAGAAATAGGCTAACAGTACAAATCCCAAAGAAGACGGCTACGAGGTCCTGAGTGTTCAATATATCGGTAAAAGCACCGAAGAAATGCCGGTGAGACAGGTTGTTTCTTCGTCACTGGGTACGATAGCCGTCTGATACCTTGCATCAGTAGGTCTGTCTGGGGCGTTGTATGAAGCGCGATATTATAGTGTCGTCGGTGATACTAACGAACGCTCGATAGCTTGAGCTTTATTGTACCGTACTGATTCCCACGGGACATCTGATTCCAACCGAATCTCCAGCAGTATACTGCAAACATCCCTAATTTTGAGTTTGCAGCTGCAGTATCACCATCTAGCCACGGAGACCACATCATGAATCGCGAAAACATGCACCACTACCTCCAATATGACTGGTACTTGGACGAGGTAGCTGCCACAACGGCACTGTCGCGGAGCATAGATCCATAGCTGCGAGAGATCATCGTAGGGCGCTGTGACAGGTACCTGTTGCCAATCACGAGACAAGTTAGTCCATGTTGTGTGAAGTTTATGATGTATATGCCAGGCTCGTGAACCCGCATCGGCCATCACATTATTGACACCGGGCACGTGAAACGCCGTACAGATCAGCGAATAATTAACCTCAGCCAGAGCCAAAAGGCGATTGTAAAGTTGGGCCTGAAGCTGACGACTAGCGCTCCGCTGAGTCCATGAAACCGCACTCGCATTGTCAATCCACAAGCAAATATGAATCGGCCGCTGCATAAACCGCCGATACCAGACGGGCCTCCACAATAATGCCGCGAGAACGGCGCTTTGCAACTCCCTCACGTTGATTGAGTTGATGGAGGTATCTGACAGGAACCGTTCCTCTATGGCCGGCGTAAATTGCACTCGTATAAACTGACGAAGGGAGGGTTCCAATACACACAACCCATGGTTGGATGCGTCCATATAGACGTTCATGATAGGGTCGGCGACGGCTGCGAATTGCGATACAGGGACACGATTGAATTTGTCGGAGTCGTTTAGTATAGTCCAAAACCACTGGAGATCGTTAATGGCAGGAGCTTGGAGCTGATGCTGTCCGTGCCGTGGTGTTGATATAACAGTAGCCTGTAGTCGCTGGTAGAACGCCCGGGCAGGGGGACAACAGGTTGCGATGTGGCGATGGCACTCTAGTAAGCTCAATAAACCTGTTTTAGTAACCCTGCTCGAGACCGTTAAGGAGCGGACCATACGCCGAGCCTTGTCAATCTTGTCGGCTGGAATGGCCACCATACCAGCTTTTGTGTCCCGTTCCAATCCTAACGCACGGTTAATCTCATTCCAGGGAGTAAATTTCCGTTCGTTGATTGCTGAAGACCCGAGGACAGTGGACATTGCTCGACGTAGTGCCGGATTGGCGATGAAACATCGAGATCCCATGTCAACCTCGATGCATGTGTGGTCGTCACACCAGAACGAGCCGACCAATGGTGATGCGAGTGCTGTGGCTGGTGAGTTCGAACTATCTTTGTATAGTTCGTTGAAGGGAGCTTCAGGATGTAAGTTCACTGGACTAACTTCGTATAGACCGTTGATGAGAGCTCCAGGAAGGAAGTACATTGCCGGTGACCCGCACCCATCCAAACCCGCAGGCAAAGTCAATAACCAGGTAGTCACCAACGATGAACGCAAACATGTGTGCATGCTCCTCATGTATCGGGACGTGACGGAAGGCCCCACTAACGTCACCCAGCATGAGGAATATACGCGCACCCGGATTTGCCTGGCGAAGAATGTGTATCCGGTTAGCGATATCACGCGGTGGGTTATAGCTGATAGACGGAAAATGAGAGCGATCAGTGTAGTCATTTACCGAAGCACCTTCAGGAAACGAGTAATCATTTATCAGTCAAATGTCCATGGCATCCTTCGTAACAGCACCTACCGGTGATATGAAAATTTCTTGCCAGTGATTAACCAGAGATGCTCGGACGATTAGGTACCGGCCTTCTTGCTGTCCTTTTCGATGGTGTCGCCATACCTGAGGAAGATGGCTACTCAGGGAAGCGTGGTTGGGGGGGGCGTCGTTTCTGTTGTTCCGGCCGCGCTGATTTTCCATTCAGGAACTACTCCACGGCGGACCACATTATTCCATCTCGATCACGTTTCTCGTAACTCTTCCCTTGGAGGCCGCGACAGTTCGTAGAGAACCTTGTTTGACCTTGGATCGCCGGCTGTCTGTCCCCGCACAACTCGTATAAATTTGGGTAGTGACATGCCTGATGCTAAGGCTAACTCGGATAGGAAATCGACCATAACGGTGTCCACTTCGTCATTATTCGGAGCTCAATCGGCGCTAGGCTTCATTGATAGATCAAATTCAGATGCGACTTTAGCAAGTTAGTTCGCGGTCTCAGCCCGACAGTGCACAGATAATTTCTTGAGACTCTCCATGTATTTGTTGTGAACTTCGAGTGCGTACTGACGCGTCCCGTTAGCCACTATCCCGCTAGGCTCCAAACAGCGACTAGCAAGGGCCTTGCTACTACCATGGGCAGGACTCGGGGATATCACGGGCACCGTCGGAGCTGAGACTGCCGGACATCAGAGATCAGAAAAGGCCGGCGCTAGACCTACTAATGCGCTTTGAATATGGTCTTTGACGTTGGCGGGTAAGGCGCTGGGCGAAAATGAGCACGTTTGCTGTCATAGCACTGCCCATCGACACCGTTTCCAGCGCATCCACCTTTCGAGTAATATTTCATACACATACGCAGAGAGCGTTGCTGGCGCATACTGCGAAGGACACCTCCTTGTTTCGTCTGGCGAGGCTCTCGGGCCGTCTTACCTGGCGGCCCGACAGTACTCTTTCCTGCTAGTAGTGACTTAAGTGCCGCCATCTGTGTTTGCTGCTGGCCGTACATGAGTTCGGCAAGTAGTGGGTCGTGAAGGTTAAACTCGTCCTGATTCCGCAAGGCGACCTGCAGGCCGTCCGATACCACAAGGCCGCGGAACTTGCAGAGTTTCATATCGATCCATGTTAAGATGCGCGTCGTATCGGAATCGGGCTCGCTTCCTTCTCCAAATGCGTCAATAAACGATGCCGCCGCATCGAGCACGTTTCTGCGTTGTAAACTTTACGCCCGGAATGGCGCATATTATAGAGGGCGTCTACCAGTTCAACATACGAGGTTATGGGTGATGCCGACTGGAGATTGTTTCTTCTGGAGAAGTCCGTCATATTCACATTGGAAGATGGCTTAGCCATCATCATGGTCCTCGCCATCCGTTTAAAATGTGCAACCGATAGACCCCACGTATGAAAGCCAAAGTCCCATGCTCCACGCAGCACCGGTGGGTTGCCAGAAAACGGTCCGCACGAGCCTGTTGACCATATTCAAGAACACATTGCACATCCTTACCTAGGTTATCAGGGTGGGTGATCGAGTCGCCGACCCGCTGTTCAATGGCCGTGGGACGAAAAGGTTGTGGCCGTTCTCGCTCGAGCATCCTCGAGCGCCTCGAAGGAATCTCGGTGCTCCTGGATTCGCCGCGCTGGATTCGCCCGATCTGTCTCAAATACACGATTTTGCTGTCTCACCAATCGCACATTTGCTTCGAGCTGGGGTACGTCAGTGGCGAGCCCTTGGAAAGCGTCGTCACTCGAATTTGGTAACTCATCGTCCGACCAGTCGCTGTCCTTAATTTCCACTCTTTTGCGCTTGGATGTAGAGGACTGAGAAGGGTTTGACTTACGTTTTTCTGGTTGCTTCGGCAAGTCGAACATTCCTAGGCCCTTTTTCGATTTTATCTTCACAGCCCACTCGAACACATGCTGCCTATGAGCCGATAAGATCGCAAGAGAGTCTGGTCGAATGATTGGAACCCCCCGTCTGGATCGAACGGCGTAGACAATAGCTTAGTGACTTCATTAGGTACCTTCGAACGACATTTGGAGCATAAATCAGCGACCTCGTCAGATTGATCGCGGAGCTCTTCAGCATTCAGTGCTGCAGCATTTGTGCCAGCACGAGTCTGGATAGCGTAGTTCACCCAGTCTACCAGGATAGCGTTGCTTGGTTGCCTCAGGGCCAGCTTTCACGTTCCTTCAGCGTAGTGAATGGTTAGCCATGGCTGCGTGCCGGTCATGTAGTACCCTCTAACAACCCCGAAAGTCCATTGATCCATGGTGGGCCCTTCTGGTTGGACAAAGGCGGCGGGACGCCTGACAAACATTCCCGGTCATGCCATAGCTTCGTCGGACGACACCTTTCGCTGGCGCAAAATCTTTAGCGAGATGACGTCGTCGAAGTCGTCGTCTGTTCCATCAAGCGTCACCAGGGAAACACGCGCAACTTCGTTTTCGATGGCCGTGACGCGAGCGTAATGGAACTCTGTTAGCGCGGGTGCGTGCGGTGGACCAACGAACGCCAGAGAATCGATAGCTATAGGTGTGGCGACCATTTCGTGTTGAGCTCTCAAGTTGAGCGAGAAAATTATCGAATGAGAATTGCTAGCACCAAGTATTCTAACTAGCCTATTTTCATCATTAGGTATTCTTGAAGTATCGTGACCTTCAAGTCCATCGTACGTAGTCTAAGGGCCTGTTCCGCAAGTACAATTTCCAGCGGAATTTTACGATCCAGCGGATCGTAAAATACTCTGCGTGTTCGGCATGCTGATTTCAGAGGAAATTGAGGCAAAATCCTCTATCCTCTACCCGTCCGAATTTGGGCAGGTAGAGGATATTTTTAGAGGTCGACAAATAGACCCCTGTAATAGCAAATATGAAAATAGTACAGTGTAGATACCAGGTGTTTGGAGACTGGTGATGTCGGGCGGACGCCCGGCGCCTAACACAGGCACACGTCGCCACAGTGGCGGCACGCGACGGCGCCAGGGTTGGCGAACGGGAGGCGATGGCAATCAGTAGCACTTACAACACCGCCAGTGGCGGTCTCTTTGCAGAGAAGAAGACCAGCCACAACCACGATGGGCTTTATGGCGTGGTGATCGACGGCTCTGTTCGACGCGTCTGTCCATGTCCTGCCGTGCATGGCGGCGCTAAAGCGCAACGGATGTGTACTCAATTGAACGCGGCATCCATGTTTTATGGTGGCGATTTATGGTAGATTACTACATGTAGAGCTGCTGACAGAACCCGCCTTATCTCTTTTTTTCTAATAAACTTTATTTCCTTTTCATATATCACATATTATTTTTAAGAGTTTCGCTACGTTGCCACGAGATGAAAACCTGGGCGTTCCGCATGAGGTTCCAGCAGATTCTTCAAAACAGCGGAATGCCTCAATCCAGCGGTAAATCAAATCCGCTGTTCACTTTTAAAGGATTTGCGGAACAGGCCCTTAATCTTGCTGTCCATAAACCCCGATATCCATCTCGGATATCACTCCACATGACAGAGGTGAGAAATCTCGCAGTACATTTCGAATACTCACGGTGAGTCATATTAATGACAAAAAAACAGAAACGCACGATACAAGAAGACCTTAGTTATATCGATGTTGGTCCTTGGAACGTCGCTGCTCCATGAACCACCGCCGTCCAACCTCGCTTCACACTGAGACCAAGATCAGAGCAACGGGAGAGCTTCATCGTATCGTTGGTGAAATGGTTGAAACAGGAGCTCGATTACTGTCCTCAACTGAGGCAGAGCTGGCGAAGCTGCTGGTTGAATCTTCGTCGTCCTCGAATGAAGAACTGCTACAGCTGGAGAACGGACTACGGTTGACGACTTTCGGTTCGTCCAGTACTCGTATGGCCCATCATCACTACTACTGCCCTAGTGTTCTGTGTCGGAACAGTCGGAGTCCATGAAGTCGGTGAAATCTCCGGCGTTTCTTGTCGAATTGCTTACAACTCGAATCTCATTTTCCTCGATTGCCCGCGTGGAATCTTTCTCTTTTTGTTCGTGGACCCTTTCGATCAAGTTGTCATATCTCGTGCGTATGGTCAGCGCGCAGAATGCTGCGTTTCCGTTGTCCGTTGCACCAAACTACAGTTCCAGTCTTCATCTTGGTCGGGTATCACCTGCGTTGGCGCGCTATTGCATACACGTTGGCGGACTCGATTTGTCGGAGGCCCACCGGGTAGGAGGCGGGTTGGTATTTTTTTCACGTGTAAACATAATTTTTTCATGTGTGCGTTAAAAGCACGTGGATAACCATAAATGATGGTGAAAAGCTGAATTCCACGTGTGTCGAATTTATTTTCATATGTGACCGGCTTAGTATATAAACGGATCAGATACTTTTACATACTTAAGCGCACACATTTTATGTGTGCTTCACCACCACTTGGGCGTTGTACGGTATAGCTTGTACGGAGAGGCTAGTCACCATACTCGTGGCACTGCACGGCATTGCTGTTTGTACAGTGCGCACTACACGGATCGAAATGGTACTTGTCATGGGCTCGTACGGACCGAAGTGTAGTCGTAATTGGACGGAATTAAATTCTTCTTATCACCGTACACTGTATTGTAGTCTCCCCATATTCGTCGCCTGGCACCTCATTGCTCTTAGCACCTTACGCGTTTCACGAAAACGTCCTATTCGCTACGATAAAAGCGGCGACGGGGCCGGAACATTGTCAATATCATAAGAACGATGCTGCGTTGTTGTCAACACCGTACTCGGTGTATGGGATGGGGGTGAGGCTTTCATCGTACTCGTTGCACGGTACCGCGCTGGAGTCATCACCGTCTTTGTAGGACTGCATTAGATTGTAGCACACCTGTGGTGTAGCGATTGCCTCGCCAGGGCCGACAATCGTCAGCAGGCAAAGACCCGACCCTCAAGTTGCAAAGGCCACGAACGCTCGGTCACATTATGTACAGTGATTTCAAGGCGCAAGAAACTCGACTATGTCGCAACCGAATCCTCGCTGAGTCCCAGTTACGGTCAAGATGCCACTCCATCCAGGCTGTCCCTATTATTAACAATGGGACTGGCAAGAATCGCATTCAGCGGCCAAGAACTGTCCAACACGGTATGAAGACTCAGTGACGGTTGGGATGCGTTCGTGAAAGTCCCTACGACCTTTTGAGTTGTCGACAACGACCTGGGAAGGGCATTGGAGGATGAAGAGGCACAGGCGACCGTGTGAGCGCCGCTTGGCGTACAAAAAAATCCATAACGGATCGTTATTCACTTGAATATTAGTAGGCATGATTAGGATTGCATATTAGGGCATGACTCGAGAGGGCAACACAAATACAGAACAGAATTTCCACTCAAGCATAAAACGCAAGGTCCGGCTTCAAGGTAAGAAACTGGTCAAGCTTGTGTGAGTGAGTTACGCCTGTCGGTGGACTGGAAGCTTATTAGCAAGGGTTCACCCGGCAAGGCGAAGAGTCTGTGTGTGTATTGGCGATTAGATATCGGAAGATTTGCGTGACGGGTATATTTTGCCTATTTGTACGGTTAGGAGTGATTGTACTGCCTCCTATTCTAATAACCGAATGTTGAACACTCGGTGCCCTCGTAAAAAGCTTGCCCGTGCCTGTTAAACTTCTTTTTGGGAACACGAGAATTCATATCACCTGTTAGCTTTGCTCGTGCTGTTCTTATTTTCACTGATTGCCCTATACAAGTAGTTCGCAAGGTCTAGTTTGTCCCGATGCAAGGGTATAATTGAGGTCTTCACGTCCGCCCGAACGATCGTTTGCTATCCTAGCAGATGTATTGTTGAGGGAACAGCCTAATTACACTAGTAGCCAGAGCTCACGTGGCATTTCCAACACCACATAGCAAAGTAGTGGTACGATACTGGATTGCAGAAGCCACCAAATTCGTTGCACGGCGCCAGACTATGGCGACGACTACCTGTAGTCGTCACCATACCGTATCTTAGCTGAAGGAGGGTATCGATGTTGTTACTGGCAAAAGTATTGTAACGAGTCTCTGGACTCCTGACAAGTCGCACCGCTCACACTTGTGCTGTTGCTGACGAGCCACGAGAGCCCTGAGACTCGAACTGCACAGGCACGCTTTGTGGCTACAGGGACAATTACTCACACGCCAGACTCTGCGTCCGTCGCACTAGTCGCCGTCGCCATAAACCGCGTGCTCCACCGACCAGACACGTCGAAGGTATCTGACCCTTGACTTGCCGGCTTCCTCGAACCACAACCACGAATGGCTTCAGCCCGGCGTTCTCTCACTCACGCCACTCTCTCGGTTCCTTTACGGCTCCATACACTGGACACTAGACGACTCTGACCGTCCGGCGCACTCTCTTGCTCTGATCTGATCTGAATCTGCTCTGCTCTGGCCCGCAACGATCTGTAAACCCTTGACCACCCACTCGGCGATGAACGCACTACTTGCTCGCTCTTGAGCCGCCTGCGCCTCACGGATCTAATTCGAAATTGAGCTCGAACCACACGCTCTCACTCAGTATCCACACTGCACTCTCGGACGTCTGGTCGACTCCGACGTTGGCAGCTGCCGCGCGGACCTACAGCAGTGGCACACTTCGTCGTCTCCTGGCCAGCGGCCACCCAATCCTTACTCAAACTGCTCCCAGCGACTGTTCACACATCGCACTCACTGGCTTTGGATCGCTGTCGTACCTTACCGTAGCTGTGGTTACGATGATTCTTCGTGCCACGCGATCTCCATCAGCCTACTGGCATACACAGACATAGTAGTAAACTCAGTAGATCGGCGTACAGCACGGCCACGCAGCTAGACTAGCCGGCACACATGGGTGCTCGTGAGATACATTTATAAAGTTGTGGTGGCGCAAGAACAAGCTCTTTTTAAAGCACGCAATATAAACTTCAGTCAAATACTGCAGGTGAGCTAAAGGCGTCAGAGTATGTACTTATTTTTGACGTAAATACCATGCCTGTTGTCGTCGAGCACGGAGGCAACCCGTAGTCATCGTGGCCGGAGTTCTTCGGGATCGTCATAACCAAGTTCGTCGCAATCGATATTGCTGTCGTGGCCAGACTAGATTCTGATAGACGACTCGTCGTGGTCGTAGTCGTCGTATTAGTCTTAACTGTAGTCGTTGTATCCGAATCGTGACATTGTATCCGAAGTCGTCTGTAGCCTAAGTCGCTATATTCTTGGACATTGTGTCGTAGACGTTGACGAAGAACTTCGTTGTCAATGTATCTGTAGTCGTCCGCTAAGAGTAGTCGTCGTAGCTAAAGTCGCGCGCAATACCTCAAAACCTGTAGTATAGAATATTGTAAGGGTCCACATGAAATTCAGAACGGATTTGCATAATACACGTGTTTTTCATCATACAAATTTATTATGCCTCATACACGTGAATTTCAATGCACGTGAAAATCATTAAAAGTACACGTGAAAAAAAAATATTCCGTAGGAGGCTGGTCGATCTGTGGCACGACGATTCATTGCTTGGCTTCGGCTCACCTTCTTCAGCACACTCGACCTGGAAATCTGAATCTTTTTCTTATTTAAAAGATGATGGAGTTTGTTTGAAGCCTTAATTCATAAGGATTTTTGCACGTTTGGGGAAGAATATTAACAATTAATCCGAAAAAGAAGGAAATACTTGCCTTCACGCGTTAGAATAGAGAAACCAGAGCGTTTCTGCTACACCCTGAGGTGTGATAACCTCAGATATTCTTCGAGCGAGTTAGCAAAGATCGCCAATAGATGCAGACGGCGGACTGACTCGCCTTTGCCACACTTGCGAACCATAGCGCTTTAGAGCTGCTGCATCCGGGACAGGGTTGCGGAAAAATAAATTGATGCCGCAATAATTGCAATAAATTCTTATCAATAATCTATTTAACCCTCTTACGGGTGGGTAGCAATTATCTATCGACTTCCTCTTGTTCGGAGCAATAATCTATTGGGAAAAAAACTACCCGTACAAACATTTTCTAGGTACACGTATGCTCACATTACTGATGAAATAATTTATTGTCTGAGTTTCTCAAATTCAATAACGCATTGTGGCTATTCCAACTGTCAATTTCAATTATTTTCTGTAACGATTGGCAATAGATAAAAATGCAATATTCCGCAACCCTGATCCGGGAGCTCAATCTGTGAGTTGTCACCTTTCCCACCAAAGAGACGAAGCAATCTGCAGCCAAGTCATCACAGCGGTATCGAAGAATACAACGCGGGTTTCCTCCTCTTGATGGTCTTTACGTCTTCCAGTTGACTTGTAAAGTGGAAACCATCGTTTGAAATTTGCCGTGAGTTCCTGAGCCCTTCGTTCAGCACTCCATTCCTTCGTCGGTTTCTGCCGTGCTTGATGAAGATCTCCGTCACATTCTACCAATAGAGACATCGCTAGACGAATGCCATCCCGTGATACCGCCACCCGAAAGCGTTCCGCGACAGCCATCGCCACTCGTACAAGACCACCAAAAGCTGGATCTGAAGTCCGTACATCGTACAGCACTCGAACCAGTGCAGCGCCTTCTTGCTGGCCTTCGAACATCCACAACGGCCAGATACGACGCAGAGATCGCACTAAACAGTGAACTTTTGCTTCGTCACGATAACTCGATCCAAACACCTCGTGCACATCGTCTACAGTTGCAAGCAACAACTGAAACGAGCAATCGCCTGTAACATCTCGCAGGAGATCACCATTAAAGTTGGGGGTGTTTGGTGGTAGCGGAGGAGGCGCCACTGGATTAGTGGCAACAGCATTGCGGCCTGTAGCTGGAATACTCATCGTGCTGGTTGCTGTATCGGGCCTTTTTACTGTCTTGGGTGGGTTTTGGTAAGGATCGGTGAGCAGTATAAAGTCTAGGACACCCGAGTCTCACAGCGATGTGAAGAAGTGTGTCTCCTAGGACCAACCTCGCCTGCTCCACTGCCGAGAAGAACTCCATCTTCTCGTCCTGCAACCCAGTATGTCGCTCTTCTCGCTCCATTAAATCCGTCAACGTTTCCATGTGAGTCTGTTCTTGCATGTTGACATCTAAGTACGTGGCTCGTGAGATCTGCATCCCGCGGAGGTCAGACCGAAGCCACCACCTGACAGACCAGTGAGCGAACATTAACAGCAGCAAGGCTTAAATTCGATGCAACATCCGGAGGAGCACTGTGAGTTTGACACCAAACTTCGTTCCTGACAGGAGGAACTTCCTGTGGCAGCAGAGAAAAAGCTTGTGTTCGATGGCTTCGAGTCGAACTGCGTCAGCACCTCCGCAGTTCGACTCGAAGCTGTTCTCTGGTACTCGATTGAGGGTACTTCATCAGCTCGTCGATCGTAATAAGATCTACTTGAAGCAAAGCAAGTTAATAAAACCGCGATTCTGGAACCTTGGAAAACGTCTTGGCCAGGGGAGGTTTGAGGCACTAGACTGGAGGGGCTTCAAAAGCGCGCACTTGAACATGTTTTTCTTCCGGACAGGTCCAGCTCTTATCGAACGTCCACAAAACGTCGCGATCCTCAATGTGGCCCATCTTGAAGTTCAGATACTGAGCCGGCTTGACCACAAAATAGATCATCACTTGTTTAATCTTCATTCTAGCCATATCCAGTTTGAGTAGCACTTCGTAAAAGAAGCGCATCTTGAAATCGTGTTTGTCTGATCGCGTGACCTGGACAAAGATGACCTTGCCTTCGTCCTTATCAAAATGCACCGCATCATAGCCTCCTTGGTTCCACGCCGTCGGCTGCAACCAACTCCCGTCGCCTTTAACTTTTCCATCTGATAGCACTTTAAATCGTTTCTTCGGATCGAAACGAAGAACATTTGCTTGAGGCAGAACATCTTCGACTTCGTGGTCGCCGAATAATTTCACTGCACGCTTCGGAACAGATGCCAAAAACAGCCACTCAAAGAGGTGGCCATCCACCGCAGGGTTGTTTGACCCATTAAGACGAGCCGCCAACTGCACAATGGTTTGCTCATCACATTCTTCCGCACAGAGAGAGGCCGCATACGAGCTCACGGGGAACCGAGCATTACCATTGCCGTCAGGTTGCATCCCGTAGAGCCTGTTAATTGCATCAGCGTGCAAATCGCCACCGCAGTATTTGACAAGATCTGACTTGTTCGCGGCAGATTGAACCCCGGTTTTCAGACAGTCCATCACTTCAATCGTGGGGTATTGAAACATGAACCGACATGATCCACCAGCGTAGTAGAACTTCAAATCAAGCGCATGCTTCTTCTTGTCCTCCTCACTCCATTCTGCTTCGAATCCGTCGTCCTCATTCACTTCGTTGGGACTAGTTGCGTCCAACTTTGACGCGATCTTGTCATAAAAAGTCTGATCGGCGATGGCTGCGAGATAATCGCCTTGCGTCCATGAATACAGGAAGAACACTTGGATATTCGCATGACGATCGTCCTCCCGGTTTCTCTTACCAAGTGAGGCCATCGAGGAGCAAACCACAAGTCTCTCATTTTTCTTGTCGAGAAGCGTAAAGACGTGTTTGAAAAACTTTGAGTGCGCAGTCGTTGCCTTAAAGCCATCTAAGCAAATAAAGAGTTTTTTGCCTGCGACTCGAGGCAACTCAAAACTTGATAAATCAGCAATGTCCCAGTATTCCTTCGTTCCCAACGCCAGACAAGAGTCCAAATTATCACTCAAATGAATCCAGACGACGTTCCATTCCTCGTGATCCAAAGAGGCCACAAAACTTAGTGTAGACACAGATTTGCCTGTGCCAGGAGGCCCCACTATGAATCCTCTTGCATTCTTAGCAATGACTTCATTTTGCACAAAGCCCCACAGATCGTGCACTTCACGACGACAATACAGCATCAAGTCATCCGAGACTCTGTAACCACACTTCTCGAGAAATGCAGCTGGCAGCGTCACATATTGCACCCCTTGGATTTTAATCTGAGGCACATCTTCGAACTTCTCAATGCGCGGCACAATTTCCGTATGTTGTCGCTTGTTTGGCAAAATATCAGCTGAGGGTGGGAGTTCCACCAGCACGTGAATCACTTCCTCTCCGAGGGCGAAATCTGGTCCAAACAACCCCACCTTATTGAGCTTCCATGTTGGACGCATCTCCTTGTAATCAGTGCTGATACTGCCTCGCAAGAATTTTTTCACATTACGGTCGTCCTTCAACCACGTGCCATCCCCTTTCCGCGCCAAGTACAGCGTCAACGCGCTTGGGGCGAATTTGTACTGGTGATTGTATCTTTGCTTGTAGAAGATAGCCTCCTGCAGCGCACTCACTTTGGCATCGCGCGTGATCTTAACAGGAAACGAAGTCCCTTCGCCGTACACTGCGCACTCCAGCTCGACCTCCGCCATGTTCTTCCTTTCAGAAAGTTTTCATGCGATTTTATTGGACAAAACAGGAAGGGGTAGGGCTACATGTTTGACTCGCCATGACGCATCGACCTGTCCGAAAATTACTTGGGTATAATAAACATTGGACCCTTCGGAGAGGGGTCAGTGTGCTTTTGACATGCTTTCGGTAAGGTGAATGATATACACCACGGCCATTATAGTCCAGAGACATGAATTCAGTTCGTGTGCGGTATTTGTTACAGTATGGTGAGCCACTGCACGTTGTCATGAGTATTTAAGCCCGAACGCAAGGAGGATGGCCCTTCACCGCAGGCGCGAAAGGCGGCGGTGAGTTTACAAGGAAACCCGCAACAACTCGGTGTCCAAGGCGACACCAGTTGAGGCGACTCTTGCATAGTTCCCTCCCGGAGACTCGGTGGTTCGTGTTTAGGCTTGCAAGAGCGAAACCCGGACCTTCGAAGTGAACTCCGTGGTGGCCGTGACGCCCGCTGAGAATCAGTGCGGTGACAAGTCCGGTGTTTGAGCTGCATCGAGCGCCAGACTCCCCACGATAACCGCCTCGTTGTGCCCCGTTGATGGATGGTCAAAGGTTAGAGCCAACGAACGGGCTGCGACACGAGCAACATCGGTCTCCAGTGTTGGAGGAAGGAGGTAGTAACACAGAAGATATAACCGTTCTGCGTACACTAGGCAGCTACGTAAGACAAGAGTGTTAATATACTTCTTCTTCTCTCTCTCTATTTAAGCCTGAACGCGTTGTGTATAGCCACGTCCATGATCGCGTAGATAGAGCTAAGTTGGTTGCTGGATAATACACTACTACTTTTCCTCTACTTCTTCTTTTTCTTATTATTATTTTTCTTTCTCTCTAACTCTTCATGACAGCGGTCGCGTACAACGGTCGTGTAAAGAGACAAACGTGGTAATGAACGATAATGTATTTGTAGTGCGAAGAATTGACTGACTAGGTCGTGGTCATCACTACATGATCATGTAGTACATGAACCTGAACGTGTTGTGCGTGACCATGTACGTGACCACGCCCGCGTCGCTGTAGCTCGAGCGGCGTGGTCGTGAACAACAGTGCTAGTAGCACTGCTACCACCCCTCAATAAGTCCACCGGGAAATTTCGATAACCTCGTATATCCAATAGGCTCATACATTCTTTGCGCACTAATCAATTCAATGAATCCACTGTACTGTACGTGTGCCACGTGCATGCCCACGACCGTGTCCAGTCGTACATGTATGAGGCTCGGGCTCAAGTATAGTACTTCATACGGTACGTGGCCTTAACCAACATATTCCGTAGTATTCTTCATACAATTCTGCAGATACTGTATACTATATAAATAACCTGTAACCTTACCACAGTCTCAACAAAAATCTAGTAGTGATACAGAGGCAGCTCTTCGTGAGCCAGCACGCACCTACAGAGCCACAACCATGACCGGACAAATTAATGTCAACGTGGCGGCCATGTCAAGGTTTCACAACTAGTTCAAGATCAACCTAAACATCTTGCTGAGTGTCTACTGAAGTTCCGGATAGTGATTTCACATAACGCCCACTAATAAGAGGCCCAAGTGGTAAAGTAGGAGAAAATGCACCGTTCCGATGCTCGAGGATTGACTGCAACTTCTAATTTTATAATGAGTAAAACAAATGATTTATACGATCAGTAAAAACAACAAAAAAACAGTTTGTCTAGTGTTAATACTAATAAATGTAGAAGACTGTAAGTTTTCAAAAAAAATAAAACGTAGTAAATCTTTATTGTGTCTTAGCTAAATTTTTTAGATAATGAAAGAGAAAGAAGTGCAGTACCTATAATAGAGAACGAAGTAAGCTATAATAACTGATGTGGGGACGTCGTCAATGGTACGGTTTACCTACCGTTCCTGAGAGGTCGGCCCATTAGCAACTCGACCTCTAGCTGCTCAGCTAGTACTAGGTATAGTAGTAAGTTACTACCGGTACCGCATAAAAGCGAAGCTTTCTCTTTTGCGAACTGCTATTTTAGCCTATCACAATCCTTTATATTCGACAAATGGTCACTTATAAAATGTTCCCTCAGCCATTTACTTGGAGAAGATGTTTTCGCTTTTTCAATGCGCAACGGTTAGACCTCGCTCAATCGGAACTGGTTCTAAGACGTCAAATCCTTGTTGTATGGATACAGAAGGGGTCCTCTAGCTGTAGGGCGTACTTGGATCGATATTCCACGGCAATACTTCCTGTATCGAGACTGACAAAAAGCGAAAACATTATTTGGTCGAACAGTAAAAACACGCTACGATTAAGGATGAGTAGTGAATTAAGCGAAAGGAATTTCGTCAAATTCACACATTGCGGTATAAAAGTCGCTGAGTAAATACAATTCCTAGCTTCTAAAGTACCATGTCTAATTATTAGGTTTAAACACAACCCTACCGCAGTCAGCGGTACATGTATTAGAAGGCCTCCAGGAGTTTTTGAACGTTCGATAAAAAGACCGCTTCGAATAGAATACTTTTTTACGTTTGTTCAAATTGTATAAAAAATGTTAATCGTTTAGAATAATTAGCCAGCTACCAAACAAGATCACAGGGAGGCGGTACTGCTTGCCGTGCATTTTTGGAAATTGAACCCAGCTCGCAGTTCAAAACGAAGTGTAACGAAGTTTTTAACTGTGTTTGTTGTGGCTTGACTCAGATCTTCTATTTAAAAAAAAGTGTTTTAAGGACATATCTTGTGTCACGGTCCATGCTCATCTGCCAAACTGGCATGTCTCGAGGGAGTGGGTCATTGTCGAGGGAGCGTGTCATCGTCGAGGGAATCGTGCAAGGTACGTGCCAGGACTGCACCAAGCTCAAGGACGGATGGCAACCATAGTAAGGAGCCACATCAGCGGTAAAGAAGGTGGGTTCTCACTACAAAGGGGAAGGATGTCGCCTCTCGGGTAGATCTTAGTACAACAGGAAGGGGTGTCGTCTTTAGGAACGCGTCGGAGTCCGACGCGTTCTGGTCTAGCTGACCAGATTCACTTTTGAATTTGCGGGGTAGGGGGACACTAAATTCTTCAACAAGCTTCTCTTTTCTATTCAAAACCCTCCACCACGCGTGAGGCCTCGGCCGACGGCCTCGCTACGAGAATCTACTACCGCCTCCGTTCTTCCTATCGGTATGGGCTTGGGGTGGAACGCCTACGGGAGGCGTTTCAATAAGTGGTAACGGTCCGGGACGACCCCATACATCCCTGTCCCGTTACAGTTTGGTGGAGAAGCAGGGTAGCTTCATTACTGGGGAGGAGCGTAGAGGAGTATTGGTGGAGAAGTCTGGGGAGACGTTGATACGGAGTGTCTGCGAATCCAAAAGCTTGCTACATTGGAAACCTGGTATAGGTGTTGCTAAGAACGGCAACCCGTGGGCAGCGCAAGAGAAGCGTTCCAGAACGGCTCCCATCACTCGGTGCAACTAGATATTGGTTAGATTCGCTTGGCTTTGTGCGACTAGCTGGGAGCGCGTTATCGCTTAGGGTGCTATGGCCACGGAGTTATCGTTAGAGCAGAAGGACTGGGACAATCGCTTCGGAATGGTTGATTTCGTGAGTCGCTTTGCGTTCCGGGAACGCAGTGACTTGGAATACGTCATTGGTAGTGGTGGAGAGACGGTTGAGAATTGAGGCGTGGACGAACTGGGATGGAGATGAACGGTGGATACTACGATGAGACAGTCAGGAGAGCGGGTGGTGTGAGCTCGGCGGACTACCGTGAGTTTGGAGCGAGGGTGAAATGAGGGACCATAGGGGGCAAGGAAGTGGCGTCGACGCGGGATATGAGGTTTAGGGAGCGCATCGGGGCGTTCATAGTTGTGTCAGCGCGGGTTACACGGCTCACGGCCACGTCGACGCGGGTAATGCGGCTCACGGAACACATCAAGGCGTTCCAAGAGGAGGCAACGCGGGTTATGCGGTTTACGGAACGCATCAGGGCGTTCCAAGTGGTGTTGGCGCGGACGGCTACGGACTGGGACACCGGAGAGGAAAGGTGACCCCACCGATCGCTTTGGGGTGCACTGGAACTGTCGAGAATGGCTCTCGAGTGAACGTCCCAACGGGAGGCCCGGGGGAACATCCGGCCCGATCGGTAGTGGCCCCGACGAGAAGTGCTGGAACGTTGAAGAATGACTCAAGTGTTCAAGCGCTGGTAGACAAGGTCGTCAATCGTACCCTTCAAAGGTTGTTGGTGGAATGTGACGCCGCAACTGGGGCACCAGAAAATGGAACACCTCGGGTAGTTCCCTCTGGAACGACGTCTAGCGAAGGTGGAACGCCTCGGGTAGTTCCCAATGAAACGGCAGCGGCGGTGGAACGCCTCGGGTGGTTCTCTCAGGAACGGCGTCTAGCGAAGGTGGAACGCTTCGGGTAGTTCCCTCTGGGACTGCGTCTAGCGAAGGTGGACCGCGTCGCGCGAATTTAGCTGGTGAAATCACTCGCGGCGAAGAAGCTGATCACTATGACGGGGCACCTAAAGTGAAGAAGCTAAGGAATATGCTGGATCAATCACGGAAGGAAGTATGCGTGGAGGACATGTACGAGTCTTTTGTCAGCAATTTGTCTACGATAAACGAGGAGTTGACAGCCAAGGCGTGTGCTGACCCGGACGGGTGGCTTGACTTGTACTAACGTTTTCGTACGTTAATGGGCAATCGTGAAGTGCGGGTCGGACCCAGGTGGCGTTCCAGACAAGTCGGACGTAGGTATCTCTAATAGCGCGAGTGGTACCATGGTGAAGCAACAGTACAAGTCACTGGATTCGAGTGGTACTATGGTGACGGAACGCTACAAAACACTGGGTCCTGGTGGAGCTATGCTGGGGGAACGCGACAAGTTGTCAGGCTCAGATGGAATCATGTTGATGGAACGCCTGTTAGGGAACGCCAAGATTGCCTCAAGAATCCAAGGTTCTGACTCGTGCTAGCATACTAGACTGGGAGATTAGTGGGAGTACGCCTTATGACCAACGTGGGGCAAGGTACCCCCAACCAGGGATAAAGTGACTTGGAACGGCGGGTTTCAATCCTGGTCGGGGAGCGCTCCCGACGTATATCGGCTAAGCGTTCCAAGCGTGATGGGAACGCTCCAGAGCACCCGCTCCAAACTACGCCGCCGGTCTTCAAGACAGAAACGATGCGTTTGGCAGCTGGGAAGGGGATCGTCGGGGACGACGAACGTTGGTCGCGGAGATTTGTCACGGTTCATGCTCATCTGCACGTACCTTGCACGATTCCCTCGCCGATGACACGCTCCCTGGCATGTTTCGAGGGAGCGTGTCATCGGCGAGGGAATCGTGCAAGGTACGTGCCAGGAACGGCGCCAAGCTCAAGGACGGATGGCAGCCGAAGTAAGGAGCCACATCAGCGGTAAAGAAGGTGGGTTCTCACTACAAAGGGGAAGGATGTCGCCTCTCGGGTAGATCTTAGTATAGCAGGAAGGGGTGTTGTCTTTAGGAACGCGTCGGAGTCCGACGCGCTCTGGTCTAGTTGACCAGATTCACTTTTGAATTTGCGGGGTAGGGGGACACTAAATTCTTCAACAAGCTTCTCTTTTCTATTCAAAACCCTCCACCGCGCGTGAGGCCTCGGCCGGCAGCCTCGCTACGAGAATCTACTACCGCCTCCGTTCTTCTTATCGGTGTGGGCTACTACGATCTGGGGTGGAACGCCTACGGGAGGTGTTCCAATAAGTGGTAACGGTCCGGGACGACCCCATACATCCCTGTCCCGTGATACTTGACACCCTATGATTGTCCCATCTTATAACAATCCAGTATCATGTTCCTTAACCGAGTTCGACATGCCATGTGGATGACATTAAAGCAAGATCTGAGAATATATACTAGCCTGGATTTACTGAACCATTTTATAACAATGATCGACATAGTGGATGTTCATGCTTGGCTTTTGTAAGAAACTCAGATCCACAGACACTTCTCGATACGGTAAATGCCGTAATATCGAAGTCTGTAAACCTTTTCTCAGATTCACTCCGATATATATGAGGCATTCCCACTATAAATGATATTATTGTATGTATGAAGCATTCCACTATAAATGATATTATTTAAATAAAAGTAGTTTTCAGTCTTCGTGTTAAAAGATACATCGGTGGAAATTCCACAGGGTAACAAATGTTCACTCGCCAAATAGAATAGTTGCTAAAGTAGGATAATTCAGCATTCGGTAAACCTAGATAAGCAGGATAATACAGCATACGGTACACCCTTACCGTGTGCTTAAGCAGGATGAGTCAGGATAGTGTAAACTCGGGCGGGGAAAGTCGTTCCGTCGTCGCTGTCCGTACTACGTGACCGTAGCACTACCAGGAATATTAGGCTGCTGATACTGCATAAAGTGAAGCAAAACAATTTAGAAGACCCCTTTCATTAGATCAGCTATTCTGATTGGTGTCTACTGGCCGCACTCAACTGTTTGCCGCACAAACCACCGTGTATGAGAAACTGAACGGCGAACAATAAGCGGCTTTTTGCTATCGCTGTCTGTGTTTGTGAGCAAATCCCCCAGCTTTCATGCCTCTCAGGAGTGTCTGAACAAGTCGCTAGATTATATGAAACGAAATCAAAACAACAGCAAAGACCGAAAATCTTTTCGTCAACAACCCACGAATTGATCATAATCATTTATTGGAGAAATACGTTTTTGCAGTTAGAATAATATTTTTCGGGTGACACGAATGTTGATCCAGTTTCCGTTACGCATTTCGATCTCCGGTGTGGGCTCCCAATAGGGATTAATTCGAGCGAATAGTGGTGTGACGCACTGAAATTGTAGGCTCTATCACATACGCAAAATTACCAAATCTAACAGTGAATTTTATAGAATTTCACAGGATTTGGGGGAAATGGCACACAAACAGGATGGCTGCTTAATTGGGCATTTAACAGCTATTTCACGTTAGGAACAATAGCATAATGAATCGAACGATATATGTAACAACTGAAATTTGGCCACCGGCACACCGCTATTGATTGTAGAAGCGGTAGAGCATCTTTGTTAAAAGACACTGGCCTACATATACTACCCTTCGAATATGTCTAGTACACTCTACGGTAGAGGAATTGCCCATTGCCAGAATTGGGCCACTGAGACAGGCTGATCCATTTTGCAATTGTTTTTTATTCTTTTGTGGTTGAACACTTTTATACTTTGGACGCTGGTTTGACGGTTTCGGACGAATAGTTGTCAACACTCGAGGGTATTGGAAGCCCAAGAAGCCGTTTGTGCTGTCGCCACAGCTTATGCGGACCAGATAGACTTATTTACGGAATCGTGTTCGACTTATTCTAGATTTATCCAGTGAACCCGGGCACGAGTTGTCCAGTAGTGCGTCTCTTGTCTTATTGATGTGGAGATTGATAGTTGATACAGACACCGGAAATGCTTTCGTTTGCTTCGCTACGGCTCGTACGAATATGATTCTTTGTGCTAAATTTTCGTAGATATTATACAGCAGTACAACGATGTAAGAATTGGCAATCAACAAGTCAATTAACTTAGTTATCAAAACCCGAAAAGAAAACAGCGCCTAATTTCGCAAAACAAACTGTACATGCATTCCAAGTGTAAGTCGCAGACGACCTAGCTGATTCCTATCTTTCGCCCTCCCATTGGTCAAAATCACAATCGAGTAGATCAAGTTGCCAACCGAGACGGCAACCCGAAACCCGTGAGCTCTGTGAGGTTACGTTATACCCGTTATGGACTCTCTGAGGCATTCACACTTCAAAAGAACGTGTTGTTCCCATAGTCATTGAGATCTTACGTTTATGAATTCGAAGGGCGTTTTTTTGTCGTACGATTGGCAGATACCGATGATTTTTCGAGTCGGAGCTCGGCCGTTAAAACATAACATGTTATTTTAATTTAAGGTTCTTGTTCTCGTGGACACTTTAGTGTTATGGCTTATAAGTTATGAACACTGTAGCCGAGATTGTTTTTTTTGCTCCACGGCTTTTTTGCGCCAGCAGCGTTCCGCGCCTGCTCGTTCATGGCATGCGCAACACGTTGAAGAGCTGCGCCTCCCCCGGGTCGAAGGCACGGGTATGCAGTAGCAACCCTTTGTAAAACGTTTGAATTGTTATGTATTGTTAAGAATACCCAGCATACTGACGAAATTATGCCATTCGTAAAATTTATTATGTAGCACATATTGGAATCTTCAGGTCAATGTATCAGGCCTGATTAACCGTTATAAGAATTCTCGGGATACGACTCTACTGACATTCCAAATCATGTCTTACAAACTCACACTGAAACCACGTCAGCTACGGATGTCAATACTGGCAGCGAAGCTCAGCACAGCCATTTCCTCGTATTGAAAAGAACACAGGAGAGCTTGCAAATCACAGGTTGTTCCAACATTTGCCCAGGAATACAAGACCTCTTCGAAGCGTAGGCCTCCTGTCTAAAGCGATCAGTTTTCAGTTCTAGTTTTTATGCTCGCCGCTGCAATAAATCTAATGTGAGAAAATTAGCATTATGACTAGTATGGCAGCATCTGCGGCGCTAAGGGGGCAAGCTGAAAAATAATTATTGCAAAAAATATTTTCGGCACCGGCCCCCGAAGCGCATGACATATTTTTATGCGTTTTTGTAATTTATGAAATATCGTATATTGTGCTGTTACACAGTTTTTCGAATCATCCGAGCGGGAGGCTTGCTCGTGCGTCGGGCAGGTAAGACCGATCGCAATCTGCGCTCTTAAAGCTGGCAGCACCGTGTGCTGATGTTGCGTCTTCTCCGTCCTTGCTAGGGCTTCGAGGGAGTGTCGTCGTTTAAGTCGGAGAAGTCTGCCTGAAGCGAGCAAGCCCTGGAGTAGTGCTGAAGATGGTGAAGAATACATGTAACGAGAAGCTCGGCCCGCTCCAGTGTCAGTACCCTGGTGGTTGCAACGGTGAGCGAGCTGTCAAGGTTGATGGCCAGCGACATTGGCTGTGCAGCAACCATCGCGATCACCAGAATGCCTTGCAACGCGCTCGGTAAAAGCGGTGCGTGCAAGCGAAGACATACAAGGCCGGCTCAAGGACTTCGGCAAGTCGTGGAAGTAACACTGTGCGTCACAAGCGGACATCAAGTACTACCTCCGCGGCACCTAAATGTCATAGAAAGAGCAAGGCAGGTTCCCAGGCGGGGAGTCAAGATAATGTATGCTCTGAGAATAATGCATCGCCTGCAAGTTTGACGCCGACGGACTCGCCGTCTAGCTTTCCAAGCGTGGCAGTCACATACAAGAACCATCTACAGGGGCATACAACTACTCGTGCTGGTGGAACCGAGAGATGCATATCAAGCATCGGGGAGATACGAATGGAGAACTATGGGGAGACGACTGCGGTAAACCCTCCACCGTGTGGTGTTGGATCGACAGGGCAATCTACTCGTGCAGCAGTCCGAATGACACCCATGCATGCTGCAGAAGGGGGTTTCGGTCTCCAACAAGGACAGCCGTCGGTGCTCGTCATTCCAGCTCTAGCTGCGCAGACGATGTTTGTGGCAATGCAGGCGATCCCTATGCCACTGCATCCTCAAGCAGCGATATACTCTGCACAGCGAGCAGAATGGGCAGGATATCCTGCAATCATTGACTGTGCTCCGGTGCCGAATAGGGCTGATATTGACGATCAAATCTATGCTTCATGGGCAGTTCAAGGCCGGCAGCTCCTCGTACCAGCGTCGCAGATGCTGTCAAATTCCTCAGACAGTCGTGATGCAACCTCCGGCTGTTCCGTCACCAGGAGCTACAGGAGAGCAATGACACGGTTGCGAGACCGGCAGCCAATATGACAAGCTCGCTAGATACTACGTTTAATGGACCGACGCCTGGTACTCAAAAGCTTTGAGCATCTTCATTTTGTTCTTTCTGACACAGTGATTCAGAGTTAGTTATGTTTCGGAACAAATGAAGGAAATATTGTTTGCTATAGCAATCTCTGCTCGCTTCAAGGTTTTTGCTGCAACATTCTGACTGTAACAATTCCGAGGAAATCCTACGTTTTTGCTTACAGCGTAAGATGAACGTGTTGGGTCAAGTATTACATGTATCGTCGGTCGATGGATCGACCCAACATAGTTGAACCGAATTACGCTTTATCAAATACATGTCAAGCATGTACAACAATGCTACCGCCCTTTACAACACACAAACCACTATGATCGGTCAACGTGAGGAGGACAGTATACAATTCGCGGCTAATTGTTAAACGGTAAGTGTGGAGAACTGTTGAATTTGCCCAGTACGCCGGCGTGCCGAGTATGATGAACTCAGTTGCAATCAGTATAATGTGATAATAGATATTACGTCGTTCTAGTCTAGTTAACTACTTCAATCATGTTGACGTCGCCAAGCGCGTGCAATCCCTGTTTTGTTTGAAAAAAATGATGTTACATGAATTCGCTGTTCTGTCTTCATACTATTAATTGATCTTTATAACGAGGTTTAAAAGAATGTTGCTTAATCTACAAACGAAGTAGTTTGTGTGTTTGTATCAATGTATGGTTCGTACCCAGTATATAGTACCTCTATAAATAAGGCGTCTCGAGGTAAAGTTTTGTTCCATTGAGGGTTGCTGCACACACCAGCACAAATTCTATGTTTTTTTTACTTCAACATGAAATTTAAGAACTTACTGGTTGAGTGTTAGCTTAATGCCAGCTCAACAATTATATTTTTTCTCCATTTAGGTAGCCATACACACTGTGTATGTGCTACGCATCCATTGGACGAATTTGGACAACAAAGGTGCTGGCGTTAGCAGACGCACTAGTTGGTGTAATGGGAAGCTCTCCAAAGACTGTCAACAGTCATTGGAGAGGCAGCCATAGCAACGGTGCTACGTACGCTGTCGCTGACAGAGCACCACGGTGTTGCTCTGGGATTCATCGTGAAGGAGCAGCGCGATGCTGCTGCTGCTACTACGGCGTCGTCGGGGACGACACCGCACGTGCAGTCATTGAACACGTGAGCATTTACGTGGGCACGTATCTTGCACGATTCCCTCGCCGATGACACGCTCCCTCGAAACATGCCAGGGAGCGTGTCATCGGCGAGGGAATCGTGCAAGGTACGTGCAGATGAGCATGAACCGTGACAAATCTCCGCGACCAACGTTCGTCGTCCCCGACGATCCCCTTCCCAGCTGCCAAACGCATCGTTTCTGTCTTGAAGACCGGCGGCGTAGTTTGGAGCGGGTGCTCTGGAGCGTTCCCATCACGCTTGGAACGCTTAGCCGATATACGTCGGGAGCGCTCCCCGACCAGGATTGAAACCCGCCGTTCCAAGTCACTTTATCCCTGGTTGGGGGTACCTTGCCCCACGTTGGTCATAAGGCGTACTCCCACTAATCTCCCAGTCTAGTATGCTAGCACGAGTCAGAACCTTGGATTCTTGAGGCAATCTTGGCGTTCCCTAACAGGCGTTCCATCAACATGATTCCATCTGAGCCTGACAACTTGTCGCGTTCCCCCAGCATAGCTCCACCAGGACCCAGTGTTTTGTAGCGTTCCGTCACCATAGTACCACTCGAATCCAGTGACTTGTACTGTTGCTTCACCATGGTACCACTCGCGCTATTAGAGATACCTACGTCCGACTTGTCTGGAACGCCACCTGGGTCCGACCCGCACTTCACGATTGCCCATTAACGTACGAAAACGTTAGTACAAGTCAAGCCACCCGTCCGGGTCAGCACACGCCTTGGCTGTCAACTCCTCGTTTATCGTAGACAAATTGCTGACAAAAGACTCGTACATGTCCTCCACGCATACTTCCTTCCGTGATTGATCCAGCATATTCCTTAGCTTCTTCACTTTAGGTGCCCCGTCATAGTGATCAGCTTCTTCGCCGCGAGTGATTTCACCAGCTAAATTCGCGCGACGCGGTCCACCTTCGCTAGACGCAGTCCCAGAGGGAACTACCCGAAGCGTTCCACCTTCGCTAGACGCCGTTCCTGAGAGAACCACCCGAGGCGTTCCACCGCCGCTGCCGTTTCATTGGGAACTACCCGAGGCGTTCCACCTTCGCTAGACGTCGTTCCAGAGGGAACTACCCGAGGTGTTCCATTTTCTGGTGCCCCAGTTGCGGCGTCACATTCCACCAACAACCTTTGAAGGGTACGATTGACGACCTTGTCTACCAGCGCTTGAACACTTGAGTCATTCTTCAACGTTCCAGCACTTCTCGTCGGGGCCACTACCGATCGGGCCGGATGTTCCCCCGGGCCTCCCGTTGGGACGTTCACTCGAGAGCCATTCTCGACAGTTCCAGTGCACCCCAAAGCGATCGGTGGGGTCACCTTTCCTCTCCGGTGTCCCAGTCCGTAGCCGTCCGCGCCAACACCACTTGGAACGCCCTGATGCGTTCCGTAAACCGCATAACCCGCGTTGCCTCCTCTTGGAACGCCTTGATGTGTTCCGTGAGCCGCATTACCCGCGTCGACGTGGCCGTGAGCCGTGTAACCCGCGCTGACACAACTATGAACGCCCCGATGCGCTCCCTAAACCTCATATCCCGCGTCGACGCCACTTCCTTGCCCCCTATGGTCCCTCATTTCACCCTCGCTCCAAACTCACGGTAGTCCGCCGAGCTCACACCACCCGCTCTCCTGACTGTCTCATCGTAGTATCCACCGTTCATCTCCATCCCAGTTCGTCCACGCCTCAATTCTCAACCGTCTCTCCACCACTACCAATGACGTATTCCAAGTCACTGCGTTCCCGGAACGCAAAGCGACTCACGAAATCAACCATTCCGAAGCGATTGTCCCAGTCCTTCTGCTCTAACGATAACTCCGTGGCCATAGCACCCTAAGCGATAACGCGCTCCCAGCTAGTCGCACAAAGCCAAGCGAATCTAACCAATATCTAGTTGCACCGAGTGATGGGAGCCGTTCTGGAACGCTTCTCTTGCGCTGCCCACGGGTTGCCGTTCTTAGCAACACCTATACCAGGTTTCCAATGTAGCAAGCTTTTGGATTCGCAGACACTCCGTATCAACGTCTCCCCAGACTTCTCCACCAATACTCCTCTACGCTCCTCCCCAGTAATGAAGCTACCCTGCTTCTCCACCAAACTGTAACGGGACAGGGATGTATGGGGTCGTCCCGGACCGTTACCACTTATTGAAACGCCTCCCGTAGGCGTTCCACCCCAAGCCCATACCGATAGGAAGAACGGAGGCGGTAGTAGATTCTCGTAGCGAGGCCGTCGGCCGAGGCCTCACGCGTGGTGGAGGGTTTTGAATAGAAAAGAGAAGCTTGTTGAAGAATTTAGTGTCCCCCTACCCCGCAAATTCAAAAGTGAATCTGGTCAGCTAGACCAGAACGCGTCGGACTCCGACGCGTTCCTAAAGACGACACCCCTTCCTGTTGTACTAAGATCTACCCGAGAGGCGACATCCTTCCCCTTTGTAGTGAGAACCCACCTTCTTTACCGCTGATGTGGCTCCTTACTATGGTTGCCATCCGTCCTTGAGCTTGGTGCAGTCCTGGCACGTACCTTGCACGATTCCCTCGACGATGACACGCTCCCTCGACAATGACCCACTCCCTCGAGACATGCCAGTTTGGCAGATGAGCATGGACCGTGACACAAGATATGTCCTTAAAACACTTTTTTTTAAATAGAAGATCTGAGTCAAGCCACAACAAACACAGTTAAAAACTTCGTTACACTTCGTTTTGAACTGCGAGCTGGGTTCAATTTCCAAAAATGCACGGCAAGCAGTACCGCCTCCCTGTGATCTTGTTTGGTAGCTGGCTAATTATTCTAAACGATTAACATTTTTTATACAATTTGAACAAACGTAAAAAAGTATTCTATTCGAAGCGGTCTTTTTATCGAACGTTCAAAAACTCCTGGAGGCCTTCTAATACATGTACCGCTGACTGCGGTAGGGTTGTGTTTAAACCTAATAATTAGACATGGTACTTTAGAAGCTAGGAATTGTATTTACTCAGCGACTTTTATACCGCAATGTGTGAATTTGACGAAATTCCTTTCGCTTAATTCACTACTCATCCTTAATCGTAGCGTGTTTTTACTGTTCGACCAAATAATGTTTTCGCTTTTTGTCAGTCTCGATACAGGAAGTATTGCCGTGGAATATCGATCCAAGTACGCCCTACAGCTAGAGGACCCCTTCTGTATCCATACAACAAGGATTTGACGTCTTAGAACCAGTTCCGATTGAGCGAGGTCTAACCGTTGCGCATTGAAAAAGCGAAAACATCTTCTCCAAGTAAATGGCTGAGGGAACATTTTATAAGTGACCATTTGTCGAATATAAAGGATTGTGATAGGCTAAAATAGCAGTTCGCAAAAGAGAAAGCTTCGCTTTTATGCGGTACCGGTAGTAACTTACTACTATACCTAGTACTAGCTGAGCAGCTAGAGGTCGAGTTGCTAATGGGCCGACCTCTCAGGAACGGTAGGTAAACCGTACCATTGACGACGTCCCCACATCAGTTATTATAGCTTACTTCGTTCTCTATTATAGGTACTGCACTTCTTTCTCTTTCATTATCTAAAAAATTTAGCTAAGACACAATAAAGATTTACTACGTTTTATTTTTTTTGAAAACTTACAGTCTTCTACATTTATTAGTATTAACACTAGACAAACTGTTTTTTTGTTGTTTTTACTGATCGTATAAATCATTTGTTTTACTCATTATAAAATTAGAAGTTGCAGTCAATCCTCGAGCATCGGAACGGTGCATTTTCTCCTACTTTACCACTTGGGCCTCTTATTAGTGGGCGTTATGTGAAATCACTATCCGGAACTTCAGTAGACACTCAGCAAGATGTTTAGGTTGATCTTGAACTAGTTGTGAAACCTTGACATGGCCGCCACGTTGACATTAATTTGTCCGGTCATGGTTGTGGCTCTGTAGGTGCGTGCTGGCTCACGAAGAGCTGCCTCTGTATCACTACTAGATTTTTGTTGAGACTGTGGTAAGGTTACAGGTTATTTATATAGTATACAGTATCTGCAGAATTGTATGAAGAATACTACGGAATATGTTGGTTAAGGCCACGTACCGTATGAAGTACTATACTTGAGCCCGAGCCTCATACATGTACGACTGGACACGGTCGTGGGCATGCACGTGGCACACGTACAGTACAGTGGATTCATTGAATTGATTAGTGCGCAAAGAATGTATGAGCCTATTGGATATACGAGGTTATCGAAATTTCCCGGTGGACTTATTGAGGGGTGGTAGCAGTGCTACTAGCACTGTTGTTCACGACCACGCCGCTCGAGCTACAGCGACGCGGGCGTGGTCACGTACATGGTCACGCACAACACGTTCAGGTTCATGTACTACATGATCATGTAGTGATGACCACGACCTAGTCAGTCAATTCTTCGCACTACAAATACATTATCGTTCATTACCACGTTTGTCTCTTTACACGACCGTTGTACGCGACCGCTGTCATGAAGAGTTAGAGAGAAAGAAAAATAATAATAAGAAAAAGAAGAAGTAGAGGAAAAGTAGTAGTGTATTATCCAGCAACCAACTTAGCTCTATCTACGCGATCATGGACGTGGCTATACACAACGCGTTCAGGCTTAAATAGAGAGAGAGAAGAAGAAGTATATTAACACTCTTGTCTTACGTAGCTGCCTAGTGTACGCAGAACGGTTATATCTTCTGTGTTACTACCTCCTTCCTCCAACACTGGAGACCGATGTTGCTCGTGTCGCAGCCCGTTCGTTGGCTCTAACCTTTGACCATCCATCAACGGGGCACAACGAGGCGGTTATCGTGGGGAGTCTGGCGCTCGATGCAGCTCAAACACCGGACTTGTCACCGCACTGATTCTCAGCGGGCGTCACGGCCACCACGGAGTTCACTTCGAAGGTCCGGGTTTCGCTCTTGCAAGCCTAAACACGAACCACCGAGTCTCCGGGAGGGAACTATGCAAGAGTCGCCTCAACTGGTGTCGCCTTGGACACCGAGTTGTTGCGGGTTTCCTTGTAAACTCACCGCCGCCTTTCGCGCCTGCGGTGAAGGGCCATCCTCCTTGCGTTCGGGCTTAAATACTCATGACAACGTGCAGTGGCTCACCATACTGTAACAAATACCGCACACGAACTGAATTCATGTCTCTGGACTATAATGGCCGTGGTGTATATCATTCACCTTACCGAAAGCATGTCAAAAGCACACTGACCCCTCTCCGAAGGGTCCAATGTTTATTATACCCAAGTAATTTTCGGACAGGTCGATGCGTCATGGCGAGTCAAACATGTAGCCCTACCCCTTCCTGTTTTGTCCAATAAAATCGCATGAAAACTTTCTGAAAGGAAGAACATGGCGGAGGTCGAGCTGGAGTGCGCAGTGTACGGCGAAGGGACTTCGTTTCCTGTTAAGATCACGCGCGATGCCAAAGTGAGTGCGCTGCAGGAGGCTATCTTCTACAAGCAAAGATACAATCACCAGTACAAATTCGCCCCAAGCGCGTTGACGCTGTACTTGGCGCGGAAAGGGGATGGCACGTGGTTGAAGGACGACCGTAATGTGAAAAAATTCTTGCGAGGCAGTATCAGCACTGATTACAAGGAGATGCGTCCAACATGGAAGCTCAATAAGGTGGGGTTGTTTGGACCAGATTTCGCCCTCGGAGAGGAAGTGATTCACGTGCTGGTGGAACTCCCACCCTCAGCTGATATTTTGCCAAACAAGCGACAACATACGGAAATTGTGCCGCGCATTGAGAAGTTCGAAGATGTGCCTCAGATTAAAATCCAAGGGGTGCAATATGTGACGCTGCCAGCTGCATTTCTCGAGAAGTGTGGTTACAGAGTCTCGGATGACTTGATGCTGTATTGTCGTCGTGAAGTGCACGATCTGTGGGGCTTTGTGCAAAATGAAGTCATTGCTAAGAATGCAAGAGGATTCATAGTGGGGCCTCCTGGCACAGGCAAATCTGTGTCTACACTAAGTTTTGTGGCCTCTTTGGATCACGAGGAATGGAACGTCATCTGGATTCATTTGGGGAATTTGAGGATTTCGTGTCTGGCACTCGGGAGCAAGAAGTATTGGCTTCTTGGAGACCTGTCGACATTTGAGCTCCCTCGAGCCCCCGGCAGAAAACTCTTGGTTTGTGTGGATGGATATAAAGCAGTTGACGACCACAAGGCTTTTTTGAGACGAATTTATGCGCATCTTGTCAAGGAAGAGAGACTTGTGGTTTGCTCCTCGATGGCCACACTTGGTAAATTCAACAGGGAAGATGCTGACGCGGAGGATACCCGCGTGTTTTTCATGTATTCATGGACGCAAGGCGATTATCTCGCAGCCATCGCCGATCAGACTTTTTATGACAAGATCGCGTCAAAGTTGGACGCAACTAGTCCCAACGAAGTGAATGAGGACGACGGATTCGAAGCAGAATGGAGTGAGGAGGACAAGAAGAAGCATGCGCTTGATTTGAAGTTCTACTACGCTGGTGGATCATGTCGGTTCATGTTTCAATACCCCACGATTGAAGTGATGGACTGTCTGAAAACCGGGGTTCAATCTGCCGCGAACAAGTCAGATCTTGTCAAATACTGCGGTGGCGATTTGCACGCTGATGCAATTAACAGGCTCTACGGGATGCAACCTGACGGCAATGGTAATGCTCGGTTCCCCGTGAGCTCGTATGCGGCCTCTCTCTGTGCGGAAGAATGTGATGAGCAAACCATTGTGCAGTTGGCGGCTCGTCTTAATGGGTCAAACAACCCTGCGGTGGATGGCCACCTCTTTGAGTGGCTGTTTTTGGCATCTGTTCCGAAGCGTGCAGTGAAATTATTCGGCGACCACGAAGTCGAAGATGTTCTGCCTCAAGCAAATGTTCTTCGTTTCGATCCGAAGAAACGATTTAAAGTGCTATCAGATGGAAAAGTTAAAGGCGACGGGAGTTGGTTGCAGCCGACGGCGTGGAACCAAGGAGGCTATGATGCGGTGCATTTTGATAAGGACGAAGGCAAGGTCATCTTTGTCCAGGTCACGCGATCAGACAAACACGATTTCAAGATGCGCTTCTTTTACGAAGTGCTACTCAAACTGGATATGGCTAGAATGAAGATTAAACAAGTGATGATCTATTTTGTGGTCAAGCCGGCTCAGTATCTGAACTTCAAGATGGGCCACATTGAGGATCGCGACGTTTTGTGGACGTTCGATAAGAGCTGGACCTGTCCGGAAGAAAAACATGTTCAAGTGCGCGCTTTTGAAGCCCCTCCAGTCTAGTGCCTCAAACCTCCCCTGGCCAAGACGTTTTCCAAGGTTCCAGAATCGCGGTTTTATTAACTTGCTTTGCTTCAAGTAGATCTTATTACGATCGACGAGCTGATGAAGTACCCTCAATCGAGTACCAGAGAACAGCTTCGAGTCGAACTGCGGAGGTGCTGACGCAGTTCGACTCGAAGCCATCGAACACAAGCTTTTTCTCTGCTGCCACAGGAAGTTCCTCCTGTCAGGAACGAAGTTTGGTGTCAAACTCACAGTGCTCCTCCGGATGTTGCATCGAATTTAAGCCTTGCTGCTGTTAATGTTCGCTCACTGGTCTGTCAGGTGGTGGCTTCGGTCTGACCTCCGCGGGATGCAGATCTCACGAGCCACGTACTTAGATGTCAACATGCAAGAACAGACTCACATGGAAACGTTGACGGATTCAATGGAGCGAGAAGAGCGACATACTGGGTTGCAGGACGAGAAGATGGAGTTCTTCTCGGCAGTGGAGCAGGCGAGGTTGGTCCTAGGAGACACACTTCTTCACATCGCTGTGAGACTCGGTGTCCTAGACTTTATACTGCTCACCGATCCTTACCAAAACCCACCCAAGACAGTAAAAAGGCCCGATACAGCAACCAGCACGATGAGTATTCCAGCTACAGGCCGCAATGCTGTTGCCACTAATCCAGTGGCGCCTCCTCCGCTACCACCAAACACCCCCAACTTTAATGGTGATCTCCTGCGAGATGTTACAGGCGATTGCTCGTTTCAGTTGTTGCTTGCAACTGTAGACGATGTGCACGAGGTGTTTGGATCGAGTTATCGTGACGAAGCAAAAGTTCACTGTTTAGTGCGATCTCTGCGTCGTATCTGGCCGTTGTGGATGTTCGAAGGCCAGCAAGAAGGCGCTGCACTGGTTCGAGTGCTGTACGATGTACGGACTTCAGATCCAGCTTTTGGTGGTCTTGTACGAGTGGCGATGGCTGTCGCGGAACGCTTTCGGGTGGCGGTATCACGGGATGGCATTCGTCTAGCGATGTCTCTATTGGTAGAATGTGACGGAGATCTTCATCAAGCACGGCAGAAACCGACGAAGGAATGGAGTGCTGAACGAAGGGCTCAGGAACTCACGGCAAATTTCAAACGATGGTTTCCACTTTACAAGTCAACTGGAAGACGTAAAGACCATCAAGAGGAGGAAACCCGCGTTGTATTCTTCGATACCGCTGTGATGACTTGGCTGCAGATTGCTTCGTCTCTTTGGTGGGAAAGGTGACAACTCACAGATTGAGCTCCCGGATCAGGGTTGCGGAATATTGCATTTTTATCTATTGCCAATCGTTACAGAAAATAATTGAAATTGACAGTTGGAATAGCCACAATGCGTTATTGAATTTGAGAAACTCAGACAATAAATTATTTCATCAGTAATGTGAGCATACGTGTACCTAGAAAATGTTTGTACGGGTAGTTTTTTTTCCAATAGATTATTGCTCCGAACAAGAGGAAGTCGATAGATAATTGCTACCCACCCGTAAGAGGGTTAAATAGATTATTGATAAGAATTTATTGCAATTATTGCGGCATCAATTTATTTTTCCGCAACCCTGTCCCGGATGCAGCAGCTCTAAAGCGCTATGGTTCGCAAGTGTGGCAAAGGCGAGTCAGTCCGCCGTCTGCATCTATTGGCGATCTTTGCTAACTCGCTCGAAGAATATCTGAGGTTATCACACCTCAGGGTGTAGCAGAAACGCTCTGGTTTCTCTATTCTAACGCGTGAAGGCAAGTATTTCCTTCTTTTTCGGATTAATTGTTAATATTCTTCCCCAAACGTGCAAAAATCCTTATGAATTAAGGCTTCAAACAAACTCCATCATCTTTTAAATAAGAAAAAGATTCAGATTTCCAGGTCGAGTGTGCTGAAGAAGGTGAGCCGAAGCCAAGCAATGAATCGTCGTGCCACAGATCGACCAGCCTCCTACGGAATATTTTTTTTTCACGTGTACTTTTAATGATTTTCACGTGCATTGAAATTCACGTGTATGAGGCATAATAAATTTGTATGATGAAAAACACGTGTATTATGCAAATCCGTTCTGAATTTCATGTGGACCCTTACAATATTCTATACTACAGGTTTTGAGGTATTGCGCGCGACTTTAGCTACGACGACTACTCTTAGCGGACGACTACAGATACATTGACAACGAAGTTCTTCGTCAACGTCTACGACACAATGTCCAAGAATATAGCGACTTAGGCTACAGACGACTTCGGATACAATGTCACGATTCGGATACAACGACTACAGTTAAGACTAATACGACGACTACGACCACGACGAGTCGTCTATCAGAATCTAGTCTGGCCACGACAGCAATATCGATTGCGACGAACTTGGTTATGACGATCCCGAAGAACTCCGGCCACGATGACTACGGGTTGCCTCCGTGCTCGACGACAACAGGCATGGTATTTACGTCAAAAATAAGTACATACTCTGACGCCTTTAGCTCACCTGCAGTATTTGACTGAAGTTTATATTGCGTGCTTTAAAAAGAGCTTGTTCTTGCGCCACCACAACTTTATAAATGTATCTCACGAGCACCCATGTGTGCCGGCTAGTCTAGCTGCGTGGCCGTGCTGTACGCCGATCTACTGAGTTTACTACTATGTCTGTGTATGCCAGTAGGCTGATGGAGATCGCGTGGCACGAAGAATCATCGTAACCACAGCTACGGTAAGGTACGACAGCGATCCAAAGCCAGTGAGTGCGATGTGTGAACAGTCGCTGGGAGCAGTTTGAGTAAGGATTGGGTGGCCGCTGGCCAGGAGACGACGAAGTGTGCCACTGCTGTAGGTCCGCGCGGCAGCTGCCAACGTCGGAGTCGACCAGACGTCCGAGAGTGCAGTGTGGATACTGAGTGAGAGCGTGCGGTTCGAGCTCAATTTCGAATTAGATCCGTGAGGCGCAGGCGGCTCAAGAGCGAGCAAGTAGTGCGTTCATCGCCGAGTGGGTGGTCAAGGGTTTACAGATCGTTGCGGGCCAGAGCAGAGCAGAGCAGATTCAGATCAGATCAGAGCAAGAGAGTGCGCCGGACGGTCAGAGTCGTCTAGTGTCCAGTGTATGGAGCCGTAAAGGAACCGAGAGAGTGGCGTGAGTGAGAAAACGCCGGGCTGAAGCCATTCGTGGTTGTGGTTCGAGGAAGCCGGCAAGTCAAGGGTCAGATACCTTCGACGTGTCTGGTCGGTGGAGCACGCGGTTTATGGCGACGGCGACTAGTGCGACGGACGCAGAGTCTGGCGTGTGAGTAATTGTCCCTGTAGCCACAAAGCGTGCCTGTGCAGTTCGAGTCTCAGGGCTCTCGTGGCTCGTCAGCAACAGCACAAGTGTGAGCGGTGCGACTTGTCAGGAGTCCAAAGACTCGTTACAATACTTTTGCCAGTAACAACATCGATACCCTCCTTCAGCTAAGATACGGTATGGTGACGACTACAGGTAGTCGTCGCAATAGTCTGGCGCCGTGCAACGAATTTGGTGGCTTCTGCAATCCAGTATCGTACCACTACTTTGCTATGTGGTGTTGAAATGCCACGTGAACTCTGGCTACTAGTGTAATTAGGCTGTTCCCTCCACAATACATCTGCTAGGATAGCAAACGATCGTTCGGGCGGACGTGAAGACCTCAATTATACCCTTGCACCGGGACAAACTAGACCTTGCGAACTACTTGTATAGGGCAATCAGTGAAAATAAGAACAGCACGAGCAAAGCTAACAGGTGATATGAATTCTCGTGTTCCCAAAAAGAAGTTTAACAGGCACGGGCAAGCTTTTTACGAGGGCACCGAGTGTTCAACATTCGGTTATTAGAATGCATAGGAGGCAGTACAATCACTCCTAGCCGTACAAATAGGCAAAATATACCCGTCACGCAAATCTTCCGATATCTAATCGCCAATACACACACAGACTCTTCGCCTTGCCGGGTGAACCCTTGCTAATAAGCTTCCAGTCCACCGACAGGCGTAACTCACTCACACAAGCTTGACCAGTTTCTTACCTTGAAGCCGGACCTTGCGTTTTATGCTTGAGTGGAAATTCTGTTCTGTATTTGTGTTGCCCTTTCGAGTCATGCCCTAATATGCAATCCTAATCATGCCTACTAATATTCAAGTGAATAACGATCCGTTATGGATTTTTTTGTACGCCAAGCGGCGCTCACACGGTCGCCTGTGCCTCTTCATCCTCCAATGCCCTTCCCAGGTCGTTGTCGACAACTCAAAAGGTCGTAGGGACTTTCACGAACGCATCCCAACCGTCACTGAGTCTTCATACCGTGTTGGGCAGTTCTTGGCCGCTGAATGCGATTCTTGCCAGTCCCATTGTTAATAATAGGGACAGCCTGGATGGAGTGGCATCTTGACCGTAACTGGGACTCAGCGAGGATTCGGTTGCGACATAGTCGAGTTTCTTGCGCCTTGAAATCACTGTACATAATGTGACCGAGCGTTCGTGGCCTTTGCAACCTGAGGGTCGGGTCTTTGCCTGCTGACGATTGTCGGCCCTGGCGAGGTAATCGCTACACCACAGGTGTGCTACAATCTAATGCAGTCCTACAAAGACGGTGATGACTCCAGCGCGGTACCGTGCAACGAGTACGATGAAAGCCTCACCCCCATCCCATACACCGAGTACGGTGTTGACAACAACGCAGCATCGTTCTTATGATAATGACAATGTTCCGGCCCCGTCGCCGCTTTTATCGTAGCGAATAGGACGTTTTCGTGAAACGCGTAAGGTGCTAAGAGCAATGAGGTGCCAGGCGACGAATATGGGGAGACTACAATACAGTGTACGGTGATAAGAAGAATTTAATTCCGTCCAATTACGACTACACTTCGGTCCGTACGAGCCCATGACAAGTACCATTTCGATCCGTGTAGTGCGCACTGTACAAACAGCAATGCCGTGCAGTGCCACGAGTATGGTGACTAGCCTCTCCGTACAAGCTATACCGTACAACGCCCAAGTGGTGGTGAAGCACACATAAAATGTGTGCGCTTAAGTATGTAAAAGTATCTGATCCGTTTATATACTAAGCCGGTCACATATGAAAATAAATTCGACACACGTGGAATTCAGCTTTTCACCATCATTTATGGTTATCCACGTGCTTTTAACGCACACATGAAAAAATTATGTTTACACGTGAAAAAAATACCAACCCGCCTCCTACCCCGTGGGCCTCCGACAAATCGAGTCCGCCAACGTGTATGCAATAGCGCGCCAACGCAGGTGATACCCGACCAAGATGAAGACTGGAACTGTAGTTTGGTGCAACGGACAACGGAAACGCAGCATTCTGCGCGCTGACCATACGCACGAGATATGACAACTTGATCGAAAGGGTCCACGAACAAAAAGAGAAAGATTCCACGCGGGCAATCGAGGAAAATGAGATTCGAGTTGTAAGCAATTCGACAAGAAACGCCGGCGATTTCACCGACTTCATGGACTCCGACTGTTCCGACACAGAACACTAGGGCAGTAGTAGTGATGATGGGCCATACGAGTACTGGACGAACCGAAAGTCGTCAACCGTAGTCCGTTCTCCAGCTGTAGCAGTTCTTCATTCGAGGACGACGAAGATTCAACCAGCAGCTTCGCCAGCTCTGCCTCAGTTGAGGACAGTAATCGAGCTCCTGTTTCAACCATTTCACCAACGATACGATGAAGCTCTCCCGTTGCTCTGATCTTGGTCTCAGTGTGAAGCGAGGTTGGACGGCGGTGGTTCATGGAGCAGCGACGTTCCAAGGACCAACATCGATATAACTAAGGTCTTCTTGTATCGTGCGTTTCTGTTTTTTTGCCATTAATATGACTCACCGTGAGTATTCGAAATGTACTGCGAGATTTCTCACCTCTGTCATGTGGAGTGATATCCGAGATGGATATCGGGGTTTATGGACAGCAAGATTAAGGGCCTGTTCCGCAAATCCTCTAAAAGTGAACAGCGGATTTGATTTACCGCTGGATTGAGGCATTCCGCTGTTTTGAAGAATCTGCTGGAACCTCATGCGGAACGCCCAGGTTTTCATCTCGTGGCAACGTAGCGAAACTCTTAAAAATAATATGTGATATATGAAAAGGAAATAAAGTTTATTAGAAAAAAAGAGATAAGGCGGGTTCTGTCAGCAGCTCTACATGTAGTAATCTACCATAAATCGCCACCATAAAACATGGATGCCGCGTTCAATTGAGTACACATCCGTTGCGCTTTAGCGCCGCCATGCACGGCAGGACATGGACAGACGCGTCGAACAGAGCCGTCGATCACCACGCCATAAAGCCCATCGTGGTTGTGGCTGGTCTTCTTCTCTGCAAAGAGACCGCCACTGGCGGTGTTGTAAGTGCTACTGATTGCCATCGCCTCCCGTTCGCCAACCCTGGCGCCGTCGCGTGCCGCCACTGTGGCGACGTGTGCCTGTGTTAGGCGCCAGGCGTCCGCCCGACATCACCAGTCTCCAAACACCTGGTATCTACACTGTACTATTTTCATATTTGCTATTACAGGGGTCTATTTGTCGACCTCTAAAAATATCCTCTACCTGCCCAAATTCGGACGGGTAGAGGATAGAGGATTTTGCCTCAATTTCCTCTGAAATCAGCATGCCAAACACGCAGAGTATTTTACGATCCGCTGGATCGTAAAATTCCGCTGGAATGGCCCGATTCCGCTGGAAATTGTACTTGCGGAACAGGCCCTTAGACTACGTACGATGGACTTGAAGGTCACGATACTTCAAGAATACCTAATGATGGAAATAGGCTAGTTAGAATACTTGGTGCTAGCAATTCTCATTCGATAATTTTCTCGCTCAACTTGAGAGCTCAACTCGAAATGGTCGCCACACCTATAGCTATCGATTCTCTGGCGTTCGTTGGTCCACCGCACGCACCCGCGCTAACAGAGTTCCATTACGCTCGCGTCACGGCCATCGAAAACGAAGTTGCGCGTGTTTCCCTGGTGACGCTTGATGGAACAGACGACGACTTCGACGACGTCATCTCGCTAAAGATTTTGCGCCAGCGAAAGGTGTCGTCCGACGAAGCTATGGCATGACCGGGAATGTTTGTCAGGCGTCCCGCCGCCTTTGTCCAACCAGAAGGGCCCACCATGGATCAATGGACTTTCGGGGTTGTTAGTGGGTACTACATGACCGGCACGCAGCCATGGCTAACCATTCACTACGCTGAAGGAACGTGAAAGCTGGCCCTGAGGCAACCAAGCAACGCTATCCTGGTAGACTGGGTGAACTACGCTATCCAGACTCGTGCTGGCACAAATGCTGCAGCACTGAATGCTGAAGAGCTCCGCGATCAATCTGACGAGGTCGCTGATTTATGCTCCAAATGTCGTTCGAAGGTACCTAATGAAGTCACTAAGCTATTGTCTACGCCGTTCGATCCAGACGGGGGGTTCCAATCATTCGACCAGACTCTCTTGCGATCTTATCGGCTCATAGGCAGCATGTGTTCGAGTGGGCTGTGAAGATAAAATCGAAAAAGGGCCTAGGAATGTTCGACTTGCCGAAGCAACCAGAAAAACGTAAGTCAAACCCTTCTCAGTCCTCTACATCCAAGCGCAAAAGAGTGGAAATTAAGGACAGCGACTGGTCGGACGATGAGTTACCAAATTCGAGTGACGACACTTTCCACGGGCTCGCCACTGACGTACCCCAGCTCGAAGCAAATGTGCGATTGGTGAGACAGCAAAATCGTGTATTTGAGACAGATCGGGCGAATCCAGCGCGGCGAATCCAGGAGCACCGAGATTCCTTCGAGGCGCTCGAGGATGCTCGAGCGAGAACGGCCACAACCTTTTCGTCCCACGGCCATTGAACAGCGGGTCGGCGACTCGATCACCCACCCTGATAACCTAGGTAAGGATGTGCAATGTGTTCTTGAATATGGTCAACAGGCTCGTGCGGACCGTTTTCTGGCAACCCACCGGTGCTGCGTGGAGCATGGGACTTTGGCTTTCATACGTGGGGTCTATCGGTTGCACATTTTAAACGGATGGCGAGGACCATGATGATGGCTAAGCCATCTTCCAATGTGAATATGACGGACTTCTCCAGAAGAAACAATCTCCAGTCGGCATCACCCATAACCTCGTATGTTGAACTGGTCGACGCCCTCTATAATATGCGCCATTCCGGGCGTAAAGTTTACAACGCAGAAACGTGCTCGATGCGGCGGCATCGTTTATTGACGCATTTGGAGAAGGAAGCGAGCCCGATTCCGATACGACGCGCATCTTAACATGGATCGATATGAAACTCTGCAAGTTCCGCGGCCTTGTGGTATCGGACGGCCTGCAGGTCGCCTTGCGGAATCAGGACGAGTTTAACCTTCACGACCCACTACTTGCCGAACTCATGTACGGCCAGCAGCAAACACAGATGGCGGCACTTAAGTCACTACTAGCAGGAAAGAGTACTGTCGGGCCGCCAGGTAAGACGGCCCGAGAGCCTCGCCAGACGAAACAAGGAGGTGTCCTTCGCAGTATGCGCCAGCAACGCTCTCTGCGTATGTGTATGAAATATCTCTCGAAAGGTGGATGCGCTGGAAACGGTGTCGATGGGTAGTGCTATGACAGCAAACGTGCTCATTTTCGCCCAGCGCCTTACCTGCCAACGTCAAAGACCATATTCAAAGCGCATTAGGAGGTCTAGCGCCGGCCTTTTCTGATCTCTGACGTCCGGCAGTCTCAGCTCCGACGGTGCCCGCGATATCCCCGAGTCCTGCCCATGGTAGTAGCAAGGCCCTTGCTAGTCGCTGTTTGGAGCCTAGCGGGATAGTGGCTAACGGGACGCGTCAGTACGCACTCGAAGTTCACAACAAATACATGGAGAGTCTCAAGAAATTATCTGTGCACTAATTTGATCTATCAATGAAGCCTAGCGCCGATTGAGCTCCGAATAATGACGAAGTGGACACCGTTATGGTCGATTTCCTATCCGAGTTAGCCTTAGCATCAGGCATGTCACTACCCAAATTTATACGAGTTGTGCGGGGACAGACAGCCGGCGATCCAAGGTCAAACAAGGTTCTCTACGAACTGTCGCGGCCTCCAAGGGAAGAGTTACGAGAAACGTGGTCGAGATGGAATAATGTGGTCCGCCGTGGAGTAGTTCCTGAATGGACATCAGCGCGGCCGGAACAACAGAAACGACGCCCCCCCCCCCCCCCCCCCAACCACGCTTCCCTGAGTAGCCATCTTCCTCAGGTATGGTGACACCATCGAAAAGGACAGCAAGAAGGCCGGTACCTAATCGTCCGAGCATCTCTGGTTAATCACTGGTAAGAAATTTTCATATCACCGGTAGGTGCTGTTACGAAGGATGCCATGGACATTTGACTGATAAATGATTACTCGTTTCCTGAAGGTGCTTCGGTAAATGACTACACTGATCGCTCTCATTTTCCGTCTATCAGCTATAACCCACCGCGTGATATCGCTAACCGGATACACATTCTTCGCCAGGCAAATCCGGGCGCGCGTATATTCCTCATGCTGGGTGACGTTAGTGGGGCCTTCCGTCACGTCCCGATACATGAGGAGCATGCACACATGTTTGCGTTCATCATTGGTGACTACCTGGTTATTGACTTTGCCTGCGGGTTTGGATGGTGCGGGTCACCGGCAATGTACTTCCTTCCTGGAGCTCTCATCAACGGTCTATACGAAGTTAGTCCAGTGAACTTACATCCTGAAGCTCCCTTCAACGAACTATACAAAGATAGTTCGAACTCACCAGCCATAGCACTCGCATCACCATTGGTCGGCTCGTTCTGGTGTGACGACCACACATGCATCAAGGTTGACATGGCATCTCGATGTTTCATCGCCAATCCGGCACTACGTCGAGCAATGTCCACTGTCCTCGGGTCTTCAGCAATCAACGAACGGAAATTTACTCCCTGGAATGAGATTAATCGTGCGTTAGGATTGGAACGGGACACAAAAGCTGGTATGGTGGCCATTCCAGCCGACAAGATTGACAAGGCTCGGCGTATGGTCCGCTCCTTAACGGTCTCGAGCAGGGTTACTAAAACAGGTTTATTGAGCTTACTAGAGTGCCATCGCCACATCGCAACATGTTGTCCCCCTGCCCGGGCGTTCTACCAGCGACTACAGGCTACTGTTATATCAACACCACGGCACGGACAGCATCAGCTCCAAGCTCCTGCCATTAACGATCTCTAGTGGTTTTGGACTATACTAAACGACTCCGACAAATTCAATCGTGTCCCTGTATCGCAATTCGCAGCCGTCGCCGACCCTATCATGAACGTCTATATGGACGCATCCAACCATGGGTTGTGTGTATTGGAACCCTCCCTTCGTCAGTTTATACGAGTGCAATTTACGCCGGCCATAGAGGAACGGTTCCTGTCAGATACCTCCATCAACTCAATCAACGTGAGGGAGTTGCAAAGCGCCGTTCTCGCGGCATTATTGTGGAGGCCCGTCTGGTATCGGCGGTTTATGCAGCGGCCGATTCATATTTGCTTTTGGATTGACAATGCGAGTGCGGTTTCATGGACTCAGCGGAGCGCTAGTCGTCAGCTTCAGGCCCAACTTTACAATCGCCTTTTGGCTCTGGCTGAGGTTAAATTATTCGCTGATCTGTACGGCGTTTCACGTGCCCGGTGTCATAATGTGATGGCCGATGCGGGTTCACGAGCCTGGGATATGCATCATAAACTTCACACAACATGGACTAACTTGTCTCGTGATTGGCAACAGGTACCTGTCACAGCGCCCTACGATGATCTCTCGCAGCTATGGATCTATGCTCCGCGACAGTGCCGTTGTGGCAGCTACCTCGTCCAAGTACCAGTCATATTGGAGGTAGTGGTGCATGTTTTCGCGATTCATGATGTGGTCTCCGTGGCTAGATGGCGATTGACTGCAGCTGCAAACTCGAAATTAGGGATGTTTGCAGTATACTGCTGGAGATTCGGTTGGAATCAGATGTCCCGTGGGAATCAGTACGGTACAATAAAGCTCAAGCTATCGAGCGTTCGTTAGTATCACCGACGACACTATAATATCGCGCTTCATACAACGCCCCCAGACAGACCTACTGATGCAAGGTATCAGACGGCTATCGTACCCAGTGACGAAGAAACAACCTGTCTCACCGGCATTTCTTCGGTGCTTTTACCGATATATTGAACACTCAGGACCTCGTAGCCGTCTTCTTTGGGATTTGTACTGTTAGCCTATTTCTTCCTATTGAGACGGTCGGAATACCTAAAGAATGGCTCCAAAAGACATGGATACTGTTTGAGAACGGCAGATGTATCCTTCTCAGATGAGCGCGGAGCACCAGCAGCGGCGCGCAGCGCTACGTCAGTCACGATTGGATCGGCTGGCTCAAAAAAAGACCAGTACGGAAGGGGGTCCTGGAGGACGATGCGTGCAACAAATGACCCATTGCTCTGTCCAAGGAAAGCCCTTCGTTGCATTTATTCGGGCGAGAAAGGCGCTTCGGTGCCAAGATGATGTGCGCTTATGCGCCGACTTGGACGTGGAAGAAGTGACTAGAACCATAAAGGTGGTGGCGGTAAAGATTGGAGTGCCGGCTAGCAGTTATTCCTCTCACTCGTTGCGTATTGGCGGTGCTACTAGCTTGCTTAGTGGCGAAGCAGATGCTCTTTCAATCACGTTATTAGGACGATGGATGAGCAATTGCTTTGAAAGCTATTCTGTTCTAGCAGCTGAAGCTACGCGGGGGCTTTCGCAACGAATGGTTTAAGTGCCAAGTCCAACCTCGAGTACGCGGCAAGCACTAAACTGTGGGGCCGCTCACCCCTGCCCCAAGGCTTGGGACCTACCATCCAAACTTGAGCACCACGGCAAGCACTTTACTATGGGGCCGCCCACCGCGCCTCCAATTTTGGACGGTGGGGCAATATACAAACTGCCCCCAAGTTGGTATCTTGTGTCTTGGAAAATGACAGTGTCATCACTACTTCGAAAAATTACTACTAGTAGTAAGTAGTAGTAGTAAAAAAAAAGTGAACACTACCGTATTTGTGTTAGACAGCATTGAAACAGCTTGCCTTAACTCCGTCATTGATGCCACAGGTTTGCCAGTTGTTAAATGATGAATCTTTGCAATAGTCATGCCGAATAGGCATCGTGGCAAAGACCCCCCCCCCCCCCCATACACACAAAATAGTTTTTACACGGATTTAAATTAAATTTAAATCATTTAATACACCATTTCCCGATCAAATTGCCGATCAAAATGAGAACTGCTAAAATCAAAATGAGAAAATCCAAGAGAAGGGGAAATGCCCTGACCCTGTCCAATCGTTTTGGGGGTGATATTTGAAGCACCTTAGAGTTTGTACACAGTAGTAATTACTAAAGGTGATGTGATGATAATCCCATAAGCGATTGCAGTTTTTCTCAATTTGATTTTAGCTGATCTGAATTTGATCGGAGAGGAAATGGTGTAACATGTTTACCCTTCTTACATGAATGAAAGGACGGATATAGGAAACAGGGTAGGGGAGACATTTTATCATCTTACACGCTAGGACACTTTCGATCGAAGTTTACCTCCTTTTAAGGACTGAAGAAGCTGAATGACCGGCGTTTCAAACACAGACATGCAAATTCCACCTTCGGCGAATAAACTAACAGCCACTAAAGCGCCGGCAATTTTTTCTGGAACCCGGAAGGGTCGCTTCTGTATCAGTTTGAATCAGATGACAACTGTTTGGCTGTTTCCACGTTTTGTAAGTTGGATTTGTCAGGTGCGTTTTATGGCGTGTACCCATTGCTTCAGAGCGGCCCACTCTGGATTGCCGGCTGGTTGGACCTGATTTCCGGATGTGTCCCATGGTAAGGCGGCATATCCGGCATTTGAACCCACCGATAGCTGGTAAGAAGTCTATAAATAATTTGGGTACACTCCTGGATTCTTCGTTTGATTTATGATAGGACGAGCGGAAGGGCATAGCGACGTGTGGCCATGCGCGGTCAGCGAGCACGCACAGACGCTTGGGCAGTGGGAAGGAAGGGCTGTTCACGTCTAGAGAGGGCGTGGCGGCCAGCGAGCATGCACAGACGCTTGGGCGGTGGGAAGGACGGTCTATCCACGTCCAGAGAGGGCATGGCGGTCAGCGAGCACGCCCAAACGCTCGCGCGGTGGGAAGGAAGGGCTGTTCACGTCCGGTAAGAGTGACGGAAGGGCGTGGCGGCCAGCGATCACGCTCGGACGCTCAGGTGGAAGAGCTGTCTACGTCCAGTAGCAGAGACGAAGGGCGTGGCGACCAGCGATCAAACTCGGGCGCTCGGACGCAGGTACGGAAGGGCGGCTCCCGTCCAGGCACAGAACAGAAGGGTATGGCGACCTGCGAGCACACTCGCTGGACCCAAGGGCTGTTCATGTCCAGTATGAGTGAGCCAAGGGGAGTCAAAAGGGTAGACAAGACGGGTGTACGTGTAGGTTGGCCGCCGATGAGTACGACTCGACGTATGGCGCAAGTCCAAGGACATTGCGATCCGAGCGTGGCGCATATAAAGGAAAAACAAGGAACACGCTTATCTAGGCATTTTGGTGCTTATATTTGGAAATGTTCCTAGATCAAGACCGATCGTCCCTAATCGGACCTTATATAGGACTTATCACCAGGGTGCAGAGGGAAGAAGTTCCGCGCTGCCCAACACATCCCGCGTCCCGCCAGGACGGTTAAATTTTCACTGATTGGACACTTCCGGATCCCTGAGAGAGCAGATCCAGCCCGCCGACGGGTGCACAAGGTGAGACCAAGTTCAGCCGATTACGGATCATCGGGGGACCCCCTCCGTTAGTCGGTGTCTAGGAGCAGTGTGTGAGTGGCGATCGGCCTTAACCAGATTTTGGCTGATCCCGCTACACCACACCTGTTTTTAATGAGATTGCTGCCTCCCGCCCATCTTCGCACCGTTTGAAACCACACTCTTCGTTCCAACTTTTTGTATTATACCAGTAACGCATCGCAATCTGTGAATGTGCACGTAACCACCGATTTCTTGTGCTTCATTACAATTCAAACAACGATTGTGCACGTACTCAACACTTTCGTACTTCGCTGCAATGTTCAAGTTTGTTAAGCACCTCAACACTGCCCACTTTATCAAAACTAAGTCATTGTGCATTAGTTTACCACGCTAACACGCTACAAATACATGGAAACTTGTTAGACTGTCCCCGATGGCGAGCTTGCCTGTCCCCACGGGATGTTGGCAGTCCATCAGTATGGACTTTGAGTTTGGCCTTCCAAAGGACAAGGCGGGCAACACGGGTATTGTAGTCTTCGTGAACCGATTGAGCAAGACGGCTCACTTAGTGGCGGTGCCGGACACCATTGATGGTGAAGGAACAGCTTTGCTGTTTCTAGACCGAGTCTTTCGCCAACATGACTGAGGCAATTGTCTCGGATCAAGACCGGCGCTTCACCGCGAAGTTCTGGACGTCTCTCTTTAAAGTGCTCGGCACTCGTTTTGACATGTCCACAGCGGACCATCCGCAGACCGATGGTCATACTGAACGCGTGAATCGCGTTGTGGAGGGCATCCTCCGAAGCGTATGCGCTGAGGCGCCGAAACGCTGGAGTGAGATGCTCCCACTCATCGAGTTTGCATTGAATAATGCGGTCCATGCCTCGACAGGCTTCACTTCGTTCTACGTGGACGGCTTGGTAAATCCTCGCGTCCCGCTGACGCCGCCACGTAGTGGCTCAGGTCTTGAAGCGGGAGGAATAGCCGAGCGGCTGTGTGGTGTCAGTCCTGTTGCGTTTCGCAAGCAAGTCGATGACTTTGTCTCTTTGAGACTGAGCATCATGGGACAGGTGCGCAGCGCTATGGCTGAGAGCCAGGACCTTCAGAAGGAGTATGCTGATGCTAAAGGCATAGGTAATGTAGAACGGTGTGAGGTCGGAGACCTAGTTTTATTAAACGCTAAAAACCTACCTACTCATGCAGTGTCTGCTGTCTTCAAGACAAAATTAAGACCTCGGTTCGTGGGACCGTTCAAGGTCGTGGCTAAGAAGGGTCTTGCGTATACGCTGAATCTTCCGAAGAAGATGCGTACGCACCCGTTCTTCTACGTTGGCTTACTTAAGCCATATCAGGATCCTGCTCAGGTGGGCGCAACGGCGTTGGCGCCGATCCGGTAGGTGGCTGAGCCACGCCCGAAGGTTGGGCAACAGCGACGGGTGGAGGAGACACGACAGGGGCAGCGACGACGGGTGGTGGGGCCACAGGACGAGGAGCAAGCTGCTGGAGACGCAGCAACAAGTCGAGCTGGCCTTGCAGCTGAGCGACTTGACGCTCCAAGCCCACGACGCGGTTTTGAACCGACTGTAGTTGTTCGAACCAGTCCACATGACGATGTGTCTCATCGAGATTGTCTGCGAGACGGTTCAGGGAGCCAGTTGTATCTCGAAGATACTGGTTCAGAGAACTTACGCGCTGATCCAGCGCAAACAAGTCACTCCGAGTCGCGGCGCGAGGGCCCAGCTGAGGCTCGGCCTCCTCCAGCACTGCTCGACGAGCATGGTGAGCTCCACTATCACGTGTAACGCCTTGTGGCGCGGCGTCGACGCCAGGGTCAACCCAGTATCTTGTGAAGTGGTGGGATTATCCTCATTCGAAAAACTCGTGGGAGTTTGAGGTACCCCTTCGGCAAGATTGCCCAGAGGTCGTGGACGCTTATAATCGGGTATATCCGATGCCGAAGCGCCACCTGGGCGCGCGACGGCGTCACCATGCGCTGAGCACTTCCCACTAGAGTCGGGGGAGACAGATCGGCAGCCGAGCTCAGGCGCTGATTGGTGGCTGGAGCAGCCTGCTCGTATGTAGGAGCAGCGCTCACAGCGGGAGCAGGAGACCGAGTGGTCTCGAAGTATTGGGGACGGGGTCGTGGTACGCGGCGTCGCGCTTTCGTCTTTGCGAAGTCTAAGCGCAGATGTCTTTCAAGACGAACATCAGTTTCGGAGAAACTAGCTCGAAGAGCATCATAGCTGGGAAGCCGCCCAGTGTGCTCGACCCAGTTTGCAAACTGTGCGGCATGCGCAACCGCCGTCTCTCCTTGATCAAGGACCACAGGAACTGTGCGCGTTGCCGGTACCGATTGCTGGTGGAGCTGCAGCCTTAGGCGCTCTCGATACTCCTGCGGAGTGGTGACTTGTGGAGTCAAAAAGCGCTCACGGAGCTGGTGTCGCTGCACTTGCTCGTCAGCAGTAGCGGTCGAAGGCCCACACACGTACGTGTCCAAGAGCTGCTGCGCAGCGCGGCGAGCTGTCTCAGAAGGATCTCGTGGCTGGAAGCCGTAGTCGCGACGCGTGGGGTGCGTCAGTGGCCGAGCCACAGGTCGATACGACGATTGCGATCGCTGCTCCTCGGACATCTGCCGGTCCTGGGCCTCGTCGTTGGTAATGACGTTCGGATCGTAGTATTCTTCTTCGTCATACCGAGACGGTAGCGGAGGCGCATCGCGCAAGGCCCGTACGGGGTTGACACGTTCTGGGAACGGATTTGGTGCTCGGAGCTCTCGCCGTGGTGGCGTTCGAGGAACACTAACGTGGGACCTCGGAGAGGCAGGGTTCGAGCGTGGCTCTCTGCTCATGGGATCATCCTGATCGACCAGTCCCTTCTCGAGCTCTTCGAACAGAAGTTCACTCGCTCTGTGCGGCGCGCGCTGCTCCGTTGAGCCCGTAGCTTGGCTTGTAGACGTCTGGCGGCTCATGGATTGTGTGCTGTGGCGCAGGTGGCGCTCACGGTGATACTCTCTTAGAGAGGAAAGAAGTGGCTCGGGGAGCTGACGCTGAGCGACGTGGAACGCAGGGCGAGGGTGATCTTGGGCCGTGGGCCGATGGTGTCGTGCGTGGCATCCAAGATGCGAAAGCGTTAATGAGCTCAGAGAGCTACAGACGCGGAGGTGACAGGAGATGACCTCTAACGTCTTGACAAGACAAGACCTCGCTGAGGAAGTTTCGAGAACTGGTGAGTTCTCGTCCTAGTGGGGGGGGGGGGGGTAACGAGGTTGCATAGTGTGGCGCACACATGGGTACGGAGTACCCGGTGATTTAACAGACTCTCAGTACATGATGTGTAGAACTAACGGTGGTCTCAGTACACAGGCTGATGGCCACACGTAATGCATTTGATTAGGTTTAACTATGCTAGATAGTTAAACATAGATAGCGGTTTGGCCGCACTAAAGATAAATAAAAACACTTCGGTTTTTGGAAGCAAAAGAGTTATTTCGAGCTAATAACTCTGCGCCCTGGTTTTAGGGCTGTGTTAAAGTTCCTTCGGATAAGGAACTTTGTATTACGGACTCTTTGAGTCGAACGTCTTCCTCTGACGCTAAAGCTACGGCAGCCCCGCTGCACCTTGGATCACGCCGCACAGGAGCAGATAGCTCGCCTCCAAGAGCTGCTGTACAGCCCGTGGTCAAGCCCGAAGGAACGACCCTTCAACGTTAGCCACAAGATTCTTGCAGTGCTCACGGCTTACCTGATCAAGTACTTCCGCCAGCTGAAGGCCCTGGCACCTTCAGCTCCGATAGTGACGCGGGTGGAGGGGCGCTTTGACACAGCCGGTATTGCTCGAACCGACATGCTAGCGTGGTCCGCTGCCCTGAACACCTCGCCGCCACCCGAAAACATGCACAGTGGAAGCGGAGAAAAGTCGAGAGAGTGCAAGGGGTGCCATAACAGCGCTGTCATTAACAAGCTTATCGCCATGAACAAGTCCATGGCAGCGCGCCTGGCAATTTCTGAGGTGCGCCACTAAAACCTAAACAAAAGCATACACCGACTGAAGAACAAAAACAAGCTTCGTCCGATCAAGGCGCTGAGCTCAAGAGCAAGAATAAACAAGTAACAAACCTATCGACAGTGTGGTTCAAGTGGTACAGGTGGGTGCCCCACGTCTGGAACTCTACCGACCGCCAGAAAAAGTACGAATCCCGCCACGTCGTTGCTTTCTTGAAGCTACCTTACGGAAGGGCTTCACGATTGACGCAGAGGCATAGAACTACAAGGATCAAGCCGTCGACGCCGGTCACCGTGCCGAAGATGCCGTGCTTGAATTCTTGAAGACAAGTGGCATCACGGCCAAGGGAGCTGGTAGTGTGCTGCGCGCACTGCGTCCTCTGAGCAGACCCGGCGTCTTGAATGAGCGCGTCATTGCGTATAAGCACCTTCTCGCATTAAGAAGCATCGCCGTCCCTTCCGCAGTAGACACGCAGATATACTCGCTATCGTGGGCCGCGTATAAGGCAGAGTTAGCGCTTGCACACATACGTACCACAGTACACTCAGTAGCGATACCGTCAGCAGCGATTCCATCAGCAGCACACGTTTTCACCAGCACCGTGCACGCACCGCCCCCAACCGAACCGTAAACTATAACACCGGTCTGAGTTGAACAGGCATCGCAGGGCTCGCGGTGTACGAGCTGAATAGGTCCTTGTTCGGAGGCTCTTGGTCGAAGGCCTGCGCAGAACCTCGATTAAAAAGAAGACTGAGACCAGTACATTTTTGTCGGTGGCAGTTGTCAGCCACAAACGCATTAAGTAAATTTGAGTCACATTCTTATTGGGTGAGACAAGATCCAATAGGCGATCTCAGTTTGGCCACACATATTTAAAGCAGACCAGGGTTGATCAATATTTCAGTCTATAAGGACGTTGCATTGCACCAGTTGTGAAGTGCTTTTAGCTATAGCCCCTCTTTCTAGTACTCGGCGCCATTAATGAATTGCTGGACCAAGTAAACACTGCTCCAATGGCTATAATGCGTGTATGTAGAAATTGTCAATTTTCTCGGCCTAGAGGCGTCTAGTGTCCAGTTCCTTGCGGCTGTGAGCACCCCATGAAAGCTGACTGGAATCGCAAAGACAGAAGAAAATTTCCCAACACCTAGAGTACAGTGAGTTCGTTTTTTTTTTTCGATTTTCCCTTCTTATCCTGATTTTCCCAGCTGTCGAAAAATGTAGGGAAGTAGGAACTGTTGCGATACCCTACTAATTAAAATGAATCCCCGTCTGTCCGTTCGTCTGTCTGTCTGTCTGTCAGGCCCCCCAAATCCTGATTTCGGATTGGATATAAATAATCACTTATAGCAGTACCGTTTTTGAGGCAATTCTGACAAAATAAAATTCGGTAAGTAGAAAATTCTAGAAAGCTCTAAATTAGCCCGAAGGCGGCACAGCGAGTTTGATGGTGCGAGTTGGCTGGGCAGCAAAGGGGCGCAGCTAGCTCGCTTGTAGTTTCATATGGCGCGATTTTCTTCTGACTTGTTTTTTGTATGTGAAAAGGCTCGACACATTTAATTTGTCGAGTTGAGTCCATTCGAGACGAAATGACCGTTAACTCGAAATGGAGTTGCGCACATCATAAAAACTTTAGGGTGAGTATCATAGGATAGAGTCCTTACTTACAAAAAAAGGCGGCTACAACAAAGTTATGGGCGACTGAAAAAAATCCTTAGATGGAAAGCTATGAGGTCGTTCGCGCCACTCCCGTCAGTTCAATGCACTTGCAGGTTGTATTGTATATTCAGTCGTCATGATATGAAGCCGAGCCGCAAGAGCTGGAAGAATGTCATATTCAATTCAGCGCCCAAGGGCAAAGGTGTCCCCGGGGCCGCCAGACATTCGGGTTGAAAGTGGCATACCTGCGCAATATTTTCGCTTTACTCCTCGAGCCAGTCTCTGCTTCGGCCCCCGCAAAGACAGTCGAGTTGGGGCTTATACACGACAAGGACGTCGATGTCTGCGAAGTTCCCCTCGGGTTGAAAGTGACACACCTGCGCAACATTGTTAAAAGGGCCTTGGGCATCTACGTTACATGGATCAAGATCAGGTTGTTTAACCTCGTTCGAGAAGACGGGACATAGCCACAAGAGCCTGAGGCGTGAAGGCGATAGGCCGTCCGGTCACATACACAACACAAGTCGGCAAAGAGTTCAAGAACGCGGCGGTGGAATGCGTCGAGCACTTCCGTGTCGAGGTGTACACAAACAACAGCGGTCCGGAACTGGAGCCAAAAGCCGAAGTGATGAGGATCTTGGCGACATCGAATCGTCGGTTGAAAGATTCAACTCGGGTTGCGTAGGATGGAGTAAAGTTGGGATGAAGCGCGTGCTGACACCGAAAAAATCGAGTTTAGTAAGATTAGTGACCTGTAGTCACAGCTGATACTCTCGGGGATTCAGCGGGTGCGGTTCGCTCAAGAAAGAAAAAAAAACAAGCCACCCGAAGTGCTAGAGAACCGAATACACGACAGCTACGCTGAAAACGTGGATGCTGCGCTTAATTTCTCGAAGGCGCTCGGTGCAACGGATCATGTTTCTACAAGAAGCCTTGCAAAACAAATGGATATGATCGTGAGATCGTCCTTCTCATTGGAAACCTACACAATAAAACAACCTCTCAGTTTCTTGCGAATGGAGAATTCGCTGAATTATTCGACGTCAAGACCGAAATGCATAAATGGTGCCCTTTGGTCCTGCTCTCTTTCGTCTTAGCAGCTGAGGTGTTAGCGCTTGCTCTAGTGAGCTGCCGGGAGCACAAGGACACGATGGTTACCGGAGCACCAAAGGATAAAACTCACAACCTTTCTGACATTGAGAACGAATCAGTATTATTTCTCGAGCGCAATCACCGGATACCCCGAGCGCTACCGATCATAGAGAAATTATGTGCGATGTTCGGCCTGTCTACTGCAAAGTTCTAAAATCAGCTTTGTTAGAAATTGGTGGGACAGACAAGTTAGCAAGTTCTGAATACTACGTCGGCTCAGCAGGCGCAGTATGATGTAGCTCAACCGCTTGCAGCATGTACTAACGACTAGGGCAAAACGATAGACATTATTGTTCTCGTGGCAAAGCACAAAAGGAAGCAAAGATATTTTGAGTAAAATGCTAGCGCGGGCGGAACAAATCTCGCAATAAGTTGCTGTCCATTTTTTACGGTCAATCTCACTGGCATGTGCACTGCGTCTAGGGCAGCAACAGGAATCTACTTTCCGCGAGTCGTATCCTTAACCTTTTATATGGATTTCACTCCATTCCAGTGATCTAGGTAGGTAAAACGTTTCGGATTTTGTACGCTGGCTTATCATTCAGGTCCAGCGCAGGGATCGCGTTGCGTGCTTGGCGGTGCCATCTTCGGTATTGCATCCCGAAGCAGTGATGATGAAAACGAAGCAGTTTATGTGGGATCCGCGTTGGTACTCAGTGCATCCAGTGACAACTTTTATCGCCTGACCACGCATGGATCACAGATGACAAACCAACTTACGTGCTCGATCAAAAGGTGAAATTCCCTGTCACTCTTTCACGGACACGCTTTTAGAATTCTGCTGCTCGACCCGCACCAAACGTCCTAGTAAGCGAGTGCACAATCTTCGGCATAAACTCACGACGCGTTTGGGTGACTTGACCGCACTAAACACCTTATCAACCCAAGCGCGTATATTATGCAAATATTGAGGGCCAAGTTAAAATTGTCATAGATGGCCGTATTTCTTTTGGTGGGTAGGATTTGCGCTCCTCAATTGATATAAATGGTCGGCAGCGTTCATGAATTTAATATGAGCCCTATCGGCGCGAGGGTTTGCAGAATCGCTCGATGCATGAATTCGTTACCAGCCCCGCCGTTCAATCGGGGGCAAACCGTGAGCACCTCCATTCCGACGATCAAATTGAGTCGCTTTCATTATGTGAAAGCAAACCCAGCTTTTTTTCACCAGAGGCGTATGCGTGTGCGGCCGGTTGCATCTACTATCCATCCATTGGTCGGCATTTTCTCCCACGTAATTCTAGCGTAGTTTTCATATTCGTAAGTGCACGCTTATTTAAGTAGTACATAGGCTGCAGATGCACTACAGTCAGTGTCCTGGGAAGTAAAACCAGCAGGGTTCGTAGCCACACGCACGATCACACAATCTTGTACACGGTGTACCATTTCTGCATTCCACACTTTTTGTCGGACCTTCGATGCAGCAAGCAACCATTTCGACACAATTGCTCTAGCGCCAAAAGTTATAAATCGAAGCGAGAAATGAGTTCGACAGGGTTTGCGCGCTGACTGTCGTTTACAAGTTTTAGAGTTTTGCGATATTACTCCGAAGGGTTGTTGGTCGTAGTATACCACGGACTTGTATGGTAAACTTGCCAACTCGAAAAGCGAGCTCCTGTAACACATTGGGAACTAATGTGGTTCGCTACACGCCGAAATTGGGAACTTAGCTTACCGACCGCGCCAAGATCTCAGAACGAATACACGCTTTCGAAGACACATCGGGAGAAAAGTGCACATCGTGTAGATTCCTGGTATCATCTTTATCGAGATCAAATTCAGCTTTGCATCATGTGCATGTTTAAACACATTATGCGTTACATGGAACCGACACATCAAAACGGAGGTTTCAGGTAACTCCGTAGCGCAGCCTTTTGCGCTTTTGCGATGTGCACCAGTACACCATCAGCAAGAATCCCCCACTGTGATCTGAATCCAATGCAGAAACGGAGAACAACTGCTTCACACAGTTGTGCGTTGTGCCCATTTCCAGTAGCGTAGTCAGAGAAGGGTCCTGCTGCACTTCAACGTAACGCTTTAAAAAAAGCTTGCATATCAAACCGATTCGAAATGGGTTGTCTTGAGACCCCGAAGACAACGCCGTCCACAACATTATGTTGCACAATACTGGGTTTGGTATATGATGCTTCACTGTCGCACATGCGCTGGCGGTAAATCTTCAGCACGGGGTCCATACCATCTGGTCGGCATTTTTACGCCGCCACCTTTTTTGGTATTAATTGGACTCGTGCAAGATGCGGGGAGGTCCGCCGATGCGACGATACTTAATCTCACGCTGTTAGAATGCGTACAACTACTGGGCTACCATAGGCGGGGGAGTCATTCAGCTAGGAATCTAGATAGGACTTCATGTCGACGGTCAGCTTAAATGTACTGGGAGATAGTGACGCGTCGTCGGCCATGAAATGATACCCGTGCTCGAATATATTTTTTCCGTCACTTTCTTGAAACTCTAGGATCTTATAGATTTTGTTGTAGCTTTGCAGCGCTGTGATTTGCATTTACAGTTAGTTACGATACACTGCATTTCATGCCACGTTACAGCCCGGTCATCTTCGTTGCGACCAACATGATCAATTGTGCAGTGGTGTAGTTTTACTTGTAGGCCTCGAAAAGTTCGGCGACCCTGCCAGAAAGTAATCAAAAGGGACAGGATCGCCAGCCTTCCACACTTTCTGCCACGAAAGACGTCCTGTACGGTCACCGCGATCATTCTCGATTGTACCGATGCACCATTCACAATGCTATTCTGCAACACCTTGGACATGTTGGACTCCACTATCTCACGCAGGTCATGATTGGTTAGACGGTCTTTGGTGCGGACAGGAACTGGATCAATACGTTGATCTGGTGCAAGCGAGCGACGTAATCCTCCACCGTCGTGTTGGATGGCTTTCGAGACTCTCTGAGGTGTTGACCCACTTTTTGATAGGGCGTTTTGGGTAGTACATGACAGTCGTGCGCCGGAGCGCTTCGTCGAATTCTCAACAGTTTCTAAGCACGTGATGGCGACCGTCACAGACTCGAACCAGACTAGCTCAAGGAGCCAGGACTAAAATTAGAGGGGGGGCCAGCTCAAAATTTGGAAATTTGACCTAAAAATCAGCTAAAAATATGGATTTTTATCTAAATTTTCGCCAAAAATAGGGGACTAGAAATTTTTGAGGGGGGCCATGGTCCCCCAAAATGACCCTGGCTCCGCCCCTGCCTTGAGCTCCTGCTGCAACGCGCAATTGCCAACGTCCCCGCACTTTGAGGGATCCATGGCCGCGAAGAGCGTTTGCGAGTCGTCGATGAACTGCATGGCGAAAGGGACAGATCAGTTGGTGATGGGGCTTTCAGACTCTGAGTCAGAGAGCAGCTCAAGTCGGAATGAGAGGTAGTCAAGTCAAGATAAAGGGATATTGATGTGGTACACGTGAACTATGACGTGGTACAGTTGTTGAAGTTTTATCAGCGTTGTAAAGAAATTGTATTGAAACTGTTTCATCGTGATGAAAGCAGGCGCTGCGGAATGGCGTACGGATATACTCTAGGCGGTGATGCTTTAACGGGGGAAACAGAGCGTACTTCGTCATTGTCGCTCTTCGTGATCGGTCCTGGTGAGTGGTTTGGCCGCTGTGCAACGAGAGTTGGAGATTTTGGGATCGCTGGTGAGCGCCTCGAGTGACGTAAGAATTCCTCACTGGCACTTGGTGCGTCAGATGAAGCTGCTACTGTTTCTTGTAGCTGCGGTTGGCGTGAATAAGTACGGGTAGGTGACAATTCTGATAAGCTGAGCGGTGTTTCCTTGGATGGGGGCAACTCAGTGTTGTAAGGTAATAACTTTGTGCGGTAACCACCTCCAACACGTTTGATGGACATCTGCCTTCGAGGCCTTTGCGCCGCAGTGAGCTTAGGTGGCGGAGGCTGTGGAACTATTCGCTGAGTGCTAGACGCTGACTCTATTGGCTGAATGCTTGACGAGGACGTGGAGTTGGTGGGAAATGGACTTGCACTTTCTTCTTCATCCGAGAGAAGGAGATCCAAACTTATCCCTCGTCTTAATGCATCGGCAATAATCTTCTCGTCAACGGAAATATCGTTTGGTGATGCTCGTTCATCTGGCCTTGTGTCATCCTCCTCCTCTTCGCTTTCGCTTTCATCCTCGTTCTTCTCATCCTCGACACACGCAGCGAGTGCGGCCTGCTGACGCGCTTCCTGGGCGACTTTTTTCAGGCGTTTACGTGCTTGTCGTTGAAGAACTGTAGCAGCTGAGTACATCTCACGCTCAAGGCGTTCTTCTTCTTCTCTAGCTCGGCGTTCACGCTCCAGTGCTAGCTGTTGTCGACCCACATACCCCTGCATTGCACGCTGCAGCATCGACGCAGCCTCGTGGGTTTCCCGTACTTGCCTCAGCACTCTGGCCACCCGCCGTGCCAGGGCACCTCGAATTACCCTTTGTACCGTTATTGCAGCAGCAGTCTCTCGAGCACGTTCATCTACTCGCTTTGCTGCCTGATGCATTTGCCATTTCCGACGCTGGCGAGCTGCGTCACGCTGCATTCTTCGCTGCTTCCGCTTCGCTTCATCCTTAAGTAGATACTGCTCTCTAACTCGCAGTTTTTCCAGCTTGTCCTCTAACAATCGTGCACGTTGAGCCGTGCGCTCCACCACGCGCGAGTAGTTCGCCAGCGATCCGTTCTCATACATGATTTCGTGAAACTGCGACGTGAACTTGACGCTGCGTGGATGAGAGAGCACGTCCATGGCTCGGTGAGAGTCAATCTGAACACCAACGTTTCCAGGCCGAGCAGTCAGCAGCAATGGTAGTTTTACATTGGTAGAAGCTGAAGACAAAGATCCTAAAATGCTCGCAGCCCGAACTTCATCTCGCTTTGCCATGAGAAATCTGCAGTAGCTATGAGCACGCGAGATGAAAAAAGATTGCGAGTCAACTGCTGTGCTTTACACACCAAACGTTATATTTTTGTAAGCGTCCTCGCTTCACTAATTATACATGACGTGTTGTCTATCTTGCTAAAGCTTCACTGGCTTCTCATCGACCTCTTCATCATCACTACTGTCGTCATCGCTCGACTCTTCTTCACTGGAAGATTCCTCCTCACTGTCGTCTGAGCTGGAAGAAGATTCATTTCCACTATCGTCGGGTTCAAAGAGACTTCGTTCGAGCTCTTTTAAAGCCCAACCTGTCTCACTCTTCTTGAATGCAGCTATGTAGGTATCCAGCTCTGCACTCACACGCTGAAGACGTTCATCATTGACGGACTGGATCCACACGCAGTAGTCTTGAATGTAGAGTGAGTTAAGTAGATATTGCGTCTCCGACTTCTCGACGATCCGGTAGAGTGTTAGCAGTGCTCGAAGTACAACACGCTTCCCACGCTTCAAGATCTCACTCGCTTCACGCACACAGCGCATGGCCAAGTCATATTGCCGCAGGAACGGGAAGGTGATCATTCGACGCACAGTCGAGCGTACGACAGCGCGTAAGTCTGCATTCGAGTCCAGCCACGACAGTGTCGGGCTGACAATGCTCACCGTCCACGTGGATTCCACTCCACTGTCACCCTGTGTAGTCAACTGCTCGTACACAAACCCAATTAGGATATCCACGAGACCCCCGACCACCAGTTTCTCTCCGGGGCTTCCTTCAGGAAGCAGAAACTCTTTTCGAGGAAGTCGAAGCAACAACTCCTGCTCTGCGTCAGTAAATGTGACCGATGACTCCGAAGACGATGAGGTTGGAGGTTGCGATGCAGTGGTTTCCAGTGACAAAGTGTTGATACTATCACTCACGCGGTTGACGTCTGGACCAACCTCGACAACCAGCGGCTTCACCGTCTTCACTTCTGAAATATTCTTACGAGTCTCAGCGAGTGGTAGGACGGGATACTTTGTCCAGAAAGGTTCATAAGCCATGGTCAACTCGAAATACATATCATCTCCCTGGTTTGCGAAGTCCATGAGGTATCGTTCGATGTCAAACATTTGCTCTTCAGCGCCTTCACGAAGGATACGCCGCTGTTCCGGTTGGATATGTTCTGGGTCAGGTAGAGACAGAATCTCGCTCACCTCGCCATGCCACACACGGAAAAAATCACTGTACGCGTTGTTAAACCCGTATGAAGGCGCGAGGTCAGTGACGCGCACGCCGATCGACTCGGCAGCATCTTTCCCTTCGTCAAGCTTAATCGAACTAACAACTTTCGGTGCTGAGGACTCGAGGCCCAGAAGCGACGAATCCGTCTGCACCTGTTCAGTTGAAAGAGCTACAGCTTCACTCTTGTTGGAAACGGGCTTGCCATCGATCAACGCATTGAGTCTATCGTTTTCCTCCTGAAAAGTCCCAACTGGCTCTGAACCCGACGAATCCAGAACTTCGATAAGCGGCGCTTTGCTGGTATCAAGGCAAAACAAGCAGCAAGTTAAAACTATTGCGACTTCATCCACACCATGCAATTCAGACACACCGTTGCCTGTCGGATTTCACATCAATTGGTGGTCGCTGCGGTTGCAGCAGCTTGGTGAGCATGTCGAGGTCTGGAAATTCCTGGCCGGGCTCCTTCTTGGGTAGATGCACCACAATCGTACCATTTTCCTGCACCATAACACTACAGTTAGCAACCTATTGCACCGCAATTACATCAGCAATTATTACAACGTTATACCTTATTGGGGTCGTACACAGCCTTGGCCAGCTCGTCGTCCACCACCTCGTGTGGGAAGTGCAACTTGAGCAGGTACGGCTTACAGAAGAAAGTGAAGTCCACGCCGTCCACGTAGAACTCCATATCCGATACGCGCACAAATGGAACATGCACATGCACAAACACCCACGCGGCGTCCTGCGTCACATGGAACCTCGGCGTCGCCACCATCGCTGCACCCGCGTCAATTTAAATTCAAAGATGGCTACAGCTCGCTACGCCAGTCACACTCAACATTTGTGTACAAAACGTAAGTAGTACTGTGTATACCATTACTAAGTGCGATCCATGAATTCGCTTAGGTACGATAGTTTGGATCGCAACTGGGGAGAAACAGAGGAGAATCTCGACGGCTTTACCGTAGTTTGTTTCACTTGACTATGATGGCGGACGTGGCCATGACGTCGGCAGATGACAGCGCTGGTCTCACCAGCTACTACGAGCAGAAGATCGAGCACCTGGAGCTGACGGTGCGCGACGAGACGCAAAACCTGCGTCGTCTACAGGCGCAGCGCAACGAACTCAACTCGAAAGGTAAACTGGATACCTTTTGCCAATTATTGATAAAATTAAGGGTTCTTGCCACTGTTGTTTCGATGAAGTCCGCTTGCTGCGTGAGGAACTGCAACTGCTGCAGGAACCGGGTTCGTACGTGGGCGAAGTGGTCAAGCAAATGGGCAAGTCCAAGGTGCTCGTCAAGGTTAATCCAGAGGGCAAATACGTCGTGGATGTGGACAAGACCATCGACATCGCCAAGTGCACACCCAACACACGTGTGGCGTTGCGCAATGACAGCTACGTGCTGCACAAGATCCTGCCCACAAAGGTACTGTATCGAATTATTAATTATGAGAAACCGATGATTGCTAACTTTATATGCATAGGTGGATCCGCTCGTGAGCCTAATGAAGGTGGAGAAGGTTCCCGACTCAACGTACGATATGATCGGCGGTCTGGACAAGCAGATCCGCGAGATTAAGGAGGTTATCGAGCTGCCTATCAAGCACCCGGAGCTCTTCGACGCTCTGGGTGTGGCTCAGCCCAAGGGCGTGCTACTGTACGGACCTCCCGGTACGGGCAAGACGCTGCTGGCTCGTGCTGTAGCTCACCACACGGATTGTACTTTCATCCGTGTTTCGGGTGCAGAGCTGGTGCAGAAGTACATTGGTGAAGGCTCGCGTATGGTTCGCGAACTCTTCGTCATGGCTCGTGAGGCTTCTCCGTCCATTATCTTCATGGATGAAATCGATTCCATCGGTAGCTCCCGTATGGAAGGTGGCGGCGGTGACTCAGAAGTGCAGCGTACGATGCTGGAGCTGCTGAACCAGCTGGATGGCTTCGAGCCTGCGCAGAATATCAAGGTTATTATGGCTACGAACCGTATCGATATCCTGGATGCTGCGCTACTGCGTCCCGGGCGTATCGACAGAAAGATTGAGTTCCCGAACCCGACAGAAGGGGTGCGTATTGTCGGCTTTTGTGCTGTTAAAAGTGGACGAGTTATTAACTTTTCGTTGTGTATTTAGTCGCGAATTGATATCATGCGCATTCACTCGAGAAAGATGAACTTGCTGCGTGGCATTAACCTCAAGGTTATCGCCGAGAAGATGCCGACCGCTTCGGGTGCCGAGTGTAAGGCTGTGTGCACAGAAGCTGGTATGTTTGCTCTGCGTGAGCGCCGGATCCACGTGACGCAGGAAGACTTTGAGATGGCCGTGTCCAAGGTCATGAAGAAGGACTCGGAGCAGAACATGTCGATCAACAAGCTCTGGAAGTAAGCACGCTAGCGGAAGAACGGCCAATCTGGCAATACCTTTAACCTGTTAGCAAAAATCGAACGAGCTTTGGTTGAAATGTTTGATCTATTTGACTTTATTTGGTAGTTTTAGGTGGTTCCCAGTTGTAGTTATCGAAGAGTTGGTAGTCCATGGGGATCTTCTCAGGGAACTTGACCATACTCTCGATACCACGAAGTGCCATGGACGTGAACTCGGAGTCAAAGTTTGCGAATTGGCCCGAGCGAGGTCGAAGTGGAGGGGTACGTAGACTTCGATTCAGTAGTTTAGTCCAGTCGATATGGTGCTTAGCGAAGAACGGATGCTGCTTTACTGCGCTCGCGCCACCGCCTGAAGCTCGTCGTGCACCAAGTCGCTCTCTCGGGTCTGTGCGTAGCAGACATTGCATCAAGTCGCGAGCTTCGTCGCTGATGGTTGGTGGGTAGTATACTGCTCCGTCTATTATCATGGAGTAAAGCTGTGTCCTACTCGCGGCATTGTAGAACGGAGGTTGTCCAGTCAACATCTCGTAGAGCATACAACCAAGCGCCCAGAAATCAACCGCTTTCCCGTATCCTCGACCGGATGGAGATGACGATGAAGACGGTCGTTCACAGAGTGCAATAACTTCCGGAGCGATATAATCTTTAGACCCACAGAACGTCATCGCCAGAGTCCAGTCGTCGATGCCTGGTTTAGAGAGTCCAAAGTCTGCAAGGCGAACGTGGCCTTGCTGGTCAAGTAGAATGTTTTCGGGCTTGAGATCACGGTAGATAATATCGTGTTGGTGCAAGTGCTCGAGCGCAAGGAGAACTTCAGCTAAGTAGAAGGCCGCAACGGGCTCGGTGAAGTGTCCACATTGCGAGAGATGGAAGAAAAGCTCGCCACCTGGGCAGTAGTCTAGAACGATATGCAAGTGGTCGATGGTCTGGAAACACGCGTGTATCTTCACTATGAACGGATGATCGCGACAGCGAGTAAGCACGGTTTTCTCTGCGCGAGAGTGCTGGATCTGGTTCTGCGTTGCGATGGAGCGTTTACTAAGCGTCTTGATCGCTACTAGAGAACCAGAAGGCAAGTGTCGAGCCACCATGACATGTCCGAAGCCGCCACGTCCGATGACTTTGAGCGGTTCGTACTGACGAAGCATATACCCACCACTGTAGCTTTCGGCTATACTTACGGCCTGTACAACTCGAATGTCGGTGATAACAGGAACGGATGCAGCTGGAGCTGGCCCCTTCTTCACTGGTGATGGTGGATTACCAATTTTTACAGCAGTAGGAGATGCTGGAGCCGGTGGAGTCACGGGAGACGCCGAACGATGAGCAATGGCCTTTGCCTTGGACACTAGTGACGTTGGAGAAGGCAATCTACTGCCGGTCTTTGGTGGACTTGCAAGCTTTTGCGGACTGACACTCTTGGTATTAGCGGACGTCGTGCTGGGTGGAATAATCTTTAGAGAAAGTCTTGCTGCCTTTGAGCCATCGGCTGACATCAGTGGAGCAACTGCAGCAGTCGTTTGGGTCTCACTTTGTTCAGGACGGCTTAATGCTAACTGAAGACTCGCAACGTTGATGCTGTTTCTTCGTACAGCGTTGTCGCTGGTCGAACTGATACCGACAGAAAGCTCAGCAGATACAGCAGTACTCATAACTCCAATGGGTTGCACCTCGGCGGCACAAATCGCTAGTATCTGCTGGTTTGGATTCAGTGGCGACGCCCATTGCCGCATCATGGCCATGGTGGCCGGATCGAATTGTCTAGTCGGTTCGAGAGCCGATACGAAGCGGACACGTGGACCTTGACTCACCTGATTCGCACTCTGCACCACTACGGAAAACCGTAGTGCCGCGTCGCTCTGTCCGCCACGGGCAGGGCGGAGATACTGAAGTCCTTCCCAGGGCCAAATAAAGTGAAAAAGACTCCGACCAGCATTCTCCACAAACCCGTTGACACACAGTTCATGACAGTGCTCCGGACTAATATCCTGCTCAGCTACTAGTTCTTCTTGTTCATCCAAACTGAAGTGTCGACGTGGCTGTCCGCGTTGTGTGAACGACAGTCTGTTGTTTTGATATAGCTGCAGCACTTGAGGGCTGGTAGGACGCTCACTTGTTCTGCTACTATCCGTTGACTCATTGACAGTGCTTGTGCTTCGCAAACTCACTTTGAGAAGACTAGTTCGCGACCCTTTCACGACTCGACACACAACTGTGTTATCATCAGCGGTAATGGCAGTGTTAGCGTCTGCGTCAGCATCAAACTCGGTCTCGTTCTCCAGCATCAACACACTGTCTTCATCTCCGCGGCTATGGGTACTGGTACGTCTGCTTCCGTTTCGACGAGCCCATTGTGGGATGAGATTAGAAATGCCTGACAGTGTGATTAAACGGGAAGGTCTTCGCTGTTTGGTACTGCGCCGACTATTCTCAATCTCAATACCATTCTTGTCAAATTGGGTACGACGGGGATGAGCTCCTGCAGCGTTCATCATCTGCTTGATTTGATGGATTGCCATAGGCGTGTATCCATGGAAATGAAGAATGAGAGTACCTGGCATCAAAGTTTTAGCAATGGCGAAGTAAACTTCCACTTGTTCGACGTACCCCATGCTCTCAAAGGTGATCGCAGCTCAATGCAAAAGTTCCCCAACAACGCTGACGACGCATAAGAATGCACAAAATACTCAGCATTTTGCAGTGCGAGGACTCCACACGGTGCCGTTGCAGCTGGATGCTGAAAGTAAAAGAGGTATCCTTCGCACCAGATTGCTTCAAGGTTAGCACTTTCGACCAGAGCAGCTTGATCTTTCAACAAAGCACTCACCTTCTAAGATGACGAAAACCCGCGATACAATTTTGCCAGTTTTCCTGCCTCGTTTCGTCAGCACCGGTTGCGTTCGGAGATTGATCCCGTGGAAGAAGGTGGTGCTCTCTGTCCTGGAATCAAAAGTCTCAGCTCCATCAACTTGCCCCACTTCTGCGGTAGCTGACTCAGTGGAAACTTCTGCGTCGGACATTGTTGCTTGGCTTAGCGGATCTCGGACGACTGCTACTTGGTCTAAGTGTTTTCGATCGTGTGGCATGTGTGCCTGGAATAGGCATTCATATTCATGACAGCTCCCAGTTTAGAGATAAATTTTTCAGTCGGGCTGGGTTGGCCCACCCGCTTACAGAAGCTTTGCACACATCTTGTCAAACTGACTCAAAACATTTATGCTTTTTGAGTCAAAAGTTTTGACACATTCTTTTTTTTACATTTTCTCCAGGCGCAGCCAATTAGGAGTGTCGGATTGGCGAACTTCTGAGGTCAACTATCCGCGCGTCAACATCGGGAGAATCTGAGGAGCGCCCGTTGCGGAGCGCCCGTGCAAAAAACAAAACACCCTCAAAATGTACAGTACGGTTGTGAGAAAGATAAACTCGCGCGAGATAAAAAAAAAAGCAAACCACAAGAGCACATGCGCATGCCGGTATGAACGATATCTCCCATTGGGCAAGCAAAATTCGGTCAGAGGATAAGGTACTCTACGACAGGTTGGCTGTGAGTTTCGGATTGGAACCTTCTAGGATTTAAAGTAAGAAAACACGATTCCTACATTCTCGCATTAGCGCATTATAAAATGAGTGAATGCAATTCATACTGTATCAACTCGCGTGAGGCATTAATATACCACTGAAACCAACTCGCGCAAGTTAAAGTGAGTTCAGACAGGATTCACATTAACTAGAGAAATCCATACAGTTGAAAAGAACGATTCATATTTTCTCGAGCGAGTTAAAGTGAATTAAGAGGGGATTCTTATTAACTCGCGCGTGATAATAGAGAACTTTCGGAGCCCTCAAATTGTGCATGTTTCAGTTTCAATTTCAGTTCTGCGTGGTTTAGGGTGTGAAACTCAACTCAAATGCGGGTAGGTTTGAGCTAAGTTGGTCTTTTAGCTCAAACCTACCCGCGGTTAATTTGAGTTTCAGCTCGGTTCTTGGCCAGGGAGAAGGCTACCGTGGCGCGGAAGCTTCGCAGCGGAACCAAGCGTGCTGACTGCGCAAGGTTGCGATATCGGAGTGCCACGACGTGGGCAACCCCACTCAAGTGCTGTAGAGGCATAACTACGGGCCGCCGCTCACCAGGAGAATGCTGACGCTCTTAACCAGGATCAGCGTGTGTACGTGCTCGCCCATCGCATAACGTTGCGCACATCGTCAGACTCGTGAAGAGTCTCGTGAAGAGGGTCATGAGAAGAAGCATCGCGTTGTGCAGGCTCCTGAATAATAGTACGAGAAGAACTATGTTGACGTGTGGTACCTATCGCGCATTGGACATGTCGAACGATCCAAACAGTCGTTGCGAGAGGCCAACCTGTAAGTCCAATAGTTGACCCACTACCATAATGTATGGGTTACCTGACTCTAGTACATGCAATAGATCGAGTAGAGTGCTACGTCTTCCACATTTGTTAACTGTAAAGGTGCGCGAGTGATGTCTAGCAGACCATAACGCGTCCTCCAAAAGCTTTGACGACCAACAATCGTTGGGCTGGCTATCTGAAAGTGAAAGTGACAGTGAATCGAGGATGAATTCATATTAACTCGCGCGAGTTAAACTGAATCGTGGATTGCTTCATAGAACACGCTCTAAGAGCGTGTTCACTACACACCTGGAGATGGAGATCTTCAAATCGTATAGGATAAAAGCAGAAAGCCATTGGTTAAAATCTAATGCCAACAACAACACAACTCGAGATAAAAACAGGATTTCTTCTCTACCTCTTTGAGGTGGAGAAGGGAGCGCTATCTAGAGATCGTCCCGTCCTTGTGCAAAAAGATGTTTGCCAATTTCAATCTGACTTTATTTTGTGAATTTGATAACACAGATAGTTGTTATATTCCCAAAATTGCGCTGAAGTCGGAATTCAGCAGCAAAGACGAGTAGTGTTCGATCACTGCGGAAGTAGGAGCATAGCTGTGTGACTGGGAATCATGCAAAGGCTTGAGCTAAGGCAAGAATGCTTGCATTTAGAATTTGGTCGGTGATAAAGCATTTAATTGGTTTAAATAGCATAATTGGATCATGCTAATTGGATAAAAAGGTAGCTGGAGATGGAGACACCACGAACAACGTAGAGATGGAGATTGCCGCAAATCTCCATCTCCAGGTGTGTAGTGAACACGCTCTTATCTGCGAGTAAAAAATAAATCAAGGACAGATCGATTCACATTAACTCGTGCGAGATAAAACGAATTAAAAACGGATCGATTGACATGAACTCGAGCGAGTAAAAATGAGTTTAAGTTTGATTCACAAATGAAAACGCCAAAACATCGATAACGCTGTTTTTAGGCTTTTAACACTTAAGATGCCTTAACCCTTTCGCAGTGCATGGAGGTTTCTGGTGACTTGGTTCGACCACTGCGCGCTCGCAATTACTGCACCGGCAAGTGACTTGCCTATATGCTGTGACAGTGTCCTATCTTTCTCACAACCGTACTGTACGTTTTGAGGGTGTTTTTTGCACCGGCGCTCCGCAACGGGCGATCCTTACCGGTAGATTCTCCCGTCATTGACGGGCCGTCAACACCCTTTTCAAACTGTTTTTCCAAACTGAATCCGAAGTCGTTACTGCACCTTTAAGTTCGTCCAATCGAGTCGTGTTAACAACATAAAATAACGCATTTTGTAAAGTCAATCTAACAATGAATTTTACAGCCCTTAAAATAACGGTCGGAATTAAAACAAACGAAATCAGCGGCTGTGAGAAAAACGGTCAGAAGCGGAAAAACTTCGGAATGCTGAACCAGGAAACCGGGAAACCGGCGCCCGCGGGCGCCGCGATGATGACGACACTCTCCGTAACAAACAAGCCGTGCCTCCGAGGAGGGTGGATCGCCCTGTGCCCCTGTGCGTGCGCGTAGCTCAGACGAACCTCCTGTTCGACGCCAGCTCGAGAATGACCGCGCGAACAACACGAAGCGCGACGTCAGCTACATCGTGTCGCACGACAGCGACTCAGACTGCGTACCAGATGAAGACGAAGGAAGCGAGGACGGGTCGACGAGGGGGGGGGGGGGCGACTGTGGTGACACCCAAGAAGCGGAGCGTACGTAATATTTCAAGCTTAATTATTTCGTCTTCCTCAGTTTTACTTACAATACTATTGTGGCTTAGAAGATGGACATCGCTACCACAAGCGGGATCTCTGTCCCCCATCCCAGCGCAAGCGCCCAAGACACAGTGATCGCGAGGATGTAAATGTACTCCAGGACACAAGACCAGGTAATGCAAGTATGTTTGTTAGTTTGTCCACTAGCAACTAATAGTGTATTCTACAGATTATGTTCTTGTAGTTCGCGACCGAACAAGATCAGACTCTACTGGCGACGATACGCCTGTGTATGAGATGGTCTCCGTTGACCCGTTCCTCGTCAGAGACGTAGCTGATCTTGGAGACAGCGGATCAACATTATCAAGAGCGTCGATCATGCTTCAAAGTTGATGCCGCCATTCCCTTTACGGGAAAGACGTGACTGGGATTCCATCTTAGAAGCCGCCAAGAGCTACACCGACGAGAACCATCTTCGGTTTCGCTGGCGTGATTCTCGCTTGACTGAGACCCACAACAACAAGTATGTGTTCTTGATGTAAAGTTGCTGTTAGTTAAAGGTACTTTGACTTAAAGTCGTTCGAACATTTCATTTACACGACTTCTGAAGTGCAAATACGAAGCACATTCAAGTGGGTCTTCAGGGTGTACCGATGTACTCATGGCTGCTACTCGAAGCCGTGGAATGAGGGAAAGCGACAGAAACTCGTTCGCTTTCAAGGATGCCCTGCGAGATTCACGGCGAAGGTCAAGAACACAGCCAAATGGTGGCAGATTATCATCAAGAATGAGGTGAGTGCTGATATGTCGTTTTATTATAGGTTTTTGAACATTTGTTATTTTTTTTTCCTATTCTAGACAAGGACCCACAATCACGAGGCAAATAGTGACCTTGTCAATACGTACTTGAGCGCTGCCTGTGCAGATGAGTGTCCTGAAATGCTGAGCACATGGCCGGAGATGGAGCACGCTCGCGCGGAATCGTGATTTCCTGACAGAGAAACTAGAAAAAAATAGCAGTGTACAGACCTATAATTCTATTACATATCAGCCTTTGCTTTTACGTGTCTTCTATACGACAGTGAGACCAGTGACGTCACAACAAGCCCGGAATACCGTTCGTCGTTTGAAAGGGAGGACGACAGCTCAGGAAAAGCTGACACAGCTAATACACGAATTCGGGTTTACCGTTCATTACTACTTTTCGGTTAGTACCCATCTACTCGATTAAAAAGTTGCAGGGAACTTGGGAAGCAAATAAACGTTGGCTGATGCAAATCTAGGACGGCGAAACAGAAGTGGATGTTGTTATTGTTGAAGCAAGTGACAAAAGGAACCAGAGTGATGATCGCTGCCAACATTCAATAAAGGATATGGCTCAAGTTGTGGCGTGCTGATTATAGCTCAAGCGTATTCTTTACTAAACAACCAACGTGTCTTAGGCGCAGTTAGTTTCGATCAAGTGAGACTTATACGGCTGCGGATTCTGTAGTTTATTACGTGTTACTGCTACGAGAAGCTACCTCCTCCTGAGCGATTTGAGAACTGCCGACAGACGGACAGCAAGTGAGAACTTATGTGAACAAGGTTGCGATGAAGGAGAAAAATAAGACGTATATAGCAATGTAGCTAAGAGAGAGAGAGATGTGAAAAAAAGTTGCATGTACGTTTATGCTTTGTAAGTTGTAACGTACTGGGACTGAGGAACTGACTGACGATTTATTTAATTCGAATTGAATTACCTGTGGTTTTAATGTTAAACTAAACGTTTGATGCGCCAGGCGTTCAATTCAAAGCAACGCTTCGCCGAAAGCCGTTTTTACTTAAAGGCACAATTTTGATGTAAACCACACACTTAAGGCGTTTTAAAGGCGCGCTATCAGCGATCGTGCTGTCGTAGTTAAAGGCGAAGTAACTAGTGCCAACTGAATCTCTAAACTTCTCATCCCAAAGATAAAATGGGAGATCTCGCAAACACTGCTGAGACCAGAACCTGATCCGATACTTTAACCTTGTCGTACAGTACTAAAAAAAACACCGCTGGAATTATTAATACTACATGTATTAATACTACTTCGAAGAGCCGGTTTACATGCAACATCTGAATGATTGAGGCTGAAGTGGAGTGGAGCCTCCACCGCCTGGCACGATAGCGGGGTGCAACCTGCATCTGGCAAGATTCCAATCGTAAACTCGCCACATTAGCGGATACCAGGAATCACACGAGCCGCATGCTTATACTCCTTTTCATTTACGCGGTGGCTTTATCTTCGTCTCCTGCAACGGCCTTCTCGCTGGAGCCTTTGTTTGGCAGCGATGAGTCTACGGCATCCGAAGCGGACCTTTCCGATGGAACAGACATCAAAGTTCGACAGCCACTCCTCAAAGCAGCAGACTGGTTCCTCACCGAACAAGAAATAACCGACTCGCGTGGAGGCATCCCCCGCAGCGATTTAGCAGTGTACACGACTGGCAACGCGGTGACATCCTTCACTGTAACGAAAGAATTCTACGACTCCATATACGACGACCTGAGCAAGACGAAGGAAGGCGATCGCGTATTACTTTCGACATACGCAACAGCACTTATCCCGTTGAAGCCAGACATTGACCCTGCAGGTGCCACGACAGGAGTTGACAAAGTGTTCACGGATGTTGTGAAGCGCGGTGGTAGTGTCAACATCCTCAACTGGCAGAATCTCAAGTACAAGTCCTTTAATATAAAGGCTCGCGACGCCATCAACGCCATTCCAACGTCTTCGACCAATGGGGCTAAGGCGGTGCTTCTGTTCGACGACCGCCTCCCAACAATTGTATCGTCTTACCACCAGAAAACTATGGTTATCCTGGCCGACAATCCCTCGAACAGCGAGGACCAGCCAGTGGCTTACGTGGGCGGATTGGATCTTGCAAACGACCGATGGGATACTATCTACCACAACAACTCGGCTATTCGAGATGCGAGTGACATTACGTTTAAGTTTCAGGGATGGATTGACGGCCACATTAGAATTCACGGACCTGCAGCGAAAGATGTGGCCAATAACTTTGTAACTCGTTGGAATTCTGACTACCTCCCCAGCCAGGGTATTAAAGACGAACTGATGGACTTTGAAAACCCACCATACGAAGGTATTCCGCTACTCAACTATGCCAGTAGTAACAAGACCGGGAATCTCGGCAAACAGAGTGTTCAGATCACACGAACATTCAGCTGCAAGTACAAATACTACAAGGAATTTGCCCCACGAGGAGAAAACTCACTCTTTCATGCACGTATCAAGGCGATCAAGAACGCGAAGAATTTTATCTATATCGAAGATCAGTATTTTATCTACGTACCCGAACTTATGGACGCGATCATGGAGGTGATGCCGAAGATCCAACGCTTAGCTGTTCTTGCCAATCCCCAAACAAGCCCGTTCTCAAACGCGGGGTATATTAAGTATTTGTACGAGATGGTGGCTCCGATCCGCGAGAAATACCCGAACAAGTTCAAAATCTATACGATCAAAGCAGACCGGAAGCTTATGTTGCACACCAAAGTTGTGATCGTCGACGACGTGTACTTGTCTGTTGGATCGGCTAACTGGAATCGTCGAAGTATGACATCGGACCCAGAACTCAACGCGGAGGTTGTTGATGAGGAGACCGTTAAGTCCCCGGAAGGAGTCATTGTTGGTAAACTGCCTCGTGACTTTCGCATTCGAAAGTTTGTTGAAATGACGGGACTCAGCTACGATGAACTTGAAGGCATGACGTTCATTGAGGCTGCGAACCAGTTAGCGCTAGCGGCTGCTGATGAATCGACAATACTGGAAAACTTGGAGATCAAGCACCACGCTTACTTCTTCGCTATTACGGATACTGTCCGAAAGATTTCCGATCCGCAGGACATCTGTACGGTATAGGCTGTACCCACAGCTGGATAGAAGCGAACTACTTCGAAGTAAAATATTGAATTATTCTCCACTTTACAATGAATATTTCAGGCTAGCGTGTAATTTCATCTAGAAGTTGAGCGAATGCATGTTTGCATTCTTCAGACACGAAGAAATTCATGTAGATTGATTACCTGACGTATCCTTCCTATTTTAATTTTACTGTTGATAAAGAGGATACAGTAGCTCATGAACCACCAAGTTGCGTTTCGTTCACCAGGAGTCATGGTGATTGAAACGCAACTTGATTGGTGAAAATTTAACCAGTATTGGTACTGTGAGTACGAAATTGGTGCAGTACAGTACTGCACAGCACAATGTACATGTAGCCACTGGCTACTAACCAGATATGGGCACTTCGCAAGAATTCGAGCCAGATCACGCTTGTTGACGCTCGAACCTGGGCTGTACAACATGTGTAATCGCACTCGAAGTATAATACTTACGTATACTGTAAATTACAGTCTAATACATGAATTGATATAATACTCCACACTTCCAAAAACAAATACTTCAAAACTTAATATTTTAAATTATTATTTTTAATTCTACGGAGTTTACTGGTAATAGTAAAATGTACTATTACAATAGTTTATTAATCGTTAGGGCAGTGGATCGGCCCAATAAAAAACTACATTTTCGCTATAGAGGTAGGCTAACCCTTTCTACAAAACGGACCGATTACTAAAAAATATCGGTCCGTTTTGTGTGTGTGTTTGCAAACGCAATTTCAGAACAGACACTATTTATTATTACAGTTTTTTTAAACTATTTCGAGATCAGAAATTCTTTTACTAAGTATTTGCTGAAAGCATCAAAATCGGAAATAGCGTATTTTTACAGAGCTGTTTGTTAAACAAGTTGTTTTATTACAATACAAGTAATGTATACTTCGTTATTATAATGATATGCATTTTGGTAGACTCTTCTGATCAGTTTTGGTAGGTTTTCTACTTTTTTCTTAACATAGATTCAGAATTTGATATCACACCGGATAACCACCGAATGTGTGACGCTTCATTCACAGACGGCATAAATACTTTGTATGTACGCCCAAGGCAGACTATTCACTGTACCAGCTTTGATTACGATACAGCTTGCACCATTTCGGCACTCCTCTTTTTTCCCCAAGTACCGGCTGGCGAAGCAAGGCACCGCGCCAGCAAAATGCTTAAACTGCCACTTACCTTACTCTTTGCGCTGGTGTCATCTTCATTTGCCTTTTCGTTCTCAACATTGTTCGACAATGATGATTCCTCAGCTTCCCTAGCCAGCGATGTGGATCTCTCCAACGGCACCAACATTAAAGTACGACAATCCCCCCTCAACGCAGTAGATTGGTTCCTCATGGTCGTGATAGCTAATCCAGAAACAAACCCGATTTCAAAGGGAGGATACATGAAGTATCTGTATGAGATGGTTTCACCAATCGAAGAGAAATACCCGAACAAGTTCAAAATGTACACAGTGAAGGCAGACCTCGATCTGATCATTCACACCAAAGTTGTGATCGTCGACGACGTGTACTTGTCTGTTGGATCGGCTAACTGGAATCGTCGAAGTATGACATCGGACCCAGAACTCAACGCGGAGGTTGTTGACGAGGATACCGTGATGTCCCCGGAAGGAGTCATTGTTGGTGAACTGCCTCGTGACTTTCGGATTCGGAAGTTTGTTGAAATGACGAGACTCAGCTACGATGAACTTGAAGGCATGACGTTCATTGAGGCTGCGAACCAGTTAGCGCTAGCGGCTGCTGATGAATCGACAATACTGGAAAACTTGGAGATCAAGCACCACGCTTACTTCTTCGCTATTACGGATACTGCCCGAAAGATTTCCGATCCACAGGACATCTGTACCTACAGCTCTAGATAGCCGATGTAATAAACGTTATGTTAGATCGTTCAGTCAGTATTAAAAAAAAGGAGTCATGAATATTCATGTGAATCTTTAGCATCAGTACAAAGGTTCTCGGCCTACACAAAAGTTGTAGAGCGTGTTGTTCAAGATTGCTTTGGGTCCTGATGGCATCATTATCAATGATTGCTACTGTTTTAATGCCGTTTAACATGTAAACAACGCAATGGGCTCCTTTAGGGTAGTACTCATTTTTTTTTTTATCTATGACGGCATGGTGAGAAATCTTGCGATACCGGATACTCATGATGAGTCATGGAATTGACACACAGCAACGTCGCAATGACGCAGACGAGTATGAACTGAGTTAAATCGATGTTGGTCCTTGGAAGGTCGCTGCTCCGTGAATCACCGCAGTCCATCCACACTTCACACTGGGACCAAGATCGGAACAACGGGATAGCTTCGTCGTGGATATCGTTGATGAAATGGTTGAAACAGGAGCTCGCTTATCGTCCTCAACTGAGGCAGAGCTGTCGTTGTTGCTGGTTGAATCTTCGTCTTCTTCGAATGATAAACTGCTACAGCTGGAGAACGGACTACGGTTGTACGACTTCCGGTTTGTCCAGTACTCGTATGATTCATCACTATTGCTGTCCTCGAAAGGATAGTTGCCAGAGTCGGAAGAGTCGGAGTCCATGAAGTCTGTGAAATCGCCGGCGTTTCTCGTGTGTTTGTTCGCTACGTGAGTCTCATTTTCCTCGATTGTGCGCGTGGAGCCATCTCCCTTTTGTTCATGAACGCTTTCGGTCAACTTGTCATCTCTCGTGCGTATGTCCAGCGCGTAAAGTGCTGCGTTTCCGTTGCCCGTTTGCACCAAACTATAGTCCCAGTCTTCATCTTGGTCGGGTATCACCTGCGTTGGCGCGCTATTGCATACACGCTGACGGACTCGACTTGTCGGAGGCCCACGGGGTAGGAGGCTGGTCGATCTGTGGCCTCGACGATTCATTGCTAGGCTTCGGCTCACCTTCTTCAGCACACTCGACCTGGAAATCTGAAGTGGACAATACTTCGGTGAATCTTTTTCTTATTTGACAGATGATGAAGTTTTGGTCGAAGTCCCACACATTTTTGCTAGAAAATTTTGAACATAAGGTGAAAAACCAGTTTAATCCGCGAAAGAAGAAAATACTTGCCTTCACGCGTTAGAATTGAAAAACCAGAGCGTTTCTGCTACACCCTGAGGTGTGATAACCTCAGATATCCTTCGAGCGAGTTAATGTGCACACAAAGATCGCCAATAGATGCAGACGGCGGACTGACTCGCCTTTGCCATACCTGCGAATCATAGCGCTTTAGAGCTGCTGCATCCGGGAGATCAATTTGTGAGTTGTCACCTTTCCCACCAAAGAGACGAAGATCCTGTGCAATCTGCAGCAAAGTCATCATAGCGGTATCGAAGAACACAACGCGCACTTGCTCCCCTTCATGGTCTATACGTCTTCCATTCGACTTGTAAAGTGGAAACCATCGCCTGAAAACTGCTGTGAGTTCCTGAGACTTGCGTTCAACACTCCATTCCTTCATCAACTTTTGTCGTGCTTGGTGAAGATCTCCGTCACATTCTGCCAATAGAGACATCGCTAGACGAATGCCATCACGTGATACAGCCACTCGAAAACGTTCTGCAAGAGCCATCGCCACTCGTACGAGACCACCAAAAGCTGGATCTGAAGTCCGTACATCGTACAGCACTCGAACCAGTGCGGCGACTTCTTGTTGACCTTCGAACATCCACAAAGGCCAGATACGACGCAGAGATCGCATTAAACGATGAACTTTTGCTTCTTCACGATAGCTTGACCCAAAAACCTCGTGCACATCGTCTACAGTTGCAAGCAACAGCTGCAGCGAGCAATTGTCTCCTGTAACATCTCGTGGGAGATCACCTTTAAAGTTGGGAGTATTTGTTGGAAGAGGTGGAGGTACCACTGGAATAGTGGCAACAGCATCGCGCCCCGTAACCGGAATACTCATTGTGCTGGCTGCAGTGTCGGGCCTGGCCACTGTCTTGGGTGGGTTTTGGTAAGGATCGGTGAGCAGTATAAAGTCTAGGATATCTGTATGCCCCAGTCTCACTGCAATGTGCAGAAGTGTGTCTCCTAGCGCCAACCTGCCCTGTTCTACTGCCGAGAAGAATTCCATCTTCTCATCTTGCAGCCCATTGAGTCGCTCTTCTCGCTCCAGTGAATCCGTTAACGTCTCTATGTGTGCTTGTTCTTGTATGATGATATCTAAGTACGTGGCTCGTGAGATCTGGAGCCCGCGAAGGTCAGACCGAAAAACTGATTGGAATGCATCCACGTCTCCGCGATACGACGCCAGCACCTGCCAAGTTAGTGAGCGATTTCAGTGCATTACCAGCAGCATCAAATGATAAGGGAGTGCTCAACCAACCATCCGACGGAACTGCACTGCGTCGTCCGGAGGAGCACTTTGCGTCTGACCCATGGCGGTATTTGAAGAAGAGATAGATAGCTACAAAGTGGATATTATTGGATCGAAACTGGAAAAATTCTCCTTACGAAAGACTAGAGAGTAATGAGAGCTACGCGATGGCTATTATAGGTGAGCCCTTTCCGTATCCACCAACATACAGGGTCCAGTTTACCGTGGTCTAACATTTCAGTCTTCAGGTTTCATTTTTAAATTTTCGCAAGTCATTCTAAGACTTCATTGCATTCTCTTGTCGTCTTTTTAGCCAATCAAAAGCCGTTTATACAGAGTACAATTGCATTCCCCATTTTTTGCCGTTCGACACCATTATTTATGTTTCCACCCTCCGTATATTTACATTTTAAGAAACACAGCATATGAGGGTTTGTTAATTTAAGCTGACGCACCGACTAGCAGCTGCGTATGGCGTCGGTGATGCAAGGCGTGTCGGTGGCGACACTCAGTGATTGTCATCACTGATCGCGAATCGAACGGAAACACAGAGATTCGCGATCTAGGATGTCTTGGACCGATTTCACATCACAATCTAAGCTTGTACCTTTGGGTCAAAGTTTGAGTCAAAAGGCCGGTATCGCTATGGGTGGATGTTGACCCACAGCCAGGCAAGAACTACATTCAAACAACCTTATCTGTAGCCAAGTTGAAGAAGGAAACTTTTGGAGCATCAACTAAGTTACCTGCATCTTTTTACTTAAATACAGCATCGCAACAAGGGCACTATGGAGATGATATACAATATTAGAGGTCTCTAGATTTTCCGCATAATTTTAGGAAAAAAAAAAGTAACAAAAAAATAAAATTAAAAAAAATAAAAACCATGAAACTTGATTAAAAAATGAAAATTGATCGAATTGTGGCATAAATTATTTTTCCACCAATAATAATACCGTAAACACCTAATGATGAAATTGCTAATAAATATAAAATACCTATATTTAATTCAGTAAAAAAAATACCAAATCCTAAAGGTATTACAGTCCAACTTAACTTTAAAATTTTAATATTTTAATTTATAACAATAAATTAATCGTGTAGAATTAATTCTTTTTTTATAAAAACTTTTTTTATTAAATTTATTAAAATATTTTTTTATAATTTAAAGCATTATTTAAATTAATAGGTTTCATAGAAAAAATAAAACCTAAAATTGAAATAATTTTTTTTTATTATTCCAATTACCATGCTGTTCTGCGATTACTAGCGATTCCAACTTCATAAGGGCGAGTTTCAGCCCTTAATCCGAACTAGGATAATTTTTAAAGATTTGCTCCAACTTTTATTATTATTGCCTCTCATTGTGATTATCATTGTAGCACGTGTGTAGGCCAACTCATAAGGGCCATGAAGACTTGACGTCATCCCCACCTTCCATTAACCTATCATTAATTTTTTTGTTATTAATTATTCTTATGGGCCTAAGTAGATTTGAACTACTGACTTTACACTTATCAGGCGTATACTCTAACCAACTGAGTTATAGGCCCTTTGAAGTAAAAGGATTCGAACCTTTGATTTTCCGTACCAAAAACGAATTCGAATAGATTGTCTCATTTCTTCGATTCTAATTAAATAACGATCATAACAATCACCATTTGTTCCAACAGGTATATCAAACTCTAATTGATCATAAATTTCATAAGGTTGAGTTTTACGACGCTGCTAAAACTTGTGCGTGGGGCAATACAATCCGTTCATTACGTTATATGCAAGCCTCAGGGCGTCTCTTTTGAGAGAGATGCTGAGGCAGCCAGGGAGTGGTTGGGTGGGTGTTGCGAAGCTGGCCGGAGGACTGTTCCGCACGACGAAAGGCCGAAAATGAACGGTTTGCCAACAACTACTCGACCGCCAAGTTCGGCCAACGGACAAAACCTCCCACCGTCGGTTACCGGTATGATACCTTCGATGTAGGGCGAAAACCGCTGGCTTGAGTGGCATACTATTCCTAACACGAGTGGCAGCACCTTGAAATGGCTTGACGCACGAAGTCTTCTCCGCTCAGCGGAATAGATATTTTCCTCTTCGAGGAAATTTACCGTTGGATACAAGGCGAGAATTGTGGGCTTCCGGCAGCTTAACCGCGAAAAACATGTGCCACAACCCACCAGGCAGGTTGGTGAATTCCCACAATTGTCGAGGCCTTTTAGAGTTGATGGGGCACATTTACAGTTTGGCATATGTCACAATATGGAGTATATGTCTAGTTATTCGTTAGTGCTAGCAATCTCATGGGCATCTACATGACATTTTAAGAAATCAGAGAGGTTCCACGTATCATCCTAGCCTCGTTCTACACTGTTCGGGCTTTTTATGCATAAATTTATGCTTCCGAGTGACCGATATGGCCTCCCACCTTTGAATTTCAAGGTAGCTAAATTATGAGAGAACAAACAATAAAACCATACAACAGTTTTGACCCCACAAAAGTGCTGCTGCAAACCGACATGGCCTAACATCTGGAAGACACCCCTAACCAACCTTAGCTAAACCGTGTGAGGTTCCTCTAAAGACCTCTATTAACAACAACTCTTCGAATGCGAGTTCATTAGCAGCGAAGTACGGTAAAAGTAAACCAGTTTTGTCTTTTATTTGTAAAAGCAATGGAAACTGGACAAGGACGTTTTGCTTTTACTTCTAGTAGTATGAAGTGAGTTTTGGAGCTCAAGGAAATCGCATGTAAATGCTAAAGCTCTTGTTGTATGAAGTTCGCACGCGTTGCATTACCGTTCACTAAAAGTAGCTTAAAGTCAAACAAAAGTTGGTGCAACTCTGCTTCATAGCGCCCTTCATTTCCTTATGAGATCTGTATCTTCGCCTTTGCTGACTCCACTGTCCTCATTGCTGCTCCCAACTGAGAATCCAATTGTGTCCAATCGACACCCAACTATGCTTACAGCAATTACATGTACCATGTCTTCAAACTGCCCCGTTAAATTTGACACTGTTTCAAATTCTCCATGCTTGAACAAAGTGGCAACAATTGCAGAGAGCTCTCACGACAACTACGTATTCTTTCATCCCAAGACTATTAAAATGCTCTGTAACGGGGTTACATGGTGTGGCGCACACATGGGTACGGAGTGCCCGGAGAATTAGCAGCCTCTCAGTGCATGATGTGTAGAATTAACGGTGGCCACAGTACATAGGCTGAGGGCCACACGTTATGCACTTGATTATGTTTAACCATGATAGCTAGTTAAACATAGATAGGGGCTTGGCCGCAATAAAGATAAATAAAAAAACACTTTGAATTTTGAAGCAAAAGAGTTGTTTCGAGTTAATAGCTTTTGAACCTTGGTTTAGGGCTGTGTTAAATTTCCTTTGGATAAGGAACTTTTTATTACGGACTCTTTGAGTCGAACGTCTTCCTCAAGCGCTAAAGCTACGGTAGCGCCGCTGCACTTGGTAGCACTTGTAGTCATACCCGCACCTGAGTCGGTTGACTGTATCCTCTGCGAGGATGGAACACCCCGTGTTCGCAAATGTGCCCCCGGCGCAGCAGGACGCGCTTAACAAGCTCATACCCTTGCTTGGCCCGGAGAGCGTAACGCATCTTGGGTCGCAGGTCCAGAGGCGGTGGCCGCCAGACTGGGATCGTTCTCCCGTTATGAGAACGCGCTTTTGGAGTATGTTCAAGAGAAGATGAGCGCAGCGACAGCGGCTGCATCGCTCAAGCATGACGGGCCAATGAGACCCTAGCCGCTCATGCAGCCAAGGGCAGAGGAAGTGTGGAACGGTTTGAAGCCGGGGACCTAGTTTTATTAAACGCTAAAAGCCTATCTACTCATGCAGTGTCTTCAAGGCAAAATTGAGACCTTAGTTTGTGGGACCGTTCAAGGTCGTGGCCAAGAAGGGCCTTGCGTATACGCTGAATCTTCCGAAGAAGATGCGTTCGCACCCGGTCTTCTACGTCGGCTTGCTCAAGCCATATCAGGATCCTGCTTAGGTGAGCGCGAAGGCATTGGTGGGTGGTTGAGCCGTGACCGAAGGCTGGACAGCGGCAGGTGGGGGGCCACGACAGGAGAAGTCGTGGCGGGTGGCACGGCCACCGGACGAGGAGCGAGCTGTTGGAGACGCAGCAACAAGTCGAGCTGACTATACAGATGAACAACTTCACGCTCAAGATCAGAGACCCGGTTTTGAACCGACTGAGGCTGCTCGAAACAGTCCACACGACGGTGTTTCTCTTCGAGCGTCCGCAAGTCGGCTCAGGGAGCCATTCGTATCCCGAAGATACTGGTTTACGGAACCCACGCGCTGCTCTAGCTCAAACAGGTCACCTCGATACGCGACACGAGGGTCCATCTGAGGCTCGGCCTTCTCCAGCTCTGCTCGATGAGCACGGTGAGCTTAAAACTCACGTGGAACGTCTTGTGGCGCGGCGCCGACGCCAGGGTCAAACCCAGCATCTTGTGAAGTGGCGGCGCCATCCTCATTCGCAAAACGCGTGGAAGTTTGAGGTGCCCATTCGGCAAGACTGCCCAACGTCATGGAGACTTATAATCGGGCACATTCGATGCCGACAAGCCACCTCGGCGTGCGATGGCGCTGAGCGCTTCCCAGTAGAGTGGGAAGAAAACAGGCCGAGAGTCGAGCTCAGGCTCTGACCGGTGGCTGGAGCAGCCTGCGCGTAAGTATGAGCGATGCTCGCAGCGTGAGCGGGAGGCTGGGCGGTCTCGTAGTATTGGAGACGGGGTCCCGGAACGTGGCGTCGCGCTTTCGACATTGCGAAGTCCAGGCGTAGATGTCGCTCAAGACGAACATCAGTTAGCTCAAAGAGCATCATAACAGGGGAGCCGCCGAGCGTGCTCGACCCAGTTCGCGAATTATGCGTCGTACGCAGCCACTGCCTCACCTTGATACAGTACCACAAGAACTGCGCGCATGCCAGACACTGATTGTGGTGGAGCTGCAGCCTTAGGCGCTCGCGATACTCCTGGGGAGTTGTGACTTGCGAGGTGAAGAAGTTCTCCAGGAGCTGATGTCGCTGCACTTGCTCGTCAGCAGTAGCGGCCACGGGCCCACACACATAAGTGTACAAGAGCTGCTGCACAGCACGGCGAACCGTTTCGACAGGATCTCGAGGCTGGAAGCCTAGCTGCGGCGCGTGGGATGCGCCAGTGGCGGAGCACAGGACGATACGACTGTTGAGAGCGCTGCTCCTCGGACATCTGTCTGCCCTGGGCCTCGTTCAAGGTATTGGCTATGACGTTTGGACCATACCAACGATCATTCTCGTCATACCGAGACGGTAGCGGAGGAGAATCACGCAAGGCGCGTATGGGGTTGGCGCGCTCTGGGAGCGGATTTGGCGTTCGGAGCTCACGCCGTGGTGGCGTCCGAGGAGCACTGACGTTGAGCCTCGGAGATGCTGGATTTGAGCGTGGCTCCCTACCCTGGGTTCGCTGTAATCGAGTGACCCCTCCTCGATCTCATCAAAAAGAAGGTCGTTCGCTCTGCGCGGCATGCGTTGCTCGGGTGAGCGTTGGTCTTCGGTATTGGGCACTTGACGGGTCATTGAGCGTGTACCGTAGCGATGGTGGTGTTCTCTGTGGTACTCTGGGACAGAGCGAAAGGAAGCAGCTCGAAGAGCTGGCGCGGAACGTGAGGGCTTAGCGGTGGTCGCATGATGACGTGAGACGCGAGACACGGAAGGTGTTGGGAATTGGGCCGACGATGAGGTCTTGCCCATCCAAGATGCGAAAGCGTTAATAGGCTCAGGGAGCTATGGAACGCGGTGGTGACAGGAGGTGACCTCTAACGTCTTGACAAGAGAAGACGTCGCTGAGGAAGTTTCGAGAACGAGTCGGTTCTCGTCTTATAGGGGGAAAGTGTAACGGAGTTACGCGGTGTGGCACACACATGGGTACAGAGTACCCGGAGAGTTAACAGACTCTCAGTTCATGAATCGTATAGTTTAACGGTGATCTTTCTACGTAGGATGAGGGCCACTCGATATGCATTTGACTAGGTAAACTATGCTAAATAATTAAACATAGATGTATTCCTTTTAAGCAGCTTGGCCGCAATAAAAATAAATAAAACACTTCGGATTTTGGGACAATGGGTTCTTTAGAGTTAATAACTCTTGCGCCCCGGTTTTAGGGCTGAGTTAACCCTTTAGTGTGCCTCTTTTGTTAACTATAGTATACAAATATAAGTCATATTATTTTAAAAGGACGCATTATTCGCCCTTTAGCAAAATCACTGTACTCGTTTTGGGCTATCTCATGTGACAAATTATAAAAGATTGCATGATGATGCAACTGGTACTAGAATATGACTGAACTAAAGTATACTTTGATGATTACGAATCGTTCTATTATGCTATGTCCTACAAGACAGACCATAATCAATTGAACTTTGGCCAACAGCGCTGGCTGCGCCCTTTTAGAGGCTGATTCCTTTTTTTTGCACAATTCACTAAAAAGGGTGATTTCTGCGTCCTTCTGCCACGAAAGGGTTAAATTTTCTTTGGATAAGGAACTTTGTATTACGGACTCTTTGAGGCGGACATCTTCCTCTGACGCTGGACCTACGGCGGCCCCGCTGCTCCCAGTGAGCACCAGTAGATGCTAGTGTCCCTCTTCGAACGCTTGCAGCAACACGACCTCAATATTCATCGAGCATTGCGTACCAGATCAACAACGCTTGTTTCATACGGTATAAGTTTCGTAGCAGCTTGCACACACCACCTGATTTGTCGTTGAAGTACTCGGGCATCATTGTGTAAATCTTGATGCCATCACCAATCGGTCCATTTCACGAAATCTATGTACTCACGCAGTAGACCGAAATGCATTGCCCTAACAGCAGTGCTTTGGACGATACAACGGGTGCGTATATTTTCCTGAAGTTCACTTCAATTTTTTTTTTATCATCTCATAATTAATTGTCAGCACGGTAGCATACACTTCCCCGTTCGGAGTACGCTTCCGCACAAGGACCCACTTGCTGGTCAGTATTTCTTTCCCGTAGGTCTCTTCACCAGCACCCAAGTATTGTTGCGCATCAAGCCACTGTGCTCCTTCTCGAGCGCCCCCATCCACTTGTCAGCATCGGTCGAGCTCAATGTTTCATGCACGCTCTGGGGCTCCGTCAGTTCATGGGCGGCTTGGATTGCTATACTAGCAGGTATTTCGAGCTCGTAATCCTGAAGTCGATCATCCGGGCGCCGTAATCGTGTCGAACGTCTAAGCGATGACGTGTAGAAAAGACGTTGCATGTCCTGTATCTCTTCACCCATCGTTCCGCCGTTACCGTTCTCTTCCCGTTCGCTTCTCTGTCCCCAAGACCACCGTATACAGCAATTTGATCAGCTAGATCGACGCGATCGCAATGGTACCAATATCACCGTCGCTGATTCTGTGCACGCAGCACCAGCATCATTGCGTGCAATCCTCCATTACCTTGTGTTCCTCCAGTCGTTTAGACTTATCCAGCGGGTGGCACCATCCGAATCTCTGCATAACTGCTGTTGGATAAGCCTGTAGTCCTAGCGTCTCTACAATCTTTGTTGGGTGGCCCCGTTTTGAGAAGAGTTGCCTTCAACTTGGATGATATCAGCAAGAAACACGTGCGTGTGTGCCTCAGTGCCATAGTCGGTGTAGCGATGACGTTTGGTTGTCGATCAACGTGATCATCAAGTTCAACCACTATTTGTTTGATGTTATACGACACAGGTGCATACCGACAGGAATTCCGGAAAATAGATATACGGAAAAATCCATTTCATATGCCCACAAAAAATATTGGCATTCTCGATTCACTATTCGTCATATATGCCACTGGTTTTTAGTACTGTGATATATTTTTTTACTAATAGCCGCTCGGTGGTTATGAAGCCAAAGTTTGAGTTATATCGTTGAGAAACGGATTAACCTCATGCACAGATAACGTGACTGAATAGGCACTCACCATTTCTGAAAGTACTGAATCAGTACTACCGTTTATTGCGTTGTTGAAGATCCTGACACCAACGAGCTTCGCAAACCTGGTCACTCCCTAGCTGTCGCTATTACCTGTGGGGATTCATATCCTCGTCAACGAAGTCTCTTTCTTTTTTTCGCGCGACACGCTATGGCACATCAAATGACAATTAAGTGGCGGAGGTCCCACAGAGGCGTGAAGGACTCGCGAAGGGAAAATGAACATTCTTCATATATCCCATCGCGAGATCCAGCTACAGACGCTACATTTACTGCCGATAATTTTTTCGTGATGGTATGTCCAAGCTGCGCGATGCATTTCTCAAGTTATGTCATATTTGGTTTATGTTAGCATGCGTAGCCAGGCTTCGAGAGGTGAGGGCGAAAACTCATCGCGCGCTCCTGTTACTACACCTCGGGGAAGGCAAACCGCCCCTCCCCCGTCTGGTATGCTTTGTGTGGCCTGCTATAACATCGCAAGTGGCAAGTGTCTAACATTTGAACGCACATAGAAAGTGACGGAATGTGCACTCACCATTTCTGAAAGTACTGAATCAGTACTACCGTTTATTGCGTTGTTGAAGCTGATGCACCTTTCATTTATGTGGCCGTGACATTGGTCCGACCGACAACATTGGCAGAGGCGCCTGGTGGCATTTCCTCCACTGGTGTAAGGCTGAACACACACGCTTTGTAATATGGGTGTCGATCCTGACACCAACGAGCTTCGCAAACCTGGTCACTCCCTAGCTGTCGCTATTACCTGTGGGGATTCATATCCTCGTCAACGAAGTCTCTTTCTTTTTTTCGCGCGACACGCTATGGCACATCAAATGACAATTAAGTGGCGGAGGTCCCACAGAGGCGTGAAGGACTCGCGAAGGGAAAATGAACATTCTTCATATATCCCATCGCGAGATCCAGCTACAGACGCTACATTTACTGCCGATAATTTTTTCGTGATGGTATGTCCAAGCTGCGCGATGCATTTCTCAAGTTATGTCATATTTGGTTTATCTTAGCATGCGTAGCCAGGCTTCGAGAGGTGAGGGCGAAAACTCATCGCGCGCTCCTGTTACTACACCTCGGGGAAGGCAAACCGCCCCTCCCCCGTCTGGTATGCTTTGTGTGGCCTGCTATAACATCGCAAGTGGCAAGTGTCTAACATTTGAACGCACATAGAAAGTGACGGAATGTGCACTCACCATTTCTGAAAGTACTGAATCAGTACTACCGTTTATTGCGTTGTTGAAGCTGATGCACCTTTCATTTATGTGGCCGTGACATTGGTCCGACCGACAACATTGGCAGAGGCGCCTGGTGCCATTTCCTCCACTGGTGTAAGGCTGAACACACACGCTTTGTAATATGGGTGTCGATCCTGACACCAACGAGCTTCGCAAACCTGGTCACTCCCTAGCTGTCGCTGATACCTGTGGGGATTCATATCCTCGTCAACGAAGTCTCTTTCTTTTTTTCGCGCGACACGCTATGGCACATCAAATGACAATTAAGTGGCGGAGGTCCCACAGAGGCGTGAAGGACTCGCGAAGGGAAAATGAACATTCTTCATATATCCCATCGCGAGATCCAGCTACAGACGCTACATTTACTGCCGATAATTTTTTCGTGATGGTATGTCCAAGCTGCGCGATGCATTTCTCAAGTTATGTCATATTTGGTTTATCTTAGCATGCGTAGCCAGGCTTCGAGAGGTGAGGGCGAAAACTCATCGCGCGCTCCTGTTACTACACCTCGGGGAAGGCAAACCGCCCCTCCCCCGTTTGGTATGCTTTGTGTGGCCTGCTATAACATCGCAAGTGGCAAGTGTCTAACATTTGAACGCACATAGAATGTGACGGAATGTGCACTCACCATTTCTGAAAGTACTGAATCAGTACTACCGTTTATTGCGTTGTTGAAGCTGATGCACCTTTCATTTATGTGGCCGTGACATTGGTCCGACCGACAACATTGGCAGAGGCGCCTGGTGCCATTTCCTCCACTGGTGTAAGGCTGAACACACACGCTTTGTAATATGGGTGTCGATCCTGACACCAACGAGCTTCGCAAACCTGGTCACTCCCTAGCTGTCGCTGATACCTGTGGGGATTCATATCCTCGTCAACGAAGTCTCTTTCTTTTTTTCGCGCGACACGCTATGGCACATCAAATGACAATTAAGTGGCGGAGGTCCCACAGAGGCGTGAAGGACTCGCGAAGGGAAAATGAACATTCTTCATATATCCCATCGCGAGATCCAGCTACAGACGCTACATTTACTGCCGATAATTTTTTCGTGATGGTATGTCCAAGCTGCGCGATGCATTTCTCAAGTTATGTCATATTTGGTTTATCTTAGCATGCGTAGCCAGGCTTCGAGAGGTGAGGGCGAAAACTCATCGCGCGCTCCTGTTACTACACCTCGGGGAAGGCAAACCGCCCCTCCCCCGTCTGGTATGCTTTGTGTGGCCTGCTATAACATCGCAAGTGGCAAGTGTCTAACATTTGAACGCACATAGAAAGTGACGGAATGTGCACTCACCATTTCTGAAAGTACTGAATCAGTACTACCGTTTATTGCGTTGTTGAAGCTGATGCACCTTTCATTTATGTGGCCGTGACATTGGTCCGACCGACAACATTGGCAGAGGCGCCTGGTGCCATTTCCTCCACTGGTGTAAGGCTGAACACACACGCTTTGTAATATGGGTGTCGATCCTGACACCAACGAGCTTCGCAAACCTGGTCACTCCCTAGCTGTCGCTGATACCTGTGGGGATTCATATCCTCGTCAACGAAGTCTCTTTCTTTTTTTCGCGCGACACGCTATGGCACATCAAATGACAATTAAGTGGCGGAGGTCCCACAGAGGCGTGAAGGACTCGCGAAGGGAAAATGAACATTCTTCATATATCCCATCGCGAGATCCAGCTACAGACGCTACATTTACTGCCGATAATTTTTTCGTGATGGTATGTCCAAGCTGCGCGATGCATTTCTCAAGTTATGTCATATTTGGTTTATCTTAGCATGCGTAGCCAGGCTTCGAGAGGTGAGGGCGAAAACTCATCGCGCGCTCCTGTTACTACACCTCGGGGAAGGCAAACCGCCCCTCCCCCGTTTGGTATGCTTTGTGTGGCCTGCTATAACATCGCAAGCGGCAAGTGTCTAACATTTGAACGCACATAGAATGTGACGGAATGTGCACTCACCATTTCTGAAAGTACTGAATCAGTACTACCGTTTATTGCGTTGTTGAAGCTGATGCACCTTTCATTTATGTGGCCGTGACATTGGTCCGACCGACAACATTGGCAGAGGCGCCTGGTGCCATTTCCTCCACTGGTGTAAGGCTGAACACACACGCTTTGTAATATGGGTGTCGATCCTGACACCAACGAGCTTCGCAAACCTGGTCACTCCCTAGCTGTCGCTGATACCTGTGGGGATTCATATCCTCGTCAACGAAGTCTCTTTCTTTTTTTCGCGCGACACGCTATGGCACATCAAATGACAATTAAGTGGCGGAGGTCCCACAGAGGCGTGAAGGACTCGCGAAGGGAAAATGAACATTCTTCATATATCCCATCGCGAGATCCAGCTACAGACGCTACATTTACTGCCGATATTTTTTTCGTGATGGTATGTCCAAGCTGCGCGATGCATTTCTCAAGTTATGTCATATTTGGTTTATCTTAGCATGCGTAGCCAGGCTTCGAGAGGTGAGGGCGAAAACTCATCGCGCGCTCCTGTTACTACACCTCGGGGAAGGCAAACCGCCCCTCCCCCGTCTGGTATGCTTTGTGTGGCCTGCTATAACATCGCAAGTGGCAAGTGTCTAACATTTGAACGCACATAGAAAGTGACGGAATGTGCACTCACCATTTCTGAAAGTACTGAATCAGTACTACCGTTTATTGCGTTGTTGAAGCTGATGCACCTTTCATTTATGTGGCCGTGACATTGGTCCGACCGACAACATTGGCAGAGGCGCCTGGTGCCATTTCCTCCACTGGTGTAAGGCTGAACACACACGCTTTGTAATATGGGTGTCGATCCTGACACCAACGAGCTTCGCAAACCTGGTCACTCCCTAGCTGTCGCTGATACCTGTGGGGATTCATATCCTCGTCAACGAAGTCTCTTTCTTTTTTTCGCGCGACACGCTATGGCACATCAAATGACAATTAAGTGGCGGAGGTCCCACAGAGGCGTGAAGGACTCGCGAAGGGAAAATGAACATTCTTCATATATCCCATCGCGAGATCCAGCTACAGACGCTACATTTACTGCCGATAATTTTTTCGTGATGGTATGTCCAAGCTGCGCGATGCATTTCTCAAGTTATGTCATATTTGGTTTATCTTAGCATGCGTAGCCAGGCTTCGAGAGGTGAGGGCGAAAACTCATCGCGCGCTCCTGTTACTACACCTCGGGGAAGGCAAACCGCCCCTCCCCCGTCTGGTATGCTTTGTGTGGCCTGCTATAACATCGCAAGTGGCAAGTGTCTAACATTTGAACGCACATAGAATGTGACGGAATGTGCACTCACCATTTCTGAAAGTACTGAATCAGTACTACCGTTTATTGCGTTGTTGAAGCTGATGCACCTTTCATTTATGTGGCCGTGACATTGGTCCGACCGACAACATTGGCAGAGGCGCCTGGTGCCATTTCCTCCACTGGTGTAAGGCTGAACACACACGCTTTGTAATATGGGTGTCGATCCTGACACCAACGAGCTTCGCAAACCTGGTCACTCCCTAGCTGTCGCTGATACCTGTGGGGATTCATATCCTCGTCAACGAAGTCTCTTTCTTTTTTTCGCGCGACACGCTATGGCACATCAAATGACAATTAAGTGGCGGAGGTCCCACAGAGGCGTGAAGGACTCGCGAAGGGAAAATGAACATTCTTCATATATCCCATCGCGAGATCCAGCTACAGACGCTACATTTACTGCCGATAATTTTTTCGTGATGGTATGTCCAAGCTGCGCGATGCATTTCTCAAGTTATGTCATATTTGGTTTATCTTAGCATGCGTAGCCAGGCTTCGAGAGGTGAGGGCGAAAACTCATCGCGCGCTCCTGTTACTACACCTCGGGGAAGGCAAACCGCCCCTCCCCCGTCTGGTATGCTTTGTGTGGCCTGCTATAACATCGCAAGTGGCAAGTGTCTAACATTTGAACGCACATAGAATGTGACGGAATGTGCACTCACCATTTCTGAAAGTACTGAATCAGTACTACCGTTTATTGCGTTGTTGAAGCTGATGCACCTTTCATTTATGTGGCCGTGACATTGGTCCGACCGACAACATTGGCAGAGGCGCCTGGTGCCATTTCCTCCACTGGTGTAAGGCTGAACACACACGCTTTGTAATATGGGTGTCGATCCTGACACCAACGAGCTTCGCAAACCTGGTCACTCCCTAGCTGTCGCTGATACCTGTGGGGATTCATATCCTCGTCAACGAAGTCTCTTTCTTTTTTTCGCGCGACACGCTATGGCACATCAAATGACAATTAAGTGGCGGAGGTCCCACAGAGGCGTGAAGGACTCGCGAAGGGAAAATGAACATTCTTCATATATCCCATCGCGAGATCCAGCTACAGACGCTACATTTACTGCCGATAATTTTTTCGTGATGGTATGTCCAAGCTGCGCGATGCATTTCTCAAGTTATGTCATATTTGGTTTATCTTAGCATGCGTAGCCAGGCTTCGAGAGGTGAGGGCGAAAACTCATCGCGCGCTCCTGTTACTACACCTCGGGGAAGGCAAACCGCCCCTCCCCCGTCTGGTATGCTTTGTGTGGCCTGCTATAACATCGCAAGTGGCAAGTGTCTAACATTTGAACGCACATAGAAAGTGACGGAATGTGCACTCACCATTTCTGAAAGTACTGAATCAGTACTACCGTTTATTGCGTTGTTGAAGCTGATGCACCTTTCATTTATGTGGCCGTGACATTGGTCCGACCGACAACATTGGCAGAGGCGCCTGGTGCCATTTCCTCCACTGGTGTAAGGCTGAACACACACGCTTTGTAATATGGGTGTCGATCCTGACACCAACGAGCTTCGCAAACCTGGTCACTCCCTAGCTGTCGCTGATACCTGTGGGGATTCATATCCTCGTCAACGAAGTCTCTTTCTTTTTTTCGCGCGACACGCTATGGCACATCAAATGACAATTAAGTGGCGGAGGTCCCACAGAGGCGTGAAGGACTCGCGAAGGGAAAATGAACATTCTTCATATATCCCATCGCGAGATCCAGCTACAGACGCTACATTTACTGCCGATAATTTTTTCGTGATGGTATGTCCAAGCTGCGCGATGCATTTCTCAAGTTATGTCATATTTGGTTTATCTTAGCATGCGTAGCCAGGCTTCGAGAGGTGAGGGCGAAAACTCATCGCGCGCTCCTGTTACTACACCTCGGGGAAGGCAAACCGCCCCTCCCCCGTCTGGTATGCTTTGTGTGGCCTGCTATAACATCGCAAGCGGCAAGTGTCTAACATTTGAACGCACATAGAAAGTGACGGAATGTGCACTCACCATTTCTGAAAGTACTGAATCAGTACTACCGTTTATTGCGTTGTTGAAGCTGATGCACCTTTCATTTATGTGGCCGTGACATTGGTCCGACCGACAACATTGGCAGAGGCGCCTGGTGGCATTTCCTCCACTGGTGTAAGGCTGAACACACACGCTTTGTAATATGGGTGTCGATCCTGACACCAACGAGCTTCGCAAACCTGGTCACTCCCTAGCTGTCGCTGATACCTGTGGGGATTCATATCCTCGTCAACGAAGTCTCTTTCTTTTTTTCGCGCGACACGCTATGGCACATCAAATGACAATTAAGTGGCGGAGGTCCCACAGAGGCGTGAAGGACTCGCGAAGGGAAAATGAACATTCTTCATATATCCCATCGCGAGATCCAGCTACAGACGCTACATTTACTGCCGATAATTTTTTCGTGATGGTATGTCCAAGCTGCGCGATGTATTTCTCAAGTTATGTCATATTTGGTTTATCTTAGCATGCGTAGCCAGGCTTCGAGAGGTGAGGGCGAAAACTCATCGCGCGCTCCTGTTACTACACCTCGGGGAAGGCAAACCGCCCCTCCCCCGTCTGGTATGCTTTGTGTGGCCTGCTATAACATCGCAAGTGGCAAGTGTCTAACATTTGAACGCACATAGAAAGTGACGGAATGTGCACTCACCATTTCTGAAAGTACTGAATCAGTACTACCGTTTATTGCGTTGTTGAAGCTGATGCACCTTTCATTTATGTGGCCGTGACATTGGTCCGACCGACAACATTGGCAGAGGCGCCTGGTGGCATTTCCTCCACTGGTGTAAGGCTGAACACACACGCTTTGTAATATGGGTGTCGATCCTGACACCAACGAGCTTCGCAAACCTGGTCACTCCCTAGCTGTCGCTGATACCTGTGGGGATTCATATCCTCGTCAACGAAGTCTCTTTCTTTTTTTCGCGCGACACGCTATGGCACATCAAATGACAATTAAGTGGCGGAGGTCCCACAGAGGCGTGAAGGACTCGCGAAGGGAAAATGAACATTCTTCATATATCCCATCGCGAGATCCAGCTACAGACGCTACATTTACTGCCGATAATTTTTTCGTGATGGTATGTCCAAGCTGCGCGATGCATTTCTCAAGTTATGTCATATTTGGTTTATCTTAGCATGCGTAGCCAGGCTTCGAGAGGTGAGGGCGAAAACTCATCGCGCGCTCCTGTTACTACACCTCGGGGAAGGCAAACCGCCCCTCCCCCGTCTGGTATGCTTTGTGTGGCCTGCTATAACATCGCAAGTGGCAAGTGTCTAACATTTGAACGCACATAGAATGTGACGGAATGTGCACTCACCATTTCTGAAAGTACTGAATCAGTACTACCGTTTATTGCGTTGTTGAAGCTGATGCACCTTTCATTTATGTGGCCGTGACATTGGTCCGACCGACAACATTGGCAGAGGCGCCTGGTGCCATTTCCTCCACTGGTGTAAGGCTGAACACACACGCTTTGTAATATGGGTGTCGATCCTGACACCAACGAGCTTCGCAAACCTGGTCACTCCCTAGCTGTCGCTATTACCTGTGGGGATTCATATCCTCGTCAACGGAGTCTCTTTCTTTTTTTCGCGCGACACGCTATGGCACATCAAATGACAATTAAGTGGCGGAGGTCCCACAGAGGCGTGAAGGACTCGCGAAGGGAAAATGAACATTCTTCATATATCCCATCGCGAGATCCAGCTACAGACGCTACATTTACTGCCGATAATTTTTTCGTGATGGTATGTCCAAGCTGCGCGATGTATTTCTCAAGTTATGTCATATTTGGTTTATGTTAGCATGCGTAGCCAGGCTTCGAGAGGTGAGGGCGAAAACTCATCGCGCGCTCCTGTTACTACACCTCGGGGAAGGCAAACCGCCCCTCCCCCGTCTGGTATGCTTTGTGTGGCCTGCTATAACATCGCAAGTGGCAAGTGTCTAACATTTGAACGCACATAGAATGTGACGGAATGTGCACTCACCATTTCTGAAAGTACTGAATCAGTACTACCGTTTATTGCGTTGTTGAAGCTGATGCACCTTTCATTTATGTGGCCGTGACATTGGTCCGACCGACAACATTGGCAGAGGCGCCTGGTGCCATTTCCTCCACTGGTGTAAGGCTGAACACACACGCTTTGTAATATGGGTGTCGATCCTGACACCAACGAGCTTCGCAAACCTGGTCACTCCCTAGCTGTCGCTGATACCTGTGGGGATTCATATCCTCGTCAACGAAGTCTCTTTCTTTTTTTCGCGCGACACGCTATGGCACATCAAATGACAATTAAGTGGCGGAGGTCCCACAGAGGCGTGAAGGACTCGCGAAGGGAAAATGAACATTCTTCATATATCCCATCGCGAGATCCAGCTACAGACGCTACATTTACTGCCGATAATTTTTTCGTGATGGTATGTCCAAGCTGCGCGATGCATTTCTCAAGTTATGTCATATTTGGTTTATCTTAGCATGCGTAGCCAGGCTTCGAGAGGTGAGGGCGAAAACTCATCGCGCGCTCCTGTTACTACACCTCGGGGAAGGCAAACCGCCCCTCCCCCGTCTGGTATGCTTTGTGTGGCCTGCTATAACATCGCAAGTGGCAAGTGTCTAACATTTGAACGCACATAGAAAGTGACGGAATGTGCACTCACCATTTCTGAAAGTACTGAATCAGTACTACCGTTTATTGCGTTGTTGAAGCTGATGCACCTTTCATTTATGTGGCCGTGACATTGGTCCGACCGACAACATTGGCAGAGGCGCCTGGTGGCATTTCCTCCACTGGTGTAAGGCTGAACACACACGCTTTGTAATATGGGTGTCGATCCTGACACCAACGAGCTTCGCAAACCTGGTCACTCCCTAGCTGTCGCTGATACCTGTGGGGATTCATATCCTCGTCAACGAAGTCTCTTTCTTTTTTTCGCGCGACACGCTATGGCACATCAAATGACAATTAAGTGGCGGAGGTCCCACAGAGGCGTGAAGGACTCGCGAAGGGAAAATGAACATTCTTCATATATCCCATCGCGAGATCCAGCTACAGACGCTACATTTACTGCCGATAATTTTTTCGTGATGGTATGTCCAAGCTGCGCGATGCATTTCTCAAGTTATGTCATATTTGGTTTATGTTAGCATGCGTAGCCAGGCTTCGAGAGGTGAGGGCGAAAACTCATCGCGCGCTCCTGTTACTACACCTCGGGGAAGGCAAACCGCCCCTCCCCCGTCTGGTATGCTTTGTGTGGCCTGCTATAACATCGCAAGTGGCAAGTGTCTAACATTTGAACGCACATAGAATGTGACGGAATGTGCACTCACCATTTCTGAAAGTACTGAATCAGTACTACCGTTTATTGCGTTGTTGAAGCTGATGCACCTTTCATTTATGTGGCCGTGACATTGGTCCGACCGACAACATTGGCAGAGGCGCCTGGTGCCATTTCCTCCACTGGTGTAAGGCTGAACACACACGCTTTGTAATATGGGTGTCGATCCTGACACCAACGAGCTTCGCAAACCTGGTCACTCCCTAGCTGTCGCTGATACCTGTGGGGATTCATATCCTCGTCAACGAAGTCTCTTTCTTTTTTTCGCGCGACACGCTATGGCACATCAAATGACAATTAAGTGGCGGAGGTCCCACAGAGGCGTGAAGGACTCGCGAAGGGAAAATGAACATTCTTCATATATCCCATCGCGAGATCCAGCTACAGACGCTACATTTACTGCCGATAATTTTTTCGTGATGGTATGTCCAAGCTGCGCGATGCATTTCTCAAGTTATGTCATATTTGGTTTATCTTAGCATGCGTAGCCAGGCTTCGAGAGGTGAGGGCGAAAACTCATCGCGCGCTCCTGTTACTACACCTCGGGGAAGGCAAACCGCCCCTCCCCCGTCTGGTATGCTTTGTGTGGCCTGCTATAACATCGCAAGTGGCAAGTGTCTAACATTTGAACGCACATAGAAAGTGACGGAATGTGCACTCACCATTTCTGAAAGTACTGAATCAGTACTACCGTTTATTGCGTTGTTGAAGCTGATGCACCTTTCATTTATGTGGCCGTGACATTGGTCCGACCGACAACATTGGCAGAGGCGCCTGGTGGCATTTCCTCCACTGGTGTAAGGCTGAACACACACGCTTTGTAATATGGGTGTCGATCCTGACACCAACGAGCTTCGCAAACCTGGTCACTCCCTAGCTGTCGCTGATACCTGTGGGGATTCATATCCTCGTCAACGAAGTCTCTTTCTTTTTTTCGCGCGACACGCTATGGCACATCAAATGACAATTAAGTGGCGGAGGTCCCACAGAGGCGTGAAGGACTCGCGAAGGGAAAATGAACATTCTTCATATATCCCATCGCGAGATCCAGCTACAGACGCTACATTTACTGCCGATAATTTTTTCGTGATGGTATGTCCAAGCTGCGCGATGCATTTCTCAAGTTATGTCATATTTGGTTTATCTTAGCATGCGTAGCCAGGCTTCGAGAGGTGAGGGCGAAAACTCATCGCGCGCTCCTGTTACTACACCTCGGGGAAGGCAAACCGCCCCTCCCCCGTCTGGTATGCTTTGTGTGGCCTGCTATAACATCGCAAGTGGCAAGTGTCTAACATTTGAACGCACATAGAAAGTGACGGAATGTGCACTCACCATTTCTGAAAGTACTGAATCAGTACTACCGTTTATTGCGTTGTTGAAGCTGATGCACCTTTCATTTATGTGGCCGTGACATTGGTCCGACCGACAACATTGGCAGAGGCGCCTGGTGGCATTTCCTCCACTGGTGTAAGGCTGAACACACACGCTTTGTAATATGGGTGTCGATCCTGACACCAACGAGCTTCGCAAACCTGGTCACTCCCTAGCTGTCGCTGATACCTGTGGGGATTCATATCCTCGTCAACGAAGTCTCTTTCTTTTTTTCGCGCGACACGCTATGGCACATCAAATGACAATTAAGTGGCGGAGGTCCCACAGAGGCGTGAAGGACTCGCGAAGGGAAAATGAACATTCTTCATATATCCCATCGCGAGATCCAGCTACAGACGCTACATTTACTGCCGATAATTTTTTCGTGATGGTATGTCCAAGCTGCGCGATGCATTTCTCAAGTTATGTCATATTTGGTTTATGTTAGCATGCGTAGCCAGGCTTCGAGAGGTGAGGGCGAAAACTCATCGCGCGCTCCTGTTACTACACCTCGGGGAAGGCAAACCGCCCCTCCCCCGTCTGGTATGCTTTGTGTGGCCTGCTATAACATCGCAAGTGGCAAGTGTCTAACATTTGAACGCACATAGAATGTGACGGAATGTGCACTCACCATTTCTGAAAGTACTGAATCAGTACTACCGTTTATTGCGTTGTTGAAGCTGATGCACCTTTCATTTATGTGGCCGTGACATTGGTCCGACCGACAACATTGGCAGAGGCGCCTGGTGCCATTTCCTCCACTGGTGTAAGGCTGAACACACACGCTTTGTAATATGGGTGTCGATCCTGACACCAACGAGCTTCGCAAACCTGGTCACTCCCTAGCTGTCGCTATTACCTGTGGGGATTCATATCCTCGTCAACGGAGTCTCTTTCTTTTTTTCGCGCGACACGCTATGGCACATCAAATGACAATTAAGTGGCGGAGGTCCCACAGAGGCGTGAAGGACTCGCGAAGGGAAAATGAACATTCTTCATATATCCCATCGCGAGATCCAGCTACAGACGCTACATTTACTGCCGATAATTTTTTCGTGATGGTATGTCCAAGCTGCGCGATGTATTTCTCAAGTTATGTCATATTTGGTTTATGTTAGCATGCGTAGCCAGGCTTCGAGAGGTGAGGGCGAAAACTCATCGCGCGCTCCTGTTACTACACCTCGGGGAAGGCAAACCGCCCCTCCCCCGTCTGGTATGCTTTGTGTGGCCTGCTATAACATCGCAAGTGGCAAGTGTCTAACATTTGAACGCACATAGAATGTGACGGAATGTGCACTCACCATTTCTGAAAGTACTGAATCAGTACTACCGTTTATTGCGTTGTTGAAGCTGATGCACCTTTCATTTATGTGGCCGTGACATTGGTCCGACCGACAACATTGGCAGAGGCGCCTGGTGCCATTTCCTCCACTGGTGTAAGGCTGAACACACACGCTTTGTAATATGGGTGTCGATCCTGACACCAACGAGCTTCGCAAACCTGGTCACTCCCTAGCTGTCGCTATTACCTGTGGGGATTCATATCCTCGTCAACGGAGTCTCTTTCTTTTTTTCGCGCGACACGCTATGGCACATCAAATGACAATTAAGTGGCGGAGGTCCCACAGAGGCGTGAAGGACTCGCGAAGGGAAAATGAACATTCTTCATATATCCCATCGCGAGATCCAGCTACAGACGCTACATTTACTGCCGATAATTTTTTCGTGATGGTATGTCCAAGCTGCGCGATGTATTTCTCAAGTTATGTCATATTTGGTTTATGTTAGCATGCGTAGCCAGGCTTCGAGAGGTGAGGGCGAAAACTCATCGCGCGCTCCTGTTACTACACCTCGGGGAAGGCAAACCGCCCCTCCCCCGTCTGGTATGCTTTGTGTGGCCTGCTATAACATCGCAAGTGGCAAGTGTCTAACATTTGAACGCACATAGAATGTGACGGAATGTGCACTCACCATTTCTGAAAGTACTGAATCAGTACTACCGTTTATTGCGTTGTTGAAGCTGATGCACCTTTCATTTATGTGGCCGTGACATTGGTCCGACCGACAACATTGGCAGAGGCGCCTGGTGCCATTTCCTCCACTGGTGTAAGGCTGAACACACACGCTTTGTAATATGGGTGTCGATCCTGACACCAACGAGCTTCGCAAACCTGGTCACTCCCTAGCTGTCGCTATTACCTGTGGGGATTCATATCCTCGTCAACGAAGTCTCTTTCTTTTTTTCGCGCGACACGCTATGGCACATCAAATGACAATTAAGTGGCGGAGGTCCCACAGAGGCGTGAAGGACTCGCGAAGGGAAAATGAACATTCTTCATATATCCCATCGCGAGATCCAGCTACAGACGCTACATTTACTGCCGATAATTTTTTCGTGATGGTATGTCCAAGCTGCGCGATGCATTTCTCAAGTTATGTCATATTTGGTTTATCTTAGCATGCGTAGCCAGGCTTCGAGAGGTGAGGGCGAAAACTCATCGCGCGCTCCTGTTACTACACCTCGGGGAAGGCAAACCGCCCCTCCCCCGTCTGGTATGCTTTGTGTGGCCTGCTATAACATCGCAAGTGGCAAGTGTCTAACATTTGAACGCACATAGAATGTGACGGAATGTGCACTCACCATTTCTGAAAGTACTGAATCAGTACTACCGTTTATTGCGTTGTTGAAGCTGATGCACCTTTCATTTATGTGGCCGTGACATTGGTCCGACCGACAACATTGGCAGAGACGCCTGGTGCCATTTCTCCACTGGTGTAAGACTGAACACACACGCTTTGAAATATGGGTGTCGATCCTGACACCAACGAGCTTCGCAAACCTGGTCACTCCCAAGCTGTCGCTGATGCCTGTGGAGGGTTCATATCCTCGTCAACGAAGTCATGTCGCTTAACCAATCGGTTGACTCGGTGGAGCGTCGTATGCAGACGAATGTGTTAGTGGTGTGCACGGCGATAGTTATCTACGTGCAAGTTGTGGACAATTGGAGAAATGGCTGTATTAACAACGGTTAATATACTGCTGTTTTCTCTTCTTCTTGCACAAAGACCTTGTAATGTTGATCCTCGCTCTGGGCAGGCATTGGTCTTCTCCCTTACTGTGTTCGTTGATATACCTGACAGATCCATCAAACATTAGATTCTACAGGTGAAATCTCTACCACCTAGTGTGTCAGCCTTAGAGCTCGTGATTAGGCGTCGCAAGTACGAATACGATTCTTGCATTCGTAAAGACCCCCACTCGCAATGAGACTTACATACCAACAGGAATTGCGGAGACCAGATATACTGAACAAGCCATTTCATATGACCATAAAACAATATTGGCATTCTTGATTCACTATCCGTAATATATGCCACTGGTTTTTAGTACTCTGATCATTTATTTTTATTGATAGTCTCTCGGGGCTTGTGACGCATAAATTGTGAGTTATATCGTTGAGAAACGGCTTAACCTAGGTCGCCCGGTGTTCGAAGCTGAAAACATAGCGTGAATGTGCATTTCGAGACTATTATCGTCTATGTACAAACTTGCTGCAGTAATGTTATTTTGGTTTGGATTTCAGTTTCAGTTATTATTTCACTGAAAGTTCCAAACCAATCCATTACTTATTAAAATGATTAGGAATACCTATTTACCAATGTCTTTCGGTTTTTTCGTACGACAAATGACAATTAAGTGGTGGAGGCTTCACAGAGGCGTGAAGGACTCGCGAAGGGAAAATGAACATTCTATCTATCCGGTAATACACGTGATCTGCACGAGAAACCTACCGTCAGGATTTCGAATCTGTATCAGGCCAACGACTTTGACTGATCTGTGACGTCGGTGCCCTTGGATCTCCATCACGGGGAAGCGAGGGGATTCTGAACTCAGCAAGATCGGGATCAATGGTTCAAGCCTGCTGAAGGCGAGATCCTTCCGATGCCAAGCCGGATCGCCGCGGTTAGACGACCAGGAATGGTATGAGTGGCAGATCTCTTACTGGGTGAATCGCGTTGATACTGCAAATATCATGCTCTTGGGAAATGGTTCCGTCAAGCTTAAGTCGCTGACAAGATCAACAATATGAAAGCGATCATGCTTCTGGATAGTGGCGCCAACGTGTCCATCTTGGACACTGTCTTTGCTCGTAAGGTGGGGTGCTGCATAGACGGAAGTCAGATCCAAGATTGCTTGGGAATTGGCGACAATGTGTATACGACGAATGGAAGAACTCGAATCAAGATCACGTTGGCTGGATATCTGGTATATTGCTTCGACATCTGTGTAGGCGATCTTCCTGGCCAGGAGGCGATACTGGGCATTAATTTCATGGTCCCTGTTGGCGTACGCTTGGATCTCGCCGACGGCACGATGTGCTTCCCGGACGAGATGCGGATCCAACTGAGTGGCTGGTGGCTGCTGTACGGAGACAAGGTCGGCACGATCATGGCAGGAGAGTCCACGTGGACCGAAGTCGGCAAGTCGTGGGAAATTCCGCTCCGCTTGAAGCTGCCAGATAAAGAGAAGCGGTGGGTCACACTCGGCGATCGGTGGGTCCCGACAGTAGTCCGAGGCCCGGGCAAGATCCGCTACCACCAGATCATTATCATCACCGACAAGCGGATCACAATGCAGGATAATGAGCACGTCGGGATGTGGATGGCTCAAGATCGAGTGCCGCGCCTTCCGGGATATGTGTCCGTCGGATCCAGGCGCTATATGGAGTGGTAGAACCGGGTCTACCAGGCCACCACTGAAGCACGATACGAGATGTCGGAGCCGGCAATGGAGGATTGGACTGTGGATCACCCGAAGTACCCGACACCACGAGGAATACTGCGGTGAGGACAAGCGGCGCGGGTTCAACGCGCGGCGAGGAGATCGCCGTCGCCGAAGTACCCGCCAAGCAGTCCGCCGCCGGAATCAAGTGTCACATCGAGCGATCCGCCGTTGGAGCAAGATAGTATCACGGTGTAGGTGTCGTCAGGGGTGATGGGGGGGGGGGGGGGGGGGGCTAACGAGGGCCCTCTCCGGGAGGGCCATTGCATGGCAGAGTGTAATACCGGTAATAATACGGTACTACATCATTATCAGTAACTAATGGAGCATTGGTGACTCGCCACAGCATTGGTTATTTTCTCACAATGGCAAAAACCTTTTTTTTGTCACGTAAAATTTCGTCCATCTAAAAAAACGGACGGTTAATTTATCTATATATAGAGGATTCAGCAGTCCCTCTTATCGTTGCAGTGCAGAATGGCGACGAACCTGACCAAGCCTGGCTTCCCTCCATGGAGGTACATGGACGTCGACCTCCATCTACCACTAGCAAGCATTGCCGCAGCACTAGAAGAGGCAAACACTTCTAACTATGTGCGGGTTTTTAAGACTGTTGGTGGGGGGGGGGGCGAAGATGATGCATTCCGGAGCCAGTCTCGCGTTGAAAGAAAGATGTAACCAGCCTTGTCAAATATCAGCAGGCATCTCAAGTACGCGGCTTCAACGTTGGACGACAACTATTGGCCTCAGGTTTTCTCGTTCCTCCATTCAAGAGCTGGTGGAGACGTGCAGCAGTCGCACCTAGACTACACTGACGACGCTATTGCTGCAGCTAATGCGGCTTATTCCGGAAGTGTGCCCGCGAGTGTATTGATTGCTTTACAAAAGGGCACAAAATTGATGCTTTTCGACGGATGTTTCGATCAACTTGACTCGACTAAAGCCTCGATAGTGGATATTCCTGTTGGATATTGTTTAATTTTCCGTGGTGATATTCTACATTGTGGAATGAGCTACTTGAGGTCAAATTATCGGCTACATTGCTACTTGCAGCTTGCGAATATTGTGTGGGTTCCTGATATTGTTACCGCGGCGAGTGAGGCTATCCACCTCTGCCACCACTGTGGTAAGACAGAGACGTCAGCGAGCACTATGGGAAACCACAGCCACTACTGTCTTGAAAGCGAACACAGTCTTCGCAATTGAGAGAAGCGTAGGGCTCGACAAAATAAAAGAGGTGAGTTCACGTGTCCCGTGTGTAAGACTGACAACGGCTTTACTGCGGCAAGTAGCCTCCGGAACCATTTGAGGCTAAAACACAATCCGGTTTGATCGCCACACACTTTGCGACTGGACACCCGCGCACACACTTTATTTGTACTGTTTAATTGTTCATGTTATTTATAATAGATTGATTGGCATAATATATTTTTAAAATGAGGAAAACTAAACGTTTATAAATGTGAAAAAGAGTTGGTTGATAAAAGTTAAGTTGAAGTTTTCTGACAAGTTGAAGTTACCTTATGTATGTATCTACTATTTGAGATTAAACCAACAAGACGGTGAAGACATATTCTGACCTTAAAATTTATATATTATTTGTAAATCAACTGTATCAGTACTACTACTCCTACCGCTTGAGCTAGTCAGCAAAAGGTAGACTGTTTGCGTATCCAGGAGGAAGATACGCGTTTTCATACGGTATTGCTGCTTCGCTGGTGACCTCATCCTCAGTCCTTCCGCGCACAACGGTGTCTGTACTTTTCGAACCAAACGCTTGTAGGTCAAGAGGTGTTGGGAGTGTCAATCTCGGTGGAGTTGCTGGGTGGTTGAGATCTACACGCTCGCTGAAAATGGGCTCTCGCGCTGTACCCCCGGCCCCGGGTTTGCCTTATGCTGTTGGCGCTTCTTGACTCTCCTGTGACGCTGTCGGATTGAAGCCGGCTCCTGAATCTGCGGTCTAGCAATATATGGCATTGTTCTCTAATCCACCAGTGTTTGTCAAAATCTGCTGGTTTCAAGTACTTTCTTCCGTTGGATTCGATGATGGCAATGAGTTCGTGTAGACATGGCCTTCCATGAACCGCTCTAAACAAACCACTGCAGTCACTGCGCTCTAAGCGGTGTAATACTATTTTCTACGCGTCCTTCCAGATTTTGAGTGTTGCTGTCAGCGCCCACACAGTAATGACCCGAACAACTTGGGAGTCCTTATTCGTCCGCAGAATATGGGGTACTATTGTGGCGTTTCGTTCCGTCAGTACATTTGTCTTGCTCGCTGCTGTGGCCCACCAAGGCAGTAGCTTGTTGATGATTGTGAATAAATCACCTTGACTAGACTTCAGTTTTGCTTTGATAGTTGCATGGGTTCCCTCGACAGCCGATGTACCCCGGATGCTTAGTGTTTGTATCTGTTCGTACTGAACTTTACAATGCGCTTGCAGTACTTCCACCAGTGTGCATCAAGGTAGTCGGATACAATCGAACTCTTAGCTTTAAGCTCGCGGCACTTCTTGTTGAAATCCGCCTCGGTAGCGGCGTCTACAGCTTCGTAAAATGTAGCCTTGAACGAGTTGGTCTCCCAGGTGTTTTCCTTTTTCGGCTGACGAGGGGCAGGATGAGGCACGTCAAGTTGCCCTAGATGTTGTCGTGTCTAAGCTAGAACATTTCTGTTGAGATGCCATCTACAAACCATAGCGGGGGTATGGGGAAAGACTCTGTCTAGTGCATTCATGCAAGCCAGCTCTCGATCGGTCAAAATGGCGCGAGGTGCGTCGATGTCGTTCTCAACCATAAGGATGCGTAACATGTTTGAAGGCCAACAAATAATCTTCTTCTTCTTTCTCCCCAGGCAGCCAGCACTGGGCGACCGGCAGTACATAATGCAAACCCGTCATTTCGATCAAGTTTAGCAGTGGGAGCTTTTACTTGTTTGTTTTGTAGGTACAATCCGCAATCAATACATCGCTGTGCTGCTTGTATAGTACCGTAGTGACTGGGTGGGCCCAAAATAAGTGCTACAGCTCCATGGTAAGACGGTTCACAGTCCACTTGTGAAAAAAACGCTTGCTGATGTAGCATTTCGAATAGAGCCTCCGTGACAGATCGTGAAGCTACATCATGGCGCCGAGCTGCGTTTTTGGCGTTGGCAATGTCCATGGCCACGACCAGGGAATTTAGAATGGTAGCTTGAATTCGGGAAGCTGATATTCCAGCGGCAGTTTGAATATCAACAAGTGCATTTAAAACTTCAACAGGAGCGAGCGCCTTCGCTGCAGCATCCCGCCGCCGATGAGTAGCGTGCACCCGGATATCTCGGGACGGCTCATGGTTATGCACCTTGCTTCGGTTGGTGTGGGCAATTTTCCACGAGCCCAAGACGTCTTCCTTACTGACTGCGTGGATGGCAATTCGTATGGGGCATTTGGAGCGCTTGGAGCCGCGGTTCGCTCGCACCCGGTCCTCTGCCAGATGCGGGGTGTTCTGGGGAACCCCAGCTCGATCACATTTATAGTTGCGCCACCAAATTAAACGTTCGGGGGTGTCTGTACGTCTTACACGCCGTCGAAATACGTTGTAACCGTGGGTTTTAGTCCATTCGTGTAGAGCTTTCTCGGCTTCATTGTGCGATGGGTACACCCGGGCTGAGGTGGGGCAATTATGAAAGTTGTGTCTTGCGTTGCGCTCATTGTAGAGCAAAGGCTATAGTAAAAAAAAATTATTGAGTTCTTGAGAATTCTCAATACTTATTATTGGCCTCCAGTCATTCCGGTCATATTCAGATCAAGTGACCTTTCATTCGTCTACAATCGTACCGATATAATACCGGCGCTGTAGTAATACCGGTTCAATTTTGGTTCACATTCTGTGTCCTGTCTTTGCAAGGGCCCTCCCGATGAGGGCCCTCGTTAGTTTTTCCCGGTAATGGGCAGTGCGACAGTTCGGGATGCGACAGGTCGATCTCAACCACCCGCGATCGCGGTAGGCCGGAGGTTGATTGGGGCCGCAAGGAAGTCGGTGACGCCTGGCCAAGCAGAAGTGGCGCTAACTATGGAACCCAGGATGCCCATGGCAGCGAATCACCGCGGGATTCGAAGCCGGAAGCAGTGCAGATGTCGAATGCCGTGGATCGGGATGATGCAACAGGGGGCGTGACGCCAGAGGCACTGGACCCTGTCTCAGCAGAAACGGGGCAGGTCCCGGAAAGTCAACCGGACCCATCAGATCTGGGTCGCAGACAGGCGCCAGATGCGGATCGGCATAGTGAAACCCAGTCGATTTCGCCGGATCCAATCCGAAAACAGGAGCCAGTGCCGCTGAAGGTGAGCAAGTCTGTGAGCTATTTGCGGAAGATGTTCCAGCGGAGATGGCCGTTCTACCGGAAGTCGTGCTGACGACTGACGAAGTGACTTTCTAATATCCTAACATAGGTGATCCGACATTCGTCTTCAACACTAAAGATGAAGAGATGATCTGGCGGTGCGAGCGCCCGCTAATAGGCAAAGGCAACGCGTTGCCGCCGGCAGCCAGAGTCGTCAAGTGCGGCATCGACGTTGGGGACGCGAAGCCTATCGCTCAGCGTGTGAGGAAGGTCGCCCCGCGATTCCGGGAGAAGCTGGCAGCGCTAATCAAGGGACTACTGGCAGACCGGATCATCAAGCACTCGAGATCCCCATGGGCGTCTACGATCATCGTGAAAATTAAGAAGAACGGCGTGGACATCCGGCTGTGCATCGGTTATCGCCCGGTGAATAGCCTGACGAAGCTGATGGTCTACCCGATGGCTTTGACCAACGAGCTGCTAGAAGATCTCGACAAGGCGCTGTGGTATTGCTCGTTGGACATGGCTAGCAGATTCTGGGTCGTGGAGATGGCGGACCGGGCCAGTGCGATCTCAGCGTTCATCACGCCCTTCGAACTTTTCGAGTGAAATCGCATGCCGTTTGGACTCAAGAGTGCGCCGCAGATCTACCAGCTGTCGACCGACAATGCGCCGTACGGTTTCACCCGGATCCCGCGATCTGGATGCTAAGATCAGCTAGATCTCTTCGAAGAAGAGGTCGAATCGGGCGATCCAGACAAGCCATCGATATTGGGAAGAAGATCGTACATAGACGACATCTTCATCACGGCGGAGTCATGGGATCAGCTATGCGAGCGTGTTGATAAGCTGTTGGATGCATGTGACGAGTGGAATCTCTTGATCAGCGTGGCTAAGAGTTACTGGGGGATGCGGAAGGTGAGTTACCTTGGCCACCGAGTGTCGATCGATGGCCTAGAGGCGAATCCGAAGGTTCTTGCCGCGCTCGTGGATCTGCCGTGTCCAGGATCGTTGCGTGCGATGCATTTGTTCTTGGGCAGTCTGAATAATTATAGCCGCTTCATCGGGAATTACGCTATCTATGCTGCGGTGCTATACGAGTTACGTGAGGTGGACTTCGCGGCGATCGCCAAGCCAGGTCAACTGACGCGGATCGAGCGGCTGGCTGGAGCACAGGACCAAGATCTCGCAGATCCAGCAGCAGCGGATCCACATTCTAAGGACGACGATCTCGTGGGCCGGGTACCTGAAGCAACGAACCTCGAAAGAACGACGGATCGAGTAGTGCCAACCCACGATCTGTGCGAAGTGGAACCGCGATGGATTTGAGCGTACCGTGCTTTTATGGAATTGAAGTCAAAGATTGCATCGACCCCGATCTTGAAGCATTTTGATCCGGATCGATAACCAGTAGGTAGCGTATACGCGAGTGAATGCGCGATCGCCGCCGCGCTGACGCAAGAATACGTCGGAGTCTACTGCCCAGTGACGCTTGCTAGTAGAACGCGGAAGTCTAACGAGCTGAACTACGGCGTGGTGGAGAAGGAAGTGTTGGCTTTGTTACGGATCTTAAATCTTAACTACAATATCTTGGTCGGTCGACATATCCGGATCTTGACGCGGCACTCTACGTTATCGTGGCTATTCGAATCACCGGGATTACAGGGAAGGTGGGAACAGTCGGCTGCTCTTCTGTCGCCATGGACGCTGAAAATCGAGAATTGTACTAAAGGCGAGGACGAGATCCTGGGGACGATCGCTGCCAGTATCACACCAAGATCCGAAGTCGACAAAGCGCTGATCGCAATCGCACCCCAGAAGGAGCCACGTCGCAAGGTCCAGATGCCTATACCGACGGTGCGAGTTGATTGAGAACTCCTAGTGGTTAGCTTCGATGAATCGGCAAGAGTGAAACGAGGTAGAGCTGCTTACAACGCGATCGTATGGCGATTGCCCGAGCGGATAGTGATCCGATCCGGATCGCGAAACGTTGAGGGACTGACTGTGAATGAAGAAGGGTACCATGGGCTGATGTTAGGCCTGGATCTGCTCGAGGACATGAATCGGCAACGGCTGGTGATCTGCGGCGACTCGAATCTGGTAGTACGACAAGTGCGAGTTGAGATCGACTGCAAGGCCCCGGCGTTGACGTTGTTAGAGCAGAAAGTGCTGGACAAAGTGCGAGATTGGCCGGATCACGAGCTGGTACACGTGAAGCGTGGCTGGAATAGTAGCGCGGATAAGCTGGCAAGTGAGGCGCTCCAGCGGCAAGACGGGGTCGAAGTTGTGGGAGAACTGGATCGGCAGAATCTAGTCATTCTAAATCGTCTGGTGGAAACCCTGATCGGGAAGTCGGAAGACGATGCTGCTCGGATCATGCTGGTTATGACCCGATCGAGACGGAGAACGAGGTCGAACTCCAACGTCTTTCAAGAAGAAGCAGTGAGATCACTCTGGGCGAACGGATCCGTCCAGCGCAGGACGAGAAGGCGTGAATCTCGGGCCTCAAGCAGTATCTGAGTGGTGAGCTCAGCAGTCTGTCGCAAGACGAAGCTAGATCGTACGGCAAAGAGGCAGATAACTCTGAGGTGGATCTGGACGATCTTCTTTACTATTGCCCACCGACCAAGCGGACCGATGAAAAGCGCGATGGTACGATGCGGCTGGTAGTCCTGGAGGCTTTACAAGAAGTAGTCTTATTCCACTATCATGTGAGTCTGGAAGGTGGCCATCAAGGGATCGGCCGAACCTACCAACGGATCCGAGATCACTTTCACTGGAAGGGGTTGTACAAGAGTGTGCAGCATTACGTGGGCGAGTGCGTGGACTGCGAAACGGGCAAGGGCCGGACGACGATCCAAGGAGAGTCGCCAGGGAACGTACAGGCCACGTATCCTTTCCAGATCCTGGCTATGGATCACACCCCTTCTCTGCCAAAAATTAAAAAAGGTAACACCGAGTTGCTGATCTGGGTGGGTGTCTTCTCGGGATATGTGATCGTAGAGGCTAGTTCCTCGAGAGCGACCCAGGTCATTGCAGAGTCGTACGAGGAGTGTGTGTTCAGGAGATTCGGCGCTAGCGATTCGATAGGCCACGATCGCGAGCTGGGATTTATGTCCGATTTCTTCAGCGCGATCCTGGGACAACGGCAACGGGCTACGATGGCTTATCAGCCTCAGGCGAACGGGACAGCAGAACACATTATACAGATGATCCCGCGAGCTCTGAAGACGGATGTGCAGGATCCGGACCGACGGGATTGGGACGAATTCGCCGAGAGGCTTACTTTCGCGATCAACATGGCTCACGATCGGATCCACGGGGAAACGCCTTTCTAACTAGTGCATGGGTGGGATCCTCGATCTACGCTCGAAGTTACAATCCCGATGGGAAGTACCAGGAGGCGAGATCGCGATCCGCGTCGGTGGAGATATCGGATGCAGAAGTAATATCAGCGTACTCGAGAACAAGGGAAAGATCTAGTACGAGAGGCGATCCCAGAGCGTGCCGGACGGCATCACGACGTAGTCCGACCTCATCAGAACAACGTTGGATCTCGCGTGTGGCTTTACCTGGATCGCGTTAAAGAAGGATACGCTCGCAAGTAGGCACATCTCTGACATGGCCCGTTCCGCGTAATCGAGAAGATCGACGAGCATGCTGTGAAGGTCGGGACAACAGGCACATGTTCCCGGTGGTGCATGTCTCTAAGCTGAAGCTGGTCAAAGCGTTGCCTGATCACTCGAGACCGCAGTTGACTGGGCAAGCCACCGATCGGCTAGATTTTGACGAGAGTTTTTGCCGGAGGATAGCTGGATCCAGGATCAGGGTGAAGATGAATACGAAATCGAGCGAATCTCGGATATGTGAACAGGGAAGAAGACGCGATGCGGTCGGATCTACCGAGAATACCTGGCGCACTTGCAACGGTATGATGAACCTACATGGGTAGATAAAGCAGATCTCAATTGTGGCGCCTTATTGTATGAGTTCTTGTGGGGTTACGCGAACCGGAATCGGTTTAACATGATGCAGTCCCAAGAAGAATTGTGGACTGCGATCCACCAGCTCAGGCGGGCTGAGGTGGTGGGAGTGAGGTGAAGGATCTACATGAGGGATGTGGATCGGCGGATTGGGCTACGTGTTTACATGTGGGAAGTTTTTACGATGAAGATGGTGATATGGACTCAGGAATTGCAGGTCCCTCAACTGTGGCGATCCAGCCCTTGACTCTGCGTGACGCGCGGATCTGAGACACAAGCGATGGAGATCGAATCATACGTATACTGATTGAATCGAGAGGACCCTGGTGGCTACTACAACTGCACGAGATGTGGGATGGTCAAGGTGTGTTGGACGCACGACCGCCGAAAAATTTGTCAACCAGACGCAGGATCCGGCGCGCAGGGTGATCTTCAGGCGAGTCCCTCAAGTGGTTGCGCCATGGATCAGCAGCATCGCAGCTCCTCGAGCTTCTACCAGATTGGTAGGTCCAGGGCGGTGGAGCTGAGGGTCTCCTAGGTTGGCACGACGGGCTTCGATCCCTGGGTACCAGACGACATAGTTTGTCTTCTTCAAAAAGTGCAGGAAGAACAGATCCAGTAGTAGATCCAGATCACACCAGCCTTCGCGCATCGCTAAGATGAAGAGTCGCTGGATCCCTTTCCACCTGCTGTCAGCGTGCGATCGGTGATTGCTGCATTTATTTCGGTACTCTGCTGGCCACGGATCTCTCTTGCGTATGGCTTTGGTGAATGAGTGTGTGGATTCCCAGGGCGTCAACAACTCAATGCTTTCATAGCCTTGATACCGGCCGATCACGATTCCGAGCCGCCTATCAGTTTCGATCTTACAGATCCACTCAGGATCTCCCCGGTATCCTAATCGCTCCCGGCTTGGTAGCATCGGTGGAGCTGGTGGCACGGGTAGTGCTTCTCAGGGCGGCCCCATGATTCCTACAGCACCATTCGGTCCAGCGCAGGTCGTACTCGTTCCAGACGCATGACTATAGCCGAAATTGACCCATGGCTCATGGCGTCGCTGGTTAATGTCACGATCGCCAAGCTCACCGTGGATCTGCTATTTCCTGCACTGACGTTCCGCCCTGAATGGGTCTTTCCTGTCCGCACCAATAGCCCCCGGCCCACGGCCAACGAATACCCCGAAGGCCTCGCCTCGGAGGGCAATGTCAAAACCCTGATGGACGAGACGCCTTGAGACATCTTGGAGGGAGAGAGATCGATGGGAGCAGGATCCGGATCGCCTCCGTTGTCCGGATCACCTGGTCGTTCGGTCCAGGTCCTGGTGCAGTTTTATTACGACGCGGAGTGGCATGTTGCCGGCGACGCTCTTCGGATCTGGACTGAGAAAGCGTCTGCAGCGTCTGTTCTTCCAGTACGAAGTTAGTCATCTCGGCTGACTCTTCGTCTTCCTCCTCATCCTTGGTGTGCGGTTTGGTGGCCTTGCTTTTACCTTTCTTGGTTGGAGTGCGAGGCGTACGCGCATCCGGTGCCGTGGAAGATGCCGATTTGGGTTTACGCAAGAACTTGGGCGGCGAATTCGGGCGAGGTGTCGGGGGAAGATTACTGGCTCGAGGGGAGGGCAGGATCTCGCCGTCTTCACTCATGTCGAAATCGGGATCTTCGGTACCGTCGAATGATAGCGGGCGAGAGATCCGTTTGTTGGGACGCGAAGATCTTGGGGCGGAGACGTTTTCCGAGGGCGCTTAGAGGAGCCAGAGGACGACGCAGGTGCGGGATCGGGCGCTGCCGACTGTGGTGGAGCCGCTGATCCAGAGCGGGACAACCCCCGGATTCTCGAAGACGTTGGATCGGATGGCCTTGAGGAAGAGGCGACTGTGAATCCCGGAGCGGCGGGCCGCTGAGAGGCGTCGACCTGCATCGCGGCAGCTACGGAAGCAAGACGGGCAATCGCCGTTTCATATTCTCGGCGGAGATCATTCCGTTCGTGCTCGACCTTCTGGAAATCGGATTGCAATACTCGACACTGGCCTTTGATTTCAGCTACCTGGTGTTTTAGTTTTGCAACGGCTTGGCCAGTAGACGCTAAATTGGCACATTTTAACGAAAGGGAGAATCAAAAGCGGGACATCGGACAAAAAGCAGTCGATCGACAACTTGAAGCGTTGAGCCCTCTCGTGATCGGCTTCCCCGAGAGCGTCATTGCGTTCTCGGATCATGCGATCGAGATCGACCTGGATGGCATCGCGGCGTTTTTCGAGTGTTCCGGAGATTGGTGAGTGTTTGGACGAGCGTCTGCTTCCCACCGTCCCGTCCGCTGGTTCCCTTGGCCAGAGAACTCTTCAGCTCGGCGAGCTGTTTAGATATGCGGTGGTAGTCGGCTGATGATATACTAAGTATCGACCCAGAACCAGAGTCAGGGGCACTGGCCCGGGGCGAGATGCCTGGTGATGCTTGAAGAAGGAGTCGATTGAAATGCGATATGCGCTTCGGCGGTTTGTAAAGCAGTCTTTACTCGATCCAGTGAGTTTTCAGTTTGTTGGAGTAGAACTTCGGCATTCGAGCGACTACGATCGGCGTTAACCCGCTGGACCTGAAGATCCAGGATCTCAGTATGCGCGTGTTCCATCTCTTGCGCAAGGCGGCCGTTTTCGCCTTTGAGGTTATCACGGAGTCCAGTGAGGCGATCTACGAGTACTTCCAGCTGTTGAATCTGGGTTTACTGCAGATTTATCTGTTCTTGGAGACAGATATCAGGCGTTTGACCCGCTCCAACCAAAGAATCTCGGAGATGTTCCAGCTCGTGTTGCAAGTCGTGGATCTCGGTCGATTTCCGTACGTTCAAGCTGTCGGATGTCCCGCACATGTCGGAGGACGGTGGTCGTGGGTCGGCGCTATGTGGCGACGGCAGTATCGCGATCCGCCTGTGCATTACGCAATTCCGCAGTAAGCTGAGCCGCCGAGCCGATAGCTCTCGGATTGTGCGACGCAGGCTGCGTGGGGAGGTATCAGCTGTGGGCGTCGTCGGCTGAACAGATCCAGCGGTCATGGGAGTCTTCTGCGCGGATCCCGACGACGTAGGGATCGGCTGGACGGATCCCAAAAAATGCGGGAGCCTGTTGACGCGGCGGTGCAAGCGCTGGTACCGATACACGACGCGGATGCGAAGGACTGGACCCCGAGGCCGACGTCGCAGACACTGGATGAGTGACTGAGGGCGACGGCGAAGTCAAGATCAGGGCCGTAGACATGCGGCCACGATTGGATGCCGGGGATAGCTATCTGGAAGATGACGTCGATGGCGAATGCGAAGCCGGCGCATCCCGCAGGCCGTCGCAGGATGGAGGGCCACCTGAACCCGACATGGCGGCGAAGCGCGCTCGAAGGCGGAAGGCTGGTAGACAACGCCACCGAGAAGGCGGCAGTGTGTTCGAGCGCGAGGAAATTGCTGAGTAAGTCATGAAGCGATGCCGTTGTGCGGCAACAGCTTCACGAAGGAGGCGGTTGTGGTGAAATGAATTCTGGGAAAGGAGAAAGAAGGATGGATCGTGACCTGAGTGACAATATTGGACCCCGTCATTTCCCCGAAGAGTGACCACTGAAGATCCGGTGGGACAGAAGAGGCGATCCCCGATCAGACATCAAGGGGCCATGGATGCAAGCGTCATACATCACGATGAATACCAAGCGGATGCAGTGCAGGATCAAGCAGCAACAGGATCCTTGAGGCCCAAGGAAGAGCTCGGATCCCGGATCCCGACATGGCAATAAAGAGCGATCTCAAGATCTACGATAGGATGATGACGAACCCACGCTGAAGAAGGTACCTCGAGATGGGTAAGAGTGCGAAGGGCATAAAACCGGTTATAGGTGGTCGTCTGGCAGGGATGAGGATAGCGACTTAGGATGGAAGCATACTTAACCATTAATCAGAAACGAATTTGCTTTGGAAATAACAAGTGCTTCACGCCCCACGAAGGAGAAGAACTACATTAGCCGCGCGCCGTGTTAGCCAGTTTATGGATAAGTGTCCTAGAGTTGGTTATTTTATATCTGGCAATAAATATATACCGGATTTAGCTACCTAGTGATCTACCCTCAAGTGCAGATACCAGATCGACCGAAGTTTATTGCTTATCTGGGAGATCCTTCGATTCTCAGCCCCGCTATAGGAAGCGGCAAGGAGTGTAAAGGAAGACCGTAGAGGCAAACACATCCCACAGGATCCAGATCCAGGCCGCCAGATCCAAGCTCGAGTAATCGCTTAGGATCTGGACCTTATCTGCAGCAGAGCGAAGAGTTTCCGCGCTGCTCCACCCGATCCCCACGAAGATCGAATCTTCACCACTTGGACCTTCACGAAATCACTGGAGGAGCAAGATCCAGCCCTACCGTCGGGTACACAAGGTGAGCAAAGTTCAGCACAAGATCACCAATCATCGGGGGCCCCCTCCGTTAGTCGGTGTCCCGGGCTTAGTGGGAGGAGGATCGAGCAGTCTCGCAAGAGTTTGCTGATCCCGCTACACCACAGTTATATCGCTAAGAAACGGCTTAACGTAGGTCGCCCGGTGTTCGACACTGAAATCATAGCGTGAATGTGCATTTCGAGACTATTATCGTCTATGTACAAACATGCTGCAGTAATGTTATTTTGGTTTGGATTTCATTTTCAGTTATTATTTCACTGAAAGTTCCAAACCAATCCATTACTTTTTAAAATGATTAGGAATACCTATTTACCAATGTCTTTCGGTTTTTTCGTACGACAAATGACAATTAAGTGGTGGAGGCCCCACAGAGGCGTGAAGGACTCGCGAAGGGAAAATGAACATTCTTCATATATCCCATCGCGAGATCCAGCTACAGACGCTACATTTACTGCCAATATTTTTTTCGTGATGGTATGTCCAAGTTGCGCGATGCATTTCTCAAGTTATGTCATATTTGGTTTATCTTAGCATGCGTAGCCAGGCTTCGAGAGGTGAGGGCGAAAACTCATCGCGCGCTCCTGTTACTACACGTCGAGGAGGGTAAACCGCCCCTCCCCCGTCTGGTATGCTTTGTGTGTCCTGCTTTAATATCCCAAGTGTCTAACGTTTTGAATGATCAGTGTATGGGTCTGAATGTGCATTTGATCTAACCCACATGGCCATGCTCTGGTTATGCCTTCAATATGCTGCTAATACCGCCACTTATAAACGATACTTTAGATCATTTTGGCGAATCCACACACCGACAAGAAACTACTAAAGCAATAAGGCTGCCACAATTAACTAAGTTATCCGGGTTCGTGGAGATATTGAAGGTACAACCTTCACTAACGTCGACAATTACGAAGATGTTAGGCCCCCCCCTCCTCCCCCTTACTTTTGCGCGTACCAAATCATCGTCAGTTCGATCATTCACGCCGATGAGTACCTCCAGCTATATATGCTACCTGTAATTGACAGCGATGGCTGAAGGAATTCATTAAATTATACTATACGAAGCCAGAAAGAAAGGGTCGCTCCGCAAGCCCCATTGACTATTTCTAAGTGACACGTCCCTCGAAAGCTAAATGCGTTTGATCACAACATGGTTTTTGGCGTGTCTACCCCCTTGTCATCGACTTTGAGCGGTTATTTGGCCAGAACTTGTCAGACAATTAAAAAAAAACAGTGGTAGCTTTTGACAAAGCCAATCTATTTTTTTATCGTGGAACTGTGAGAACAGTTGCTGGACCCAGTACGATAGTGTGATGGGGGCACGTCGACAGAATACGGACTAGAATGAAGGACTGGAAGAGCCGAAGAATCGTGCCAGGAGGTCGTACAAGCGGCGAGTGGCAACGGAGAGACGTTGAGGACCAAGCTTATGCTGGAAAGTCGCTTTTTGAGTGGTCGGTTGCATGCGATGGGCAGGCACACCACCTGCGAAATGTGCAAGGGTGAAGTGGAGTGCGCAGCCGACGTACCCAGTGGAGTGTTCAGTTCCGACTCTGCGCTGAAGTGCACAGACGAGGTTGAAGGTGCTGGCGGTTCCGAATCATGCTCGGAGGGCGCAGGTACGTTGCTAGAGAGAGCGAGAGAGAGAGAGAGAGAGAGAGAGAGAGAGAGAGAGAGAGAGAGAGAGAGAGTGAGCAATTGGCACTGAGATCGGTGCATCGAGTGTGTACGAGTAAGCGTTGGGGGGCACTATCCGTTCGACTGATGTGAGTGGCTTAGCAAGGTTTTCGTGTAATCGCTTGTATTCACCTCCTGGACCGTAATGAAGTTGCAAGCATGCCCTACACAGCGTTTATCGCGGTTAACTTCGAAAAGGTGCTGTTTTTTTGTAAACATAATATACACCTTTGGAACGCTGACATACACGCCAGAATATTGCAATCCATATTAAAAGTTGTGCTAATATTGCAGGTTCTCCACGTCTGACTTCCCGTGTTCCGCACGACTATGGACAAAGTATCGTCAAAGAACGTCTGCGTGCACGCCCGATGGGCCTAAACAACTGCGGTACAATACGATTGAACGTTGCTGGCGCGTTCGACAGCCCCTGGGGCATCACCAGCCGCTCCCAGAGCATACCGCTCGGAGTACCCACCGCTGTCAGCGAAATATCGCTCGCTCTCATGAGCAATTGGTAGTGACCATCGATCAAGTCGAGCGCACTGTACAACGTACAGCTTACCATGTTTTTCTACAGAACATCCTTGCGAGGAATCGGGGTCTGCGTCGGAATGGTAGCCGCATTTGCTTGTTGGAAGCACGCACAAGGCGCAACTTGCCATTCGAATTTCTGACATAGAAAGTGGGTGTCGAGCGCGGAGACCTGGAGACTTGTTCTTGCGCACCAGCCCAGCCTCGTGCTTCGTGCGGAAGAACGCGTCAATGACGTCACATTGTTCCTTTAGCAAGGGCCACTGTCGTGTCACACAGTATTTGACTGCAGGAACCAGTTCAATCTCATGACGCACGCCTTGATCTGGAGGCAAGCCCATTGGTGGGTTCTTACACAGGATAGAACGGACCCGAAGGGTTCTTCAGGATCAACGATTCGCTTCTCGCGCTAAGCGCCTTCTTGGTATCTTACAAGACCGCATCGTACACGACGGACGAGGAGTTCACCTCCCCCTCGGGTCTTCTAAGGCCACTCCGGCGAACTCGCCGCCTTCAAGGCCTCACCGAACTCGGCGACGGACATCTCGTCCAGCTCCAGCAGACATAAGACTAATGTCGCCTTCGACCCCCCATCACTCCGCTCACGAGTGTGTACAGCTGTTCGCAGCCATCACGTGGGGCCTCACCGGTCGACACGTTGGACACCTCGTCCGACGCTGAAGACGTCGGCTTCTTCTCCTCTCCCTCCGCGACCGAGCTCGGCCGGACGAGGGTAATTCGACGACATTTCCGTCGCCACCACGGGTGCAGCAGCACCAACACTCCTCGGAGGGGGTACAGTGTCTTGCAAGACACTCGACTCAGAGTCATACGGACCATGACCCTCACTCAGTGAACTAGGTGTCACTTCACCTGTGGGGCCGCGCCCACGACGCCTCGACTAGCTGTCGACTGCGGCCATCGGGCTGCACAGCGATAGGACATCGACCAGATCCTTACCACTAAGTGGATTACGCGCCACTCCGCGCTCGTCCTCACTAGGACCCAGCAGTTCGTCACCGACCAGACCTACACCGCTCAGCGGATAACGTGCCGCACCACGTATGCCCTCTGGCTAAACAGCAACCTCGTTGCTAACCAGTTCCGACATTCCAGTGTTCAGCATCACGGCCGCCTCGCCCTCGCAATCGCGCCAATAGCGCTGCTGCTTCCTAGAAGGGGTGGGTTCATGACTCACCAAAGCTCCACAAGGAGCAGAGTCCGTAGTACCCAGTGTCTTCGACTTCCAGTCCATCGATGGCTCATGGTGCTCCAGCCATATGCCAAGGATGCGGTCATACCTCGAATCCAAGTCTAAGACCAAACAGCGCCCACGCTATCGAAGTCTTCGAATTTCACACCAAGGTCAACGAAGACCTTCGACACCGTAACAAGTGTCCCCGTCGCGAGACGGACAGCGGCGGTATCTCCCGTTTGCACATCCAGTGCCTCAGTTTACAGCTAACTCCCTTCCAGGGTGGACCGACGAGCATAGTTGCCCGAGGCTCCCGAGTCAATCAAGACTCTCCACGATTTTTGCAATGCCCTTCACGTTCGCATGGGCCACCAACATGCATGGCTTGCACAAGCTCTTCTCATAAGAGAGCCCACTCTGTTTGGGGCTGAGCCCCGTTGCCCTCTACCTTTTCGAGACGCAACAGAACATTTTTTTGTCCCAGTATGCCGCCCCGCAAATATTGGGAGTTGCCGTTATCCGGCAATGACGCCGGGTTGGCTCGCCGGAGCTTGGCGCTTGCTGCGCAGAGGACATTGGCCCTCAGATACTGGGTGCTCCGGCACACAAAGCATCGGCGGATGTCGGCGCGCTGCTCCGCAGCAAGAAGCTCTGCTACTTTATCTTCAGTATGACTGAGGCCCGTTGGTCCCGGACCGCTCAAAGTGCCCGCCTTGCTAGTGTACCAACCCGGTCGTGCCGACGTAAAGTTGTGTTCGGCATTCAATATCACGTTCACCGCCTCTTTGGGTCTCTACAAAGATTCTATCTTCACGCACAAATTCGCGTCCGCTGCGGCTTGAGCTATGGCCTGTTGGCCCACTGGATTTATGGTGTTACCTCTAGTAGGTGCTTGACGGCGAACACCCTGCCATACCCATTCGCAACTACCAGGTTCATGATGGCACCATAGCAGAGTCTCTCGTACGGGCGCTCCTCATGTTATTTCCTTCAGTAGGTGTTTGTAAATATGAAATAGTACGACTCGAATGATTGTAGCACGTTTGGGGAATTTCGATGCTTTTTATTCTTTTTAACTCCTACTTGTTTGGTTATTAGACGTTAAATATCCTATTTTCGCTGAACCCCTCCTAAATAACAACCCTACTTGTGCTTAAGCTCGCGTACCACTAATTTGGTATTCTCAGTGTTCGCGGCGATGATGATATCATCCACGAACCACAGTAAGGAAGATTGGATTACGTCCCAGTGTAACGGGGTTACACGGTGTGGCCCACACATGAGTACAGAGTATCCAGACAGCTAACAGACTCTCAGTACATGAGTCGCAGAGTTAACGGTGACCTCAGTACGTAGGCTGAGGGCCACAAGATATGTATTTGACTAGGTTTGGCTATGCTAGATAAATGTATTCCTTTTAAGCGATTTGGCCGTAATAAAAATAAATAGAACACTTCGGATTTTGGAACAGAGTTGTTTCGAGTTAATAACTCTTGAGCCCTGGTTTTAGGGCTGTGTTATAAGGAACTTTGTATTTCGGACTCTCTGAGCTGGACGTCTTCCTCTGGCGCTAAAGCTACGGCAGTCCCGCTGCACTTGGTAGCACTTGTAGTAAATCCCGCAACCTGAGTCGGTTGACTGTAGCCTCTGCGAGGATGGAACCCCCAGTGTTCGCGAATTTTTCCCCGGCGCAGCAGGGCGTGCTTAACAAGCTCGTATTCTTGCTTGGTACGGAGCGTGGCATACCTTGTGTCTCAAGGATCTGAGGTGGTGACCGCCAGGTTGGAGGCATTTTTCGATTCGAGAACGCGCTCTTAAAGCATGTCCTAGAGAAACGGAGCACCGCCACGGCGGCTGCGTCGCTCACGCGCGACATGCCAACGCGACCGATCCGACCTTACTAAGCGTGAAGCCTTCAAAGGGAAGGGTGGAGAGAATCTCCTTCTCTGGACCCGTGAGGTCGAGATGGTCATGGGATCGGCCTTGCTCCAGAGCGAGCAACAGCGCGTGGCGCTTGCTATTTCCAAGCTTGGAGTCGCGCCCGTGAGTGGGCCCCAACGTGCGTCACATCTGTGGACACCGGGTTCCCCACTTGGGCTCAGCTCAAAAACAGCAGTTGTCGCGCGTATTCGTGTCACCTAATCAGGCGTACCGTCTCCGGTCGATGTTCCTTGCTACCCAACAGGGCAAGAATGAGTTACTGGACTACATCCAAGAGTTGAGTGCTTTGATTGACGGGATGGCGGCGAACTCGATTCCAAAACTGGTCGCGGCGACAGAGTTCATGGAGGGCCTCCACGAGGGCGCAGCCCGAACGGAAGTGTTCCGCGTACACCCTACCTCTTTCGGATTTATTCCATTCCTCAAAATAACAAAAGCATAGCGTCGCTTGACGAAGTTGGATGCATAGCACCGCGCCATGCCGAGCTAGATATGACCAATCTCAAGGACCTCAAGTACAAATATATTTTGGTTAGGAAACAGGATTCTATCATAATTTTATGCAGTACTTTATTGAGCAATACCCACACTAACAAGAGCGTCCAGGATGTAGTCAAACTCTCTGTCACTGATGTCAACGAAGCAGACTTCGTCTTCGGTGTCTTCGTCTTCGGTATCACTGTCCATCTCGCTAGCGCTGGTGATAGGATTATTACTAGCCGAGCGCCTTTCCGCCTTCGCTTCGCTACGGCGGGGTTATAATCCACCAGTGCTGTTTTTAAGTCCCTACTTATTTAACCGAAAAAGGGCTTCTTAATTTCATTAATCAGGGTACAACTATTACACGGAATGCTTTTATTCAGTCTGCAAATAGCCTCTAACCTGGAGTTTTCTATACTACACATTATTTTGCTCAAAATGATGTCTGTAATGCAAATTGTCTCAAACAAATGCTATCACTGAATCTTGATGTTGCAGCCAGAACTGCCTGCATTTTAGATATTTTTTTTTTTTTTAGAATCTTTTAGCTGCTCTCATTTGTAGTTTTCGGTAATCACTTGATCTTGGACCATTTCCGAATTGCTGTGAATTTAGTTCACATCCACGTGTTATTCATACATCTCTGGTCTATACTGAGCATTCACAAAACCATTCTTTCCAGTACATATTCAACTCTGAGAAAGGGCAAGATCTCTATCCATTTTGTCTACAGCTCTGAGCAATTTGGTTTTGGTGAGTATTTAGTCTAACAACGACCTTTTAAACGGCTACGCAGGACTGTTCCGAAAGCGCAATATTACAGAAAGTGAGTTTACGGCTCCGAGTAAGCGTATGATTTCCAGCCGCCACGTAGTCGCATGGCGTGGTTAGGGGTGATTTTTGCCTGCCACCTTGCTATGAACGTGCGATTGCGAAAATAATTTTGAGAACATACAAAAATGAAGATAAATGAAACATGCCACTGGGTGGCACGGTGGCAATGGCACTGTGCGTGGCACTTCGAAATGCTATCTATGGCACGTTTCGTTTTGTTATTTACTTTAACCTCTACCCTATGAAAATTGTAGCCAATAAGATCGCATCATTTCGTGCCATGTCATGGCATGGCGTGTTAGGAGCGACCCTTAGGGTCAGTTAGTCTCTTGTTGGGTATAGGAATCAAATATAGTCCAACCAAGCGATATGGATTTCTCAGCGAGGTCACATCGAGAAGATGTCGAAATGTTTCAAGATGGATGATTGTCGCGCTGTGACAACGCCTCAAACGCTAGGAAATGTGCCTCTACCAGCAACGGCCGATCAAGAAGGTGTTAACGAGCCCGAAAGAGTGGGGAGGTTCATTGTCCCCGAGATGCCAGAGATATGTGGGCTTATCCTTGATTGATGGACCCATTTATCGGAGCATTATCTCGCGGTCATTCCTTGCTATGAGGTGAACGGAAAGGCCCAAACCTCTCTACTATGCCATGGCCCCGCTTATGAATGAGCCCGATGATGACCTCTCTACTGTTGTGCGGAGAGACTTTCTGGCCAACATGCTTCTCCGGGACTTTGGGAAGCAGTTGGACCAGTGTATATTTATCGTGGGGGAAAATTGCAGTGTCAACTGGCGGCTGGCAACTTTAGTTGGGGTGCCGCTAATTGGCTGTGCCTCCCACAGGCTCAACCGAGCTGTGCACCATGAACTCCAGGAACACGAGACCGATCTTGCAAAAGTTCAGACCCTGATGATCAGGCTCCGGACTCTGATTAAAGCGGCTAAACTTCGGCACGTTTCATTTTGTTGTCCAACGTCTTTTTTTACATTTTATTTAATTATTTTTAGACATATAACGGACCTCCCATCTGTTATTCGACAAGTCACTAGGTGGAGTTCCACATTCATGATGCTACACCGGTACTTCAAACTACTAGAACGCCTTGACACGTCCGATACTCGAGGATTAGTGGTGACCAGCCATCGATGAACGAGCATGATTGGGCAATCACCAGCCAATGACAAGGCATTATTTGGCTGCGTACAGACGCACAACCAGTCAGTTTCTAGCCACTCACAGCCAACCGGTGTTGCCGACAGCACGATCACGGCCTCACTCTTCATTTTTTTACGCTACAGAGCAGACCTTCTCCTCGGCCTCTGAGACTGCACAGACCGTCCAGGTCATACAGTACGTACCCACTAAGGAACAGGCTAATGCTTGTTTCTAATATCCAAACAGGTTGCTTCAGTGTACGGAAAGCCAAGGTCAAAAAATGATATTGCCCTCGCGCGCGATGAGCTCGTTGCTTCGCGCCCACGCGGGCAGCAGGGAGATGCGCGATTGCGTTTCGTTGCTAAAATGGCTCTGCACTGCCACCACGCAGTAGCCGCTGCTGAACGCATGGAAGACATGCGTCACGGGGCGTGATCAGCGTCGTTGTTGCCTCTGCTCCACTTTGGTCTACAATTTCTTTCACTTTGCTGTACATTTTTTTTGTCAAATTCAATCTTGTAGAATTTTTAAACGATTTTCTTTTCGAAATATTTGCAATTTTGAAAAGAAAAAATCGTTTAAGATCCTTTGTTGGTTCCCACCCGCCTTTACCGCTCGATCTTACCAGGGACGAATTACATCCAACTCCAAGTCTTACTTAATACACGTCCTTGAAAACTGTCTTTTATGACTTTTAAGGATAGTTAATACTTCAAATAAGTGGCAACACTTGCCTACGGATGTTAATGGCGAGAAGGACGCATGGCGTGTGCCCACTTGTCCTACTCGCCATTTGAAACTGACGGCTTATTAACATATCAATCGGTACTGTTTACAGAACAAAATATGCGGTGTACAACAGCAATCGTCTTCCACTCATTCTGCTTTCAGTTTGTCGTCGCTTTCCAAAACGGAGTTTAGCCTCCCTTTATGCGGATCACATTACTGACTCGTATATAATACGGAGCTAGACCGGAAGGATTAATACCCTCGTGTCAACCGGCAGAAATAGCGTGGATGAAGTCGTTAAGCTACAGCTGATATCACTGTGGGTTGAAAATCTTCAGAGCCAGCTCAGAAAGCATGAAGGTAGTGGGGAAAAGCCAAAGTTCAAACTGCGTGTACCTTTAAGGCCAACGCAGATGAGTTGGTTTACGAACGCGCGTAAAATCCAACCTACTGCGAATTTAGCATGTAAATTTCGAAAAGTTTGTATCCGGCCGGGTAATCGGGAATCACCACCGGTTTACCCCGATCTTTATGACATTGAGGCAGAGAAACTAGTCGAAAATCTAGCGTCTCTTCATGTTGCTGTTGAGGTAGACGACGATTTTGACTCGAGCAGCGTCTACCTCCAAAACGGATACATTTCATTCTGCACTTCTTTAATACATGTATTTCAAATCAAGGTAAAAGTTTCGAGCCCGCTGTAATAGGGGTGCCCTATGAGAAAGGAATGTCGGTGCACCTGCCACCGCCAAAAACATTTCCTCGACGCACTCGCCTTACGAAGCAATCGGCAAATCCAATGAGATGAGGATTTTCTGGACATTTGGCGAGCTCGCGATCCCGATACACACTCATGAAGACTACCAGTGTAGTTTATAATAAACATCGATCTCATCATAACATAGCATTCCTTGGTGGGAATGCTGCACGTTATTGCGAAAGTTTTAGATGACGTGAAAATGACACATCAACACAGTTGCGCCAGCAATTTAGGGGACTTCCCTTAACACGATGAGTTAGGTCTATTCAGCACCACGACGCCGCCTACGTAAAGTCAACACCCTCGAATGTTGCGAACATTCTGAGCGAAGCTTCGTAACCATTCCGCATATTCGTTAGCGGTGCGTCTATTACAGGCCCGTTTGGTACGACCAAGTGGGTCCGTGAACCCAAATATAATACTAGGTCAGCCAATGCTACGGAGCCTGAGTGTAGCATCCACATAAAAAGAGCGAAACCACACCTGGGGAAGCAAATTTAACGCAACTATCGATCATAGACACCGGTGTGATGCCTATGATGACGGGGTGATGATCTTTTACACTTTCGACGTATTCAAAGCCGTCTGTATCGAGCTTGTAGCCAAAGAGAAGTTTTTCCTTTTCTCCAATGCCAGAGTAGTAAAAGTTGGAGCGCACCTTTTCCCAAATTAATTTGACCGAGTTTGGTTCTACTATCTCTGCCAATTTTCATTTTGAATCGGAAGAGTTTTTGGTCAACCTCAACAGGGAGGAGGAACTGATACTTATTAATGCAATTGGTTGCGCCCAACCAATAAAAACAGGGAAACTACAAAAAACAATTGAAATGAATGCATTTGACCATCACTGGGAGCGAACAGAAGACGAGGTTATCCTCGGAGAAGCAAAGCGGAACGCATACATGGAACGCTTTTACAGTCACGAAAACGAATATAATGAAGTTCTTGTAGCCTCAAATAAATAATCTGAGTGGCTAGCATCAGAGATCCACACCGCAAACTTTCTCCTTTATTTTTGCAAAATTTCAACAGCAGATGCAGACATCTGTTGAATATACTCCATGCACTGGCGCAGTGACTGACTAGCATCGCGCTGCATTTCAACAAAATGCAGCTTGACTAGCATTAGCAGGCTCAATTGTCGATGTCAGCTTGGCACTCAACTGGCTCATGTCCTCCCCGGATCTGTCGCGAGATAAGGAGTTTGTCGATCTGTCAAAATACGCTCGATGGGACCAAACCCAGCCTGGAGCGATTCCGCTATCACATCAACAGGACGATTCGAAGTTAACCTGTTAGCTTGCGAGCGTGCCTTGGGGTTGGACTTGGCTACGAAAATGATGCACACAAAGCTGGAAGCAACGGTCCATACATTATTGGAGTAATCACTGATTGATAGCGCGTGGGCTGAAAGCGAGAAGCCGCGCAAAGCCAGCGTCGACTAGTTCAAAAACAAGATCACCGCAATTCGGACTGCCTACCGAGCCAAGCGTACACGTCTACTCGCAACTGGAAGTCAAGAGTTCGACAATACTTCGGGATCGGAAGACGAAGAGCGCAGATACGCCGAGATGCCAGGCAACTATTTTCTTACTCCGTCGTCTGGGGACATTGGCGAAAACATTATGAACAACGTGACGTGTGGCCCGGATAGCATGAACCCAACGTACCTTGTAGCTCTTGGCAAAGATCTTACGTCTTTGTGGTCGTTGCTCTGTGATGTCTTCTCAGAATATCCCGGCTGCACCGGGGAGCCAATTGTCGAATCTGGTGTATCACGTGGGGTAGCTGAGCACAGAGAAGAAGGAGATAGCGAGGACGAGAGTGATGCTGGCTCTGATGGAATATGCTCCGGCACTTCAAGCCAAGCGCGTTCCGAGCCCGTCGTCTTAGCCGCAAGTTTCTTTAGGATACGCGGGTTCTTGAAGGGCGTCTCGATTGCGAGAGCTGCCAACGCAACCGACCAGCGCATTAAGCGGTTTTTGTAGCCTTCGAAGAAGCGAGAAACGCTGCTTTTAGAAAAAAAACGTGCGTCTTGGGGTCAGCCGGCACCTTCGGCATCTTCTTATTGGAAGCAGCCTTTGTCGTAGGAGTAGCCTTGTTCTTAGCCATGCTCTTAGTTGATGCGTTGACTCCAGTCAAGCGTCTCGCCTTCTTCGGTGGTGGGGCCGTAGTATCAGCGCTGGATGACGAGCGCCTGGGCTCTCAACGCTTTCCGAGTGCGCGACTACGGAGTCTTGTGACCACAGACTTGGATCCAGTTCCTCACCCCGGATTGTCACACGTCCCTGTCATGCGTTCGTACTTGGTGTGTCATTTTGACTTAAGCTGCTAGGTCCTCCTGACGCCATGGCGGCACGTTTGTCTTGGTGCTTCAGCGTCGACAACCTTCTTCTAGCGCTGTGAGCGCGGTTTCAAGTGCAAGGGAAACAACCTCTCAAAGAGTATATTATGATCTAAGGTGGTTTTACGTGAAATAAATCGGCACGCTACTCGGGGCGACTGTTTATTTACAGTTAAGACTTAACCTATTTTTTCTTGGCGGAAAAAAAATCGGAAGACGATCATTTTTCTATTCGGACAGCGCTCTAATCAGTGCCAGGGATCTACTGGAAAAACACTCTTTATACCACTATTTATCACTATCCGGAGGGATCATTATCCAGAGCTGTACCATTACAAGGGTACCATCGCTTTTATGGCTACACTGTTGTACATGTATTCAAACAAGTACCGGTGTTGACACCGCGGTTCAGGTGAGAACGCGTGAACACCACCCAACAGTGTTGAGTCGGCACACAATGCATGGGCCAGCACAACAAACCATGATCAGCGCCCCAAAGTGCGTGGCAGCACACAACAAATCCTTGAATTAGATCATTTGCTTAGTTTCTGTCGATCTACACAAATGGGGACCCCATCGATGATTTTGACCAATCAAATGTTGTTCATGAGAAGACGTCATGCGCCACTCACAGCTCCAATGTCAACTAACGAGATGTCGCTGCAGTCGACCATCACCACTTCACTTTTAGCCAACCAGCACTCGCTGGCGAAATTTAGCACACGCACAAATTTGTGGGCCGTAGACTCAAAATGGGAGTTCAGTGCGTGTTGCCAAGATCAATCCTACAGTGTGCGTGCTTTTGCCATCGGCGTTATCCCAGCCGAAGCGCTCACACGGAGGGTCACTGAACTCATTCGGGCTAAGCGACTGTCTACTGTCGAGCGCGATGCTCCTACTTACATTTGTGCTGGGCGGCCAGATATCTTTCAAGTGAAAGCATTGCTTGCTCCTCGTGTTCGGGTCGCCCCCAAACAAACGTTCCGAGGTGGGGATTGCTGTATCTGCCCAGTTTGGCGCAAATTACGCGGGTATGGAAGTAAAGGACCAGCCTGCGGGTCGATGGCAGGTCGACGTCGAGCGGCAGTGGTGTGCCTGTAACTACTGGTTCGTATTTAGCATATGTGTGCACGAGCTATAAGCGCTGCGTATCACGTAATATGTTGACAGTAGCGGTCGCAGCATTCTCGTCAACAGGAAGAAGAGAAACCGCACGACGTTAGATGCACCGGACGTTGGAAATGTGGGTCCGGCTCTGAGCTTCGTCTAACCCAGCACTTTCATTTTTGCCGGAACATCTCAAGTTTTACATAGTTCACTTTACTATATGTGTTGCTGCAACGTGCAAGTGCGGGTTTATCCGCAACAGCCCCACATCACTCCATTTACATACCAGTTTATGAATAATGAACAGTCCCAACATAAAAACTGTCGACATTGTGCGTTATGTGCGAGAATCTTACATTTCTAACTTTTCCGCATACAGGCTTGCAAGTCAAAGTAGTTGGTAGCAATACCTATTAGTTGGTGATTGACGAATTGTCTGTGTTTTGGTGCTGGAGCATTTGAAAAATGAAAAAAATGAGAATGACAAGATCTTAAAGCCTCCAGCATCTTTCAGAAGAAGAACCACCACTTCAGAATGTACAAATGTATTAATCGAAACCTGCTTAGCTTCCTACGTGTGCGGATTTCTCGCTACTCCTTTCCAATCACCTACTTTTCTCCATATGTTTGCCAGCATTCGTCGCATGCGCGTACGAACCACCTCTCGTTGCATTAGTTAACGGTAATCGCCGCCCCAGCCTTCACATCCTTAATCATGCGCACGAATACTTTCACGTTGCGCCTGTTCTGCATCTGGACGAAGACAGCGTTAGGGTCACAAGCATGGCTTATGAACCTAGTGATGGAGCCGCTCTCAACCGCATCCACGTAGACGAATTTCTTTTTTACTGACTTGGTATTGTAGAGTAGCGTGTACACGCTATTCTGCTTACGGGCTTGCTCGGGTTAGCCTGGCACAAGTGCAGCCCACTCGCTGAGCTCTCGGGTGTACTCTCCAATTATGTGTCCGAAGTCGAGAAAGGTGGTGGTATGCACACACAGGTCTACTCGCCCAGCGTCGAACACTTTCAGTGTAGTACGGACAATAGGTGCACTACTGTAGCGGGCTTTCAGACTGCAGCATCCTGGCGTACAGTAGACCGCAGCTTGCACATCATCGCAACTGTCCCAAGCGCAGTCCCCGACACAGCGGCACTGATGGTACGAGCCGAGGTCGGGGAAGCGGATTCCGTTCGTTACGCATTACTCAATAGGCGCGATGCCTTCCGGCCATGGCTGCTCCATCAGCACAGCGCGGTCCTCTTCCGCGTGTTCCTTGTGCACGGGTCGCCGTGAATGTAAGTTTTCCAGCCGAGGCCTTACGCCTGGGAGCATTAGAAAATCCTTAATCTTCATCGCTTTAACGGAGTGTGTATGGTGGATCTGTGTTCCACTACGTGTTACAGCGCACTTCGCCTGGTGATGGCGCTTGTGAGAGCGAGCCACGTACCAGCACGCTTTTTCGCTGATGTCGGATCTTGGCTCTGGCGAGCCGATTCGGGATCTTAAGCACGTACGTATCAGCATCGAGCACCTCTTGATCGGTGGGATCGACCTCCACAGCAGGTGCTGCAATTCCCTCCCGCGCAACATGTTCCTTGGCAGCCGCGCGTTGGTCCTCGTGGTCATCGCGTCCTTGGTCAGCAGTCTGGGTGGTGCTGGATATGATGTCGCCCTCCGTCTGGCTCCGCGGAACCTGACGGCTCGTCGGTTTCCGCACACGCACTACGGCCCTTGGACGGATTTGCATCGTTCGCGTTAATCACACGAGCGCTATCAGCGGTCTCTAAGGTTCTGGAGAGCATCTGGTCACCCGCATCTCCCACCACCGAGTGGTCTGCCTCCCCCTTCTCCGAATGAGAACTCTCCGCCACAATTTCCTCACACGCAATACGATTCTCTCGCCTTGCAGAGTCTACTGCACCGCGAATAATGTCAGGTAACGCCTTACAGAAGGCGCTGGATCGCATAGGAGCATCGCACTGCCCTGGAATCAACGTGTACTCACAGGACGACCGACGTGCGATGGCCACGCGGGTCACCTGCTACGAAGTCCATAGAGTAATATTCCACAGTATCTCCAGCATACATGCTGGCAGGATGCAGTTCGGAGGCGCTGAGCCCCGGCATGGTCTGTGCGTGCGTGAATGCTGAGCGCAGCGCAGCGCCGTGTCGTGGTGCTGGCGCCGGGAATAATAGAAAAGCTGGTTCTGTGTGGCACCACGATCCACACAACTAAATACATTCGGTTGACATTCGAGACACCGTATTGCACCAGAGGAGCGGCCACCGCCGCGCCACTGCGAAGGGTTGGGGCATCACTGCAGACAGTAGAAAGGCGAGCTGTGGCTGCCCCTTTGCTGCTAGTGTGTTTGCAAATCGGGTTGGAGTTTGTATGTTATTCAGATCTGTACGTGTGATCCTAATGTTTTCTCTGGTCACTGGTAGGTGACTTCTAGCGTCGTTAACGTTCCAACCGCAGTGCAGTGCAGGATGCCCTCACCTGCAACGTCACCCACCCATACATGTAGCAGGCCGGTATGGATCACAACCACCTGCAAGGCCGACGATGACTACGCTATTTCTTCATGCTAACACGGTAAATGTGCCGTCTCGAGTAGTGAGCGTTCATCATACTCTGCAGAGCGTGTATCGGGAGGAATTGGGGCGCAACCAGGATCTAAAGAAGCAAGCGTCGCTGTTGGTCTTTTTCATGCATAGATCACGAAACGGACATTTTCAATAGTTAAATACCTCTCAATAGTGATAATCGTCGATTTTGTATCACTAGGTACAATCTAGAGGTTACTAACGTTAGTAGAGGAAATTTTGACTTGGGCAGAGAGAGACCTCTCCCTTAACAAGGGGGTATCAGTATTTGAGGTGGACGCAAGAACCAAGAAGACCGCCACTTTCGCACGGAGCTAACGGAACATGGATAGCACCACCGCGGCCCTGTCCGAGCTGGAGGTAGATTCCAGCGACGCTATCCGGCTGATCCTTCAGTTTCTGCGCGAGAACCGTTTGTTTGGCGCGATGCGTGTGCTGCAGGACGAGGCCCAAGTGAGCCTTAACTCGGTGGAGTCGGTGGATTCGTTGGCTAGCGACATCTCACACGGTCGTTGGGACCGTGTGTTGCAGCAGACGAAGGTGCTCGAGTGCAGCGCCACGACAATGATGGATCTGTATGAGCTGGTGGCGCTCGAGATGATGGAGACGCAAGAGAGAGACGTGGCTGTGCAACTGCTTCGCACTACTCCAGCCATGGCCACGATGAAACAGACGCAGCCGGAGCGATATCTGCGGCTTGAAAAGATGGCTCAGCGTGCAATTTTTGACCGTGCAGATGCCTATGCTGGAAGCAGTAAGCAAAAACGACGGGACGATATTGCGCAGCTTTTCCGCAATGAGGTAGCGTCCGTGGAACCGTCTCGACTGCTGGTTCTGCTGGGCCAAGCACTCAAGTGGCAGCAACTGCAGGTAATGACGAAGATTGTAAAAATATCAGTTTTAACATCGAGATTTAACCACTTTTGTATTTTTTGCAGGGTTTGGTGGCACCTGGAGAAGACTTCGATCTGTTCCGAGGTGGAGCAAAAGAGAAAGTGGTGGACCGATCCGAAAAGCTGGTGCGAAAATCTGCTGGCAAGATCAAGTTTAGCAAGACTTCGATGCCTCAATGCGCGCAGTTTAGTCGTGACGGACGGATGCTTGTGACGGGCGCGAAGGATGGATTTGTGGAGGTCTGGGACTTTGAAAAATGCAAGCTGCGAAAGGATCTGGAGTACCAGGCGAAGGTTTGTGGAAAATAATGTTTTATTCGCAGCATTATTGCCTGGGTTCTAACGTTTGCTCTACCCTGTTTCAGGATGAATTTATGATGCACGACGCGAGTGTGACGGCCGAAGCTTTCAGTCGTGACGGCGAGTTACTAGCTACAGGGAGTGAAGACGGCAAGGTCAAGGTGTGGAAAGTGTCTACGGGCATGTGTCTACGTCGCTTTGACAATGCTCACAGTCAGGGCATCCAGAGTATCACGTTCTCGCGAGATGGCACACAGCTGCTGACGGCATCGTTCGATCATCTTGTTCGCATCCACGGTCTCAAATCTGGCCAGACACTTAAAGAATTTCGCGGTCATCAGAGCTACGTCAACACGGCGTTCTTTTCCTCAAACGGCAGCAAAGTTATATCGACATCCAGTGATGGAACACTGAAGATCTGGAATGCCAAGACGACTGAGTGTCTGCAGACTGTACGACCACCCAGCGAGTCGTATACTGCAGAAGTGGATATCGTGAGTGCGTTGCTGGCTCCGACCACGTCGGGAACCGATGAGGATATCATTATTTGCACCCGCACAAGCGAAATGCTTCGCGTCTCAATGGGGGGAGAGGTGTTGCTGACTTACAAGGGAGATCCTTTCAACGACAAGAAGGTGGGCAACTTTGTTGCTTGCACACTCTCAATGCGTGGAAAATGGCTGTACGGGGTGACGGACAAGGGATTTGTCGTAAGCTTCGCTGCAGCAACTGGAGAACTGGAGACGTCAATGCAAATTTGCAACGCCGACGCTTTTGGCATCGCCCACCACCCGCACCGCAATATTGTAGCCACGTACGGCAGCGACCAATATGTCCGACTGTGGAAAGCTTGATACTGACGAAAGAGTATCAACAGAATAGATTTTGGAGAAGCATCGTGTATGGTTATCTAGTTTTTCTTGCCCTTCTTGCCTTTGCCTGACTTCTTCTTGCCCTGCTCCTGCTGTTTTTCACGCTCTTCCTCGAGCGCTAGCTCTTCTCCAAGCTGGTACGGAGATCGGAACGAAGCCGAAATATCGCTAGACGCCGTGGTGGCAGCTCCCTGAACGCGAGAGCCAAACCGGCGCTCGACACCTTCGTTCTCCGAGGTATCCCACAGCGCCAACACACCCTTAGAACCACCAACGCCGAGCATGAACGGCGAGTCTTGGTAGAACGACAATGTGAATAGCTCACCCTGCAGAACGATAAAAGTAAAGTCAGGCTAGAGTCCACAACGATTAAGTGCGGTAATTGTGCTACGTACCACATTCATTTCCTTGGAGGTGACGCACACTGGGGCGTTGTCCTTAATGTCCCAGAGCTTGACGGTCTTGTCAACACCGGCAGTCGCAAGCAGACCAGGTACCTGAGCAGAGAAAGATATGGCCGACACGGCACCGGCATGTGCGTCGAAACGGAACAGAGGAGCCGAGCCGTTCATTCGCACGTCGAAGCCCACAACAACTCCGTCTTCCGACGATGCCACGATGGTACTGGGGTTGTGCGGTGCCCACGCCATGCTCTCGACCTCAGCAGACAACTGGAACTTGGAGAATGCGTCCGGCTGACGGCCATCCAGCACTACAATCGTTCGGTCGAAAGACGCACTGGCGAGTACCGTAGTCTCAGCCGGATTCCAGCGTACACTCTGCACCTTGTTGCTGTGGTGCGCCATGGTGTATAAGCACTTCTGTGTCGTGATATCCCACACCTTAACCGTCGAGTCGGCCGAGCCACTGGCCAGCATGTTGCGGTGGCTGTTGTTCCAGTCGAGCGACATGACGGCGTCTTGGTGGCTACCAGGCTTGAGCGCCGTCTTGCGGTTCTTCCGTCGCTTGGAGATCTTAGGCATTGCCACATCGCGCAGGTCTTCATCCTGTTCACCGCCGAGCGTCGCCGAAGGCTCAAGCACATCCAGCACGTTCAGGTCCCAGATCTCAATGCCAGGCTTGAATGTACCCACCGCGACAAAGCTACCGTCAACTGGTCCCGTACTGGGGTCGAGCGAAACGGGAGCGCAGTCCATCCATGCCATACAAAGTGGGAAAGCCGGCAAGTTAATCTCGTGGTGCACGTATAGCGCGCCGTTCTCCTCGTCGTAGACCTGCACCTCGAGGTTGCTGAAGTCCTCCTCAGTGTTGGCGACTAGGATAACACTGTCTGTGGGTCGGATCTCCAGATCTTCCTTGTCCATTTCCAACTCGTCGTCCTGATCATCTTCGTCGTCCTCCATGGCCACATTGCCCTCCTCATCGGGCTGGTCAGCCGTGTCGTCCTCATCGTCGTCCTCCTCGATGGCATCAGCGCCGCCGCCCAGGTAATTATTAATGGCTGCATCGTCGTCCTCTTCATCATATTCATCCATCTTGAAAGACGCAGGCAGGCCGTTGCTGTCCTTCTCGTCGTCCTGGTTAGCAGAGTTCTGCTGCTCTGCATCCTCCTCGGCCATGGCGGCCTCCATGGCGCTCTGTTCCTCCGCCTCCTCCTCTGTTGCAGTTTCACGCAGCATCTTCACCTCGTCATCGGTCAGCTTGAGCTTCTCTGGGATGCGGCGCGACGCGCCCTTAGGTACCCAAGCAAGCGCGGAGATCATGGCGGCCAGGTTGATACGCGGACGAATGGACTGTGAGTGGCGTGCATGGCCATCGATTTTGAAAATCCTGTTGTATCGAATAAATGAAATATGATAGTAAATGAACATAGTCGTGCGACAACTGCAACATACACATGGTGTAGCCATTTATTTCGACAGTAGTGGAGTCTAAGGTGCTACATGTACATGGTGTTTTCCTACCATTAAGCAGAATTAATGTTCGGTAAAAAGCGATAATAAGGACGAGATGGCGAGTTATCTATTCACAATCGTAGACAGCTTTGATCTACTCCAGACCAGTTCTGCTATTTCTTGAATATCACCGGTGAGGGTTCCTTGGTTCCATCTAAGGAAACATTTGGACAAAACACACATAAAACCTTAAGTCAACTCAAAATTGACGTCGATCAACTGGTTGAGAGGCTCTTACCGACTCTTGCTTGGTGTGTTGGGTCTTCGTCAAAACTGTGCTGCTTCAAAATAACCAGCACAAGCACAAGTCAGCAATGTGTCATGTCATGAGCGCATCGTTTTCGGTATTGATATTTTCGAGAGAAATTCACTCTCACGTTACCTCGTGGTTGTCGTGCGTTGGCATAGCTGCAAACTGATCAATCTGGTGTTCGACGTCGAGATCTCGATCTCGTTGTTGTTCCTGGTCTGTTTACGATTGCATGCAAAGTAAGGTTTACATGAGTTATAAAAAAACTAGTTGATACTTTCAAGACATCGTACTCCGTTTTTGCTGCAAACTTGCAACGATACTGTAGAGCAGAGGAACATGTGCGAAGCGTGGATCCTCCGTGACTAACAAGAAACACGGCGGAGTTAGTAACTCCGAAAACTGAATCAAAGCAAAGTGATACCCTGTCGCACCGCTCAACTCGTTCGACAGGAACTGCCGGTCGAATGGCTTTTCACCTGGCTGCCCAGATTCTAGAGAGCATTTTTATATCCCACATCAGATACTTTTACAAATAAAAAAAGACTCACATCCAAAGCGGACGTCTAACCTGGCAAGAAAACCGAGAGTGCGTGTCGATATCCGTTGTACTCGAAGTACTCACGGATAAGCTCGTTGATGATCAAGTTTTCATTTGACAACTTCGGCTTTGGGACATCCTGCACAGTGTAACAGCAGCAATAATACTTGTGACGCCTATTATCCTTCTCTGCCAGCCTGCCATCAAAAGCTTCAGCCGCCACCTGATCGTCTAGCGCTGCAAAGATCTCTGCACGAATTCGAGCTTTTATCTGATCAAGCGAGCCCCGCGCCGCCAGCGTGTCCTTCAACACTACGCACCACATCGTCACCACTTGTTACAGCTACACACAATAAACTTTGATACATCTCCCTCCTCACCTTCTTTAAGATCCGAGAGCGTTGCCTGCCCTCCATCGGCACTCATGCTCATATCCGTCGATCACGAAGCAACGTGAACGTGCCTTTTGGTTTTTGTATTGATTTCTTTACGTGTGCCACACCAAAACCCGTTACTGATGATGGCTTTTGGCTCAGTGAGCGATTACCAAGGACGAGGCAATGGCGTCGAGCCCCGAGGCTGGCGAGCGCCTGGCGCGCATCAGTCGCATGCGTACGCTGTCAGCGCTGCTGGACGATGATCTGGACGATGAGAAGCAGCTGCCGGAGGAGTGTCGAGCGCTGTTTGCGCATGTGACGGCGGCCGCGTCTAAAGACTCCAAAGACTTGGTGGATGAGGACGCGGCTCAGCTGGAGCAGGCGCGACGCAACGAGTTCCTGTGCGTTGAGTGCGAGGCACACGAGGCCGAACTCTTCTGTGAACAGTGCCACGACTACTTCTGCGAGTTGTGCTGCGGTGGCCAACACCGTAAGGGCAACAGGCGGAAGCATACGTTCCAGCCGCGTTTCCCGGTGTCTAAGGCCGCTCCGGCAGCTGAGGAGGCCGCAGACGACGTAGAGATGGAGACGACAAGCGATGCAGTGGACTATGATGTACGACAGTGTATTTACAGGCTCTGATGGGGTGAAGATTCTGAGAAAAAGTGGACTTTGTGTGTGTTTATCTGTGGTTTTGTGGATCTAGAGTGACGAGGATGAGCTGGACGGAGACACAAGCAGCAGCGAGGACGAGGACTTTGATCGCGGTATGCTTGGCTCTATCGTCCGTGACTCAGATGCGTCTGACTCGGATGAACCTGCAGGACGCCGTAACATTTGTAACATGATGGGTCATTATCTGTTAGGTTACCCGTCGTCGCTGGGCCCGGCAAGACTCACCGGCGGCAACTCCACTGCTGCAAGTGCTGAAGATGCGTCCAAGATGTTGGAGCGAGCCAAGTACATCCCCGTGCGACTAACATACGAGGAGCGCAGGCTGCTGCGAGCGCTGGAGGCGGCGTTGTGTGTGAGCAGCTACACGGACAAGCTGGACACACCCAAATTCCTACCGGCAGCCAAGCGCGTGCGTTCGCAGCTGCAAGATGTGTGCGGATTCCTGTCAGCATTGGCAGTTGCATCAGACTACAAGGCTGGACAAGAGGTGCTGAACGAGAAGAACTTCGCTGAGAGCGCCGAGTTCTTCCAGGAGATCTTCGAGCTGGGCAGACGATACAAGATCATGAACCCGGAGAAAATGCGCGGTGAGTACGGCAAGCTCATGTACTTGCTTCAGGATGCAGTAAGTCCGGAACTCCAAGAACTACTCGGATTCTCGTGTCTTCAGAAGATCCGCACTGTGTACGATGTGCTGGAGGCTGGTGGTGCTCTGGATATGCTACGTGACGCCCGGATTGAGACTGCTACGATGGTGGTCGCGTCTGAGGGCAAGACTCGCCCTCAGATCCAACGCCAGATCAAGCAGAAGGAGCAGGCGATCCGTGCTTTGAGCGATAAGTACGAGAGCCGACGACTCACACGCAGCTCACTCCAGCAGTGTCTGTACTCGATCGCAGATAACAATTACCATCTGTACTTCGAGCGCGACCCGATCGACCGGATGATCAAGTTGCTGACCACGCACTTCAATCCAGACGACGAGAAAGAAGACAGTTCGCTGGCCATCATTAGCGGAAACGACGGTGCTCGGTTGTCCCATTCGCACAGTCGACAGTACAATTATGTGCTTCAATCGCTGACACTTTGGCGTGAGATCGCTCACGATATGTTCCGTCTCTGGTGTCTGACGGACGAGGATCTGCTCGCTGACGGCACGCGGTATGAGCTCACGGATACCGGTCAAGGTCTGCACCGTATTCAGCCTGCACCTCGTGTATCGCGTGCCATGCACGTGATCCTCCACTCTACACAGCGCAATTTAGACTCGTGGGTGGGCTCCAGCGTGATCCATCTTGGCGACAAGAATGTCCCCAACGCGCTCATGTTCATCGACAAGTACACTCAAGTGGGGCATATCCTGCGTCCTATTGTCAAGGCTATCGGCAGCATTGAATCCATGTGCGAGTCGTCGAAGGCTATCCAAGGATACGTGGACTCCACGTTCGGCGGTGCTCACAAGCTTAAGCGCACTGTTCTGGCGGATTTCTTTCGCGAGGCTTTTGACGGCAGTGGTGCTGACAATTTCTTCGAAGCCGGATCGTGTATCGATGGGCGTCTCACAAGCGCTTGGAATTGGTGTTCGAACTTGCACAAGAAGCAATTCTTCCCCATTTTCAAGATCACGGGCTTCGTTGGGTTCGACGGCAAGTTCGGATAGAAACAGAGTGTGGCAGTTTGAGGCGGTTAGAGAACATGATAAACACGTCACACACACGAGGTCTGCCTTGTCGATACGTTCAAACGCTATTGACATTATACCTTATGTTAGCTCCTCCAAAACTCTTAACTACTGTAGTCCAGCCCTTGTTATATCGACATGTGCTGTGACGAAGATGACGACCAATCCATGCTCGCACCTCCATAGCTCACTGACGAACGGCTCATGATCTGCTGGACTGCGTAGATAACCTCTGTAGCGGACGGACGGTCATCTGGGTTGAGGGACAGACAAGCCTTTGCCAGCTCCAGCATTGCCTTGGGGCAGTTCTCCGTGAAGTCCGGGATGAGCTCTCCTGCAGCGACCATGCGGAGAATCGCCGTCTCCTCCACCTTTCCTCCTTGAGGCGGGTTCTTCGCGTTCCAGTACGGATAATCCTCAGTATCAATCTCTGAAATGACAATACCTAACGAGAAAATGTCGGCTCGCTCGTCGTAGTCCTTGCCTAGCAGAACCTCAGGAGCAATCCAGAAAGACGTCCCGATCCCTGCCGTCATGTGGGTCTCCATAGCGTGGCGCTCACGGGACACACCAAAGTCACTCAGTTTCGCCTCCATCTCTGTGTTCAGCAGTACATTCTTCGACTTGAGGTCACGGTGGATAAGCTTGGGATCCAGCGAGTGCAAATACGTCAAGGCCTCAGCGATGTGCTGAGTTATACGAAGCTTGTGTGCTTTCCACGTCAGCGGAGTATTACGAAGCTGGAAGCTACGCAGAACCTCACGCAAATCGCCACGCTCCATGTACTCCGTCACAGCACTCAGATTGCGTAGTGTATCCCATGCCACACCGATAAACTCGACAATTCGAGGATGTTCCAGTGTCGAAATGAGGCAGATCTCCTTCATAAATGCCTCCACGTGCTTCATATCTTGACATAAATCCGTTCTAATGCGCTTAATAGCCACTCGACGCCGGTTGTACACACCACTGTATACGACTCCGAAGCCTCCCTTGTTGATGCAGTTGGCCACTTTGACATCCTTGAACGGAATACGGTGCGCGATGATAAGTGGATCGTTGATAATGTTGGTGTTAGCAGTGAAGTGCGAGTCGAACGACAGTGTGTGGTCAAACACCGACTCATCGCGGTCTTTGCGACGGTTGTGTGCGCGGCGCTGTCGGATGAACACGAAGATCAAGACACACACCACAACACAGGCCGCCACGATCACGTAGATGAGGTAACTGTTGCTGCTAGACGAAGAATCCGACGACGTCGAGGCTGTCGCGCTGTCTAGAACGCAGAAATCGATGCCGTGGGCAGCCATCCACGTGCCGTTGTCACAGGCGTATTTGTCATTAGGCGGATCCATGTTGAAATTCGTGAGTCCCGCGATACTCTCGTATGATTCACTTGAGACGGTCCAGTTCTGAATCGCATTGTTCTCCAGGTAAAGACTGTTGAGCTGGTTCAGGTAGAACATCCGGTACGGGATCTGTGTCAGCGCATTGTTGCTCACGTTGATAGACTTGAGTGGGCACGGGTTGGCCGTACACATTTGAGACGAAATACGAGAGTATGTGCCTTGCAGCTTGTTGTGTGATAGATCCAGGTACTCGAGACTGGCGAAGCCCAGTAAGAACGTCGCAGTCACCTGACTAATATTTGTGTATCGAAGAGTTCTACACAAAAAAAATCACATATAAGTTCACGTTCACAAGATACCAAAGCAGTGAATGACGTACAGATTTTGGATGGCCAGAGGAATGTAGTCCGTCGAGGCATCTAACGCAGAGTACAAGTCCACATTCTCCATCGTACTAAAATTCAAATACAACATGAGTACATCACTTTTCGTCGTACAAATAGAGTAACTGTTCCCACTCACATTTTCGCCAACGCGGACGTAGTGCCCACTTCAATCAAAGATGGATTGGACGTATCGTAGTCGTCCCATCCAGTTGCTTCCGCCGTGACATTGAGCGTAACCACATTCTCTCCAACTCCAACAATCTTGATGGACGTCAGGTCGTCAGGAGCGACGATAGTTACGAGTGACGTGAGTCCCAGAGTGGCGCCGAAGTCAAGCGAGAGCGGCTGGTCCTTCAACTCCGTCCGCGACTGGATGTAAAATTCCCATTCGGTTGAGTTGTCGTAGCCCTCGAGACACGTACAGCTCACTCCGACGTTCGTGTAGACGTCAGGACAGCCACCATTGGGTGAGAGCGTGCTGGATTTGGTTTGAACGGAAGGTTTGCCGTCGCATACCACGGGTAATGCCTTCCAATTGGCCGTGAGACTGCTGCCGATTGTGCTACCCCACACGCTCTTAATATCGTTCGGAAAAAGCCGAGTCTCGCCGTCCTCCATGTAATTCTCGAGCCAAGCCTTCACCTGGTCATCGATCTCTTCTCCACTGCCGCTTGTGGAGCCTGCAGCACGCACAGCGACCAACACCAGGACCAGCGTCCCCAGCAGCCGCAGCATTTGGTGCCAATTACTCTAACCACTAGTGTAATGAACGACCCTAAGAGAATTGGATCTGAGTCGGCCAGATGTACTGGACTTCAGGCGTCGACACTTCAGTAGTCAAGAGCCAAGTAGCGTCTGCGTGGAAGCGAGCCGAAGTGTGAGTGATGGCCGGGGAAGTAGAGAGTGTATCATAAGGTCGTCGATGGCTCTTTTTGCCCTCCCGTTTTCGGATGGCAACTTTATTTTCTAGCAATCAGAGAGGGAAGACACGTTCAATAAAAGAAATAAAATGGAGTTGAAATTTAAATATGCGAGATGTCGCCCTTCCTTATGCTCCATTAGGTAAGGGCTTGGTGGTCAGTAAAAAACTTAGCGGAGACTGCACTCACGGTCAAGGTCGCCACTCCCGAATATGTGCGGATCGTGTCAAGTATATTAGCTAGCGCCAACGAGTGCCGTGTGCCTAAAGCCCAGCTGCAAAATAGAAATGACGTTCACTGGTGGCTGGCTACCCGCATCCAGGACGGTCAACAGGTCCTTACCGTCGCTAGTCGCGCTGCATGGCTTGACAGTTGTTTTGCTCGGGTTGCACAATATTTGCTCACCTAGTACAGTATTGCATTGTTGCGGTAACGGCAATGTTTGCTCACCATTATGGATTATAGTTTTCGACAAAACATTATGCTCGAGTGAAACTTAATTAAAGATTAAATGAAATCTAAGTAACAACAAGCGCACATGTGTACGCGTTTTGTTTTGGTGCAAATGCAGCTTGCAGCAAGTCAAGTGAAAGGTGTCCTGGTCGCAAAACGGCAACGCCAACCTTGCTGGTCGGCACGTCGGTCCCGGCCGGACGGCGTCCGACGGTCTGTCGCGAGGTTGAAGCAGGTGTCAACGTCTCTGTACGACGGTCGCGGGCAGAGCTTAAGCTTTGAAGGCAACACAACTTGTCTGTGGTCCCACTTCACCATGAAGTTCACGAGAGAAAACAAGTCGCCAATGGCAGCCTTTGAAGCCGGAACTGACCCTCGCGTTCGCTACCACACAACCGCTGACAGCTATGTGGCTTAGCAGAGACCATAGCTACATCATGGGGAGCTACGGTAGCTTCTACCGCCATCACCCGTGATTCACGCTGGTGGATAGTGCATATCTAACGACACTAAGACTGCCCGTAAGCAGCTCGTGTACCTTGAAGAGCTGTACATTATCCTTTCGTACTCGTGGATCAGCCCCGAATAATCGTTACATGTAGTATTCTGTGGACTCGATCTGCAATTTCACGACGACCAGTTCCTGGAAAATTTGCACCAATTCTGCGGCACTAGGTCGATCCTCCGGTAGCATTTGCAGGCAGCGAATCGCCACCTTCAAGATGGAGGCAGGGCAGCTTTGTGAAAACGACGGTCTCATCTGGCCAGACGCCACGAGTTGCAATATTTCGCCCTCTTCCAGCTTTCCTCTCGGTGGTTAATGGCGTTCCAGTACGGGTAGTCATCCGTGTCCAACTCGGATAGCACCACGCCGAAGGAAAATACATCCGCCTTCTCGTCGTAGTCCTGACCGCATAGCACCTCAGGTGCGATCCAAAAGGAGGAACCCATTCCAGCAGTCTCAACTGGATCTCGTTCTCCCGGCAGTTTTGCAGTACAGTGCTCAGATCCCCGCGCTCCATTAATTCGGTCACTGCTGATAAATCCAGAAGGGTATCCCAAGCCACACCTATGAATTCCACGATCCGGGGATGCTGTAATCCGGCCATGAGCGTAATTTCTTGGATAAATCGCTCGATCAGGGACTGTTCTGTCTCTCGATTCGCTTTAATCTTCTTGATACCTACCTGCCGACCGCGATACGTGCCGATGAAGACCAAACCGAAACCACCTCTATGATACACCGCCCAAGCTTCACCTCGTCATAGTTGAGCCTATTTGTGACGATAATTGGGTCAGCAGCTAGCCGTACACGCATCGTCTCGTGATTCTCGAAATCGGAGTTAAAGATCGAGTACAACTGATCTTGGCTGGACGTGAGTGAATTGGTTTCCGATAATAGATCATTCCTGTTGACGATCCATTGCCAAGCCAATACACACAGAAGTAAAATCATAACTAGGACGCCAGCAGACAACATGAATACAAGTGGATTCGCGCCGCTCGAAGATTGTCCTGGTAAATTCGAATGATTCAGCCAGTTAGATGAGCAATAAAAAATTGTGCTTCCTATCAATATCAAGTACCTGAAAAAATATCATTCGCAACCAAAAATTGTGCTTCCTATCAATATCAAGTACCTGAAAAAATATCATCCGCTGCAACTACGGGTTGGCAAGCATAAGAAAGCAAGTCGAATGAGTCGTGTGTAATATTTACGAAGTTGTTGTACTCGATGGGAGATCATATTATTTGGAGAGTTGCGATTACTCAATACCTTTCGTCATTGCAGCCCTGGTCTCTTCCGAAATCCTTACACTGAAACCAACAAATGCCAAGCAAATATGTGAAGCCTGCTCGGATTAATGTGCCGAGTGATACCGGTAACATGTTGCCACCTTTTATTCTCCGGTCTCATTTGCGTGGAGAAATTCAGCGTTCGCTACCACTCAGCAAACTATCATCTAAGCAACATGTCAAGACCATTATAAACTTTTCCATTGACAAAACTGCACTACTGATATGAAGCAAACATATCTACAGCTCCTTGACATCCTCGTACACAATCCACTTCTCCTCTCGACGATCGACGCCAACTGCTTGCGACGAAGATCTACTCGAAGAACTCAGCTGTCGCTGCTGGGTTAAATGATCAAACGCGACCAGGTTGTCGCGAAGGCTGGAAGGAGACGTTGGTTCGAGTCCGGCGTCATTTCGGCTGGACAGAGTGCTCTCGGTACCAAAAGTGCGACCACTGTTATCTCCATCCGAGCTGCTTGCGGCCATGCCGATACTGGAGTTACTACCTGTTGTACCGATGGCACTACGCTTAGCTCGCCACGTTGTCGTTGTAGTCGTCGTGGTCCGCTTGCCCTTAGGAAGGTTAGTACGAACCACCTTTTGCGTTATTTGAGGTGAAGACGGCACCATTTCGTGTGTCGATGTAAAAGCTTCACCTGCGGCGACAGCCTTGGTCGTTGTTGTGGTTGTTGACGTCTTCGTACGCTTCCCAGAGGCGTGCGTTGCGTTAGTCGACGAAGATACCGATGTCGCTTGGTTTTGCTCTAAAGACGAACGCAAGTTCACGATAGTGTTGGCCGGCGCTGTGCTCGTAGATGTACCGAAGTTCGTGACGAAGTCGAGCGATTGACCGGGCCTCATCATCGACGAAAAGGAGGCACTGGAGGCGCGATCGTGTATCAGTTGCTGTAGATACGCTACAACTTCGGAGGCACTAGGACGTTCCTCAGGGTCAGATCGAAGGCACCGTGCAGCCAGCTCTAAAATTGCTGGTGGGCAATCGTCCGAGAAGGCGGGACGCTTAGCACCGCGAGCTACGAGGCGGAGTATCTCGTTCTCCTGTGCCTTGCCCTGTGGTGGGTGCTGTGCGTTCCAGTACGGGTAATCGTCCGTGTCGATTTCAGAGAGGACGACACCGAACGAGTAGATGTCAGCACGCTCATCGTAGTCACGACCAAGAAGCACTTCGGGCGCGATCCAGAACGACGTGCCGATACCCACAGTCATGTGCTCGCTGCCATCGTACAACGTACGTTCACGCGCGATACCAAAGTCACTGAGCTTGGCCTCCATGTCAGCATTAAGCAGCACATTCTTAGCCTTCAGATCACGGTGAATAACCGTGGGGTTCAGTCCGTGAAGATACGTTAAAGCCTCAGCAATGTGCAGCGCGATAAGAGTCTTGTGTGTTTCCCAGGTGAGACGGTAGCCACGCCGTTTGAATCGTCTAGTGACATCGCGCAGGTCGCCACGTTCCATGAGCTCCGTCACTGCGGAGAGCTCGGCTGGAGTTGTCCAGCACGCTCCAATGAACTCCACAACACGTGGGTGGTTTAGCACCGAAATGAGCGAGATCTCGCCGATAAATTGCTCCACTTGTTCACGTTCGACGCCACGCTCGTTGCGGATCTTCTTTACGGCCACTTGTCGTCCACGGTAGCAACCGACAAATACGAAACCAAAACCACCACGGCTAATGCAGCGACCTAGAGCCACTTCGTCGTAGTCCAGTCGGCATGAAGCGAGGGCCTGGTTATTAGTAAGGCTTGCACCCAGGGACGTGTCTTCGCTGTCGACGCTGTTACCGTGGGAACAACCGTAACCGGGGTAAGCTGCAGCACCAGCGCTGACTGTAGTGGGGGCGACCACATCGGCGTTGTCATGGTTAAGAGCGTCACCGAAAGCAGCATTGGCGTTAACCTTTGGGGTATTCGCTTCAACGGCGTCGGGTGACACGATGGGGCTGCTTTCACGCTCTTTGTTGTGACGACGACGCTGCCAAAGAACCAGTAGAAGCAGAAAGAAGACGATAATAGTACCGGCGATGAGCCAGTAGCCCAGTAAGCCAAGTCCGCCATTGTCATCACCGCTGCTCGATTCCGAAGATCGCGATGAGTCGGGCACTGCAGCTGTGGACGCACCAAGCACGCAGAACGTGGTTCCGTGTGCAGATTGCCACGCACCGTCCTCGCAAGAAGATGAGGAGTCAGGCTTGTCCGCTGTGAAGGCTGTGAGTCCTTGGATCTTCTCGAAGTGCTCCTGGCTCACGTTGAAGTTCCTAATGTTGTTGCCTTGGATGTACAGTGCTTCCAACCCGCTCGTGTTGAGCGACTCTGTAGGGAACACTGCGAGTGCGTTGTACGATAAATTAAGTTCCTTGAGATACGCACCACCCACGAACTCGGTTTCGATGTTGTTCGAAGACAAGTCGAGGTACTGAAGCCAGCTCCAGCTGCGCGTGAAGGAGTGACTAAGCGTCGAGATGTTGCAACTACGCAGGGTCAGCGTCGTCACCGATGCGGGGATGAAGTTCGAGTTATTCTCTGCTACGGAGTTCAGATCCACGTTGTAGATCGAGATTGTTGATAGGTTGGTAGAGTTGCTCTCCGACCGAACCAGCACCAGTGAAGACCCCGAAGCCTCACGATTCTCGTTGATGAACGTGATTTCGGCTGGGGTGTCTCCAACACCTTCAATTTCCAGCGTCTCTAAGCTCGACGAAATCCAAATCGAACTGATAGTGTTGACAGCCAGCGCATCTGAAGATGACTGGGTTAGAGAACGCGTAGACGTAGTAGTGGTTGAGTTCCACGACTCCGTAGTGACGTGAAAGGCCCATGAGGACGCCGTCTCACTGTTGCCCGTAATACACGTGCAAGACGCATTGAGAGCCGTAAGCGCGTCTGGGCAACCACCATTTGGTACCTCCGTATTGGAACGAGTGACCAGCGCAGGCAAACCATCACATACCGCCGCCGTGGCTGAGGTCACATCGCCCATGACAAGCTGTGTTTCCTCGTCACGGAAATTGCTAGTGAACCAGCTTGTTAGAGAGGACGAAGACGTTGACGAGTTGGATGAAGAAATCGAGCTACTTGCAGTCGATTCCTCACTCCAAGTTGACCCTTTTGATCCTGTGGAAGCAGAGATCGAATTTGTCGTTGCAACACCGTATGCGGATCCTGACAAAGAGTTGGAAGTCGTTTGGATCGTGCTAACAGCGTTAGCGGAGCCGGTTGATGTCTCACTATTTGTGGTACCACTGGTAATCGTTGAGCTGGCCGCACTTTCTTCTGTGAAAGTACTTGTGGTAGAAGATCTTTCACTCGTAGCTCCTTGTGCACTCGATGTATCTTGAGACGTACCAGAGCCATCCGACGTGGTAACCCAAGTCGATGATCTACTGGCCGATCCGTTCATGTTCGAATCCGTCTCGGTAGTGGTGGCCACAGTCGTGACACCCGTGACTGCATCTTTAGTCGTGGACGTGCTGGTGGTATTCACACCATTTGCCGTGACTACTGTTGTCACAGGAGATGCACCGTTATCACCTTCGGTTGTGGTTACCGTAGACGTCGACACACTACCTGCGCTTCCTTCGGTCGCAGTGTTCGTCGAGCTGGCCGCGTTCGAAGTCGACGTTGTGCTGCTACTAGCACTCGACGTGCTCGTGCTCACTGTCGTAGTTGTCACAGTGGTGATCACTTCTCCAGATGAGGTAGTTTGTTTTTTGGTTGACACCGACGTAAAATTGGATGAAGGCGCTACAATGGCCGAATTTGTCGATGAATTGATCTCCGTGCTCCTACTCGCAAAGCTCCCGGTTGCAGAGGAGGTAGACTGCAAGCCCCGCAGCGACATTGTGATAGCCTGGTGCGAGGAGAACTCGGGTGGGTAACTACGCCGTTAGACGTGAAATGCAGATTGGCGAGCACCCCGGACAGCACCGATCTACTGGCAGCTGCGTCTATCATGCTGAAGACAGGCCGAGAGGAAGGCCACAGCCTTCTGGTGGAGCTTGAATGCACTAATGTGTGATCTCGATGGGGACGGTGCTTTTTCGTGGTGAAGACTGCCCGAGACTGTAGTAATGACAATTACTACAACAATCCTCTGTACTCTTGGCGCCTTTTGAGGCGGCCCGAATGTGAGTGCCATGCTCGACGTTTGCACGGTATCAATATGTCCAGCATAACGCTCCGGCTCCCAACCTTTGGTTTCAAGTGCTGCCATACATTTGTTGTATCTCAATGGGCAAGCACGCTTTGAAACGTTTTGAAGGACGGGCTCATTTTGATGATCAATGATGAGGCAGGAGACACTTTGAAGCGCTGCCTTCTCTGCCTAGAGTGCAAATGATATGAATTCTGTTCGAGTAACCGTGTGAGTTCGATGTAGCCGGGCATAGTCTGAGCTTCTGGTTTACCGTTTGCATGAATGATGAATATGTTGGGTTTTGCGTGTGCTCCCTCTGTTCAAAAGGCGGTGGAGTTGAAGCGAGTGCCACACTAGCGTGCCCCAATTGCGGTTACTTATGGGCACAACTCAAGTCGTGCACCGCAGTATTCTGTCGGGTTTGTAGCCTCCATCTTAGTACGGTGCACATAGAGGTCGGAAAGGCCTAAGCTACACTGGTCGAGTACGTGAGGGACAGGCATCAGGAGCTGAAGGCGAAGTCTGAAGGCTACACCGACATCTTCCAGACTTGTAGCACAGGTACCGATATGTTTGCTCTTTGTTCAAAAACAAAACAAAATCGAAGAGCGAACATATCGGTACCTGTGCTACAAGTCTGGAAGATGCCGATATGTTTGCTCTTTGTTTTTGTTCTTGAACAAAGAGCAAACATATCGGTACCTGTGCTTCAAAAACAAAGAGCAAACATATCGGTACCTGGTTCAAAAACATCACTCATATGTTCTTATCAAACGAAACGCCAGTAAACATTTTCAGCATTATCATCACTAATAACAGGTAATATTGCGCATAACCCCTTCAAATAGTAAAAAAAACCAAAACGTTACCAATAAAAAATGCAGGCTCCTGGGCTAGAGGAGCGCAAGAAAGCGCTAGAGAAGAAGTTCGTGGAGAAGCGACCGCCGCTGGCCTATGCTGAGCTCAGCGGACGTGTAGATGGCGATACCCCGTTCGAGAAGCTCATCACGCATCTTCCAGCGGAGCTCGGGCGTGGTCCCATCTCGTCTCTGCCCGACCACCGCATCGCTCTGGGGGAGCAGAAAGCCATTTCGAGGCTACACGCGCGTATCCAGTGGAACCAGAATGAAAGCTGCTTCGAGCTGCAGTGTCTTGGAAAGAATGGAATGTTCGCGGACGGCAAGTTCGTGACAAAGAACCAGACCGTCAAGCTCAGCTCCAAAATGCCGCTCAAAATTGGCAATGCCCGAGTATATTTCCTCTGTGCAATCCGCTCCACCATCAGCACTATGAGTGGGTTCAAAATTATCCAAAAGGTGCGAACTTTTGAGAGATTCTAGCTTCTTTTTGTCTGATCACTTATTTTGGTTGTAGGCATTTGAGAAGGCCAAATACCACAAAGGGGTGACCACCATGACGGCGAACCAAGTGTGTGACCAGATTCTGGAGAGTTTTCCCAAAAGCGAGCACGAACTCGGTGGGAAGGAACATCTGCGGACTTTTATAACGTGAGTTTTTTTTCTTATAATGATTCTTTGTAGATGTCAGAAAATTGGAAAATTGATCTGAGATTTGTTTGGGTATTCGTTTGGGCAGAGCGTACTTGCAGGAAGACACCGCGGCTTTTGAGCGCGTTCAAGGAGGGGCGTCTCTGCTACCAGTGTATAAAATGAAGCCGGTGGCTGCTGGTGATTCAAAGAAGAACGTGTCAGTTAATTCAACGCCCAAACCCGAGGAAACTGGCGAGGCGGCATTGAAGAAGCAGAAGATTGTTGCGTAAACCTCAGTGAACCTAGAAACATGTTTAGCATGTTTTCTATATAATTTTTGTGGGCGTTCGGTGACTCGCTTGGTAAATATTCACTATATTGTTTTGTACTTAAGTATTCACAGGCCGTGTCCATCCTGAATGGTTAGTGCGACTAGCTTACGCACTTGAGAGGAAGCCTTCCGTGACAATTTGATCTGGTTCTGGCTCCAAATGAGGTTTACTGTCGAACTGCATCTCGCGCATAAGCTCTTTGATCGTGAGTACAACTTCTGATGCGCTGGGTCGGTTTTCTGGCCTTCCTTCGAGACAGCTTGACGCCAGCGCTAACACTCCTGGAGGACAATCATTGTAAAAAGTCGGACGCAACGCACCAAGCGCCACCTTCTCGAGTATTTTCTGTTCCTGCGAACGCCGTTCACCGGGATTTTCTTGGTTTGGAGCGGTACCAGAGTTCCAGTACGGGTAGTCATCCGTATCGATCTCAGAGAGCACGACGCCAAAGGAGAAAATATCAGCACGTTCGTCGTAATCTCTTCCGAGTAATACCTCTGGAGCAATCCAGAACGACGTCCCAACACCAGGAGTCATGAATCTACCAGGCCCGCCAGTGACATTAGCAACTTGACGCTCACGAGATACCCCAAAGTCACTGAGTTTGGCGTCGTACTCGTTGTTCAGTAACACGTTCTTGGACTTGAGATCACGGTGAATTACCTTGGGATTGAGCGAGTGCATGTACGCGAGTCCTTCAGCGATATGCAGTGCAATGGTGAGCTTCTTACCTTGCCACGTTAGTTCATTGTCGACAGTGCTTTCTCGGTGCTTCAAGATGTGAAGAACATCCCGTAAATCTCCCCTTTCCATGTATTCCGTGACAGCACTCAAGTTACGGAGTGAGTCCCACGCCACACCGATGAATTCCACGATACGTTCATGCTTTAATGCCCCCATCAGCATTATCTCTCGAATGAACATGCGGATTTGGGATAGCTTCTCGCATTTCTCGCGCATGATCTTCTTAATGGCCACACGTCGATGTTTGTACATACCCATGTACACGAGTCCAAAGCCTCCTTTGCTGATGCAGCGACCCACATGGAGATCTTTGTATTTCAGTCGGTACGAGGTGATCACCGGGTCTTTGAGTAGCTCTGCATACAAAGTCGGGTGAAGCGAGTTATAGAACGCCTGTACCGCAGTACTGTCATCAGCTCGTGAGGTCTGGACTTCCTCGACCACGGGTGAAGACGAGTCTGCCTTGCGTTGCCGCTCTTGCTGATAATGCACGAGTTTCGTTGCAAGAAAAAACAGCAGGAAGCCCACAAAGCATCCGCCAAAAGCGGCCACCAGCACGAATATCGTCCAGTCGGCGGTGTTATCCTTAGCACTTTCCGCTACTATGTCCGAGGTAGGAGTGCCCAGGCTGTTCACGACACAAAAATTTGTTTTGTGCACCTCCTGCAATTCACCGTTATCACAGTCGCTTGCATTGGTGGAGATATCGATACGAAATACTGAAAGCTGTGAAATAGCTGCAAGATCAGCGCTGGTGACGGTCAAGTTTGTAATGGGGTTACCACTCAAATCGCTGGTTAAATACACAAAAAAGATGAAGGTCAGTCGTAATTCAAACTCAACAGACAAGCGACAAGTACCTACAGCATTCGGAGGTTCGGAAACCGAAGCAAATGGGTCGGAAACTCGGTGAAGCTGTTGGTTGACAAGTTGCTGTTGAATTGGCAAACCAGGCACATGAGAAACAGTCAGAACAGACTTATGAAGGCATTGCGAAAAGGATACGCTTACATGTCAGTCATTGCATTCAAAGCCTCGATGGATCCTGGCAAGCTGGAATAAATACTGGAAATGCTGTTTGCCGCGAGATTTCTGCAAATTCAAATGCATCCAAAAGGATAGGAGATTTGGAAATGCGAGTATCGCACAGAATACACGCACAATGACTCTAGGGCGGTGAAGCTCTCCAGAAATGGCTGACCCAGGTTGCTGATGTTACAGTGACGCATCGATCTACGATTACAATTATCTCGTGAGTACCCTGATTTTATAAGCATATTTTATGAGTGGCAACCGATCACTTACAGACTTGTCAGCGTCGTGGGAACAAAGCCGGATCCTATGGAAACCTCCGCAAGATCCAGATTGAATAGATCTCTGATAGAAGACACGACATAGCTAAATGTTAGATACAGTAGTATCAAATATCCAACAGAATGGTAAACTTACACTTTAGTGAGAGACGACACGCCTTGAGAACGAACAATTGCTAGGTTGTCATCATCTGTTGCAGCCTTTTCTAAATTCACGGGAACAAGATTGCTGCTGCCTCCTTGTATCTTACTGTAAAAAACAAAAGAAGCACGTTTAGTTGCTTTCATTACACAAAAGCATGCAAACGATAAATAACATACAAGGTGAGTAGATCCGAGGGAACGTCGAGCATCATCAAAGAGTCCACTTGAACAACTCTTTCGTCGTCAATTGTCGTCGCAAATGGGGATGTCGGCTCAGCGTCGGGTGCACGTATGTGGAAATCCCACACGGTTGTATTCGTAAAGCCCGAAAGACAGGAACACGAGAGATTATATCTGCTTTGTGCTGCCAAACACGCTCCATTGGCCGGGACGGTTGAGGACTTGAGTACTACCATAGGCTCGCCGTCGCAAACACTCTCTGTGAGTAGGGAATCGCGCATGATGGTCAAACGCTGTTCATTCTCGTCCATGGTGGATGCATATCCCCTGGCGATGTACACAGCAGTTTCGTCATCGCTGCTAGTGTTGCTGTCATAGCTGCTGGTAGTGGTTGCACCGTTGAAGATGCCGGTGGTAGCATGTGCTCTGATCACCTCGGAGTAAACGACTGTAATTCCAACGAAGCCTGCTATGAAATGAAGTACGCCGCGTTGGCGTGAAGTCATGACTGTACCGAACGAAGCGGTTGAGAGTATGGGATGGAGATCGAGACTGCGGTTTGAAACGTGGAAGACTCGCACCACCACACCAAGCACCCTATAGGGAAAGCTCAGTGAAGCGGGTCTAGAGTGCGAGCCGAACCAGTGGAATGGCAGATTCTTCGCTTCGTCTCCCTTGAAAGTTGGTTCTGCTACTTTGTGTTGTCCTCCTCGCCTTCTCAAGCCACACGTGCAGTGCTCACCTGCGACGCTCACCTGCAAACTCATATGCCTGTAAATAATTTGGCGTGGTTGTAATATACGCCAGCCCCACGAGCCAGTGGGAGCCAAACGTGGCCAGCGTTAGTGCTCAAACTTCGCTTTTTCTCCACCGAATCGCAGGGACGCCCGATAGGGCTCTGGTCAAGTCCGCTGGACTTCTCCGATGCAATCAACTCAACTCAACCTGCCACCACGTTGAAAGGGCCAGCTAAGATCTGAATTCTCCAGGTGGTCGCACTAATGTGGTGAGCCTTTCGCTCACATTTGAGAAACGTGGTCCAGAGATATCCCGATGATGTATTTCACAGTCACTATCAGCCGCTGACCTGTACAGCAAACTGAATTTGATATATCGTGTGATTTTTTGATAACGAAAGGTTGATATTCTGTACTACAGTACGTACCTTAGTTGTATTTATAGCAAAATCGTCTTTTACAGCATTAAACTATGGTTGAACTTTTTGCAACTTCCTGGCCCTTACACAACAAAACTTTCTTCGAATACTCCGTAGTACTATTAAAAGTAGCTAGGGTGTTTCTTGCGAGCTGCCTCGAGTGCGTGATCAAGACCCAGCACAATTTTGACGTAATCTCTGCCCCGTGTCGCGAGTCGTCCCGGAAATGGGGTGGGACTGCAGACGCTGTGTTATCGGACGGCTTGGCTCGTAGACAAGTAGGTAGTCGGTAGTTAGTGGACACATGACATTTCCACGTTGGTATTGTGAGTTTTAGTCTAAATATACATACCGGCGGATTGAACCGCTCAGCGCTGCTGGCAGTACCTCCCACTGGGAGGCTGTGAGCTAAGCCACTGCTCTGCCGCGTCTAGAAATATATTCATTTAGACCAATATTGTGAAATATGTTTATGAATGCATTTTCGAATCAGTGTCCAGTAATGGAGAAATTATGCTTGTTTTGGAGGATCTATCATTCCAGCGTGTCATCGCACTATATTGCGCCTCAGGACAACTGATTAAGCAGTGCAAAAAACTCTTGCACAGTAATAGACACTTCTCATTAACAATTAATCGTACAAATTTGAAAACCATGAAGATGGTAGTGAATATATGAATGAACTACTAAGTATGCGAGTAATTCATCTACAATAAGTTTTCGGGTTGTTAGTGGACATGCAATCTGCATTTGCACACCAATTTCCGAGCTCCTGTCTTGAAAATGAAGTGACCGTTTTGTGAGCACACGCATCTAGTGGTTCTGTATTTTACGTTGGTCGACCTCTGAAAGCTAAGAGAAGAAGTTGCTGTATACTGTAGTTGAAGCGTCGAACTCAAACAAGTTGTCAGCTTTGGCCCCCCCCCTACACATATTTCTGCATTGAAAGGCACAATAATACATCTTATTTAATAAAATAATACCGGTTAATAAATGTACCGGAAATTGAGGTTTAGCAATAATTCAAAGTAGCGAATTATTGGCGGAGTAAGATTTTTAAAAAGTTTAATTGCCAATTTTTAAAAAACGTTTTAAATGCTTATTTTAAAAAACAATTTTAGAAGAAGTGAAAATTTGGCTTTATCAGAAAATTTCTGAGAACATTTAATGTGAACCCATATTGTGTAAGAGAGTTTAGAGTTCCTTTCAAACTTAATGAAATCAGACACCATTGCCGGGCATTTTGACACGATGGAGGCGGCGGCGCAGCGCGAGCTAGAGAAGGCTCTCAACGACAACGATGCTGAGTCTTTCAAGAAGCTGTATGAGCAATACTCACACCACCGGGTGCGTAATCCGCTGTTTTCTTCCGTTTGACACGCAACGATCGGAAATCGGATTCTCCAATTTAATATTTTTTCACCCAAACAGGATGGTGAGGGACGAACGTTGCTGCATTTGGCCATTCAGCATAATCTATTCGACGCCGTAGAGGGTGACATTCCTTCAGCCGTTGTGGATGCCCGCGTATGACTGAAAAAAACAATAGAATTAAGAGCATCAGGGGAAAGAATTCGCGAATTAATGTAATGTTGTCAATGTCCTTAGGACAAGAACGGACGGACCCCGTTGATGGAGGCAGCAGAGAGAGGATACAGTCTCATTTGTGAAGAGTTGCTGGCCAACGGGGCATCAGCATCGACTATGGTGAAGCTCGAAATACTGTAGACTCGTCAAGTGGTATATCGACTTGCTGACTTGAGTGTATTGATGGTAGGCATCGGATGGAAGCACAGCGTTGACGCTGGCACTTCACAGAGACCGCTTGCTTGTGTGTCAAGTTTTAGTGGCGGCAGACCCGGACCAGGCACTACATGTACGTGAGGGACGTGTGAAAAGCTTAAAGTCGTTGCTAAAATATTTTTATTTCATTGCAGAGACTGATACTGGCTATCAATATGGATAAACGAGATGAGGTGGTGTTGCTTGTTAAGGCTGGTGTGTCGCTTGATATCACGGTGAGAGATTGAAGAGCACACAGTTTCTGTATTATGTGTGCTTAAACATTGTCGGTTTTGACAGAGAATGGCTGGGGGAGAAGAGAGAAATCCACTGAAGGAAGCTATTTCGCACCCGTTAATTCTTCGAGAACTGCTTCGGTTTGGAGCGCCTGTGAACGCGAAGGTCAGTTCAGCGTGTCTACGATGAGTTTGCTGTTGGTTTTATTAACATTATCTTGGAGTAATTGGTTTAGAACAAAGCAGGAGCTACGGCTCTGACTTTTGCTGCTGCAGCTGGACATCTAAAATCGTGTGAGATCTTGCTGGATATCGGAGCGTCGCTCAACTCCAAGGTATACGAGTTGACACGCATATTTACGCTGTGAGAAATTACATCGATATTGTTTGTATGTAAACAGGACAATGAAGGCCGAACTCCCATGTATCATGCCTGTTGCTATGAAAGAGAGAGTACAATCGCTCACTTTGTCCAGCAGCTGCGTGTCTCCGTCGATACACTTGTAACGTACAGCAGTGTGATACATAGCTAAACTTAACATTACGCTGACCGTTTGTGCTGCTAAACGCAGAACAATAAAGGCCGGACTCCCTTGTTCTATCATGCCGAGCGGGGAAATGTGCTAGGATGCGAACTTCTACTTCGATATCATGCCAATGCAAACCACAAGGTGAGGAAGGTTTCGGTCCTTTCGTGGGTTTCAGGAGTTCGGTTTCTAAACCCGCGTGTTACATTGTACCCGACCCAGGATATGTCCGCGTGGACTGCTCTTCATTTGGCTGCCAGTTATGGGCACAAGGAAGTGTGCAGACTTCTCTTGGGCTACATAAATACAGCAGATATGGAGCGAGATGACGAGCAAATGGTGCTGTGTCAACCTACGTCTTCTATAGGGAGCTGGATTTCAGTGACAGAGACGTGCTTGATGCGGATTTACGCCAAACTCATGTATGAGAACATTTAATTGGGACTTAAACAATGGAGTTACTTCTAACCGTTGTCTTTAACAATGTCTAGGTCGTCTGGAGTCCAAGCAACATTGCAGAAGTATGGGACATTGAGGATACGAGATTGCAGTATGAACACTTTGCTCCACGTTGCAGCTTCAAGTGCAGGAGACAAGCACTGCTACTACATCATCCGATGCCTTCATTTGGTCGGGAATATAGCGATCAACACTCAGGTCAGACTTTACTTGTTGACCAACGTATTTTTGCGCTAACACTGACATTCGTTCCCTCATTTCTACTGTCTTTTATAAAGAACTGCTACTGCGAGACGCCACTCGACGTCGCGGCGGATCAGCAATGCTCAATGGCATCGTCTGCGCTTCAATCACTGGGTGCAGTACAGATATCCAGCGACAGCGAGATATTCCCCAGTGTGATTCAGCTAGCAGCTCCGCGTCAAGGTCCAATGTTCCGCACGGTGGTGGGCTCGTCGAAAAACTTTTCTTCATGTTCGCGTGATCATTTCGTCCAGTTATGTCGGGGTATTCAAGATGGAATTTACTCCTTTACTGACGATACCATCGCTCAAGTGGACACCGAAAGGGGAGACACCGTCCTGCACTACTTTTTACAGAGTTTCGTCCAGCGCGCGTCATTTCCGTCAGTGGAAGAGCAACGCAAGACTCTCAGCTCGTCCAAGTGGCTTGGAACAACAGAAGCGCCTCGTTATTTACGTGTCCTGATAACCAAACCGGTATGTATCAGTGCTCAACTTGATCATGAGTTTAAAATGCTAACTACTTACTGATTTTTACGACAAATTCAACAGAATTGGGAGGGTAAAACGCCTTTGCACGTGGCCGCAGAAGTGGGAGCCTTGGGATTATGTGAAGTTCTGATCGAAATGGGAGCGTCGGCGAAAGAAGAGTGCCAAGCACCAGACAACCGTCTTCTTGACCAGCCAACGGAGAACCCTCAATTCTGGAAACCCATCAACTTTGCCGCGACAATAAGAGCGTCACTTGATGAGGCACAGGCGTCGTACGAAGAGCGCAGTGCACTGGTTGAATATCTGCTGAAGGAGCCCGACTCACTACCTGATGATGAGAATGCGGCCCATGACTGCAAGGAGAAGATCCAAATGCATTTCCCTCTTCTCCTCCCTCTGTTTATCCGAGTCGAAGATGAAATGAAGCACAAGGATGACTATGCAGAAGCTGAAGAACTCTACTACAAGGTAAGTAAAGCTCGAGATTTTCTCTTCTACAGTAGATGGTTCGTACTCATCCCTCTGCCCTGCACCGCTCAGTTCCTAGACGATTGCTATCCTCGATTTCAAGACTCGACAGTGTATGAGAACGATCCAAGCGGCATTGCTGTGCACAATGTCTTTTTGAATACTATTAGGTACGGCATCAAGACTCTCAAGAAGGTTATTGCTCCACAGTTCATGATCGAGTCAACGGGAGATACCCTACTCCATCTCATTGCGGTCCACGGACACCCCGAATTCGCCGCCATGATCAAGTTTTTAGTCGACGAAGCGCAGCTTGACATCAACAAAACGGTACTTGCTTTGTCTTTCAGAATTGCTATTTCATCTTTTGACAATATTGTTATTGCAATATTACGCTACAGAACAAGCAATTGAAGACAGCGCTGCATGTTGCAGTCGAGCACAACATGCCCGACATTTGTCTGTTTTTGATCGCTCAAGGTGCCGACGTGACTGTGTCCTGTCAGAATCTCGAGACACCCTCTAAAGAAGTGTGGCTGACTCCACTGTACACTGCATTATGGTCCGATACACCCAAGTACGAGATCATTGAGATCCTGCTCAGTACTCCGCAGTCCATTGCGAAACCACGGAACCCAAAGCTCAGTCGCTCAGTACGATACGAACCTGGACAAGGCCCAGACACCAAGTGGAACGGCGTCGTCCTTGAAAAATTACTGGAAGTTCATGCCTCAGCTCTCCCGCTCTTCTTGGATCATTACGCAGTCGAAGTGAATCGAATCAACGGCGAGAAAGTGTACCGATTCATCGAGGTAAGGCTACCTTCTTCTTCTGTTGAAGATATGGTATCTAACTGGTTAATATCTGGTAGGTTTTCGAGATCTGTGACCATCTAGAGCAGATTGTGAACCCGACAGGGACATTAGCGCCCAGTCTTTCATCAAAGAAGGCAATCAAGAACTCTGCAGTGACCCATCCAGTCGTCCGCAACGCAATCCACTTAAAATGGGAGCTTTTCGGCGCCCACTCTCACCGCAAACAGCTTTCGTTGTACGTGCTGATGGTCACGTTCTTCTACCTATCCAACTTTTTGTTGCCAAAGATGGAAATTGTGATCGATGACGACGGCAAAAAGCGGGAATCGATGCACAAATGGATCGAGTTTGACTCAGTCGTGGACTATTTTGTGGGTATCACAAAGGTTTGCTGTTGGGCGTTGGCTGTGTATCATCTTCTGTACGTCGAGTTCTTCAAGGAGTGGTGTTCCAACCCCAAGCAATACTGGAGATCAGTGTGGAACGTCCTGGATGTGTTCACGTACTTGCTGATGCTCGCTACGATCCCGTTTGAGGTCTATTCGGGCCACGATACGCAGCGCGAGTGCATGTTGAGTCTGCTGAGTATCTTACTGTGCGTGAACCTGATGCAAGCGCTGCTGGTATCGTCGTACTTCAGTGTGCTGATATTCACATTCGCACGGATGTTCAAGGTGGTCGCGCGGTTCCTACTCCAGTATCTGCTGCTGCTCTTAGGCTTTTCCGGCGGATTGTTTCTGCTATTCCATGGGGCAGGTCCTTATACGGACTTCTTCAGTGCCATGCGGATCGTGTTCCTTACCACATTTGGCGAGCTGAATTACGGCGACAACTACAGCTTTGACGACAGTCTTCGCGCACGGAACTATTTGGCCTTCCTGTTGTTAACAACGTATGTGATCGTGGTGATTGTTGTCGCTATGAACCTCTTGATCGCGTTGATGACGTCCGAGTACGATAAGGTTCGTACTCAAGCGAAGGAGCTGTCTTTACTTGAGCTCGCAGGTGCACTGCACCGTTACGAGCAGTGGATCGGATACAGCGTCGTCCGGAAACTCTATTCGACCCCTAAAGGTCAAGAGCTTATTGAAAATTGTGTCTCGCATGTTCCTGGAGCACAGCAACGCCGCGTCTTCTATCGCCGCGACTTGACGTCGTCTGTGTCTTCGTCGTTCTCGGAGGTGACAACTAAAGCGTACAACGTCCAGGGCGTTCAACGCAGTAAAATCGACGCTATGCACGTCTCACTTACCAGCAGAGGCAACGCTGTAGATAGTATGGAAATGTCTAGCATCACTGAGGCCATGACGACGCAAGTCATGAAGCACGTACACGACGAGGTCGAAGCGCTGCGGATGCAAGTGACGACAGAACTCCAAGACGTTCGTGAGCTGCTGGAAACGGCACACAAAGGCAACGCCCAAGCCCAGAAGGACGTGGCCAGTAAAGTCGCCGACGTGTTGAAGTTTCTTGCGAAGGATGAGAAGGCATCACCATGATCACAATGATGCGGTGTCAGGTCAGCCAAGTCAGTCACTTCAACTTGTGATCCGAAAGGATACATACACAAATGACACACCAATAACTCCAGCCAATCAGCGTGCAGTGACGCGCACCGCTTCAATCTGGTGGTATCCGGCACGCAAAGTCTCAAGTGCCGGAAATGTCGGAACTTGCCGGACCGGCAGTTGAGACTTTGCGTCGTGACGAGCAAGTGAGTCTAAGATGCGTCTGAGTCCGCGTGAAGAAGAGCATTTGATGCTGCATACGGCCGGGTTTTTGGCCCAGAAGCGATTGGCACGTGGTCTCCGTCTCAATTACACGGAAAGTGTGGCGCTGTTGGCCACGCAGGTGCTCGAGTTTATCCGGGACGGCAAGACGGTGGCCGAGCTCATGACGCTTGGAGCGCAGATGCTCGGTCGACGTCAAGTGATGGAGGGCGTGGCTTCCATATTGGACGAGGTGCAAGTGGAAGGTACGTTCCCAGACGGCACCAAGCTTGTGACCGTCCACAACCCCATCGCCAGCCTGGACGGAGACTTATCGTTGGCTCTGTATGGGTCGTTCCTGCCTGTACCCAAACTCGAGGTTTTTGGCCCTCCCGCTACCACCGCGGCAGTTGCTCCCGGCGCTATTATCACTTCTGACGAGGATATCGTGCTAAATTCTGGTCGTCAAGCGTGCGCACTGCAGATCACCAACTTATCGGACCGGCCTATTCAAGTTGGCAGTCACTATCACCTTATTGAGGCCAATCCGTACTTGGAGATGGACCGTAAGCTGGCGTATGGTCATCGTCTGAACATTGCGTCGGGTACAGCAGTGAGATTCGAGCCTGGTGATCAGAAGACCGTGTCTACCGTGCCTATTGCAGGCAATAAGGTCATTACTGGAGGGAACAACCTTGCGACGGGCGTCGTGGACGAGTCCAAAGTGGACGCTATTGTCACCAAGGCAGTGGCTGAGGGTTTCCACCACAAAGAACTGGATCTCAGTAAGCTTCCAAGTCATGTAACCAAGCCGGATTTTGGGGTCTGCAAGATGCCTAGAAGTGTCTACGCGCAGACGTATGGTCCTACGACGGGAGACGTCGTGCGACTGGGGGATCTGGAATTGTACGTGGCAGTGGAGAAGGATATGACGGTGTATGGAGACGAGTGCAAGTTTGGTGGAGGTAAAGTCCTGCGAGAAGGCATGGGTCAAGCGTCTGGGAAGAATTCCGCTCAGGTTGTGGACACAATTATCACCAACGCGTTGATTGTGGACTATACGGGTATCTACAAGGCCGATGTGGGGATCAAGGACGGTGTGATTGCAGGAATCGGCAAAGGAGGCAACCCGGATGTCATGGAAGGTGTCATGCCTGACCTTATTGTCGGCGTAAACACGGAAGTGATCGCTGGAGAAGGTTTGATTCTGACTGCTGGAGGCTTCGACGCTCACGTACATTTCATCTGTCCGCAGTTGTGTACCGAGGCGCTCGCAAGTGGCTTGACTACGTTGGTTGGAGGAGGTACTGGCCCTGCTACTGGGACGAATGCAACGACGTGCACTCCTGGACCAAACCACATGAAACTGATGCTGCAAGCGACAGACTCGACGCCGATGAACATTGGTTTAACCAGCAAGGGCAACACATCGCTCCCTGAAGGTCTTCAAGATACAATTGATGCCGGTGCTGTCGGTATGAAGCTTCATGAAGACTGGGGGACTACACCTGCGGCTATCGACAACTGTCTCCGTGTAGCTGAGGAGAACGACGTCCAGGTGACAATTCACACGGATACGTTGAATGAGTCGAGCTGCGTGGAGCACACTATCAAGGCATTTAAGGGCCGAACGATTCACACTTACCACAGTGAAGGTGCTGGCGGAGGTCACGCTCCAGATATTGTGACAGTATGTGGAGAGCTGAATGTCCTGCCGTCGTCCACCAACCCGACTCGGCCGTATACTCGCAACACTATCGACGAGCACGTGGATATGCTGATGGTGTGCCATCATTTGGACAAGAACATCGCAGAAGACGTGGCTTTCGCGGAGTCACGTATCCGAGGCGAGACTATCGCTGCTGAAGACTTGCTACATGATATGGGAGCTATCAGTATCATCTCTTCGGACTCGCAGGCTATGGGTCGTATTGGTGAAGTGGTTACTCGTACATGGCAGACTGCTGATAAGATGAAGAAAGAGCGCGGCCTCCTTCCCGAAGACGCGGCTTCAGAGCACAAGCGTGACAACTTCCGAGTTCGACGCTATGTGGCTAAGTACACGATCAACCCCGCTATCGCACATGGCATGGCTCACCTTATCGGCTCAGTGGAGGCGAATAAGCTGGCTGATCTTTGTCTATGGAAGCCCTGTTTCTTCGGTAGTAAGCCAGAAATGGTGATCAAGGGTGGTGCTATCGCTTATGCGCAGATGGGCGACCCGAACGCCTCCATCCCGACGCCGCAGCCAGTCAAGATGCGCCTAATGTTTGGTGCCTTAGGTTCTGCTGTTGGAATGGGCTCTATCGCCTTTGTTAGCAAGAGCTGCGTGGACAAGAAGATCGCTCAATCGTACGGACTGAAGAAGCGTATTGAGGCAGTTCGCAACTGTCGCGGAGTCACGAAGAAAGACATGAAACTCAACGATGCGTTGCCCAAGATTAAGGTCGATCCAGAGACGTACAAGGTGCATGCGGATGAGAAGTTGCTGATCTGTGGACCAGCGACGTCGTTGCCATTGACTCAAAGATTCTTCCTGTTCTAATTAAAAGCAGTATCCGAGTATGTGAGTTGAACGAGACACACATATATAAATACATCTATGTAGGTGTTTTACTGCCTGGTATTGTCGCCATCTTTTGGCGAGTCGAAGGATTCCCCTGCGGAGCTCATAGATTGGAAAGATGACAGCGGCATCGGGATGTCACCAGAAGACTCGACTGTCACTGCAGACGACGAGGCGGCCACGAGTCGTGCGTGAGCTGCAGCAGCTCTACGTTGTCGAGACTCTTGCGACGTCGACGTCTCTGATCCAGACGAGTTCAACGAGAAGAGACTTGCAGCAGAACCTGACCGGATACTCGAGAAGGGGCCAAGGAAGGCACGTTTGGCTCGGGCAGCTCCACGTGCTAACGTGACTGCTTCTCCAACGTTATGAGCCTCAGGGTTCTCGTTGCGACCGACCACCTTGATGTGACCCGAGTGCTTCTTCTTGCCACCACGAGTACGCTGATCTTTGTGCACGAAGCTGAAACCAAAGCGTAGAATCAACTTGACTGTCTGCATGGCAGTGTTGCGATCCATCTGCTTCTCATCTTGAGTCAAGTAAATGTACGGGACCAGTCCGTTGTGCTCCTTCTTGGCATCATTACGTCGAGGCCCGAACTTCCAGCCTTGCTCCATGCGCATCTGTGCCCACACTTCATGTGTATTTTCAGCCAGAAGCTCAATCACTGAACGAAGATGTGGAGGCACCTTGACATCATCCGTCGGGATTGGCTTCGGTTCATACGTGCCACCAGGTTCCGTCGCCTCGGTGCCGAACTCGAAGCCTTCAAACTGATCTTCAAGACTGGCCGGAGGTTCCAGAACGTAACCCAACGCAGTGATCACCTTAAGTGCCGACATGGACGTGTCACGATCGTACTGCTTGTCCTGTTCGGTGAGCGCTTCGTATGGTACAAGATCAGGATGAAGCTTCTTGTCATTGTCACGTTCGGTTCCCCATCGCCAGCCTTGATTGATACGTCCAACAGCCCAGACTTCGTGTGCGTTTTGAGACAGCAACTCGGCCAACAAATTGATCGAATGTGGCAACCGAATACGACGAGTATCTACCGGTTGAGGCGTGTACTTGTACCCTTCCAATTCACGCTTGTCCAAAGGAGTGACGACCGATGGGAATCGCTCCAAGAAAGTGATAACCTCCTGGAAAATACGGTCTTCCAGGTTCGGGATACGAAGACGACGCTTGTGTACCTTCTTAGCGATGAACATGCGGAAGTTGCGTACAAGTTCATCGAATCTGCAGGAAATACCGCGATCGGGAGCAGCGAAACTCTCTTGAATGAGTCGATCCACATCTGCATCCGTGACGAGACGGTGATTGTTCTTTTTCTTGCGCTTACAAGAAAGGAGTCGCTTGATGTAGCCCCAGCCGACGTAGCCCGTGAAGTAGCGGAACCAAGTTGATCGTGGCAAGATGCACATCTCGTTGCCGTCTATCAATGCATTGCCATTGTACAGCACACGACACGCTCGAATGTGGCCTGCTCCTCCGATATTGGGGTGGTTGTGACGCAAACCAAATGGGCCTTCGCCGTTGCGACTACTTCCGTAAACGTCGGTGGCGTTGGTGCCTTCACTGATACGCACGTGGATGCCATCACTCGCTCTATAGTCGTCACTTTGCGGCACATTCTGTCGACGCTTGAAGCGTGACGGGACGTACTCGTCTTGTTCTCCGAGAACTTCCAGCGTGATCTGATCCTTAGTAAGTGATCCATCGTCGATCTCAATGAACATTCCTCGCTTCAATCTCTTCAAAATCTCAACCGTATTCGCTTGAGACGATGAAATGGGGATATAAGTGACTGGGAATTCCACTAAATCCGCGAAAGAATCTGTAGAATCTGCTCGTGGACGTGGCTGGTCTGCAATGAACTCCATCTCGACATTCATCGTGAAGTCTGGGTCATTCTGACGCATCAAGTCGCCACACGCCATGATAAGATGCACGCAGGCGCGGAACTTACGTCGCAAGCGCTTCCGCTCTGCCATGAGGTAGCCGTAGTCCACGAGAAGAACACGCTGGAAGCCACACAGCACCAGTTGTTCCGTACTGTACGTCGAATTCGCATCCTTGATCGGCGGCATCTTCACACGTACACGCAGACCGTTCAAGTAGTTCTTGATCTGTTTGGCCAGATCGTACTCGACGTCCATGAACTGCAGCGAGTCTCGAAAGTCCTCGTCTTCATCCCCATTATCCTTGTTGCTAACGACCAAGTTGCGTTTGTTCTCTTCAAGAGTCTTCTTCTCAGTCTGAGCCAACGAGTAATACTCACTCATAATAGCGATGAACATGTTGACACAAATAAGGTAAATCGAGATCATGAAGCTGAAGAAGAAGACACCAGCCATCGTCGGGTTGGCAACGTAGATCTCTTCATAATCGAAGGCACCCAGCAGCATCTGGAAGCAGCTCGTCAACGACACAGACAGTGAATGGTATTGCTGCACTGCTGTACCGAATGTCAGGAAGCCCATGACTGCAAAGCCAAAGAAAATAGTAAAGAAGATAATCACGAACGCCAGCAGATCTTTCGCTGCGAAGCGAAGCGTGCGCCACAGCAAATTCAGACGCGAATTCAGTCGCAAATACTTGAACACAATAGCCACAGACACCAATCCAAGAGCTGCTGCGTAGTTCGTGACTGCGCGAGAAAGCCACGCCAAGGGCGCGATATCCACGAAACAATCTCGTGCTGCACTCTGGTCTTCCGCTGGAACAGAGCAGTCCATATCTCCAACGCGATAGAGATCATCGCGGATATTTTCCGACTTCACGGCAAAGATTATCCAATGAGTAAGGAAAATGATGAGCAACACAAGCTGCAGCATGTCCAGAATGTTCCAGAGAGACTGCACGTACTTACGTATCCCGAAACTACGCAAGTCTGAGATCTCTCGGTACAACAGCAAGAGTGTGGCAATCAGCAGCACAATTTCGAGTGCGTTAGCCTCTAAAAAATCCCCTGTGTCCTTGCAACTTGCCAGAATCCGAAAGCTCTTAATCCGGCCCGTGACTTCCATGTAATCTGTGTTGCTCATCTCAAAAAGCCCTTGAACGTGCGAGAAAATATTGCTGCGTGCATTGTAAAACGCAAACGTTGAAGCCATGTACCGCGTGCCATCTCGAATAAAGTCGCTCTGCATCTGCGTGATCAATGCAGTGGCTGCGGTGTAGTTATCACGAGGAAGGTAAACCACGTATCCACCGTGACCATAGTCCATTTCATGACTCACTAGACCAGGTTTAAACGTCTCGGAACGTACTAGTTTACTCAGTCCGCTGGCCCATTGGTATTTTGCACCCAGAACACCACTATTATTGCCATACGGCTGCTTCATCTCATGGCTAGTGGAGTACTCAGGATAGCAAATTTCATCCGAGAACATGATAAAGTCGCTACTTCCTGTCGTTTGGCTGCAAAGAGCCCCTTTCACGCGTCCTGTTCGCATCTGGATGCTGCCAATGGGACGGCTATTTCGAATGGGAGGCTCGTAGAACTGGTACAGCATGGGTCCACTGACCCATTGCCACATTTCGCCTTCATTACCAATATCATAGAACGTCTTGGGCACAGTCTCGTCGGGAAATTGTTCTTGGAAATATGTATTGTCCAGTACTGCGTTTTGTTCGTACGGAAAGTGGATCGGTAGCGTTAACAGCGTCGCCATGACCACTGCCAAGAAGCACAGATACACCACTAATTCCTTGTAGAATTTATTGCGTTTCTCCTGTTCCAGACAAAGCTGCACGCGCTTCATATGCACGCGCATGATCGAGTAGTGTGCGATCTGTTGTTTGAGTTGTCTAGCTGCCACAAGTTGGTCGTGCGTCTTTGGTCTAGCGCTCACACTGGCTCGACTAGCGCTGCGTTCTTCACTAGCCTCCACTGTATGGGACTTATCCACGTCTTCTCGTATTCTCCACCAGCAACACGCCCACCACCTGCACTCTTTTCTGCTATTGTCATGATCAAGTCTTGAGAACTCTGCGACGTCCTGTGACTTGGAATTGCGACTGGCCACCGGATGCCGCGTGGTATCCTCCATTAGAGCGTAGGAAGTACCCAGCGCGTCGGCTGCCGGTTCTTGCAGCTCCAACGGAATGTTGCTCCTCGTCACGGTGACAAGTGATACAAAGACGACGGAGTGTCAGTGGCAAAAAAGGATAGTGACTCCGACGTCTTGCAACTTTTGCTGATCTGTCGCTACGGGATCCGCAAAGCAGATCGTTACAATTGCGTATCCCTTGGACAGACTAATCCGTTATTCGCTCTGGGCACTCGTCCTTCCCCCTTCGTGGTGGAGGTGGCGAGTCCGCAAATGACACCATGGTGCCGTGCCCGCAGAGCAAACGAGCCAGCTCTGCCAGATGGTCGCAAAAAGTGACTATAGTCACATAATTTTACAGCTGCGAACGAAAGTCGGAGGAATATATTGTACTGATGTCACAGGCGCCGGTGCCAACTGGAGATTTTCGCTGGACGCCAAGTATTTTGCACCACGGCAGTCTGATAAAAGTTGATACGGCACCGGCAATTTTGCTGGCACCAAGTGACACCGACTCGGTGACACCTTTTGCCAGTGGCAAATTGCCACTAGAGTAACGCAATTTGACAGTACATGTATGAATCCTACTGTCATTATACTTAAAGAACTTGTTTTGATCATTGAGCGTCGATGTAGTTCGCGCACGACCATCATCTCAGAAAATCCATTGTGTGGATGGATATCGCGGCTGATCGCCACCAGTTCCACGTGTTAACAGAAAAGTTACTTTACTCATAATGTAGAGCTTCTACTCTCGTTGTTTCCTGCGCTCGCGCTCTGCTGCGAAGAACCCATTGCTATCAAGCAAGAAGAGCAGATCTCGTGCTTCGGATATCTGCAACACGCTGTAGAGGAACTCGAATCGACGGTGGAACTCCTGATCCAGCACCGCGATACGGTCAGCCGACAGCTCAGCACCGTCCTTTAACTGCAACACGTACTCAGCGAATTGCCAGCAACAGCTCAGCAACTCTTCAAGCGCTGATGCCACAGTCTTCGTATGCACATAGCAGTTCTTAACCACGCTCGCCACGAAAGTCTCATGTACACGCCTGGCCCGATCGAAGTCGCCTGCAGACTCAATCTGCTCCACGCACTTCTTGAACTTGCCTTCAATCACGAACACCTGGAAATGCAACTCCAGTGTCCGAACCACAAAGCTCATGCGGATACGCAGTGCACCGGCAGCGGACGTGGCACCTTTTCCGGTGGTGTGTTTTGAGCGCAGCGTGCTACTCTTCCACGCCAACTCAAGGGCGTGTGCTACTCGCTTCAATCGAAAGCAGAACTGGAATAAATGTCCGTACGAACGCAGAAGATCGGGCGTCACTAGCAACTGCAATGGCCAGCGCACATTGCAGCGCAAATTCAACGCGTGCCACAACTCCCGTGGAGTCACAGCTGTATTGTTCTCCTTCAGGTTGGCTCCACTGCCTTCTAGCCAGCTGGTCTTAGCTGAGTACTTCTCCAAGCTCCAGTCTGTAAGTCGAACGAGCGAAGAGAATCCAAGGCCCATCCAGTATTCACCCCTGGCTGCGTGTAAGCTGAGAGCTTGCTGAAGATCAATCTGCGTCTCTACCATCAGCACGTCATTGACGACCACGGCCAGCATTTTCTTGTACATGATCTGCTTTGACGCCGTCATGGTCACTTCTTGGCGAGCGTACTGGATACGAACTCGAAGCGCTGGATTATTGCCATCTATCATCGGAACTTCCACAACCGGCGAAGATTGAATGCCATTTTCGCCTCCACACGAGGGTTTTACTTGAGCCATCACACGCATTCCATTCATGTTGCCCGGTAGATGTTCAATCGCCAGGTCAACGCTCACATAAACGGCATGCGGATCATCAAGCTCAAAAGAGCCATTCACTAACGTAGCAGCACCTAGAGTTCCCTCATTTCGGAGCAACAGAGACGCACGGTGGCTTCCACTCCAGAACGCGTTTTGTTCCCATTGCAACGAAAACTCGGAAGAAAATGAATTTCCGTCCATTTGCGCATGTCGCCACCATACAGAACCACTGTCTTCCACTCCAGGTTCATCACGTAAATGCGTGTATCCTTCGGTGGTCATGGTTAAATATTTGCCATTGGGACCTCGTGACACGTTGAAAAGAAGTAAATTATCGCTTGCGGGAAACCTTTTAAGTGCAAACGTTTGCAGTGGAAGCTAAGTAGACGTCAGCAGGCAGTTAAGTTCAAATCATAGTAAGCTTCAAGCCAAACGTACTAACCTGCATGTCGAAATCTCGTCCCCATGGTTCGTCTTCCGGGATTAAATCCCGTACAACCTCTTGCCAGACGCCATGGTTCACGTCTTCCTCCGATTTAGTGGTCGGCTTCATCAGCATCATGTCGAAGCTGCGCTCAATGAACGTCTGGAACACTTCTCCACGCGATAGCAGGAAGAAACCTTTCAATACGTGGAGATATCCTACAAAATCCGACTTCACCACCACTTCTTGATGCAGTCTGCTCGCTACGTGACGGCGAACTTTTTCGACCTCATGTTCTACCGCTACAATATCAAATACAGGCCGTCGTGCCAGGTTCGACATGGCCTTGACGACGTCCTGCACCTCACGTGGGGAGAACTGGTTTGCTCGTGTCAAGATATGGACCGCCTTGCCAATTTCAAACACGCTCTCAGCCACGGATGTCGGGAAATAGTCCAATGATACAGCCTCCAAGTCCATCGCAAACTGCTGATGCCAAAGTACAGTATTCAAGTCTTGTCTCGACACCATAGAACTCCTATCATCCACCTTCTTGACGAAAAACTCCTTGTGCGGGTCCACGATCTCACCATACACCATCCAGGCCATCATCTGCTTGAACAGCACTCTAAAATCACCGAAAAAGTCAGATTTACTCTCGAATTTACAGGAATAAAGAACTAAAAAACACTCACCGATGGCACGAATATAGCAGTTCTTGCATACATTTCCGTACTCTGGGGAATCCAGAGCTGGTGCTTTGATATATGATACTAAGCAGCTTTGCTCCCTTCACACACGTTGCCTGTTGTTCTTGATGCATTTCCATAGTGAGTCTGTGCACGAGTCCGCAAACTTCCGGTAGAATCTCCATAAACTCCTCCAGTTCGAACATGAGGTTAGATATCGGGAACACGGCGTTGGCCCGAAGTGTCTTGGCCTCAAGTCCCACAATTGCATCAGCGTAACGATACAGCAGTCGCTCCACAGCCTGCGCTAGAGCGTGGAGATAAACGCTTGGAAACTTTGACGCCTGTCGTACGAACTGTTCCAAGGTGGAGAAGGCAAAGCCCAGCCGAAGGAGACGATTCAATATGCTGTGCTGTGCTTGTGATAGGAACGAAGCTTCCTTGCACACGAAGAAGCCATCGGCACGGCGCTCCACCACGCCGCCCGTGTGACCAAGCAATGCCAAGAAGAGTTCGTGGTGCATGTTACGAAATCATCTCCGAAAATAAGAAGAAATTTTGCAAGCTATCAGATTTTGTATTTTAACCAATCCGAGCGAGTCTTGTTTTCGGATGAAAAGATAGCTCCCCCTTGAATCCAGAAGCAAGAGAGCTTTGATACAAGGAAGAAAGCGTCGACACCATGTCCAGGTGAGCTACGCGCCGGCTTAACTCATCCTGTTCTGCGTGTACCGCCAATTCTAGTGCATGCACATATTTTCCAGACACTAACATACATTCTTCGTACCTGTTTTCCTTGCCTATGTCGCTGTATAAATGAAGATACGACCGCGCCATCACCGTCTTCTCGCCCGACGGACACTTGTTCCAGGTGGAATACGCAATGGAAGCCGTCAAGAAGGCAAGTACATACACGGTTTTAAACTGTATATCCATGTGTCTAACTAGTATAGCTACTTGCAGGGTGCCGTGGTTGTCGGCGTACGCGGCAAAGACTCGGTTGTGCTGGCCGTGGAGCGAAAGGAGACAGCCAAGCTGCAGGACCCGCGCACCGTACGCAAGATCTGCAAGGTGGACGACCACATCTCCATCGCTTTTGCCGGTCTCACGGCCGACGCCCGCGTGCTGGTGAACAAGGCACGTCTTGAATGCCAGAGCTACCGCCTCACGGTGGAGGACGCGCCGTCCGTCGAGTACGTGGCGCGCTACGTCGCGCGTGTTCAGCAAAAGTACACGCAGCGTGGCGGCGTGCGGCCGTTCGGTATCTCGATGCTCATCGCCGGCTGCGACGGCCAGGGCGTTCCCCAGCTGTACCAGACAGACCCGTCCGGCACCTTCTCGGCCTGGAAGGCCAACGCCACAGGCCGCAACTCGACCAACATCCGTGAATTCCTCGAGAAAAACTACGTGGAGAACGCCACGGATGAGGAAGCTATTACTCTGGCCATCAAGGCGCTGCTGGAAGTTGTCGAGTCCGGCAGCAAGAACATTGAAATCGTCGTCGTGCGAACCGGCGGCAAGGTGTCGGTACGTTGATACTATTTAATCTATGGTTAATGTGTTGATACTGATCAAATACTCTCTTGTTTGTTGTGTACAGCCCCTCGAGGACGACAAGGTGAACGAGCTATGCGATAAGATCGAAGCTGAGAAGGAAGCCGCTCGTCAAGCCAGTGGCGAGAGCAAGTCTTCGGCTTAGACGAGATTAAGTGGGAGGAATGCAATGCAGCACACGCATAGGGGTGGAATGCTGGCTTAAGCAACATTAAATCAACCAGTGCGCGCGTCTTCGTCTACTTTCGACAAGCTACACGACCGATATCATGTTGTGCTAGTTATTTTTCTGTGCTGTTTTACCGCTGCTTGCTTGCAACTTGAGCCGTTTTACACTTTTTGCCGCTAATTCAGAAGCTAACAACGGATATACAGCACCAGCATCTATCCAACCCCAAGGAACTAAACAAAAAGCAGCGAGAGAGAGCTAGTTGCTTCTAGCGTTGCCTTAGTTGGCCTGACGCTCGTAGATGGCCCAGCGACGGTTGTGCTCCTGGCCCTTACCGGGGTTCACGTTCATGTCCGTGCACCCAGCGTCAGCACAGCCACACGAGAGCGAGTTCGTGTCCTTGCATGGACGCATGCAGCCTTCATCGTTGCCGTCCAGGTCCGCTTCGTTCACGGGAAGCTTGTTGAACGCGAAGGCGTGGCCCTCGCCAGCCACACGAGCGATAGCGAAGTAGCGCTTGCCCTTCTCCTTAGCGTGGTGCAGAGCGAGGTTGAAGTTGGCACCGCTGGGGCCGCCAGCGTACACACGGTCGTTGCCCAGCATATCCTCGCCCGTGGAGCAACCCAGGAAGCGCGTCTTCTCCTTGGAAATGTCCTTCTCAGCAGCTGAAGCTTCAGACAAGCGAGCCTTCTTGACGGCGGTCGTAGGCTCCACGTTGGGCTGCTTCTTGACCTTGAAGATACGCACAATCCAGTGCTCGGACGTGAAAGCCTCTTCCAAGTGAGTCAGCTTGATGTTCTTGACGCCCACCTCCGTGTTACGAGCACGGTCGAAGCCTGGCGGACGCTGGTAGTCCGTCATCACCTCACCGAAGCGGTAGTAGCACAGCTTGTACGCAAGACAGTTGTGGAGCACCTTGGAGCCACCCGGACCAACGTCAAAGCTGCCCGACGCCGAGTAGTAGTCACGTTCCGAGGGCATGTCGTCAGTATACACACCCGAACCGATACGTACAGGCCAGAGGAACTTGTTGATATCGTCCGAACTGTACCCCGTCACACCACCGAAGATAACCAGGACGTAGTCCACGTCCAGACTCTGTAGGATCGGGTACGCGTCTTCCTCCGACGAAGCCAAAGCACGACCAACCGTTGCAATGTGCGTGTTGTTCCACGTGTTGTTGTCCACGATAACCGTGCGGTTCGCCATAGCCGACATCTGGTAGCCATAGTCCCACCACGACATGATCTTGGCGTTCGCGTCCGTGTTCTGACGCAGCCAGAAGTACGCCTCACGGTAGTCATCGAAGTTCACCCGCTCCCCAGTGTGTGTACGGCCAGCTTCAATCACAATACTCGGCGAGGAGTAAGCCATCGACGACACGTACGTAGCGTGAAGCGTGTAGCTCAGCAGCATAAGCAGCAAACCGCCCACAATACCCAGAGCCAGGAGCTTGGGCACAGGCTGGACGCCATCCTTCTGCACGACGAACGTCGACGGACGAGCCAGGATCCCCATGAACTTACGCAGCGTCGACGAAATACCCACAGCACCGAGGATGCACGCAATCGGCGCCAGCGTCAGCATAAGACGCACCATAACACCGGCGAAATACCAGGCAACAGTACCGTACAGAATGACGAAAATGCCGCCGTCTGTCAAGTTCTGGAATAGGAAGTACAGACCCACGGGGGCGAACGGCACGAGGATGTGCAGGTCGAAGAAGTAGGACGTCCAGGTCGTGGGCTGGTGCTCGCTAACTGAAGCAATAATGGGGATGTACTTGGACGCGTAGGTCGGGTCCAGCAACGTCAGACTACGGCCAGTCCACTGCACCTTGCCCATAAGTTGCAACACCAGCAGAGCGAGTGCCACACCAGAGACCAACAGACCGGCACCGACCAGCACAAGACGACGGAACGACGCGGCCGAGATGTAGTTACGCAGCCAGAGTACGAAGCAGTAGACCTGCAGCAGCACGAAGACGCCGTGCGAGCCGGCACACTCGGCCTGTTTGATGACGTTGAAGCCCACGAACGGCACCTGCATAGCCATGAGACTACCCAGAGCGTAGAACGTCGAGTACGCGATGTACAGTCGCGGCGTGTAGCGTCCAGCGAAAATCATGACCAGCACGTAGATGGGGATCATGTTGATGATGAACACGTAGCCGCCCCAGGCTGCCACCATGTAGAAGTAGGCGAGTGCACAGCCGGCTGACCAGAACATGGAGCCCGTGTGCACAGCTTTAATCCAGAGGTAGAACACGAAGATAAGCGCGAAGATAGCGACACCTTCGTTATCATACGAGCCTCCGACAGAGCGGGAGATGTACGAGGGCACAATACCGGCAAAGGCAGCAGCCAACAGACCAGCACTGGAGCGTTTAGTCACTTCCTTGGTCAACAAGTAGCTGGCAATTGCCGTGTTGGCAGCGAACAGCGGCGCGAGGAACACGCACGTGTTGCGAACGTTGATAGAAATGTTCAGCAGGTTCAGTACCCAGTACACGAGCGCAGCCGTGTACATGAGACCGGGGTAGATGGTGCCACCAATGATACGACCCAAAGGATACCACGCACGGTCGTCAAACCAGTCGAGGAACTCGAGGAATCCCTCTGAGGCCAAGTACTTGGTCGTACGGAAGTTGAAATACGGGTCGAACTCGTGGATCACCTGCAATAATTGTAAAAAAAAAAGTTTTAGTGACAAGTGTGTCAATTGAAAATTAAATAACTGTTAACGCACCGATTCGTAGCGCACGACAGCGAAGAGGCGGATAGAGAAGGACATGAGACAGATCATGGCCAAGATCGCGTACTTGGCTACTGGGGCCAGCGCGTTTTCGTCGTCCTCGGCATCGCGTGGGTCGTCTAGATCCACACCAAACACGACGCGGGTCGGGTCGGTGTTGACCTGCTTGGCAGGCGTGGGCTCAACCACGGGCGGTTCATTCTCGGAGTCGTCCGAGGAGGCAGAGGCCTTCTTGGCCTTGGACTTGGGCGCCATAGCTGCTCAAGGAAGCTTCACTCTGGCTGTGCTTGTGTTGGGAGCGCTCGACACGTTGCACGTGGCATCAAAGTGAAGATCTGTGCAGCATTTTCAAGCAAAACGTAATTACGCTTTTGACGAAAGGCTTTTTACGACGACGGCATAAGAACAGACGAGTTAAGAGCAGCTCGGGATGGACACCAAACTCGCCCAGAATTAATGTGGCGCACCTAATATTCTGAAATGAATCACCTCGTTAGCTGTCATTCGTCAAAATTCGATTTCCAAGGCCATTATTGGTGCAAAATCGCACCTATAGATGGGTGGTTCCCGAAGCAATGGTTGGTGCACGGAGTAATTTCGAGCAGCCGCCCACGTCGTGCCCTTCATTTGCTACTGTCCAAAGCTATCCAAGAAGAAGGTAGGCCTCCCTGTAAATGATCACTTGGCTCGGCAAGGCAAGGCAGGATAGGCCGGCGGGAGACGGGGTATAGGGACACGAGCAGCGTATATGGACAACCCACAGAACAGCACACAGGACTCGCGCAGTAACAGGAAGCCAATTATTGACAGCCCATTGCAGCCTTCAGTCCTTAACTCCCGATATCCTGCCTGCGGACGCCGCCTTAGCTCAATATACGGATGCGGAGACTGATGCTATTGCAAATGTGTGTTGCTGGCAGTCTGCAACCATGGCTAACCTCACGTACTCCCACCCCCGCACTTACGGCAAGGACTCGCGTCACTGCCGTGTGTGCAAGACCACCCGTGGTCTGATCCGCAAGTACCACCTGAACATGTGCCGTCGCTGCTTCCGCGAGCGCGCCACGGACATTGGCTTCGTCAAGGTAACTGACAGCAGTTGAACGTGCTAACAGGGCGATGAACGGAGAACTGATGTGGCTTTCGTGTGCTGCAGTACCGGTAAATATGTTATTGGTCGGCCAACAGTTCGCTGGACGACGGGGGAACGCGCGTGTGATCAGTCGCGCTCGCTAACGCTGACGCCTGCGACTGCGCGTGCAATGGAAAGAGGTCGTTTAGATACGCCGAAGGACACGTCATTTTAGTTCATTTTGAGGAGCTGGAGAATGGGAGAAAACGCTGCCGTCAAGGCCGCTCGCTGTCATTCCTCGGATAATCGAATGAAGCTAAATTGCAAAAAATCCTCCTCCCCACATCAGAGTCTTCGTCATCCTTGCTTCCATCGTCTACACGATTCAGGTGCTTACAGAGGACACACATTTTTTTATCAGACACCAGCATCAAAGCTGTGCAATGGCGATGGACTATTGATGATCCTTTCCTTCTTACTAATAGCAGTAAACTACAGCTATTACAGCAGAACTCAATAAGCCAAATGGTCCATCGAGATTGAGGACACACTGCGTCCTCCATCTCTGTCACACAGTCCTGAGGACTGTCCTCCGGAGTCGTAAGATACCGTAACGTTAGGCAAAGAGTTTGTCCTCATCAGAAACGCTAAACCTGCGTAAAAGCATACTCAGAAAAATATTCCTTGGATCCAAGACCAGACAAATGCGCACTTCTGGCGGCGCGGGTGCCTCGCCCAGGCGGCTCCGCGGCGTCACACCAGGTCTCTTGCATCCGCTAACCACTATGCTATTGACTCTCTTGCTTCTGTGCTCGCTAGTGGCGGTGGAATCTGCCTCGCAGCCTGCACAACGTCGCGAATGGAGCCCGCAGATTCCTCTGGAGAGTCAAGTGACGATAGGCGTCGACGGCATTGCAACATCGCGTGGAGTCGGACGCAGGCGCAGTGACGGATTGTCCATCACCCGTAGCATTCCTGTGGATACCGGTATCACTCCTGATGCTGCAGTAGACGACCAAGCCATTAAGTTCACACCCGCTCAAATCGACCTTGGACGGGTGGAGACATGCTCTCCTCAAAGATATTACGTCAGGGTGGAGAACCGAGGGCGAGTGTCCGTGAGACTAGATGGCGCAGACTTTACACACGAAGGTTTCTCACTAGCGACCGACGTTCGAGGCATTCGATTGGATCCTGGCGACAAATTCAACGTGCAGTTCGTATTTCTACCCAGCGAGGGCGAACCGAATGGAGTGGATGCTCATTTGAGGGTGTTAACGACGTCAGGGCTATTTTCTTTGCCTATTAGCAGCTCAGAGGTGGTAACCAATCGCTATGGCGTTAGCGCTATTCGAGCATCGGTTCCTGTTGGAGTTCGCTTTGAACAGTCCTTGCAATTTATCAACCCTTTAGACTCTACAATTCGAATTACAGAGATATATACGCTGGACAGCTTTATTCATATTGACCTACTTAACGGTAGTAACTGGATCGGGCCTCGATGGCCAAGAGAAGCTGATGAAAATGGAGAGCTAGAGGTTCCAGGACAATACGATCCTCAATTCGACTATACAAGGCGAGCCGACCGTGGCGCTTGGGATATGCCCGCGGGAACGACCAGTCCGTTGATTAAAGTGTCCCTGCAAAAGAACACTCCAGTTGGAGAGCATTTTACGTTTATCCACATTGCCGCTGACAAGCGACGCTTGTTGATGGTGCCTGTGCGCATCACAGTGTTGAAGCCTGGGATCCATATTGAACCTAAAGAACTGGATCTGGGAATGTTGACCGACCTGCACGATGATATGCATCGTGAAGTCACTTTTACTTTGTATAATACCGGCGTGAATCCCATTGAAATACTGGAGTTAAAAGTCTTGGAGAGCAGTTTGATGGTCTCAGCAGAGCTAAGGGGCGGATCATCTGTCATTCCTCCGCACACTCAGGTATTTAACGCACTTGCCATCCAGATTCGAGTAGGCAAAGAAACCACTGGAAACTGCTTCGCATCGCTGATGTTGAAGACTAATGCATCGAATTCGGAGCTGGGACAAAGAAGATTGAAATTGTATGGACGGGTGGCACATGGTAACGTGGCTTTTCACCTTAACGAGACGCGATTTGGGGTCATTATGCCTCTTGAGAATATTTTACGTGAAGAATACGACAGTGAAGATTTTAACAGTACTCCGAATGAAACTTGTGCTGAACAAATTGCTGAGGATCAAGATATGTCAGCTATTAAGTTGGTATCAAATATTGGCGGAAAAACTTTGAAGGGGATAGTGGCAGGTGCAACTGCGTTCCGAAAACTTCGATTGTGGAACCAATTCGATTGTCCTGTCGAGCTACAGCGTGTATGGATGGACTCTGCATTGCCAGGTCAAGACGAAGTGTCTGTGTACAGATTTAAACAGGGGGTCGCACCTGCTGGATCAGCTTGGCCAAAGATTTCTCTTCAGATCACGCCGCCACTGAGAAGTAAACCAGAGATTCTCGCGGCGCGGACGTATTCTTTAATGGTGGAAACAAATGTCTCTCGTCACCGTATCCAGATTAACATATACAACGGCTTTCTGAATTTGAACTCGACCCGCGGTCTCGAGGGGTATTCTGTTTCAGGCTACTATACGTCACTTGGGCCAAATTCAACGCAATCGTGCTTGGAAGTACCGAAAGGAGGTCTTGTGACTGGATCGTCACCACGTATCGATGGTGGAGAAGCAACAACGAACGTACAGGCGGTTCAAATTTGCCGCTCATTGGTTTTTGACTTGGACAAAGTGGCGTCCAACCGATCTCGTACGGAGGTGGTGAAAATGACGAATGGAAATCCTGTGCCAGTGATGTTAAGAATCACAGCATTATCTGAAGATGATGTGGTAGGTGTATCCATCAAAGCAGATGTTACTCGAGCCCAACCTGATGCTTTCATCGGTGGAAGCGTGAGCTATTGGAACAATGTGGTTGGACGCAATACAACCGGCAACATTTCAAATGCTGTACGGGCTGGCGATAGTGTTGTTCTCCTGCCCGGTTATCAGGTGGAGTTTAACGTGACAGTTATGGCGAAGGAGAGACTGGGGGAGCTTACAGTTCCAGTCATGACAGTGGAGACGCCCACTGAGATATTTCATCTCCATGCGAAGCTTCGCAGTGTGCAGGGCACAGTCGAGCCAGTCACACCAGCAATTGTGTTACCGTCGATGTTCCCTGGACGTACACAAATTCTTCATCTACAGTATCGCAATACGTTCGATCACGCAGTGAGACCATTGATGGCCACAATCAGCAGTTCAAACCTGAAGATCTTGTCGATGAGAGTCGCAATAGCCCCGAAACAAGCTGAAAGCGTGCTAAGTGTGCTGTTCTCTCCAGCGGAGAGCTCACGATGTTCTGATGCGGAGTTCCTCGCCGATTGCTGGATCCCATTACCGGTACCGGATACTGAACACGATCAAACATGTGAACAGCTTTCGGACTATGGCGAGTTTGTGGATGAACGAGACTTGGAGGCATTAAGTCGTCGCGATGCGTTTTGGAGTAGTACTGACAATCAATCGACCGTGGAAGCCCAGGTACACTTACAGACCGATATCATTAACGATGTTGCCGAAGTCACGATCAAGGCACACCTTGAGCGTCCTCTGGTCACTGGATCAGCAAGTGGATCGAGCAAAAACGTGCCAAACAGGATCGATAGGATGGAATTTGAGCTAACAGAGCTTCTTGGCTGGAGCCACGTTTTCGTGAGCGTGCGCAATCCGAGCAACATCTCGATTCTAATGGAGTTGACCATTGCAGAAGCCGATCAAACATTATTTTATTCGTGTGACGAAGAGTTGAATGAAGATGAAGAGTCCGATGGAAGCTGGAATGAAGACTTAGAAGACTTAGAAGAAGATAATTTGGGAGATATCTCATCGTTGTGTTTGGCAGAGTGGAAAATGTTAACTGCGGATGCTCTATCTCTACGGCGGGACAAGCACGTGGACATTGATGTACCGCCGTTTTACTTTCGAAGGAGGATCATACAAGTCCCAGCGGGAGTAGAGGCACAGCTCGGACCTATCTATTATCTCCCTTCAAAAGTTCAGGAAGTGGCTACAACAGTATTTGTACGCAACGATCTTTCTCACATTGAGCCTGTGCAATTACTTGCGCGTAGTGGGAAAGGAACTCTGGATCTGTTGGTAGACACGCTTCCTGGTTCCGGGAATACTCGCTTCGTACCAACTAAGCGTACCAAAGAAAACATTGGGGGTGATGATCCACATTTTGGATACGATGGCACATTGCGCTTCGCCCTCACTAACGACGACTCGTTGACAGATTACACTCAAGGTGCTGATATCGTGCTTTCCAACACAGGACCCTTTGACTTAATAATTCGTAGTATGAACGTGGAACCTGTGCAGCCGTGGACGTCAGATACAGCGCCACAAACGAGTGACTTTGTGGTGATGTTGGAGGAATTCACAGAGAGAAATGCAGACAATGGCGAAGTTGTGCTCCCTCCAACCGCAACTGCACGCTTTCGTGTATCTTTCTGCGCTAGTTGTTTTGCTGCCAGTGTGACAAGTTGGCTGATCGTTGATACGAGTGACGGAGTTAAGCGTATACGACTTCACGGCACGATTACAACGGACGCTGCGTTCTCATGTCTGCGATCTCGGATGGCTCCTCCATTACAAGCAGCATTTCACTACTTGCGGATGATAGCAGTTGTGGTGACCATAATCTCTACGCTTTACACCCTGTTGATATTGGTGTATGACGCATGGACTCAAGATGCTGTACCCCAGCAGCTTCGGGGACTCAATCTCGCGACCCAAACTGAGGAGACGGCAAAAAATGAGGAGATAATAACTTCTAGCTTCGATCATGAAGACATGGCTTCACCACGAACTGTAATGTCAATCAGTCGTCTCCTAGAAGATATGGAGAAAACAGCGTTCGCTCCGTCAGCTCGTGTAGTGACACCTGCGGTTTCGAAGTTTTTGGAACAGCGACGCAAAGGATTGTCGTCAAGTATTCGTATTAATCAATCTTCTGGAACAGTCAACTTTAGCGAAGGTGAAAAATCCACTACACCGCTGGTCACCAAGGCGAATTCGTGCGAAAACGAACCCGCCTTCCCTTCACTAGAGGTTGAGAACATCCCACCATCTAATATGGTGTCTACAGCGAGTTTACGCGACGGTCTGATAGCTGAAAAAACGGGTTCAGCGCTTTTATCGACGAGCGCTGTACGGGATGCCTCCATTGTTTTCAGCTTTCTTGAAGATCGCGACAACCGCAAGCACAGTGACATGTTGTCAAATGAGAGCAGCTCCGAGTCTCCTGCTTCATCTTGTCACTCGAGTATCGTCCAACCTGATGCCGAGGATTCTAGTCATGGTGCTGATTTCCCGCAATTGTCGTTCGGGTCCCTTCAGCGGAAGGTTGATATGGGGCCTGCTCTACCTGCATCAATTGATACAAATTCTTTAACGACAGCGGAGGGGGCATTTGAGGCTTTCAAGTCATTGTCAACGAGGTGGCGCTCCGAAGATTGGCAAGACAACCTAAGCAAACCGGCGTCGCCTTCGTTGTCGGGAAATTTCTCGGATTGGAATGGCACGTTGTCGCTCAATGTATTGGGGAACGGCTTATTGAGCTCAACGACCAGTGGTAACCAACGTGTTGAGACCGGTCGCCTAGGAAGCCGTATTGAATCAGGCAGCTTTGTCGATGCGGCTCCTCGGCTGTACCTCAAAGAATTTGCAGCGTTTACGCCTCCTACGGCTTCATTGTCATCAGGAATGACACCAAAACCGATCTCTAAAAATGCTCCTCCAGGATTTACGACTGCTGATGCGAAACCGCTGGAGACTCGAGCAGCTTTTGAGCAGCTTCGAAGCAGTGGCAAGACAACTTCCAGCGTTCCAACCGTCAATAACCCCAGTGACAGCTTTGGTGGCAACTCCGTCTTTGCAAGCAAGTTGCCATTATTTGGCCCGGCATTGCCTCCGACAAACGGTGATCGTGTCATGCTAGGTGGTATTGGCCGCATTGGAAGTGGGCGATCGAAGGTGCTTCGCAGTCAAGACTCCAGCGAAATAGGATGATTCCGATCGTGTTTATCTGGGGCACTGTGCCCCCCAGAAATTCTGGTGGTTCCTCATGCAACTTTTTCTTTGCGTTACAAGTAAGAAATACAAAAACACCTTATCGAGTGCCGATAGTTTGTCAACGAGGCGAGCTCGTCTGTAAGTTTCTCAGTGTTCGACGTGTCACGCGAAACTTGTCCGTTCGCGAAGGGACACGATCTTTTCAGATCATTTTTTAATCCTCACTATGAGACGATGCCGCGACTTTCACGGGTGACTGACGTGGTCCGGTATCGCACTCGGTCGCTTGCCATCGGAAACGCTTGGCCACGACAGCGAGTGATAAAAAATATCGCAACATTCGGATCCTACGCCACCACGCCGCATGGACCGCTAGAAGCGAGTCGCGTTAGTCGAGCCCACCCTCTGGCAAGATGACCATGCTTGTCAGCTTACTTGGTGCTGGATAAGGCTCTTGGCGAGCTGCAGCACCTCTCATATGTTCTTGCTGTAATTCACAGATTGCAATGCTGGACGCGAACGTCGCTCCGCCAGAGACTTTTCGACACCTGGCTGTCGATCGGATGAGCGACGCAACGGTGATGACTCGTGTCCTTCCTTGGAAGCAGGTGAAGCGGCAAGTTGCCGTTGACACTTGGTTTCAGTACTTGTATTAAACTCTTGTGATGGCTGACAAAGTCCGTTCTAAATGATAGTACTGGTATATCACATACCTTTCTAGATACTATAGTATATGTGATTGTAAGGGTTTTTACTTAATACAATTTTTTTTGCGTTGTTACATTTGATATCGTAATTCACAGATCCTTTCAAAAATATAAAATTGATGTCTGGACCGTACATTTCGTGCTGACTTCACAGTGAGCGACAGCATTCAACTAAAACGGATGACAAGTTGCCGGCTGTTGTTCCCCCCATGCAACGCCTCTCCCCTCTTGCAGGAGTTTTTTTGTATTGGACCAGCCCGTCCATTCGCGATAGTGAATTGTCCGTCATTTCACTCCTGCGCATTCCCGTTTTATTCGCTGCCAGAATTCCCGCAGGAAGCGAGTGAAAAAAAACATAAAGCTGATCGCAGCTTACACTAAATTGGCGCACACCCAGATTTGCAGGCGTTAATCACACCAGGATGATGCGGGCGGTGCTCTTCGCCGCCGCCTATTTGGTTGCGGCGGTCGCTGGCGGTGCTAGCAGCACCCAGGACGTCGAGGTGCATATCATGTCGTTCAATATCCGCACCTCTCTAGCCTCGACCGACGCGGGATCAACATGCAGCAACTGGGACGGTATCCGCAAGGACAATGTCATCAGTAACATCAAGACCGTGGCAGCCGATTTTGTCGGCACACAGGAGACTTCGGACGCTCAGAAGGTCTACTTGGACGCACAATTAGCAGGAACCTACTCGGTTATCGGAGAGAGCACGGGCTCCCTTAACGGCAACGCCAACGAATGGGACGCTCTCTACTACCACTCAGATACTTGGTCTTTGCTCACAAATGGCATGTTCTGGCTCGGACCGGACCCGGCCACCATGTCGGCTGCGTGGGGCATGACTTACTACCGCACGTGCGTCTGGGGCCGCTTCCAGCACATTAAGACAGGAGCGTCGATCTGCGTGCTCAACACGCACTACGAGACTCCAGGCAACGACGAAGCTCAAGAAAATGGCTCGAACATCATACTCGAGCAAATTAAAACCGTCTGCGACGCCGGCGACAACCTGATCGTGCTAATGGGGGATTTCAACGCCCTTAAGAGCTACTCGGCCATGCAAATTCTGTTTGCGAACAACATGGAGGACCCGTCCGATGAAGCTACGTTTTGCGGCGATATGCTGTCGGCCACCTGTTCTGTCAAATATGACTTCACGCTGTTCCGCGCACAGAGCGACGATGCCTGTCACCTCAAGTCGGAGGTCTCGCGTATTGACTACGATGGCTGCTACTCGTCCGATCACGCCGGACTTATTGGCAGCTTCTGTCTCCAGGGCTCTTGTTGTTCGAATAGCTCGTCAGGTTCAGGATCAATGGACTCGTATACTGAGCAAGGTAGCATTGCTGGTGAGAGTGATATACTTGGCACAGTGCAGGCCAGCGATCTCTCTCGCCCCGGCGACAGCAACACAGAATCGAGGTCCAAGACGGAGTCCACGAGCTCTTCTTCTGAAGCTGCTCAAACAATCTCTACCTCTTCAGGAGGGGGTGGTGGTGCCTCAACCACGGTTGGTATCATCTTAGGATCGTGCGGTGTCTGCGGCCTAGTCGCTCTTGTGGTCGTCAGACGTAAGAAAAGCCTCGAAGAAAGAGCTCATTTCGAGAAGTCTTACGACCCGGACGCCAGTGGCTACTTTCCGGGCTCTACAGCCGCGAGAGCACTGTCCGATACGTCAGCATTACCCCCCCTTCCTGAAGTTGATGAAGGACGGATTTCAAGCTCACCTATTCCAGAGCTGGTCGCCGTACCTCGAGATCGAGACACTCGCATCTCGACGTCTTCCTCGATTTCAGCCTCTGACTCGGAGGTTGCGCGACATGATGACCGAAGCTCCGAGCTCCCTCGTTCCAGCAGCGTCCACAGCGGCTCCAGTCGACGATCATCCACTGCAGTTATGGCTCAGGGTGCCTCGGAGTATTCCTCTGCGTTTAGCAACTCTGTTCTCGACAGTGAGGCAGACTTCAACACGTCCGTTATTAGCTATGGCAACTCGTCCATCTCGAGTTACAGTTACGCTGAGTCGTACGGCAGCTCGTCTATTGCTATGAGCAAGGTTAACTTCAGTGAGATATTCTCGCGAGACTCGGATATGAGTGAGATCTCCAAGTCCCAAGCAGATTTCGCCAAGCTTTAAGTTGACAATGCAGTGTTATTCGTCCGTGTGTCCAGTTCTCAGTGTTGTGATGACTACCGGTCACAAGCATCCACCATTCATGCCTCCGCGCGCACCACATACACCACCGCCACATCGACTTGGCGATACTCCCGCGAGACCAGCCAATTAGTTAGCTAGCTTCTATCGTTTATTGCGCGGGTTTACTCCGTTTTGCCACTGCCAAAATCATAAAACCCATGAAATACTACCCCTTCCATTTTCGTTTGGCAATTGTCATGAACAGTTTGTTGGCACGTGGCAAATTGCAAAAGGGAAAACTTCTTCTATTAGACGCTTTTTTTTACTGGACATGACAATCAGCTGTAGCCTAAGTGTTAGGCTATTCTCTCCTTAAGCCGCATCCTTTTCTCCTCTAGCTGCTTGTCGACCGCGTTGAGTTCTCGTTCCAGCCACGACTTTTGTTGCATGAGCCACTGCAGGTGCGATTCAATTTCCTGCTTCTTGTCGGCGCGTGTGTTCTTGATGGCCTGTTGCACACGCTCCCGCTTGCTGTCAGACTTTTGGATGCGGTTGAATGCGCGTTCCACTAACTTGGACGCCTCCTCCAGCTCCGACTCGGCCTCCACGGTGGCGCGTGAGGTAAAACAGTTCAAGCTCATGTTTTTTGTTAGAATGAAACGGAAAACACAAACTATTGGGTTAGAGAGGCTATTTAGCCTCTATAACTTTATTGTTGAATTTCAAGCTGAAGTTTCTTGTGTCGTTTCGTGCTCATTTTCGGTCACGATGACGACGGAGAGAGAGCCCCAGGACTACCAGTATGCGAGTGAGTCGCTGGACCAATTTTCTACATACGAGGATTATTTGGACTCGCAGTTGAGTGAGACCGATTTGTTCTATCTCGAGGACGAGGAACTTGCTCGGCAGCTTGTGGAGCTGGGTTATCGTGGAAGTGGTGAGACTCTTCGCAGGGACGATTTCGAGGCGAGGAAGAAGGCAGAACGAGAGCGCAATGCACACAAAACGAGCGCTCCCAAGCCGCTGGCGAGTGCGGGAAAAGATCTTTCGCAGTACCCGTTCTTGGCAGCTTTGGCAAGCCGAGAAGATCTGGTTCGCAATGGCAAACTGACGGTGAGTTTTGGAAGCTCTTAGTTTTTAGTCTGATTTTAACGTCCGTTGTCAAATGTTTCAAGTGCATCATTTTCATTCGAGACAAGAATGCCAAAGGACAGGAAATTAGCGGCTATATCGACTACGCGTTACGTCTGAAGAATGAACCATTTGAACCATATTTCGAGCGCAAGAAGAAGTTATTGCCGAAATCCTCGGATCTGAGTTACTACAACTGGGAGACACAGACATCCACTTCCAACTCAACGCCAAACTTTCAAGTGATCGCAGACAGCGAGACCGGCCTATTGTTCAAGAACAAACGCGACAGGAAAGTTGTCAATGTGGATCCAAAAGTGAGCTACGTGATTTAATTTATAGTGATCGATCTCTGTAGAATTGAATTCTAACGCAGCATTGAATTTCTAGGCGAATCCAGGCGACAATTCGACACGAACGGAAATCAAGACAAAAGAATATTTACAGGTAGTTCTCTATGACCACATGACTCGTCGCAAAACGTAAGCAACGTGTCTTATTAAACATTCAACGCTAATAAATTGAGCTGTTCAACTTGAAATATTTGGCTATATCGCTGTCTCTATTGTACAGTTGGATACATGTGGCAAAACCTCACTAAGAGCCAACGATATCAGTACAAGAAGGCGGTGGCATCGGCTTCTTCAGCCCCCTTTAACCATTTTACTACTTCACGAACACTGCAATTACGCGATGGCCCCAATAGTGCGCTCCAGCAATAGTCGATATCCATTCTGCAAGAGGAACTGTTGAAATGGCCCAGCTTCGATAGCCTTGAAAAGTTTCCGCTGAACTGGAACGATAACATCAGTCCGCGGATATTCCTCGTAGCCGTCGCCGTTCATGGCCACGCTAAGGCGGCGACTGCTCTGGTCTGTCTGGAAAGATTGTCGAAGTTGGGTTAGGTCGTCAGCGTGTACTATGTTCAGCAGCTGGATTGCACGTATAATGTCCTTCAAGTGATCCCATTCGTCTTGCGGTGTACGTCGATTTGCCATCCCTGCACTGGTTACAAGTCCATTCTCGCGGGCAAGACAGCTTCGGCGGAACAGCTCGCACTCGATCCATGTGTCCAGCAAGCTCTGGAACTGAGTCGTAAACACAAAGTCACGGAATAGTTTCAGTGTATCTTCTCGAGAGAGCACTCGCTCAAGTAGCGACGGTTCTGCTGCTGCTGGTACATAAGATTCCTGCTCGCTCCGGTTTACAGCCTGGTATCATTAAAGTAAGTATAAAACGACATATCGGCGTCAATCAACAGTTCATACCGACTTAAAAACAAGTTGACAAGCACTTACGTCTTCCGTGATCCAAATTTCGGCCTCATATAAGCGATGATTTTCGGAGCATAGTCCAATCTGGACATGCAGCGCGTGAATCCACGCCACCATTTCGTCTTTACTACTAGCACAGAGTTCGTAATCCCGTCGAGGTGTCTTGAGCTGAAATGAAAAAGGTACCCGCTGCGAATGGAAATATGCCATCACGCAATACCCTTAGAATACTATTCCCACCATACTAACAAATAATTCGAGTTAGCACGTACCACTTCCGGCTTGGCCTTAGCGAGGACAGCACCGAGCAGACTAATTGATGTTACGTCTTGCTGGTTCACGTTTGACTTGCAGTATAGCAGCTGGTCTCCTTTGATGATAAACCACCGCTTTCTCCAAAGTGTCGGATCTCTGGAGCTTGCCTTCTGAAGGTAGCCGGAATATACGCCCTGAACAAACAGATTCTTAGTATCCAATACTCACGACAAACTTCCCAACTACTGTGCCGTTTACCTTTCCTAATAACACTGGGAAGTTGATCGACTGAGTCTCTGATGCCTGACGTCGTGGTGGCGCAGCATTTTCACTAATATCCAGGTGAGATCCTTGAACATCCTAGTCACCATAATACCAAATAAATCATCAGTAAAAAAACAAATAAAGATAATCCCCGACTGTCTCCTACCTTAAGCACAAATTTGACCGGTGGCCTAGACCGATGCTTGGGTTTGGCTCTCGTGGTGCCTCCAATCGTGTCGTCCGCCTCCACTGTCTGCACTGGCCGAGCTCGATTCAATCTCTCCACCAGCGGCAGGATAAGCTCTTCATCTCTCAGCGTCCTCGCAGACAGCGATCCGGCGTTATCCGTTGGAAATACCACGACGATCGCGTAATTATTAAAGTCTTGTACCGGGATTTTGATCTTGGCCGCCATGGACTGCCTCACTTCGAGTACAGTGGTGGTACTTAGCAGTTTAAACACTGTTGAAGACGTGAAACTTTTGTTCTCAAAGTAAATGCGGGCGAAACCTGTGCGCTCCTCGCCAGGAGTTCCCTTGGCAGCTCGCATCATGGCTGCGGCACTCGTAGAGTTGCCCAGGCTGCGCTTACGCTCCATAGCCGCTTGCATCATACTCGCTGAGCTGTTGAAACGTCTCATGGGCACAGAAGCCGACAGACTGTCGTTGCCACGGAATCGCGAGGCCAATGCCAAGACATTGGACGCCGACTGAACTGTCTGTACTCTTGGAGAAGTGATAACGCGCTCCTCTTCGTCAATAGAGAGCGGAGCTGGAGGTGGAGGAGCTTTCATCTCGTCTTCCAAATCACGGTACCGTGTACCGTCGCCTGAGTCGAAATAGCTGCTGCTGGAGATGGTGGCGGTCGTCATGCGGGTCAGGCGTTTGTCGAACGGGTCGACGTCTCGAGGGTTGACGTCCGGCTCGGAGAAGTGGGCCTTAGGCTTCTCCTCCAGCTCCCGAAAGGACTCGGGAGACTCCATCGCTACGACCAGTGGACGCGGGGGAAGCGAAGTGGTAGACACGTTCGCGCCGTCGTCGCCTCGGCGTTTCCTTCTTGGTCGTCGTCACGCAACTAGAGAGAGTGTGCTAGGGGAAAAATGACACGTGATTGGAAGCAATTTGGATAATCAAAGATTAAGATTGGATGAAAATCCTTGCCAATTACCACACAAAATGGGTACAAACAGCTTCCATGGCATTCTTCTTGCACCATGCGGCATCTGCATGGTGCAGGCAGCAATATATTATCCATACTCAATTTAAACACTGCGGTTTAGCAATACTTTTACTGAGTAGAAATGCGTGATTGAGTCAGTAGAAATGCGCGAAAATCTGAACCTGCCTGGTTGCGGCGGACGTGCAGGACTTGGCTGCACTGTTTGCTGCTCTCAAACATTCATCTTGCTCCGGCATTGGTACCTGTGGTCACTGGCCAGCTTGAGAAGATCCTAAGCTTTCTACACCGGTTTTACATTGAGGTCTTTAATGATGCCCTTGTTGTTATGGTCTTTACTATTGATTCGTTGAAATTTTTTTTTACTGTTGTACTACGTACATGTAGTACGAAGTAGTATCCATTTAGCATCCAGAGCAAGATCTCAGCCTGACGTCCTTCTAAAGGCGACGCAAAAACTTTTAATGTCATGGAGACTAAGCTTACCAACTAACCTTTCCTATAAGATTGCCCTTAATATTTTAGCAAAGAACTGCGCGGAATTGCAACAAATAGTCAAAATATGCATAGGTTGTAATTATACTGTTGAAACCAGATTCGGGCGGCAGGTTGTCCTTCTTTCCTACCAATGCACCGCACTAGCCGATTTCTCGGCTTATTTATCGACTAAAACACACCGCTCCACTTCTTATAGCAGGAAAATATCGTCCTCAGGTCGCTTGTAGATAGTCGTTCGCTTGCCAGGCACGTCCAGCACCTCGTTGATCTGTTCTGTGCAGCGCTTGTGTGCATCGCTCGACGTCCATGCTTCGTAGTCCTTTATCGATCGCCACTGCAACGACAACAACGACAACAACAACAACATCAACATTTCTGAAAAATATACACAGATCCACAAGTTGCCCTCACCTCTGACAGCATAACGTATTTGTGGTGGTCGCTCACGTCGCGCAGCGTCTCCAACGAGAGCAGACCAGGCTGCGACCGCACAACTTTTTGCACCTATTGCATGCAACCCAGTAGTGTCAGTTCACTACTTAAGTAAAGCCACGGTAATCGTGGATCTTACGTTCTCCATTAGACGGACGACGGTGGGCTCGAACCCGCGGCTCATGATGCGCTCACTCAGTACTCGCACGGGCTTGGTTAGCATGGTGGACGTCTTGTTCCTCTTGTTCTCGAGCAATTCCGGCGCTGCTGCCAAAGTCTCCTTTTGTGTTATGGTGCGGCCACTTCACTGCAACTCGACTTGCGTTTTTCCGCCCCACGTGAAGTTTCGAAAAACCTTGTGACAAGCAGTCAGCTAGCTTGTTCGCATAGTCAAACCAAGATGCGGTCGTGACGGGATCTGTTTGCGCATTGCAGGATCACAAAATGTAGCCAACTACGAACAAGCTGAAGCAAGAACAAGTTGAAGCAAACAGTTGGGGAACAAACCCAGCCACGTTGCCCCTGTGCAGCTCATGGGCAACTTTCTTGTGGCTACTTACATTTTTTCTTGTGATCATGGCAAAAGGAAGCACCAACGTAGAACCGTATAACCTCGATGTGGCTTCGGACGCTGATAGTGAGTGACAGCGACCGTTCAAGGCGATCAGTCGCAACAATGCAGGGCGGTGATAGTGGACATGAAGCTGACAAAAGCGAGGCATTTAAGCTGCCGGTGACAGCAGAAAGTATTGCGTTCGGGCGACTTGGAGGCATCTACAAGGCTCTGGACAGGAAAACGTAGGTAGGAGCGAGAACAGGTGATGAGTTCGGTTGCTAGCGCTCTGATGAGGTTCTCTTTGAAAGTGGCCGAATGCTAGCAGTGGAATGCATCGATGTGGTTGATATTGTGGCTGAAGTAAAAGACGGCGGTACTCCCACAGAAACCGTGGAGCAAATGTTGAAAGCTGAGCTCGAACGCTGTCGCGCAATCCCCAACGGGGATAACTGGCGACATATATTTTGCTACAACTCGGTTAGTTGTGGTCAATCTCGGGTATACCTCCGCTCCACTTCTTCTGTTGTCGGCAGCCTCGCCAGGTGCGGTAATTTTCGTTTCCTCCACTATGGATTTATTAGTGGACTAACGAGCCAACAGTCTTCAAAAGGATTTTGAGCGCCTGCATCCTTTAGCGGTCAAACAATACATCTATCAAATTGTGCGTGGGCTTCATGAGCTACACGAGGTATGAACTATTTGATTTTAAACTAAATCACTTGGTAAAGGTTCACAATTATCTTTGGCACAGGTTGGAATTTCATGTGGTGGCGTACGTGTCTTGCTTCCTTCTTCTTTTTTGCGAGATCACTTTGTTCTCATTCTCAAATCATGTTAGCTTTCGCTGTCCTCAGTGCTTGTATGTGGAGGAAATATTACCAAAATTGCGGCGTGGTTTCCATCTGCCCAAGTCATGCATACACTTCAAGCGCAAGAGTAAGATACTGTTAGATAGCACAGAACTTATTCGTTAACACAAGACCCTGTTGAACGTAGAGTACTATCGGATCCGCAATTCCGCCGCTCCAGTTTTAGTTTGCAAGTGACGAACGACGAAGTGGCACAAGATGTGCGGAGTGTGGCATACGTGATGGTAGAACTGCTCACTCGGCTTCGTGTTCATGGGAGTCTGATGGAAAAGAGTAATTTGCTTAGCAAATTTTCTACCGGCTCGCTTGAGCACCAGTTCTTGAGCAACTTGCTAGCACTACGGCCTCTTGAGGAATTATTAGCGCATCCTTACTTCTCTACGGTTAACCCAACACATAACCAAATATCAGACACGACTCAAGAGCAGCGGCAAATTGTTGGAGTCTTAACAAACCAGGAGCTGAGCAAGTGTCAGACGATGAAGCGACAATATTTACAGCAAATTCGAACATGGCAAGCTCAATTCGAGAAGAAGTATGGGAAAAAGCCAAACTCTATCGACCGCCCGGCCGGTATTGTACGTCTACAAGGACGATGTCAGGCGCTGAAGGAGCGAATGGAAGAACTGAACAACCGCTTGGCTGCATCCCATGGAAGTATCTACCAAATGATCGCGGCAAAAGACTCTCTAGCAGTTGATGCATCCAGCCAAGATCTACACGAGGACCAGAAGAAATTTGTTGATGGAACCGCCGGATCACCAGTAGCTTCCGAGGGGAATAGAGCGGATTCATTTTACCGAAACGGAGGGAACAGATCACCAGCACAGAAAGCTTTTCTGAACCGGTTTGGCTCTCAATAATGGTCGGACCAAAAGTCATAACTACAGCAAAGTATTAACAACAGAAGAACGTTAAATTCATCGGGTTACTAGGGAAGTCTACTTCGCAAAGATGTCGTCCAGAGCCTTTTCAAAGATTTCCAGTGCAAGAGCACACTCATCCTCCGAGACGGTAAGAGCAGGCATGAATCGCAGGGTTTCGAAGATGCTTGTAGTCAATAGCATCATGCCGTGGTCCAGACACGCTGCCGAGATCTTGTTAGCCGCGCCCTTCGGAGTCTTAGCAGAATCAAACTCAACGCCGATCATCAGACCCAGACCACGCACGTCCAGGATGGGGTACTTGCCCGACGCCTTCAGCTTGTTAAGACCGGCGTGCAGCTGTGCGCCACGAGTGCGTGTGTTTTCCAATAGGTTCTCTTCAACGATGACTTCTTGAGTGGCAATGGCAGCAGCGCAAGCGACTGCGTTACCAGCGTAGGTGCCGCCCATCGATCCAGGAGGTTGCGTGTCCGTCAGCTCCTTGCGGCTGGCAATGCCACTGATCGGGTAGCCGTCTGCCACACCCTTGGCGAACGCCATGATGTCCGGCTGCACGTCGAAGTGGCCATCGATGGCAAAGTATTCTCCCGTGCGGCCGAAGCCAGACTGCACCTCGTCCGCAATCAATAGAATGTCGTTGTCCGACGCAATCTCGCGCAGACCTTTCATGAAGCTCTTGGGTGGAACGACGTAGCCACCTTCACCCAATACCGACTCGATAATGATCGCAGCCGTGTCACCAGGAGCTGACTGTTGCTTCAATGTAAGGTGCAATTGGTCCAGGCACCACTCAGCGTTCTTCTCTTCGTCGTGGATGGGGCCATGCAGTGCGTACGGGTACGGTACGAACGCCACACCGGGCATCAACGGACCAAAACCGGCGCTGTAGATCGTCTTGCTTGACGTGAGGCTCATGGTGCCCACCGTGCGGCCGTGATAGCCTCCTTGGAACGCAATAACTTTGCTCTTTCCAGTGGAATGACGCGCCAGCTTGACGGCGTTCTCGACGGCCTCCGAGCCGCTGCACGCGAAGAAGAGCGAGTCCAGACCCTTCGGAAGCACTGGCAATAGTTTGTCCGTCAAGTCCAGCATAGGCTGGTGGTAACCGATGTTCACTTGAGCGTGCACAAGTGTTGCAGCCTGCTTCTGCACAGCCGCCACCACCTTCGGATGCGAGTGACCCACACTGGTGACGGCGATACCGCTAGTAAAGTCCAGCAGCTTGCGGTTATCGGACGTCCAGATCCAAGAGCCTTTGCCCTTGGTCATGATCATGTCGGACATGCGACCGATGCCCTTGGCGAGATGTTGCTTGGCCATGCTGATATGGTGGAGACTTTAGCTCAAAACGGCGACGACGGAGGTTACTGCAGAGTGCAAAGCAAGTTGAGCTTTGAGTGCTGGATGCCTTTCGTAGGATCCGCGACGTTGAACTGGTAAAAGGGTAATTACAGGATTTTTTTACAGGTAGGATGAGAGCGTACGCGGCTGACGTTCCCCTCGGTCTAAAGGCATTTTGTTATTATCAAGAGCTGAGATCTCATCAAATGACGGGATAAGCACCTGAGTATTGTGTCTCAACAGTTACGACGGGCTTGTCAAAAAGGAGATGCTCCCGCGCTGTCATCACGGAGCGTCATCAGATCGCGTTTTACTGGGCCAATCACAGCGCACATACATCTGCGAGCGTACATGGTGAACAACAGCAAGTTGCTGCTTTAGTGCTAGTGGCAGGGAGCGAAGGATCTGGTGCTGCTATGGACGGAAACAGGCCACAATGTGCGAGCGTACTCGAGGGAGCGCGCTGCATCCAATGCGGTCGATTGCGCAGCGTCGCAAAGCGTTTTGCAAGGGTGTCGATCGATGTTTGGCTGCCCAATACACACGTGTTTGTTGCTGCATCACCGAGCAGGACTGCAGTCTCTATCTGAATGCGGTGTGAACTATCGGCGCTGAATTTGCAGCGCGCGCTTGGTGTTCGTGGTAATTGGGAAAGGACTGCATTTGCTCGGGGTGTCCCTTCAAAATGACGTCCATAGTGTCACTGCGACTACCGGTGTTATTGAGGCTCGCAACGCTCTGAGCTGTAGCACCTCCTTGCCACGACGTGCACTACACGATGGAAATGGACGAGCGGTATAATACGTGACGTAGTACTTATAAACGTTGCCAGTCTTGCAAACACAGGTTCAACAACGATCGTGGCCTTCTCAAGTAGCTGTCTGCCCTGCTAGAGCTGGCTTCTTACTCAACTGCTCATTTAACTCGAGAATCTGTATTTCAATCAACACCACAACATGTTTGTCAAACAACATGCACTGTAAGAAGCACCAAGCTTCCTAAACGCCAAATCTACAGAATACTGCAGATCACCCACCTTGGAGACAAACCCCCTCTGCTCCTTCAATAGCTGCGCGGTGGTGTCGGCGCCGGTGATACTGGCGCCTCTTCGGCGATTGGCTGTCAACGCCGCGGCAATCTTCTGCGCGTTATTGTCCAAACAATCCATCAGCTCCTGCACGCGCATTATCTCGTCGGGCACCTCGGTGTTTTGTAGCTTGAGCTGGTTCAGCAGCGCCTGGGCACCCGAGATGTACTTTGCCGGGTCAGCATCCTCCATTTTTGACAGTGAAGTCGTACTCAGCAGTACCCTGTCACTAAAGCGAGAACAAGGGTTACACACAAAGGCTACATTGATACAAAGTTCAAGTCAATCTTGAGATCCCTGTGTTTCAGAGTCTCTGAATCAGAGAGGAAGAAAGCGACGACTATGTCGGCGGATCTGTTCGCGGACTGGAAGAAGGAGGAGGAGACCTTCAGCGGCGGCGGGTTCGATGGGGGCTCAGGGGGAGCCGTGTATGAGTCTCCGTATGGCGCAGGGGCGGACGCGTACGGTGGCGACCGCAGTAGCAATGACGATTTCGATTTTGAGACCGTGGGAGATGAAGCTCAAGCCAAAGACAAGGAGGAGGAGAAGCCCATGTTCGAGCTGCGTGAGCACGGACTCAAGGTCTCTCGCCGCAAAGGCTTCACGCTCTGTTGTATGGGCGTAGGTAATGGGGTTCTAGCTATGGGCTCCCAGGAGGGAATGCTGCTACGGTGCACAAGTGAGGCTACGGACAGCTCCGGCACGGTCGAGGAGATCATGATTGAGCCTCGTGTAGCCATGTCCAATGTGTTTATCGATCCTACGGGCGCTCACGTGCTCATTTCAATGGAAAATGGCTCCAATTTCTACCTACACACGGGATCTACACGTCCCAAGAAGATCATGAAGGCACAAGCGTTACAGTTCACCAGTGTGGCGTGGGACCGTCAGTCCGGATCGCCCGAGGCAACGGAGCCTATTCTCATCGGTACAGACTCTGGTGCTGTATTTGAAGCGGAGTTCGACGGAGGCAAGGAGAAATCCTTTAAGAAAGTCTATCAGATCTCGAACCAGGGACCAATCGCCGGCATTGGCTTTGAGCACTGGAAGCTACCATCCGGAGACTTACGGTACTATGTCATGCTGACCACTTCGGCGTCGGGAAAGAGACCGACGCGTATGTTCCAGTTCATTGGCGGCGGTTCTGGTGGTTTAGAGACCATGTTTAACGACTACACAAGTCCAGATAAGCTGAGATTCCAGGAACTCCCAGGGGATATTACCACAGCAGAGCTGCGTTTTTATGCCAAGCAGGAACGTGAACGTGCCAAGGGCTTTGGTGTCTTGACAGGAGAAGGTGTGTACCATGGCGACTTTGTGTTCGGTCTGTCCAGTACGATGGAGAACGTGACGACAGGTACTGGTCTGCTGGCATATCCTGGTAAACCTGAGAAATCTTCGGGTAGTCGAGGCTCCTGGACGCCGCCAATCTCAATGGCAGTGACCCAGTACCACGTGATTCTATTGTTTGCTCGCCATGTTCAGGTGGTGTCCAAATTGAGTGGTGTGGTGGTGATGGAGGAGACTTTTGACTCGCGTGTGGGCAATGTGCACGGTATCACAGTGGATGATACGTTCAATACGGTGTGGATCCACTCTAACCGTCGTATCCTGGAAGTAATGATCGCTGATGAGGACCGTAACGTGTGGAAATTGTTCCTGAGCAAGGCAGTGACGGGCAACGGTGACGATCGCGACTTTGAACAAGCTTTGGGAGTCTGTCGGAACGGATGGGAACGTCAACGCGTGCTGACAGCTCAAGCAGACAAGCTCTTCGATAAGGGAGGGTATGACCGTGCAGCTGTCATTTACGCCAAGACGACTCGTTCTTTTGAAGAAGTGGCACTTAAGTTCCTTGAAAAGGAAACGCGGGATTCGTTACTTCTCTTCTTGTTGCAGAAGTTGAAGAGTTTAGGAGGAGATGAGAAGACACAGAAGACGGTGCTGTGTTCCTGGATCGTTGAGCTCTTCTTGGACAAGTTTAACGTACTTAAGGGAAGTGCGCAGGATGTTGACGCGCACGCTAATTTACTGTTCGAGTTCAAGCAGTTCCTGCAAGACCAGAAGAGCCACCTCGACCCAGCCACAACCTTCAACTTGATCTCTAGTCATGGCCGACCGGACGAGCTTGTGTTCTATGCGACTCTGATTGAAGATTACGAAAAAGTGATCACGTATCACGTGGATCGTGGTGAGTATGGAGCTGCGATTGAGTTGCTACGCAGCGTGGAGACGTCCAAGGTGGAGGAGCTCTGGTACAAGTACTCGCCCGAGCTGATCATCCACAAGCCGAAGGAGGTGTACGAGGCCTGGCTTGAAGCTGCCACGTTGAACCCGACGCGTCTCATCCCGTCTATCGTGCGTCATGTGCATCAGAAGAGCGGCGTGGGCGGCGATCCATCTAGCAACACCACCAAGAACCGCTCTGTATTGGACATGGCCATCCGCTTCCTGAAGTTCGCCATCAAACAAGGTAATCGTGACCCCACAATCCACAACTATCTGTTGTTCTTGTTGGCAAAGCATCCGGACGAGCGCTTACTCATCAGCTTCCTGCGCAAGAAACACAACGGCAAGCACTTGTTCGACATCGCCTTTGCTCTGCGTCTTTGCACGCAGAACGAGAAGAACCGCGCCTGTATCTACATCTACTCGGCCATGGGACTGTACCAGGACGCTGTGGAGAAGGCGCTTCAAGTGGATGTGAAGATTGCCAAAGAAATGGCCAGCATGCCGGAGGATGACGAGACTCGCAAGAAACTCTGGACGCTCATCGCCAAGCACACGATCGACGCTGGTGGTGAGATCAAGGACGCCATGAACATCTTGAAGGAAAGCGGATTGCTCAAGATCGAGGACATCCTGCCGTTCTTTCCTGATTTCGTACTCATCAACGACTTCAAGAAGGAGATTTGCGAGTCTCTCGAGGTCTACAATGACCGCATTGAACAGCTGAAGGAGGAGATGCAAGACTACACGCAGTCGGCCGAGTTGATCCGTGCTGACATGCAGAAGCTGCGCAAGCGATGCGCCGTTGTATCAGGCAACCAGCGCTGCGAGCTCACTGGCCAAAATATCCTGGGTAAGGAGTTCTACCTTTTCCCGTGCTCCCACGCTTTCCACGCCGGTGCGTTGCGTCAAGAGATGCAGAAACATTTGAACAGTTTCCAGCGCCAGACAGTGAAGCAGTTGATCCAGAAGCTCAACGAGCTTTCCACAGAGATGCCCACCAGCACCAATTTCTTCCAGAGACCGCTGGCTGCCTTCTCGTTCCTGAACTTGTCGTCCAGCGAGAAGGAGGTCATGACTCCTGGAGCTGAAGGAGGCAATGCTGCGGCGACGGCCAAGGCGAAGAACGCCGCGAAGGAGCAGTCCATCGCACAGGAGCGTGAGATGGTGCAGCAGAAGCTCGACGAGATCATCGCGTCGGAGTGCATCTTCTGTGGCGAGGTAATGATCAAGTCCATCCACACTCCTTTCATCACACCAGAAGACGAGGCCAACGAGGGCAGCGAATGGACCATCTAAAGCAATGCCTGTGTACTGTACGAGTGAGGCGTTGTGAAAGAGAAAATGTGTGGAAAACTCTTTCGGTTTAGCATCCCGTTCTTGTTATTTTTATCGAGTCTTGAAGGGTGAGTTGTGTTCATTTTCATTGCGATTTTAGACCGAGGGACGAGATGGAATCTACGACGAACTCAAGGTGTTTGAGCCGCAATGGGTTACAACAAGAGTGAGAATTGTCATTATGAAGGTGGAGAATTGACAGTAAACTGACACGATCTTGAGATGCTCCAGGCAACCAGCAGCGCCAGTGCGAGGGTCTTCTGATGACATCCGGAAGCGGATGGGTAAGTGAGTTGAAAGTCTCCAATCTTTTCTTCCGCTAACATTGTTATGATCTTGTAGAGGACATTTATGCTGAGATTGAACACAGTTGGCGCAACGGTCAATTTCATCTGCCGCTCAAGTTTATTGATTTTTACAAGACAGGTGAGTGGCGTATCGACTTGTCACCTTGGAGGTATCAAAGACTAACGTTGTGTACTACTGCTAGATGTTATGTTTCTCTTTGTGCGTGCGGCGATTGGCTACTCGTTGGCTTTCGTAAAGGTGAAGACTTTGGAGAAAGAATTAAAACAAGTGCTGCAAGACAAGAAGCGCTGCGTTGATAATGAAGCCAAAGAACGAGACGAAGATGATCAGCAACAAGCATTGGCGGTAGTTGAGCTGAAGGAGCGACTCAAACGAGCTGTGGAGACGCACAAGAGCTGTACAACGTCCGTGTCTGCCACCTATGCACGCCTGGTACTTCACTGCAGCAACTACGAGAACCACAAGGAGGACGAGCGCTTTTTCGAATGTGTTTATTTCTTCGTGTGCTCTGTGGTGAAGCTCGGAGTGGCAGCGGATTACTGGCGACCAATTGAAGAAGAGCTGGGATTTCTCTTTCGCGGCGCTCAATTCAGCGCTAACATCAAGTTACATGCGACGACAGCGTACCAAGCTTCAAATTCTTCCACGGAGCCCCAGGATGCTCCGACCTGTTCGTCGCATTCTGGGACGAGGTCGCTTCTTGGGACTACTAGCGGTGGCTGTACCAGTAACAACGTCTCGAACTCAAGTACGAGCAACTCTGGCGTGAATGTCAAGAAGATGCAGACTCTCCCTGCAGCCACTACGAAAGATGCGGTAGAACGAGGTAAAGCGGTAGCTGAAATTTCTGTTTTTGAGGCCCCGAAGTCGCGCATCTCGCATTTTGCTCCATCTGTGCCGGTGCGCCGCATTGTGGCTGAGCTGCAAGCAACAAAGAATCGAGCAGCTCGCAATATAGAGCTCTCCCAGGCTCTCCGAGAGCGCATTCGCACACAACGGAGCGAGGATCGTCGACGACAACTAGAGGCGACCATGAGTCCGAGGCACAGTATTATTGATGACACGATGGACGCCGAGGCTACAGATCCTGCCTGTACCCGACCGAACAGCATGATAAGCCCTCGCATCTCCAGAAAGATCGCATATACCACGCGATCACCGGCACTAAACCACCTCTTACCTACAACCGAGCAACGCGTGAAACTTGCTCTCAAGTGGGTGCTGGGCTGGAATGGAATTGCGTGCAAACACACGCTTGTGCTAACTATATTGTTGTCTTTTACATGTATAGGGGATACGAACAGGAACTACAAGAGCGTCGGAACTCCTTACATTCGAGTGGCAAGGATCATAGTTATGCCGATGATGTTCCAATGCGGAGAAGTGCTTGCGATTCTCCTGGTCGCGAACTCCGGTGAAAGTAGATGAAAGACGAGAATCAAAATACACGTCACTCAGCAATTGTAAATTATGGTTAAACCGTATCAACAGTATTGGGGATGCGTTGTGCATATTCTTCCTTGCGGTCAGGAGAAGGTACTAGATTTTGCACGCATTACGCCTCTTATTTCCATCCAAAGCCCGACTGCGAGCTGGACAGCGCTCGGCCAGGACTTGATGATGGTGCACTGCGGGTATTTTTCAAAGAGGAGCGACATGATTCGCTATCGGTCTTCGGCGTAGCTGCCGAGGCTCTGGTTGAAGTTCTCGTCGGTGTTCTTGACGGAGTACTCGACGGAGTTGAGGCCGCACGATGTAGAGTGCGAGTAGGTTTGCTGTCTGTCGATGAATTCGAAGATGGTGAAGACGCGGGAGGTGTAGACGATACCAACGTAGTAGACCGCGGTCTCGATAGCCGGCTAGCCGACGCACTCTGTCTTGCAGGGGCGGGCGCCCCAGCTGATCGGGTCCTAGAGGGAGGGTGCAACGGCACCCTACTCTCTGGTGATGCAGCTTCCTTCGTTCTTAAAGACCGAGGTGTTGCCAGCCCAGACATCGAGCGTGTCTGAAGCGTAGACAAGGACTTGCGTCGATTATCCTGGTCGGCAATTCTGTTAGCACTCGCTCCTGACAGCGACTTGCGACGCAGCTCGGGGTCCACCATTCTGTCTCGAGGCGCTGCAGATAGAGACTTACGTCGTTCCTCGCGCCCAACCATCGATTCCGGTCGTCGAAGTCGAGATACCGGGGACGGGGTCGAAGACCCAGAGGCAGGAGCAGTTCGAGGAGTCCCTGATAACCTGCACGATGAAGACGTGTGCGATCTTCGAGCAGTTGGTCGCTGAGCTGCTGATACCGTGGACTGCGCAGATCGCGCCGACCGCATGGAGCGCGCTGAGGTCGTAGATGAGACACTGCGACTAGATTTGGCTGAAGAAGTCGGACGTGCAGGCCGAGAGGGTGACGGAGAGCGATCCCTTGGAGTAAAAGCGTCCTGTTCCAGCTCTTCAGAAGCCTTACCACCACACTGTCGACCACCAATGAGCCACAACTGTCTTTCTAAAGCCTCCTTACTACTGTGAACTTCGTGTAACTCGTCTCCTTGCTGTTGACACTGTCGCTGCAAATCATTTAACTGCGCCTCCATCGCCTGTGTCTTCGCATCAAGAGCTCGGTTCTCTTCCTGCAACTTAAAGAGCGCTCCGCTCTCCACACTAGGCTTCACAGCACCCATCTGCACTTGACTTACACGAGCACCAAACTGTAGAGAGCAAGTCGTTTCCTCCACATCTGCCGTATCAGGACTCAATTGCAGCATCAGCAGCGTCTTCGCTTGCCCCGACAGCATATCTCGAAGCATGTACGTGAGCTTGGAGTTGCGGTACGGCGTGTGCTTCGCCTTGTGCTGCAGTGCGTAGACTACATCTCCCAGAGCAGCCAGTGACTTGTTAATGTGCTGCGTCTCCCGCAAACGCTCGCCCTCCACTTGGCTTCGAGAAATACGCTCCGAGCCAGCTAAATCAACCAAACACAGCGTACTTGTGCGCACCTCGCGAGTCTCACGATGTTGACTCTCAAGGTGCAGGAACACAAGCGCATGGGAGCGACTACTCTCCAGGTTCATCTTGGTGGCAGCAATGCTCCTGTCGGCGTTTCCATCTCGCATGACCGCATCTACTTGTGCGTAGCCATTCACCTCACGAGCCGTGATATCTGTCTCACTCTTGGCCACTGCGTTCTTACCGCCTCCAGTACTGCCTTCATGCAATAAATCCAGGATCTGGTCATTGTAGATCTCCACCATACTCACACGAAGCGAGTCCAAATAAGTCATTTGCCGCTTCTTCACCATGGCAAAGACGTGCTGCAGTGCTCGTGGGATCATACCGGCATTGGCATGTACTGTAAGGCCATTGGCTCGGTGTTCCAGCGGGCCGTGTTCATTGCCCACCATCGTGTGAGTCTTACCGGATCCCGTCTGTCCATACGCCATAATACAAGCATTGTATCCATCCGTAAACGACGAAATCAGCGGTTCTACCTGCGTGTACACATCTGCCTGAGTACTGAGCGGTCCAAACACCTGGTCAAACGCAAATTCCTTGCCAGAACTCGCCACCAGCAAATTATTCGGCCTTGGCATGACCAACGCTGGCGTCTGCACGTCCTCCCCACTCTCCTTCCCTGGTCTCATGCGACAAAACACTCGAATCCGTCCAGATAGCTCGTAGTACTTCTCCGCCATGACTTCCCTCTCCCTCTTCTCGGCCAAATAGCTCTGCTGTAGCACCTGCTCCCGTCTGTTTACGTCCTCTACAAGCATGGCCATAGCGTCCTCCACAGTCAACGCTGTCTCATCTCGATCGTCCTTCACCTGGTTCTTCAACGCGATCAGTTCCTGCTTCAACGTCCTCAACTCTTGAACAGCCTTCACAGCCACGTTCTTCCACTTGGCTACATCACTACCCAAGTGTAGCGTTTGATACCTTAGCAATTCGTTCTCTTGGAACAGCTCCTCGGTATCAACTGCTTGCTGCTCCGTCTGCTCCAGTTGCACTCGGAGCGCCGTATTCTCCTCTGTTAGATTGATCTGTAGAGCTTTGGCACCTTTTAACTTGGTGTGCAGCCTCTTACGCTCGTATTCGAGCTCCAAGAGGCGACCTTGGAAGGCTGCAAGGGAGTCCGTCTGATCGCTGGATGTAATGGAACTGCTGGAGCCCAAGCGCTGGCGTTTCTTACTGTCCTGCTCCTTAAGAAACTGCGTGATCTGCTCCAGTAACTCCTCGGGCGGAAGCTCCTCGTACTGTGGGACGTGAACCGCCATGGCGTCGAACTCGAGCTGGGACAGGACCAGGTTCACGTATTCATTAGTCTCCGCCTGCTTGAGCGGGACCTGGATGACGTTGCGACCGTAGATGACGCGGTGCGCGGTCATCTGGGGCGGCGGGAGCCGCGGATTGGGGTCTTCTGCGGCGAGAAGAGCATCTAGGGACGATGTAGACGATGAAGATGAGGTCGGGGAGGGCGCTGGGGACAGCGACTGCGGCCCAGAGGCCTCGAAAGAGGCATCTACCCGCCGCGACTGCATCAGCAGAAAACTTAGACTTGCGAATGAAGGCGAATACGATTGGTGGAAAAAAAAATGACATAATATGTCATTTTCCATATTATGAGACCACTTGGCACGTAAGCAAAAAACCTTGAGTTAACATGGCCATAGGACAGGCCTCCTAAAGTTAGGCCTTTTTGGGAAAAGGGCCTAATTTAAATAATTTAATTTTTCAAAAGTGCATAATTTAAGGATGACCTTTATAGTCAAATCAAGATAAACAGGGGGGGGGGGGTCTGCTATAATCCACTATTTTAGACACGGCGCTCCAAAAAACGCTACCCAGATGAACTACAGACAGTATTAGAAGCCTCATACTGCACGATGCAAGCCATGAGACTTATTCTTGCCTCGCGCTGGTGAGGGGACGCCTTCTCTCTGTGCTTATTTGCTTCATCAGTAAGAGGAAAATGAAACAGCGCGTAAGACACTGATCTAGTTGAAACAGTCCCTTGAGCAAAGCTTATTGCAGCACGCGATGCAGTTTAGGATATACTAGTACATTGAAGACATGAATGCATGAATGCCCTATCGCCGCTAAGCTAGCGGGCTGTTTAATTATTTGTGTATGTTACATAATAAATGTGTGCATGCGAAGTTCGATATCGAGCGAAGTGATGATAAGGATATCGTGCGCAGTGATAGTCTATTATTTCTGCAGCACGTCCTTTAACAAGGCACAGGACGGGATGTTCATATGCTCCGGTTTGTACGTGGAAGAGTTGGCTTCCACATCAACCAAGAGAAAATTGGTCAAAATGCTCTGTAATGAAGATGGAAATCGGGCATATACATGTAGGACGTGCTTCGCACCCGTTCAATAGGTCGCCCACTCGAGGGGGTACCCCAGGCAGCACAGTTTCAATATGTGTTGAATATTGACGATCAACAAGGCAAGAAGAGCACAAAATAAAGAAGGTCATAATTTAAACAAAATAAAAATCGAAAAGTCCACAATTTAACTTATTTTATTTAAATTCGTCATATGCCTAATTTTAAGAGGCCTGCCATAGGATAGAACTCATCACAAGCATTCAATTGATAAAAAACTTCTTATTGTGAATTCCGTCAAAGTTTGCCAAACTAGAGCAGTTGATGAAACCGCCTGAAAGTAGCCGGGTTGTTCAAAACTTGTCCAGCTCCCCGAGCTTACGAACACCTTTGCATCTCTGATGCCCAACACCTCACCTGCAGCCCACGGCCCAACACATTCAGCGCGTCACGCCTCAAGCTCCCTCGAGGTCTCAGACCATCACGCGCTCGCGCCGCGCCTGCTCCAGGAGCTGCCACACATTGTTCCGTGGCCGGGTACACCGCCGCCGACACGGCACACGCTCAAAGAGCCGCCAACCTGATGAGCACGAGGCTCTTGACTTATTCAAGTCGCGGGTATTACCCAAACGGCTCAGTGGTCGAGCACTCGCTTCACAAGCGAGAGGTCGGTGGTTCAATCCCACCTGGTGCAACCCTCATACCATGAGCTATATCCAGTCCTGGACAAGCACAAGGGAGACGCCTATTTAGCTCAATGGTCGAGCGTTGGCTTTGAAAGCCACAGGTCGCTGGTTCAATCCCACCCGGGCACAGCCGTCTCATACCATGAGCAATAGTCTGTACGGACAAGCTTACGGGCACTGCCCTCGTAGCTCAGTGGTAGAGCGTTAGCTTTGAAAGCCAAAGGTCCGTGGTTCGATCCCCCTCCGGGACACACCACCTTCGCTGTTACAGCGCAACTCCAAACTTGGAGAATGCCCCTCGAGCACGTTCTCCGAAACCAATACGCGCCCATCAGACGCTTGTGCGTGGACCTCGTCCAACACAACACGAAGCGCCTGCTTCCTTTGGGGCCAAGTCCCAAACACCACGAGGCACCCCTGCCTCCTGCTCCTGCTGTGAGCAACCGATGCTCATACTTGAGCTGGCTGCTCCAGCCACTGGTCAGAGCCTGAGCTCAGCTACCGACCTGCAGACACCCCGCACTACTGGTGGGAAGCGCTTGGCGCTTGGTGACGCAGCCGCGAGCCCGTGTGACGCATTGGCAGTGGGCGTGCCAGGTCATAGGCGTCAATGACGTCAGGGCAGTCCTCACGGAGGGGTACCTCGAACTCCCATGAGTTCTGTGAATGTGGATATCCTCTCCACTTCACCAAGTACTGGGTACGACCTCGGCGACGGCGCCGCGCCACTAGGCGTTCCACATGAGAGTGGGGCTCACCGTGCTCATCGAGCAGAGCTGGAGGAGGCCTTGCCGCTGCTGGATTCTCGCGCTGCGAACCAGCACTCGTCGAAATGGCGTCTGCGCCCACATGACGCATGCGTCTTTGGCGCGAACGTCCACGTTCACCGCCAAGCGGTTGATCTCGAGTAGATGTTCCACCTTGTGGACTGGTTGCAATAACTTCACTTGGTTCACAACCAGGTCTTGGATTTTGAGCCTCAAGACGTTTAGCTTCATCAAGCGATTCTTGAACAGGTCTCAGACCTGGGGCGTCACGTCGCTCAGCTGTATCTTCAGCTTGACTTGCTCCTGTATCCCGAGCATCTCGCTCCGAGAACTGCGGCTCCGCCACGCGCAGGTGGTCAGCCTCCCGTGGTTCCACCACTTGCTGTCGCCCAGCCTCCCGTGGTGTCGCCACCTGCTGCCTCGCAGCCGCACGCGGCCTAGCCACTCTCTGCCGATTCGGCGCCAGTGACTCGGCGCTCACACGAGCAGGATTCTGGTATGGCTTGAGCAAGCCAAGGTAAAACACCGGGTGGGTGCGCATCTTCTTGGGAAGGTTTAGCGTGTCTAGGCCCTTCCTGGCCACGACCTTGAACGGTCCAATGAACCGTGGTCTAAGCTTCGTCTTGAAGACAGCAGACACTGCATGTGTAGGTAGGTTCTTTGCGTTTAATAACACCAGGTCTCCGACCTCGAACCGTTCCATATTGCCTCTGCTTCTAGCATCAGCATAATCCTTCTGAAGGTCCTGGCTCTCAGCCATCGCGTCACGCACCTGCCGCATGACGTTCAGTCTCAAAGAGACAAAGTCATCGACTTGCTTGCGAACCGCAACAGGGCTGACATCAGCCAGCCGCTCGGCTATTCCTCCCCCGTCAAGCCCTGAACCACTACGTGGTGGCGTCAGCGGGACGCGAGGATTCACCAGGCCGTTCACATAGAATGGAGTGAAGCCTGTCGAGGCATTCACCGCATTATTCAATGCAAACTCGATGAGTGGGAGCATCTCAATCCAGCGTTTCGGCGCCTCAGCGCATACGCTGCTGAGGATGTCCTCGAAAACGCGATTCACGCGTTCAGCTTGACCATCGGTCTGCGGATGATCCGCGGTGGACATGTCCAAACGAGTGCCGAGCACTCTGAAGAGGGACGTCCAGAACTTCGCAGTGAAGCGCGGGTCTCGATCCGAGACAATTGCCTCAGGCAAGCCATGTTGGCGAAAGACTCGGTCTAAGAACAGCAAAGTTGTGCCTTCACCATCAATGGTGTCCGGCACCGCCGCTAAGTGAGCCATCTTGCTCAACCGGTCCACAAAGACCACGATGCCTGTGTTGCCCGCCTTGTCCTTCGGAAGGCCAGACACAAAGTCCATACTGATGGACTGCCAACATCCCGTGGGGACAGGCAAGCTCGCCAACGGTGCCGCCGCGATCGGCGCGGACTTCGTCCGTTGACACGTTTCACACGTGCGTATATAAGTGCTAATCCACTTGTACATCTTGGGCCACCAGTACATCGAGCTCACCGAGCCATAGGTCTTCTCACGACCCAAGTGCCCACCGACGGGCGTATCATGTACCTCATAGAGGATACGATACTTGAGGTCCTCGTCATGAGGGACGACCACACGAGGAGTATCCTCTGGGTCCGTGCTGTAATACAGCAGGCCATTATCGATGGATATCGATGCAGTTTCGCGCGCACGCGACCTGACAGCTCCTTGTCCGAATCCTTGAACGTCTCGCTCCCCAGAGCACGCAGCAGCGCTACACACATGGCGGCCTGTGCATACGCGGCGCGTATTAAGTCGGGCACTGACGATGTCACCGTTGTGACATGGGCTAACTCGTAGTCCGGCCTGCGCGACAGCGCATCGGCCACCACATTAAGCCGCCCCGGCATGCACTTCACCTCGAAGTTGTACTCGGCAAAGAAGGAATGCCATCTTGCCATTCTTTGAGAGAGGTGAGGCGACTGAGTCGCAGTGCGTAACGACGCATGGTCAGTAAAGATCACGAAAGGCTTGGAGCCGAGCAGGTGTATCCTGAACTTGACTAGAGCGTACTTCATCGCAAGTAGCTCTTTGTCGTGAACTGGATAGTCCTTCTCCGCAGCCTTGAGCTGACGAGACTCAAACGCGATCACGCGTTTACGCCCTTCGGCGTCTGCTTGTAGTAAAGCGCAACCGATTGCAAAATCGGAGGCGTCGCAGACGACGCTGAACGGACGGTCCGGGTCCGGTAGCGCGAGCACCGGTGCTCTTAGGAGACTCTCCTTCACGGCCTGGAAGGCTCCGTCGTGCTCGACGCTCCAGCACCAAGGTGCATCCTTCTTAAGGAGATCTGACAATGGCCGAGCCATCTCTGCGTAGTTCGCGCTGTACTTATGCAAGTAATTGGCTAAACCTAGCCACTTGCGTAAGTCCTTCTGGTTCTTGGGAACTGGCCAATCCACGATGGCCTTGACTTTGGCAGGGTCTGCCCGCAAGCCACGCTTCCTAATGAAGCACCCGAGGAAAGGGATCTCCTCCGCGCCGAAGACGCACTTGTCCAAGTTAGCGTACAACTTATTCGTGCGCATGCACTCGAGCACCACTCGTAAATGGTCAATGTGGTTCTCCACGTCTGACTTCCCGTGCTCAGCACGACTATGGACGAAAATGTCGTCAAAGTACGTCTGCGCGTACGCCCGATGGGGCCGGAACAACTGCGTCACAAGACGATTGAACGTTGCTGGCGCGTTCGACAGCCCCTGGGGCATCACCAGCCACTCCCAGAGCATACCGCTCGGAGTACTGACCGCTGTCAGCCTAATGTCGCTCTCTCTCATGAGCAATTGGTAGTAACCATCGACCAAGTCGAGTGCACTGTACAACGTACAGCCTACCATGTTGTTCTGCAGAACATCCTTGCGAGGAATCGGCGTCTGCGCCGGAATGGTGGCCGCATTCAGCTTATTAAAAGCATGCACAATACGCCACTTGCCATTCGGCTTTCTGACACAGAAAGTGGGTGTCGAGTGCGGAGACTTGCTCTCACGCACCAGCCCTGCCTCGTGCTTCGCACGGAAGTACGCGTCAACGATGTCACACTGCTCCTTTAGCAAGGGCCACCGCCGTGTCACGCAGTATTTGGTTCCTGGAACCAGGTCAATCTCATGACGCACGCCTCGATCCGGAAGTAAACCCATCGGTGGGTTCCTTGAGACCACGTCTCCATACTCCTTAATCAAAGGATAGAACGGATCCGACGGGTCTTGCAGGATCGCCGATCCACTCCGCGCGCAAATCGCATATACGTTTTGTCACGATCGAAACACAAAAAGTGCATTTTGCACAATTATTTTATTATGGTATTTAGAATCATTTTGCTCAAGCCTGCCAGTATTCGTGCCGTTGCCGCACGTTCAAGTCCACAACGGGCAACACTACCACCTCACCCTAGCCTTAAAATTCTTCGTTAGTTGCCCCTCTTCAGCTCCATGTGGCGATAGTAGTGTTCGGTATCGTTAGCAACCGCTATCGAGTCCGGTCGCCACGCGTCCGCCACCTCGAAAATGCGAACTTATGGTAAGTTGGCTGTGATTGGCTGATAGACAAACGAAAACAAAATCGGCTTTTTCTCGGCTGTTTACATAAGTCCGATCTAGATGGTCAGATCTTTAAACATCTTTTTACAAAAAACCTCAATATGGTCGATAAGTACCCTTTCATTTTGTGTGATCTCATATGAGGATTATTAATTGGATGGAAATTACTGATAAGAAGTAACTTAAAAATTTGCGCATGACCAGCACGAACCGGATTTGAGCGGGTGGGTGATGATTGTTTTGTGTGGGCGGGATAAAATAATCGGGTTTTATCAATTGGATGACGATGAGACTCAGGACAAGTTTGAGGTTCAGCGGCTTCAAGCAGACAATGCGAAAGAATATGAGAAGCTCGGTCGCATCATCTTTGAGAAGTATGGGACTCACGCGCAGTTTACCAACGCGTACACTCCTCAGCAAAATGGAGTTGCGGAACGCCGCATGCATACCATCATGGAACGTGTCCGAGCCCTTCTGCTTGACGGTAAACTATTGTGGTGTAGAGATTTTCAGATCAGCCCACACCTAAATAGGCAACTCGCGGTAGGCGAAAGTAGCCGGGGAATAGGCATCACGAGCTAAGGAGCAGTTGATCACGGTGCGAACCCGGCGATGTGTTCGGATACCATTATCCGGATAGCTGCTGAGTCCAACGGCCGCCTGAACTCGGCGGAAGAGTCGGTCGAGATCCAAAACGACTTTATTTCACTTGATATTTGTATAGAAAACATAGGAGGAGCCAAAAGAGGCTCCCGAAAGATATCCGATAACAGAGCAGAATTTTCCTAGTCTAAGACACGTGTACACTCTTCCGGTCGGTCCCTGCACAGGGCCGGATTATGTCTGCCGTTGATACCCGAGAGGCATAAGCTTGTAGGGTATTGACTGGCAGCGCCAAGAGATTAGGTCGGTCCGGGGAGGACAAAAGTCTCGCTACGCGCGAAAGAAAAGCCCCGCCAACTCAGCGGGCCGGTACGTCGGATAGCCCGGGTGCGTGACACTTCTAGCTGAGCTGCCTCTGCGCTCGGTGACCTGTAAAAGCGCTCGTGCGCCGTCGCCCACCCTTTGGTGGAGGGCACAGGTATTTGTGAACGAGGTAAGCCGAACCCAACTTGGCGAACCTCGGAAGTAGTCTGACTTGGTTAGTCGGAACTTGCGGAAGCGAGCCGCACGTCTGTCCCGGCTGGGCCGAGCCGCGAGGGGACCACCCTCTGCGCAGGCCATACAAGCGCCGACCTAACTCGGCGATTTGTTGTGGTTTGTGTAAGGAATCCACATCTGACGGTATTTGTGTGTACTACTACACCACAACTGGTGCCGCGACCCGGGAACAGTGTGTGTTTGTTTTTCTGTAGGTACCAGCTAACCAAGTTAAGAGGAAAAGAAGAGAAGAGTGAAGATGGCCAAGGGATCAACAACTCCGAGCGACGGAAGCCCAGCGACGGCTGGAGGATCGCCTCTCGCGGGGTTAAACTCGGCGGACTCACGACCCACCATCATGACGATGGAGGTGGGACAGACCGTCCAGTTCGACGATGATGGCCAAGACCAAGAGAGCGAGAAGGGAAATGCAAGCGAAGGAGAGTATGAAGAGAAATCCGAGGCCGCTGAGCTTGGTGATGTGAAGACAACCGCCGAGTTACTCGGCGAGGCGGAAGAGTTGACGCTGCAGGTAGGACGTATGGGAACCCCACGCCCAATCGAGCGTAACTTGTCTGCCAAACTCGACGATGGTGCGGACGATGACGATGATGATGAAGAACACGGCGTTGCACAAGGGGACCGTCCGCCCCTTATTCCGAAAGCGACGAGGAACGCCGACACGCCGAGCGCCAACAAAGTGTTGGCTCGACTCGGCGAGGAGATGAGGACAAGATCAGAATGGATGACGATGTTTGCACCGGTGGCGATGGCTCAAGCAAAATGGCCGGTCTTAGGACCAGAGTTAACTCAGCCAGTGAGAGCTGCCAACATCAATCAGTTGGTGGAAGAAACTGTGTTACTGCTAAAGGCGATGGGCTATCGGTGCAACAGCCGACCGAACAGCCTCATCCTGTCCGATTGAAGCTTAACCCGAGCTGGAGCCGAGCTCTGGCAGTGGAAGAAGGAGTGGAGGGTAGCGTTTGGATTGAAGAAGGACCCTGGTCGTAAGCGACCGGCTTATGGCCGAATCGCTGAGTTCACGGGACTCGGTGAAGATCCAAGCAAAGTCCCTCTGCCGAAGACGCCGGAGACGAAGAAACGCGAAGTATTCCGCGCTACACAGGGTACCCCGTACTTCGAAGACTCCCACATACTGACCCCAGTAAAAATCGAGCCAACTCAGCTTTCGACGCGTCAAGGGCAGCAGAAAGCAGGTCGCTATCGTGACCTGTATGACGCTGCTAATGAGGCTGAAGCCCACGAAGATGATGACGATGATAACGATGCCGCTGACTTCAAGGGTAATCCGGACGAATCCATGAAGAATTATATCCGACACCTGAGCTTCGACAAGGCAGAAGAAGACTCGACGCAATACCTCGAAGTCCGGGGACAAAATCGCTGAGTTCTAGGGCAAACGCTACCGCTCCGACGCGTCACTCCAATGGCTCAAGAGGTTCATCTACGAGATGAAAAGCACCAGGATGCCTCAAAACGCTTGGTGCGAACCGTTCTCGCTATGTCTAGGACGCGCGGCGAAGAGTTGGTATCGACAGCTACCGAAAAAGACTCAGCGACGCTGGAAACTACTCAGCGAAGCGTTCCTGGATTGTTACTGCTCGCAGTTTGATCAGTCCGCTCGCACTCGCTACTACTCAGCGAGACGCAAAGACAACGAACCGATCTGCGACTTCTTGATCCAACTCAAAGGATATGCTCGGACAGCCAAGATCGACTACGAGAAGGGCGGCGCCGATGCGGCTGACCACGTTGAGCACTTCCTGCTACACTGCGGAGATGATGACGCTATGGACTTGATCTATCCCCTCCAGTTGGAAGACATCGGCAAAGTCAAACAGATCATCAACCGTCGGATTCTAGGTGAGAAACGCAAGAAACAGCGAGATCGGTTTGTGTCAGCGCGGAGTCGGGACGATAAACGGAGAGAGTCGAGTCGCCGCGTTGAGCCTCGCCGAGATGACCGTCGAGATGGACGTCGAGATGATTGGTGCAGTCCACGGAAAGAAAGTAAGGAACGCCAGGTGACCTTCACCGAGGCCAACTCGGAAGAAGGCGATTTCGAACAAACATCCGCCGAGTTCGTACGGTTCGGAAAGCGAATGGAGTGATCAGGACCAGTCCAGCGGACACGACTCGGCGGGGGGCAGCGATTACATAGATACCGGCTTCGCCTACGACAAGGGGAAGAACGTCGAGCGCCGAGATAACTCCGCGAGGGATCGCAGCGACTCAAACCGGGATCGCAACAACTCGGTGATTCGTAATACTCGCTCTTACGAACTACACGATCAGTCGAATCGCCGAGATGGATCACGCGACAGCCCACAAGATGGACCTTGTGCGGCCTGCGGGAGACCGGGGCGCTCGGGTCACTTCTGTCGACGACGATGCAAGTTCTGCAAGCAAGTCCACGAAGTCGGTCAGTGCGAGCTGTTCCGCCGATACGAGAAACTAGCCACGTTCGTGAAGAATTCCGTCGACAAGTCCCAAGTGCCAGAAGACCTGCAAGAACTTTACGTGCCGAGTAATTTTAACTCGGCGGCCCGCCAACACTGACTGGGTTGGAGTATACCGGGCTGCCACAGTCAGCTGAACCTGCAGTCGAAGCGAACTTCTTGTTTGCTTTTGTAGGTGAAGCTGGACGGCCGGAGGGACGGAGTGGGGATGACAATTGGATGTGTGAAATCGATGGTATTGAACGTGAGCTTGGTGAGTTGGAGGAAAACTACCGAGCTATTGCAAGTACGACTCAGCGGTCAGCCCAGCCTGCGCACTGTGCCAGAATCATGAAGCTGCTCCCAGGAGGACGGCTGAGATGGTGGACAGCGCAGACGCTTGATCGCCGAGTTAGAATGAGAGCACTCGTGATGGGAGCTGTGAACGATCGAGGGACGAAAATCTTGCTAGACACCAGGGCAAATGTCTCGGCGATAAGCGAGTACTTTGCGAGGAAACTGAGACTCAAGAAAGTGGCCAGCCGAGATAAGCGTATCGATATAAAAAGTCGTGCTTCGCCCGAAGAAGCTCTGAAATTTTATGATCCCTTTTCCTTTTCACTGTTAACGATTCCCTACCCTTTAGGTAGACAAAACCTATTAACGTTTTGAAGGTTGGGATTTCTCGACAAAATGTATTAGCGTTGTGAAGGTTGGCATTCCCTGCAGTGACGCATCTACTGCGCCTGCTTCGCAGCCGCAGCATCTGCATAGCACTTTCATTTTATACGGTAACCGCATATGAGTACTTCGTATATGCTACAGTGCGCGCTGTCAATAGGTGCGCACCCCTTGCGGTTTAATTGCGGCGTTTATAACACTGAAACTGGATCAGTGGCTATTGATATTTTATTCTGAGATTGCAGCAAAGCTGCGGCGCAGCCCGAATCAGGTTATTTGAAGCCGAATCAGGTGAAGCTTAAGTAAAGCTACTCGTCGTTCAAAATCGCGAATCAGATGAAAGTGACCTTACAAGAGAGAGAAGACAGAAGTTGACTACTTTCAGAAAAGACGCTGAAAAGAGGGCTCACTTTTAAACATAACAAGGAGGCAGAACATGCAAGCGTACCCCAGTCGTGGCGTTTTCTTCGGGCTGCACGAATCTGAGTCTATGATGATGGTGGCTCACCACCACCATAGGTGGCCCGACCGTAAGCTTTTGAATAACTAATAATATCATGTAGTCAACTCACTGAAACAGAGACTTAAGCAAATACTAGTCTATCTCAGCCTATGCGAAGCCCTAGTATTTGTGGACGACTCGCGCCCATTATTGCGACAGTGACAAAAAAAAGTCTGTGCGCATATGTGTTATTAGCTATCTACTAGGTTATATGCGCGCCAAAAACTCGCGGCTTGTTACGCTCTTTAGCGTGGTGGTCGTTGTTTGTCTGAAAAGCAAGTCGGGCATGAGCAATGGTCCCAAAGTTGTATGATTGAAGATCATCTCCGGGTTGGGATATTTAGGAAGATCTGCATCGAAAACCTGAGAGCTAGGTGCCTCGATACGAGCTACTCGAACGGCGAGTACCGCCTCCAGCTTACTGTCATCTGAAGCGTTCTCGCCTACACATACGTGGGTAAGTAAGATTCTAGGCAATAAGTGTGGCACGTGACTCTAGTGGCTTATATCAGTCCCATTCTCAATCTTCGGCGTAGACGCCGCCCCTGACATCGCTTTTGTCTGTAGCTCCGTATTATATACGAGTCAGTAATGTGATCCGCATAAAGGGAGGCTAAACTCCGTTTTGGAAAGCGACGACAAACTGAAAGCAGAATGAGTGGAAGACGATTGCTGTTGTACACCGCATATTTTGTTCTGTAAACAGTACCGATTGATATGTTAATAAGCCGTCAGTTTCAAATGGCGAGTAGGACAAGTGGGCACACGCCATGCGTCCTTCTCGCCATTAACATCCGTAGGCAAGTGTTGCCACTTATTTGAAGTATTAACTATCCTTAAAAGTCATAAAAGACAGTTTTCAAGGACGTGTATTAAGTAAGACTTGGAGTTGGATGTAATTCGTCCCTGGTAAGATCGAGCGGTAAAGGCGGGTGGGAACCAACAAAGGATCTTAAACGATTTTTTCTTTTCAAAATTGCAAATATTTCGAAAAGAAAATCGTTTAAAAATTCTACAAGATTGAATTTGACAAAAAAAATGTACAGCAAAGTGAAAGAAATTGTAGACCAAAGTGGAGCAGAGGCAACAACGACGCTGATCACGCCCCGTGACGCATGTCTTCCATGCGTTCAGCAGCGGCTACTGCGTGGTGGCAGTGCAGAGCCATTTTAGCAACGAAACGCAATCGCGCATCTCCCTGCTGCCCGCGTGGGCGCGAAGCAACGAGCTCATCGCGCGCGAGGGCAATATCATTTTTTGACCTTGGCTTTCCGTACACTGAAGCAACCTGTTTGGATATTAGAAACAAGCATTAGCCTGTTCCTTAGTGGGTACGTACTGTATGACCTGGACGGTCTGTGCAGTCTCAGAGGCCGAGGAGAAGGTCTGCTCTGTAGCGTAAAAAAATGAAGAGTGAGGCCGTGATCGTGCTGTCGGCAACACCGGTTGGCTGTGAGTGGCTAGAAACTGACTGGTTGTGCGTCTGTACGCAGCCAAATAATGCCTTGTCATTGGCTGGTGATTGCCCAATCATGCTCGTTCATCGATGGCTGGTCACCACTAATCCTCGAGTATCGGGACAGAGCCTGATTATCCGGATCGCCACCACTTTCGGCTTCATTTTTTTAACTACCGGCTCGAAAGCACGTGACTCTAGTGGCTTATATCAGTCCCATTCTCAATCTTCGGCGTAGACGCCGCCCCTGACATCGCTTTTGTCTGTAGCTCCGTATTATATACGAGTCAGTAATGTGATCCGCATAAAGGGAGGCTAAACTCCGTTTTGGAAAGCGACGACAAACTGAAAGCAGAATGAGTGGAAGACGATTGCTGTTGTACACCGCATATTTTGTTCTGTAAACAGTACCGATTGATATGTTAATAAGCCGTCAGTTTCAAATGGCGAGTAGGACAAGTGGGCACACGCCATGCGTCCTTCTCGCCATTAACATCCGTAGGCAAGTGTTGCCACTTATTTGAAGTATTAACTATCCTTAAAAGTCATAAAAGACAGTTTTCAAGGACGTGTATTAAGTAAGACTTGGAGTTGGATGTAATTCGTCCCTGGTAAGATCGAGCGGTAAAGGCGGGTGGGAACCAACAAAGGATCTTAAACGATTTTTTCTTTTCAAAATTGCAAATATTTCGAAAAGAAAATCGTTTAAAAATTCTACAAGATTGAATTTGACAAAAAAAATGTACAGCAAAGTGAAAGAAATTGTAGACCAAAGTGGAGCAGAGGCAACAACGACGCTGATCACGCCCCGTGACGCATGTCTTCCATGCGTTCAGCAGCGGCTACTGCGTGGTGGCAGTGCAGAGCCATTTTAGCAACGAAACGCAATCGCGCATCTCCCTGCTGCCCGCGTGGGCGCGAAGCAACGAGCTCATCGCGCGCGAGGGCAATATCATTTTTTGACCTTGGCTTTCCGTACACTGAAGCAACCTGTTTGGATATTAGAAACAACCATTATCCTGCTGCAGCCGCAACGTACAGTACACACACTTACCCTCGATCGGGTTGCACATTGGCGAGTACGGTGCAAAGCGAATCAAGACGAGATCTTCGAGTTCCGCAGCGCGCGCCCCCGTCTGATTATGTGCTGGAGCGTTATCCAGCACGACAATTTTTTGTCGTAAAAAATATCTTGGTAGGTTTCCGAGGCTTTTACATGTATATCTCTTCGATAAACGCAGCGTTTAGCTCCATTTTGATGCTGCCACGCTCCAGGCGACAGTGCATCAAGTCGATTTCCGCAGGAACGGCACACTGTATCTGCAGATTCGGACCTTTAGACGGGGGTAAGACCAGCGTAGCACACTCTCCGTTTTGGGTTGGCCTTGAGTTCGCCTGCAGTATACATGGTAATAGGTTTCGTCATAGTACACTATGAAGTCTCCGTCAGCCATGTGACCTCAACGCTCCTTTCTCTCGGTCATATTTACTTCGTTATTGCAGGTTTGGGGCTCCACGCGGACCTGTGTAAATGGTATACATATGTACATGTATATAGTGAGTGAACAGCAGCACTCAACCATATTTTACAACAATAGTGTGTACCTGCCTCAACGTGAACAGCTTCCCCGTCAGCTTCTTGCTGGTGATGGACAAGCTGGGCCGCACGCTGAAATCGAAGTGCAGCATCGCGGAATCTGTCCCAACTGTCGGAAACATGTCAGGGTCTCGGAGCCATTCCGATATGGAGAGGAGCCCGTCGTCGGACCCTCCAACTGCCGCACGGATGGAGCACATGATCGACCAGCTACCCACTCTAGCCCAAAGCGTATCAGAATGACAGAAGAGGTCGTGGCTCGCCAGCCAGCAGGACATGCAAGATCGAGGTGGCAGAGTTGGGTCTTGCTGAGATTCCACTCATATCTGGAGCTTCTTCGATCATGTGCTCCATCCGTCTGGCAGCTAAAGGGTGCCCCCCCCCCCCCCCTCTTCCTTCACCCCGACCACGCTTTCTAAAATTAAACAATACTTCGAAGTTGAATGTAGCGTAATTTACTTTCTTAAAAAAATTCAAGTACCAAATTTTGGCAACTCACACTACCGTCATTCTCTTTTTTGTTCCTCATGACGTCGCTGGACACGTTGACTAGGTGCGCTCTCTCTTCTCAATGCAGTAACCAATCCACTGACTATCTGCGACCATAGGAAGCTCGAGGAAACCCACAGGGAGATCATCCAGGTTCGGAGTGAGGTGGTGGAAGCCTTGCGCTCCTTCTACGCGTCGTCGTCGGCGATCACCGCGGATGAAGCCGTTAAGATCGCGGCCAAATGGGGCGCGTCGCACGCGTTCCCATTGGCCGGTGACGACGCCGATGCGTCGGATTTACAGGAGAAAATGCGGCGTCTAAACGTGGCGCTGCTGGATGCTGTGGACCGCTTGCAGCTGGATGAGACCGGCGAGATGGCGCCCGAGGCGCAGCTGCTGCTGTCCTTGACGCAGCGCGAGCGGCTGAAGAAGCAGGTTCAGCAATCCAAGACTATGTTGACACTTATCGAGCAATTTACGGAGATGGACCGGCTCCTAGGAGACGTAGACGAAGCTATCGACCACCAGCGCTTTGTTGCGGCGGCTGAAGGAGTCGCGGAAGTGGAGAGATTAGTGAACGACCTTGTGCACGCTGAGAAAGGAGAGGGAGGCAGCCTGGACGACAAAAAGATCATTCGAGTCGTGAAGCTGCAGCTGCTGAGCAAGAAGAATCGGATATTGAATCAACTCACGAGATATTTCTCGTGTACTGCAGTGTGGAAGGATAATGCGTTGAAAGTGACGGCCGGTTTCTCCGATAATGAGCTTAAAGAGACGAATTTATCAATGGAAGAACGACGCGCTGACTTCTGGAAGGCGTGTGAAGTGCTGGACATTTTGACGCCGAAGATGAAAGACATTGCCAAGGCCATTTCGCAGCACCTCATTAAGCCGATGTTGCAAACGCCACGTGGAGCACTGAAGCAGACACGAAATGATAGCGGTGTGACTCTCAAAGTTGTGGCGCAGAATGCTCAGGATGCGTCAGATGACAGCGAAGAAGCGGAGGTACAGAGCAAATGTGCCAACGTTGTGAACGTGCTCCAGTTTGTACACACGGAGTTATTTGCCGGTAGTGCCGAGCTCATGAATCAGCTTGGAGACTTCATGTGGAAGATCCCGGGTAACCTTGAGGCTCAGCTCATGAACCTGCTACAGCATAAAATCCCCCAGGATGCTGCTGCGCTCGAGGCGTACCGAGGTGTCCTGACGACCGCTGTGAGTATACAGCATAGGCTTTTTGCGATTACTGCGATACTAACTGGTTTGTTTTTGATTGTTAGATCACGAGCCTGGAGAACACGTTGGTAGCGATCGGCTTCTCGGCATGCAGTAATAGTCAACTGCGAGGCTTTGTCGACCAACTCAATCAGTACGTGCCACTCATGTTTGCTATGCTCGGTGGAATATAATTGCTCACACTATCACTCTTTCGTTCGTAGATTACACTCGAAAAAACGCCGGCAAATAATCCTGAGCAGTGGGCGCGATATGATGCGTCGCGATTATCATGACTCGGTGAAGATTAAGGGTGCCTCAGAGAAGTGTAGTCTCACTGCGTCTGCTGGTTCGGGCAAGAAAGGTAAAGATAGTGGCTCGAGTGCTTCGCCCGTCAGCTCTAGCTCGGACGAAGTTGAGAGCAGTTGCTTCCAGGTCCCGGACTACCGCGTGACTGTTTGCGCCCATGAAGTGGTCGAATTGGTGCATCAAACACTCGTTGAGGCATGCACTTCCGGTGCATCAAGCGCGAAATTGCTGTTCCAGACAGCTCGTGATCTCTTCTTCCTGTTCCGCACGATTGTTCCCACGCTGTACGAGGACGACATTGCGAACGACCCGCGGACATGTATGCTCTATCATAACGATTGCCTCTACATCACGTACCACATGGTGATGATTGGACATCTCTACAAGCATCGGTACGTCTGTATTAACCCTTGTTGTGTTTGCTAAGCACTGACATATTCTGTACTTTTATAGGCTTCCAGCGCCGATGAATCAAACCGCAACAATGGTGGACATGATTCCTTCTTTCCGAGATGCTGGTGAGCGAGCATTGACGTCATACACGGCTGCACAAATCAAGGACGTTTTGTCCGGAATGAAGACTCTGCCGGTGTGTACGACAGCGTGACACAGAAACATGTTTAGATGATGTGAACTAACCTGTGCTTTATGGCGCTGTAGTCACTTGGTGCCCTTGATTCGGAGTTCGACACGGAGCGCGTAGAGAATTTCCTGAAAAACGCTCTGTACAAGCTAAACGACATGAGCTCTTCGTGGCAGGAAGGACTGCCACTAGCGGTTTACAACAAAGTCATGTCAAGAATGCTTGAGCCGCTCGTAAAGAAATTTGTAGATGGCGTGCTCACTCAAACGGTTTGTAGCTGTGTCGTGTGCACCGTACTCGAAGCATTGCTAATGATTTGTGTTGGTCATCCTAGAAAATTTCCGAAAATACTGGAGCGCAACTTCACCACTTGCTGTCATTGCTAGTGGAGGTAAGACAATCGAGACGACAACACATTCGTTCTGATGAAAGGCGGATGTGCTTACTGATAGACGTGCGTGTTCTTGCAGTCTGAAACGCTGTTTGCTTCTCCTGCTCAAGCTGCCAAATATGTTCCAAGCATCGGCAGGTTGTCAAAACTCACGGCGATTCTGGTACGCATTTCGTATCGTATTTTACAGGATGTACATTTATTGATGGTGTACTGTGTGTATGTTTTACAGATGGATCCGCTCGCAACAGTTCGTGACAAGTTCAACAGTGGCAGTTTAGACGCCTTCTCCTCGAAAGAGCTGGCTGTCCTCGTGAGGTACTGTTGGTTCTGTGTTAGGCTTTATAGCTGATGCATTTCTCATTAAGGCATTGTATTTCTTTTAACTTGCAGATCTCTATTCCGTGAGTCCCCAGAGAAGAAGGAGTTTTTGCAGCAGCTACTTGCGGCTTGAGACCAAACTAAAGTATCCGGGAAATTCGAGCATTCTAGTGATATTCTTATTCATTCTTTATATTGCAGTGCCGAAGTAATTTAAATCCATTGTTTGTAGCGGAAGTACAGCTGCAGTGCAGCAGCGATGGCAATGGCAAAGACCCAAAAAAGCGCGTAGCCATAACGCTCATGGAGTTCAGGCATGTCGTCGAAGTTCATGCCGTAAACTCCAGTGAGAAATTGGCCCGGAAGGAAGACAGTCGTGACCACAGTGAGAGTGTAGATGACGTAGTTCATTTGGTTCGCCTTTGCGTCTCGGTATTCTTCCGTCAGTTGGCGACACATCTGCAATTGCTGCTCGATATCATCAAGCGCAACAACAACATGATCGTGAACATCACGGACGTAGTCGGTCACGGTAGCGTCAAAATCTTTGCTCTCGATAATATTCTTCAGCACTTCTCGAGCCGCTTTAAGCAATCGAGGAAGGCGGAACAACTCGTTCTTCAATACCCTCAACGAGCGCAGCTCAAAGCGGTGACGCTCTTGTTCCAGTTGGTTCTCAAGCGCGATGAGGCATTCCGTGATCGAGTCGACGACGCTCGTTACCTGGTCCACGATCACATCGAGCACCGAGTACACGAGGAACTTTGCATCATTGTGCCTCAGCTTGGAGTACGGTACAGCCAATCGACGGTTCAGTTCAGTCCATATATCACTATCACCGCCATCCTTGACTGTAATGACTGTGTTATTGTCCACGACGAAGATAAATACGTGCTCGATCCAGAGCTTAAATGATTCTTCATCGTCCTCTTCTGTGTCGTCCGTGGCTGCACTCATACTGCGGTGGAACGACATTCGCTTGACAAAAGTCGGCAATGGCGCGTCTGAGAACAGTCGATTGCGCTTGCGTTCCATCGGAAGTCCTTTGTCTGCCACTTGCATCCTCAGTACTGGGAACACAAGGAACAAATGGCCGTCGTAGCGATCGAATTTGGGTCGTTCATGACCCTCGATCGTGTCCTCAATAGCGAGCGGATGTAGACGATACTTGATAGCCAGTCTCTTGAGGTTCAGACTATCTCGTCCGTCCAAATTGATCCAACGCACATTCACCCAGTCGGGTCGATGTGCTGTGAAGAACTCGTGTAAATTCTCCTGTCGCAAGGCAAAACTCTGCAGTCTAGTGCCTGAAAAATCCGATACTGATAGTGCTGCTTGTTGGTACCCGACAGTCCTCATCTCTTGTACTGTTCCAGCATCGAACATGTGCATCAGCTTCAGTCGATGCACTGCAGCGTCAAACTGCTGTAGCGTGATGTATCCACTCTGTTCTCGGTCAATGCTCTGCACCAACTTTAAGAACACCGAGTCGTCCGAGCATCGGATGCCTAGCGTCTCTAACGCAGCACGGAATCCATCATAACTCAAGTCTCCTCCTTCTTCTGGTGCTGCACCTTCAAAGGCCACACGAAGACGCGGCGGAGTCACATCGAAGTACGGATCCAGCATATTAAGCTCGTCGTTGTCCTGCACTGATCCATGAAGTGGCACATCGGCGAAGCTCTTGTAGTTGTTGGGACTGCCATATCCGTGGCGTGCCGAGGGGCTGAAGAGGAACGAGATCTTGTCCACATTCAGCTCTAACTCGGTCGTCTGCAGACTGCGACGTGTGGTGCCAGAGTCTCCGCTATTGACGGTCACCAGGTACGAGGCGAGTTCCGGATCGCGCGGAGACTCTTCAGGCGCTCGCAGCAGCGGAGTATCCTCGTCCGTGACGTAGAAATTCATGGGCCCGGGTTATCGGGAGTCCCGATTGGGGACTCTAAAAGTGACCATCGAGTCCTGGAACGATGGAACTGGAACTGCTATTGTTGGGTGTGTACCAGATCGATAGTGATTGGCCAAAAAGATTTTCACTTGATTTTATTAAGGCTGGCGCTTGTCGAATCTGAGTAGAACAACTTCAACGAGAATATTTGATCGATCATGGTCGCTTGAGTATTTCTTGCTCCTCTCTGTGGTCAAATCCTGCTCGAATCCACGTGAAATAGTCTCCAATTGAGAGCTTGGCAGCTTCCAGACTGTTGCTGGAAATGAGTTGGAGACGAGTAGCGAACGGATTTTCGAACTGTGGCTTCTTGGGACACCAAGCAGCCTCTTCATGAGGCTCTTGGTTGGAAAGGGTCGCGTCCTCTTGTACGATCACCTTACGGTAATTGTCGAGATGTGGCATGGGTCGCGTAACTTCGACCTCTCGAGCGAGCGGCATGATCGCCATCTCGTACTCGCTCTCGGTCGAAGGGATCCGGTCGTAGTCGTCCTCAGTGCTGCCTTCATCACTTGAGGTCTTTCTTGGAGACGGAGGATCTATGAAGTCCACGAAACTGCCAGTCATTGGATTCTGCGGTGGCTGAGGTGGTTTATACCGGAAATCGTTTGTCTTGCTCTCGTCGCTGCCGTCGCCATCACTGAAGCCGAACTCCTCAGAGATGTAACCATCTTCTAGTGCCGACAAGCTCGGCGACGTGCCCGGATACGGCCAAGAGGGGAATGTGGGTCGCTCGGCTGCTGCCTTTTCAACAGCCACCTCGAGGACCATCTCCCAGTTGTCATACGTCGCTACGTCAGGTGCACGGAAGCGAACGCGCTTCCGCTTAGGTCCGTACACAAGCCCGAAGCGTAGGTTGCGCACATCCTTGCCGGATACTGGGAGCATGCGCACCGGGTGAACGCTGCCACCGAGGTCGATTTCCAGGTCACCGCCGAATATTGCAGGGCGCTTAACGTAAAGCACTGGAACCTCTCGACTCGGCATGCAATCCGCCAGCTCGCGCTTAAGAATAATACTGATCGTGGATTTATGCCTGTACGCACACAACCATTAGGCTATTGTTTACACGAGAAGAGCTATGTCAATTGCAGCTAGCTAACGCACCAGAACAAGTGGCAGGCCTGCATCTGCATGGACGTCTCGAGTGTTGTACATCGAAATGTAGTCGTCATGTTAGGAAATTGTTCCCCTGTTTTTAGTACTTGCTGAAAACGTGCGAAGTCGAGAAATGAAAATACGACGACTAGTCGTGGAATGATGCTGGCTGGCCTCCTAGCTGGCCTCCCCGCCAATAAAACTAAGACTTGAGCACCGTACGCCTCATTCTCTCGATGACGAATGGATGGATGTTACGAACGCGGTCTTTTGGAGCGAGTATCAGTCACGGAACCTTTGACTGACAACTTCATCGCCACTACGGCATCTATCGACCAGGTAAAATAATATGCGGATAGCTCTGTAGCCAACGCTTTCCTTCGCAGTCATCACAGGTGCAGTTGATAGTGTTGAGCTGCATTCTTCTATCTAATCGTACTTAAACGAAAATAATAATAATGACTTCCCTTGTCCCCGTATCAAAAAGAGAACAATTTGTAGAGAAGAAAAATGCAAGTGACGGTGACATCGGCAGACGGCGACCAAGTAGCGCAGATCAATGCGGAGCCCACGCAACAGCTTAGCTGCGTAGGTCCGCAGCTACAACAGCACGTGAGTTCCGCGCTTCTTTCATTCAGACTACAATCTACACCTATCTCACCTTCTTTCGTATCCTTGTAGTTTGGTATCCCCGCGGCGGCGCAAGTGCTGATACTGAATGGCAATCCACTGCGTCTTGATCAGACGGTGGGGACCTGAAAAGTACAATGAGGCGTGCTACAATTACTAATTGAGATGGATTTGGTTGTGTCAACGGACAGTTTGAGCAAGCGGGTGTGAAGGAGGATGATCTGCTGGTTATTATGCGCAATCCCTCGGCTGCACCAGCTGCTATCCCGGTTGCGGCGGGGTTCACGGTTCGTCCTGGTATGAAGCTACACGAGATTCCGGTGAGAAAATGCTGCTTGTAGATGCTAGAGGGAATGACATCACTAACTACGGTTATCCTATCTGTATAGGCTAACCCCACACCGGAGATACTTCTTGACATTATGGACAAGAATCCCCAGCTTCTGGCAGAGGTGAGTGAACATAATGTTGTGATGAAATGACGCAGATTTATAGTAATTGATGGTATCTTGTGCTTCAGCTACAACAAGTGAATCCCAAGTTGGCCACGGCACTTCAGACCAAGAGTGTCTCGGTGCGTGGAACTACGTTTTGTCACTAATAGATGCTGGAGCAAACGCTGATTTACTTGTATAATTCTTTATTCCTTAGGACGTGCGTATGGCATTGATGCAGATGCACATGGAGGCTGCGTCGCGGAAGTTTGAGGAGCAGCAGGAGATTGAAGCTCTGGAGCGGAACCCTTTTGACGCCGAGGCTCAAGCCAAAATTGCGGAGCGTATTCGCTTATCGAATGTCCAGAAAAACATGGAGATTGCGATGGAGGAGATGCCTGAAGCTTTTGGACATATCACGATGCTTTACATCCCGTGCGAGGTGAACGGAACGCAAGTGAAGGCGTTTGTCGACTCCGGAGCCCAGTCGACCATCATGTCGTCGGTAAGACCAACCATGTCGTTTAATTATCAAAATTATTAACATCGGTATATTCGTAAATGCCTGAAGAGCTGTGCGGAGCGATGTGGCATCATGCGACTCGTGGACAAGCGTTTCGCTGGCCAGGTACTTGAGCTTTAGTCTGTTTGACGATCATTTTAAAGATCTAACGTTTAAAATGTTTGATACTTCAGGCAGTCGGCGTGGGTACGGCTAAGATCATCGGCCGAGTGCACATGGCTCCACTGAAAATCGGCAACGAGTTCTACAACTGCAGCTTCACGATTCTGGACCAGCAGGGCGTGGACTTCCTGTTCGGCCTAGACATGCTCAAGCGGCATCAGGTTTGCCATTTCAAGCTCAGATAGTGAGGATCTATTGAACGCTAACCACGCTGTGCACTTATCCTCTTTTCCTGATGTTAGTGCTGCATCGATCTGAGCAAGAACGTCCTGCGTCTTCACGAAGGCAACAGCTTCCACGAGGTTTCTTTCTTGCCAGAGCATGTACGTCTCACTCTTTTGTTTATCGATTGCTACATGTATTAGATATTAACTCAGAAGTTTTGTGTTGCAGGAAATTCCTTCGTCGGAGAACCGTGCGGAATCTGCGCGGCCTCCAGCCACGCTTGGCGGTGTCCCCGTTCCGGCTTCAACTCCAGGCTCCACTCCTACGTCTGCTGCTGCGGTTCCAACGCCTGCTCCAGTTGCAACGGGTGGTCTGAGCGACCAGGAGAAGATCGCTCAACTTGTAGGATTGGGCTTTCCTGAGCAGCGGGTACGAGCTCTTGCTTCGCTCTTTGCTTGAGGACGGGCTCCTGATATCTGTGACGTGTGTTGTCTTGCTTTCACTAAAGGCGATCCAGGCTTTGCAGACTTGCAACGGCAACGTCGAAATGGCTGCAGGGCTTCTATTTGAGAGCATGTAGAAACCCCTTTTTAACCAATCCAATCGCAGTTTTGGAGTCATTTTTGTCGAATCACACGTCGTTTATGTTCATTTTGCAATAAAGTCGCACAAGCAACCATGGCAGGCGACGAAGGGTTCCGTGAGGACCTGTACGAGATCCTAGGGCTCGAACCCGCGGCAGATGAGCGCCAGGTTGCGCGCGCATACAAGAAGAAGTCCATCTTGCATCACCCTGACCGCGGCGGAGACGGTACGTGAAGAATAAAGCTAGAAACTAAAGACTTCTCTTCTAACAATTGCTTTTGCTATAGTGCAAAAATTCCTGGAGTTGACGCACGCGCGTGACATTTTACTGGATCCTAAAAAGAAAGAGGCCTATGACAAGAAACTATCGCGCGAGTTATTGGCCAAGAAGCAGCAGCGCGAACGCGAAGCAGAACTGGATGGCAAGCGCAGACAGATGCGAGATGGTGCGTATTCATGTCTTTGAAATTTTACATCTATTGGTCTGACGTTCATATTCCTGATACTTAGAGCTATTGCGCAAGGAGCAGAACTTTGAGCGCAATAGGAAACCCAGCGCAAAACAGCAGAAGGCAGAGCTGTCTAAGCTTCGAGAGAAAGCCTTGGCTCGTCAGCAAGAATTACAAGATCGACTAGCTCGGGAAGCGAAGCGGCGGGTTGAGCTGAAGAAATACCAGGAATCTCACAGCGCATCGAAAACACAGCGCACTGTGACGTTCAAGTGGGATAAAAAGCAGTATTCACACTCGGATGACACGCTCAGTCGAGAGCTCCGGTCGTATGGCGAGATCGAGACTATCAAAATGAAAACATCGTCTGCGAAGGTGATTTTCACTGAAGCTTCGGCAGCTGCAAATTCTGTTCGTGTGGAGGGACACAAGGACTGCTGGCGAGAGGTCTCGATCCAAGGTCACATCGTAGAAACGGACGGGTTCACGTCCGCGGAAGACAAGACGACGACAAAGTCAACGTCAAAGCGCAACGTGATGACGCTTCCTGGGGGTCCTATTTTACTGAATGAGCACTTGGCGTTTGAGGAGAAGGTTCTAGCTGCACTGCGAGATAAAGCGAAGCTGCAACAAGAGCAACAACAACAGACTCCTGTGCAATCACACTAGATGATAGGTTCACCTGAAATATTCTGATGGGTTTGGCTGAAGCAATGAATACGCTGACGCCGCTTTAATTCGTATTCCATGCTCTTAACGCGCTTTCTCACTGGACGTCGTCTGACGTAGGAATTTCACCCAGACGGATGAAATAGCAACAACCTCTTGGCCCTAGCAAAAACGAACGTCAGTATTGGAAAGGGCCAACGAATGCCAGCTTTTAAGACGCACCACATCGTTGAGGTGTTCCATGTTCTGGTTCAAAATGTGCACATTAGATACGGCTTCTTGCATCCCCTGTAGCAACGTAAGCCACAAAATGAGTCAGCCACTGCTCGCTTCCCTGTAGGCGACTAACCTCACGAATTTCATCCTCGATGCGCTTTTTCTCCTTCTGGAACCACTCCTACAGCACCGATCACAAAGATACAAACAACATCAGCACAAAACACTGACCTTCCAACCCCTCCATCGTCGGCAAACGCACCCTGTCGGGTCCACCACGCGAGTCTCTTCGCGGCACTACCTCCATGATGCTCAAAACCAGAATGATGTTTACCACACAGCCTCTATTATTTCACTTCATGCTGTATCATAGGTACTGACGTCGTCCTATCGCCTCAAAAGCTACACAATCTAATTCGTTCTGGGGGGACATCGCCAAGGTCGCTATGATCAAGTCGCTGCTGACGCTGCTAGTACTGGCGCTGAGCGCCGTCTCCTTGAATGCCGTGCAATTCGATATCCGACGCCGCGCCGAGAAGTGCTTGAGTGACGAAGTGGCTCAGGGGAGCCTTGTGGTGGTGCACTACAACGTAATCGGAGGAGTGCGTGGCCAGTCTGGCGTTTCGTTGGCCATTACGGACCCGCTACGCAAGTTCCTGAAGCAGGACGCAAACATCGACACGTCATCCGACGATATCCACAAATTTTCGTTCACTGCGGACGCCGGCGGCAACTATGCCGTGTGCTTCGTCAATAGCAACGACAAGCCCGTGCGTGTGATGCTTGACTTTAAGCACGGTGTGGAGGCCAAGGACTACACGGAAGTAGCCAAGCGCGAGCATCTCATGCCTGTCGAGAAGGAACTGCGCAAGATGGAGGACACGGTGGACGAGATTCACCGCGAGATGCTCTACATGCGCGAACGCGAGGCCACCATGCGCAACACGAATGAGTCCACCAACTCGCGCGTGCTTTGGTTTAGCTTCTTCTCAATCGTCGTGCTGCTCGGCATGGGCGTGTGGCAGGTCATGTACCTCAAGAAGTTTTTCAAAAGCAAAAAGCTCATCTAACTACACATCAGCAACAGCGCAGGAGACTCGGCATGCTCGTGCCTGGCAGATTTTTAGATGGGTCATGAATTTCCAGCTTTAGTTTGGACGAATATAGCATGCAGTAACACTTGGGCTTCACCTCGTCTTTAAAATGTAACAAGTCCTGAGCTGGGTCCTTGTTCGAAGAATGATTTTTTGGCTTGCAACTTGCAGTATAAATAGTTGAAGCTGAGAATGGCTACATTTTTGCTGTGGTGTCCGTTTGCATTCCCAAAATGGTTTTGCCATGCAGACTATTTGCAACTAGCTTGGTGTGCTCTCGTGTATTTTCGCTTGGCTTGAAGCCATGGTAGACTTCCGCGATGCGGCCTCGAGTGACGACGAGCAACAGTATTTGGACGATGAAGGAGGACCAGCTTGGGAGACTGCCCCGGATAACGATGACGAGCAATTTGAAGCTGGGAGCGAAGACGCGTTTTCCGATCGGTCACCAGACAACGGCCAAGGAGACATCAGCGACGGTGACTTCGAAGACGCCTGGCTGGACGACTATCTACCTGATACGCCTGCTACTCCTAACATGCGCAGTGGCGAGGCCGACGAAGAGGATGAATCTCTACGGCATCTCGATCATCAAGATGAAAGCGATAGGACCGCGTCTCGAAGATCAAGCTTGGCACTAGAAGAAGACACAGCACCGTCTCTCATGGTAGTCGATGCTACCGGTGAACCGGTGGCGAATGTTTTGTCTCCAAGACTTGCAGGACTCACAGCTCTTAGAGGAAGCAACTCGTTCTCGGAGCGTAATAGTGAGTCAGCGATGATCCACCCCATTCCTGACTCCATTCCACTTAATAAAAGTGGTCGAAGCGATTCATTGCCAACACTGACACCGTTATCGCCATCTACCTCGCCCTACAAGCGTGCCAACAGCTTAATAACTCCTAGATCCACCACCACCACGAAGATACTCTCCACCCAGCAGTCTAACGGGTATGATGACAGTCATACAGGTTTATCTCGACCAGGATCGTATTCGCAGTTTTGGGATTCACCCGAAAACACAAAGAGAACTTCATCACGTCTCCTAGACGAGTGGAAACGCAAGGAGATGTGGCAAGATTTGAAACGCGCGGAAGAGAACGTCGTCGCACCCAGTAGCAGCATACGCGACGAACCTTCGCCGTCTCGCTTGCAGAAGTTCAAACGAGCAGCGTCAGACGCTCGACTTGACACCCTTCTACAGACACTTCAAGCAGAAGTTTCAACTCCACCGCGTCGTGAAGAACCTACGGCAAAGCAACAAAAAGAGCCTCGTCTTCAACGGCATAACTTGATGCATAGCGCTTCATCCATGAGCCCCGTAAGTGAAGACGGGCGAGATTCTGGTTCCTTTTCTAGACGATCTCGGTCATCACGACCTTCACCGCCATCACCAGAAGCCTCTGTTCCGTTATCGGATTTTGAAAAACTGCAACAAGAAAAGCAAAATTTGCAGCTTGACAAGCAAATGTTACACCAGGAAAAGCAGACTTTGCAACATGAGAAGAATTTGCTACGAGTTGAGGTGGAAAAAGCTCGTGATGATTCTGCAGTCGACAAGGAGAAATTGCGCGTTCTCAATGATAAACTCCAGCAGTTGAATGAGAAGATGGTGCAGCTCAGTGAAAAGCAGCTCCAGCTTGATACTATTGAAAGAGAGAACCGCAATCTAAAGGAGGGAACGCAGAAGCACGAGATGCAAGCTCTCAGCTCGAACGAGTTGGTCAAGACGCTTCGTGACCAGCTCACGCTGACCAGCAAGAGTGAAGAGCAATTAAAGCTGCAAACCAAGCAGCTAATGGAGCAAAATCAATCACTACAGGCAGATCTTTTGGAGAAAATTGCCTCCGAGACGAGCAAGTTTCAAAAAATGGCAAAGTTATCAGCTGAGAACGAGTCGCTTGTTGAGGAGCTTGAGCGAAAGGAACACGCCATGAGAGAGCGGGATCTCGAGGAGCGTCAACGTATGCGAGGGTTGGTTGTTCACGGACTCTTGCGCTCAAAACGACGAGATATTCTTTGTTCTGCGCTCTTCCGGTTGTCCGAGCTAACTCGAAACATGACGTCAACGCGTCTTCGAGCACTGACGCTATTATCCAATGCGGACCACAGTTTAACTTTGAAATTGAAGGCATTAGCTCTCAGTAAGCTCAAGCACGTTGCACGAGTGACCAGTCATACAGTAACAACGAAGAAGCTTCAGGAAAGTCTTGACACTGCAAAGAAAGAGTCTAAAGCGCATCGGATTCTGCTTGGTGTGATGCACTTGGACCGCCTCATGGATCACTGGGAACACCGTCAAGCAGCTAAAACCTTCTCGACTTGGAAAACAATTCAACGGGAGCATGCAGCCCTGTCACGATCACTGGAGCTGGGGTTATCAAGACTAAAGCTTGTGTTCATTGGTCAGAAGAAAGGATCGATCCGTAGAGCCATGTCTAAGTGGCAATTCGCTACAACGCGCGACAATAATCAAGGGAACCTCGAGCGTGTACATCAACTGGAAAGTAGCTTGACCGAAGCGAAAGAATGCGTTTTCTCGCTCTCTCGAGCGAAGACAAGGCTGGAGGAAAAGCTTCAAGGTTCTCGTGATGAAATCCAACGTCTCAGTGGTGAATTGACAGAAAGTGGATCAGAACTGCAACTGGTAAAGCACGGGTTCGTCACTACAGTAGTTCGCGATATCGAGCGCGCATGGTTGCGTACAGTAGTAACGCAGTGGCGGATGCAGACACACGTGTCTGCTGTCACGAAAGAGCTCCGGTTGCAGGTTGAAATGGCTGAGCTGAAGGCTGCTGAACGGGACAAATACTCCAAGTCTCTGGATGACTACAGTCGTGTGCTACGTAGCGATCTCGAGCGTTTCCAGTTCTTCTCGCTGGATAAACGGATCACGGTGGATGTGCTCTCCAAGAAGCTACTGCGTGAAGAAGAGCGCTATCGCCAGATGGAAGAGCGTCACGTTACGCTCGAAGAGAAGGCCCATGCACTCAAGACTCAACTCGCTTCGTTCGTTGAGTGGGACGGACTTGTGCTGCCGTTTTCCGTCCTCGCATTGTGTAAAGATGTCGCGGTGAGTAACCTCCGTGAGCTCTTCCTGTTGCATGCTGCAGCCGACAGTGGAGAGGACGGTAGCATCGACGGAGAAACCCCATCACCTCGACTCGCTATGTCTTCACTTGTTCGTATACTCGAGTACTCGTCGCTGCTCGAGGAGAAAGTCATCGACCGTGAGGCGCTGGCGGAACGACTGGCTCGTCATCTTCCTCCGTATGCAGTGGAGCGTGGTCTTCTTTTCCCAGACTTCGTGACTGGTCTAAACCAGTTCCTGACTGAGGTTTTCGCGGCCAGCAACACGAAACATGAACAGCTTAAACGTTTCTGGGCAAGTCTATTGTCGCTTCTAGGGGCAGTCCAAGGTCGTGTGAGTAACGCTGCTGGAGCTGCATCGGGTAGTAGCCGAGCTGTCAACGGTGCTGTCGAAAATGGTACTGGACTATTATTGTGCCCTTCACGCACTTCGTGGGCGGGTCATCTTAGCGACGACATTCTTCAAAACCAGGAAAAGCTGCTTGCAGTGCTTGAACATGAGACAGCAGTCGTAGAGCGTGCCGTCATGGAGAAAGCGTCGCTCAAACACACGTATCAGCCAAGTGATCACAGTTCGACAGGCAGTGCTGCCCGTAGTGGGAGCGTTGGTAGCTCGACAATGCTCGAGTATCAGTGCGATCCGCTTCTTCCTCCGGGATCGCCATTGCACTCAACCTCTGCCAGCGTACACTCGACAAACTCAACCTCACGTGGTTCTGAACCAACTGCATCATCTGGAACAGCTACAGGGTTTTCAATGGATGCCTATGCAAACTGGCACCTCGCCCCACAAGTGCGGGATCTCTTCTTGGCCTTCCACAAACCGTTGCTCAAGCTTATCGTTCAATATTCCGGCGGCCAACGTACAACTGCATTCGGTAACCAGTACTGTCTCAATTCGACCGCGGTCTTCCGCATGCTCAGTGATCTCAAGCTGCATCCGAAATTCCTGTCCAAAGACTTTGTTCAAGCTCTGTTCGACCGATTCCATGAGTCGGGCGAAGGTGGTTTGTTGATGGTGACACCACAGGGTTTCACGCTCTTGTTGGGCTCTTGTGCACTGGAACTGTATGCACGGTCACTTGCGAGTAGCCAGACTAAACCTGAGTTCCTTCTGTCAGCTCGCGAAGTGCTGTTGTCTTTTTTCGGTGACTTGGGTTTACTTGCTGAGAGTGAGATCTCCGCATCTATGAAGCTGTGCTTCGTTGGTCTGGATGTCGAGACGATTCTTTGGCCACTCTTTGAGTACTACGCCAAGTCTGCTGAGGTACCCGCCAACGCTGGAGATGATACTCGAGTCGGGATGACAGCCGTCACATTTGAGCGGTTCATGGCGGATATTGCAGGCAAAGCTGTAGGTGAATCGCGCGCAGTATTCCGTCGCGTAATGCTAGACCTAAACCAGAACCAAGAGCACGGCGCGAGCGGAATAAAAGGTGAGGATCAACACTGTAGAATGCACCTGGATGAGTTCTACGTTGCCATTTCTTACGTACAATCCGAACGAAGTCCGGGGACAACATACGCGACTCCGGGTGAAGCTGTGCGGCAGTGGCTGCAGCAAACGCAATAGGATACTTAAGTATAGCACGTAAACCAACGTGAGCGAGTCGATATGTTAGCAATGAGGACATCACTACCCATATCATACCCATGCGTTCCTTTCGGTTTTCCACCACCATGTCTTATGCTTTCTCCTTGGTGATTGGGGCAAGCTGCACCACCATCACGCGATTATTTGTCTGGATAGGTGTGCCGACGTTGGGCGGATCTACCTGGTACTTCAAGCTGCGGAATGAGTTCTGCTTCGCTCTACATCGGAACTGTAGCTCGTACTGCTTTAACACTGGATTGCTTGTCGCCAAGTCTTGTAACGCAGCAATGTCGCGTTGTTGATCCTCCAGACTAAACGCCGTGATGAGTACGGGTTTACACGATGCCAGAACAGCCAGTAGAGTGGGTTCCCAGCTCTCACGCAGATGAGGGTGACCGATTCCAGGATTATACAGCACAAAGGCGTCAGGAGATCCCAGCTTCTTTTCATCCACTTCGTGATACAGTCCATTGATCATCTCCAACTGGATAAACTCGTTTTCGTTCTTCCTGGTAGTGGGTTTTTTTTTCCGTGCCGACATGACTGGCACATGATCTCCGATCAACTTGATACCGAACTGTCGACCTGGATGGAAGAACGAAAGCTCGTCCCATAGATAGCGAGGCATAATTGCTTCTGCCCGAGCTCCGACCACATGGAGATCGAATCTCTCTACATTGGCCTCCCGGTTCGGGTCCGTTAGCTCAGGAAGAAATCTACTGAGCGTCATGACGTATGAATAGGCGGATGACAATAGCCTCAAAGTCCTTCCATCGTCCAACCAGCGTTCATCAGGGTGGTAGAGCTTCAAGTAATCCGTCCACGACGACAAATGCCTGTCGCCTTGCCACTCGCTGCTCTCACGTCGACTCGGCTGCAGTACTGCATCATCAGTTTGCCATTAGAATAACTATTGCATACACTTTGTGACAGTATATTGCTAACCTTCAGCGAAGAGCTTAGAAGCTTCGGGTGTTGCAGAGTACTCGACGTCATCAACCATGCTGTCGTACAGCGCCAACATATCGGACTTGGTCTCATGCAGTGTGTCTGCGCATTCCTACGCAGTTTACGCATATTGTCAATGAGAAAGATCAATAAATAGAAACATTTCTAAAATGTTGCCAACCTTGGAGCAGGCCAGTGGCAGCTGCTTCCGGCCGCAGTCCGCACGCTCAGCCAGCACATCGCTAATGTCGGAGGAGCGCGAGAGCGAGAGTGCTGTCTGGCGGCCGCATTGCAGACATGGTAGGCGAGCCACGGCCCCCACGAGTGACTGCGCGCCAGGAACGCATAGCTGGCGCGAGGAAATGCGGCGTACGGCACCAAGCAGCCGATGCACCAGCATGGCGGATTGCGGAGTGACGTTTCCTGGGCATGGCGTGCTATGATTGGATGAAATTAAGATCCAGAACGGTTCGAAGTTGCCTTCAACTTGCCTCAAATTGCTCGAGCGAGGGGGCAGAAAGATCACCTCTCCGGTACGTGTCCCTACAAATTCGTCATCGTCATTTGGACCCCATGGAGCCGCTGCAAGGCATCTTATTCTGAACGTAAGTCACACCTGGCGTTTATTGCGTCATGCCAATTTCTAAACACGAATCTGATAAAGTATGGTACGTACATGTAATTATCGTTGGGTGCTTACGCTTAACGTGCAGGGCTTTCCGCTTCGTGGTGACTCACATGGTAGTCGTATCGAATCCCCTATTGTACTTTGTTCACTTACTAGACTTGAATGGGAAAAAATCTTCGCTATGCGCTGCTTGTCGCGCTCGCGAGGCAAAATTGGTCTTGATTTACATGTCGGCAATGTACTTGAGTGCGACTTCAAACATGGTGAGGAAATAACCCACCTCTCCCAACATCAATGACGGGTGAATCATAGCGCCCAGTAGCTCTTTGGTAGCTAGCGGTCGCTTCAGCCCGCTCCTCACAACAACATAGATGTGGATGGGAAGGTAGTCGTCTGCAGTCAGAGCCGAGTTTTCTCGCCACTCCAGGTTCTTCCCGCCGCAGCTCTTAAAAATTTCCAGCGCCGCGCGTAGCAGCTCCTGGATCTTGTCCATAGGTAGCGTTCGCTCGTCAATCATGCTCAAGTGATGGCATGATAATCCCCAGTCTTCGTCGGACTGTAGGTGCTCCGGAATACCACTCTCGGTTTGAGATCGGCACTTCAAGCGCTCCATATTGCGCGCCAGACGCAGCTCGGCCTCTTTATCCACCGTCCAGCCCACAAGGAAGTTGACCTGTTTCTCTAGTGGTACCAAAATGGTGTCCTCCACAGTGTGGAACACGCAGTCGTCCAGAACGGACGACACATCGACGCTTTGGTCCAGCAGCGACAGCGTATCCGCGTACTGCGGGTCCAGATGCTCTGAAATGTACTTCTCAATACTCGTCACGGTATTCCGCAGGTCCTTGACTGCCGCTGCTGCAAGTGTAATCCCCTCAAACTTATTGCATTCAGAGCACACGGCTGTTTCGATCGTTGCTACGCGGTTACGGAATGCATATAGGAACTGGTAGCACGTGCTGCCTTCCACTGCTCCTTCGCAGTTGAGGCGACGGAACAGATCGTAGCTCAGCCATTTGGGCTCAATCGGTTCACCTGTCGTGTCGATCTTCTCCAACGAAGACACAAATTCGGCCGAGCACATCTCAAGCTGCAGCTCCATCAGAATGCTGCGCTGCAAACGAGATGTCGGCTCTAAAGCTGCCAGATTTCTCAGAAAGACCTCGATCTCGCACAAGCCACGATTAATTGCCGCTGTGCTGGCTGGTCGAAATCGTCGTCGCGGGAATGGAAGGTCCAGTAAAAAACGTAAATAATCCCTCTCGTCATCGTCAGCTTCAGGCGCGCGGCGGATCATCCCGCGGATTTTACGTCGAAGGTAGTAAAAGTCACTAAAGCGCTTTTTCGTGATCCAGAACACGCGAGTGTGTAGATCCACGACGTGCAGCACATACTCGGTGACGGCAGGCATGGCGCTCACAGTCTCGCACCGTACCACCCGCACAGAAAGACCCGGACGCAGACCTGGATATTTCCATTTTGAATACTGCTCAAGCGTCATGTTGCGAGCACGTTTCTGCGTTTTTCCTTTGGTCGGCGAGAACACTAGCGGCGGCATCGGCGGCAAGATACTGGAGCCGGTACCTGACAAAGATGAAGCTGCGCCAGCGGCTGAGGCGGCAGAAGCGGGTCGTCCTGCGGTCTCGGGGTATGCTACAGCGTCCGGATCCATTTGTCGACGGTTCGCACCATCCTCTATCCTCCGGAGACCTGGAATTGAGCTCCTGACGCTTTTCCTGGGCTTGGTTTGTGTACTGGAATCGGCCATGTCGGGGTCCATTTCTAACAGGAAACTCGGCTTCCTATCTCCGTGCTGCAATCATAACGGCATGGTCCGCCCCACCCATCAGTCACGAAATCTAACGACTTAAATGCTCCACAGTTACGTATTCGCACCTTGTTAGCTCCTCGGCTTAAAATGGAGCGGGAAATGTGTTGCAGCAGGCGACTCTCGTGATGCGACGACATGCGGACAGCGAGTTTGTACATTACGTTACCCGCAATTGTCGAGGGCCCATGTTCATCGGCTGCGTCGGGATCCTTCTTCTGCGCAAGGTCGACGAGCGAGAACGCGGGGGCCACGGGCGCGAGTGGCGGTTGCGGTGGGAACTTGAGCAGCCTCCGCCATCCCGCTCCGGCCTCCTCTTCGCTCATGGGCTGCAGCTCGTCGCATTCGATCTCCGTCTCGCTGCTCGCGCGTTGGTCGCGCCCCCCGGCGACGCCGCTCATGCTGCTTGCACGTCGACCCTAGAACTGACGAGCAGCGAGCGCTAGTGTCGTCGCAGTGGTGGTTTGATTGTCGGCAGGAAGCCTGTCCTACAGCGCTGGCGATTACGGCTGCCGATGCTTTGTTTTGTGCCCTGGTTTAGACTTGACTATATAATTGAACCTAGCTTGAGATTTATGCTTGATGGTAGGTGCGAGTATTTAGACGATCGTCAATTGTTCGAGGTTTGTGCAATAGGCAAAATGAAATATACGAGACTATGCTTGATGATAAACAGCAAGGGAGAGGCGGAATCTGAACTCACGTCGCAGAAACGAGGGAACAACGCACTGCTGCAACATTCATAACTCCGGGAACCTTCACGTTACCTCCCTGTCGGGTTTCTGGCCCGACAATGGCAAAATCCATCGGCCATCTGGAGGCAGATTAGAAGAAAAGGGCGGACCAAAACTGTTGCTCCGGCAGAGGGCAATATGTGCCTGTAGAGCTCGGCAGTAACCGTGGGGCCAATGGCGCCCCACGGTGGGGCGCCTGCTGTCGGCACCAGCACAAGTCAAGCGTGATGCGCCGTTTACTGAAGTCAAGTGAATGGCGCAATCGTCCCACTCCCATAAAGCGGTCTGATTTGTCAAAATGAAAATGATTTTGGGCCAATCATATGTAATGGGCTCAGTTTTAGTCAGTCGCACCTGTGTCTCTTTCCTGCGCGATCTGGACCACAAATCGGTTGAAGCGGTTGCCTTGATGTTCGAGCCGATGTGATGCAGCTTGCGGTTGGTCTCCAAGCGCTCGGAGCGTTCAAGGAGAGTTCAACTGAAATGGGACTGATTTGTTTCGGTAAATCAACCGTCGGAATAGCTGTTGTAGCCATTCAAATCGACGGTCTTCCTGAGGAAGTTCCTCGGGTTTGGACAAAACCATCGTTGCCTCCACCGTCTGAAGACTTCACGCCATCGATTCCTTGAGCTTGAGTGAGAAGTGCTTCGAGACATGAGCCGCGGGAAGTCCGGCTCGAGGTCAGATCCTATCCTGGTCGAAGAGCACCGACATCAGCATCGATAACTTCTCTGCGTTCGATTGTGCGCCCTCCACTTCAACTGCTGAAACGACTTGTTTCAAACGAGTCAGCATGAAAAAGCGCCATCGCAGTCAATTTGAACGCCACGGCAATTTCGTCACGTTTGAAGTGTTTGTTCCATTGCTGTTTTGCTGCGCTTTAGACGAGTACAAAAGTGTTCTATTTTGAACACCAGTACAAGTACTGTAGATTTAAGATTTCCCAAATCCTGCAGATCTTGAGGGGTCGCAGTCGGCGGTCTACTGTCGAAGATGGAGCAGGGCGAAGCGAGACCTGTACTTGACCACGTAGAGCAACGTCGCCGCTATGGGATGGACTGCGGCGACGCCATCCGCTTCGAGGCCGGATCGTGGGCACCTGGGGGCGAGCACGTGCGGCAACTCACCGTCCGAAACGTGTCACAACGCACCATCAAGTTCAAATACGAACTACCACGCACCAAGTACTTCAGCATGAACTTCCCCACCTTCATGACGCTCAGTCCGGGTATGCTCACGACGCTGGATGTGGCCTTTCGACCAGTGAAACTCGAGGAATACGACGATTTTGTGGGTTTCCATGTTCATCTAATTGAGGGCGGCGTCGCTGCGGTCTCCGGGCACTTCCGAGTGCCTGTGATAGCGCGTATTGCGGTGCTTAAAGTGGAGATCCCGCACGGTGTAGACTTTGGCTTCTGTCCCACAAAAGAGACCACACTTCAGAGCTTCATGCTGCACAATTGTGGGCAGATCGACGCTCTGTTTGACTGGACAGTGCCTGCAGCAGGAGAGCATGGAAAACCGTTCGCAGTTCGACCTGAATTTGGGCGAGTTAAAGCTGGAGCGAGTCTAGAACTCACTGCAAGTTTCTGTCCGTCTAGCGCCTCTGTGTACGTCACCACCACGACGTGTACTGTCAAGGTAGAGCTCAATCATTAGCTCAAACAGCTCAAACTCGAGGCGAACTAACCATTTGTTGCAGCCAGATACCGCGGAGTCATTTGCACCGGCGCACGCACTAGTGGAGACGATGAAGATCAGTGGGATCAGTAAGTTTACGCATGTGTCAGCCTCCGAGACGGAGCTGAATTTTGGAGAAGTGCTGGTTGGTGCACCGAACACAAGTCGTGCTCCAACGGAGAAGGAGTTTATCTTGCGGAACCGCTCGCTAGTTCGTGCCAGCTTCAGTATTGAAAACGTCGAGAGTGATCACGACCCCAGGTTCTTTTTCTCTCCTTTAAGCGGTGTTGTGAACCCTGAATCGACAGTTACCATCAAAGTTCGGTATACTCCGCTGAGTGCTGGTACATTCACGTGCGACCACTTTGATATCTTGACGCCTGGTGGCAATCGCGTTCGTATCACGTGCAAAGGACGAGCTATTGGTCCTAAGTTGAGCATCTGGCGGAAGAATTTGGAGTCAAACTTCGTACCCACACGGTCTGTGAATTTCAACGGTGTTCTTGTGGGTGAAAAAGTGGTATCGCGTGTTATTACACTGCGGAATGAGTCACCCGTGGAGATTTTCTTCCACTTCGATGCGCAGTCGAAAGGAGTGTTCTGCTTTGATCGAATTACAGGCAGAATACCGCCGTTTTTGGACCTGAATATCACCATTTATTTCTTCCCGCCTCACTCTGGGAACTTCTATCGCCGGTTTTTCCTGTTGGTACGGCATCAAAGTACGCAGTATGTGGATGTACTAGGTACTGGATACGACGAGAAAACGCGTCCTTCTCCTTTTCAACAGGCTCACATTGATGCCTATCGTCTTCGTGCAGCAGCTGGTCTTGGACGCCTTTCACCGGATCAATTGGAGACCTATCACGAAGAGAACGGTGACGCTATGTTTTTCAAAGGCGCACTACAACTTGCAAAATCTGAGGAGTCATTAAATACCAACGATACTGACTCATCAGCATCCCAACTTCCTCCACCCAGTCGGATTCTCACTCGAAGTGGCGAAGCTTCGTTAGCTGATGTCGAGGTTTGTAGTGAATATTTCATCAGTATCGAGGACAAGGCAAACCCGATGGTTATCCTTGGCGCATTCCTGGACTTTGGGAGCTGTGGTATAGTGCAATTTCCATCCAAAAAGCTCCTTCTTGTGACCAACAATACTCACAGCAAGGTGACGTGCTCGTGGCGAGTAGCTGTGGCTCCAGGCCCTTACGAGACGAGCGATGACCAATCAGTGTTTCAGGTGTTCCCATCGAGTACTGACATCGCCGCTGGTGCTACAGCAGAGTTCCGTGTTGCCTTCCAGCCATCCCGGGTCAATACTTACTATTTTGCCGAGCTGGAAGCGTTTGCTTCATTCAAGTCCAACCGCACTTTTCGACTCGTAAATGTCGATACATTTACACCTCCTTGGTGCTTAGTGGCCAAGACCTGCGGTAACACATTTTCCTCTCCAACGGAGCAATTCTTACCTAAAATCAGCTTCCAAGTGGTAAAGAACAAGGTGAATTTCCCGCCTTGTTATCTCGGTGATAGCGTTTTCCAGACAATTATGATTGAAAACTCGAGTGATACACCTGCTATCTTCGCTTTTGTTGACGATCCGGCTGAGGTGTTCTCGTGCAAGCCAATGTGCGGGTATATTGAAGCCAAGTCTTTCCATCTCGTGGCGATTCGATTTACTCCTCGCAGCGTGCGGAAGTACTCTTGCTTTCTGCAATGTATAGTCAACAATGCGCGAGCGAAGCCGGAAGTATTAGAGCTTACAGCCATTTGTGCTCTACCACAATTGAGCTTCCAAGACGTTAAAGCTGGTCAACTGCTTTCTTCAGAGGCTAAAGTATACATCAAACCCACTTCTGTTGGTCTCCAATCTCTAAAGCAAATCGAGTTGATCAATACTTCTCGTGTTCCGCTTGTGTATCGATGGGAACTACCTCCGAAATACCAGAACGTGTTCCGTGTTAAGCCTAAGCTTGGCAGACTCAATGGAAGAGAATCCACGGCCATCGAATGCTCCTTTACGCCAGATGAGATCCGCGAGTATGCAGGTCGTTTCCTTGTGGCTGTAAAGTCGATCAGTGTTCCACTGGATCAGCGCAAAAGCCTCAAGTCGAAAATCCCAGTACTTCAGGAGCTCACAGTTCGAGTGCAAACGAAAGGAACCACAGGTGCAATTCTATTCCAGCCAGAAAATCTGAAATTCGAGACAATACTCGTCAACTCCAGCTCTAAGCAGACTTTCTTCATCGAGAATACAGCTGACTGCGATCTCATGTACTCGCTACAGCAATCGATGGTCGCCAAAACCAAGAAAACTCGACAAAGTGATGAAAACGGTACCGAGAGCAACGATAGCGACGGAATTACGTCAACTCCGGAGGGTAAATTAGTGTTTTCGCAAGCTGAGGGTTGTATTCCAGCGCAGTCTCGAAAGAAGATCACGGCAACTTTCTTGCCAACATCAGCAGGACTGTTTACATTTAACGTATCGTGCGTTGTTGGTAACCAAGAAACGTCATCTCCTTACGATACGTGGGGGTTCCATGAGTTCAAGCCAGCTACATGTACTATTCAAGCTGAGGCTTCTTTCCCGACTATCGAGATTCAGGATCTACGTGTGCCTGGACTATCCACTCAGCTCGTCTGGCACCAATTTCGATGCAACGAGATTAACGAGTATCTCTCGTCACCACTAACAAAAGAAGAAGAGAAACTGGGCAGTACGATGGCAATTGGAGTCAATAATGCCTCGACTTGTCCGGAATCCGAGGATTTTGCTGAAGAGAATCTGATGAAGCGATTTGCTCTCCCGTTCTCTCCTGCTCCCTTGGGGAGCCGTACGGAAAGAGTATTCCTGAAGCTACGTAACCCTGGGAGTCTCGTCGTACAGTATCATCTACGCTTACCGAAAGAGGGCACCGTTGAAATCGAACACTGGGCTGAGACGGGTGCGCCGTCAGCGGAGGAGGTGCGCTTGAACGCCATCATTGACAGTAAAGTCTTTACCATCTCGCCTCGTCGAGCTACTTTACTGCCATACCAGAGTATCCTCTTGACGCTATCGTACTCATACAGTTCAGAGGCATTTGATGGTGAACACAACCTCCCGCTGTTCTTAGAAGTCGACAAGGGCAAGAAAGTGGTGCTCGAACTGCAGGGTCGAACTCTTAAAAACAAAGATCCCAAGTTATTTCTCCCGACGCAAGTGTTCCATCTCTCTCCGGTGACAATCGGCGAGTTCCGACGAGACTTCTTGCCTCCTCCAGCATTAATTTCAAGTGGAAAGAGTGATGACTACAGTGATCAACACGAGCAATCGCATTCTCGAATGGGCAGACCACCAGTTCAGCAAATTGAAGTCTTTAACCGCGGTGACTGCGCTTTACGCTTGAATATTGGCAGTGTCTCGTTCAACCAGGTCAATGCTGCAAACTATGGCTATCAAGTGCTCGCGTGTACCAGCAATTCAGAAGTTATTCCAGCCAAAAGCTCGATATTCCTGGATATCGAATTCAACCCGATCAAAGTGGGCACCGTCGAGGTTCCATTACTGCTCAAAGCTCATGGTCTAATGGGTAAAGGATACAAGGAAATGGTAGAGATCACCATCGTTGCTACAGGATACCATCCCAAACAATGGGCACTGCAGCAGATGAAAAAAGAGCTGTGGCTTTCAACAGCGCCGCCGACGAGACAAGCCTTGAGTATCCCCGATCTACCAGCGTCTTTCGTGTCTGATTACATTGACTTCGGTCATGTTTCAATGCACTCAAAAGCGAATCATCTGCTAGTTTTACAGAATGAAAGCGCTGGAGATGCCGACGTGAGTCCTCGCAGCTTCGTCTTCGAATGGGACTTAATGCATCCTCTTGTTGCCAATGGGACCATCTCGTTCTCCCCAACGCGTGGCGAACTTGGACCAGGCGACAAGGCGCTTATTCGTGTTAGTGTTGTTGCAGGAAGTGAGGCTTTTGTGGTCAATCACGATGTGGCCTGCACGATCACCTACTCGGCCGAGAATTCGGACACTAGTAGCAACAACGCAGCGTCACGAAGTCCGATACACTCAAGGGGTCTGCAAACAAACACGAGCATTTTCAGTCGAAATAACGACAACAAGACTCGAATGTCGATCATCCATCGCTCAACAGCAACACAAGAAGCGGTGGTTGACAAGCGTGGCAGATCTGGAGTGAAATTGGCTACTCTAAACAGCAACGACACTCCTCACACACAAGCACCGCTATCTCTGATTCAACGTAGCAGTCATAGCAGCTCACGAAAAGCTTTGTTGCAATCTCAATCGACTCGCAAGGTATCTCCGGAACGGACTGGAATGATGTCGAGTAGTAACAGTCGTCATCTGGATACGTTATCTGCCTTGGAGCCGACTCCTCTCTTCGTGCGGATATATGCACACGTGCTGCCACTGAATGTGATGGAAAGGATCTATCCTCATGAAGAGCTTAAGAAAATGCCATTACCGACTACGAAGCAGATTTCGCGTGTTCTTCCGGTGCCAACTCCAACTATCAGAGATGTGAAGACTCCTTCATTGCCCAGTACGAGAGATATCAGCACCCCGTCGAGGACAAGCAGAGCCCTTAACAGCACGGGGCGTATGGGGAATGGCAAGTTATTGACCAGCAAACCTGGTACTGCGTCGACACCCGTCGTTGAGAATGAGTCAAAATGCCGAGACGTTCTGCACGATGTAATGGAGACGCTAGTTATGGAAGTATTGACATCCAGTGTGGTCCAAGGGGCCCTGGAAGAGCAGCTCGTGCCTCTACCTCGCTCTGATCGCGCTCTTGAACTCGCTGCAACCGCAGAAGGAGCTAAAGCCATTCAGCCATCGGGAACTCTGTACCACGAAGTTCGGCAGAACGATGACTGTCAGGCGATTATTGCAGGGGTGATGGAGAACACAGTGTTCAACGTGCTTCAGGAGCTGTTCTACGGGGATCTCGAGCAGGAACTGCTCTGTGTACCTCGCAAGACTGTGTTCCCGAACACTGCTGCTTCTCATGCTGCTTCTATTGAACCTGCAAGTGCCACAGACGTCAGCAAGAACAGTCAACCACTACTCCAGACATACGTTCCTGTAGAAAATCAAGTTGTTCTGGTAGATAAAGAGTAAAACGTCACTATCAAAGCTCCCACAGTATCTACTGAGCATCATGAACTCTTAACAGCCTCTTCTCTCTTCTCGTGGTGGAAATCCTTGGCGAAAGTTTCCGCTACGATAAGTGGGAACACCAATGTTGCATCAGCGTAGAGCTTGACTGGCTTGGAGCCCAGACGCAGCTTGCCCCACGACACGGCCTCGTCCGGGCGAGCGCCAGCGTCGCTACCGTCGAATTCTTGGCCAGTGTTCACAAACACGGCGTAGTCAGCACCGTTACGCATGAGATTGGCGTTCAAAATGTGGTGCTTGACCATACCGCCACCGAGAATGATCACTCCCGTCTTGCCAGGAGCACGGATCGTGTGGTCGTTCATACGACGAATATCGCTTGCGATATCTAGCACAAGTCCCTCGTTACGGTACGAGTGGAAGTAGATCATGTCGCCAATAGATCCGTCCGTCAACGCTGGGCAGAAGACTGGAATGTTGTTCTTGTAGCACCAGTAGTAGACCGAGTCTTCGTTATTTATCTCCTTACCCAAGCGATGGATCATCGTGGACGGAGACCAGACCGTGCCCTGCGTCTTCTGTTCCTCCAACATCTTGTCCAGAATGGGGTCCATCCAGTCCTCAAACTTGCAGTAGTTGTCGTTAGGGACCAGCAAGTTGCCAATGCGGTTGATACCGCGACGACGCAACTTCTCTCCCTTTAAGGAGAAGTCTCCGATGTACGTAGGAGCCAGACACTTGATAAAATCCTCTTCAATACCACCAGCAGACGACACGATCACATCCACCATCTTATGCTGCGCCAAGAAGCGTAGCGTCTCGCGCAGCCCACTGGAGATGAGGTTCGACGTGTAGCCCAAGAAGATTTTGGTCTTCACGATTTTACGGAACTCGGGGTCCTTACGCTCCTCGTCGTGCTCTTCTGGGGACACGGGGTCGTCGCTTAGACGCCACTTACGCATGCGCTTGATCTCCTCAATGGCCTCGCCCAGGTTCGTGCCCTGGTAGCCCATCGTCACGTATGACTGCATGAGCTTCTCGTAGTTGACGCCCTCGTTGAAGTCATAGCCGCGCACGTGAGCGCTCTTACCCTCTAGGCTCTCTGAACGCACGAGAACTGCATCCTGCGCCACCTGCGGCACGTTCGAGTCGTTGGCTTGGGCTGGTGCAGAGCTCATTCTGGACCAGTGTTGGGTGATGGACGACTGGTGGTGTCCGATCGGAACTCGCAGGTTTCTGCAATATAGAAACGTAACTCCTCCCGATAAAGTTACTATTTCTTAAAAATCTGACTATGGAGTCAAAAGAAACAACTTAACCAGAATTATGTGGCAGTCATCTCTCCCTTGTAAGTATCTACTCAAGACACAAAACACAGATCTATTTAATATCCGCTGACGAACTTTAACTTAATCGAAATTTTCGTTTATTTCTACCTTTTACTTCTCAAATTGAAGCCTGAGCGTATCAAAACATGGCGCATGATGGCAGCAATTTGTTCCAGATCCGCCGCATCTTCGGCTTCCCGACGTCCACGGCGCCGTCCAATGGGCCGATACCGGCGCTGAAGATCACGTCCATGGCCGTGCACACATTGGAGAAGAAGCAACTGCTGGCGCTCGCCGTCAGCGAGGAGTTCCCCAAGTCAACTTCCCACCTCAAGGGCGATAGCTCCGCCGCCTATACAGGTCCTGCAGATGCCAAGACCAACTTCCTATTAGTCCGGACCATCGAAGAGGACCAGCGTACTCGCTTCTGGCGGTTCCCTGTGTGTTCCACGCCCAAACAACAGAAAGCAGGCAAAGCTGAGAGACTTTCAGCCTTGGAGTTCAGTCCTGAGGGAGATTGGCTTGCAGCTTTATCCCAGCGTAAGAACCGACTGCACCTGGTGCCGATATTGACACTAGTGGCCAATCAGCGACGTGCCATGCTGAACGCGTCGTACCAGCCCACGTCGCACCACAGCGAGCTCATGAATGTGAATCAGGCAGCCATGACGACGCAGATGGCGTCATATCTTCGCGCCACCAACGAGTATGGGGGTCTCAACGGAGCTCGCTACCACTCACAAGTAGCAGGAGACGACGAACAGATGAGTACACTCGAGTTCGCGCCGGGTATTGGGAGCATCACGTGTGTCAGGTGGTGGAGGTCGCTCAACGGCAAGAATTACTGCCTTGTAGGCGGGACGGAGAGCTTGATTTCGATTGTCAATGTAGAGGAAAACGCGGAGGAGTGCAGATGTGAGCTGGTGAACGCAGGGACTATTGTGAGCATCGATTTACTGCAGGAAAACTTCAGAAAAGAACGCAGGACTTCCATGTTGGTCAAAGCCAAGTCGGAAGATATTGACGACAAGGAGAGAGAAGCAGGTGGAACGGGAGTGAGATACTATCGAGTCGTATTAGAGAAAAAGTTCCAGGCAAGAGCAAAGATGCCTTCGAAGAAGGGGAAGGCGAAACAGGAGAACGAAGCAACAGTGTCCGCTACTTCGACACTGAAGATCGTGACGACAACTGGCGGTTCCTCGTCGTCAAGCGAGACAAACTTTACGACAACCAACACAAGTGGCGCCTCGAGTACGTTCAGCTTCTCGAAGGCTCCCAAGTTTGTCGTCAAAACGTTTCCACAGCATTTTTTGGAGGACATGGACTTCCGTCCGCAACGGATCAAGAAGAACTCGCCACAAGTTTGTCTATATCCCATCAACGGCGTGCTGAGCTCAGAGTCGTCACTGGCGCTGTATGATTGCAACAAGAGGAAGGCCAACCTCTATTCCAACTTCCATTGGAGACTCAAGGGCGAGTACGAAGTCCCTGATATCCTACCTGCGTCGTTCGCTGATACTGGAGAGAAGAACGAGATTGAAAGCAGTGGAGGCAGTGATCAACAAGAAAATTCAAGCCCTGACGAGGAGAAAGACGAAGTGATGGATGTGGATTTGACGTACTGCTCGACGGACTTAATGCTGCTTCAAGGACGCACATCTAAGTCTAACGAGACGATCTCGACGTGGGTCTCGCTTCCGTCGAACCAGGGGTTGGATGAAGATGTTGTCAGAGCGCATGTTGTGCACTACCTATCGTTACATGGCAACGAGAGAATCGAGCGTGTGGTTCAGAGTACGGCACGAAGTTCAAGCGGTAACGTGGGTGGCAGCCAGTCAGGTGAGGCGGAGATCATCTACATCCTGCAAACGAAGCACAATGTGTACGAATGTCGACCACAATGGTCTCGTTTGGCACTCTTTAAGGCGCTGTGTGCTCGCTCCATTGCACTTCGTGACGCATTGTCTATTGGCTATGCGCTTGGGATCGACATGGCTTCACTCTGTCAGGTGGTTGCGAATACTTTGTACATCAGTGTGATTGACGGTAGTACAGCAGCAGATACCGAGCTTGTCCAATGGGTACGCGAGCTCTTTGAAGTCTCTAGAGTTATGCCATCCTGTGCTGTAGAGCAGCTGACTGCGATGGGAGGTGTGCAGAGTGCTATTGACTATGCCCAGCACGTGCTCTCAAAGCCTGTGCGAGACGCAGTATACGATGGAGCAGAAAGAAAGCGTGTAGCTCTGTTGCTGGTGGATCTGGTGTTTCAGCAGCAGCTCCAGAAAGATACATCGTCTGATACTGACGCAGGGCCAGTTTTATCTCAAGACAAGCACGAGGAAGAGCGGGAGGCGTGGCTTGTGGAATTCCTGGAGACTAATCGAGACTACATGACTACAGACATCGTGGATCTCTGTCTGTCCCAGCAGCACGTGGACAAGGCGATCCTTGTAGCTACTCGTCGGGACGAGGTGCCCAATGTCCTTGAGAAGATTGTCAACAACGGGTTGGCCTCTGCAGTATCTGAGAAGTTGCTGCTTTCTTTTCTTGGCTCGGGCCACGCAGCTGCGCTTACTGCTCCATCCAGTCGGCTAATTCTGCGGTCATTCCCGACCGAAGTTCAAGTGGAAGTTCTGTTGGCGTACCCGCCTGCAATTCTTCAGCATCGAGACTGGCTGGAGCGTAACTTAGCCGCAATCTCTCCTCGGCTTTGTCGTCAACTTGCTGGCAAGATTAATCCCGAAAAGCCAGAAAACACAGAGTATGCAATCCACGCTACAGCGGAGGAGTCTTCGTCAGCTAAGGCGGGAGTGCATTCCGACGTGTCCACGTCCGAATTCCTGAAGGTGGCCCCAGAGGAGCAGGTGGAGCTCTATCTCACTATCCTTCTGCATTTGAATAGTCGATCTATTCGTTCACAAGACGATGAAGCTGGAAGTGACGATGAGTTCTCTCAATCGATGCTGGAGACGCTTCTAAAGGACTTGGCTGCACAGTATCGCCCACCTATTATGGTGTCTCGATGTATTGACTACGAGAACTGGACTGCAGCAGCTTGTATCTATGAAGCTCATGGGGAACTGGTGGAAGCGCTGGAATGTCGCCTGCATTCACATAATTCCCAGCCAGCATCCGTAGATGCTACTGCAGCGTCTGAGGATAGTACTCCTCGTCGCCGCCAGCAATCGAACGACTCAGTTAACAGCGCTGTATCCGACGAATCGGATTTCCAAGAGCAGATGCGCGAAGAACTGTTGCAACTGCTGAACTCGCTGGTCGTGCAGAGTCACAGCTCTCAAGTCATCTCGACGCAGATCCGCGCAGCTATCCTTGCTCGTATCCTGGTCAAGTGGTTTGACTACGGCTTGAAACGCACGGTGCTGGAGGTATTTCTCATCGACCCCGACGTATTCAAGCACGTGTCATCGTTGCTGGCGCAGATTTTCTTCTCGGAAGTTGTGGACTCCATTCTATCAGCAACGTCGACATCCAACGGATCCAGTCAAGGCTTTGATGACCGCGACAAGGAATGGGTGCACAAGTGCCAGCAGCTTCCATTCTCAGGCCAGTTCCTCTTCCGCGTCTGCGTGTCATTCCTGGATAAAGACCACGAAAATCCAGAGCCAGAGCCGCCGACTCGGAAGCTGCTGGAGCTCGTGAAGAACAACGTCGTTGAGAACGATCTGTCGCATGGTGCAGTCCCCATTACTCCTCATTCAGCACAAGCACTGGGCAAGACCGATCCACTGGAGACGCATGTCAAGGCCTTCACATGTGGCCACTTGTTCCCGAAGCGTGTGTTCGAAGAGGAAGTGGTGCCAGAGTTCGAGAAGCGTATGAATGCGCTCCCAATGCCGTTGTTTGCAACGAAGCAAGCGTTCACCCGCGAGTTCAAGCGCGGCGCTAGCGAGACACCGTGTCCAGTGTGCAGCTTCAACAAGATCAGTCAAGTTGTCTTCCAGCAGTACAAGGCAAGTCAAGAGGAGTCTCCGATGCACCCAAGACAAAAGACGAAGGTGCCGCACTATTTCCTGCATCGTGAAGCCAGCGAACGTCTCGGCTTCTCTGCCGAAGTTCAAAGCTCCAAGCCACTGAAGCACGAAGCGTGGGAATGGAGAGAGCATCGAGCAACTTAAAAGAATGTGAAGTGGTTCATGATACAATCGTGTTTGTGCTTTTAAATCTGACGTCGATAAGTTAATGGGCGTCTGTGCATGTACACAGCAAAACTGGAAAGCGCGTTTATCTTTTGCGCTTCTTGCCACGTTTGGCGCGGATCTCGGCGTTGCGCTTGTCGCTCTTCATACGCGGGTCCACGATCTTCACCTTCTTACCCTTGCCAATCTTCTTACCGTCAGCGGTTCTACTTCCGCCGCGAGTCGAGACAACGTACACCTTGCTCTCCTTCTTGAGACGAGCACCCTTCATGGCGCGGTCGATGGCCTTAAGCTTCTCACGGGTTGACATGTCGGGCAGGTTGGCGATATCCGTCGCCTTCTTCTTCGCAGCCTTCAGCTTCTTCAACTGCATGCGCTGCTTGCGGCCACGAGCTTCGGCAACCTTCTTGACAGGCTTGGTGGCCATCTCCATGAAGCGCTCCTTCATTTGAGCCAAGACGTTCTTCGAAATCGGAATCTGGGGACGGTAGTGCTTCTCCTCGTCGTCGGCAAACCAGTCAGGAAGAGCTTCCGAGTCGTTCCAAGCGTAGCGGTTGTAGCTGGCATCGATCATGTCCTTGGCCTTCGACTTGTGGATCATCATGCTAGCGAGAGCAAGTGTCTTGGCACGGTCTTCGGCGTCGTACTCCTCGTGGTCCGAGTCGTACATGCGGTCATCCATCACAGGCAGAGCGTTCTCGTCAGGTTCCTCACCAGCAGCGACGACTTCGAACATATCGGTTGAGCTCTTGTCAAAATTCAGCGCAGCACCCATACCAGAACGAATCAGAGCCTTCTTCTCCGCCGTAGCTTCGTCGTCGCACTCTTCTTGTGCCTCAGCAGCCATGGTAGCCTCGTCATCAGAGTTGGCAGGCGCAGCAACATCGAACTCCGTGCCAAACTCGAGCTCGTACTCCTTCTCCTCCTTCTTGAGTTTCTTCTTGTCACGGCGTTCCTTGCGCTCCAATGCCGCTTTACGCTTGGCGTGACGAATCTGCTTGTCTGTCTTAGGCATCTCGGGCAGACTTAGATCCTCATTATGGTCGATGCCTTCGAAAAGCTTGTTGTCCGAAAACCAGCGATTCACAGCGGCGCTTGACTTCTCAGGGACCTTAAGAGACACATTCAGATCATCCTCGTCGTCGTCGCTGTCATCGGAACTCTGTACGGGTAAAATCACAGCCAAGTTAGCAATTCAGCATCAATTACAACTAGCAGACATGTAAGTGCGGGCTTTCGGATGCACAAAGGACCGCGTCTCCGTAGAACTCCGAAGAGTCTAGAGACACAGTCAGACATGAAGGCATTCCATGTTGCTATCCCCCATGTTTGACAACTGAGCGAAGGTACTGATCGAACCCGGAACAGATAACACGGATGGGGGAGCCACGCACATGCGGACAGCATACAAACAGCACATACCTCGTCAGGGTTGATCATCTTCTGATACTGCTTCATGTCGCCGTCGAATATCTCGCTGTCTTGGACAAGAGCTTCACCAGCCAACGCACGCTTCGCAACCTTAGTACGCTTCACAGCCTTGCGAGTCTTCACGTCGTCACCGCGACGAGTCAAGAACTCTTCGTACGCCTTCTCCATCGAAGCTTCCAGCAGCTCATCATACTCAGCATCACTGTCTTCGAGACCAGCATCATCATCTTCTTCGTCGGAAGTCTCAAACTGAAGTTCCTCATCAGAAGAATCGGCTCCAACATTCTCGAGTTCATCCACCTTGTTCTTAGACATCTTCAACTCCTTCAAGCTGAATGCAGGCTCAGCCTCAGAAACGTCGATGCCCTCCGCGTTCATACCAAGCGCAGCACGGATACGAAGCTTCTGCTTGCGTTCACGTTCCTGTAAAGACAACCAAGCCAACAGTTAGTATGTTGGTCAACGTGTCATCTTCATAATACATGCAGACATGCAAGTGCTGTAGTGATGTCTGAACACAAGAACGGTTGAGTGCTTTATGGTACGGAAAGCCTCAACAGCTGAAGGCTGCATGTTAGTTTTGGCGGCTTCAATAGCCGGTCTGTTCAAGGACCAATCCGACCAAATGGAATTAGAAGGGGCTTTGGATTCCCGCCAACATGAATAGCACTAGACATGCAAATATACAAGCCAAATCGAGGATGTCCAACCCAAATCGACCGTTACTTGCACTTAACAGCAAGGATAGGATAGGGAGCCGGAAGTCGATATGGGCGCGTAACGGGAGTCGGGAGGGTTAATCCGCAACATGTCAAACGAGTAGTTATGACAAGGACTACTGGGATGCGCCCACATGCACTCAACATACAACATGTACACATACAGACATGGATACACCAACGCACCTTCTTCTTTTCGCGTTTCTTCTTGGCCTGAACATTGGCTCGCAACTGGGAAAGCTCCTCACGGACAAGAGCGTCTTTCTCCTTCTCCGTCAGCTCACGTTCGGGTTCCTTCTCTGCAGGCTTCTCTTCTTCCTTTTCCTCCTCAGGGTTTTCAGCCTTAAGAAGTTCATCCTTGTAATTCAGCATGCGCGTACGCCACTTCAGCAGGTTCTTAAAGTCAGCCTTGCCAAGCACCTAGAAGCAAGACACAATCACACAGTTAGATATCGTGATAACTCATGACATGATCCATGTGACTACGGTGTTGGTGTGGAGAGAAGAATCAGACTGCACAAGGGCAGTTGACAGCAACGCCACAACGCTGGCTTCCGGTGGGTTTTCCCGAAATTAATCGGGCGCCGGAACAACAACGGGGCTCAGACAATATTCAGCTTTGAAATCTTCATTTCCTTCCCTCCATCCGGACACCGTCGCAATGAAATGCCGTCTGATACATACCTTAAGATCGCTGAGGCAGGTCACGATTTCATCTGAAGTGTCCTTGTGGTCGCGGTACACATCATCCTCAGGTAGGAACTTGATGCGTGTCGTGTCGGTTAGCAGTCGAATGGGGTCGTGTTCGTCGATAAACTGCGTCACACTGCACTCGTTGGTCAACGTCATGCCCAAAGCCTCATCGTAACCTGAAAATAAAGGTGAACGACAGCATTAATATCGAGGTACGCATACAGAAGATGCATCAAAGGGAATGTCATAGATCATCGCCCCAAACCGCAGGCAAAGAGCAGCTTTCCCCTCCCGAAAGAAGGTAGGCAGCATGCGCAGGCACTGGGAACGCTTGATATTGCTCTTGGCTACAAGTAGCGCTAGTGACCAATGGGGACAGGCCACTAGAGACTCTAGAGAATGCAGCCGACATGCAAATGCATACAAATATACACTCAACATACCTTCACGGTGTCGCTTGCGGTCGCCGAACTTGGGGTGGAAGATGGTGATTGTCTTCTCCTGCGAGTCAACCTGGTCGAATACGTACTTGGGATCGAACAGTTTGGGGTCGATCGAGTGAGGAGCCAGGAACTGCTCACACACCACGAAGATCTCGGCGGACTCGTTACGCGATGATAGGGGCTTCGTGGCGCTAACCTTCTTGAACAGCTGCTTGAAGACCCACAGCAGCGCGTTGTAGTCCTGCGAACGGAAGACCTTGGACACGAAGGTACCTCCACGGCCCATGACGTCGACTGCCAGCTTCAAAGCGATCAAAGCAAGCTCGTTCTGCACGTAAGCGTCCTTGGAGTATTCGGTACCGACATTGGGAGCGCCATCACAAAGCACCACGTCAGCTTGCCAGCTCTGCATCTCCTGTTTGATGATCTGGCGACACCGGGCGGTTGTGATATCACACTGGAAGGTCTTGACACCTCGAATGGGGCGGATGGGCAGTAAATCGATACCCAGGATGATACTGGATGCGGGCATGTACTTGGCTGCAACCTGGCACCAACCACCGGGGGCGGCACACAGATCGATGCATACCTTGGCCGTGGACAGGAAGTCATACTTCTTGTTCAACTGGATAAGCTTGAAGGCTGACCGAGCGCGGTAGCCCTGCTGTCTGGCCAGGTTGTAGTACTTGTCCTTGTCATGCTTCTTGCGTTTCACCATTGCAGAGTGTTTGCGATGGGGTCAAGACCACCAATTCGCGAATGACAGCAGATACGGCAAATGCGCACGTAGCGACGTCCACCAACCAACGAGCATACTGAGGCCAAGTGAAAAGCGGTTTCCAATTCGGGGAGCCGAGGTTTTACGGGAAAAACCTTTATATAGAGACGAAAACACCTCTTGATGTTTGTAAGGCTTTATGAGGTTTTTAGCGAAATGATTGTAACGTTTAACTGGCATGTAGCCATCTTTTGGGAGGTTGAAGCGGACTAGGACGCAGGCTTGTGGATCAGCACGCGGTCGATGAGATGCACATTGGAGCGGTCCGACGTATTAAATTTGGCGTCCAGCGACGGGTTCTCGAAGTCCAGGCGCAGCACATTGTCCACTTTGGTCACCAGCGGCTTCCAGTAGCTCGGACGCGTCCATTTGAACGAAGGCAACTTACGTTCCAGCGACGCCCGCGGCCCATTGCCTCCGCTCCACTTCGGATCCCTACAAGGTAATACACCTGTGTTAGCCATTGTATATCTTGGAAAGGATCATGGTTCGCACCTGCACCACCGGCGCGGCATCTTGTCCACGCCAAAGGCGCATATTTCGAGTCGACCTTCCTTGTCGAAATGCAGTCGCAGGAAGTTCTTGTAACTGGCGATGCGCAACGAAGAGAAGGCTTCGTTGTAGTGGCATCCCAAGATATTGAGCGACAGGTACAGATACGTGCCGAAGACGAAGCTGACAACGGGCGTGGCCAACACCCAGAAGTACGGGAACACACTGGCGTAGTAGGTCCACAGCTCCGTGCGCCCGAGGCTTTCAAACCCAGACGCGCAAATCTTATTGCGGTGTAGCGCCACTACCTCTGGCACTGCAGCATAACAATCAAGGATTTTGTTAGTCGTCGTAAATGGTGCTAACTTGTCTGCTTCTTACCGTCAAAGATGGTCATGCAGAGCTGCATGAAGTCCCCATACAGCGATGATAAGCCGAAGATATCGTACTTCCGGACTCCAGAAAAATCTGGTAGCGTGCTGCTGAAGAAGAGGTACAGCGTGTGCTCACCCTCACGACCAAGAGCACCACGAACCGAAGCCACTTCAAGGAGGCATTCATAAACCAGCAGAATAGTGAAGGCGGCCACGTAGTGGAAGAACGCCACGGCCAGACCCAACGCACATCTCTTCGGCAGCGTCGTGCAGTCTGCAAACCCGATAGTCCCCACAAGCATCACAATAGAGCACATCAGCGAGACGTACGACGTTGTCACCATGTCGTACAGCAAGTGCACGAGCTCCTGGTAAAACTGCGCTGCTGCGTCCCAACGCGTCGCTTGAGCATAGATGGACGTAACTGAGCAGCGAGGAAACATGGAGAACACGAGCGCAAAGTACCCAACTCCACCAATAGCATCGAACCGCCAGTTAAGGCGTCGAAAGCCGAACACATTCAGCACCGCGTAGCGCCTAGTCAGCAAGTAGAGCAGAAGTCAGTGTGTCAAGGTTAGTAAGGCAGCTATAGCAACTTGAAGATCGCAGCAGTAGCGTACCTGGAGATATGTGCCGGAGGATAACACAACTTCTGCTCGTAAGTTCCACCATTCGACTCTAATTTCGAGCTGGGTATGTGTGTTGGATGCAGGAACGCACCTCCACCTCCAGAGATAATCAAGTGTTCCGCAGAACGTTCATGGCCTGCAGGAGGATCCGCCTGAAGCTCGGCATCTCTGGCTTTTCGCTCTTCATTTGAGAGATCTTCATGCTTCATGTGCGGGAAGTGTTTGTGGACAGGAGACGAAAACGAGTGTCTGCGAGGAAGATTCGCCGTCGACATTTTCGGTCGTGGCGTATTAAACTGCATGGAAGCTGGACGCTTGAGCGTGTGCGTCTCCTCCACCAACGAATGCCGCATGTAGTTGTGGATATCTCCTGCAAGTCGCACTGCAATTCGACCCTTGAGTACGTTCTCGATCAGATACGAGAGCTTAACGTCAATGTTCGATTTGTCTTCGTAGACATCCAGCAGCCATCGCGGTTCGTGTGTGAGCACAATTACTGCGTCATTTGGTCCCATTTGCGTCTTCACTACTCGCTCGAAAAAGCCGAACTGCTCGGTATCCACGTCATTCTCCAAAGCTAAATCCACGCCAAACAGCCACCAGCCATGAGGGAGCTTGAGGCTGAAGTAGCTCGTCTTCTGCGGAAGCAGCCATCCACCGAGCCAGTCCCTTTGGCAAATGTATCGTGTAAATGTGTTGAGACCGTCAAACCAATCGTGGTTTCCAGGGATCGCAAACACGCTGGGGCCTTCGTACTCACGCAGCGACGAGCAGCCGTTGGGAGCTTTCTTCTGCGTAGAAATGGCTGATGGATGGTAAGAAGGTGGCGGCTTCATGGCATACTCGAAGCATCGGAACAGGCGTGTTTCATACGTTTTGTCGTCCGGATGCGGATACGCGAGATCTCCACCGATCACAAGCGCGTCACCTCGAGGGAACACTCGTTTGATGGTCTTTGTTTTCGTTGACTTCGCTTGTTCCTGGTCAAGCGCGTCTTCACTGTAAAATTTGTCGTCTGGTACTTGACAGTCAACTTCTAACTGTGGTTGAGCAAGCAAGCGTGCAATCTGATAGCTGCTATTGAAGCCATCACCGCAATCGGCCATAAAGTCCAACCACACCTCGTCTTTTTCAGCGAGATGGTCAAAGCAATAGTCCTCGTCTTTCGGATGCAGTGCACGTTGCATCGTGCGCATATCGAACCGACCGAGAAAGATCTTGAGAGAAATGAGGAGATCAAATACCGTATCGAACAGCAGCATGGAGTACCAAGGCACCATGGGTAAATTCTGGTCCGGTGGTAATAGTTCCTGGCCATTCTCTCCCTCCGACAGCTCGTCCGTGTCGTCATCTTCAACCTGATTAGAGAACCATCCGAAGGACGCGATCATGCGGATCCCGCTAAAGCGCTCCAGGAAGAAGTTGGTGATGGCAAGGAACATTCCCATACACCAGATCAAGATCGCACCACCATAGCTGCATGACACAAACGGTTAGCGTTTATAACAACGACTAGCAATAATTGCGCTTTGATAATACCTGGCTGGAACTAGCGTTTCCACGTTGTCAGACTGAACGAAAGAGAAAATCTGAGCACACGCATGGCTATTATACGTCGTCGGTTCATCCGGTGACGCAGCGCAGTCGTACGTAGCGTCGCAGTGCACAATAAGTGCAACACAAGCGACGCTGATCGCAGCGCTGTTGCGAAGTACATTCATGAAGGATCGAGTCAAGCTGTAAATGCACAATAACACGTAAATAAGCGTCAATAGTCAGTGCATACTGGCAGAAGTACTTCTGTGTACTTACGAGACGTGCGCCACCATCCACGAGAAGCCAAGTTTCTTGGTGATACGCGAGAGGAAAAGAGCCATGAGCACCTCCAGCACAATAAGGAAGACAAAACTGGCCGAAAAGAAGGGAAATAGCAACGAGATCTGCCCCAGAAACACATAGTGAGCATAGAAGCCTCTTCATCAAGAGGTAAACGTTGACGTACCGGTTGCTTGATGGTGGAGTCCAATAGCCCCAGCGCATGCACGGGCGTGTGCAGCGCAGCGGCGGAGAAGAGCCACGCGTAGAGCACCATGGAAAAGTATACGTAGGGCGTCCATGAGTTAAGCAACTCCCGGTTGCCCACGAACGGGCTAGTGAAGAAGTAGAAGGCCAGATAGATTACCAGGTAAAGCGTGAACCAGACCTGCACCGGCAACAGACATACAACTGTCGTTAGAGCTTCAACATAGATATTTACAGCATCTCGTGATGGCACACACCAGCTGATCCTCCGCTTTGGTGGACTCGGGCTTCAAAGGCCACGGCATCGAAGCTCCGCGATTCGATGGCGAAGAATGATACCGAAGGTTGAAGCCAAAAAATAAAATTCACAGTAATTTTATTTTAAAAAAATAAAATTACTATTTAAATTTTTTTTCTCACAGTGAGGCCGAAAAATAAAAATCTGTAATTTATTATGCCACTGCAAAATTTTGCTTTTCTGATAGCCATTATTTCTCAGGAATTGCTCGCCGAAAATATTCGCTTGTTCTATCTCAAAATTGTAGAATTGTGGCTTCACAGAAAAAATCTGACCCCGAAGCGAAAATGGCGGCCGAGTTCCCAGCCGAGTTCCTGTCGCTGGAGGCAGACTTCGTGGACAGCAAGATGGCCATCAATAACAGCATCAGTGACATTTTGCGTGGAGGAGGTGGGCGTCGTTCATCATTCGTCACGTGGATGGCTCTGGCGTGGATTTTTGGCGACGCTTTGCTAACCATTCCCAATCTGTAGCCAACGCTGTCTCAAACGCATCGCACATTGCCCAGGCTCGCGTGGTGGAAGCTCAGCGCTGTGTGGGTGGCTTCAATGTGCTCATTTTGGCTACGGGATAGTGTCATACATAGCCTGACGACGGTTGCTCTGTGCTCCTTATCCTGGTGCGATTCAATATTTTCTAACTACAGATGAAACTCATGACGGTGGAAGTGCGAGGCAGACAACCCATGTTGCGGAAAGCCATGCAAGCAAAGGTATTTTCTATTTCATGCTGGAAGACGGCTGCGAGGAAGAAAAGTCGCTGATTGCTTGCTGCAGGTAAATATGTATCGAGATGAGCTCCAAGGGCTTATTCGAGACCTGGAGCGGGCGCAGCTCATGGCAAGAGAGGGTAAAGCCACGTCCAGTACTGCCAATCAGGTACTGTGACAAGCTGACTCGTCGGTGTCTGTATTTCTAATTATTGCGGTGCTCTGTATCTTGCAACAGACTTCACAGTACGAGCGCTTGATGAAGAACAACGATCGACTAACTAAGTACGCTATTCATTGCTACTACCTCGATGATTATTTTTGTTCTAACGTTGCTACTTGATCTTGTACAGGTCGTCAAAGAAGCTAGAAGACACGCATCGTATCGTTGCCGAGACAGAAGAGGTTGGCATTACTGTGTTGGATACACTGTCCAGTCAGCGTGAAAGTCTCTTGGGGGCCCACGAAAAGGTTGGTCCAATGCAGCTATTGCTGCAACATAGCTATTGTTCACGTGTTCTATCTACACGTACCCATAGGTCCGCGAGACGGGTGCAATGACAACCGAAGCACGGCGAATCCTACAGTGCATGACGCGCCGGATCATCACCAACACCATCGTGCTGTACACGACTATTTTCGTGCTCATCGTTGCAATATGTTACGTCATCTACGCCGACTTTATCAGGGCCACGCGCTTGTTCTAAGACCCGCTGACCAGGAAAGAGTTAACCCATGAGCGGCAACAGCGTATCGTAAATATTTTTAAACTCCGTACACAAAATTTGTAGGTTTCATTTGAATTTCCGTTTGAACCGGCGCCTAGCTGGTTGAAGTGTGTCCCTCCGCTGGCAGTCTCAAACGCTGGTGTCATTATGGCAGAAGAGCACCATCTGCCTCGAATAGCGCAGCCTTCTCCACGCGGATCATCCGTCATATACTCGGGGCGGCAGGTGCCACTAGTGGACTTGACTTTCCAAGGGGGGGATTTCAGCGACAGTCCTCGTGGTAAGCCGTCGACTCGATCTCGACATGAAGACGATTACGTGGCTTCAAGTACGAGTCGAGTATCCAACCGAGACACTATCCAGTCTGCATTGTCCCGTAGTGCTGCCTCTTGGCACGCAGGAAACGGCAGTGCAGCGTCATATGAGCCTCCGCTCCTGACGGATGAGTCTGCAATAATGGAGGCATCGGACCCCGCTCTTTTCCAAGCTGCAGTGGAGGAGCATTCACGGAGACTGGGGATCGATCCTAGACACGACGCAGAATTCATGTGGATTGCAAGGGAGTCGCTAGTTGCTCCATTGCCTGATGGCTGGTATCATGTTACAGCAACGGAAACAGGTCAGCCGTACTACTACAACGAGATCTCGGGTGAGAGTCGGTGGGATCATCCAAGTGACGACCAATTCCGGCAGCTTTTTAAAGAGATGAAGCAGAAACAATTAATACAGAGCAAAACTCACGCCTTCCGAGACCCTCATCCAGCAGGGTATTATGATACAGGAGGATATCCAGGCGGAATGGCGTGGCAGGAGAATGAGCAGGGCTATCAGATGCAGTATGCAGCGCAGACGCAACAAAGCTGGGATCATAGACAAACGCAGGGGTATTATCAAGGATACGAGGCGCCGTATAAAGCTCCTCAAGCTCAAGTGTATCCACCACGACAAGAAGTAAACTACCCTGCTGCAGACTCAGTACTTGCTCCTGTAGCGTCAAGTGGACAGCAAAACGGTAGATTACAAGAAGACAGTCAACTGGCCAAAAAAGTACAGGAAATGGAGGAGCAAAAGGCTAAGGATGACGAAGTTCTTATGGGTATGAAGACAGAAGTTACTGGTCTCAAGTTACAACTTTCAAGTCGTGATGAAGCGATGGAAGCCACGAAGAGCAAACTCAATGAGCTAGCCGGAAAACTGAACGAGCTCACGCAGCAATTGGAGGGAAATACCCACGAACACGAGGAAATTATTGTGGAAAACCAGACACTTAAGAGAGAGTTATCGTTGGCACGATCAGGGATGGGAGGGAGTAGTAAAGCGCATGAAGGACTACTGGAAACTCAGCAAACACTCATGAAAGAGCTAGCTACTGCTAAAGCAAAACTGAACGAGGTGCAGCTAAAACAGCTTGGGGAAACGGAGAGTGTCGCGAGTCTACAAAGTCAACTTTTAAGCGAACAGAGTGCAAGGGCCCAACTGGAGCAGCAACTAGACGAAGCTACAAAACAACAAGAAGGGATAACCAAGAAGTTTGAAGCTGCGCAAGCTACTATTCGACGATTGCAGGAAGAGTTATCGCAAAAGCTCGAAAGCGAGCGGAAGGACGACGATGAAGCAGTAGCTGCTGCTGTCAATGCTGCTGCGACGGCTACCGCAACGATCAAGGCTGTCGAAGATCAGCTCGCTGACAAAAACAAAGAACTGGAAGCTGAACGAGCGCGAGTTTTCGCCTTAGAACAAGAAATTGAGCAGCTTAAAGCCAGTCAAACCTTAGCACAAGAGACACTTGAGCAGGATCTCAAGAAGCAGCTTAAAGCCAGTCAAACCTTAGCACAAGAGACACTTGAGCAGGATCTCAAGAAGCAGCTTAAAGCTTCAGCTGCTGAAGCAGAAGCACGTCGGAAGGAACTCGAGGCTGCGAAGATCAGTTTGGCATCCACAACAGCGGAGAAAGTGGCGTTGGGGAAGCAGCTGGAAGAGCACAAGATCACTAGTGCGGCTCAAATCAGTGATCTGGAAGACCAGCAGCGTGCGTTGAAGCGTGAATTCCGAGCCATGGAGCGAGAGCTTAAAACACAGGAAGGTCTGGCGAAGGAACGTGGTGACGAACTGGCATCACTGAAACAAGCATTGGAAAGCGCCGGAATGCAACTATCATCCGTAGCGCAGACCATCCAGAAAGAACGCTTGGAAGCTTACACTGAGGCTCAACAGGCCGTAAGTTGCAATATTTCTGCTCTATGATGATATTCTACTAACATTTTTCTCCTGTAAAGAGCGCCGAGATGGTACGTCAGGCAAACGAGGAGAAGGCACGGGTAGCCGAGTTGTACACACAAGAAATGATGGCTCGACGGAAGCTTCATAACCGGCTTATGGAGTTGCAGGGTAATATTCGCGTCTTCTGTCGAGTACGTCCCATTCAACCAGTGGAGATGAAGAGCGAACAATCCGCATTGGTCGTCTTCTTTCGCGATAACGATCATGAAAGTCTCGATCTCTTCGTCGGTAGTGAAGCAGGAGACAAGGCCAGCCAGGTCGGCCAGAAGCACGCTTTTGAATTCGATCACGTGTTTCAACCAGAGAGTACACAAGAACAAGTATTCGAGCAGACGCGTGCTCTGGTTGTGAGTGCACTAGATGGCTTCAACGTCTGCATTTTCGCGTATGGGCAGACCGGATCAGGCAAAACTCACACGATGGAAGGACCGGAGAACGACCGAGGTGTCAATTTCCGGGCACTCCGGGAACTTTTCTCCATCCGAGACGACCGCATGGCTGCCGGGAACTTTGAGTGCTCCATGAAGTTAAGTATTTTGGAGGTATATAACGAGACTATTGTGGATCTGCTCGAAGGAGGGAGTCGCACTCCAGGTGTTGTGTCTCCAGCAGTAGTCAAAGGCCTGGATGTTCGAGTGGGCAAGAGCGGTGTGTATGTTGAAAACCTGATTGAAGTGGAGGTGTTTAACGAGGGCGACGTGCTGGATCTTATGCGGTTGGGTCACTCTCATCGCAGTGTGGGCTCGCACGACTTCAATGAGCACTCGAGTCGCTCTCATCTCGTGTTATCCATTGTCATTGAGACCGGTATGAAGTCTGATACTCGACGGCGAACCTCTAAGCTTCATTTAATCGACTTGGCTGGATCCGAGCGTGTAAGCAAGACGGCAGCAAGTGGACAGCGCCTTAAGGAGGCCCAGAATATCAATCGTTCATTGTCCGCCTTGGGAGACGTGATCGCAGCGCTTGGAGCGAACAGTAAACACGTACCGTATCGAAATTCCAAGCTCACCTTCTTATTGCAAGACTCACTGAGTGGGAACTCGAAGGTGCTCATGTTCGTGAACGTAAGTCCGGTGCAGTGGAATGCGTGGGAGACGCTGTGTTCCCTCAACTTTGCGTCGCGTTGCCGAAGTGTGGCTTTAGGCCAAGCAAAGGCAGCGACGGCAAGTGGTGGACCTGCTCAGGGCAACGGAATGCATGCCACGATGAGTATGAGTGCTATGATTCCTGGACGATCTATGGCTCATGGAACGAGGCCCGTACCTAGCCGATGACCAGTAAGAAGCAACGTAATAAATTCGCAGACGAAAGATAGAGCAAATTTATTTTGCTAATTACTAGGGAGGACAACTAATCTTTTAATTGTTGGTGAGTTCCACCAGAACCGCCTCAACGTCGCCATTGTATTGGCTCAGCAGGTCACAGCACATCTCTTCGTCCAGATGCACAAGGATATCCCGGATGACATCGAGTTCACGGGCCCACTCACTATCCGTTTCCGCAATGGCTTCACCAGCAGTGCCGGAAGTGTCGACAATGTCCCATTCGCGATCATCGTCGTCGCATAAAGTATCTGTGTCCGACTCATATGTCGTCTCACGCACTTGTTGCTCTACTTCTTCCACCTGGATGAGAGCAGGAGGCTCCTCATCACTCTCGTCACCGTTATTATCTGTCTGAGGCGTCGGGGATGAAAAAGATTGACGCAGATCCACTGTCACCGCCACTTCCGATGATGGCGGTGAGGATACTGCGACAGACTGGGACTTGACAAAGTCCGTTGGGTCAAACTCGTTCACTGAACCGCTGGACGATCGTCGCCGTTCGATACCAGCCGCAACGGCTGAGCCGGCTCGTCGCAATTGGGTACTAACCCCACTGCGAGCTGACAGCAGTAACGTCCGTGTGTGTGCCGCCGAGTTGCCCAGCGATTCGCGTCCGCGGCCCAGCACATCACTGTTGCGAATGTGGTTCATGGCCACGCCGGCGTGAGTTACTGCACCGCCAGCGAGGCGCACGAAGGAGTCACGGCCCTTTTCCAACAGCTCGCTATTGCGCAGGTGCTCACGCGCCAAGCGTGCGAGCTCGACGATCTTCTGAAGTACAGGTGCGACCACCTTCTCGCGGAATGAAACGCGCTGTAGCACGCAGAAGTGTAAGGTGCGGAGCTTGTCGTCGTCTTCGGGGTTCATCGCCAGGAGCACGTGACAAGCCTCGTCGAACTCGAGCGCGTGCGTGAGAGTGACCACGTCACCTTCGTCGTCACGGTAAACCAGCGCCCAGCGTTGGTGTGATAGCCGAGGGAATGTCTCGCGCACCTTGGCCAGCACCAGCTCGTAGCTCAGGTCTTCTTTTGGGTCGTCGGCGTGCAGCGGCACCGTCACACGGTGCGTTTCACCTGAGTAGCTCAGCTTCAGCACGACGTTCTCGGTCATGAGTGTGTGTAGTTTGGTAGTGAAGAGTGAATGTGAGCTTCACAACGCCGATTCAAGAATGAGCTCCACGTAAGCTCCAGACTCTGGAGTCCAGAGTCCATGAGCAGCCTGCAGCTCAAAGCAAAGTTTGCATCATGCAAGGGTTGGGTGGGACTGTGATGCTCACAGAGCCGTGCTGGAATATGCAAGCATAAATGCCTGCGAAAGGAGCTAAAAAAGCTAAACACTTTAGACGGGTAATCAGATAAAAACAGACTAAAAAAACAGAAAATCTAAGGAAGATGAATTTTAGCGGTATGCGGTGACAAAGAGCGATGAGCCCGTTTTATCCACCATGATGGGATTTGACTTGGCCAGGCTTTGGCAAAGTTTGGCTTCAAGGTGGACCACGCGTTAAGTGCGAAAATCCACCGAAAGGGCGCATGCGCTTTTGGCAACTGAGACGGAGTGTGAATTTGAAACGCATACTGAAACCGAATGCCATTCGAAATGGTCTGTAATAAGGTTGCTGCTTTGGGGTAAATCTTCGAAAGATGCAGCTGCCTGTGGAGTCCACAGGCTTGGAGCTCGTTGCTTGTGCTGTATGTTAGTACGTACGGTACTGGTCCGACAGAGGCGTCAATGGTCTGACCATTGGCATGACTTCCAATGCCTCTGCATAATGTGATTGTTCAGGGCTGCAATACATGTTCATGTACATTGCCAGAGTTAGTTGCCGTGCCAGTAGTATAAAGTGGAACATTACGCCGGCAGCTTTATTTTACTTTCCGTAATTTACCACCGAGAACATTCCTAGAACGTTCTTCGGACCAGCTGTTATTTCAATGACGCAGCCGCTCAACCACCTGAGAGCGAAAGCCACGTCTTTTAGATCTTAGGGTAGTTTTAGAACCGCTCGACCGACAACATTCAAACTATATTGATAAAAGCAATAGAACATTACGCCCGGCACTTTTTACCGCAAGGAATAGTTCAGAGCAGCGCGAGTCATCATTGGGTGGAAGTCTATGTGACAACCCTTCATTTCCGCTTAAGTACGACAGAAATTCTCTCCTCCCTTCTTCATCATTTCAGAAACCGCCGCCTCGACGAAAGATGATCACTCTCTACTGTGCCGTTGTTGGTGTCGCCGGAATCGCGTTTCCTGTCGACATCGACGATAAAAAGTCGGTAGGCCACTTGAAGGACACGATTAAGGCGAAGAAGCCGAACAAGATCAAGTGCGATGCGGACGAGCTGCAACTCTTCCTGGCCAAGACGGAGGACGGCGCGTGGCTCTCGTCTCGCTCGGAAGATATCAAGAAGCTGAAGAAGGGCGAGAAAACGGCTCTCATCGAAGCGCTAATGGAGGCGGACCTAGAGCTACAGGCAGAGGATTCGCTGAAGGACGTGCTGGAAGAAAACCACCTGCCCACCCCACTGTCGAGACAAGTTCACGTGCTGGTGGTGGTTCCAGAAGGGGACAGCAGTGCGAAAGAGACACGAAAAGCAAAGCTGACGTCTTTGGCGATGATGCTGAAGCGAGGTCGTTGGCGACTTGCCCAAGGAAGGCGCGTTTTTGAACTTGTTTGAATGGACCGATGACGATTGCGGAAAGGTAATGGACATCAAAGTGATCGACGACATCGTGCACTTTACCGGTTCCAAGTTCTACGTGCGGAAAGAAATCCTCTGTGTGTTGGAGAATTTCAAGAGGATATATCAACTAGAGTTTGACACGGGCGAACTGGTCAACAAGCAGATGGTTCTCATGGGAAGTCCAGGAACCGGCAAGAGTTGCATCCTGGCTATGATATGTTTCTACGTTGCAGTCTATTACAAACGACCAGTCGTCTGGTTTCGCAGGGTTGTTGGCGGGCTAACTGCGCCAGTTACGCGATTGTTCTACCAAGGCAAGTACTACGAATGGAAGGACAAGACGGGTCAGATCTGTGAATCCCTCTATGATGTAATGGGCTCAATGACGACCAGCAACAACGCTCCGGTCAACGTCTGGGTCTGTCTTGACGGGATGACTCAGAAGGAAGTAATGGAGAAGCAATGGTACAATATGTTCAAGTTTCTGGCAACCTCCGGACAATTCTCGCCGAAAAGTGAAGCAATGGAATTCGTGGTGATGTGCCTTGTACCGTACTGGAGGCAAACGGATCTGAAGGATTTCGCCCTTAACCACATGCAGATGCAGGAGAGCGACATTGATTCCCGGTTCTTTGTGTCCGGAGGAAGCTTAAGAGAGTTTCTCAGTGATCATTCTAAAACCACCGTGAAGGCGGCGTTGAACTGTATTGAGAAACCTCAAGATGCGGAGAATCTGCTCACAATGCATGGACTTGGCTCCAACAAGCAGATCGACCGCATCCGCATGCGGGGAGTGAAAGACCGCAACAATGCGGAGCACTACGTGGATTTATGGAGATGGACCAGTTGTGTGATGTCGAAATTCGTGTTACAACACATGGCAGCTATGATGAAGCCCAGCTTCTTTGAAAAGCTGATGGGTATTGCAAAGGGGATGAACGATGATCGTCTCGAAGGTGTTGCGTTTGAGGGATATTCCACTCGTCAGTGCGTCATCAACGGTCAATTCGGGTGCAATATTGCAAGTACGATAACGTGGATCGGAGAACGGTCCAGGACTGGGAAAATATTATGGATGAGGAGGTGGGCTCGATCGATGTGAATGAGCCTTCTTTGGCCGAGTGCGAAGGTGGAAACAAAAAGGAATGCGTAGCAGTGATGGAGAGGTGGGCCGCAAACCCTTCCAAGATGGATTACTAGATCCCCGCAACCAGTCTGTGTGAAACAATCGATGCGGTTGCCAGATGGACGACTTTTTTTGCCCGACGGTGTGGCACGGTTTTGCTTCCTGCAGTTGACGAAGGCCACCACGCACAAGTGCGATGCAGCAATTCTTTGGGAGCTTGCGCAGCCATTCGTGAATAAGCACTTGCCAGTGTGCTATATTGCGCTCCTTCCTGACGATCCTGACGAGGACAAGAGACGCAGGTTCCGATTAAATCCTGCGGTGATCACGCAGCAGAAGTTTTTGGATCACATCCGTCTTTATGTGGCGCGTTTCCAAGTGACTCCATAGTGTCATGAGAATATCAACACTACAAGTAGTTAGCGTTGAGGTTGCTATTTCTATGGTTTGTCAATGATTGTTATCGGGATTGTTTGCACTTGCCTAATCACACATACATGTCGGAGTGCACAACCTCCTTTGACATTTTTTATCCTAATAGTATAATGCTAGTAATATACAAAGATGGCGTACTCACCTGAGCAATACCTCGCTAACAAGGAGCGTATCAAAGCAGCGCAGAAGCGCTACTATCAGTGCACGCGCGACGTTCGCTTATCGTATCAAAAGAGCTACGACGATAAGAATAGAGACCAAATTCGAGCTCGCAAGCGAAAGCCCAAAACCGAACTTAGCGAATCTGAAAGCGAACTTAATAATGAAACCGAACTTAATTAATTAAATTTTTTTCTCAAATAAAAAGTCAATCCCAATATAGTCAATGACAATGGCTTAAAACCTCCAAAAAGGTATAAGCCAAATATTTGAATTAATTAATTTCAGAATATTTTGTAAATGACTAAGATATAAAGTCGATCCTGATACAAGGTCAAATAATTATAAAGTCATATCTACGGAGAATAATATAGCCAAGCATATATAGGCAACATGTTTGCATACGAACTCGAAGGATTAAAGAGATTAAATATCCAACCTATCAAATGGGGTAATAGCTACCGTGTTAAGGTGCGTGGTAGAACGGGCAAGATGGTTTATGTTAGCAACGTTTCGCGTCTAATCAACAAGAGATTAGTAGCTAAGCAGTACAATGTTTCGATTGAAACCCTTGAGAAACACTTGTCGCCCGACTACAAGGCTGATCCTAAGTACCGTTTTTACAATGGTACTCACATGGAATCACATCTGTACGAGGGTGTTGAGCCTTCTGATTTCTACAACAAGCTCGAGAACGTCCTTTCGACTCAAACGAGTGCGTTTAAGATAAATATCGCTCTCGGGTACGAGCTTGTAAGCAAGACCGATCCTGACGACACACGCTACTTCTACCCAAATCTCGCTAATACTCATGTATTCAATAATCCTATTGCTATCAATAGCAAGGCTGATATTCAAAAGGTGATTTCGGAAATCCGTTCTATGGAGTTGGTTGACAAACTGAACTATCCCAGCTCTGGGTATAAGCTAAAGGTGATCACTGCATTCAAGATTTTCATCTACCATCGCTACCATGCTCTCGGGGATAGCGAAGTTGTCATCCCTAAGATTATTCGCGAAAACAAGCATGTGATCAACTTCCCCAAGACCAACAACAAGTGCGTCTTCCACTGTATCGCCTGGCATACATTCCAGAGCCCTAAGAAGGATCCTCGAAGAATTCAAGCTCAGGTGAAGGAGGCATTCAAGCGCTACTGTTCTTTCAAGGGGGTTAAATATTCGTTGAGCCTGTTTAAGAGTTTCAAGCCCATTGACCTACTACAGCTCGATGAGGTTGAAGAATGCTTCCAACTTGGTATTAACCTATATAAGATGGATATAGTTTCGGGAAACGTAGAATGCATTCGTAGATCGGACAAGGGGTATGAAGCTATGGATATTTTATCGTTTGAGAATCATGCTCTTTACATCAAGAACATCGATATGCTTCAGGCTAAGTATCAATGTCCTAAGTGTGAAATGGTATTCGTCAGCGCTGAAAGGGTTAAAAATCACAAGAAGAATCAGTGCGAGCTTGTGAATATCGAAAGCTTCCCAGCTGAGCCAACTATCTACAAACCAGCTCAGAACGCAATACGATCACTGCTTACGAAGTATTCAATCAAGAATGCTGACCAGTACATCGATCACTTCATCGTTTATGACTTTGAGGCCATCCTTAAGCCTACTGCGACTCAACACGGGGAGAATACTGTCTTCACAAACGAACACATTTCGGTGTCTGTATCAGTAGCTGATAGCTTAACCGAGGAGGTGCGTTGCTTTGTAAATGATGATCCGAAGATGCTACTTACGGATATGCTCAAATACATCGGTGATGTATCCGTGAAGATCCAGCAGTACAATGTCAATAAGCACAAGTCGCTTCCACAGAAAATCATCAACGCTCACGGTCTGATAGGTATGAAAATTCCAGGAGTCAATCTTGGTAAGCCTACAAGATGTCTGATATCGAGGGTTGGATCGAACAAGGAAAGTATACCAGCTTCTTTGACTTTCATAGCAGTCTTGGCTTTGGTAAGCAAAGATCTGATTACGGGAAACTAAAACAGCAGCTTGATCAGGTACCAGTATTCGGTTTCAATTCTGGTCGATACGATATTAACTTGATTAGGAAGGATTTGTTTGCCGTTATCGGTACCGACAACATCAACTCTGTCATCAAGAATCCCAGCTACATATGCATTGCTACATCGAACATGAAAATGCTCGATATTAGCAACTATGTACCAGCTGGTACCAGCTACGATAAGTATCTTACAACATATCTCGGTGGCTGTAATTGTGGTGACAAATTTAGATGTGTCTGTGGTCTTGGTAAGGGTCTTTTCCCGTACGAGTACATCACCGCGTTCAATGTACTAAGCCAGACCATTATCCCGCCTAAGTCAGCTTTTGACAGTAAGCTCCGAGGAACAAGCATCACCGGTGATGACTACGAATGAGTGAAGTTTGTGTGAAAGTACAACGAGATGAAATCGATCAAGGACCTACTATCTGGTACAACAATCTCGACGTAGTCCCATTCATCAAGGCTATTAAGAACTTTTCAAGCGTATCGACCTGGATATGTTTGCAGATGGCGTATCGCTGCCTGGCCTTTCTGAGAAGGTTATGTATCAGACCTGCTTCAACAATCTCCAATACTCAGACAAGAAGCCTGCTAACGCATTCCAATTCCCAGCTAAGCGCATGGGAGGGTACAAGAATCAGGATGCTAAGGCAAAACGAAAATCTGGTATGACACTCGAGCACTTGAATACATTGCTGCAAAAGCAAAAGTATCTGTGTGGTCTATGCTACTACCAGCTAACCGCTGATACCGCTTCAGCTTATCGTATCAATAATAATCTTGGCCACATCGACGGCAACATCCTGATCAGCTGCGTGAAGTGCAACTCAGCGCGTAAAGATATGTCCCTCGGGGGATTTCGGTATAAGAAGTTGCTTGAGTTCAACTCGGACAGACTGGTATATTCTATTGATCGAGAGGAAAAGGATATCTACGCTAAGATGAAATCCAACATCGCCGGAGGTCCATCCATTATCTTTAATCGCTACGCTAAGCGTAATGAAACCAAGATTCGCGGTGGTAAGGTCTGTAAAAAAATTATCGGATACGATGCTAACGATCTATATCTTTGGGCTCTTGGTAATGAGATGCCATGCGGTCGATTGACTACCGTTGAAGCGTATGAAGGTCTCATCGACGACATCAACACCGATAAAATATTTGGCTTTCTTGAATGCGATATTCGTACTCCAGACCACCTAAAAGACTACTTTAGTGAAATGACCCCAATTTTCAAGAATGTATGAATCGATTGTACCGACGAGAGTGTCATTGGTAAGCACATGTTCAATTACAACCAGGCCCGTATATCAAATCGTTCTAAGCTTGCTCGCAAGTTAATTGGTAGCTACTTTGGTGAAAAGATTCTCATCTACACCCCCTTGCTCAAGTGGTACCTTTCTCACGGTATGGAGATCACCAAGACTTACTGCTTTGTCAAGGCCAGCTCTCACAAGGCGTTTGCTCCATTTATGGAGGCTGTATCAAATGCTCGACGAGAGGGAGACGTCGATAAGTCCAAGGCTATGATTGCCGAGATGATGAAACTGGTAGGCAACAGTGCTTGTGGTCGATCTGGAATGGACATGAGCAAGCATAAAGAGGTTAAGTATGAGTCGAGCGACATAGCTATTAAGAACAAGATCGAACACTTTACGTTCCATGGTCTCGAGGAGCTTAATGACGCCTGTGAAATCACCATGAAGAAACGGCGACTCAATAACAAGAACCCCATCCATTTGTCGATTGCCATCTACCAGCTCGCCAAGCTACGCATGCTTCAGTTCTACTACGACTGCATAGACTTCTACTTCGATCGCTCTGACTTCGAGTATCAGGAGATGGACACTGAATCAGCTTATATCGCTTTCAGCTGTGAGAATCCGTTTCAAAAGTGTATGAAGCCCGAGCTACGTGCCCACTTCAAGGAGCATAAATACGATTGGTTCCCACGCGACTACAGCACAGAGGTAGCTAAGTTTGATCGCCGCACCCCTGGTCTGTTCAAGGATGAATGGTCAGGTGATGCTATGGTCTCACTGTCGAGTAAGAACTATATTTGCTATCTACCCGACGAATCTTACAAGGTCAAAGTTTCAGCAAAGGGTGTGCAGCAGGGTCGTGGTCGGAATGAGCATGTCCTTAACCCTGACGGATTTGAGACTGTTGTACGGGACCGCATGACACTTCGAGGGACTAACAAAGGGTTCAGACTTTCGAAAGAAACAAAATCTATCATAACCTATACTCAAACAAAGAGCGCCCTTTCATATTTCTACGATAAGCGACAGGTACTATTGGACGGCATTTCTACGATTCCACTTAATATCTAAGGGGGTATATTTAGCTGATGCTCAGACTTCTAAGTCTGACCATTTTTTTGCTATAAAATATAGGATCATGTCGTTTCAAGATTTACTAACAAAACTCTACTATGATCCAAATACCGGTTTTATCGGGGCTCAAGCACTGTATCAGAAGGCAAAGGAATTAGATCCTAAGATAACTCTCAAAATCGTAAAGGATTGGTATTCCAGTCAGACCGATATTCAACGATTCCAGGAACAGAAGAAGCGATTCGATGGATTCAAAATTGCTTCACATAACCCTAACTTATGGCAAATGGATCTTACGTTTTGGGAGAAACGACCAATTTTGAGTGCTATCAACATCAACTCACGGTTGGGGTACGCAAAGCTCTCGTCAAACAAGACTGCGCCAACTGTTTTAGCTGCGCTTAAAGCGTTTGTTCGCCTTCACAAAGTCGATATCCTGACAAGTGATAATGGTGGCGAGTTCATGAACTCACAGGCTCAAGAATTCTACAAATCCAAGAAAATTGAGCACTACAATAACGAGCCCGGTGATCATGGTACTATGGGAAAAATCGAGCGATTCAACAGAACGTTAAAGCATAGACTAACTGAAATGTCTCCCAATAGGATTACGCAAAAGCTTATTGGTGATGTCATCGAAAACTACAATAGCACGTTTCATCGCTCAATTGGTATGACCCCAAATGAGGCAAAAGGCAAAGTAATGGATGTGGATCTGAGTCATAATCATGTGGAGGCTGATAGAATTGAGAAGGAGTTTGAGGTCGGATCAAGCGTATTATACCGTCTCAAGAAGCAGCCATTTGATAAAGAAGCTGCTCGATGGAGCAAATCAGTCTATAAAATCGTTGGAATTGATGGCTACCGAGTCCAAATCCGTTCGAAAAATGGTCATACCCTCTACAAGGCACCAAACGATCTAAAAATCGTTAAAACAGAGACCACAGATGCTACTATTAGTCGAGGCGATATTCTTGAGGCGGAGAAGATCTTGGACCACAAGAAGATACGCTCTGGGAAGTACAAATATTTGAGAAGATGGGTTGGTAATGAGCCTGACTCCTGGGAGCCACAAGATAATTTGCGGTTAATTAACAAGAACAGAAGATCAACTCTTGAGAGAGAGTATTGGACACTAAAAAAATGAGCCATGATTAGCTTTTTTTTAGATTAAGTTGATAGAGATACCCTCTGTAAGCTTTGACCCATATATTATTTTTTAATATTTTTCATTAGGATATGAATTATCTGACTTTATGTATAGATACTGATCTCGTAAGAATGTGCCCAAATTGTATAGAGAAGAAACGTGAGCTTGTAAAGCTTCGACGCAAACTGTGGATCATCCAAGAAGTAAGTCGAATCAAGAATGAGTTGCTGAACTTTGATGCGACCGCAAATTTTCGCAAAACGATAGTCAATCAAAAGTACAAACACGAATTGGAAGCAATCTTTGGCGTTCCGTTCCATTGTATCAAAGACCGATATTTAAATCTTCTCAATGGATGAAACCGCATCTGTCATTCTTATCTACCTTTCCGTCATGACTCAGTTATGCCAAGCTACTGGTAGAAACGTAATTATGGCGCTCATTTTTTTTATGACTCGCACCATCTAGGATCAATATGTTTCCAAATTTCACATCGCTTGCTCAGAGAGAGCAAAAACGGCAGGAGCTACTTGAACGAGCTCAGCGTCGCGTTCGTCAAGCTAAAGCGAAGCGTGAAATGTACGAAGGCGCTTCGTGGGCTACTGACATTCCCAATGACATTACTACAGCCCCCAGTAAAACAACTGCAGCAACTCAGACAGACTCAACATCCGAGTCATCTGAGCTCTTAAAAAAACGCTGATTGATGAATACTCCCAGACAAACCCTGAGGTATCAGCTCCGACTATGGTAGATGTCGAAGCTACTGCTAAGCCTGATACTAATCATGCTGGAACACAAGCAAAGCCTTCAGTAGTTGATGTTGGTATCAGCAACACCCCTGTCATGAATGATGCTATGGTTGGCGAAGATACTAAGGAGAAATATACATTCAGTGAAGATGACACCGATGAAATCGAAGACCAAAAGAGATCAAAACAAGCTGTTGCACAGATATTTGATGTTTATCCAAATCTTGCAGACTTACGCATTCATCCTCTTGCATCGAAAGGACATCAGCTAACGAAGTATTACATTGGTAAAGATGCTAAGACATACAGCATTAGATTAAACAAGGTTGTTTTAGTTTCAAGCATTGATTGGATCGAGACCTACGAGAATATTGGAGTTATTATCACCAACGATGTTAGATTTCTCGCCTATATCAATGAAAAGAGGGAACGCAACGAAATGGGAAAAGAGGATAAAAATACTCCATTACAGGTTTGGCAGCGAATTGGATCAAAACGGAGAAGAGTCAATGCATCAGACGGAGATATTGCCGATCGTACCAAACAAAGACTTGAGGACAGTTTTCTCTTTGATAATTCAACTTCCACAACTTCTGATCAAACTGATAGCAAAATCAAAATGTTTTGGATCATTAGTAAAAATAAGGGTTTGCTTGAATCCAATGGATTAAGAAAGAAGATTGTTCCGGTCCTTAATGGAACAAGCAAATCATCTCTCATCGATAATGATGGATACGTTTAGGTTGATGGAAATTCAACTAGCGTCTATGGAAAAGAAAGCGATAGGGCTAAGTCAGCTATCACTAAAAGGGTGAATTGGCAACTGGCAACTCACCCTTCAATCACTTATCAATATGGTCAGAGCGAAAGGTCTTGAGTTAGAAATAATAGGTAAGAAGGACGAGGAAATTGACGTCAAGGAATTCACACCAGTCGATGGGGAAGCGAGACATGGAACAATGAGTGGTATCGATGAAGATATGGATCAAAAGCTGAACAACGCGGACAATGATGCTAAAAGGATATTGGCTGATTACTATACACAGCTTCATTCGAAGGATATTGAAATACCTTTCAGGCTAATACCGGTGGTTGATACAAAAAATGGAGTAAAACCTCATCCGACATACTATTTTGGTCAGCCAACTGAATCCAGACCTATAAATATCATGACGGAAGATAAATATAAAAAACATAAGCAAGTATCTGGTGCAGCTTGGAAGGGTTTGATGAGAACTATGAAATGGATGGATACATTTACAACACTACTTGATTGGTTTGAGGATTTGGATAGATACCTTAAGAATATCGAACATTCATTCCCATCAATGATGAAGAAGCAGCTAAATTGATTAAAGAGACAAAATTGAACGAACAAAGACGTAAAAACCTTGATGATAACCTCGAAGCATTAAATGATGCGATACTGAAGTCTATTTATGATATCAGACGTCAAGTATGGAGGAATACGACCATGACGATAATTTGCAAAAGCTTCATGATGACTCGGAGGCAGCTTTCCAGGCGTATTTCGAGGCTCATAATCGCTACGAAGAAGCAAAGAAAGTTGTTAGAGGATCAAACTCAAAATCAGCGAGATCAGCCCTAAAAGCAGCTACAGCAGCAATGCGAGCTACAAAGGCTCTATTCCAAGCGAAAGTCAAAAAAATATAATCATGCTTCAAATGGTAAAACTGATGTCGATGACTTTAATGACCGGCAAGATCAACGAAAGGTAAAATGGGCTCTTAATGAAATGGTTCATGTAGTTAGTGGGAGTGGCTTGAAAGGACGTGGTCTTAGAGGAGCGGGTGTTGCTCCATTAAAAGGTGTAGTTCGTCGTGGTCGTACGTACAATCTCAATGAGATCCAAGGATTAACTACACCGTCAGCATATACCTATGAGCAACTCGGTAGCAAGTATATTCGTATTCCTGACCTTGATGCTAAGACCCTCGTGATTGTGCAGCCACATCGACGCAAATGTGGTCCTAAATGTCAAATTAGCGATAGCCTTCAATCTATGATTAAAACTCTCGTCTATAAGCAGCATATCGATCAAGCCGCTTACGATAAGCCGCTTACGATAAGCCTAGTATTGATAATAAAAAGCTCTTCAAGGAGATCCTTGCGATCACTCATCTTCAGTACAATTTTCATGATAAGCTCACGGACCCATTAGAGACACTTCGAGCTGAGTATGATAAGCTGAAAGGAGAGATGGAGTTAGGGAATGACAATCCAAGCATCATCAAGCAGCTAAAGTCTCTCACAGTAGATATGTACAGCAATCAACTAATTGGTGATAACGAGTTTAAGGAAATTATCACACGTCTATTATAAATCTCAAACCATGAGGATCCCGCTTTTATATCTGGTACGCGACAGTTTTATATATTATACTATAAACATGTTCTTCTTCAACCCACGCATTATTTCCAGTTCAGGTGGTAGCTACGGTGATAGCGCCGATCTCAACGTTGCTGAGCTTAAAGCCATCATGAAGAATCTTATCATCCATGATCGCCCCCAGAAGACTCAGGAAGCTGTTTGGGCTACTGACCGTGATAAGTCTATCAGGAAGGTGGATGCGTCGACTCAGACAGAGGGCGGTCGCGTATGGGCTTACCAACCTAAAAAAAAAGGCTAAAACTGTTAAGACTTTTGCTATCTAAGCAATACCGCTTCGTACAAGTCTATTTGCATAGCCTCGATAGACTGATTTTTTTTATCGCTGATAGAAACCTCAAGTATGGCAGACTCTCCTTCGGGGGTCTTGGTGGGGAGGAAAACACTATCACCAAGAACAATAATTTTGTCAGCTTGGAGCATTGTCGATCCGACAATCTGACGCGGTTCATCGGTAGTTAAATTGGTTTTGAGCTCTTTACTTGGTACGCAACCCATTGTATATCACTACCAGAGAAAAAAAACGTACTTACATGATTTCGAAGCATTCGATAAACTCAACGACATTTCGTACATCTAACAGCCACTGTTCGGCAAGAGCAGCCGTTCTAAAATTCTTCTGATATCGGTCTTTATGAATTATGATTACCGCACAATAGGTTCCCCACTCATTCTTGTATACCCGTCCAGTTCCACGTTTTCGTATCTTCGGTCCTCCAGTTCGTTTGTAGTGGGACTCAGAACTCATTATGTTAATTTGCTTTTGAATATCGGTTTCATCGAAATCTACACGGTATCGGTCAGAATTTCTACTATTCTCTTTATAAGTGATGTAGCGGAGATTGACAACGGCATTATTAAGCTTATTGCGGTAAATGTGATGAATTACCAGCCCTTCTGGACGCTTGCCGATAAAGTATTCAGCAACTAATTGGTGAATCAGATAGTTGATTCTCTTGTTACCTCGTTTTAATTGAAAATATTGGTATCCACGATTTCCCACAGACCCTTTGATCGGTTTGTAAGTACTATTCTTCATCAAACGTCTCACATTACCGAGATTTGAAATTTCATAAGAATCGAAGCAAGGCTTATAGATCTCCATAACTATATACTTATATTAATATCGGCTTGTATCAGGATGGTAAATTTACCATTCAACGCCAAAGAAAAGTTTTAGAAAACCAATCGGCTGTGTATTTATTATCATTATCTATTGGTCCATGTCGTTTATAGTATCTCTCTCTTCGCTTCTTATCTTTGTGATCATATTCCCGATATGCTTTTAATGATGTACGGTCTCTAAATTGTTGATAAGGCTCACCACTCCGCTTAATAGCACCAAAAGATACAATTCTACCATCAGCAAACACAGCATCATATTTCTTACCTCTATGAGTTGAAACGCGGAAATTATAAGCTGAGCTCATGATTATACTTACTCTGAGATAATTGAGCGTAGTTCATTTATTTGCTTCTGGAGATCCTCATTAACACTTAACAGATGTTGAATCATCTTCATGTTATATGCCGAAATCCTGCTGTAATCGACGTTGAGCTGTTGCTTACCGGGTTCAAGCGATGGGTCGTCTCCCTCTTGGATATCATCGCGATAGAAAACACTGATTAAGTCGGTTAAATGGGCTGAAACGAGATCCTGAGCTATGAGACCAACTTCTTGACCAGGGCGATTCTCCGATTCGATCCAGTCGTATAATTTGACATCACAATTGTCGTAGATACGTTTTACGCGGTCAATTGGACATGGTTGGATGTTTCGTTTGAGACTGCTATCACTCGTCATCGCCATCGCGGTACAATTCGAATATATCCACCGAATATAGCTGCAACGCTGTATGATATGGGTCCGAGAGCGCTTTCTGTATTGCCATTGTCCTTTCGCAAGCGATACACTGTCAAGCCGCCGGTCCAAAATTATAGGAATTGCTGCCAGGGACATGTAGAGGAGCGGATGGCGATGTTGTACCAACGCCGAGACGCCCTGTTGTTGTTAAAATCATTGATGTACTATTATGCATACCAAAACGAAGGTCATTGTTTGTGATGTTCCCGATCCATGTCGCATTAGCGGCTGTTGCATTAGTACCATGATGGACCTCTGTTTGAAATTGTACGAGCGTAGCATTCGATCCCGAGAACGTAAGCATTCGAGTGTATGAACCGTCAAGATAGTCCAATCCACTATCAGTGATCGAAAAATACTCATTCGTAGGTGTAGAATGGATTCCGAGTTCTGTCAGACTACCTACTGTGGTGGTGTTCGATTGATTACCATAAGCCAAAAGCCCATTTATAGCACCCGAACAAGTTATGTCTCCGCTTGTTGAAACGCTTGCTGCTGATATCGAGCCAATACCACTAATGCTCCCTGTTGATCCGAGTACTAATGCTTTACCATTTACAGCAGAACCAGCTGATGACCCTGCTAATAAATTTAACTCAGCCGCTGATGTGGTGATTGCAACTCCTCTCAGTTGCAAAGTAGTAGGATTGAGATTTAACGTTGTTGCATTCATTATTTGCGTCCTGGCTTTGGATATCGAATCACAAGTTAGTGCAGGTGTTGCCATTGCGGTGGATGCTGTAATTGTACCAGAGCAAATAAGGTTGCGAATGCCATTAAAATCCTTTGTCGAGTTCAATACTACCGCTTGAGAGACGCCAGCTGCCCCTTCTGTGATACTGATGTAATAATTTTGATTAAAAGTGGTCCCAGAGAATTTGAGAGATGGAACATCAAGACCTGTCCCTCCAGCGCTTAAGGTCAGACTGCTACACGAAAGCGCCCCGATACCACTGATATTACCACCAGTCCCTGGAGCCAGTGCGACCCCTGGTGTTGCAATTCCTTGTGTGATTCCTGTAAGATAAGTTAAACGATAATCATTTTTACTGAGATACAGTTTTTGAGCGTAATCATAAGTGAGATAGCCACTGGCATCCAACGTCAGATATAATGCGGGGTTATAAATCGGTGATTTGAAAATTGGTTGCGGATATGAAAAACCTGAACTCATTTTGTTTGATCCTATATAGATCAGACGATAATCATGAGTGTTATACCTGATTTCGGGGCTTCTATCCCCAAAAAGTTCAAATCAGCATCAATGGGCGACATTCCTGCGCTTGATATTAAATCGTTGTTTAGAATGGTTGTGCTTGGTCCCTCGTTTTCAGGGAAGAATAATCTATGCATGTTCATTCTCAAGAATTCCCCTCACGTGTTAAGATAGTCCAATCCACTACCAGTGATCGAAAAATACTCATTCGTAGGTGTAGAATGGATTCCGAGTTCTGTCAGACTGCCTACTGTGGTGGTGTTCGATTGATTACCATAAGCCAAAAGCCCATTTATAGCACCCGAACAAGTTATGTCTCCGCTTGTTGAAACGCTTGCTGCTGATATCGAGCCAATACCACTAATGCTCCCTGTTGATCCGAGTACTAATGCTTTACCATTTACAGCAGAACCAGCTGATGACCCTGCTAATAAATTTAACTCAGCCGCTGATGTGGTGATTGCAACTCCTCTCAGTTGCAAAGTAGTAGGATTGAGATTTAACGTTGTTGCATTCATTATTTGCGTCCTGGCTTTGGATATCGAATCACAAGTTAGTGCAGGTGTTGCCATTGCGGTGGATGCTGTAATTGTACCAGAGCAAATAAGGTTGCGAATGCCATTAAAATCCTTTGTCGAGTTCAATACTACCGCTTGAGAGACGCCAGCTGCCCCTTCTGTGATACTGATGTAATAATTTTGATTAAAAGTGGTCCCAGAGAATTTGAGAGATGGAACATCAAGACCTGTCCCTCCAGCGCTTAAGGTCAGACTGCTACACGAAAGCGCCCCGATACCACTGATATTACCACCAGTCCCTGGAGCCAGTGCGACCCCTGGTGTTGCAATTCCTTGTGTGATTCCTGTAAGATAAGTTAAACGATAATCATTTTTACTGAGATACAGTTTTTGAGCGTAATCATAAGTGAGATAGCCACTGGCATCCAACGTCAGATATAATGCGGGGTTATAAATCGGTGATTTGAAAATTGGTTGCGGATATGAAAAACCTGAACTCATTTTGTTTGATCCTATATAGATCAGACGATAATCATGAGTGTTATACCTGATTTCGGGGCTTCTATCCCCAAAAAGTTCAAATCAGCATCAATGGGCGACATTCCTGCGCTTGATATTAAATCGTTGTTTAGAATGGTTGTGCTTGGTCCCTCGTTTTCAGGGAAGAATAATCTATGCATGTTCATTCTCAAGAATTCCCCTCACGTGTTAAGATAGTCCAATCCACTACCAGTGATCGAAAAATACTCATTCGTAGGTGTAGAATGGATTCCGAGTTCTGTCAGACTGCCTACTGTGGTGGTGTTCGATTGATTACCATAAGCCAAAAGCCCATTTATAGCACCCGAACAAGTTATGTCTCCGCTTGTTGAAACGCTTGCTGCTGATATCGAGCCAATACCACTAATGCTCCCTGTTGATCCGAGTACTAATGCTTTACCATTTACAGCAGAACCAGCTGATGACCCTGCTAATAAATTTAACTCAGCCGCTGATGTGGTGATTGCAACTCCTCTCAGTTGCAAAGTAGTAGGATTGAGATTTAACGTTGTTGCATTCATTATTTGCGTCCTGGCTTTGGATATCGAATCACAAGTTAGTGCAGGTGTTGCCATTGCGGTGGATGCTGTAATTGTACCAGAGCAAATAAGGTTGCGAATGCCATTAAAATCCTTTGTCGAGTTCAATACTACCGCTTGAGAGACGCCAGCTGCCCCTTCTGTGATACTGATGTAATAATTTTGATTAAAAGTGGTCCCAGAGAATTTGAGAGATGGAACATCAAGACCTGTCCCTCCAGCGCTTAAGGTCAGACTGCTACACGAAAGCGCCCCGATACCACTGATATTACCACCAGTCCCTGGAGCCAGTGCGACCCCTGGTGTTGCAATTCCTTGTGTGATTCCTGTAAGATAAGTTAAACGATAATCATTTTTACTGAGATACAGTTTTTGAGCGTAATCATAAGTGAGATAGCCACTGGCATCCAACGTCAGATATAATGCGGGGTTATAAATCGGTGATTTGAAAATTGGTTGCGGATATGAAAAACCTGAACTCATTTTGTTTGATCCTATATAGATCAGACGATAATCATGAGTGTTATACCTGATTTCGGGGCTTCTATCCCCAAAAAGTTCAAATCAGCATCAATGGGCGACATTCCTGCGCTTGATATTAAATCGTTGTTTAGAATGGTTGTGCTTGGTCCCTCGTTTTCAGGGAAGAATAATCTATGCATGTTCATTCTCAAGAATTCCCCTCACGTGTTAAGATAGTCCAATCCACTACCAGTGATCGAAAAATACTCATTCGTAGGTGTAGAATGGATTCCGAGTTCTGTCAGACTGCCTACTGTGGTGGTGTTCGATTGATTACCATAAGCCAAAAGCCCATTTATAGCACCCGAACAAGTTATGTCTCCGCTTGTTGAAACGCTTGCTGCTGATATCGAGCCAATACCACTAATGCTCCCTGTTGATCCGAGTACTAATGCTTTACCATTTACAGCAGAACCAGCTGATGACCCTGCTAATAAATTTAACTCAGCCGCTGATGTGGTGATTGCAACTCCTCTCAGTTGCAAAGTAGTAGGATTGAGATTTAACGTTGTTGCATTCATTATTTGCGTCCTGGCTTTGGATATCGAATCACAAGTTAGTGCAGGTGTTGCCATTGCGGTGGATGCTGTAATTGTACCAGAGCAAATAAGGTTGCGAATGCCATTAAAATCCTTTGTCGAGTTCAATACTACCGCTTGAGAGACGCCAGCTGCCCCTTCTGTGATACTGATGTAATAATTTTGATTAAAAGTGGTCCCAGAGAATTTGAGAGATGGAACATCAAGACCTGTCCCTCCAGCGCTTAAGGTCAGACTGCTACACGAAAGCGCCCCGATACCACTGATATTACCACCAGTCCCTGGAGCCAGTGCGACCCCTGGTGTTGCAATTCCTTGTGTGATTCCTGTAAGATAAGTTAAACGATAATCATTTTTACTGAGATACAGTTTTTGAGCGTAATCATAAGTGAGATAGCCACTGGCATCCAACGTCAGATATAATGCGGGGTTATAAATCGGTGATTTGAAAATTGGTTGCGGATATGAAAAACCTGAACTCATTTTGTTTGATCCTATATAGATCAGACGATAATCATGAGTGTTATACCTGATTTCGGGGCTTCTATCCCCAAAAAGTTCAAATCAGCATCAATGGGCGACATTCCTGCGCTTGATATTAAATCGTTGTTTAGAATGGTTGTGCTTGGTCCCTCGTTTTCAGGGAAGAATAATCTATGCATGTTCATTCTCAAGAATTCCCCTCACGTGTTAAGATAGTCCAATCCACTACCAGTGATCGAAAAATACTCATTCGTAGGTGTAGAATGGATTCCGAGTTCTGTCAGACTGCCTACTGTGGTGGTGTTCGATTGATTACCATAAGCCAAAAGCCCATTTATAGCACCCGAACAAGTTATGTCTCCGCTTGTTGAAACGCTTGCTGCTGATATCGAGCCAATACCACTAATGCTCCCTGTTGATCCGAGTACTAATGCTTTACCATTTACAGCAGAACCAGCTGATGACCCTGCTAATAAATTTAACTCAGCCGCTGATGTGGTGATTGCAACTCCTCTCAGTTGCAAAGTAGTAGGATTGAGATTTAACGTTGTTGCATTCATTATTTGCGTCCTGGCTTTGGATATCGAATCACAAGTTAGTGCAGGTGTTGCCATTGCGGTGGATGCTGTAATTGTACCAGAGCAAATAAGGTTGCGAATGCCATTAAAATCCTTTGTCGAGTTCAATACTACCGCTTGAGAGACGCCAGCTGCCCCTTCTGTGATACTGATGTAATAATTTTGATTAAAAGTGGTCCCAGAGAATTTGAGAGATGGAACATCAAGACCTGTCCCTCCAGCGCTTAAGGTCAGACTGCTACACGAAAGCGCCCCGATACCACTGATATTACCACCAGTCCCTGGAGCCAGTGCGACCCCTGGTGTTGCAATTCCTTGTGTGATTCCTGTAAGATAAGTTAAACGATAATCATTTTTACTGAGATACAGTTTTTGAGCGTAATCATAAGTGAGATAGCCACTGGCATCCAACGTCAGATATAATGCGGGGTTATAAATCGGTGATTTGAAAATTGGTTGCGGATATGAAAAACCTGAACTCATTTTGTTTGATCCTATATAGATCAGACGATAATCATGAGTGTTATACCTGATTTCGGGGCTTCTATCCCCAAAAAGTTCAAATCAGCATCAATGGGCGACATTCCTGCGCTTGATATTAAATCGTTGTTTAGAATGGTTGTGCTTGGTCCCTCGTTTTCAGGGAAGAATAATCTATGCATGTTCATTCTCAAGAATTCCCCTCACGTGTTAAGATAGTCCAATCCACTACCAGTGATCGAAAAATACTCATTCGTAGGTGTAGAATGGATTCCGAGTTCTGTCAGACTGCCTACTGTGGTGGTGTTCGATTGATTACCATAAGCCAAAAGCCCATTTATAGCACCCGAACAAGTTATGTCTCCGCTTGTTGAAACGCTTGCTGCTGATATCGAGCCAATACCACTAATGCTCCCTGTTGATCCGAGTACTAATGCTTTACCATTTACAGCAGAACCAGCTGATGACCCTGCTAATAAATTTAACTCAGCCGCTGATGTGGTGATTGCAACTCCTCTCAGTTGCAAAGTAGTAGGATTGAGATTTAACGTTGTTGCATTCATTATTTGCGTCCCGGCTTTGGATATCGAATCACAAGTTAGTGCAGGTGTTGCCATTGCGGTGGATGCTGTAATTGTACCAGAGCAAATAAGGTTGCGAATGCCATTAAAATCCTTTGTCGAGTTCAATACTACCGCTTGAGAGACGCCAGCTGCCCCTTCTGTGATACTGATGTAATAATTTTGATTAAAAGTGGTCCCAGAGAATTTGAGAGATGGAACATCAAGACCTGTCCCTCCAGCGCTTAAGGTCAGACTGCTACACGAAAGCGCCCCGATACCACTGATATTACCACCAGTCCCTGGAGCCAGTGCGACCCCTGGTGTTGCAATTCCTTGTGTGATTCCTGTAAGATAAGTTAAACGATAATCATTTTTACTGAGATACAGTTTTTGAGCGTAATCATAAGTGAGATAGCCACTGGCATCCAACGTCAGATATAATGCGGGGTTATAAATCGGTGATTTGAAAATTGGTTGCGGATATGAAAAACCTGAACTCATTTTGTTTGATCCTATATAGATCAGACGATAATCATGAGTGTTATACCTGATTTCGGGGCTTCTATCCCCAAAAAGTTCAAATCAGCATCAATGGGCGACATTCCTGCGCTTGATATTAAATCGTTGTTTAGAATGGTTGTGCTTGGTCCCTCGTTTTCAGGGAAGAATAATCTATGCATGTTCATTCTCAAGAATTCCCCTCACGTGTTAAGATAGTCCAATCCACTACCAGTGATCGAAAAATACTCATTCGTAGGTGTAGAATGGATTCCGAGTTCTGTCAGACTGCCTACTGTGGTGGTGTTCGATTGATTACCATAAGCCAAAAGCCCATTTATAGCACCCGAACAAGTTATGTCTCCGCTTGTTGAAACGCTTGCTGCTGATATCGAGCCAATACCACTAATGCTCCCTGTTGATCCGAGTACTAATGCTTTACCATTTACAGCAGAACCAGCTGATGACCCTGCTAATAAATTTAACTCAGCCGCTGATGTGGTGATTGCAACTCCTCTCAGTTGCAAAGTAGTAGGATTGAGATTTAACGTTGTTGCATTCATTATTTGCGTCCCGGCTTTGGATATCGAATCACAAGTTAGTGCAGGTGTTGCCATTGCGGTGGATGCTGTAATTGTACCAGAGCAAATAAGGTTGCGAATGCCATTAAAATCCTTTGTCGAGTTCAATACTACCGCTTGAGAGACGCCAGCTGCCCCTTCTGTGATACTGATGTAATAATTTTGATTAAAAGTGGTCCCAGAGAATTTGAGAGATGGAACATCAAGACCTGTCCCTCCAGCGCTTAAGGTCAGACTGCTACACGAAAGCGCCCCGATACCACTGATATTACCACCAGTCCCTGGAGCCAGTGCGACCCCTGGTGTTGCAATTCCTTGTGTGATTCCTGTAAGATAAGTTAAACGATAATCATTTTTACTGAGATACAGTTTTTGAGCGTAATCATAAGTGAGATAGCCACTGGCATCCAACGTCAGATATAATGCGGGGTTATAAATCGGTGATTTGAAAATTGGTTGCGGATATGAAAAACCTGAACTCATTTTGTTTGATCCTATATAGATCAGACGATAATCATGAGTGTTATACCTGATTTCGGGGCTTCTATCCCCAAAAAGTTCAAATCAGCATCAATGGGCGACATTCCTGCGCTTGATATTAAATCGTTGTTTAGAATGGTTGTGCTTGGTCCCTCGTTTTCAGGGAAGAATAATCTATGCATGTTCATTCTCAAGAATTCCCCTCACGTGTTAAGATAGTCCAATCCACTACCAGTGATCGAAAAATACTCATTCGTAGGTGTAGAATGGATTCCGAGTTCTGTCAGACTGCCTACTGTGGTGGTGTTCGATTGATTACCATAAGCCAAAAGCCCATTTATAGCACCCGAACAAGTTATGTCTCCGCTTGTTGAAACGCTTGCTGCTGATATCGAGCCAATACCACTAATGCTCCCTGTTGATCCGAGTACTAATGCTTTACCATTTACAGCAGAACCAGCTGATGACCCTGCTAATAAATTTAACTCAGCCGCTGATGTGGTGATTGCAACTCCTCTCAGTTGCAAAGTAGTAGGATTGAGATTTAACGTTGTTGCATTCATTATTTGCGCCCCGGCTTTGGATATCGAATCACAAGTTAGTGCAGGTGTTGCCATTGCGGTGGATGCTGTAATTGTACCAGAGCAAATAAGGTTGCGAATGCCATTAAAATCCTTTGTCGAGTTCAATACTACCGCTTGAGAGACGCCAGCTGCCCCTTCTGTGATACTGATGTAATAATTTTGATTAAAAGTGGTCCCAGAGAATTTGAGAGATGGAACATCAAGACCTGTCCCTCCAGCGCTTAAGGTCAGACTGCTACACGAAAGCGCCCCGATACCACTGATATTACCACCAGTCCCTGGAGCCAGTGCGACCCCTGGTGTTGCAATTCCTTGTGTGATTCCTGTAAGATAAGTTAAACGATAATCATTTTTACTGAGATACAGTTTTTGAGCGTAATCATAAGTGAGATAGCCACTGGCATCCAACGTCAGATATAATGCGGGGTTATAAATCGGTGATTTGAAAATTGGTTGCGGATATGAAAAACCTGAACTCATTTTGTTTGATCCTATATAGATCAGACGATAATCATGAGTGTTATACCTGATTTCGGGGCTTCTATCCCCAAAAAGTTCAAATCAGCATCAATGGGCGACATTCCTGCGCTTGATATTAAATCGTTGTTTAGAATGGTTGTGCTTGGTCCCTCGTTTTCAGGGAAGAATAATCTATGCATGTTCATTCTCAAGAATTCCCCTCACGTGTTAAGATAGTCCAATCCACTACCAGTGATCGAAAAATACTCATTCGTAGGTGTAGAATGGATTCCGAGTTCTGTCAGACTACCTACTGTGGTGGTGTTCGATTGATTACCATCAGCCAAAAGCCCATTTATAGCACCCGAACAAGTTATGTCTCCGCTTGTTGAAACGCTTGCTGCTGATATCGAGCCAATACCACTAATGCTCCCTGTTGATCCGAGTACTAATGCTTTACCATTTACAGCAGAACCAGCTGATGACCCTGCTAATAAATTTAACTCAGCCGCTGATGTGGTGATTGCAACTCCTCTCAGTTGCAAAGTAGTAGGATTGAGATTTAACGTTGTTGCATTCATTATTTGCGTCCCGGCTTTGGATATCGAATCACAAGTTAGTGCAGGTGTTGCCATTGCGGTGGATGCTGTAATTGTACCAGAGCAAATAAGGTTGCGAATGCCATTAAAATCCTTTGTCGAGTTCAATACTACCGCTTGAGAGACGCCAGCTGCCCCTTCTGTGATACTGATGTAATAATTTTGATTAAAAGTGGTCCCAGAGAATTTGAGAGATGGAACATCAAGACCTGTCCCTCCAGCGCTTAAGGTCAGACTGCTACACGAAAGCGCCCCGATACCACTGATATTACCACCAGTCCCTGGAGCCAGTGCGACCCCTGGTGTTGCAATTCCTTGTGTGATTCCTGTAAGATAAGTTAAACGATAATCATTTTTACTGAGATACAGTTTTTGAGCGTAATCATAAGTGAGATAGCCACTGGCATCCAACGTCAGATATAATGCGGGGTTATAAATCGGTGATTTGAAAATTGGTTGCGGATATGAAAAACCTGAACTCATTTTGTTTGATCCTATATAGATCAGACGATAATCATGAGTGTTATACCTGATTTCGGGGCTTCTATCCCCAAAAAGTTCAAATCAGCATCAATGGGCGACATTCCTGCGCTTGATATTAAATCGTTGTTTAGAATGGTTGTGCTTGGTCCCTCGTTTTCAGGGAAGAATAATCTATGCATGTTCATTCTCAAGAATTCCCCTCACGTGTTAAGATAGTCCAATCCACTACCAGTGATCGAAAAATACTCATTCGTAGGTGTAGAATGGATTCCGAGTTCTGTCAGACTACCTACTGTGGTGGTGTTCGATTGATTACCATCAGCCAAAAGCCCATTTATAGCACCCGAACAAGTTATGTCTCCGCTTGTTGAAACGCTTGCTGCTGATATCGAGCCAATACCACTAATGCTCCCTGTTGATCCGAGTACTAATGCTTTACCATTTACAGCAGAACCAGCTGATGACCCTGCTAATAAATTTAACTCAGCCGCTGATGTGGTGATTGCAACTCCTCTCAGTTGCAAAGTAGTAGGATTGAGATTTAACGTTGTTGCATTCATTATTTGCGTCCCGGCTTTGGATATCGAATCACAAGTTAGTGCAGGTGTTGCCATTGCGGTGGATGCTGTAATTGTACCAGAGCAAATAAGGTTGCGAATGCCATTAAAATCCTTTGTCGAGTTCAATACTACCGCTTGAGAGACGCCAGCTGCCCCTTCTGTGATACTGATGTAATAATTTTGATTAAAAGTGGTCCCAGAGAATTTGAGAGATGGAACATCAAGACCTGCCCCTCCAGCGCTTAAGGTCAGACTGCTACACGAAAGCGCCCCGATACCACTGATATTACCACCAGTCCCTGGAGCCAGTGCGACCCCTGGTGTTGCAATTCCTTGTGTGATTCCTGTAAGATAAGTTAAACGATAATCATTTTTACTGAGATACAGTTTTTGAGCGTAATCATAAGTGAGATAGCCACTGGCATCCAACGTCAGATATAATGCGGGGTTATAAATCGGTGATTTGAAAATTGGTTGCGGATATGAAAAACCTGAACTCATTTTGTTTGATCCTATATAGATCAGACGATAATCATGAGTGTTATACCTGATTTCGGGGCTTCTATCCCCAAAAAGTTCAAATCAGCATCAATGGGCGACATTCCTGCGCTTGATATTAAATCGTTGTTTAGAATGGTTGTGCTTGGTCCCTCGTTTTCAGGGAAGAATAATCTATGCATGTTCATTCTCAAGAATTCCCCTCACGTGTTAAGATAGTCCAATCCACTACCAGTGATCGAAAAATACTCATTCGTAGGTGTAGAATGGATTCCGAGTTCTGTCAGACTACCTACTGTGGTGGTGTTCGATTGATTACCATCAGCCAAAAGCCCATTTATAGCACCCGAACAAGTTATGTCTCCGCTTGTTGAAACGCTTGCTGCTGATATCGAGCCAATACCACTAATGCTCCCTGTTGATCCGAGTACTAATGCTTTACCATTTACAGCAGAACCAGCTGATGACCCTGCTAATAAATTTAACTCAGCCGCTGATGTGGTGATTGCAACTCCTCTCAGTTGCAAAGTAGTAGGATTGAGATTTAACGTTGTTGCATTCATTATTTGCGTCCCGGCTTTGGATATCGAATCACAAGTTAGTGCAGGTGTTGTCATTGCGGTGGATGCTGTAATTGTACCAGAGCAAATAAGGTTGCGAATGCCATTAAAATCCTTTGTCGAGTTCAATACTACCGCTTGAGAGACGCCAGCTGCCCCTTCTGTGATACTGATGTAATAATTTTGATTAAAAGTGGTCCCAGAGAATTTGAGAGATGGAACATCAAGACCTGCCCCCCCAGCGCTTAAGGTCAGACTGCTACACGAAAGCGCCCCGATACCACTGATATTACCACCAGTCCCTGGAGCCAGTGCGACCCCTGGTGTTGCAATTCCTTGTGTGATTCCTGTAAGATAAGTTAAACGATAATCATTTTTACTGAGATACAGTTTTTGAGCGTAATCATAAGTGAGATAGCCACTGGCATCCAACGTCAGATATAATGCGGGGTTATAAATCGGTGATTTGAAAATTGGTTGCGGATATGAAAAACCTGAACTCATTTTGTTTGATCCTATATAGATCAGACGATAATCATGAGTGTTATACCTGATTTCGGGGCTTCTATCCCCAAAAAGTTCAAATCAGCATCAATGGGCGACATTCCTGCGCTTGATATTAAATCGTTGTTTAGAATGGTTGTGCTTGGTCCCTCGTTTTCAGGGAAGAATAATCTATGCATGTTCATTCTCAAGAATTCCCCTCACGTGTTTGCTCATCTAACGATTATTGCTCGTAATCAATCGTCTATTACTACAATAAAGCCATGGAGCGCAAAGGACAGATGTTGTTCATAGATTCTGTTAAAGGCCAAATCCGCTACAACTTCGACAGACCAGTCGTGATTGATAACTAAATCAAATTTATTGATCAGAATTATGGTTAGAATCATATACTATTACAATGGCAAGCTTTCTGAAACTTGACAATACTAACCTTATTCAAGATGGAACGAATTCAACTTGGAAGTATTCGTTTCCTGGTTCAGCTGTTGACTTCCGTGATGTAGTCTGCGCTATCCAATCGATCACGATGTACAATAGTGAGTACAACATTGACTCGTTTCAGTTCCAGAACACAACATTCAAAGTTGAAGTACCTACTGCTGCTACTACTTCTACCATAAGTATCAGTCTTCAAGACGGTATTTACTCGTATGATGATATCAATCGATCAATCCAGACTGCTCTCGTCAATGCTGGAGCGTAATTGATCAATCCATCAGGGGAAAATGTTTTCTACCTGAAAGTAAGTGAGAACAGTGTTTATTACGCGTGTCAGATTGATTTTTCTCCAACCCCAACAACTTTACCGACGGCCGGTGGTACTTGGACAAGACCTGCTACAGGTCTATACTCATCTGGTGGTACTGGATTGCCGACTACTACACGAGTTCCGCGTCTAATCATCGATAATGCTGAGTTCGGAAAGGTATTTGGTCTGACCGCGGGTACTTACTTACCCATCAGCTTCTGCTACCGTAGCCAGCGCTCAGCTATCGAACATCATTCCACAGATTCACCCCACCAGTTCATACATCGTTCGCTGCGATTTAATTAAAAATGAGTATGTTGCATCAGGTGATATTGTTAGTACATTTGATAGAGGTGATGCTGAAATTGGAAACTGATTTCGTACAAACCCAGTCAGTATGCTTGGATGAATTGTCATAATGGTTCGCGATCAACGATCACAGTCAGTATCTTCAACCACAACGACAAAAAGGTAATCTTCCGTGATACTTCAGTATTGATCATGCTACTGTTGAGACCAAAAAAATAAGCTGTTCGCTTTATTTTTTTCTTACAATCTAAAACTTCCTCCGGACTTATCCTTCTTTCGCATAGCTCGGAGCTTTGCCATATGATCCTTTGCCTCTTGCGCGCCCTTCGCAAATTTTCTACCCTTCATAGCTACGCCAACACCTTAGCAACGATGGACTTCGCCACGTAGAGACTTGACGAGATGTTCATGTTCTGGTTTGGTTGCCTTGGAAAGTAGGTATCGTTCTCCAGCATCCACCGCATCGGTTAAAACTCCTTTTCGCTTAGCATAACCAATCGCGGATTTAGCTGCCTTCTTAACGTCAGCTACTGAGACACGACCGCCTTCCTTATCTACATCACTATCACTGTCATAAACACCGATGCCTGTCATAGAACGGATGGCTGCTCGCGCTGGGATAGCTGCTTGAGGAGCACCTAAGGCCGTTGCTATTGCTGGGACAGCTGCATTGGCCGCTTGGGTTAGCAAACCAGAATTCTGCGCGAACTTAAAGGCGGATTTGATACCTCCCCAGATCTTAGACCAAATAGAACCACCTTGGGCCTTCTTGTATCCTTTCTTGACCTCGTGTCTTGTGATGTCGAGTCTAACACCACGTCCAGCCTTGCGAGCCTTGAGTGCCTTTTCGTAAGAAGCCGGGTGGAGATGGATAACGGAGCCGCTACCCTTGAGTTGATCAGCTGTCAGACTTAGCTTACCAGTCTTGAAAGCTTAGGTCAGCTTTGGAGCTGGTACGTCGCTTGAAATAGTTAGTTCGCGATACATTATTGCTATATAACTTGAAGCATTTTATTAAAGAATAGCTAAGTTCAAATCCTTGAATCGATTTAGGATATTCATCTTATTTTTTTGCTTGCAATATAACCACAGCATACACCAAATTCCACAATAATCGCCATACGTACCTTGGAATTGCTTTGGATTGTATTTACCGACTCCGTACTTTGTCGGAGCTGCCTCGCCCATTGAATCGAAGAATTCACCATCTTGAACAGCCGTCCAGTGTCCTACATTCATATCAGGTTGTCGCAACAACAGATATGAACCTTTCTTCGGGAGAGGCTTTGTTATCTCACTTGCCTCGAATATATCATCCAGATGTACATTCAACCGCTCTGCGAGTTCAATGAGATCATGATCGCTGGTGATGGGCTTGATAAGTTGAGGCATAATAATTAATTTGTGCAAAGTATATTAGGATCCATATAGAATCAACGATGAGTGAAACTCAACTATCCGACCAGTATTTGTACCAGAGCTCGATAAAGAGCGACCCGGAGATCAAGGTATCTTCCAGCAAGCGTACGCCTTTTGTTATTGACCTAAACCAGGGTTCGTATCAGAATGGTGTTATCACAATTGATGCTACGGCTCAGCTTAACGGCTCCGAAGGATTTGCTTCGCTCCGTGATGCTTATATTATGCTTCCATACAAGGTCTCGATGAAGAATGGTGCTACGGCCCAAACTACTGCTGCTAACCGTCTATGTACTACACTAAAGTGCGGCAATTGGAATGTCATTGATTCGTTGTCGCTTGAGCTAAATGGCAAGACCATTGTATCTATGGTTGATTATAAGCTGTTCTGGAACAATGTTCGTGCTCAGACTGGATACAGTCCTCAGTATGTTGAAAAGCATGGAGCTGAGTCTTTCCTATTCCCTGATGCCGGTCAATCAGTACTTTACAACGCAGCTGCTGCTACAGCTGGTGATGCAAACTCCAACAACACCGCATTGACCAGCTTGCTCGGAGTACAGGCTCAAGGTGGAGCAACTATCCCTAACGATGGCTTTGTTAAGCGATTACTATCGAGCCCTCCTACTTCAGGTGCCGATTTCTCTACCAGTTGGCCTTCAGTTGGTGGCGCTTCTGCTTCTACTACCATTTCGAATCAAACCGCTCGTGGTGCCTTCTTAGCTGGTGCTTCAATGGCTAATGCAATCATGGGTACTTGGAACTACATGCTCAAGATCAAACTAACGGACTTACACCCTATCTTCCGCAAAGCTTGATCTCATGGCTAACCCTCAGATCCGACTACTTTTCCGTGTCAACCAGGGTACTGCTGTTGTTGCTGTGGATGCTTCTAAGAATATATCGCTAATTTCTACTACCCTTGCCTCTGGTAATAGTTGCCCCATTATGATCGCCAGCGCTGCTACAGGTAATCCTATGGCGAGTGTTCTTGCTACTTCCGCTGGTTTCAGTGTTTCGTGGGGAGCGGTTGTTAATGCACTTGAGCCCACTATTGATGGAACTTACGTGCCTTTCACGACTGCTCGCCTCTATGTACCTTTTGTACATCTTGAGAGCCCCCAGGCAATCATTTCCAAGCCTGTCAAGAAGGTTCGATACAATGACTGCTACGCTCAATGGTTCTACCAGCGTGCCGGTATCGGCAAGCAATCGACTCAGTTCAATGCTTCTTTCGACTTACAACTATCCGCGAGTGTTAAGAATGCTAAATACGTTGTAGTACTTCCTTTTGCTGAGCAGACAAGTAGTTTCGCAACCGCAGCGGTTCAGGAATTTCAAAGCCCCTTCGATTCGGCTCCTTGGACGCTACAGCCAGGGTCGTCGATTCGCAACTTCAATGTTCGCATCGGTTCGACGCAGGTATTCGATATCAGTCATGACTATGATTTCCACCATTTCACTAACGAGATTGCTAAGATTGGAGCCATTAACGGTGATCTAACTCCTGAGCTTGTCAATGGACTACTTGACTATCAGACTTGGTCGCTATCTAACCGCATGCTTATCGCCGAGGTCAGTCGCCTGACGGAGCGTGATGTACCTCAGTCGATTCAGATTCAGGGTACCAACGCTGGCTGTCAAGGTGTAAATCTATTGGTTCTTGTGATCAGTGAGCAAGAGCTAACGCTGGATCGCCTGACCGGGGAGGTTTTAGATTTTACCACTGCATAGGTTCTTAATACTTCGAAGTACGATCCTATGAAACAAATTTTTTTGGTCTCTTAGTTAAATTCCTGGAGTAGCTTAAGACATTTCTCAATTACAAATTCACTCTTGCGAAGCCAGTCGATGTAATTTGGATCCATACGACTGATCTGCTTAAGAGTCTTACCCTTGTATTTACCCCAAGGCATCATATACGAGTTATCATTATTGAGAAACTTGGAGTGTAGGAATATCTTGATGTCCTCGCTAATGTTGAGATTGGGTTGATTATGCATCCATCGACAATAGCCGGGATCGGAAGAATATACTTCCTCAATAGGCTTGTTCTTGTATTTTCCAAAAGTAAGTTCGAACGACATGTTATTATCAAGGTGTATCTATATGCATAGCCTCTTTAATTTTTTGAGAAAAAAGTTAAATTATTAAGTAGCTTGGTTACCATTTACTATATATAGTCCGGACCCACCACCCAAGGTCTTGCGGATATGACATAGTATTTATCCACTTCGAATGCTTTTCTTTATTACAGTGTTTTGCAACGTTCCATCTTTCCATCGATGATCCACACAAGCAAGTAATTCTCATATTCATCGGAGCTGAAATTATTTTTTTCATCATTACTTCACTGACTTCTGGTGAGAATTTTTCAATGGGAGGAAATTTCGAAAATGTGTGCATACCACAACGTTCTTGCAACGGTTTTGCTTTACACTTTAATCCATTATCCAAATGTAATTGCACATTCCTATTACTTGTAGTAAATATTATGTACTTTATTATTTGTTTATCAGGATCAACTGTTTTAGCCATCGGAATATCACCAGTCGAGCGGTCCCGAAACTACCCTAAGATTAACGGGACGCGACCTTTCGCTCTCAGCTGGTTGAGAGGTCGCGTCGTTGAAAACATTCAGCTGTTAGATATCAGTAGTTTAGCACCTCTAAAACTACCCTAATATGTAAGAGACGTTTCTAGCGCTCTCAGGTGGTCGAGCAGTTGCGTCATTGAAATAACAGCTGGGCCGAAGAACGTTCTAGGAATGTTCTCGGTGGTAAATTACGGAAAGTAAAAAAACTGCCGGCGTAATGTTCCACTATATACTACTCGTGCCACGTCCCTCTGTCGATGGGATGCCGCGGCGCTTCAACTTCTAATGCAAGATCATTCCTTGGTATGGCAGCGCGATCTTGGTCAATGAGTTTGGGAATCTTCCCAGCAACACATATCTCAGTTACAGCGAGACTAGTGCGGGTTCCCTTCCCGCTGAAGCGCTGCTGCCGCTTGAGGGCATCACGATGCAGATTTCTGGCCCCGTTCCAGCAACCACTGCATGTTAACAGACAAAATAGATATTTGAGATCATCTCAAGCCCTCTGTCAAACGAGTCACTCTTGGTCGGTGTCCGTTATGCCCTTTCATGTGCGTTGTATGGACCACAGGCAGATTGGAAGTAGCAACTTTTTATTTTTTTTTAAAAAAAATACGAATTTATTACAAAAGGGAAGGCAGTGCAACTTGATCATTCTTGTCGTCGCTCTTGTAACGAGAGGTGTGGCCCTTTTGGCAGCACGAGCGCCATTACGTTTTCGCGCTGCTGTTAAATTTAGTGGTGAGATAACAGCTCAGCTCAATACGCAGGTCAAATCCGAAGCCGGCGCTCCACCTGTTCAAACGCGTTACTTTGAAGAAATTACCCTACCATACATGCGTCATCAAACGGAGGTTGTGCGCGTGGGTGCTGTAATGGTACAAATGTGTGGCTTGTTCTTGTTGCAGAGCATTACACCCACGCAACAACCGTTGGAATCGGTAGTGCAACCGTCGAGATATAGGTTCAACGAGCGATGCACGCATCCTTGAGCCATGGACATTGAGACGCTGGAGGACACTTCGCATCTGTATGAAGGACAGTACGGTTGACACCCTGATCGACGGACTTGCGCAAGATTCAGATCATGCTTTTTGTAAGCCATGCAACTCGATCCACTGTGGAATCCAGGATTCCACACTCCACACTACTATGCAGTTCTGGTCGAGTGCAGCATCTCGTTTCCGTATCGTCATGGACGATTCGTCAGTGCGGATGTAAATAAAAGCCTGCAGTGCCAGTTGCATTAAAGTCATCCACGCCGACGAAAGCGTTGTCCCATTTAATTCGCAGAGTTTCTCTTGACTTCATATATGGATAAGTTTTTCACCGTGTTAGAGTGTCCAGCAACCGTCAGCATCAAGTGGAGCCAGTGGCAACGTGATCGATCTTGTCCTCTATGGGCCTTGCCGAGAAGGCACTGGTGTCGGAAAATGCCCAGCCACGAGATGTCCCAGTAGATGGAGGGCGTCTGCTGCTACAGTACTTATACAACTTGCTACCAAATCAGCAACGCACGCGCCAGTAGTAGCCAGCATTGACAGCGATTGAGCAGGCAGAGGGCGACAATTCCTTTTCGTATCAATTATCAATAATATGGATTAATATTGCCCGTAGTCTTTGGAAGCCATACATGAACGTTTGCGGGTTGTTCGGATAGCGAAGGACAGACAAGCAAAGGTATCGACAATCCATCTTCAATTTTGGCGTTTAAAATTGATGACAAGTGGAGTCGATTCCCACTATATTTCGACGTACATTGCACAGGGTTTGAAATGAGTCTGTGCTGCTGCTCCAAGCACACTTCCTCCACCCCACCACCTCCACGATGCGAGTAAGACTCGAATATTGGACTTCAATGTACCGAACCGACTGGCAATGATGTTACTACGCCAACACGCAGGGTTCAAGAGGCTCATTGACGCCGCAGGCCACTGGACTGAGCCCAGTGGCTGATAAGTCCAGTGATGTCTTTCCACTAGCCTTGACACTTTTACATTTGCATCATTTGATGTGGGGTACCTTTTTGCTCAGTACCTGTAACGACCTGCGGCATCAGTTCGCTGTGGTCCACCCGTTTACAGACAAGTTTTTGCTGGAGTCGAGTTACTATTTCATTCGCCACCAATTGTTACATGTTTGATGCTGGTTCCTAGCATCAATGCAACGCAATAGTTGAAGTAGTATCTGCAAAGATACTTTGTTTACTCTAACAGTGCCGCCCGGAGTTACGTTAAAAAAGTTCTCCACATCTACTCGTTTTGGTTTCTTGTCGACGGCCAAGAAACCGACCCGGTCGATCACTTTAAGGATTGTCGTGAGGCATTAGACGACGATGTCAGCGTGCCTTAAATGATTTGAGTCTGTAACCCGAGGACAGCAATCCAACCAGTGGCATGTTATGCTGGCCCGAAAGCCTCAACTGTTGCCTGACCTGAGTGGCACGACTATGCGTTGAGAGCTTTTCATGTAACGTGGTTGTAGCGTCTCGATGTTCACTGAAGACACTTCAACCAATGGACCTACCGTATCGCCAGCGACAAGGACGCAGGTGCTGGAGACGCCACCGCCTGTTTCCATGTCGGGAAGCGCGTCCTCTTCACCAGCAATCGTTGTCGCCTCGACGAGTGTCTTGCGTCCAGCACTCCCCTGTCCATTTCCTCAACCACCACCGGCTCGGGATAGCAAGATACCGCTTCCGAGTCGGGAGCGGTATCTTGCTACCACGGCCGACAGACACGCCCGGTTGTCAAACGAGTCGCGGTGTAGTGTGGTATAAAGCCATTACCATTATAGCATACACTGAAATGCGAGATGCCCCCATGCGTTGACGAGAACGCGATGGTCCGCCCCACCGGCCATTTCTTGCAGAGCTATCGGATACAGCTAATTTATCTGGAAGATATCGAGCTGAACTAACGCTCGGTGCGTCACGCTCGACTGCAGCTATTGTCGGCCAACATATCGTGGTTTTTGTTCAGTTACAGCATTCAAAACACCGGATTGTTGCTGAACTCTGCCATGCTGAATAGTGTGACGTGTTCTCCGGTTTTCCACACCGTGACTCCACCTGTCCGGAACCTCACCCCGTTGGCGCCGGTGAAGCACGGCCTTCTGCATCATTCCTCAATCCGCGCCATCCCGACCAAGGCTCATTATCGCTTTTTCGGACGAGAGACCAAGTGAGACTTACAGCTCATCACTACCACAACCAAACAGCACAACACATACAGAAACTATGCAGCCCAACGGTACGAAATCATCTCTGGTTGTCGCCCCTACAGCGAACGGTAGCTAATTGTGTTTTGCTCACAGGAAACGGAAGTCCATCAGGCCCCGACTTTGAGGGTTTCTCTTTACCAGACGCTGAATTGGCGTCCAAGATCGAGGCTTACCTGGCCGGCATCACCGTGACGGATCACAACCCTGCTATCCTTTTCAGCTGGGACAACGAAGCACTTGAAGAATTTGTGCAGGCAGCCAACGCAGAGGCCGATGGCCACCCGCAATGGTTTTCGCAGCCCCGAGGCAGTGTATCACCCAAGTCCGTCATGAGCGACATAATTAGTTACCTGGCGCAACTCGGCGGTGGCCGGTGTGACCACATGCTGCTGGCGCCCAACTCGCTCATTCAATACGGACACTTGCAAGAGCGACTTCAATACATGCAGTACGACGAGTTCATGCAGAAATGTATGACCAGCGTGACGCCCGGCAGGACACTCGCGCGCACCTTCGCACTGACCGCTCCGTCCGTCGAGCGTGCCGTACCTACTCAATGCCTACCGCCCCCGCCTCCGGTCCGACAGCTCTTTGAGTAATTGACAGCTTCGTTTCGTCCACCTCCAGCGGTTAGTTAAAATTTCGTTTTGCTTGTCGCTTTGCATGTTTGTCTTCACACCGAACTTCCAGCGGGATTAATGGAGTACGGTGTCAAAGGTGTGGGATACTTGTACGCGGCAAAGGAAGGTATTTTGACAGGGGTGCACCAAGGCTTGGTACATGCCGGTGCATTACGAACTAGGATACCAGTGCTGCATTCCTCGCCTGTCCAACCTTTCCAGACCACGCAACTCGGCCTAGGCAAGTCAGCCAAGCCAGCGACGCCAAAGCAAGTCCACCAGTCCAGCCATTGCCACGTCATCCGACGTAAAATAGTACGGACTTTTTGCATAATGCGGAGTTCTCCCCATCTTCATTTGCATTTGCAACTCTTGCTGCAGAAAGCGGAGCTCTCCGATCTTTTACTGCAAAGAGCGGAGCTCCCCACTACCTCTTCAGTATATCAAGATCCGCCTGGTACCCAAGCTGACCGACAACTGGCATGGCGCCGCAGTCTGCTCCACCGCCTCTTACGTCGGAAGCTGACGCTATCACCGAGGGCAGGTACTTCCCGGACCAAAAGACATGCACGAAAGCGCGCGAGTACGCAACCAGAAACAACATGACTGTGAAGTTGGCCACAGAAACCGGGGCGGCGCCATGCTGAAGTACGAATGCGCAGGTGGGCATGAATGCCGCTTCTCAGTCGTCATGCTGCGTTCGCAGTCCGAATCGAGGGCGTGCTACTTCGTCAGTAGCTTCAACTTGCGTCATAACAAGTGTGCGGGGCGCTCTCGGTGGACAGCTTCTCAGGTCCGCGAGGATGAGGTCATTCGCTCGCTAGTTGTGAGCGATCCCAATGTTGATGTACGTGTCATTGTGGAGCATATCAGGCGTATCCGGGGAGCAATCATATCTCTTGGTGGAGCTTATTGTGCTCGAAAGCTCATTCTTGACGATATCTACGGCTCGCTGGAGGATGGATTTCATAAATTAGAGTCGTTGGTGAATACATGGAAACGCAAGAACCCTACGAGTCATATTGACTATCACTTCAATGAGCAAGGCGAGTCTGTCGGTGTTTTTATTTCGCACCCGTACGCCCCACTTTATGCCGTGAATGGTCAGAAAGTTGCTGGTGTTGACGGCGCATTTTTGCGCCACGGCAAATACCGTAGTATTCACTTGATCCTTGTGGGGAGGGATGGCAACGACAACAATATTGTTCTTGCTGTTGCCGTGTGTTCGTCAGAGAGCGAAGAGAACTGCCAGTGGTTTCTGCGATGCTGTATAAGTGCCGGTGTGAAGTTTACTAGCATGGCTCTGTTTTCGGACCGAGGTTCCGGATTGCTGGCCGCAGTCGAGAAGCTGGATGTGGTATCAGTGCGCTTCTGTACGCCATATATACCAAAATATTCACGACAAATTCAAAGGAAAATGCCCAATTGACCTTAAAAAGGTACTGTATCGTGTTCCAGGAGCCCGGAGCGAAGAAGAATACGATGGAGTGCTGAAGACGTTGGAATTGACTCACAAGGACATTGCCGAGTATATTAGAGCCATAGACCCAAAACGTTGGGTTCTCTACACTGCTTTGCGCTCCTGTCGTCTCTATGGATGGCGCTCTACGAACTTTGTAGAATCTCAGAATGCCGCTACCAAAGAACCGAGACGGATACTTCTGTTTCAGTTTCTCCAGTTCTACATGGAAAAAATTATGTCAGAGGCCTACGATAGACGAGAAGTCAAAGCGCGTGGATGGCTACACGAAGGTCATGAACTGACGGAATACGCTAGAAAGAAACTTGATGAGGCAGCTACAGCATCGGCATTTTGCGTTGTCGAACCCAGTGATAGCCGCTGCGTATACGTCCATGATGCTCGTGTTCGACCTATCCACAAGGGTGCAGTGGATCTGGATACACGGACGTGCTCGTGTACTATATTTGATCAGTATGGTATACCATGTAAGCACTACATTGCGGCACTAGACTTTTTGGATCGGTCTACAGAGCGATTCACCGTTGTCGATGAATGCTACAAAAGCGACATGTATACAGCGCTCTATGGTTCTGGTGCAGACTCCGGTGTCCAATTGGTTCATAACGAAGAGCTCACTGTGAACCTCCAGCACCGCCCACCTCAGTTGAGCTCAAAACCCGGACGAAAAAAGGATAGAAGACTGCCAAGCAAAGGTGACACTACAACGAAAGTAGGGAAGGCGAAGCGCACTAGCACATGTGGTAACTGTGGCCAAAATGGGCACAACAAGCGTGGCTGTCCTTCCAAGTAACGAGATCTGCCAAACTGGTGCCCGCTAAGTTGTCCGCCCAGTCGGCAGTATTGTCGTCTTTAAGTTTGAGCTCTCAATAAGGTCGCAGAAGTTTAATACATGTACATGTTTCCGTTTTAAAAGCAAGTCGTCTCGGATACTTGTATTAAGTTTGCAAACATCTACTTCAACAGTCAAGCTCGCTGGCTGCTGGGAGCTCCGCTCTTTGCAGTAAAAGATCGGAGAACACCGCTTTCTGCAGCAAAGGGTTGCAAATGCAAATGAAGATGGGGAGAACTCCGCATTATGCAAAAAGTCCAAAATAGTACAACAGGTATGCCACACCCCAGTCTTGTCGCCTCATATCTACAGTCTGGCATACCGGTTGATTAGAAAAGAGAAGTGGTGGTGCATGCTCGACGTACGTAGCGACTCCCACTCTGCATCTTATTCTCAGCACATGGATACGAAAACACGTCCTACAGTTTTAACACGCAGCAGCCTACAGCAGCTTTAAGAGCGCAAAGGCAGCAACGCACCATAGATAGCCCCGTGCACGAAACTTCTTGGTCATATCGTCGCCATGCAGAGAGATAAGCTTAAGCTTTTAAAATCGTTTGGCTTACCATTGGTTTTCCTTGAGCACATCTTTTGGTCTGAGGGGCGTTCTTAACAGCGGTAGAATGGTAGAATTGTAGTACTCGGTACTACAAATTCGAGAACGATTGCGTAATAGCCATTTGCATAAAAGCTGACGACAGTAGTACCATACAACACGCACTGGGGAACGAGGTGAATGGTAGAAGTAAAAGCCAGACAAAAATGTGCAGTTAAATTCACAAAAGCAGCATGGATCTCGGCTCACTCTCCCCGTCACTGAAGAGGTCGTCGTCGGAGTCGCTGCTGAAACCGTTGTCGTCAGAGTCACTGCTGCTGTCACATACTGAGATCCACCCCCAAGTCTCATGGATTGCAGAGCCTTGGTCTCTCAGGTCGCTGTTATGGATGGCGGTGCCCTTGTTCATCTTCAGCCGTTTTGTTGTGATTATTGCGCAGAAGAAAAAGGTGTGAACCGTGACGTTCAATATCAACAGCGGGTAGAATTGTAGTATTGTAGAATGATCTCGTCTCTTGCACTTTATGGCCCTCGTAGAATACTTGTATTCTACAATTCTACCTCTGATAATAAGAACGCCTCTGACTCCAATAAAGTCAGAAAACGGATCAGATGAGTTATATCGTTGTGTGCACCACCTCACTAAATACAGAATGTTGGTCTTGCGTGTGCGGTGTGTGGACGACGGCCGCGAGCTGCTTGTAGAGCGCCATGGGGCCGACGAACACGGCGTGCAAGTAGCGGAGCTTAAGAAGTTGATCCTTCAGCAGCGGCAGCAGTTCAATCACAGCGAATCCGCTGAAACGTCGCAGCTTTCGGACCTCGAAGACTGTTTCGTGCTGCTTCGAGGCCAGATTCTGGCCGATCCGGATGTCGTGGACCTGAACGCGCTGAGACCGTCGGACTTCTTCGTATTTGCACCCGACTCCCCTCAAACTGGTATTGATACGAGCTCTAGCTGTGAAGTGCACAATAGTCAAATAGATTCCGCGACTTTCGACTTGCTGCGGTCTCAGCTGGTGGATATGGGTTTCTCACAGGAGTTGGCAGCTCAGGCATTGCGACAGAGTGGCAACAACCTCTTGGACGCTGCTGAATTGCTAGCAGAGGAGAAAATTAGCAAGGAATCCGGTGAAAATGGATCGGTTGACGAAAAGAAGACCGATTTCGTGACGCAACAACCATCGATAGCTCCGCTTCGAAGTCTATTGCATGATGGAAATGTGAGAAAGCTACGAGAATTGGTGGCGACGGACTCATTTCAAGCGTTGTTATTATTGAAGGAGACGTTTTCGTCCGAGGTATTGAATCAGCTCAATGAGAACCCAGTGGCGACGCTGCGGTTACTTTCGCTGCCTGCTCCGGTGCCATCTTCGATGTCAACAAAGCTGAAGCCGTTTAGTGAGGATGTCATTGATGTTGATGATCTGAACATGGATACGGCCATCAGTGACTCTAAGAACGCAGTTGATCGGGTACGAGCAAATGTCGTTGGGGTTTTTCGATTTTTTGCTGTTGCTAATTTCCTTTGGTGCAGCTTGTCGCGATGGGATTCGCTCGAGATCTTGTGGAAGTTATGTATGAATCCTGCGGTGAAAATGAAGAGCTTACGGCGAATGCATTACTACAGACGCTGGACTGAAATTGTTAGCTGTATTCGAGCATTGGGGGCTTAGAAAGACCGCCGATAAGTACTGGGACGAGCTCCGTGTATTTAACTGAGAACTGTTGGCTGAAATCTTGCACGGATTTGGTAACAAAGACTTCTTTACGGCGAGTTTAGTGGTAGTCGGTAGCATCTTGCCGTCCAACTCCACCTGTAAAAAGCTCAGAAGAGATCTCGTCGCTGCTGAACGATCTCTTCTTGCTTTCTTTTTCGTGGTGTCGAGCAGCACGCAGCAACGGTTGGGAAGCTCCGTTTGCATCAAGATGGACGTACTGTCGGTTCATTGCCAACACTGCAGCCTTCTTCACTTTCCGCAGTTCTCCACCTAGTCGCTCCTTTTCCAAGTTACTCGACACTAGCTCCGATAGTACTTCTTGGTACTGCAATTTCCAGTGTAAAGCGGCTGCATTTACCTCGTGGAGACGATCACTGTGCACCTGACATTGGGCTTGCAAGGCTTCAAGCTCCAGCGCCAGATCTTCACACAATACTTGTCCGTCAACTGCAGCATTGTATTTCCCCTCCAAGCTCATCACGGTGGCCTCCAGATCTTCCAGTCTCATCAATGTACACTCGATGCCTTCCACAGTTCCACCCACACGCGCTAGTAACTTCACAAGTCCAGCTTCACGTCTGATTGCGTCCACCAACCTGCTCTTAGTGTAATCGTGGGCTCGCTTCTCTCGATGATACACACGCCACGCTCGATAGGACGCTCCGAGGGACGTGAGGACGTCTTCGTCGCCACTTCCAGGCTCGTCATCATCTTCATTTTCAGCCGCGGAGACTCCCCATTGAAGCTCTGTTGCACTGTCTCGAGTTGTTCTGGAGCCTCTAAGGGTCTTGAGCTTATCGCGCTCACGATTCTTCTTCGAAGCGAAGCAGCACAAGGTTGAAAGAGCATTCACCACCTGCCGAGCGACCAAAGTCGAGCGAGAGTATGTGGCCGCCAGCATCGCGTAGAGGTGGCGAGTGACTTTTCTCTTATTGCAGATACTTTTTACTCAAAAGCTGGCTTAGGAGAGGAAAGTGCGTATTCCTTCTCAGTACCTGTTCGTTCACTTTTCATGTCAAATCACTGGATATCGGACACGATGCTGTATTAGAAGTACTTCAGTAATATTCAAGGCAACAAGGAATTAACTCGAAGTTGACAAATCCACCAAGTAGTGTTGAGAAGCAAACGAAACTGATGAACGAGTATTAGCCTTTCCTTGAGATGGTACTAGGGATGGGTGAAGACTGGTTGCTACCGTGCGTTCTTGCTTTCATCTCTTCTCAAAATTCTTGTTTACGCTTCGTAGCATCTCATCTCAAAACTACTACAAATCTATCACTTATTTTGAGCTGCGAACGGTCTCATGGAGGTACTTGAATAACTGTCTTTGGTGTAGGCTGGATATAGCTCTCCAACCAGTGTCTCTCCGTACTGCGTCCATTTCGAGTTCGACAAGAAAGTAGTCAGCTCTCGGACGGTCATGGGGATTGAGCTCCATGGGCTTCCTCTGCGGAAGGCTTTCGTGTTGGTTGCCAACCTCGCGTCGACAGTACTCACGCTAATGGCAGGTCTGCGCGAAAACCCGCTGATCGTCCTGGTCACTGGCCGCTACGATGAGATGCGAGCTCGTTTGATGGAGCGACGTATCAACTACAACCTCGTTCGAGACGATTTCCTCGACATCGACACGCTGACTAACCTGACGCGAGTGGGCGAGAGCTTTCGGTTCTTTTCGGCCCCAACTCGCAGTCCAGACAACCTCGGAGAGGACCGAAGCACCTGTATGCGTGTTAATTCTATCAACGTGACCCACGCTGAAGTGTACTTCGATGATTTCTGGGGCAAAGGAGCTCGACGCTCGCAGTTCTTTTTCCACAGTATCTCAGCTCCAAGATGCGACGTCATCAACTTCAATCTGGAGTGGTTTAGCGAGTGTCTTTTAACTAACAATAACTCAACCGGCGACTGCCACCGCTACATTTTCGACAATTTTGACGATCTCAGTAAGAAACGTTATGTTCAAAACGGTGTTCCCGGAGACTTCGGTCGACCTGGTATGCCATTCTTACGTTGCACTGGCCGACCGCCAGCTTCGTTCATGTACATCACGGATTTGATGGTACACCAGTCGTTTTGGGCCGGCGGAAGCTACCACATCCAGTTTGAGAGTAGCAAATGTCTCGCTGTACCCAGAATTATCGATTTCGACACAAATTATGGGCTATTCCAGACAGAATCGATGGACCAGCAAGCCGAAGTTAAAGTGGCTCTCGACAACACTGGGTGGTTTACAACGATCGTTACGTACATGTATGGTATTGTCACGTTGCTTCTCGTTGCACGAGGTATTTTTAACACTTTGGCCAAGCTACGTGTCGTCAATTACGTGCCTGTAAAGCTACGTTTTGCGGGAGTTCGAAGATATTTCAAGTACATTTTCCCCTTCATGAACTTGTCAGTCTGGACATCGGACGATGAGAACACGATCATTCGATTCAAAGGCAGAGTTATCATGGCGTCCGACGTGTGGATTAACCACTGGCTCTACATTCTGCTCAGTATTTTGGACGCTCTGGTTAGCGTACGGATGACGTACAGCGTCTATGAAATTGGACAATGGATGCTGTCGATGCATATCACGATGGACAACTTCATCTTCATGGCTTCAGCTATCACGCGCATGACGTGGCTCATGTGCTTCCTCCATACGGGAGTTCGACTACTGCTAAAATTGGGAGCTCGATCGTTGAAAGCCATGAAGATGATCCGGCCGCATCATCAGCACATACTCGAATGGTATATCGACGCGAGCACACTCTTTTTGAGTTACAAGGTCTACAGTTTGATGCTCTGCTTCTTGCTTTACGTTCTTCTAAAAGTTCGCGGTGGAACATCCTTCATGGTAAACGCCCCGAATTCTAGTCGTGGTATTTTCGGTGGTGCTCCATCTCTCGAGAATTTCTGGAACAGCGAGATCATGATCGATTTCGTTGTGCTGCTCTCGCTCATGATGCTTGGAGGAGGTTTCTTCGGTCTTGTCATGTTGGCAACACCTTACAAACGTGTGGCCAACAACAAAGTGCTACATCTGATTCAGAAACGCTATGTTTTTGTTGGATGGGACATCGGTACGGTCGTAGATTCTCTCGGTATTGACCCATTCAACGAAAAACTCTTGAAGGACGACGTTGCCACTACAAGTTGCCCGTTCGGATGTATTTTGCAGCAATTGTACCAGTCAGGACCTAGTGGACATGTGACACTGGTAGCAGATTATCTTTTCCATGGCAACGGATTTGCAACCCTGCCGGTGGAGTTCCATTTCCCAATGCGAAAGGCGGTGAATATGGGACTTTTACGCGGCGACAAATCAGGGACTACTAAAGCGACGAAGGTAAGCGCTGGAGGGAAGTACGCAACTTCTGACGCAACAAACAACTTCAGCTCCAAAGCGGATCACTTTAATACACCCGATGACGTTGGCGAAATGCCGAATACTGAGAACAAAAGTTTGTTTGAGAAGAACTTGCGGCTTTTTGCCGAGACTACGTATGGGCGTATGATCTTGATCGACGAAAACAAGCCCGGCAAGTGTGGTAAGAATTCTGCGGGGATGATGGAGTACACTACAACAGATGCGCTTGCTTCGATGAGCATTCTGGATATCAAACACTTGCTGAACGGAACAAAAAATCTTACGATCGGATAAAACGATAAGTAGCAACGTCAAAGTAAAGAAAAAAAAACTAAATAAATCTTATTGAATAGTGGTAGTCAATTGTGCAGCAAGTAGAAGTTTTTTTTGTTGCAGCAAGTTGAAAATATTTTCCAAAGCTCTGATTGGTCCGAGTTTTTTTCGCCGACCTGCCGTGCTTTAGGCGTGCAGCAGCAAGTAAGTTTTATTTTTTATGAAGCAGAAATTGAAGAACTCAGAGAGAACTCACTGTTGGGAGGCTATAAATGTTAATGTACATGCTTCACTTCAAGTGTGGTTAAGTCTATGTAACTCGTAGCGTGGTCCACACCATTAGTGCTGAAGTTTTTGTAACGACCTGTTTTGCAATCGAGGACAATGGCGCCGATGACTATGAGTGACGACGCGTGCCGCGTGTGCGGGAAGGAGGACGACGAGGAGTTCCTGGTGTTGTGTGACGGCTGTGACCGCGCCTTCCACACCGCCTGCGTCCAAGGATGCACGTGCTGCAACACCAAGCCGCGTAACAACTTTGCGCGCAAACCAGCGGTGCCCGAGGGCGACTGGTTTTGCAAGTTTTGTGCTGGCCGTATCCCTGCGCTGGGTACGTGGTGCTGTTGCAACTTAGTGTCCGCAATACTGCAACTAGAAGCTCTGGATGGTATTTAACTGTTTGTGGCTTTGTGTGGCCGTTAGAGGAGGGGAAGACACCTGTGTCCTCCGTTTTCGTGTGGGGAGACAACGAGGATGGACAGGTGCGTCATTTTCCGGTGTTGAAGACGTTTAATGGCTACACTTTCGTTGTCGCAGTGATGGTTGTTTTTATAGTTGACTTTGTATTGGATGGCGATTGTGTAGTTAGCTCTCCCGGATACGGACGCCAAGGTGATCTGGAAGCCCACCAAAGTGCACGAGCTGGACGGTATTGGCATCCTGGACATCGCTTGCGGCGAGACGTGCACGTACGCGCTCTGCAACGACGCAAACCTGTACTCGGTTGGAACGGGCCTGAGCGGCCAGTTGGGACACCAGGATATCGTGCACGAGAAGCTGGTTCACTTCCGCATGGTGCGTTGAAACTCAGCGCTAGCTGTCATTATCATTGGAAAGTACTAAGGATTATTCGTATGCTTTAACCAGGTGGAATCCATGACGGAAGACAAGCGTTCCAAGGGCGAAGGAAGGTACGAACTTCACCAAGACTAGAAATTATTAATTGCAACCAACTAAGGACAGTGTCCACCTGGATATCCTGCTGCAGATTCTCGCAGATCCACGCTGGCTCGAACTTCGGCGTGGTCATCACGACCGAAGGACATGCCTACACGTGGGGTAATGGCGATCTTGGACAGCTAGGCCACCAGGAGAACAAGAATAAGAAAGTGCCTAAGAAGATTTCTGCGTTGAGGGAACTTGAAGTGCCTGTCAATCTGGGTATGCCTGTCATTGTTGCGTTTCAAATGTCGTCTGTGACTGACTGATACGTTTATGGTTGCATATTTGGTCCTTTGTCCTTAGCAACTTGTGGAAGCGACTTTGTTATCATGACAACGAAAGACAACGGCGATGACGACCAGTTCAACACTAAAAATCCGGGCGTTTTTATGAGCATGGGCTCCAACACTCAAGGACAACTAGGCGATGCGTCTAACAAGAACCAGTGGGTCCCGCAGCTGCTCAACAACGACGCCCCGGATTTCACCAGCGTAAGCTTGAGGTGCATTTGGTCGATCAAAGCTATGGCTGATTTGTCACTTTGGAATATGTGCATGTGTAGCCTGAAAACCAGGACATTGATGATCCTGCCGAGTTCTTGCTTGGCCGCGACATCACTCAGCTAGCTGCTGGAAGATCGCACGCTGCCGCGGTCGTTGCTGGGTAACCTTGGGTTGTTAGCTGGATGTTTACAGATGCGGAGATCTAACTAGCATTTGAATCCGCTTACTCTTTTCCAGAACCAAGAGCCTTTGGACATGGGGTTATGGTGATCGTGGTATGTTTTTCTAGTACCAAAGATTGGTTTTTAACTAGAAACAAAATGCTAATTCGTGCCATTGTGTACGTCTGTGCTTGCAGGTCAAATCGGACACCCCAAGCCAGCTCCAATTGCCGGCCAGTCGAAGTTTTTCCGCTCTCAATTCCGTGTTCCTCGTCCTCGGTTTGTACAGGTTTGTACGGTCTCGCATGATTCTTTCGAAACCCACAACAATAACGTTATTCTTCTTGCAGGCATTCAAGAACGACGTGGTGAAATTCGTCGCATGTGGTGCCCAGCACACGCTCGTGTTCTTGACGGATGGACGCCTGTTTGCGATGGGCGACAACGAGTTCGGCCAACTTGGTGTTAAACGGGGCGAGACGCCGGAGGAAAACTGTGTGGATACACCCGTGCATGTCACCACGTTTGGTGCTAACAAGAATATCAAGCAAATTGGCTGCGGCGACGACTTCTCGGTGGCTTTGACGACGACAAACGACGTGTACACTTGGGGTCGTAACCAGCTCGGCCAGCTTGGACTGGGTGAGTCGCAGACCGATCCACTGGACACGCCCACGAAGGTGCCCGATCTCCCACCGATTCAAAAGCTGGCGGTCGGTATCAACCAGGTCTTCGCCATTGAATTCACCGACGGTACGTCAGTCTTAACATCCTGCTTGGGTCGGCCCAATAGTTAAACATTTCTTGTATTTTTCAGTGACGCTCCCGCCCCCGATCGTCCGTGCTGCGGCCGGTAAGCGAGGCAGAGGTCGTGCTGCCGGTGCCAGCACCAAGAAAACAAGAAAGTAATTGCTACATTTTCAAGGAGAGGAAAGCCAAAGCAAGGATAGTGTAGGGATTGCTGACGCTTTGTAGCAACTTGTCTGCTTCAACTTGTCTGAAGTTGCCACAACTCAATTAAGTACGAACTTCGTACGAAGTACGTTTTGCTTTTATTTTGCTGTCTCATTTAGATTCATCCGCCCTTGTTATCACCATATTCGTCGCTCGATGAACCCCCAGCACTACGCCACGTACAACCCGCAGCAACAGCAGCAGCAGTTCTACGCGGGGGCGGGGGCTTATGCAACGCAAAGCAGCGGCATGGGCGCTCCACCGCTTCACGCGTGGGTACCGCCATCTCCTCAGGAGCAGCAGTACTATGACATGCTCTTCGCCCACGTGGACGACCAGCGCCGCAATGCCATCAACGGACAGCAGGCGGTCACGTTCTTCGCACGTTCACACTTGGATAAATCCATTCTACGTGAGGTTTGGAGCATTGCAGACTGCCAGCAAAGGAGCGAGTTATCGCGTAATGAGTTTTACGTGGCAATGAGACTCATCAGCATGGCACAAAGAGGCGAGCAGATGTCCGTGCAGAGATTCTCCCAAATGGCAGCGATGCAGTATCCACTGCCAGCGATGGACGGGGTGCCACCACCTCAACAGCAGCCGATACAGCCTCAAGCTCTAATGCATGCTCCTCAACAAGATTTTGGCTTTGTGCCTCAGCAACCCACAGGACCGTACGCTCTTACGGCAGATGAGAGGAGCAAGTATGATATTGTATTTCAACAATACGACACGGATCACGATGGATTTCTCTTGGGGGCTGAGGCGGTGGCGTTGTTTCAGATGTCCGGCCTCGATCGCAATGTACGTACAGTGAAGATCCTAGTTTAAGAAACTTGACTGTTATGCTAACAATGGAGGTGTAACATTCAGGTGCTGCGAGATATCTGGTCGATGGCCGATGTGACGCAGGACAGCAAGTTGAGCGTTCAGGAATTTTACGTGGCAATGCACTTGATCGTTTGCTTGAGCAAGCGCGGATTGCCTATGCCATCGACACTACCACACGAACTAAAGGAGACAGCGTTTGGCTCGAGTGGAGCTGCTGGACATGGCAGTCAAATTCCAGGGCCTGCATCGCAAAACGGATTTCCGGTGCAGAAGCAGCAAAAGAGTGTAACGCCCCCGAAACCAGAAGGCATGTCGGCTTTCGACTCCTTCTCTACGCATGAGGATGCCCCGCTACCAAGTTTGGCATCGTCTACGCGTTCGTCGAGAGCGAATTCTTTCAACCATACCGACAGCAACGCAACAAATAGCCACACGGGAGGCTTCGGCGAGCCTTCAGCTCCTACTCCAACTAGCAGTGTTCCCGGAGGGTTTTCAGCACCGGTAACTCAAGATTTCGGCAGCTTTGCGACCCCACCAGCAGCTAGCGTCGCAAGCGGAAAAGACCGTACAAACTCGGCGTCATCGATGAGCTCCATGTCCAGTTTCAGTGGTATGGCGCCGCTGCCACCTCAACCGCCAGCTCAGCAGCTTCCTCCACATAATTTTAGTAGCAGCGAGCGTTTTCAAGTTCAACATACTGGCTTCCAGGCACCTCAGCAGGCATACCCCGGCTTCGGGGCTGAGAGCTTTGGGTCTTCGGCGGCTGCTCCAGACAAGCCATTCATGGGTGACGAGGAGGAGAAGAAGGCGGTGGGCCAACTGGGCCAACAAAACGAGCAAGTTGCCCAGATTCTTGCAAGTGTAGAGCGCAAGCAGACCGCTATTGAGATGATCTCCGAGAAGCTACGCGATCTGGATGAGCTGCGTCACGAGCTGGTGACTCTCGTGATGAAGAGGGAAGATCTGCGCTCTGCGACCAATTCTACCTCCACCGCAGGTGACAATGCGGCTGAAGAGCAGACCAGACTCGCTGTAGAGCGTAGTCTGCGCAGTCTAGTGGAGAACCAGAAGCAGCTGATCCAGCAGTTGCAGTGTGACGTCGCTAGACACGAAGGCGAGTTGGAAGAAGCCATACTGAGCGCCAAGCTGCAGCAGAAGTTGTCACTAGAGTCCCGATCTCCATTGATTGATTCTGCATCTCCTCCGGTGTCAACGCACGACTCAGATAGAGCTGCTGGTGGAGCCAACACTTTCGTTCCTGCTCCGCTTTCTCTGGATGGAACAAACGATTTGCCGTCTCCTGTGGCGGCGCCCAGTGCTCCATCCATCTCCGCATTTTCACCGGATGCGACCGACAGCAGCGGCTTCAACGCATTCAGCAACTTCGACTCGGCGCCGCGATCTATTGCAAGTGTTACTCCGTCGTCGGTAGCTGACGTCCCGTCTGGATCACCATTTTCGCCGACGCCCTCTCCGTCACAGAATGCCGCCGCTAACGATAATTTCGACGCGTTCGGTGATTTCGCCGCCCCATCTTCTACTGATGCAACGTCGCCACTAGCCGATATTAGTGCTGTCCCTGGGAAGTCGCCATTTTCTCCGTTACCGTCGCCTGCCGCTGCGAGTGATAGCGCTGGATTTGACGCTTTTGGTGCCGCTCCAGTATCAGCTGATGCCCCTGCGCCTTCTTCCTCGCCCGCAGCGGCTGAATCTTCACCATTTTCTCCGTTTTCTCCATCACCATCACCGGCTGCGACAGACGATAGCGGCTTTAAAGGATTTGGTGCTTCCAACGCTGCTACATCCTCCACGCCCGCGACTGCTGATGCTCCAAGACACTCTCCATTTTCACCGACACCTTCACCAGGCGCGGCGACCAGCGTCAGCACGGACTTTAGCGCTTCATTCGATACCCCGGAGACGACTGATGCACCTGAAAACGCTCCGTTCTCGTCGCCGATGGCGTCGGAATCTCCAGCATTCAATGCGTTTGCAGCCGCACCACTTTCCAATGACAGCGCTGCAACACCTGCCAGTACAACTGTAGCCACGGATAATTTGATCTTTTCACCTGTTGCAGCAGACAACAGCGGATTGAACTCGTTCAATGACTTTGGTGGTGCGCCAGACAATGCAGTGACGTTATCAGAGTCAGTGACCAAGCAAGCATCGTCTGGAAACCTTTTGTTCTCCCCGACTCCTTCTCCTGCTGCTGTCTCGACAAGTGGCCTTGACGCGTTCGGGGACTTCAATGCGCCTGTGTCGACGGATAGTGCTGCGGCACTGGAGAAGAAGACGGGAAACTCACCCTTCTCGCATGTCGCTTCGGGCACGAACGACTTTAATGGCTTTGACGATTTCAACGCAGCTCCAGACAACGCAACCCCGTCTGCTACTCCTGTAGAGGCTTCTGGCTCGCCGTTCTCGCCGGTAGCCAAGGATAATTCCGGTTTTGAAGCGTTCGGTGATTTCAACGCCGCCCCAGCTTCGACTGACAGCGCTGCAGTATCTTCCGAGGCCCCTAAAGCGGCCAATATCAGTGGAAACTCGCCGTTCTCGCCCGTAGCAACCGACACCAGTGGCTTTGGAGAGTTTGGTGACTTTAACGCTGCTTCAGCCCCAACCGAAAGCACTACGGAGACCAAGTCGGCGGAAGTGTCTGGTATCTCGCCATTTTCGCCTGTAGCCACAGACGGATTCGGAGAATTTGGTGATTTCAGCTCGGCTACGACCTCTACGGACAACGCTAAGCCCATTGCAACAAAGGAATCCACCGACAGCAATGGCTTCGAGGCATTTGGAGACTTTGGTGCTGCCCCGTCGTCTACATCCGACTTCAGCAGCTCCAACTAATGTTTTTCACAAATAAAAATCATTTCTTACAAATAAAATACACAATAGGAATCATTCGACCAATCAGATTGCGTTATTCAGTAGTTGAAGTGAAGCGTCGCAAGCGCAGGATACGACGTCATGGTGAGCGGCCCTGAGGCGCTACGAGTCGCTGTCCGCGATGGAATCCTAGAGAGAAAGGTGAGTCATCTCATGTGTGTATGGACGTCCACGTCCGCCGTCATTTATGCTCCTATAAGGGAAAAAATCGCTAAAATTCAAGTCAATTCGTGCCTTTTCGTGCCTCTAGCGACGTGCAGGTTACTGGACCAAGCGGCAGTTCGTACTGACTCCCACACACTTAATGTACTTTGAATCACTGGACGCTAGAGAACCGGCCAATTCCTTTGCGACCATGGAGATCATGGCCGTCCAGAAGAGCTCCAGCGACCCGCAACAACGGATTTTTACGCTTATTTTATTTAAGAAAAAGAAAGAATACAGAGCCAAAAGCACAGATGAGAGAGATGCGTGGGTAGAAGCACTGGAATCCGTCTCCGGGATGAAAGGGACTGGGGCCGCTTCTGTACCGGCGAAGAAAGAGGAGATCTTGACTCGAGATGGGCCTCGCATGGGTGACGAGAGAGAGAAGGAGAGCAGAGCAGACAGAGAAAGTGGCAGCAATGCTCAGGATATCAAAGACGTGGACCTACGAGCTCTATGTGAACAGATGAAGAAATCTTTCTCGTGGCAGATCCAGATCAGCAAATCCTTCTCGTCGAAAGATGTGGCCGAGTTTGTGAAAAAGTCGCTTCCGCATTTATCAACTGCGCAAATTCAGGAGGTTGGCCAAGAATTTATCGACTTGAAGCTGATAATTCCGCTAAAGTCGCACATATTCGATATCACGGACCCAGGAAGGTTCAAATTTGTGGAGACTGCAGCGCCGAAACAGCCCAAGAACCACTTGAGTATGGGAGGACCATCGATCGCGAACCTCATGGGCAACCAACAGTTCAATGCGAGGAAATATGCGGAAGATTTTCTGCGCAAGCATTCGCAGCTGAAAATTGATTCGCACTGCAAAAAGCTCGTGGCTCAAAAGGTCTGCTTATGCACGATGGAATTGGTAGGGCTTGAAACTCATTTTAATGTGTATTTTTGTATTGTAGGAAAACACTATTGAAGATCTGAAAGAAGAAATTAGTGCGAACTACACGTCATTCATTCATGCGGCAGACGAGATCAAAACTATGGAGAACAGTGTGTCGCAGCTGAAGGCCTTGGTTTTGGAGTGTAGACGAACAATGCACACTTTGAAAGGTGTTGCTTTAGAGCCCCCACCCGGTAAGTAGCTGTGTGACATGTGAGCTACCTCTATTGTTTCTGGTTTTCTAATTAGGTTTTTTGGGAATGTCTAGAAAAAATGATAAAACTGGAGTTTAAAGCGGTTGATAAGAAAGCAGAAGAACGGAAGCAGAGCATGACACTGGGCGAGTTTATTCGCGACCTTGAGGTGTACCTTAACGAAAGAAACTATGAACAATTTACTCAGCATATGCTCGAGTACAAACGAAAAGAGACGCAAGGAATTGAGTCTGCTACTGAAACGCAACAAGCAAAAGTAAGCTTCCAAACTACGACTATATGGATTAAGTGTTTCAAGGTCTCAAGCCATGCGTTTTGTTCTTACAGATTGACGAACTGCGTCATCTACTAGTCGAAAAACTGGTCGACGAGTTTAATGCGTCACTGCAGACGTCCGAGCGCATGCACAAGAAGGAGAACCACCTCGAGTTCTTGATCCAACTAGGAGAAACTCAACTGGCAACGGAGATGTGCTTACAGAATTACTCGGTTCGAATCGCACTTCAGCTACGACACGTGCCGTCGTACGGGAATGCTCTCAACTACGTCATCAATTTTTCTCGGACGTTTTTCACCTCTCTTTTGGTGTGTTACGAGGATTTCGAACACAGGTACGATGCGCTAGTTAGAAGTCTGCACGAGATCTTAACTCTTAACCGTGCTTGTGTAGTTTTCGAGGGCAGAAAAGCTCCCACTTCATATCCTTGACTGTATGGATATCGTCCCAACTAGAACATTTCGCGAGTGAGGTTACTTACCATATTTTTCCGGACGATCCAAGTGCTTCTTCTTTGCGGAGCTCATTTGCTCCAGGAGATTCATCGTTGTCAGCAAGTTGTGTGGCGATCGACGTCTCGGAGTTCAAAAGTGTTGCGAAGTATGTATCGAGTGCACTCCGATACGTATTTTATGGGTCGCGGCAACTGGAGCTGGCCGGATTACCCACCGCACACTATTTGGCGCCGCACTTAGCTCGAGGATTGGTGTCATTCTTCACGAGCTACTGCGTTGCCATTAAAAACACAATACGAGAGGAGATTAAGCGGGAACGGTGGGAAATGACGTCGCGGATGATTCGGGACCCCGAGAACAAATTGGAGCGTGAAATTATCTTGACGCAGAGTGCACGATCGTTTTACACGCTCGTGCAACAATTTCTCCGAGATGTACAGCGTGTGATGAATCCCTCATGTGCCACATCTAAGTAAGGGCTGGCTACTCTCCTGTATAATGTCTGATGACTAATATTTTTTTACTGTTGGGCAGCCTTGCGGAGGTTCATGAGGTCGTCGTGTGGGAAGCCGATGAGCTGCTTGTACGCTACAGTTTTGAAGAGCTTCAATATTTAGAATCTCCGAAGTTATCGTCTTCGTTGCGGCTAAAACATATCATCGGTATTCTCACAAACGACGCGTATATTCAAGATGATTGTGCGGCTCGGTCAACAAATATCCTCCAGGAGTATTTGCCTAAAGCTGCGCTACAGAATCGAGAGGTGGAAGCGAAGGTGAGTGGTTATTGTGTTCTCATCGTGAACAGTTTAGTATAACCTGACTGGTGTCTGTATACGCAGAATTCGGCTCTTTGGGATAAACTCGTTGCGATAGGAGTGAAGCGATGCGCGCAATCTCTGATGAAGATGTCATTTAGTTGGCAAGATTTGGAACTTGGCGACGAGACACTCCCTGATGTTTCTGGCTCATCCGGGACTCCCACAACTAGCTCATTATTCGCTGGGGTGGTAGCTAAGGAACTTGCAGACGTCATGACGAACAATCAGCTAAACAAGGCTGTACAGAATTGTAACTCTGCTGACGACGATAACGACGACGTCAGGAGGCAAGTAACATTTGCTGGTATGGTGCTTGACGCTTTACTTCGTGAAATGTTAGAAGATGAGCCATGGTGGCAAAACTTCAACGGCAAAGGTGGAGCTGGACGCAAACGTTTGGGGTACGGAGGTGTCAACAAGTTCCTCGCTGAGATCTGTGCTCTTCGGGAAATGATTCCAACGAGCAAGGGTGTGGAGATGGCAAGCAAGATTGAAACGAAAATGACGGAGGTTTATCAGCAGCTATACCCCGGGAGGAAGGACGTCCGTGCGCCAGCAGAATGGACTCAAGCCTACGCTAAGCGATGTATCACAGCAGCACCTTCCACACGGTTAATAACGAACCAATAGATATAATCAATAAGCAAATTGGAGAGTTGGAATCATTAGATTTTTTACCAGAGCTAATTGAGCTTATATATGGCTGTTGTTCTGTACTCTACATGTAGAAATACAGCTACGCCGTAGTCTCAATTACCGGCAAAATAAGAGACCAGCGAGTTAACTTCAACGAAGGGGTCCTGAGGGTTCTTGGACTGTCCTTGGATGGCCTTGATGGCCGAGTCCACTTCTTCCTCTGTGAAGAGTTCGGTCTCTCTCTTTAGCATGCGTGAGATGTAGCGAGCACTAACCGTTCCTGGCTCCTCTTCGTGGTCTTCCACCAGGTTCAGGATCATGTTGCGTTGGAATTCCGGTTTGGTGGATGGGATCTTACCGTCTCGGAAGGTGTGCAGATTGAAGACGCCCATGTGTTTGGCGATGTAGCCGTGGTAGTCCACCTCCAGCTCCTTCAAGATACCCGAACGGATGTCGTACACCATGCCGTGGATACGTGGAGCCCCATAGAGACCCATGCGACGCTGCACCATGTTGATCTTGAAGATGTTGAGACACTGCTCTTGGATGTTGAGCTCGACCAGGCGACGCTCACGCTCCTCGTCGGTTTTGTACTTACTCAGTTCGTCCTTGTGGGTACGGCAAACGTCTCGAATGTTACGCAGCCAGTTGTCCAGCAGTCCGATCTGGGTGTTTTTCAAGGCGGCCGTCACACCACCACATAAATAATGGCCGCACACGATAATGTCCTTGACTTTGAGTTTCTCGACGGAGAACTGCACAACGGACAGCGAGTTGATGTCGTTGCTCACCACGAGGTTGGCAACGTTACGGTGCACGAACATCTCACCGGGATTGAGACCAGTGATCTCCTCTGCAGGGACACGTGAGTCTGAGCATCCAATCCAAAGGTACTGAGGGGTCTGGGCCTTCGCCGTTCGTTCAAAGAACTGGGGGTCTTTTTGAAGCACTCGATCGCGCCACTTTCGGTTGTTCTCAAACAAATGATGGAGCGAGTGCGGGTCGTGATCAATGCAACTACTGCTGTGATCGTGCTTTAAAGCTCCACGGGCGTCTCCCATTGTCGATTGTTTTGCTGTGTGACTTGTAGTGGGTAGAAGTCCGAATGAGGTCGAGGCGGTTGCAAACCGATGTGGTGACTCAACGGCCAGCGCGTTAACAACAGCTCACCCTTCATCCGTTTCGACTTGTAGATTAACCTTCATGGCGATGCGAACTTGACCAGTGAGACTCTGCGAGTGTAAATCCCAAACGAGAACGTGTTGAGCCCAACGGACCGTTCGTCAATAATAAATCTGGGTATCAATAGCAATTTCGTTCTTGATCAATTGAGCATGCGTAGCTTTGTAATGAATATGAATGATACAGTATGTGGTGCCTTTCAAGACCATCCGGAGTTTCGTAGGTTCTGCTCACGGGGACTCGCTAATAAGTTTGGCGGAGTGCAGTCTTTTCAACAATAATACTTGAGTATTAGTAGCAATGCTCCCATAACTTTGAAGATGCTGGGTACGAGCTTGTATCTGCCAGTTACTTTACTCGGTATCCTTTGGCTTCATAGGGGCGAAGTAGGCAATGAGGTGCTTGATGTTCATGAAGGAGTTATTGGGGTCGTCCATTTGGCTCTTGATCGTCTCGATCGCTTCATCAACTTCTTCGGGGGAGAACAGATCCGACTCACGTTTAAGCATGCGAACCATGTACCGGATACGGACAATACCTGGTTCCTTTTCTAGCCCGTCCGCCAGATCCAGGATGGCGTTACGACGTCTGTGAGCCAAGCCCATGGTAGGTTCCCCATCGGGGAAAGCATGAAGGCTGTCCTCACCCACAAGTTTAGCGTAGTATCCGCAGTAGTCGACCTTGAGCTCCTTGAGTGCCCCGGTCTTGACGTCATACACGAGACCATGAATACCAGGTTCGTCGAGACGTCCGAGACGGTGTTGCACCACGTTCGTCTTGAATATATTGAGGCACTGCTGCTTGACGTTGAGTTCCACCGTGCGACGGTAACGAGCCTCTTCGGTCGGAAGAGCGTCGAGTTCCTCTTTGTGGTTGCGGTGCACGTCACGAACAGAGCGCAGCCAAGTGTCCAAGATTCCAATATGCTTGTTCTCCATAGCTGCTTTCACCCCACCGCAGCCGTAGTGGCCACACACAATAATTTCCTTCACCTTGAGTGATTCAACTGCGTACTGGACGACGGAGAGGACATTGATGTCGTTGGTCACGACGAGGTTGGCCACGTTTCGGTGACAGAACATCTCACCGGGGTCCAGTCCCGTGATTTCTTCAGCGGGGACGCGAGAGTCCGAACACCCGATCCAGAGGTAGGGAGGGTATTGGCCATCTGCAGTGCGGTCGAAGAGCGACGGATCCCGCTGCATCAACTCCTCGCGCCATTTCTTGTTGTTGTCGAGCAAGTGCTGGATCGACTTCGACGAGTGGAAATGCTCCTTCCCTGTCCTTTTGCACTCTCCCGAGCACGTGGTTGCTGCTGTGGTGGCACTCATCACTGACAGCTTCTGCTAAGTTAGCAGCTAACTGCTTGAAATCTGCTGATCGGTCGCGCTAAAACTAACTGGGCACAGGTCTGTGCGTATCGTGCGACAGAATCTTAGCGGTCTAATCATTTGAGGGGCGAACTTCAAACAAATGGATTTTATTTTGCCGGTAAGTTTTTTCCCTTTGTTTTGACAAAGAAAAAACAAAGAAACCAAAAATAATTTTTGTTTAAAAAAACACCGGTTGTAAATTCATTTTCATAACCCGGGTCCGGACCTCGTCCGCAGATGCAGGTCAGATATCCTAGTTATTAGTCCCCGCGACTTCGGCTTCACCGGTATTGGTGGGCCGCTAGGCCCGCAGGCCGCCGCAACCCGCAGGGTTGCGTGTGGCCCGCCCGCCGCGAAACTCATGTGGTTGGCCAAAATTAGGAACAATAGTGATTTCATTTTTTGGTTAAAAAAGTCATGGGTAGGACGAGCGAATCACAGGCTGCTGTGGTGGAGGCTATAGCGCGGTGCCAGTTCCCACCCTCACTTAAGTATTCCAAAATGGGTACTGGTACGCTACTGTCGGAATGGTTTGGCTTCCCTACCCTTACGTGGGCTCCAGAGTGTCTGGAGCCCAATCGCAAACCCAAGTGCGTTGTGCTAGGTTGTCGCTGTGTGCCCAAAGTAAAGCAGTACAAACAGCGTACCGTCGAGGACGTAGAACATCGAACGGTATTGTATTACGCACGCTACCAGTGCACTGGTGCATCGAAGAAGTCGTTTTCGACCATCAGCGACGTATATCTGTCGTCACCTAAAGTGTTCGTACTAAACTTCCCATATTTGCTAACCTACAAGACAGGTATATCATCAGATATGTTTGATATTGTTTATGATGGTATGCTGTCGACTAAAGGAATAGCAGGTGCTGTAACGAATATTGAGCGGCGGCGACAGAAGCGGTACTACGGCCTCCTTTCTCGTGTCGGAGTTCAGGTAGAGGTATTACGAGAAGAGGACAAAACATATAGTCCACCTCTTCCTCCAACAGAAGCACAATATAGGACAAGTCATTTGTGTCTGGACACCGAAGTGTTGAAGGAGCTATGGGTAACTCACACTAATATTCTCTGTAGATTGTGTCTTGCACAGATGAAGCACTAAATGCGAGCGCGTTTTTTCGTGTTGACCACTCGCAAAAGTTCTTCAGCAAACTCAAGGTGTATGGTGCTGATGGAAGCACAGAACAGTCTGCGAGCATTCGAATGTTGCTGCTGGTTCAAAACAAAGTAGGTCAAATTATGGGAAGAACGCTAACCAAGTCGGAGAATCATGCCGAGACGGAAACTCTTCTGCAAGGTCTAGTATCTAAGATGGGTAGCGAATCCGATGGGCCTCGGATATGTGTTAGTGATAACGCGAATGCAAATCGCAATCTCATGGAGAGAGGTTTTGGTGATAGGGTAGAGATCAAACAAGACCCCTTCCACGTCATTACAAGGTTTACCGACAAAGTAAGTGATAGTTCTACCAAACGGTGGCTCGCGGGGCAATTGTCAGCAGCTATCTACGATGTTCAGCGCAATTTGCGGCCTCCCACGGACTGTGAGCATCGACTCGCGTCGATATTGAAAGCGGTGGATCCAAAAATCATTTCCGTAAAACAACCCAAATGGGAAGGTTTATAGCAAGTAACTTAGCCCAAGTACGCCGTGGTGATCTATATGTCGCCGAGAGTCAGTATACTGACGCCGGAGGAGAGGTTCGCGTTGTGTCTACCAGTCAATTGGAAGCTATCCACTCGAAGCTTCAAAAGCTTTTCGACCGCGTTCTATCAGTTGAAGTCGGGCTGCGGATACTGGACATCTTCATTTTGCAGGTTTGAGATCTGTGAACTAAGCGCTGCGTTATTTAGCACCTTCACTAACCGCGTATGTAGTATAAATTAAATGTAGGCGCCCGGTACCAACGCAACCCCAACTTTAGGGGCACCAACTTTCGAAGTGTACTTCAAAGTGCTTTTATGTGTCAAGGTCTCATTCCAGAGTCTCCCCAGATCGAATATACGAGAAGCTCATGACTACAAAATACAGCGATACTACTCCAAGTGAAAACTATCTTGGTGGTGCAGCACCATCAGCGGAGCACAGACCTCGGGAGCGTCTTTTTGACATGATCCAACTCCGAACAAATAATTTGGAAGCGGATATTCTTGCCAGGAATGCACCGGCGGATGATATTCGTTCGCTACTGTCTGCTACCTACATCAAGCGAAAGCATCTCTCTCGTGAAAGTTTTGTTGAATTATTGGGGCTGGAGCCGGAATATGACGCTATTAAGGAATTTCTGCACAAGAGTTCTCACTACTAAAGCAGCTTCGAGTTGAGCAACTCGCTTCAAAACAGCCTTGGTCGAGCAGTGAGGTAGTCTCTACAATATCGTATAATTGCGCTGTGGAACGCCTGAATAATAGTGCACTCAATATCCGAAAGCGGGGATTCCGAGCTGTTGCGAGACGTCTTCCTGGTATTGACGACCAATGGAAGAAGAAGCCAATTGTCATAGGGCAGCGCATCATACTAACGACAGACAAATCTATCTGTGTGATGACGTCGTGACGCCTGACGAAGGTGCATTAATGCAAAATTTCTTCTCGATGTTGCGGACATGGACGCTCAAACACAAAAAGCAACTTTATGCAGTTTGTTTAATTTCGCTGCTGACACATGTGAAGGCATTAAGCCGAAGTCGGCGAAACTGCTACTTCGGCGATGGGACGGATTGAAGCGGGCTCAAAACCGCGATAAAAAAGAAGGCGGGTGTCATTAGTGGTGATCTCGAAGTGGCAGTACATATTCTTCCATATCAGTCCACCAATAGTCCTGGGAATTTGTCGGAGAATAACCCCGAAAAGGATCCCGACGAGGAATCCAAGCGACCCACAAATCCTCAGCAGCTCAGTACAACTGGACAGGGTAATCGTGCTGTAGCTGGACTCGGTACCGAAAGCATTGTACAGCCAAATCCGCTAACTACGTGTCCTGCTCCAGCCGAAGTGGAACCAATTCCAGATACGCAGTCGGCAAACGTAACTAACGTCGCCCTTCCTGTCATCGTAAATATGCTGCCTGTGCTGGACGATACACTCGCCGAACACTTGCTCGACATCACTTCTAAATTCCCGAAGCATACACCTGGAAAATGGCCCCTGTTATTAGCCGATTTTCAGCGATTAAAACCCCAGTGTGTGATGTCCCAAAATGCACTGCGCAAGCGTCTGGAGAAATATCAAAAGCGAAAGCATCCAGCCCCCATAGTGGCAGCGACGACAGGAGTCGAAGTTACAGTAAGTACAGAAAAGGAAGCTCCGGTGGCAACAGAGACAAGCTCGAAAAAACGGTCGTTGCCTGCATGCAGTAGCTGTCATGATCGCAAGCGAAAATGCGGGCCATCAAGCTCCAATCCACTTTGCAAACATCGAAAAAAGACGCAACGCACACCGATTACATCATTTTTTTTTCAACCAGTCTTGATTCTCCATTCGTAACATAGTTTAAGTTTTCTACAATACACTACACAAAGATGCATAATGACGTCAGTGCTTCAAGTTATAGAACAAATAATAGTAAGTATTATCAAGCAAATTACCATTATAGCTGTATATGGATTGTAGCTCTCGCATCTTGGCGCTACATGGTGAATACAGCGCATTAATCGACAGTTCTTTGTGGTATAGTCACGGCGAGGACGCTAAAATCACTGACAAGTAGCAACGCGTCCTGGATAACGTATGCCAGCACTTCCGTGGCAGTAGTCGTTCGCATGAACTCGCGACGTCAAACCTTCGGTGGGAGCTTCTCCTGAAGCGGTACCTACACCGATATCACATAAGATTAAACCGCCATCGGCACCAGCGCATGGAGAAGCACAATTAGGAGGTAGTATAGCGAACAGATCACAGCCGTGTCCGCAAAGCCCACTTCTACGCGGTCCCCACTACTTCACCGAGCTTCTTGAAAAAAAAAATGATTGAGAACAGTCATCAAATAAAACAGGGGTCATTTTTATCCGGTAGTATTTTGCAGCACTTGTAATTTCAATATTATATTTAACGAAGGGGTGTCACTATCACGAGGTGGTGGGCTGGTCGGGACAAACTCCCGGGACAGTCAACGGTCGTATAAGGTGACAGACGGTCACAGGTGGTGGGATTGGTCTCGGGACAAGCCCACGAATACCGGTCAAGCCGCGACTTCTGACTACTTATTGGCTAATATGAGCGCAGCTAATTTTGTTTTGGTATAGACCCATATCACGCATAGAGTTCCCACTCGCATAAAGACCAACTCACCAGCAATGTCGGAGGCATCGCGAAAAGTGTAGTGCTCGAGGAGTCTGTGTCCAGGACTTACCAAAAAGTAGCTGAAATTCGACTTGACAACACGTCAAGGGCGTACAAAAGCAAACAAAAGGAGTTCACAGAGTGGTGTGGCGTGAAGGGTGCATCATTCAATTCTCTCACACGCTACATGGTAGCAGGCTTAAATATGGATCTCGGTTTGGAGGAGTGTGTCATCAACCGTGCGGAGCGGCGAAAACGTCAAACAGGCAGAGGCCAAACGGTTGGAAAATTGACTGTGAAGCTCTATGTTGCTGCTATGGTGGATTTGTGGAGGCAACAAAAGATTGACAGTCACCCATCACCACGGGACGACGCAGTGACATTGTTACTGAAACTCATTGAGGACGAAGAGGTCGACAGGCGGCGTAAAAACTTTGAGGATCGCGGTGGGGATACGATACTCCATATCTACACCACATCTGACCAGATAAAACAAATACCTGTTTTTTTTGGCAGAGCACGCTGATACCGGTACCAGTATGAGGAATTTTCTCGCTTATTTCTGTCTCATTATGCGTTGGTGCGTGGTGAGTCAGCTCGTAGAATGGGGCTTGCTGACCTGCACTCTATTCAATTAGAAAATGGAGGGTACACGTTGTGTGATGGTGATGCGGCATGGTAAGACAAATCAAATAGGAAGGATTGGAGTTGGAGCTTGTATAAGGAACTCATTTTGTTGATATCTGCCTTAATGGCCTTTTGGGCTTCTACTTGTTTTGGATGTGGCACAATGAACGCGATGCCTTTCCAGTCTTACACGCTCAGAAAAATGGTACCCAATAAAAAGCTGTTGAAAACAGGAAAAGATCCAACAAAGGAAATGTCATGCAAAGTACACCGTGATGTCATTGCCACTGCACTACAACATATCGGGCTTCAAAGTCGAGCTAAGACGCATGTTGGTCGCGGTTCTGGTGCGAGAATGACTGATCTGGGAGCGCGAGCGAGGCGCAGATAAGGAGGTTAGGACGCTGGAACAGTCAGGCATGGAAAAGTGTTACCTTACCTCCCTCCCCCCCCCCCCCCCCCCCCCCCCCCCGAAGCGATGCGCACGCTAGCAGGCTTTGAGCCTACCAGAAACAGTTACTATCTAGCCCGGGGCTTGTTGGTCCCCCATTAGATTTGTAGTAGGAGCTTTTCGCGGTGGTTGAAGAGTGGATAGATAAAACTGATGCTGGCACTTGTGAACAGTCTATTGCAACATCAACACCAGCCCACGCCAAACTTCACTTGCTGAGTGACCATCCGCTGAGCCACGGCGTGTTTCCTTAGACCAAACTCCAGTCTCAGTGCCCGCCAAGCCCCCACGCTCCTCGACATCTCCATCATCCAAGGAGCAGCGGTACAAACTCGTCGTACGCCCAATTGTGAACTGGGTAGCGCGATACGTCGGGCAATACACTGGACGACGTAGTTGCAAATGGACATTCATTCAATGACATTATTCAGGAACTATGGGGTATATGCAGTCTTCACGCGAAGACTGAATAGTTCAAAGTAAAGAGTGTCCACACGATCAAATCCGAGCAAGGGTGTAATCAGAGGGTGGCGAAGATGCGTGTAGCCGAGCTTGTCGTACGTGCGCGTATAGACAGTGGTAGATGTATTCGGGTGCGCACTTGAAGAGTATTTGTCACTTCAGCATGATGCGCATCATCTACAGTCGCAACAACTCGCTATAAATGCAGAGTTCATGACCAATTACATTACTGGGTGTGTTGGCTGATGGAAAAGCAGAACCGCTCTGGATTGGCAACGTTGGCAAAAATCTACAATAGTACTTACCGGTAAGTAAGTGACACCAAGTGCCTAAAACCTCTTAAAAATAGTGCCGAGACAATTTGCCTAAAAAATGCAAACTAATGAACGATTATCACCCCTTTCTTGCAACAGGTCTGAGGCCCGGTCTTTGTGGTTTTATAGTCAGCCGCTGGACGCGACGCCGATAGCTTTAATTTCATTTTTGTTCAGTAGGATGCATTTCCGTTATAGAAAGCGAAGTTATACCGTATCGACATAAATCACACTTGCTCATGTTTATTAGCCGTCATATCCCCATGGTAGTTCCTTATTGACCAGCACCGTCTACTGTGAACTCGATAGCTCGGCGCACTAGCGCCCGTCGCACTGGCCCTCGTCACACTGTCTCCAGGGCCGCCGATTATGACACAATTCAGAAGTGGAGAAGTGGCGCCTCTGTAGAAGTGTGTTGTGCATCAGTGCTAGTATAAGTACTACCCGATTCGGCAGGGACGCGTTGTGTCCCTTGCGACGGACAACGCGTCTCGACAGGAACGTCGTGGCTCCTGTGAAGGACGACGGATAGCGTTGCACTTCCTGCGAGGTCCACTGAGGTTGTGGTGGAGAGCGTCGTTGCTCAACTGAAGAGCATCGGTACTCAGTTGGAGAGCGTCGTCGTTCGGCTGGGGAGCGTTTCGGGCCGGTTGGAGAGCTTCCTCGTTTGGCTGGAGAACATCTTTGTTTGACTGATTCGCGATGTTTGCTTCTGAAAGGAAACATTCTGTAACGTAGTTTTCATCATTTGACGTAGGCTTGGCGGTTCGTTGGAGCGGTTCGACTCGTCGATTTGGTGAACCCAGGTTGGAAAAATCGAGTAGAACCCACAATATTAATACCTAGTACACGTACTAACGTTTCTTCGACGACAACATTAACCTTAAGCTTGTCCTGGTATATGTAGTGCTACGGTCACGTAGTACGGACAGCTTAATAGCGATTAATCCGGGGCGTCTTTGGTGTGTGCTACTTAATTTTAACGCATATAAATTTTAAATGAACAGCCTTATAAAATATCATGATGGTCGGGGCTTACTGCTCAGCACAAGTAAAATCACATTTACCGGTTAGCAATTCGTTGAACCATGCAGTCAAGAGCAAGTGTTCTAGTCTCCTATCCGTGTAGTTAAGCCGCCATCCATTCTGGACGATTTTCCGCATGAAACTTATCATCCCTGCTCTAGGCAAGACCTAAAATAGTAGTACAAAAAATTAAACCCAGAACAAACCAAAAATATAAATATTCAGTTTTACTCACTGCTTCATCTCTCCGCACGTAATTCATGAATTTCTACAGGTCAGAGATGCCAGGAAAAGTTTTCTTGCGTTCCTGACCTATCAATGATCTGGCTGTAGCATTGCCCTTGAAGGCCCAGATGGCTTTGCCCTGATTCGTCCATCCCTGGATGGCCTGGCGCGCGATGTAACCCTTTCGTTATCATAAAAATAAATTAAGTACTGTTAAGCAAAATGAGGATTACGTGGGCGACTACACAGACCAAAGGTATAGTAAACGCAAGAGCGCCACATCGTGTATTGTATTCTCACATGGCGGTGGCCCTCGTTATTTTGACGAATCAGGCACAGTCCATTCGGTGACTATTGCATTGAACATTTAACCTACACACAACTTAATTGTGCCCGATGGATACATGTAAAATATTGTAACGTCGAGATGAAGACGTGAAGACGTGACCAGCCAGGGCTGCCGCTAGATTACAAGCTACGGTCGATTTGTAGCAGTCGGTACGGTAGCCGCTGTGCACTTCGTAAGCAACGACCATCATCAAGCTCAAAATCTGCCGCAAGTTTTCTTCTCTAGAACGGCTCGCAAGCCCGCCCCAAAGTTCACGGCCGATGCGTGGTCAACGGCGAGTTTACAGATATCTCGCTATCGGGCAACAAAGGCCAGTACGTGGTCCTCTTCTACTACCCCCTCGACTCCACGTTCGTCCACAGAGATCTGACCCTTCAGTGACTGCGCTGACGAGTAAAGAAGCTAAACACGCAGGTGATTGGCCGCTCCACGACTCCAAGCTCCATGCACCTGTCTCGCCGCGCAAGAAGAGTGGCCTGAACGGCATAAATATCCCTATCGATGCTGACTTCAAGAAGGATCTGCGCTTAAGAACGAGGTGCTCGTGTCGGAGGGTGATGACGAATAAGCGCGATCCTTTTCTCGTCCTTTCGGTGATTTGCGAGGCTTATACACACATGCATCGACACTGAGCAACCAACGTACTGCTCATCCAGCTAAAATATTCATGTACCGCGATAGCTAACTGGAAAGGTTTCTATTTTTTTCTAGGATAGCGCTGCTCCAACCTTCCAGTACCAAATATATGAAAGCAGCTCTCCCTCAACTCGCGTTTTCTAATTATCATATTAGATCAACAACTTATCAGCCTCAGCCTCGAGCAATACCCAGTTCCCAGTACTTGTAGCATGGGTGTCAGCACGAATTGAATTGGCGTAGTGCCCACAACGGCCTCAATTCAGCAGTAACCACAATATCCCATATATTAGCCACACTGGCAACATCTCCTCGTCATTCGGTCGTGTTTCACTTTGTTTGAGCGTTCGCTCGCGTCCTGCAGCGTGGGAAACGCATCTTCTAAGAGGATCTCCCACCCCACGGTCCCAGCGTCTGCACCAAATGAGATAACGAGGTACACGCCTCCTTGACGACCGTGGAGTGCAAATCCGTCACCGTTTTCGGGTATAAAGAGACTCGCGGCGTCATCGATTGCTGTGACTTCTGGTGCATTACTTATATTGCTCTCAAGCAGAGAAGCGCCCAACAGGAGCGCACGCAGCTTCGTGAAGGCCTAACAATTATACTTTTATTCCTCTTCCGGCTGGATCACGCGTTTGCCCAGCTCCAGCACGCGTTTGGCTTGCCCCAAAAGATCTACAGCGACATAAAGAGAATGTTAGAGCTTGCGATAGCACACAGGATGCCATTGAGCCGCACCATGAGGCTCACGATGCGGTGAGCGTAGCTTATCGCGGTCAAAGCGAAGGTCGTGCAATAATTTGAAAAGAAAAGTGCTCTTTTAAATTTGTATAAATTTGAAAATGAGTTTTGGCCAATCACAGCTTCAAAATATGATTTACTTTTTGTATCGAGTTTTCAATCGAATAGCAGACAGACATGACTACGCCGGCAAAGATGCATGCGCAACGGAGGGCGGTGAGGAGCAGCGCTGACGCTCAAGATGATGCTGCCGCTAAGGGGGCCGGCCACACCGTCGATTACCTCAACAAGGTGAGTTCTCAAATGTTCTGGAAAATGTTTAACGGTAGCAGAATATGTATTGATGAGTGTTGCTACTACGCGACAATTCTGCATGGAACACTACAACAACAAGAAGCCCGACAACGTCCTGGACGCCATTCATGTGCACTTGGAGAAGAAGAACAACGTGGTGTTTCTCGGTGACGGGCTGCTACACACAGCTGAACAGAAGTCGACGATCTGTTCCTCAAGACCGGCGCCTTCACACTCAAGCCCGTAGGGTCCAGCGTAAGCGCAATATTGATGTGGTGTATATGTCTAGTGCTATATTTTGAATTACTGCTTATTCTTGGTATTGGCGCAAAGAGTACTACTGCAGCCACCTCGGGCAAGAAGTACCTGCCGTGCTAAAACCACGGCTCCCACGAATAACGTTCTGGACGCAGAAAACAACGACCACGCGCGTCGCCACCACAGTTTGCCGCCGCTCTTCCATGGCACGAGTAAGGGCTGGCAGTGCTGCTTGGCCAAAATGGTGTACGATTAGAACGACTAGAAGAAGATCGAGCCGTGCATTACCGGTCGCCACTCGGAGGTTTTGGCAGGATAGAGGACAGGGAAACTTTCCGGTTGTTGCACTTAAATAGTTTTGGCAATCACATTCCGGATTTAAGTTCTCTCTTTGTATTTCAGCTTCCTTTCAAGCCATATGCCACTGGCACTTTAAGACAACATGGATATCAGGAAAACAATATCCACGTTGTCTTAAAGTGCCAGTGACAAATGGTTTCGTAAGGAAACCACAATGATAAATGGTTCCCAAATAAGACCGAATACAAAGAGAAAACTTCAATCTCGTTCTCCTGAAGCCTCATTGCTTGGTTTTACAAGTGTATTTGCACTGTTAGATGATAAGCTGAAAGAATAGGAACTAAACATCGATATATTCCACTTATGAATGCTTTTTACGCTATGATATGCATTAAATAAAGAACGATAGCATACACACGAAAGCTATTCAGATACATTTGGCCTAGGTAAAATTCCAGGTTTATATCAGCATCTCAAACATCTTCGTGAAATAATGGCGATTCAACTTGCGGTTGTATGGTCAACTGACTATCAGGTTTGCCCAACCAGGTTTTCTCTCGTATTTTCTAGGCAAGTGTGAAAACGGCGATCTTCTCCCCTACAAAAACGATAATTTGCGCAGGAAAACCATTTAGACTATAAACCTCACCGCCGTTCTCTCCGCTGCTATCCCGCCGCACCTGTGTCACAACTTTAAATATTCCGCCGTCACGCGAAGTTTACTTTCCCCACCAACTCTAAAACGCGCATGCCGCATCACTGTTCCGCCACAACGCAAATCTGGAAATGAGGGGATATGCGGACGTAGCATCCTAGCTCCGCTCGATCAGAGAGGTTCGGGTTACACTTTCTTGGGATGAGTACGGTTAGGGGATTTTGTGCATATCTTTGTACTTTACTTTTTTTAGTTTGCATCCTGGTCAATTACATACTGGTAACCTGTGCAATAACCTGGTCACTTGTCGCTCGGCTATGCAAAAACAAGCTGGGCAGTAGATTTTTTTTCCAAAACCTTACCCCCATCCCTCACCGTAAGAGCTGCAGCCAGGCAGTCCGCGTGCTTCTGTGCACGTCCCACCAGTTGCATAGCGTGCGGGTGGGGAGGGGGATACGTGAGCGTCTTACCCACAAATCTTATCTTGGTCATTGTCAGACGGTCGCACAAGGAGGCGACGTAATGTCGTACAGATTCGGATCAACACTGAACCAAATTCCACGCGCCATCGTTTGGAATGTAGATGGTAAAAGTGGAAGATTTGGGCAACTGTGTCCCATTTTCCACAGTACTTTAGAGCACAAACCGATAAGAAGAATACGTCCTTCCCGGTGTGTGTGTGCGTGCTATTCTTGCCCCTTACGACGTTTCAATTCTGGTTTACGAAGCTCTCAATAGCGCCCCACACGCTGTCGAACTCCCGTGGAGTGAGATTGTGTGCCGTAGAAAGCCACTAGAGACTTCCGCCTGCGAACAGAGGTCATACCGAGGTGATAGGGAGTCTTGACCGACGTCAGAGGCCTGAGAAGCGGGGGGGGGCATCTCAAAGCGTTTATTGGGGCTGCAAATTTGCGAATGAGCTAATGAGCAATCCATCTAGGCTTTATTAGCGCATGCGCGTTTTAGTGGGGATAATACACCAGTACTGTTTTGAACATCTTATTTTACGAATTACGTTATTGTTTGTGTATTCGACTGACATCCAAGTTGCTACTCTGTATTATGCACGACCGCTATACAGCGTAGCAATTGGGCATAGATATCAGGCCACCGCAAAGGTACTAGTCGGGAGCTATATTGTGTAACAAACATAACCCCATGAGGGTTTTTATGGATTTAACATGTAATTAAAATGGACAGACTTTAGGGTATGTAGATTCTATAAATTATTGCTGGTAGCTATATCTGATCAGACTTGAGGATTTAAGAGCACCCCCACCGGTACTTGTATAAGACTAAACGCAAATGACGCACAAAAATATAAATCGTATAGCTTTGCTCATACACATACACACAGTCAGAAAGTACAGTGTTTTGCGCAACTTTGATCAGAAACCCGTGCTTTCTGGCCTTGCCGTATACGAGATCTCCCTACTTCAGACCTCATATTGCTGAAGTTGTTGTGTTGACATGTTCTTGCATTTTGTGCTGATCATAATCTTTTATCGTGTTTTTGTATTAAAAATGTTTTTATATATAGCTTATGGACGTGTTTTTCTGGGTATGAATTAGGAGTCCTCTCTAAAGTAAAATCGTGTACGGTATGTAAATGCGCAAAGCTAGGATCTCTCTAAGCAACGCTCCGTTTTTATAGTTAATGAAACATCAACCTTTCCAAGCAAAGCTCCGTTTTCTCGGATATTGTTGTTGCTAAAGTGAAAAATAAAAATCACTTTATTTAATTAAGAAGGTTAAAATGCTTTCTCAATCTTCAGTACTTTGTGCCCTTCCCCGCCGATCTAAAGTACAAGACAGTTAGTGATCATACACATATTAACCGCTTGGTGACCAGAGATTTTTTTCAGTTTCCGAGAAAAGCTGTTTGTGCTATACTTACAGCATGATAAAACCGAGCCGTATCTTAAAATTTGTATCATAAGCACTTAAGTACGAAGCCTGACTCTACAAACCGAGTTATCGAAGAAAGACAAAATTTTATCCTGCAAAGCATCATGCTATATATTTGGCCCATAGTAGAGTCCACCGCAATGGCCTTGCTATATATTGCTCATGTTGCAGTGGACTTTCTATCAAGAGACGATGCATCTTGCAAACATTCAGACCGACAAGTCCTCAAATCCACTGACAATTGCTAGGAAAATGGATACATGTATTGATGTAATGAGAATCACCTTGTGCAATCAAATGATGTCTCAGGCAAGTCCGTCCCTACACTGCTTCTCCGCTACCATCATTGCCGTTCTCACCACCACTGGCGCAACGTGGCTTCTTGCCCGGCGCGCGCATCTGAATGTTGCGCCCGCACCGAGGATGCGGGCGGTCCTTGCCGTTGAGCCACATCTCGTGCCCAAATGGCGAAGCAGGTAAGGGTTTTAGCAGGGTAGTGCTTCGGCCGCGCGCGGTCGCACAAGTAGACTCTGCATACATGCACTGATGTTAAGATTGAATCAACATGTCTGCACTAAACGTACGTACCTTTTGTTCCCATCGCAGCAATCACTGCAGTAGGAGCGCGTGTTCCGCCGCTCACCAATCTTGTGCTTGCATAGGCTACAAACTTTGCATTGACGCTGCCGGTAGTAGCCGACGCCGTTCACGACAACCCACTCATCGTCGGCAACCACTTCGTCGGTTGTTGGGGTCGACGGCTGGCGCGTCGGTGTGGCGGCGCTCGGAGAAAATAGCTGCACACGGTATGATTATTATGTAAGTAAGTTTTATCGACATGGCATTTACCGTGTCGGCAAAGTCTGCGGCCGTCAGCGCGAAAAGCTGCGTATGAAGCTCTAGAAGAAACTTTGCGTGATCAGCTGGGGCCCTTCCTGTGATCTTCCGCGCCTCTCGCTGGCAGATGAATGCGTTGGTGATCGCCATGTCGATCATACCTAGTGCGATGGCCCTGTAGTACTAAGCTAACTTGCACGAGAGCAGCAAAGAATAGCGATGCATTCTCAACTGGCCATGAACATCAACCCCGCCTATCCATGCTTGGTAGTCCTTCACCATGGACGGGCAGGGGATGGTCGCTATCTGGCCTTTGCCTACATCTATACGGCGCTCTGAAAAAATTACACGTATGTCTGCATTAGTAAAATCAACCATGCTATATAATATAACAACGTACCGCAAGTCATCATAGCGCGATTAGCACCTGTAGCAAGAACATGCACCGGTTTCTGGTTCCACCAAATCATGGCACCTAACTGAGGCACGGACTTGGACACACCCATGCGAACAGTCCCGCGCGGACTAGACTTGGGCCGATTTCGGTTCTTCTCCGTAAGAGCATCAGCAAATCCTGCTCAACTCGGCTGAATTGTTCCGACCGAATAGACACCTCGTGTCAAGAGCTCCAGTGCAAGCCGAACGGATGTGTAATATTTATCCGTGACGACTGCGTAAAAGACGTCTTGCTTCTGCGGAGGGAGCAACGCATCCAGGTTCTGGATCACTGAAGCCGGCCCAGTGGCCTCGTGCTTCTTGCGAGGTGCAGCGGCTGTGTCTTTATCTTTCCCGCAGTAACCCTCAAGGCTAATACAGCACAATATACAGCGTGGGTGTTAGTAAGACAGGATATATATATCATGCAATATATAATGCATGGGCAACGATGACCCAGGGTACATACACAGCATGTTTAGTCACTGCGTACCGCAAACAGTATGCTGTCTTCGAACAACATGATAGGAACAGCTTTGTGCCCCACTTGTGAGGCTTATCATTCATGTACTGGCGCATGACATTGTATCTGCTTCGAGAAGGAATCATTGCTTCGCCGAAAGCGAGAACTCCAGGTAAATTGTAGCCTGCCTTGAATGTCTGCTGCAAAGTGTCCGACAGTGACCTCACCTTCCACGCCTTATCTGTATCAGCACTAGGGTGGGCATTGATCGTGAAATGGAGGTTCCTCATAATCTCCGCAAACCTATTGCGCGGCATCACGTTGCCGAAAGTCCCAGCAGGAACGGTTCAAACCGCCATAGTGCTTCAATGATCCGAAAATCTTCTTTTGTGCGGACACAACATTCATGATATTAGCAATTCAATACACTGCAGTACTTCATGCGCCTTTCTGTGTTTGTGACGTCGTAATTCCAGGGCTAGCAACTCCTCGTTCGTGCGTTTCTGTGGTTCAGGTTGCTTACGCCACATTCGCTGGATCCTTTTATCCAGATTTTGGTCGTAGTACCGGTTAGTTTCACGCTCCACCTTCTTCCAGAACGTCCTTGGCAGAAAAAACATAAACAACCGCAGCGGGGAGTCCGCTATATCCAGAACGGCTTCAGTAGGACCGGGAAGTCCTTTATACAAATTGGGAAAGTGTTCATCTTCAGGAAAACGGGTTTCGTCAAGTTCCCACCCATCAATTATCATTTTTTACAATGCCTTTTTTTCCTCTGTCAAACGGATCATGTCCTCTTTCCCCATCACCCGCCACTCCTTAATCATTTCACTCCAGCGGATCTCGTCGCTTCTGGACTCAGAATCGGCACATCATCGCACTCATCATCGTCATCGTCATCATCGTCGAGCCGGGACGAAATTAGCACGTCCTCTGCATCGTCTTGCATCAGTCGCACGACCCCCACCTGCCAGCTCTGTGGCACCTTCTTGGCCGTCCAGCAGCGCTGGAATGCAGCAGCGAGCACGGGGATCAGCTGGGCTGCAAAGCGCTGAAAAATGTTATTTCCAACGCCGTCGAGTCCGGGACTCGACGTCCCGCGTACATGTTGGAGCTGAGTTTTGATCTCATCAGCGGTTGGGGACTCCATCAGCATCTCGCGGAGCCGCGTCGCTGGAGGAAGCCGTGCCATCGCCGTACGGAACGCTTCGCTATCCGGAGTGACGGAGTCGAACTCCCAGCGCGGCGTGTTGATGCCGTCGAAGTACTGCCAGAGCTCGTCAGCTGGAATGGGACAGGTCCCGTCGTCGCCATCACCTTTGACTGGCGTTGCTGCTGGATGGGCTGGTGCTGCCGCCGTGCCTCTTGGTGTCGCTGCTGTACGCGTCTCTCGTGTCGCTCGTGCCGCCCGCGCTCTCTCCAGGATGCCCTCGACGCATGCTTACTCTGAGGTGTCAAACTGGTGTCGCAAGAGGTGCTGGTCGATGGCCCCGCGGATGCGTCCAACTCGGCGTCGCGCTTTGTAGATCGCTGGGCGGTCTTGTAGTCTCGCGCGCTCCAGCGCCCGGAGCTCGTCCAGCGCCTCGTCGATACGATGTTCACGGTGGTGGCGGGTAACGCGTGGGGGGGGGGGGGGGCGGTGACATTGCTGCCGGCGTTGCTGTGTACCGCCAGTGCGCTGTCCAGGTTGGCGGGGGTGTCGTCGTTGTCGGCGGCCCCTGCGCTTGCCTCGACGTCATCGCCGATGCGTCTGCTGTTGCGGCGGCTCTATATCCTGGTGCTGCTCGTCACTCTGCTCTCTCTGCACATTGCTGCTTCGGGTGCTGCGGGAGGAGTGGCCGAGAGGGCTGCTGCTGGTGGGGCTTCGCTCGCGAGTACGGCAGCAGCTTGTCGTAGAGGAGGTGGGGCAGGGCCGTGATATAGCCTTCGGCCGCCTCCCAGTCCTCGGTGTCGGCGATCTTGGCTGACAGTGCCGCGCTGAGGCGCTCCACGATTTCGCCCGCGGCCTCGTATTCCTTGTCACTGAGCTGGCGGAGTCGGAGGCGTGGTCGCCGTCGGCTCGGCGCTCGTCGTCATCGGTTGTAGCCATGTCTACATCTGCGGTACTGCTTGGCGGGGCCGTCCCTCGCGCTGTCGCCGACGCACCGGTGTCCATCGACGTCGTGCATGCTTGGGGTGCTGCGTGCACCTTGCACTCCACCTTGGTGTTCCTCAAGTCGAGGGCCCGGTTGGCGAGGCGATCCGCGAATGCGTTTGCTTGCCGATCGATGTGGTGCAGCGAGTGCTTGCCCACTTTGGCCAGCTCGAGGCGCACTGCATTGCGTAGCTTGCGTAGCCTCGTACTTCTGATTGCGTACAGTCCCTTCACCTGGCGGATGACGAGCAATCTGTCTCCCTCGATGCGGAGCTGCGTGGCGCCGTGGACAGCCGCTGCGCGGGCGCCGAGCAGGAGGGCGGTGTACTCCGCCGTGTTGTTAGTCTCCTTGGCACCCGGCATGAAGCACGAGCCCGTCCACACCACCGCGCCCGTGGGGTCGTACAGCAATGCGCCTGCGCCGCCGGGGTTGTGCCCGTTGCGGCAGGCACCGTCGAACTGGAGGCGCCACTCGAGACTGTCGGGGCCGCGCTCAACATCGTCCGTGGTCTCTTCATCGACCGTCCCTGGTGCTGCGTCCGGCGGCTCACTCTCTTTGGCCTCTTCGTCTGGCCAGGCTGATGTCCAGTCCATCGTCTCACAGGCCTTGGTCTCTTCCTCGACTGTGAGCACGGCCGGCGTCGTAGGGAGCAGGCGGTCAGCGATACGGGATACGACCACGCTGCGCGGCAGTGGGAGTCCCCATCGTGGAGTGGGAACGGCGGCGAAGCGCGTGGCGATGCGCTCTGCAATCGTTGCTCGAGGTAGTGGATGCCCCCAACGTGGGGGTGGCAGCTTGCTGAGTCGGCCTGCAGTCCTTGACGCGACCAGCACGCGTGGGAGCGGCGAGCCCCAGCGGTTCCTGCTGTCCTTGGTGCCTGTTGGCTGCACTTCAACGTCGTCAACCTCGGTGGAGCTCACCAGCGGGGGGGGGGGGGGGGGGGGGGGGGCGCTGTAAACTCCGTGGTGTCATTGCGGGGCAGGTCGGGCTCAGCGTGAGCCGCTGCTGTGACGGTGACTTCGACTCCGTCGCCAGTGAGGCTTGATGCTCCTGCTGCCGACGGAGTCTTGGTCGATGATGGACTCGAGAGGCAGGCGCACGCTTGCGCGTGTCTTGCTGCAGCCAGCCTCGAGGTGAATGGGCTGCCACCACACGGACAACCCGCCGAGAACCGGTCGAGGAATGTGATGCGGCGGTAGCGAGAGTCACGGTGCTTCTTCAGGGACGCGAAGCTGCCGGCCGTTTTCGTGCACAGCGTGCAGCCGAACCGTGACGCGTTGTGTGCGTACACGGCGAGGACGAAGGCCGGATGAGCGCTGGCCGTGGATAGCCTGAGCGCTGGGGCATAAACGCCAGTCTCCTCCTCTTCATGCTTGGCTGCCTGCTGTCGGTGCATCATCGCACTCATCATCGTCATCATCGTCGAGCCGGGACGAAATTAGCACGTCCCCCGTATTGTCTTGCAGATCCATCCAGTCATCCGAGTCGACACTCCCATCTTCACCTTCAGAATCCAACGTACACTTGTCGTCTTCGCCGTCAGTAGCACTTGGAGAAGCAAAATCTTCATCGGGTCTGCACGAAAAGGTATCGTATAGCATGTAAGTCACTGGAACATGTTGTATAAATAGCTTGCTAAATACACTGGAAGTACTTACTGAAACCCGTAGTCATTCTCCAAGCTGCAACATACATGTGCATACAACATCGGTTAGAAACAGTCATGCTATATATCATGTGTAAAGACAGTACCGCGGTCACCTCAGTTTCTCTCTCTTGCTCCAACGCCATGGCGAGTTCCCAGCGACGCATCTTCTTCGCGTTTCCACCGCCCTCGCCAACGGCCTGGAGCTTGCCCTTCTTCTTTGCTGCTGCATCGGCTTTCTTCTTGGCAGCAGTCTTAGCCTCTTTCTCTTCTTTTCAGCTTCTTCCGCCGCCAATGTTGCTGCCATCGTATTACGTGCTTCGAAAGCTTGCGCCTCAGCTTCCACTAACGCTCTGCGACTGGCTTCCTTCTCCTGCGGAACTTGATCAGCGGCTGCGACGTCCTTGGCCTGGGCCAACCCCGCGCCGAGGGTTTCTTGTCGTCTGCGTCCCCGCCGTGCGTTTGGAGAACTTGGCCGAAGCTCGCTTGGTAGTCTTGGTCGTCTTCGCAGTCTTGGCCTCCCTTTTCGCCACAAATTTCACCGTCTTCTCGTGCGCTATCTTCTTCACAGGTTTCTTGATCACCACCTCCTCCTCCCCCTCCGACACGTCTTCTTGGTTGTCTCCGTAGTCCTGGTAATCTTCGTCGTCTTCGTCGTCCCCATCCTCCTCGGCCGACGCAGCGGCTGCTGCGAGTTCCTCTGCATGCAGCGCTGCCCTTGGCATTTTGCCCTTCAGCGTGGGGTTCTTGGCCAGCGAGTCATAAAAGCGCTGCAGATTGCCCTTCTGGGGCTTCTTCTTGCCCTTTTTTTAGGCGGATCGTCTCCAAAGTCCGCATCACGATCGCGGCGACCATCTAGGGAGTCTTGCTCTTCCCGGCGCAGACGCTCGCGGTCCGCAGGTCTCCGCCCTTCCAAACGCCACACGAAGTCGTCGTGCTCGCTCCGCGTGGCACGACGTGGGGCCATACCAACCATCGCTTTCTTTCTGCTTTTGAATTGACTGGATCGGGGGTGGGGAGGATAGAGCGGGAAAGTACTTTGGTGTGCCACACATCGTCCTGCCTGTTTGTGACCACTGCCCTGTGCAATTTGCACAGAACCGGGTTCAGTACTTTCTTGTACCCAAAACGTTTTATCTTGAAGTTTGTATGGAAATCGCGTTTTTTCGTGCCATTCCTGTATCAACATGCTATAAATTTAGCATTTTGTTCGGGTCGCACGCTATATTATATAGCGTTGGTCACCACGGGGTTAAGAGCGTGACAGCACATTTTCACCTCTGAACTCTCCACAAAGCAGCTCCTTTGAGTACAGTAGCCGGCGCACAGCGTACCACTCCGACACGGTGTTCCTCGCTGATCTTGGCCATGTGTGCAGCTTGGGATAAGATGCTTGCATATACCACGCGAAATATGAGGCATGGGGCTTACAGCATGGTACTTCTTCTTGCAGCAGCACCAGTAGCGCTCGCGTGTGCTTAACCACACGAGGTGAGTGCACTGAGGGCATAACATCGCCTTCTACAGCAGCCCCCACTTCCATAGCCCATGCGGCCGCCTTGTTCTCGTCCGTGATCGCCATTATTACTGCGCTGCAGTCAAAGAGGTGGGACCGCTGCAGATAGTAGTTATGTGGCATCGCTGGTACATCTCTATGAGTGACTTCAAACACGACCTAAAGGCGTCTTAAGTCAATCATAAGCTAAATTTTGTGTCACGCTTAGCCCTTCACTTATGCTAGTTTTAAGTCTGCTTTGTTTTTAGCATGACCTCGAAAACATGCACAAATTGTGAGCGGTATAGGATCATGGAGTGACCAGAGGCCACCGCGCATTCAAAAACTCTCCAGCCAGAACAGCAATCACAATAATGAGACTTTTTGTCCGTGCCATGGCTTTACATTCAACTAGGCGCTACCGACACTTCCACCATAACCGATCACGTGCAAAGAACCTCCTAACACTTTTACGAGTTCGAATGTGTCTGCATGAACGACATTATCTAACCGCGAGCGTTTTGAGTCGGCTATCCGAGAGTGCATGGGCTGTCTTGTACGCCAGTCGAGACAAGTTTGCCTTTATAACGACTGTGTCGCTGCCTGTTGCGGTGTTTAACAGTTTGCTGGCTGTCTTCAGTCGGTACTACCAAGTAAAAAACGGATCAATAAAGAAGGGCAGATCTCATAGCTTTCAAAAGATCAACAATGTTCTCGCTTGTCTACCCCATTTCTACACAGCTGCGATTAAGACAAGTTTCTAACCGAATTAATTGGAGTTCCCCCCGAAACGCTGTCAAGCGTTCTCAAAAGCGCTGTGGTTGCGTTAAAAAGAGCCCTCAACGACGTGCCGGCTGCACGAATTGAGTGGCCCTCCATGCATAAGCATAATCGTGGGCCTCGAAGGTTGCGCAACGGCTGTCTCTACATTGCGGACGGCAAGAACTATGCAGTCCTAGCACCGTCGGGGCTATTCACATTTCGATGAACGCCATCTACTAGGAAATCATCCATCATCGTCTCGGAAACGTCAATTTCTGTCGTTACAGTGTAATCACAAGTTGCACTGCTCGTTATATTTAGTGGCTTTGTCCATCCGCCAATATATTGTTCCTGCTTTTTGAGAAATGCTTCCTGAGCCGAAGCGTTTTGAGATCCACCTTGTCCGCATAGTGGGCCTTATACTCGATAACACACGAAAATGGACCACCATACCCGTCTTGAACAAGGTTCAGCGCCTTGACCCAGCTATCTGGATACATCGGTAGTTAAAACGACGGGTGCTCCTGTCGCCACTTTACCCTGCACATCTTCGTAGTTGGGTTGTAGTCGTAGACTTGATCTGGGATGCCGCGCTGAGGAGTAATGTGTCACTTGATCGAATATGTCTCCAATCTTGCTAACGTTGATTCCGCTGGTGGTCTGGCGAGTGACATTGTTGCATTCGCTTTTGGCTTGGTCGTTGGTTGTTTACAGGAGATTTGCCACCGTAGGTCGACACTGTGGCTCGTCTAGCGTTCATTCGTCATCGAAATCGCTAGATGGCGATGGTGTGGTTGGAATTATATGGTTTGTAACTGATGACGCGTTGGTCACACGATTTGCACGAACAGGAACTACTATCGTAGGATTTGAAGGAACATGATCTGATGTCGCAGATCTATAAGTGGCGTCACCGAAAATATTCGCGCAATCTCCCGCTTGTATAACGGAAATAAGAGTGACGACAGAATCGCTGTTGTTACTGAGATCGAGGGGGGGGGGGGGGGGGGAAGAGTTGTGATGTGAAGGTTGGTGGTGGTGTAGAGACTGTCAATGGTGTGGAGTCTAGTTGTAAAAAATGATTTTGATACACAAAATCCGAGTTTGCAAAATGGATCAACTGCCGTTGCTGGTGGTCAAGAACATTTTCACGTTTGCCGAGCCTGAATACGCGCACTACGAGCCTCCGGTACGTTACAAATCATGCTTTATTTCGATTCCCAAATACCTACAGCTCGTGTGCAAAGCCTGGAAGTCCCTTATGGACGAATTACTCCACCAAGATCAGCGCTCGACGTTAACGCTTGGATTCACTTCGACATCTCTAGAGCTGCTGGATATTGACCAAACTGTGGTAGATTGAGAATCGCACATAACTGAACTATGTGTGCATATATCAACGGAATTGTAGAGTCGAACCGATATGAAGAAGAGTGAAATCGACTGGTCTAGAATCGTCGTCAAATTACGAGCACTCAAGTCATTGAACCTCAGGGGAAACTATATTGATAGTCACCATATTGCCGGTGCATTGGACGAAGCGGCTTCTGATTGGCATTGTCTGGAGTCATTGGCACTGAAATCTCAGAATTCCAGACAGGGCAACACAAGCCAAGCGTACTAGCGAAACTGAACAGCGCTATGAAGAAGTGGAGGTTACTTTGACATTTGGATGTGCTCCTGTGGAGATACGGCGAAACGTTCACGGTTGCAAAGCGCTATTCGGTCGAAAAGTGTCCGAGCATGCGCGGTTTGGTCAGTTGCATACGGAACAAGCGCAGCTACACTGCGCGCCAGGTACAAGGAGCTGATAGAGGAAACGTCGTTTTCCATATTTTTTTCTTCCAATCACGAGCTATGTAAAATGCGTTTAGCGAATAGGAAGCTCGTTAAAACGATTCGTTTGCGGTGCTTCTTGCCTCTATCCGACAATTGGTTGTCAAGATTCAGTCCACATTTTGCCTTTGGCTTAGAAGGCACAGCGCGAAATACATAGACGAAGTGGGTACGGAAGGCATTTGTGCAAATTTTGGCGCTGAAGGAGGAAAAACCAAAGAACATTGCTATTGCAAAACGCGTCGGGCTCTCGTGGAACGTTGTGCGCAGATTGTTAAGCAACCCAGAGTACGAAGAAAAGCCCTGGAAGGCCAATGAAGCTGACACCTACGGTTGAGCGTCGACTGCTTCGTGAAGCATCGAAGACAGGTGTGAGTGCTAAAGCTCTAAAAGAGTCGCTACAGCTATCAATATCTGTCTGTAGGGTACAGGAAGTGCTGCACGACTCCGATGATATGGTGCATGAGAAGCGGATCGTGCTCAAACCCGAGCACATTATGAACAGGTTGAAGTGGGCGGTATAGCACGTGGACCATGGTCGCAACTGGAGCTCTGTGGTGTTCTCCGATGAAAAAAAGTTCAATTGAGATGGGCCCGATGGATATCAGTACTATTGGTGGGATCTAAGAGAAGAGAAGCAACTTTTTTCGAACCGTCAGTTCGGTGGAGGTAGCGTGTTCGTTTGGGGTGCCTGTAGTATCAAAGGTAAGTCCGAGTTGGCCTTCGTGGAGGGTAAGCAGAACGCTGAGAAGTACATTGACACTTTGGGCGACTACCGATTCCCGTTTGCGCACCTGTATCACGGTTTGAAGTTTGAATTCCAGCACGACAATGCATCAATCAATACGGCCAGAATGGCTAAATAGTATCTGGAGGATCAGAATGTTTGTGTAATGTGGTGGCCTGCGAAATCACCAGACCTAAATCCTATTGAAACCTATGGGGAATCATTGCTAGAGCGGTATACTTAAACGGAAAGTAGTATGAGACCAAGGCGAAGCTTGTAAAAGCCATCAAGACAGCATGGGCTGCAATCCCAGTGTCGACTCTGGAAAACCTGGTTCACTCAATGAAGAAACGTTGCATGGAGGTCTACCGACTCGATGGAATCAAGACTAAGTAATAGCGCAAGCAGAAGAACGCTCTGAGCGGCTAATAAGGCCCAAACTGCGCTCATATAGTCGTAACGCAGTCGTTCGTCTATCATTTCCGCACTTAATACACTCACACGAAGTCAGTTGACGGGTTGTATCTCGAGTTCCAGTTGTCGTATGGAGTCACGAGGTACCGCAAACGAATTGTCTTGGTGAGGTTGTTATTTGCTATAACGCTCGCCTTTATAAATCACATTTGGAAAATATTTCAATAACAAACGTTTTTTTATTGATATTTTCCGCGTGCACTGTGGTTGTGACCTCCTACGTTTTGGTGCGTATCTCGGTCAATTTTACGAATTGACGGGTGTTGTTTAGATATGTTGTTTCTATAAAAAATGCCACTTCGGACATGTTATAACGCTTATGATATCGCAGTTTACAGATAGGCTAGTATATAACTGACCGGTTTGGTCATTGCGGTCATTACAATGACCACCCCTACCCATACAAAAACAAGTATTAAAGAATAATGGTAAGTATGGCACAACCAGTCCGCTATCTTACAAGGAACGAGGGTGGATCCAAGGGCTGCATGAAGGAGAGTTTGCCTCCGGAAAATTAAGCGGCGAGCTAAGCGCTCGCGATGCTCTTGATCGCGTGCTGCTCGAAGAGGGACAAGTTCGCACGAAACCTGGCCGTGCATATGCATTATCGGAGTGGGAGGCCACGGCTGAGTTCAGTGGTGTTCGTCCGCACTTTACAGCATGTACTCGCCAACGTAGACAGGCTAGTCCACACAAAAAGGCAGCACATCGCCGCTGTCGGCTAAGGACAAGAAGGCAAGGGAGGATTGGGCGTGGCAAAGGTTTGTTTTAGCATGTATTAAGGGTTGCTGGATTTGATAGTGTATAGTTGTATAGATTAGGGGGTTTCAAAATCGACCTTTCGGCTTATCAAAATCCGTCGGATTTGAAAATCCCTTGATCCCCATATGCGCGTCAAATCACCAGGGGTTTGTAGCTGCGCGGCCAATGACTTTTTTTGCCTGGTAGTAAACGTCAGTGCTGGAATTGACTTAACGCCGTTATGTCGAAGACGCACCTCAGGAAGGAAGACTTCCTTGCGGTGGTGCTGTGGCTCAGCACCCGCCCAATTACGAGAAATGTTTTGGTGTGGCCAAGAAGTCTGTAGTTGGGAAGAAGCAGTTTTCCAAGAGCGGTGGCTTCCGAGATATGGCCGCAACGCTGAAGAAAAGCAGCAAAGGAAGATTTAATCTCAAGTCTCAGCAAATGAAGGATCGTTTCCAGAATTACCGATCCCGCTGCCCACAGACATATATGCCGCAAGAATACGCTCAGTTGTGTCATCGTCTCCGCTTGAAAGATAGAAGAGGTACAATGCTTGTAGATCGGACAGCAACGCCTTCCTCGTTGAGTGGTGTGGCATCCTGTCAAGTTTTGAGAAACGCCCCCTTCCTTGCCAGAGCCACGAGTACCGATGCAGCCAAAATACCCAGGGTATTTCAAAATCCACCACCTCTGGAGGTGGTGGATTTCGGATTGGCAAAATTCAGTGGTACGCAGGTGAAATCACGCGGATTTGCCCTCCGCAAGGAGCTGAAATAAATGCCAAAAACGCCGGTTTTGGAACCCGCTATTAGGCCAAACTTGCCCAATACGAGTTTTGGTTACTGTACAGTGTTTACGCCACCGATGATTAGATTAGCAGAATGATTGGATGGAAGAGTGCAAGGTGTAGATGACTGGATGGCCCTAATGATTAGCTGACTAGGTAAAGTAGATAGTCAACGAGGTGTGTCGCGGCTCTTTTACAAATATGTTTTCAGCTGAAAAAAGCCTCTTGTCTCTCAAAAAAGACGTGGGGGCGCAGCTCTTATTCAAATATCGCAAAATTAGCATTCCACCCCAACCAACCCTGAACGGCACCAAGAGGTCGCGCAGGAAGGCGTGCTCTGTGAGCCCAAATTTTGTGACTGGCGAGCGTATTCATATTTCCGTGATAGCATTCTCGCAGTGTCCGTCTCGAGCAGCCCAAAACCCATCGTTCGGCCTCCAAGGACCCTATGTACACATATCGACGTAGCCAAAGCATTTTCTGAAGAAGGTTTTCGCCGGTCCAACTTGCTGCTCCGCAGTAAAAGAAGAGCCCTGACCGCTTATGTTGTCTGTGACGACCAGGTAAATACATTTACATTCACGACCAATTGCAGCGCATGCACGCACCACTTCTAATACATGTACCCGGTTGCTTCCGTATTTCGTCTCTGAGTGAAGTATTATACTAAATATAGCCATATTTCAGAAAAGGCTTGAAAGACCTTGCCGACGTCGGTCAAATTGTTTACGTATAAAATGATGCCGAGACGTCAAACCTTATGCATGCTTCGCTCTGAATCGACAGTGCTCTTTTTCTTTTGTTTTTGCTGCGACCTGCCTCTAAGTTCTGCTCAATCAATCAGTTTCGAATCTTACCTCTTCAGCTCAAGTGATCTTCACTCCAGACTCCACACCAACTGCAGAACTTCCTCCGTTCAGCCCAAGGCGCTCTCCAAGCCCTCAACATCTTTAACAGGTCATGAACGCAAGCACCATGTCCCCTGCCCAGCACGCTTCGACCAAGGTCACCATCGACAAGTCAACTATGCGACGTGGAGTTGCCACATGCGTGGCGTGTTCCTCAATCAGTCGGTGTGGCATGTGGTGAACGACGCCAAGCTCCACAGATTCGCGGCCCAATGACGACTATGTCATGCTAAACAACATCGCGTTTGGACTAATGGGATGCCGATTATCATCACGTAGTTGACAACTGTGACGATGCATGGACCAGGTGGACGCGCTTGAAATAGCTATACGGTGGATCACAGAAGGCTGGGGCATCTACTTGAGCGCCAATCTTCTGCGTGGAGATGTCGGAAGGCGGCAATATCTTGCATCAATGCAACGGGGTCCTCAGCATCAGTGCCAAGCTTAGCAGCATCGGCGCCAAGATGGAGGACGAGGACGTGGCGACCTGCTTACTGCGCAGTCTCCACAAAAGCTACATGAATGTCGTGCTCAACCTAGAAATGGGCAAAGCGGAGCTGCGCTAGCAAATGGTTGTGGAAGTGCCCACGAACGAACACATCAAGCGGCAAGGCGACAGGACGACGAAGGGAAAGATTGCGAATGCGACCAAGGCGTTCGGCACCGACCGAGATTCTTGCCAATGCATTTACTGCGGAAAATTGAGGCACGTTATGGATAAGCGCTGGGCCAAGCGGAAGGGTGATAAGGCCGTGGACGCGAGGCCAACAACATTCATTGGAGAAACGATAGCGTCGAGTATGACTACGACTATGTTCGAGCCAAATTCGCAGTTTCTATGAAATGTGGAGTTTCGACGGGCACGAATGTGTCCGGGATGTGGGTCGACAGTGGTACCGCGCGCAACATCTGCAATGATAAGTCCAAGGACGCAAAATTTAATTGAGCGGCATGAAGGCGAACTTCGGTGGCCGATGGCAAGATGGTGGCTATCCGGGCGTAGGGAAAATCGTGGAAAGCGTTTCCTAACCAATGTTGACGAGCGCGAGATCGGGATCAAGAACACGCTGTAATTGCCAAACATGAGCAAGAATCGGCTTTCAATACCGCAGAATACCAAACACTGAAAGTTTCAAGTTGTGTTTGACGGCAACAAGATGTACGATTCTCGCAACGACTCGAGCCAAGTGGTGGCGACGGCCGCTCTCGTCGATGGGGGCTCTACTGGCTCGCACACCTAATCAACCAGCAAATACGACGACAAGCGAAAAGACGGGCGACCTACATGTGCGTTTGGGACACGCTCCAGCCGATGTTCTTCGCAACATGATCGACAACACGATGGCCAAGGATGCGAAGGCACTTTTGGAGTCGAGCGAAACAAGTCTTTGTCGCGGTTATCAGCAAGGTAAAATGGTGCAAACCCTTTTTCCAAGCAGCTGTGACAAGCGTAGTCACGACATGTTTGAGTTGCTTCACTTCGACATCTGCGAACCCATGGAGAAGAACCCTCCTTGTGGCTGCAAGTACCTGCTACTGATCGTGGACGAAGCGATCAGATGGGGTTTGACTGCGTGTCAAGGCAGGATGTGAAGGCTGCATCTTAAAGGTGCAGAAGCGGTTAGGCAAAAAGATCAAGTTTGTGCTCCACAATAGAGGTCGTGAATTCGCGACTAACTCGCTCAAAGACTTCGATGAAGGCGAAGGCAACGAGCAGCAAACTACGGTTCCATACGCGCACAAGACCAACGCCATGGTAGTGCGATCTATCCGAACTATCGTCGCGATCGGCCACAGCATTCTGCATCACGCTAAGTCGGGGAAGTGCTTCGGGACTGAGGTGGCGATGCAGGCCATTAACGCCTGCCGTCACCCAAGATCGAGCACAAGACCTCGTTGGAGATCGTGTACAAGTCTAAGCCAATCGTGAAGCACATGTGTGAATCCGGATGTCGGAATTTCATCCTGACTCCGAAGGAAAAACGACTCGAATGGGACCCCAAGGCTCGCGCTGGATAGTTTCTGGGTTAAAACGAAGTGTTCAAGTCGTATCGACTTTATGCCATCAAGGCGGGGCAGGTAGTTATCAGTCGCGATGTCAACTACGATGAATCGATTTTTCGACTTTCATCGCGGATTGCCGATGGAGATGTCGACGATGAAGATTCTTGTTAAACAGAATACAAGCAGGCGGAGAAGCGCAAGTACAGCCCGAATGACGAAGTTGAAGCTACCGGAAACCCTCGAGCCGTGCGTCATCGACCTGAAATTGAAGAAGCAAGCACGGCGAACGGATCTTCGGACAGACCTGACTCAGACGAAGAAGAAAGTCTGGATATCAAAATCAAACTCGACCCCTCCTGTATGCTGGTATGCCAGCGCCGACGCAGTTGAATCCGCTGTGGATTTATCGGAACCGTCAACATTCCAAGAAGCGGTGAACGGTCCTGACCGATCCCACTGACACAAGGCAAATTCGTGCTGTGATTAAGTCGATGCGGCTTCGTGGTGTGTTTCAAGCTACCAAGCTACCGAACGGTGAACGAGTCAACGGTACCATGTGGATGTCCAAGATTAAGCGCAGAGCGATTGGAGCAATCGAGAAGTACAAAGCGCGCCTCGGGGCCAAGGATTTCAGGCAGAAGGATGGTATCGACTACACCGAGAGGTTCTCGCCGGTGATCAAGTATGTGACGTTGCGCATGGCGATCGTGTTGGTCAATTACTTTGGCTGACCACCGGACCAACTAAACGTGTTGACGGCTTTCCTGTTCGAATTCATGAAGAAACGAGGAGTCGATCTGGACGATGGGTTTAGCTGCTTGGAATTGGTAAAGCTATTTACAGTCTTAAGCAAGATTCACGCGTTCAAACGAGACCTTCGACGAGTTTGTGTGCTCCATCGGCTTCCAAGTATCGGCGTTCAATCCAGGTCTCTCATTCAACGTTGTTGATGACCATTGTGTACTCGTGCTGGTTTACGTGGTCGATGTGTTGATCACCGGAAGCTCGCCCGAGCTGACACATGAAGAAGAACCTCAGACACGCTTCGAAATGACTGACAGCGAAAGTGCGTCTTCGTACTTGGAATCGAGCTGGTAGATGCAGCATGACGACGTGCTAGCGGCGTTATGTGGAATGTCATCCTAAAGCGCTTCGGTATAAATGAATGCAGGGATGTGGTAAGTACAGTGGATATGTGCACTTGATTAGTTTCTAGCGGAGCAGCGACCAAGGGGAACGCTCTAGTTCGAGAAGCAGGTGCCCTAATGCACTTGATTACTGGTACTCGCCCGGATATTGTGTACGCGGTGGGATATGTGTCACGTTTCATGGAGCACCCTCACTAAGAACCCTGGATTGCGGGTGACCAAGGCACATGAAATCCCCTCCAACACCGGTGACAACATCGACTCCCGCGGGTACTCCGACTTTGACTGGGCTGGTGACCTCGTGAACTGCAAGTCAACATTAGGCTACACGTCCATGCTGATGTGGGAGCCAGTAAGATGAGGCAGTAAGAAGCAGTCAAGCGTTTCATTGTCTACTAGTGAGGAGGAATTCACCGCGCTCAGTTTGGCTATTCGAGAGGCCAAGTGGATTCATTGCCTGCTGTGCGAGATTTTTGGCGGCAACTGAACCCGAGCTAAAAACCAAAGAAGACAACCAGTCGTGCATCAAGATGACGAAGAACCCCGTAAACCACAATCGCGCCAAGCACATTAACATCAAGTACCATCACATCCGCGGCAAAGCCAAGCGTGGTGAAGTGAAGTTCGAGTATTGCGTGACTTCTATGGTGCTGACGGATATCATGACCATGCTGAAGGCGCTCCCGGGTCCTCGTCACACGGACAAGACGACTCTGATCGGCATTCACGCGTGTTCGCTTTGATGGGGCATATTCAGGCTTACTGGGTTTTGGTACTGTGTATCAGTCGTACCCATTAGCCCGTACCTGCCCAATACGATCCCGCGTTGAGTACGGTGTTTACGGCACCGTTGATTAGGTGAATAGAACGGTTCGATGAGTGCAGAGTGTTGGTGATTGGATGGCTCTAAAGCTTGGATGGCTAGGTAAGGTAGATAGTGTAAGCTCCGATCAATTAATCACTTTCAAATCTTCCCTCTTAAGCTCAAGTTGCCATCACTCCGGTGTCCGCACCACGTGCAAAACTTCCTCTGCGCAGCCCACGCCTCGCTCCTAGATCTTAACACCTGTTGTAGGAGCCCATCATCTTCTCATACGAAAAGAAGTGAAATCTCGATGGGTTCGACGGCTTCCAGACCTACCAGCGGAACATCCACCACCCGCCTAAACCGATTCAGCGACGACTAGCTGGCGGAGGGTCGGTATGGCGTGGGTAGGCATCACCACCGCTGGGAAGGCTGAACAGGAGGTGCTGCATGGGAAGCAGAACTCGGACGACTACGTCTACACAGTCTCCGAGTATCTGCTTCCGTTTGCCCATCTGGAATATGACATTGATTTTGTTTACCAGCAGGATGGTAAATCCATTTAACGGTCCAAGAGGACTAAACAAATATTTTAAGAACAAGGTCTTCACGTCCTCGACTGGCCTGTTAGGTCGCCAGATCAAAATTCCCATTGAAAATCTATCGACAACCATGACAATGCGTGAAAATACTCACGGTAACCAGTATCCCAGTGTTGCTGAGCACACGGCAGCTCTATACGAAGCATAATACTCGATCGGAGAAGCTCTATTAGCCTCGTTCATAGAGTCCATCCGGCGCAGGTGTAGGGAGGCGCCAATAAGCACCGTAACAAAACGCACTACTAATGTAGCCACTTTGACCATCACTCTTTTATTTGTTTTTGTATGGGTTGGGGTGATCACAGCAATGGTCGTAATGGCCAAAATGGTCCGTTGTTTACGAGCCTAACTGTAAACCGCAATATCACGCGCGTTAAAAGAGGTCGAAAATGGCGTTTTACGGTAGAAATAGCATATCTAAACTGCACCCGTCAACTCGTAAAATTGACCGAGCTACGCTCCACAACGTAGGTGATCATAATAACCGGGCGCACAATGAAGTAGTCACCAGTGAAGATATTAAAGAAGCGAGCGGTACCTTCTACTACTAAACCAATTAGATTGATAACATAAAATTTCCATTTTTGTTGGTGCGATAATAAGGCAACTATCAGCATTGTGAAGAACCCCTGATAAGCAATTTTCAACAAGCACAATGAAACGTATGCAACCGACGCTTTTCAGCGCATTCAGAACAAGCTTCCTGAGATTCCGCACTGTCCGGCAGCGCCTTCTCGTCCAATGCCTACGCCTTTACGACGTGTATTTAATTCCGTTGCTACTACTTAGATACGCTCCTCTATATAGGTGTTGTCAAAGTTGGATACAAGTGCCGGGTCCACGCGAACCTATATAAACCAATCATCTTGCGGGATTGGAGGCGTTTTGTGTGTATCACATCACTTGGAATCGAGTATTTCCCATGCAAAAAATAATCAAAAAACATTTTACGATAGTTCGTTCAGTGAAATTGTTGGACCTGGCTTGGAAACAGGCCTGTATCCAGCACTGGCTACCCCAAACGATGTCCCGGCAAAGTTGGAAGGCTGTAAGTGCAAGGGTAGCAAGGAGGCAAAAGCAAATGTCTCCGGAGACACTTTAAAGTTTGATGAATACTCCATAAAATACATATCTCAATTAAGACAGTCTCAGTACCCCGGCTCCAGTTACCGACATCAGCTTCGTTGCCAAACCCTTCAAAAGAGGCGTCAGTAACCACCGTCAGATTTGTAGTCAAATCCTTCAAAAGAGGCTTCAGTAACCCGCCTCAGCTACCGGCTTCACATTTTTACGATCTCGACTGGGCTTTTCAAATTAGAAACGAGGCACCATAATTTACGGCTTCCCTGCAACACATGTAAAAGTTGCTCTTTATCCAAAATCGACGGATTTTTTACGCGTAAAAAATCAACTTTAGCGCAGGGCCAACAAACATAAAACTGCTCGTGAAGATGATTTCTGTCATTCAGCTTCCACGCCCAAGGATCCTCGGCACCCCACAAACTAACAAGACGAAGTTAAGGGTAAATATTACCTTAACAGAAGCAAATATTAATCGCTGTGTGTTTAAGTTTTGAAGATGCTCGACGCAGCGAACTCAACAATCGTCTCCGTCGCTGCGGCGGTGGGTGTGGATCGCTCTACATGTCCAACCCATCGCTGGCGCAATGCTGTAGACAGTCTCACCGCTGCCCGACCCAAACCGTACTTTGTGGATTTGAGAGTGAGATTTTGGACGGTATCGCATAACAGAACTCTTTATTCGCACCCCAATAACACTGACTTGTGTTTTATTTCAGTGCCAGTTTCAATACATGAAAAGGACATTATTCTATATTGTATTACAATATCTATTGTAGTGTGCTTTTTCATTGGCCATTTATTTGGTAAATGCAGCTCAGACCAGGTGTGACGTATGAGATATGTGGGAACTATGAGTTCTGTTGTGGGGTACTATCATCATTTACGGCGATATCTGGCAGCACCGCAGCCACCGTTGTTTATTTTCACCGTAGGTACCGAACCATCCACAGTCGGAATAGTCACTTCGTCAATGATAATCTGCCCTCGGTAGATGGACTCACCGCCGTGCGAGCAAAACGTACCAGTACTGGACACCGTGAAGATACTGAAGAGCAACGTGTACTGATCCCCTGGCACAGGCGACACGGTCGCCGACGTGGCCAAAACGTACCGCCTTCCGCACGCACCGTCGTGTAAGTGCAGTTGAAGCTCTTAACCGGAGCGTACGCGCCTTCGGGAACCGAACTATAACACGCAGTGTCAGGTTCGAAAAGTCTCAGTGATCGTCAATCCACAAGTAAGTCGTACTGGCAAGGAATTAATGATAATTTGTCGCCGTGTTGGCCAACGCCTTCGTGACGTTGGGAACGGTATCACCAATACTCTTTGATCTAATGACCATGCCCTTGCTGTTCATCGGTAGCTTCTCCGGACTCAGCCCGTATCCAGCTTCGACAATGGCCATCAGCGGACAGGCACACGTCCAGGCATTAGCGAACAACTTCATCGGGTAGATCGACGATCAAGTCTAGTTCAGCCATAAAATCGCAGTCTTGTACGGCTATAACGACGTTTAGCAATACTCGAATTCACGATCAGAACACCTGAGCGGCGTGAGGCTTTGGGTGTGGCTCCAATTGGTAATCTCACGTGAAAAACTTAACTTCGCGTTGTATGAGACTTCAAGTCTTCATGCCAAATAGCCACCGCATGATCTCTGTACTGCGAAATGTGATAAAGCCCAAAGGAAGCGACGCAGTGGTGACAGCAATAATAAACGATTTCGTAGATACCATACCATCCAATGCAAAAAGATTCTCTCCACTTTGCCATCATACGAAAGAGATAATGGCGAATAGCTTCTGTATGCGTGCTCCAAATCATCCACGTTTTTAAGTTCGAGCAACGGGTTTGTCACCATACTTATCGATGGCGGAGGAATGTCCTGAATAAAGGTCCCGATATTTGTCTGGCGTGTCTCCAGATGGCGCTCATGCTCCTCTAGCCGGCGACAAAAAGTCTTCTAATCTCGACGAAGCTGCAGGTAGCCTGCTTTTGGACCTCACATGCAAGCGCAACGTTAGCTGACGGCGCCAGACTCGAAAGGTGTCGTTCCAGCCATGAGTCCGCAGATTGATGCAGGCTCGCCATGTATTCTGGTGGAAGATGCGCAATATCATCTTACCACGTTGAGCGATTCAAGTTACGGGTTATGTGGTCGGTCCACATCCGCCAGACCACAGGATCTGCCTGGGAAAAGCCTCCCCGTTCTTGCTAAAGCCGAGGAACAGTGTCGCTTCGGACACTCTCAGCTGAGGCTCCAGCTCGGTCAGTTTGCGTCGGGCGAATGTGAGATTCCTTGAACATTCCAGACCTTGGGCCCTGGTAATGGCGACACCATATTTGTAGATCAGTACTGTTACAGTCTCTCATCAAATTAAAACAAGCCATCGATTCCATGATATTTCTGGCTTGGCAGTGTCTACAATGTGTCTTTTGAGCTTAAACTGGACCACCTTATCTCACAACGAAACATCAGGAAGCTCTGTTGACCATGCTCCATCGGTCTTTACAGCACGGCATTTAACAGGAGGGCTGAACTGGTTCCAGCGTTTATGAACGATCCATGTGAAGGATCCTCCGTTGACAACCACATCATCGAGCGTATCTCTAGAATTGTCACGCTGGTCTATCGTCGACTTAACTATCGGTCGTACAGGTTGGTAGGCTTGCTCTCGACCTGGCGTAGAAGCTGAAGCCTGCAGCACTTCTAAGGGCACTAGTTCCGGTGTGGGAGCGGGAGCTGGGGACTGCTGTTCCTGAGTAAGCCATGGACCAGAAAGCTGCCTTTCTAAGCAGTAGTGATGGGGTAGGTCGCAGCACGACTGAGGATAGTTTCTGTTGGGCAGGAGCTAAAGCTTGTTGCACTTCAGAGACAGACCTCTCGCGGCAGTGAGCGATCAGGGGGTGGGTACGGAGTTACTCGTGCAAGTCTGCAACTCGCATGATGCTCGTCCAATAGTAGATACTGGTGGAGGAGAAGGCGATATCACTAATATCAGCACTGACGGAACCCTTTCGTGATCGCCGGCGCTCAAAGTTGCCATTCTTCGCAGAACTGTAATCCGGAAGACGCGCGTTGTTCCTCACAACGTCATATTCTATGCTTTTAGGTAGGTTGAATGGTTGCTGATCGGTTCTTTTGCGGCCTGTTGGACCAATTTCGACTAGAACCCACAATATCATGAAGCTACAGTAGCGATTTAAGCATCTTTCACGCGACTTTTACTTCAATAGTAGACAGAGTACTCTTCGCTACTGGCCGTTACTACAGCCCATGTTTTCTAACAGGGTTAGACTAGCCTTAACCAAGGCCTTGGAGCTAAGTCTGTGGCCTGCACAGCACTGTCAAATACCAATAGCGCCAATTTTGCCTATGCGCGCGCTTGGGAGATTTGTGAGTAGTTTCTTCCCCTTCCTTTCGAAACATGGGCAGCATCTTTCCCGGTTCGCAATTCGCGCCGTTTGGCACAAATGGCTTCTGGGTACATCTTCGAATACGCCGGCGTACCGTGTCTTCAAGGCAAGTGCGCTACAGAATACGGGGGATAGTGACCAAACAACGAGCGAAACCTCAGCTCGAGCCCAGCCGGATGGTGTAAACACGACTGCAGTATCGTTTAAAAGCAAACCAAGTCGCCTCCCAGCACCATAGATTTTCCTGCTGCAAATGATACAGTAGGACAACATCCTTTTTCTAGATTTGGACGAAATCGCTAGTGGAATACCACATTTAATGACTTCGAGCTAAATTGTGTGTAGCCCTCGAATACTACTACATGGCATCATTCGCTGTAGTCCCCTACGGCAACAGTACAGGGCGCTCGATTGCTTGCACGCAATGTACCCTTACCTACAGCCTACAGGGTGGTTGTGCGTCAATGTAAGATACACTGTGGAAAGCAGCCACGGACGAGGAGTTGGAATCACTTCGAAGGCATAGTCTGGATTTTGGTCGAACGCCGGTTCGCTGGAAAATCGGTTGTCATCACGAACAGAACGTATTCGTGAGTGTTCCAAAGCTCTTTGTTCATGGCTTCTAACAACTTTAGGGATTAACTATAACGAGTCGTTTGCGCCAGTGATCCGCATCATCAGAGTTGCTAATTACTTTGTAGCACAAAGAAGCTGCGTGATTCTACGGTTTGTCGTTAAAATAGCTTTGCTTCACGCGACACTATCGGATACAGTTTATATGGAGCTCCCAGATCTGCTGGAAACACTCATATTTGTCATCTAATTAAGTCTCTCTACGGGCTTAAATAAGCTCCTCACGGGTGGAACAAGTTGTTGCACAGTCGTCTAGTTGCACTCAAGATTTGTGCAACTTGACAGCGATCATGGCCTCTATGCCCTCCACGAAGAGGGAAGATCGTAATGCTCGTGACAGTGTATGTAGACGACTTGTTACTAATGGGTGGCAACGATCGGTGCGAGGCAGCCGCTAGGCACCTTGCTGATAGTTTCGAGCTAGTCACGCTGGGACCTGTGAAGCAAACTTATTGGGAGTCTAAGTCCTGATTGAGAAAAAAAGAGCGTCTTCTTCAACCAGGCTACCTACATCGATAAGCGTATCGATTTTTTACTTAGTACTTTTTGATATCTTTATATGTGTATAGGCTGTTGGAGTGGGTTGCGAATATGAGAAGGAACAGTTATCTTCGTGTGCGTACCAATCGCCTACTACTCAAGTACTGTAAGTTTGAGCCCACCTCGTTCGCTTTACGAACGCGAGCGGCAGCTTCATATTTATTTACCGCTTTCTGAAGCGTAATTGCTTGACTGTGAGACGGACCACCCACAAAGGTCGCAAGAAACGATCTGACATTGAGGTAATTTCTGTAAAATACGTCATTTGTTAAATTTTAACTGTATTTTTGTGTATGAATTTGCTATTATTGTAGGCTGCAGCCAATGTGTTCTCGCGCCCTACCCTACAAACGGCAGAGGAAGACGGAATTCTCCCGTTTTTCACTGGGTCTGGGAAATATAGTTCTGACTACAATATGGATCAAACTGCGCTCTACGTGGACATTCATGGGCAGACTACGGTTGACATCGTTGGCGCTTAAACTGTCGATGTAGTACAAGGTAGGTTTCTCTTTATAAATATATTATTGGAAGAGAGAACTTTTTGACAACATAGGTAGGGAGCGCTGTCAATCGCTTTCGCGTTTCCGTCTTTTTGGCAGCTTAGCACCCGTAGCTAAGCTGCCACCATTTCGTCGTGTATACTGGTGTTCCCAGTGGTTCAGTTTTGTAACAGATTTACAACCCCTCCTTTGGAGCTGAGACCGCGGAGCACACAGTACAGACGAATGCGCTCAGTGACGCTACAAAAGAGGCGGCGTCAAACAAAATGATTCTAATACGCCATTTAGAGCTTTCGAGATAATCGCGTTTAAGGTGACAAACCATATTTTGAACTTAATCAAAAATATAAAAATAGATTGTGCCTTTCCACAAGAGCAAAACTTAAAAAAAAATACTTTTATCCGCTTGCTCATAATATTTTTTATTCGCTTGCTCGTTACACGCGCTCTCCAAAAATATGAACAACAGTAATCGGAAAATACTGGGAGCAAACTGTTACCAAACGTATTGCTAATTTGACCATATTATGGTCGCCGGTGGATTAAAATTGAGACAAAAATTTTAGGTGACTGTAACCCATTAACAGCTCGGCATTTTAGGTTAACTAATGTCCTAAAATACTAGCAAGATGTCTCTCAAATTTTAAGCAAGACGCTGCTCTTTACAACAAAGTGCTTCATTCGGGATTCGTACTTTGGTTCGTTAGTATCGGTAAGTGTATGGTAGCATAACAGTATGCTTGACTGGACTGAAAGGGTACGTATTCCGTCAAAGTTCGGGATTTTGGGTTAGTGCAAATATTTGTTATTGGATTTCTTTAAAATAAACATTTATTTAAGGTTGGAAGCCTTCTGTCTCCTTGACAACCTAAGGACTCATAGGATTGCATCTGTGTGGTATGCGTTGCACCACAAATGTTTTACGCAAGTGGAGTTTGTACCGCCCAGTTTTACTGACATTTGACAGTCGGTGGATGTCTACGTCATGAAAGCGTACGTACAAAAGTGTGTTGTATTGTATTCTTTTCTACTGTTATTGTTGTAGCCTAGTGGTATACCCTCCGTGGTTTTGTAAAAACGCGTACTGCCGACCCTATCGGACCCGTACCGAAAACGTGGTACCTAAAATGAAAAAAAAACAGACTTTATTTGATGATTATAGTACTTAACCGTAATCAATGTATTTAGCTGATGTGTGAGAATACCAAAGCATAATTTGTAATCCAAAAGAGATCCTGTTGTGTCTTGTTAATAGCTCAGAATCGCCTGAAACTGGTTGTAGGCTGAGAAAAAGCAAAACAAAAAAGATAGCTAAATAGCGAAAAAAAAATATGCCTGAGAGCCGTGTGCTCTCGAGTCGTTAAATAAAAACAATGAAGCCGAAAGTGGTAGCGATCCGGATAATCAGACACTGTCCACATACGCGAGGATTAAAGGTAGTCAGCCATCGATGACGGGCATGATTGGGCAATCCCAAGTCAATCACAAGGCATCATTTAGCTGCGTACAGACACACAACCACACAACCAGCCAAGGTTGCCGACAGCACGATCACGTCCTCACTCTCCATTATTTTCCACCTCTACTGAGCAGACCTTCTACCCCTTAGCTTGGAGGAAACAATGAATGTTCTTGCAAGAGCTTCTGCTTCCAAGACTGTTACTTCGTCCTGCTCGTGATCATAGTAAGCAATCTCCCGGTGTCGCTTCCCCCACGAGAAAACGGTGGTTTAATCTGTCCGACGCAGTTTCGCTGTGCTTCCTCACGATCCGCCTCTGTAACGGTCTTTTCAACTAGAAAGATCCTGCTAATAACGCCGCCTGGTTTGTCAACTAGGCGCTTCACTAAAGCGTTGACAGAGTAGGGCGAGTTCGCATTACATCTCGTTGAAAGCAGTTTCTCCTTTCCTGTTCTACCAGGAGGCTTGCGTGCTGGGAGTCCTCGAAGCATGATAGTCAAATCGATTTTGTCGACGATGTGAAGGTTTGCTAGAACGTGAGCACACAGCCATCCCGTCTGAGAGACCTTCTTGCAGTCACACTTGTACTTTTGGTGGATCAGCTTGATCTCTATCAGACACCAGAGTGGAGATCTCCTGTTGTGCTCATACGCGACTCGATCCAAGATCTGGACCCTGTGAAGGGAGAGATAGCGAATTTTACATTTTTGACAATTGCGTTCTCTTTCAGCGTCCCCTCTAGTGATTTTCTTGTATGTCTTAGTACGACTGACAGACACTTTAAGACATTGTGCGTTGTCGTCGCGAACAACGTAATACATCTCATTGTAGAAGTAAGCCTGGATGTTACGGATAGCTCTGCGCGGCTTATGCTTGTGCGTTGGGTAGTGGTTGTCATCGCCACACAGCTCCAATCCGGCTTGCAAGAGCTCGGCTGGAACAGGGCCCGCCGCATAATGCTATGTTGGTTCAAATCCAATCTCCATAGCGCACTCAACCAGAATTTTAGGGAGCGTCCACGCAAGCACGTGGTCTGTAGAAGCTTGAAGTTGGTTCACAGAAGTTGCCTTAATTGCGTTGTGATGTGATTCAATCGGGTTCTGATTCAGAACAACCCCAGGGATATCACTAGCGGTACAAAACAATAGATCCCAAGGTTCTGTAATGTAGGAATACATTCCACAGCCAACCAGGACGTGTATTCATCTTCTCCAAGGACGCTCCAGTTTTGTGTAATAAGTTCCGAATGGTCACCGAACTGCTTTTTTGAACGCGAGAGACTTATATAATCCATCTGCTGTTTTATGATGTCGCTGTGGCGTTCACTGTCCGACAGATAGTTCTCTTCTTGCGTGCGTTGCGATCGAGATGAGGCCAGCAGTTAAGAAGCTTGATTTCTGGCCACATATCTTGAAATGCGTTCTCTATTGCAGTCGAATGGTCTAATGATCCGAACTGGGGATCCAGTGACACACCAACAAACGCCAGGCATCGCGTCTTGCAACGCGAAATGAGTTTGGTGTAGGCAAATACCGTCTCCATTCTGAAAAATATGAAGTTCATCGGATAGAACTTGGTTTGGTACTTGAGCGATGTCGTATATCTCAACCCGAATGTTCCGAAAGAGACAAGGGTTCACCCTTCGGAATGCAGTTTGTAGGCTCCATCGGTCGCCCCAAATATGCCACTCATCTGTCTGGCAACAGTGCGAGAAGCTGTGCGAAACAACCTTCACGAGGTGAATATGATGCCAACTGAAACATCTCCGCTGTCGATGGTGTCTGTGAAGCACTCGAGCATCAAGAGATCGTTTTGATACTCAAAGTTGGCGTGCAATTCGCTGGAAGTCATGCTGCGCTGTGTAGGACATTTTTCCGAAGATAGCCGACGGGGTTATGCAAAGTTTTGGTGTAGCCCAAACCATTACATCGGCATAAGTCGTAATGTCAAAGTCACCGCGTCGTCGATGTCTGTGAGCCCGGTTTTTGAGCTGGGTCACAGTCGGCAACAAAGTCAACACATCGTCTGAGTTGCCATATCGCATTCGTCAAGTGTTTTTAACACTTCTTAGGACCTTGGCCACCAAGCACAAGTTGTCAACCTCAGTTAACAAAGGCTTATGAATACAAGCCCGCTGAGAAGACAATGGAGCAGGGGTAGTTGTATGCATTCCACTCCGTGATAACCGGAACATTCCGTCCGGAACCATAGTAATCCGTGCCTCAGCTGTATAATCGATGTGAAATGTACACCAAAGACGTTTGGTAACGCTGGTGTTGTTGGTCAAAGCGATCCTCGCGTTTTCCAGACCGTCAACCAAGCCTGTTGTACTGAATCGAAACGGACGGGGTGCTCCATAGCACCGTCGATAGTTACGCTGTATTGTGGCCAATCGAACGAGCGCAGTCGAAAATGGAAGAGGCTATGCCCAGTGGCTCTGTAGTAGCGCCGCTGTCACTCGAGTCCTGATTAGCAACACCCTTGCTGTTGTCGCTGTCGCTGGCCTCGTTGTCTTCAAACTCGCCGTCTTCTTCACTACTACCACCCAAAGCCGGCACTCGAAACTCGTAATCTTCGAATAGCAACGAATGACCATTTGGGAACGTCGTCGGGTTATGACGCCCGCGAACAACCTAGCGATGATAGGTTGTACTTGTACGGCAAAGATGCGGGGGGGGGGGGGGGGGGGCAGTGACGAAGAGGTGGAAGGGCTGCGCGATCAATGGAAAAACCAAGAATGAAACAGACTGGAGTGTTTTGGTTTGCAGAGCCATCATTTCCTAGGGTGCGAAGAGCCAGCGCCTGTAATTTTTCTCGAACATGTGGGCATGGGTACGCAATACGCGTACTCTGTTGCAAAATCAGTTTAGGTTTTCCATAAAACTAACTTACAACGACTCAGAATTAGGAAATGAATCAAGTGGCTTGGGTTAAAAGATAGTTACGAGAGATGAGGACTCGATATAATAATGTTAGAAAATTTAAAAGAAAAAATACCCTTAAAAGATAAGTTAGAAAAACATGAAATTTGATTCTGTTGGCATCGTTCTTACGACTTAGTGACGAGCATAAACATATGAATAGTTGTCTGAATGTTACTCTTGCGCTTCAAGAGACGAGTCAGTTTCTAAACCTGATTCAGACTCACCATCATAACTCGACTCAGAATGTGAGTCTCTATCGCTGTACGACTCCACAAATTCTGGTGTCGAAGGCAGCTCAGCGGGCAGAGGCGTTGGAGGTGGGTGTGGGGTCTCTCTCACGGCCGCATCGGCTTAAGCGGTGGATTGATTCTTCTAAAGCCAAATTTTCGTCGTCGAGCAGCTGGACACTGCGAAGTAGGCGCTCTCTTGCGCGTTTCCGCTCGTGAAGACGACACTCGAAAGCGTCCAAGTGGGCAGTGTCGTCCGCGTCGTCGCTGCTGTAGTCACGGAGGCGCTTGGTACTGGTGGGCACGGTTAACAAAAAAGTGAAACGAGATATATGGTAAGAAACGCAGTATGTAGAGCAGTTGTAATTAACTGTACCCAATAAATTTAAAGTTTAAGTTTTCCACAGCTTTGATTTTCTATTTTTTCAGGTTACACAGGCATCGTTAACCTGGCCTTCTTTAAGTTATTCTTCTCGGGATTAGGCTGAATTTAGCAGCGATACCACAAAAACGTTGAATTATGATTTCAGTTTCGCTTCATTGTACTGTATGTTACTGGCTTCAACATTTATTGTCGGGTATCCACCTGTAAACTACTCGCACCCTATGCGACACTTTCAGTGTGAAAAGAACCCAAGTAAATGGAAGTAGCCTCGGAGAGAATGAACAAATTGTTTTTGGTAGATCCGATATAAGCGGGTAGCATTTCCCTTGCTACGAGACTTGACGCTGTACTGACTTGGCGATTTGTATTCCGGAGATCAGTCTGCGGTCGCGCTATTCTGCCCTCCATAGGTGGGCGAGCAGTGAGCCCCACATGCAGCAAGTGATTGTGGCAAAAAAAAATTGCACGAGTAATCTTCCGTTCGCCTTCATTTTCGAACACGTTCACGAAGAAATGGCATTGAAGCTCATCTTGCGGGGTAATTTTGACGGTATACTGTTGACCGAGAAGCTTTTTGCACACATTCATAGCAGTACCCAGGTTATTACGTTGGGTAATGCAGCTTTAAACTCGAATATGAAACCCACATTGCTCTGTGAGCATTTTCACACACAGCTGGACGGAACGCTGTCAGCTGTAGACCTCTGTCGCAATATTCTTCATCTTGTCGTACGCTACACAAAAATTCTCATCCGATGTATCGTGCGATCCCTTGATGGTCTCCAGTCTTAATAAGCCAAGCGTTTCTGCTCTCCCAAGATGATTTTCGGTCAGTGTGAACGGAATAAAAGCCGAAATTTGGTGGTTTCTACGTCTTTGTGCCCATGGGGTCGTGGGGCAGTTAACTTGCGTGTTGATGGGAGTTTGGAAACTGATACGTATTTTAACTTTACCCTCTCACACAAGAATAACGGTCTAGCTCTAAGCTTGTTGCTACCTCGTTCTTTTTTGTCGTAAGATTGATAGTTCCGTCGCCCCATTGGACGTCAAATCAATCAATAGAAACTTTGCCCCCCGCGGTTGATGCCATGAGTTTGGGTCCATCATTATGATCGGCTGTCTTTTACCCCGGTCGTCCCTTCTTAATCACAAACGCTTTGCGTAAATTGTTTAATGGAATCGATTCCATAAATATTAAAATTAAGGTTTGCGTTGTTTTGTTTCTAAAATAAAAAATGCAATCCTGTTTATTATACACAAAGTTCAAATTTAGTTATTTATGTAACTTATTAACCGAAAACAACCTATTTTGGTGTGGCATGCAAAAAAAATCAGTAAGGAGTAACTGATTTATGGAAATTCCTACCTTGTCGAGGATACCTGAAAAACCTTGTCGGAATTACCCTAAAAAACCTTGGCAAAAATACCCGAAAAACCTAGGAGAAAAATATCTTGTCGAGTATAACCGACGGTTTTTTTCAGAAAAATGGAGTATGCGACTCAGCACACGGTCGCCGAGAAGATTGAGCTCGTCGTGGCAGTCAAATACAACGGATGGAGCACGTCAGAGGAATCACGAAAACTTTGGTATCTCACGCACCACGTTACTGGGATAGTGAGACGCGGAAGAAGTCGTATTTTCCACTGAGGTCGACCCATCGTCGAAGCGAACAGTGCAGTCAGGGGCTTCTCCCCCAACTAAGACGTTCGAGTCAGAGGTGACTGAGCTAGCCAAAGAGAATGCTGCGTTGGATGAAAAGATTTCGCGCGCAGATATTAATGAGGAGTATGATGTGAAGATTCTAAGGTTTTCCGAAAAGGCCGATGGTACCAAGAACTCATGTATTTTCCAATTCATCAAGCGCAACAAAGTCGAGGGGTTTACATCTCTTTACCAAAAAAGACGAAAGTACCAAGGTCAAAATTGGCTGCGCTGCCTGCTAAAAGATCCAAGATCCAAGTTTCTCATACTGCGTAAGGACGGGCGTCGGGTTTGCCCGACAAGACCAAAGAACAGGTGTCGAATTTGCCCGATAAGGCCCCAGAACAGGTGTAGAGTTAGTCCGAAAAAACACTAAGTTCGCCGGCAGTAAGGGAGAATCTCGGCAGCATGTTGTGGTCAATGAAGAAACGGCTCAAGAGAGCTGTTTAATAAACAAACCAAAACCTCTGCTCCTGCTAAATATCAGTGCTATCTGTAGCATGAGCAAAAAGGTAAAGTTTGTCCCAAACCTCATTCGCATGAACACAAGAAGCGCCTGCTCAACGATCAAAATGTGCAGTTACAACTGTAGTATCACCATGCATTTGCCAGACAATACAAACTCAGCATTACACGTTTACTGTCGCCCTAAGTGTAGTATTCGGCCATGGCGCTCAACATAACTTCCCAACTCAACACTCTATCAACAACTTCTTAGACGTCTACCCAGCTCCTTGATGCACACATACTGCGCTCAAAGTAGTTAGCAAAACATTAAAGTACATCAGCAGAAGCGTAAACAATCACAATAGTTGGATTCGAACCAACATCCTCAGGGCATTGCCCCGTGCTTTTACAATTGTGGAACGTTCACTGGGGGGAGGGGGGGGGTGCTTAGTAGGTACGAACTGTATGATCCGGCTGCTCCGCAGTGAATAGTAGATGGACGATATATGGCTAGATGTAGTAAGCACTTTGGGTGTTACGAACTAGGAACCGAGTAACTCGTACATTTACACTATATATTTTTACAATAAGTGCAATAACACATCCATGAATGCAATAAAACCTGGTGAATGGAAAGTAGCCAATAATAAAAAGAAAATAGCCATTAAAAGAATGAAAAAAAACGTCCCCCAGATCTACGTAGCCCCAGCTAAACGAACTTGCACTAGAAAAAGTTGTTTTTTTAATTATAAAGTTTAGTAACAAGTGTATTTTCAATTAAAAGTGGCTACTGCACGAAAAATGTCGTCGAAGTCGTCATCTAAAATAAACTATCCTACCACTTGATCCATCAATCCCGCGGGAGTTGCTTCAGCTATAATTTCCCAAGCATCTTCAATCTCAACGTGCTCCTCTAAATTGCTACCGTATCCAGATATGAAACCCCACTTCTTGAAGCCCGATACTATGGTTGATGGAGCAAAATCACTGCAAGCGCTGTGAACCCAGCTGGAGGTGCTTTCGATCCGGGGGACAAAACTTCAAAGCTTCGCTTGAGTTTCGAGCCTGTAGTTGCCCATGTAGATCAAATAGCCGCTTGTTTCGTAGTCTTGCTTTCAGGGGACCGTTCCGCATCTGCCGGTTGCTATTCAGAGGTTGCGTTTGGTGGGACTTTGAGAATCGTGACATTTATGGTCTTCGCATACTCAACTACGTATTTAGATCAGTGTCCAGAGGAATCGTCGAGTAGAAATTTGTATGGGTTCTTGTGGTGTCGGACGTCCGACAAAACGAAATCTTAAGGACTCATTCGTCAAATAACTCTTCTACCAGCCTAAAAATACAAATTTATACACAGTAAGCCAGTAAAATAATAAAATATTTGCCAAATAGAGTTACCTTTCTCATTAGCGTAAATCTGCATTATGCTCTCGAGTTCAGATTGAGCAATTGGATCACGCCACATATCGACACTAATGTCGTGGCGAAGTTCACTACTTTCCTTCCGCCGCTCTGGAATTTTTGATGGGCGGACTTTAAATACGTCGAATGGATTGACTTTTATACCAGTTGAGTCGCCAAGAAGCATTACTGTCGCCCTAGCTTTCGCTTTATTGCCGCAGCATACCCATACTGATTTCCCGCTTCGCCAGTGTTTTCTTGGGTAGATACTCAAAGCAAGCTGCTATAAACAATAAATAGAGGATAGAATAAGTATATGAATTCAAAAAAATTAACTCAATCAAACTTGTCTGATCACATTAAAAATGCTGGGGCTCCGATTTCCTCAGCTTTAGCCATGACTTCTATAGTAAAATATTCTGCAGTTTTAGCAAGTTCTGGAGGTTGAACTTGGCCTTGTCTTGTCTTACAACGCAGGGAAAGCCGGTGGCGTAACTTGAAGTGATCCTGCCAGCACCTCGAGCCCTTGAATTAAGTAATACCAGCACGTGCAGCAGCAGCTTGGGCCTGAATACGCATCATTGTTGCTGTAACGGGGACACCCTCCCCCATTAGTTCCTTTACCCACCGCACTAGTTTTTCCTCTTCTTGTTGGGGTAAAATGGTCCCAAGACCAATTTCACGCGTTTTACTTTTGACTGCACCTCCTTTTTGCCCACAAAGGTCCTCTATACTCTTACGAGTACAACGCCATGACATGATTACAGTACGACGACTTTGGTATTTTTGGTGCGCCAAGTCTGGGTAGAAATACGCAATTGTTGCTGGCATGTCTCCATACACCTCATTCTTAAACAATCAAAAGTTCAAATTAGCTAGCGTGACGAGGTAGTATACACTCTATGTCATCACAAACACAACCCAAGCACGGCTAATTATTCCATTCTGCCTATTGATGGCTTTAGGGGAAAAGAGGCGCCCAAAAGGGCGGGAGCGTTTACCCGATGGTGCAGGCCACCCTACAAAACAGTACAAGGCCAATTCGTACCCAGCAGAAGAGAAATTGCGAGTCCCAGACCACTATGCAGAGTTCAACTTGACACATCGTATGTCGTGACATAGGGAATTCGGTATGGGTGCATCCAATCAGCACAAACGATAAAAAATTCAACTTAAAATCGTATTTTAAGGAAACTTAACATATCGATATAGACTTTCCACCAATCCCATCCAATGATGGATTATACCTCATTTTAACTCATCTAAGCTGCGGAATTATGATCCACCTCCTCGAGCGCAGATTTTGCCGCGATGAAGGCTTCGGCAGGCCACACTAGCATTTCTGGAAACCCATCCCGACCGTATCGGCTTATCTTTTCCAATACGTTGAATCTTTTACTCGTTTCCACCCTTGACTAGCCTTGCCTACTCCATGACAGACGGTAGTGCCAGAAAATACCTACCCAGAGTGACATGATCAAGCTCAATAAAAGCGTTCTCGGTCGCTTCACAAGGCATCTCAATATTGTACGCCCGCTTCTTGTACTGAAGCGCTTGAATACTCGAGAAAAAAAACCGCAGGTCAAAAACGTTGAAGTCGGGGCTGCGTCGAGGCTGGTATGTGAAGGAAATGTCCCACCTTTCCGATCATGCAGTTTTTATCACTGCTGCTGAGTAAGCGGCTGCGTGCGGGGTCGCATTATCTTGCGGTACTTTCACAGTTTTCGATCCTTTCAATAAAATGCATAGATAAATTATGAAATTTAAAAATAAAAACGCATACCTGGTCACTTGGCTTTAATGGCTGGAAAGACATTGTCAATCATACAGCATATGTGTGTTTGAAACGACTTCAGCACCGGCGTTCCAGGAGGACGGTTCTTCGACGACGTTTTTGCTTGTATAGTCTCCGCAAAAGGCCACAGTCCAAACTTTCCGCCGATCCACTCCCGCTTGTGTAGATTGAACCGAGGGCGAGCAACTGCTATCGAAAATAACACCTTCGTAAGATGGTTTGTGTTTGGCACAGCAATGGTAGGAACGTCCTCGTTGTCAGTAAGGTAATACGGCTTTCGTTTCTTAGAAATGTTAAACTATTTCTTATCGATATGAATGAATCATACATAGTATTGAATCGGGTAGGTGTCACCTGCATAAAAATAAATATTTATTTTTTTATAAATAATATAACAGCAAAGAAGCTACTTTACGTACCACAACTAGGCTCTATGAACGACAGCACAAACTCGATCCGCTTATTCATCTGAGCAGGCGTGGGGGGGAGTCAAAGTCCCCGAGACTCGACTGCGAATCCCATCGCCATTCTCCATCGTGCGAACGAGAGTGGTGCTTGGTATCCCCGCTGCTGCCTGAAGCGCTTGAAATGACGAGTGTTCGGTTGCAGGCGCAGCATCCACAGCCTCCTGTGTGGCTCCGGGAATTCAGACTCGGGCCAAATCTCGCGCGTTTTTAGACTGGTTGTCGTCGCGCGCAAGAAACGTCCCGCTGACGGTTTGTCGAGAATAGCCAAAGTGGATTGCCGCTTCGGAGATGCAGTCGTATGACAGCTTCCCGTTGGCCATACGCTCGAGAAAGTAACGGATGAGGTGGTGGAGGATATGTAGCGTCCATCGACCAGTTTGAGTGCTGGGGACTGAGGAATTGGTGGAGTGACAACCACGAATTTAGTTTTGGTCATACCAGAATGTGTATTGACCAATCAAACTGATCTAACACTTTAATGTTTCTTACATCATATCCAAATATTAAATGTCTTGTGATACGGAGGTAGTAGCTCGATGTACAAAACACAAATTTTAGTTATGTTTCCGAATCGGAAGTGTCACACACGTAGAACGAAAGTATCTCTTTCAATGATCTCTTTTTTACTCTGACCTCGCCCTAAAAGCACTATAAAAAGGACAGAAACAGTTATAATGACATCACCACTTCATTCCATAATATGTATGTTGTAAATAAAACAATAGTTTTTTTGTGAGTCGCTAGCAACACTAACAAAAGAGCACCCTACTTGTTACCTCGGGAACACGAAAGTGTCCACTGCTGCCACGAGGACCGGTAGGTATCAATCCCGTTTTGATGAAGCCATTAGTAATCACCTTGGCGGGAATGGCGTCCCATACTTGAGCCATAATGCGTGACATCAGATGTAATTGCAAGGAACGGGTTATCGACTCGCCAAGGAGAACTACCATCACGTGCTCAAATTGATACACCGCGTAGTTTTATGAAGACCTATGGTGATTTCATCATATGATCTTCGTAAAAACTAAATGAAATCGCCATATATCTTCATAAGGTATTTTGGGAAACATATGTGGCCAGTGATCGGGTGATTGACTCAGGTTGCTTGAATTGGTTCATCGCTAAAGAGCTCGCGCGTTCATGAAGCTCTTCTTGCCCGACAGGTTCGTCCTTGATTCAAGCGCATCCGATTACCACGACAAGGCACTGAATCGAGGCAAGAAGGCGAGCATACAGAGCTAGCGGTGCTACGCTTTATCAGCACTCGCAATACCACAGCGCGCGGATCCACAGCTGTCCGCAAGCACCTACACAGCCTGCACGCTGCTGGAGCGCTCAACAACATGATCGCGCGCTACCGCAACCTGCTTCGCTGCGGCGCTGTCCAAGGCCCCGATCGCCACGATCTGCTTGAACCTGTGGCTACGACCCTGTAGGACAGGAGTGATCAATACACATACATGTTAAATGCATGTAACACCAGTCAATAAATGTTTGTCAATCACCAAATAGCGTTGACGGTCTTGTACGCTGTGCTCCGACGCGAACGATTGCTGACTGAATAATGAACTTAGCAACGTGGACGTGTCGCGTGTTCAAATACATGGCTGTAGACTGTTGACACTACCAGAAAAGGTTTGTCGAGAATGGCCGTAAACTCGCGAAGGTTGCATTGTGTGTCGAGTTAACAAAAACAAAACCTTGTCGAGGAGGAAATTTAATAAACCAGTAACTCCTTACTGATTTTTTGCATGCCACACCGAAGAGGTAATTTTCGGATAAGATCCTATTTTCGGATTGATACACCTAAAGAAATACCGGTTAAGTCTGAAAGTTGACACCTCAGACAATGGTGCGTCTCCGCAGCTCAAACACCACCGAGGCAGCCCCACCCGCCTCGCCCAAACATGGAAGGCCACGCAAGCCACACTGTCCCTTATGTAGCTTATGTAGAAAAGCATTCTCGACGCCACCAAGCCTAAAGCGTCACTTAAAAAAGAAGCTGCGCTGTGATTCACGCCCCATAAAAAAAATGTGAAGAGGAGAGGAAAGCAGCGCATCGACTCGCACTATTGCCACACAAAGGCAGGTTGGGCTTGTATAGCAAGACTTCCAAGCGCTTCCCCTCCGTAGAGAGACTGTTCGCGCGCTGGAGCTAGGTAAAAATAAAAAGATGTCAACTATCATTTTATTTTTAGTTTAATTTTTTTATTTAACAAGTAGGGTGTAAGCACCGAAATTGATGAACTTCTTTTTTTTTCATGAAGTACATAAACTTACGTAAACCTACAACATCCGGTGGTTACTATGGGTTACCTAACCAAAACTGATCATAATCGAACCAAATCGATAACATTTGAACGAAAAGGAATCATGATGAACCAAAATCGATCAAGTCGAATTTGTAGGTAAAAGTTTCAAAATGTTGTTGGATTTTAAATGCCATATTGTCAAGTTCATTTTGTTTAATGCTAATTTCCGACTTCCGTAGTTCATGTTTTGCGCATGAAATGACGTCTTGGATCAACCAACGGATTGCTCTTTACGTCTTTTTGTTCGCCTTATTTCCTTTGTGCTTTGGCTTCGGGCAAGGTTTTAGCCCTCTTTTTCCCAATTCCAGCGGGTCTGACGCAATGGGTGGCATCAACAGTGTAGTATCACGCTCCAGGGTGATCATTGTAGGCAATGGTCGGAACACACAGCTGTACGTCCGATCGAAATGCTTGACCGCCAGCTTCTCTTTGTTGTATAAAGATTCCAAATCTTGGCCTACGCAGCTAGCGGCGTACAGCGTATGAACGCATGGGAATTCATGGTCTTGCCAATTCCCGCACGTACATGTTGCACCCTGGAGATCCACGAACATCCACGGATGTATGAGTCCTTCCACAGCTACTGATCCTCGGTATCACACAATGTATTCACCACAAGGCCTGTGCTCGCAAAAAGAAGTTGCCTTTGTAGTTTCCTCGAACTTCTTTCTCAACGTTGGAACCAAACCTCGCTGCCATACTTGAACGCCCAGTCAGAAACTAAGCGGCGTCACTCAGCTGCCAAATCGTTCAGCTACATAAAGTAAATATTGAATGCATCCAAAGGTTTTACACGCCTGCACTGATTCCCAATCCAATTATTGACCTGTTCAGAGAGGTTTAATGTAATCTCACCATGCGTTGGAGCCCTAAAACTTGTACTTCGCCCAGTGTTCCCGCGGGATTTCATTGAGTTTGGCCACAGCTCCGGGCATGGTCTGCAAAAAAATAGCACGATGCCGGTTGAAGTCGTTTTCACAGTCACTTCTAGCCATCAGACAGATCAGGACGTGTTCGTCTGGCGTTATTGAAATGCGAGCGTTGGTAAGGTTCCCAAAGATGTGGTATAGGCAGGACCGGTGGCCTGCTTCGGGGAATACTGTCTTGACCGCAGAGAGGAGTCCTTTTTGACGATTTGAAACGGCGGTAAATTCGGAAATATCTCCCAGTGCTTGTTTAACCACATTCAAAAACCACACCCAATGGTCTTAGTTTTCCTTGGGGACGAGAGCAAAACCAAACGGAATGATGCATTTGTTGAAGTCCTTCGCTGTGGCGACCAGATATACTCCGTACTTGTTCATTTCACCTTTCAGGTGCGCCCCGTCGAAACCCTAAAGACACTTGCCTCTCAAAGTCATATGTATTCCAAGATTCGTGATCACGCACGTTCGTTTGAACACTCCATCGTCCTCTTTTTCGAAACGCCATAGCGTGCCAGGGTTTTTATCGGTGATACGCTTGATATACACATATTGACGGAAGATATGGCCTATACGATGCTTAAGGCCTATTCCAATCTTCTGCAAATCCTCATTTCAGTTCTATGTTGAAAATTGTATAAGCCGACAGCTAATTCGATCTCAGTTGTCCGCGCTTACACCCGTCTTTTGTATAGTTAACACGTCTATTTCACTAGGCCATATCTTTCGTCGATATGTGTACGCCTCCAACTTCTGGTAGCTCTCCAAACGATCTCCGCGAATTCGGTCCTCGATTCACTTTTAATGCGCGAGATCTGACTTGGGAATAGTCGTATCCCTCCACTCAATAGAAAAGACCTAACCGCCGCTCCTGCCATGTCTCGCTGGTCTCTAACGCGTCATATTGACTGTATGGCTTGGCCTAGGGAATTCGGTGTAATCTGCGAGCGTTCGTTAAAATTTTGGCTCTTTTTGTCTAATTTTCAGTCGCGAAAACAAAACTTCAAAGTTCGTATTCTGTGAGTGTGCGCAAATTTTCCCATCACAACCCCAATAGTGCCCACATTCAGGAAACCCGAAAAAAATATTTATAGAAAATATATTTTACTTTTTGCAAATAATATATTTTCGGTTGCCTCACATACCCGATACATATTTACGAATTTGTGTATGACAAATAAGTTGTTTTTATGGTGCACCTGAAACCAGTGGTTTGCTGGTTGGTTCTGAGGGCTCTAACAGCTTTGTAGGTCGTTCTTGAGAACATTCTATAATTTGAATACACTACAATTAATCTCCCTCCGCCACAACTGCGATTTTCGTCGCCCTTGACGCTAAGCCACGCTCGAAGAGCAACTTCACGCCGAAGCAAATCGCATGCTTCTATTTCAAGCCCTTCCTCACCGAGGACGGGGGTCCCACCAGCCGACAGGTCTGTAAGGCATGCGGCAAGACTCGGAAGCATTCACAGAAAACTGGGTACACCAATCTGGTGACCCATGTGGAGTCTGACCACAATAACTTCGAGGCCGAGATGGAGACCACAACTTCCGCTGCCACCGAGAGGTTACTTCCATGGGTGCGCCAAAAAGCATCCAATCGCCACGCTTGGATCGAGTGGATCGTGAAAGGAAACTTCCCTTTGGTCTTTGTGGAGATGGAGTCGACAAGGCGGTAAGGTATTGCCTAGCTTACTGTAGCGTGCATACTGTATCTAAACATTTTTATGTAAGGTATACCAACTTGGCGCCCGTATGCGAGGAGACCATTACGCGTGACATGGAGAAGGTCACTGAAGCGGTGGAGCGACGCACCAGCGACGAGCTTCCGGAGCAGTTCGGGGAAATTCTGAACGGATGGACTTACAGCAGTGAGCACTATCTAGCGGTACACGCGTGCTATGAGGTGAACGGTGCCCGCCACTGCCCGCTACTTTCTATGGCCCTGATCATCAACGGCCCCGATGACCGCCTCAATGCTGAAAGCCACATGTCCGCGATGGCGTCGTTTCTGCCGTTGTTCGGTAGGAACCTATCTAATGTTATGTTTTTGAACGTGATAACTGTGCGGTAAACCGACGGCTTGCCCGGTTGATGGGCGCGCCGCTTGTCGACTGTGCAAGTCATCACCTCAACCTGGCCGTCCGATGTTTCCTGGAGCCCTACGAGGAGGGGCTGGAGCAGGTGCGGTCGCTGATGAAGCGCTCACCCAAGCTAAAACAAATGAGGTACGTGAATATCATTTTCATTTTTTAAATAGTATTAGTGATTATATCATATCTATCGCTTTTAGCGTTATATTACAAACTGGAGACTTCTCTCCGACCAAAAGTACGCCAGTGTGATAGTGTGATGTAGGTAATCACTAAATTTCTATCGCTAGACACCTAGATACACTGCGCGCCAAACTTTTGGGACACTCATGTTTATTGTCATAACCTTTCTTCTAGGAAGAGTTAACAAGTGCTATTTAGATATGTTCCTCCAATCAAATCGCTCTATGGCTAATATACGACGCGGAGCTAGATTTCTCGGTTTAAGGATAGGCTAGCATACAACTATTTAGATTTTCGACCGCGACAAAACTTTGGGACAAAAATATCTTGATTAAAGTATGGGAATGTGAAATGGATACACGCTTTGCTAAATAAAAAAAACGGTCCGACCACCAACGAAGGGAGTTGTACCTGGTCTTTAGGCCGCGCGAGTACTTGTATACTTCGAAGTACGCTAGAAATGCCCGCACAGAGTATCACTAAGACTGTTTTGTTGATGATCCGTGCTTATACCGGCGTATAATTGTATGGAACACTCGATAGCGATTGTGACGTCAGCGTCAAAGGCTAGAGTTAGGCCACTGGTGTTTATTGGCCATCTAAGGTTAGCACCAGGCTTACTACACATGTCCTATTACCTACTTAAGCAGTTATTTTAGCTGTAAAGGTCTAAGTGTGCTCGCAATAAGGAGGGATACGACGACAATCTCTCTTCTCGTCCTGTGATTGGCCGTTGTCGGTGGCCTGTCTCACATTCCCATACTTTAATCAAGATATTTTTGTCCCAAAGTTTTGTCGCGGTCCAAAATCTAAATAGTTGTATGCTAGCCTATCCTTAAACCGAGAAATCCAGCTCCGCGTCGTACGTTAGCCATGGAGCGATTTGATCGGAGGAACATATCCAAATAGCACTTGTTAACTCTTCCTAGAAGAAAGGTTATGACCATAAACATGAGTGTCCCAAAAGTTTTGGCGCGCAGTGTAGCGTCTGCACACAACAATACGCCTTCCATAAGGGTCGGCGAATATTATGGGCGAATCTGAAGGAACCAAATCCGACCCAGCATCCTGAGCCGACGCTTCCCTCAATTACCGTTAGCGTAAGTAGGCCTAGCACACACATGTAGTCGGCACGAGCGTTGCGGGTACGTGTATCATCTCTCATTCTCTCTATTTAACCCCGTGGCACCAACAGCGGATGGTTGCCTAGTCTCTTTTGACTCTTTTACGGGGGTGCCCGAGATTAACTCAGGCCGTAAGTCGTCAGGAGTATACTTCCAATACTCAAATCACTAGTATTGGGAATCCAGAACCCGAGTTTCCCTCAAATAGGGAAATAACCAAAACACAGTCCCACTGCTAGTCTCTTGGCCTTACCAGAAACGAACGCTAACTTCAGGAAGGTCGCTGTTCGCAGTTAGGCATACTCCTGTAAAGCTATTAAGTGTAAGGTACTTACCTCGACGCTTGAACACTTGTGTGCTTCAGGAAGAAAAAAAAGTCAGTTCTGTATTGTTAAGGCCGAATGGCCTATACTCTCTTCTTATATTTTGCCCTATGTCCATCTATATACAAAAATCAAGTAACCTCAGTTCGGACCTTACCGTGCATCCAATCGCGACGGCTGCGACCAGTCGATGCCTTCGTCTCGTGTGGTTTACACCACCTTGACACCCCATCGTCACTGTAGCCATCGCCACTTGCGCCGATTGGACGAACCGGTCTCGGCAAATGTTCGAAAGGCGACGGCGACGGGTATTGACCCACGCTGCGACGCGGAGCGAATCCCTTTCGAGGCGAATCGCTATATCACACCAGGGCACTCGGTGGGGGTCGACATACACTATGCTAGCTCATTACTTCGAACTGCGCGAGTTCATCAACGCGGATGACGAAGAGTTGTCCGAAGAGATGCCGTCACCTGCGGCGAACCGCAAACTAAAGGCAATTTTCGAGCAGCTGGCCGATGCGCAGTCAGTGGCCATGAAGCTGCAGTGCCAGGAGTTAATCTTACTGGATGCGCGTGACCTACTCAACGGTCTTCTTGAGGTTATGCCATCGTTTCGTGAATATGTCGGTACGTATACAACTTGATGAGAAATATATTTTTTTCACTATAGCAGCACCGAACGCTGGAATTGTGCAGTCGCCCGACTTTGAGTCAGGTGTCGTGAAGGTGCTTGGATCTCAAGCAAAAAGATTTACTCGAGCAGGGAGAACGGTGCTGCAGCCGTTTCTCCGGCGTGCATTTGTTACTGTTCGGCAGGAGGAACGGACGTATGTTGGCTTTGCTGGCCGAATTTTAAAACGCCGGACGATGCACCAAGAGCTTACATCTTGCTCAATGCAATCCAACTTCAAACATCGTCGAGCGCTTGTTTAGCGTGGCACACATAGTGCTTCGCTACGAGCGCAACCGCCTCTCGCCTCTGACTCGAGATGATCTTGTTCCTCAAGGTCAACCATAAGTACTGGGACGTTGCTGTCGTCGACGGGTGCATCTAAGTAGAAGTGATGAACGCACGATAATTGCACAAACAATGTATCATTGTAATGTTCAATCTGCAGTAACATATTTTTGTTAATGGGGATTCGCCCTACACTATATATTTGCCGCTGGTCCACGAAATAGGTATACCTAAGTATATGATATTGTCGGGTTCCCTGCACACATCAAGCCTACTGTTAATTTCTTCCGTTGAACTGTTAATTTTGAAAATAAAACAGTGGTGTACCTGTACTAGGAACACACATTTTATTATGTGCTTTATATATTGTTAGTCCTTGCGAGTGGAGCACTGACAGAAAATAAAAAATGTAAAATGTCTTGTGGGACGGAGGTAGTATATTACTTGCCGCCTCGCTTCGCTCGGCGGAGTATATATACAATACATGTCTTGTTTTATAACTGTGTTGTGCTTCTCCATCGGCTTCGTCACGGAGTGGTGCACTAGAGCTGTGCGTTGCATTGAGGCCGTGGGGAAAGACCTTGTGGGCACTTTCTGAAATTAGACAATACATCGCCTAAATGACTTATTTCATTTCGACATTCATTTTGAAATACCAAATATTCGCAACTTGCGGAGCATGCACAGGAAGCTCGGGGAGACTACCCCAGGCCTTGCACGCGCGTTGTCGATAAACGCTGCGGATGAGTTCATTAAGATCGCGGCCAAATGGGCGCCTTAGCTCGCATGCCTTATAGACGCCGATGCGTCGGATCACTAGGAAGAAGGCCCCTAGCAGAGGCGTTGTTAGACGCTGTGAAACACTTGAAGCTGGACGAGAGCGGCGGTATGGCGCTCGATGCTTCTGTCCTTGACGTGGCCCGAGCGGCTCAAAAAGGAAGTTCAGTCCACAGGTTGTAGACGGAGCTATTGACCATCAGCGCTTCGTTGTGGCCGCGGAAGGAGTCGCAGAAGTGGAGAAATCGGTGAACAATTTTGTAGAGGCAGAAAAGGAGACGGGGGCAATGTAGATGACTGGAAGATCATTCAAGTCGTGAAGCTGCAGCTGCTGAGCAAGAAGAACCGACCGTTAAATCAGCTCACAAGGTAGTATATTATTCGTGTACTGCGGTGTTTGCATTGAAGGTGGCGACTGGGGTCTCGGCTAATGAGCTTAATAAGAAACAAGTTTATCGATGCGCTATTTGTGATACTGTGCCGTGAATGCCGGACTGATGAAAGACGCTGCTTTACAGCGGGTGTTGGCGATGCTACATGTACGTGGATCGCATAAGTCGGCAAGGATGCGTCAGATGACAGCAAGATTGGAAGGCAAGAAAGGATACTAGGGCATCTCGTTAACGAGCTTAGACAACTACAGACGAGAACGCAGGTTATGCAATGAAATCAACTTGGACAAGACGCACTAGCGTTTGAATCGGTCAGGTGTTTGTCGCGCATCTTGTCGGACAGATGTGGGGGTGGCGCATGATACAACCTAGTGAGCGCCAAATACAGTAGGGTTCCTTGCATGCTCACTTTGTCGTGCGCTGTGCATTCAACGAGAGCGCAGAACGGCGATCATATGGTCCCCTTTGTAGCCAAGCTGCCGTGCTGCTTGGCCAGGAGGGAGAATAAACACTTTGAAGCCCTGAGAATCCATTTCTGCGGCTCCTCCTGCGCGCGCGTGGCCACTGCGTCCTTGAATAAGGTAGTCCACGAACTCCCGGTAGCCGCTCGAGTCGGCCATCGACTCAGGCTTCAGCTCATACACGACCCTACGTACATTCGGCCGTTCAAGCTGCAGGAACTCGGACGACTTGTTCAAGTGTGGCAACGCCACCACATCCAGATAATTCGGCCTAGAAACATTATAGAAAAATGTGAGACTATACCGTTCGGTACAAACTTCAAAGCAATTTCTAGATGTACGTACAAATGACGGTTTAAGCCAACCGAGAGCGACGTAGCGCTGCAGCGGCACTTGACCTTGCCGCTGCGCTTTAACTCGAAGCTCCATTCACTTGGTGTCTGTGCAAGTTAAAGCAACCGATACCAGTTAGACAAAGAGCACAATAAACAACTGAACAAGCACCACTTACGTCAAACGGACGAGGCTCCATCATGCGAGGACTGTCGGGCAGACCACCAGGTCCGTTAAATGGGCGTCTCATCATGTCTGGTGGGGGACCGCCGCGTTCCCAGCTTCGGTCTCTCTTGCGCATCATATCACCTGGAGGTGGGCGATTCGGACTGCGGCTACGACCTCGAGGTGGAAACATGTTCGGAGGCCCATCGGGTCCAGGCGGAGGTGGACCTCGGTCGTCGAAGCGAGGACCAAAGCCTCCGCCACGCATAGGACTAGGAGGGCGTCTGCCTCTGTCATCAAATGGAGGTGGGCCGCCGGGGCCACGGCCGCCAAAATCTCCGCGAGGAGGGCTTCTTGGTCCTGCAGATCCCGGTCGCTGGTCAGGTCCTGGGCGAAATCCATTGCCGTTGTGTGGAGGACTGCGCGGGGGTCCGCGAGGCGGACTGCGACTGCGGCTTCGACCAGGGCCACGACCGCCCATCATGCCTCGGCGGGGACTGCCTCGTCCTGGGCCACCTCGTCCCGGACTCATGGGGCCACGTCGGAAATCTCCGCGGGGTGGGGAGCGAGGACCATTGCCAGGGGGGCCATTACCAGGAGGACCATTGAATCCGTCACGTCGGGGGCTTCCGCGTCCACCACCGAAGCCATTTCGCGGCGGACTACCAGGTCTACCGTTGAACCCGTCACGTCGGGGGCTTCCTCGTCCACCACCGAAGCCATTTCGCGGCGGACTACCAGGTCTACCGTTGAACCCGTCACGTCGGGGGCTTCCTCGTCCACCACCAAAGCCATTTCGCGGCGGACTACCAGGTCGACCGTTGAATCCACCACGCCCCGGGCTGCCTGGTCGTCCATTAAATCCTCCACGACCCGGGCTGCCTGGTCGTCCATTAAATCCTCCACGACCCGGGCTGCCTGGTCGTCCATTAAATCCTCCACGACCCGGGATGCCTGGTCGTCCGTTAAAGCCACCACGAGGTGGACTGCGAGATCTACCACGAGGTGGGCTACCAGGTCGTCCATTGAAGCCACCACGAGGCGGACTACCTGATCTACCACCAAATACATTACGAGGAGGACTGCCAGGTCTTCCACCGAAACCATTACGAGGAGGGCTGCTTGATCTGCCACCGAAGCCGCCCCGTGGGCCGTTGGGGCCTCCAGGTGGCCCGTTAAATGGTGGTCCATTGTCTCTGTGAGGAGGCCCATCAAAGTGCCCATTGCCACGCGGTGGTGACCAAGGTCTTCCGTTCATATCTCCATTGCGATCGCGACTTCTGCTGCGTCCTCTTGGAGGTCCGTCTGGGCCTCCCATCCTCGGCGACATGGGTCGACCTGGCCCCATCCTTGGCGATCTCTGGTCTCCCATTCTCGGCGACGTCATATCCCGCCCGTTGTTGATCATCCTAACCGGTGGGCCCACTCGCATTTGTGCGTACTGTTCATTCGGGGGCGAACGCGATGGCGACGGCGGGGGCGATAGCGCAGGTTCACGAGCACGTTCGAACGCAGCAGCGGAAGGTGACAGCGGAGCAGCAGTCGGTGCGTTAACAACAGGAGTCGGAGCAGAAGTAGCAGGCGCATCAACAGAAGCAGCAGCAGAAGCACAAGAAGTGCCAACGGCCGTTAGTTGGGTAATATCTTCAACAGCAGGGACAGACGCCTTGGGCTGCGGCGTGTCTGCTGCTGCCTGCTGAGGCTGAGGCTGCTGCGGCTCCACCTCGGGCTCTCGCTTGCCATCAGCAGAAACAGTAGACACGCCGAGGCCCGAGGGTCCGTTTGCACATGCAGCATCATTCTCTTCGGTACTGACCACTTCTCCAGCTTCCAGCTCTTGTTCATCTGCAATGTACATCATCGGCGTAGTTTCGAGCATTGTTTATTCATTAAATATTAGTTAAGGATGTTATTTTCCTAAAGATAATTATCAATTTGACAAATTGAAGGACATTACCGGTCGAGTTGGAGATCTCCGTGCTCTTCTTTGAGGCAGATGGGCCGTTCTCGTCAGTCAGCACGTTTTTCTTGATGTTCAGGTACTGGTCATAGATGGCGCCGCCGCTTCCACGCCGCGCCTTGAGCGTGGGCGCGACGGCGCCACTCGTGTCTCCGCCTTCCATTACCTTCCCGTTGGTTGCTTCAGCTTTTCGAAAACTTGCGTGGATTTCATCCTAATCTTGTGGCCCACACTTATTGTGAATTCCGCCTAAAATTGAGTATTCTGGGCGGTAAAGCAAATGTGTCGAGTCTTTCACATACAAAAAGCAAGTCAGAAAAAAATCGCGCCACATGAAATTATATGCTTTCTTGGCTCTCAGGACTCGTACTTAGTGAGGATCCACAGCCATCAAGGGGCTCTGGAGATTGAACCTAGCGGCCAATCCAATTTTGATTAGAACTCGCAATATTTGTGATCATTTCGCGTGGTAGACTTTAAACTTGAATTTTGTAAGCAGCCTGATATGCATCCCTGTAAATTCTGATTCCTTCAAGGTGGCTATTTTTAGAGGGACGAGCCAGCAACTAAAGCGACACTAGGCACTCGCCTTCCTTCCTCTGTCTCTCTTCGTCCACGTGAGAGCAGACAACGTCACCAGCAGCGTCAGCAGCAGTATTCAGAGCAGCCTCTCCTTCACGTCGAGTAACGTGAGGTCTTGCAGCCAGACAGAACGACCATGTCGAGGGACTAGTGCGTTCTTTCTACCAATTTCCTTGGCGGCACTTCTCGAGCGTTGAGACCGTTTTCCTAACGACATTGCGATCGGTATTATTATGCAGCGACCACCTATTCAAACTCGTGCTGATTGGCGACTCGGGCGTCGGCAAGTCCTGCCTCCTGCTGCGCTTTGCGGTGGGTGCATACACCGTTGCTCTATCTGTTGCCTTGCAACTGAGGCTTACTGATTTTGTTAATTCTCTGCAGGATGACGCCTTCACAGAGAGCTACATTACCACTATTGGAGTGGACTTTGTACGTATTTGATAGGGAGATGCTTGTATGATAGATCTGCTAAAAGCTCATGATACTATGTAGAGATTTCGCACGGTGAAGATCGACAACAAAACCGTGAAGCTCCAAATTGTACGTTTTGGGCTGTTTGCTTTTAACAGCATACAGATTGGAGAACTGACAAACATTTCAGTGGGATACGGCTGGGCAGGAGCGTTTCCGCACCATTACAAGTGCGTATTATCGTGGTGCAGACGGTATTATCATGGTGTATGACGTCACCAGTCAGGTAAATTGGCTGTCGAGACCGTTTTTGGCTTCGTATGAAGGTTGCACAAGTACAGTAGAATTACCACAGCTCGTTGGATATTTATACAGGAATCCTTCGATCATGTTAACGACTGGCTGAACGAAGTGAACCGATACGCCAGCGAAGGCACATGCAAGCTTCTTGTGGGCAACAAGAGCGATATTAGCGACAACAAGGCGGTGTCGTACGAAACGGCCAAGGCCTTCGCAGACAGCTTGTCCATCCCGTTCCTTGAGACGAGCGCCAAGAACGCGCAAAACGTGGAGGAGGCGTTCCTCACGATGGCCTCGGAGCTGATCACCATTCGCGAGATGGTTGGCGAATCCAGCCGACCTACGGGCACCAAGGTAAGTCCTCCTACACTAGTTTCAGCGACATCACTGCATTTTATCTGACGGATTTTGTGTGAAGTTGACCGAGAACACCAAAAGCGGCGGCAATAACAACGGATGTTCGTGCAACTAGCAGCCTCCGTCCAATCGCCTGTCAAGCGAGCTATGTAGCTACAATAAGTTAGTGCACCTTTCACTCGCAGACGCATTGTATTGATGCGGATGCACAATAGGCTATCTGGTCGCAACTACAGTAAGTAAAGCAAAGCGCTCCCAGAGTGTCGTTCATTTGGCTATATTCTTGTGTTATGCGTGCGAGTTGGTGAAGACAAAAGCAGCAGGTGGCTGCTATCTAGTGGTCGAAGTATCGGACGAGCTTTTCGATGTTAACCGTGTTGTTGTCGGTCTCTCCTTCCTGTGCCCGGGCGATGGCGCTGTTGATCTCAGAGTCGCTGAATAGAATCGGCTCCTTGGACATCGCGCGCTTGACGAACTTGGCGCTGACACGGCCTGGCTCCTCTTCGTGTCCCTCGACCAGAGATTTAATCATGTTGCCCTGCAGTTGCGAACGACGCAGAGGAACATCTCCTTGCGGGAAGGAGTGCAGCTTGTAAATGGACTGGTACTTACGGACGTAAGATTTGAAGTCGATGTCCATCTCGTTCAGCTGGCCGTTCTTCAGATCGTACACGAGACCATGGATACGCGGGAAGCCGTACTTAACCTGGTGGCGCTGCACCAGTCCAATCTTGAACACGTTAATGCACTGCTCAATGGTGTTGAGCTCCACCGTGCGGCGCATACGCTGCTCGTGGTCGTCAATCTCCTGCAGCTCATCGTTGTGAAGTCGAACAACTGCAACAAAGAAAAGAAAGCGTTAGCCACAAAATCACCGGAATGTGTGAAAGAAGAAAGATCATATCTTACCGTCACGGATGTTGCGTAGCCAGTTGTCTAACAGCCCCAAGTGCTTGTTCTCCACAGCAGCGTGAACGCCACCGCAGCCGTAATGTCCACACACGATAATGTCCTTAACCTTGAGGTGTTCCACGGCGTACTGCACGACCGAGAGCGAGCTGATGTCGTTGCTCACCACGAGGTTGGCCACGTTACGGTGCACGAACATCTCACCAGGTGCCAGACCCGTGATCTCCTCCGCGGGTACACGCGAGTCCGAGCATCCGATCCACAGATACTGCGGGTGCTGGCCCTGCGACGTCTTGTCGAAGTAGTCCGGGTCCAGCAGCTTCTTGCCCTCGCGCCACTTCTTGTTGTTCTCGAACAGACGCTCCAGCGACGTGGGCAACGCCATCGTGGATGCGCGCGCCAGCTGAGCAGGCATGGCCGCCGCTACACGGGGCAGCAGCAGCGAGGAGCTCTTCAGTGCACGGTGGAACATCGTGCTGAGATAGGGATCTTGTGTCGCTTGCGCTTGATCCGGCGAAGTTCAAAGTGACGCTGGCAACAGCTCGGCGGACGCGACCCGATGGCACGCTGCCTCGGTGCTACACCAAGATATTGTCGTCATTGCGCCTTTTCGACCAATTGGCTGTCGTAACATCATCACGCTGAAAAAGAATTTAGTTGGTGTTGTGCACACCAAAGTTGAGCTCTTCAACGATCGACCAATCAACTGTCGTTAAACGCTCATAGATGCGGCGAAGGCTCGACGGTGAGCTTCGCTCGGTGGGCAGCTCCAGACGACACCATTCGTTCAGCACTGCTGAAATCAGCACACCCTCGACCTTCGCGACTCCAGTCTATGACCGCCGATCAACACCGAAAGAACGCGCGGTCCAATCGGTCTGGCCCAGACTCACAAAGTTCAGGTACCAATTGGATAGAGTAGATGTACAACCGTAAGTCATCGTGTCAGAAGATATTCAAAGTGGATGGCCCAGGCCCAGACTCTAGTGGATGGCCCAGGCCCAGACTCTAGTGGATGGCCCAGGCCCAGACTCTAGTGGATGGCCCGGGCCCAGACTCTGGGCCATCCACTTTGAATATCTTCTGACACGATGACTTACGGTTGTACATCTACTCTATCCAATTGGTACCTGAACTTTATGAGTTTCTTCACATGTCAGAAGTATTCGCGAACTCGCGGTAGCAAGATTCCCCCTTCAAGAATTATGCAACAGCGAAGGCGAGAAGATTTATCAGAGGCCAGCCACCTCTTGCCAAGACGCTAACAAGTCTTGTTGCATTTTGCTACGAGGTGCAGCTGATGGACCGACCTGAATCTCACTTTAGCAATCCAGTATTACCACAAGTCGAAAATTATTGCAGCAACCTGCAAGTTGCAGTGCAACGTGGTTGAATACTGTAGCTCCACTACAGTACATGCATGCACCGGTACCGGCTTGCTTCATTTATTTCATTTTCTTGAAGTTGTGTCACCCCATTGGCCAAAAATTGCAATCAAAAATTGCGTCTTTCAGTCGCAAAAATTATGGCGAGCGATAAGAAGACGTCACCGGGCTTGTCTCCGTCGGCGGGCCTCCACGAGCCGATGGCGCCGCCAGTCAACTCGTTCGCAAGCGTTAGCACGACTCACAAAGCGCTGACTCCCAACCGCCAGCTGGCCGAGCTGCTGCGTTCTATCGATCCGAAGTACTGCTTCCACCCTGCCGTGGAGGAGTTGCTGCTCGACATGGCGTCGGACTTCGTGCAGGATGTGGTGGATTTTTCGGGCAAACTGGCCAAACACAGGCGATCCACGACTCTAGAGCCGCGCGACCTGCAGTTTTGTTTGGCCAAGAACTATGGCATCTCGATGGCCGGAGTGCTCCCTGCCACGGGTGCTGCAGGCTCTGCTTTGAGACCGTTAGGTCAGGACTTGCTGGTGCGGGCACGGCCAGCCAAGAATTCGCTGCACATGCACCGAATGGCGTTGAAACGCAAGTCGCTGCTGCACACCAAGACCAAGCTCAAGAACGCACACGCTGTCAAAGCTGCAGAAGGAGGCAAGAAGGTGGTACGCAAAGCCAGCGTCAGCAAGTAATGACTGATATTTTTTAGTGCCAAGATGTATGGCAAGTGATGTTTTTTTTCACCGAACGAAAGGATAATGGAGACGAGCAAAATTGAAAAGCGTAGTGCTACAAGACTATTACTTAAGTCCCTTTCATTTAATACCATAACGCATTTTTTTCGTAGGATAAAATGAAACCAAAGCACACACGAAGTCGAAGCATGATAACACTAACATGCTACACAATCTCGCCAAGACTATCGACAACGTCGGCGTCAAACTCCAGACGAGGAGTCTTAGCTAATGGTGCCGAGCTGTCTTCGCTACTGACAGGAATGGCGGATGGTGTAGGATTTATCATTGCTGTAGACGCTTCAGTGGCGATATTGCCATTATTGTCACCAGCACTGCGCTGGCGCTTCTTGTACTTTGTGCTGCGTGGTCGGATGGCTGGCAGCAACGACTGATCTTTGTGTAAATCCCCAGCAACAGGAATCTCGATCCGAAGATTGCGATGTGCCTCCACGTACGCAGTCGCCTTATAAATCGGGTCAAAGCTTTCCAGCAACACCGCCTCGTTGGCGAAATATATCGACGCCGCAATAAAATGGCGGCATGGCCAGCCCAATTGGAACATCTGCCCACAAGTACAGGTACGCAGCGCTAGGTCCATCCTGTATGTGATCTTCGGACGCGCGCCTGTCAGCCAAGCGAAGGCGACTTGCTCATCACATCGACGCACAGTGTACTCAGCGGCAGCCTGTCGTTCTTGTCGATAAACTGCATCCGCACCTGAAGTGAGCAAGGACGGCCTCTGACCTTCGACCGCAAGAAGCTTCGAAGCCGCTTGACTCTTCTTGAAAGTGTTGTCCATGAGAAAGGCCAAGAACATGTACATGAGGTCGAAAGGAGCCTCATCGCTGCGCTGGATATCAGAGCCTGCCACTGCCTCCTCAGCCCCAGTACTAGTCCAGCCGTAGAGCCTAATGGATCGATTCTGATAATACGCCCAGTTTTTCGGATGCACAGACCGTAAAAAAGCGGCTGCCGCAGCATTTAATCCTTCCAGATCCCCCAAAACTTTCACGAACGCTTCCTCGGTTTCCTGTCGCTGCAGTTCCCATACCTTCTCTTCCAGATATCCAAGAGCAGGAATATTCTTGTCACGTGCCATTTCCTCCACCAGACTTCGAACGCAGAACATAATCTTCGCATGACGTGCCTCTTGAGCCAACGCACGAAGGAGACCGTGCTCACTATGCGAGCAGAAGACGGGATTCCCATCGAACCGAGCGCCGCCACGCGTAGACAACGCGATAAACCACTTCATATTCTCCAAGTCGCTTGTCGGCAGCAATGCGAACGCCATGACTTGATACTCCAAGCTGCCGTCACGCGTAACAAGCAGAGCCATACAGCCCTGGTAGCTTACTGTAGAGTAGTGCTGTACATGGATACCACAAACTTGCTGCTGGTTTGCCAGCACAGCCATCGATACATTGGGCATGACGAAGGCACGAATAAAGTGGCCCTGGGGGTCTTTTTCGTAGTTGGCTATCGAGCCAGGGTTCTTCGCAACAAACGACTCCATCAAGCTCGAGATAAACTTGTAGCTCTCCGTAAGATCATCCGTGGACGTATCAATCACTAGTTTTTGCGCACGATAGGCCATACCGCGAGGGATGTGGATCCCCGTATCCGAGTTCATCAAGAAATTGTCGGTCATCAATGTACCCGAAGCTTTGGAGTGCGTGGTCACGGCCTGTCGGAAGAAACGAAGCTCGGCAAGCTGCCGTGCTGTGGGCTTTGGCGCTCCAGTGCATGTGTCTGAGTGTTTCAGGTTCATGGCAGATATTTTCCAGCTCTTGGACTTCCACCCTTTCGTAAGCCGCACAAACCAGAGACACTGTGCGTCCGAGCACACATACTTTTTGTTGCTGCCGCCATTGTTTCGCTTGCACAGCTTGGCGCGCTTTCGTTGTACCACCAATGCAAAGTCACTGATGGTCTTTGTAACCTCCTTGCCTGTACTCCAGCGCATCTCGTGCGTCAGTTGATATTTGGAGACATCGTCTACCAGCAATGACGCATCCGGTAGTGCACTACCAGTCGACCCCAACGTATTCGACGTGCTTTCACCTCTTGTCGCAGTCTTTGTCGCCTTCTTCTTGCTTCCAGTAAAGTTGTACGTCTCGAGACACTCTTTTGAGTGCTGTAAAGTCATCGAAAGTACTCTATACCGCTCCGATTCATCAGACGATTCTTCCAGCATCACCATCCAGCCGCAGTGAGAATTGCGATAGTTTTGACACACCACCCGTCGAGCCATTACAGGTTTTCCACTCCAGGTCATCTCCTCCACCTTCTCCGCCATCACTCGACGTCCCATCTGAAGTGCCAGAACACGGATCGCCCCTAAAGCGTCTTTCCAGCTTGTAAACTCCTTACCAATGCACACGGACGCATCCATCGCCGCAACAGCTTCGCCTCCAGCAGTATCAGCCAGCACTGCTGCCACACTAGCGTTAGCACTGGCCAGTGAATGTTCCGTCGCCATGGACGAGGCGTTTGCCGCCACGTTTCCCGTTGCACCCGCACTCCTGCATTCGCTGCATTTGGTTTTGTGGTGGATTGTGTTCATGCTGGAGATCGTCCACTTCCTTTCGCCCTTGACGAACAACAGACGCACGAACCATTTGCAGGTTGGAGCGTTCTCGCACTCCAATACAACGACATTGGACGAGGAGGAGTCGGTGGTGGCAGTTGAATCGTCATCAGAGACGCCGACTGGTGCTGCTGTTTTGTGAGGTGGCTTTGGCTGCTGGACGCGGACGCGGCGCTGCTGTACCTGCTCCGCGAAGGTCTCGATCGCCGCAATGGCGTCCGCGATGGTTGCGTAGCGTTCCAACTTGCGCAGCGCTGTGGATGACATGGTGCTCGTACGCCGGTCTTGAAAAGTGCTGCATACCATTTCTGAGGTTATCTGATAACATCTGAGTAGCGTTTTGTACCATCTGATCGCAGACCTTATTCTGACTATTTCCCGACGTGGTGTATGTGGGGCGTCCGGGCCTGCGTGTTCTGCTGCGAGACGCTCCGGGCGAGGAATCACATCGTTTATGAAGTAAGAAGCAGTGATGTCGAAGCTGATGCCTTGTGGATTGCTGATTTTACCGTGTGTCGCTGCTGCAGGATGCCAAGGTCATTGCCATGCTGGACCATAACCCACGCGCTAAGAAGCACCTATTGGTGATTCCGCACGAACACATTTCGTCCGTGGACGACCTCACGCCCAACCATTACGACCTGCGTACGTAGCAAGCTAATCTATATTAACGTACTGTGTACACCTGACCGCTTCGACGACTCTGTAGTGGAGCACATGCTTCTAACAGGAAAAGAAATTCTTGCTAAAGATGGCTTCTTGGACAAGGAAAACTGCCGGTATATTGGCGGAAGCCGTATTGCTCTATTGTGTGTTTAATGCTAATGCTTTGAATAATCCCTCTTTGCGCAGATTTGGCTTCCATCGCTCGCCGTTTGCATCCGTACCGCATCTGCACATGCATTGTCTAGGTTTGCCATTCCTTCCATCATGGAATCGCTTTCGATACACAGAGTCGATGGTACCCTCGTACATTAGCGCTGAAAGCGCCCTGGCTGCTCTTCGTGCCAAACGAGATGCGCTAGATTCCACCCGCTCCTCCGAAGACTGAGCCGGTACAACTGACGTTGAATAAAACTGAGTAACATTAAGGCTCGCTGTCTAACGCTGCACCTATTGATACGTGCCGGACTCGATGTACTTGAACTGCTGGGTCTGTGTACTTTGTGGCTTGGACTTGACCACGTACTTGTTCACTCGGATGGCCTTGAGTAGGCCGTCCGACATCTCGTTGAACGTCTCCTCCAGACTCTCGACCGCGTCATTGTGCGCCATCACCAACTTCTGCAGCGCTTCCGTGTTCTTCCCTCGAGGCTTGTCGGCCATGAGCTGTCGGTCTTCCTCCTCCATCTCCGGATCCTCGCGTGTGCGCAACAGCAGCGGGATGTCAGCTGGATTGGGCGTCGACATCCTCGGCACGCAGGCAAAGTGCTGCACCAAGTCGGGGATCTCCTCGTTCATGTTCTCTAGCTGCTTGGAGATCACCATGTACTGGCTCAACAGTTCCGGCCTGCATCATTAAGCGGGCATCGGTCGTTGGTTAAAACTTAGAGCTTGCATGGCTGTGGGATGATAGGCCTGTGTTCTTACCAGGTACTCGCCGGGTTCCAAGCCAAATTGTGTTCCAGGCGCGCGACCGTGTGGCGTAGATGGTCTGCCCGCGCCCGGATGCTGCTCAGGGCGCGGTCAACGTCGCCTGCTGCTCCTCCTGACTGCATTCGTGCCAACTGACTTTGTATTTTGTAATGATACAAATTGAGCTCATAATCTAAGTTTCAGATACTAAATTCTAGATTAACTCTAACAACAGTTGAAGTTTCCAATGGCGGACGATACCCGCGCACCCAAGCGACTGAAGCTCGCGACGAGCACAGACACTGATGCAGCGCCCTCTGAGCTGGGTTTCTACTTGAATAGACTGAAAACTGCCCCGCTCGCCCATAACTGTGCGTAAATATCTCTATCCTGCGCTCTCTGCGTATAATTCACTAAATACCTACCCTTGCCAGTGCACGCCAGGAGTCTGAGCGATCTATTAGAGGGACAATTCTCCCGATGCTTACTGACCAACTATATGTTCGACCTCCCGTGGCTGTTTGCTGAGTGTCCTCGACTGAAAGAAGTGCCGGTGCTGCTGGTGCACGGAGAGAGAGACCGACAGGGGTAAGTGGCTGCCAGTAGATTGTTAAACGGTCAGTTAAAGAAGTTAACGGGCTTTTAACGTGTCCACAGGATGACGAAGGAATGTCAGGAATACTCCAATGTGACGCCTGTCGCCCCGCCTTTGCCTATCCCGTACGGAACGCACCACACTAAGATGTTGGTGGCTCTGTATCCGGAGAAGGTGAGGGTGGCGATCTTCACAGCCAACTTCTTGTCCAACGACTGGAATACCAAGACACAGGGGCTGTGGTACCAGGACTTTGGGCTTAAGGTTCTTGCTGATAGCGACGATGAAGAGAAGGAGGCTGTCGCGAGAAGTTCTTGTGACTTTGAGGCAGATCTGGTCCACTATCTCTCATCGCTGGGAGCGCCAGTCAAGTTGTTCTGTGGAGAACTCAAGCGCTTCGACTTCTCAACTGCAAGAGTTGCTCTGGTTCCATCCGTCCCTGGAGTTCACAAAGGCAAAGGTAATGAAACGTTAAAGGATGCCGTTGTGATGCGGCTACTTCTGCTAATAGTTAAAAATGTTGTGTCTACTGGATAGACATGGAGAAGTACGGACATCTCCGCGTGCGCAAGTAAGTTTTGTATCGTCCTCTTCAGAGTACAAGTATTTAAAAAGTAGATCATTTTATCTAACGTTGTTGTGCCCGACCAGACTTCTGAAAATGTACAAAATTCCTCCGACAGACAAGCCGTTGATATGTCAGGTACGTGAATAAAATAATGTTTTTCCAGTTGAATATTTGCAATCATTAAACTTACCTTTTCATATTTGTTTACGTAGTTTTCTAGCTTAGGATCGCTTGATGAGAAGTGGCTCTTCGGAGAGTTTGCAGAGAGCTTCTTGCCAGGGAAGAAGAACATCTCGCCCACATCCATGCCAGTTCAAGCTCTGCACATAATTTGGCCCGCGGTTGAAGATGTGGTAAGTCTCTGTCTTTGGCATCTCCCAACCATTCCTCGAGTATTAATTTGACTTTGTTGATAAATTACAGAAAAACTCGCTCGAAGGATGGAACTCTGGGCGATCGATCCCTTGTCCATTGAAGAACATGAAGTCGTTCCTGCACAAATATCTTCGGAAGTGGATGCCGCCGTCGGAGCTTCACCGTCAAAACGCCATGCCCCACGTCAAGTCGTACGCTCGCTTTAATCCAAGCGACGATAAAACAGGAGAGCTGGACTGGGCCATAGTGACCAGCTCAAACTTGAGCAAAGCGGCGTGGGGCTCGCTCCAGAAGAACAAGACTCAGTTCATGATCCGATCGTATGAACTCGGCGTCATGTTTCTTCCTCCACTATTGGGGCTTCAAAGTGATGGAACCCCACCACGTCTTGCGGTGATTGGGAGTAAAGCAGCTAAGCATTCCGACGTTGCAGGATCCGACACGCAACCAACTGAGCTCCTGCCACTACCGTACAGCTTCCCACTGACTACGTACAAATCGAAAAAGGACGAACCATGGGTCTGGGATCTGGTGCGAGAAAGCCCAGATATCTTTGGGAACGCCTACATCCCGCACTAGCATGAAATAGTTTTTATAAAGACGCAGGTGATGCTAGATTGGAGACATTTTGTTTAGTCGGTTCCCGTAGTAAAAGGACCAAGACAGAATTAGCGCAAAGAGGCGCGCGTTGCGGCGTTTGATCAATGAAACGGACTTACGTGAGCAAGATCTGAAGTTAAAGCGGCCAAGATGAAGGCAACCACGTGTGTAAGGTAAGTGCTCAGGATTCCGCTGCGTAGACAGGGATCGGAGTAATCTAAGCGCTTCGTTTGGTTTTATTTCTAGGGTGGTTCTTCCGACGGACGAGCTTGTTCGAATGGAATGTGTAGCGACGATGACGGTAGCAGATCTAGTGAGGACGCTGGAAATACGCTCCAGCTTTCAGAAAACGGATGGAGTCGACGGAAATGCGGGAAGAGACTACGAGCCTTGTGGTGACAATAATTGTGACAACGATCCAGCCACTGAGACGACTTTGGGCTGTCGTTCGAAAGGATTTATGTCAAAGGTTTCTCGAGGAAAGCTGACTCTTGTTCGCATGGAATCAGGTAGGACACGAGTGAGTTGTATTTCTTAAACCCAGATACTGAGGTATATTTGCCGGTTGATTACACAGAACTGAAAGATGAGGCGCTTGTGATCGATGAAGTGGAAGAGTTAGATATTCTTGAATTTCAACTTGCTAGTACCGACATTCCAGAATGGATTCCGGAGCTTAATTTCCGGCATTCCCGCAGGATATCGCCAATCATCAGCCCGTCCTCTCACAAGATGCTGGAAGCAGTTCGACCAGCCTCGACAACTTTGATTCCGTTGCACCAAGTGAAACAAAACCGGGATTTTCGAGAGGAGGTATCAACAAACCAAAACGGTGCTGGAACAACAGGCGTTGACCACCGTCCAGAGTTGAAATTTAAGGATCTAATCCAGCACTCCAAAGTGATACAATCGCTTTGTCGAAGGCGTGGGGCGCGAATACATTTAACCTCGCGGAATGCGCGGAAACGTTTATCGTTTACCCACTTCCAAGAGATTAGAGACGATGCTAAAAAGCGGAAGTATATGGAACGTGTTCTCCTTCGAGCAGGTATGCAGTTGATCGAGCTCATCCATTTTCTCCATAAGGATGTACGAGGACTGGTGTTGCTTCTGCGCGATGCAATACTGGGTGGTAATACCTTGAGCATGTGCGAGTTACTATCATTAGTGAGGACGATGGTGAAGGCATTGACACACATAAACATCGATTCGAGTGCATCTACCTCCGTTCCAGAAGACGATAACGAGAGCTTGGTTCGAAGACTTTCGTGGAATATTGCAGGCAAGGATGGAGGCGTCACTATTGTTCTAGAAGGGTGGGTCATTACTGCAGAGTGGGGGCCGTTCTGGAGATCACAGCGCAGGGAGTACGCTTGTCTGTGTGACAACCATGTGCTTTACTTTTTCTCGAGTCGAACGCATTGTGCAGATTTCGTGTTTGAATTGGGGCGTGAACGAGACGGCAGCGTATCGGACACCAGCAAACGTCTAAAGAAAGCCAGCAGTCCACTGAGTCAGATTGATCTATCCGAGACCGACTGGAGTGTGAGGAAGAGTATCCACGAAGAGGATTCAGGAACAGTGCATCGCAATGCCTTTGCGTTTTTCGATCCAAATGGCAGGATGCGACTGGTATTAGATGTAAGCTCTGGCACTGAAGCTACACGGTGGACACGGTTGATCTCCGCTGAGATGAGCCAGAGCAAGCTATTCGCACGAATGCGAGACTTGAATAATGAACCTGCGACATCCGAGTCAGAAGAACACAAGAACGATACGAATCCATCAGCCACATGGACAGAGATACTGACACACTCCTCAGCCGGCGCTGAAGACCAGCAGTCACTAATAATTCCACTCCACTCGCTTTACTCACAGATTGACCGACGGGACAGGACAGCGCGAGCAGAACGCTTCAAGTCGTGGACACTTGACCAAGCCTTGAAAGATCTGCAACGGGATTGCGTCAAGATAAATGGCCTTGTGCTTGCTGGAGCTTCGCTGGAAGCGAATATCCTCGCGTTGACACTTGAGATTTTAAAGTGCACGCAAGCAGAACAGAGTACGCTCTCAAAAATACGAGCAGGAGATACTGTAACGTACGCGAAAGAGATGACTGCGCTACGTTTTGCACGTCAGGTGATAATTTACAGCTCACGTACTCATGGTGGTGGGGATATCCTCGACGCTCTGCACCTTTTGTTTGGCAATGAGGAATACTGCATTTGTCCAGACGCACCGTCAATGGAGCCGATTGAGATTAACGTTTCGAAGGAAGAGGATCCTGAAGTGCCTCTCAGTGCTCGTATTACAATGAAAATGACCTATCGCGTGATTCCTACGGATTCAATTGGCCCCATGGATGAACAAACCCACAGCTTTGTTCGAAGTGGTGACATAGAGCATCGACAAACCGAGTTTAAGATCGTAGGAACATACTCACAAAAAGTGAGGTGCCACTCTATTGAGGGGAACGACATCGAAGGGAGCGTTCAACTACAAGCTACAGGTTGAATAACTTGTACTAACGCCTTGTAGTGTACGCCGAAATCCTCTTGGATCTTCCTAACGGCACTACCCACCACGGATTCGACGGTTGCGAAGATGTAGTGGACGGCTTCACGACTTCTACCGACTCGACGTCTGATTTGAAGGTCTCGGTCGGGGTAAGAGTATTCATCGGACTGCTTGCCACATTCAACGTATCAACCGGTGCTGAACTGACGCTGACTTGAGCAGAAGGCGAGGCATTCACGGCATTGTCTGAGGCGATTTCGACTGTACGTAGATGGACTGGTCTCAGAAAGCTATCGGCGGTATTCACTACTCGCAGGGCTTCGATGATCTCGGCCTTAAATAAGTTGAGTTCTTCTTCGTCTGGGCCATGGCAGGAGCTAAATACATACCGGTTCCAGTTCAACAGCTTGACGGACCAAATCTTGACCAGCTCTTTGTTGGGCGCAAAGAACACAACGTGATAGGTGCCGCTCAATGATTGCGCTGACGGTGCGAGAGTTACTTGAGGTCTGTACAGCCTAGTCGGCTCGACTCGTGTAGCAGTGTAATCGTCGTCCTCATCGCTGCTGTCAGAGCTCGAGCTTGAAGTGTCTTCTACTAATTGTTGGGTCGGAGGAACCTTGACAACTCGTGCTTTTATTTCGAAAATATTGAGCGAGTTCATGGCGTTTACTTCGATGCGATGGCTGGTGAGTTGGAACGATTCCACGGGCTTGATATCGTGTGGCGACTGATAGCCGCGAAGGAAACCTTCTTCGACGATGTAGTAAAGGACACGTGAGTAGACCGGGCCTCTAGCTTCGGATATCTGTCTCCAAGCAGGACGGGACTCTTGGATGCACGCTTCAACTGGTACGCGAATCAAGTATCCCTCCATTTTTTTTCGGAGCGCTGTAAGTAGTCGCGATTGGTAGTCGAGGGTACAAGTAGTTCTGCTGAAAGTTGCAAGTCAAGGCGAGTAGCTGACCAGTATGCTCGTCCTCTTGAAAATGGTCGATAAGATCGCAAGTACAGTAGATCCCAAATTACCGTAAAATTCGGTACTAAACCAGGTGTTCGATTGGAGGTAAATTGGATTATGAACGAACATGAACGACACCACTAGTCAGATGTTTCATTTGCCACGTCCTCCGCCTAATTCTACCTCGAGCGTTTCGCGATTGACGGGATATCACAACGAGGTTAAAATGGATCGTTTGTGAAGCTGGATGTATGTGTATCCAAAACTGCGCTACGAAAAAATCATGCTCAACCGGATATTTATTTAGTTTATTTAGTTGTGTGGTGATCTTGGCTCAGGGTGAGCTAACATGTTGCCCCATGGACAACGCATCTTTGAAGTGGTTGCAGATGCGAAATGCTTCGAGCGTCACGACGAGCAGTTTTATCGCGTTAAAGGTTTCAGATTCCAACAAGACCTCTTATCTGACTACACGGAAAATGGTATGTGAGGACTCCCTGCCTGCAAGGACTCCTCACTGCTTGAGGAGTTAGTTATCTCGTCGTGTGCAGAGCAATACTGAAGGTCTTTGCATCATTTGGTCACGACTGGGATCGTTTCGATACTGCTGCTGAAATTGCAAGCAAAAAAGACTGGGGGATCTCGTTGCCAGCGACCCACTTTTTCGCATGAGTCGCACCACACCTCTACGACTGGTATTGGTGCCTTGATGTATTCAAAAACAGGGATCGGCTCTAAAACTTACTCCGCTGTTAATGTGAAATCGAGGGAACAAAACCGCAAATACTCCCATACAATGTGGTACCAGTTCACAGCAAAATAACTTGAGGTATCCACAGCGTTCCCCCCACTTACTTCATACCCTTGTCCTCTGAATCGTCCTCCTTATCACTAGGAGTATCAATACTCAATCGTCGAGCCAACTCAGCGTCGGAAAGAATACTAGAGGCAGTACTCTTTATCGACGCAAGACTCGGCGATTCTGTTGCTGCGGCTGCTGCAAGAAAAGCATCACCTTCACTACGCCGCCGATGCTTTCCCGAGTCCGAAGTTTCCAAAGGCGCTGGTTTGCACTCTGGGCTTGCTTTACAGGCAGGCGTAGCGTCGGGCTCTTCTTCTGACGTTGACACGGTGACGGTCGGTTGTCTATCCTCAGCGGCCTGCTTGCTGGATTTCCTATATCGCGCGTAGAGCTTAAGCACGAGGTCCACAATCTCCTTCTTCTCTACACACGTAACATCACTGTATCCGGCACGATCGATACACTGCTTCAGCTCCTTAATAGACATTTTGTGCACCGCCTCGATCGAAACACCGGGCTCGAGCGGATTCTTGTACACCCGCGACGGCTTTTTGCGCTTAGGAGACGCCTTTTTGTCGGATTTCCCATACTGCATTTGCTGTCGTTGAGCTGGCGAGAGATCAAACGTCGATAGATCGTCCGGTAGAGGCATTAAACCCACCATAACTCGCAGAAACTGGAGCGCCTGGATGAAAAAATTGAATGGTCTTGGACTATTGTGCCCGCCTGGGAACTTGAATAGTTGATTGGGGCCATTGTGGAGTTTATACAGCGCCTCCACGTGATGCGGTCCCACCAATTCATCCTGTAACCCCACCACGAAGAATGCAGGGACGGAGCATTTGTGGACTTTGGCAATGGGTTTCAACTTGAACATATCGAACTTGGCCCGTTTCTTGATATCCCGTCGAATGAGTCGCATCACCAGCTTCACTGCGATCTTCGGTACGCCCAGTTTTCCGTCCTCTACCAGCTCTGTAGCGAGTCTCGGTAGACTGGAGAAAGGAGAGTCCAGCACCATGGCGTTTACTGTTGAATCCGATTCTGCATACATGAGCGCAGCCACTGCACCCATACTCCGTCCCCAGAGGCACAAACTTGAGGCTTCTCCTGTTTTTCTTACATATTTCACCGCCGTAGCAATGTCCGTCCGCTCATGGTATCCCAATGACACGTACTTGCCTTCGGACAGTCCGGAACCGGAGAAATCCAGTGCAAACACTGTAAAACCTGCTGGTAATGCATACATGACGATCTCCAACGCTCCGAGTCGGCACGAACTGTTGCCATGAAGCACTACGATGCACGGATGCTTGTCTTTCTCCTGCGTCTCCCCGGTCTTGGGCTTGCGTGGCTTCCACCAGCTGCATTCGAGAGTATAACCCGCCGGATTCTTGAGCTTGATGTCTATGCGCTGCACAGACACATCTCCTATCTGTGCACGTTTCGGTCCGAGATCGGAGGGGACGTACTGTGCCCTCAGGGGACGAATCACGGTACTCACTAGCCCTTCGTATCCCTCCTTGACCATGGCCCACATGCCGCGACGGTCTCCCGCGGTAGCTGGAGCAAATAGAAGAGGTATAGGAGTACAACGTCAGCGATAAAGGCGCGAGTTAGAGTAATAGCTAGAGCAGCAAGCGCACACGTACCAGAGTCATCCATGGTGACGTTCAGTTAGTGACGGTGGGTGCTGTATCAGGTGGTAAGACGATCGGTTTTGAAGGGGACCTGTTCGCTAAATTCCGTATGTTCAGCTTTGTCTTTCTTTGACAAGGAATAATTTGTTCATTTTGTGATTTTATTTTTGATTTTGTGTATTCTAAAGTTTCAACCTAAAACTTTGAAGTTGCCTCAGCTTTTCCTGATAATTGCATCGCTTACAATGTCTTTGGTGCGGCCTTGATGGCGGTTTGAGCGGCCTTCTTGAGCGGCTTGGCGAAGTTGAGTGTGTGTTGTGACCAGAGTGTGGCCGTCATGAGTGCGATGGCACCGCATTGGTGCGCGATGCCGAGCGGGATCGGCACGCAGTTGATCAGCGTGGTGATTCCCAATAGCACCTGGCCGCTGGCAGCGCCCAGCGCCATGTTCAGCGCGTTACGCGACTGCTGCGGCAACTGATTCCAGATGTGTTGGCGACGTGCCATGGCGTACACACCAGTGAAACCCGTGAGCGTGCTGAGAGCGAGAACACGGTGGTCGAACTGCACGAGCGGTACATTCTCGAAAAAGTTCTTGTACTTGGGCTCAAGCACGAACAAGTCGTCCGGGATCCACTGCTTGTCCATCTTGGGGAACGTGTTGTAAGCCATGCCGGCGTCGATGCCCGCCACGAACGCCCCCGAGAGGATAGTGTAGCCGAGAGCAGTGGACACACGGCCCAGGATCTGACGGATACGGGTCACCTGCTTCAGTACGTCCGGCGAGATCATCTCACGTGTCATCGCCGCACGCGACGGAGGTGCAACCAGGTTGAAGCCCGTCCACAGAAGAACGCCCAACGTCGTGAAGGCAAATCCAAGCTTCCAACAACAAGCACCCGTCAGTTCATCGGCTATTGCTAGACGTTGCTATCTGTTCGATGTACTTACGTGCGTAGCGAGACGGTAAGGACTGACGCGCACTTCATTGCGCTTCTGCAACTGCTCGTGGCCATGCTCTTCCAGACCACTGCGCACCATCCACCAGCCTACACCACCCTGAGCCGCACCCAGACTGAACAGCACCGCGAAACGCGTGTACAGCTCCCGAGGCAGACGCTTGCGCAGCATGAAGTAAATCAACGGCGCTGTGTACACCAAACCGACAGTGCGGCCAAGCATACGGTGACCGTACTCCCACCAAAAAATGCCCTTAAAATCCTCGACCGTCTACTCCACAACAATCAAAAATTCCACTTAATAACCATCGTAACAACCAATGCAACATTAGGGCCAGCGTATCCGTACCATGTTTTTGCGCTGCTGATATTCCGGGAACTGCTTGTAGATCTCGAACTGTGCTTCCCACTCCTCTGGAGTCATGGGCGGCAGACTGCCCTGTGGCTTCCACTGCACCATTGACAAACCCGACCGAGTAAGACGCGTGGCACCGCCGACGGCAATCATGCCCCCGACCATAGCCGCCGTGCCGAAGATCCAGTATGCGATCGGGCGGTTAGCAGCCACATTCTCAATTGTGGCCGTAGAGGCCGCAAACTTCTGCACAATTGCACAATAAGTGTTGCCAATGTTCAATACACTGCAGCACAAAGTGCACCTGCACAGCAACCACAAATACCGGTACGTACCCGAGCTTTCGTAGAGTATATCAGGGGCTGTTTGGTTGTCTTCGTTGCCTGCAGGCCAAAACGCGACCATAGCGACGTGTGCTTGGCAGGGGCGGCCATTGTAGGTTTTACCATTGTCTGGTAGCGGCTACCAACCAAACCAGGGCCTCTCTGCAAGTCAAAACAGTCAAAAGGTCAGCGTTCGGTTGGTGCGACGACGACGAAGCAGAGCTTGTTTTAAGCTTTTCTCAATGTCACCACGTTCCAGCAACGTACAGTGCCTGCAAAGCTGTGAGTAGCGCCGAATCGGGCGCTGCGTCGAGCTGTCTGTGCCAGCATCATCCTCTCGGCCCAAACAAATGCGCTCGGGAACTTGGTCGCGTTTCTTGATCTGACAAGGGTGGTTTTCAACCAGAAAGTGACCGGCGTCAAAGCCATGCAACTCAAGCGTACCCAGGGGTACACAATGTGAAGCTCAGTCCTCGCGTACCCTAAACGTACCCCATAGTGAAATGAAGTTTTTATTGAACACTTGGTTTCAGTAGGCTTCAACTTGAAGTGACTTGGCGGCAGAGTTTTGTTATGGAAAATTCCACAGCGTATCGGCGACTTGTGATCGTGCTTATGTACTGTTACACTTGGGTAGGTGAATGTACGTGTATGTAGAGCGGATTAATAATGGGGTGGTCCAGGCATTCCACAAAAAAAGTCATAGAGGAAGGCTTCCTAAGGCAAATGTATTTAAATATCGGGCCTACATCTCCAATTACATCAAACCAGTCTTGGTTATTTAGCCCTGCCCGAATCAGTGGCCTTCTTCATCATCAACATCATCAACACGACGTCTTAGCATCTTCACTCATTCAATACCAAGCTTCTCCTTTCCCAGCTCATAACACGAGATCATGATAGCGCAGGAGGGCGCCACACGAGCAACACGTGCACTGAGTCCTGTAAAAGCTCCGCCCACGCCCTTGCTGGCCACCACCTGTCTGAGCACCATCATTCCTGACGGCTGGGATCCGTGAGCCGTCATGGAAACCTGTTGCAACGTCTTCACCACATCAAACGGTGTCGTGATCGTAGCGGCAATAGCTCCCGACAAAGCTCCACACGCGAACGCCCTCTGCGTTCTCGACAGCTCTTCCGAGTTCAGTTTCCTCTGTAAATTCTCATACGAGGTCCAGTAGATAGCTGAGAACGGCACGTCCCTTGCCAACGTGGCCCCCAGTCCATTCAGTAGTGACGCGTATCCTCCGCGTCGCACTGCCTGTTGGAACGTGCTTAGGATACTGGCTCCTGCTTTCTCTCCCTGCATCCTCGTCCGAATCAGCTCAATGGGCGACGTAATGGACGCCGCCACGATCCTCGCCGTGGTTCCAGCCATCAACGGCACCAATCCCTCCATCTGCGGGAACCTCTGACGTCCCTCGTGCAGTAAAACGTCGTACGACATGTAGTACAGCACAGTGGACGGCACGGCAATAACCATAGCGGGTGACAGACCCGCGAACAGTCCCCGGACTCCTTCCGTCTGGAAGATATGGCGTAACGCGTGCGACGTGCCCTGAAGCAGTGGAGGCGCCACGGCTCGTGAGCAGGACATGCGCATGCCTGGGAGTGCGTTGCAACCGCGTCGTGAAGCCTGCAGTTTCTCCACGGGACGCGTAATGGATCGATTGCACACGCATCGACTGCGGCAGCGGCACTGCTCGATGGCGGTGGCCACAGACGTGCCGACACTCGAGTGCGTGACGCGCAGGTCGGCTAGCGTCTTGGACGGTGGCATTTGGATCTGCTGCTGAATGCGCACCTTGGCCACGTCCAACGGCGTAACGAACAGCGACGTAAGCAGCGCTCCCGAGGAAGCCGCCGCCGCCTTCTTGAGCGTGTCCTCAGCCTTGAGCTCCATCCCTCTTGACTTGTCTTGAGTATTTGCAAGCAACTTGGCAAGTGAACGGATGTAAAGGAGATCTGTGTGGCCTGCAGCAAGTATTGCGCCAATCAAAGAGCGACCACGCGCGCAGAGCCAATCACAGCGACGACCGTTGCAAACACGGTGATTGGAAGATTCTGGATGATGTCCGTTTTATAAGGGCTGAATTCTTCCCATAATGGCATCCACCGTTAGTTGTCGCTTATTCTTTCCGGTGGTCTATCGAAAGGGATCACTATCCGAAGGTTTGCTGCAATCATTTTACAACAGTGGAGTGTTGGTTGTTGAAGCTGTAGTTGCCTTGATCTGGCAGGAGTGTTATTAATACGTGTACATGTAGTTGGTCCGCGCGGGGCTAGAGCTCGTCACTAGCCTGAAGACGCCTCGTCTGCAGTGTTTGGTGCATCTCATGAGCCAGGGACTGCAGGAAGCGCAGCGGCATGCCACGCGCGATGAATCCTCTATACAAGATCTGCTCGTCGTCCACCAGTCCTTGCTGTCTGCGCAGCTCAGTAACCGCGTCAGTCAGGATCTGCTCGTCCTCCGCGTCAATATCCTCGTCCAGAGGGTTCAGCGTCTTGAGCAGGAATCTACAGCAAGTCACGTGAGCGGCTAGATGATACCAAATCAAATAAGGAGGACGTACTGGTACAGGTCCTCCACGTGGATATAGTTATCGCGGTACCGCGACATATCTGCGACCTGGTCGTAGGACCAGTCGATGATCTTGTCAAGCACCTCCTCGTTTGCGTATTCAGCGTTGAACGCGATCAACTCGACTTCTGTCAGACCCGGGATGACCGGAAGGGCTTCTTCTTCATCGTGTTCATCCGCTTGGTCCTCCTCGTCGTTCTGGGGACAGCACAAGTTAGTCGCTGCATTTGAGCTGAGGAACTGGGAAGTGACACCGTGGGCGAACCAGTCTTCGCTGCCTGTCGAGATATGCATCGTAAGTGTCCTCTTCGTTTTCGGGGTAGCTTTTTTCGGTTGTCTCCTAAGCAGGAATTGCCATCACGATCGTGTAAACACTCGGTCGACAAGCATTCCAAGCCAATCGAAGCAACTGTTCGAACCTGCTCGTATGAACCTTCATAGTAGTTGGTCTGCTCCAACTCACTGCTACCTACTTCTCGTGTTAATTCAGAAGCCTGCAATGCTTCCTCACGCTCTCGCCTCTCGACTTCCTCAAGTGTTCGCTGCTCCAAATGCTGGTAAAAACTTCTGCAAAAATAGTGAAGTGTCAAGTGCGCACCTGCCAACGCTCTTCTTCTTCCATTGCCAGCCGTTCTCTGGGTGAAAGTTTTCTTTCATACGGTAGGTCTTCGTCTTGACCATTGGGCTTTCCAGACTCGACGTCGTCCTGTATGGTAATCACTTTAATCACGATGATAGCTCCTTTGACGCGCAAAGATGTGAAAGCCCGCACCTCGATAGTTTCTTCTTTATCTACTTCATCCCACGCAGACAAATCTTCATCAACGTGAGCACGAATTAGATCTTCGACATTTTCTGCCCTTGACAGCTATGTGAACCGACCAACCAAAAGTTATGCGTGAGTATTTCGTGCCGCAATACTCCCCATGTCATCCTCTTAGCTTCAGTACCTGTAGAAAGATGAAGAGTAAAATATTCAAGCAAAGGTGTTGCTTCATGTTGTTACTGCTGATAGATCGCAATAAATGCCTATCAAAAATAATCTTTTTGAAAGATAGATACCCACGAAGAGCCGCGTACTAAGCTTTTCAGATTATCAAATTTGACATTGAGAATTGGGTTGAAAGCAACGGTTGGGCTGCACACACGGTGCTGTACTCCTAGGGATCAAGCTTGCTCAGAGTGATGTACCCCTCGTTGGCCTTAATAGGGTCCCAGAAGAACTCGTAGTCCATCAACGGGGTCAGAGGCCAGTCGTTCTTGAAGCGGTCGACTAGATCTGGGTTCGCCATGAACATTCGCGCGAAACCAACAAGGTCAGCTGAGCCGCTCCGAAGAACACCTTCAGCAGTGTCTCTCGAATAGCCTTTATTAGCAATGACAATTCCCTTGAAGGCTTTCTTGGCGTCAAAGGTGGTTAGCGGGCGACACTTGTCATGGTAATGAGCGTCAGCACCAACTCCTTCCCAGCCGTCAAGGATGGCCAAATACGCCAACCCATGCTCTGACAAACGTTCGTACACGTACGTGAACATCTCGACGTTGTCGACGCTGCCCATTCCGCCGTAAGGACTGTTGGGAGCTGTGCGAACACCAATACGATCCGCCGGGTACACCGTCTTCACCGCCTCAATTACATCGTTAAGGAAGCGGTAGCGGTTCTCAAACGACCCACCGTAGCTGTCCATGCGCTGGTTGTGCAGGATTGGAGAAACTGGTCTATCAAATAGCCTCCCGCAGCGTGCACTTCAATGCCGTCGAAGCCTGCCTCCTTGGCTCGCTCGGCACAGGAACGCCACTGTTCCGCCACCTCCGGGATCTCGTTCAGAGTCAACGCACGAGCTCTCTCGTATTTTACGTGCTCGCCGTCCACATTGCGAGTTCTGCCAGTTTCGTACAACGTGGCAGAGAACGACACCACTTCGTTGTTGGCATGGAACGAGGGGTGAGACAGCCGACCCATGTGCCAAAGCTGAACAATGATTTTGCCACCTTTCTTGTGGACACGGTCGACAACCTCTTTCCACCCCCGGACTTGCACATCGGTGTAGAGCGCTGGGGATCCGTACCAGCCAAATGACTGTTCCGAGATGGCACAGGCTTCAGTGACGATGAGACCGGCGCTGGCACGCTGCTCGTAGTAGATTGCATTCCGTTCCACGGGTGCATGGGTTTCAATGTCACTGCGAGCACGAGTGACAGGACCGTGAACGATGCGGTTCTTGAGCTCGAGTCCTTTGCTGAGGCACAGTGGGGTGAAGAGCGTGTAGTTGTCTATCTTGGGGGACATGACTAGTTCGATGGTGTTCAGAGTGTTGAGCTGCTCGGAAATTGCAAAGTGAATACCTGGCAGTGGCTCTAAAGTTTTTCTCGGTAGTGCGCATCGGTGTGTCGAAGTCTTCGACTCGAAGATGCCCGCTGACCGTTGTCATTGGGCGACTACGACGAATTCCTGACCTAAGCAACGAGTTTGCGTCAGGTTCGAGTAGTTAGGTACATGCATATGGAGAGATGCTTGACAGCATGCTTTCCCCCGACGAACGAAGAGTTTCTGACCTAAACAAGGCGTTTGCGTCAGACAAATGTAGCCGCCTTGCTTCCCGACCCCCCCCCCCCCCCCCCCCACACACACACAGTGTGGAGATGTTTTACCGGATACCCCACGATGCATCTGATAATTCACCACGAAAGTCTTTCGCTGTAAGTATTGTCCACCTATACACACAGAATTGGTTGGCCATTCATTGGCTGGTCATGCCGGAAGAGGGCAGAATACTTACTCAACAAGCAGCAGTGCTGAACGACTTCTCGGACAACACTTCTCGGTTTTCGCGCCTCACGAACTTGTCCAGTTCCGAACAATGACGTTGTTTCGCTTCGTTTTGCGATGGTTGATTGTCTTCAACGCGATGCGGTGCATGACGAAAGGTGTTCTAGTTCATGCGCGCCCTCATGTAGACCCGGACGTCTACCGCGAATTAATGAGCAAGACCACAATTAACCTGATCGTGACAATGCGTGAAGGCACTACCGCAGCGATAAACGAAGCCAGTGCTCTCAATCTATCACTAGCATTAGAGTCCAGTGCAGCATCGCGAGGAGCTCGAATACAGCAACTCGTGGAGTCGCTCAAGAAGTCAGCGTCGTCCGCGCAGCAGCCTGTAATGAATCTTCTCAACAAACAGGCCAAGACGGCCACAACGTCTTCATATTCAACGTTCTGGATCTCTAACCAAATCTACATCGCAGATGCATCGATTGAGGTGCTGGAGCAGTTGAAGCAAGAATCGTCAATCGCGGAAATTCATGAGGAGCAGATCTTAACGATGGGGGATCACTTCAAGGCGGAACATTCAGACAACGCTGAGTCGGGGGCGAAGATCCACGCATGGGGTGTCGGGAAGATTGGGGCAGAGGTCGTGTGGGCAAAGGGGATCATGGGAGCGAATATCTCGATTGCAGCGATCGACACTGGTGTTCGTGCATCGCACGAGGCGTTGCGATCAAACTTTCAGGGCGATTACGGGTGGTTTGATCCGGAGACTAAAGCTGTGGCTCCGTTTGACTTATCCGGTCACGGGACACATGTAATGGGCACAATCGTTGGAGTACAGGGCATTGGAGTAGCCCCAAAAGCGAAATGGATGGCATGTCGAGGTTGCAGAAGCACAACCTCGTGTCTTGAGTCAAGTCTGCTAGCTTGTGCTCAATTTGTGCTCTGTCCTACCGATCCGAAGGGCAAAAACCCAAACTGTAACAAAGCCCCCCGAGTCGTCAACAATAGCTGGGGTGTCGTCCACGGGGCTGCAAGCTTCAGCGCAGTTGTTGCAGCCTGGCGAGCAGCGGATATTATTCCAGTTTTCTCTATTGGTAATTCAGGATCCGCCAATAGTTGCGGGACGGTGGTCTCACCTGGAGACGGCAGTAATGTTATTGGAGTTGGTGCGACGAGCTCTAACGACTTTCAGTTTCCTCAAAGCTCTTCAGGTCCCTCAGCTGACGGACGAATTAAACCCGATATCGTAGCACCAGGCGTTAGAATTTATTCCGCTTGGTGGACAAGAGACAACGTCTATGCTATCGCGTCAGGAACGAGCATGGCATCTCCACACGTTGCTGGAGCAGTCGCACTACTACTCAGCGCGAAACCCGAGCTGACATATGACCAGATCTGGGGCGCGTTAACGATGTCTGCGGCGAAGAACAGAAGTTTCGTGGACAACTCGTTTCACGCTTCTTGTGGAAATATGTCGGCCTTCACGTTCCCGAGCAACATTTTTGGTTACGGGCGGCTAGATGTCGACCGTGCTCTACAAGTGCTAGGTGTTGAACAGTAATGCTTTCTTGTAGTTGATCGATTGTCTTGAAGAAGACATGCAAAGTGCTGGCACCAAATATCTGATACATACGCGTGATGAAATTTTGCAATCGCTGCTAGCGATTTACTTAGTTCACATCGGTGAAAATGCTTTGGCGAATGCTTCAAATGAATGAATGACTTTAACACTTCCAAAGGTCACGGATGATTATTACAACAATCGATGTCATAAACATGTTCGCGCATGAATTTGTGACCATAATCGCAATCGCTTGAAAGCTCGCTCGGTTTTTCACTTTGCAATTTTTGCCTTACCCCCAACCAACAACAACGAATAACTACTCTAGCAAGCACCCATGTCTCCTACAGAGAACTACAAGCTCTTCACGCCGCTCCAGATGGGCAACGACCTCGTGATTAAGAATCGCGTCGTCTTTGGCCCCGCTACTCGCGCCCGCATCAACCCGGCCAGCCACGCACCTAATGAGATGAACGCTATCTACTACGAGCAAAGTGCAGGAGCTGGGCTTATCATTTCGGAAGGGTGTGCTATCTCTGAGCACGGATTCGGCTGGTACGGATCACCTGGACTCTTTACCGACGAGCAGGCCGCTGGGTGGAAGGAGGTTGTTGATCGAATACACCAGAAAGGAGGCAAAATCTTCGTGCAACTATGGCACATGGGCCGTCAATCACACTTCATTTCACGCCAACAATGAGGTGGTGTCGTCCTCGGCCACGGTGCTGGAAGGAGGCAGAACGCGCAATGCCAACGGTGAAAGCACGGGCTTTGAGCGAGCTCGTGGTTTGACCGTCGACGAGATCCCTGGAGTAGTGGAGCAATACCGCAAATGTGCCGAGCTCGCCAAGAAGGTGGGTTTTGACGGTGCTGAAGTGCATGAGGGTAGTGGCTACTTGATCGACCAGTTCTTACAATCATGTACTAACGAGCGCACGGACAAGTACGGCGGGTCGTCGAGAATCGCTACCGCCTTCTTCGAGAAATCGTGGAGGCTGTGAAGACCGTGCATCCGCACGATCACATCGGTGTTTTGGTCGAGCAAGTATGGCGGCATGGGCAGTACTGATAACACCGAGATGTTCACGTACGTCTTCCAGCGCTTGTCAGAGCATAAGCTGGGGTACTTGGCGATCTTGGATGGCTTTGGTTTCGGTTACTCCGACAAAAGTCGCGTGATGAATGCACTTGACGCCAAAATGCACTTCAAGGGAGTCGTGATGGCCAATTGTAGCTACGCGCGCGACACCGCTGAGGGCGTGATTCGCAGTGGGGCAGCTGATCTGGTGAGTTTTGTGCGAGGGTTCATGTCGAATCCAGACCTGGTGGAGCGGTTCCAGAACGACTGGCCGCTCAACGACCAGCTCGCGTACGAGTTTTACTGGGACCCGTCTAAGGGCAAGGCGGGCTACATCACCCCTCCACCGTACAGATCCTGCCCGCTGAAAAAACTGATGCCAAACTTTTAAAAAGCGATGTTACGCGTCGAACTTGCCTCCACAAAACAACTGATAACCACACCCTAAAAATCTGAACCAATTCATATGACTCGTGATGTAGCATCAGTTGTACATGTACTCTACCGCAAGGCAAGTGGTGCTTGGTGACCGTGATAATACAAACTGCAGGTTCAGCTGGGTATTGGTATCAGAAGCGCTTGCTTCGGATTTCAAAGCACGCTGGACCTACGCTTTAATAATTAAACTTACCGCATTGATAAATGCAAAACAAAGCTCGACACTCGCAACAGCCAAAATACTTGTTTTTAAGCGAGCTTACAGGAAGCGTGCATGGGTGAAATGCACAAAACCACAGAACACGATGATTCGTGCACGCTCTTTCCTACCATGAAAACTATGAAACTTTGGACATTAAGTTTCAGCGCGCAGTGCGGCGAACGATATCGGCACCGTCTCAAGCAGAACCGACAAATAATTTGTTGCCGAACGGGTCCGAGCTCGACACTGCAAACGATGTGTGTGTGCGTGGATACTTCGTGAACCATCTGACTTCAAGTTGCGGGCGGTGTCGGGGCTGTCCACGGGGAAAAGCGAGCTTTTTCGTGTTGTGGTGGCGGATCCGCCATAAATCTTCAGCTTTGCCCATTCCGCCCGCCCCAATGCGGTCTCACATCTGCGATACCCGACACGGCAAAAATCACAGTCAGCTCAAAACTTGCCATCTGGCCGCAGTATCCGCTTCAAAATTATTTTCATCAGCTGCAGGCCCGGCGTCCCGTGCCGCACACACGACAAAGTTACAGTTAGTTTGTACATGGTGCATGCACTCTATTAGTCTGCATGTACAGTGTTCGCTTGCGCTTCGGCTGGGTTTCTCACTGACCCCGCCGCAAGCATGATCCGGGTTTTTGGTCGCCACAATTGTTGTCAAAAGCGCAAAAAAACGGATTTTGGAGATGGGGAGCGTCCACCATTCCGCGCATCTGATTGGCTCACTACAAAACGAATCTTTTGAGCCTGGATAAATAGGGAGAGAGCTTTTGCCGCCGACGCCATCGGATCGCTCACTTCTCGTTTCCCCCAACATCGCCACAGTCGAAGACCAAAGTGACAATGTCGGAGCACAGTCCGTTGCTCGCCAACGGCGACGAGCACTCGTACAGTGGCGTGAGCAATGACGAACGTTTCTACATGGGCGTGGACAAGCGCTCGCTGCTGGATACGGGCGAGGCCGGTCTCAGCACTGTAGAGGCCTCGCGCCGACTCAAGATCTTCGGCCCTAACGAGCTCGAAAGCAAGGAAAAGAGCCCGTGGGTCAAGCTGGCCGAGCAGTTCTGGGGCCCTATGCCTATCATGATCTGGCTCGCCATCCTCGTCGAGGCGATCACCAAAGATATGCCTGATTTCTTCGTGTTGCTCTTCCTGCAACTGCTTAACGGCACCGTAGGCTGGTACGAGGAGCTTAAGGCCGGCAATGCCGTCGCTGCACTCAAGGCCAGCCTCAAGCCTGAGGCCCAAGTCATCCGCGACGGCGTTCACCAGACTATTAACGCTGCTTTGCTTGTGCCGGGGGACCGCATCACGCTGTCGGCCGGCTCGGCTGTGCCTGCTGACTGCGACCTGTGCGAGGGCAACCCCGTGCAGATCGACCAGGCTGCGCTGACCGGCGAGTCGTTCCCCGTGACAATGGCCACTGGCGACAACGCCAAGATGGGCTCCACCGTCGTACGTGGCGAGGTGGAGGCTGTGGTGTCCGCTACGGGCGGCCAGACGTTCTTCGGCAAGACGGCGAGCCTCATCTCGTCCGTGGACGAAGTGAGCCACTTCCAGAAGATTTTGATCCGCATCACCATGTTCCTCATGGCCATTTCCTTCGTGCTCGTGGGCTTCTGTCTCGGTTACCTCATCTACAACGGCGAGGACTTCTTGGAGGCTATTGCGTTCTGTGTTGTGCTGCTGGTGGCTTCCATCCCCATTGCCATGCAGGTGGTTTGCACGTCCACTATGGCTCTGGGATCTCGCAAGCTGGCAGAGGAGAAGGTCATCGTTACTCAGCTCCAGTCTATCGAGACGCTCTCGGGTATGAACATGCTGTGCTCGGACAAGACTGGTACGCTTACCCGTAACAAGATGGAGCTGCAGGACGATCTACCCATCTTCCACCCGACTGCTACCCGTGAGGAGGTTCTTATCACTGCTGCACTTGCTGCGAAGTGGAAGGAGCCGCCTAAGGATGCGCTGGACACGCTGGTACTCAACGCTATTGACCTGCGTCCACTGGACCAGTACACGATGATGGACCACATGCCGTTCGACCCGTCGGTGAAGCGTACAGAGTCCACGATCCGCGGCCCTGACGGTAAAGTGTTTAAGGTGACCAAGGGAGCTCCTCAGATTATCCTGGCGCTGGCTCACAATGTGACGGAGATCCAGGAAGAAGTTGAGGTCAAGGTGCTTGATCTGGCCAAGCGTGGCATCCGTTCGCTTGCTGTTGGCCGCACTTCGGACGAAGAGGCTGACGGTGGCTGGGTATTCCTCGGTATCATGACGTTCCTGGACCCTCCGCGTCACGACACTAAGCATACGATTGAATTGGCTCACGAGAACGGTATTGGCGTCAAGATGATCACTGGTGACCAGGCTGCTATCGCCGTGGAGACGTGTCGTATGCTCGGAATGGGCACGACTATCTTAGGCACGGATGTACTACCCACTGCCAACGTACAGGACGGTCTTTCGTCCACTCTTGGATCGGATTATGGCGCTATTGTCGAGAGCGCCGATGGTTTCGCTCAGGTGTTCCCCGAGCACAAATTCCTGATCGTTGAAGTGCTGCGTCAGCGTGGCTGGGTGTGCGGTATGACTGGAGACGGTGTGAACGACGCGCCTGCTCTTAAGAAGGCTGATGTCGGTATTGCCGTGGAAGGCTCGACCGATGCTGCCCGTGCTGCGGCTGATATTGTGCTGACGCAGCCTGGTCTGTCCGTTATTATCAACGCTATCACTCTGTCGCGTAAGATCTTCCAGCGTATGCGCAACTACGTGACGTACCGTATCGCCTGCACGATCCAGCTGCTCATGTTCTTCTTCATCTCGGTGCTGCTCTTCCACCCGGACAGCTGCCGCTTCCAGCACTTCGTCCCGCACGTGGGCGAGTGCCCGTACAACAACAACGAGAGCACGGAGGCTGTGGACCCGTACTTCAAGCTGCCGGTCATTGCTCTAGTGCTGATCACGATCCTGAACGACGGTACGATCATCTCGATCGCTTACGACAATGTGGTGCCTTCCAAGCGCCCGGAGACCTGGAACCTGCCCCGTATCTACTGGGTGTCGACGACTCTCGGTCTCATTGCTGTCGCGAGCTCTTTGCTGCTGCTCTTCTGGGGCCTCGACTCGTGGAACAAGAACGGACTGCTCGCGTACTTCGGCGTGGGTGACCTTCCGTACGACCAGGTGATGATGATGATGTACCTCAAGATCTCGCTGTCCGACTTCATGACGGTGTTCACTGCCCGTACCGACGGTCTGTTCTTCACGCGTGCCCCTGGTCGTCTACTGGCTGTTGCTGCGTGCTTCGCTACGGTTGTGTCTACGCTGCTGGCTGTGTTCTGGCCGTTCACGGAGATGCAGGCCATCTCGTTCAACCTGGCTGTGTTCGTCTGGATCTACTGTCTGTGTTGGTTCTTCATCCAGGATCTGGGCAAGGTGCTGTTGATTTTCCTGTTGGAGCACGTGGACCACATGAACGTGTTCGAGCGCAAGGTCAGCAGCAAGAAGTACGTCAAGCAGGAGGCTCAGCGCCAGAACCGTATCCGTATGGGCTCGACGTTCCTGAACAACGACTCGTTCATGCGCGGCTCGTTTGTGGCTGGCCGCGCTGTGGGTGGATCTTTCGTGGAGCGTAGCATGACTCTGGAGCAGGCTATGGACCGCCTCGTGCGTCTGGAGGCGGAGATGAAAGCGATCCGCGCTGTGATTCAGAACGCTTCCGGTACCGGCAAGGTGTAAATGAAGCTTGATGGCAATTACGCAACACATAAAGAAGAAGACGCCGACACTGTGTGGAGGTCGGTCTGTTCATAGTTTTAGTGAGTGACTGCCCGTATGCATCTTACAGATCGGAGGTAGAAGGCGATGCAGCGATAAAAAGAGTTGTGCGTCAATGCAAGCTTGCTACCCTTTTCTTTTTGAATTTGTTTGATCGCTTGCTGTTGGCATCACAAGCTCCTCAATGTGCTTTTCATTGTGCATACAGCGTATCTTTTCAAAAGCATGGAAGCTGATGTGTGCCCGCTTCATTTGACGTTTGCTCAGTGAGCAAGCGTCCGTCAGCAAGAAGGTTGGTTATGAATCATTCATTACTTTCGATAGTGGCGATATCACTTGCCAGCGGCAAGTTGCCGCCGAGAACAACCGCCAACCGATATTTACGCCGAGTCCGCCAAGTGTACCCTGATGAAATACACCACGATTCGTGACTCACGAACGCTTGACAGCCGTCAGCTGTCGGCCGACGCCCCTCGCGCCTCCAGTGGAGGCCCTCCACCACCAGACTGACCGCCTACGCGTTTTTTTTGGTGGGTGGTTCGTTCCTTGTGCCGGTGGAATCTTGTACCTCCACGTTGACCACTTCGGCTGCGGCAATTGGTTGCTGGCGGTAGGATACATGCTCGAGCGATCTAGGCATCCCGAGCCGGGATTCCCGACTGCATTCTTCCGTCCATCGGCAATGCCGATTCGGCATACTTGGCGCAAGTCAACCTGCAACGGAGGTACCGGAGGTGATGGGAACGCCAAACATAGGCAAGGTCTCCGTTAAAACGCTGGCACGGGATTGGCTGTGCCGTCCCGCAACGAAATCTTATTTGCTGAAAATGCACTGTGTTGCTTCGTACGTCACCATCTGCCTTGGCTACACCTTCTGCTCACACTCGTCAATTTGCTCCGTGGACCGCAAGCCCTTGTTCGTCATCACACGATGGAGCCACTCAATGATGAGGAGCGCCAGTTACTGCTGTCTCCGCCGCGTCGCAGCACTCCCACTCAGACTCACGCGCCGTCCCACATGGTGTTCGAGCCGCCACCACTACGCCGCGACGCTGGCGGCAACTCCCTGCACTTCACCAAGCAGCCATCTGCGCAGTCTCCAGCCAACGAGACATTGCCAATCACCGCGCCCAACGCTGAATCTCCGCGCTGTTACTCGCCCTACGGTACTACCAGGTTATCCGTGGAGTCGTGGGGTTCGCATCGCGACGCCAGTGACCCGCTCAACGGCTGGGAACACGGCGTCATGGACGCTTTACATGCGACTCCCTGTATCGCCATCGCAGTGCTGGTCAACTTGATGATTTGTGTCCCGTTCGGTCTGTCCTTCTTCCCGTTGGAATGGCACGACATCCCCGTGCCGCATGCTCTCGGTATTCAAATGTTCTTACTGTCGTCCACGATCTGCCAGTTCACGTTCGTGTGGCTCAGTAACTTCGACGGAGCCATTTGCCAAATGATGGTCGAAAACGTGCCATTCATGCACACTATTTCCGTGGCGATTATCCAGGAACTGGGACCCAAGAACCCGAGTGTGCTACCGACAATTCTAGTCACATACGCGTTCTCGTCGGTGGTCTGCGGCGCGCTGTTCTATATTCTGGGACACTGGAAGCTTGGGAACATCGTATATCTCTTCCCAAAACACATTATCGTAGGTGCTGTGGGTGGCATTGGCGCCTTCGTGCTTCAGAGTGGCATTGAAAACGCTACAGGGCGAGGATTTGACTGGTCGTGGGACGGAGTCAAGGGCCTTTTCGACGAAGAAATAGTGTGGCTCTGGGTCAGCTCTGCGCTACTTGCACTCACGCTATGGATTCTTGCACGCCATATTAAGTCGCCGCTGCTCCCCCCTCTCTTCTTCGTGTCCATTCCTCCACTTTTCTACGTGGTACTGCTGTTGCTTGGCATCTCAACTGACACAGCTCGTGAACATGGCTGGTTCTTCAGTCGCGCCCCGAATGTTGCATTTTACTCGCTATGGGAGCAGTACGATTTCTCTCTCGTTGCTTGGCATGTCATCCCCAAGCAGTTCGGAACGATCGTCGGCCTCACGTTCTTCTCGCTCATGCACGTTCCGATCAACATCCCGTCGCTTAGTCTCACTACTGATAAGGAAGTGGATATTAACGACGAGCTCGTTGCTCATGGTATCTCCAACACTCTAAGTGGAATGTGTGGCACTGTGCAGAACTACCTTTGTTACTCGACATCGGCATTATATTACAAGTGTGGAGGTGCTGGCCGTCGCAGTGGCTTCGTGATCGGCCTGATCATGATGTTCTTCTTCTTTGTTGGACCCAATGCGGTGTCCTACATCCCTCGATGCATGGCTGGTTGTGTGATGATGCATCTTGGATGGGATTTACTTCGAGAAGCGCTTATTGATACGTACGACCAGTTGGATGCTCTGGAGCTAGGCACAGTGTGGGCTATCGCTGGAACGATGACGTTCTGGGGCATGAATCAAGGTCTAGCAGTCGGTGCTTTATTGGCGTGTATGGCCTTCGTAATGCAGAGTGCACGCACACCAACCAACGCCCCGATCCGAGGCAGTATGAGCGCTGCAACGCTGCGTAGCCATGCGTGGCGCATGACGGATGAACTGGATGTGCTGGACCGCGAGTGCCGGAACATCCACGTTGTGCAGCTCAAAGGCCACCTTTTCTTCGGCAATATCAACCAACTTAGCGACTACGTTCGCGAATTGTTTGAGGAAGGTCACGACACCGCCTGTAGTGGGGTGGAATCTCCACTTCAGAGTGTGCTTAGCGATGATATCCGACCAAGAGCCGACATTCGGTGGCTTGTACTCGACTTCACGTTGGTCGTCGGATTGGATTCCTCTGCAGCGGACCGACTCACTAAGATCAAGTACGCTTGTGATACACACAATTGCAAGATTGTGTTCGCCGCTGTGCCAAAGGCTTATGCAAAGTTTACGGAGCATCTGATCGAGCTTTTCGGTGACAACCGCATGCTCCATATTGCCTCAGATCTAGACAGCGCGCTTGAGTGGTGTGAGGATGATATTCTGGGCAAGAATGCGTGTAAAGAAGGCTCTCCTGCGAGCACCTGTGCTGCTGATGAAGACGAGTTCACACATCTGCGTAACCTGCGGAGATTCATGCCGGACCAACCGCTGTCTGTGCAACAACGACTGCTGGATTACTTCCATATCCAGGAGATCGACAAGGACGAAGTGGTGTGGAGACAAGGAGACACTTCGGATCGTGCCTTGCTGTTGGTGGATGGAGCGCTCACTGCCGTGGTCGAGGAAGAGGCTGGTACCACAGAGAAAGTGTCGGTTGGTTCTGTAGTAGGCGAGATGTGCTTTTTGACGGGCGAGAAGCGCAAGACCTCCCTAATTGCAACCAAACGCAGTGTCGTGTACGTCTTGGACCGCAAGAGCTTCGCGGAAATGCTGGAGAAAGATTGCTACTTGGCTTTCCTCTTCCAGGGCATCTCACTGCGCTATACGTCGTACAGATTGCAGTACGTGGGCAATCGCATCTGGGAGACCAAATGCCTGCCGATCTAGAATTATAGTTCGGTCAGCTTCTAAACCAAAGAATATTTAAAAAACGGTATTTTACTTGGCCCCATTTTCCGCAAATAAAACATTCAAATTCAAGATGGGCAGTTATAGTACAAGTACGTTGGAAAATCACTCAGTGCAGAGTAAATCAACTTGAGTTTGAACTGCGTGATATCGATTTCAACTCCACTCGTGTTATCCACGTCTTCGTACGGTTGAGCCTCAAAGCTGTCGAAAGTGTCGCTCAAAACCATGAAGAGAAGGATGTGCGAAAAAACCCAGAAACTTGTTGCATTTCGCCAAGTCGTCATAAATCTTTTTCAAGGATTCGTACTTGATGGGATGCGCTTCGGACACAGTTGACTGGACATAGATTATCAGACGGCGGCTTGGTACAACAAGCACAACATCAATCGCTGGAAAAGTCTTCGACAGTGGTAAATACAGTACCGACTCGTTTTCAATTTGGGACGACGCTTGGACGATTTTAAATGCCGCATTACATGTAATTGGACCAAGCTGATAAATTGATACAGTATAAATTCGCTCGAGTGGTCTCATACAAAATGTCTTGGTCCAAAGGTCTAGCAACAGCAATTTCTCAGGTTCTTTTTCACGCCATGCCTGCAAACAGTCTGCTGGAATCTGCAACAGCGAGCGAGGTTCACCAGCCGATTCGATAGAATATCGAGTGTTGATAATGGCCTCCACTGCCAAAGATGAATAGGAAAAATAGCAACAGCTAGGCTCGCTCTTAACTCGATACAAATGGTACGTAAGTGCTTCATTTTGCCAATGAACACGCCGTCATGGAAAAGTTTCAACTGGTTCTTCAAGCCATCCAAAGCGTGTGGAACTTCCAGGAAACACACGATTGATTAAATGGTCATACGACAAAACTCAAGAGAACAGATAACTTGGTTTGCCCTCAACGAGAGTAAATCTCCTGAACCAATCGTCTTGATCCTTTAGTCCAATTGCGCCGGCAAAACTCTGGCACTCGGCTTTGGTCCACGGGTTCATATACACAGTGAAGCACACTTCCTTCACAAAGTTGTTGTAATTCTCAGTATGAGGACTAGCGAACACGTAGTGATGGTGAAACCGGGCAAACGCCCTTGCCCCCCCGCCCTCATTACCATCAGACAACCCCTCATAAGTTTTCCCAGCAAGCGGCGTCCCCGATATATCGTAGCCGTTCGTGCTGTTTCAATTGAAGTAATAGACTGACGATTCATTAAAAGGGTGGTAGGCAATAAGTATCTTTTTTTCTCCGTCATGAACAAGCAGCAAGAACACTCCAATTCTCCTGAACTTGTATGCGTTACTCTATGGATTTGAAACAAAACTTCTGCGTTTAGTTCTGCGTTTGGCGCATACAAGTTCTTTGTACCCACTAATAGCTCCCCTTACAAAACACTGTTGTTTGGAGAGTAATCGCGCAGCTGTTTAGAACTTGTATGCGTCTGACGCAGAAACTATTAAACAGCATCTTGCCTCTCAAAGAGCAAGTACAGTCACGCACTCGCCGCAAACGAGCACAACAATCTGTGCAAGGCGCAAATACAAAGTATCTCTCATACTAACACCATGGCGATGCTGCAGTAGGCGATTACATTGCCTACAACTGCGATTTACTGATTAAACTTCACCAATTTCAGGAATACCTTAAAAAATTGACCATTTTGTGGCGCTTTTTATTCCTAGTGATTCCATAGCGGCTTCAAAGTTTTGGTAAAGCATCTAGTAGCGACATACGTGCGTGATCCACATGCAAAGCGCTCGGCTCCGATGTGTTGTGTTACTGGCCGAATAGAAGACTTTACCAGTGGTAACCAACTACTTCTGTGTGATTGAAACACTCGTCACTCCGACAGCGAAAGACACAATAGCGCAGTTCTTTCTTCGATAATTTCACTTCATGAGTGATTTTTGCAGCTACAGTCCGTTCTAATAAGTCCTAAAAACTTATTGTAAAATCAGCGGCTAGCTAACTCTACGTCCATATTCACAGATGTAAACTAGTAGCATCAGATGTAAATTGGATTTCCAGGTTCCCTCTTTATGATCTTACCGAGGCATTAGGAGCTTCTCCAAGCCGCGCAAGCTGTACTTAAGTACTGAGTGGGGAGTAGTTAACCATGTTGAGTACCACATACTTCGGTATTCTGATGAATAAAAGAAAGAGCAACATGGATCTTTAGCGCCACTAGGCCTGCATCACCATAGATGAATGCACAACACTGCATCGTTCATAGCACTTCATTGCTACAGATGTCTCGTGTTAAAACTTTACAACCAAGCTACAAAGCGATTCATGCATGCACATTTGATCGCCTTCGTCTCGATGATGTTCTTCTTCATGATGATGTTCTTCTTCATCGAGACGAAGGCGATCAAAATGTGCATGCGTTCAACCTGGATAGGAAGTCGTCGGGAGATAACCAATATCGCCAGGCTCCTCACGTTTCACATCCGGCCGTCCGAATCATCAGCGAGAACTTGCTTGCATAACGCCATGCTTGAACTGGACTGCCGCAAGGACAGCCCTAAGTGACGTATAGTAATGACTCGGATAAGTACGAGCAGAAGAAACGCAGAAAAGTTCTTGCTACGTACATATTTATACGAAGTATAAATATCGACTTCCCAATCCCAGGACTGCCAAGCACAAGAACTCTACATATTGATGCATCCGACGCCAATCGCTTCGTGATAATCTCGTGGATATCCCAATACTCCTGTCGAATGTACAAGCGTTGACCGATCTGACGTCCAAGACTGAATTTGGAAGGCGCAATAACTTTCCCACAGCCAGGTCAGTGTCACGATCGAGTTGCTGTCCAATCGCGGAAATAGCGACCAACTCTCTATATCTATCTGGGGTAATTGTATCCGTGCGCTGCCTTTTCATAGCTGGTTCCTCTACGACGCGCTCCGGAACAACCACTAGCACGTGCACAGGACTTTTTCCAGCAGCACGGTCAGCCCGATGGATTGTAACGTCTGGTCCTGAGTGTTTAAGAGCTTGTAGGTGCTTGTGTCATTCACTCCAATCAGAACGTCATTTTGCGTCAACCACTTGCCACATCCGACTTCGCCAGGAAGAGTTGCAGCTGGTCGGCGTCAACCGGACTTGTGAAAGGCTTCACAGCCTTGATCGCCTGCTTCAAATGGCCCACCGTTTTACTTTCATCAATGTCCACAGGGAACGCACTCCCACCCAATGCACACTGAACTGTCATCGTCATCTTTCCTCGTAAGCTTAAAAAAATGATTCTTAGACGGAATCCGTTAGACAGTCGTCAGGCACTGAGAACTCGTACGATATTTGATAGGTAGAGGCGGAAGTGAATGGAGAGAAGCATAACGCCATATGCACGCACGATGTATTATGCGAGCCGCATTGTTACATATCTAAGTTACTGTTGCTTCTTCTTTTTACGCAGAAGTTTTCCTGCTGTTGCCCAGCCGAGCTGCCCTCGTCGCCGTTTTCGTGAGCACTCAGTTAGTTCAGGGATCAACCGAGTCCGCACAGGCAATGAAGGCCTGCGTCACTACTTCGATCGTCTGGCTATGCTGGAGTAGGCTTTTAGATTGGGCCTCGGTTTCTATCTTGGACATAATATAGCGTAGTTGAGTGAGGCGCTTCTGCAACTTTCGATTAGGCATGTCACGGCCGTCGAGTAATCGAAGTGGTGGTACATGTTTTGCAGCATTACCGCACATCCAGAGCACCCACGCATGACGAACAGAGCAATCCGGTATCACGAAATCTTCAGGAACTCGATGAAACCTCCCGCCCCAATGGTGAACATGTAGCTCGTGCTCATTATCTTTAGCACTGGTTTCGGCAGCTGGGGCCGGGTTGCTTGTCAAATTGGCGACAAGATCAGCAACACCAGCATCTTGCAGACACAATCTGATAGCATCATGCAGTCCATCATAAGTACTGTACCCGCTCCTATCGCCCGCTTTTCTAATTCCATGATGATATCTTTCACAGTATCATCTCATGTAGCCTCAATCTTTAAAATCGCATCAACCAGCCCGTCTTTAAGCCACTTCATTTCGCAGAGAACTGATACGTGCGGGGGTACTCCTGTTGGGCGAATGCGAGGTGCATCACAACCATCACCTGTTCTCACGCGTTCTGAGAGACGTAACAGTAAGTTCTCGTCCTGGAAGAGCGGGGTCTCGAACACTGGGTGCATTGGTGGCAGCGCAGTCTTCAAGAATAACGCGTGAAACACTAGGGATGCTAGACAATACTCAGCAATATACTCGAGCCTTTCGGGTAACTCCGGAAACATCAACGCAATGTCGGTTTTGACACAATCATCACGGGTCTCGAAGTGTGGTGCAACAGTAGAGAACTTATAGCTTTCGGTCGGCAAACCAGCCACCGTGCGACCCACGTGCATGTCTCCTGCGGCCTCATACCGCAAATATGTGTTCTGGACGCCTCCAAGCGACCAACCTGCCCGCAAATGTACTGCCGTCGATAATGGACACGCTGTTGAAGACGATGAACAACATGTTGCAGCCCCCATTCGCATTGAGTGAGTCCCCAGCTCCGTGGGATCGAGTCCCTACCGCTTTAGCTCTGCGGCAACATCGTCTTGGTTCAGCAAACGCATCCAACACTTGGGGGCGAAAGCGCTTGTACTGATTGTTCCCTGGGAAGAGGAGGTCGCTTCCGTCAAAGGTCGATGATGCCCAGTAGAGCCCTAATGCAACGATAGGACAGAAACTAGGCTGTAGAGGGTTAGCGTAGATGTGCCGAGGGTCACGGGGGCGATCTCCACCTTGGTCGTTCTTCATGTGGGCGAAGTAAATTTGTAATGCATCGCCTCTCCACTCCATGTGAGCATGTCGAATTCCAAATGCATTGGAAGATCGACACATCAGATTCCACGCAATGACCATGTACGCGTGGGCGAACGCCATCTCCTTGCTCGAGTGTGCTAGCATCTTCTCACTCAAAAATGAATACAGATCAAACACCAGCGGGTCTTTCCCCGTTTTAACGGCACTCTCGCCATTTGCCGCATCCTTAGCCAGCTTGTGTTTTAGCCCTTTAAAGTAATTTGTGAGCTCCGACTCTAGGGGCTTGCTCATTGTGTGCCCGTTGTCGCGAAAAAGGTTGAAGAGTCCTGCCCTCTGGGTGTTAAGGGCAGAGTAGCTGAGAGAGCCACCGTCTTTGCGCTGGAGCGTTACGAGCCACGTCACGAAGTCTATTGTGGTGAGATCCTCGAACTTGAGAGGAGGTACGCTGCGCTCCTTGGTAATAAGCTCCTTCACTCGAGCTCTAAGCTGCAGTACGGTGTAGGCACTACTATCGCCGAGGCTCTGCAGAAATGCCGTGAGTGCGAGGTGCGGCTTGAGTTGGGTAATCCATGCGAGGAAGAGACAGTAAGAGTTCTGGTAAGTGGCCCGCGAGCGCGCGTTGACCGTGTTTGCGGATTTCATGAACAGTCTGCTCTAGCTTCTTCCAATCGTGGCCCTCCATTTGAAATCGACAAACGGTCTGACTTCTGCGCGAATTGAGATTTGCGAGGGAGGCCGCATATTCGAACAGGGAGAGAAAATCAAGCCAGCAGAAAATGTCAGACGCTGAGAGGCGTTCTTAACAGAGGTAGAATTGTAAAATATTCTACGAGGGCCAAAAAGTGCAAGAGACGAGATCATTCTACAATACTACAATTCTACCCGCTGTTGATAATGAACATCACGGTTCACACTTTTTCTTCTGCGCAATAATCACAACAAAACGGCTAGATGAACAAGGGCACCGCCATCCATAACAGCGACCTGAGAGACCAAGGCTCTGCAATCCATGAGACTTGGGGGTGGATCTCAGTATGTGACAGCAGCAGTGACTCTGACGACAACGGTTTCAGCAGCGACTCCGACGACGACCTCTTCAGTGACGGGGAGAGTGAGCCGAGATCCATGCTGCTTTTGTGAATTTAACTGCACATTTTTGTCTGGCTTTTACTTCTACCATTCACCTCGTTCCCCAGTGCGTGTTGTATGGTACTACCGTCGTCAGCTTTTATGCAATTGGCTATTACGCAATCGCTCTCGAATTCGTAGTACCGAGTACTACAATTCTACCATTCTACCGCTGTTAAGAACGTCTACCGCTGTTAAGAACGTCTCTGAGGGGTCCGGGAGTCTAACGCTTACGTAACAAATTGCACCAATGTCGCACAAATTTTGGGGAATGAAGATTCTGGAATGGATCTAAAAATTATCAGATTTTGCGGCCGTATCTAAGCGGGAAATGATCTCAATACTTGGCTACACTTCCATCATGGCTACACTCACCGCCACCTCGTATAAAAACGCGGGACTCAAGAGACAATGGAGCTGGTGCAGCTACTGGAGGGCAGCTTGTCAGCAGCCACGGATGTGCGCGCGCAGAGCGAGGCTCAGCTGACGGAGCTGCTGCGTACCCCTGGCTTCGCGCTGCAGTTGGGCGAGTTTCTCTTTTTCGCGGAGGCGTCTGAGGCGCAGCGTCAGTTGTCCGCATTGCTTCTTAAAAAGCTCGTGACGTCCCATTGGGTGGCCAGCGAGGAAACTACCTACGTAGTCCCGGAGAATGAGAAGACGCAGGTCAAGCAGGAGCTCGTGCTGGCTTTGCAGCAGCGTCTGGAGCTCTTTACGGGCAGCAAACTTCAAACCGCACTGTGTCTCATCTTGACCGCCATCTTCGAGCGCGACTGGCCTGACCAATGGACCGAGATCCTGCCAGCCATTATGGCCATGATCTCAGGTCAAGATAAACTGCGCATCGACTTTGCCGTGCGCTTTCTATCGCTCGCAGGGGGTCATTTCTCCAGCGACAATTGCTGCGAGCTCGTGGCCTCCGTTTTCCCGCACTTACGTCGCGTCTTCGTGCTCACAAGCGAGTTCCCAGCGGGTACCCGATCCAGAATCGCTCGCATCGTACAGAGCAGTCTGCTTATGGTAGGCATGGAGGCTCAAGTAGGCAACGCCACGGCCCGTCAGCTGCTGCATGAGAACACGACGCAATGGATCGCTCTATTCCTCGAGCAACTGGCCGCACCAGTGCACAACGTCAAGGACTATTCAATCAAGATCCAGATCTTGACGTCGCTCGCGAGTTTCGTGCGTGAATGGCCCAAGGAGATGACGGATCTGATGCCTCAGACCATGCCTCAAGTGTACGGCCTTATGCTCAACGACGCTGAAGCTTACGCACATCAAGTGGTTCTCAACTCGTCGGAGGAAGAAGAAGGCTACGACAGTGATGGAGAGGGCGCTCTGATTGGTCGAAGTGCCATGATCGTCGCTGCCTTCGAGTTCGTGCGTGGAGCCATCCAAGCCCCCACCAAGAAGACCCGCCAGCTGATTGTCGGTGGACTGGCCGACTTTGTGTTCGTTATGATTGGATACATGCAGATCACAGTGAGTCAGATGGAAGCGTGGCAGGAGGATCCCAACAAATACGTGGCCGATGAGGACGACGAGAGTCTGGCGTTCAACGTACGCAACGCAGCGACAGACTTGTTGACGGAGCTGGAAGCGGTGCTAGGACGCAAGGCTGTAGTGGCTGCATTGGACGCTGCTCAGCGTCGTCTTAAGGCTGAAAACGCCAACAATTGGAGGCTCCAGGAAGCGGCGCTGCTGGTTGTTGGCTGTTTGGCTGGACCGACACTTGATGCCATCAGTAAGAACGCTGCCGATATCTCCCAGTTGCTGGATCTGTCTGCGTTCTTGCAGACGCTGTTCAAGGTCATGAACGCAGGCAGTCAGGAGATCTATCTGCGCGCCAGAGCGCTGTGGTGTGCGAGTCGCTTGGCCAAGGGGATGAACCAGGAGATGCTGGACGCTTTCCTTCAAGTGGCGATCTCGGGACTTGAGCAGGGCCAAGTGCTGCCTGTTCGAATGTACGCTTGTCGCGCTATCGGAGCTATTATTCGCCATGATAAGGGCAAGGCTCGGCTGCAGGAGGCTGGTGTGGTTATCATCGACCGACTGACAAGTCTGGCGGAGCAGTCTACGCACGAGACGCTGCATATTGCGCTCGAGACGTTGGTTGTGGTGCTTCAGGAGTCCGAAGGGATCGCTCTGGAGTCGGCGCAACGTGTTGTCGCGTGCTTCTTGCACCACTGGAGCCAGAATTTGAACGATCCACTGATCAGCGAACTCATTGACGGCGCCTTTGGAGCGCTCCTGCAACTGGACAATGCCGTTATCACTGCTAAGGTCCATGAGCAAGTCTTGCCTGTCATTCGCTCCATGCTGGTTCAGAGCGCGTCGGATCTGGGAGATGCTGGCAATGGCATTTACACTGCTGGCAGTGCGTTGACGATCCTCAAGACTCTGCTGCGACACTCGTTCGCTTCTAGTGGCACTATATCTAGCGGCGGGGCTGACCCCGCTACGCAGCAGCTTGGAGCTCAGGTTGTTCAGCAGACGTTCGAGCCTTTGGTGACTGTTCTTAGCGCTGTGGAGGACGAGAAGGTGCTTAATGCTGGCTCGGAATGCCTCAAGTGGTTCGTGATGTTTGCTGTGGATCCTCTGGCCGCGTACACTACTGCTGCTGGCACCAACGGCATCGACACGACGCTCTCTGTGTCTGCCAAGTTGCTGTCTCCTGCTGTCTCTGATGCCAGCGCTACGTGCGTGGGTGGATTGATTACGCAGATCTTGCTCAAACTCGGCCCCAGTCTCCCCACTGCGACGGTGCAGTCGATCCTCAGTGCTGTCTGCGCTCGACTGGCAGCGACTGAGTTGCCGTCTCTGGTGCAGTCACTGTGCATGGTGTTTGCTCGCCTGGTTCACTCTCACGGCCCCGAAATCCTGAATGTGTTGGAGCAATTGCCGCCCCCCGCTGCCCCCGCTGGCCAGACTCAAGCTCCGAACATGCTGACGTTTGTGTTCCGCACTTGGATCGAGAAGCAGCAGGACTTCTACGGACTTTACTGCATCAAGGTGACTATGAGTGCTTTGCTCAAGGTTGTCGAGTGGAATGATCCACGAATCAATGCTATCGCGGTCACTGGATCCGCTGTGGACTCGGCTACTACCGATAGTGCCGGTATCCGGACGCGATCGAAGGCTCGAAGCACTCCTGCTAGCGGTCAGACGCAGTACACGACGGTGCATTTCTTGACCAAATTCGTGGTCATTCTGGCCAAGACAATGTCCAACTTGGCGGAAGACGAAGAAGAGTGGGAATCGTCGGATGATGACTCGTCCGATGGCGAAGGTGACGATGATGTGGTCTCCGGTGCTGGTGGCTCCTCGGTGTTCGCCCCTGCTGGTGAGCTACTGGATTGCAATGTGTATTATCATCTGGTCACTTACACTTTATTATGTGCAATGTACAGAAAACTACGAGCTTCTGTCGGACCGCTTGGATGCTGACGGCGCTGTGGAAGTCCGTGATGGCGAAGAGCCCGAAGAAGAGTTTGAGGCGTACTTTGACCCTCTGAACGAGGTGGATCTCAAGGTACGCAACGCCTGGTGTTGGCCTTGTTTTATCATGTTTCTAACTAGATTTGTGTGTATTTGCCAGGGTGCTATTCCTCAGGCGCTGCAGAACGTCACGGCCAATGCCAACCTACTCCAGGCGATCATGCCTGAGCTGACGGCTGCGGATAAGGAAGCACTTGCTGCTGTGTCGGCGCTGTCGTCGTAGACTTCAAACTTTGAATCAAAGAGATCTGTGAGCTCGTCATCACGCAACCTGCTGGTGTACAGCACTCGTGTTAAAGAAGATCTAACACTGTTTTGAAATTGTAAACTCTGTTTATGAGTGCTCTTTGTGTTTTGTTTTTTGAGGAGAGGGCGGACCAACTTGGTCCCAGCGGATCAACCTCAACCTTCGAGTCAAGATCAAAGCAGCTCCAAGCTCTTTTCCATCAGGATCAAGACGTATCTCTTCCAACAAGTATTTCAACCGGTGCAGCTTCATCATGGATACATTATAGTCCAGAGCTGCGAGCAAATCGAGTGCCCAAAGAGCTTGTTGGCCGATCTCTGTGGGTGTAAAGTCCACGTTGGCTAGTGCCTCGAGAGAAGCGGCTTGTCCCGACGCATCGACCGGAGGTGGCGGTGGAGCTTTCTTGGTCTCCAGATACCCCAACCAACCCGCCGATTCGGGGCATTTCGCTAACTTGGCGAGTCGATCTGCTTCGGCTTGTTCGCTGGCTTTCTTCTCGCGTTGCATCTCGCGAGCTTTGAACAGTAAACGGATCGAGCCTTCAATCCCTCCAGTTTGTCCTACGAGTTTAGCATGCCGCTCTTCAATAGATTAAGTAGGGAATTAGCTTATCATAAAAAATATGAAAATGCTAAAAGTTTGGCTTACCTTCAATTGCTACAAACGAGATAAAGCGGCATACGTGGACGTACAAGCCTAAGTATTTATCGACATCGAACCGGTTCAGTGTGTCCGTGACAAGTGTTGAGACTGCTAACGTGTCCAGCTCAGCAAAGAGTGCCAAACGTTCAAGTTTCACTAAATCAACCGTTTTACTTGCGCGTTGTTCTTCTTGGTTCATTGGGTGTATTGAAGAATGAGATGGCGAGAACTGGCGAGCTTGGACATCAGCGAGAAGCGCGCAGATTCGTCGAACGCCAGCGAGCTGGACGATAGCGCTGTCGTGGTTTTCTTTCATCATTTCAACTACAGTAGGGACGTTGCTGATCACAATACGGCGAACAGCGTTGCCACCGCCATAGACTGCGGAGAAAATCGCTTTAACATCATTTCTCACGAAATCATCCAGAGGATTTTCAATTGCTGCTTGGTTAAGCACAGCGGGCCCGTCAGATTCCTCGAGTTGCCTCCTTCCTTCTTGGCAAAACATCATTAAACGGAGACAACGAATACTTGTTCGCAATACTGCTATCCGGAAACGCTGAACTTCGTCAGGTGGGACGATCACAAATTTCGGAAAAGGTTTGTTCTTGCGCCACGGAGGATCATACCATCCTTTGAAAGTGTCAATATCGGGCGATAATTCTAGTTTGCGATAGTTGCGGACAGCATGCAACAAGGCTTCAGTCACATTTGGGGTTTCTGAAAGTAGTTCTACCTCTGTAGATGCTTCTTCGAACACTCGCTTGTCCGAGATGGCAACGTCCATGGAGATTTTTTCTAGTGGATTGTCACGATTGGTACCTTCACCCAGCTCGGCAGTATGAAGGAAATACTGCACCGCTGAGTACAACAGGAGCTATGAGTGTACTTGGACGACTTTACGCTTCGTATCCACGCACCTGCTAGGACAGGCTCGAGGAACAGTGGATAGTGCTGTACAATTAGCACGTGTGTATGGATCTCGCCACGTAGTTCAGACACAGCGCCACCCATGAAGTTTGGGCGCGACTGCTGAGCACTCAAAAAGACGCTTCCTTATCTAACGCACAGTACGGTAGGCATTTTTTTATTTTTTTCCTGCTTCACTGCATTTTATTAATTCTCCATTTGCCATCCATCGACAACAAAACTCGCGAGATCTTTTTTCTATGTGTTTTTGAGTAGTAAACTTCTCCATGAGGAAAAAAAAGGTCAGAAGTTGGTTTAGGCCTCGTCCTTGTGGGAGTACTGCTTCTTGCCGCGGAGTTGCATCTCGCCGATCATCTCGAGGTTCTTCTGCACGGCGTCGGCTGTTCGCTTCTGGAATTTCCACTGACCATCGTGCTTGACGACCACGTCGGACCACGTGACGACCATGACAGGCGCGCACTTCCAAAAGACCGTCGTGTGCGACGTCACTGTGGCGTTCTCAGCGTCCGAGAGCTCCACCACGTGGCCGCTGGGCAGGTGGCGCGTGTCGGCCACAAACTTAAGCTCAGCCAACTCATGCAGCGCCGCCTCGATCTCGCTCTTGCCCGAGCAGTTGCCGCCAACGAGCTCCTCGAAGAAAGTGGCGTCCTCCGTGAAGAGCGCCAGTAGCGACTTGACCGACTTGTCGCCGTCCTCCAGCGCGTACGAGAGCGCGAACTTGTTCACGAGGTTGATGATCGCCGCCACGTCAGCCATGGTCTCAATTGTTCACTTCGTCACTTTGGTAGCTTCAAGTCGGATCTGGAAATGAGGGGATTCGGTAAAATTGTCGGGTTGGCACGACTAAACGACATCTACGATTTAGGCGTAAATTAAGGGTGAATTAGACAGCGAGATTCGGAAAGCGACATGAAATGCATTTTGAGGTGTTGCAATGCGTCTACAAGACGACTGCACGATGCCATGCTCTATTTGGTTGTGTGGGTTTCTACGTAGAGTCTTCATGAAAAGAGTCCCCAAACGAAGACTCTCCATGAACGGTGTTGGCAAGGGTAGAGTTTGAGAAACGTAAGACAATTTGCCTTATGCAACACCCACCAAATGAGCTACTTCAGAGAAGTTATCAAGCAGTGATGACAGTGTCATTGACACTGCAATAGACTCGTCTGGCAGCTTCGAGTCTTAGCCTTATTCTCTGAACTCAAACAGGCACGCAGATAATTGAAAAAAAGAAATCCGACGGTTAGCACCAATCTCGCACGTTGCAACGGTGCAGGTTAACTGCGTTGCCTGCGCTGAGCCAGCGCCGCTGACAGTCTTAGCGGCTTAGGAACGGACAATCGAACTGCATCCATGTGCTCATTGCGATCCAACGCCGCACTCTTGCACAACCGCTGCTTCTGGAGCACTTCAACTGCCTCGTGGTGCTGTTTCCTACCAGCATCATGCTTCTCGTCGCCGAGCGCTAGAGCAACGGGAGTTGCTTGAAACCACTAAGAAGCCTTCCGCCCCATCATGGCTAGCGTCTTCTGCCAGCCTGTCCAGCCAACAGCCAACGGACTCGCCCATATATGGATTTCGCCAGTCTAAGCTGTAAATCCCACCAGCTCAACGACCTATTCGAGGCAAAAAACCTAATCGCGCGAGTTAATTCACAGCCAATTTTAGGTCTCTCTGGGGTTCTAAAAACGAGAAGCGACCTCTTGAGCTGCAAGAGCCCCCCTTCCTGCTTCCGGCCCTCCGCTCGCTCACTCTGCGTCGTCTCGGCCGCCTCGCAAGTCGCTCACCTCCTCGCCTTTCAATGTCCCTGGGCTCGCTCCGGTTCACTTGGTAGAGCTCCGACCTCCTGATATCTGAAAGCCTGAAAACCAAGCCAGTGTAGAAAGCCGCAGCCTACAAATTTGTGAGTGCACCCACTCCGTTCTTCCACATCCCCAGTTTTCAGTGTTCTAATTGCCTTCTTTCGCCCTAGCAGCACCTCGAATGGATTCCAGCGCAAAGCGTGACGACACACCGATGGAGTCTTCCCCTCGCAACGACAGCGCCACCTGGAGCTTCGTGCAGATGAACATGACGCTGCTCCCCATTGCGCGTCCATTGCCAGTTAGTGGTGGCCACAGGCTACAGGAAGGAGCGGTATTGGCAGGCATAAAACCCTGCACTCCCACTCAGAAACTGCATCACCGATTACGGCAAAAGCCAACCAATATCAGCCCCAGACGGCACGATCTAGACGGCAACAGCGTGCGTCCAGCAACCGGGACGTCTCCCTGCAATCGGGGATTGCCTCCTACACCCAGATCGACGGGTTGTGGAGCTAAAAGGAAATACTCAGAAACCTGGCATGTCCCTGCCATTGATACATCGATGCCCCCACCGTCAATTACTGCATCATTGAGAATACGGAGCTTGAGTGAAGACCTGTATCCCTCTGGGTCTTGGAGTGATAGCGGATATTCCAGTGACCCGGCAAGGCGAACACCGTCGGGCTACAGCCCATTACATCGTAGCTCCAGTCTATCCTCGGGTTGTGCTGCCAAAGGTTTGTACAAGGGCAAAAGGATTCTGGAGCTACAGGACGAAGATCGCCGACTCCACCCGGATGATCGCATCACGACCCCGTCACCGTCCAAGCGACGCAAAACCAGCTCTAGTTCAGCTGATTGAGCCCCACGGGTGTTGCCGTTGCTATCGCTACACCACACTGCAAATACTTTGATGCGTGTCGTACTTTATTACCACGAACAAGACCATTTATCTATTTTTGCTCATAGGAAATTGGTGTCGTATTGCTCAAATACTTTTTATTTTATTAAATTGGCGCAGGCGTTACGAGACTAGTACATGTCGTATCAGCCGGATGGCCGTACGTATTTAGTTCTCGCGAGGAGTGAAGTTGTCGAAGTAGCGACTAATTTGTCCGATACACAGCTCCTGCGTTGCCTCGGGCATATCTTCGATTAGTTTTCCTGTTCAAGTCAAACACATTCGTTAACCTTTACTTGTACGAAACTGCTGTACCAAGACACGGCACCGGATACCTGGGATGCCACCAATTCTGGAGAACGGCGGTATAACTGCGTCAGCAGGCACCACTGTGTTGTCTTCAATCCGGCAGCAGTCTCGAATAATCGCGCGCTTACCCTGCACGACAGATCTTTCCATCAATAACCTACTGACTGCATTAACAAAAAATACAGAACCTACAATGACACAATTCTTGCCGATCTGCACGTACGACCCGATCATGGCAGCCTCTACGACAGTATCCTCCCCAATGTACACGTAGTCTCCGACTTTCACCGGGATGAAAGCCAGCCCCCTGCTCCACAAATTTTTCCATTTTGATGAAAGATAAGTGGTTGGTCCTCATTACGACGCATTCAAAACACCGTACGTGGACACGACCCTAGTCGGCGGCTTGACGACACATTTCTCCCGGATAATACACTGCTTTCCGAGCGACACTTTAGCCAAGTCAGCGCGGACGATGGCACCCGAGTCGACGATAGTCTGGTACAAATTTAACGAAACTTTAGTCCTTTTGAGAGATTAAGGCGGATTATTGACGCACCTTGCCGCGCAGATGGATGTTGTGTGCGCCGCAGAGGGTGCACTTGCGGCTGATCTTGTTGCCCGTGGATGTGTGGATGTACGTTTCCGGGTCGAACTGCGTCTCGGGCGCCTCCACATAAGGGTTCATCTTATCAGCAGCGCGGCTTTCAAAACAATGATGCTGACATCTGTTGCGTAAATGTTGCTCCAATGCCGAAGGACATTACAGCAACTTCATATTTTCAACCTTGTCAAATTTCCGATTGAACCGCACCTGGGTTTCGCTCCGAGATTCGCTCGACCGCTAATACTTAGCTCAAATACCCTTTTCCAGCTTGTTATCTTTTCATTTCTTAAAAATCCTGAGAAGGAGATACAAGATGTGATGCCGGTAAACGAAAAACTGAACGCTCAGTTTCATTGTAGGAATGTTCGTCAAGACAGTTGCTGCATGAGTTTACAGCCATTTCTTGTTCGCATTAAGTAAGTGAGACCTCTTCTCGGGGCTCTCGGGATGGTAGAAGGCTGGCCCTGGTACACTCCCTTTCTGATACTTTCCTCCTATTCCTTCTGTCCTCGACGTCTTGGACTTGAAAACGCTAGCAGATCCTTGTTTCTCTGCAAGTTTATCAACCAGTGTCGATACTTCATACGTTCCTGGACCTACATAGCACGACAATGTTTGTGTGAGTATCTTAGTTGTGCATATACCTCCACTACAATTCTTACCGAGTTCTCCGTCCGTCATGGTCTTTCCAGGCAAGCGTCCGAATCGGTCTGTGTTTCCAGCTCGAAAGGCAGCACTTGTGTGAGCTCTTGCCACCTGGTCATATCGAAGTGCGCTTTCTGCATCCTCGGCATTGTACGCTCCAGGGCCTGGGGTATGAGATGTATCTGACCCCAGACGTTTTACGGACGATTTGAACACGGAATGAGGAAAGCGTTTGCTGTGGTGCGACCGTCCTAGCTGAATGGGATTTTCGTATTGCCCTGGAGCAGGAATCTCGGTAGAAATTTGCCATCCTCGGGACGTCTTGGAAGAGAAGACGGACTTCGAAACGTTCTGTGAATACGCCAATGATGGCTGTTCTGCATTATAGTCACCGGGTCCCGGAACTGCATTATTCGTGCTTTGGTTATTGCTGCGTTTGGACTGTTATTCGCATATATATTAGAATGAATGATAGAAAAAAGTCTTCAGTATGACTTCGATGTAACAAGGAGGCTTACCGTGTTAGCAAAGCTGCTCATTCCGTGCTTCTTGTTCTGTGTCTGGCGGTCATCTCTAATTGGTGCGTGATTAACATGAGTAAAGTGAAGCACTTTGCATACATTTATATTACCTGCTTGGCTGGTATTGGCCAGGACCTGGCACAACTTGCTTGACCTGCTGCTCATTGAATCGCTTCGACTTGGACACGAAACCTGTGCTATACCCCAATCGAGACACCGATCCCGAATCTATTGTCGACCGAACAAAACTTGGCGGTTTGTAGTACTGCCCTGGTCCAGGCAACTCGTTCTACAAAAAAAGGAGTGGCATCCGACCAAAAGTTTTTCACTACTCTAGATCACTTCAAACCAAACCTCTGTAAACGCACCTCGCAATCGCCAAAACGCTGCGTTCGATTACCAAAGCCATTGCGTTCATTAGGGTCACGGTGCAGAACTGTCTCGTACTTGGACGGAATAGAAGACACTTTCTATTTGCAAGGCAGCTCGCATTAGCTCTCTTCGACACAGAAGGAAACAACATCATACCAAATTTGGGTCTGGAGGGGCTTGTCTGCGAGCTGCTACTCCTCGCATGACTGATCCTGTGGGCTTCGTCCCCACTTGCCGAAAATTTGGCTTCGAGTGTATCTCGTCAGCCGGATACATTGCAGCAGGGAGCTTCATCCTCACTCAACCAGTTTTTTCTTGCTTGACGTACTTGAGTGCACTATTGAGATGAAGCAAATCTAAAATTACTGATCCGATTTAGACTACGTTTTATAATTTATGAGAGACCGATGCTGTCCAATTTGATGATAAGCTAGTAATTCATTTTTGCAGGAATGACGTCGGAGCAAGACCCGCTGGTGACCTTCGGGTTGGTGGCCGACGTGCAGTACGCGGACGTGGAGGATGGCTGGGACTTCCACCACATCTCGCAACGATACTATCGCAATGCCCTGCCGCAGTTGCAAGCCACAGTGGCGGAGTGGCTGCGCGTGGCCAAGAGCGGAAGGAAACTTTGCTTTGCTGTAAATCTGGGAGACCTCATCGATGGCAAGAACCGACCTGCGTCAACGTCTCGACAAGCCTTAGAAAGCACCAAAGCAGCATGGACACCGTTTCAAGATGCCGTGGGGACAGTGCATCACCTGGTTGGCAACCACGAGCTCTACAACTTTCCCGCCTCGATCATCCAGAAGGAACTTCTTTACCAACCTCCTACGATGTCGAACGATGCAACACAACGTAGTTACTACGACTTTCATGTACCCGAAGCACCGAAGTTCCGCTTCGTAGTGCTGGATTGCTACGGACTATCGATCCTCGGACGGGAAAAGAGTGATCCGGTATACCAGGAGGCTATGGCTCTGCTGCGTCGTGCGAACCCGAACGAGAACCTCAATTCTCCGACGGGGCTTGTTGAAGAGCAGAGAAGATTCGTAGCTTTCAACGGAGCGGTGGATCGAGAGCAGATGAAATGGCTGGAGGAGACGCTGGTAAAAGCAACAGAAGCTGGAGAAAACGTGGTGATCTTTACTCATGTCCCGATCCACCCGAGCACGTCGCCGACACCTTCGAGCTTGTTGTGGAACTACCCGGAAGTACTGGAACTTATCCGACGCTTCCCTTGCGTCCGCGTCGTCTTTTCAGGCCATTCCCATGCTGACGGGTACGTGTACGCCCACGAAGGTATGCACAACAAAGGCGTTCACTTTGTCGTGTGCGACGCCATACTCGAATGTTCTCCATCTGAGACTGCGCATGCTCTGGTGCATGTGTTCGAGGACAAACTGGTTGTACAGGGCTATGGCAAAATCCCCACACGCGAACTACGCTTCCCGACAGAAGATAAAATAATGGATGAGTGAAGCAATTTGTCCGAGAAATCCAACGAAGGTTTTGTAGAAGCGACTGGGACCTGCATGAATAGAGATACTACATGTAGTACGTCGCTATGAAGAATGTTCACACAATACAGTCGGCACCTGCCGCTGTCGCCGGATTTTGCTTCAGGCGTGGGGTTCTTATTTACGCGCCGCGTCATTTTTTCACTCACGAGGTTCGGCAAGTTGGCTAGCACTACAGTAAGTAGCTTTTCACTAACAGGCTGGCTTTACCTCGTCCACGTTAACTGCCCCTGTGAGTTTCCTGTCTCCAGTATTAGTCTCTTTCATCTTATCAGCAGAAAAAACCTAGGATCGAGCACCTCCACAGGCGCAGGCGCTTGAAGAGAACAGAGAATATCCAATTAGTGGTCGTCCTTCTTCTCAGCGAAAGCGTGTCCTGCACAAAGTAAGATAAAGATACGTTTGTTAGCACACTTCTTCCCTGGTCTCTCATAGTTGATCAATTACGTACTGTGGTGGCACCACCACTCGATGGCGCAGCCGGCACCGCCCACAATGAGCATCATGTGCGCGAGCGGCTTGATGCTGCCGTTGTAGATAAAGCGGTTGCCGTAGCCCTGGGCCCAGGCGTTGAACTTGTTGGTGGGCGGGTTGGCCGTACGGGCGGCGATACCAGCGCGAGCACGGTCCACCAGGTTGGCAGTGGCGGCACGCGAGGCCTGGTACTCCTGCGCCAGCTTCTCCGGGTTCGTGTCGGCCAGGCGGCGGATCTCGTCCAGCGTGTACTCCTTGGTCATGATAGCGATGCGGTTCCTTCCTGGATGCTACTGAGCTGCTGGCCGTTCAGAGTCTGCCGTCGTGCGGTGGGGGAGGCGCAAGGGGTCGCACGATGATTGGTTATTTATTGACCAATCGCAAAAAATGACCCAAAATAGTGACTACCTTTTTGTGGCATCTGCTTCAACGTCGGATACTTATCGTAATTTGACAAGCCTTTTAAAATTGGTATGGTGTATACTTCTTCACAAGCGCTGTAACCAATTCCGATGGTCCGCCTCGTCGGATTCAGACGTGCATTGCTCACTCGACATTTCGGCACGACGCGACCATGAGCAAGTACCAGCACCTGCTACAGCCTCTAGACCTGGGCTTCACGCAGCTCAAGAACCGCGTGCTCATGGGCTCCATGCACACGGGGCTCGAAGAGGGAAAATCTCTTACCCGCCTCGCTGCATTCTTCGCTGAAAGGTCCGTTTCTCCAATGTATCCTAACGCAATAATTCCATTTATTCTGATGCAAACTCATCAGGGCCAAGGGCAACGTAGGTCTCATCGTGACGGGTGGTATTGCACCCAACCGAGCTGGTCGTGTAAGTCCGTTGGCCGCTAAATTGACGACGCAAGGTGAGGTGAACGCACACAAGGAAGTGACTCAAGCGGTGCACGCCAATGACGGCAAGATCGCCATGCAGATCCTCCACAGTGGACGCTACGGGTACCACCCGTTCAATGTAGCGCCGTCCGCTATTAAGGCCCCAATCGGCTGGTTTACCCCACGAGAACTGTCCAGCTCTGCAGTAGAGGGAACAATTCGAGACTATGCCAATTGTGCTGCTCGTGCACGTGAAGCTGGTTATGATGGAGTGGAGATCATGGGCTCAGAGGGATATCTGATCAACCAGTTTATCGTAGAGCACACAAACAAGCGCAATGACCAATGGGGTGGATCATACGAGAACCGGATTCGCTTCCCAGTTGAGATCGTCAAGGCTGTACGAGCTGCAGTCGGCAAGGACTTTATCATCATCTTCCGACTGTCCATGTTGGATCTGGTTGAAAAGGGCAGTACGTGGGACGAGATCGTGATGCTCGCCAAGCAGATTGAGGCAGCAGGAGCCACGATTATCAACACTGGAATTGGCTGGCACGAAGCTCGCATCCCTACCATTGCTACAAGTGTACCGCGTGGTGGATTCTCGTGGGTTACGCAGAAAATGAAGGGCGAAGTGTCCATCCCGCTGATCACGACCAACCGCATTAACATGCCCGATGTCGCTGAGCAGATCATCGCTGAAGGCCGTGCAGGTAAGACGATCTTTACTAATTTATGAGTGATAGCTGGGAGTCTTAACCTAAATAATGCTGCTTAGATGTGGTGTCGATGGCGCGGCCATTCCTGGCAGACCCAGAGTTCGTGCGTAAGACGGAAGAAGGGCGAGTGGACGAGATCAATACGTGTATCGGCTGCAACCAGGCGTGCTTGGATCACACATTCAAGGGTATTACAGCTAGCTGCCTGGTTAACCCTCGTTCAGGCTACGAAACCCTACTGAACTACACTCCGACGAACGGTGAGTAGTTTTGTTGCGTCGATATTATATTTCAGTGGTGCTAATAGCTTGGCACAGATGTGCAACGTGTGGCGGTCGTGGGAGCTGGACCTGCTGGCTTATCATTCTCAACAACAGCGGCGATTCGCGGCCATGAAGTGACTTTGTTCGACCAAGCCGATGCAATTGGAGGCCAGTTCAACATGGCCAAGACGATTCCAGGCAAAGAAGAGTTCTACGAGACACTCCGCTACTTCGAAAAGCAACTGAAGCTCAAGGGCGTCAAGGTGAAGCTCGGACAGCGTGTTGAGGCCTCAGATCTCACCACCGGAGCGTTCGATAAAGTAGTGATTGCAACGGGTGTATTGCCTCGAGCCCTCAAGATCCCGGGGGCAGATCACCCCAAGGTTTTAAGCTACATTGACGTCTTGAAGAACAAGGCTCCTGTGGGTAACAAAGTTGCTATCATCGGAGCCGGAGGCATCGGATTCGATGTGGCGGAGTTCCTCGCTCACGTTGGCGAGTCCACAAGCTCAAGCGTCGATGCGTTCGCTCGTGAGTGGGGCATCGACACGACCAATTCAGTACGTGGCGGAGTGGCGGGTATCAAGCCTAGTATCCCACCACCAGCACGTGACATCTATCTGATGCAGCGTAAGAGCACCAAGCATGGTAAAGATCTCGGTAAGACGACAGGTTGGATCCACCGCCTGTCACTCAAGCATCGCGACGTCAAGATGATCGGTGGCGTGTCGTACGATAAAGTGGACGATGAAGGACTGCACTACACGGACAAGAAAGGCAAGAAACACGTTCTAGACGTGGACAACGTGATCGTTTGTGCCGGTCAAGTGCCACTTCGAGAGCTCGAGAAGCCACTGCAAGAAAATGGAGTCACAGTGTTCCGTATTGGCGGGGCTGATGAGGCTGGCGAGCTAGATGCAAAGCGCGCGATTGACCAAGGTGCTCGCTTGGCTGCTAAGCTTGAGACTACCAAGCCTGGTGACCCACTGGAGGCTAATGCGACTCTGTCAGCGAAAGTCTTTGAGTTCTTAAGCAAGTTTCAGCAGTAGTCATGCGATACTAAGGCGTTAGTACACTGGAATATATGCCTACATTTACTCCGTCTTCTGTCGTTTGGCTTGATTCAATGTCTCGAAGAAGTTCTGGATGTCTTTTTTGCGTACGGTTTTGCCTGCTGCTGCAAAGCCTGCCAAGTATTGCTGGAGATTGTTCTTCATGAGGCTGTAGCCCATCGCCACCTCCACTTGTTGCTCGTGGGTCAGTTTGTTGGCAAAGGCTTGCTGGGTCATTTCCTCGTCCGAAGCAGTTTTCTTCTCCCTCGCACTGGCCTCGTACACGTGCAACGAGTCTTCGGGGTCCAGGAGGAACGCGATGCCATGTTTTTCAAACAGAGTCACGCATGAAGAGCATTGGCACAGGCCATTGCGCCAATCGCTCGACCAGAACGTCGGCCGCACCGTCGCTTCTCCTAGCTGCTGTTGCTTGATCTTAAGCACACATTCGTTCGCGCCAGTGTGCTTGGCTTCGGAAGCTTCTTCGTTATTGGCAGTGGGTGTTTCGTGTTCGTTATCCGGACTGTCCACCGTGTAGGCCATGAGGAACGGGTGTTTTCTCATGCACTCAAGGCAGATGAGCTCGTCGAAGCTTTCAGGAGATACTGTGTGACCACTGTCCGTTGCAGCATCGGCGTCGTCAGGCGATTCTTTGTCCGTCTCAGCTGATAAAGGGGTCTCTTTATCAGCATCGGCTGTAGTGTCCTCAATTGGCGTCTTTTTCTCGTCAACATCCTTGGAAATGTGCTCCTCGTGAAGCCAGTCTTCACAAATAATGCACTGCACCATGATCTCAGGCGTCGTTCGTTCTGGGTCCGGATACGGTCGGTGGCAGTTGCAGTACAAGCCTCCGTAATTCTGTGAGTAAGTGTTGCGCGGGTTTGTCAGCGCCTTGTCCGCTTCCAGTTTGCAAGGGTTACCTGCAACATTAACAGTAAATTAACAACAATTAGTGTCAGACTCCACTCCGTTGTAGCAATTTTGAACTTACTTTCTGGGAATTTTTCATTGCCACAGTCGCAGCGGAACGAGCGCTTGGTGTAGAGCTCTACGAGCTCATGGTCCTGGTGGCAGTTGTATGTGCAGGCTAGACATACACCAGCACGCGCCTCACGCTTCTCTAGAGCGTCGGGAGTACAGGTCATGCAGGCGTAGACCGCCTGGCGCATGTAGCCCATGGGATAACTACAGTGTGTGTCACTGGCGTCTCCTAGCACCGCGTCCGCGGCCTCCGTCATCTGCTCGTTGTGCTTAAGCACTTCCGAGAGCGTCACTACCTCCTCCTCATCTTCATTCGCTGTTTGCTGCTCTTCCTCATCGCGGTCGCGCTTGTTGCCAGTCACTTGGGCTGCTGCGTATGTCTCCATTTTGCTTCACTTGGTTGATCGAAAGTGCTCAAAACTGGATCAGAAAGTGAAGTTGTTGGCGCCAAAATACGGAGGTCGGTGATTGGCTCATCATCGTCGTATACTTTGATGTATACACTATACGTTTGAGTTGCTGTGTTGACTGGAGACGCTTGAAAGGCGTTTTGAATCGCTTTTGTTGCGTAGCTGTTGGGAGTCATGGTGTTCTTTGTGTGCGAGGGCTGCAATGAGACGCTGAAGAAGAATAAGGTGGACGCGCACGCAGGTCGCTGCCGAAATTGCTGGGCTGTGAGCTGTGTGGACTGCAGCGTCGTGTTCGAGGGCAATGACTACGCGGCGCACACGAGCTGCATTTCAGAGGCCGAAAAGTACGAGAAGAGTTTGTTCCAGGGCGACAAAAACAAGAGCAAAAACGGCAAGAAACAAACGCCACAGGAGCGATGGATGGATGCGGTGCAGTCCGCTACCTGCCCTGAGGATCGCAAGGTGCAGGACGTTCTCACACGTATCGCTGGTTATGACAACGTACCCCGCAAGAAGAACAAGTTCGTCAACTTCGTCACCAACAGTCTGGCGCTGCGTGACACGGCGCTGGTGGAGAAGGCCTGGTCCATCTACGAGACGGCCTTCAAGGCTTCAGCTCCCGAGGCTAACGAGGTGACACCCGTGGAGGAGACTGCAAGCAAGAAGCGGCCAGCAGAGACGGAGGAACAGGAGACTGCACCAAAGAAGAGTAAGACGGAGGACAAACCTGTTAAGTGGAGCAAATTGATCAAGTCGGCGCTCAAGAGTGCTGGCAAGGAGCTGGAAATGGATGCACTGCGTGACCAGGTGCTCAGGCAGATCCAGGATAAGGAGCTGTCCTTGAAGAGTGAGAAGGAACTCAAGAAAGAGTTCAAGGCTGCCATCAAGGAGTGTGATAAGTTTGCGGTGGTTGAGGTGGTGCGTCTAAAGTGAGGGAATAGAATAGATAGAGCGTACGTGTAGACATGCGATAAAGAACATTATCCTTCATACTGGAGCAATCGGTAGTGAAGAGATGGTTTAACTGTAAACACCTATCGGTACAATTCGAATCGTAACTGCGGTTCAATTGCAGGAAGCAAGAACTTGCACAGGAACTCGACTAAGCCTACATACATTTCTTTATTTAATACTACTAGTACATACTCCGAAAGGATTATTAATACTACATGTTGTCAGATCAAGTTGATCTTCTCATCTTCATGTAGGTCGACTGAGCAGGGATCTCGTGCTGGGGATTTGCTGCCGATTAATTCTTGAGATTCAGTCTGCATATTGCTTGACAGCGCTGACTTCTCTCGCCTTCGAAAGCCGACAATGCGTGCGAGCTATGTCTTCTTGGTGGCAGCGGCCACCCTCCTCGCCACCTGCGACGCTGTGTCAGCTAGTCCGAGAGCGCTGTTCAAGACTTCCGCCGACACGGTTCAATCGTTTAACGGTCACGTCGACGGCACCAACACGCGGCCGCAGAGAATGTTAAAGAAAAAGACGACAGCGGTTGCCGACAACGATGAAGAGAGGATGGCCGAAGCGAGACAAATGGACTCGGAAATTCTCGAAAAAATCGTCAAGGACCACACGTACGCCAAGCAGGTTTACCGGAGCTGGCTGCAGAATGGCCAAACCACGGAAGACATTGAGAACCGACTGAAGACGCTGGGCTTGCTCACCAAATATGGCAATGTCGTTAAGCAGTACGCTCAGTACTTGACGGGTCTTGAAGAAAGATCCGCTTAATTAGCTTTCCCGATGCCGGAAACATTCAGCATTTACCGGAACTGGCAACAACGCAACAAATCTAAAGGCTTTCAAGGTTGTTTCCTGAAGTAGCAAGAGCGTCCAGAACAAGTCAAGTCTCTCTCGACTGTAACCAACTTTTGCACCATAAAATACTTTTTTTATTGTTTCATCTTGATGTAAGCTGAAGACCCCCACAGAAGACGTCAGTCGATCTGAACCTCAAGTAGATACAGAATTTTACGCCGCAGCAGCATCAGCCGGGGCAGCGTCTGTCTTGGACGTTTCAGCCTTTTCAGCAGGAGCAGCTTCATCGTTATCTTCTGCCGACTCCTTTTCCGGCACCTCGGTCTCCTCCTTAGCTGCTTCCTCTACCTTCTCAGCTGTCAACGTAACCTCCTCGGTTTCAGCCTTCTCTGCATCACTTGGTGCTTCCTCCTCCGTCTTGGCCTTCTTAGCAACCTGCTCGACGTTCGTCTCCTCCTCGTCGCGCTCCTGGCGCTTCTTCGTGCCTTCCGCCTCAGCCTCAGTCGGCACCTCCTTTTCCGCAGCCTCATCTTCCGCTGTTTCCTCCACCGCCTCGCCTTCCGGTGCCTCCTCCGTCTGCTGAACTGTGTCTGGAGCCAGGTGCCCGCGGATGAAGGCGTCCACCTTGTCGAACTTGGAGCTCGTGTAGTCGCCTACGATCTTGCCGTCCTTGTATACGCGGAAATGCGGGAAGCTGTCCACCTCCACCTCCTCGCATAGCGTCTCAAGCTCCTCGGCGCTCACCTTGGCGAACGAGACGGTCTCGGCAAGCTCCTCGGCCAGCTTCTCCACCTTTGGGGCCACCAGCTTGCAGCCACCGCACCACGGAGCAGAGAAACAGGCAACCAACGGCTTCTCAGTCGCAGCGGCCACGGCGGAGTGGAAATCTTCGGCAGACGAAATGGCGATCATCACTCTTGTTTCGGTTGAAGCTTGGGCAGTTGACTTGGATGCGGCAAATTGCAGAATGATCGATCGAAGCTCTGCGCAGACATCAGCCACAAGCAAATGGCTTCACTCTGGGGCTTGTCCTCAGGCATACAAACTCCTAGTCCTTTGACCGCGTTGCTTTCCTTTCCGCATTCCGGATCTCTCCATCTGACGTCAGTGTCGCATTCGAAATTCTACTGAACGGCTTTTGGCGGGAAAAGATCGTGCCACACCATTTTTTCACCACTTAAAGTTTACCTACATCTCTAGCCTCAAAGCTAAATCTAAACCTACAAAACAGCATAGACTCGCCCGACCAGTTGCATCTGTGTTGCGTGCGTGTCCTTGAGCCAGACGGCGTAGAAGAAGCGATGGACATCAACGCCGACCCCATCGTTCTCAATTCCAGCTTTCCCAACTCTACGGAGCCTGCCGCAATGACCGCCGACGTGGAGGAGAAGACACCGCCCAAAGGCTCTAAGAAGCAGCTCGTAGGTTGTCGCATCGAAGGCCACAAGATACAGAAGAGGCTCTCGCCCAAGAAGAAGGCGCTGGACCCACTGCGCTATCTTCCTGATGGCGGCAGCTACTACGCACTATTCACTGTCGCCGCGTACTTTGAGACGGAAGGGGGCGAAGCTACAGAACGGCGCCATGTGGTGCAGCGAAGCTACAAACAGTTTTGCACGCTGCATTCTAGAGTGAGTGTCCATTTTGTGGTGGGTAATCTGATTGGAAAAAGTGAATAATCTGTGATGTATATTTTCTAGCTGTTAAAGACATACCCCAAGTCACATTTGCCGAAAGATTTACCAACAATGCGCAACAAGAGATACGACAACGAGTACATTGAAGAAAAGCGCAACGAGCTGACAAAGTATTTGGTGCAACTGATGCACATTCCGGAAGTCAAGGCGTCAAATGTGCTGCGTAACTTTCTGGAGGCGTCAACGGCTGCAGAGGACAGCAGCGACGACGAAGATGGCCTTGTGGCTCCGTCGAGAATGCTGGAAGGACTTCCGGGTACAATTGTCACTGTGAGAGCTGGACAATCGTTCTCAGTGACATTGCCACTGAGTGCCTCGGGGGATGTTGCATCGTGGCAATTTACCACAAAAAAGCACAACATTGGCTTCAGCGCCACGTTTGAAGGAGAAATGATTCGTGCATACTCACGTGAGGGGGCAGATATGAAGCCGATAAAGGGATTCTACCGGTGCACAACTCCTGGCACATGTACACTTACATGGGATAACACGTATACTTGGAGTAAGGCAAAGGTGCTCATTTACTGGGCGGAGGTCGAGTCGCACAATGGGACATCGCAACAGAATTCACAGCGCCACGCTTTAACAGCGTCTGCCACATCACAAGATGGAACTGCGTCAACTGAAAACACTGAAGCTGCATTGACGGCTAGTGGATCCGATACTATGGACGTGGACAATCGCCGACTCGGCTTTATTGAGCATTCACGAAGCAACTCTATGCACCCACGGCATCTGGTAAATTCTTCCATCTCCCTACTCTCGAAGCCATTCGTGCATGGCCATGACGATGGCTCTGCGCATGGGAAATCCCGACGCTTGATCCCTGGGAGGACAACTTCGGCACCTGCTCTTTCGATTGCCAGCTACCTACAAGCCTCGGAAGGCGGTATGCCTCTAGTGAAGGCTGGTTCCCTTATTATTCAGCGCAGTGTCAAGTTCCGCGGACGGAATTGGTACCGCAAGTGGTTCGTCCTGGACCCTCGGAAATGTGTGCTGCGGTACTACGATTCGGAGGCTGCTGCTCGTCGAGGATTGTCGCTAGCCAAGCTCAATCTGACAAACAAACACGCATCCCTGGCTATCACGAGTAGTCTGAGTTTGGACGCTGCTCCTACGCCTTACATGTTTCTCATCCGTACCAAGAAACATTGCTGGAAGATCTGCGCGCCCTCACAAAATGAGTACAACGAGTGGGAAAACGCCATCTCGACGGCGATCTTGACTGCGCAACTCTCACGTCGGGGCAGGAAGAGCAAGAAGGCGATGGTCAAAGCTGCAAAAAAGTCTGCACCGGTGCGAAAAGATTCACATGCAAGTGAGTCTGAGGATGAAACGCCTAAATCTGATGAGGTCACAGATGATTTGGCAATATTGGGCTCCTCTCGTGACCCAAACAGACCGCTGAGCCCAATTGAAGAATCAGACGACGATGATGACGACTCTGATAACAAAGACGATGGCGATTCTGATGATGACGACGATGAGTCTGAGTCTGATTCAGATGACGAACTCCATGAGGACGACGATATCGAAGTTGTCCAACCTATTGACGACATCAGCCCACCGACAGACAGCAAGAACGAGGCCGATGGAAGCCTTCCAGACTTGCAGAACCTTCCAGACTTGCAGAACCTTCCATTGGAATGGAAGCTTGGTATTGCAGCCGTGCTGAACGTGGCGCTCTTGTCAGTGCGCTCCGCCCCCACTGTGGTCATTGTGCTGGTGCTGTTTATCATGGATTGGTATTTGCTGCTGAAGTACATGAAGAGCACAAGTGACAACGAGCTGAACCCGCCGTCAATGACGAAACCCAAGGCGGAATAATTTAAAAAGTAAAGCCGTGATTTTTTTGTTTGTGTGCCGGATACTGTGAAACCGAGCGTTAGCTGTCAGCATTATTGATGCCTATTATTTCGAGGTAGTCCCGGTGTTCCCACGCGTCCAACCGTTTCGCCAGTGTTGGGAATTCACGCTCGATCGTAGTGAGAATGTGGTCAATGACCAACTCGTTGCCCTTCTGGTTGAAGTGAAGACCGTCGTACTGGCAAGCACAGCGCTCCTGTTCGTGCATTTCATTCATAATTGTATGGAGATCCAGTACTGGGATGTTCAAGCATTCCGCTTCTTCGATACACGCACGAGCGTATTCACCAACGCCGTCGTTGGAAAAGTCGAGTTCTCCGTCAGGATCTGACCAAACATCGTGTCGAGCACGATCATTCACTGCAGGAGGGGTGATCATCAAAACAGCCGCGTCTGGAGCTTGAGCTTGAACGGTTTGCACAATTTCGCAAAGATTGGCTCGATATTCGGGGATCGGCACGTGCAGGGCTGCTTCGTATCCGGATAACAACGCGGAATCATTGCCACCGAGCCAAACGGCCACGAAAGCAGGAGGTTCTGGCCACGCGCTTAGCTCGTTCTTGAGGTTTGGAAGAGCGTGTTTGACGAAAATCTCGGTGCTGTAGCCGTATAGACCACGGACCACAACATCAGCCGAGCGAGTGTAGCGATGTTGCAATTGAGCCACCCAACCTCCGAGGTCTGGGTCAGTCCCCTCCTGAGTCAACGAGTCGCCAAGCAGCAACAGCTTCGGCCGTAGAATTGTCGTCGACGCCGTTCTTGATCCGGTAGACGTGATGGAAGAGACCCGCAAAGGCAGGAGACGGCGAAGCGTGACACTTAGCGTCAGCATAGCTAGGGTCCCTACTATTAACTTAAAAGGGAGCCTAAGATATGGTCTACTGATCAGGGATAAGACAGGGCGCAGTCTAAAATGGTAAATGAAGAGTGTATGCCAGGTTGGAGGATATAAGTTGTGGAGATAGCGTGTCGAGCTCCGCTAGCTCAAGGGCTTCGTAAAGATGTCGGCCAATATATCTGTCGACGGACAGTAGCGCACTTCAAACTCACCACGCTCATGGTAGTCTCTCACCTTGTGATACTTTAAATCCACACTCTTCGTCTTGTAGTTGCCTTTGATTTCAGTCAGTACAGTTATAGTAGCCTGGTTGTCCTGATACAACACCGTTGGGTGATATCGGGTGAGACGCAGTTTCTTACACAAGTTGTGTGTCCAAATAATCATAGTTGAACACTCGCTCGCCGCAACGAACTCTGCACAGCACGTGTCATCCGTAACAATACGCTGTCTACGCGGCTTGTACGCGTATGTCCATCCATTCAGTTGCAAGACATACCCTGTGATTGAGTAGCGACCATCGTTTTCGTTCCCTAAGTCTGCATCAGCGTACGCAACGAAAGGCAACTCCGGCGACTCAACTTTGCGCCACACAAGACCATAGTTCGAAGTTCCACGTAAGTAACGCAGAACACGTTTAGCCATTACGTAGTTCTCGTGCGTGTACTTGTTCAAGTACTTTCCGAGCGTGCGAACCGCATTCGCCAATTCTGGGCGTGTGCACTACACCAAGTACTGTAAGCAGCCCACGATTGCTCGGTACGGAACCTTCGGATCATTCAGATCATCTTGATCAGAAGTAGCTGGCATTGGAAGAGGAGACGCAGCTTGCGGTGTTGACACAGCACGGCAAGAATCCATTTGAAAGCACTTCATAATCTTCTCAATGAAGCCGCACTGTGAAATCCACATCGCCTGGCCCGGGATATAGGTGACCTCCATACCAAGCAATAGATTCACCGATCCCAAGTCCTTAATCTTAAATTTGGCCTCAATTTCACGCAGCACTAGCTTAATATTTGCAGCATTAGCAGCAATGACGAGGTCGTCCACGTAAACGGTAACGAAGATCGGACTCTCTCCCACTACACGCCAGTGCACTCCGTTATCCATCTTAGAGCGCTGAAATCCCACCGATCGCAAGTTTTTGTCCAACATCTTATACCAAATCAGCGGTGCTTGTTTTAAGCCGTACAGACTTCTTAGCAATCGGCACACACGACCAGAGCCATCATTAAAGTAGTCTGGCATCTCCATGTAAATCTCAACGTCCTCGCCAATTGGCCCATTCAGGAATGCCGTAACAAAGTCAATCTGCTCACAGAGTAACCCGTAGTGTAGCGCCAATAGCAACACTAACTTCACAGCTTCAAATGACACGACTGGCGAATACGTTTCCCAGAAATTGACTCCACATTCTTGTTGGCAACCTTTTATTGTGATACGAGCACGGTGACGGATCACAGTTCCATCTGGATTGCGTTTCCGGACAAATACCCATTTACTTGTCAGGATCTTCTTGCCCTTTGGACGCTCAACCAGCACCCACGTATTGTTCCTTATGAGATCGGCATGTTCCTTTTTAAGCGCCTCCTCCCATTTATTGGCATCGGGACCTTGAAGGGCTTCCTCCACTCTGAAGCTCCATCAGCTCATTGATGGCTTCAATCACGAGACTGGTAGGTATCTCAATTTCATAATCTTTGAAACGATAATTGGGGTGTGTAGTCCTTGTAGAACGACGAAATGATGTCGTACGGAACGATGTAGCTGGTCCTGCTCCTCTCCACCCATCGTTTTCGTCGTCATCATCGTTCTCTGTATCGCTATTGCGTCGTATTTGATCATAAGCGGTCATTTGATCTGCCAAACCAATCGAATCACCAGAACTAATGGCTCCCTCCTCGTCTCCAACGACATCGAAAACGAGACCAGCATCATTCGCTGCAAGAACACCTCTGGCCAGACCTCCCACTGAAGGTGAGTCTCCTGGATCCAGTGGAGGCTCAGCAGCAACCACACGACCAGGGGTTAATAGTACCGGAAAAAGTGGTAGTACTATTACCGGTAGTACCGGACCATTTGATATTCAGAAATACTAATAATATTATCGAAAACACAAAATGGTATTAGTAGTAGTACTTTTAGTACTAATAGTCAAAGTACTAGTCTGCCACTTTTGTAGCGTCACGCGACTTGCGCGCGTCTTGCTTCATCTTCACAATCTCGTCCCTGTTGTGCCGGAGCAGTAGCTGCTTCTCCGATCGCCTGATATCTGTTCTGGTACGAAGCGGCCCCATGATTATCCCTCCTGTAGAAAACACTCGCTCTTGAAGCGCCGAAGATGAGATCTTGCCGAGGTGAATACGCGCCAGCACCGCCATTGAAGGGTAATTGGCTCTCGCCTTCATCACGAAACCACTGTAGCATATCTACGTGTCGGTACAACCCCAGCAACGACCAGCACATACCGCTCCGACTACCGGTAGTCATTGCCGAGGACAAAGCTTCCTTCCTCGTCTCCGGATTTTGACGCTGAGCGATCTCGATCCACTCAGGCTTCATCTAGAGTCACTCCTTCGTGATACTATCCGCTATCGCATTTATCTTCGACTCCTTCACCTCTTCCCTGGTCTTACTTGCACGAATGGGAGCCCCTCGCAACAGCTCGTCTTCATCGTCCCTGCCTGTCGATGACGAAGAGGAAAGAGGGGAATTCAAGTCCTGGCTGAGCAAACTGCTCTGCGATGAAAGCTGCGACAGCGACATCTTGCCCAGCTTCGCCATCTGTGCGATCACTTTGCGGTGCTCGCCTCGTAGGAAGTCTAGCCCATTTTTATAAATGGCTTTCTCCTCTTTGCGAGAGACGTTGCCAACAGCAGCAATTTCTTGGCGCTGCACTTAGTACGAGGGTCCAGCAATAGGCACACCATAGCCTCCCGCGACACTTTGGGGAAACGTGATTGCACTTGTAGAAGCGCTCTTCGTAGGCACGTTTTCCCTGTTTCCGAGAACTGGTCAACCGTTCTCACCACTCGGCGATGACACGCCTCGTTCCTATCCTTCGCTCGAGGGGCCTCGATGACCATCGTGTCGAACTTGAACGATTTCAGTTTCTTCTCGGCAAGTCACCAGAATACTGCCGTGTATGAAGATACCAGATTCTCGCTTGGCAAAAGGCCCCACCACCGCGTTATCCGATCCCGAGGTGACTTCCGGAGACGGCACGAAGTCGGAGTCGGAGCCAGCCCAGGAGTTCGTCGACGCAGAAGAAGCTGAAGCCGCGGGTCGCGTCGGAGAGCTCATCACGACTGGTGTCGAGGCTCCAGTGCTCGGGTAAACGTTCTATATGCACGTTTGGCTGCAGAATCTGCGACTCAGTACAGAAGAGAGATAAACGTCGATATAAGACAGAAAATATGAGGAAACAACCTTTCATTCAACGCTGAGGTGTCTCCTTCAAATACTCCAAATGCACACATGTGATGAGTGGCCTTTCCGTATGCACTGCAAGGGTCCTTCTTGAGCTCAGGACCTTCAACACACCCGTAAACAGCACAAGGCATACTTCAGCCGTCGTATCCTAGTCACTGATGCGGGCTACGACGATCGCAGTTCTTTTCTAGAATGGTGAACAACGCAGGACATCCACAGCATCTAAGATTGCTAAATAACGTCCGTTGCTTGTTCACCGGCTTCCTGGAAAATAGTACTGCTTCGAGTACTATAGTACCGCCTCAGGTGAGTAATACTACTAGTAATAGTGAGCACCACACTATACGGTAGTAATAGCACTACTAGTTAAATAGCATTAGTATTAGTATTACTCTAGATTACTAGTTGGGCAAATACCCTTAACCTCTGCACACGACTGCTGCTAGGCGAGTCTGCAATGCTACGACAACCACCTTCTCGCTCAGACCTCACGCTCTGAAGTATTATCTCCCAGCTGAAGCGTACCCACAGGCATCGACGGCGTTTCTGCCGCAGCAGAACTCGCCGGAATCTCGCAATCACTCGCAAGTCAATCACCAGGCGCACCCGATGTTGCTAGAGTGGGTTCACTTCTCTCATCAGCAGGCAAGTCACAGACCACATGGTCATCACAACGTTGACGCTTTAGCAATGGGATCTACAGGTCTTCTGTAACTCGTTTCAATCCATGTGTCACAGGATGTGTATACGGCATTCGAACGAAGGGAATAGCTGTACATGTCGTCCCTTCCCGTACTTGTTAGATAACAGTCGCTCAACATAACTGCGCTCTACCGTCCACCCTTCTTCGAACTCCACCGAGCGAACCTCGTTGATACTGCCATCTTTCAGATTAAGCACTCGATAGCTTTCGGAATGTTTCGCATATCCTAGGAAAAGCCCTGGCTTTCCCGGACTCTCCAGTTTGTTTGTACGCAAAACCTTTGGGGTAAACACGAACACCACACAGCCCCACGTCCTCAATGTAGATACATCAGGTCGTTCCCCGAAGCGGCGATAGTATGGCGTATCTCCATCGAGAGCACTGCTGCCACTAATATTAATCACCTCGAGAGCGAATCCAAGTGCCTCACCCCACAATGAGCCAGGTGTGTACCGGTTGGAAACGAACTCATCACGAGTGAAGATATAGTTCGAGTACTCACGCTTTGTTTGTCGATCAACAAAACGATTCCACATTGCTTCTGCTGTTTCTTCTTGACAGATCATTTCAGCATCAGCACTCGGTACACCATTTAGGATTGCTTCGCGAGCTGCATTATCTCGCACTGCAAAGTTAATCACTGCTTGAGGGTCATTCCGATATGTACCATCCACCACACTCCAACAACCAAGTCGAGTAAGAAAGGCACGAAGCTGCACACAATATAGATCAAAACTTCTCCCTCTCATTTGGTGGTTTGTGTGAAATGTCATATTTCATCGAGGTTGTCCCGACTTGAGGCACACCAATCCTGTATGGACTAGCTCCTCCAGCTCCTGCGCCAATTTGAGGAACACCAGCCCCGACATGAGGCACTCCAGACCAGCGTAGCCGAGACTCCCACTCTGCATTAGTCTAGCACCCGATACATGCAGACCTGATGCAGCAACAGGCCACACGTGGACTCCAGTAGTAGAACCAGCGAAAGATATTCCACTCGTAATGCCAGGTAACCCACCAGCAACATGAGCTCCACTAGTTCCGGATACAGTCGCAGTATTAGCGAATACTCCACCGTTAACTCCACCAAGTCCTGGCAAAGAAGTCACCAGACCAGCTTGACTCAAGCCTTGAGAGGCCACAGCGCTCGCACTCACCGCGGGCAACTGTGTCGTCATCCCAGCTGTCACAATCTGCCGTGATGCAGGCACTCCAGGCACTGCCGTTATCGCAGCCACTACTGCAGGCGGCGACATACTCCTTGGTGGTGGTGGCGTACTACCACCATTCATTGTAGTCACGAAAGGCTCTTAACGTGTCTTGGGCTCATAACCTATCGAGCTATAGGCAGAGTAGAGCGAGTAACAATAATGAAGAACACTTGCTTACCCACTGAGAAAGAATGGGATTGAGGGGGAGAAAACCTCGCGGGTGACAAACCCCCTCTCATAATACGCGCAGTATACACCTAACGGTCGTATAGTAGATCGTGTACCGTATAGTACACCTCAACTCCAGTTCTCAAAGTAACAGTGAGCTAGCGGAGCTCGACACGCTATCTCCACACTCCCACTTCGAGTCTGATACGTGCACTGTTGAATTATCCCGCAGGCTCGTTACAACAGTCTTCCTTGTCTTCTTCGACAACCATCGGAATTGGCATCACATTCAGTTGTTGTCGGAACTTCTTCAAAAGTGTTGGCCCCACTGTTACTTTGAGAACTGGAGTTGAGGTGTACTATACGGTACACGATCTACTATACGACCGTTAGGTGTATACTGCGCGTATTATGAGAGGGGGGTTGTCACCCGCGAGGTTTTCTCCCCCTCAATCCCATTCTTTCTCAGTGGTAAGCAAGTGTTCTTCATTGTTGTTACTCGCTCTACTCTGCCTATAGTTCGATATAAATTAACTGCGCACTCGAACGTTAGTGAAGTCCACTGTGGTTGTGTCTGGTGTCCATGCATCCGTGTCGATGAAATCTTCGTAGTGTGGGAACTGCCAGTGTTCTAGTTTTTGCGCCACGTCCTCGAATTCAGACTCGATTATTTCTCGGAGCTTCTGGTACATCAAAGCGTTGGCTGTTGTATTGAAGTGTAGACCATCGTCAAGCAAGTCTTTGCGTTTCAGCTTTGGCAGACTGTTAAAGTATGTGTGCAAGTCTAGCACAGGAACGCCGACCCTTTTTGCCGTATCGACACAGGCGCGTGCATATTTCCCCGCCATTTCGTTTGAATGGGCGACTAACCCTTTCTTATTCCCCTTGTTCGCCTCGGCGTTTTTCTTTTGAACTACGTCGTCAACGTACGGCGGTGTGATAAGGGGAAGTGTCAATTGGAGGCCGGTTCAAACATACATTTCTAACTTTACTTGTATCTTTTGATCTAAATACAAGCAAAGCGGCACCAAAGGTACCAATCGAAAGCTGTCGTTTTTGTATACTTTGCTGGCTATTTCTGAAATTTCTAGCCAAATGACAAATCACAATAGATCCAATTAAAAAATAAAATTAAGAGTGATGGTCGTGTCAATTCGGGGCCGGTTTCAGTGACTTGATTTCACTATTGATCTTGCCTTGTCTCTTATATGGTGCCCTATAAGTGACCAATCACAATTGATAAATGCAAAATTCGAGTCTTTCATTGGCCAAATGAACTTGCCCCTAACTGGCATTCCGGCCCCGAATTGACACTTCCCCTTAAGCAAGAAGCGTGAGGTGGGCGTTATAGCTTGAAAATCAAGCAAGAGCTTGGCTAAGTTGTCCCGGTACTCTTCAATAGGAATGTGGCTTTCGGAAGCACTTCCCTCGGGTAATGCGGCGTCATTGACACCCAGCCAAATTGTTATCAATATCGGCGAGTAGCTGCGACCGATGATCTCGTCTTGGACAATCAGCATCGCATGCTTCCGATACCATTTCGTGTTGTAGCCTGCGAGTCCTCGAGAAACTACATCAACGGTGCGTCTGCAATCGCTTTGGAGCATTGTGACCCAACCATAGAGGACGGAATTAAGCCCTTTTCGGTTAACGAGTCCCCCACAAGCAATATTGCGGGTCGAAGCCGGTGGTGAAGGCCAACTCGGATCATAATGGGCTTCCATACACCTAGTGACCAGGAAATGAACGCTCCAATTACGAAAATGCCGAGGAGAATACGCTTGGTATTGGTAGAGCATGCGGACTGGACAGGTGGCGCTGGCTGTGGCTTTAAGCGAGACGGCAGAGGCGACGGTGAAGATAGTGATGAACTGGATGAATGCGATGAACTCGACGACTGTGATGGAGACGGGCTTGGGGAGCCATGGCGACACGAGCACTGAAGCCTTCACCACACCGAATGGCGGTGAATTCGAAAGCGATTAAGCTCACCATCACATGATGTACGCAGCCGTGTCCCACAAAGGAGTCATTCAGCTCGTGACTCCATTTTGGTCACTCGTCGGAATGTTCGTCGTTTAGAGTACAATTACGAGTTTGTTATCGTGTATTCTTACGGCTATGATGTCTCTGAACTGGTACTGTTGTCATCGTCTGGAAGCCACGGGTCTGCCCCAATCCACGTCTCATAATTCGGAATCTGCCAGCGATCAAGCTTGTGCGAAACGTTAGAGAACTCGACATCGATCTTCTGGCGGAGCTGCTGGTACATGAAGTTGTTGCCCCTCATGTTGAGATGTAGTCCATCCTCGAGTACGTTCTTGCGGTCCCATTCGGTCATGTTGTTGAAATAAGTGTGAAGGTCCAGCACAGGCAGTCCCAACTTGTTCGCCGTCTCCACACAAGCGCCGGCGTAGATTCCAGCCATTGCGTTGGAGTGGGCGACCATGTTTTTCTTGTCGCCTTTGTACTTCCGAGATTTTTTTTGTTGGACTTCATCGTCGACGTACGGCGGGGTAATGAGTAGGATTCCAGCACCCGGAGCCATCGTTTGGAAATGAAGCACAAGCAAGACAAGATTCTCTTTGTAGGACTCAACGGGAACGTGCTGTGCCATTGCAGTTCCGTTGGGTAATGCGGCGTCGTTGGCTCCCAACCATATCGAGATCAAAGTGGGCATATATGCTCCGCTAGAAATCTCTCCTTGAATGCTTGGGATTCCATACTTCAGATACCATCTGCGCAGACACCACGTCACATACATGAGTCAACATGATACTCGTTCTCCAGCAATTTCCTTACTTGGTGTTGTAACCGGAGAGTCCACGAGGTACGACATGAACCGAGCGTCGATAGTCGTACTGCAGCAAGGTAACCCAGCCATTGTTCTTTGGTATGGTGCCTTTTTCGGTCAAAGAGTCGCCGACGAGCAACATGACGGGGCGAAGGTGAGGGCGGATGCTGGTCCTTTCAAGAACGGCTTCCCAGGCACCAAACCACCACGCAATGTACGCAGCCACAACAAAGAACGCCAACACAACTCGTTTGGGCGTGGTATACTGCGTAGCCAACAAAGGTGCCGTTGGTAGCGATGGAGACGGCAGCTTCGGCTTTTCAGGGAGTGACGCCATAGAGCGACGAAAAGCTTAGCACCAAGGCAAAAGTGAGACCAATTTCGACAGTACACAGCGATCACCACTGATTCACCATCGTGTGACACACAAATCCCGGAAGGTGTTCCAGAGTGACTAGTCAGTCAACTCGGCAAAGGTCGATGCTGTCATGACAAGAGTGTAGGGAACTTTGATGCTCATACAGTACGAAGATTTAACGTTAAGTTAGCTATTCAATCAATTGTTTCGAAGCGTACGAGTACTGTTAGTATCATCGTCTGGAATCCACGGGTCACTCTTGACCAGTTTGCTAAAGCTTGGAAGCTGCCAACGTTCGAGCTTGTGCACCACGTCCGGGAACTCGGACTTGATCTTGTCCATTAGCTGGTCGTACATCAACTTGTTGCCTCTCGTATTGAGATGCAGTCCGTCCCCCAACAGATTCTTACGTCTCCACTTGGGCAAATCGTTGAAATACGAGTACAAGTTCAGCACGGGGAGTCCCAATTTGTCCGTAGTTTCAACACAAACTTGCGCATACTTGCCAGTCATTTCGTTCGTGCGGTCGATCACACCCTCTTTGTCTCCTTCATTCTTCCTTGCACGTCGATGGCGCGCCATGTCGTCCACATGAGGTGGAGTGATCATTATGATTTTCGCATCGGGCGCAAGTGCCTGGAACTCCCGCACAATCATGACGAGATTCTGCCGGTATTTCTCAATCGGAACATGTTGTTCAGAGTTGCTTCCGTTCGGTATTGCAGCGTCGTTGGCCCCAAGCCACAGCGTGATGAGAATCGGAGTGTAGAAGCCGCTGATGATTTCTCCTCGGATAACCGGCATGGCGTATTTGAGGTACCAACGAGTGTTGTATCCCGACAGTCCGCGGGGCACAATGTTGGCAGACCGAGTGTAGTCGTTCTGTAGCAACGTGACCCACCCATTAGCCTTGGGATTCGTGCCCTTCTCGGTGAGCGAATCGCCAGCGAGCAGCACTGTTGGACGAAGCTTGGGGCGCAGGCCTGTCTCGATGAGGAAAGCTTCCCAGGCGCCTAACGACCACGCGATGTAGGCGACTAGAGCGAAACAGGCCAGTAGAGTGCGTTTGGCATTAATGGACGGGCGGCTGAAAGACTCCGGAAGAGTGAAGAGAGGCGAGGGCTTCGTAGGTTCGATGGGCGTGGGAATCATGTTCGGAGGTGGTGGCGGCGGCTCGGCTCGGCTCGGGCTGTGGCCCGATGGAGGGCAATTCCGGCAGTGAGTGATGCATTTGTCACATTGGAGCTGTTGGGAGTGACGCTTGATTATGCCCAGTCTTTGGATCGTGTGTCTGTGGCAATCGCTCCGGAATATCGAGCAGGTCGGGTTTTAGCGCTAGTAAAGCGGTACAAAGATATAACCGAAACAAATATGCTCTTAAACGGTAAGGTCGAAACGTAGACACTTTGTTATCGCCAATTTGATATGCAAAATGATGCACCATCATCATATCGGAGAGAAGTTAACGCCATGACTCCGTGCTTCCCCGTTCGCTCTACAGCAATCTAACTTGAGTCTTACTATTACACAAAGTGTTGCTCGTGAACTGTAGCGCGCAGTGTATCAGCTGGTGTGACACTGAAGATACCGCAAGAACTTCTTGCATCGATTCGCTAGTATTATGGACGTTGAAGTGAACGAGTGGTGACAAGACCGCATTTCACAGACCTGGAACGGATAGGCCGGTCTCAATATGAGATTCAAGCGGAGTGCAATCCCTGCCAATCTTAAAGATGAAGATAGTATTCATCTGTGCACTGCTTTCCGTGCCAGGAAATTCTCGAAGCAGGATAGGGCCTATCCTGGACAGGTACTTCGAAATACAAGATTGTTGAAAGTTTCATCTTGAAAACTACTGATAGCTTTCAAGATCAAGCAACGACGAAGCTGCGTGTACTACATGTATATTAAAAGAATCCCAGTAGATTTATGGCTGTTAAAATGGCAGCAGAACGCTTCAATTCAACTCCATCAACAGTACATATCCGTTTCCACTTCACGGTAGCCTATCCCAGTTCGGGATCTCCCAAACCTCCAGGCGTGACATCAACGCTGGAAACGCGTCTGCGATCTTCGCGCGCAGCAATCGCTCCATGAGTCGATTCCCCCAAACCGACAAGTGCAACCCGTCCTCGAGACACATTGTGCGCTCGCGGGCTGACATGGCGTTGAACAGAGAATGCACATCCAGCACAGTCACGCCGAGTTTCTCTGCTGTCTCCACGCACGTCCTTGCGTACTCGCCTGTCATAGCATTCGAACGGTCAAGGCGACCAGTCTTCGAGCGCATCTGCCGAACGGCGTCGTCCACGTGTGGAGGTGTGATTAGTAGAAGCTCAGCATCTGGAGCACTTGCTTTTAGCATTTACATGTATACAATCTCCTTTAAGTTAGCAGCGTACGTTTCCAAAGGCACGTGCTGTCGTGCCGACGGTCCATTTGCAAGTGCCGCATCATTTGCTCCAAGCCACAGCGTGATCAAAGATGGAGAAATACTTCCGTCAGACAATTCACGATTGATGACAGGCAGCGCGAATTCGATGAACCACCTGCAACAAACGCGGTAAGTGAACTGTTCGACCAACACTTTAAGAAACGTACTTTGTGTTATAGCCTGAAAGCCCGCGGGGAAGAATGTCCGTCGAGCGCTGGTATCGATACTGCAGCAGTGCCACCCACCGGACTTGTCCGGGTTGACACCGTTCTCCGTGATAGAGTCACCCAAAAGATATAGCACAGGCCGGCGATCACCACGAGTTACCTGCTCCCATGTTCCGAAATATGAGGCGAAGTAGACAGCCGCGACAGCGACCACAACTGGCACGAGGCTGCGCAACACAAACGTGGATGTCATTAATGATAATGAGAAACCGGTAGTGAAACCGGTCGAAGAGGCTTGCAAGTTGCAAAACAAAAAGCTGGGCAAATGACCGAGGACATCCTCACAATCAACCGATTGGAGCTTCGCAGACATCAACGAGTGAATTAAAGAATATACGCATCCATCAATATGCGGAAGTTGGGGAGCTGCCAGGCTTCGAGCTGCTTTGCAAGGTCGGGGAACGCCTTGTTGATCTTGAGCTGCAGTTGCTCGTCTACCAAGCGGTTCCCCTTTGCGGAGAAATGCAGTCCGTCGTTCAAGCACGTAGCGCGTTCGCTCTCGGACATTGCGTTGAAGAACGAGTATAAATCCAGCACGTCCACGCCAATATCGGCAGCGACCTCCACACAAGCCCGCGCGTATTCACCTGCCGCGGCGTTCGTGCGCTCTGCGCAACCGATTGGCGATCGCGACTTCCGGACGGCGTCGTCCACGTGCGGTGGGGTGATCAGCAGAATGTGAGCCCGAGGAGCGTTGACCTGGAAAGAGCGCACAATAGTAGCCAAGTTCTTCTTGTATGTTGCAAGCGGGACATGCTGGCGTGCTGCGGTGCCGTCCGGGAGAGCAGCGTCGTTGGCACCCAGCCACAGCGTGATCAGCGACGGCGAGCGCACTTCACCGGAAAGCTCACGCTCAACCACGGGCAAGGCTGACTCAATGAACCACCTACCCATACATACAGACCAGAGCGTTAGTAAGGTATCGCATTGATAATAATGTGCAGCTTATGAACTAGCAACGAGACGCACTTGGTGTTGTAGCCTGACAGTCCGCGTGAAACGATATCCGCCGAGCGATTGTAGCGATCCTGCATCAGCGCAATCCATCCAGCATTGTCCGCTTCGGTTCCCCGCTGAGTCAACGAGTCGCCCGTGAGGTAAATAACCGGTCGGGGTGTCGGTAGCGTTGCAGCAGCGTTGGTGGCGTCGGCGGTGCTCATCACGAGAGGCGAAAATGATCGTGATGGAATTTTGTGAATTGCATCAATTTTACGCCAATCGATGTGCCGAACGAGTTTAAATGGTCCAATCAGGTTGATCGTCCGTTACAACAAGTACGTCAGCAAAGCGTCGTCTTAATAGCCATGGTCTCCTCTAGGAGAGTAGCGTCACCAACATCGTCGCTCTCAAGCTCCGGCAGTTCATGCGAGTATCCACAAGCCTGTAAGACTGTAGTGGCAAATGGCCGCAAAGATTTCGAGCAGCTTTCCATTGACGACGACCGCGAGGTGGCGAGACGAGTTCTCGCAGATTTAGAGGGGCTTTACTTCGACGAAGACAGCAGCGAAGAAAGTGAAGACGAATATGAGTCGAGCTCGGAATGGGGATCAGAGACGTCACCACGCAGCTCACGTGGTAAACGGGATGCAGGAGAAATTACTCTCGAAGAGCTCACAGTGGCAGTGAATGCTGCCATTGAGTATCATCGTCCGGCGAAACCTGTTGTTGAACAACCAACTATTACACCGAAGAGCAAGGAAGATGGAAACTATTCCCAGAAGGGTGAGGGTCACCGTCGGCACGCCCCCCGCCGTCATCCACAAAAGGATTTATCCACTGTGACGTCTCTACAAGGAGATTCGGTTTTGGAAATGTTCCAGGATATGCTGGAGAGGAAGGAAAAACACTTTTACGCGCTTCGAGCAACGAATGTAAATGCTGTAGCTAGGGACAACCACGACGTTGTTGTCAGTCGCGCTGTCAAGGTTAATCAGCAGCAACAGACTACGGCGTACGTGATGGACCAAGCAACAGAAACTGAGGAGTGCTCACATTATCAATCTCTCCATGCAGTTTTTGGAGTTGCTGAGTTTGACATCCCACCACTATCATCACTAACAAGCGCTCACTCCGAATATGCTGCGACCCCAAGCAATCTAATGCGACCGATCGAAGTTGGCCCCACACTTACAGATCTGACTCATTCCCAGACGAAGCACCGTCCTGCGTCTGAGTCGTCATGGAGCTCGTCTTCTTCTTCATCGGCAACCGATTCAGCTTTTCAATCATCGGCTGCTAGTGAGCGTAGCGGTAAGTCCAGCACCAAAAGTAGTCGGCATCGCCACAACAGCACAAATAGTAGCTCCAAGGCCAGCAGAACGTCACCACCAAGCAAGAGGAGTGCAAGTAGCAATCACAGTAGTCGCAAAAGTGATCAACTTGCAGAACAAGTGCCAACCATCGAGACAGTTAAACCAACTGACGGGCAGTTTGCATTAGCCCAGAAGGAGCAAGCCGACGACATTCCTGACCAAACACGAGTTCCAAGCAGCCCTGAGCTTGTGGAATGGGAACTAGATCTCTCCAACTTTGCTTTGTGAATAAATGCTTCGACCTTTGTATTTTGATCTACTACGTAGTAGCTCTGCAGTGTGCAATTACCTTACACTTTGCTTATTTTCTCGTGCTTCGCCCGCATTTCCTCCACAGATTCAGGAAGCGCCTTGTTGCTGTAATCACGCACGAGTACCGAGCTCATCGTGCCGAGAAGCATCATACTGGCTGTAATAACTAACAACAGCGTCACATGGACTGGCGGTCCGATGAGATACCCGTTGACAAACTGCGCAGCTACAGAGCCTGCTCTCCCAGCAGCCGAGAGTGTACCCATGCCAGTCGTACGCACATCTGTAGGGAACGATTCTGCAGACATGAGATCGATTGCATTCCAGCCTGCAGTGCTGAAAGCGTTGAAGCCACTTGCTAGCAGAACGATGACTGCTGCACCCGACGCAGAGGAGTTCGCATACGCAAACCCAGTAGCGCAACCAGCCGAAAGCAGCATGGAAATTGCGAGAATTCGACGCCCACCGAGACGATCCATTAGCAATGCAGTCATGATATTACCCGGGAGGTTCGCAGCGGCGTAGATAAAAGCGTTTGCAAACGGATTTTCGAGTCCAATTCGCATAAACAACATGGTGATCCACGTGGCGAGACCGTACGATCCGAAACTCAAGCAGAACCACGACATTAACAGCGATATCGTCGTGCCACGCAGCACCGGGTCGAACAGAATTCCATACGCAGACAACGAGCTCCTCACCGTATGAACCCCGGTATCTGATGGCCCAAAGGTAGCGGTGTACCCGTTCACTTCACTAGCATCAGTGCCAAGATGTGTTAACAGAGAACTTGACTCTGTGACGTGAGCTGTATTGTCTCCGTTGGTAGTTTTGATAGTGTCCACAACCATTTCTGCAGCCGTGAGCAACCGGCGACGAGCGAAGAATTGTGCGCTTTCAGGCACGTATTTGTATGTAAGAAACCAGCAAATGAAGCTCGGTAGCGAGACGATGGCCGCAAACGCTCGCCATGAGTACATCGTGTCCGGACGGCCCAGCATAAACCAAGCCAGTCCAGCCGTAAAGACTGCACCCTGCACCACCACGAGTTAGATAGAATTAAGCGTGAAGTTTAAAGCTGTTTTACATACCACCATCCAGTACGCGGCTACTATTGTGACGTAGTAGCCTCGACGATTGGCGGGTACATGCTCCGAGCACAGTGTGAATATGGCTGGTACGGTGCCTCCAATGCCTAGACATAAAAGCACCGAGAACGTCAAAAGTCTGGTGGAAAAATCCCAGCAGTTTTAATCACATACCGATACCAGCACACGTCCGAAATGCGATCAATGCGTGCACATTTGGCGACAAGGCCGACATGAGGCCAAAGATCCCGTTCAGCAGCAGCGAATAGAGCAAACTCTTGCGCCGACCAATGTGATCACTGAGCGACCCGAACAAAAGTCCTCCAGTGAACATCCCCGCGAATATAGCAGCCGCCAATAAACCTACGAATGCGTCCAGTCAGCATAGGATTCTTGCGAAATTTCTCTCGCTGTATGCGTATCTTACTCTGTTGCGTCCGAGTGAGCACAACACCCTCCTTGTCTTCGTATACAGCCAAAATGTACCCAATGGAGAGGATCTCAACTGCATCAGCGGCATTGCCCAGGCCTAAAATACTGCATTCCCATTTCAACATTGGCCACACTGTCGAAGAATTGCAACGTTTACCACGTACAGCACAGCGCGAAGCTGGAACACGCCGTCGCTGATATGTGCAATTGCCTGCACATACGCAATCACTTTAGCAACACAGAAGCCATCAAAAATAGTTGCCAGTGCACTGCTCGTACGTGCCGCAGCTGCTCGATCCGCAATAATCTCGCACTGCCAGACCCTTCGCTTGTCATCGTGCCACCCAAATTGAAACTGGAAGGTTTTGACCACCATTTTTTGAGCTCTGATTACCCAATCACACGCGAGAAGCTCACTTATCTTGGTTGGCAAGAATGGGACGACGACGCTCCAAGTGGAAGGACAGCAAGGGACTAGACCGCGGTAGCCAATTGCTGCGGCATGCCAAGGCTGGTGATTGCGCAGCATTGAGACCGCTTCTAGACGAATCAAGCGAGGAATCGAGCGAATTCCTACAGCTCACACAGGACCATAATGGTTCGACAGCGTTGCATCTCGCGGCCAGTGAAGGACGCTGCGAAATGGTGCAATTGCTGCTGCAACTCGGAGCCGGAGAGGTCCATTTAGCTGGAGGACGGAAGAAATATGCTCGTACGCCGCTGCACGAAGCTGCGATTAATGGACACTTGGAAGTCTGTCGTTTATTGGTGAACTTCGGATTTCTGGTGGACTGTCACACCACCAGAGGACGCACACCGCTCATGTATGCTGTAAAAGGCAACTTTGTGGAGCTGGCACGATACTTTGCCAAAGACGCGGGTGCTAATGTGGATGAACAGAATGAAATGGGGGTGACGGCGGTGTACATCGCATGTCAGGACGGACAGGAAGACATGGTGAGGTTCCTCGTCGAAGAAGCACACGCGGATGTGAATTTGAGCAACCGAACACATCACACACCGCTTCATGAAGCAGTCGCTGGTGGATTTACAGCGGTTGTAGACTTCTTGCTGAACAACGGAGCCGACAAGTACGTCGTGGATAAGATGGGCGTGACGGTGTGGCACGAGGCTGCGGGCAACGGGTCGGTGGACATGCTGGAGCTGCTAGTTCAGCATGACGTGTCGCTCCACCCGAATGGCCAGGACCAAGTTGACAAGGTGATGGCTCGACACCCGTTCCACTATGCTGCGGTGGAGGGTAAGGCAGACTTCGTGCAAGCGCTTCTAAAGAAAGAGCTTGTGGACGTCAACTTTGTGGATAGTGATGGCTGCACGGCACTTTATTATGCAGCTGCAAACGGCCACGTGGATGTCATGCAAGTGCTGCTGAGTTTCGGTGGAGACCCAAACGTTGTCTCCATCCGTCGATCGCCTTTGCATTGCGCAGTCGAGTGGCACCGTGTCGAGTGCGTGAAGCTACTGCTTCAACACGGAGCTGCGTTGAATGTTCAGGATAAGGACGGACTCACGCCTGCCAAGGTGGCAGAGCAAAAAGGGTTTTCTGACTTGGTTGCGCAATTCAACGACGGCAGTGAGCCGGTCCCGTAAATTCAACTTGGATGAATCGACGAATTCACATCTGCCTGTGGAATGACAAACCTGTATCGGATACGCGCCACTTCATACAAATTTTAATATCAGCTGGTAAATTGACATTACCGTACAGTACTATGAAATGTCATGCCACTCAACTAACCAGTATTGTACTGTACCTTCCTATCTTCGTTCCTGAGCGAAAAGTTGGTAGGAAGTTCCTACTTTTTTAAAAGTAGGAACATGGTCATCTCGGCGATTACGTTGATTCGCTGAAAACAGCTCACGGTTTTTCGGCGAATGGAAGCGCGCATTAGTCGAATCAGCGCAGCTGTCCTACCTGACCCATGTCTGACGTTGCGAGCTTCGACCAAAACTGAAGCGAAGCGCCACGCCGACCGCCACGCACTTCAGAATTGCATTTACAGCAACAGCAAGAACACACACGCCAAAATCCCCCAACCATCCAAGATGCCTGTCGAGATCAACACCCCCGATGAGTTCAACGCCGCTATCGGCGAGAAGCAGCTGACGGTTGTGCAGTTCTCTGCGCCGTGGTGCGGTGGCTGCAAGATGGTGGCCCCCAAGGTGACGAAACTGATGGAGTCGGACTTCGCTGGCGTCAAGTTCCTCAAGGTGAGCGCGGAGGAGCTGGAGGATTTCTGCGAGGAGATCGACGTGGACAGTTTCCCGACGTTCCGTGTGTACAAGGACGGCGAGGTGGTGGCGTCATACGTGAGTTCCAAGTTCGAGAAGGTGGAGCAGTTCATCCGTGAGAACGCGAAGTAAGTAGTGACGATTTGCTTACCGCGCGTGCATGGAGGCCTGCGCGTGAGATGAGATGAGGATGTCCTTAGCATTGCGCGATTGAGAGGACATCTACTAATATATTGAAATATAAAGCCACTTTATTGGAATGCGATGGATCGTGTCTTAAAGCTGCAGCCAAGCTGCATTATGCCTACGTGTAGCGGGAGCTCGTATGCCATGCTAAGCGACGTGTCAAACTGATTGCATCGCAATGCGAACTGATGACTTATTGTCCTTAAATGTTGACCGTACATCCACGTTTTGATAGAGCTATCATCACCTTTAGCAGCACGCTGGAAAAGTTCGTTGGATCATAAGCAACAATCAAAAATCTGTGATGGCTCAATTGCAGTGAATGCTTCTAGGGATGCAAACGCTGTTTTGCCACTTTGCACAGCTTGGAATAGCTTGGAATAGCTTGGAATAGCTGTGCAAAGTGGCAAAGTGGCAAAACAGCGTAACATGGCAAAACAGCGTAAAGTGGCAAAACAGCGTAACATGGCAAAACAGCGTAAAGTGGCAAAACAGCGTAACATGGCAAAACAGCGTAACACTTTGCACAGCTATTCCAAGCTATTCCAAGCTATTCCAAGCTGTGCAAAGTGGCAAAACAGCGTTTGCATCCCTAGAAGCATTCACTGCAATTGAGCCATCACAGATTTTTGATTGTTGCTTATGATCCAACGAACTTTTCCAGCGTGCTGCTAAAGGTGATGATAGCTCTATCAAAACGTGGATGTACGGTCAACATTTAAGGACAATAAGTCATCAGTTCGCATTGCGATGCAATCAGTTTGACACGTCGCTTAGCATGGCATACGAGCTCCCGCTACACGTAGGCATAATGCAGCTTGGCTGCAGCTTTAAGACACGATCCATCGCATTCCAATAAAGTGGCTTTATATTTCAATATATTAGTAGATGTCCTCTCAATCGCGCAATGCTAAGGACATCCTCATCTCATCTCACGCGCAGGCCTCCATGCACGCGCGGTAAGCAAATCGTCACTACTTACTTCGCGTTCTCACGGATGAACTGCTCCACCTTCTCGAACTTGGAACTCACGTATGACGCCACCACCTCGCCGTCCTTGTACACACGGAACGTCGGGAAACTGTCCACGTCGATCTCCTCGCAGAAATCCTCCAGCTCCTCCGCGCTCACCTTGAGGAACTTGACGCCAGCGAAGTCCGACTCCATCAGTTTCGTCACCTTGGGGGCCACCATCTTGCAGCCACCGCACCACGGCGCAGAGAACTGCACAACCGTCAGCTGCTTCTCGCCGATAGCGGCGTTGAACTCATCGGGGGTGTTGATCTCGACAGGCATCTTGGATGGTTGGGGGATTTTGGCGTGTGTGTTCTTGCTGTTGCTGTAAATGCAATTCTGAAGTGCGTGGCGGTCGGCGTGGCGCTTCGCTTCAGTTTTGGTCGAAGCTCGCAACGTCAGACATGGGTCAGGACAGCTGCGCCGAATTTTCATTCGCCGAAAAGATTTGAGATATTTTCAGCGAATTGTTTTAACAGTTTTTAAACTTTCTAAGAAAAACTGGTTATCGGATACTGTACTTCGATTGAAGCGATTGCATTGGTCTATCCCTCAGCGCAACGTAATCACCAAGATCATATCGCACGTTGTCGGCCCCAACGTGGCACGTTGAACGTCAAGAAGCGAAGGTAGAATTTCAATATTGAAGGTCTTTTTTGCGAGACAGTAGCTAGGTTGTCGGTGTTTCAAACCGAGGGATTATGTTAGGCCGACTAGAGTTGTTACGAAGTGTACAAGTATTAGAGACAGAGTCACACGAACAGGCTTAGTTAGGATAAAACCCAAACGACAGATCATTCCACCATCATACCTCGTCTCGGAATGGCCAGCAGCGAAGCAGGTTTTACGACTTGCTGTTAAGTTCACAGAGAACTGCAAGATGAAGTTGTTTTTTTGAGGGAATGAAGCCATTTTATGCCATCTGTTGAAACTTTAAATTTCAGCCAATCGGCAGTCAGTTTGCAGAGCGCGAGAAGTCAGACTGGGGAGAGCTGGCAACCCGCAATGAGCTCGGACGCAGGCGGCCCGCGCCGCAGCTACCGCAGCGCCGGCAATGGCCAGCAGCGTCCCGGCAGCTTCCGCCTCAGCAGCGACCAATCCTCCTCCCAGGCGTCTCCTCGTCCGTCGCGTCAGGTGCGCCACAGTGTCAAGAAGACCGCGTCTATCGAGGAAGGAGACTTTGTGTGGGTAAGTGACGAGAGCGGCGTCTGTACGTCCGCCGTGGTGGTGCGTACAGGCTTCGTATTCGACGAAGATTCAGATCAGGAGCAGCACGTGACGGTCGTACACACAGAGGACGGCGAGGAGCGCGCCATCCGCGACCGGCCATTGGTCAAATTACCAGCTTGTCACCACCCCAAGCAATTATTGCCGTTGGAGTTCCATGATCTCAGCGACGTGCCCTTAATGGCAACCAATGGGGACACAGGACGGACAGAGATCTTCACGTCCCAACAATTGGAGAACGTAGCGCTGTACACTTTAAGAGCACGATATCGCATGGAGCAGGTCTACACGTGGGTGGATCGCGTACTAGTTGGAGTGAACCCTGTGACTCCATTGCCGATATACACACCAGACCATATGCAGGCTTATAATAAGAGCAGGGAGCAGACGCCGCTGTACGAGAAAGACACTGTCAATGACGCGCCGCCGCACGTGTTCGCATTGGCTCAAAATGCGCTCAGATGTATGCAGGATGCAGGTGAAGACCAGGCCGTTATTCTGCTTGGAGGGATGGGCGCTGGCAAGTCCGAGGCGGCCAAGCTCATTGTACAGTATTTGTGCGAGATCGGAGACAGCGCTACGCCCCGACACGACGCAGAAGCAGATTCAGGCGTGCTGCACCCCATTGGACAGCAGATTTTACATGCTTTTACCATTCTAGAAGCTTTTGGAAACGCTGCGACCACGCAGAACCGAAACTCGTCCAGATTTGCCAAGATGATCTCGGTGGAGTTCAGTAAACATGGGTACGTGATCGGAGGCGGGTTCACGACCCATTATTTCGAGAAATCCCGCGTAATTGACTGCCGCAGTCGTGAGCGCAACTTCCACGTGTTTTATCAAGTGCTCGCAGGTGTGCAGCATGACCCAACGCTTCGTGATTCACTGGAAATGAACAAGGGCGTGGACGAGTTCGATCTTTTGAAGCAGGCAGACCCAGATCTTACCAATTTCGCGCTGGATGCTCGCGACTACAGAGACCTAATGTCCAGCTTCTCAGCCTTGCGGATCAGGAAGAACCAGCGTGTCGAGATCGTGCGTATCGTAGCTGCGTTGCTGCATTTGGGCAATGTGGACTTTGTTCTAGACCCGGAAGGCGGCAAGTCTGTGAGTGGGGCGAACTCTACCACTGTAAGCGACGCTCAGTCGTGCGCATTGAAGGATCCAGCGCAGATTTTGCTGGCGGCGAAGCTGTTGGAGGTGGAGCCTGTGGTTCTGGATAATTACTTCCGTACTCGTCAGTTTTTCTCGAAAGATGGAGGCAAGACAGTATCGTCGTTGAAAGTGGTGACTGTGCATCAGGCACGTAAAGCCCGAGACACGTTTATCCGCAGTTTGTACGAGTCGCTGTTCAATTTCCTCGTGGAGACGCTCAACGGCATTCTTGGCGGCATCTTTGATCGCTACGAGAAGTCGAATATCGTGATTAACTCCCAAGGAGTCCACGTACTGGATATGGTTGGCTTTGAGAGCTTGGAGCCGTCTCAGAACAGCTTCGACCAGCTTTGTTTCAACTATTGGAGTGAGAAAGTGCACCACTTTTACGTGCAGAACACACTGGCGATTAATTTCTCGGATCTGGAAGACGAGTCCCAACAAGTGGAGAACCGACTGACGGTGCATTCCAATGTGGACATTACGAGTGAGCAGGAGAAGTGTCTGCAGTTGTTCGAGGATAAACCTTTCGGTATCTTCGATTTATTGACAGAAAACGCCAAGATACGCGCCCCCAATGACGAGGATTTTGTGAATAAACTGTTCTCTGGCAACGAAGCGGTGGGCGGATTGTCGCGGCCGAACATGGGCGCTGATACGACAAACGAGTACTTGGCTCCGTCCAAGGATTGGCGGTTAATGTTCATCGTGCAGCACCACTGCGGCAAGGTGACGTACAACGGCAAGGGGCTGTCAGCTAAGAACGCGCTGAGTATCTCATCCACGTGTGCAGCCATCATGCAGTCGTCCAAGAACGCTGTTCTCCATGCTGTGGGGGCTGCGCAGATGGCTGCAGCGTCCAGTGAGAAGGCTGCGAAGCAAACTACGCGTCGCACAAGCACGTCGTCCAAGTTCCGGAGCTCCATCAGCTCTGCCAAGGAGTCCAAGGTCTCCAGTGATAGCGCAGCGACTGACGTGTACAACCAAGCGGACGCTCTACTGCATGCGTTAAACCATACGGGCAAGAACTTTCTCGTCTGTATCAAGCCCAATGAAGACCTGGAAGAAGGCGTGTTCGACTCAGCGTATGTGATGAAGCAGATCCGAGAGAACCATTTGGTAGAGCTTATGCAAGCCAGCCGCTCAATCTTTACCGTCCACTTGACGTACGGCCACTTCTTCCGACGCTACAAGAACGTGTGTGGCCACCGAGGAACGCTCGAGTCTCTGCTGCGTTCTTTGTCTGCTATTGGCGTATTGGAAGAAGAGAAGTTCGTGGTGGGGAAGACCAAAGTGTATCTCACCAGCCACCAATGGAAAAAGCTCGAGAAGGCTCGATTCTTGTACCTGAACGCTTGCGCGACAATGATCCAGCGCAATATGCTGCGTGGAGGGTTCCGTAAGAAGTCTACGCGGTTGTTGTATGTGATGCGTGGGCTGCGTGAAGCGATGGCGCAGAGAGACCAGAACGATATTATCCAGCACCTTGCGGACTGTAAGCAGATCTTAGGCAAGCGCGCTTCAGAGGACATTCGTGTGCTGAACGAGGGTCGACAGTTGATTGCGCGGCTGGATGAAGAAGAGTACGTCAACTCGATCATCGCAGATGCTACTCGTATCGGCCATCCAGCGCTGATTGAGTATGCTGTACGCGTCGCTGAGAAGAGCTCGCCCTGGCTTGCAGTGGACCATTTACGGAGGAAAAGCAAGAGTATCGTGGCCATGCAAAAGCAGAAGACGGAGAAGCTCGCTGCAGTTAACAAGAAGCTGCGTGCGTCTATGATTGCTAATGATCCGGAGGCGCTTATGGGCTCTTTAGCAACACTGGAGGAGCCCTCGGTCGAGTCGCTGGAAAGAAAACTCGCGACGATGATGATCATTCGTGCATTGGAGGAGAAAAGCGCAGTGGAGTCCGTCTCGCATGCCCTGTCGATGATCGGAGAAGATGATAATGACGCTACGATTCTGAAGAAACTACTGGGTTCTGCTACTAAAGCAATCAGCTTGGGTGTCGAAGCGAAGTTGCCGACTCTGGTGGATACATTGGGCACGATTCGTACTGAAGTTGAAGCGGTTACTGACGAGGAAGAGGAAGAAATTGAAGAAGAAGTGGAGGTCGAAGTGGAAGAAGAGATCGAGGAGGACGAAGACGTTGTTGTCTCAAGCTCTCCAGCGTCTGCATCTGTGGACACGTCCAACGTCGTTGCTGCTCTTCAGAAGGCTCTAGATGACGAGAACTTTATCGCTGTGGAGAGAGTGCTAGCTCGGTTACGAGCTCTTGGCGTTGCTGTGGGAGATTTTCGAACGGCAGATGCTGAACGTGCGTTGGAGGCTCAGACGATTCCTGCTAGTACGCACTCGGAACGCAAACAAATGGTCAAGTTTCTAGCCGTCGCGAAGATGTCGCAAGATGTTGAATTGTTGTCTGAAGCGATTGAAGCTGCTGTCAGTGTGGGCTTGGCCAAGTGGGATTTTAATCTTAAGAACGCCGAACGGGAACGTGAAAAGTTACTGGCAGCTGCTGAGTCAGGTGAATCTCTTCCATCAGCTCCAGTTTCTGCAATAAAACCAGCATCAGTCAAGACGAGGATCATTATGAAAAAAGTCAAGACTATAAAGAAGGTGAAGAAAGAGAAGAAGACGCCGGAACCTGCTCTTATCGGTCTGTTCTTGCAGATCTGGGAAGCTCATCGTGTCAGCGATCTCGACCAGTTACATTCTGCCATTCCGTCCCAGTTACAAGGTGCATTCGACGCGAAAATGGCGCGGTTACAACAAGTGGCGAGTGTCGAGGAAGCGCTAAGGCAAGCGCTTGATATCGATGACCCCAAGGTCGTGGAACATGAGCTTGGCCAGTCTATCAGTATCGGCTTTTGCTCACCTTTGTTCGCTCCGTTATTCGATCGCTACTCGACGCTGCGCAGTGGAGCAAACGGTGAAAATGCAGCTGATGACTTCGCTATAATGGACGGACTCCATGCTGCTATCCAGCTGCTGACGCGTCGAGTGGAAGCCAACGCTGAGATCCGTGAAGACGCGGTCCAGCTCCTGTCCACGGAGATTGACGAGTTCTCGAACCCTTCAAATGGAGAGAATGAAGGCAGATACGACGATGCAGAGCGTGAACGGATCCTCCTTACAGCTGGCAACTTGCGTCGCAGTTTAGAGGCTCGTATCGCTGCTGCTGCTCGACTGGAGTCAACGCTGGCTCTCCCGACTGACGCGTCTTCTGTTGGAGCGCTAGAGCTTAGTATCCAAGCGGCAAGAGAGGCTGGTGTTCACGAACGATTGCTGATGAAGGCGGAAGATAAGATAATCTCAGCTCGAAGGAGGTCTGTCGTGACGGGGGATCGACTGCGATCGAGTGGACCGGGATCTCTGACCCGGAATGACAGCGAGACTAGCAGTCGACCCAGTGTGCTGGACGAAGGCGAGCGCCCACGTTGCGACACGACCGAGTGGCCAGGAATGTCCAACGAGGAGGAAGGCGCAGACATTTCAAGTGACAAGAAGTCCAAGCAGAGCGCAGAGAAGGATGCAGTGGCGTTCAACCATTTCGAGAACTTAAGGGGATTTAACGCCCAATCCGAGCGCGCTCTGGCAAAGAAATTGTGCTGGGAGAGTCGCGCTATCTCGCAGAGTTTGTCGGTGCTTGACGAAAACTCGGACGAAGTCTCATCTCTCGCTACTTTTGCGTCAGCGGGACAGATGGCGCTGTCTATTAACCGCAGTATTCTGGGCTACATGCGAGACCGCATTGTGTTCTACCGGGAGATGCTGGCGCAGTATATTCTGCAGATCGGACTGATGAAACCTTCTCTCGTGGACGAAATCTACTTGCAATTGATGAAGCAGTTGACCAAGAACCCGAAGCGAGACAGCAGTATCCGCGGTTGGTCGTTGTTTGCCATGTGTGCTACGTCCTTCCCTCCGTCGCTCGCTCTTCAGAAGTATGTCATCATGTTTCTGAAGGCGCAAGTGGCCGACTCCAACAGTTTCTGGCGCCTTGTACGCAACTTTGCGGCGTATTCGCTGAAGAAACTGGAGAATCTGCTGGAGAATGGCGCGACTGGTTTCATTCCCAGTATCGACGAGATCCGTGGATACGAAGCACGACCGCCATTCCTCGCAACGATCAAGTTGCTGGACGGCACTCCGTTGGCCGACGCGTTCCCGGTCACACCTGAGCTTACAGTTGCCCAACTGGTGGAGATTTGCTCGCACTTTCTTGGTCTTGAAGATCATGTCGTCAACTTCTTAGGCCTCACGACAATATCCGAGCGAGTGGTGCTCGGGAAGAGTGGCCAGTCATCGACGACTTCGTTCGTGTCAGCTAGCAACGATGACCCCGCTGCTGATGTCAATGAAGCCAGTGCTAAAGAGATCCCGCCTCCACCAGTTCTTACGGTCAGTACGTCGACATCCTCGACGACTTCTTCGTCGTCTCCATCCAGTTATTTCCACAAGTTCATCGCCGCGCCGTCGTTCTTGAGCTCGGATGTGTTCCTGGGCGATATCTTTGAGAAAGAATTGATCCGTGGACGCGACGTGAAGTTCGTGCTTAAGATCCGTCTAAACCCGGTGTACATGCTGCAGTACACGGACGAAATGTACGACCGTTTGGTGTATATCCAAGTACAAGACGAGATAGTGAAAGGAAACCTGCCTGTACTGGAAGAAGTGGCTCTACTTCGACTCACAGCGCTGGCTATCGCCGTGGACTGTGAAGATGTGCCGCCTCTTACTGCGGAGGAGATCGTAGAGATGGGAGTCTTGGATTATCTCCCACAAGAGTGGAGACCAGCACACGATGAAGAGGAATGGAGTGAACTGGTGCTGGATACCATCACCGATAACCTTCTGGACGAGCAGGACGCCTTGTTCCCGGTCAGTGAGCTGCAGCATATCTACATTGAAGAAGTAACACGCCACCGTCTGTACGGCGCCTGCTTCTTCCCGTCCAAGTTGGTGAACCGTGGCTCGAAGAGCTCTGGCAATGGACTTAACTACTGTTTGGGCATTGAGTTGCCTAACTACTTCGTTATTGCTGTGAACGGCTACGGTATGCACATCCTCGGCCGCGACGGCTCCATGCTCGCGTTCTGTGACTATGCAGACATCGCGTACTGTGGAGGCTCTTACCCGCAGTATAAAATTTGTCTGAAGAAGGCGTCTGATGTGTCCGCCCCTGTGGAAGATATCATCGTCACTACGAAGTACTCGGAAGAACTGGACGCTCTCATCGCGGACTACAAGGAAATTACGGCACTCATGAACGAGGCGTAGAGATTAAAGCGTAAAGCATAGAATGTCGATGGTTTTCGATTTTTTTCTCGTGTTTTCTTCAAAATAATATATTCTTCAGAGTACTGTATGCATATAAAGTAAAAAAACCTGTACGATATACAAGTATAAATTACAGCCTTGTTCATTCACCGACAAAAAAAAACTCGCCAATTCTGTCAGGAGAGCATCCGTCCAGCGAGCACGTTGACGAGGTTCTTGCTCTCGTGTTCCGGTTCAAACACAGAGGTGGGGTGTTGCCCAGTCCACTTGGGAACGTGGTAATTAGGGTCTTTCATCAAGTACTGCATCATCTTCTCCATCACCACGTCCGTCTTTTCAAACAACCGAACGCCCGTTTCCTCCGCACGACGATCGAGTTTCGACGTGGTTTGCTGCAAGTTGACAATACACAGCGATCCCGCATAATCTCCAGCCATTTCAGAGAACGGTTCGACCCTTAGAGATGTGCCCAGAACCAGCGCCACGTCGGCAGCTTCACATTCGTCGATAGCCAAGTCAATGTCCCCCAGCGGTTCATCGAACCCCACGACGTTCCGTTTCAACCTGCCGTTCCCATGTCGAGTGCGTGCTCGTAACCTCTGCTCAACTGACCGCTTTGTACTCGCACACTCGGGGTCGTCACACAGCCCGGTCCACGGGAAGTCCTTGGTATAAATCTTCTCGCAAGTCTCACACTTGGCGTGTGTGGCATTACCGTGCACCTCTGTTAACGCACTGGCCGGTACACCACTTTTTAGGTGCAGATTGTCCACATTTTGGGACACAACGTGCTTCAAGTAGCCCAGTCGATGGAGTTCATACAGCGCCATGTGGGTCGTCGAGGGCACCAGTTTGTTAAAATCTGGGATTATAGGCTTGCTTTCTTCGTTTTTAACGTCGCTTTCGTCACCATCACTGCTCTCGCCATCGTTCTCGCCCACCTTCCGTCGTTTCTTAAAGTTCTTGGTGCGGATACCGTGCTCTCCGCGGTAGTCTGGGATGCCCACGGACGTGCTGATACCGGCGCCAGTGAAGGCCACTAGATGTCGGGAATTGGCGATCAACTCGGCCAGTTTGCGGCACTTCTGGTCGAGCTCTTGGCCCGAATTATTGCTCACTTCCTCGTGTGTTACTGCTGTTTCTTGGGGCTTTGCATCCTCCTCAGGCTTGATGGGGAACGAGTTTTGTAGACTGTCAAGGCAGAAGTCGCGTCTAGCTGAGCGCAGAAGCGCCTTCATGGGGGCCAGTTGGTAGTTGTGGGCAGCAGGGAGGTAGTCGTCGCTGTCGCTGGTCGTGCGGCACCGCTTCAGCGCCGAGGAGGCCAACATGACGCAGCCACTTGATGCGCTTGAGACCAGCACCGCCTGGTATACTGAGCGCAAATGGGATTATAGAGTGGGAAACGGCGTAGAAGTCCAGCGTACTGCGTGTGCGGTACATTACGTGATGTGGGACACAGTATTCGATGATCGAAAGTTGAAGTGTGAAAGGCCGCCTTTCTACTCTTTGGCCAAATCATAAATCTGAAAGGTTCCAAACAATTGTCAAAAGAATTTTAACCCGGTCTACAGGGAATTACAACAGTACAAGTATCCAGGGATATTTCGTATCAAGATTTCTCCATACCGACTTTATACCAGATAGTGTAAAAATAATTCATCCGTGACGCTTTTAAGCGTATAAGCTTTAAAAAGAATGCTATGGATTACAAGCTAATACGCTTAGCTAAAATACAAATACGATACACACTTATGCAAATCGTGACAGGCAATATCGTTCCTGGGCCCTCCATAACCTTAGAACGTCTTGCCCGCAAGAGCAGCCTTCGTGTTGGTGATCAACGTCGGCACTACAGACGGATCCGCCAAGGTCGACACGTCGCCCAAAGAGTCCTCCTCGCCGTGTGAAATCTTGCGCAGCACACGACGCATAATCTTACCACTACGAGTCTTGGGTAGACCCGACACCAGCACAATCAGATCGGGCGTCGCGAACGCGCCAATCTGCGCGCGCACCTGTTGCACCAGTTCCTTCTCGACGTCCTTGGATCCATTTACACCATCCACCAGCATCACGAAGCAACATATCCCCTCGCCCTTGATACGATGCGGGATGCCAATCACCGCTGCCTCCGCCACAAGATTGTGCGCTACCAATGCGCTCTCGATCTCCGCCGTTCCGATACGGTGTCCAGACGTACACAACACGTCATCAATACGCCCCGTAATGAAGTAATAGCCGTCCTTATCGCGACGGCAGCCGTCCCCCGTGAAGTACAGACCGTTGTGGGTCGACATGTACACTTGCAAATAGCGATTGTGGTCACCGTACACCGTGCGAGCCATGCCTGGCCATGGTTTACGGATACACAGCTGACCTTCGACATCATTGCCCTTGATCTCGTTCCCCTGCTCATCGGTAACCACAAAATCAATGCCAAAGAACGGCTTCGAGCACGAGCCAGGCTTCATCGGTGTAGCTCCAGGCAGACCCACACCAATGTGTCCGCCAGTCTCCGTCTGCCAGTACGTGTCGACAATGTAGCACTGGCGATTGCCCACCACCTCGTAGTACCATTTCCACGCCTCCGGGTTGATCGGTTCACCGACGCTGCCCAACACCTTCAGACTTGATAGATCGTACTCCTTGATCTTGTCATTACCACGAGCCATCAACGCACGGATAGCCGTCGGTGCAGTGTAGAACTTGGTCACCTTGTACCGCTGAATCAAGTCCCAGTAGCGGCCGTGGTCCGGGTACATCGGTGTACTCTCGAACATGAGCGTCGTGACACCGTTCGCCAATGGGCCGTAGATGATGTAGCTGTGGCCCGTGATCCAGCCCGCGTCAGCCACACACGCGAAGATATCGCCGTCGTGCAGATCAAACGTGTACTTGGCTGTAATCATGGTGTACAGCAGATAACCGGCCGTTGTGTGGGCAATACCCTTTGGCGTGCCTGTAGACCCAGATGTGTACAGGATGAACATGAGGTCTTCCGAGTTCATAAACTCAGCCGGACAGTACGGACGGTGACGTAGCAGTTCTTGGTCCATGTCCACGTCGATCTTCGGGTTCATATTCACCTCTGGGTTGTGTGTACGCTTGAACACGAACACTTTGCGCACAAAGTCCAGTCCGTTCACAGCGTGGTCCACGATCTGCTTCAGCGGCAGCGTACGACCGCCACGCTTGCCTTCGTCAGCCGTGAACACCCACTGCGACTGGGCATCCACCACGCGGTCACGGAGAGCGTCGGCTGAGAAGCCCGCGAAGACGACGCTGTGTACGGCGCCGATGCGCGTACACGCCAGCATGACGAACGCGACCTCTGGGATCATGGGCATGTAGATGGCTACAGTGTCGCCACGCCGGACGCCCGCATGCTTCATGGCGTTGGCAATGCGGCACGTCTCTTCAAGGAGTTCAGTGTACGAGATGTTGCGGCCTTCGCCAACCTCATCCGCCTCCCAGATGATGGCTGTCTTGTTCGGGTGCTTCTTGACGTGACGATCGATGCAGTTGACGCTCACGTTGGTCTCTCCGTTAAGAAACCAGGCCGTGTCGCCTTTGTTCACCGTGCCCACGACGGCCTGGTCGAACTCACGAAACCAGTCGAGATTTTCGTGGCCCAACTCCCCCCAGAAGCTCTCGGGATCTTCAAGCGAGCGCTTGTACATGGCCTCGTACTGCTCCATGCTCTGCACGTGGGCGGTTTTAGAGAAGCCGTCGGGCACAGGGTACACTCCGTTGAAGCTCACGCCGGCGCTGTCTCCCATAGTTAATTGTGTGTCGGCCGATGCAAACTCCAAAATGGAAGTGTTTTTTTCTGCGGAGAGTTAACGGCCATCTCTGATTGGCTGACGGATTGATTTAGTTCAACGTGCAAGGCCCCACGAGAAAAAAAGGCAGATGATCTAACAGTTGTTGGCACAGTCTGATCACCAATTGTCCTTTCGCTGCTGGTTTAACTTGGCACGAAGAAGACAACTTCAACGAGCTCCATCCCCAAGCAGGGCCAAGACATCAGTTGAAACGCTGCTACGTCGGTATCGCCGCTGAGGTCACTCATCCTCGGCGAACGTCCTTGTGGTGGTCCAACACTGCTGGAAGGCTTCAGCGTAGGAACATTGCTCGTAGCTTGCGAGTCGCAAGAGTTTAACTTTGACGTGAGAAGCACTGACTTCAAGTCACCATAATCGCCACCGGTTAAACATGCATTTCACGAGAATACTGCAAGCAGTCGCTTACTTGTATTGGGGTGCTAGCATTTAACGGCAAGCGCCGCTTGTGTAACCACTTTAGCTTGGCGCACTCCTGGCTGCGGAAAATGAACTTCAACGTGATCAATCCTCATCCGAGAGGTCGTACTGAGCGACGAACGGGTTGCTTTGTCGAGGACCGCATGGGGCAAGTCAGTGCGATTAAATCGCTGAGCTTACCCAGTTGCTTTGCTTCAGCCGTGAAATTTGCAAGCAGGCCAGTGGACACCTTGGGCCTCAGCGGCAAACGAAAGCATGGCACCCGGGTCAAGTTGAAGCCGACGGCAACTTGCTGTTTTGGCGGTCAATCAGCGGCTTTTGCTCGCGACGCAATATTGACTTGCGTGTCAAAAGAATACTGAGCAGTGTTGAAATTCGCACTTACTGAGATTCCTTACTTTATCCAAGCTTATTCCGTTTTGAAACGGCTGGTGTGAAACGCAAGCTTTTCGAGTGTTTTATCAAATAAGAATCATTGAAATAAAATAGAGGGAGAGTCTGTGTCAAATATCTTGGTGTCACTAAACATTATGTCCTTATGCGCAAATCAATGCAAATCAAAGCCACAGGTTCAAGGTGAACACCCTCAGCTCGGTGCTTCTTATCACTCGGCGCAGATTCTAACAAAATACCTGTGATAAATTATTTTATATTAGCTGACGATATTCCGAAATATGATGTATATCAATCATTTTAAGCATGTAAAACTTAAGATCTAAAAGGCCTCAAAGCAGTAAATATCACAGTTCACAGACTCTTTATTATTTTATCGTGCAAAATAAAGGGGGCACATTTGGGCGGCAACAACATAAAGTGCAAGTACCGGTACTGGCAAGGCAAGATTCTGAAGAAGGCGGCGCCGCACCAAGTCGCTAGCCAACCGCACAATCGAATTTGCTTCGCCAAGCGCATTGCGCCCTACCACATCAAGTCTCTCGCTTCAAATCCAACACACAATAGCCATGGGTGACAGTGCCGGCGTGAGCGTCAACGGACAATACCCTCCGATCCAGGAGCTGGCCAAGACGGCCCACATCAAGAACTTTGAGCAGTACGAGGCCATGTACAAGCGCTCGCTCGAAGACCCAGAGAACTTCTGGGGCGAGTTGGCCCGCGAGAATCTCGATTGGTTCCGCGACTTTGACCAAAGCGTCGTGGGTACGGTCAACAAGGGCGACGTGGCCTGGTTCCTCAATGGCCAGATCAATGTTAGCGTCAACTGCATTGACCGCCACGTCAAGAAGCACGCAAACAAGGTGGCCATCATCTGGGAGGCTGACGAGATCGGCCAAGGCCGAGAAATCACCTACACGGAGCTGCTGGAGGAGACGTGCCGCGTGGCCAACGCCATGAAGCACGCTGGTGTCAAGAAGGGCGACACTGTGGCCATCTACATGCCTATGATCCCGGAAATCGCCTTCGTTATGCTTGCCTGCACCCGCATTGGCGCTGTGCACAGTGTTGTGTTCGCTGGCTTCTCGGCCGACGCTCTGCGTGACCGTCTCATTGACGCCAACACCCACTGGGTCTTCACCTCTGACGAAGGCAAACGCGGCGGCCGCACGCTGCCGCTTAAGCAGATTGTGGACGTTGCAGTTGACGGACTGGACTTTGTGCGCAACGTGTTCGTCTTCAAGCGTACTCACAACCCGGAGGTGAAGATGAACCCGAAGATCGATGTGGATATGGATGAGGAGATGAAGCGCCACCGTCCGTACTGCGCTGCTGAGTTTATGAACGCCGAAGATCTCATGTTTATCCTGTACACGTCCGGATCTACCGGTGCGCCCAAGGGTATCGCCCACACTACCGCCGGTTATCTGCTCTACGCTATGATCACATGCAAGTACACGTTCGACTTGCAGCCCGACGACATCTACGCTTGTGTGGCGGACGCTGGTTGGATCACGGGCCACAGCTACATCATCTACGGCCCATTGGCGAACGGTGTCACGACGCTCATGTTCGAGAGTACACCGATGTACCCGGACCACGGCCGCTACTGGGACTTGATTCAGCGGTACAAGGTGACCAAGTTCTACACGGCCCCGACGGCTATCCGTGCGCTAATGGCTCGTGGCAACGATAAGATCAAGGAGTACGACCTGTCCAGCTTGAAAATCCTCGGCAGTGTTGGTGAACCGATCAACCCGGAGGCGTGGAAGTGGTACTATGAAGTTGTTGGCAACCGTCAGTGCTACATCGCCGATACTTATTGGCAGACGGAGACTGGCGGACACATTGGCGTCGGCCTGCCTGGAGCTACGCCGATGAAGCCTGGTTCGTGCACTAAGCCGTTCTTCGGCATTGATTTCGTGGTCACCGATGAGCAGGGGAACGAGATCAAGGGCAATGATGTCGAAGGTCAGCTGTGTATCCGTAAGCCGTGGCCCGGTATGGCTCGTACGGTGTACGGCAACCACAACCGTTATCTGCTGACGTACATGTCGACGCACAAGGGTCTGTACTTCACGGGTGATGGCTGTCGTCGCGATAAGGACGGCTATTACTTCATTACGGGGCGTATTGACGATGTGCTCTGCACTTCTGGACACCGTATCGGCACGGCCGAAGTTGAGAACACTCTGGTGGCACACAGCGTCGTTGCCGAGGCTGCTGTGATCGGTATTCCTCATCGTATCAAGGGTGAGGGTATCTGCTGCTTCGTGACGCTGGTTGACGGCGTAAAGCCGTCCAAGGAGGTTGAGAAGGAGCTGGTGCAGCAGGTTCGCGCGCACATTGGAGCGTTCGCGTCCCCTGATCTGGTCGTGTTGGTGCCGGGTCTACCGAAGACGCGCAGTGGCAAGATCATGCGACGTGTGCTGCGCAAGATCTCGCACGGTGAGGAAGACTCGCTTGGCGACGTGTCCACGCTCGCGGACCCGTCGGTGGTGCCGATCCTGATCACCAACACGAAGGCGGCGCTCGTCGGCAAGTCGTTTTAAGTCGCCCCCCCCGCCTCATTTATTGCCCCCGCTCGTCTGTGTATCGATAGTCGTCACACGTTAATGAATTGATCGTTTTTCTTCATCACTGTGGTGTGCCCCGTTGTCTTGTGCTTGTTTCTTTTTAGTGTTTCGAAGGTCCAGCCAGGGGTGGGTGGACCTGGAAGTTCGGGAACTGCGTAAACTGCACTCGAAAACTGAAGTTGAAGTGCTGCGTCATAGACCCGCTCGGTCTCAGGGATCTTAGCGTCATGGCGTGTCGCACAAGTTCAGAAAGTGTACGATTTGACGCGTCATCTTGGACTCCAAGCAGAATTGGTTGTACAGTACATCAAACTGGTGCCTGGAAGGAACGCTAACCGTGTTGCGCGTGACTTTATGGGTTATAACTTGCAGTGGAAGCCTCTTCTTGGATCATACAGTACAAGTATTTTTCCATGGACGGCCCAGGCTGGGAGACCTCAGCCTCCTCATCTCATCAACCTGTATGATGTACGTGTACTCGGACAATGCGCGACCTTTGTACATGCGTACAGGGATATTGCTCCAGTTTCGAGTTTTCGAGGTATTTACATGTACAACGCCATCCACTGCTTGCTACGAGATCGAGTACATGTAACCTGTCGTGTAGATCTCTGGCGGGGTGCCGTTTATCCTTGCAAAAGTCTCACTGCGGTTATGAAGCCTCGTTGGCAGCCTTCGATCGACCCATGTTGAGTTGTCGAGTTGTCCCCCAGACTCTCGAAAACTGCACGAGGTGACGCAGCCTGCCATAGACAGGAGCGACGTTGCTCTGAAGGTCATGAATAAAGACGTGGCGTGGTTGTTTGCGCGCATGGTTGACTTTCCTCGACCGGCTTCCGCTCACAAACGGAAGTGCACCATGGGCGACATCGCAGGTATCAGTTACAACGGCGTGTACCCCGTCAACCCGGAGCTGGCCAAGGCGGCGCACATCGGCAGCCTCGAGCAGTATGAGACCATGCACAAGCGCTCGCTCGAGGACCCGGAGAACTTCTGGGGCGAACTCGCGCGCGAGAACCTCGATTGGTTCCGCGATTTCGACCAGACTTTCGTGGGCTCAGTGGCCAAGGGCGACGTGGCCTGGACCCTCAATGGCCAGCTCAATGTGAGCGTCAACTGCATCGACCGTCATGTCAAGACGCACCCTAACAAGATGGCCATTATCTGGGAGGCGGACGAGATCGGTGAAGGCCGCAACATTTCGTACACTGAGCTGCTGGAGGAGACGTGCCGCATCGTCAACGCCATGAAGCACGCCGGCGTCAAAAGAGGCGACACGGTCGCTCTGTACATGTCCATGATCCAGAGACAATTTTCGTCATGCTGGCCTGTACGCGTATCGGAGCGGCCCACAGTATGGTCTTCGCGGGTCTCTCCGCTGACGCTCTCCGTGACCGCGTCGTGGACGCCAAGACCAAGTGGGTGTTCACGGCCGACGAAGGCCGTCACGGTGGCCGCACTTTGCCACTTAAGAAGACAGTCGACATCGCCCTGAAGGGTCTTGACTTCGTACGGAAGGTGTTCGTTTTCAAGCGCACACACAACCCGGACGTCAACATGAACCCGAGTATCGACGTCGACATGAACGCTGAGCTGCTGCTGCACCGTCCGTACTGCCCCGCCGAGTTCATGAACGCGGAGGACCTTATGTTTATCTTGTATACCTCGGGATCCACAGGCACGCCTAAAGGTATTGCCCATACGACGGCCGGTTATCTGCTGTACGCCATGATGACAGCCAAGTACGCGTTTGATATCCAGGACGACGATATTTTTGCCTGCGTTGCTGACTGCGGTTGGATTACCGGCCACAGCTACATCGTGTACGGACCTCTTGCTAATGGAGTGACAACCGTCATGTTTGAGAGTACACCAATGTACCCGCACCGTGGTCGTTACTGGGACCTGGTACTTGTACAGCGTCACAAGGTGACCAAGTTCTACACTGCACCGACGGCTATCCGTGCGTTGATGGTTCGTGGTAATGACAAAATCAAGGAGTACGATCTATCGAGTCTGAAGGTGTTGGGCAGCGAACCGATCAACCCGGAGGCGTGGAAATGGCATTACGAGGTGGTGGGCAATTGCGAGTGCTACATTGCCGACACGTACTGGCAGACGGAGACTGGTGGGCACATTGGCGTTGGTCTTCCTGGTGCTATCCTGATGAAGCCCGGATCGTGCTCGAAGCCATTCTTTGGCATTGATTTTGTGGTTACCGATGAGCAGGGGAACGAGATCAAGGGCAATGATGTCGAAGGTCAGCTGTGTATCCGTAAACCATGGCCAGGCATGGCTCGCACGGTGTACGGTGACCACAATCGCTATTTGCAAGTGTACACTGCTTCACACAAAGGATTATACTTCACGGGTGACGGCTGCCGTCGGGATAAGGACGCCTACTACTACGTAGTACTTCATTACGGGCCGTGTCGACGACGTATTGGAACGGCTGAACTGGAGAGCACACTTGTGGGCCATTGTGCCGTTGCTGAGGCTGCCGTGATTGGCATTCCTCACCGAATTAAGGGTGAGGGTATCTGCTGCTACATTACACTGGTGGATGGTGTCGAGTCTCCTCCGGACGTTGAGAAGCAGCTTGTGGTGGAGGTTCGTTCCAAGATCGGAGCATTCGCGGCACCTGACATTATCGTCATTGTACCGGAGTTGCCCAAGACAAGATTGTACGTCGTGTGCTTCGCGAAACGTCCCACGGAGAGGAAGACTCTCGGTGACATGTCAACTCTGGCCGAGCCGGAGGTTGTGCCCGTGCTGATTAGCGCCGTGCGCTCGGCCCTGGTAGAAAAGTCGCTGTAAGGCTCTTGCGACACTAGTGTTTTCATGGAGGTACCGGTATTCATGTTAGGAGTCAACTGAACTGAACTGTACGTACTACTACATGTAGTACTACTTCGAAGTACTTCGTATCGAGGAAAAACTATCACCGAAAAAATTATGGGTGAAGATACGGTTATTCCCAAATCGAATGGCTGGTGGTACCGCCATATCGACGGCGTCTGTACACGTAGTACGTCGACGCAGCCTTGAGGTTGGTTTCAAAGTACGCGTCGTTGAGAGGCACATTGGCAAAATCACCGAAGTCGGTGTTTTCCAAGGCCCCGCGAGCCGCGTCCGTCAGTTGACTCCACTGGATGAGGTCCTGGTATTCTCCTTCCTCGTGGAATTGGAAAATGGTGTGCCACCCGTCCCAGTTATCCTCATCGTACCGCACCTTCGCCGTGGTGCCATTGATGATGTCTGATCTCTTGGGTGGCTTACTGACAAGGTAACCAGTACCATACGACGACGCAGAGGTAGCCAAGATCGTCGGCGTAGCTAGAGCTGGATTGTCGAGCCACACAACCAAGTTCACCCAATCGTGTCGAACACCCTTCTTGATAAGGCCAACATTCTGTATGTCCTTCGGGAAATACCATGCGTACATGATGGCCCACTTGTCCTCGTACCACGTCGATCGACTGTACACCTGCGACCCCAAGGGGGAGCCTTTGCATTCACCGTCAGGACGCCCCGTTCCCTTCAAACCGGCACTCGTGTCGCCGGCAGCATTCACGGCAGGGTATGGGTGACATCCAGCCTTTACTGAAAGTGAAGGCTTGAACTTGACTGCCGCTTTCTCGGCTTCGGTGATCGGTTCGGGCTGTGCGAATGGCTGCACCTTGTCATGATCGATCGGCGCAGCTCTGATGCTGGTGAGGGCAGCAACGGCGAGTATGATCAATACCCGCATCCTTTACAGTTACTAAGCTAACGATGGTGGTGTCTGATGGCCGGAAGATTGGGGTTTGAGAGCAAGGACCCGATCACCGGATACCAACACTAATGAAAACATCATATATACGGTAGCTCTTGAGCAGCAAACCCTTTCTGGACCCCTAGATTATCCGCAAATCTCTCCTGCACGATTTTATATTTCTGGTCCAGAAAGGATTACAGACAAACCCTTCCGTATGAATCCCTACTCTTTTGGAATTCCCGCCGACAGGATTAAATTATCGGTTCCCGAAGTATAGTATTTTACAAGCCTAAGATAAAATTACCTCTCACCTTTCCCTTGTAATATGGAATACAAAATCACCCAAAATGACTATTATGAGGTGCTTAACTATGGTAAAGTCACTTTTGTGAAGCATGCCCAAAGTAGGGAAACAAGGATATTTGCTGCTTGCACCCTTCCTTCTTGCTTAGCTCGTCTCGTAGCTCTCTCTGTATCACTCTAAGCCCCTGTACATTTCTATCCGACACGCCCGTTGAATCTGCTCGAATAAGCAGCTTTGCAATCCACTTGAGGTGTTCTTTAATATCCGCAGCATCAAGCTCTACAACATCATCCTCTGCTTCGCCTCCAGTATCCTCGGATGCACCCATCGAGTTATCACTCACGGGAACCTCCTTTACTTCGATCCCGCGAAACTCGTCATCGGTGGGGTCGTCGTACACGTTCTCATCTGGAGGATTCAGCAGTTCCGCCACCGACATCGGATCGGACGCATGTAGGCGCGACAGCATTGCAGCTAGCTCGTCGGTTACGGGGTCTTCCTCCTCTGGCTCACTGTATTCACATGCATAATAATCTAGTAGACCAGTGTGTCTCCAGCACTTAACAAATATCGATGGAGGCATGGAATTCCAGCAGTCGATGCTCCATACCACCGCTTGGCGAACATCAACCTTGTATACCTTAGCCGCTTTCGACGTGTCCATCACTGGGTCGGCTTCAAGCTGATCAAGAGCGTGCTGAACCTGACGGCGCCGGTAGCGCTGCTTGAATGCAGCAATTATTCCAGCGTCAAGAGGCTGTCGTTTACTGGTAGTATTTGGCGGTAGGAACGCCACTTCTACGTTTGTAAGTGTATCAGCGTCGTAGCCTCCATGAACAGTAGCATTGTCGATGATCAGCAAGCACTTGTGGTGCTGCGTCCTGAACTTTGTGTCGATATCTTTGAGCCACGTGGCAAAAATCGCCCGTGACATCCATGTCTTGGTGCTGTTCGTGTAGTTCAGCAGCTCCGCAGTATCCTTTTTAAAACCGCGAGGCTTTTTTGACTTGCCAATAAATAAAGGCGGCAAACGCTCGGAGCCGTCAGCGTTGCACGTAAATGCAATTGTCATCCGTGTTTTGTCCCTCTTTTTGCCGGACATGCGCTTTCTGGCGAGGGTTCGGTCAGGCGGCATAGAGAAAAACAAACCGGTCTCGTCCATGTTAAAAATGTTTCGCAGCTTGGCTTACGCTACGGGTCACTAACCGAGGCGTCCACAGCGGATCCACCCTCACCATGGGCCTTAGTGCTGCCGAACCCATGCCGAAGGTGAACCTGTAAAGCCACCCATTCGACCACGCAGGTGGCGCCTCCAACTTGAGGATCGCAGCAAATCGAGACGCCTTTGCTCTGATGGCATCGCCAGTTACAATCACTCCTTTCTCCTCGCACCAGCCCACCTACTCGGCCAGCGCTGTGTCCAGCTCTGGAAACCGGACCTCATGCCGTGACTTGACGGTTAGCTGGGAAGAAGGTAGTGCCTCCAGAGCCTTCTTACGTTTCAGTAGCTTAGAGATTGTCCCTTGAGATGGCCGCTGCGGCAGCGACAAGGTTGAGTGAGTCCACTCGGCTAGCAGTTGTTGTGACAGGTTGAGGTGGCCAGCATGATGCTGGCAAATTTGCAAACGCTGGGCGTTGGTGAGTGTGATGCGGGTTGACTTGGGTTCTACTGGCATCTTGGTGGCACTAGCTCAATTGAATTATGAGGGAGATTCCGGGAGGACCACAAACGCAAGAAATGAAATGAATGGTAGCGTGCGTGTGCTCAGTTGGCTTTTGAAAATGTAGGTACACCTGGCTGAGCCACCCCACGACAAAAATACCCTTAGCTAGGAATAAAATGCTGGTTCCCGGAGCTATGACTACGGAAGGGTTTGTCTGTAATTTTACTCACAGACTGTGAGTAAAATTAATCCTTTCTGTGAGTCACAGTCAATACATACAAGTTATTTTTAATACATGTACTTGCAAACCGAAACTTCCGTATTTTAGCACTCACTTACCGGTGGAAATGTACTGTATGTATTAATACATTCTCAGTTATTTATAATACATGCAAACCGAAACTTACGTGTTTTAGGACTCACTTTCCGGTGGAGATGCTCTTAATTACCATTAGTAATTGCATAATGTGCCCTTTATTTGACAAAAGGGCTTACCGGACCGGTAGCCGGTATGTACTAGATTCCCAAAAGAAACTGATCGGGATTATTTTTACTGAATTGAGTAACCTTATGCAAACACAATGAAAAGCGGGAATGAGGCTCACTCCCGCTCACTGTGTCACGGTATTTGGGCCACATAATTGGCCCAGCGCCGAGCTCCAGCGAATGGAGTCCATTACGGACCCATATCACTCTCCACTGGAAACATGTTCTGGAGACTCTCCAGAACATGTTTCTTCTACTGCGGGGGTCTGCAAGTTGCAATTTTTGGGGTTGCAGTGCAACCCCCAAAATTCTGGTCCCATTTCTGATAAGTTCCGTACCGGTATGCGAGCCAATCCGGAGCATGTAGAATCCGGAAGTCGTTACAGTATTGCAACACTACCATATCTTTATGATTTGTTGTAAAAAGCCGGTACGGTGTTGCAGATCAGCAACACTATTTTACTTGAAATTGTTTGCAGAAGGTCTAGTGGTGGGGGTGAAAGCCAATTGGAAAAACAGTGCTAAACCGGTGCGTGTGTTTCTAAGCTACGATTGGTGGGTGTGGGGTGTGGTGCAGTTGTCAGTACCGATTCAGCGTTTTAGTTTTCGCTGCCGCAATTCAGCTTTTGACGCCGTCTTCTAGTCTTAAAAAGCGCAGAGCGCATGAATTGCTTACTCTGATTTTGGAGATTTGCAGCGCCATGACATCCGTCCTACATTCCCCTGTGAGAATACGTAAACGATTACTAGGATGTACCTGTCAAACCTTATAACTAGTTTACCAGTCTGCATCCAATTCCTTTGTACTAACCAACCAGTGATGGCCAAAAATGTAGTGCAGGTATTGGAATCTCCAATACCAGTAGAAATACCTTATTGCAAAGGCTCTGGGGTATTGCAATAAGTATTGCGGTCCCATCAAGTATTGCCGTACTAATTTTTTTAGCGACCTCGATAATTAAAAAATATAAATTAAGGGTTAAGCGTTTTTTTTCAAAACACAAAATTTGAAGTTCATTTTGATAAAATTTATAATCCAAAGCTAATTTATGAAGGACACAACAGTAGCGAACCTGTCATAAAAGCGCAGAATATTAAGTGCAGTTATTGAGCCGACGTACGTTTTTGCTTGCCTGTTGTAGTACTGGTAGCACAGGAAACGTTGGCTGTTTTTTCGTGGACGAATCTACATGTATCTATGCGGGGCTGCCTATGCAGCTCTTCTACTATAGCTGTCCTAGGTCTCTACAAGTATGTAATACCGGCAGCAGCTTACACAAAAAATCCAATTACATTTTTAAATGTTGATTGCAAAAGCAAAGGCTGGGCAGCACAGCGGCATGCTTACTGTATCCATCGAGAATATTCATTCCCAAAATTCGTCGGACAATGAAGCCATTTTTGGGGTTAGAGTCGGACACAGTACTGAAGCCCTTCGCACTGAGTGTCTGACATTTTCTGAAAAAGCAAATTCTGTTCCCTATATAAATGTATCGGGATGGGAGCAAATCGCGAGTCCCACAGAAAACGTCGGACAAAAATCCAACCGATATCTTGATGTAAGTTATTATTACAGTAAATTATCGCCCACAATACCCGTTACCTAGTGGTTCACTAGGACTTATTTATATCTTGCATGACTACATGAAATGTACTGCAGCTACGCACTTGTACAGAATTAGCGGTAGCTTCTAAGGAGCTTGCTAGCGAGGCCTTATGCCTGGTTTTTTGACCTTCAGTCTGGCCTAAATATCATCCATTCCAAATATATAATTTGTCTCAGTGCCTTGACCTACTTTCACCTCCGTAGTCAAACCTAAACGGGCATATACAATAATTTTGGAGGCTTACTAGATTACAATGGTATCGACTCGGAACTGTAGTGTTGAAAACAGAGGCAAGCAATTAGCGATAGAATTTGGTTGAATCCACGTGTACCTATGCCGAGCTATCAGATTTCGTGCTCGAGCGAGGTTGGCGGGTGCCCGGACCCGCTGCATGTGAAACTAAATCGGTCCACAACTCGCAGCATGTCAGAGATCAACAGCCCACAACGCCTGCTGGCTGCGATTGAGTCTCATTCAGCTTTGTCGTTTCCTCGAGAACGTCGGGCTTTATTACAGTGCGAGGTATCCCTGTATATTCCTAATTAGATATTATGACAAATAGCAATGGCGGCGTGCGTAGCTGGATGCACTGTGCATCCTCCGTCTACAACTAAGCTGACGAGACCAATCCATAGACGTCGTACCGTTAAGACTGTCACAATTGATACAGATTTGCTAATGTCTGCCAGATGTCCGACGAATTCCGTCTAAGAATCATTATTTCAAGCTGGTCGTGCACTCATGCTGAAAATGCTTCAGCATGCGACCTTTCATGCCACAATTAGCTTTATTGTGGGAAATGTGATCCCAATCTTTTTTTTTCTGCGCTCCCACAAAAGAATTGGCGCTCTGTGCCACAAACTTCAAGACATTTCAGGCAGGACAGGGCATCATGTACGGTCTTGAAGTTTGAGAATAGAAACGTCTATTCTTTGACTAGTATTTTAATTTAATGTTATAATACATGTTAATAAATAATCATGCTATTACCGTAGGCAGCGCATCTGGATACCGATAAACTGATCGAAGTTGAGATAAAAAAAGACCACGTCATGTATGGTCAAAAGTTTTGACCATACATGACGTTGACTCAAAACCTCTAGGTAGAGCTATGATCTGGTGGTGCAAATGCTTACAACGAGAACATTAAATCTCCACGTCTATTCAATTTACCCGTCGACTTGGTCTCAATTGAACAAGGTGCCGTACAGTTTTGTGGTCTCATAGTTCAAGTCATACCAACTCAGCAACACAATACACCTCTTCGAATAAATATTTTGCCTACCGACTTTGCTCTTTAGCAATCTGCGAGACCGTATCAAGCTGTTTAGCGTTTACAACGTCCTCGAAGAAAACATTTCGGTATCCAGTTTGTCCCCAACCGATAATCGAGATGTCTGACTCAATTGTTGCTATGTTCGGAACAGGTGACCACAAAAGTGCTTTTTTTTAATTTAATGTGTCAACATTTCAAATCAATATTTACTATTGTGCTTTGCAGATGAAATGTCGCTCCGTTTTATGGCCTAGATCAAGCATGGTCGGCACAGAAAACCAGGCGTAAAACTGAGATGGGAAAGGCAGACCTGGAAAAATTATATCTGTCCTCGATTTGCGTTTCAAAAACGCAAAAGGGGTCGTTTTACAGGATATCGAGATCGATTTGTCGTAAATCGACCACGAGAGCTTGATTTGACTTGTCGTAGCTCGCTTTATTAGCTACCCTAAATAGATCGATCTGTCCCTTTTTACAACATCGATTTATAAAACGACCTCGTTTTGTTTTAAATCGAGCATCAAGCTAAGTGAAAACGACAAAAGCTTTGCAAAGCACCATATTTTCACTGTCATACCACACAACCCCATAGCCTCCTTAGGAAAAAGGCACCAAAAACAACAGTACATGGGTAAGAATTGATCCCGAACATCAGAACGTAGTAGGCGTCCCTCAAAATCTTCCCACGGGGATGGAGATTTAAAATGGGAATTCTGGCCCATTTTCCACAATTAGAGTGGTGATGGACACTGTCCATTGAAGTGGAGTCCATCTTGCTGGTGATTACGGCATACGCTGACACATACCGGTATGTGCGTGTTCGTTGATTGCGAGCAACCTTGGACTGTGGATATCAATACTGTACGTTTAGTTTTACATAGGGCATCTCCACCAGTTGTGTGTAAATCCCAATTTACTCCGAAATTTAATGCTAATTTTAGTTTTTTGCAACTGCACCGAGTAAATTGTGTGAAAAATTACACAAGCTGCTGATTTTACCAAGTTTGGCCACGAAGAGGGCTTTGAGTAAACCAGTGAGTAAATTTTACAGCTGCCCCCGCCCCGACCGGACCCTTGGCAACGCCGACTACCTCCGCAGCAATGGACACTTACATACGCTCAACTACTCTCACCTGCATCACCTGCATCACCTGCATCACCTGCATCACCTGCATCACCTGCATCACCCGCGTACATCAATGTTGCCTTCTTGGCCACCACAGAAGAGGATGGGGGACTGCTCTCCATCATTGTTGCCATGTGAGCTTCTAGTTTTTCGTGCCTAATATTAATACCACGGGTACAGCGTGGTCAGGTATTCAGCTCGATTTTTGAGCACTTTACAATTACTTTTACGCAATACCGGTGGAGATGCCCTAAGGGCGTGGAGATGGTCTAACGTCACATACAGTGCATGGTACGCTTCAGAAACATTGTTTCTTGTAGATCTTCGATCACGAGGAGGCTAAAACTGAATTTAAAAAAGAGCCTAATGTTAACTGGGAGTCGTAATCCAGACCGATTTACAATCTGATTTTATACATTCCTACATGCATGGTCCGCGAAAGGGTAAGTTCCAACAGGACAAAGGCTGTGTTTCGGCTTCCATGAATCAGGAACTTGGCGGATCATATGTAGATTATGGGCTTTGCGGCAAAGCCTTTGTCTGTGCTGTATAATAAACAGCCTGTATTATCATTAATGGGTAGTTGAAGGGTTAAGAGATTGCGATGGGTCGCAATCTCCTTCCTCTTTTCCCGACAAAATCATCTCGCTGGCAGCAGCCGATCGGGAATTACTGTACATACACGTACACTGTACGCCGTACAGTACGTACAGTATGCGATTGCAGAGTCAAAAGCAGCGCAATCATGGCTTCTACTGTACAGTCATCCCGGCCTAATCTGGAAAGGTGGGACCAATAAAATCTGCAAGGTTGCAAGATTCGCACAGGTCTTACATAGATACCAAATGTACTGTGTTAATCTGAACTCTTGCTTCTCGCTTTTCATGATGTAGCAAGTGTGCACGTCACTACCCCCAAATTCCTACTTTAGATTAGTACGTGTTCTGGTGGGCAACAAATCTCCGCTGCACCCACCCATAATCTCTGCAAGGTACAGCCTAATCTGGAAAGGTGGGATCAATAAAAACTGCGAGGTTGCAAGATTCGCACAGGTCTCACATAGATGGAAATATACTGTGTTACTATAAACGTATGGACAAAATGAAGTGTGTGCATGGCGCCTTTCCGCCTTTTAAGAATTTAAAACAGTACATTCTGGATACAGCAACAAATCATCAATGCACGTTGGTACTATCTCTGGAAGGTACTGTTTTTTTAATCGAAATTCCAGATTAGGCGGGGATGACTGTACGATTAAATAACGACCGAGTCAACCATGTAGTTCGCATTCGGCAATTCTCTCTCGCCTGCACAGTTAGTACTGCCCGCCGCTCCAAATCGCACTGCAGCAAAATGCGTGTTTACGTACTGTTAGCGACTGTGGTTGCAGCCGCTCTGGTGGCGACTGGCAATGCGCTCCCGGACCCCCACGACGACTCCAAGGTCACCGCTTTGAGAGGAGCCACTACTACCGCCGATGTTGCTACCGGCGATTCGTTTGCTGAGCGTCTATTGGAGACAAGCGACCTGGAAAGCGAAGAAGAACGCGGCCGCAAGAGACGCCGTCGTCGCCGTCGTCGGTCTAGAAGACATGGCGACGAGGATGAGGACAGTGACGACAGCGAAGACAGCGACGACAAAAAGAAACGGCGTCGTCATCGTTTTTCGCTTTTTGGTTGAGTCGAGCATTAACTACTTGTACTGCAGTACCGGTAGTAAGACAAAACAACCGCAGTAATGGACAAATAGTTCAGCTCTCTTTTGTGCGTCAAAACGAGTTAAACTCCAAGATTTATTGATAGTACGTACTACTTGTCAGTAGTCATAGCACCGAGAACCCAGTTTTTATTTCTAGCTAAGGGCATTCCTGTCACGAGGTGCCACAACCTACTGTGCCACAACACATAGTAGTACTACTACACCTTTTCAACTTCAATTGTAAGTTCAAAGTTCGTCCACAAGCACAGTGAGCAATGGCAACGTATGTCAAAATGTAAGTTCAAATTGTCACTAGCCTATAAAATCGATGGTTGCTTGGAGAGTTGTGGGGGTTCAAGTAGATAGCGCTACGAACAACGATCGGGGTCCATGCAATCGAACTACACCATGAAATTACGCTCCATATTTGCTCCACAGGTATCATCGATTTTATTGGCTGGTGACAATTTGAACTTACATTTGACATACGTTGCCATTGCTCATTGTGCTTGTGGACGAACTTTGAACTTACAATTGAAGTTGAAAAGGTGTAGTAGTACTATTATACTACTACATGTACTACTAGAGATTTGCTGATTTCTTATCACATTTAAAAAAACGTTTTAAACACCGTTTTAAACGTCTTTTACTACTGTTATTAATAGTAGTATTTAGAAAGAACGATTTAAAATCATTCGGAGTCCTCCCATCACAAGTAGTAACGATGTGCTGCGTACGTTGGAGAGCGTTTGGTCATCTCCTTTCTGGCAAAACTACTAAAGGCGTACTACGTAAATTTCACCGTGCTGTGGTGGTGATGTTGTCGGCAGTGTGTAGTGGCTTCCTTGGCCGGTGGTTCCCCAACCGACTTCTCTGTAGTGCTGCTCCATCCTCTCTGTTCGGTTGGTAGCTGCGGTGAACGCTTAAATCGGAGTGTGTGTGTAGTTTGACAGGTGTGCCAGACTCTCCACTCTTTTCAGAGAATGCTCTGTAGCTACCTGTATGCCTTATTCATGCGAAAGAAAAAGTGCGTAGACAGCATAACTATAAATAACGCATAAAAGACGAAAATGTACCTTTTGAACATTTTAAATGTTATGGCGAATTTCTAAGAAGAATTAATCCCTAACTAGTACTACTAGCACTAATGTGAAATCATGGCCTGCAAGTGATATCTCGAACCATGCCCACCGAGAAAAACGGGGATAATGCAGAGGGCGAAGGTGTAAATCTTGATCCTGACGATTATGAGAGGTATCCAAATATTGGGTTACAAAACTGCTTATTCGACCAGTTTCGTGCGGTGTAGAGAAAAAAGAGTTATACATGTAAGCTGTGCGATGAATTTTAGGGTTAACCCTTCAACTACCCAACTACCCAACTTAAGAAGGAAGGCCGCATACCGCTAATGTCCTGGTTTGTCCTGCCGGACTGTACTTTACAACCGTAACTTTTCTATGGTTAAGCACCTCAGAATCATTATATTTGGCTATTTGAGAACCCCATATTACAAGATAGAGGTGAGAGGGAATTTTCACTTAGGTTTGTAAGCTGCTAGACTTCGGGACCTCATTTTGTATTCCAGTCAACGGGTACAGCATGAGAATGCCTGGGATTACTAGGGTTTGTTTGCAGCTCTTTTAGAAACTCTTTATGCTAAGAAACGTGTAGTACTAGTAGGATTCTACTGCTCTATATGCGTTGTACTAACGTAGAATTCCGAATACCGGTAGTACACCGTTAAGTATTAGTATTATGTAGTAGGGTGACCTACGACGGGGGCTTGCCGAACACGAGTGGACAGTCGGTCGAGGTGATCGACTTGATGGCCGAGGATGACGGGGACGACACCAGCGAGTTAGGTGACAGGTGAGTGTGATAGATGCAGTGCAGTTGCGAGAGCGAGCCTGCAGGCTGGCACCACCGAGGACAGGAGCAGTGATGGCGATCACACGGTTTGTTCTATAAAATGGTTAGGTGTTCGATTGTTCAAACACGTTTAAACGTGCCATCGTTGCGTGCTCACGAAACCAAAAAAACGATGAAACGGAAAAGAGCCAAAATGATGTAGACCACCATAGTAAAGAGCCGTCACTTTTTGGCCCTTCTCACTCTTGATAGTGGACTTTGCATCGGTCTTGCAGGGATTTAGGGCATACAAATAACAAGTTTAGCAATTGTCCCTCCGCCGACCAGATGGCGTGATGAAACAGTTCAAACAACAATCACCCGGCAGATTGCTTCATTGTTCGTTCTGTTTGTTCATCAAACGAAATCGGGCAACACTGACAGGAGGTAGCAGTTGAAGTTGAGCGGCGTTCGAAGGTCGCAAGGAGAGTGGACGTGCGCAACAAGCGAGCGAGGACAGAAGGCAAGGGGGCGAGGCGACATCAGTAGGATAGCAAAGGCTCTCTTACTAGGAGTAGGTAGGTGACGGTGGGCTTCGTAGGGAGGATCACGAGCGTGCGGCTGACCGCTCGACCCTCAATTAAAGATTCTTCCCGGCTGGTGAGCGACTGAGACTAATAAAGGAAGTGGCGCCGAAGCACGGGTTCTTAAGGGCAAAAGGTGAGGCAGGGTAGTGCAACAAAAACAAAAGTCGAGGGCGGAAGGGCCATTAGGGTGGCGGGGACCATGGAGAGAGACCATGGGGATCGTAGCTGTCGACCGAGGAGGCAGAGGTCGAATACGGCTTGCCGTACGGAGCTCACGCCCACTGCATATTGCATGAAATACGGTTCATTTGCGGGACACAGCCCACAGACCCTTCCCGGGGGTGCCAGTCGCCGATAATGTGTCCTCCTCGCCGCCCCTATCCTTTGGGTGGCAGATCCAACGGCCAGTAACTGTCTGGTAGACTCTCCGTACTGCCTCCGAGGACTATCTGGGGCTTCATGCCACCTAGGTGCTGACGCTGTCGCGATCTTGTCTAAGGATGTCAGTTGCCCTGGACGAGAAAGAAGATTAGTCCTCACGAGGAACATAGATACAATTCTCTACGAATAGATGGACCCTAATTTAGGGTACTCTTTAAAATTTGAGTACCAGCAAACAAAGTGCGCCGAAACAGCACCGTTCATCGGTAGACCGCTATACTAAGTTGTATCATAACCTTGAGTGAGTTCGCCGCTGGTAACTCAGACTTTCCTGTCGTCAGTCAAAACAGAGGCAGACCACCAACAAGTTTGTCAGACTTTTGAGAAGTCAGTGATGACACATCGGTTAGCGTGGGCTTACAAAAATCTCAACAGTCCATAATTCAAGACGTCTGTGGACTGTTGAGATTTTGTGACGATCTGAGACGAGTTTTTGCGATGCGGTTAAGAAGTTCCATGGAAGATAATTAGGTTAAATGCGATAACGCATTGGACAAAGTATGTATCGAAAAGTAGTTAGTGCAAACCCTAATTTATTGCGCTTCTCTTATTTGTAAAACGAGGGAGTTACGGAATAATCAGTCGATCTGATTGGATGAAATTAGTTGATTTATATCAGTGAGTTGATTAGTTTTGATGCCGGATCGAGTTTGCTTGCCTCGCGTAACAACACTATTATTCTGCGCAGTCATTCCAACACCTTTATTTCAACGAGACAACATGGGATTAAAGGTGCCAAAAGCACCTTTAATTTGAAAAACAGGATTATGAAACTAAAGTTCCGACTAATTAGTTAAAAACGTTTAATTTACGAAGCTCAGCATATTAAGATTGATATTAGTGAAAACAATGGTAGTTTGTGACAAGTACCATATTCTCTGGATTTTCTATTTACAGATGTGCGATTCTGCCTAAAAAACTCTAAACGCTTATTCTCAACACTAAGAAAAAAAAGTCGATTTTCAATACTGTATTACGCACAAGCTAAACTGTAGTACTTGATGTAACTAATGCCGTGCCTTGCGCGGAGAAGCTCTGGGTTTTAAAGTACAAGAATGTGTGAACTGAGTTAGAGAGGAATATAGTACGTAAAAAGCGTAGCATAGTTAATTGCTAATTCGACCTACGAACACTGTATGCTATTAATTAACCCAATACTCGCATCAACGCACCTTCTGCGCCTGCTTCGCAGCCGCAGCATCTGCTACAAACAATGAAACACGCCACGGTCGCCTTTAATCTCGATTACGAGCAGTAGGCTAGCATTTATTAAATAACATAAAAAAAGAAAGCAGTGCAGAGTCTGCAAGTGGCTTTTTAATATAACCCACCAATTTTGGTGTCATTAATGACGATCTTTAATTAACCATCTTTCCTTCAAGCAACATCATCTGGGTGATTGGGTTCTGATGTCGTGCCTAGCCGACACAAGCAACATTCACGTTCTTTTTTTCATTGTCATGCGGCTATAGATTATAAGAGTTTCACCTGGCTCATTTTCTATAGATCCTAGAATTCCGTATTTGCATCTGTAGCCTCTTCATCTAGTTTGAAGGTGAGTAGCGGCACTTTTGGCTAAAAAATCCTGGCGTCCCTCTGCCAGGATTTTTTAGCCAAAAGTGCGTCCCTCTGCCAGGATTTTTTTAGCCAAAAGTGCCGCTACTCACCTTCAAACTAGATGAAGAGGCTACAGATGCAAATACGGAATTCTAGGATCTATAGAAAATGAGCCAGGTGAAACTCTTATAATCTATAGCCGCATGACAATGAAAAAAAGAACGTGAATGTTGCTTGTGTCGGCTAGGCACGACATCAGAACCCAATCACCCAGATGATGTTGCTTGAAAGAAAGATGGTTAATTAAAGATCGTCATTAATGACACCAAAATTGGTGGGTTATATTAAAAAGCCACTTGCAAACGCTTTCTTAACATTCTTGTTGTAGCCTACTGCTATCGTAATCGAACTTAGAGTCGACCGTGGGCATGTCTTATTGTTTGTAGCAGATGCGAGTACAGTCAAACCTCTCTAAGTGGCACCCAATTGGTTCGGCCAAAACCGACTATTAATTTAAAGAATGGTTAGATAAAGAAAATGGTTACATGTAGCCATCTCGGTGAAAGAAACTATCGAGCGACGTTTGCGCCTCCGTTTCACTGGGTTCTCACTAACGTCGCCAATGACTTTAACATTGCTTGTTCGCGCTTTGTATCTCCTTCACACTGAAGGAGAAAAGACGAAAGCGCCATGCAGTACCCGAGTGCTGTCGACGCTGGAATAGGTGGGACTGACGCTGCTAGCTTCACCATGTAAGTGGTGACGAGATACAGTTGCGTGTTTTAGACTTTTGTTGCCATCCACTGCTTAGTCGGAGCTGGCTGGCTGTAGTTTTGAGGCTAGACTTTATGTCACTGGCTTTAAGCAGCAATTGGTCGTCCGAGATGACTGTGCTGTCCTCGTGTATGTGAAAAAATCGACTAGTTGCTTCTTTAATGGGGAAGTGTTACTCGGCGGCGTCGTGTAGTTGACAAATTGGCACCAAAAGTGCCCTGGTTGCTTACATGCATTGCGAATGCGTCGGATAGTAGTGATACTGACAGTCCTTTTAAACGTAGATATAGACCACCCGAGCATCTCGGCGTCCATCATGCGGGATGGCGCTGAGGTTCCAAGCATATCTGGAGCTTCTCGTCTAGCGTTCGCGTGGCCCTTTGAGATACAGGGGCCATAGTACGTGTTAGGGTGCGTTTGAGGGCTTCTAAATTCGGGAATGAGAGCTTATTGTGACTGGCTTTTATTGGAATGTATTTCCATTTAGAGAGTCGTGCGCCTGTCAGAGCTATCATTTAGAGCATAAAGAGGGATTTGGTGAGTTAAAGAGAGCAGTTTAGTAAATCTCATATAGTTATTTGTGCTGGGAAGTTTGGTAAGGAGTGAATGGTCACTTACAGAGGCTCCATTAGAGAGGTGTGACTGCATTGGGTTAATTAATAGCTTACGGTTTTCGTTTGGCGGATAGTTCGAATTAGCAATTAACTATGCTACGCTTTCTATATGTACTTACTACTACTATATATTCCTCTTAACTAAGTTCAGCACCCATTCTAGTACTTCAAAATCCAGAGCTTCCCCGTGCAAGGCACGGCATTAGTTACTAGACGATGCTGTCCTCCTTTGGTACTACTGTATACAACCACCCCAACTACGTTAAATTCTTACAAGGGCTTTTTCTAAACTGTTCCTCACGATTTCTTCTCTTTTATCGTGTTGCCAAACTGTGCTGAATAAGTCAGGTGTCGCGGAAGCGTGCAATCGAAAGGGCAGATGACATATACATAATTCTTAACTAGTTGTAGAGCTCCACAACATCTGCGTGTAGTAAGAGTTCCCGTACCAGTAGGTATTCTATTATATTCGTGGGGAGGTGAAACAAGTGGTTTTATTTTTGGATTAGCCTTCACTCTCACAGTGGTAGCGCCATTTTTCGAATTATTCTGGCGATGCCGTAATGAGCACCCAGGCAGCGTGACGCGCTGGAATAATATTATGCACCTTGTAGATGAAGCTAATATATAGGAAAACGCGTTGAGTGCCACTCTCTATGCTACTAACCACGAAATTTTATTTTTACGATATTTGGCGCACCCAGACTATATCGTAATGATCATAAAAAACGTTCAAAGGTCCAAATGAACCAGGCTCTTCACTGGTAATCCCCCAATTCAGCGACGTAACGGGGACCCGATGCAAAGCTCACGCTTGATGCGCCAATCTCGTAGCAGCTGCTTGTCGAATGGGAAAAACAAAACGGAGATGGCCAACGGCTCGGCGACCTTGCGAATTATTGAGGGTTGCTGGTCTTGGGCACTGTGTACCAGTTGTACCCATTAACCGGTTAACCCGAACCGGTCCAATCCGAACCCACGTTAATTATGGTGATTACGGTAAGTTGTTTACGCCACCGATGATTAGACGAGTAGGATGATTGGATGAACACCGGTGAGTGATGGTTGATTAGATGACTAGGTGATAGGACGCAGGGTCGCGTGTCTATAACAGTAGGGTGTAAGCTCCAACAATTCAATCACTTTCGAATCTTCATTCTACCCCTCAAGTGCCTTCGCTCCGGTCCCGCCGTTTGCGACGTCCCTCCCTCCGCTTCGTCCGAGCTTCGTGTCCAAGATCCATACCTTCCATCAGGTTATGAGCCCAAGCACCATGTCCTCTGCCCAAGACGCCTCAACCAAGGTCTCCATTGACAAGTTCAACGGGGACAACTACGCGACGTGGAACCGCTACATGCGTGGCGTGTTCCTGACCAAGTCGACGTGGCATGTCGTGAACCGCGAGACGACGCCGAGCTTCACGGACCAGCGGGCCAAGGACGACTACGTCAAGTCGAGCAACATCGCGTTCGGACTGATGTTGCTCCACATGGAGGCGGACTACCACCATGTGGTCGACGACTGCGAGGAAGCGTGGGTTGCGTGGACGCGCCTGAAGACGCTGTACGGTGGTTCGCAGAAGGCTGGACGCATCTACCTGAAGCGCCAACTCTTCAGCATGGAGATGTCGGAAGGCGGCAACGTCTTGCATCATTGCAACGAGGTCCTCAACATCAGCGCCAAGCTCAGCAGCATCGGCGCCAAGATGGAGGATGAGGACGTGGCGATCTGCCTGTTGCGCAGCCTCCCCAAGAGCTACGAGAACGTCGTGCTGAACTTGGAGATGAGCAGCGCTGAACTACGATCGCAAGACGTCGTGAAGGTGCTGACGAATGAGCACATCAAGAGATAAGGCGAGAAGACGGCGACGGTGAAGACGGAGAATGCGGCCAAGGCGTTCAACACCGACCGAGAGTCTCGCCAGTGTACGTACTGCGGGAAAATGGGGCACACGATTGACAAGTGCTGGACCAAGCAGAAGGACGAGAATCGGGGCCCAAGACGCGGCGGCAATGGCAATGGCCGTGGACGCGGGGCCAACAATGTCCAGTGGAGGAACGACGACGCCAGCTACAACTACGACTACGGCTATGATCGAGTGGCGTTCGCGGTCTCACTGGAGTGTGGCATTTCGACGGGCAAGAATGTGTCCAGGTTGTGGGCGGTCGACAGCGGCGCAACGCACCACATCTGCAACGACAAGGCCAAGTTCGCTCATTTGATTGAGCGGAATGAAGGCGAACTTTCGGTGGCCGACGGCAACAAGGCGGCCATCATGGGTGTGGGGACCATCGTGGAACGAGTGGTTCTGCCCAACGGCGACGAGCGCGACATCGAGATCAAGAACGCGCTGTACGACCCAAGCATGAGCAAGAATCTACTTTCGGTGCCACAGATCAACAAGAGTGGTCTGTTCCAAGTCGTGTTCGACGGCACCAAGATGCAGATTGCGCACAAGGGCTCCAAGCAAGTGGTGGCGACGGCAAACCTCGTGGATGGACTCTACTGGCTCCAGACGCCTCAGCGATCGGCGAATGCGGCGACCAGTGGGAAGACGGTCGACTTACACGCGCGTATGGGTCACGCTCCGGTGGAGGTGCTTCGCAAGATGGTCGACAACAACATGATCAAGGACGCGAAGGCACCTTCCAAGTCGAGTGGACCAAGCGTGTGTCGCGGCTGCCAGCAAGGGAAAATGGTCCAGAAGCCGTTCCCAAGCAACCGTGACAAGCGTCACTACGACACGTTCGAGCTGCTCCACTTCGACGTGTGCGGCCCCATGGAAGAAGAGTCACTGGGTGGCAGCAAGTATCTGCTGCTGATCGTGGACGAAGCCAGCGGATGCATGAAGGGGTTCTGCCTGCGTGCCAAGTCGGAGAGCGAGGACTGCATCAAGATGTACGCCACGGAGGTGCAGACGCAGTTCGGCAAGAAGGTCAGGTTTGTGCGGCACGACGGAGCCCGTGAGTTCGCGACCAACTCGCTCAAGGCCTTCTACGAAGTCGAAGGCATCGAGCAGCAAACCACGGTTCCGTACGCGCACCAGACCAACGGCACGGCAGAACGCGCCATCCGGACCATCGTCACGATTGGCCGCAGCATGTTGCATCACGCCAAGCTGGACAAGAGCTTCTGGGCTGAGGCGGCCATGACAGCCATCTACGTGAAGAATCGTCTGCCATCACCCAAGATCGAACACAAGACTCCGTTCGAGATCGTTTACAAGTCCAAGCCGAGTGTGAAGCACATGCGTGTGTTCGGATGCCAGACGTACATCCTGACGCCGAAGGAAAGACGGCGCAAGTGGGACCCCAAGGCTCGCGCCGGGCTGTTCCTCGGCTACGAAGAAGTGTCCAAGGCGTATCGAGTTTATGACATCGAGGCGGGGCAGGTGGTTATCAGTCGCGATGTCAACTTCGATGAGTCGACCTTTGGACTTTCGACGCATACTTCGGATGAAGACGTCGATGATGCTGTGCTGGACCTGGACGCGCTGGACCTGGACGACAACGATGGACCGCGCCAAACGAGCTTCAAGCAGGCGGGGAAGCGCAAGTACCGACCGAGTGGCGACGACGACACTGCCAGAAGATCGCGCCCCGTTCGCCACCGAGCTGGCTTAGAAGAAGCAAGTGCGCCGGACGTATCCTCCTCGCGCCGAGCCGACCCCGACGAAGAAGAAAAGTCTGGGGACCAAGATGAAGACGACGACTCGACGCCTCCAGTGTTTTGGCGTGCCAGTGCCAACGCTGTGGAAGCAGCAGCCGATCTATCGGAGCCGACGACGTTCCAAGAGGCTGTGAACGGTCCTGATCAAGTGCACTGGCGCAAAGCGATCCGCGCGGAGCTCAAGTCGATGCGACTGCGTGGTGTGTTTCGAGCTGCCAAGTTGCCTAACGGACAACGCGCCATCGGTACCAAGTGGGTGTTCAAGATCAAGCGCAAAGCGGACGGCTCGATCGAGAAGTACAAGGCGCGCCTCGTGGCCAAGGGCTTCAAGCAGAAGTACGGCATTGACTACACCGAGACGTTCTCGCCCGTGGTCAAGTATGTGACGCTGCGCATGGTGATCGCGATTGCCAAGTATTTTGGCTGGCCCCTCGACCAACTCGACGTGGTGACAGCATTCCTGTACGGGATAATGAAGGAGGTGGTCTTCTGCGTGGTTCCGGAAGGCGTCGAACTGGATGGTGACTTCGACTGCCTGGAACTGGTGAAGGCTATCTACGGTCTCAAGCAAGCTTCGCGAGTGTGGAACGAGACCTTCGACGAGTTCGTGTGCTCCATCGGCTTCCAAGTGTCGGCCTTCGATCCGTGCCTCTACATCAAGGTGGTGGACGGTCACTGCATGCTTGTACTGGTGACGTGGACGACGTACTGATTACTGGGAGTTCGCCCGAGATGATCGCACGCACGAAGACCGACCTGAAGACGCGCTTCGAGATGACCGACAGCGGCAAGTGCGCGTTTGTTCTTGGGATCGAGTTGGTGGACGGCCCGGACGGCAGCGTGACCATGTGCCAGCGGCGATACGTGGACGACATCCTGAAGCGCTTCGCCATGGACGAGTGCAAGGCCGTGGTGAGTCCGGTGGACATGAGCACTCGACTTGTTCCAAGCGACGCGGCGACCAAGGTGAACGCTCCGTTTCGCGAAGCTGTTGGTGCTCTGATGCACCTGATGACCGCCACGCGCCCAGACATCGCGTACGCCGTTGGCTATGTATCGCGCTTCATGGAGAACCCACAAGAGGAACACTGGGTTGCGGTCAAGCGTATCTTTCGCTACCTGCAAGGCACCAAGACGCATGGGATCTGCTTCAAGCCGGGCGACAAGATCGACTTTCGTGGCTACTCGGACGCGGACTGGGCCGGCGACCTCGCCGACCGCTTCAGGCTACACGTTCATGCTCATGAGTGCGCCTGTGAGCTGGGCAAGCAAGAAGCAATCAAGTGTGTCGCTGTCCACGAGCGAAGCGGAGTACATCGCGCTCATTCTGGCTATCCAAAAAGGCAAGTGGATTCATCGCCTGCTATGCGAGATTCTGGCAGCCGCTAATGAGACTGGACCCGAACTCATGATCCGCGAAGACAACCAGTCGTGCATCAAGATGACGAAGAACCCAGAGAACCACGGTCGCGCCAAGCACATCGACATCAAGTACCACCACATCCGCGATGAAGTCAAGCGCGGTGAAGTCAAGCTCCAGTACTGCGAGACTTCTGTGATGCTAGCGGACATCATGACGAAGGCTCTCGCGGGACCACGCCATACGGATCTGACGGTGGCTCTCGGCATTCGTGGGACTTCGCATTGAGGGGGCGTACTGAGGGTTGCTGGTCTTGGGTACTGTGTACCAGTTGTACCCATTAACCGGCTAACCCGAACCGGTCCAATCCGAACCCACGTTAATTATGGTGATTACGGTAAGTTGTTTACGCCACCGATGATTAGACGAGTAGGATGATTGGATGAACACCGGTGAGTGATGGTTGATTAGATGACTAGGTGATAGGACGCAGGGTCGCGTGTCTATAACAGTAGGGTGTAAGCTCCAACAATTCAATCACTTTCGAATCTTCATTCTACCCCTCAAGTGCCTTCGCTCTGGTCCCGCCGTTTGCGACGTCCCTCCCTCCGCTTCGTCCGAGCTTCGTGTCCATGATCCATACCTTCCATCACGAATTAAAAAGAAGTGAGATTGTTTGTCTTAGTTAGTAGTCTCGTGTAGGCTGAGTCGAAAAGCTAAAAGTCACTAAACTAACAACTATCCCGGCGGTCGATTCGTAGCGTTCCTAGGCATGCCACTGACCTCCGTTCTCACTACGGGCGACACCACACCTGCGTCTCCTTCCTCAGGGCCACACTGGTGCACCTGACGCCCCTCCACTCCTAGTGGGAAGCGAGGAAGCGCATTTATTGGGTACCTTCAACGCGTCATCTTCACAGTAACCTCGCGGGGACCGCACCATTATCAACCAAGAAGGACCTGAACGACGCTGTTCTTTACGACACGTGACAGCGAATGGGGTAACCGCATCTGTTTATTGTCTCCGACACGCAGTTCATGTAACGGCTTATCATGATTCAGGCGCGTCCACGAAAATAAAATTCTAGTTTACAAGGGTCATGACTGGGTGATGACGACGAGTGCAGCGTGCCAGGATTCGACTATGCGCGGACACTTTCAGGCGAGACCGTAAGCAACGTGAAAGGTATTCTCCTCTCGAGCAATCAGCGATACCGATAGGGCGACCCGGTACCCCCTAAGACGATCATGAGCATGATTAACGATATTCCGGTATGAAGACTATAAATGACAAACTGCTCATTCAGGTGCATTACACTGGATTTCTAAGAACCACTCTTGCGTTTACCTTTGCTAGAAATATGATTTTCCTGCCACAAAGCCCGCTACGGTCGTCAACGTTAATGACTTGCTAGTTCGCGCTTGTATGGGACACTTCATCGATTCACTTATTTCAGCGCTTTCGTTCCTGCAGAACCATTCATATGCCTGATGCGACTGGATTCTGGCAACAGGTCGAGCCGCCAGTCTTGCCAACGGTTCACAAACCTAGAATGGACGACTCGACGGCTACTTGGGGACGGAGCAAGGTAGCCGCAATAGAGTGACACACAGACGTGGTTACTGATTACTTGAGAAGCCAGACAACTGCTTTAATGAGTGCCAGGAACAGACGGTTTGCAGTGCGCAATGTATCACTTCTAGTGCATTTAATAGCTTCGAGGAGCTTTCGATAGAGCTGGTCAATATTTTGTTGTTCAATGGGCTCTCTACGTCGGCTCCAAGTCATCACAATTGCTTGTCTTCATTCTCGAACGGTTCATCACGCCAATTCGAACAGAATATCTCGCCTGTGTATTGGTTAACATTGTGAGTTGGGATGCCACCACTGAGTTGCCGGTTTGTAATCTTAACCCACTCCGACGCCGCTGAGGTCTTCCTTGCCAATGCTTCATCTAGTGGTCCAACCATTTTGACGTGTCACGAGCGTTGGCAAGTAGTTCACGAACGACAACTAACCGCTTCTCGAATTCGTCGCGCAGTCTGATTGAGAACAGTAGTCGTTCTTCTTCTGTTGAGTAGTTTTACGCGTTAGATGAAATGGCAGTACTGCACATGCCCATTGGGCTTGAGTGCTGTAAGAGAGCAATATGTTATATAAAATAAACTGAATCATTGCTGCCTGCAGTATACAGTATTCAACAACTCATATATAGTACTTCATTGTAGTAGCAGTAGATGAGAATATATTAAACACGAGTAAATATTATGTCCAATCATTGGATACCATTCGTTTCACAGTTTCCTCAAACATATATAGATTTACAACAGAGAGGAATAGCACCCCCACTTTTCTGCAAGCAGCGCATGCAAGGCTCTGCGAAAGGTGTCCTCAACGGCGGCACCAACCCTACGGGCTGCCGAGGGGTGGCAAGCCTTGGTGAAGATGGTGATCAACGACTTTCAGAAAACAGTCTGGCAGAAGAGGTAGAATACTGCTCCATTGACCAGGGTACGGAATTGAATTGCTGCACAGAGTTTTGGCATCGAATTAATATAGACCGGATGCTCTAATAATCCCAGACGACCCCGTCTCGTTTGATCGTGTGCCACGGCAGCGCAGAAATGATGCATGGAACGAGAGACTTGAGATATTGTTCAGTTAGCAGAGCTTGTTGCAAATTTGCAGCCACCTTTTCCTCTTTGCGAGAGCGACAACTGGGATTCGATGCTTACCGCTATAGCTACTTTCGAGACAGACAACAACCTTCGCTTTCGAGCGCGCGGCACAAGAACAACAGCAACATTCAACGTGTACGTGGTCAAAGTCTTTCTACTTTAGATGTTTTAAAACTCGTTAAGTCGTATTACTTACATTTTTATTTACATTTTTTTATGTTTATAGGTCTGCCACAGTACCCATTCTCATGACGTTAGAATGGGCTTTAGGAGTATATCGATGTACTCACGGATACCACCAAAAATCTCGTTGGACTAGCACATGAATCGATTTGTGGGGTGCCCGGCTCGCTTCACAGCAAAAGTCACCAGAGCATCCAGAACCGGAAAATCATCATTTTGAATGAGGTATATATAATTTATTTTTGTACATAATATCACAAAGCAAACAAATTCCGCTGTGCTAATTCCGATAGACCCAATATACAACCATGGAACTAATCGAGTCATTGGTAGTTATTATTTGTCTGTAGCGTCGGCTGATGCTAGACCTGAGGTGCTAGAAACACTATCGTCACTCGTTGACGGTAAAGCGGAGCCCAAACGAATTACAACTTTCTTTTCGGACAAGTTAGGTTCATACAAAATTCCTATTCTTGTTTCGACTACTATTTAATTTCTTTTTACGTTCTCTTAATTTCGCTATTTTTATTTTGTAATTTTAGACCGTCAGGTTACGCTGGAACAAGCCCGAGATATCATCCACTGCAGAAAAAATTCTTGAAACGATGTTACATCACATCGTCCAAGGTGATGGCAACGATGTTCTCCTATCATAGGGTCAGATGGATATCACAATTGGTGTCGTGATCCAAACAGCGCATCAAGAGAGGTGCTTCGAACTTTGGGATGATTGTCTCGTGATGAACTGGACACATGGTACCAACAACTTGGGGTTCCACTTGGGTAAGGATCGACATTTTTTTTTAGATCCTTTTTTAATAATAACATTCTAAAATTTGCAGGTGGTCTTGTAGTTACAACCCCCACAGGTAGAGGGATCCCAATTGTAGTCATCATGGCTGTTGAAGAAAAAGCTGTAACCATTCGCAAGATTTTTGCTTTTTTCAAAATAAAAAAACCCTGGGTGGGAAATGATTCAAACTGTCGTTATCGACAAAGATTTCGTCGAGTGGACCGTGATCGAGGAAAGTTCCCCAAGCGAAGGTTCTACTGTGTCAGTACCACGCTATATCGTACTGGGGTCGGCATCTGGGATGTCGCTCATTTGACCTCAAGATTGCGCAGCGTGATGTACTAGAATCGCTGTTCATGAAAATGCTAAATAGGTACGCTCGTTGTTATTTTTATTTCATATTGGATGTTTGTATTGGCATTTGGTACGTAGTTATTCGAAATCTGCATGCGATGAGTGTTGTTCAGACTTTAGCGACTACTGCAAGACAGATGCATCATCGGTTTTCCAATATTTTGACCGAAACTGCAAATCTTGCACAGACATGTGCGCAAACTTTGGGCAAGCTCGCTATTTTTTCCACCGGAAACACAACAATAAATCGAATCGAAGCAAATTGGAATCACCTAAAGCGATTGACGGGAGATCGACCTCGGCTAGATAGGTTCGTTGCTGGCTTACTAGACCATCATGTTGCCGTAATTCGACAATTCTTGTCTGTTCTTTATCGACACGTTTCGACATCAAGACAGCAAAATACCGCTCCTGCGTTTTTAAAGTCGACATCGGCCCGTCTCAGCGAGTGCACCTACCTACTGGTTCGCAAAAAACTCAGTATTCTTTTCGGAGAAATGAGAGATGCAGGCTGCTCCAAGATTGGTGTCCACCAATGGGAAGTATTCACGAATTTCCGTGTCTACACGTGCGACGACGAGAAATGGCCCTGTAGCTGCCTATTTTTCTCTAGTATCCGACTGCCTTGCCGTCATCTAATGTTGGCGGCTCGATATGGTTTGCAACTACCAAGTTTACCCGACCAGGCAATTGACCAACGCTGGTGTATGAGAGCCGCACGTCGCTTGAGCCCTGTTTTCGAGAATGGTTGCGAGTCTGTTCTATTTGTGATCCGACCAACAAAGTTACATCCATGAGTTCCGACAGAACAAATTCAACAGTTGAAGCACAAAACATAAACTCACTACCACGAGAGGAACGTTGCTTTTATGAAGCTGCGACGCGGTGAACAAACAGACTTGGTCGTCTTGTCATCGACAGAAAAGTATAATCTTGCATTGCCAAGCGTTCAGCCCATACTCGACCATTTAGCAACTCTCTCTTCGATGAACTTTTTCCAGCAACCCGCGGTTTTCGAGGATGTACTCTCTCGTTTTACTGGGTTCAAATAAGGATCTAAATGGCGTGAAGGAATGGAATGATGCTCGATGCTCGATTTTAGATGTGGTTGCCGATTTGGACTCAGCACAAGACATTCAAGAACACGACGAGCCGCGATATTTCACTCACGCAGAACCGGAACCAGTACAGCATCTCGAGGTCAGCGCACTACCTTGGAAGACCAAAAAAGCAACTCCTGTCAAGGATGTAAGGAATGTGGTTGAGAAGTCAAGCATCCGAAGTGTTGATGTGCTCCGGCTCCCGACCCCAAAGCCCAAATAGAGTACTCGCAAACACCTCACCCAAACTCGGATTCGTTCTAAAAACCTCGCATTGCAGCAGTTCCCATCGTCAAAGTCCCAGCTACAGTCGGCTTCTTTATCCGCTGGAGCGAATGCATGCAAGATCTAGAAATGGTGAAAATAGCTATCGAAGGTTTTCCTGTTGCTCTAAGTGACAGGTTTTGGTGGGACGAGAGCCGAAATGCAGCCGCGAAGTGGTTCGTCAGTCCGACTTTGAACACACTTTCGTTATTTATTTTGGTTTCAGTCGAAGCAATGGTACAGTTGATCGCTAGTGGGCGAGAACATCACGCAAGGACGCGTGGAATCCGCGGGTATCACAAGAAAGCAGTCAGTACGACAGATCAATCGGTCGTTAAGATTGACACGAAAGATGATGCACAAGAATATCTTGTCCTGAGTTTTGTTGAAGGGAGATAACGCTTTTCCAGGTACGTTATGTTTTTTTTTATTAATGGTGCTTGAGCGCACCATTAATCAAAGTTCTCAACTATCTTCTTTTTACTGCCATTTACCACTTATTCTTGAATCTGAAACAAGTCGTGCCATATTCCGTCTATCGCACTTTTACTCCATTAAGTAGAATTGTTGCGCGTGGGAAAAGGATATGCAGTGGCTTCAGCGCTCGTGGGAATCTAGCACGTCTGTAGATCTACTTTCCTTGGAGTTAAGTGTTCACCAAACGTTAGAGCGGGGACGAAACGAAGTATGCGCGGACAAAGTCGTGAAACGGTATCGGAGAGCATGTTTGCACACGAAGTACACGTTTCCCTCAGAGAAAAGTCAATCGCGTTTGTGGAACTTGTCGGATATGTCGCCTGGGATTGGCTTCTTAACGACACAGTGATTACATGGCGCTTCAAGGACTTTGTGACGTTTGAAGTGTAGTTAGGCTATTTAACCCACTCATCACAATCATTGGTTGGCCTGATATCCCTCGCGAGCCAGTTGGTCAATGGAGTGATCAACTTGAAGACACCACCAAGATAAAATATCTCATTCCCCCGGTGAACCAGTCCAACCTTCACTGGATGCTTATCATAGATAAAGCTCGCTATGATGAGTGAGTAACGATTTATTTCTACGACCCGCTCGGTGGAACATGATATTACATGGAAAACGAATGGAAAAGGCATGCTTCCCTTTTTTTATTGAGGTGGCACGACGCACACAGCTTTCTAATTCCTGACTGGAACACTCGACTCCGTGAATCAAATCAGAGCATACGATTTCCGATGGCGATTCCTCAAGTGAAATTTTCGTTACACAAATCGAAGCAGTCGGGCAGCTCAAGCTGCTGTGATGATATGTGTGATAATATGACAATATGACCGTCGCAGGTACTCAGCAGGTCTTTTCTCGCCAAGGACAGCGTCGCCAGACGTCTCCGTAGGTGAATCGAGGCCGCAGACCGGATAGTATCCTCATTTAAGTATTAGCATTCACTTTACTGATTTGGTGGTTTTGCTAATCGTTATTGTAACGAAACCAGAATTCTTTCAAGCCAGACTACAGATGGCGCCAAGAATTATCTGGAAAGATGTTGCCGTTGGTCTGTCCGTTAAAGAAGCGGAAGAGATGCTTGATAACACTAAGCATAACGCAGCAGGCAAAGCCAGAGTGTGACGTGTACTATGTGCGTTGAGGTTATCCCTCATCCAAATGCGGTACAAGTTGCTGAGCTGTCGATCCAAGGATGCAATGCTGAATTTCCCGGAATTGATTGCGGATGGAAGATGAAGGTTACTACTTGCAGTAAACTGGACGTTGTATCAATTTACGAGTCTGTGGAACACTTATCACAGTCAAATGACGCATCTAAGCAGAAACTGAAGGCTACCCACAAGCAATACTGCAGCCTCTTGGCGGCGGAGGGTATGAAACCGCTCCGCATTCGCAACGGCCTGCGTATTAGGTTTAATCTCTCGTCTACAGATATGCCGAAGATTTCGTCGGTTTAGAGTTTGTGAACAATTAGAGAAAGACCAAACTTGGACATCACGATCGCGTCAAGGACATCGATGCTCTTGTCCGCGCCAAAGCTAACCCGGCTAGCGAGAATGACAGCAACGCACCTCTCACTTTACGTGTCATTCCGCTGAGAAAGGAAATGCGGTAGTTGGGAAAGGGAACTTATTCAAGCCCGTTCATGGTAGGGATCACAACAAAGATCTCCTTCACAGACTTCATATGCCATCTATCCGTCTAAAGCATATGTCCGGTCACTTAAGGCGACATACAACTATCCAAGTATAGACCGGATGTCTCACAATCATGTGCGGATTTCCGGTCACTGGCGATTCATACCATAACTAAGATATCAATACAAACATCTAAATAAAAAGTAGTCGTATATTTTGCGCGTTCGAGACAGCAGAAACGAATAATGTGGTCTTTACATTGCTCTTTGAGCTACTATTAGACCACTCAATACTCCTCGGGGTAAGGTTCCTTAGCAAAGTGCCCATAACGGGGATTCAAACTTCGCCACCGCTCAGTCGCCTATGCTGCACTGTTTATGGGCAAAATGCGGCTCCATGAACACAATTGTCGGCACCCATCCCGACTATTTTCCTTTTAAAGCTGAAAGTTGTCCCTCACAGCCAATCACCGCATCGAAAACCTCAAATGAAAGAGAATAATCGCGGCTTTTTGCTCGCAAAAAATTGACTAGAATCGGACCAACATTGATTCCGTGAGGTCGGACCAAAATCTGTCCTTAATATAGAGTTGGCTTGGCCGGAAATGTGCTCTGACCGGAAACCTGCTACAGACGGATACCAGCTTCGTACTTCACATTGACGCTACGTACAAGTCGTCGCAAATTTGATATCCGGTGCTAGTTATCGGAATTTCAGATCGCTGTCGAACTTTCCGCCTCATTGTGTCTCAGGCGACGGAATACGTGTATACGGCTGCTCTAGCGTGACTTACCAGACTGTACACTGCTGTCACTGGGCGAATGGTACGTCTATCCTATGTGATGGACGACTCTGACGATGCGCAGTACAATGCGTTACAGACCGTATTCGGACCGACATCAAGTTTTCATTTCCTGATGTGTTTTTTTCCATGTTCTACTGAACGTGAACAAGCGCTTTCAAGTCGTATCAGCAAATACAGCAGCTTCAATTGGCCGCGACATTTACTACATGCATGTCAGCTCAACCCAAGACGAGTTCTAACAACGTGCGACGGAAGCGGTTACGCGATGGAAGGGGCTACGTGGTGCCCCCTTGTTTCGCTACCCACTTTTCGAAAGAATGGTTTAGCAAGAGGTTCTACTTATGGCAGTGGCTTTGATCTCCTCCGGGTTTTGTGACTACTAACAATCCTGTCGCGCAGTTCAATCACCACCTCAAGCAGCACTACTCCCTCCATTTTAAACTAAAGACTGGGGCCCTTCTTATGCTTCTCTTTCAGTGCGTATCAAGTGAATCCGCTGCTGCACGACAATTTCGAGACGTTGTGGAACCTTCATCCACGTTAGCTACCAAAATGAGAGAGAGCTTGCACGCGATAAGCTGCTCGCCGAAAGAGGGGCCTACAGCTACAGTGAGGGAGGAATTGTCGCTACTCTGGCATTTCCTGCAAAGAGAGTGTAGGCGGTAACGGCCCAGCTCGGTGTAAACTATGCGAGAATGGAGGTGGAAGGTCAGACTCCCATCATGTGGGTAGTAGACGTTGTCCGTCGCACGTGTAGATGCCGGTATTGGAAAATGTTCGCGTTCACTTGATATATGCTGTGCAACACTCTGCGCTGGCAGACTCAATAGGACGAGAGATTCTAATGAATCGTTCTATCTCTGGAAAGAGGTCCCAGAACGAGGGAAGTTCAGCAGGTCGCCCACCACGTCATGGACCCACCCACCCTATCAAAGGGGTAGATGTTTGCAGAGCATTTGAGCAGAAATATGCTCGTGCTGACGAGTCTTAATTCTTTTAACCACAAAGACGGGCTTCGCCCGAAGAAGCTCTGAAATTTAAACCTTAAAATATCGAAGCTTGATTAAGCTTCCTGTTCCGAGACATCTTCTGCGCCTGCTTCGCAGCCGCAGCATCTGCGGGTTGAATCTGATCTTTTGTGATGCAAGTCCAATTCATAGGCAAGAATCGGTTTGCCTTAATTAATGTCATTAGAATAGCAATCGGTATATTTTTTAAAAGTAAAACTTCAGATCTCGTGCACACTCTAACCGTTACATTTTTTCCGTTGTTTATAGCGCAGTGAATAGGAATCGATCGTCCACTTACTGACGTTGGTCTGGTGGGGTTTATGACCCACGACGCTCGTCAGCACAATATTTGGCGTTGTGCTGAATGGCGGTGGTCGTGGGCCGTTAACAGTCGCAGACTTCACTAACACGATTTTGCTGGTTGTTCAATCCGTAGCGATTCGATGCCGCTCGTCGATGGCTCCAGAAGGCACGTCGTAGCCGTAAAACGCGTCTAATACGTGAAGAAGACAACTTTTTGCGCCGATTATTGAGAGGAAGCAAACCAGTTTTGATCTTCTCATGGGTGGCAGCCGTCGATTCGGCACGTTCCCATCCAATGCCTACGAGAAGTTTCAGCGACGCCGTAAGCTTACAATGGAACGCCGCGATGCCTAGGTGTTGGCTCTGGACACTGTTGATTTCCTGGCTTATAGTTGTAGCTCAAGCTTTTTTTCATGGCGACCATGGCGCCCCTAATGCTACCGGCATGGTATGCATTCCTCAAGTTACTGGGCTCTTACACTCTGACACTGTCAGACTGACAGGCGTGGCTGGGATGTCGTTGTACATTCGACATCGTTTACGGTTGATGAATCGCTTTAAAGTACTCAGCAAAATATGCATTGGGTCAAGCGCGGCGTCCTGATGTTCCCAGCAGTGTGCACCACTGCGGGTTTAGCGACTGGTTTGCTTGGCATCGTCGGCGGGGTTGTCACATGTCCTATCATGCTCGAGGCAGGCGTACTTCTCGCTATAAAACCAGCCACAGCCAATTTCATGAGCCTCTTCAAAGTCGTCCACGACGCTTCAGTTCGCAATCAATGGGCCAGTTCCGGGGCGAATTCCTGTTTCCACTTCATAAATCTTCTTGTTTTATTGCTTGCCAGACTAGAAGATTTCTAACCGAGTTCCTCTTCCATATCTTAAACATTTCATTTCCGACAGATATAAAATCATGCGACTTCTTAGCGCAACCTTTAATAATAAATATGGCGTACTTAACCGCGAGGGCGACGACACAAGTAACATTTGTATAGTTTATTAATCTAACACAGGTATTGATATCCATGGCCGTCGGTGTGCTGATTTACAGTACTTTTGTATGAGCTCTTCATGTTTTTATGGTTTTGTTGGTATTTAAATATTCGGGATACTGTTTTACAGAAATTGAAACACCAACCGCCTTAGCTCTGAAATAAATTTCAGAGAACTCAGTTTTTCATTTCAGATCTTTAATCCAATTCTTGTGTAAGATCTGAAAACATTAGTAATGATACAGTGCAGACATGACACGACAAACTGGGGGTTTCTTTATGGCCATCTCGGAATTAGCTATCGCACAAGCGCATGTGAACTAAATATCCCCAGCATAGGAAACAGTAACTTCCTCCAAAGGCTGTAATTCTCGAACTGTCACAACAGCTACAACGACTTGCTTCCTATACTGAATCTCACGGAATCGGCAGTTTGGAGCGCACGAGTGATTCAAAACTGCATAAAACTGCCAGATTCAAGTGGCTCGATGTAAACAAACCGTCCGTCCCATGCTCGATGGTTAAGAAGCAGCTAGTAGCCGGTATTCTGTTTCACAGGTCGATTTTACTAGTTCCATTAAGGCCAACATAGCCCTCCAGTACATTGCAGTCCTCTACCACAATAGTGCCCACCTCAATAGTATTCGTAGTGAAAACACCAATGCCCCGCAATGTCGTCTTGAATATTTTCAGCGACGACATCTCTCTGATCGAATTCCTGCAATAACCCAATAGAGCACATTTTCTGTTTGAGCAATATACGTCCGAAAGTGAATTCAAGTACTCGTCAATGTAACAATCACCAGTACACTCGCAACTTCCGAGGCTACCAATGTCTTTGAACCTGATCCCGCTTGGATTCTTCTCCTTATTAATCCGACGAATGTTGGACGGCCAATCGATTGGTTCCTTGGCATCCAAGTTGTCAATGTGCACCTCACCTCCAACAGCGCCGCCTTCAACCGCCTCTCTGGCAATCTCAAAGTCATCTTTCACACTAGCGACAGAGCTGATACTACCAATGCTCTGACTCAACGCGTCGTTATCATCCGAAATAATATCGCTCTGGTCGATCACGCGTACCAGTTCAGTACTAGGATACGTTACGAGCACTTGAGCTGCTCGTCTTTGGCGTAGAGCCCGGAGAGCAAACCTGCACCTCTTGCTGCTGCAAGAACATCTTCAGAAGAGAGCACCAGGCCGAGCGTGAGTGGCTTGCTCCGAATCTCGATTAGGCTTCCGCATCTGCTGCTGATGGCTACGCTTTATAACATCAATGTTACAACTGTTATATTGCTAGCGATGCACACACCACGTCGGTACCTGACAGTCCTTAATGATTGCTTTATGGAACGTTGATCTTCGCGATCCCTTTGTCAAGCCACGTCCCGAACGAGTGCTGTGCTCCTGACCAACACATAGCATCTCAGACCAGCAGCGGCGTGATGAGTGAGCGCCGAGAAGGTGCGATCAGACGTCGATGGACCTGTACAAGCTGACGAGTTCAGTGTGTGGTCAGGAGAGCACGTGGTAGGGAAGTAGAGAAGTGAAGAAGATGCTAAGAATCAATGTCACTTTCACTTTCGCGCTCTAAATGCCTCTGGCGCTAAGTGTGAGCCAGGACGGTTCTAGTACCTGGTATCAACACAAGCAACGTGCGCCAGGACTGTGCACGCATGTTAGATGCAATTCCGCTGTCACAGGGTCGCTAACAGTGATGCTGAGCGTATAAATATGCAGGCGAACGCATATTACGAAGGACGGCCTGGACGCGACGTTAGGTAGGGTCCAAAGGCAAACTATTAGCACTGGATAAGTATGACATGGTGGATGGCTCGATGGTGACAAACAAATGATAGCAATGATGCTATGACTGTGCATCGGCAGTACACAAAGCAAAAGATGTCTACAAGGCCGTCGTATGACCTGGGCAAGGCTCAGAAAGGGTATATACGAGCAGCACTCGACGTGTTGTAGCTATCGGGGGTGCCAAACAACCACTAAGGGTGATACGATGCAGACTTAAAAGCAGTCGACGGACAACAGACCATTGTATAGGAAGGACTCACTGAGAACAAGGTTACGCAGGTAAGGCATTAGCACAACGCCGGTACAAAGTCCTGCAACTAGTTACAGTGGCGAACAATGGCTGATGTGAATGCTATGCGTGCTAGAGTGCTGGTAAGAGTACGACAGATACGATATTACATTACCGCCAGTGTGCACCAAATCCGAGGATCCGTCGCTAAAGTGCCAGCACCATAAAGGTATAACCATGATATGCTAGTTGTATGAGGCGGATTTGTACTAACCGAATCTCCGTTCTTCAGCACTCCTCCTCGCCGGCACTGTGTCGAGCAGCACTGCGTTGTCCCCTCGACCTTCCTTCCTTCTTCACATGCACGCCCACCTCCACCTTAATGCAGCCCAACTTGTGCGCGCAGTGCTTCGACTCTTGCGGCCGCCAGTGTCTTCGTCAGCAAGTCCGCTGGCATACTCTCGCTCTGTCTATCTCCGGCTTCAGCACTCCCTTTCTGGTGTAGTCTCCGACGAACTTGATCTTCACGTCAACGTGCTTGGCCTGTCGATGACGTGCACTCACCTTCCAACTGTTTCAAAGCTGACTGGTTGTCGACTCTCAGTGCCATCGGCTCCGTGTACACCACCTCCAGTTCCTTCACCAGCTCGCACACACCCAGGATTTCCTTGCCATCACCGAGGAAGCCGTAAACTCTGCTTCCATGGTGGACAGCAAACGAGACAGCCCCTTGTTTCTTGCAGATCCAACGGACCGGCATGCCGGCAACGGTCATCAAGCCTTCAGTGATCGACTTCCAGTCCACTTTATCCGCAGCGATGACCGTATCGCTGTACGCAACGATCTCCAGGGATCCTTCGCTCCCGGGTCGCCTTTCATGCGCAGCCGCAGCTCCCTTGTACCCGACAGGTACCGCATGGTCCTTTTCGTCAACTTCCAGTCACCCTCTGTTGGCTTGTGTGTCCTACGCCTTGTGAATAGCGAAGGCGATGTCGGGGCGCGTGCAGCATGCATCCCACATCAGGCTCCCAACGACAGACTAAACCTTGGATATTGTCACCGCTCCGTCTACTCCTGAGGCGGCCAACACCACACCATCATCCATTCCACTCCTCACCTGCTTGTCTCTCTCTCTTAGTCTCACCGTTGACGCGGGTCCCAATGTCGACCTTGAACTGCATCGTCATCTGGTCTCTGATGTGCAGATTTAATTAGCCCAATCCTCGCATCAAAGCATCTCATGCGCCTGCTTCGCAGCCGCAGCATCTGCTACAAGCAATGAAATACGTCCACGGCCGCCTCTAATTTCGATTACGATATCAGTAGGTAACAACAAGCAATAAAAAAAGCAGCACACCGTTTGCAAGTGGCTTTTTTATTATAACCCGCCATCTTTAGTGTCATTAACGAGGATCTTCAATTAACCTTAGCTTCAAGAAGGAAAGGTTAATTAAAGAATGGAATATCATTTGGGTGATTGGGGTTCGATGTCTTACACAAGCATCATTTACGTTCTTTTTTTCATTGTCATGCAGCTATCGATTATAAGAGTTTTACCTGGCTCATTCTCTATAGATCCTATAATTCTTTATTTACATCATGTAGCCTTTTCATCTAGTTTGAAAGTGAATAGCGGGTAAAAATGACTCGCGTTAGCGCACCGATAATGGCAACATCACGACAATAGCTTACAGCACCGGTAACTCGATTTAACCACTATAAATCACCGATAATCGTACTTATACCAAGAAAAGGGGTAGGTCTATTTTGGGTCTGGGCCACATTAGGAGTGATGACCTCATCACCCAAGTGCTTTGATTCGTGCCCTGCCAGGGACCCCAAGCCCCCTCGTCGATTAATAAACGCCTAGCTCCAACGCTCGCCGGATGTTGACTCCTACCCAACAACCACATCCAGACAGACTTTGCCTTGATTTGAGAGGCTCTGCTGCCGTGCAGAGAGATGTCGACTCTGGTTGTAGCAGCTCTGACAGCTCCCAACCCAGAAGTACTCAGCCCCCAGCTGGTTACGACCATCAACTCGATGCCGACAATGCTCGGCTGCATGTACAGCCGCGATAACTCGAGCAGCCTATGCAAGCTATTGTCGAAGCTGCTGCCTGGATACGAGCAACACAGAGCAAATGTGACCAATTCGTTAATCTCAATGGCGGGATCAATGTAAACGTTCTTACCCCAAACCATTTTGAAGAGTTTATGTTCGCCAAAATGAAAACGCTTCCGAGCGTCCTCTCAAAGTGACAACGTTCGGAGGTTATAGAAGCGCTATTAAGGGCATATATCGCCACCAACGCCTGTCGCTTTCGACAGAGTATGCTGACGATATGATGACTTTCTTCGGCGGTCTGAAGAGGATTGAAGCAAAGCGCAACCAGACAGGACCAGGCGAAGCCAAGAAGGCCGGAAGAATGGCGTCGCCGTACTCGGTGTACGAGCATGCCTGTAAGAAGACGCTCGCTCTCCCCGACGGAGGGTTTACTCGCCTTTACCTCACGCTACATTGGAATTTGATGTACCGATCGCAATTCGCATTAACTATTCATTCTGGGCACGTTAGCAACGAAGACGACAGCGTCGGGGTCGATTTCACAAAAGCAAGCTAACCAAGATGGAAATGGACCCAAAGACCTACGCCATGTATATGCTAATCCGTTGGCTCCTTTGACCTATTGTATAACTGCTCTGGTGCTGTATTGGGTGTCATGCCCCGGCAAGCACCAGGTCCACTATTTCCTTGTTCGTTGCAGCGCAATCGCATCCACAAGACGTTCGCACGCGCGCTGGGCTAGCCAGACTACTACGAGAAGGAATACGGCACACATTCGAATAGGAAGGGAGTGGCAACTTACGCGTGCAACGGTAGCACCGGGGGACCGTCAATTGTTAGCGTGTGCTTAAGATGTGGGTGGTCACTGGGGGGCGTCCAATACCCGTACGTCCGCTACGAGGCGGCTGGAGATCAATTCCAAGGCCGTGTTGTTGCTGGACTACATGTTAATAGCGCGCAATTGGCTATTCTTCCCCCGCTTTTTAAAGATAATAGCAATGAAATCGTCTACGAAGCTATGGATACCATGCCCCCAGCGCTGGCGGTGGATAGTGGACTACACGTAATACTCAAGTTCTGCATAGCGCCACTGGTATTCCACTATGATACCTTGCATCGGTGTTTCCAAATACTCGCCCATTTAGAGGATCAAGCCTTTTTCGACTCGACCAACTGAGACGAGGTCTTTTTCAGGTAGTAGTACAGCAGAAGTCACCCTGGATGACGGCCACGGGCATTCCTCCTCAAGTCGTGATGTTCAGGCTGCAACAGCAAATACGAGCTGCGGTATGCTATCTATCTGACACTTTAGCTGAGCGTTTTGTAAAGATGCTGGATGTGCCGGTACGTCACACAGCACCTTGCACAGAATCTGATTCCTTCGTTGCCGAAACACCACATCAACCACGCGTGTTGCACGCCCGTGCTTGGGAACTCGAACGTCTATGGTAAAGTGTGCAGCTTGCCATCACTTGGTCAGAAATGAAAGGTGGTTCTAGAAGTGAGACTATCATCAGACACATCTTGAGATCTTGGTGTTTGAGATCTTTCACCAAGAAAAAGCGGATAGATTCTTCTACTTGTTGCCGCGTGATTCCGTTTCCACATATCCTTTTCATTTCCAGTGTAACGGGTACAGCCCAAGTCTACACTAGTTACATGAAGTACTCTTTCTGGTACATGGTTCAGGGAACCAGAGGCTTACTGAGCCAACCATTGGATATGTACATAGCTTCACTATAGGTGACTTCTAGTTTGTATTAGGACTCAAGCTAAGCTTACCAGTGATACATCTACTCTTCTAAGTAGCAACCCGTCCTCTTTGAGGCCGGGAACACGTGAATTGACGTTCAGCTGACGTTCACCTTGGTAAATAGCCTTTAGCAATTCCTCTTTTAACAGACGCTGCCTCTAGTAAAAAACAGAAAAGGGCGATTTCTCGAGATTCCCGAAAAACGCTAACCGTAAGAACAAGGGCCACGTATAAGAACCGGGTACTATCAGAAAGAGCTCAAGCTCTCGGTGATTTTGGTGCTCTCTATGTGTTCATCGGTAAAGTAGGTGGTGGGTATCGGTCTTGTCAAAATGGTAACCTTGGCAGCTCTTTCGCCATTTTTGATGTGATAAATTCTGTAAAGTGCAATGTTTTGAATATTTTACGTTTATTTATGCGTGTACCACACGAGCAAAACTACGATGTATCATACCATCGCAAATCGCGAAGTAGATGGCGTGTTGTATTGGTAAGCCGTTTCACCAACGTACCTGCAGGCTGTAGCCGACGCCAGACACGAAGCTTGGCACCAAAAAGGGTGGCGTGTTAACCACAAGGTGGTAGTAAGTATGTGAATGAGCTGAGTAGCATGTGTAGAAGGCGGGTGATATGCAAGCGGAAGGGCCGGCCAAAATCAGCTTGGGCTGAAGAACCTTAGACTTCGACATACTAAATAATTAACCAGTACACTGTAGTTGTAGTACCGGAACCTACGTGGATACTGCTTTGCGAGCGTCCTTGGACGTTGATACTGCTTCTTCGTGTGTTTGCCAGATGGAATGACGGTTTGGTTGGTCTTGACAACGCATCCCGTGTTTTTTCCAGCACAGCACTCGAAACACTGCCTGATGCCCCTGCAAATTCAGGAACTAGGGCCAAATTGGGCTTACAGACACTACGTCTATTGATGCGTTTGCATGAGGTAGGTGTTGTCGAAACACCCGTAGGTTTATGCGCTTCGTACTATTGTGACCTGATTTCTCTTCGTTTTGCCTTGTATGTTTCCATAAGGACTTTACCGATGTGTCACAATTCTGCATGGTGCTACTTGCTGTCACCATGGCACTCTTGACTTCCTGACGAGACACCGCAGGCACGACGGGACTCTCCAATTCCGCCACGGGGGTAAGTCGCTATCCACCTCACACTGTGGAACTGCGAAAATGACTTGACCCTTATCTGTACGTCAGGCCTATGTGGATAAAATACGGAAATATTTCATTGCGGGGTATATACCATCGTTCCGCCTTGACTGTAACGAAGTATGCTTGGATAGGGATTGTCTCGTTGCTGAAGCACCAAGATGACCCCCCCCCCCCCGTCGTGAAAGTAAGCGATTACCTATTCGTCACTGTGATATGCATGCCCGCCGAATTTGGGCCGCAACAAAGACATATTGACTAACCGAATTTATCCTCATCTAAAGGCTTTGTGCTTCTTGCTAGAGGCGAAATGTGTTAATAGAATCGTCCTGATACAAAGGTTAAGATAACTTACCAATTGTGTACCAACTGCTAAAGTTTGGATAAGCACGAACACTCGATCTTATAGCTGCTGCTTTTTTTCGGCAGATAAATGTACAAGTGCTGCATTTTTTCGGGTGCTGCATCTATCCGACTTTTGCGGTAGTGTCACTATTCACTATGATATTTGATGAGTACGGAGTAGAAAGTCGGAAATAAAAAAGATTTTGGCGCTAACTCTATGTACGTTGTGATCATTCTCTTAGCATTAAGCTAAGAGCACAACAAAAAATAGCAGGCAGGCATGTTACATTTCCTAAACAGAAAATGACGTCAACATTCGGCCAAACCCTGCGAAAACGGAGGGTCGGCGACACCTGTTTTTTTCTTCCTTAAAACACTTTTCCTCGTCGATTGATGACGTCAACAAAGACTTCGACCGCTCGGCGAGTCGGTTTTTGCAACATAGCAGCACCAATTAGTGTTAAACTGGACGCGACCCCTCGCACAGTGGTTCCACCTTTTGCGGCACACCGCGTTCTATAGTTAGTTCGAAAGGAGGGAAGCAAGTCACCCGCCAAGCTGTCGAGCGATTTGAGCGTTTGCGGGCCATAACTCAACGCCGACAAGACGGGCAGGGGGAAGCATCAGGAGTCCTGATTCAGGACATTTGTTTTTTTATCCATTTATCCCGTCGAGTGTATCGCCTCATCAACGAAACCCAGAGTATTTTCATATCTGCGTAGTTTACTTGTGCCCTAAAGTTTCTCGTTAACTTTTCCATGGGTGGCGCAGAGCTGGATCACAAAATGCAACGCTGCATCTTTTCACTATCGTCGACTTACACTGGGCGACGTTTTTCTTTTCGAATTTAATTGGCATTCCTACATTATTGTACTGTAGAACATTTGAGATAAATTTGCACGAGTAGCGTACAACGAGGCATTTTTGCGCGAACTAGCAGTCGTAGCGAGGCAAGCGAGAGTATTTCCATATCAGCTATCAATCGCCATAAGGGCCACAGTACTGGACTGTAGACTCTTGCCTGGATTCAGCGGATAAAAAAATCAGCGCTGTGTTGTTAATAGGATAAGTATTCATTTTCGAGTGCTATTATATAAATAAATATATCTAGTCCACAGAAGCTGAGTTAGTAGGCAGCCCAATCTGCTTTCTTACTTTCGCGTGCTCGCAAATATTCGTCGCCGCTTGTCTGAAGCAGTAAAACCAGAGGCCAGACCATTCTTCATCAAGTTGTAAGGCTGTTCGCAACAAATTTTGCGGCAAAAGAATAAAAACAATTGCAACAGGGAATTTGTGTTTCACCATATTGCACCATTTGTAATATTTCACCTCAGCTGTTCAAATTGCACAATTCTTAATATTGCTTAAGTACACCACAGCTATTCTCGCTTGTATTGACCGAACTTGCACAATTTTTCACATAACAAATATATAAGGCTTTCATGTTCTTTAATCAGAAACCTTAAGTAAGACGAAATAGAAGACCACCTTTCATCAGATCAGGCTATTGTATGTTCTTTTTTGTTGCACAAACTGCCGTATTGTAAGGCGTACAATACGTGTCTTTTGCCCTCATTTTTTTTTGGTGTTTGTGAGCAAATCCCGAGCTTTCATGATTCTCAGCAGTGTCTGAACAAGACGCCAGATTACAGGAAACCAAAACAAACAATATAATAGCAAAGACCGGGAATCTTTTCTTCAACAACTCACGAGTTTATCATAATTATCCATTGAGAAGAAGAAGTACATTATTTCTGCTAGATTTTGTTTTTGTGGTGACACGAATATTGACCAAAGTTTCGTTACGCTTTTCGATCTACACAACAGTACCGTGTGATTAATCCGGTGTGGGCTGTCCATTACTCTATGAGGCATTCCCAGTATAAAGCTTTCTCGTCGGCTGTTATAATAGTACGAAAATTACCAGACTAAAGCCTTGCGTCACGACAGGGCGTCCTGGTGGAGCCAAAGCGGCATCTTGGTCTCACTGAAGACCTGCTAGTCTGCAACAACGGGGTTTCACCGGTTTTGAAAAAGTAATAATATATGAAAATATTTAACATGTGTCCGTAAAAAAATCTATTTGAGTGGGTACCACAACAAATCTGATAGCGTATTTTGGATTCAAGACTAATTTGCTCCTTCTTCGATATGTTTCATCGATCTCGTTCACGTGTTTTATTTTTGTGGAAGTCGCGCATCTTTGGACGTTCAGAGAGGGCAGTCAGTGAGCTACATGTATCTGTCTGGTAAGAGGATGCACAGTGGGTTATTGTTTTGGTACAAGCATTCAAATATTGGATAATTTTCTCTTTTTATGGGAATGCCCGTGCAATTATTTATGCAATTCTATTAGCCGAGCCCTCATAATAATCGTGTATGACCACAAAATTTGGTTGGAATTCTATTTCTATTCATACGTGTACACATGTACGTACTGGGATCAATTGCATTACACTGCTGGGAGTGATAGACTGACAAGTGAAGAAATTGGCGGTGACCCGGCAATTTAGGGATGAAATTCTAGATATTTATTTTGATCGGAGATGGGGGTTACTCCACCAACTGGGTAGTAGTCACATCAGCTTTTTTTGACCAAACGAGGGATTATCGCCCTGTAGCAGAGTGATGTACTGGTGGTACTGGCGACTCGAGTCGAGCTAAATCACAAAGGCTGCATAACCCCAAGAGAAAAACTAACAGCTCTAGATCGCGTCTACGCACGCTTGGAGAAGACGCAGAAAACCAACTTTGAGATCGATACCTCAAAATGGGATGGCGCTCAGCACCATCAGGCTGAAGGCATGGTGCTTTCTCTAATTGATCAACGTATTCCAGACAATAAGACTCGGGTCATATTTGGACTCGGTGGAACTATGTTTGTGCGTTTTAAACTATATCAGAAGATGGTATTGAGATTTTATACACGCGCCGAGTTCCTGGTCGACCCAGATCCTGTCACGCATACTCGAATGGTAATCTCGAGTATTTCCTTGAGGTGTGTAAGGAATTGTAACTTGAGGAGGGGTACCCATGTTCTCACCGCCGCTTGCGGTACTATCTTGTTGAACCTGTACAAGCCTTCGCGGGTTCCTGCAGCGCATACACAAACTCCTATGTAGCATCCCTTGATAACCAAGCAATACAGGCGTCTAACTGGTAGATATTCACCGGACAGAACAGGAAATGCGTCCTTTACTTCTTACATTCGACTCCGATTAATGTAGCTTATGACATGACTAAGAATATGCATTTAGAGAGGATAGTCGAGGAACGGGTCAATGGTGTGGCCCGGGTCGTCGCCAACTGCTTCAAGTGCTCATCGAAAATAGTGGTGTTGCCTCTTTAAGCATGGCCTTTCCGCAAAGGCGCTGGGTGCTTTGTATGATAAAACTTGGAAATGCACGCAGCACGGTACAGTTCGTACGCTAAGAGACCTCTTTTTTGCGCCGCAGTTTCGTACTTGCTGGCGCAATCGTTGTAGCAGCTACAAAAGTCTGTGTGAAGTAGGTTGAACTTCTGTCAAGGGGCGCAAATTTCCCCTTTCGTGACCGATTTTCTCTCCGGTTTTGAAACAGCCTTCAAAGGGCGAAAACTGCCCCTGTTGAGCAGGATAGGATTAAAATATTAATAGCGGGAATACCTTTAGGTACATTATGTATGGACAGCCCCCAACGGATTAATTTCATGGTACTGCGAAACCAGGTCGATGTTATCTCGCTCAGCATTTTACTTTTGATGTAAGATGACTGTTACTCAAATTCGCAGTTGGTAAGAACTGTCCTAACACTCGAGGAAATTTATTTATTCAGTCAACCTTGTAGTAACTATGCGAGTCAATGCATCCACTCGCTCGCGACGGGTACTGCAGTGCAAGTTGGCATGCTTGGTAAGGACATACATAACGGGTTCCACACACTACTGCTGTTAACGCTTGGCGGTTCTGGCCCCTAGTCACGAATATTAATATATTTTATCAGAAATGCGTAGTGGTAATGTCAGCTTGACTATCAGCGATTTCAGCATCGCGTTGCATCATTTAATTCGAAGCAGGCTACTGAAAGCTGCAAGTAGCGATTCGCAATGATAAAAAGAACTGCGAAACCGCGGACCCACTAGTTCGCACACCAATGCTGTACATGTAACAATGCGCCGTATGTCAGACAACGCCCTGGTCACACACATTATTGCAGCCTCTTTCTTCTTTGACGCGTCAGTGTCTATAGTCTAGTCAGCTTATTGATTTGTTGCGAGATAAACTATCTGCTTTGCGAGAATGGAGACATCAACAAACGGTTAAAACGAGAAAAAATAAAGGTACATATATTCACTACTTGCTGCACTGCTCTGCGTTAATTTGTCATATGATACGTGACAAACCGCACCACGAATCCGACCGTTTTGACTTGTGGAGCTGTTAAGTGAGGAGTCGCGCTGTTCGCGCTCCAATTGCTGAGGGCAGCAGGTACGGCCTGTCTGCCCGAGAATGAAAAAGAGAAATAAAACGAAAACCTCTTCAAAGTGTTAATTGGTCAGAATTAGCAAGTACGAGAGGATGTTCAGATCACCATCTGTGGTCTGGATAGTACGGGCAGAGAGCTGCCTGCCATCCATAGTGCGATGACGATAAGAGGCGACGAGTGAAGCAGTTGAGGACGCAGTCCGAAGACGAGCTCGCTTCCGCTTTTGCCTGAGGCCCTGAGCATGTCTAGATCATAGACAATAGGAGTATAGGAGCAAGAAACTAAAGTAAACAATTGTATTGTGAGCTTCCTATACTTTGTTGAGTTCATTTTAACATTTCAAGTAGGATGAGCAAGCCAACCCAGCACGTTGCCGCCATGCTGACCTTCAGTGGTGACAAATCCAAGTTCGCTACGTGAAAGGATAAAGACAAGGGGCATTTGGTCGCGTTGAGCGAAGCAATCTTGGTAAACGCGCTGCAGTAAGGCCGCCGCGAGAATGCTGGTCGCTTCGAACAGCACCGCAAGAGCAAGCCAGTGCTGGAGGCGTTGAGAGATGGGGTGGCTGACAAAGAGCTGATCGAGCATTCGCTGCAAGAGGCGTTCTTTTGTCAGCAGTAATCGTACATCAAGGACCTGTTCAACCTAACCCTTCCGTCCGGATTTGCTGACGAGCGGTTGATGCAGCAGCCGGTGCACACGATCTGGAGTGCTATTGAGATACACTTTGATATCAACACCGCTTCAGGTTTGGTAGAGCTGGTGCAGAAATTTGAGGCAATCTCTGCCTCTGATTTCGCCAGTGTTTCGCACCTTTTCCGGAAGCTCAAGGCTGCAAGAGACCAGGTTAACCGGAACAGCGTGGATGCGCTAGAGATCGGTCTGATATCGCAGCAACTGATGCTGATCAAGGTACCGGAGGTTTTGCCGGGACACTATAAAAAATGGGTGTGTCGTTCACGAAAGACGTTAGACAACGTCGAGTCCAAGCTGAGCGCAATCTTTGAGAACAAGAACAAGCCTCTGTCCATGGCTTTGGCGAACGGAGCTCTTGTCAATCACGTTGAAGCCAAGGCTGCCAAGCCAGCGCGGGTGGCGGGAACGGCTCTTGGCAGAAAAAGGCCATGTCGGACCCCGAGCGCGACAAGCACTGCAATCTGGGTCACAGATCGTGCTACTATTGTGGAGGTGTCCACAACGACATCAGAGGTGGGCCCCACTTCAAAAAGGATTATGTCAAGCGCCATCGTGGCTGGAAGTTGAATGTCAAGCGACGTGACATGTGGTCCCTCGCGCATGATGGCCACGATCCGACGCCGAAAATGAAAGGCAAATGAATGGGCAAGTTCAAGGCCAAGGGTGGCGGACGTAAGATTGTGCCGACAGAGGCCTGTCTGCCTACGACCGTGCTGGTTGATGCGTGTAACGCTGAACAGTCGCAGGCAAACGACCACCTGTGAGCCCCCCCCCCCTTCTGCCCCCCCCCCCCCCCCCCCCCGCGGAATACAACTTCCAGCGACGCCTGGGGGGGATCAAGTGATGTTCGATGCGCAAGAGTCGGACGAAACGATGGCCTCGGTATTCAACATCGGCGTCAACGGTGGAGGCATCGACGAAGATCAAGGCGAAGAAAAGGCAGCGCCGCCTGGTGAACAGCAGGATGCTGAGGAGATCAGTCTCCAGAAGATACGCCTGGAGGACACGGTACGGTTGTTTTTTCCTTCCCTGTTAGATGAGGCAACGTTTCTGAATAATGATTCGTGGGTGTTGTTTCAGGATGCGGGTTCGGCTTAACCAGCGAAGCGACGATGTTCATCACGATGCGACCCGACTCAGGATACATGTTTACTTTTGCACAAGGGTCTAATCATTCCAATACACACATTGGAACAGTAACACTGTATTTGCTTGGTCCGCAAGGAATCCGACTGTTTCTTTTTGAGAATATTGCGCTAGTACCACATGCTAAGTCAAATATTCTAAGTGAGTATTGGCTACAAAAAGACGGGTACGAAAAAGTGGGATCGCCAACTGGCGAGTTTAAGTTTGTACTTTTAGACAACAAATTAGTGTTTGTTGCTAGGGCTATCAACGGGGCATACTATGTTCAAAACAAAACAGTCAAGGAGCGACAACTGTTGTGTAACGCAGTGAAGGCAAAGCCCTGTAAGCCCCTAGTACTACCCGGGACTGGGAGACTAGAGAGTGCACTGCAAGAGTGGCGTGTCAAACTAGGACATCTAAATAAAGAGACATTGATATCAATGCTGACGAAGGACATTGTAACTGGGTTGCCTAAGCTTTCAGCTGCGGAACTCAGACAACTACCGTTCTTTTGCACAACATGTGCTGAGATGAAGAAAAGGACAATGTCCTACCACAAAGCTAAAGGCTCGAGAGATACACTGGGCACAAACGGCCCAATGAAAACGATGGGCGTGTGCGGAAGTATAGGGACAATCAAATACTTTCTGAGCGTCATTGACGACAGCACGTCATGGCACTGGACTTATGTCCTACGCAGCAAGAAAGAAGTCTTTGAGAAGGTAGAGGAGCTACTACTGCAGTTAGAACGTGAAGGAAAGTACACGATCAGTCGGATCCGGTCCAATGGAGGCACTGAGTTTGTGAACGCTGCGTTTAAGAACTTCTATAAGAGTAAGGGCATTGTCTTTCAGACATCAAACACCTACAGTCCAGAAGAAAACGGGGCTGCAAAACGCGATCATGAGAGCAAACTGGATAGAGCTCGCTGTGCCTTGAAAGATGCTGATATGGAGCACAGGTGGTGGCCTGAAGCGCTCATGTACATGACCTATGTACAAAACCGTACACCTGTGGCCCGTTTGGGAAATAGGACGCCGTATGAGGTGGTGTATGGGACGCCTCCAAACATAGGCACGTTACCAGTTTGGGGCTCAATGTGCTTTGCACATGTCCCTATTTTTTTAAGAAAGGACAAGAAACTGTCTGCTAGAGCTGTAAAGTGTCGGTTCCTTGGGATATCAGACGAAACAAATGGTTACCGTCTGTGGGACATCTATAACAACAGGTACATTATATCACGAGATGTGTTGTTCGACACGACCAATGTAGCCACCATGGTCCAGCGAGCATTCGGGCATGCCAAGTCTGAACTCACATCTAAATCTGCCGTGTGCGAGTTACTCGCAGCAGAGAGTGTGGAAACACCTCTGCCAACGAGAACACAGAGGCAGTGGGAGCTATGTCACCTGCACAGAGGTCTTCGGACACAGTGAAAGCAGCACTGACTACACAGGAGACCACCCCAGCAGTGGGAGCTCATAATAAACGACGTCGTGCGGGACGTGTGGAGGCACCACAAAAAAGCCGTGAGCCGCGACGTCGAGAGGTGAAGAAACCTAAGAGGTATCTGGACTATCAATGCTTCCAGGCGATGATCGATAGTACCATCGCGAGAGATATACTGGAGCACAAAGTGCCAACACCGCGATCGCTTCAAGACGCTTTGATAGGACCTCATAGAGAGCAATGGAAAAAGGCTCTGGAACTAGAGTACGACTCCTTGATTGAGAATGGGACGTGGAGGCTCTTACCACTGCCACATGGGCGAAAGGCATTGTTCTGTCATTGGGTGCTGGTTGTTAAGTATAACGCCGACAGGTCTATCGAGCGTTTCAAACCGCGCCTTGTTGCGCTAGGTAACCACCAAGAGTTCGGGGTAGAGTGCGACGAGGTATACGCACCAGTGGCACGATTCGAGTCGCTGCGCATAGTCTTGCTACTGGGACCATATTGGAGTGCCATATCCATCAAATGGATTTCCATACGGCGTTCCTAAACCGCACAATCGAAAGAGAACTAAAGATCTATATGTGACAACCTCATGGATTGGTGAAGCGAGGCCACGAGCATCTGGTCTGTGAGCTTCAAAAGAGCATTTATGGTCTAAAACAAGCCCCCCCCCCGTATCTGATATCGAGTCATCCATACCTTTTTGACGTCGATGGGTTTTGCACGCTGCCACAAAGAGTGTTGTATCTACGTGCGAAAAGTGGGAGAAGAATGGATCATAGTAATGGTGTATGTCGCGGAACATGCGACTCATCAGCAGGGTGAAGACCGAGTTGTCAAAACGGTTCAAAATGAAGGACCTCGATGATATTCACTATATCCACAAAATGTAGGTACACCAAAATAGAGACCAGCGTGTGATGATGATCGCACAACGCAAGTACATTGCAGAGCCGACCACAAAGCTCAAAATGGTCAACAGCCCACCTGTACTGATACCGCAAGTACCTGGCCTAGTACTTGAGTCGGAAACGAAGATGCTTCCGCAACAGATAGCTGCTCAGCCGCTCGATTACAGAGAAATGGTTGGCTCGCTTCAATATTTGGTCCGTTGGACACGACCGGACATCGATAATGCGGTTAGAGAACTTATCAAGTTTCTGTCTTGCTACAACCGCACGCATTGAGATGCGGCTAGGCGAGTACTCAAATACTTGAAGAGGACGTCTACGTACGGTTTGTTTCTCGATGGCAATTCGAGATATGTGATTTATGAAGTGTACACTGACGCGAGTTTGGCGTGTCAACAAAAAAAAGAAGTTAAATCCGTAACTGGGTACGCAATACAAATGGCCGGTACCAGTGTCTCATGGTGCAGTAGCTAGCAGGGAGGTGTTTCTCTATCAACTGCTGATGCTGAACTCATCGTACTAAGTGGAGGAGCTAAGGAATGCAAGTGGTTGTGGTATTTGCTGGGAAAGGGGAGAAATTTCTGTGTACCCAAAACAGTGCCCAGGTGCCCAAAAGTGCCCAACGGATTTACTACAAAATAACTATAAGACCGATCCGTTATTGCTCAAAATGGTACCCAAAACACTGCATCCCGTTACTAAAATAACACTACTATCATGTTAAATCACCATTTTAACTTACTACTCTGCACAGCCTCGACCAACTAAGGCGAGTGGGTGCGGGTCGCGTAGCCGTAGCAAACCCGCGCGGTATTTGCGGAGGTGGGCCCAGCGCTGAGCTCACCAGCGAGCCGCACATCGCACTCTCCAGTACATTCTATCTTTATATTGCGAGCGTAGCGAACCGCGGGGGCGGCGAAGGGGCGCCCAGCCAAGCGAAGCGCGGCTGGTCACTCATCTCCGTTAATTGTCATATGGTCGTTTCTAATCTGTAGCAAGTTACAGTAAATCGTTTGGGCACTTTTGGGCACTTTGGGCACCGTTTTGGGTACACCAAAGCGGACGCCCTGGGAGAGATGGGGTTTTCGCAAAAGGTACCTGTGCAAGTATGGTGCGATAGCAACGCAGCCGTCAGCATAGTGAAGAATCATGGCAACCATAAAGCAAATAAGCTCATTGAAATACGGTATCTATTTACGAGAGATCTTGTTGAGCTTGGTCGCCTCAAGATAACATTCTGTGCGACAACCAAGATGACAGCAGACATCCTAACAAAGGCTCTGCCATCTAAAGAGGTCCCTAAACTAAGAGAAGCTGGGAGTACGTTATCTAAAACTATCCCCTAGTACATAGTGGGAGTGTTAAGTGAGGAGTCGCCCTGTTCGCGCTCCAATTACTGAGGGCAGCAGGCACGGCCTGTCTGCCCGAGAGTGAAAAAGAGAAATAAAACGAAAACCACTTCAAAGTGTTAAGTGATCAGAATTAGCAAGTACGAGAGGATGTTCAGATCACCATCTGTGGTCTGGATAGTACGGGCAGAGAGCTGCCTGCCATCCATAGTGCGATGACGATAAGAGGCGACGAGTGAAGCAGTTGAGGACGCAGTCCGAAGACGAGCTCACTTCCTCTATTGGCTCAGACCCCGAGCACGAGTCTAGAGCATAGGCAATAGGAATAGAGGAACGAGAAACTAAAGTAAACAATTGTATTGTGAGCTTCCTATACTTTGTTGAGTTCATTTTAACAGAAATAGTATGCTTTCGAGGGGTGGCTTAAAGTACATGAAGCAGGGTGTGTGTTACTGCAAAAAAAAAGTATCTCTATTTGGAGTGATACTGTTCTTATGAGCGGATCAAGATTTCAGTACGCATTTCGTAGCCGCGATAGGAGACACAAGCTGATGCGTGTTTTGTTTTTCAAAAGTAGGGACTCGAGGAGTTAGTCGTTTTGTTGATAGATTGCAATAAATGGAACAACAATTTAGTTTCGTATTTCAGGGACAGTATGTTCAACACGCCTTGCTACTCGATGAAACGACGCCACTTCTGTACTGCGTAAAAATATATGCCGCTTCGGTAAGTTCTTAAGTTTGTATTTATTTAATCAATTGATAATTAATGATACTTTTTGTGTTTCCACTACTAGCTGACACTCAAAGAGTAACTAGTTGAACATTAAAACCGTAAAAGAAAACAAATACTTGACTACTAGAGGAATTGGGCTGGTAGTGCTGTATTTTTCGGGGTCATACCTTTCGGGTCAATAACCCTCAAAGATAGCTATCCTTCTTCGGCGAAGTCGTGAACCCTCCCCGGAACATGTTCGGAGAGACCACTTCGTGGACCTTATAATATCAACGTTACAGAAAAAGAAAGCTATCTCAGCCTTCGTGACAACCTCATCATGATATGCTGTAGACAAATAAAATACCAACGTTAATGCGTCGCTTTTACTGTTGGCGTGGGAGTAATATAAAAGTAACTGTCGGCGTGGTATCGACACCATATTACATGAATTACGAATGTGGGTGCTCGAAGATGCACCTGCGGCCTGGGCGTCGACGTGTCTGTGATTTATACGGGCGATAGCAGACCGATGCAGCTGTCGTCTCGTTGTACATCCGGCTGATCACGGCCGACGCCAATAATATTACATACTGCACGTTCCAGAGCTATCTGTCCGTGCGTGGCGCGGTAGATCAAGTCCAACAAGCTCCCAGTCGAGGGCAGGGGCGCCAGTTTTGTGAGAGGCAACGTGGGTAGCATCCAGGATATGAATGACGCGCTTATTTGCAATAAATACAAAAAAACTATATATCTTTATGGAGTTACCGGATAGGATTTTCGTATGGTGGACGAGGAAATGCAATCTTCGGAGTATGTGGTGCCGTCAATGGTCAATGACCACAGCATTTGTATTATTTCAGCGCGAAAAACTATGAATAACGTCCGGGTCGTTGGCCACCGGGAATTGCTTGTCCCCTGTCCTCGCATTCCTATCAAAAACTTGTTATTTCTAGTGCTACCTTATAAATACCTGGTGGTATTATACCCCCTCGCGAAATACTAGTACTTAAGTATGTTTTTACTCAAGCACCTAAATTAATATGCGTGCAGTAAGCCACCGGTCTCAGGCTCTGGTGATTAGTGCTATTTACCAGTGGGTGCCTTCCAAAACCTACATAAAACGGTTTAATCACGAAAGTTTAATGCACCTTTATATCACTCGAAAATCACAAGGATGGGCAATGAAATAAGGGACCTCGAAAACGTACAACCAAAACTTGTCGTTTGATTTTAATCTGTCCTGACTTAGTCACATTGGAGTTTAAACTTACTTATGTTCAATAAACAAAGTAAGTTAGGCAAACGTATCTAGGATAAAATTTCCTCCAACTTTTCTAGATAAACAGATTATGAATTCAAGTGCTTGATGCACACCACTCTCCGTCTGCAACGCTCATGTTGAACATGGCAAGATACCCGAAGCACACGTCGGATTCGAGACTCACGTCGGTACTTCATCGGGGCGGATACCGCCTATTAGGCTCATAATCAACAATCCTAAGGACTATTACCTTCGTTGCCCAACGCCAAGAAGTTCTCAGATGATAACTGAGGGCGTGCTAATAGCATTAGTGGTAGCGTCCCACAACCGCGCTATGCTGTCTTCGCGGATTAGAGATCTAAGGAGGAAGTTACACGACGAAATCCTACGCATGGAGTGGGAACGCCTCGTTCGTATGCGTCATTACGTGACGTTGGACTGCTTGCAGGAGCCATCTGAGGCGCCCTGGATGATAGTGTGGAAGAACGGCATCGATAAAAACTTGCTGAACTTGACAAGTCTTTCTAGGTACCCTCAAACAGGCACTTCAATTGTCTTTCTCGTATCTAAACTTATTTTTGTTTTTTGCAGATCCAGTTTTGAAACTCTGTTAGCTCGTTTCATGCTCTTCTACAAAATCCCAACATATCGCCGAAGAGGTGGGCGCCCTCGCAAGCTCCAGTACCATCACCAGGTACTAGGAGTTTTGCTTGCTTTCTACGTCGGGTCCATGAAGAGAGCCTCGCTTTGCTTGAATTTCGGGATTCCCCCTTCTACTTGGCTAGAGTCCTCAGTAGTGCCGAGGACGCCTTTGCACGAGCTCTACAAGGATTCTTGCCTGCTCGAATCGTGTGGCCAACACCTGCCCGTCAACGAGCACTCGCCAAACTCGTGGAGGCTCGGCAGCCGCTAGTGAAATTCACCTGGGGCTTTTTACATGGCAAAAACTACAGGGTGAGCATTCTTTATTTATAATTTTTGAGCTACATCTTTTTGTTACTGTTCTTACTGTTGTTGGTGTTCTACAGTTGTTAGGTCCAGCAACCGGCCAATGTCAACATACAAAATTCCTAGTACAATGGAAGGCTGCATAACGTGTTTGTAACTGGAACTCTATGTTTCAGTGCTGACGGGCTAATTGTGTGGGCCAAGCACAATTGCCCGGGAAGCTGGAATGATGGCGACACCAGTTTGGTCTTTCGCTGAAAGCTGGAAGACACACGATTAAGCCCTGACTGCCCTTACGGAGTCGTAGTAGATAGCGCGTTCCCGTGCGCCAGGGAAATGACGGGAAGGATCCTCGCTCCTCTCAAAGAGGGGATCTTGCACGATTGCAACCGTCAGTTCGCCCTGCAGCCACCGCTCTCTCTGGTGCCATCACATTCATCCGACATTCAGCAGAATGGGGAATGGGATCCATAGAGAAAGTGTACGGGAGGCTTCTGCTCCCGTTACCCTACGACATGATGAAGCGCCAGCAAAGGCTGGATAACTTGTTTCGCCTCGCAAAGTACTGTGTTCGGAGTGTAGGGATCAGTCAGATTAGAACGACGCATGTATATGGCCCGGATGATTTTGAAAGAAGATAACAAAGTTTTTCGAGATTAGAGAGAAAAAATCCATTTCCACCAAAGTCTCCCCCTACGCTTTGTTCAATATCTCCGCGGGACGTCAATCACGCTTTGCTAAGGCTCCAAGGAGTACCGTCATTTGTTCATGACGCTGCCTCGCCTCAGATCTCCCCAATTCCATGCGTTCCTCGTGGCGCTTGCGTTCTTTCTTTCGTTCCGTCTCACGATCAAGCTTAGCAGCTTCTTCCTTCTTCCTGTCTTCCTCGCGCCTCGCGCGACCCTCCTCGCGTTGTTGCTGCAGTCTGGCTTCCAAAGCGGCAGCTTTCAACCGGAGCTGCCTATCCCTTTTCCTCGCACTCGATCTTAGCTGCGGATTCTCGTTCATCTCAATCTTCGGAACGACGTTTCGCGTCCGCCACAGCCCTCCGTTCAGACTCCTCTCGAAAAAAGACGAGGAGTTTCATGACCTCTCGCGAAGCTGCATCTTGTTTCTCTTCCAGAGATACAAGACCCTGTTCCAGCTCATCAACGCGCTTCTTTGCTCGAATTCGCTTTGAACTTACGTACGTTGGCGTCCCACCCAGGTTCTCTGACCTGGGGCGCTTGCTTTTTGAGTTTGACGTTGTCCCTCCTAGAGCCTCGAAGTTATCTCGGACCACGCGCAGGTCAACACCTCCGAGTCTATTGCTGGAGGCACTTAGTCGAGGATTTTGAGTCTCCTCCCGCGCATCAGTTTGGTGTCGATCTAGATCACGAGTCAGAGTATTTCCATCGAGTGGGGAGGCCGTTGAGTGAGTAATCTGCGAAGCTGCTCTAGGTCTTCCAGGACCTACAGTCCTCGACCTTGTAGGTGTTTGTCGAGCACAGCTCGTATCAGGCGTCGTATGACCTGAGGGTCTTGTTCTTCCTGCTTGCGACAACTGATAATTCTGAGTAGAAGGCTGGTCCGGTTGCTCGGTACTAGGCTCAGAGTTCGCTGGTACCTCTTCCATCGTTTGTGATTCTTCCTCGACATCATCGTCGGACTCAATAAGGTCTGCGAAAATGGCATCGAGAGGTCCAGCGTTCGTCATCACTGTACCCACCGGACGGACCGCAGATGAGTTGGTGTGCGGAGCGCTCTCAGAAGTAGAGGTGTTGTTACCGATTGCATGGTGACCCAAGGAAGGCTCGCTCGGCAATCTGTTTCTCCCCGGAGCGGAATCTTCTTCCTCGCTCGAAACTGATGGGGAGTTTGGTTGACCGTCCTCATGTTGCAGCTCCGTTCTCGCGTCAGCAGTTGAATCTGGACCGGGTTCCGATTCATCACATTGGAGCTCGTTGTCATCCTCCCCTCCGTCTTCTCCGTCATGAGACTCGCGGGCCCAACTGGCGGTCTCGATAATGTGCTGCAGCTCGTGGGCTCACATTACTGGCTTCAGCTTCAAGGGCAACTGACCATCGACCCCAGACGGCTTCTTCCTCAAGTATAGATTCCGAAACTTTCGTTTCAACGAATCGAAGTCCCTTTCAGCCCGGCCTTGGTTGCGCTGCGCGTTATAGAGTCGAGCTACCTGCTCCCACATGTTCCGGCAATATGGCGTAACCGTCTTAATCACCATATAGAGCAACATTTGCTCTTGCACGGAATAGTTTGAGTAACCAACTCGTCTGCCCCGCTATAGGGACGTTGAGAAGATGTATTGGGCCCCTCCATACATAAGTAGGTAGATTTCTAAACATAAGTAGGTGCATCAGCACACGATTAGCGTGAGCTGTATTGCTGTCATCCTATTGACTGATAAATGGGGATCCAGACCCATTATTAGCCAATTAGTCGATGACGTGTATTTGAGCGCCAGGGCGATAGCCCAGGTCCTAAAATAAAGTCAGAGTTGAATTTTCCACAAACCTAAGACTCAGTCGTTCTATTGCGATCTTCCTCAACACTATAGTGTACGCAAGTAACGGAGTAAATACCTGGTCCGTTACACCTGGTAGTACTTAGTAGTCCTTCCAATGACCAAGTTCGATATGAGCCGAGACCTCGACCACGCTGCTTTCCCCCACCTCTCTCGGATCGAGTGGGAAGCTTTCCACCGCCTCGCGGCGGTGTCCGGAGAAGCGGTCGTCACGTCGCTGCTGCGCTCAGCGACGCCCGACCAACAGCGTCTAGCCGCACAAGCATTCATGGAACGCGAGCTTGCCGATGCGAATCGGCGAGTGTTAACTCCCTCGCGTACCTCCAAGAACGACGTCGTCAAACTGGAGATGTCCACGTACTCCGGTGCCGGAGAAGATCGTCATCCACTGAATCGGTGGTTTCGAGAGATCGACATCGCCATCGCCTCGAGGCTGATCGAGGCGCCGTCCGCGAAGGTAAACTTCCTCCTCTCGCGGCTATCCGGGAAGGCCAAGGAATGGGCCCTTGGCAAGTTGGTTGTCGACCCCAACGCCTTCCCCACTCTGGACACCCTCCCGAGTAATCTCCGGCTCGCGTTTGAGCCGCCTCAGGATGATTCCTGTATTCGGGCAGACTTCTTCGCCCTCCAACAAGGCACGATGTCCATGCACGACTACGTCCAGAAGACACGTCACCTTGCGTCGTGTATCGTGTCCAAGCCTATAGACATGGCCTCCAAGATCCATGTGTTCGTGTTCGGCATGCGCGAAGGCATGACGCGCTACTGCGTTACAAGAGCCGAGCCCTCCACGCTTGAAGAGGCGTTCACCCCCGCGCTGTGCGAGGACTACGTGGTGGCAGCATCATACGCCCGTGCACTGTTTGCTGAAGCTCGGGAAACTGCGCCCGAGCCTATATAGATCGACGCTGTCGATGCGTCGAACAACCGCCAACGTCATGGGTCACGTCGGAATGGAGGTTGGAGCGGTCGTTCGCTAACCTGCTTCCGTTACCGGAAGGTCGGTCACCGCGCGGCGGAGTGCCGCGCGCGAGCTCCAGTGCTTGCACATGTCGATGCCGAGCTGTAACCGCTGACCAGCCAAAAATCGGTCTGGGCCAGTAGGGTGCCCCGCACCCTACTGGCTGGAATGGAGGACCGGCTCCCCCGGTGGCAACCCAACCTCCAAGCCCTCCTGTGCTGCATGCACACTTCAATGCCACCACCACGCCGAGTGACTCGAGACTGATCATCGTCAGCCTCCACGTCGCCGGCGCCCGGCGACCACTGCGTGCGCTCCTGGATTCAGGAGCGACCAACAACTTCTTCCGCGCGTCATGTTTGCCGGTGCTCCTGTCGGACATCGCTGTCCGCAAGGGTCGAGGAGAGGTTTCATTCAAGCTGGCCGATGGGAAGTCGCACCGCGTCGCGCGGCGCGAGCTGACATTACCGTATACGTTTGACGGCTTCTGAAGCAATGATGAGTTCCTCGTCATTGAGATGAACTACGCGTTTGACTGCATCCTGGGTATGCCATGGTTGTCGCGTTATCAACCAGAGATTGACTGGTTGGCCCGGTCAGTCAAACGTCGCTGTGGCTACGACGTGAGCGAGGTGTTCACTCAACTCCTGGTCGCCCAGAAGGATTGGCCTCACGTCGCCGTCGTGGACCGGTCATCCACGACGCACGTTGTGCACAGAGCGAGGGATGGCCCTCTCTGCACGGCTTGCGCGGTGCTATTACACGATGAGCCCACGCAGCGCTGCGAGGCCGAAGACCGACTGGCGGTCGAGCAGGGGACCCCGCTGATGAACGAGATGGCGGTCGAGCAGGGGCTCCAGCAGACGAACAAGAAGGCGGTCGAGCAGTGTCTCCCGCACATGAGCGAGATGACGGTCGAGCAGGGCCCCCGTTGAACAAGATGATAGCGGTTGAGCAGGGGCTCCCGCCGATTGAGCTAGTGGTCAAGCAGTTGACTCTCCCGCTGAACAATACCGCGGTTGAGCTGGGGCTCCCGCTAGAGGGGGGTGAGATCTCGCCCAGCGAGAGCGACTCATCATCCTCGAGTTCGCACTCGAGGCGGCGAAAGAAGAAATCCAAGCGACGTCGGCTGAAACCACGTCGAGAGCCCGTGCCAAGTAGCAGCTCACCGACAGAGTCGGTCTGCGTGCTTGAGTATGTGGAGGGTACTGTCAGTCCCCAACGTACGCTCGAACTTGCAAGCCCACCTCGAGAGGCACAGTCGATCACTCGATTTCCAGGTCTCTCCTGGAAAAACTTCCTCCGCGATCTCAAGGACGGCGTCATCGAGCAGATATGCCTGATCACCGACGCTGATTCAGCGTCGCTCGAAGTGAACGCTGTCAGTGAAAATGACGGCTTCTCGCGCCCCAAGAGCGCCGAGCCGAAGTCGGCCCGCGAGGAGCGCTTCGCAGCACAATCTTGGGAATCGCTACGCAAATCAGGCAACCCAGTCTCGTCCGCGAATACGAGGACGTCTTTCCGGATAAGATCCCAGCCAAGCTTCCGGCTGACCGAGGGATTCGCCACGGTATTGATCTCGTGCCTGGCTCGAAGTACTGCGTGACGCGGCAGTGGCCACTGCCGCGAGATCAAGTCAAAGCCATTGACGACTTTTTCGAGAGCCGCCGCAAGGCGAGTCATGTGCGTGAGAGTATATCGCCGCACTCCAGTCCAACGTTCTGCGTGAAGAAAGCCACAGGTGGGTGGCGCATCGTCCACGCCTCCAACAAGCTGAACGACGCTACCATCCCTGCACAGACGTCGATTCCTCGGAAAGACATGGTGCTCGACGCCATGTCGGGTAGTGAGATCTACAGCGCCATCGACTTGACCGATGGATTCTATCAAATCCTCATGAGACTGAGCGACATACCGCTCGCAGCGGTAAGTACTCCCAGCGGTATGCTCTGGGAGTGGCTCGGTATGCCCCCACCACGTTCAATCGCATGGTCTCCCATGTGTTGCGTCCGCTCCGTGATTTCACGCCCAGTTACTTCGACGACATCTTCGTACACAGTCGTGCTGAGGGAGATCTCAGCGCGCTCGAGGTTCATTTGAAGCATCTGCGGCAAGTCTTCCAAGTGATGCGCGAGAACAAGCTGTACGCGAACTTGAAGAAGTGTATCTTCTGCGCGCCGGAGATTCTGGTGCTTGGCTGCTTCGTGAGCAAGCACGGTGTCCGCGCTGACCCCGAAAAGGTGTCTTCGATCTGCGCGTGGCCTACGCCACAGAACCCCACTGAACTGCGTCAGTGGCTGGGTCTCGTCAACTATCTCGACAGGTACACGAAGAATTACACCGGGCTGATCCAGCCGCTCCCTTCATTGCTGAAGAAAGATGTTACATGGTCGTGGACTCCCACGCATCAAGCCGCATTCGACTCGGTGAAGAAGAGCCTGGCAAAGACTCCGATCCTCGCGCTTCCGGATGACTTGAAGCCTTTTCACGTCGTCTGCGACGCGAGCGACTTCGCCATCGGCTGTGTGCTGATGCAATTTGATGATGAAGGCCGCAAACGTGTCGTGAGCTACCAAATCTGGCAGATGAAGCCAGCGGAACGCAACTACCCCGTTCACGACAAGGAGCTTCTCGCGATGCGCTACGCTCTGATCAAGTTCAGGGTGGACTTGTTGGGCGAGAAGACCTTCGTGGTGAACACCGATCACGCATCGCTGCGGACAGCGATGAAGAGTCCTCACCTCTCCCAGTGAATGGCTCGCTGGTTGCCGTTCTTCTCTGAGTATTACTTCGTGGTTCACTATAAGCCCGGCAAGAACAAAATTCTCGCCGACGCTTTGTCTCGGCGTCCCGACTACGACCCACGTGGCTCGCTGGGTCGGCAAGCGTTGCCCGACAGAGACGATGTAGACGAGTGTGCTACGTGCGAGGCGTCAGGCGTGGACCTGACGAGCGTTTCCCCCGAGTTGCCACTTCGAGACAGATCCGTGCTGCTTACGAGCATGACTCGACGTACTCCAGTATCTCGGAGCATCTTCGCTCTCCCAACGCCGATACGCTAGGATCTCTTTCTCGCTCCGTACGGAATCACATTCATCGTTACCGGCTTGATGATGGCCTGCTAACGTACAGCATCGACAGCTTCGATGCTCCCCGAGTCGTCGTGCCCAATGATCCTGACCTGAGCTTACGGATCATCCATGAGTTCCACGATGTCCCGCTGGGCGCTCATCTCGGTCGAGAGAAGACGTTCGCCGCCGTGTCACGCGACTTCTTTTGGCCCCATCTGTACAAATTGGTACGGAAATGGGTGCGCACCTGCGAGATCTGCCAGCGTGTGAAGCCTTCGTCGTCGTCGCAGACTCCCCTGCGACCTCTCCCAGTGGCCACCGAGGCCTGGCGCTTGGTGTCGATGGACTTTATCTTCGGTCTCCCACCCGATGAACACGGACGTTCGGGTGTCTTGGTGTTTGCTGACCGCTTCAGCAAGATGATCCATCTGATTCCGGTGTCGGACAAGATCACCGCGGCTGATACCGCGGTACACTTCATTGATGCCGTCTTCCGTCATCGTGGTCTCCCCGAATCCATCGTCTCCGACCAGGATCCGCGCTTCACGTCGGCCTTCTGGTCGAAGCTATTCGAGCTACTGAGCTCGAAGCTGTTGATGTCCACAGCAGCTCATCCGGAAACGGATGGTAGGACGGAGCGCGTGAAACGTGTCCTCGAAGACGTCCTTCAAAGTTACGCAACATCTTTCTCCAGTTCGAGCTCGTTCCTACCTCTCGCCGAGTTTGCGTCGAACAAAGCGGTACACGCGTCGACCGGGTTGACGTCTTTCTTCGTTAACAACGCGCGGCACCCGCGCGTTCCTGCTCTTCTCGCTGTGGGCCATCCCACGGTGCCGTGTGTCTCCACTCTGGGTGGGGAAGAAGCTGAAGCCACGCCGTTTACTTCCGCTCCAGCGTCACAAGTGACAACGCCGGCGCTTGATCAACCGGTACAAGCACCGGTTGCTAGTGATATCTCGAGTGTATCCCCAGAGGTTGCATTGGTTAACGCAGTGACACGTTCCCAGGCCAAGAAAATCTTGTCGACACCGCGCAACGCGGCGTCCTCTCTTGAAGCATGGACCTATCGAAACCTGATCAACCCCGGTGCTGCTAACTACGCGCCGAAGCAAGCGGCGCGACCAATCGACTCCGCAGTCGTCTCCGACTTCGTCCTACAACACCAAGCAATCACACGATATGTCAGAGACGCACTACAGGACGCAGTGGATAAGCAGATGGAAAACACTGACAAGACTGGCCGCAATCACACGGCCACATTTACGACAGGAGATCGAGTGTTTCCTGTCGACTGCTGGTATTCGAGATTCTGCAGTTACCAACCTCGGCGCGAGCTTGCTCGCGCCGCGCTTTATTGGGCCGTTTACGGTAACGAAGGTTATTGGTGACGCCTACACGCTCGACATTCCTTCGACACTACGGCTAGATCCGACGTTCTACGTCGGACGCTTGAAGAAGTACCATTCGTCCGAGATCCCGGACGCTGATTCTTCCCCGAATAGCGCGGCGACATACCAACGCGATGGTCCTCCTCCTCTGATCGATGCTTCGGGCGCTCAGCGTTGGATAGTTGAGCGAATCGTCGACCATGACCTTCGCCAGCGTCGTGGTACTCACGACGGACAATCCGTTGAGCTGCCACATGGCCAAACCCTGCGGAACAAGGAGCGACACTATCGCGTGCGTTGGTTGGGTCTTTCCCCGGCAGAAGATACTTGGGAGCCACGCAGTCGCTTGATGGAAGACGTCCCAGACGTGGTGAGCGAGTACGAGAAGACAATCACGCCCCAAGGCGTGAGTGAAGAAGGTGTACCGTCTCTGCGTGTGCGCGGAGATGCTCACCGTATTGACTAAGAAGAAAATTGGAGACGACTCAGGGATCGAACCGACCGTCGGCGCGTGAAGTCGCCGATGTACCACTGAACCACTTGGTAGTGAAAGATTGAGTGAGTGAGTAAGAGATTGAGTGAGTGAGTAAAGGATTGAGCGAGTGACACGTGGGCAAGTCGCGAGCTTCCAGCAGCCCAAGCCAGTCTCTCATCTTCCTGTCGCTCGCAGTGTTGCGAGTGATGCCCAAGTTTGTAGGACTCCGGCGTCTTAGTCCTCTTCGCGACTCGTCGCTCAGTCAACTGAGTGAAGCTTTACGTGATGTTGGTATTCGAAGTCTCAAGTGGCTGGCGTATCGTCATCGTGCTTCTCGTAGATTTACCGCCATGAGTGCTTGGACGTCGTGGATGTTCCACGTCATTGGCCGCTCGTCCTGGTTCCAGTTTGCTCCGCGTGATGCGTCCCCGCCGTATAAAAACTACTGCTGGACGTGCGCCTGCCGAGAAGTTCTCGGTGGGATTCGAACTCTCGCGTGCTGCGCGGGAGCAAGCAGCGATACGCACTCGAACTTCACATCGAAATCTCGAATACTTGTCGCGTGGATCAACACGTGATGATTGAAGCGTCGCCTCAGCAGAACCTCGCAAGACCACGTCGAAGTCCACCAGCGTCGACACCGACACCAGCTCCGGCGTTCTCCCACGTTGTCACTCGAGTTAACAGGTCGCTGCGCACGCTCGTCGCCGAGCGTGACCGCCCATCAGCTGAGGCGCCAGTGCCTTGGTGTCGCGAGCATCGTCGCCGCCGTCGCTGTCGTCTCCGCTGTCGTTCCAGTTGTCTTCTCCAATGTTCTTCGTACGCGCTTATGCTGCGTAAGCGCAACTTTAAGAGGGGGGGTGATGTAATGGGCCCCTCCATTGCATAATATATATTGCTGTCATTCTATTGGCTGATATATGGGGAGCCAGACCCATTATTAGCCAATTGGTCGATGACGTGTATTTGAGCGGCCAGGGCTTTCGCCCAGGTCCTAAAATAAAGTCAGAGTTGAATTTTCCACAAACCTAAGACTCAGTCGTTCTATTGCGATCTTCCTCAACACTATGTGTACGCAAGTAACGGAGTAAATACGTGGCCTGTTACAGAAGAGGTTAGTAAATTATTTATATCAATACGGCAATACTCATCTTACTTTGGGAGTCACCATAGTAGTGTGCTCTGCGCTAAAATTTGGGAAATGATGATGATGGATTCTTATGACCAAAGATCCAAGTGAAAATAAAACCTTATTGCTCGTGGTGATATGGAATAACTTATTATGGGGGTTGGAAAGAGGTCATACAATATGATACGGTATTTTCCGACCCCTGTTTCACAGAGACGAATCGCTAGGGCTTGATAGGCGCGCTGATCCCTTGAGCCATGCATGATTGAGTTAGTATTAGCCAAACTATGTGCAAACAATCTGTTCATAACATCGTACCCGTGGCTTTCGCACAGACGCACCACTCCGTTACGCTGTATTATATTCTCCGTGGTAAGTTGAAGAGTGAGTATTTTTGAAAAACTACTTAGTCAGCTTCTGTCTTCTCTCTACTTTAGCCAATCGCTAGCTTTCACCCGTTAAAGTTCATAAGTATCTGATTCTCGATGTTAAACCTCTCTATATTTACTTAAGCTTCACCTGTTTTGGCTGCTATCTCAGAAATATCTTCGCGCAGCTCACAGTAGTTTTCGCAGCATTTATACAATAGCAAAATTAATAATATGCATTCTAATTTGTATTTTACTACATTTTGAGGCCAAATGCCACTAAAACAAGCCAGTTATCAAGATATTCTCACTTTCTACTGTGTTTTATTACTTTTTTTCCTCTGTCCTGAAATATAGGGCCACTTCAAGTCAAAAATTCAAACTTAAGACCAAAAAATTTAAATAGCGCTAGTTGATTGGTGATCCAAAACCTTGTAACCGTCTTTTTATCGTAAACGCCTGATCTCTATCAAATCAGCGGCGCAAAGGTGAAAAACAACTGCATGAACTCACCACTTCCTCCATAGGTACGATTATTTTTGACGTAAGTACGATTTTTCGTCTAGTCCACACGCACCTATTCGAACAAATACATTTTTTTAAGTATATCAGGTGGTCTTATATTTCCGGATGTACTTAAGTGCAACCTGGCCCTACTTTTCCGGACAGAGGAAGTATTATTTTCATCGTTAATATACGATTATATACTATTGGATAACCGTGGAGAGTACGAAGAAAGTTGACAACCCATCTTTCAGTCGAACTCGCAGATTCCCGCTTCTGCTTTCTCAATCGCTGCGGTAGCCACTCTTCCCCAAACCGGGGCACCTTTCGCTACCGTGGTGTCGAGTCTGCAGAGGTCCCACACACAGTAAATACCCCTTTCACATCTATGACCTACAAACTCATCATCTCAATCGACGTTGTCTCGGCCACGCTACTTGCCTCAGGCAAGTAGCATGGCCGAGACAAGTTTCCTGCATTCAGCGTCAAGAGGGACTCCATATCTGGCCCACGGTTCGCCACATTTTTGCCCCCACCCCCACCCGTGCTGTAAGAGCGAGCGTATGACGTTGATTCCGCGGATCTACCCATGCTCTTAGCGTGCCCGAGCGCCAGACCGCGTCCGGCCTACGTCCAGGCGTCAATAGCGATACGATATCAGGCGCCAGGTTGAAATTTATTAGTCGAGTTGAGGCTGCTTCACAAGCGTACTATTTTTTTCACTTGCACACATACATATTTTCTTGCAACATTGCCTTCGCTTTTGCATCCATGTAATCAATAGCTCCTGTATGAACCAAGATGTCGCTATCAGGCGAGCATTGGCAGGCCCGCTCTAGTTCTTATAATTTAATAATATCCACGAAACGCATTTCAATTTCCATCAAAATCCCTCCTAGTGTTAATAGCCCTTCAGCTTGACTCCACATATAAACGGGATGCACTTGAATTTTGTATGGGTATGAATGGTGTGCGACACAAAAGTCACACTTGCGCTAATAGGGCGGTACGTACTTCGTTACCGAACCACTACCAGGATAATGCTGTAGTCAGTGACTGTCAGGTACGCACTCCAATTCCGAAAGATCGTTTTCTACAGGGAAAGTGATGTACAGACGATCCTCTCGGTATTGATATCCCCAATAGTAAGTCACTCCAGATAAAGTAGATGACCGCTGGCATACAAACTTCAGATAAAACGACCTCTATCCTCTCATTAGTTAGTAGTAATTCGTAAAATGACGGATATTGTTATTTAGAGGTACTTAAGTCTTGAAAAGGTTCGTTTTGAAAAGGTCGGTCGAAGAATGATAACAGTGGGGGACACTAGCTATTTTCTCCCGTGAGGCGTCGAACGACACAAGTGTGAAATCGCAAGGATAGAGTAGACCGGCTGCGTCAGTTAGTCAGTTAGCGATCTCCAGAGGAAGCTGAAGCTGCATGAGCTCGTTTTTTTTTTTAAATATATACAACTTAAATGAGATCTACTATTGTTTTCAATATCGCCCGACTACTGTATTGCTCGAAAGTGGTTGAGCAAGAAAAACGATAGGAAAAAAACGATTTATTATTGCATTTACGTGCATTTCGGACGTACGGTATGTTACCTCTGTAAAAAACAAAGAAGCTTGCGGATTCAAAAACACGCCGGCTGCAGAGTTCAGCTACACGGACAATGCAAAATCCTAGATGACTCAAACGATCTTAAAAACAGAGCTTACAGTTCAACACGAAGTTCATGAAGCAGAATAGGGATTACTTACTGCTTGACAAAAATCGGTAGGGGGTGTGTACCTTATAATGGGTACAGCCCCTAATAGTGATTCCGCTGTATAATGATAAAATGCGGGAGTGTAGGACTGCACCAATTTTGAGCAACTACCAATGGTTATTCCGTCGAGCTAGCCACTCCACAGTAAATCAATTGTATTGTGCAGATCTGAATGTGTTCAAGCAACAAGAAAGTCACTGCAGTTGACGCTTCAGAGCTTGATCTACCAGCGCGTTCTCGATTCGCTCTTGGTAGCATCGAAGGTTGCCTGCAGTATTTCCGATCAAAAACCGGGTCAACGCTCGAACGTGAACAGGGTCGTACACCACGCCGGGCTCTTTGTCAATTGATATCCGTGAGCAAAACTGCAGCAGTGACAGGTCGTGGTCTGTGGTCGACGCTGGAGCTCGCTTAGCGACGACGTAGCTGCGAAGATGGTACGTCAATCCAGCGATCGCCTTGTGTTTGATCTCGATGGGTTTTCCTCGACAAACGAAGATGATGACATCCCGCTCTGGCTCCACGTAGCGCCGCACGATCTGCTTCATCTCCATATCTGCACGAGAACTGTTGGAGTACACCTCCTTTGTGAAGTCCTCAATAATTGTGAAAGGTTGGTCCAGATTCTAAAACATCATCAAAAAAGCAACAGTGAGCAACTGGGAACGTCCTCAAGCACTCAGACCAATCGAACGCACCATCGCTGCCTTCTCATACAACTCGCCGTTGCCACAATGCTTATCAATCCCTTTGAAATGGTCCCACGCGGCCTCCGTTGTGTCACTAAGTCCGAAAGGAAGAACTTTGTTCGCGAAGAATTCCACGTATTTGCCTCCAACTCCCTCGCGGATGTGCACGTCCTCGGTGGGGATATCCATGGTCGCGAGACCAGTTTCCTCCAACACGGTGTCTAAACCGTGGTACGTTTCTTCCAGAATTGGAAACAGCTCCTGGAACTCGGCCAAGTCGCCGTGGTAGTCGAGCACTCGAGTAAACCGGTTCTCCTTGACACTCGGGTCTTGAGCTTCCGCACACTCAGCCATCTACAGCACCGAAATAAATAAACATCTCTTTAAAAGGTACGGACGGTATGGAGAACTTACTCGCTTGCGTAGCAGTTTGGTCAAGTCGATGGCCACCTTCCGCTGGTGCTCCACGTTTAGCCTCAAGCGCGCATTCTCGCGCTCCGAGTCTTCCCGTCGTCGCAATTGTCGGTCTGCCACGCCCTTCCACGCACAAAGCACTTGCGACGACGGACGAGAGCGAGCCCCATTTGGTCTGGTAGCTAGCGTCGTCGAATCTCCGTCACAAATCATACTGTCCTGGGTCGGCTGCAGCAACTGCAATTCCTGCTGCAATTGCGTCACCTTCTCGCGAAGGAACGCAAGCTCAAAGCGGAGTTCATTGCGCGCCCGGTTTGGATTGGCTTGAGGTTTTCTTTTTCTAGTCGACTTTCGGGGCTTCGAGGCTTGCGTCGTGGCCGTAGCCTCGTTCGAGACGCCCATTGAGAACTGACCCGACGCATTGGTGGGCGTCATGGCCGAAGTGTCAACGGTACCGATAGACGATGTGGGGGAGCTGGAGGACGACGGCACGACGTCTACCGGTGGAATCTGATCTTCCAGTCGAAACGAAAACGAACTCGAGAGATCCGACGTCACCGACAGATTGGGGAGCTCCATCGACGTGAAGGCGTCGCTGGCATATTCCTCCACGAAGCTCAGCGTCGCCTCGAACGCGCGCATGTCATCTTCGCCCCCGACGAGCTCCATTTCCAGTCGTTTTTTTTGGTTATAAGTACACACTTTGAGCACTGAATTGTGGTTTGGGGTTCTCTTTGCGGAATAAGCAACCAGGATGAATGCATAAAATGTGCAAATTTTGTGTAGACGTATCAGAACGGAAACGATCTGGAACTTCCACTTCCAGACCTGGAAGTGGCCAGAAAAAAAAAACTGGACTATATTTTTGTTAGAAGCTCACTATCAGCTGTTTGGCCAAAGTTTGATCAACCAGAGCGTTCTCGATCCTCTCTTGGTAGCATCGGATGTTGCCTACGGTGTTGCCGATCAAGAACCTGGTGAGAGCGCGGATGTGGTTAGGACTGTAGCTCACGCCAGGCTCCTTATCGATGGAGATGCGTGAACAAAACTGCAACAGCGAGAGGTCGTGCGAGACGGGGGATTTCTTGGTCACGACGTAGCCTCGGAGGTGGTAAGTGAGGCCTGCGATCGCCTTGTTCTTGATCTCGATAGGCGACACTTTGGACACGAACACAATAATGTCGCGGTCTGGGTCGACATAGCGTCGTACGATCTGCTTCAACTGCACTGCATGTCCGCTTTAGAGTTGTCGAGAACATCTCCTTAGTAAAGTCCTCCAGGACTGTATAGGGCTGGTCGAGATTTTGGGCGACACACCACGTTAACGTCAATACTTAGTACACAGGCTACTGGCCGAAAGTTCACGTACCTTGGTGGCCTTCTCGTACAACCCACCGTTGCCCCAGTGCTTATCGACTCCTTTGAAATGATCCCAAGCGGCTTCCGAGGTTTGTTGCAGAGGGAATGGTAAGGCCTTATTGGCGAAAAACTGGAGATATTTGCCACCAACACCTTCTCGGATAATCACATCATGTGTCGGAATGTCCATAAGCTTAGTCGCAAGTCCATTAGCGTGAAGCACGTCATCAGCTTCGTGGTAGGCGTCTTCCAGGTGCTGGAACAGCTCTTGGAACTCGTCAATGTCTCCGTGAAAGTCTATCACGCGGCACAAGCGACGTTCAGAGGCATAAGGGTCGCTTGCTTGCGTGCATTCTGCCATCTACACCGCCGAAAAAAGACGTAAGTTTTGCGTTGGATGTAGAAACACTCCAAGTAGCCAATATACGTACTCGCTTCCGTAGTAACTCGCTCAAATCGACCACCACCTTCCGCTGCCGCTCTACAATGATCGTCAACCTCGCATTCTCACGCTCCGTGTCTTCCCTCCTCTGCCTCTGTCGTGCAGCTATCCCTTTCCAAGCACCAAGCACCTGCGGCGAGCTAAAGAGTTGCGTACTTGCCACGGTGTCGCCCTGCTTTGTCTCTCCGTCACACAGCATCTTTGCTTTCGTATTGAGCAGCAGTGTGCTCAGTTCCTGCTCCAACTGCGTCACTTTCTCGCGAAGATAAGCCAACTCGAACCGGAGCTCATTCCGAACTCGATTCGGATTCGCTTGTGGTTTTCTAGGGCGAATTGACTTGCGCTGTTTGGGCTGCTGCGCCTTCGGAGCCGACAGTGTTCCTATTTGGAAACCAGCGCCAGTTGAGCTTGCAAGCTGCTCCGCCATTGTCAGCGGCAGGGTCATCGACGCCTCAGTGGTAGAAGCGTCACCGTCGACTAGGAGTTCCGACGGGAGCGCATCTGACAGGCGGTACATCAAAGAACTGGAGGCATCGGAGCTGTCGACGAGCGAAGGAAGCGTCGGCGCGTTCAGCGAGTCGTTTGAGTACTACTCCACGAAGTTGAGCGTGGCCTCGAAGGCGCGCATGTCGTCCTCATCCTCAAGAAACGACATGCTAAATTTGCCTGAAGTGATTTGGGCGGTACTGTACCGCATTACCCCTGTCCTAAGCGAACAATAGTTTACGGAGGGATACCGGTAGCTAGCAAATCTCAGAATTAAACATAAAGCAGTAGATATTAATACTTTATTAGCCCGACCCATGCCACTTTTAGTCTTAAACATATGTCTCAAATACAGCACTGTCATTGGTCATAATCGGAGACAAAACCTCGCTTAGGATAAGGGCAATGCGGAACACTTTAGTTGTGTCGACATCATGGTCACGCAAGTAATTTAGTGGTTTTCATCGACTGGTACAGGTGTACCACCAAATCTTGAAAACAGCGACTGCTTCAAAGCATTGGGAATTGCTTTGGTCTGATGATCAGACTGATCCGACGAGAATTACTGTACGGAAGACTTTTCTGGGAAGCAGGCGGCTGCGAAATGGGCTGGATGTCAAGACCAGAATTGAGTGGATAAAGTTTTTCAATACCACTTCTTCAATTGCTGCCAAGCTATCATTTCCCAACTAACCGCTTGTTAAACATGAGCACGGCTTCAATTCTGCGCAACCTCATCACATTTGCCGATGAGCCTAACGAGGAATGCTCCAGCGTTAGCGTCAAAGGCGACGCGACCTACTGCATCAAGGGGCCTGTGTGCGGTGCTACGAGAGGCGCTTGTCCAGCTGAGAAAGACGCCGCGATCAGCAACTGCGTCGAGTCATCTCGAAGTTACTCCAATGGATGCGTCGCACCGGTGGATGCCCAGTGCGTGATCACTCCTCTCAACCACTGGGAGTGCGTGTTTCCAAACACCAATAACGGTAGCACTCCGGCGCCTGCGCTTGGTGAAGTAACGCAGCGGCCAGCACTCTCAATCAACAAATTGGCTCTATCGGCCTCGACTGAAACGATAAGTACGCCGTCCGAATCCGAGAACTTGGCTCAGGGACCCAACACGGCCCTAAACATCGCTGTCGGTGTATCCTGCTGCGTTCTTGCTCTCGTGGGACTCGTGTATGTCAAGAAGAGACGTGACGCCAAGAAGGCAAGAGAAGACGAGTACAAGTTTTCACCCAGCGAAATTTCCATCGTGATGGTATAATTTCCGTGGTGATTTTTTATTCGCTTTTACTACTATATCCGTCAACCTAAGTTGAAATAAAGGCAACCTCTTTGATCATCTTTTGAAAGTACTAGTAGTTCTACAGCAGTAGTAGTATTAAAACAAACTCGGCCGAAAAATTTCTGAAATTGACAAAAGTCTACACCTTTTCAACTTCAAAATGGCAAATTCCTAGATCAATTTGGCAAAATGTAAGTTCAAATTGTCATCGTAAAAAACGGGACTGACGCAGCGGCTTATATTGGTGCCAATCATCTCAGATCCCACTATTTAGATTTTTCCGTTGCGCCAACTGTCCAACATGGGTGGAATGCGCGACACATTGGAAATCGCGCTGCCGCGGTAGAGCGTAGCAATGGTGTATGAATGCAGTAGACCCGGTTAGAACAGCAAACTGAGTATGTAGTTTCTGGCGCAAAGCGCCCATCCATCATAAACTGCACTATCTAATCACCTGTCATATTCACTACACAGGTTTTATCACTTTTGACGGCTTTTCAGACCAGGTGACAATTTGAACTTACATTTTGACACATTGAACTTACAATTTGCCATTTTGAAGTTGAAAAGGTGTATTGTAAGCACTACGAACTTCGAAAGTTAGGATTTCCTGTAGCGAATCAGGACCACCGAGGCATATCTTGCGTCTGCTTAGTGGTGTCGAATAATACGTCCTAAACAAGTCCTAAAATGTCCTATTTGCCCTAAAACTAGACTTGTTTTATATACTTAATGAGAATATTCAAGTACGATACCGGTAATATCTGTCCCTGGGCCCCTAAACCGAGGCGCAAAACATGTTTTAACGATTGTCTCGCACCTGAATGAAGCTTGCTCGCATCAAGGAGTCTGCCACTGCGCTTGCTACCTACAGAGCCCTAAGCCCGCTGCGGCGCAACAGCGCGCCTCCGCTTGCAAGAAATATTTCATACTTAACGTTGTTTTTAGGACAAATAAGACATTTTAGGGCTCGTTTTGAACGTATTATTTTCTTCCTGCTTATTAGCATGCTATTTACAGGCTGTGCTTCGAACTGCTCTAGAATATAAAAACAGAGAGTTTAAGCTACAGTACGAAAACGACTTTGGAAACGACAAAAATAGTCGCTCCAAAAATCCGCAACGAAATTCTAAATGACGCTTAAGCATAAAGTTACGAAACGAAATACGAATTAGAACCTGCAATCACATCCCCCTCCCCCCCAGATGATGTTTGGTGCGACACTCTGTGTGCGGTCTATAGAGCTCTAGCGTAGACGAAGTAAGGGCAAGATTAACCCCTCCTGACATAAGAGAAAATTGGTGTTGCGCTAGAGCAGTTCCAGCCGCCATGTCGCGGGTCGCGGTGGGACACCAGACTGACAGGGGTGTCGAAGAGCGTTGAGCAGTACACGGAGTCGGAGGCCGAGCGGGTGGATTCGCTCGAGCCACTTCAACATGGTACGTTGTACTATGTGTAGTAACTTCGCAGAAGGACAGTCATCGTTGGGAGATCACGCGAGGCGAGAGGGCGCTAAGGCGCCGCGAGGATGACAAGGCGGGGAGTCGTGCCTGCAAGTCGAGCGACGGTGAACTCGGAGCGGACGGGGTGAAGGCCTGCAAGGATGGTGCGGCCTACGAGGAGGACTGGAGTGCGGCTTTGAGGCTGCGGGCTATCCGAAGGTACGAGGCAGTCGTGAACTTTCCAAGTCTTTAACAGGACAATTACAGCTACAGAAACAAGTGAATCTACGCATATTTCTTTTCTTATCTTTCTTCTCTTGGTCCGACTTCCACCAGAAGTAATCACGACCCCGGATTGGACTTGGGAGGACCGCCACAAGTGGTGAGCTACGGCCGTCGCTAGTTCGCACGGCCGACGGACGAGATAGGCTGTGGGCGCGGCTAGCTGAGCTGCCGCATATGCCCAGCCCCGGGGAGCAAGGAGCGCCTCGGAGCTGGAGCGGGACTCCTGAGCGTCAGACGCCACGGGGGCGGAGGACGCCCCAGAGCGCTGGACCGACGACGTCTGCAGCAACGGACGGTACGGTGGTTGAAACCGCGAGCTGGGCTCCGTACGCGTATGCGCAAGGAGGAGGTGCCGCTATGGCAGAATGGAGCAGTGCTGCGAGTGCGACGGCTCCGACGGCTGCTGCGCCGGCGCCGACGATGGCCGCCGCGACGACTACGGCATCAAGAGCTTCGACGGTGACGGATCACCGCCGGCGATGGAAACAGTGGGTCCAAGGGCTCCAGAAGCAACGGTCGAGCGCGAGTACCGTGGCTGATGCGGCTTTGGTAACCTCGACGGCGCCTACTGCGGCTCCGGTCCGGACGACTGTGCAGTCCTGGGTCTCGTCGGTGGCTCCTGTGGCAGGACAACCAAGCGTGGCTGCTACGACGCAGCCCTCGACGATCCAGTCCTGGGTGTATTCTACAGGGACCCGCACGGCTCCGCCACAGGCGCAGGTTTTCCAGACGGCGCCTCGAACCGTGACGACGCAGGCCTCGGTGCTGTCGACACAACGGACGACCTGGCTGGGCCGACATCCGGTGCCGCCTGGTCAAACAACTCAAACTTCGGCACTATCAGCGCCGCGGGCGATCCCGTTGCCTACACGGGCTCGGCAGCCGAGTGCTTCGACGATGCCAACGTATGGGTCGGCCCCGGCTCCGGTACCTCCTTCGAGGGGGACGGCTCCCCGCATAGTGCCGCATGCTTCGCAAGCGGGAGTGAAGCCGCCCGTGCAGTGGCAGACGACGGCCGCTCACCGGCCGACTGTACGTTGAGGAGCATCAGTGCCGACGACTGCTGGAAGCGAACCCGGAGTGCCGATCCAGAAGGCCTCGCCCGGGCCGACGCATGCTACCATGCAACTCTACGTGGACCTGGTTGTGCAGCAGGCGTTGCAACAGTACATTGCAGCTTCAGGAGGGTCGGGGCTGCAGCAGCAGCGTCAACAGCTGCCGCCCCAGCCTTCGACTTGGGGTACGTATGCTCCCCGGACTAGTGTGACGACGCCTACGACGGTGAGATCGTCGAGCCTGTCGATGTCGGCTATCCCGTCGTATGGTTGGGTGTCTATTGGGATGACGCCAAGGATGAGCGGGCAGGGGTACGGAGTGGCGCCTCCGAGCGCACTCTATCCTCCGTTTCAACCCGTGATGACCCGGACGCCTCAGTCTGCCTCGGTGGGAGGAAGTGTGCCTGCGTGGGCTTCAGTGGCGTCTACTTCGGTCGCGACGGCGGGGGCGGGATATGTTCCTCAGCCAGCTATGACGAACGCCGTTACACCGGGTTGGACACCTTACGGTCCGCCTGTACCAGCGCCGCAGCCTGGAAACCAACCTGTAGTGGGAGGAGGCCTTCCTCCACAAGGGTAGATGCCGTACCAAGGACCAGCGCCTGGAAGTGGCGTCGGACGGGTCGGATACCCGGTGGTGGGCATTCCTACGGAGCTAAGGAACGCTGTGAAGATGATCGTGCCGTTCTACTCGGACACGGCCTCGAGTGAGCGCGCGGCGGCGTTCTGGCGCTCTTTTGAGCAGTGCACGCAAGGCATGGACAGTGCCATGCGGATGACGGCTTTCGAGCGGTGCCTGAAGGGCAAGACCGGACAGGTGTGGTGGTATAACTCGCGGATTGAGGACTTCGAGCCCCTTCGCGTCCGCTTCCACAACCGGTTCATCTGCCAGACGCCGGCTCAACTGTGGGAACGCCTAAAGAAGGCGAGACGCAACAAGGGCGAGTCTGCCGAGGAATGGGGCGGCCGGATCTCAGAGATCTGCGACGCTCTGAACTACGGTGACGCTGGCATGCGCTACGAGTTCTTCCTGGGTGGAATCAGGAAAAGCAAATGACGGCCATACTGAACTCGAGTATGGTTGTCAATTGAGGAGGCGTGCGCTCTGCTTCTTTTCAAGAATCTGCACCTCCCGGTGGAGGATGAAGACGAGTGGCGACAGAGGTTCTGGTTATCGCTCCGAGGCCGTTCCCCGGAACGGGTGAAAGGGCTGGTCGGACGCCTGACATCTGCATGGACCCCGACACGAGGACGCAGGATGGAGAGACTGTATGCGGCCGTGGCCGGAGAGGGTGCAGCCGAGCCACGTGCCTGCGCGCGACTGGTACGTGTAACCGTTGCGGCGAGGCGGGACACTACTCGATGGAGTGCTTCCTTGCCAGGTCTCAAGCGTCTAGTGGGAATCGGAATGCTGGCGGACGCCAGTCGGGCGGGCGCCCAAACTCTTGCTCTATGTGTGGAGCTAGCGATCACCCTATCTGGAAGTGCCCGATGGTGGAGGCGCTAAAGGGATGGTCAAGACGGCCAGTCAGGGGCTGACCGTAGGGAAACCCCAACAATGAAGGGGGCAGGAGGAAGGGGAAGGGAACGTCGCACCCTCCTCTTGCCTAGGAAGCGACGTTGTGAGTAGCGTGGCTCCATCGACGCTACGAGGTGTCGGTAAGCCGAGGAACGCTCGAGGGGACGGTGGCACGGAACGGGAAAGGAAAAGGCCCGAGCCGTGGCTGCCGTTCAGGAATTGGTGAACAAGGATATGGCTCGCGTCGAGAGGACCGAGATCATGAACGACGAACGAAAAACGAAGGAAACTGAGATGATTACTATCGGAACGACTGGAGAAAAGAGACTGCCAGGAACGGAGGTTGGCTCGGGGAAAGAAGACGATAAGGGCAGAGTGAGTGCTCCGGTCGAGAAGGACAAAGAGGTGGCCGGAGGTAGAACGCCTACGGATCCTCCACGGGATGACAGAGAGAGGGGAACGCCGGAAGAAGAGCCACCGGAGGTGCAGGCGGTGTTCAAGAAGACGAGAGGGGAGCTGAAGACCACCCTAGAAGATGCTATGATTGCATGGATGGACAAGGTATCCTCCATTGCGGAGACGAAGGGGACGAGCAACGGGAACGCTGGATGTTCTCATCGAAAAGAGAAGAAACTGACAAGCTGGTAGCTAGTCGAGACAGGAAGGAACCAGGGGGGGGGCTCGAGGGAAGTACCAAGGACAAGGAGTCGGACCCGAAGCATGGGCGTCTATTCACCGAGGCAGCGCTGAATCTGTTGGAGCACAGTGAGTATTGGTTGGCGGCTGCCGAGCCCGAGGGGTACGAGAAGGACTTGTTCCCCCTGGATGAAGTCGAGCTAAGACGGCGTATGGTGAAGAACGCCGAGGGGCAAAAGGAGCTCAGCGTTGAAGAGCTGAGCAAGAAATTGGGCATCCCGGTGGATGTGTTGGAACGGACGAGAGAGGTGGCTCCTGGAGCCCTCTCGAAACCCGAGTACTGGCTTGGTTGGTACAAGGAGAAGTTAGCCACGGTGGAAGAGGCCAAGCGCGCTAATTGCAATTTCAAGGAGAGCGAGGAAGCACGAGCGTCCTGCTCGGTGACGTCGAAAGCCGGTCATCTTTGGCGCCTTACGGAAGGCAGCGGAACAGAAGGTGGAGACACGGTACAGGGCGTCATGGCGATGCAAAAGGACAGTGTGAGAGATCTCGGAGAGGATGCGAAGACTAGGGAGTCGGAGGTCCTGCGAAACGTGTGCGTTGGGCTCGACGAAGGGGATTTCCCAGTACCGAGCCAAGGAGAGCTCAAGGAGAGCGAAAGGTGCCGCTTCAGTGGCGTTCGTCTGCGAGGAAGGGGGACTACGGGTTGCTCCTTACGGAAGCGGTGGACGAGAAGCCGACGAACGGTCAAGGGAGTAAGGGAGGCGGAAGCAGGGGTGCCCTCCTGGAGGTGCCTTCTCTCCGTGACAAGCCGATACTCGAAGGAATCGCCGAGTCGGGTCTGCGTTACTACCTGCTGAACGAGGGGTGCGCTGAGGACGAGGTGGAGCGAGTGATGGCTTGGGCTCGACGGTACTACGCGTCGGAGGCCGCGGCCGTTCGAGCAAAGGTGAGAACGCGCCTGTAGCGGCGCGTGGAACGAGGCAGCGCGATGCGTGGCGAGGGCGATCACAAGATTGTGACGTTCCGGTTGCCCGAGGAGTCGTTGTTCGAGCTCTATGCGGCGGGTGAAGGGACTGATGGACAAGTGCATTGTGTCTACTCCATCCGTGCCGGAGAGACGCCTCGCTGGTCGCGACGGCCTGGTCTGATGGAAGCGAGGAACTACGAACGCGCCGGAGACCGCGTCGTGCCGGAAGGGAAGCGTGTTATCTGCAGTATGGGGGGTATGGAAGCTCTCTACAGCGGTCACGTGGATTGTTGCCCCGTTGAGATGCTCGTCGACACGGGAGCGGTCGCAAGTTTGGTGGATAAGAGTGTTCGCGTGAGGACGGCACGAGCTGAGGCGGCTCTGGAGCCTTATACTGGCTGTCTGAGCAGCGCGTCGGGACATAAGATCAAAGTTCTAGGGGTTATCAAATTGCCGGTGACGCTGGGAGCGGTCGACAAGGAGCTACCGTTCGTCGTCGTCAGCAGCTTACACGTAGATGTGATCCTGGGTACTGACTCGCTAGAGGCGTTCCGTCCGGTGATTGACCTCGAAGCGAGAACGACGAAACTGGAGGAGACAGGAGAAGTGTTGCCAATGGGAGCTACGCGAGTAGAGGAGACCTACGCGGTGGGTGTTGCCGTCGATATGTCTCTGCAACCAGGGCACCAAGCTCTCGTGCCCTCTCGGGTTCGAGAGAGCGTGGAGGACGAAACGGTCGTTCTGGTAGAAGGCGTCCCGGGGTTGGATAAACAGTTGCGCGTGGCGAGGACCCTCTGCACTGTGAGAGGCGGGCAGTTAGTGGTCGAAGTATGCAGCTCGTCTACGGAGGGACTGGAGGTCAAAGCGGAGACGGTGGTCGCGGTGGCCGTTGTCGTTCCTACGACGGTCTTCAGACGAGAACAAGAAGGGAAGTCTAGCACCTCGGAAGTGGATCGGATCATCGCAGTGACGGCGGTGAACCGCTCCGTTTCTACCGACGAGGGTGTGGCCAAAATGGAAGAAGTCCTCGCGTCGAGCAAGGAAGAGGAGCTCGGTGCTGACTTTAGTGACTCGGCGATCGAAGGAGAGCAGCGCTCTGTTTACGGACATGGTCTACGAGTTACGGGATCTTTTTGTGGAAACATCGAAGCGACCGGGTAGGACGGACCTACTCGAATTCAAGATTGACACTGGAACGCACGGGCCTATCAAGCAGCAACCTTACCGGGTGTCAAAAACCGAAGGGGGCGTGATGGTGGCCGAGCTACAGAAGTATTTGGAGCTGAACTTGATCAGGCCGTCCACGATCCCGTGTGCCAGCCCTGTGCTGATGATAAGGAAGCCCCACGGAGGAATTAAATTCTGTATTGATTACAGAAAGCTGAACACTGTCACGATCAAGGATAGCTACCCTATGCCTCTGATGGATGACATCCTGGATGTTCTGGGGAACGCTAGGCTGTTTTCCACCATCGATATAGCATCGGGGTATTGGAATGTGCCGATGCATCCGGATAGCGTGGAGAATACAGCGTCCACGAGCAAGTTCGGGTTGTGCAACGCCGTTCCTGCATTCGAGCGGCTCATGGAGTACGTGTTAGTGGACCTGAAATGGCGGACGTGCCTGGTCTACCTGGATGACTGCGTGGTGTTCAGCAGGGACTTTCCTACGCATCTAGTGAGAGCTCGACAAGTGCTAGAGCGTTTCAGAGCGGCGGGGCTCAAGCAAAAAATGAAGAAGAGCCACTGGGGACGGAGTCAAGTGGCGTTTCTAGGTCACATAGTGACACCGTCCGGCATTCTCCTGAACCCTGAAAAAGTGAAGGCGGTTATGAACGTCGCGAAGCCCCACGATTTGCACTCATTGCGGGCGCTCCTGGGTTTAACAAGCTATATTAGGCGCTACATACCTGGTTTCGCGGCGATCGCTGCACCGCTAGAGCGGCTAAAGCAGAAGGGCGTTGCGGTCCACTGGAACCAAGACTGTGACGGAGCGTTCTTGCAGCTCCAGCGTGCTTTGCTGAGACCTCCGATTCTGGTTTACCCGGATTTTATGAAGAAGTTCAAGCTATTCGTCGACTCTTCACACCTGGCAGTCGGATCGTGCCTCATGCAGGAGGTGGATGGGCGTGACAGGGTGGTTGCGTACACCAGCAAGATGTTAACGGGGTCCCAGCGGAACTGGGTGAACAAAACTAGTGGGACTACTGAAATCGAGTGCTGGGGGATAATTTGAGCGACCAGGAAATTTAGGTGTTACTTGGATCATGGGGAATTCGATCTGTACACCGACCATCAAGCCCTAACATGGATATTTGGGGAGAGCACCCGCACCAGCAACGCCAAGCTGGCACGGTGGGCGATGGAACTTCCCCAGTTACAGCTCAAGGTGCACCGCCGACCGGGAGCGCTGATGGGTCACGCGGAAGGACTATCGAGACTCTACCCGCCTCCCGTGGTGAGTGCTCTGCGAACGACTGATATCCTGAACGACGCTGACGACCAAGGTAATCGAGACCAAGTCGGGGAGCGACGGTTAGGATTGGCGGATCTTTTGAACCTTTCAACGGAAGAAGGCGGTGCAGCCATCGGGGCCGAGGAGCTGAACGATACCAACAGAGTGCCGATTTATCAGAATTCGACTCCTGACTCACCCACTGAGGAAGTAGCGGAGGGCGCTCGGCCGACTCAAGAAGAGCAGGAAGAGGACGAGGCCGGGGGCGCAGTGACGCCTGGCCGGTCGGCTGAGAATGCTTTCGAGGTGGACAGCGAGAAGTTTGTGGAAGAACAGGCCAGGACGCCCTGGATGCGAGCTATGAAGGCGTTCCTAGAAGACGGAGCCCTGGCCTTGGACCCGCAACTGCGCGTGCAAACACTGAAGATGGCCTCTCACTTTGTGATAAAGAACTGAGTTCTGATGAGGAAGGTCTACTTGCGCGCTAGGTCAGGACCAGCCAACACGATCGTCGTCCCTGTGATTCCGGTGCTGTTCGTGAGGACGGTGTTGCACTATTGTCACGCTGACATCTTTGCAGCACACATGGGGAAGACGAAGACGACGGACCGCGTCAGAACACATTCCTACTGGCCTGGATGGAAGAAGGACGTGGACGAGTACGTTCGAGCGTGCCCGATCTGCAGTGGAGGCGACCTTGGAGGTCCGGACTCATGCAAAGGATGCCCGTGATGGACTTGTCGGGGCCGTTCTCGTTGTTGTTGGTTGATGCTATTAGTCCCCTCCCTACGACGGAACGAGGTAACAAGTACATCTTGGTATTCGCGGATTATTTCACGCGGTGAGTTGAGGCGTTCGCGGTGAAAGCTTTGGACACGATCACTTTCGTGGAGATCATGGTCGACGGTGTCATCTGGCGCCATGGCGTTTCACGGTTTTTGAGAGATCGTGGGTCCAACTTTACGTCGGGACTAGCGAGGTCTCTCTACGAAACGCTAGGAATAAAGAAACTTTTCAGCACGGCGTATCACCCGCAGACGCAGGGCCTAGTGGAGATGTTCAATGGGATGCTACTCAATATGCTACGAATGTACGTCTACGAGTCTCAGAAGGACTGGGACTTGTATCTGCCGCGCGTTCTGTTCGCATACAGAACGGCGTACCACGAGGCGCTGGGAGACTCGCCCTTCTTTAGTCTATACGGGCGTGAACCGTTGCTACCTCTTGACTTAGCGTTCCTGAATACCAGACAAGACTGGAAGTCAAGTGAAGTGGCTTCGTATAGGCGTCGGTTATATCGGTCCCTGTGAGACTCGAGGCGGATGGTAGAACGCCAGCTCAGCAAGGCCCAGGATTGTCACGAACGACGACTGAGCAGGCAGGAGCACGTGGAGTTCGCAGAAGGTGACCAAGTGTGGGTATATCAGTTTTTTAGGGCCAGACGCGGGGAAAGGAAGACCAAGAAGTTGGTATTCTCGTGGCACGGTCCGTATCGGATCGTCGACCAAGTCGGGGAGAACGCCTACCGTGTCGCGATCCCGAGTCACCCGGACAAGGTGGTGACTGAGAACGTGAACCGGCTGAAGCGGTTCAAAGGACGGTGGAGCCGACCGTTCGCTGACGACGTTCCAAAAGGCGTGGAAGAAGCTACGACGGAAGAAGCCGACGGAGGTCCCCTGGAAGAGGAGGACTTGCCCGAGACGAGCTTCGCTGAGAGTCGGACGATTGGTGGGGAAGATACGGCGTTCTCGGGAGTGCGCTCGCCGATAGTGGACATAGTGGTGAAAAGAAGTGAGGCCCGGCAGGTACAGTATCTGGCGTTGACGGCTACCTACGAGACGTTCTGGTTGTCGCGGGTAGCATTGTCGCCTAAGTACGACACCCTAATAGTGCGGTTCGAGAACGCCGAGAATAAAAGGAAGGGTCTGCCTGAGATTCGTCGCAGCGCTCGTTTAATGGAGGCGAAAGCTACGGTGGACGAAGATGAATTAATTTTCTAGGGGATAGCGTTTTGAAATACCGATCCCTAGAGAAATGGAGAAAATCGGAGAAAAACACGATAAATGGTGTGGATATTTCGAAGGCTGAGTGGCACCCTCGGAATGAGTATGGTATATTTTGGATTTTAAGTTTCACTTTTAGTAGGGGCACAGGCTGGAACGCTCCCTATTTGGAGTCTCGCTGGTTGAAGTGTTCTATAAGGGGCAGTGCAGGACGGAGAAGACGAAAGAACGGAAAAACGCAAAACGGAAGACATGTATTACGCGTGGGGTAGCGGAGCTACGGGGCGGAACGTGCAGCGGGGTGCCGTAGCTTTAGCGTCAGAGGAAGACGATCGACTCCAAGAGTCCGAAATACATAGTTCCTTATCCGAAGGAACTTTAACACAGCCCTAAAACTAGGGCGCAGAGTTATTAACACGAAATAACTATTTTGCTTCAAAAACCGAAGTGTTTTATTTATCTTTATTGCAGCCAAGCCGCTATCTATGTTTAACTATATATCATAGTTAAACCTAATTACATGCACAACGTGTGGCCCTCAATCTATGTACTGAGGCCACAGTTAATTCTAGACATCATGTACTGAGAGTCTGTTAGCTCTCCGGGTACTCCGTACCCATGTGTGCACCACATAGTGTAAACCCGTTACACTCTCCCCGACTAAGACGAGAACTTACCAGTTCTCGAAACGTCCTCAGCGAGCTACGTCTTTACAAGACGTCGGAGGTCACGGCACCTCACTCGTGCGTTCTCCAGCTCTCCGAGCTTCCGAACACCTTTGTATCTCCGATGCCCAACACCATCAGCGCGCCACGCCTCAAGCCCCCACGAGGTCCCAGACCATTACGCTCACGCCGCGCCTGCTCCAGGAGCTGCCACACATTCTTCCGTGGCTGGGCACACCGCCGCCGACACGATACACGCTCAAAGACAACCTGATCACCAACCTGATGAAAGCGAGGCTCTTGACTTGTTCAAGTCGCGGGCATTACCCAAATGGCTCTGTGGGTGAGCGCTCGCTTCACAAGCGAGAGGTCGGTGGTTCAATCCCACCTGGGCGCAGCTCTCTCATATCTTGAGCTAGGTCCAGGCTTGGACAAGCACAAGGGCAACGCCCTTTTAGCTCAATGGTCGAGTGTTGGCTTTGATAGCCACAGGTCGGTGGTTCGATCCCACCTGGGCACAGCCCTCCCATACCATGAGCAATAGTCTGTGCTCGGACAAGCTCACGGGCATTGCGCTCATAGCTCAATCAATGGTAGAGCGTCGGCTTTGGAAGCCAAAGGTCCATGGTTCGATTCCCGTTCGGGTCATACCACATTCGCTGTTCCAGCGCAACTTCAAACTTGGAGAATGCTCCTCGAGCACGTTCTCCGAAACCAATACGCGTCCATCAGACGCTTGTGCGTGGACCTCGTCCAACACAACACAAGCGCCTGCTTCCTTCGGGAACACGTCCCAAACACCACGAGGCACCCCTGCCTCCTGCTTCCGCTGTGAGCAACCGAAGCTCATACTTGAGCTGGCAGCTCCAGCAACTGGTCAGAACCTGAGCTCAGCTACCGACCTGAAGACACCCCGCACTACTGGCGGGAAGCGCTAGGTGCTTGGCGACGCAGTCGCGAGCCCTTGTGACGCATTGGCACTGGGTGTGCCAGGTCATAGGCGTCAACGACGTCAGGGCAGTCCTCACGGAGGGGTACCTCGAACTCCCACGAGTTCTGTGAATGTGGATATCCTCTCCACTTCACCAAGTACTGCGTACGACCCTGGCGGCGGCGCCGCGCCACGAGGCGTTCCACGTGGTAGTGGGGCTCACCGTGCTCATCGAGCAGAGCTTGAGGAGGCCTTGCCTCAGCTGGATTCTCGCGCTGCGAGTCAGCAATTATCGGAACGGCGTATGCGTCCGCACGACGCGAACGTCCACGTTCACCGCCGAGAGGTTGATCTCGAGTAGATCTTCCTCCTTGTGGACTGGCTAGAATAACCTCCGTTGGTTCACAACCAGATCTCTGACCTTGCGCATCAAGATGTTCATCTTCATCAAGCGATACTTGAACAGGCCTCGGACCTGGAGCGTTATGTCGCTCAGCTGTACCTTCAGCTTGACTTGCTCCTGTATCCCGAGCACTTCGCCCCGCGATCTGCGGCTCCGCCACTTGCTGATGACCAGCCTCCCGTGGTTCCACCACCTGCTGACTCGCAGCCGCCCGCAGTCCAACCGCCCTCTGCCGAGCCGGCGCCAGTGACTCAGCGCTCACGCAATCCGGATCCTGGTATGGCTTTAGCAAGCCAACGTAAAACGCCGGATGGGTGCGCATCTTGTTAGGAAGGTTTAGCGTGTACGCTTGGCCCTTCCTGGCCACGACCTTAAACGGTCCAATGAACCGTGGTCTGAGCTTTGTCTTAAAATCTGCAGACACTGCATGAGTAGGGAGGTTCTTAGCTTTAAATAAAACCAGGTCACCGACCTCGAACCGTTCCACATTGCCTCTGCCTTTAGCATCAGCATACTCCTTCTGAAGGTCTTGGCTCTCAGCGATAGAGTCACGCATCCGTCGCATGACGCTCAGTCTCAAAGAGGCAAAGTCATCGACTTGCTTGCGAACCGCAACAAGGCCGACATCAGCCTGCCGTTCGGCTATTCCTCCCCCGTCAAGCCCTGAGCCACTACGTGGCGGCGTCAGTGGGACGCAAGGATTCTCCAAGCCGTTCACATAGAACGGAGTGAAGCCTGTCGAGGCATGCACGGCATTGTTCAATGCAAATCGACGAGTGGGAGCATCTCACTCCAGCGCTTCGGCGCCTCGGCGCATACGATTCGAAGGATATCCTCCACAACGCCATTCACGCGTTCAGTCTGACCATCGGTCTGCGGATGATCCGCTATGGACATGTCCAAACGCGAAGTTCTGGACGTCCCGGTGAATCGCGGGTCTCGATCCGAGACATTTGCCTCAGGCAAGCCATGTTGGCGAAAGACTCGGTCTAAGAACAGCAAAGCTGTACCTTCGTCATCAATGGTGTCTGGCACAGCCGCTAAATGAGCCATCTTGCTCAACCGGTCCACGAAGACCACGATACCCGTGTTGCCCACCTTGTCCTTCGGAAGGCCAAACACGAAGTCCATACTGATGGACTGCCAACATCCCGTGGGGACAGGCAAGCTTGCCAACGGTGCCGCTGCATTCGGTGCGGACTTCGTCCGTTGACACGTCTCATACGTGCGTACGTAAGTGCTAACCCACTTATACATCTTGGGTCACCAGTACATCGAGCTCACCGAGCCATAGGTCTTCTCACGACCTAAGTGCCCACCGACGGGCGTATCATGTACCTCATAGAGGATACGATACTTGAGGTCCTCGTCATAAGGAACGACCACACGAGGAGTGTCCTCTGGGTCTGTGCTGTAGTACAGCAAGCCATTATCGATGGAATATCGATGCAGCCTCGCGCGCAAGCGCCCCGACAGCATCTTGTCCGAGTCCTTGAACTCCTCGCTCCCAAGAGCACGTAGCAGAGCTACACACATGTCGTCTTGTGCATACGCGGCGCGTATTAAGTCAGGCACTGACGATGTCACCGTTGTAACATGGGCTAACTCGTAGTCCGGCCTGCGCGAGAGCGCATCTGCCACCACATTAAGCCGTCCCGGCTTGTACTTCACCTCGAAGTTGTACTCGGCAAAGAAGGAGAGCCATCTTGCCATTCTCTGAGAGAGGTGAGGCGACTGAGTCGTGGTACGTAACGACGCATGATCAGTAACGATCACGAAAGGCTTTTGAGCCGAGCAGGTGTACCCTGAACTAGACTAGAGCGTACTTCATCGCAAGTAGCTCTTTGTCATGAACTGGATAGTTCTTCTCCGCAGCCTTGAGCTGGCGAGACTCGAACGCAATCACGCGTTCACGCCCTTCGGCGTCTGCTTGTAGTAAAGCACAACCGATTGCGAAATCGGTGGCGTCGCAGACGACGCTGAACGGACAATCCGGGTCCGGTAGCGCGAGCACCGGCGCTCGTAGAAGACTCTCCTTCACATTCTGGAAGGCTCCGTCGTGCTCGACGCTCCAGCACCAAGGTGGTCCTTCTTAAGGAGATCCGACAATGGCCGAGCCATCTCTGCGTAGTTCGCGCTGTACTTGTGCAAGTAGATGGCTAAGCCTAGCCACTTGCGTAAGTCCTTCTGGTTCTTGGGAACTAGCCAGTCCACGATGGCCTTGACTTTGGCAGGATCTACCCTTAAGCCACGCTTCCCAATGAAGCACCCGAGGAACGGGATCTCCTCCGCGCCGAAGACGCACTTGTCCAAGTTGGCATACAATTTATTCGTGCGCATGCACTCGAGCACCGCTCGTAAATGGTCAATGTGGTTCTCCACGTCTGACTTCCCGTGCTCAGCGCGACTATGGGCGAAAATGTCGTCAAAGTACGTCTGCGCGTATGCCCGATGGGGCCGGAACAACTGCGTCACAAGACGATTGAACGTTGCCGGCGTGTTCGACAGCCCCTGGGGCATCACCAGCCACTCCCAGAGCACACCGCTCGGAGTACTGACCGCTGTCAGCGGGATGTCGCTCTCTCTCATGAGCAATTGGTAGTAATCATCGACCAAGTCGAGTGCACTGTACACCGCACAGCCTACCATGTTGTTCTGCAGAACATCCTTGCGAGGAATCGGCGTCTGCGCCGGAATGGAGGACGCATTCAGCTTATTAAAAGCATGCACGATACGCCACTTGCCATTCGGCTTTCTGACACAGAAAGTGGGTGTCGAGTGCGGAGACTTGCTCTCACGCACCAGCCCTGCCTCGTGCTTTGCACGGAAGAACGCGTCAACGAGTCACACTGTTCCTTTGTCAAAGGCCACTGCCGCGTCACGCAGTATTTGGTTTCTGGAACCAGGTCGATCTCGTGACGCACGCCTTGATCCGGAGGCAAACCCATCGGTGGGTTCCTTGAGATCACGTCTCCATACTCCTTAATCAAAGGATAGAACGGATCCGAAGGGTCTTGCAGGATCGCCGATCCACTCCGCGCGCTCAGCGCCTTCTTGGTGTCCTCCAGGACCGCTTCGTCTACGACGGACGAGGAGTTCAACTCCTCCTCAGGTTTTATCAAGACCACCTCGGCTAACTCGCCCGCTTTCAAGGCCTCGCCGAACTCGGTAACGGACATCTCGTCCAGCTCTACCAGAGCATCAACAGCGGGCAAAGCGTCAAGACTGATGTCGCCTTCGACCTCCCCCGTCACTCCATTCATGAGTGTGTACAGCTATCCGCAGCGATCACGTGGAGCTTCACCGCTCGCCACGTTGCACACCTCGTCCGACGCCGAAGACGTCGCAGACGTCACTGACGCTCTGCGTCTTCTTCTCCTCTCCTTTCGCGACCGAGTCCGGCCGGACGAGGGCGGTGCGGCGACATCTTCGTCACCACCACCGGGTGCAGCAGCACCACCAACACTTGGAGGGGAAGCTGTGTCTCGCAAGACACTCGACTCAGAACCATGCGGTCCATGACCCTCACCCAGTGAGCTAGGTGTCGCTTCACCAGCATCCTTTGGGCCGCGCTCACGGTGCCTCGACTCGCAGTCGACCGCGGCCCTCGGGCCACGCAGCGGTAGGTCATCGACCAGATCCATACCACACAGTGGATTACGCGCCACTCCTTGCCAGGACACGCAGCAACCTCGTTGCTCACAAGTTCCGACATTCCAATGTCCAGAACGACGGCCGCCTCGGCCCCGTGATCGCGCCAATAGCGCTTCTGCTTCCTAGCAGAGGTGGGTTCATGACTCACCAAAGCTCCACTAGGGGCAGGTGCGTAGCGCCCAGCGTCTTCGACTTCCAGTCGATCCATGGCTCATGGCACTCGAGCCATGCCATGCCAAGGATGAGGTCATACCTCGAATCCAGGCCTAAGACCAGACAGCGTTCCACGCTATCGAAGTCTAAGAACTCTATACTAAGGTCAACAGAGACCTTCGACACATTAACAAGTGTCCCCGTCGCCAGACGGACTGAGATTTCATCTCGCGTTGGCACTTCCAGTGCCTCAGCATACAGCTGACTCCCTTCCAGGGTGGAGCGACGGGCGTAGCTGCCTGAAGCTCCCGAGTCAATCAAGACTCTCCACGGCTTCGCAAAGCCCTTCACGTTCGCTTGAACGACCAGCAAGCCCGGCTTGCACACACTCTTCTTGTAAGAGAGCGTAGCTCTCTTCGAGGCTGCGCCCCGCTGCCCTCTACCTCCTCGAGGAGCAACAGAACTCAGTTCATCCCCAGTAGGCGCGGGGCGGCCTACTGGGAGCTGCCGTTTCCCGGCGACGACCCGGAGGGTTGGCTAACCGAAGCCTGGCGCTTGGCGCGCAAAGGGCATTGCGCCCTGAGATGCTTGGTGCTCCTGCACAAAAAGCATTGGCGGATGCCGGCGAGCTGCTCGGCAGCAAGAAGTTCAGCTACTTCATCTTCAGCATAGCTGAGGTCCATCGGCTCTGGACCGCTCGAAGAGCTTGTGTTGTTTGCGTACCAGCCCGGTCGGGCCGGCTTGAAGTTGTGTTCGGCATTCAATGCCACGTTCACCGCCTCTTCGAAAGAGGTAGGGTGTACACGGAACACTTCCGTTCGGGCCGCGCCCACGCGGAGACCCTCCATGAACACGGTCACCGTGACCTGTTCTAGCATCGGGTCCGCCGCCATCCCGGCGATCAGAGTTCTCAACTCTTGGACATCGTCCAGTAATTCCTTCTTGCCCTGTCGGGTAGCAAGGAACTTCGACCGAACACGGTATGCCTGGTTAGGCGGCGCGAACACGCGCGGCATTTGCTGCTTCAGCTGAGCCCAAGGGGGAAATGCAGCGTCAACAGACGTACCGCACATTAGTGCTCACTCGCGCGCGCGCCCTCCAAGCTTGGAGATAGCAAGCGCCACGCGCTGTTGCTCAATCTGGAGCAGGGCCGATCCCATGGCCATCTCGACCTCACGGGTCCAGAGAAGGAGATTCTCATCATCCTTCCCTTCGAAGGTCTTCACGCTCACCAGGAGCGGCTTTGGTCTCGCATACCCGTCACGCGACACCGACGCGGCCGCCGTTGCGGCACTCATCTTCTCTTGGACATGCTCCAAGAGCGCGTTCTCATAACGGGAGAACGGTTCCAGTCTGGCGGTCACCGCTTCTGGACCTTGCGAGGCAAGATGAGCCACGCCCTCCGGGCCAAGCAAGGACATAAGCTTATTAAGCGCGTCCTGCTGCGCCGGGGGCAAATTCGCGAACACTGGGTGTTCCATCCTCGCAGAGGATACAGTCAACCGCCTCAGGTGCGAGATTGACTACAAGTGCTACCAAGTGCAGCGGAGGTGTCGTAGTTTTAGCGTCAGAGGAAGACGATCGACTCAAAGAGTCCGAAATACATAGTTCCTTATCCGAAGGAACTTTAACACAGCCCTAAAACTAGGGCGCAGAGTTATTAACTCGAAATAACTATTTTGCTTCAAAAACCGAAGTGTTTTATTTATCTTTATTGCAGCCAAGCCGCTATCTATGTTTAACTATATATCATAGTTAAACCTAATCACATGCACAACGTGTGGCCCTCAATCTATGTACTGAGGCCACAGTTAATTCTAGACATCATGTACTGAGAGTCTGTTAGCTCTCCGGGTACTCCGTACCCATATGTGCATACACAGTGTAACCCCGTTACAGAAGGGGCGGCCTACTTGTTCAGAGCGGCCATCAACTCAGCGTCGCTGGAGTCGACGCTACCGTCGCTCTTCTGCTCGTCGCTGTCGTCGTCCTCCTCTTCGTCCTAGAGTAGAGTGTCAGGCGGGAGCGCCGTGGTGTTGCCGTCCTCGTCCTCGAAACTGTCAGACCAGTCCTCGTCTTCCAACTCGGCTGGCGTAGGGTCGGATGGAGCGAGGGGAACCAAATGGTTTCCAGATCAGGACTCGTGTGTCGTGGAAAGTAATAATGCTATCTGCATTAGAATAAAACAAAATCATTTTGACCGAGTTTTACTCTCTGTTTTCTTCTGGTTAATGTTCAATGCAGATTTGATAGAATATACTAGAGGTTTTAACATATCTCATGTACACAAAGTGACGACTCGAACTAGCAACCAGATCAGGATTTGCTGGAATTATTTTTCTCCGTAGGGGCAACAACGTCGAGTAAAATTGCCCGTAAATGCAGCTTAACATGGACGAAAACGCGTAGTAAAAATAAAATGTGATTTGAGGAACGACCCAATATTCTAGGTTGGCAAAGGACAATAAAAATAAATGTGGTAGAAAAATATCAGTGCTACTTTTAAAGACAAAAGCCAGAAGCAGCGAAACAAAAACCAAAAGCCGACTGCGGGTACGACCGCGGAACAGGATGACGGGAGTGCCATCACCGAAGCTTAGCCGCCGACGTCAAGTCTCCATGATCTCGTCCACGATCTCTACCGTCGCCACCGGCTTGACGTCGATCGGTTCCATCGTCTCGATGGTCACTTTCGTGGCCCCCTCCGTCGTCTCGGTGGTCCCCTCCTCGGTCATTCCCGCAGTCGGCTTGCGTTCGTTATCTTACCTCTAGCTCCTCCTGCGTAAGGTCAATTACATTGGCCAACTCGTTGGTCTTGATCTCCGTGGTCTTCCGTTACGACGGTCTTCCCAATGGTCTTCTCCACGATCATATTTATTGTCTCCTAAGCCGCTTCGTTGTCTGAATAGGCTTGAAACCGGTGGCTTCAATCGTCTTGGTGGACTGTTGCACGAGCCGGTTCCAGTGGAGATCATAGACTGGAAAGAGAGGGGGGGGGGGGGGGGTGCGCTTGTGGAATTGAAGGTATATTGAGATTTGAACAGCGCATTGGGAATGAAATGCAGTGTTCCTGCGGAAAATCTCGGTGTCGTGCGTGCTCCCTCCTGTATGCTCGGTACAATTTACTGCGATGCCGTTCGGCAGCACCGACACCTCCACTTTGTAGCCGTACAAGTGATGCTTACCACTGTAGTAGTGCCGGATCTCATTCATGTTGCCGCTAGGTATGTTAGCTTGCTGAAATGTAACGTCCGTAGCGTAACGTGCATACGGGAAGTATTCAAACGCAACTCCCGAGCGTATCTAGCGTCAGGTCATTCGCTTCCTCGACAAACATATTGTACAGAATAGGAAATAGGACGTCCAAAAACTTGCGGATCATCTTCTGAAAGGTGGATGGCGGAATTTTAAAAACTCGAGCGACGATATCCCATTTCCCAAGATGTTTGAGAGAGCTGAGGGTCATGAAGAACACGTCTCGAGCAGCGTAGCGGCATTTTTTTTTTCACGGCCCACGTTTTACTTCCCTTGTAAATGAGGATGCACAGCCGACCAAACTCGGTCAAACTCCTCAGGCGCGAAGTTGGTGGACTTAAGGACCCCATCGGGCCCTTCAGTTCGTAAGCAGAAGTCATAGACGGATGGCAGAGTGCCTACGTTGGACATGCTTTCCTCGTAGGTGTCGACTCTGTTGCTGGGGACGACGACTTGAGCAACCCTGGCCTTGCGCCGCTCCTCCCGCTGGAGTAGGTCGGCAGTGGAAGCACGAAAGTCGGCCTCATCGAGTGCCTTAGTGGCACGGTCCTGTCGGACTTGGACACGAACCATGGTGGGCTGGTATTGTAGGTTGCAAATTCGGAAATGGCCCCCGAACTGCCATTAGACTCTCGCATTAACTCAGCAAGCGCCCGGTGCAGGTGCATTCTTTTTGATAGCTTCAAGTGCATCAATGCGTGCATCTTGCCACTTGATGTGCCCACTAAAGTGCTTAATCACAACCGCTTTATGGTCGATGATGTTTCGGAATCTCACTTCCTTCTCTTGGTGATTCATCGTCGTTTCTGGGGCGGGCTAGCTTTTTTGTTGTCTTGATAGGATAACTTAAACGAAACTGACCTGACGAGGACATCCAAATAGGCAGCACGCCGAAAACGAAACAAGATCGATAACTTATCTGGATGTGACGTGGTTTGCATACTATCCTCAGGAACCACAGTGGCAAGCACATGCACCAAAGCAGCATTGGCCGAGGTCAAAGTTGTTGGTGGCATTTTTGTTTTTGCTTATTTACGTTTTTTCAGCCCACGTGCAGCTTCAGCCATTTTCCTTGCGCTTATAAGGGCAATGTCGGAGTAAAAACTAAGAAACTAAAGAGATACTCTCGTACTACATATGCGACAATAGCCATGATGTGTTGAAGATTGCATCCAACCAGAGCCCGCTTAATTTTTTTGTTCTTTTTTAATGAGACCTCGCTTTGGCCATTACTTGAATGAGAGAGTGATCTTTTTTCCTCAGGTATTTATCCAAGCACAGGCGGTTTATCTCTTCAATTTTTGCTCTTTTGCTCTTATTTCTACTCCGACCTCGCCCTAAAACAAGGCAGAACCAGACCTGCCCCATCTCTTTTCTCCTCCCCTACGTAATCCATCTGATGTCTGGTCAAAAGTGTTCGTACAGATAGAAATGTTTGTATTATGTGGTACGGGTCCGATGGCTCAATGCTCAAATCGTTTTGACATCTCTCAGTGCTTTTCATTGACGCGTTGGTATTAATAATTCATTGCGTCCTCAGGCTGGCAAAGAGGTCAAACGACACAACACGGTCCGAGAGTAACGTAGATCTTCATACTCTCGGACCGCGCTGCACCTAAGGTCCGAGAGTACTAAGTGTACGCGTGTTGTGAGTGCATCAGCCACGCGACAGGAATATCCGCCCCGGGATGTGATTGGCTGAAAGTGGCAGTTTCAGCTCAAAGTCGGATCAACAAAGTAAAAAAACTAATTTCGAAATGTACAAAAACGACGCTAGAGTTAGCAGATCCTGAGTTTAATGTACAGAAACGCCGGAATACGGGACACGGATTGGTTGAAACTGTTTTCTTTAAGTAAAAATAATATTTTTATCCAATCCGTGTCCTGTATTCCGTGGGAAAACCATGACCAGGGCGTGTTTCAAACGTATGGCAGGTTTCACCGTCGTTGTCTGTAAAGTTCTCTAATATTGCTTGTCTTTGCCCCCCCCCCCTCCCTCTTTTTTATTGACGCTCACTGTCCACAATGTGGAGTCACAAGATGTGGACTTAACACCTTGTGGCATTGGTTGAACTATTCGATGCATGCTATACAACATACTCGATAGCGTCGCGGCGTCACTGCAACGCCAAGGGCCGAGGACTAAAGGACAGTGAAACCCTAGTAACTTCGTTTAATTCGAGGAGCTCCAAATGTGACTCAAAGTTGCACCCCATTGCTTTGTCACTAGGTAGCCTAACAGATACAACTGTGCATTAGTTCATCTATTTATTGCCTTTTTGCACCTAGTTGCAGCTCGCTGCTTTTCTCTGGTATTAAAGTTATAACAACGTTTAACCCCTTTTTCTGGAGCTACGCACTGGTTAACATAACGTTAGAGGACCGACTGATTACGTTTACATGTACACGCACGTGTGTGTTGAGTAGAAGTGGCAGCTTGAATCGATACGATACTTCGTTCACCACACAGCCAATGATTCTCGCATCCATCGAGACTTACAACGTACGAGAATACCAACTGCGGCTTGCTTTTCAGGCCAATAGTGAAATAAAATCATCGCGCATCCTAATTATGGTGAAACCAAGCAATGGTGGGCCCGCTTAGTAAGAGAAAGACTAGCGGGATGAGACTTTTGGAATGCGCTCACTGAATTAAAAAAAAAATATTTCCAAATTTGAAACGTTCTAAAAAAGGGTGTGTTTGCCGGAGAGCCCAAAGAATGGGCTAATCCGTCCGCAGATTAGATAAGAGTTTCTAATGGCAACCAAATGGACATGGTAGGCTTGCTGGTGCTAAAAGTGACAGAAACTCCAATCGCATTTAAGTTGCAAGCGGTCCACGATGTGGATCATGCCTTCGAGATAGATCGATTGGCGTTGAACGTGGACGCTCGCGTCGCGAACGCATGCACCGTGGGTACGCCGATGCCGTTAAGCGAGTGCTCACTCGCGGCGCGAGAATCCAGCGGAGGCAAGGCCTCCTCCAGCTCTGCTCGTTGAGCACGGTGAGCCCTACTATCACGTGGAACGCCTCGTGTCGTGGCGCCGTCACCAGGGTCGTACCCAGTACTTTATGAAGTGGAGAGGATATCCACATTCACAGAACTCATGGGAGTTCGAGGTACCCTTCCGTGAGGACTGCCCTGACGTCGTTGACGCCTATAAACCAGTGCCAATGCGTCACAAAGGGTCGCGACCGCGTCGCCAAGCGCCTAGCGCTTCCCGCTAGTAGTGCGGGGTATCTTCAGGTCGGTAGCTGAGCTCAGGTTCTGACCAGTGACTGGAGTAGCCAGCTCAAGTATGAGCATCGGTTGCTTGGACCGGGAGCAGGAGTCAGGGGTGCCTCGTGGTATTTGGGACGTGGCTCCGAAGGAAGCAGGCGCTTGTGTTGTGTTGGACGAGATTCACACAAGCGTCTGACGGACGCGTATTGGTTTCGAAGAACGTGCTCGAGGAGCATTCTCCAAGTTTGGAGTTGCGCTGTACCAGCGAAGGAGGTGTGTTCCGGAGGGGGATTGAACCACGGACCTTTGGCTTTTAAGGCCAACACTCTACCAATGAGCTATGTGGGCAATGCCGGTAAGCTTGTCCGAATGCGGACTATTGCTCATTGTATGAGAGGTCTGTGCCCAGGTGGGATTGTACCCGATGACGCTGGCCAAGATCGTGGAGATCCACCCAGAAGCCAAGCACTACTACGAACTCAAGTCGTCGGACATGATCTTCAACCTGCCGGAGCCTGGGCATCTCGAGGGTATCAACTGGATGACGCGCCGTATCATGGCGCAGGACAACGCTACGTTTATGTAGCCACGAGCCTCCCTCGGCGACATCGGCGATCTTCTCCTCCGTAACAGGGCTGAACGTCTAAAACACCATACCCTTGATGGACAACACGAACTCGCCGTCGACCAGCAGGTTGGTCTGCTTGACGCGCACGGCGTCTAGAAGTGGCGCGACAGTACAAGAGGCGGTGCGTTGAATGAGGACGCAGCGAATTCGGCAGCGAAGGTCCGGACGCGGGGAATATGGCGTTTCCTGATTGGAGTGATTCGTTATAGTAAGTTCTCTTTAGGAGGCCTCTCTAATTAAACGCGTGGATGGAAGACTTTTGGAATTAGTTTAAAAATACGGATGTTATTTGGGATTTCCCCTTCCTTAAAAGACCTCGCGATGGTCATTAATTAAAAGAAATAATGCGCTTTTATTCTCGGGCGATGTGGCCAATCACAAGCGATATAGTCATCAAGTTTTTTTTTTTCTACTCGGACCTCGGTCAAGTTGTGCTACTGAAGGGTCGGTATTTGTATCGATATACCATCCCACCGAATTAATCTTTGTTGGGCTATCCCTTACAGCTTCCTATCACCGTAAAACTCAATGTATGAAGTCCGCAACAGTCGATGTCCCATACATGAAGATACGAACAAGCATGGTGAGCTCATGATCTTTCGGGTAACTTTAGTTGTATGAAATAGGTTGACAGAAATATTAGATGGGATTATCATCTACTCTTTTTGTCAAAGCCGGCGATTCCCATCAAATCTTTACCGTACAAAAATGATTTTTAATTTAAAAAAATCAAATTAGATGAAAAAAAATGTTTGCTTCATACAGGTAATACTGCGCTCCGTTGCACCTTTAAGGCTCCGATGAGGCAGTCCCAACGTTGACGACTACTACCTCCCTCGGAAAATAAATCACCTTTCCAAAACAATTTCACAGCCCTCAGCCTCATTCTTTTTCGGGATTATAAGATTTGCGGAGGGCTGCTTATCGTTCTGTAAAACAAGTGCAGTGAAAAAGGTGCACGCCAAATCCGTACGGTACTGCCCACTTGGCTGTGCCAAGCAGGAATCTGCGTTCAAGGAGCGTTGATATTTGGAGCGGTAATAGGCGCTGACTTTAATGTCCGTATTGCACTACTGCGTGTGTGCCTGTTCCACCTGCCAAGACCAAGTTCGACTTCCATCTCGCCGCGGGGACCGAAGACCGGCCGCGTTGTCAAGTTCGCCGAAGATCAGGACAAGACACCGTTCCAAGTCGCGTATCCATGGAGAAGTCAACGCGCGTGTTACACTCCTTCCAAGTACCCGGAGCCGCACCTCGTCCACTATCGGACTTGGATGCCCTCACGCCCCGCGTACCTCGCCTGCGCACTCTACGTTCACACGGACAATGCTGGCGCCCGTCGACAGCAGAAATCTAGCGCCCCACAGGACCGCTTCGTTTTCCTCAGCTGCTACTTCGAGGAACTCGGTTACTACAAGGGACTCAAGGCGTACGAGGACGGAGACAACGACATGCTTCTGTGGCTCGGCGGGAAAGCAGCCAAGCACTCGGCCTCCGCCAAGAGGGACGACGACGCTCCTAAAAACTTGTCCGTGCTGTTCGGCCGCGACCGTAAGCGCTACGAAAGTGTTATCGCACGCGCCACCAGCAAGTACGACGTTGACGAGGACGGATACACCGGCATCCCCGACCTTCTCGAGCAGACCCAAGCGCCAGACCTCACTCACGAACCACACCAGCGTCTCTCGGACCGTGCCTTGGCCCGTATCGTGATTGATGACAAGGGCGGTGACCCACCCAAGCCACACTGGGTTGGCAACCGTACGCGCGGACCCTGGAAGGCTCTCCTCTCCAACAGCACGCTCCGGCACACTCAATTCGAGGTGGTGAAGCTCCTGTGAGCCGGCAAGAAGGTCGCACAGTACGACGACAAGCCTTCCCGCGCGCTCCGAGATGAAGGAACACGACTCCGACTTCGAGGACGACGACGGGAGCTACACCGTCCTACCTTCGACGCCTCCTGTCACTCTGGGCTTGACCGAGGAGCTGAGCCAAGCGGGCTCGTCTCAGGACGAGAACGACGTTCACGACACCAGCTCCAAGAACTCCAAGAAGGACGACGACCGCGAGGAAGGAGAGATCGACGAGGACGACGATTTGGAGGACAAGAAGCCCGCTCCTTCCTCGTCGTCTTCTCCCGATAAGCCTAGTTCATCCGTCACCAAGTGAAAACCAGCTCGCACCGTAGAAACACCCCACCCAACCGTTCTTTCCTTTCCACCGTTAATCCGTAACGTTCCGTATTTAAGCCCAAAGACAATGAAAATTAACACGTAATTCGTCCAACCGTTCCGTTCTCGAGTTCCATCCATAATAACACCATAGTAGATCGTTCTTTTTCCACCCGAGAACCACCATACCCCAGCCTAAGCCAGTAGCAAGTAATCGTCATCTACCTCAGCATCAGCATCAGCTAGTCGGGCCCTCCGACGCAACCCTGGTAGACCATTCTTCTTCCGCTCAGACCGTTCGAACGCTTCGATCAAAGAAGTGTACCCCGGCATCAATTCGGTCCTCTTTACCCAAAAAGTCTCGTAATTCGCTGTCAACACCAGGCATTCGATAGAGCGTTCCACCGCTCGCTTGGCGACCTCCAAAACCGGAGCGTCCACCCCCGCGATCACCGTATCTTCTCGACCAACCGTCAGACGCTCTGCGAAACTCGAAGTAGGTAAGTCATTCTCTTCAAAAGGCCCATCCGAAATCTTGTTGCTAAGACCGTCCGGAACCTCATCCAGGTACGGACGAGTCCACTTTCCGCGATAGCATTTCAATCGGTTCACATTCGCCGTGGCCAACTGGCCAGATTGCACCTCGATCCGGTACGTGTTCGGCCCCATCTTTTCCACGACACGGTACGGACCCTGCCACACAAACGCTAACTTCTTCGTGCTCTATTCTCCTCGTCACGCCCTGAAGCTTTGGTACACCCAGACAGGGTCTCCTATTTCATAGTTCACCTCCACTTGACCGTCTAGCCGGCGAGCGTGTCGATCCTGCGCTATGAGGAGTTGTCGCTCTACCAAATGTCGCGACTCCCGCAGCGATCGATACAGCTCCCGGTGATACAAAGCCACCTCGTTGGTTTTCCACTTCTTCCCTTAGTTTAGGAACGCGACATCCAACGGAAGCGTCTGATCGCGACCGTACAACTAGAAAAACGGCGAATCACCAAGCGCCTCATGATACGCAGTACGGTAGGCAATTAACCCCCGTGGCAACTAAACGTCCCAATCCGTCTGTGCCTCACTCACATGCATTCGTAGCATCCCAATGAGAGTCCCGCTAACCGTTCCACGAGTCCTTGCGACTGAGGATGGTACGCCGCATCGCACAACTTTTTGATGCCCAAAGTCTGGTAGAAAGGCTAAGCGATTTCCGACGTGAAACTAGGACCGTTGTCAATCAGTAACCGAGACGTTATACCGTGACGAGATACCACTCCATTGCCCATCACTTCCATAAACGTGACTGAATCGAAGCGTTCGAAAAAACGAATGCTTCCGCCCAACGAGTGAAATAACCCACGAACACGAGGAAATACTTGTTCCCGCGCTCAGTCACTGGTAACGGTCCAATAGCATCCACAACTAGCATCGAGAATGGTGCAGTTAGGTCAGCCACCGGCATCCGTTGCATCTGACTAGCACTCCAAGGTCTAGACCCTTTACCACTCCCGCACTTTTTGCTCTCACGCAGAAACTCGGCGACATCCTTCCGCCATCCGGTCAGTACGCATGCCGCCTCACCACCTTCTCCAGAGTCTTCGTCAAACCCAAATACGATGACAACAGGTCCGAATGACAGTAATGTAGAACGGTCGGTATGTAAAGCAGTGGCACCACAATCCGACATTGTCAGCGCATCGACGCGGCCGATCAGTAATCGCGACAGTCCGTCGACGTGACCCATAGCCATTCCAGGCTTGTGATGCACTGTGAACTGTAGACTAGATAGCTTCATGGCCTACCCTGCCAACTTGGCATTCGTAGTACGGTTACCAGGGCTGAAGACCCACGTCAACGCCTTGTGGTCTGTGAATAAATCGATCTCTCGCTTATCCAAATAGCAGCGGAACTTCCGCGTCGCCCACACCACGCCCCAACATTCGATCTCCGAGATGCCATCCTGCTTGTTAATCCAAATTTTGCTGAGATCCAGTCAGCAACTTGCTCGCGTAGGCGACGACACGGTCACGACCGCCCACCTCCTGCATTAGACACGCTTCAATAGCGTACCGAGAAGAATCGACGTACAACTTAAACCGTTTCTTCGCGTAAAGGTAGACCAACATCGGCGGCTTTACCCAAGCACGCTTCAGCTGTCGGAAGGCAACTTCACAATCCTCGTCCCACACGAACGGTCATCATCCTCCTTTAACCACTCCAACGGCGCATATGTCAACGCGTATACCGTCGGAAATGGCTAGTTAACCCCCAACATGACCGTATCTCGTGCACATTATGTGGTTGCTTCACGTTCATGACAACTTTCACCTTTTCATGGGTTGGCAGGATCCCGCTCGGTGTCGCGAAATGACCGAGAAAAGCGACTTGGCTCCGTCCCCAATGGCGCTTTTGACGAAATCGCGCAATATGCGCCGGGAAATCCTTGCTGAAGATGACGCTGTCGTCCAGATACACTAAACAGATTCTCCATTTGAGATCCACGAGAACCGTTTCTAGCAACTGTTCAAATGCCGGTACAGCTTTACAATGTCTGAAAGGCACGACTTACCACTCGTAGAGACCGTACTTGCAGGTAAACGCCGCCTTCAAAATACTATCCTCCTGCATTTGTACGTTCCAGAAGCCGGACGCAGTATCCAAAGCCGAGAACAACTGTGCGTCACCAAACACATCCAGAATATCATCTATCAACGGCATCGGATAACAATCCTTAACGGTTACCGCGTTTAGCCGACGGTAGTCGATGCAGAACCGTATCCCGCGATCCGGCTTCCTAATCATCAACACCGGACTGACCCAATGGCTAGACGTGGAACGGATCAGCTTCAAGTCCAAGTACAGGCTGATCTCTGCTTCCATCACTTCGCCCTCCACCAACGACACTCTGTACGGTTGCTGCTTGATGGGAGGGCTATCGCTCGTGTCGATCCCAAGCTTCAGCAGCTTCGTCCTCCCCAGTTTCTTCGACGACTCCACAAACATAACTCTGAAGTTGTTCAACTCCGTCCTGAAGAGCAATCTCTGCTCCTCCGACAGGTCGGACCCCGAGAAGTCAACTTCCAACTGACGGTCCTTGTCGGGAGGTATTTCAGGACGCTCGGCCTTGATCTTCTCTCCTAGACCTTCGTCCTTGTTCTCCGTCACCGCACTCACCACTCTGGGAGCGTTCCCTTCTCTCTCAACCGGCACTCCGAACGACGAGTCACCCGTTCAACGCAATTCCTCGCATCGCCTCACCGCGTATCACTCTCCGTCCTGGCATCACAGACGGAGGTAGATCCAGTACAACCGTGGCCACCCCTTCCGTGTCTTTGAGAGGTACGACGATGTTAGCTCACACTTCCTGCTCCAATGCAGCCTCGTCGACAAGGACCGATGTCTTGTCACCGTCCGGTTCCTCATCGTAATCACCTCGTCCAGGCTGGCCACACTGTCCGAAGTTGCCTGGCGAACGTCGCGGTTGGCCTTCCTGGCCTCGGTCGACGTCTCCACCGTCGCGCCGAACCACGCTTGCCAATACTCAGTCGTTTAGACCTCCTTACGAATGGTCTTGCGCGTCCGTTCTAACACGTCCACCGCAATACCCAAGTAGTTCGACATTTCTCCAATAGACGGATCCTCCTTAGTTTCGGCGATGATCCTCCATCCGTTTCATGAGCTCTCCCTCGTCCAGAGGATACAAGCGGTCTTCTAGCCCCTTTCCGTGTTCCTCGGTCTCGTCTGCGATCTGGACGCCAGTAAGGCAGCACCCTCTTGACCAGTCTCGCTCGCTTCCATCGCGTCGAGCTTTTCGTCCGAGAACAGACGAGAGTACTTGGAATCGTCTGAGTCGTCAACCACCTTACCGTCACAAGTCTCAACCGTGCGATCCGGTAAGGGCTCCGTGTCGGTGCTTTGAGAGACCGTAGTCGCTCGCACCAATTCGGGAACTACCACCGGACCTGGCAACTCATTCAAATCGACACCTCGCAATCCACAAACACCGAATCCCCAATCTCAACTTCATTCGTCGGATAGGAGATCACTGTAACCACCCTCGCGGACTCGCCGCTCTTCTTCGGAATGCTCTTCAGAACCTTGATCCTGGGAATCGGGGCGTTCGACTTCACGTCAACCGTGCTTGAGATCTTGACGCCCACCACCTCCGTTACCTGCTCTGTTTCAACCGTTCTTTCGGCCGCCTCCACAGAAGGTCGTGTTCACGGATTCCTTACCGGCCGTGTCGAACACTTCCTCCTCGTTCTCCTTTTCGGTAGCCTTGGAAATCACCACGTCCGCCTTCTCTCCAGGCATGGATTTCTCTGCCACGCTCACACTGCAAACCTCTTCTTTCTTGACGTCCCTTACTCGACCTTCTCCACTTCGGCGATCACCAGTATACTTTCCTCACCGCTAGTGTGATCAACACCCGAGCCAACCGCCTGGCAAGAGGAAGGAGTGGCTCCTCCGTCTTCTTCCTCCCGTCGCCTTCATTGTCGAGCGTCAGCGCTCGCCGTTTGCGACGCCATCGTTCGTAGTGAACGGATAGCCAGACACTCAGCAACTACGCGACTGGTCTCATCGCACAAGAAACACTTAGGCGGACCACGACGTCCCCCAAGTGTCACCAAACCGGAGTAGAAGCCGTAGCCACAGACACCATCGGCGCACGGTTCCTCGGAGACCGTGGCCCTTGCCAACGACTCTGGCTCATCAGTTCCTGCCACAATTGTTGCTGTTGCATGAACGACTGCAACTGCTGTGCCAAAGCATCCACCGACGCCAACACCGGCGATTCCGCCTGCTTCTTCTTCTTCTTGGTCGCCTCACCGTCCGAGAACTCATCGTCTTCCTCGACAGGACGGTACATGTTCTTAAACATGAGCCATTCTCACGCTTCAGAAATGTCGGAAGCGGAGCCAGCATCGAGCGTAGCCAACATACGTTTGTTCCTGAGTCCTCGACGGAACAGTTGGTACCTCTTCTGAGGGTTGGGATAGTTCAGTGACTCGCAGAGTTCCGAGACACGGTCACCCGATTCCTCCACAGACTCACCGCGCTCACGCTTGGTAGTCTCCAACCGTTACCATAGTTCATCGGTGGTACGGCTCAAGAACTGATTGTGAAACCTCACTTTCAGGGTCTTGAACAACTCAATGGTCAAGTTGTTCCACCATCGATCAGCTTCACGCCCCTTAATCTTCCAGCAACCGTGATTGATCCGACAACCCATCCGTGTGAGCCTTAAACAGCTCTCAAAAGTCGCGAGCCTTATCAACCGTGGCCGAATCCGAATAATACATCGCCAGCACCTTCACGGCATTCGACACCAAGGTCGACAGACTGAACGCGTTCAGAGAGCCTCCGAGGGCTCCAGAACCGGTTCGACATCTTGGCACCATCCCGGCGGCATTAAACCTGGCGCCAGTGGCGATCCGTACCTTGGCTTTTCACACGCGATGTAGCTCGTGCCCCAGCAACCATTGCATGAAGTGCCCCCCCCCCCCCCCCCCCCCCCCCCCCGCGATTGCACTCCTCCAGCCAGTGAAGTATGGTTCGACACCGTCGTCGCCTTCCCGTACACGCTCTTCGCTACGGGACCGTACCCTTGGTCCTGTCTTCCATAGCCCATAGACGATTGCGACTCCTTCGCGGCGCTCCAGCTCCAGCCAAAGGCCGGACGATCAGTTCGTCGCGCTTCAGGGCCAGTGTACTGAGGAATAAATCCACTCGGACCCCTCTGCGGCATAGGTTCCTTCACAGTTCAGTCCGCAGTCACATCGAAGTAGTCGTACGAAGTCCCGTAGTCATACCGTCCAAGCGGGACGGCTCTTGGTCAAAGACACCGTAACCAGAAGGTTCCTCGTGCCGAGTGAAGGTGTCCCTGCCCCCACCGTGTTATTCCTTCACGACGGGCTCGGCCTCGGCTTTGATCTCGGTCTTGACCGCAGCCGTCCATTCCGTAGGACCAGGTCCCAGTTCGTCTTCGTCAGCGTCTTTTAACTCCTCTTCTCCAGCGGCAAGCAGCTTCTCTCGCATAATCTCGGACTGCCCCGCTCCTCCTGACGCACCAGCGGCCGACCGTTCCTGCCCTTCGGCCGTCTCTCCTCCATCCGCGCTAGCTTGTCTTAATGCAGCGCGTTCCCTTGCAGCATTCTCCAGCCGCTCTATCTCGGCCTGAACCTCGACGGCTCTCTCCTCCGTGAGAAGGCGCTCGCGCATCCTCTCGGTCTTCTCCCAACGCTCGGTTTCGACCTGCTCTGCGGTCAGCACCTCTTCTCCAAACACGTCGCCACGCTCACTTTCGTAGCATTCACTCCCTACTTCACTTCCCGTATCTTCACCGTAGAAATCCATCTGCAATAACCGAACAAATCACCAATAACCGTATCCGAAACAACCGTACTCCCTGTACTCGTACCAATTCAACCGAGCCCCCTGCCGGTTCTCCAACAACAACAACAACAACAACAACAACATTCCGTATGCGCTCGACTTTAGCGCCTCTGCAACCAACACCAACCCGCTCTTCTTGGCCTCTGGGACGAATCTTGCTACAACAAATAACGGCGCTTCCTTATGATCACCAGAGCGCTTCCATGCGCTTAGACTCCTGGCGCGACAGCGAAGTCCTCCATCCTTTAGACTCGTCAGAGCGCTCCTCGAGCTTGGCGGTCCCACAACGAAGCAGTCCCCTGGCTTCTCCACCACGTGTCGCGAGTCTTCCCGGAAATGGGGCGGGACTGCAGGCGCTGTGTTATCAGACAGCTAGGCTCGTAGGCAAGTAGGTAGCCGGTAGCTAGGTAACAAGAAGAATCAATAAAACGATAAAGACTCATGTGGTGTAGCGTTTGGCTTTTGAGTTGACACACAAAAGCACTGAGGGCCAACTGGTGTATCCAACCCTTTCAAAGATGATGACACCGTTTGTACGATATTTGACGGACTTCATTGGGTCAAGCTATGGTAGTGCCGACAACTCGCGACGATTGGTGGACACTCAGCCTGGTGACAAAGCGACGTGGCATCCCTGCCGGGAGCCACAAGGCAGGAGCTAAGACGCGACAGGCCGTGCGACGACAGGGTTAAAGCCACGGGGTCGGAAGTCCGCGGAATTCTCACGTGTTCGCCGGAGCTTCAAGTCGCTGACGAGTCGTCGGTAACGGCATTTCCGGCAAGCCGAGTGGCCAATCAGTGTGTGCGGGCGACTGTGCAGCCTGGGAAGGGCGCAGAGGACAAGAGCTTTAGCTGGCCAAGATCCGACGACCTTCCGGCAACAAGTTGCGATAGTTCAAGCTCCGACGACTTTTCGAGTCGTCGGTACGAGTTCAAGATCCATAACGGACATGTTTTGAGTATAGATTGATAGTAGGGTTAGATATTATATTAACAGCCTTAGTGCTCAAATAAACAGAACACCATTTACTCTCAACCACACAAGGGTACGTCCGACTATCGGTGAGTACGCGGTAGTGGCGGGATAGTTCCGGTAGCCTGGATATGACTGTCGGTGAGCACTCCTAATGGTGGTAGCTTAGTGTTCATCCCGACAGGGCCAATAGACAGAGGGTAGCTTTGGCCGTGTAATTGATAGCGAGTCATCGCTGTGTGTTGGATAAGCTAGTGCGCTATCCATTTATTACTTACCGTTCGGAGTATAGCTCCGACAGTCCCGAATCAGGTCTGAACACGTCCAGTACCCTATCTTTATTGGGATCGCGAGGTATATTTGAGAGAGAAAGAGAGCACTCTAGCCTTTGCTCGTGGCTAGTATTGTTGAGTTATCGGTGGCTTGCCTAGCAGGACACACGGTACACAGAGAAAACCCCAACCTGGTAGGGTAGTTCCTGGCCTTCAGCCACATTAAAGCCTGGCTGAGTTATCGGAACTCAGTAGGTGTTGTTGGTGGGAAAGTGTGCTATATACATTTCTGGCGTGTTCCTACACTACAACTGGTGCCGCGACCCGGGATTGGTGGTGACCTTCTGTGCTTCGTGCTACTGCCGGTTATCTGACCTTCACGAGCAACAAAGAAGAAGAAGAGAAGAAGAAGAAGCCAACTATGGCGAACGATTCAGCGGTACCAGCAACACCGATGAAAACTGGCGCATCGCGAGGCGAGGACTTGGACGCGGACCTGATCACCCCGCGCCTAGACGCGATTGATGAGCGCTCCGTCAGCTTCGATGTTTCGGTGGGCGAATCCGACGCCATGGACGAAGATACGAACACCGTTTATGGTGATGACCAGGAAGAGAAGGCTGACGACCCTATTGGTGAGACGCCAGATACCCCAGGAGGCGCGATTTTGTTGGCGGGACGCAGTGGAGGAATGCGTCCGCTGCCACGAAGTCTCGCGGATGAAATGAACGAAGCGGCTGGCCCCGAGCCAGCCTATGACGATTATGATAAAGAAGCCGAGGACTCATCGTCTCCGGTGAAGATGGCTCAAGTAACTTAGAAAACGACGGGCAACAGATCGCCTGTCAATGGTGATACCCCAGCGGCGAAATAAAGTCATCGGCCGCTGCTACGAGGAGATGAAGACGAGCGACTGGATCCAGTTGTTAGCACCGGGGCCTGTCCGGCAGTAAAGGTGGAGTGACCTGAGCTACAACCTAGCACGTCCAGTTGGGTCATCCACGCTTGAACAAGTCGCGGACGACACCGTGTTGTTCTTGCAAGCGCTGGGATTGAAGCCGGCGGAACGGCCATCACCGTCGATGATGGAACCCTGGCTCCCTGCTGAAGCCGCAGCTCAGCTGTGGAAGTGGAAGGTGAAACTGCGTTGAGCGTTCGGTGTTACTGGTTATGAATCCCAAGACCATCACGAATCGATTGACCCTGCACGAATTCCGCTTCCAAAAACGCCAACAAAACCGAAGGCTGCTGCAGCTAAAGGTGTATTCTCGGCGACTGTGGAACGTTCACCGTGCTTCCAAGATTCCCACATGGCGACCCTCCGCTCGACTAGCGGAACAGAGCGCACGACGCGTAGCGCCGACAACTTCAAGACGACTGTGGACACTAAACACGGATCATCGAGGCGTATCGAGCGACGTGCACGCGATACCGACGGCTCGTCGGACAGTGAGGACGACTGCCCAAACATCGCAGGAGGTGCCGAAGTGAACAAGTACCTTCGTCAAATACGTGAAGTGACGGGAGTCGAGTCCAACAACGTGACTCTGAGGATTGAAGTAGCGCTACCCAGACTTCTCTCGCAGACTAAGTTCTTCTCGGGACACAGAAACCGAAGCAAGAACTCGATGCAATGGCTCTGAGGATTCGTCTACGAGGTGAAGGAGACACGATCGACACCTAATGAGTGGTGCATTCCCTTCGAGCTGAGTCTCAGAGATGGCGCAACGCAGTCGTACCGACAACTCCCGAGGGAGACTAGGAAGACGTGGAGCCTCTTGAGCGAAGCCTTCATCAAAAATTACTGCTCTCAGTACAAACAATCAGCTGAAGCGCGGTACTACTGGGCGAAGCGCAGCGACAAAGAGCATGTTTACGACTACTTGAATCGCCTCAACGGTTACGCGCGAAATGCCGGGATCACGTTCGAAGGACACAGCCGCAAGGCTCGCGACCATGTCAAGCGATTCTTGGAGACGTGTGGAGATCGTGGACTCGAGAAGCGTCTATGCCATGTCAGAATAAGCAACATCCACGATCTGGAAGCGATGATCATGGACATCTTGAAGGTCGAAGAGCGAACCGCGTCGCGAGAATCCACTCAGTCGAGTTCACACAATCGAGATAATTCACGCCATCGTGATGAACGTCGCCACGATAACTCGCGCGATAACTACGGACGTCGAGACCGACGCGACCGGGATCTCGGACGCCGTCGCGATGACTCACGTAACATGCCACGAGTAACACTGGCTGACACAGCTAACGATGACGGACGCTCCGCCAGCTACGCTCGTGATGATAGCAAGAGTCAACCGAACACTCGCCAGCAGTACTACAGGGACAGCGAGAGTGAAGGTGGTTGTGACTTCGAGGGTTCGCAAGGCTGCATTGAAAACCTAAGCAACCATTACTGTTCTGACGATGGCGACCGATATCTCGCAGCAGCAAACGACACCGACAGACGTACAGCCGCCAACGGCTCATACGGCTGAAGCGAGAAGCGGGCTCCGAAGGGTGACAGCGGAGATAGTGGAAGCGGACGAGAAGATCGATACCCTAAGCCGACTACTCGTGACGATCGCTACCAAAGTCGAAATGAACGTGACGGTCGACGGCAATACGGTCCGTGCGCAGCCTGTGACAGCATGTCGCACTCCGCTCATTTCTGCCGCAGACGGTGCAAACTGTGCAAACAGGTGCACGATGCTGGAAAGTGCGAAGTGTTCCAGAGCCTCACAAACTTCGTTCGAAACAAGGTAGACAAGAAGGATTGCCCCAAGGAGCTCCAGACGCTACTATTCAACGACCATTTAATCTAGGCGGCCCACCAATGGAAGCTGGGTTGGTCCCAACCGGACCGTCACAGCTAAGCGAACCCGCGACGGAAGCTGAGTGCATCTACGCTTTCGTAGGGGAGCAAAAACGAGAAAGAACTGAACGAGACAACTTTGTGAACACGACGGACTATGAACAGGAGAGAGGTGAAAGCCTCAGTGGAGGTGAAGAGTGTGAAATGACGGGCGGCGAGGCGATCGAGGATGCTACCGAAGACTGGGTGACAAGTGCAGTCCAAGAGGAACCGAGCCGAAGTGTCGACAGGGAAGTTCGACTATTACCTGGTGAGCGTATGGGGTGGTGGTCGAAGCAGAAGTACGACAGGAGAGTCCGGATGCGCACAATGATCTACGGCGCCAACAACGACTCGAGAACACGGATACTGCTGGATACAGGAGCTAATATTAGCGTGGTGTCAGAGCGGTAGGCAAAGAAACTAGGACTTCGGGACATATCAGATCACGGCCGTCGCATTGAAGTGCAAGGAATAACTCAAGGAAAGACAGCGACGAGTCGACGTGCGTCGGTTAAAGTCACTCTCGGATGGAACGAGTGTACGTGTTCGATGTTTGGATTATGGACCACAATGCTGGAGTCGACATGGTGCTTGGCACCGCATGACCCCAGCGGGGGTGAAGATCGACATGTTCGACGCAGCAGCGAAGCTCCCAGATGAAGTGATGATCAAGTTGATCAAGACGCAAAACATGAGCGATGAAAACGAAGGCAAACACATACCAGGTGAACCTACCGAGGAACCAAGAATCGAACCACGCGAGTGCTACGAATTTTCGCTACAACGCCGACGTCCTTCGCCATCAACTCACGTTGTTTGGGTGAGCGGACGGAGAAACTCGTGCCGTCAATTACGAGGTTTCGGAGGGGCAACCCGACTCGGGTGCGACTAACGAATATTTCTGATAAAGTCGCCGACGTCGGACCATACCTCCACGTCGTGATGTGGGTGCCGATTGGTTTCCTGCTGAAAGAAGCTGGTTACGTGCGTTTGGATTCAAGGAAGTACCAAGACTGGCAAGTCCTGGTCTACGCATCACCAAATGACAAGACGTACCAAGACTGGCAAGTCCTGGTCTACGCATCACCAAATGACAAGACGTACCAAGACTGGCAAGTCCTGGTCTACGCATCATCAAATGACAAGACGTACCAAGACTGGCAAGTCCTGGTCTACGCATCACCAAATGACAAGACGTTGTATACGTGGGAACGGAAGTTGTATGAGGAATGGCTAGCTCGTCAGCCGCCGGCGGTTGACACTCCCAGCTACCCGACTCCGAAACGACTGCTACGTCGTGCCCACGGAGACGAGAGTGATAGCTGTGAGTCAGTAAGCGACTGGTCTGTAGTGGATGAGTCGCGTCAGTGTACTCTGGCGCAAGCTAGAGAAGCCTCGACAGCTGCCGATGACTCAACTGGGGTGACATTGCCAACCGACGAAGACGATACGGACCATGACCAACCCAGTGGCCGATGTAACCAGGATGGCATGTCAGAAGATATCGCAGTTACTGACTTGAGGGTGGAGGACGCTCCCGCGTCATTACAGCCGACCAGAGTCGCTAGCGTCGATGCGGACAGCTCAGCAACCGCCATCCTCGAGAACGCGTACGTTTTAGTCGCGAGTACTCACAACGGAGGATGCAAGAACTACGGAACACGATGACGGGAATATGTATGAACACAAGGCAGCGGACATCGAGTTCAAAGGTTACGCCCAGGAACTGGCATTCTTGCCGGATCTATCGCAGGCACCGATCACCAAACTCGATTACACAGCTGACAACGTCCAGAACCCCGAGTTGTCGCCGGAACGTCAAGCCAACTTGGTGAAGATACAGAAGAACCACGAGAAGATTATGATATCGAGCGGCAATGCCATGCCACCACCAGATTACGGCGTGACGTGTGACATCGATACCCAAGAGCACGCACCGATCTAACGGCGTGCCAGACGAATTCCGATGAAGCACTTGGGGAAGCTCTACAAGCTACTCTAGGCGTTGCTCGAAGCAAACCTAATTGCTTTCTCTGACAGTCCATGGACTTCACCCATCGTGATAGTCTTAAGAAAGAACGGCGTCGACATCACATTGTGCATAGACTAAAAGCTAGTCAATGCGATCACGGCCATTATGGAGTACGTTATGCCGCTCGTTGACGATCTCTTGACGGATACGGGATGGAAAGCTTTCGCAATGAAGATGGAGACCGCAGAGCATCAAGCTAAAGTACTACGCGAATCAACCAGAGATGGTTCGATGTTGACGTCAAGTCAGTCGGATGAGCCTAGGACAAAGTTCGACGCAGCTCGTGACGACTCGACAAAACTGGATCCAGTACAGCAGCTGATCAATGATTCCGATGAGAACATGTTCTTGACGAACGAGCCCGATGATTCATCGTTGGTACCCGTTTTCGACCGAAGGTCGTTTGTGGACGACATTTGTTTCGGTGGAGCTGCGTTTGAAGATTGTCTCGCTACTTTGGATCTGTTGTTGAGCCGCTTCGAGGAATGTCGAATTAGCGTGAGCTATACGAAGAGTTTATTTGTTCAACCTCGAGTTTTTTTACTTTCTATCTCACGAAGTATCGCGAGAGGGAATACGGGTGAACCCAAAGAAGCTAGAAGCCATCCTGGAGCTGGAATTTCCAAGGACGAAGAAGGGTATGCAATCCTTCTTGGGATCACTTAACTACTACAACAGGTTCATTCAGGGCTTTGCAGGGTACGGTGCCGCGCTATATCAGCTCAAGGAAGAAGATTTCGCTCCTAGTGGAGACCTGACTACAGCCCGACAAAGCTTCGATGAACTAAAGAAGAAGGTGGAAGAAGCACCGATCCTTCGACACTTCGACAAGTCAAAAGAAGTACACATCTTGGTGTTCGCTAATGAGTGGGCTCTAAGTTCAACAATACTTCAGGTGCACGACGATAAGCTGCATCCGGTACGATTCTGTTGTCGCGTTCTGAAAGACGCTGAGATGAATTACCACCCGGCGGAGAAGGAGGTGTTGGCGTTGCTACTAGTGCTGAAAGCGTGCTACACGCAATTGGCAGGACGAACACTGCGGGTGTACACCCATTTCTCAATGTTGGGATGGTTAACGAAGTCAAAGTCACCTTTCGGCCGAGCAGTTCAATTTGCGGCGCTCCTAGCACCATGACATTTTATTGTGGAACGCGTGAAGAAAACCAAGTGCGCGTTTATCCAGATGTTGCATGCAACGGTAACGAACTTCATGTCGATTGTGTGGTGAAGCGCCCGTTACGTTTTGGCAGCTTGGGCTGAGTGATGGATATTTACTCGATCTGACCAGGCGGGTTTGGGGTGAAGCTGGAGCGACCACGTCCCAGAGAAGGATGCGATCGGATAGCTGCTAGCTAGATCGGATCGTCACTGCGTCGATCGGATCGGCTTGGGACGGGAGATCGGATGTATGATTCACCTGAGAATGCCCGGGAGTCATCGTGTAACAGGTCAACTGATTTGTACCCAAGTTCGGTAAAGTACGATTGGACATTGAAGTACCAGATCGGTAATCATAGGATACGCAATGTAGTGAGCCAAAAGGACCTTAAGTAATAACAGAGTGAATTTTGCCTTGTCAACAACAAGTGGCCTTCGACTTTGGATTGTAGCGGGAAATTGCAGTGGCCCATACAATAACCACGTGAAATCTACCAAGTCCACGTGTCAGTCGCCGGAGTTATGCAACTTGGCCGGCCCGACTGTCGTCGATCTCTCCCCCGCTATAGGAAGCGGTCAAGCCTCGCAAGTAAAAGCTTTATCTACCCCTATGAAAAGGAGCCCTATACACCCCAAGTCGATCAAGATCGACAACCTACCTGGCGCGTAGCCTAAAGAACTTCCACGATACGCAACCCCCACCGTCCTTCGCCTCGCCAAGGTGGAACCAACCGCAGGCCAAGCTTCCTCTCGAGTCCACCAGAGGAGTGTAACCAATCCCGCCGACGGGTACACAAGGTGAACCCTCAGCAACACCACGGTTATCGGAGTACCCCCTCCGTCAGTCGGTAGTCCGGGGCACTGTGTGTGAGATCGGATGGCAACGCGATTTTGCGATACCCATTCCACCACAATGGTGCGCGTGCCCGGATCTTCTGGTGACTCGGGATTTCACCGCGAGTCCCAAGAAGAGGAAGTGCCAATCAAGTTGGCACCAGGGACGGAGGCGTCATCGGAAGCTGGATCGCCGATGACGCTGCTAAATGAAGCAGGATCAGCAGATAGACAGAGTCCTAGGAGGAGCTCCGTCGACAGAAACTAAGAGGAAGATCTTCTCGAAAAGAAACCTTACCCTTCTCCCCATGCCTCCTCTGGAGGCACAGCGGATCGCGATTCGCATTGCGATCCGCCTGATGAACAACCCAAGGTGATAACCGAAGGAACCTCATCAACCACCGCTCCACCAATGCATAAGACCGCGAAGAAGAAGAAGGCCAAGGCGTCGCGGAAGAAGCTCAAGGCTCCAGCGGACTCGGACTCGGACAGCCGTGACGAGATCGCAGCGACTTGGTCAGACAGTCAGCTGGAGGAAGCGTACACGCGGAACGAGCTTCAGTCGTTCCTGACCAAACACTCAGTGATGAAGATCGTGCAGCCGCGGGCGTCTGGATCGCTGGCGGGATCAGTGGCGCCAACACCAGTCACAGCGAACAAGCTGGACACGGTGAAGGCCTTGCTGCGTCTGCTGCGAGAAGTTGGAGTCACACCAGGTGACTTCGATGCGAAGGACCTCTTCGACCTGGACCTGGAGATGCTACAGATCGCGCTGTCGGAGCTTTTCGAGAATTTGAGAGGGTTGGTCGGCGAGTCGGCACCGGTCAAGACTGAGCTTAGGCCAGCAGCCTCGTTGCCACGCCTTCCTCGATCCGAGTCGCGGACCGGGTCGTCGCAGCACTCGAACTATGCGTCAGCGACCTCGATGGCCGGCTCCGACAGCTCTGGAGGAGTCGAGCGCATGCCGCTTGATCCCTCAGGAGCCGCGATGCTGCAGGCCAGATCGGATCGTACGGCGAGCGTGAGGCCCAAGGCGGATGTACCCGCGATAACCAGCAACCCGGGCGACAATCCGGATAAGCTGCAGACGTTCTTCAACTCGGCGATGGAGCGCTTCTTGAAGGAGCAGCGCGCCGCACAGGGGACGCCAACCGCAGCACCGGTAGCAACGACCGAACAGCAGGATGTTGACATGTAATCGGTTGGCTAGGAGTACGGCGAGTACGATCCAGACGATCTGGACTTCACCGTCATCCGTCGAGCGACGATGGCTACAACTGCTGCAGCCACCGGAGCGCCAGCGATCACTCCGCGCATCCGTGTCTCCGCGATGTCGGAGCTAAGTGAGTTATCTGGGAAGGACGACGACGAAGACCGCGCGCGAGTTTAGATCAGCAAGGTGAAGTCGGCTTTCATCCGCGATCAGGCTCCGGACGACGAGAAGTGTTTGGTGCTTGGTGGCCTGTTCACTGGACCGGCGCGCAATTGGTACCGGCAGCTCAGCAGGACTACGCGAAGCGACTGGAAGGAACTTCTGCGTGAATTCCAAGTGCAGTTCTGCGGGATCGGAGTATCTGTCGCGAGGCAGTACTACCATGCGAGGAAGCGGGCAGACGAGACGCCGCTGGAATAACTCCACCATTTGAATGTCGCAGGACTGAGAGCGAAGCTGCGTGTGAAGAATGGCCCGCCGGATGTTCGCCGCGAGCATGTGGAACACTTCATCTAGACACTGGACGACCGCGATCTGGCCGACCGGCTCGCGCTGCTACGGATCTCCGACGCGGACGCCCTGGAAGACGTCTTGAGAGCGCAGCAACGCGCGAAGAACCGTCAAGGATGAGCCCACTTCGGATCGAGCAAGTATCGACAGAAGGCAACCGCTCCTGACGCCGCGAAGCCAGTCCCAACGTGCAAGGAGCAAGCCGTCAAGACCACGGACTGCGACATTGACTCTGGGCTCAGTGGATCGGAGTCGGACGGTGATCTACGCAGGATCTACATAACCGCAGCCGAAGGAGAAGCTCAAACCCAGACGCCCATACCGCAGGAACCCGACCGAGCCACGTCTGGCGAAACTCCGCCACCGCGAGACCCCGATCCGGAACATCGCCGACCGCATGGACGTGACACGTTCCAACGCTGCACGCACTGCGGCTCGCATCATCACGACGATCTACACTACTGGAAGCGGCTGACGTGCCAACGCTGTGGCAAGAAGGTCAACCCGTCGGATCGTTGCCTCTTCGTGTGCCGTGGGTGCGACGAGATCCACGACGTCGGCAAGTGCCAGATGGAGGAGTTCTATAATTTGATCCGTCAGTGGTACGATCCAGCTAAGCACGGCGGCGTGTTGCCGGAAAGCGCCGCGAATATGTTAAACTAGGACGAGCCGAGCGTTCCAAGCTCTGCATCTTTGCATACGTTGAGAAGAGAATTGAAGTTAGTGAGCGGAAAAACCCGATCGACAATACATATGATCTTCATGGAAAACATACCGGTGTTGTTGCAAGGGTTCGGAAGCCTGATGAGTTCACGAGAGTGGACACCGTCATGGCGCTCGATCTACTACCACGGGAGGCGTGGGTACGGGAAGTATCACGCACCCAGTAAGTGGTTCAAGCAAGCCAAGTCGGGAGGGAAGATCAACAACAAAAAAGCGGACTTACTATTAGATTCCGGCGCCGAGGTGTCCATTCTGGACGCCGCCTTTGCTCGTAAGGTTGGGTGCTATGTGGATAAAAGTCAACGACAAGAGTGTGGTGGTATTGGAGAAGGCGTGTACGTGACGAAGGGACGTACCAAGATCAAGGTCACCGTGGCTGGAGCGCTGGTGTACTTCTTCGACGTGTGGGACGGCGAGATGTCAGGCCAAGACGCGATCCTCGGCATGGATTTCATGGTGCCGGCGGGGATCCGCTTGGACTTGGCCGACGGGATGCTCTGCCTGTCCGATGAGGTTCGCATCCAGCTGTCTGGACGACGCCCGCTGTATGGCGAATACGTTCGCTCAGTTGGCTTGAACGGGCTCGAAGTGGTAGACGCGGGCCAGAGCATCGAAGTTCCGCTGCTATCCAAGCCGTCGGAGACGCTGTGGGTCACCTGGGGAGAACACATGCTGCAGCGTTCTGTGCCGTTGCAACGTATGGACCATTGGATTTGGTCAAGAGGATCTACGACAACGACAATGCAAACTTCGACGAGTCAACGCTCGGTAAGGCGTTCGCTGCTGCAGCAGGGAACAAATCAGCTCGAAACTATGACACACTTGCAGACCTTAAAGGCATATGACCAGGCAGCTATTGACAAGGCCTTTGTAGAGGCGTCCCGCAACGGCAAAATGAATGCAGTCAAGTATTTGTGCAACGTTGAAGGGTACGATACGTCTGCTGCTTCTCTTGCCGAAGCGTTCGAAGGTGCAGCTAGTGGCGGCCATTTAGAAATGCTACAGTTTCTGGATACAAAAGATTTTTTTTCCACGTATAGTGATGACAAACGCTTTCGAGAACGCGATCAAAGATATCGGTGTGCTGAGTGAAGCTCGCAACGACCAAGTTTGCGTTTTGAAGTTTCTGCACAGCAAAAAGCGCGTTTACGATGAAGTGATTGACGAACTTTTCCCGGTAGCAGCGACGTGCTGTAGCCTGAATGTGGTGGAGATCATGTATTCGATGGGATTTATCTCGGTCGATTCGGTGAATGAGGCATTTCACAATGCCGCTAGGGACAACTGCGTCGAAGTTGTGAGGTTCCTGTACGATACTGGTGTTGTTGCTGGACAATCGATTGAGAAAGTTTTCCTCGACGCTGTTGGTCGGGGTGACCTCTACGTTATAGAATGTTTGCTGAATCTCGGCTGCAATTCGGAAACACTACTGGAGAAAGCGTTGCGAAAGGATTCCACTCGAGCATCGTCGTTCCGTGTGGTAAGGTTTCTGAAGCAAAAGCAGCACGCTTGTAAGACATCAACTCGATAAAAATGAAGTCGGGATTCATCACACTACAGTACGTCGATGTGTAAACGGCATAATCGCAGAAGACCTATCGAGACCTGAAAAAAACTTTGCTTGGTACGCACTGGACAATCTTGATGATGATGAAAGGTGGGCTTCTATTTTGTTTTAGCTAAATTTTTCTAAAGAAGCCTTAAACTTGTATGCATTTGGGATGCGAGACAACGTCTTGCGTCTTCGATGCGTATATACTGTAGAAGACCCGCAGGGGTCTATGGTGCTTTTTTTCTGCTTAAGTTACGTGAGTCGGTGTTGATGGGTTCAGGTCATATCCCGTGTTGGTGTGTCTTGTAGCCAAAAACTTGGCGGCCAGGAGCCGTGACTTTGTCGGCTTCTCCCAAATAACTGCGAACACCTGGTTGATTGATTGCTGTAATTCCTCCAGCACTGGTCATTCATCTCTTGATTTTCATCTTCTAGGCACCTTTTCAGACGATAATCCAACGTTTTTATCGCGTGTGAACTTGATAGAGCATTCAGCCCTTGCTGTACAGTGCGTCCCTCGAGTTTCTTGTTTTTGAAAGCAAGCGCAATCAGCGAGTTGTGCTGTCCAACTTGCTGGTAGTTGAGAATCTCAACAGGTGCTCTACGAATCTCAACTTGAGATTACAGTAGTTTTTCTTTAAGAAACAAGAACAAATGGCAAAACTAAGGTAACATTGAAAAGCAAATACTAAAGTCTATCATTATTTCTTAGACGCCTGCGTAGCCAAAAAGCGTAAGACTTGAAACCATGATGAACATACCGACGAACATGCCCACGGCAATAACATACGTCTTGCCCTTGGCGAACTTGTAGGACGTAGGGATGAGCTCTTTGACGCAGATGCACACCATGATGCCGCACACGATTCCAAACAGGATACCCTCCGAGACCGGATCCATACCGTCACCAATCGCCAACCAAGCGATTACTCCACCGATCGGCTCAGCCGCCGCAGAAATCGCGCACCACATGATTCCACGCCAGCGAGAGCCCGTGGCAAAGTAAATGGGGGCGGCGACGGCAATGCCTTCGGGGATGTTGTGGAGACCGATACCAACAGCAAGAGAGAATCCGACGGAGGAGTTTTGGATGGCACCGACGTAGGTGGCGATTCCCTCGGGCAAATTGTGAATACCAATGGCAAGAGCACTGAGCACACCCATGCGCTGCAGGGCCTTCTTGGCTTTCTCGTCCATCTTGATCTGGTAACTTGTCGGCTGAGAGTTTGGAACTTGACCGTATGATGGCATACTCTTGCCATGGCTTTCGAACTGATGCATCGATTCGCGGACGTCTTGGAGGTTTTCAATCTCTGTCATCTCGTGTTCCGGTGAGATTTTGTGGACGATCGTATCGATAATGTAGATGAGGGCGATACCTAGTGCGAAGCATGCCGTAGCTGCAAGCCACCCGTGGCCTGTGGCCGTCTCCTCTGTCATGTCTTCAGTCTTTATACCTTCGGTCAATAGGTGCACAGATTCACCGAAAATTTCCACTAATGAAATAAACATCATGACTCCGGAGGAGATACTAAGAGCGACCGCCAAACTCAGCGGGTTGGCCAGATGTACGAGGCGTTTGCTGAAGACGACCATGCCTCCCAAAATCGTGGCTGCTCCAGCGGCGATATTAAGCGCGAAGGCCACGGCCACAGCGTGACCCGTTTGAACCATGGCTGCGTGAAGATCGGCTTTGCTTGAGCAGTTGCCGGCAAGTTGATAAGTGATGGTAGCCTTATCACAGATGCCACATGATGAACACTTTGAGCAAATCCAACGTGCCCTGTGTGTGCTACAGGATGTAGGATATTTTTTACTGCCATACATGTAGTACTACAGAACAGTAGCACAGTCGGTTGGCTGAGGTCGGCGTTCGGTACTATTTTATTATTAAAGTTTGATAAGGTATCATAGTAGCTTTTCATTTAAAATTTAGGCTCACCCCGTTTCTCAGGTCAAAATCAGATCTGGATGTATTATTCGCGTCCGAAATTTGGACCGAATGTTTGCCAATCCCAAAACATTCTCATCGATCTCATTGGAAAAAGGCACCACGCCTTGAGGGCGCGGCCACCCCGAGTCTGGGCAGCCCAGGGCAGATCTGGTCGCATATCAATTGGCCTGCGGCCTGGAACTTCCGGGCCGGAAGGCATCGAATATTAGTTATTAGTTATGTCGCTACTAATATTAAACAGTAGTACTCATACTAATGAGATACTCTAATGTATTAGTAGCATTATTATAGTACTATGAACCAAAGATGAAGAGCTACGCACCCCGCCGTCGGAGCAGCACTCTGTTGTCAAACTGCACGAAGGCCATGTTGCGATGGCCCAGTCCGGTCCGAGCTTTGGATGAATCGCGCATCGATATTCGGCGCGGCGTGCAGGTACAAGGCTTCTGCACCACCAAAAACCCCACATGCATCTAGTTCTTTTATCATTTGCTCCAAAACTTTAAGTTAGGCTTTACTTGCAGATGGCTACGATGATACGCTGTAGCGCGCCGAAACTCGGAGCGTGGACGGCTCGTGTGTGTTTCTACAATTGCCAGGCACCCGCAATAACTGGTCAAGGGTAAAACTGGATTAGACCTGCAGAGCAATCTTGAATTGAAGTAAGAGCGCCGCTTCAAGATCAATAACGACACCAATTCATGTTGCCTGCACGGTAGTCGCAATCTGATACTGAATACGACTCCGTGATGAGTTACATGTAAGCTTACGTTTAGATTTCAATCACTACCGTCGGACAATCTCGTTTTGCGACTACCAAGAATGTACAAGTTCTTGAGCTGGTGAAGTGTACGGGTGTATTCTTCGCTGGTAGATCATACACTTCACAACTTCTTGATCAAAATGGAAACAGTGATTCGGCCGGTGCTTTCATACAGTACATCTGTGATGTTCCTCGATAACTACTTTGCTGTGCTCACCATAGAATGCTACAAATTGCAATCATGGAGGCGGAGATAAAGTTTGGGACGCTAGTTGTCCTAGTTTAGAAAAAGGCCGCGATTCAGGTCATAACAACAATGGAGTTCTCAGTTCTCTGTGCACATCAGTACTACAGTAGTACATGTATGTACTACGGAAGAAGGTATTAGAATTATTTGTATACCTTTTTCAATACACTGTATAACATTAGCACAATCGGACATCAAATTCATCTGTCCACTAAATCGCGAAATCTTACACAGTAGTGTGCCAACTGGGCACACGCCAATTACATTTTTGAACCAATGACCATCACAGAGTTTGAGAGGTTTGATGCCTTCTTCCAATGAGATCTCGGTGCATTTATTAAATTTAATCCAGCTTGTATTAGTATTTAATTCATTTTAATATTTTATACAAGTTGCTTATCGATTAACTGTGCTTACTATACCAGATCAGTTGTCGTCAACAGAAAGGGTTCAAAAGCGACCACGTAGTACATGTACGAAGCTCCGTGTACTTCGAAGTACTTCAGAATGCAGAAAGACTGTCAAAGAGAAATGCGGTCTTATTACCTCCGACGTGTATAGCCATCTCACAATTCAGTCTTCCGGTATTTCAACTTTGTATACAGTATACAGCTTGTACCCAAGTCGAAGTTCGACAGTTTTGGTGTTCGGACTCAAGGATTAATGCACATGTATACAGTCCCATCTCAAAGCACGGTTCGACAGGAGTCCCTCCAGGCACGCGCCATCGATTTCCATCGTGACAGACGCCCAGATTTGTTTCGTGTGCAGTTTCTAGTCTTTCTTGCACCTGGACCTACTCAGGGCCCGGACAGGTGCACATACAATATGTACTGTACAGTATTCACCACTGCTTTCACTTGATGCGCCATTGATGAGCCCACCGCATCTTGCTTATTGAATTTCCCATAAGCATTTCTCCTCACAACAGTTTTTTCCTCGTCGATCTCATGTGGTATTCAACTTTTCTCATTCTCCTCTTCGTCTGCGTGTGCACGGCACAGAGCGCCGTAGAAGTGTCTAGTGACAGTTCCAGCGCATCCGCGTATAGTGACAGTTCCAGTGCATCCATGTCTTCAAGTGGTAGCACCGGTGACATCTACAATGTGTGTCCCGTGGTGGTCGATTTCAGCGAGGAGCAAGACAACCTCTCCAATGACGAACTCAAGTCCAACGCTGCTGATGCCGCTATGTCGGCTTACCTACTGAGCCACCCTAACAACACCCTTTGGGACTACTTCAAGATTGAGCGCAAGCAGAAAAAGGAGATGTTCAAGAAGTTGCCGTTGGGCGAGAAGGTCAAGAAAGTGGTCAAGGGCGTCGTCGACTTCACGCTTGACACTGCCATCCACCTCGCCCAGACTATCGCCGACGCTATCGAGTGGATCATCAATACCATTCGCGATCCTCTTGTCGGAGTCAAGCAAATCACAGGCTTCTTCAAGGAGTTCGGCAAGAACGTCAAGTCCTTATGGGGATTGATGAAGGAGGACCCCAAGGATACGGCTAAGAACATGGGTGGTGGTTTGTTGCTCCACATCACGCACCACCCGTCCGAATTCACCGCCGAAACCGCCCTGATGATCGGTACCGGATTCGCTGTGATCGGTGGTCTTATGCACGGTGTGGAAGCTGTCTTCGGTACTATGAGCAACACCATCTCCAATGTCCTACTGTCCGTGCTCATGTTCATCCACGCTATCGATGACCCGATCTACATTGTCACTCCTCTCGTCACTTCCATTGTGGACCAAGCTGGAAAGCTTGTCGCTAACGACACTGCGGATTCTACTGTCCTGACTCCGAGCAAGATTAAACCTCTCGAGTCGTGCATGATTCCTGAGGAGTTCCGCCCCAATTTCTCGTCTCGCGACTTGTGTCTCAGCAGTCCTAAGGAGGTTCGCATGCTGCTCTTTGGTACGACAAAGCGCACCGCGAAGATGACTCAGCAAGAGCGCATTTCTGCCTACAACCGCTTCCACGACTTCGTGTGTTGCTACCTGGAAGACCAGGAGTTCGAGGTGAACGCCCCGAGGACGGATTCCACCAAGTTCGAAGAGGACCTCGTTGCCACCCCCGTTAAGATGCAAAACTGCTCGGAGCTTCTAGGTGACTATAGCGCTGTCACCATGTGGGAGACTTCTGTCAAACCGGAAGACGCTAGTTACTATTACGAGTAGATTTGAGAGATGTAGATATGCGTTGCCTTTTTATCAATAGAAGCAGTGTTTCTTTTTTTAAAGAACAAGACAAAAACAATTGTTAGTATCAGTCGCGAACCACTTGCATTAACTGTGCCGTAAATGAAAAAATTCAATACATGTATTTTGATAAGTTATTAATAAAATTTATTAATAATAACAGCTTGCATCTACATGTATATCAGTGGGCTCAAGCTTTTTGTTACTTGTAGCCATTTTACCGTTAAAAAGTACAGCAACGATGCTGGAATTTGTTGGTCACCCGTGGACCACTGGTCAAAGTTTGAAGTTCAAAACTCCATGGACATCTGTGCGTAATCAGTGATACATGTATACAAATCGGTCTGGTTTAGGTTAAGAAAATCGCATCTGACAGCAATTTAATGCCATACAACCAGTCACTGGTCCAGTGGCTGTCAGCCACTGGCTGACAACCAATTGGTTGGCGTAACTGTTTAGCGGTGCTGGACCAATCTGGTCACCAGCGGCGGCACGTGCCTCCAGCGACTTGTGTCGAAGTTCGACTCGAACCGAGATCCTAAGATGAGACCTGACAAGTGGCTACACTGTACAGGAGAACTGTATTAATAGTTAATAATTTGTTGGTCCTATCATACTATGATTTTTTTATTTTTTTCTTAAAAAGGAAAGCGCGCTTGGTTCATTCACCAATACAAAAAGCAATTGGGCAATTTGTACAGTTACCCTTGCTCGATTACTCTACAGTTAATCCAGGGATGAGCCAAAGATTAATGGATATTAATACGTTGGAGGAATCCATACAGCAGCCGTATCCGAAAAGTTTTTCATTGGGAGAAGCGCTATGCCTCACAAGCATCAATGCAATCTCTTCGTATGCCACGTTGGATCAAAGTTTCGGGTTGCCTGTGTCGACTCGGCAACGCCAACTTGGGTTTGAGCTTCAAAATCACCGTTCGCTGGAATTCTGACTCGACGTGTACTTGTATGTGCATGAAAGGTATATATCTGCATCATGGATCTATCTCTATAGATACACGTAGCAGATAACCATAGGTGCACATGTCAGTAAGTACCAAGCATTTTCCCGCGCCACAGTCTAATACGAACTTCGTATTACAAAGTACACAGTACAGTACATGTAACACGATGGCGAGGTACATGTACAAAAATGGTAGGTTTTGTCTTTGGAAGGGTTAACATTACAGTACATGTACATGTAAATTTCGTGTACTACCGTACTGTATGTACACGTACTTACTGACATGTGCACCCAGAACCTCGGCGGCGCCAAGGCCGAGTCGGCGCCAATGACACTCGATCGTCTGGTCTCCTGCCTTGCCAGGCAAGTTGCCTCGCCCCAATGAGAGCAAAGCGAGAGCTTGGGATCTGTAGTGGGCAGTGCAGCCATAATATGGCCCATATCCGTACCGAAATGCTAGCCGGATCGCCACGTTTGTTCTATGCACGAGGAACGCAGACCTGCGGCAATCTTGAAGCGACAACAGATCGCCAATGCGCTCATGTGACCTCGATATCGACACTTTCAAAACCTCCAACAACCACAAAAGGAGGATAACGCTGTCGCTTTAAAGTCAAGCCATGGTACAAACGGGCCACGCTGTCGCGGTCGCTTTCGCACTTAACATTGCTGCCGGCGCTGCCACGATTCTCGGAGGCATGGTCGTCTTCAGCAGGCGTCTTGTATACCTGGCCAACCCATTGAGTTTGGCTGTCGCTCTCAGCATCTCATCCGGAGTGATGATGTTCATCTCTTTGGTGGAGATCTTTGGCGAGTCTGTACATCTACTTAGTGAAGGTCTACGAAGGGAAGACATGTCCGAGGAGACGGCTACCGGTCACGGTTGGCTCTCGGCAACTGCGTGCTTCGCTATCGGCATCACACTTATTTACCTCATCGACATCATCGTCCAAGAGATCTCGCCCGAACACGAGATGACTGAGATCAACAATCTGGAGCATGTTCGGGAATCGATGGAACAGTTCGAAAGCAACAAAATGGAGAGCAGGGAACCGATTGAGATTCTGGAAGGCCAAACACCTCAAGCCGGATATTTCGTCAAGATGGACGACCATGCCAAGAAGGCCCTGCAGCGCATGGGTGTGCTCAGTGCTCTTGCCATTGGTATTCACAATTTGCCCGAGGGAATCGCCACCTACGTCGGTGCCATCGAGAACTCTTCGGTTGGCATCTCCCTTGCTGTTGGTATCGGTCTGCACAACATCCCCGAAGGCATTGCCGTCGCTGCCCCCATTTACTTCGCCACGGGCTCTCGCTGGCGCGGAATCATGTGGTGCGCCATTTCTGCAGCGGCTGAACCGGTCGGCGGGGTCATCGCGTGGTTGGCGATTGGAGACGGAATGGATCCGATCTCGGAGGGTATCCTGTTTGGAATTGTGTGTGGAATTATGGTATGCATCTGTATTAAGGAGTTGATTCCTACCTCGTACCAGTTCGCGAAGGACAAGGGCCACGTCGTCGCCTATGGCATGTTTGCTGGTATGTTCATCATGGTTTCCAGTCTCACGCTTTTTGGCTACGCTGGCGTGTAAGGAGCTGCAGAGCTACAGTTTAGAACCAGTTATGAATAATGTATTACCGTTCCACTATTACTACGTAGTACTACTGTAGTACTACTATAATAGTACAGTAAAGTAGTAGTAGTAGTACGTTTAGTATAGTATTATTATTGTAGAAAATTAGAAATCCGAATAAAACTGTTCATGCACTACTACTAGCTGTTTAAAAGTACTATTTTAATAGTAGTAGTTTATCCTACTGCGGAGATTAAAATAGTACTATGTACTACGTAGTACTACTAGTAGTGCAACCGATAGTACTACAGTACTAAAAATACAGAGAGACCCGTAATGTTACAGATGCCTCGCTGATCATAACTAAAGTTCTCTACAATAATATCCTTGGCAAGGATTCCCTGTTTACTCTGAGCGTAATTTTACACATTAGTGTTATATTTTTACATCTACAGTACATTGGTGCTTTTGCACCATATTCTTTTTTTTTATTGCTTATTAATAGTAGTAGAAAGTAAGTCTAAATGTAAGACATAACGAACTTTTACCAGGGCAATTAACGCCCATCTGTAATTAGAGACCTTGAATATCCGTCATTTACAGTACAAAGATTGATTAGAGAACCTTAGTTTTGGAACAGTGGGAAGCATTCGAAGGATGTTCGGGTTTCTGGATCAACGGACGATAGGAGTCTCATAACTACCTCTATTTTAGGGTAGCAACGGTCAGAACACTAGGACGGACACAACTTGTGAGAACTAGCTCGCGAGGGCCGCCACAAAGGTCATTCATGTAAAATCGTAAGACGCACATAGTGATTTTAAGAGTAGCGTAAGATAATCTCGCTACGATTTCAATCATTCGCAAAATGATATCTAGTTTTTTGGGTAATGTACTCCATTCAGAAGTCATCAACAGAAATTGTGTCTGAATTCGTAAGACTGGTTTCTTACGGAGGATTAACTACTGTGATTGGGCAATATTGAGACAGTCGAGCATGTCATTATACCGTACTCTGCTGGATCAGCAGAGCCTGTGGCAAGCAGTGCCGCCAGTGGCGGCGGCAGTATACCGCCTCTACAAATACATCAGCTTGCCCGTCGCTGCCGACCCGCATACTATGTGCCTAAACGTCACGTTCAATCTAAGCTGCAACAAAAACTAACCTAAATGAGATTCGTAGCTGAGCCATAACCAACAACAAAAATCCAAAACCCGAGTCAGTCAGCAGGATCGACAGCAGGTCGCCCCAATGGGTAAACTTCAGGAAGTGCTAATTAATGCAAGTGTACAAACCCATCCCTTCGTCCCTAAATGAGTTATGCTCTAAGTGGCTCGATTGAATTTGGTAAATGCAAGCGCATAGGCGCGGAAGTGGTCGAAGAGCACCCAGCAATAACGTTTATACGCATAGAGCTGTAGCCTTATTTGTTAGTCCTCTAAGAACTGTCGTATCATACGATTCGTATGAGCTAGGCTACCAGCATAACCGCATTGACTGTTATCCTGCCAGAGACACCGAGGTGCGTGTTGCGACCGTCTTGATCGCCGTAATAATGACGGCATTTGATAGACGTGAGTCTCGTAGACGACGTGACATTGCTGCTACCTGCTTGCCTTGGTGCTTCACCGGTTTTGGCAGCCTTGACTCTCGTGGTGGCTGTGGTAGTCGTGACGAAGACGACAAATAACATTTTGCCAATAGCGCCATGACAGTCATGACCACAGCGATCTTGGCAGTTGACTGCACCATGTAGTAGGTGAAGCGATTACGCGTAGGCCTCAGAATCCTTCTCTTGAGACCTACGCGTATCGTTGGACTAGGCTACACGCGCAAACGGACCAACGGCGGAGGCCACAGCCCTCACGGCGGCAATGCCACAGCTTATCACCGTACGGGTACCGTGGACAGCGTTGACATCCAGGTGTATCGCTACAAAACCTAATTTATTAACCGTTCAGGCTAGATACTATCATCCTACTGGTTTCTATTTCGGCCAATGAGCGTAGAGTAACCGAGCGTAGTAACTCGATCTTACGATTTCTCCTCATAATTCATTCTTGAGTTTCCCTCGTGCCGATAACCCACCGCACCACGCCCGTCATTATGGGCTGGATGTAAATTAATCAAGCGAATTGCCCCCAAACGACTGAGCTGTATCCTTGGGAACACAAGTTTGAAGGTTTATCTGAATACAGCATTATCTTCCCTGCTCATAGTTTTTTATTTTTACCACGTGATAATGCCAACGAAGCTGGTGCACTAAGTAGTTTAGTAGTTTAGCTACCGGTATTAATGAACTACAATTTGTAGTACTGAAAATATGAACCAAGTGCAGTTGTCATCAATTTGGCGCACCGTCGTGGGCCACTACAATCCTCTGATGCCTGGCAACAGGTTGTACAACAACTGTACCGGTTCCTCCACCGGGGAGATTTCTCACGCTCTGGTTTACCATCTTGCGTGTACTGTACGTTAGATACATCTTAATCGGCGCTCAAGAAGTGATACATTATCGCCAACGTTACTTCGGCAAGGTAATGGTATCGCAGTTATATATTACAATTGACTGATTCAAACAATAATTTTGCATGCAAGTTCCCTTGCCCCCCCTACCTACTACGGTTACTACAGCAAGTCAATTAATCAACTTACAGGTTCTTAGAAGAATTCCTGTAATACCACATTGATGAAGAATACTATTTTCAACGCTGAAAAACAAATACTATTTTTCAACACTGAAAACACTTTTGGTCCAGCTCAGGCGTTGAGCCAGCTGTACTATGTATTCCCTTCAGCAACCGAAAAACCGTCTTCTAGTCGAGTCTCCGACGGCGCTCTTCGTCGTCGGATACGCACTAAGACTTATTAGCCACCAGTTAAATATCCGACGGCTGCGCCATCAAGTCAAATGGTCTATGTTTCGATTTGCGATCAGATTTGCTACTGAAGTTTTTATTGTCTCTATTAACCACTCCAGCCATGACCGCCCATCAGCAATTGAGCACCACTCCATTGCGTTCATTGCCACTTTTGCCTCGCCAACCTCATGTGGCGCTCAACATTTATCATCCTCCTATTCGTGTGCGTCTGTACGGCGCACTCGCACGGCCCAAAGAAGGAAATCGCTTCAGGAAGTGGTAGCACTGGCGAGGTCTACAACGTGTGTCCCGTATTCGTTGACTTTTCCGAAGAACAAGAAAGTCTCTCGAATGACGAACTCAAAGCAAATGCTGCTGATGCAGCCATGGCCGCTTACCTTGCGAGCCACCCCAACAACACCCTTTGGGACTACTTCAAGATCCAGCGCAGGCAGAAGAAAGAGGTGTTCAAGAATCTGCCGTTAGGAGAGAAGATCAAGAAAATATTCAAGGGCGTCGTCAACTACACGTTCGACACCCTCATCGCCATCGCACAGATGGCTGCTGACGCCATCGAGTGGATCATCAACACCGTTCGCGACCCTCTTGTCGGTATCAAGCAGGTCACCACTTTCTTCAAAGATCTTGGCAAGAACTGTAAGACTCTATGGGGACTTTTTAAGGAAGACCCGAAGGAGACCGCTGAGAACATGGGCGGAGGTTTGCTGCTGCACATCACGCACCACCCGGCCGAGTTCACTGCCGAGACTGTGCTCACGGTTGGTGCCGGTTTTGCCGTGATTCACGGCCTCATGCACGGCGTGGAAGCAATCTTCGGCTCCATGAGCAACATCATCTCCAAGGTCCTGCTGTCTGTTCTGATGTTCATCCACGCCATCGACGACCCCATCTACATCGTCACGCCCCTCGTTACGTCCATCCTCGAGCAGGCTGAGACTCTTGCCGCGAACGGTACCGCTACCGTTAATGTCACTACTGTAACCACTGACGCAGTTAAGCCTCTGGAGACGTGCATGATTCCGGAGGAATTCCGGCCCAAGTTTTCCACTCGTGACCTGTGCTTGAGCACTTCAGTCGAAGTTCGCACCCTGATCTTTGGTACGGCTAAGCGCACGACCAAGATGACCCAACCAGAGCGCATTGCCGCCTACAACCGCTTCCACGACTTCGTGTGCTGCTACTTAGAAGACCAGGAGTTTGAAGTGAACGCCCCGAGGACTGATTCGACCAAGTTCGAAGAGGACCTCGTCGCCACCCCTGTGAAAATGCAGAACTGCTCGCAGCTCCTCGGTGACTACAGTGCTGCAACGATGTGGAATCCAAGTGCCAGCTATGTAGACTCTACGGATCTGGAAAACGACGACGACTCCACGAGTTTGGATTTCGACAGTGACTCGACGAGTTTGGAATTCGACAGCGACTCTACCAGTCTGGATTTCGATAGCGCAAGTGGCGAGGAATAGATTAGCGACTCCGATTCATATTTGTCTTCTAATAGTGGTCCAGTACTTCTACATGAAGTTCATAGGGACTAGAAGAAGCAACGTCAAATATAATAAGAAAACGCTGATAGTAGACGAAGTAGTAGTATTCTAATCTTTCACTTCAGTATTTGTTACCAGAAGTAGTACTGGATTTTATTTTTTTACAGAGATTCTGCCTAAAAAACCTCTATACGCTTATTCTCAACACTAAGAAAAAGTCGATTTTCAATATTACACACAAACTAAACTGTAGTACTTGATGTAGCTGTTACTACGTAGTATATCAGAGGGACGCCAGGATTTTTTTAGCCAAAAGTGCCACTACTCACTTTCAAACTAGATGAAGAGGCTACAGATGCCAATACGGCATTCTAGGATCGATAGAAAATGAACCAGGTGAAACTCTTTTAATCTATAGCGCGTAACAATGAAAAAAAGAACGTGAATGTTGCTTGTGTCGGCTAGGGATGACATCAAAACCCAATCACCTAAATGATGTTGCTTGAAGGAAAGATGGTTAATTAAAGGTCATCATGAATGACATTAAAATTGGTGGGTTATATGAAAAAGGCACTTGCAAACTCTGTGCTGCTTTCTTTAATGCTTGTTGTAGCCTACTGCGAAATTAAAGGCGACCGTGGCGTGTTTCATTGTTTGTAGCAGATGCTGCGGCTGCGAAGCAGCCATGAGTTGATGCAAGTATTTGGTTAATTAATAGCATACAGTTTTCGTAGGTCGAATTAGCAATTACTACTGTAGTAATAATTAACTATGCTACGCTTTCTACTTACTACTTCGAAGTATATTCCTCTCAAACTCAGCTCAACACCCGTTCTTGTACTTCAAAATCCAGAGCTTCCCCGTGCAAGGCACAGCATTAGTTTTTTATAATAATTATTAATTATTAATGCCGTGCCATAATTAATAATTATTATAAAAAACTAATGCTGTGCCTTGCACGGGGAAGCTCTGGAGTTTTTTATAATAATTATTAATTATTAATGCCGTGCCATAATTAATAATTATTATAAAAAACTAATGCTGTGCCTTGCACGGGGAAGCTCTGGATTTTGAAGTACAAGAACGGGTGTTGAGCTGAGTTTGAGAGGAATATACTTCGAAGTAGTAAGTAGAAAGCGTAGCATAGTTAATTATTACTACAGTAGTAATTGCTAATTCGACCTACGAAAACTGTATGCTATTAATTAACCAAATACTTGCATCAACTCATGGCTGCTTCGCAGCCGCAGCATCTGCTACAAACAATGAAACACGCCACGGTCGCCTTTAATTTCGCAGTAGGCTACAACAAGCATTAAAGAAAGCAGCACAGAGTTTGCAAGTGCCTTTTTCATATAACCCACCAATTTTAATGTCATTCATGATGACCTTTAATTAACCATCTTTCCTTCAAGCAACATCATTTAGGTGATTGGGTTTTGATGTCATCCCTAGCCGACACAAGCAACATTCACGTTCTTTTTTTCATTGTTACGCGCTATAGATTAAAAGAGTTTCACCTGGTTCATTTTCTATCGATCCTAGAATGCCGTATTGGCATCTGTAGCCTCTTCATCTAGTTTGAAAGTGAGTAGTGGCACTTTTGGCTAAAAAAATCCTGGCGTCCCTCTGATATACTACGTAGTAACAGCTACATCAAGTACTACAGTTTAGTTTGTGTGTAATATTGAAAATCGACTTTTTCTTAGTGTTGAGAATAAGCATATAGAGCTTTTTTAACCAGAATCGCATCTCAGTAAACTCTGTAATACTATAAAATCCAGAGAATAGTTCTGTCACTAATGTTAGTACTTCTTGCTTCTGCTTCAAAAACAGTAAAACTCTAGGAGGAAAAGAAGTGCTTTTACACAAGGCTTTCTCAAGTAAGGACTGGGACTTGCATCCACAGCTGGACAAAGACTCCATGGTATAGAGATCGCCCCGACTGGCAGCTTTTGAGGAAAGCGTCTTCGATGCACTTTGACGAGACGCCACCTGTTTTGTAGAGGAATTCCACAACTTCGATGAAGTTTTCACGCGTCGCTTTTTTGAACGCTTTCTCAATCATCTTGGACGAAATTGACTTCGAAATTTTCGAATACAAAAACTTCACAATGTCGACGTGACAGCTTCGTGCTACATTGGCAAAGTCCTCAGTGATAATTTCTGAGTAAATGCATCCCTTGGAGTGCAGAAACTTCAGAATTTCCAGTTGATCATCGATGCTATCGCCTAGACAACCAGGGTCGTTCATCGCGTTCTCAAAGGCGGTGTTGATTGATGCGCGAGAAACGGTACCTCTGCCATCCAGAAACTTTACCATATCGAGACGCAAACTTTCAGCTGCGTATTCAAAAGCAGCATCAAGAGCAGGGGCAGAAATCTCGTAACCTTCAATACCACACAAATATTTCACGGCATCCAGGCCTCCGCTGCTTGCAGCAGAGTTAAGCGCCTCACTAATGGCCGAATGCTCGAACTTTTTCTTAGTCTGAAGATACGTCATAATTTCCAACCGGTTCTTCCCAGCCGCGGACGCAAACGCTCTATCAATTGCAACAGCGTCGAGATCTTTTTCTTAGACCATTTTGACCAATTCCAACGGGCCATGCGCAGCCGCCGCACAAAACACAGGGACGAACGATTCATCGGGCCATGCGCAGCCGCCGCACAAAACACAGGGACGAACGATTCATCAAGAGCATATTCTCAGTCTCCAAATACTCGATCACTTCCCGTTTATCATGTTGTATCGCCTTGACAAGTGGACAACCGAACCCCAACTCACTCGCCGCATAATCGAGCAGTTCCTCTCCGCACTCCATGGTCAAAAACTTGACAATAGGCAGAAATCCACGTTCAACAGCAATGAGCATCGCTCGGTGAAGATCTTCAATATACTCCTCTTCAAAGCGATACACAACACGAAGAACGTCGAGATTATCATGTTTCGCAGCCCACCTCGAAATCTCCCCACGGAACCCCGACCTGTCACAGATTATTCGAACAATTTTGTCCTTCTTGTTCTGTACCGCCAACTCGAGCGCCTCCAAAATGTCAAGATTGTAACATGGTCTAGGAACTGTGAGCGTATTTTCGAACGCAGCCGTCGAAAAACTCGTCCCACTGTCCAAGAAGAGTCTTTACAGCCTGTAGATGCCCCCCGCCCACTGCGTTAACCAAGGCTCGACTACACAGTTGTGTCGGTTTACTATATCCGGCAGGTTGCACCCACCACCGATATATGAGTTTGATCGCCTCGCAATGGCCATGAGCTGCAGCGATGTCGGTTGTATCACAACCGACCTGGTCTTTGAATTGGGCCGGTACCAGTGGTAAGAGTCTCTGTAACCACAGGATTTGGTTGGTGGCGGCGGCTTCTACCGCTGCGTCTTCGACGGACATGGCGAGCAGGTCGATACGTTCGATAACATGAGGGAGAGCGTGAATCTCGTGTGGAAACTTGGCCTCCCTTAAACGTTTGTGCTGGCGAACACCATAATCGGCGGACACGGCATTGTCTCGGCGCTTCATGGCAGAATTAGAAATGAATTTCTTGTTATTAAAAATAGTTTTACTGAACTGTTTCGATAAAATACTAAAGCTATAAAAGTAGAATTTCAATACTATTAAATACCACAAAATATGATACTATTTGGATCTTCTCCCAGCCGATGCTGTGTGAAATTTGGGACATGACAAGGTTTATCGATAGGTAGGGTCAACCGAGGTTTGCCTTCTGAACCAGCAGTCCTTGCAGTTTCGGAGGGTGAGCAGCGTAGACGCACCAAAACACTGGTACGTGTCGGAGCGGGGAAAGCGATACGCTACATTCGTGTGTTATTATTCGGTTGAGAACGTGGTGGATTTTTTTTTGTGCTCTCATAATGTGTTAACCTCAGATAAATGCTAGGCGTGAAATGCTTCACCGGTGGCTGCCACTACCAATCATCACGGACTCATTTGGGTGCGTTCATGCCGCAGGGCACGAGTCTGCGTCCACTGCGGGGGATCCATTCGTCAAACTTGGCCTGTGTGACACAGTGTGTCCCCTGGTAGTGGACTTTCACTTCATCTTCCGCTATTTCAACAGCACGGGCTCGGCGCCTACGGAAAAAAGTCAGTTCATTCAAAAACTTTTTAAAAAAAAGCGCGGATTGCAAGACAAGACTTGCCATTTGTGCTCGCAGTCAAGTGCATCAACGTCATCGCCAACTCCTACCTTGTTAGCAAACCCGTCGAAATCAAACGGGGGTCCACGCGTGCCGGTATGAAGTCGCTCTTCCTTCAGCAATGGCCCCTCTCGCGTCGTCATCGTAGAGTAACTTTTGAGGTGATTAATATCTAATCCATTGCTCGAGAATAAGAGACATGGCAGAGAATTCTTCAACTGTGACATCAGTGTAGTGAGCGCTAAACGCGATGGCACCCAATAATGCAAGCGGATGCCGAAAATTAAATTGGTGCTGCAATTATTGTAATAGAATAGCACCCATTTATTTATTGGAGGCCTATCTGGGATGGAAGACCAATTATTTATTTTCGCTCCAGTAGTGGCATCAATTATCTATTGGGGGGTGTTCAGTCAGCCATGCATTCCTTAGTACTTGTGCGCTCGCGGTATACCAATATTCTGCTCCAATAATCTATTTTCTGAGTTGAGAAAGTTCAATAATCTATTTTGGCTTAGCCAGTTCTCAAACCTAATTATTTATTTTCAGCTTTGATTAGCAATAGATAAAAATGCAATATTCGGTATCCCTGGTCGTGAACACTGATAAAGATGTGTCAAACGTTTGACCAAACGCACCTAATTTTGCATGGCGCTTTAAGTTATGCCGCCATGCATGTACAACGCCGATCGCTTGTATTATTGGGTGTTGTCGCATTTGGCGCCCAGTGAAATATGGATTGGAACCCAATAATGCCACCCAGAAAGCGGCTTCCCAGAAGATAACCGAATAGTGCCCACAACTAATATTTTGTGCTACCTCACAAGTCATCGATTTTTGTATTAGAGAACTTTACTAACTGGATACCACTACAGACTTACGCAATCCAATCACTTTAGCCACTAAGCCACTAATATAGATATCAAAGCCTGCGTTTTGAACTGCTACGGTAACCATTCGACAACATAAAATATGCAACGTGATGATGCAGGAATTAGCATAACCTCTTTGGTATCTTGACCGCCACGCTCTATTTTACCATACAGTAGATGCACACGTTCAGCCCATGCATGAACTACAATCATATACCTAAGTAGTCGTATAGCAAAGTCGTTACTGCCGAGCTCAACCGAGAGTATTATTTTTATGTAACCTACAAGCGTACTAAGCGGCAATTTGGACCCCCCCCCCTCTCTATCTTTCTTCTTTAAACTACCGCACACCTCCTGGCTGTAGTGATTTTAACGACCGCTTCATCGATGAGGGCACGTGCACTGGTCGCCTCCACGTTGGATAGCCACCCGCTAGAAGTTCTCCTCCACACGGGACTGTAGTTGCGAATCTAGCCACCTAAGTTGATACAATCCCTTTACAATATGACTCACTCTACCGACTATATAATACCCACGTACTTCGTGCGTCCACACCAGCCCTTCTTACCAGAAACGAAGGCTACAAAAGTGTTGATATACGGCGCTGCAATTTCTGGTAGCCACAGCTCCTCTGTTTGTGGTCGCTTCGATCCTCTCTCCTTCTCTGCTGTTCTCCACCAAATCTTACTTCTTACGCTTGTGTGTGAGGAGTGTAACTGCTTGTGGGTATGCTTCTTTAGTTCGGTCAAGAAACTTACAACAAGCGATACCATACAATATAGTACGTTTCCCCCATATTATCATCATACTAGACCAGCGTATTTGCTCGCATAATAGTAGTACGCAGCCGTGCTAACGCCAAAGCTCAGAGATATAGAAACGTCTTCAATTGTAACTTAGGGTAATAAGTAATAATTCGTATTATTTCTCATCCTACATCGCTACGAAGTTAGAGATCTTTTGGTAACTAAAATGATGCGACCATAGTTGCGGCAATCGCCATTGTCACCCCTTCAACTAGCATCCTCGGATATGAGCGCTCAAGTGACGCTCAAAAGATTTCACGCTCCCCACCGTCTAAGCGATCATGATTGCTATTGCCCAATCACAATATCAAACCCCCGCGTTCACGAGCGTATTTGTAAGCGATAGGGTTTAATGATACATCATTGGGCTTCCTGGGTAAAACAATTGCCAAATTGCTTTGTTGAAGACATGTACGACGACTGATCAGTAGATGAAATTGAGCTGGACGCTCTATTTAGCTGCGAGAGCAGCTTCGACGGCAAGAACTACGCCTCGTGAAAGCCACGTGCGAAATCGCGGCTCCAGGCTGCGGGACTGTGGATCATTGTGACTGAAGTGAGCTGCCACCACCCAACTACGCTCCAACCGGCGTTCAAGATGAGTTCTGGGTACGCGAACAAAATGCGAAAGCGTTCCTCCTCGACACGCTAAGTGATGACCTCGTCATTGCTGTGACGGACCTACGAAAATGTGGGGGCTGTCTGTCTGTATCGGAGAGGCAATTACCGCAAGTGTCATAAGAACCACTATTAAAAAAAAACTTAAAAAATGTGTTATTATGTTCTTTTGACCAGCTTTTATAAACAAAAGATCGATATTGTACTCGTGTCTTTTTATGTTTGACCGCCCTTGAACCGGTTCAATTTTATTTGAGACGGTTCACCTATTTTCTCTGTTCAACACCGCCAACACACTCGAGGTATGCTGCTTCGCTCCAATCAAACTACTGTACACGTAGATGGTCAGTACTGCTCGCGTAGACAACTGAGAGTCGAGACTAGAAATAATCTCAAGCATACCATCAACTTTTTTTGCATCCATGTCCTTGGGAATATCTTTACGCATACCGGTAGTACTGAGGCACTTAGAATACCGGTGGTGTTTGATCATAACGGTAAGCTGAGCCCATGTTGTGCCAAGGCCCCATCTCAGGATGGCGGGGCGGCTCGTACAAGCCCCACAGGCACACGCCGTCACCGACGGCGCCGCTGGTTGAAATGCTCGTTTCCGCTGTGACAGGCGCTAATGTGAGATCAGATTTGCTGGTGTACTTCAGTAAATAAAGCAATTCCCTTGGCCTTGGCTGGAGTAGCGGCCACATCTGCGTTTTCATCTCACAAGTACTTCCTCCTCGTCGGTCTCATGTGGTACTCCACTTTCTTCCTCATCCTCTTCACGTGCTTCTCGACCGCGCAGAGCGCTTCAGACTTCGTCAGCGGTAGCTCCAGCGATCTGTCCACTGCAAGTGGTAGCACTGGAGATGTCTACAATGTCTGCCCCGTTGTCGTCGACTTTACTAAAGAGCAAGATAGTCTCTCCGATGACGAACTCACGGCCAACGCCGCTGACGCCGCCATGCCGGCTTATCTTCTAAGCCATCCCAACAACACCCTATGGGATTATTTCAAAATTGAACACAGACAGAAGAAGGCAATGAGTCAGCGACTGCCGCTTAACGAGCGAATCAAAAACGCCATCAAGGGAGTTGTCGACTTTACGGCGAACACCGTCATCTATCTGGCGCAGGACATTGCCGTCGCAGTGAAATGGATCGTAAACACTCTGCGCGACCCTCTTGTTGGCATCAAGCAAGTCACTGACTTTTTCAAGACATTTGGAAAGAATATCAAGTCTCTGTGGACGCTTTTTAAAGAAGATCCCAAGGACACGTCTAAGAACATGGCCGGTGGTTTATTGCTGCACATTACGCATCATCCGGCCGAGTTTACGGCTGAAACTGTACTGACGGTTAGTGCCGGGTTTGCGGTGATTGGGGGTCTCCTGGCTGGAGTTGAGGCAGTTTTTGGAGGTATGAGCAACATGATCTCAAATGTCCTCATGTCCGTGCTCATGTTTATTCATGCAATCGACGACCCGCTCTACATCGTCACGCCACTCATTAACTCTATTGTGGACACTGCTGGTGCCATTGGCACTGGCACTAACTCGAGCAACTCCAGTGATGAGCTCACAATTGATCCGATTAAGCCACTGAAAGCGTGCAAGATCCCTAAGGCGTACCGTCCAGTATTCTCCTCGCGGGACTTGTGCTTGAGCTCCCCTGCGAAGGTTCGCGAACTGATCTTTGGAACTGCCAAACGCACGTTCAAAATGACCACCCAGAGCGCCTTGCTGCATACAACCACTTCCACGACTTCGTGTGTTGCTTCCTGCAAGATCAAGAGTTTGAGGTAAACGCACCAAAAATGGACCCTACCAAGTTTGAAAACGACCTCGTTGCGACGCCTGTGAAAATGCGCAACTGCTCTTTGCTTCTTGCCAACTACAGTGATGACACAGTGTGGGAAGCTCCCATAAGTCTGGATATGTCCACAAGCCTTGATGATGTTGAAGACGCGAGCAGCGAGGAATAGTTTGTTTTATTGTACGAACTGCAGTCCGCCCAACGCTATAATAATTCAGATAGATTGAGCATTTTTATACGTTGTCTTATTTATACTTGTACACATTTAAGGCTACTTTAAAAAACTACGGTTCTAGCTACCAGCAGCTCGTTTTGAAATAGGATTCGAGTTTTTCTACGTAGATATTACGTAGACTCCTTAATAGATGCTATTTTTTAAATAATACTGGCCGCGACAGCATCGAGGATACTTTTTAATTAAGTAAAGTTGTTAATTTCTTACCGATTAATGGATTGTGCTTGTAGCTTGACTCCTAGATTCTCAACACAAATCTATACTTGAATAGGTTTGCATACTATATCAAGTTGCGTGTAACTTATTGAGTCCTGTTGCGTCATTTCCCTCTTAGAGATTGTCGATAAAAGCATCTCCGTCGGATGGCGAACCATTTTCCGGTCAATGCTGTTGGTTCTCGCAACGGAAGACACTGACGAGGTCTACAAATCCTTACCCACGGCGACCTTCTCTTCAACAGTGAACATGCGCTTATTCATCACAACTCAAATCTGACACTTAGGGCAGATTTACACGTAGCACACCCAAAAAACTTTTTGCCAGTCCTGTCTAGAAACGTCAGAGTGGGGTACTATTAGAAGGTGGGCCATAATTACATGTATACAGTACCGCATAACCTTAGTTAAGAAATACTCTTTGTTAAGGCATGCACCATAATCCATCCAATCAGAGGCCACAAATGGAGCCAATCAAGCACTGACTTTTTATAACAAGTTATCTTAATGTTTGAATGGGTTACCTTTTTACGTAGTTTTCGCCCGCATCTTTACACTGCAGGTCAGGTGTATTGCATAACTAAGGTTATTCGGTATTCACAGGTCGAACTGTAACTTACCTAAATAGGGTACATAATTAAAGAACAAATGTGAAGCTTTTCAAAATCCTGGGTATAATCTAGTGCCGATTTCCAAAATTGGGTACTTGATCGTTGATGCCCTACAAGTGTGTATAAGGGGAAGTGTCAATTCGGGGCTGGAATGCCAGTTAGGGGCCGGTTCATTTAGCCAATGAAAGACTCGAATTTTTCCTTTATCCATTGTGATTGGTCACTTATAGGGTACCATATAAGAGACAAGGCAAGATCAATAGTGAAATCAAGTCACTGAAACCGGCCCCGAATTGACACGACCATCACTCTTAATTTTATTTTTTAATTGGATCTATTGTGATTTGTCCATTGGCTAGATTTTCAGAAATAGCCAGCAAAGTTTACAAAAACGACAGCTTTCGATTGGTACCCTTGGTACCGCTTTGCTTGTATTAGATCAAAAGATACAAAGTAAAGTTAGAAATGTATGTTTGAACCGGCCCGATTTAACACTTCCCCTTACTACTACTGCAGATATTCGAAAAAGGATTATGTCTCGATTTTACTCTAACCCAAGCGTTTTTTACTGTGCAGCTTTATCCAATCTGCCAGTGATTGACTTCATCCTAACATGAAGGCACTCGTGATACCTCAAAATATTTTTGCTAGGGGTTCTTAGCATCAGATACTTTGAATTTCCAGTACGTAGCCCCAGTTTCAATATTAAACCTAACGTCTGTTACCTGAACGTTACTGGGCCCGCAGCGGTACAAGCGGGCCGCCCGCTTGTAATCTGGATAAAAAAAAGCTTTAGTCTCTCTGAGTTTACATTAGCCTCAGCAAAGAGGAGGGGCTATTTTCATGATGGGGCCTGCGCTAATAGCTAAACTTCAATGCTCGAAACACCACCGTTTCGTGTGTGACGGTGATTCACGAGCGTTGCATAATATAATAATGTGGTAGAATGCCAATAGCTATTTGACAGAGGACAATGAAGCTTGCATAATAGTTGCAATTAGACAAATAATTGATTGGCAGGCTTTGGGCATCAATTAACAGTAAAATACAGCTTAAGTTCGAGCAACGCTGCTGCCCATCCGCACACAAGAACAGATCTTCATTTGAAGAGTTCGTGTGCTCCCATAAGATTATTTCTTAGTAGATTTTTGCGTGATTTAAATATGCATATCCGATATTATCTCGAAAATCTGGAAAGGGTGCCCTGCTAGGTATCAACTTATTTGCAGCTGGGATTTTTATTTCAGCCCCTCTTGACAACGCCGCTAGCCGAGTTTAGCTGTGGCGTCACCACAAACTGGTTTTTATCGCAACGCGGCGCCACGCCTGTCTGCTTCATTTTATTTCAATTCTAGACCCTCCAACAATTCAAATTACGTCTACTTCAATCAAACTTCATTTTTTTCTCCTTTTAATAGCAAAAACAATCGACCTGTGTACTCCTCCGACGCAAGGGCTCCGGGACCAAAACATAAAAGGCTGCTGGCGTAAGCAAAAATTACAAGCTGTATAAATGCCAGAGTCTACATTTCTCTTACTACCGGTAATAGGTACTGCATATTAATGAAAACAGCGTGTGAGACTAGAGTTTAAAAGAAATAGCGAGCCGAAAGAAAGGCATTGGCGCTTCGTTGCCGGTCGTGAAGCACCAAAACCATTGGAATTGGTTGCGTCTCTTCATCCTCATGTTATGCATGTTGTCAATGTGCACCACTGTGATACAAAAACAATGTATGTATGTAAACGCTTTTCGCGAGCATCTCACCACCATATCGGTAGGGGTTCAACTTCCGCATGCGTCGGATTATCTCTCTGTCTCTACTGATCTCTCGTCTCTCGACCAGAGTCCATCGAGTGGCACGTGTACGGTACAGGTCGCGTTTATCGCGTACTACAGGACGCGATAAGCGCCTCGGTCAAGTCTTTCCACGCTGTGAAATCTTGTGCTCAAAGTCAGAGAAGGTCGAGGTTGGGGCGCACTGGAGTCGATGTCCTGCGGACAGAGTCTGGATGTCAGTATGAAGAACCATCGGAATCGTGGTTCGCTTTCTGCCTCGCCCAGTTTCCAGCCTCACTGGGGCTGAAACAGACAGACATGAAGCGATACGCGGGGATGCCTGCAGATCTATGGAAGACAGAGAGATCCGATAAAGACTTACAGACGCGGTAAAGCGTCGGCCAGAGCGAGCTTCCGCTGGGATCATTGACGTTGTTCCAATTAATTAATGGCTACAAAATATCCCGCGTTACTCAGGTCTTATCTACCAAATGGCATCAGTTATGGCATAAATCCAAATTACTAAATCGGCAGACTGCTAGCGAAGGTTCTTCAGTGAAGGCTTCACTTCATTGATCAAACTTCATGTTTCGAACAGTACTAAAATATGTGTATGTGTACTGATGGAGATTTATCAATTTCGAAGTAAATAATATAAACAGTATAAACAGTATATTTACCTACTTCGAAGTATGCTTGTATTTTATACATAATATTAAGCGAGAAATACCCTTGTAGGAGCAAATGACTTAGCTATTTGGGAGCGAGGCCGTGTTCGACTTCACTCCAAAATAGTTATTTCAGCGAGATTTTATTGTGATTCTTGAGGTTTTATACCTAAGTTTTAGAAAACCTCAAATGCCTCGAAATGCCTGGTTTTCAAATTGATGGTAGAGTTGTTTTCCACGAAGCAGCTATTTCGATTGGAGCTGCTAAAATTTGGCAAATTCATTGAAATAGCTATTTTTAGCGAACTCACGTTTTTCAGCTCCAAGATTTGTACGAAAGGGTTCGTACCGGTACATGTACCGGACATGTACAGTATTACATTAGGAGGTTTCAAAGTGGCAAATCATTAGACTGCATTTTCGCAAATAATTTGGCTGATTATTTGATCGGACTTACGTCCTTGAAACGACCTAATGATTAGCCCAACTCATGGTGTTTGACACACCAAAGTGATGTAAAAAAACTAAAATGGCGAAACACACTGCATGCGCAACGAGCGTGAGAGTCGCCGCGCGTCGACTATTAATAGTGTACAAGTAGACATCAAGTCAATAGTGTTTACTGGTGTGCAGCGGCCGAAAGTCTCAGTGAGGGAAAGCCACAATGTAGACGTGAAAATCACAAACTATAAATGCAATAAATTCTGTATCAACAAGATGCTCGAATTTAGCCCGTCGACCGAGTCTGCTTACGGTGCCCCAACGGTATCTCCACTGCGATAAGTTCGCTCGACCTCGCTGGCAGCAAGGCGAATCTATCGCAGCGAGTCGCTGCTTTCGTGGGCGTACACGGCTTGCCGTTCAAGGTCAGCGGCGCTGACTCAGCGCATTGCTGCTGGCGCCGCTCCGCCCTGGCCTTTCGAGGTTCCCCTCTCGAAAAATCAGCTTGACAAATGATTTGACAAACGATAAGCCTCCGGAGACGCATTTTTCGTCTATTTTTTTCAATTTTTTTCCAAAAAATCACTCTAATAATTTGCAACTTTGAAACCCCAAAATAGGGAAAAGCTTCGAAAAATCGGATCCTTTTCTACGTGTTAACCTGTTTCGGCTGCATATTGAAGTGTACGTCTGAAGTTTTGGATCAGAATTGACACGCGTTGTGCACATGCACGCAAAACCGGCTTTGAAACTGTTGTGGTACGGGTGGTACTACAGTCGATCCCATTTTTGAGCATAAGCGTTCTCATTGGACCAAGGCAGCTCGCAACCGTGACGACTGGCTGAAACTGGACGCATCAAAAGTTTTGATCAAAACTAACAAGTTGTTAGTGACAACGCAAAATACATGTAATTCACTATGTACCGTATACTGTATCACAGGTTCTCTGCAACCACGGATTTCTTGCAACAGGCGTAAAAAGCACATACAAATCTAGCATGTTCAATGTATTTACCACTTTTTACATTTTCCTAATATACTTGAAGAGACCTTTTTACGCGGTTGCAGAGAACCTGTGGAATACGGTACAGTAAGATAATCAGAGGAATACATGTATCATACAGTACTTGTACATGTATTCATTGTATGTACCCTTAATCCTCTGATTATCTTTTACAAAATCGAATGTATTAATAGCTGAAAACTCTACAAGTGCATGTTTAATATGTATATTATTCATGCACTTGTAGAGTTCCTCTGATTATCTATTACAAAATCGAATGTATTACTAGATGTACACTCTACAAGTGCATGTTCAATAAGGACTGTAATGACGACAAGCATACTTCTACTATAGATACCCTTTTAATTAAAAATAAAAGGGAATCTGGAATAATGTACTGCTTAAATAGGATTATCGCTGCCCGTCATCCACATTATGATATGTGGATGTCATTATTTCGTTCGACGCCACATCTTGCTACAGCGTTGGTATGAGGTTCCGGCTAAATACATGTATTGGTAGTGATAACGACGCGTTTTTCAGCTGAATACATGTAGTACTTACTGTATGCAGCTGAAGCCAGGAATGCTGAAGCATCACCATCACAAACTATAATACATGTACACATTTTACAGTACAGTGTATTTCAACAGGTTTATAACGGAAATGGCTTTAGAATCATTGTGGCCACGATTATTTCAGGGACACATGATCAGATAGAGGCAGTCTCGGTGAGACTTGTACCACACTGCCGCACAAGTCTCCCCCAATGTTGCTGCGACTTGCGGCGCGACATCCTTGTGCAGCACGTTCTGTCTGGTTTACCGCTCAATAGCAAAATTAAGTATGAGCAGTTTCTTCAGCCAGTACCGGTATTGCTGAGAGCCTGAGGGAACTCGCTCTCCTGACCTCAAGGCATGTTGCCTTGCACCAATAAGGATTATTCTTATAAGCGTTGATGTATAATAATATTATATTAATACATGTACGATATTATCGTACAGTATTAATTTTTAAGCATGTACCGTACAGTAAGTAAAATACCTGTGTCTTTGATAATCAATTCGCGAAAAACAGTGCACCGGTATAGTTGTAGTCACCAACAGATTAATAATGGTGCAGCATGCGTGCTACGCCATTTTGTTCATGCTGATGACTCCACTTTAAATAAAATATACGATGGTGGTAGGTGGCTTTCAATATTGTTTTACTATATAGAGAATGTGGGGTCTGCTTTTGATGTAGTAGTCTCTTAGGTGTCGATTGGTTCAAATCATATCGTTTGGTGTGTCTTGTAGTAGAAGTTGTATTAATACATATAGCCAAAAAACTCGGCCAGTGTCCATGGGATACTGCGAAAAAAAACTGGTAGAGTGATTGCTGTAATTCCTCCAACACTGCATCCTCTTTCATCTCTTGATTTTCATCTTCTAGCCGCCTTTTCAGACGAGAATCCTACGTTACTATCCGTAGACATGCCGTCTGAGCAGAGGTTGCCGTTGATAGAGCCTTTAGACCTTCGTACTATGCGTTTAGTGCAACCAGCGAATTGTGCAGTCCATCTTACTGGTGGTTGAGATTCGCAAAGTACTCATCGACCGGTTACTTCCGCTTTTTCATTCATTTGTTGTGCACACTCTAATATCCATCCCGTAATCCTGTCAGGTAACATGATCTGCTGGCAGACTTTCGGGCACAATCCTCGTATCTTGGATTTCGGCGTTTCTGGCAATAGCCTGCACGTGAAAAGAACTTGCAGCTTGTGTTCTCACTTGTATTCCTTGCTTATCAGGGAGTTCTTTGTGAAATGCAACTCTGTTTCGCCAGCATGCCCACACCTTCAACGCATACACCGAGAAATATATCTTGTGAGAACGTGAAAATATAACATGCATTAAAGACTTTAGTTTAAACTATAAAATTATTTATATGTTTTAAAAAAACCAAACTGTTTTATTTATTTTAAAATTGTTTTAAAAATACCAGTAAATGGTATTTGGAGGTCGGACCAGATTTAATCGCGTTTAGGGCGAGGTCCAAAAAGTTAGTCTGCGAATTTATACCGATACAAGTATTAATATTAATTTAATTAATACTGTTTAAAGATAATAGGTGGGACCACTTTTCCGAAGTGGATTTGGAATTCGCTGAGCGGAATGATCCTCCAAAGATACGGTTATCGGTCACACTGCAAACTCAGCTGTGCCCAACCGTTCACCCTTGTTGTGTTCAGCACCTACAGTTTATTGGATAAGCACCATCACCGATGTGCCATTATCAAAATCACCTCCAACGCCTACAATCGTTGACCAATGGTTGAAACAGGGCACGATGTCTCGGTGGCTTTCGCGCTCAACATCGCCGCTGGTGCTGCCACGATTCTGGGAGGCATGGTCGTGTTCAGTAAGCGTCTCGTATATTTGGCCAATCCCTTGAGCTTGGCCGTCGCTCTGAGCATTTCGTCCGGTGTGATGATGTTCATCTCACTGGTGGAGATCTTCGGTGAATCGGTACACCTGCTGACGGAAGGAATTCGCACCGAAGACATGACGGAGGAGACGGCAACGGGTCACGGCTGGCTCTCGGCAACGGCGTGCTTCGCGGTTGGTATCTTGCTTATCTACATAATCGATATCGTCGTACACAAGATTTCGCCTGAACACGACATGACGGAGATCGAAAACCTACAAGATGTCCGCGAATCCATGCGCCAGTTTGAAAGCAACAAGCCGTCTAACAAGTACTCAACTCCGAACTTGGAGGCCGGCCCGCAAACCTGTGCTGAGCCTACCACCCAATACTTCAAGATGGATGAGAATGCCAAGAAGGCCCTGCAGCGCATGGGTGTGCTTAGTGCTCTTGCCATTGGTATCCACAATCTGCCGGAGGGGATCGCCACCTACGTCGGTGCCATCCAAAACTCCTCCGTCGGATTCTCTCTTGCTGTTGGTATCGGTCTCCACAACATCCCCGAAGGCATTGCCGTCGCTGCCCCCATTTACTTCGCCACGGGCTCTCGCTGGCGTGGAATCATGTGGTGTGCGATCTCTGCGGCGGCTGAGCCAATCGGTGGAGTAATCGCTTGGTTGGCGATTGGAGACGGTATGGATCCGGTCTCGGAGGGTATCCTGTTTGGAATCGTGTGTGGCATCATGGTGTGCATCTGTGTGAAGGAGTTGATCCCTACATCGTATAAGTTTGCCAAGGACAAGACGCACATCGTTGCTGTGGGCATGTTTGCTGGTATGTTCATCATGGTTGCGAGTCTTACACTCTTTGGCTACGCCGGTGTTTAACCAAGCCCACGTACTAGTATGTGAATTCATACTTGGTTTCGTATGTATAAGCAGGCGTTGATTAATCTGGAAATTGTGCTCCAATAAATTGTTTTCTCAGTTTGCATTTAGTGTGTTTTGTTGTGTCATTTGAACTGTACAGTTCATGCCGATACTAGATATCAAGCGATACAGCATGTCTACAGAAAAACGAATAAGGTCATTTTACGAGGAACTACGGAGATCAATGCAGGACCTGGCACCACAGCAAGTGTGGAACTGCGACGAAACAGGGTTCTGCCCTCAAGGACGCAGAGCTCCTCGAGTGATATGTGCGAAGGGATGAGGGCGAACATTATGCGTTCAAGCGATCGTGAAAATATGTGTGATGGCCTTTGTTAGTGCCTCTGGTAACCATGTCCCACCAATGTTTATATTTGCAGGGAAACATTGTCAACCAGACTAGATGATAGGAGCTGTAGACGGCTCGGTGTGTGCCGCGACGGAATCCTCCAACATCTACGGGTTCCTCTTCTTACATTGGCTGCAGTTCTTTGACGAGCAGATAACAAGGCAGCGAGTACCAAAACCGATCCTTCTAATATTGGACGGCCACTTTTCGCACGTGAACGGCCCAGTACTGCGGTATGCAGTACAACACCAAATACGCATATTCGTTCTACCAGCTCATACAAGTCACTTTACCCAACCACTGGATCTCTCAGCAATCTACCTAATGTGAGCTTTGTACTACAAAGACCGGATCTTAGCGACCGCCAGAAACGAAAGCTGAGAAGGGACGGAATATCAGCGGACGCCGTTACAGCAGTGTTCATGGGTCTCCAGCAAGCCGTACAACTAGCTGCACACGATCCGACCCCAAAACGAAGACGAACATATCTAGAGGGTGGCGTTCTCATGACCCACCCAGAAATGGTCGCTGCAGTAGAAAAGGCGGAGGAAAAACGCAAACGGGCTGCTCTGGAGTGTATTGCTAAGGCTCAAGAACGCGCTGAGAAGAAAAGGCTGAAGAAAAAGCTTGACGCAAAGAAGAAGGCGGAGCGAGAGCAAAAGAAGCTTAAACGAGCTCAAGTAGCTGCAGCCAAGCTAGAAGGAGAGAAAGGCCGCCGAAAAGAAAGAAGCACAACAGAAGATGGCTGCGCAGAAACTCGCCTCAAAGGGCAAACCAAAGCAGAGAAGCCAAACACATTCAACCCCGACATCGGCATTAGTATCCCCCACTTCTGAAGGTATTCGTGTTGCGGATCCCAGCGTTGCGTGGCCAGGAGAGTTTACACGCAGCCTCATGATGCTGGCTGAATCATCTGAATACCTTGTAAGCCTGTGCATATACTAGTTTTTGTATGGTGTAATCATGTTGCGATTTGAGTACACTTTAAAAAAATGAAGAACCTACGACATTCAAGGTTATTCCCCAAGGCAATTGTTGGTTTGTTTCTGTGTGTTTCTTAACTCAAACTTTCAAGTTTAAACATTTCGGGATCTTACCTTTCGATTGATACATAAATAACTTCGTTTGTCCCAATAGTTTATGTGGCACCTTTGCCGTTTCAAATTGAGTCCCCCAGGGATATTGTGAGTTCTAGTCTAAATTTCCAAACCGGCCGATTGAACCGCTCCGGCTTTTGCTCCGAGTTTCGCTCGGCGGCATAATATTCGAAGTATTCCCGCCTTAAGTACGATTCCATGTGGTAAGTGACAGCTGTACAATCGCTGGAGCGGTTCTCAAATTACTTGGACTTGTATGTGAGCGTCTCGACCGACCGCTCCAAACGGCAAATTTGGACGGAATTGACAATATGGATATCTGTATCGATCAACTAAGAGTAGATAAGAGTGTGGCTAAATGGAGCAAGGCTCCACAACTCCATAATGCCATCTTGTGGTATTATGGATCTCCGCGAAAACTTACAGTATCGTCAAACATATTTTGGTTGAAGTGGCGTAACTTACGGTCCGTAACAGGATAGGGTAACCGTAACTGGATTGTCAAGTCGTGTACATGAACCGGTATTCGAGATCGCAAAGATATCAATTAGAGCACATTTGAGGGCGTTGCAGCAGCAATAACGACTTTTTTTTATTGTTTGCGAGTAGAAAGTATCGTGTTTCAAGATGTTGCTGCATGATGGTATTCTGGCTTCATCTCGGTGGACAGGCTAGTAGCCTGAGGCTACAAAGCAGATTTATCGTGTATCAGTTCGGCTGGGTAGCGTTCGCAGCCAGACCTGTCGTGAAGAATTCGGTGAATTTGCTGAAAGGAATGAGGTCAACTCGATCATAGAGATCAACGTGTCCAGCACCAGAAACCCAGTATAGTTCCTTGGGCTCGGCTGCACCAGCGTAGGCATCCTCACTGAACTCGCGAGAGTGTGCCTGGTCACCAGTGACGAACAGTAGCGGACGTGGCGAGATGGTGTCGATGTCGTTGAACGGGTAGAAGTTCATGAACTTTGCGGTGCTGGAGAGCGTCGGGTGGGTGGTAACGTTAGGTGATGAACCCGGAGGCGTGTACTCGCCCCGCGCGGTGCGGTAGAAATCGTAGAACTCACGCTGGATATCCGGTGTGTCCTCCGTGAGTTCGTGTACCGTGCCGCTCGTGTACTGCACCTCGCCACCAGCAGCTTCGATGGAGCGTTGCTGCGACATCTGATCGATGATCTCCTTGCGTTGCTCGACGGTCTGAGCATGCCTCAAACCGTTGCGGTTGACGGCACCCATATCATACATCGAAGATGTGGCAACAGCCTTAATACGCGAGTCGATCTTGGCGGCGCTGATCGCGAAAGATCCACTACCGCAAATACCGAGAGCACCAATGCGCTCACTGTCGACGAAGTCCTGTAGAATGAGGTAGTCGACCGCAGCGCTGAAAGACTCAGCGTACAAGTCTGGAGAAACCGCATTACGCGGTTCTCCGTCACTGGCACCCCAGAAAGAGAGATCAATCGAGACGGTGACAAAGCCCTGCTCGGTCATCTTGGTGGCGTAGAGGTTCGCGCTCTGCTCCTTCACAGCACCCATGGGGTGGCTGACGACGATCGCAGGAGCGCTCCCATTGATATCGAGATTCTTGGGGATGAAGAGGTTGCCAGCAACGTTCATCTTAAACTGGTTTGGGAACGTAATGGGCTGGATGGTGACGTTGTTGCTGCGGTAGAAATTGTCGGCGTTGAACGACATGTTCTGGGCAGAAGCTGACATCGTGCGAGCGACAGTCATCATCCCAAGAGTGGCAACTGTGCGACTTCCCACCATTAAGAATGGAAGTAGAGTCGAAGGCTCGAGTATTTCGGAGCAAAAAGCGAAGTGATAAAAAACTGGGTTCGAAGTCCTGCTCACAGGTGGAGATTTACCCAGCATGAGTTAGAACTACTAAGTGTAAGACTCCATCGTAATCAAAATCTTCATAAACAAACAACTGCATAAACTCCTCGCCCGCCAATAGAAGCTACGTATTCCAAAACAGCAAAGTGGGAGAATATGTCCACATTTTCAATACGAGAGACGAGTGTCCAACGCTTTTAAAAGCTGACTTGACAATGCTAGCGTTGGTAAGCGCCTAAAGGCCCAGGTCTGTTGCTATTCAACTTTTTCTGCGAAAGTATTTAACTGTAATTAAAAAAAAAATTACATTGAAAATGCATCAGCTCTTGTGTCATCAATAATATTGTGCTAAATAGCTGGTACAATTATTCCTTTTTGCGTCATCAATAATATTGTGTTAAATGCCTGGTACAATTATTCATTTTATAAGGAATAATTGTACCACTGTAAGCTGAAAGATGGAGGAAATATTGCAAAAAAAGGGAAATTATTGCTTCAATTGAACATTGTGCTAAATTATTGTTTCCAATAATATTGTGAGATCGATCTCTTACCATTGATTGTTCTTCTTCTTCTTCCTAAGCATCTTCTTAAAACAACCAAAGTGTATCATCTACATCTTATTACGATATGAAAATGCAAAAACGTCTTCGCTGCAGACCTTGGAGACCCGGGGAGCGGTGCGACGCGAGGGTCTACATAGTGTGTTGGCTAATCCATCTATTACCTAGCACTTGGGGGCAGCTCTAGGTCGTGAGGTACTGGTCCAAAGACTCGCCCGAGATGTCCTCGATCTGCTTGATCACGCGGTGGCACGTCTTCTCCACTTCGTCGTTCGTGTCCTCCATCAATTCAGCCAGGAACGGGATGCTCTCAGGCAGCATGGCCAGGAACTCGTCTCCAATCACCTGGTAGCACTTCTCCACCGTCACGAGCGCCGCCAGACGCACCAACGCGTTGTCTCCACGCGATTTCATGAGCACCGCATAGTGCAGCGGCTTCCACAGCAGATCGCTCTTCGCAGCCCACGCCAAGTTGGCCAGACACGGCGCCACAGTCTCCAACACGAACTCGCGCATCGATGCGTCGTACTGTAACACGTCCACCACGTCCACTAGCGGCGTCAGCACAACGTCGAACCGGTCCTTCTCGATAAATCCATCAGTGTCGTGCACGAAGCAGCCGTCCAGCGCGCGCACCACGGTGGTTAACAGCAGAGTATTCCTCTCGCGCTCGGCCTTCACATCAACAGTGAACGAAGCTCCCAGCTTCGCCTTCTTGGCCGGAGGTTCGTCATCGTTAGCGAAGAAGTTGTCGTCATCGCTGTCGCTGTCCTCTGAAGAACGCGGCGGCTTCTGCATCAGAACCTTACGACTCTCACGAAGTGCTGACGTGAGGAAGTCCAAAACGTGAGCGTAGTACGGCACGAAGATGCCACGCAGACGCTCCGACAACTTGGCAATGAGCTTCGAGAACGAAATCCGACGAGAGATGTCGCCACTCTTTCCAGATGATCCGACACGCGTCTGTGCCCACTCAGCAAGCTTCAAAAACAGCGGCTTGAGCTGCTTCTCGCTTAGCTTTAAGATAAAGTGCACGAGGCATTCTAGCACCTCTTCCTCCACTTCCTCCAGGTCTTGTAGTTTAGAAGCATGAACACGACGAGCATCCAGCGCCGTGACGAAGAAGCGAGCAAACGAAGGCAAGTGTCTGCGGATAGCTGACGAGTCCAAGTCATTCACCACAGTTCCCACGACAGAGAACAAGCGAGTCACACTCGTGTCGCTCTTAAGCGTCAACACGTGCTCGTACGCTCCGAACAGCGTGGGCAGAAGCTGGCGCAGCTCAACGTGGTTGCACAGGTTCAAGAAGCAGCAGTCCACAGACATCAATACTTCAGCGTTAGCTGGTGCAGAGGAGAGCAGCGACGGCGTCAGGAGCGCACGGATGACAGCAGGCAGATACGGTCCCAGGAACTGAGGAATCTTGTCCGTGAACACTTCTAGAGCAGCCAGCAGACACTGCAGCACAGACCTAGTGCCACTAACGCCATTGGTCGAGGGGCAGTACTCAATGCCACTTAATAGTCTTGGGAAGAACTTGGGCAGAAGAGGGAACACCACCGGACCCACCGCACGACAGATCGAGGACAGACACACGAAGGCACAGCCGAACAAGTGAAGCGTCATGGGCGAAGAGTTCACCACGTCCTGATCCACGTACTTGACAATAGTCGGGAGAATTTGCTGGAAACGCTTCGTGTGGTTCGTAGCAAAGTTACGAGCCAGAATGTCGACGCTGAGCAGTGCAGTCTGGATATTCACGCTGTTTTCTGAACCTTCAGAATTCTGCAGGATCGCATCGAGCTCGTCAAGCATGTCAATAAACAGCAACACTTCGCCCGTAGAAAGAGAGTCGCGTTCATCCTGCAGACGCTCGTTGAAAAGCTGCATCGCCTTCTTGCGCACCAAACTGTTATCATGGTGCAGTAGTTCACTGATAACTGCGACGAAACCCGGCGTAGACAGAAGCTGCTGCAGAGCGCCGAGAATATCCATGGAATCCGTAGCGAGCGACGTCCAGAAGCCGCTCTCGTTGTCATGGAGAGACTGCTCCCGAGCAACTCGACGGAAGTACAGCAAGTCCAATTGAGCCAGCATCAGATAGTTCTGTTGCAACACGTCACCATCTTCATCGTCCATCTCATAACGTTCGCTCTCGTAGCTCAAGATCTTGTGGTGCAACTCACGAGCACGCAAATGTGCAGCAATAAACTTAGCAAGGATTGAGTTCAGCTGACGCGAAAGTGCGTTTGACTTCGCCAATCGATCATCCAGCACGAAACACTCGTACTCCACGTCGTCTTCATCTTCGTCCATTTCGTCCGTGTCTGTATCGGCCTCTTCCACCACGTGAGGAAGCAAGTCGCGCGCCATTCGCAGAACCATCACCAGCGACGCCACTTGCTCAGCGCAGTCAAAGCTGAAGCACAGGTTGTGTGCGAACTGAATACGTTCACGCTGTACGTCCATATCCTCCTGGATAGCAGCTTGTTGTAGTAGCGCCACAACACAATACGGCAGAAAATCACTTCCCAGAGATCCAACCACAACTTCAAACAGAGCCTCACGCTTGCTCTTGGGGATCTGGTTAAACGCGTCCACGAAGAGACCAATGAACCGCTGCGGAGTGATCAACGCGTCCGAGTTCTGCTTCTTGTCCGCGACGATATGAGGAACCACCGCCTTGATAATCGTCTCCAGCACGTGGAAAGAATACTCATCCTCGTGGCGAATCGAGCCAGCACTCACGAAACTCAGGATCTTGTCCAGCGACGCCAGCACACTGGCCGGGTGCAAGTTCACCAACGAGCTAATAAAGAGTACGGCTTCGTTGCGCGTCTGAGGGGATGAAGTACGGCCTAGACACGTGAGCGTATGCTGAACCAGCAGTTTAGGCTTCACCGCCACCACCTGCTTCGTAGCCTTAACCGAACGTCCGTTCGCTTGCTTCGATGACGAGGAGCTGACCTCACACACACGACGCAAGCAGCTGAAGAGCACCTGCAGGATGTACTCAGACACAACACTCTCATGTTCGGGTTCGCAGAACAATGCCAGCACGTCACATAGAGTCGTAAGCAGCTTGCTGATATCAACATCGGCTTCCTCGTAGCTCGAAGCACTGTCGACCTTGATAGCAAGCACCTCAAGAACGCAACTTAGCTCAGAGAATTCCACCTTAGAACCAAGTTGCTCCTCCAGCAACCGCACGAAGATGCTGTAGCTAATAGGCAAAGTGTTCAGGCACGGGATCAGCTTCGAAGCGAGAGCTTCCTCCGCTACCATGAGCAAACGAAGCAGCTTGTCCACAAGAACGTGACGAGAGACGTCATCCAGTGCGCTGTAGAGCTCTGCCGTAAGGTTCGTCGCAACGAAGACCTGCAGCTTCTGCAAGTGCGAAACGACCTCCTTCTCGGAACGTAGTACAGCGATCAAGACGTCCAGGAACTCCTTGGGAACAGCACGCTTGCCCTGCTTTGTCGTAGTAACAGCAACGTCCGAGTCCAAGTAATGCGCGAGAAAGCCTGTCAGCAACTTCGTAGTCGCGTCATCCGCACCTGATGCAGAGCATCCAGCAAGAGCCTGCTGGAAAAAGTCCACAGATTGCAGCCAGAACTTCGTTTCCTTAACAGGAGCCAGCAACTCGAGAAGCTTCACCGCAATGCCCATTTCATCGCTGCTCGCCGACGACACGAAGTCCATCAGCAGTTGATGGAAAGCTGAGCTACCTCCCTGAGCGCTGTACGTGCCACAAAGCGCCACGACCGAGTTAGCATCCATCAGCATATCCTGCTTGGCCTGCAGGAAGAAAGTTGACGCCTTCTGGAGCGTCTTCAGGTCAGCGGACATAGACGAGCGCACAGCGTCACCACACGATACAACCCATCGGTCCAGGCAAGCAACAGCAGATTGACGCACAACCTTGCTTAGGTCCGAGAGTGCCACAATAACAATCGGGACAACGTGGACAAGCTGTCGAAGTTCCTCATCCGATTCAGTGTACGAGAAACCTTCAAGAACCGCCGAGATAATATCCAGCGAGCGCGTCTTCGTCAGGACCTTCAGGAAGTCGTTAGCAGGGGCAGGCTTCATGACAATGCGAGCCATCGTAGGCAAGAGCTGTGTCTCCAAGTCTGCATGGAACAATTCCAGCAGACATTCTTGAACGCGAATAAATACGGGGGTCGGAGACTCCAGCAAAGTAGCGACGCATCCATCGAATTCATCACGAGAAACAGCGAACACGTCGTACGCGACCTCAGCCAGCTTGGACGCAACGTGCACAGCACGCGTAACTTGCTCTTCGGACACATCATCCTCGCACAGCGAAACGAACTCCTTCTTGAGAATAAACCGGAACGATTGATCAAGCGAAAGTTGCTGCTCCTTTGCCTTTTTGGACTTGGACTTCTTCGACGCCAGCTGAGTCCGAGCAGCAGAAAGAACCTCCACCAAAAAGCCCGTAAGTGGCATATCGTTGAAGTCCGACTTCTGAGACAAGCGCAGGCAGTACGGCAAGAGGCCAGGAACGTCAGCAGCAAGAGTATGACCAAAGCTTTCAGCCACATCAGCGGCAGTTTTCACCGTCGCCTTAGAAGCGCTAGCACCGAACGGATGGTCTAGCAAAGAGATCCACGACCACACCGTATCCACTGACACGACCGTTTTCTTTTTCTCCACAAGCGATACGAACAACGTCAGCAAATTCTCGTCGGTGTCGGAAGACGCCGCCACTTTTCGAAAATTCTTTAAGGCGAAATCCGCGATAGCCTCAACCACGGAAGCGTCTCCGCGCGACACCCACTTACGTACAGCCTGCACAATCGCAACCAGCATCTTCTTCTTGGAGCTCAAGCTGAGCATCAGATCACCCAAAGAACTCGACACCATGAAGCTCGCGATGCGCTTGCTGTCGTCCAGCAGCCGACGCACAAGAACGTCTCCGCTCGTAAGTACTTGATCCTTGTCGGTAGCATTCGCGTCGTTCATCTTGGCCAGCGATACCAAAGACTGGTATCGGATGTGTTCCGTCGGGTGGTCCAGCGCGAGGGCCAGTGACGTGTTGGCGTCCGTGTTGGACGGCACAAAATGCGCCGAGTTGGCGACGTTTTCGAACGTCTTGGTGAGAAATTCGTTGAGTTTCTTGTCGCCCTTCGACTTCTTCGTTTGTTTGGACAACATGGAGCTTACAACCGCGTCCACCTTCGTCGCATTCTTCTTGCTGAGAGCAACGAGAGCTTGTGAAATGGCCTGTACGCGCTGGTTCTCCATCGCAAACGTCTCTTCCTTAGCCTGTTCAACCATCGTCTCAACCAGCTCCTGTGTGAATCCGTCGACCACCGAAACGCTCTCAATCAACGTCGTAAGTAGACGAAAGTAGTCGTCGTCCGTGGATTTCATCTGTTGCGTCAAAAAGACCGTCAGTAGCTGCACAAACTTGGCTGATTCGTAGTTTGAAGTGGCGTCACGCAGGAAATCCGCAGCGTTCTCCATCTGCACAAGGTGCTTGCCGGCGCTGCTAGACAAGCGGAACGACGGCTGCGTCTGCGCCAAAAAGATGACACACAACAGAGCGTTCAACTGCGCACCGGACTGTGCGTACTTGATGAGGTTCTTCACCAGAGCGTTCACCACTTTGGCTGTCAATGTGGCCTTGGACGCCAATTTCGTCACGATCATGTACGCTGAAGACTGCAGTTCCGGGAAGCTCGCGGTTTTTAGCGCCGTAAGCAGCTGCGGGATCAGCCAGCGCAACATCTGCTCGCTCACTTTGCCCTGCTCAAGAATCTGCAGCACTACGAGGGTGTAGAACGACGTGAGTTTGGGATTACTGGCTCCGATCCTAGTCGCAGCCTTGAAGATAAACTCGATGACGGAGGACTCGTCGATGGCGCGTTGTACGAGCGCCGCACGTAGTAGCGGAGTGCCCTGGGTCTTGACGCCAAGCATGAACTCCCAGCGGGTGTTCTGGATGTGTAGAATGCGCACCATGCGCACGAACCACGAAGACTCGTGGTAGGCCACGATCATGGCCATGACGGCGTCCACATTGTACCGATGCACCTCGTAGCGACGCACAAGGAACTCGAGTACTTTATGTGCCGCGCCTAGGAGAAAGTACGCGCTGAGCGCGTCCAGTACCTTGTCGAGCGCGGTGTTAAGCTCCGGTTCGTCCTGCTTGGAAATCTGTGCGCGGTGGAAGTGAATGCGCTGGCGACTGAAGAGTTTGGCCACCTGTGCGTCCGCGTCCAGCTCCTCGAAGCGCGCATCGAGCTGCTTGAGCTCCAGGAGACCGTTCCATGCCAAATTATACACCGTCTCGTCGTCCAGACGCGCCGCCTCGCGCTGGTCGTACAGGAATGTGTCAGTACGGCGCTTACTGCCGGCACCGGCCTCGCGAAGCCGCTGCAGCTGACTCGCGAGCGCGCTGGCCATGTCGATCAAGAGTGATTGTCGAGTCAACCCAGAGCCAACCGTCGGCCGTTTTGATACTGGCGTTGAAGTGACTTGGTCTCGGTATGCCTCTTGTCGAATGACTGGCGCCAACGCTTGAGCCCAAAATAACTCGCGAATAAGTACGAAGCCTAAAATTATGTAAAATGGGATTTATTGGATTGAGTAATTTGGGTTCCCAATCTTAGGTTGAAGTTTGGGTTTGACGTCCTCATTCACAGTTTGGACGCCTGACCGACATGAAAGTGCCGAGGGCTCGTGGACGGCGTGTGATGGCGGCGGTGGGCGCGAGGCTCACGACGAGGGCGATGGAAGCGGCCACGCCCGTTGCGGGTGCTTTGGGGTACCCGAACTTCGTGAAAATCGTGGAGGTGGGGCCGCGGGACGGACTTCAGAACGAGAAGACCAACGTGTCAACGGACGACAAGGTCAAGTTTATCAACTTGCTGTCGGAGACAGGTCTGTCCGCGATCGAGGCGACATCCTTCGTGTCTCCTAAGTGGGTGCCGCAGGTGACAGGCTGTGTTGTCGTATTGATATGAGGTGCTTAGAGTGACACGGGTTAATTTGTGCAGATGGCCGACAATGCCTACGTTTTGAAGGGGATTTCGCGGAAGGAGGGCGTGTCGTATCCGGTTCTCACGCCGAATATCAAGGTACACGATCTCTGCGGCTTCTGGGTTGTAGTTTTGCTGTATTGATGGCGTTGAATGGTGCGTCTACAGGGTTTTGACAGTGCTGTAGCGGCCGGAGCAAAGGAGGTGGCCATCTTCGGCGCCGCGTCTGAGGCGTTCAGTCAGAAGAACATCAACTGCTCGATTGAAGAAAGTCTGGAGCGCTTCCGTCCGGTGTGCGAGAAGGCGAGCACCCTCGGGATCCGTGTTCGTGGGTAAGAGGATGCGTGGTATGAGTAATTTTTAAACTCTCACTGAATTAACCTGCCGATATGCAGATATGTGTCGTGCGTACTGGGGTGCCCGTATCAAGGCCCTGTGGATCCCTCTGCTGTTGCTGCGGTTGCTCTAAAGATGCTCGAAATGGGCTGCTACGAAGTGTCTTTGGGTGATACAATCGGTGTTGGCAATCCAGGTAAAGCATCCGCTCTGTTTTAATCCATGGCATGCTGAAGCTAAATGCGATCGCTGTGAATTTGGCTAGCATCTACACTGGCGATGCTGCAAGCTGCCAAGCAGGTCGTTCCAGTTGACCGTCTTGCTGTGCACTTCCACGACACGTATGGGCAAGCGCTGTCCAATATCTTGATCGCACTGCAGGTACGTTAAACAATAGCATTCGTTCGTTCTTTTAACCCACCGTAAACTCACAGAGCAATAATATCATTTACAGGAGGGCATCGCTGTCGTTGACAGCTCTGTTGCTGGACTCGGTGGCTGTCCGTACGCCAGTGGAGCTTCTGGAAACGTGGCGACGGAAGATGTGCTTTACATGGTACACGGTCTCGGCATCCAGACAGGCGTGGATCTCCACAGAGTGATAGAAGCAGGAGAGTTCATCACGAGCCTGCTCGGCCATCCGACCCACGCCAAGGTTGCTCAAGCTATGGGGTCGAAGTCCAAGAAGACCAGCCGTCTATAGTACTGACGCACATCATCAAGTTGGTCAAACCAAGTGATAATCTCTGTATCACGTTTTAATCCAATCATAACACATTAAACCCGAAAATTCTACCAATCAGATACCGGTATCGTATTTTTCTTTCTCACACACGTTAGCATGGGCAGCTCCAACTCCAAGAACAAGCAGCACGCGTCCTCGACCGCTGGTGCTGACAGCGGCGCTGGAGCCAGCGGTGTCCGTGCACAGATCACCTCCAAGGACAAGGCCGTTCTCGACCTCAAGAACGCCCGTGACCGACTCAAGAAGTACCAGGCTCGACTGGACATTGAGGCCAGCCAACTGCATGACAGCGCCAAGAAACTTCTTCAAGCCGGCAAAAGGGTGCGTAACGTTGTTGTTTGACAGAGTCTCGGTGTAGGCCTGAAAATGGACTCTGTGTTGCTGTGTGTGAGCAGGATCGCGCAAAGCTGGCGTTGAAGCTGAAGAAGTACAAGGAGCAACAGATGCACCAGGCCGATGAGCATTTGATTCAGGTGCTGGGTATGCTGGACACTGTGGAGTGGGAGACCCAGCAGCTGCAAGTGTTTGAGGGACTAAAGGCGGGCAACTCCATTTTAAACGCCATACACAAGGTACGTGCGTGCAGTAGCAATAGTCACTGCGTGAGTGTGCTGAAAACCCGTTGTTGTGTGGATATTTTGCAGGAAATGACGGTGGAGGCAGTCGAGGAGCTGATGCTGGAGACGGAAGAAGCGCAGGCCACAGCAAACGTACGTCTCGTGATTCAGTCAACAACCCATGATACTTTTGCACGCGATCTCACGCGTTGTTTATGTCTCATTCCATTGCGTGTAAACGGACGACAGGAAATCAGAAGGATCATTGGTGGCAGCTTGACCGTCGAGGACGAGGACGCGGTGCTCAGCGAGCTCGCCGAGATCGAAAAACTGGAAGCAGATGCACTCGCAGTAACGATGCCCGAGGCTCCCACTACTATACTCGATACAGGTACGGCTGACGTTTTCGCGGTTCGTCACTTGACGGAATTCTAACTCTTCAACTTTTCCACGCAGCGGATATTTCGATGGACGTCGCCGCTGCAACATCAGCAAGTCTAGGTAGCAAGACTCGTGTCGTCAAGAACAAGAATGAAGCTGTGGCAATTCTAGGATAACGTAGGCAACCCGAGATTTTGAGTCAAAAGTGAGCCATATCATGTGACCTGTACCGCCTGGTGTGGGTTAAATTTTACCCATCAACAAAAATCTGCCTTTGTGACACGAATTAGTGTGGCACAACATACTCCGGCCAAGTCAAGCACACACCAAACAGCTGTGAAAGTGGGCATACCCAATCACTTTGTCACGGTATTCCGACGTACCGGTATTCGCGAAACGGCCACAGGAGCTGCTCTCGCCCGCAGACTGTCCTCCCTCCAGTCCATTATCCCTTCTTCCCCATCATTAGACACTTGCTTCCTTTTATGGCTATTGGCCCGCTGTCCACCACCCCGACGATCGCCTTGGGCGCCACGCACGAGTGCGAGTTCTTCACGCCATGGTGCGACCCCGCGTCCTTCTACCTGTATCTGGCCATGTCACTGGTGATGATCTGCGCCGCTGGCATGATGGCAGGTCTGACCATGGGACTCTTGTCGCTGGACATGCTCAACATGCGTATTCTTGAGATGGAAGGCTCAGACGAAGAGAAGAAGTACGCCAAGCAGGTGCTACCTGTACTGACCAAGCACCACCTTCTACTCGTGACGCTATTAATCGTGAACGCCAGCGCCAACGAAGCCCTTCCCATTTTCCTCAACAAACTGGTGCCAGAAGCTGTGTCTATCTTACTGTCCGTGACGTGCGTACTGCTCTTCGGTGAGATCATCCCTTCAGCAGTGTTTACTGGTCCCAACCAGCTTCGGATCGCTGCCATGTTGTGTCCCTTTGTGAGGATCTTGATGGCGATCACGTTTCCCATTTCCTATCCGATCAGTCGGGTGCTTGACATGTGGCTCGGAGATGACCACGACCCGGCGCAGTACAAACGCAAGGAGATCAAGGCGCTGGTGACATTGCAACGCGAAAATGATGCAGCACGTCGAACGTTTGTCGATCATTTGCGGCAATCGCACCAAGTTGGTGACACCCCCACGCACTCGCATACAGTCACGACCATGTCGGCTATCGGGGACAAGCAGCCGTTGCTGACCCCACACTCGCTGTACGAAGATTCAGCACAAGGTACTCGTCTGCATGTGGATGAGGTTACGATTATCCACGGCGCTTTGGATCTTGCTGCCAAGACCGTAACTGAGGTTATGATCCCCATGGATGACGTATACATGCTGGAGCTGGACACGAAGCTGGGTCCGGATATGCTAGCGAGCGTTCTGGCCTCTGGACACAGTCGTATTCCCGTGTATGAGAAGCACAAGTCCAATATTGTGGGTCTGTTGCTGGTAAAGAAGCTTATCGTGCTGGATCCGGATGATCGTCGTCCAATCAGAGACTTGATCCTGCGAAAACCGATTCTGGTAAACCCCAAGGAATCGTGTTACTCGATTCTAAATGAGTTCCAAAAGGGCCGGTCCCACATTGCGCTGATAACAAAAGATGTCGACTTGGTATTGAGGTGTTGGCGCTCCGATGAAGAAATCCCTCAAAGTGTCGTATTTGAGGGTATCGTGACTATCGAAGACGTGATTGAGGAGCTCATCCAGGAAGAGATTGAGGACGAGAGCGACGTGTACGTCCATGACATCGTGGACTACTGGCAGGCACGTTACCGCAAGGTCGTGAAAGGAACTGGGTCGGCCTTTGTAAAAAAGCGTCTTCGTCTGCTAGCGGATCGGGCTCGTCGTCGTGTAAAAAGCCGTCGCTCTAAGCAGGCTGCGGAATCTGCGACTGCCAGCTCCATAAGGTCTGCGGGTAAACCTCAGTTGGATGCTCCCATAGAGGTTAAGATTGTTACTGAGAAAACACCTCTTCTGTAAGGACAAAGGTCTTCTGCCTGTTATCTAGTGTTTTTCGCTGGGTGCCGCTCGGGCAGAAAGCTTAATATCCTAAGCTTATTTCATGTTTTGTGAATGGGAACACAGTACAGTACCTCCTTTTTCATGATTTCGCAACGTAATAAACGCGGTCTTCTTCTTCCCGCCCACCGTGGGCCCCACGATCAAAACCCATGTTGAAGCCCCAGGTCGTTGCAGCCGTTTGTGTTAGGAACGAAAGTCAAGATGGTGGCTGTAGCAACGAAACGTTGCCAACGAACCTCGGTGAGAAATTAAATTATGTAAGTAGATCGAGGGTACTTTCGCAAAACGTATCGTCTGCATCTACTTATAAGAAGATCCAGCCCAATTTGCATCGAGATGACCAAAAGAAAAAGAGCACGGGCTGGGTGTGTTGCTTGTTCTTTTGGCTAGGAAAAGGAATCCGACATTATCCAGTATACCGTACTTGAGTATGTCGGAAACGTAGCATAAGCATCTTTGCAACGACCGACCCGCATCTCGGTCAACACTTTTACTTTTTAAAATAGAAATACCACAAAACACACGTAACATTTCGCTGACAAACTTTCCCACTTAGCTTTTAAACGGCCAGGCCTTGTCGAGCTTGCTGACGAAGTTCCCATCCTTCATCGGCACATTTGCCTTGCCAAAAACTGTGTTTTGCAGCGCTAGGCGAGCTGCGTCAGTCAGTTGCTCCCACATTATGAGGTCCTGGAAGTCACCAGCCTCATCTGTGCTTTCCAGGGCGTGGTTGATTGGCCATTTGCTCAAATACTTGGCCTTGACGCTGTTACCATCCAACTTATTGGCATCAGGAGGGACTTGAGCTGAGTAACCACTATGTGCGGATGGTGTGACTGCGAGGATCTTCGGCTCGGCGATCTCCGGGTTGTCGATCGACACAATCACATGCTCCCAATCGTGACGATGACCGAGACCCATGGATGGAGAGTCCTTGGGGAAGTACCACGAATACATAATAGCCCAGACTCCATTGTGCCAGGTTGATCGGCTGTAGACTTGGGAGCCCAATCCAGACCCCTTGCAACCAGCACTAGGAGCACCGCTGGTCTTGAGGCCGCCACTGGTCTCACCACCGACGTTTGCAGCAGGGTACGCGTGACAACCGTTGGTAATATGGAGCTGAGGTTTGAACTTGATGGCGGCCTTTTCGGCAATTGTGACAGGCTCGGGCTGCTTGAAAGGCACCACTTCATCGTGGCCAATCTTCTTTTCTACCCACGGTGTTGGCGCTGGTGTCGGTGCCCCCGGTGCTGGTGTGACGACCGCGATACTCGTCCAAATCGCACCCAGCAGATCGATCTCGTCACCAGCACGACCGAAGAATCCTCCCAGCTGGAAACCCTCTGGCGCTGTGACGTTGGCTTTACTGTCGGTCATAGATCCCCCCTCGAGGAAGTTCCCCGCACTCGTACCAAAGCGCAAGTAGAAAATACGAGTGCGGCCATTTTTCTTTCTCCAATGAGTCTCCATCGACGTAATATACTCGTCTGGGCCAAGCTTGAGAGTTTTCTGGTCTCCACCACCTCCACCGTGGTTGAACGTTGTTGCCACTGGCGCTGTTATCTCGAGCGCGATGCCCATCGACGCGCTTACCAGCCCAGATCGTAAGGGAACCAACGCTTTGCCCTGAAGTTGCTACCGCTGCATCCGAAAACTCCGTTCCATGCGGGCCACCGAAACTCTCACTTTGATTAACTGAATCCTCGACTGAGATAGAAGGTTCAGGAGCTTTTGTTGCAGATGAACTACCGCTAGCCTCTGTTGACGCGGAGGCGGAGTTCGACCCGCTTGTGCTCATAGTTGCGCTGGAGTCCTGCGAGTCAGACGTGGAGTTAAACACGTTGCTCTGATCAATCTTGTCGCTACCCGATGCCACCGAGCCGCTAGCATCACCGGAGGATGAAGAAGATGATGACGAGACAGTCGATGCAGACGCTGATGCGCTGTCGCTCTCCGCAGACTCCTCCGAGGCTGCATCGGACTCGAATTCGCTTTCATCCGAGGACGCGCTGGCGCTTGTAGCATCACTTGCTTCCTGCGATTCCGACGAGGAGTCGACCAAGTTGCCCTGGTAGATCTCGCTACTATCCGTCGACGAATCACTGGTATCTGCGGAGTCTGAGGCTGACGAAGACACACCAGATGCGTCCGATGAGCTACCGCTCTCTTCGGTGGTCGCAGACTCATCCGATGACGAAGCGAAATCGCCGACGAAAGCATCATCCCACGAACCACTAGCGCTTGCACTCGCCGATGCACTTGAATCGAACAGATCGATTAGGTCGGACCCAGAACCACTGGCATCTCCTGAAATCGATAATTGTTGTTGTTGTTGTTGTTGTTGTTGTTGTAGCTCTTCTCTTTGTGTTTCGCCATGCGACGCAGATTTCTGGGCTTGAGTCGTGACAATGCAAGCAGCAATGACACCCACAAGTACTCTGACCTTTATTTACAAAACTCACAACAGAGCCTTCGAGCTTGGGCACCAACGCGGTTATTGGAAAGTGATCAGTTATCACTAGCGTTGACACGAAGAGCTGAGCACGCTGTTCGGAGGGATGTTTGCCAACTGGCTTTCGAGAAATGAAGAAGGTGGAAATCAACCAGGTACTGTGATCATTTTCGCAGTGTCTTGCTCTCATCGAGCTCTGCTCGGATGCGTAACAGTTGCCCCATCGAACTCTAAAGTCTACGCTGAGAGAGGAGCTCTCGACAGTAAGCACGATTGTTGCCTCGACATTGCCGAGCTTTGCTCTAACGTAAACGTTCTACATCGTCTTACCAACTGTGTGCCATCATTGCCGAATTTCCGGTGAGATGGTAGAAAGCAGTCAACACATCGAATAATGACGAATTGCCGTAAAATTGCATGGCATGAGTGTGTGTCGTTGCTTTCACCAGTACTCATTGGTGTTTGTACAATGTATTCTTCGGTATAACTTAACATTATAATGGAGCTTATTTGGTGTATTCATGTATCATCGAGACCACAGATCTGTTGGGAGCTGAGCGTCGTCGTTAAAATGTGTAGCTTAGATGACTTTGGTGAAGGAATATGAGACCACACAGAATGAAATGATCCCTGGCATTGTGAAGGCCCTGAAAAGTCTCACCGACTCGTTGACCGAGGTTGAGGAATTAAATTATATAAGTAGATTGCGGGCACTTTTGCAAAACGTAAGTAGTCGTTTTCATCTACTTATAAGTAGTAGATCGTAGGCTCTTACGAAAAGCACATCCAGGCCAACAGGCTTCACTACTAGCAAGACACCTGAAAAGATGTAAGAATGTTTCGCACCACGGGCTTGTGCACATGGTGCTTGTTATTGAGGCTCCGCTGACTGCAATGGCCGCATGTCTTGAAAGTGGCGACGTCGAAGTCCACACTACGGAAACACTTGCATTTCGGCAGTCTGCAAAATGTTTGTGGTACTCTCCACTCTTAGCAGTTCAGGAGGGTATCCGTTGAATTTTACTGCATGGTGATGTGTATCGTATCAATAACATATTGACTACAAGAACTTTCGCTTTCATGAAGCCATGCAACTCACCCCCAAACGGACATTGTTTTGTTTTGTTCCCTAAAGTAGAGCCTAAAAGGGATGGATGATGGTATACCAAACAGAAAGCCGTGTGCTCCCTAAAGCCCGGTCCACATGACGAGAACTATTTTAAAAAAACAAGTGAGCTCGCTGCGGAACAATGCAGAAGTCTAAATATGGAGGGTCACCCTTTGGAACCAACGAGCATTAAATATTGTTCGAGTGCCTATAGATATCGAGGTGATCCCTCCTAAACCCGACCTATTGGCTTATACGACCCAAGGAAAAGTCTATCCTACAAATTGGTCCCGTGGTCTACAGTAGCAGCTTACAAACCTAAGTTAGTTCCCTCTCACATCTCCCTAATAACTAAATCTTTAAAACAAAACGGCCAAAAAATACTATTCACAGGTGCTTACTTACAGCTGTTGTGAAGCACAGACAGAAAAGATCATCAAAGGTATTAACTGCATTTTCTTAACTCATTCATCTCACAACTCTCTTTTTCTCTACACCGCCCTCCACCCCTGCTCAGTTTTGGTCCGAAATGCCCATCAACTCTGCTAATCCATTACATGTAGGGATGCCTCTCGCAATTTTCAGGATACATTTTTTCAACTTCATCCTCTGCTTCTCCCCAGTTTTCTCGATGGATGGCATCGAGATTATATCGCTACTCCTTCCACCTGGATTCATTTTAGAGGCCTCATCGATCACGTTCTCCTAGCCAGTATATCTACAATTTGTATGTACAGAAGGTTGCGGCACCTGTGACAGAAATACCCTTAGCTAGGAATAAAACGTGGGTTCCCGGTGCTACATGTGCGGCGGTTTGGCGCAGCTAATCTGTAATACACATTCTGTATGCAGTAGCTACCTTCTAGAATGTGGTACACAACTTTGTCTAAATTGTCTCATGAATGTAATATAATACGTGATTTTCTGTAGCCAATCAAAAGCCCGGATTTGCGCAACATGACAGACAGACAGACAGACGGACATTCATTTTATTTATTAAGACTAGCGCTCTGGGCGCCCGCTCCGCGGGCGCTTTGTGCATGGTTAGTTGGAGTAGTGTCGTCTGTCCGCCTCCACTGCGCTGCGGCGGGCTTATATGCCCTTATGCAAAGCAAAGCTACATAATTATATGTATCTTGTGTCCTATCAACTTTCGTTCCAAAACACTTTGTTTACAATATACTTAGTGCTTACATTTCCTGCTTTGCCGACCGCCTTTCGAGTCTTGACCGCATTTCTTGAATGTCACACTTGGCAACACCACGTAGAGCTGTGTATGGATGACAACTGGCTGTTCCAGGTAGATACCCGCGTGATAGATTTAGCGCCGATGGGTCTTGTTGATCGTCATATTACGCGAGGTCTTGCACTCCATCTAGCCGCACATCCTTGCGCTCCACTAAGCGGAAGAGCCACAAGTAGGTTGCCGACGGCATCGAATACTTAACCCACTTATAGTCCGCCTTCATTGCGGTATGTAGAAGCCGGAAAACAGAGAAAAGGTTGAACAGACACGGCAAAGTCCCAGCCACACTCACCACCTTCTCGTCTGATACTGGAGCAAACTCCCACTGTCCGACGTACATACACGCCGGTGTGTACAGGTAGAACAAGACCTTGAAAGTTCACCAGCGTTTGAGCTCCAGCTCATCATCGAATACTCGAATCCACGGGCAAGATAATCACCACAAGCAGGGATCGATCTCTGACAGATAATAGCGACTGCCTGTCCAGCGGCGCTTCATATCCGCTCAAGGTAGAGCACAGCGATCTCAACACACGTCACTTCCAATACTGTCAGCAGGTTGCTCAAAGCCTACGACGATCGTGGACATCTCACGGCTCGACGGACTCCCGGATTTCTGTAAACGTGAGTGTATGGGAGTGTTGGCATTCTTTCATGTCCCCACGAACTGCGTCAAGTAGTGTATGACGCCACCGTTGTGTGCTCACGCCCAAGCTCTCCTCGAGCGAGAGCGCCCGCGCAGAAACTTCGTGGGTCATGGCTTGCCTGAAAGGTCTGACTCAGCGCCAGCGTGATGGCACTGGCCGTTCCTCTCGGTCCGAGTGTCTCGGGTTATCCTGAGAGTCGCGAATCGCTTGCAGCTGACTCCGACTCGCGACTCACGAGTCGCGACCGCGACATTAGCACTTCAAACCTTTATAAGTTAGTATTAGATTTCTATATAAACGTTGAATAAAACCCAACCTCGAATTTATCGTTGGGATGAACAATGCGGTTGGTTTAAACGTTGTGGGGCCTACAGCTTAGCCCCAACAAAAACATTAACCCCAATATTTTTGGTCCTGGAAAAAATGGACTAAAATCCGATTTAGCACGGCTGTCCTTAACTTAAGGACAAATCACCTTCTTGGTAGTCATTCCAGACACCTTGCAGAAAAGCAGCTCCGGCAACAGCACCTAAGCCTAACGGAGAGGTGCGGACTTGTGTGTAGAGAGCTAATACAGAGCTGCATTTACGTATATATCCACAGGAACATCTACCATAATTGAGACCAAGCAAGGTCCTCGAATTTTGGTCCTCTTTTTTGTCCTCAACCCCTACACCCTCCAATTCCAGGACAAAAAATAGGACCAAAAGTTAGAGTCTCGGCTTGACATCAATATTGCATTTTACGAGAATGTACTGCCATGGTCATGCAGACCTGTACTAGGTTTATATACTGCGTGTCTGTCATGGCGTCTACTGGCTATCCTTCATGAAGGGAATTGCAGCTTCCCGAGCGGCGTTCAAGCTGGTGATGTCTCACGCGTGGAAAGGAACTCTTAAGGATCTCCCTAGCCATGTTCTAACTCAGTTCCAAGCTGATGAAGCGGACTATGGGAAGAGGCCGCTAAACAACTAAGCCCGCTGTATGGGGATCCAGTACGCGGCGGGCTTAAGAAGACCCCAGAGCTGTGTGTGCTAGCCTATGTTAACCCAGCGCAGAAAGAAAAACGGATTAAGACAACCAACAATGCATGAATGTGTTTCAAGTTCAACCCCTGACCCAAAAGCGTTACGTTCCGAGCCGCGTTTGAGTAAGCTGGATGCCGGCCGGGATGTGCCTGAGCAGAAATTGAGCTTGGCCGAGGATATTCCCTTTTAATTTTTGATTTACGACCAGAGAGCGCTATGAGGATTATGAACCAGAAGATTCGCATGAAGTTGCTATGGTGCATGGTGCGGTGAATGATGTCAGAACAAGAATCCTCTTGGGCACTGGAGCTGCGGTCAGTATGCTGAGCCTCGACTTCGGGTAAGTTGGGACTTAAGCTCAAGACCAACAAGAAGATGAAAGTGTCCGGTCTGGGAGGTGTGACGACGTACATCACCGCTTATGCTGAGATTAAGATCACGTTGGGTTTCAGAGTGGATTATGTTACGAGACTGTGGGTGGCGAACATTGGTAAAGATGTCGATGTGTTGCTGGGTATGAATTTCATGTTCAGCGCGGGAGTACGGATTTCGGTCCGGGAAGGTTTGATTTTTATCGAGAATTTTTAATGCATTTAATATTAATTGTAAATATTTTCTTATTAGGTTTATATCCTAAAATTTTTGAAAGTTGTATTCATGAAAGTGTATCTAAAATTCTAATACATATCGATTTTCAGAGGAAGAGGCGGTACCTATGTATGAAGAGAGCGCTTGGGCGAAACACTATGGTATTGACTTTGCACAATGACCGGAGTGAGCATTGTACCTGCCTCCGGGTACTAGTACTGTTGTACGCGTCCAGTACGACCGAACCAATCCTCAACGTGAAATAGTTTGGGCTGGACGAGGCGACGTCTGGGTGACTCAGATCATATATGCGTCTCAAGGATGGGCAGTCGCTGTGAAGGTTGTGAATGACTTGTCAAAGTGGGCTTGTGTCGACGAGCTGACTCCAGTAGCACGTGTTGTTGAGTTTGATTATTTCCTGGAAGGACGATTTGTGCGACAAGGATCGAAACGATATCAAGCATGGCAACACCTGATCTACGAGAACACGCGGTAGACCCAAATTCAGATGAGGTCTGACACATTGTTTCAGCTGTTGAAAGAGCAGGAGCCCCCCCTGTGTGGAAACTAAGGACTACCCGTAGCCAGAGAAGATATTGCTTCGGCCGACGTCTGAAGGAACTCAGGTCAGGACGACCACTGCCCGACCAGAGCCAAAGGCTTTCGTAGTTACCCTACATCCGAAGCAGGATCGCAGTTGCTCGAGAGTGGAGACCCCCAGAGTCGAGCTCACACAGCCACAAACAGGGAGTTGTCACACGAATGCAGAAGATGTCCGATCTGGTACAGTCGAGCCTAAACAATCGGTCGACACGTTGACGACTGAGGCTATGTGCGGAAAGGTACTCAGGTGAATATGTCTAGTGCTGCGGTAGTTCCGGTTGTGGTTTCTGAAACTTCGACCCAAGGTTATGCGAGTACGCCGGTGCGGAAGCTGGAAGAGGAATATGCGAGACGCTTGAGGATATTTGCGGAAGAACTCGCTTTGGAGCCACCTGTGTATGTACGCGAAGGAAGTGAGATGATGGCTCAATTGCGTGACCAACTAGTCGTGCTACCTGAAATTCAAGACTTGAGTCCTGAGTGTAATATCGAGGTAGCGGATGTGGGCGCTGAAGGAGTACCGACCATTCAGAAAAAGCTGCGAGATGGTCAACTTCTTTTTTATCTTGGTGGCGAAGGCGGCACCGGTAAATCGCGTGTGCGCGATCGAGAAGCTTTGCTTAAGTTGGAAGCGTGAAGGATGTCTACTAAAAACAGCGCTTACGGGCAAGGTTGCAACTTTGATTTCTGGTCGCACCGTAGCAAGTTTTTTGCTCCAACTGAAAAATGCGAAGTGCGAATCTGTTATAGCCATTGGTGTTATTGTAATTGACGAGGTGTCCATGATGTTGAAACGTCACTTTGCCGATCTAGACAAACTTCTACGGAGGGCGACACGAAATCCTGAAGTTCCGTTTGGGGGCATATTTGTTATTTTAGTTGGAGATTTCCTTCAGTTGCCTCCTGTTGGACCAGAGCTCTTATTTATAAAACCTTGGTGTAATGCGAAATGTTCAACTTCAACTATGATGGGATATGAATTATGGAGAAAGTTTACAAGTGTCTTGGTACTAGAAGAATCAGTTCGTTTTAAAACTGATCTTGCGTGGGGACAGGGATGTAGTCTAGCTCGGTTGGGTATCTGGACAAGTGATTTTATTGATCTCATTAATTCCAGAGTGGTCACACTACAAGAGAAGGATAGTTATGCTATGAACACCACGGTTAACTGTACATATGTCACACCAGAAAACTCAACACGACAAGCAATCAACAATTTCTTCATTGCCACTGCAGCCAAACATCTGTCTAAGAACGAATATCCCATACGTATCGTTGCCGATTTTAAAGGGAAGCTCCATTCCCTCAGTAGATCAGACGTTGACATGATCATGAGACTGTCTGACAGTAAATTGGGCCGCATGGCGCCGTTTTTGGACTTAATATCTGGAATGCCAGTTCAAATCGCACAAAATGTGAGGCCACAGAAACATGTTGTCAACGGTACACTTGATTCTCTGGAGCAAATTATTTTCCAGCCCGGAACTGTTTTTCGCTATGTTCACGATACGGTAAATGGAATAGTAGTCAAGCTTCCAAGTTTACCCCCTCAAGCTATCATTGTTCGTATTCCAAGAGGCCCTACGGCAAAATCAGTAGCGGCTGGCGTAGATGCAGATTTGTTCCCGCTCTTTTACGAAACAAAAGCTTATAACGCCTCAGAAGTAACGCTTCCACGGACTCCATCTGGAGCACGCAGTAGTGTTTCTCTCCAACTTGACCAATTCCCAATCGTGTGCGCCGTTGGATCTACTATTTATAAGGTTCAGGGGGAAACTTTAGATATCATGGTTGTTACGGAATGGAGATCTAAATTCGCGATCGCCAACAAACCAGATCAACCATATGTACTCGTTTCTCGTGTCACCTTACAAGAAGCGTTCTCAACGCTGCAGCCCATTACACCTGAAATAGTTGCATGGGCTCGTCCTAGCCGACAAGCACTGAAGAAAGGGACGCGACTAAAGCATCTGCTAGTCAAATCCATGTTATAAAATACCAGCTTTCGAAAACATTTTCTAAAACAATGTTCATGCTCTTGTGCGAGGGAACACCTCATCCTTTCAAACAGTTCGTTTTTTTAGTTAAGCGATGAGTCGCGTCAGCGCTATATATGTTGTCAGATGGCGCACCCAGAGCGGGGTTCGGCACATAGTGAGTATGATCATTTGTCCAAACCACAGTGTTCTAAGCAATTCAGCGATGCAATTAATAATTATAATCGAACACAGGTAAAATAAATGCTCCATAACTGCTCCAGTAGATGCGACCTCCACCCCCACACACAAATCGTCATGAATTGCCCTCGCTGTTTTGAGACTGTTCGCAGCAGACCGCCATGTAGATACAGAATTACAACTCAAACACAAAATCATATTAATATGCGCTTAACATGTTAATGAAGTGTTATCGTGTTCAGCTAGTAACCAAGAGAGTTAATACGTAGTCCAAATGCGGTATTGTTACTCCCTAGATTGTGCAGTAAAAAAGAAACTCACAGAGCATTCCAATCACTCACTGAGCACACTTCCATCGTTTCAGTGTGAGTGTCTGAACCGGTCGCCACGATAACCTCCAGTTCTCCCGGATCATCGTCGTCGATACCACCTTCGCCACTAATCGAGCTGTTAATAAGAACGGAGAGAGTGAAAGCCGGAGTGTGTCTTTCCACAATAGCAATGCTATCGCACTCAACATCAAGCTGGCTGTGGTTAGAGCCTCTGCCTCTCAGCATCATTCGATTGGTGAGGAAATGGTGGTTATCTCGCACGTGTCGGTTGAGAGATCATTGGTTCCTGGCCACGTGCTGGCAGCCCCACACGTTGCAGTTGAGATTATCGTCGTCTCAACGGACGTTGTCATCATACAGCGGGACAAACTCCATACGACGCCACGGGTTACCGAGTGGCATCTTACTTTTAAATGCGTACACAATCAGATTGTTGTAGCTGTACCCAGCAAAAGAGTGGATGTAGTTGCCCCGAATGAACAGTATGTCGCCCATTTGCAGCTTGATTTCGATTATGTTGGACTCGTAAGCGACAAGGTGGTTCCACCCATATCCGTTAACAATGGTGTCGTTCATCGTCGCAATAATGAGTGGGCGCGGAAGTGATGATGAATCCATCGGATTTAGATTTTGAGATGACGTGAAGTTGCGGTGGATAGTCTGATCTGGGCTCCCACCACGTGACTTCGAGAAGTACCAGGTCGCTACAGCGCTTGGAAAGAAAGTTCGATAGTACCGCTGCAAAACCGTTGAGAGCAGAGTTGCTAGGACGGGTGGCATTGCCGTATATAGTCGGGCAACTTCTTCATTGGGCAGCTGGCGCGGATGGGTGGTCTTGAGGGATCTTCATCGGCCCATTGCAACGGTGTGCGACGTGCGACGGCTCGAAGAGCATTAACAGCGTCAATGCTCAAGGATCGGTGAAGCACGAAGTACCCCTGAAACTGCAGCTTCCGGTTTGGTCGCATGACTAGAAGGACACGAATGTGCGTTGTATTTACACCAGGAGGTATGTTTTGAAATGAAAAACGTCCAGTGTCTTTTTCTTAAGGGAGCTGTTGGAGGCCAGGACTATTTTCAAATGTATTTTTTATGTGAACAAAATTGCTAAAACTCGCTGCATTTTCAACGCCAGAACGAGCCATGCAACCCCAAGCTTCCATTAGTGTTGATCTATCTTGAGTAAGGCTATAGGTGGTGCAGGTCTCGTGTTCTCAACCTCTCTGCGGCAGAACAGGATTTCGTACTTATGTGTTTATTTTCTGTAAACTTCTTCGAAACAGGATTTGTCCAGGATTAAGGCCAGGATTCGTATTTAAACGCGAAAAATAATGTTGGCCTCCAACACCTGCCTTTTCTTAATATGAAAAGGGCTTGCTTACTGGTAGCTTGATACGTCTGTCTGTTTATGTTTACATTACATATTCTGCATGCCGTGTTTTACCCTTTCCCACAACTAATGCCCAAAGCATTTTTTTTAGCCCGGGGGACCAATGAGATGTGAGATTCATGTTCTTGTGTTTGGAAAATGCGCGCGACATAATAACTAGTGCGGTAGTTTCTACAGGAGAAGGGGCAACGACATTTTCACCGTTATCATTACGATAATTGAATGGTACGATGTTTATTGATACTATTCTATCGCTTACGTTTGCCAAACGGTAATATACAAACTGTCAGTCGGGTTTAAGGGTTGCAAACGAAGTCAACCGTATTTAAACCTCCAACGAACGCTCCTTAAATGTGCAGATGGCTTTACACTTGTAGCTGGAAACATCTTTCCGTTGGTGTATTGTCGCTCACGTAGTTATTTTTACTTGTTGGCGTGCTTCTACCCTTTCTCAAACGTAATGTCCGCAGGATTTATTTGTAGGGAGGGCCAATACCATGCGGGATTCATGTTCTAATGTTTTAGAAAGTACGGGCAAGACTAATAATTAGTGCGGTACTTTCTACCGGACGAGGAGCAACGATACTTTCACGGTTGTTGTTACGACTCACGAACGGAAAGATGGGTGTTGTTATCATAATCACTACTCTCGCTTATGTTTGTCAATTAATTTACCCGGTAGTGGAAATGCTTTTTAACGCAGTTCGCCGTAATTAAATCTCGTTTATTCAGTCAGTTGATGGGGAGACGCAACAAGCTTATGATGATAAGTGTCCTTCGTGAGAAAAATATTCGCACATAACTTCTTCCGTTTAGATGCTATTTCTCCAAATGTACCGCTGAATTTCATACAACCAGGTGTAACGTAGTACGGTACATATCCAGCCATCCTCTTGAATGGTCTTTGTTTTTTTACCATTAACAATTCAGCAAGATGGCTAGAACATCGAAACGAGAGCGACCAAACAGTACCAACTTCGACGCCAGTACTTCGCCAAAGAAGGTGTGCACGAAAGGAAAGTATCCCTGTATCGTCTTTACAGCGGCCTCACCAATACTTACTGTACTCTTGAGGCTTTACCGAACCATGTAGAGAGTAATAACATGGAGAAACAGACAGCTTGTCAGCCGATGCAAGCACTGATGAGCAACGGTGTCCGATCCAATAGAAAGCCTGTGCTATCCCGATGTGAAGGTTACGCAATCATAAATATTCTGCAATAAATTGAATTAATCATGGCTTTCGATGAATCTAGACATTACGGTTGCTATTCGCAGCAACCCAAAGGCCAATACACTCAACGCAACCGTCCGAATGCGTCACGTATGGGCTTTTCGTCATTATTTCTCTGAAACTAGCCTCATTCGACTTCACTTAGTCGATGCCGACGCAGAAGAGACCAAAGAGGAACTACACAAGGTAATACATTTTTTTCACTAGTGAGATAGTCTGGTTTGCTAAACTGATTCTGTCGCTAAACCTTCAAGGACATCTACGACGCAGTGCCGGCTTATGTAAACTCAATATTGATTACAGCCACGCTTTTCAACGCAGATCGGATTTTAGATAGTGCATTTTCGGCTGGCGGAAGCATCATTCAGATCAAGCACTGCACGCAACCAGAATTGTACCTCGACGTGGAGGCACAGTTCGTGACGCGACTGAACAACATCCTAGTTGAACAGTGAGCGGATTAAACTCGCCGTTCGAGTGTTGCGATCGCGTAAATCAACTTACCTGCTATATGATCCCGTACTCTTCATTGCTACCAATCTGATGCTGATGTTCTTGACTAAGCTTTTGAATCTCAGGTGGTGCGAATTACTCTCCAAAGGCATAGTCACGACAACTATAAACAAAACGGCGGACACCTACCAGGTTACGAAACTGGTTAGTCTAGTGAAAGGACGAAGTCAGCATCGAAGCCCCAGTTAATACATTCTATTCAAAATTGTTCCGTTTTATTGTTGCTTTCCAACTGACGTGGACAAACTGCGTATCAGACTTTTTCAGTCGTCCCCTCTCGTATATTGTATCCGCCAGTTAGCTCTTCGCTTAAAACCTGAAAGATAAAGACATAACATATGCCTAAAACGCTTTGCAACATGCGCTACATGACACAAACACCTTGATTGAACATTTTCTGGAAAATATACATTGCAGATAGTGTTTACAATTGAACATTTTTCAGAAAAATGTAGATCGTGATTTGAGAGAGCCTTACATAGGCCAGAATGGATGCGATCCGTTGGTCTCCCTGTCTACTTTTGAGTAAGATATCCACGGTAGCATTGATCGATATCTCCAGTACATTATTTAGTCTCTATTTCGCGGTGCTTTGCATCGCACTCCACGCCATCACCAAGCACGGATAGTTATGGTAAATTATTAGTGCTCACATCCTTGCGGAGACTTTTCGTTTAGGAAATGTTCTCATGTATACAAACTGCTTTGGTTCTTAAGTTTATTGTACGGGGATTAGTCGGACTACCCGATCAAGTAGCCGAATTTTGTTCAAACGCATGGGTACTGGGGGGGGGGGGGGTTCGCACTGGCAAATACCCAGTAGATTACTTGAATTTTTTTACAGTATAATCTCAAGATTCCGGTTATTTTTTCTAGTTGCGTTCTCATTGGTAAACTCGACCAATAATCTCAAAACTCGAAAGAGGGGTGCAAATGGAAGGCGTGGAGGCGGACAGGCTAGCGGCGCTGAACTGGTTTCTTTCGCGAGGTTGCCTGGATGAAGAAGGCGACAGCGACAGTGACAGTGCTTGACGCATCTCTTTCTCTGCGCAACAGCGAGCGCCCACTCTCTCACAACACAAGGATTGTCGAATGATGAAAAAAAGTGGTGGATGGAGCCCCGAGGTGGCGAGTGGATTCGTGAGTTAGTAAGCTCAATGGAAATTTTTGACGACGTGCGCTTCTATGACAGTTTCCGGATGCGTCGAGATACATTCAACACGAACTCGGAAGTTGTTTTATCACCATTGTGAGGGTCTGCAGACGAGGGTTGCTCAGTGTCATTAGAAGAAGAAGAACGAGACGGCACTGGCGACGGCGGGATTTGCTGGTTGAGAGCTGAATCGCTTGTCGCCAACGCATCAAAGTTGACGTCGATAGATGATGCTCCCGTAATGTCCATGTAGAACGGCTCGGCCAACACGGTCAAATCGTCTCTCTCGAAAATAGAAGCAGACGCAATAATGGCAGACGGCTCGACGGAGTCATCGCCACCTAAAATGCCCTTCAAAGCGTTGAACACGGCAATGTCCATATCCGCATTGCGAGCGTCGGTCTTGTTGGCGGCCTTGACCTGCTTTCTTTGGTCACTGGGAAGCTCAAACCAACTAGGCTGCCCAGTAGAGAAAATGACACGGTTGCTGTTGAATGCCGCGATAAACTTAAAGGTAATAGGGAGGTTGTTCTTCTTGTCGATGACAGCTTTCTCGGATCGCTGCGTCCCCACACAGAAACCCTTAAACAGCTCGTATATGCGGCCATTGAGAAGAGACGTGGACTCCCCCTTCTCCGCAGGCGTCTCGAGCTCCAGCCTCCATGCCTCGACGAGCTTCATCGTCTCTGCCGTCGTCCAATTCTTGTCGCGTGTGTGGACACCTTGCTGAGGCTTCTGCTTCGCCATTTTGCTCTCCCCCTCAGGTTTTGAGTAGGTAGCCTACTCAATCTTTGCAGTAGCAGTTTTGCTACTGTATAGTTCTGGCTCTTCTGCCCTGTTTTTGAGTAGGCATGTACTGATCTAGGTTATATGTTATTGAGTTTCTACTGGGAATTTACCAGTGCGAACCCCCCCACTGTGTATGATGGGTATACGTATATCAGTAAAAGCAAATAGTGAGTTATAAAACCTATCCGATACAAGCATAAACAGCAGTGATGCTCAACAAGGTGGTTCAGGCAAAACAAATGGCATATCTGTGTCTACACCGTTCTGCGCTTCATCAACGATGCAATCAATGTCGTCAGTTTTTCTTGTTGCTGCCTGGCAAGCTCGCGATCCGCTTGTTCCCTCTGCTGCCTCTCTTGCTCTCGCCTCACCATGTCGAATTGGGCCCTCAAAGCGAGCTGAATCATCTGAGGATAAAAATCGAGCACTGGTGGCTTTGTTGCGATGAGATTCCGTTCCTTCCAGCTGAATCACGCTCCCCCCACGCATCGACATGCGTCTTTTCTCAATACGCGCCTTCAGGACCCTGGCCACAGCTCATTAAAATACATATGAAGTTTTATTAGAGGGAGAAGCAAGATTTGTGAGCTTGCGGCGTAGACTTGTGGCTGTGCGTTCGTGCCATTCACAGTTTTTACGCGTGCTGTACTGTTTGGACACTGCATCCCATTCCGACATGTTGATTGGTAATCGATCTTGTAGTATCGCTAGGAGTAGGTCCTGCTCTTCCTTGCTGTAATTTCGGTATCCGCGTGGCTTCGGCATCCGCTAAATTGCAGTAACCTGTTAGCTTTAGTCCTTGCGCGTCGAATGCGAAATGAAGGAAACATTTCCCGCAGCTTCGGAGATGCGATGTTTTCTAAAATATAGAAAACATCTGATGTTTTCCCGAGATCACGGCGAACAAAATGATACTTATCCACCATTTAGAGTTTTCGAGATAATCGCCTCTAAAGTTGACTGACCAGATTTCGTACGTAGTCGAAAATTGGAAAATTGATTATAATTTTAACACAAGAAAAGCGTAAAAACACCGCTATTCGACAGCTCTTTATATGAGCTTTCCGATAATATACGAATCGCAAAAATCAGTAAAATATTGTGAGCACACGGCTCCCAAACGTATCGATAATTTGACCCCGTGACACGGAGATACTTTTTTCTGGTGACTGTATCTCATCGACTACTGAGCATTCTCAAGCAAATAAGGGCTCAAAACACGCGCAAGACGTGGCTCTTTAGAGCGGTGTGCTTAAATCCCGATTCGTACTTTGGTTGATTAGTATTCTTTTGTTTGACGTGGTCTCAGCTGTTTTATTTATATTTTAAATATAATACATATATTATATACGTGCTACTAGAGCTGTTTTGTGCAATGATCTCAGTAGGGCTATTTATGTAAAAAGAAAACTTTATTCGGACCAAATTTTGTGATCAAACACAAATTTCTCGCCAGAAAATGCGAGGTACATCCTTGTTGCTGCAAACTTGAAGCCCCGGCACCCCTGTGTAGTAGGCCACCAGTGAGACCAAAGATGTCGCTGTATCGCCACCAGGGCGTCCTGCTGTGAGGTACGTTAGTCTGGGTTATTTTAACATTGTATATTGAGGACTGCCTGTTGTGGTAGCAGGTAGAGCTGTTTCGTGCACCTGCATTAAAGTGTATTCGACACGAAGTATTGTGCGTTCTACTCGAACTTTCCGACGCCAGTTGAAACGAATCGACGCGGTCAAACAGACGCGAAATCGACGTGATTGGGCAAATTACTTGAACTCACTAAAGGCCTGTCTAAGTACGAAATAAGATTTCACTTAAGTTCGAATTCGTCAACCGGCGCCACATGTTTTGGAGCTGGACGATTGCCAAATGACTTGAGAATTGTATTGGACGTGTCAACCCATACTTTTAAACCAGCCACGTTCGGCAAATTTGGTCAGAATTCACAATATATGTTGTCCAAACGTACATCACATGTTGTGTAAGTGTATTATACACGAAGTATGTGGTCCACATAGCGGAAGCGGTCACGTCACGCTCGGCCGCTGGGCGACCAACAAAGTTTTTCAAACTTCGAACACCAAAACCCACCCATAAAAACATATTTGTAATGTATTTAGGTGCATTATTTAGTATAGCTTTTTGTTCGATTTTCAATTTAGGTATGGTTGAATATTCAAGTAGTGATGATGGCAGTATGCAATCAGGTAATAGTACTCCTTTATCAGAGAGGAAAAGGCTCCCACCCTCAGAAACAGTGTTATCCACCTGCTCAAATCTGAAAGGCTGGGTTCTGGCGAACCCTGCTAGTAAGTAGTACTTCGAAGTACATCGCGAACACGCTTATAAGAGAATGTATCCTACCGTACGTGTACTGATTAGCACTTAATATCTCCTCTCTACAATTTCTTCCTTCGTACTCCAAAATTACAGCGGGACGAAGTTAGTTTTCAGTGGCTGTCGAAGACGCTCCAGTGGAACTGAAATGGGCGGTAGGTCGTCCGAAAACGAGTGGCGACTCGTCTTAGGTGGGAACAGATCGTCCGAAAGCGACATATCAATCACCTCCTGCTTCGATAGCGAGTCACGGCCGCACTTTGGCCAGACATCCACCGTAATCGTTTCGTCCTCCAAGTAGTCCACCAGCACAACTGGTACACACTGTAACTCGAGCTGGAGTCCCACATTATAGCGGTGGTGACCGTCTAGGATAGCGCCCGTCGCTCTGTCCACAAGCAGCGGCTCCAGATACGCACTCCAGCGCACAGTAGCGCGGCGAAGACCGTCGACGCGGTCCCAGCTCACAACGTGCTCGTGAGCTTTGAGCCAGCTTATCATTGCCAAATGCACCACTAATTTCTTCGGCTGTCGCTGTGGACGAGCATCAAAGTGATACTTGTAGAAGTATGACGTCGGGTCAGCTATGCGTGTCAAGAAGAACTTCTGGCGACGCTCCTTATCGTCCGACAGAAGATCCTCCAATGTCGCCGCCTTCTGTCGACAAAAACTCGATGTCGGGTCGTTCTCGCGGATGGCGTTAAAAAAAACTTTCGGGTTGTAGGATGGTCGTCTGATGAGATCCATCTGTGTTGACTCGCGGATACGATCAACGGAGCGCAACCGGCCACGGAACAGGCTTTTAGCCACCGACGCAGCCAAATTCTGAGCTCCACAGATCAACAGAATAGACACTTGTTGCAGACTGGGTTTGCGTTCCAAGGAACACAACGTTTCCGTCTGCATTTCCTCGCTCGACGCTGTTGTTTGCTTCATAATTTCCTCAATAGGAAGAGGCGGTTGACGCAGTACCGACAACGGAATGGAAATGGGCGGCAAGCTCTCAGTAAATCGGTGACGACTCGTCTTGGGAGGGAATACATCTGGCGATAGGGACATCGCAATAACTTCTTCCTTCGTTAAATGCGATCGTCCACAACCTGGCCAGACGTCCACGTGGATCGATTTGTCCCCCACATAGTCCACCAGCACAGCTGGGACCTGTTTGAGACGTAATTGTAGAGCCACATTGTAGCGATGGTGGCCGTCCAGGATCGCACCAGTTTTGATGTCAACCAGCAATGGCTCCGTGTATGCGTCCCAAGACAGCGTTGCCTTTCTGAGTCCATTGACGCGTTCCCAGCTCACGATCTGTTCGTGAGGCTTCAGCCACTTGACGTCTACGAGCTGCACCTCTGCCTTTTGAGGAGCCAAGTGGTGGTAGTCGTCGTAATGGAAGCGATAGAAGTATGACGTCGGGTCTGTCACGCGAGACACAAAGAACTCTTGCACGGCTGACTGGTCCTTCTTGTGGCTACTGGACGAGTCCAGTAGTACCGAGTCGTCCTGGGTATTCGGCAGCCAGAGATGCTTCCGCGTCTTTCTGGAGTTGCGGATCTCGTGGTCGAGACTTGATTGCGCGGCGCCGCAAACTTCTTCGGCGTCTGCCAGTCGGGAGGGTGCCACATTGCGCAGCACGTCATCGGCCACATGTTTGCCCTTGAGATAAAGACGCATGGACACCTGACGCAGCACATCGCGCTTGCGGCGCCGTGAGGGCGACGAAGGCGCAGCCACGGGCTTGTCCGGGTGATCCACGACGTAGCGCTCCGCGGAGCGCACGGCTCGCGACGCGCCAAGGTCCGACGTGTCCATTTGCAGCAACTCAGGAGCACCCTTAACCGTCACATCCAGCACATCTACCTCCACTGCGGACTCCGGCTGCTCCATCGTCTTCACTACGCGCTTCATCACGACCGAGCTCGTTTCCTGTCTGCAAGAGATCGCCCAATTCGAAAAAAACGTTAGCTTTTCCATCGTAATCCCTCTTTCAAAGAGCATAAAACGTCGAGGGAGTGAGAGCTAAAACGTACCCGAAGTGAGGGGCCATCTCCTTTGACGTAGCAAATGCTAAACTGGAAGAGTCGAAGGCGGACAGCGACGTTTGCTTCACGAGGCAAATCTGGTTGTGAGCAGGAGCTCAGGTCAAGTTCTGTAACAGCTGGGAAAAATAGGAAAAGGCCTGATAAATAGATCTGACTTGGGTTCAGTATGCTGAGCGTATCCGTGACTGTATTTCTAGAAGTATTTTTGAGCTGCAAAGATATCTGGCCTGTTGAGGCATTTTGAACCGCCACCGCTGCCTTCCATTCACTGCTCTCTTTTGAGGTTGCAGAGGATATCTCTTACCGCCGCCGTGGTGCTGAGAATTCTGGATATCTGGAAGCCGTAGATGGCAAGGAGTAAGAACAGTGGCGTGTTCAATATGTTCGTCTACGGTGCTAGAGCGCACAATGTGGACCTGTTTCTACCAAACACGCTGCGAGCACTACGCCACGTTTGCGTCACTGGCAAAAATGCAAAAGATCACATGACGAAAGTTCTACCAATATCGGGTCGACTCTAACGCAGTTACTTGGACTTCTTGCCCTCCTTCTCGTCTTTGTCCTTCTTGTCTCCGTCCTTCTTATCGTCCTGGCTACCACTGTCCTCCTCCTCTTCCTCCTCTGAGTACTCCAACAGTTCCTTAAACTCGCCACGGACGAGCGCCGTGACCAGAGCCGAGCCCAGACACGCCGGCACCAGGTACAGCAGTGCCGGCTGCGCGGCGTTGAAGATGAACATGACCGCCACTGTAGCCACAAGGCCAAGTATGTAGAACAACAGGTTCACGTGGAAGAATGGCTTTGGGAACGACTGTGTGCTGTCGGTCACATTAGCGCGGTGGGCGTCATAGCGCAGCAGCAAAGCCACGAAGATGCCAGGGATGACAATGTCACCCAGGCCCAGGATCGAGTTCTTCTGCTTCTCCGTCTCAGTAGCGAATTCTCGCGGGAAAATGAGCTTGATAGGAGCGTCGAATGACGTGGCCACGGTCACCATGACGTCCGTCCCGAAGACCCAGAAGATGTCGTAGAAGAACAGTCCACACAGCAGGATTGCGCCCACCTTGAAGCTACCAAGCGACAGCGACTCAATGCCCTTGATGGACAGCGAGATGCCGAAGATGTTGTTCAGCAGATAGTGCTTGGTCTGGAACCAGGCAGCGGCGAAGGCAGCAGCGAACACAAAGGTCAGCATCCAAGCCGTGGACAACTCGATCTTGTAGACGCCGTAGAAGGGGATCTTCGCGTTGTGCTTGTAGACCTTAGGACTGCCCTTGAAAAGCATTTTGGAGATCAGCGGACTGAAGGCCTCCGTCAGGCTGTAGGCGCCGATAAGAGCGAAGTACGAGGTGAGCAGCAGGTTCACCAGGTCCTTGTCGAAGACCTTGAAGAGGATGTAAAGACCCAGCAGCACACCGGATCCCAAAAGCGGGAACATGTAGGCATCCTCGGCCTTCATTACCTCCTCATTCTTCTCGCCGCTGGCTTCGCGCGCGTGCTTGAGCTTGAGCGACAGCGTCGAGCCAATGTACACGATGGTGGAGGCCGACGTGATGAGCTGAACAGGAACAGGGATGATCACGAAGTTGGACGCCAGCATGAGCGAGATGAGCGCCACATAGCAGCCGCTCTGGACGGAGTCGATCATGGCTAAGGACGGCGGAATGCAGAAGTGAAGACTGGTCTTGGCCGCTTCCACGGTTGATGCCACGTGGAGAGTCAACTCTTACCGCAGTGTCACTATCCATCAAACGTCACTGAAGTGGAGAACAGTTGAGTGGATGTACCGTTTTGATGGTACAAAAAGGTATGACGCTTTTGTCCTATCAGAAAAGAAGAAGCGAAGCCTCTCGGCGTTCATCGCTCCATGGCGCCAGTAACGACTCTGCAATAATGAGTTTCTCCCGCGACATGCTCAACAGCCAAGAAACTGCATAATATCAGCGCCCGTTGGTGAGGAGTAGCAAAACAGAGTAAGCTTATGTCAAAATCCACCAGCAAGAATGGTTTTGCTGTTTGATTACTATCGCAACGGGCGCGCTTATGTCGTTGGCAACGACTCGTTGCCGTGTAGGGCAATTCTCCGAGATAGGCACGCTGAGAAAATCTATCGCGCGATCTCTGCGAGATTCTCGCGGCTTTGAGAGCGCTGCTTCGTCCAGGATGCCGTCCCGGGAGCGGTGGCGGCGCCACGACGACGGCGCTGACTCGAACGAAGTCCAGTGCAAGTTGCTGTGGCTGGCTATCTGGTCCTAGTAGGACAGCGTGCGTCGAGGATCGAGTCTTTTACGAGTCAGCTGTTCAGCTTTTTTACTGTAGTGTTTGTCCTTGAAATTATTTTACACTTGAAAGATTCTAATCAAGACGTTTGTCTAGTCCGGGCCGACCAGCCCACCGATCAGTTGTACAGCATGGCATGTCCACTCAGGGGCGTTCTTAACAGCGGTAGAATGGTAGAATTGCAGTACTCGGTACTACGAATTCGAGAACGATTGCGTAATAGCCATTTGCATAAAAGCTGACTACGGTAGTACCATACACCACGCGCTGGGGGAACGAGGTTAACGGTAGAAGTAAAAGCCAGACAAAAATTTGCAGTGAAATTCACAAAAGCAGCATGGATCTCGGCTCACTCTCCCCGTCACTGAAGAGGTCGTCGTCGGAATCGCTGCTGAAACCGTTATCGTCAGAGTCACTGCTGCTGTCACATACTGAGATCCACCCCAAAGTCTCATCGATTGCAGAGCCTTCGTCTCTCAGGTCGCTGTTATGAATGGCGGTGCCCTTGTTCATCTTTAGCCGTTTTGTTGTGATTATTGCGCAGAAGAAAAAGTGTGAACCGTGACGTTCATTATCAACAGCGGGTAGAATTGTAGTATTGTAGAATGATCTCGTCTCTTGCACTCGTAAAATATTCTACAATTCTACCTCTGTTAAGAACGCCTCTCAAAGTGAAGGTCGCGGCAGGAGCCTGCACAGCAAGTCAATTTGCAAGTTGCAACTTTAGTGCACAACGCAGGACTCGAAGAGGTCTCGGTAGAACCATCTTCCGCCCTGCCTCAACCGTCGCAGGCAACGTCAGTATGGATGTACGTCCAGCCGTTTCAAAAGAAGTACCAATTAATCGGTACGCCCTAACCGCGGTCTGTCACTTCAAACATACGTTGCCAAAATCGGGGGTAATAACTGAAGCCGACTATTGGCGTCATCGGTGAAAGGCGCAGTGCAGCGTGCACAAACGGTGCAGATCCCTCTAATCGTCCCGTCGCTCACACAAAGGTGCACCTGCGATCAAAAACTGACCAGCACCTCGTACCCATACAACTTGTATGTACCGCCCCAGTGCCCAATATTCTCCGCGATCGATGGGGGTGATGACGATGCCGGAGGACTCGACGGCCGTGGCGGCCGCAGCTCCCCTTCGTCTACAGATAAACGAGGAGAGCAGTGACGACAACCGCAGCGATGACTGGGGAGCAGATGAGAGCGACTGGCGCACGTCCAGCTCGTCGGAGCCAGCGACGCGTTTCTCGCTCATCGCTCTGCCCTCCAAAGTGCGCGACTCCGTCTTTCGTAAAGCCCGTACCGGTGCCGTCAAGCCACAGAAGATGACTAAAGACAGATCCAGCACCGCCGACACTACAGTCACGTCGTCCGCGAACTCCACGCCGCGAGATTCAGTGTTCATGACGAAGACACAACAGGAACTGGAAAACGTCGAGAGATTCCGCATCTTCTGGGACGAAAAGCTCCGCATCACAATGGAGAGACTCGCACGCACCAAGACGAAACAGGGTGAGGACCAGGACGACGTTTTCCACTTGTTACTGAAGCTCTACGCCCACCAAGACGTGGTCGAGCAGCTGTACAGCAGCTACGACGCCAACGCTGCAGAGTTCGAGTTCTACATCCCACAGCTCTGTACCTTTTTGATACATGGCAACTACGCCAAGCAGCATCAACTAGAGTGCTTCTTGATGTCCAGAAGCGGCGATTCCTTGCCCTTTGCCCACAGATTGACGTGGTTCCTTCGATCTTTCTGCGACGAAGCCAAGGAGTACCAGTCCGAGTACTTGAGCGTCACTGCGTCGCAAGATCACGAGAATTCAGACCTACTTACAGCGATCGGTATGCGCGCAGGAGTGCCAGCATTATTGATGAACAGAGGCCTCTGTGTAGAGGAAGTGTCAGCCACCAAGCCTCACAATCTAGAGCAGAGAAGGTCGATCATCTTCCCGACAGACAACGAGCTGGACTCCACGACACTAGAGACGGACGAGTCGTTTGCTGGACACTTGCTTAGTAAGAGGAACTCACTTCAAGATGAAGCTCGAGCAGAGGAAGGCAACTTGCAGCAGATCTCGCTCTTTAAGCAGACCCCAAAGTTCGTGGAGGGTCTTACAGACCTAGCAGATCAGCTGATCCTAACGCCGCGGCCACAGAGGAACTGCGAACTACGCAAAGGTCTCACGGAGATTGAGGAGCAGATGCTGCCGTCCGATGTTATCTATCTGCCAATCGGTAACTCGTGTCACCGCGTTAAAGGGATCCAGACCGACGAGTGCTTCACGTTCTCTACTAAAGAACGAGTACCGTACTTCTTATGTGTAGAGGTTTTGGACTACTCGGTTGCTTCAGCTTCTAAGAAGCAGCGGAAGAGAAGGAGGTCCAGAACGAGTCGCAATCAGTCTCGAGTCTTCTCTTTGAGGCTTCCTTTCAAGAAGACGGACTCGGATCTGATGGTACCAGTTGACGACTCCCCCATGTCGAGCAGTACCGGTACGTCACCTGAGAGTGAGCTGAGCTTTGTCCCGTCGCCGAGTGATTCTTTTCCTTTGCCGGAGATTGAAGAAGAGAAAGGTCTGGCTTCATCAGACTCGGCAGTACTACTGCAGGAAGCCTTGGTGGATGGACCGCTGGATGGTGAGGATGGTGATGATGAGAAAGAGGAGAGTGAGCGGAAAGGGAGAAAGAGCTTCCAGGAGGACGAGGATCTTCAGAGAGCTGGAGAGGAACAACAGGAACGATTGGGCCAATGGAACACGCCGAGACCTCGTCGACGCAGTATCAAAGAATACTCATCTAGCGCCTCGGCTCGCTCTGGAGGACAGTTTGACAGCTTTTACTCGTCCTGGTTCTCGAAGAAGACGCAGCAAGAAGCTGAAGATGAATTCACTGTATCTGATACGCAAGACACACAGGTTGGTCATGCTGACGAAGGGGATGTTGATGCAGCGGTGACAATGGAGACCAAGCTCTCTCCTACTGAGACTGAAAGCACAGATGACAACACTGCATCGTCTATAGGCGTCTCGAATGACATCGAAGTGGAACAGACTGAAGCCAGCGATGTTGCTGAGGAAGCGACTACAGGAAAGTCCGAAACCTGCGAGGCTGTGGCTATACAGTCAGCTACTCCGGCTGTGACTGCAGGAATCTTCTCGTCGTTATTCACCAGAAAGCCAAAGCCTGAGTTAAGCTCAAACCAGATCGAGGATCAGGCAGAAAACTCACAGGTGGATGCACCCGAAAGTGAACCTGCCGAGTCCAAAGCTTCAAAAATTACGACATTGGAAACTGCTTCTGCCTCTGCTCCTCCAGCTCAGACTGCGGGGCTTTTCTCCTCTTTGTTCGCAAAGAAGCCTGTGGATGTGGCAGCTCCTGTTTCCAACCCAGCCGAGATCTCTGTCGCAACTCAGGCAACTACGAAGCAGGAGACGCCGGCGTCGAGCAGCGAAGCGACCAACGAGGCTGTGGCTCCTGCTGCACCCGTTGGCATCTTCGCTTCTATCTTCGCTAAGAAGCCTACGGAACCCTCTGCTACGACAACTGATGGAACAGATGCATCGGTGTCTTCGCTTGAGCCAAGTGAAGAGGACGCGTCGGATGATCTTGACGCTGAAGATGCGGATGGAGAAGACTCGGACCCGAGCGAGGCGCCTCCTTCCGACAACGACCCTGCTGACAGGACAGAGGCCTATGTGTCCTCCATTGAGCGCAGTGAATCAGGTGTCTCGGATGGCATTGAGGCTGAAGAAGCGGACGGCGAGGATACCGACTCGAATGGAGGTTTCTTTTCGGACGAGGAGTATATTCACGAGCCTGAACCTTCTCCAATGAAGCTGCCCGCTGAGAAACCAGCTTCCTTTGTGTCGTGGCTTTCTCGTAAACCTACAGCTGTGGCGATCGAGCAAGGTCCCGACAAGGAGGACAAGGCTATTGTAGTCACTGATACCGCTGTATCATCTGAAAATGCTCAAGATATTGAGACTTGTGAGCCTTCGGCACCTGTTGCTGAGGCCGCAAAGGACTCACAGGATGACGCTGTTGTTCAACAAAGACGACGTGATCTAAGTATAAGTCTGGACTTCGCTGACCCGACAGCGTGGAAAGAGAAATTCGACCTGGAAGATGGACTTACCGAAGACGAACCGGAACTAGAAACGACTGACGTTGATGCAGCTGAGGAAGATGCGGACGAAGAGGAGCTGGATGCATCTGAAGACGAGAAACCCATGATTGTGTTCCGTGAGCGCTGGAGTGAGAAGGAAGCGCGTATTCGCCGCGAGTCTCCGTTCGGTGACCACCCTGGATGGCGTCTTCTCTCTGTCATCGTAAAGAGCAACGACGACCTGCGTCAAGAGCAATTCGCAGCGCAGTTGATTGCCCAATGCGACCGAATCTTCCGCGAGTATTCACTTCCTCTATCACTAAGGTGCGTTCATGCTCGATACTCCTGTAAAAATCCTCATTTTTAACTCTCTGTTTCGTATTTTCTAGACCTTACAACGTGATTGCCACATCAGCCAAGACCGGACTTATCGAGGCTGTCCCGGACACTGTATCGCTTGACTCTCTCAAGCGCAACGACCCAGGCTACACGACTCTCCTGGACTTCTACACCCGACTTCACGGCGAACAAGGAACCACTGGGTTCACCCGAGCTCAGCGGAACTTCGTGGAGAGTCTGGCAGCCTATTCGATCGTCTGCTACGTCTTCCAGATCAAGGATCGCCACAACGGCAACATCTTGGTGGACACGGACGGTCATGTGATCCACATCGACTTCGGCTTCCTGCTCACCAACAGCCCCGGCAGTAACTGGAACTTCGAGCGTGCTCCGTTCAAGCTCACGGACGAATTCGTTGAGTTGATGGGAGGCCCACGCAGCTCACAATTCCGGTACTTCCGTTCGCTGTGTATCCGCGCGTATCTGGCCTTGCGTCGCAACATGGATCAGATTGTATTGCTCGTAGAGATGATGCTGGTGGGCAACGCCGACTTGCCATGCTTCGCTGGTGGTAAGAAGGCAGTGGTCGAAGGTCTTCGGGCACGACTGAAACCGGGCGCTCGCACCAGCACGTGCCAAGTATTCGTCAACCAGCTGATCGACCAATCCATTAACAACTGGAGGACACGCTGGTATGACAAGTACCAACGAGCTTGTCTCGGAATCTTGTAAGTGGACACTGTGATGTGGTTGAACCAACTCAAGCCTCCGTTTTTTGATTTAGTAGCTATAGCGTAGTTTAGCGTAGTAAAAAGAGTTGATTATAAACGAGTAGCTTTCGGAGGCATAATACACTATTGTTTTTGCGAGATGAATTTATAGTTATGTATTGAGATAGAAAATATGGAAGTTGCCTAAAATCTTACACGACGGAGCCGGCGGTGCCTTTCAGTACCACTTGCTCGGAGGGTGAGCAGGTGTCGACTCTGTGATCTTCTCGAATTGTGCCCGAGTGTTCATCATCGTCCTCTTGGTCGATATGTGTAGGTGAGCTAAAGTCCAGTTTGTCGATAATGTCTTGCGGATCCGTCGATGGAATCAAGAAGAGGAAGAAGATCGGCACAACCTTCAAGACACTGCGTATCACAATGGCGAGCCATAGCATCTCGTATTCGTCTTTTGTGATCCCCATCCAGTCGCAGACAAATGCCCCCCAGAACTCGCTCACACTGAACGAGACATTGGAAATGGACATGAGCAACGCGAACAGTGTACCTTCGATGCCTCTGGGACATAATTTAGCACAGAGTACCATGATCGGCATGGTTTTGAGGCGACCAATGACGTCTGCAACCACGTGATCACCCAGTACAAAGGCCTTGTCTGGAATGCCAATTTTCAGGTTGGCACGCGTCACCAATACGACGTCTACGAGCGACACGAGAGCGAGACACAGCTGCGCCACCAGGAATATCTTACGGAACGATACGTTCGTGAAGAACGTATTATACATCATTGTACCCACCATGAGGAAGATAAACCCAATTGCGGATACTGTTCCCAAAAACTTGGGTGTAAAGTGTAGCACGTCCGTCGAGAAGAAGAACAATATCTGGGTGTATGCGGGACTGATAGCGTGTGAGATGAATACCCACAGCGCACACATCCACACCACAGGCGTACAGATAGCAATCTTGAGCTGTCGAAGCTGCTTGGTCGCTGAAGACACAAAGTCCCGCTTGCTTAGTGTACTCTTGGATTCCTCCATGAACATGGAGAACAGTAGCGTTGTAATTGGACCCAACGCAGCAGCAAAGAAGACGCCACGCACACCTAAATGAGCCGTCGCTGGGCCCGACAGGAACGCACCAAGCATACCACCAAGCGACGTTGCTATCCACGACAAAGACTGGAGATCATTCGCGCCATTCTCAGGATCCAGTCTCGAAATCTCCACAACTCTCGCGTCAATCACCACGTCGATTACAGCTACTGATAGACTTTGCAGCATGAGCATAAGTACTGCTATAGCCGGCGTTGTGACGAGGTCTGGAACTGCCATAACTAATGTGGCTGCCGTTTGCAAGACACTGCACAGCATCATGTAGGATTTTCGGTGGTAGCCGAATAACGGCAAACTGTCCGAGAGGATACCGTAAATTGGCTTGACTCGCCATGGAACCTTGACAATCATCTGTAGAAGCTGCGACTCTGTCGGCTGCAGACCCATATTGTCCTTGAAGAAATAATTGACAGCTAGCGCCGTGAAGCTGGAGAAGCCCTGAACCACGTACACCACCGTGATCAGCACTAAAAACCCAGTGCCAAAGGTATCGCGTAAGTGCTGCACCCAGTTGCAAAACTGTCGAAATCTAGAGATTTCTGCGTCGCTGACTTCATCTTGGAGGTGTAATTTTTCGGGTTCTTTGGTGGGAGATGGCGCCTTTGTTTTTGTCTTGACATTGTCTCCCTTGCTGTTGTCCACCGTGTCCGTCGAGCTGGTAGTAGCGTCGTCAATGAGCGAGGACGAACTGTCGATCGGCTCGAGGTGCTCGTCCAGATTTAGCCGCGGCAAGCGCTCGGACGGGGACGCGGCAGTCTCAGGCGCCATGGTCGACGACTGCGGGTTACAAGTGCGTGGACCCGTACCGGTCAAAACAGCTGAGTTGGCCACATGTCCTCAAACTCGATGATAGCAAAGCGGATAGGAAGCCCTGCCTCAACCAATCACCGGATCTGGCGTGTTTGTTTCTCACAGGACGGGCTTCTCCATTGAAAATCTAAAAGCGAGTCCTCTATAATACCGGTGATCAAGTCCTTGGGCTTGTGTGTTTTTGTTGCATGAAAATATTTAGTGTTCAACTCGAATCTCTACTGTACTAAAGTATATGTAGCGTTTGGGTAGTTTTTATACAGGGCTACAATATGTTTCCGCAAAAATCTTAAACTTCAGTGTAAGTTTTAACCTCTCTAGCACCGCGATTTAGGGCAAAAATTTACCTTTATTTTACAGGATAACAATTTATCTTGCGTTTACTATTAGCGGAGTTTTTTCTCACTTCACAATCCTTCACCACTATCTACACTACACAGTACAGATAAGACCCAGAGTTTTAGAGCGCGATATCCTGTACCGGTATCAGGCAAAACCGGAGATGGACTCATAGAGATTATGTTTTGAGGTTTTACAAAAACATTCATTCTAACGAGTGACTTGAGGAATAAAATTCGTTGTGTCTATTGATTTACCTACACGCACGCAGTCTGCACTACATCATTATCAGAAGTGCTACCCGTCTCCTCTGCAGAGCTCTCGCTACTCTCTTCCTAATCGCAATCGCAAGCTCCACGACGTACACAGTGCGTAGGTGCACGCACTCGAATCGTCGTCAAACCCGGCGGAATGCTCGATCCGGCTCGCCAAAGGTCATGCCAAATTTGGCTGCATGTTGCCGAATTCACTGGTCCATTAGGGTCATGCTGGTGCACCTTTAGACAGAGATAAATCTTCCCCTTGACATTAGTGGTGTCGTCAGTTAAGTCACGGGCCCTTCCTTCCGAGCACTCCACACAGTAGAATGTTGTCTCCCACGGATTCTTGCCTGGGCGAAGTAGCGAGCAAACTTTGCATCCGTATTGTCGGCGCTTTTCCAATTCTTTGCCGTTCTTGCCTTTAGTCTTCCGGAACATCAACTTGCCTCGGTGTGTGACGTGCTGGTAGCGTGTACCTTGTAATGCCGAAGTGGGGATAGGTGTGCCAGAGAGAGCTTCTACTGAAAGATCGCCTTTGAAATCTACAGGGCCTTCATTGAGCAACGTCATCTGCATGAGCCTCACGAACTCATCATGGGTAGGTGAAGCTTTTCCTGGCGCTTGACTAGAGTGAACGTGCCGATAGATATGCGTTGACAAGAGCCATATCGACGAGACCGAGGAAGAAAGTGTGGTAATACTTCTTCATTTTCATAGCACTCTGTAGTATACAGGATAATCACGGAAAATACAACACAATTGCAGTGTATAATACAAGATAATACACATTTTGAACATATACCTGAACTGAATATCTCTGCAAGCGCAATTGGTCGTGTATGTCGGCTCCTTCCATGCCATCCTGGTAGTCCTTGACGAGCTGAGGAGCTGGTACGTCCACAATGGTATCGCCGGCTCGACGCTGCAGTATCGCCGCCTGAGTGCTCCAGCCAGTGGCAATGAAGTGCACCGGGCGATTGTCCACCCACGATACAGCGATCATGCTGGGCTCTACCTTTCACTGCGCGATGTGATACGATCCTCTCTTCATCGCGTTGGGCCGCTTTGCGTGCTTGTAGGGAATTGTCCTGCAGTACCCGCGTCTGTTCGTCTGGATTGTGCCGACGTGGTACGGTACAGTCCTCGCTGCAGCAGCATTGAAGACAGCAGTACACTCGAATAGAAGCGGTCAGTGATAACAACATGGTAGTCCATCGAGGACTTCGTCGATATTGTGAATGACAGCATTGGGTCCTTGGTTCAGGTCCACGCTGTCGCTGCTGAGTTTACCTTGATAGATCTCGGCCCTGGACAGGATAAGACGCATAACGAGCGAGACTTTATCCTGTACAAGCGAGCTCGCTGCGCCGCTTTGCGGCGCAGCCAGCTCGCACCTTCAAAACCTATTTGCTGACGTGAATGAAGGTGCCGAAAAAACATTTTACTGGAAGCAATATATTTCTGACGTATTTCGTACATATTTAAAGGGGTTAATAAAGGAACCAGACAATTTTACACATACAGTTCTACAGCTAGTTACGTAGTATTTGATGATCACTGTGCACTATTCTATCGCTCTAACTGTGGCACAATTCGTTTTTTTTATTTTAACCGAAACTTGATCTGATCACAATATCTATAGCATGACAGCTCTCGAATCGAGAGCCACAATCGTTGCAGCCACACATTTCTCCTTTTAGCGGGGCTATTGGTATTATAGCACTACGAACAGGATGTCCTTGGTTGCTGCGTTGTTGCGTGCTACTTTCGCTATAAATACTGAATGTACACATCTTGCGTAACGTTTAGTGAGATTATTGTGTCCGAGTTTACAAATCAGAAAACATTGCTTCTAGAATTTTCTGTTTGCCAAATATAATTTTTGGTCAGAAATGTCTCAATTGTATACTAAGATAAGATATTATCTACAATCAATAAGAAGTCCGGATTTGCGTAACATGACGCACAGATAGTCAGACATTCATTTTATTTATTAAGATGATACAGTGTGAACACTTCGTACCTGTAGCAATAGCCGCTATCTGCAACACACATCAGGAAGCACTTCGTACCCCATGGATGCGGCTTGCCTCTCAGGTACTGACGCATAGTATTGAACTTTCTCCTCACTGGGATCATCCCTTCATCGAAGGCGATCCACTGCCCTACCGTCATACCGAGCTTGAACGTCCGATTGATTGTATCCGCTACAGGCTTGATCTTCCACGCCTTGAACTTCTTAGCGTCGGCAGAACAATTGTCGCTGAAATGTAAAAACCGCACGATCTCTTCGAACCGCTTTCGCGGCATATTCCTCCGTCTCCGACGATGCAACGGGAGTCGGGGTAGATCGTTTGGCAGGAGGCTCGGCGTCGTAGAGCACTGGAGCAGATCTAGCGCTAGTTTCTAATATCAAATGTAAATAAATTTGCATACCTTCGACGGTAAGATGCCGCCAGACTTCGTCTGCTCCTTCGAAATAGTCCACAAGGTGGACAACGCTTGTCTTCTTCTCCCAGCCAGCGGGTGTGAAGTATCGGTTCTCGTCGGCAATCCCCCTTGGCTTCTCAAAACGCCACCCGAGATTCTTGAGCTTGGACCACAGCTGCGACCAGGTCAGCTTTCCGATGTGCTTGCGCTTGCCCATGCGCTCGATCCGTCCAATTCGCAAATGGGCGGGAAACCGCCGCGCGCGGTTTTTTCTAAATTTCTGGCCGTGAATGATTGCCCTGAGGTTGGCAACATGATTCTGAAACTTTATAATCGCAGTTGTCACTTGAAGTTTGTATTGAATGACTTATTATTTGTATAGGGAAAAATGGCCTGATTAGGATACGAAACTTGTTATCCTCTAGAATTCAGGGCGCGGGGCTAGAGGGGTTAATCATGCGATAGCGCTAAAAAAAACTGGATTTTTGTTCAGACTGGGAGGGGTCAAGGTATACAGACTGTGCCTGTACTGTATGATACAGTACCGGATGAAATTTTGTCTTTTTAGTGAAAAAGTAAAAACAATTCAATAAATTCGAACACGCTAATACCACAGAAAATACACCGAATAAATACGGTAAAGTCTGGGAGAGTATATTTTTTAACAGGTTGAACTACAGTGTTGGGCTGGTAGTGCATTAAATGCACTACATTTTAACGCTCGCTGTCATTATTTGTTAAAACAGCAGCTGTACAGGACATGAATATGTTAAAACAGCTTAAAATCTTAAAATTAAACACGATTATACTGTTATATTTTAACTGAAAATCATATAAACAGTTCACGTTTGTACTTTCAATATACTAAGAGCGGTACAGCATTCATATTTGAGAGGTGGTTACTTTCAATCCATCGAAAAACTTTCTCAAGTTTTCTCACAACTGCAAATTCTCAGCTGGCTCACCTGCTGCGGCGACCCCGCCCAATTTCGGGCCATACTCCGTCGCCGCGGTGGCGAGCGGTTGTTCTTGCGATTTATCTACTTATCTACTCATCTACGTATCTACGAATAACGCATTAACTCATCGATTACTGGTACGTGTACGTGGTCGATCTGCAAAGGATATGCATTAACCTTGTTGCCAGAGAACTATATGTCAGTGACCCTGCTGCAGAATTTTTGGTTAGGTTGTACTTCTTCTGCTGGAGCCTTAGTTTTTACCCGCAAGTGTTTCTCAACCGCCAGCGTCGCAGCGTCGTGGGATTATCTCTGGACTACACGGTGCTCAACATGTTGGGCTTCACGGGCTATTCCACCTTCAACGTGGCCTTATATTAAAGCGAGAGCGTGCAAGAGCAGTATATGCGGCGTCACGACGGCCATCGCAACGCTGTAGAGCTCAACGACGTCTTCTTCTCTCTACACGCGGCCGTGTTGGTGGGTGTGTCGCTCTTACAATGCTTCTAGGGTTTAGCTACTGAAGTAGCACAACTGGTGCAAAGTACTACCAAGCAAAAACATACACGTTGCATTGCGGAGCCCGCGAAGTTGGCAATCGGCGCAACATTTCCAAGCCCACGTAGCAACCACCACCGCTGTCAGCCCTATGGGCTTCGTCGCATGCGCTCGATGTGCCTGTGAAGAAGGACGATCTGGTCATGCATCTGCTAGCACTTAAGCACGCACATACTTTCACTATCTTCAAACAGCGTATCTGAAGAAAGGCCTCAACGAAGCACTGGCTTAAACCTCCTTATACTAATTGCAAAGTGGCGTCATTGAGTGTCATCATGAATATAATGCTTCGCCTTAAAGCCCATCGAGTGCTGGTCGGTGGGCTTGAAGGCATCGAGCTTGTCTTGTGATTTATCCGCTTGAGATATAACTGTTAAATGCTCGTTTAAAGCCTCTATCCTGGTTATGTGCCCATTTCCAAATATTCTGTTTCTATTAATCCAAATAACTGTAAAACATGGTGCATTTTTATTTCTGATGCGAAACGAGGATGTTACAGCTTTTTTCATTTGAAAAATGTAAGAGTTCGATACCTACGTTTTTGTGCGCCACACCATATTGGTGCGAATTAATCCTTATTGGGCTGTACGTACTACTACTCGTAGCACTACAAGGATATATTATTAAAGGGACCAAGGGAACTAGAAGGTTGGGCTGGTAGTGTACAAGAGCATCTCCACTGGCGTTGAAGTTTTCTGGTAACAGCGAGGGCACGGTCTTACTGGGATTATAGTACGTTTTTTTTACGAGCACTTCGTTAGTATTCAGTGAACACCTTTCACACTTTCTTACAAAGTGTTTACTTATTCACATACTACAGTAGTATTTCCGTTCTTAACTTTTTTAAAAGTTAAAAGCTGCGCATTATTCATGGGATTGTAATGCATTTCAAAGACGATAGTTTAGCGTATGCTGGGATAGTTTTTCTTGCTCTCTAAAACTTCTTCGCCCAAACAAGCTTTGGAATTTAACATAATCTATTCGGTTTAATCGTTTTCAGTGAGGAGCTTTTCTACCCAACGATTCCTACCATCAAGCTACCATCTCTAAAAAAGTATTACCTTTGCAAAGGCATCTGTTGCACTGCGGTTTCACTACAACAGGATGTAATATGTTCCGTTGCAACAGCTTATTAGGTGTCACAACGTTGTGATAATTAACTTTGTTAAACGATATAAACGAAAACGTTAGGGTTGAGAGTGATGGAGGCGATCAGCGTTAGCCAACCAAGTTATTCTGGTCCTATGAGGAGGTGTGCGCTTCTGAGTGGTTTGGTTGCATGGCTGCCCTATTTGTTTTGGGTGTTGTCTGCTGCTCCGCCATTCTTTCGCTTCCCGCTGGCGTGTAACCCACAAGCCCAGAAGAGTCGCTAAGTGCTGCGACCAAGCGTTAGGGACCCTCTAGGGTTAACTCAGACCCGAGCATGCTTTTCGCCCCAATACAGCGCCCCCCCCCCTCCAACTCCAAGGTCGCGTGACTCAGCCTCAGCACGACGGGCAACACCGAGGTCTAGGTCTGTTATGCGCACTGTATCCGGCGTTCTCCTAGGATCCAAAGTGCAAGTACACCAAGTCGAGCGCATGCAGAGCCTCTCCCTGAACGAATCGAGAGGCCTAGAAAATTGTTTTTGATGTCTGGCGTTCATAAGCCTGAACAATGGCAATGTATTATGTTGGTACCCCATGGGCACAGTCTTTTCCCACCGGACAAAACCGCACCTCTAAAGATACCGCATACGCCTATTGCACGGAATTTAGCCGCGTAGTAACCTACACTCACGGGTCGACGACGGGCGCGAAGGTGCACATGGAGAAGTATCACACGGATGTGCTACTGAAGAAAAAAAAAGGCAAATTCGGAGAAGAAAGCAATACTAGCGAAGCGACAACTTCAAAATGCTTGTGACGAGACTCCTGACTTGAAGAAACGTCATCATGTTGCAGGCACGAAACAGCAGCAGAACTATGCTAATAGTCTACTGGCTATATGGGTAGCTCAAAGCATGCGGACCTTGTCTATTGTCGAAGACCCTCGCCTTCTCGAGTTCTTCAGATACATTAGCTATGATTTAGGCGGCATTATCTTAGAAATGCCCGGGGGGGGCTACTCTACTACGGGCTGACATCAAACGTGTTGCTGCTGAGCTCCGCGCCTCTCTGAAAGAGCGTCTTTGCGCTACGTGCCACTATGGCTGTGTGACTACTGATATTTGGACAAGCCGCAAGGTTCAGAGCTTCATGGCGCTCACGGTGCGCTACGTGGACGACGACTTCATGTTTTACAACTGGACATTGGAGATTGAAATCTTTCATGGGGTGCACACTGGCGTTGCCATTGCAACTAGGCTATTTCATTAAAATGTTAATCGCTGGCACTACACACCAACAAACAGTTAGTGCTGTTGACAAACTGTTTGAATATACAATTAGCATGAAAATCATATGATTGTTTACTGTAATTTTTGTCAGCTAGTCAATCTATTCAGAGGCTCGCCTCGTCGTCTACTGTGACGGGGCACACGAGCACCTTGCACAGAGGAAGTGCTTTGGGTATTTACTACCCACGTGAACGTCAGTTCACGGGTTCCCGGCCTCACAGGGAGCTAATTGCTACTAAACAAGTAGATTTAAGACTGAATGTATTTATAGGCGGCTCTAGTTTGGCCTGCAATACAAACTATAAGTTGCCTTTAGTAAAACCTATATAGATATGCAATGGTTGGTCCTCAGAGTGAGTGGTACCATGTACCATACGTCGAGGACGTGGCGGTGGTGTACGACACATCATATGTAGTGATGTAGCCCCGCTACATCCTCCCCCACTTAGTTTCGAATTACACCCAATCAAAGGGAGGGGATTTGTTCTCACATTTTCTCCCTCACAGTCGAAATCGATCGACAAGGCGCGAGCTCGTGCGCCGCGGTTCGCTGCACCCACAGAGCTCCAGGCGCTACGCCACGCGACCACAGGTCTCCACATCGACCCTAGAGCATGACCCGCAAAGGCAGCTCGCGCGGCACGGCAGTGCCTAAGCAGAAGAAGGCTGTAAAGCCGAAAAACCGGGCGGCCAAGGCCAGATCCAAGGCTGCCACCCCCGGTGAAGCCACTGACAAGGCAGGCGGCACGGCGGGCCCCACTGGGAGACGTAGCAGGTCACCCTCCGTGTCGGCAGACGACAGGCCGAACCCTCGGTTCGCCCATCGCGACTCCGAGAGTGAGGATGAGTACGCGAGTGGCCTCGAGTCCAGTCCGTTGGACACTTCGGACGAGAAGAAGGGGTCGGACGACAAGCCGATGTCCCCGGTCACTTCGGACAAGGAGGCGATACCGTGGACGATGTGCCCAAGTCCCTGGCTGATACGCACAGCCCCAGCGCTGCTGTTGAAGGCGAGAAGGGTGTGTCCAAGGACAACTTCAAGACGCGCTCGCCCGTCAAGAACCTGACGCTCGCTGAGGGCCGCGCACGTGCGCAGGCCATGAAGGCCAAGGATGCTGCCACGCAGAGCAGTACCAGAAAGCGTACCGCCTCCACGTCACCCGACCGCAAAGTCGAAGGGCAGAAGACCCATACTATAGTATGTTCGACACATCCGGGTCCGAAGAAGAAGAGGGAGGTACCCACCAGTCCCCCGAGGTTACCAACGACCTCAACGAGCAGCAATAAATGCTCTTAGCTGCTCGGGCACACGTTAAGGTGTCGGGTGAGCCATCTCAGACAGGTACGATTGCACCACACGGGGCTCGGACACACCCCAGGGGTTATTATCCTCCCGATGAGAACACCGGCTCGCCACTGTTCTTGGAGAAGATCAAGCCTCCACGTGGGCTCATCGGTGGGCACACTTCGCGAGGCATATACGAACGCGCCTTGGTCCATAAGGAACCACTCTTCAAGAGCAACGTTGAAGCTGCTCGGTGCGTGCTGTTGGCGTCGCACAGAATTCCATTGAAGGAGTTCACTAGTCTCCGTAAGAAACCGGAAGACCGAGGTGGACTCCATCCGGTATGGGGATATCCATGGGTTCAACCGCTGAACACCACGACCCATGGTCAAGCGGAAGCCTCTTTTGGAAGTGGGTATCGCTCCAGGGTTACACCGCCCATGAGCTGCGCGAGCTCCGCGAAGACAACACGCTCGAGCACATTTTGGATCAGCGTGATCTTCGGGTGCGATTCGCCCACCTGGTGAGCAAGCGTCAGCTCCAACCGGAGATGGAGGGAGTTAAGCGACAAGCTAAGTCCAGCGCTCGTGTAGAGCGCGGGTACGGTGCGTATGATTCGGCTACCGCACCCCGTGACACGGCCAAAAAGCCGCGGACTACTTACAAAGCGCCCGTTGCTTCTTTTCCCAGATCGCAACGGCCTTTGGGCAGTCTGCTTGGAGCTGCTCAATCGGCTCCCATGAGTTCTGTGACTCGGGGTAGGCACGCCACTTTACCCACAGCTGGCGCTTCCCACGGACACGCCGCTCACGAAGGACCCGTTCCACGTGGTAGTGGAGGAGATCCGTCCACTACCACGTGGAACGGTTCCTTCGTGAGCGGCGTGTCGCGATCTCAAGAACGTACACACGGTCACGGAGTCCACGGATCTCCTCCTGCAACAGGGACACCACTTGGTCCTGCGGGCCAACAGAAGACCTCGGAGCCTCGTGCTTCTCAGGCGGCTCGTACTCGTACGCGAGCGAGGTCCCCGCCAGCTCTACTAGACCGTAATGGGGAGAGTCTGGGTCCTGGTGGCCAGGCTGCCGCTCAGACCGGTAAGTCTGGCGCGCTGGAGAGTCTTCGTAGGGACGTGGCGGCTCTGCGCCGGGAGTACAAGGAACTCCACGATCGGATCGATCGCCGTGCTTATGTGGGCGATCTGCGCCGTGAGGTAGAACACCTTCGCGGTGAGGTCCAGGCTCGGGCCATGTACCGGGAGCCGCAACCGTATGCGTCCTCTTTCTCGTACGGGGCGTACGAATGGTCTGCGTACGGGGCACCGATGTACCCGTCGCCGTCGTACGACCAGCAAGGGCGTCCACCGGTTCATCGTGGGCAGACCCCTTCTTTGGAGCGCTCGACAAACGAGTCTCGCTTTGAGGAGATGCCTGCGTCTCCTCGCGGCCTCCCACCACTTCCTGCGGGGCAGCCTGACTCTGGGGGTCGTGATACGGCTTCAGACGGCCCACGTAGAATGTTGGGTGGGTCGTCATCGACTTAGGCAGGTCGATCGTGTATGCCGAGCCATGCCTGCTCAGGACCGCGAAGGGTCCGATGAAGCTGTGCTTCAATTTGTTACTCCCCACTGAGCTGACAGTGTCTAGCGGTAGGTTTCTGGTGTCGAGTAGGACTAGGTCCCCCACCCTAAACACATTTAAGTTTCCTCTTCCTTTTCGGTCAGAGTACTCTTTTTGGTTATCTTGGGCAAGCGCCATTGCATACCTAACCCGGCTAATAATGTTCAGCCTGTTGTCGACAAACGCGGACACTTGGCTACGCAATGCGGCCGGTCTCACATCGGAGACCTGGGAGGAAAGGGCTTTCCGAAACGAAAACGTGGATGATTATTTGCTGCGCATGACACAAGAGGAGGAATCGGAAGACTTCCGAGGCAGATTAAGATCATCTGTGATCTCCATTCGTGAAAACCACGAATGCTGACAGTACATCTTTGCATCGCCATATTTGAAAAGTATACCAGTGGTAACAAGGAGTTGCGTAAATCTTGAAAACTACTTCAGCGAGTGCAAGCTCGTCTGTGGGCAGTGAAATCTTTGCCGCACCGTTTTGAGAAATGGTGCCTGACGCAATGGCATGCGCGCTAGGTGATCGAGACAATATAGGCAAGGCAATGGCAAATCCTGCATCATTCTTCAGTGTCGGTGTTTCTAATTTTTAGTTTGAGGATGTCGCTATCGACGCCCAACCGCGGCACCGATTTCTCCGACTGCATGTAGTTGTAATTCAATTTGTACGATATTTTCAATACGATTGTCCATTTCAGATCAAACTTCTTGTCAATTTTCCGTACTGCATGTTGAAGTGATGGTACAGTGTACACTATCACGCAATCAGTCCATGTTTCAAAGCTGTACCATAAATCCGGTACTTTTCTTCTCTGGCTCCTGTGAAGCTGTCGCATACAAACTCTCAGTCAGCGAAAAACTGTCTTGGAGCTCCCTCGACCACAGTAAAACTCCCCACCTGCGCACTCCAGAGCTCTCTTCCCATGGCTTCCATCGCAGCCTCTCCAGGTAATCGACCCTCTGTCTCTTACTCTTAATGTATATGGCCACGTCTCCTCACCTTCTTTTGGCTCTGGCCATTTCTGCAGTCTACCCTGAAGGTCTCAAGAAGCGGTCGCGACTCGGCGACTCTTTCGACCTCTCGAGGAAGCGTCAGCGCCGCGGAGTGGGCGAAACCACCAGCCAGGACGAGGCCACTGACGACGCTGATGTGGCCAAGTACAGCCAGCGCCATGTTGAGTACTTTGAGCAGGTGAAGCAGGCAGAAATCGCCCGAATAAGGGCCGAGTACGAGCAGTTCATTATGAAGAAGGAGGCCGAGTTCCAGCGACTCGGCCAGGAGCTGCAGCAGACACAGGAACGCGTAGCCGTTCAGGCCAACGATATGGCCAGACTCCAGAGCGAGAACAAGCTTCTGAAGCGCGCTGTGGCCATCCAGAACCAGCAGAAGGAGGAGGTCCAGAACGAGAACAACGCACTGAAACAGCTGGCCACACAGGCCGCCGAGCACATGAAGCGTCTGGAGCAGGCCAACTACACGCTGAGGGTCCACTTGCAGACCAGCACCAGCGCCGGCATGGGCCACCAGCAGCAGCCGCCCGACGTGTACTAGGCCCATCGATTACCAGCAATGGCCGCGCGTGGCCAAGGCATTCTATAGACAACCCAGTCCCGTTCTACTATTCATTATTCGTTGGGCCGACGTTGGAGCGTCGCAAGGCAGAAGCCACCAGACCCCAACATACATGAGGCATGCTCTTTTCATGCGTCTTTGGTCATTCCTGCTAGACGAGTAAATGGCAGTCGGATAGCTTTCTACTTCCTGCTGGAATCGGCCACGGAACTACGAGAACTCCAGATTTTCTCCACGACGCAAAAGTCTTGATCGATTTTTTTACATTATTTCGCAAAAAGCATTAAAACCCACAAACATCGTGATGCCAACTCCTTCGAAATTTTAGTTTTCATTGCATTTGCTCTACATTTCTAGGCCGACGTCTTCCTTGGACGTCGCTTACTCGGTGACTTGGGTGTGTCGTCGTTCCCATTCTCCTCTTTCTCGTCTTGAGCTTGTTGAAAATTTTGAGTAAGTTGCGACGCTGACGCAGCGCGAGCCCGAGCAATATCCTGGAAGCCGAACATGGCACGGAGTTCAGCACGGAAGACGAACGCGATCAACAGCAAGATGACGACGGCAATCGCCGCTGCAAGATGACGACGCTCCTGTGCGGCGTTGAACTCGTCGATGTGCGCGTAGCGGTTCTTGAGATGATACGGCAACTCGAACTGCGAGCGTTTGGGCCAAATAGACAGGAAGAGCTCGTGCAGGATCTGACTCACCGCCGTCGACGGGTTCTTCATGTCGTCATTGATACACACAAACTTTGTGCGTCTCGCTCGCGTGCCCATCATTTGCTTCCACGCAAACTTGAAATTGTCGCTCAGCATGTGGAAAGTCACTTCCGTCTCGGGCATCAGCTCCACCTTGGTCTCGTATCGAACGTTCTTAATGAGCGCGTCACGTACTGACGGACACCGCTCGAGGTTCTCCAGAGTAATGTACGGCGTCAACGTCTCGCTAAGTCTCAGCGTTCCTTCGGCCGTCGGGATCTCACGAACCTTCTCGCGTTTTTCAGGCTGCACACACTCGCGTACTTCGTTCACGAAATCCTCAGGTGGAGCGTCTCCGTGCGCAAGACTCGCAGCAGTCAGCACCTCGTTCTCATCCAAGATGCCATTGCGGTTGGCGTCCAGGTATTCGCTCCAAATTTCTTCCAGTGTATGGGGGTGGATCTTAGCGCGGTTGATGAGATAGTGGAAGTACGAGAAGCTGAACTGCATGTCTTGAGGGTGACGGAAGCGATGTGCACTTGTGTCTTGGATCTCCGTGGTCCAATGGTCTTTAATCTCACGAATAATTGACTTTTGCAGTAGAAATGGCATGTGGGACGGCACACGACGTCGGTCGGATGTCTTCGGCTTGCCGAATGCGCGGTTGTAGAGCTTGTTAACGTAACGTAGCGAATCTCCGAACGTGTCCTTGGATAGATGCGCTTGTGCGTCTCGTAGTGTAATCTGCGGTTTCTCTTCCTTCGGCTCAGCAGGGCCACAAACGTCTGCGTACTCGACGTCATCCAAGCTCTCATTGGTAGGCACGACATGTCCAAGACCGACTGCAGTCTTGATGTTGACAAGGAAGCGACTTAAGCCTCCTAGATGTCCACTGGCTTGAGCTTCACGCCCTTCCTTCTCGCGCTCCTCACGTTGAGCCAATCTCCGCTTTTGAGCTTCACAGGCGAGACGACGACCTTCTTCTTCCTTCTCTTTTTGTACGTCCACCTTGGCTTCGTCCTTAACAGGCGGACGCGGGACGGACACTTCATTCGGGTAACAGATTCGTGGTCGAATGCCGATGAGACGTCGCGTGGTGTCAATACAGCGGTCAAGCAGCTCTAGTAAAGCCGGGTCGTCCCCCGTGTACGGTGTGTAGACCACTTTAGGCTTGGGCGGATGCAAGAGAGCCCAGAGCGTGGGCTTGTGCATCAGCTCCACTTCTTCCGAGTGATAGTGACCCAGAGCTAGAGCGAAGCAGTAGCGGTAACGTGAAGGATCAGCACGGTCCGCATCGTAGAAGCAGATTCGGCCGTCAGCTGCCTGAGGACTCGTCTTCCAGTCTAGCAGCATGTCGTCCACTGCACCGAAATCAATTCCATCATCGCTATCACTAACACCAGAGCTGCTTGTCTCGGGAGTATCAGGAGTATCAGGAGTATCAGATTCACTTTCCTCCTCTTCGTCGTCCAGTGCGCCAGCCGCGGAGAGCACAGCGTGGGCGTGGTTCGTCAGAACTCGCACGGTAACAATGACACCACGGTTGTCTTCGGTAAGCCTGCATTTCGTGATTCCGCCATCGTACTCAGCCACGTCCGTCTCGGTGTTCTCATCCTGCTGTGTAACACCTTGCGTCTTATCATCCTGCCCAGTGGTCTTGCTCTCTTCCAGCGAATCTCCAATAACAGGGATGGCCTCTTCGTCAGCCTGGCCTGACCCTTCCTTGCTGGCGTCCACAGCAGCATTTTCCTTTGTCTCACTAGCTTCAGTCTCAGCAACAGAGGGTGTGGCTGGCTTCTTCGGTACCCTCAGTTGGCAAACATCGTGGTCGCTCCAGTCAATATCCTTTACGTCGTTGTGAAGCCGCAAGTCCAAGTTCCATCCAAGATTTAAAATATCACCATCGTTCATCTTCTTTCCCGTTACGTTAAACGGCAGGAACACTTCAATAAGCGGCACTTTGCTCGCCAGTTTGTTAGCAACAACAGCAATCTGCCCACCCGACAACTTCTCCTCTCCTTCTTCTGTCCTCGTTGCGAGTTTTATCTCCGTTTCTTCATCCGTAGAAGGTACAACATTTCGGAATTTAGCTTGTCGGAAACCGAAAGGCAGTCGGATGAGTTGAGGTCGGATACTGGTGTTCTGGAACGTGGACACGCCGCTAGAGATCTCTTCAACGTCTTCCACTTGAGCAGGACTCGTAACCTCTTCAATCTGATTCTTTCCTCGCACCATCGAGAAGTCTAACTGGATAGGAGAACCGTCAGCATCTTCTCCAATAACTGTGATCTGGACACTACTCGTCATCGGATTAGCGTCCGAATCACGACCAAACACAAGCAGCAGCACCATTTCCTTCTCGTAGACTGAAGCGAAGCGAATCAGCTCTTCGTTGTCATGTGCGGCACTCAAAATGCTCCCATTGACACCGAACGCATCCGTCAGATTCAAGTACGTAGCGTTCACATCCAATGGCACCTGTACAAGTGTATGGTTCATCTCCACATGCGCCGACCACAAGTCCTTGACCAATGGTGACATGCTTTCGTCATCTTCATCATCAACATAAGGTCGGTTTCGGTCGTGAGGCTTCAACACTCTGCAGTCTCCGCCATCAAACGCACACGAGCTCACGTTACACGTGCGATCACACATCCCGTTGCCCAGCCATTGATACTGACACAGTCCTTGGCATATATGATTGCCGATCTTAGGAGGCTTTGGCGATTGCTCCAGTATACTCGCAATCTTCTCTGCATCACAAGACACCGATCCATCCAGAGGGTTCACGTCACAGCCACAGTCTCCCATGTCGAAGTCACAGGCTGTAACATTGCACTCTTTATCGCATCGTCCATTGGCCAAGCTGCTCTCCCAGCATCTGTTGGAACACAGCGGGATTTCCCATGCGAAGTAGGCCTTCTGGACTCCAGCTTGACTCACAAAGTCCTCGGGTCGCACTGGAGAGCCCAGGAAAACGTCGTCGTTAAAGTATAGAAACATGTCACTGAGTCCGGGTATATTATCCAGATTCCACTCAATAGCAGGAGAAGAAAACACCGGCAAGTGGCTCTTATTGGCGAAGATATCTCGGTGTTTGACGATGCTGAGCTTGGGGGACTCAATGTCGAGCCACGAAGGGATCTGGCCGTCTGTAACCACGTAAATATGGCGTACCCAAGGCGCATATTTCTCCAATGAACGGAGGGAATAGCGGAGTTCTTCGTTGTCTCGGAATCGATTGTCCGAGTTCGAGTCGTCCTTGCCCTTAACATCGGCCTCCTGTCCCCACACGGGCAGCGGCTGGCCAGTCAATGAAGCGATCCAGTGTTTGTGCCAGAACTCCTTCTCCTTCTTCCAGCGAGGATCTGTGCCATTCACCCACGTATACACGACGTCGATGGGTCCGTATGAGAGGTAGTCCTCGGCCTTGACATCGCCGATGTTACTTCGATCCACAGGCTCCCATTCGCTTAAAATGAAGGCAAAGCATGTGAACAATACACCCAAGAAGAAGATGGACGGTAGGAAGCAGCCGGAGCGGGACGAGGAGCCGCTGGAATCGGGCGCCAATGCGCGCCGGGAACGCGACGACATTTTCTTACGTGGCCACTTTGGTTCGATAATGTGAAGAGTGACTTATTTTCGGAATTAAGGGAGACTTGCATCGAATTGCATACATAAATGTTACGTAATGTGGACACTACCGATGCTAAGAATTTATGGGTCCTTGGGCTTGGGCACAGGCTTGAGCTCAAAGTCGTCCAAAGCCAACTTCTTGATAATTCTCTGCAAGACACAGCAGTGACGATAGCAAGTTAGTCACATGTGCTCATGGCTATTAAAAGTCAACATTAATGACGTATTTTAATATGGTACTAAAATACCTTGTGCTCTTCCTCTAAGTTGAACAAGTGCTCCGATTGACTCTTCACCATGTGATCTCTCGCTTCGTACTTACCATCAACAAACTACATACACCACAGATAGCCCACAAGTCATTAATAACAGCGCTGCAATTCACAACTCAATTACAACTTGTCTGACCTGCGTCAATGCCACGTATCCGCCCACGATGAAAAGCACAAGCGGAAGACCTGCCGTCGCAAACTGATTTTTCTTCTTGTGCTGCCTCTTCGGTCGTGGCTTGGACGCTTCGGTGTAGAAGCGGCGTACAGCGGTACGCAACATCGTCACTCCGACGAGCTGCGTGTAGAAATGAAAAGGATTGATGAGCCTCAGGTTTTGCGACGCTTTGATTGGACGATAATGACAATTGAAAATACATCAATAATGGCGCGGGTCACGGCTAAGCAGTACTTCGTCCTGTTCAGCGCGACGCTGGGCTCGCTCTTCGCAGGTTCCAGCGCCATGCACGCTGTGCTCAAACCCGACCTCGTGAGTTCCGATGCATAGCTTCCGCAGTTGGTAACTTATCGTGCTAATTGATGATACTGCAGACCATTCCGGACCTCAGCGAGAACACAAGCAAACCTCCCAAGAAGAATGAATAATCTGTATTCATCAACTGCGTAGAAGCTCTCAAGACAGCTTCTAAATAGTAATATCCATGCAAATAGAGAAAGCTGCAGCTTTGACCTCTTCATCGACGCTGCAATTGCTGCTGTCGACGCTGTTTCTGCTGAAGACGTCGCTTCTGCAATAGTCAAGACACAAGAAAGGTTAGAACACAAACCTCATCATCAATAATTCTTGCATAAATGACGCACCTTTTCCTGTACGCGCAGCTCATTGAGTCGCTCTCGTCGTCTGCGCATCATTTCTTCTTGACGCTTGCGCTCGACAACCTCGGGGAGTTGATGGTACAGTCGACGACTGCGTTCCTTCATCTCACGGCTGGAAATCTTGGCCCGACTGCCGGTAGCCAAGCGGTTGAGCAGCTCCTGCTTCTGTGGAGGTAGATCATCAGTCTCTGACGGAGCAGTGTCACGCTTTGCTGTGGTCTTCTGCTCTTGCTCTGGCTGCTTGTCTCTCTGACGTTTCAGCTTGTCCCGGTGACTCTCAACGCGCTGACCGAAGCGTGGATGGCGTCTCTGGAAAGCTTCAGCCAGTGACATTTCCTGTCCAGTTTGATCTTCATCGCTGTCGCTCTTCGACTTCTTCACAGGGACGACAATTCTCACACTTAAACGTCTAGAGCTCGCGAGTGAGCTGCTATCGCTGCTTGAATCGTCTTGCTTTGTCTCTTCTTCAGCCCCGTATAACCGCTGGTCACCGGACTGGACTTCAGAGTTTAGTGAAGACTGCGAGTCATCTGAGAGGCGAAAATTCTGCATGGGAGGCGGCTGACTCATATTGATTGAACCCACTGGAGGCGGCGGTAAATGCCGTCGTTTAGGTAACTGGGAGGTGTCCGAATGCTGATCCGAAGAGGATAGAGAGTCACTCAAGTGGCGATCAGTGACTTGTATGGGTGGAGGTGGATGACTCATGTTGAGTGAAGGTAGAGGAGGCGGCGGCAGCTGTGAGATTCTCTTCTTGATGTTGTCGAATGTCACGCGCGTCGCACTTTCCTCTCCAGTTTCACTTGAGCTTCCACTGTCGCTGCTTGCATCCGATTGCTCCATCGTTCGACGTATAGGGGGCTTTGAAGCGCGCTGTTCCTCGAGGACTGACTCACTCGAACTTGAGTTTGAGTGGGAAATTCTCCTAGTGGGATGCGAATCTTGTTCAGGAGCTTGGTCAGGACCTTCACTGGCAACAGAAGACACCGAAGATGCTGACCAATCCATTGGCGCAAGCGGCTTAGTCATATCCTTCGTACCATAAATCATCGCTGGAATCCGGAGGTGCAGAGGCAACGCCTTCCCTACCGCCGATGTCATGGTAGCGAGGTAATTAAAGTGAGCATCCATCGACATACTGGAACTTGATGCAAAACTACGCTCACTTTCGCTGTCCAGTTCATCATCTGGGGCATTTGCCTGAGTACGATTGCTTCGTTGGTTATCTCCACGCTTGGGAGATTCTTCTTGATCATCGTCAATATTGCGTCTTCGAGTAGTTCCAGCCACAAGGTTCAACTGGACAGCAAAACCGAGACTGGAAACACCGGAAGCACTGGAAATATCGGACCGGTCGTCACCATGTTGCTCAACTGTGCGGACTTGCCTCTCCCTGTGTAGCTGGCGGGTACGAGGCTCCGGTGCTGCTCGGGACTGTGATTGTTGCACTGGCGATCGGTCCACCGAAGTATCAACACTCTTCGCCTCCGTTTCAGAGTGGAAAGAGCCTGGGGAGCTCCTTCCACTGGAAGACACGAACGATCTCTGAGTTGTTTCATCCTTCCCTTCTACTCGTCTTTGCATTACAGACGCAAACTCGTGACGAGAACGATCCGTTGACGTAGCCTGGGGCTGATTCTGACTCGGGTATTGCCTGCTTCGATCAAGTGAAGCCCGTCGCTCTGCTGTCAGCATTCTGCTCATGTTTGGTGCCACTAGTTGGACGTCGTACTCTCCTTCTGCTTGGTTCTCTTCTTTAAGTGACTGCGGAGGCAGCACGCGTTTCGGAAACATCGGGACCAGGTCATGTACGAAGCTGTCGTCACCGTATCCAGGGCGCAAGTGATCCAAACTGTCGTCAAATGAGCTTCGTGTATCCGATGGAGGTAGCGAGTATTGAGCCACAGAAACAGCAGAGGGGCTGCGTCTCCGTGCTCGATGATCCATTTGCTGGCGATAAGGATCGTATGGACTGGCGTTCACGGAAGAGAGGGCCTCAGCTCTTCCTTCATCTTCACTGTGGTCCTCTGATGAGGAGAACGACATCATGTGCTGATCGATAAACCGCTGCTGAAGCGATCTCGCCCTGGTATGAACCACTTCATCGAGACGAGAAAGAGACTTTTGACTGGGAGCGTAGGATGATTCGGATGCCGAACGATCGTCCGCATCATCTGGAACTAAATCAGAGTTTTTGGCATTTAAAGCGTTTGCTCCGTCTTGGACATCTTCAAGGTCTGACGTGAGTGAGCTTGACGAGAAGTACCCTTCACGTTCATCGAATGCTTGGACGCGCCTAGTACCAAAGTGGGTTGACTCCAAATGGTCTGCCTCGTCGTCTAGTGAACCAGTAGGAATATTGTCATCGGCGAGAATCGGAGCGTTCGCCTTGCTCTGTGGCACTGCGGTATCTTGGGCTCTTGATCCCTCAATAGGATTATCATACCCTTCGCGTTCACGTTCCTCTCCGTAAAGGGTAGATTGGTATTCTGCTCTGGAAGACGCAGCTGCTGAGTCTGAACGCTTGCTCCCCGTAATAGTCGGTTGAGCAACATCATCTGAATCAAATCGGTCGTCGCGCAAGTGAACCGCAGAGTCTCCTCCAGGATAAATGTGTGAGGAATATTCCTTTGGAAAATGGCTATCATCGGGCAATTCTTCGTGTTCCACCGCATCAGAGCCGCGTCGAATATCCTCAACACGTTCAGCTAGGGGAAAATCATCCATATCCGCCACAGAGCTTTCATGTATACCTGGTGGCGTACTACTAGGTGCCGCAACGCCTGAAGTTCTCGGTAGAGATGACCTACCGCTCTCACTGGAGGTAGCAATTACAGATCCGTCACTAGCTGCCTCAGAACCACCACTCGGCTCTGAGAATTCATATGAAGATCGAGACATCCGATCTCTTTGAGAATCCTGCGCAATAGCCCCTTCCAATTGGCTAGCTCGCTGGCCAGGTTCAGAGCTAGAGGATGGAGATCCCCTCTCGCTCTCGGATAGCTGTCTTGTCAAATATCGGTCTTTCGGCTTCGATAAGTGAAAATCCAACACGTCCTGAAGTCTGTTCTCTAGTCGCTCTATGGAATTATCCTGTGCATTCACCCGATCCGTGGCATATTCCAATTCATCCTCTGTGCCTTCAGACGATTCCTCCACATCCCTGCGCTGAGCCTTATCGCCACCTGTAGCTCTATTTACACCCATGGTAGTCGAGCCCCATTCCGAGTGTTGTCCAAGTACCATACCATCGTCGAGTATAGGACTCTTCCCAGACATACCCACTTTTTCTTCGTGTCTTCCAGATCTCGGTTTCAGTAGAGCCTCGTGCGGAACACTCCTTTCTCGTGTATCTCTCGATTTCTTAAATTTTTCAAATTCCTCGCGCTGCAGATCTCCAAAAGTGGTCGGTTTGACTGGCGCTTCAATAGTAACTTCACCTTGCTTATTCTTACCAGTTTTTCTAGCCTCGAAGCCATCAAATGAGCCAGCAGAATCCCTGTGTTTTGCAGCTTTTGAATTGATTTTGTAACCAGCGTCTGCTTCCGTATCCTCGTCACCGTTAAAGTTTTCGTGGTCAATACCGGCCAAACCAGCAGATTGATCATCATCCGTTGCAATCGAAAAAGCAGACAACTCGATCGAGTTCTCGTCGAGTTCAAGCATTCGTGCAAACACCCGCTCCGCCATTTGTTCAGGATCATCCAGTTCTCCATCCACGTTTCCAGCATCTAACGGATAATCCTCTACCCCTCCCAGTTCCTGTCCATGTGTACGCCGCTCCATTTTATCCACCAGCGCCAGCCACTCCAACGCTTGTCGCCCTTGCTGGTTCGACACGACATTCTCCAAAGCCTCTATCCCTCTGTCCACTGCTGTCTGCTTCTGTCCCTCCACAATTAATCTATCGCGCTCTCTCTTCACATCCATCGCTTCACTGTACTTCTTCGCCTCTTCCTCTCCGCGCATCGCTGTCGGGTGTTTCCGATTATGTCGAATCACCGTCACTGGCTTCTCCTCTATCGGCGTCGGTGCATGACAATGTGTCCTCGTATACTGATACGACAAGGCATCTTTCTCACGTGGCCTAGGGGTAATGAACACCTCTTCAGGACTCTGCATCCTTCTCAGCCTCTCGATCTCCTCTCTGTCTTTAGCGCGTTGCATGGCCGCCTCCTGCTCCCGTCTGGCCCGAGCACTGGCCTGGTGTCTTTGCTGGACGCTCAAAAGCTTCAATCTCTCCATATTCTGCTGCACCTGTCGACGTCTCGCCATCCTCAACTGTTCCTCGTGCTCACGTGCTTCTTCAGCCTCCATGGTTCGTTGTTTACCAGTAACTTGGTGGTTGTATTTCCATTTGTCCTTCTCAGCTTGGGCCTGTTCCATTAGCTCCAGCATCTTAAGCCGCGCGTTACGCTGCGCGGTGCCCATATTCTGCAGTGAGTTTCGGTAGCGCACATGAAGCTCCGTCAGCAGCTTCTGCTGCTCCAAGTTTTGTTGGTTGTGGGTCTTTTTGCTCTTGCCACGCTGCAACTTTTGTAGATTGTCGCGGTAGCGCTGCGTCACTTGCTGGGCTAGTCGCCGCTCTTGCTCGCGCACGGCTAGTAGCCGATGACGTCGACGAGCTGCCTCATCCTGACGTGAATACAGCTCGATCTCGCCCGAGCTGAGCGGGATCTGGCCCAGTGAACGGTTGCGCTGGCGCCTGACTCCAGGTGCAGCCATCGAGTTGAAATCGTTCACAGTCAAACTTTGTTTTTTTGTGTTATTTTTGAAAAAAAAAAAAGAATTCGGGTCTGTGTCGTAAAAACCAGATCACTGTTATAGAAATGGCTCACTAAATCCGGGTTCCCAGATTCCACACGGCAAGTCGTGCATGTACCGGTACTCGGTTTAGGGGCGTTATTAACAGAGGTAGATTGGTATCATATGATACCATCGGCCATTTGTGCTATTGACATGCGGGTTGCACCGTGCAACCAATCTACCTACTGGAGACCTTTCGAAGCTCAAATTGGAAGTTGGTTGTGGAAATAGTACACATAAAATGTCCGCCGAGAATGCGGTTTACTAATCAGCCTTCGCAGTTCCGACAAGTCTTGTGGGAAAAGTCGGCAAATTCGAACTTGTATCCAACAAGATTGTTGGTTGCAAGAACTACTCAAATACGATACTCTCTCGCTTTCGTTCACATTTTCTAATGGATTTTGGGAGAGCAAGAACAGATTAAGGTCCAAACAACGACACGGGCGTTTCTACCTTTCGGTATTAAGGGCCGTTCAACACACTCCACAGCGTGAACATCATGGCCCACCAGTCTTTATCAACACTCAGCTCCTCCAGTTGCTATCGGGCAAGCAGCAGGGGCCCAGCCCGTATCGCCTCATTTTTGCTTTGTTCCCTTTGCAACCAAATAATATAGATCTCAGCTGCCGTTCCTACATCCGGGAAGATAAAAGGTGTAAATTGCCGGTTGTGATTTGCCGAAAGCAAAAGTGGTACCTAAGTCCCAACAACTGACAACCAACAAAGGCTTCGAAAGGTCTCTAATGAAAATGAACGGTTCATCTCACTTTTCATTGTGATTTTTCAGCTAGCGCTTATGCCGCGTATAACATGAAGATAATCTCATCTACGCCTCTTTACGCCTCTTCAAGGCTGTGTCCTGGTGAGCTTGCGACCTTATAGAGCTGCCATAAGCTGCGGCAAAGGGGGAGGAGGCTGTCGCCACCTTAGGGCCCCCCGGGAGGCTACATGGCGCTGCAATACGTCGGGGGCGCTGAGCGCGGAGGAGGAACAATAGTTTCGCCTTTGGCGACATTTGGCGAGATTTTGCAAAATTCCCTCGTTCCCTCCGTGCTACCGTGCTACCCGTGCCCAAAAGCTTGGTTCACGAACAATCACTCGTGATACCACTTGCGCGATCTATGCGCCGGCTGATTACACAATCAGGTATCACCGGTGATACCAATTCTACCAATCTACCTCTTTTAATAACGCCCCTTAGGAACATGATACTGAATTAATAAGATGGGACAATCATAGGGTGTCAAGATGTGTCCTTAAACACCGAAAATAGAAGATCTAAGTCAAGCCACAACAAACACAGTTAAAACCTTCGTTACATGTACACTTCGTTTTGAACTGCGAACTTGGCTTTTGTAAGACACTCAGATCCACAGACACGGCTCGATAAGGTAAATGTCGTAAAAAATCGAAGTGTCTGTAAACGTTTTCTCATATTGACTCAGATATCGACGACGGAACGACTTTCTTCCGTGCCCCGCCCGAGTTTACAATATCCTGCTCACCCACGCTGCTGGGGCCCTCCGGAGTTTACATTATCCTGACTTATCCTGTTTAGCCACACCGTAAGGGTTTACCGTATGCTGTATTATCCTGCTTATCTACGCGCGAAGGGTTTACCGAATGCTGAACTATCCTGCTAGTGGGGGGGGGGGGGGGGGGGGGGGGGCACTGGCAAATACCCAGTAGGCTACTAGAATTTTTTTATAGTATCATCTCAAGATTCAGGCCAGTTTTTTTAGTTGCGTTCCTATTGGTAAACTCGACTAATAATCTCAAAACGCAAAAGAGAGGTGCAAATGGAAAGCGTATCGTTGTGTCCCGCACTTGAAGCGCTTGTATATACGGCCATCGAGAAGAGCCGTGGACTCCCCGTTCTCTGTAGGAGTCACGAGCTTCAGTCACCATGCCTCGACTAGCTGTTTGCACAGCGAGTGAGCGGTGACCGAATAGAGTGACAACGATAGAGACTTGTGTAGTTCCGAGTAAAACTCAGAATGAATATATTGTTTGGTCATGCATGTACCGCATGCCTTACCACGTGCCGTGCACAAGGAGGAAAGCATCGCGCCTAAAAAACCCTTTCCTCGCAATCGACCCATCGAGTCTAGCGAGTCACTTCTCAGCAATAAAGCTGAGACCTGACCATGAACGTGAGTGACCAAGAGAGAGGTGTTGAGACTCGAGAGACTACCTCTCATACTCCTCCTTAACTCACGTTCTGCTGGTCCTGCTGAAATCTTTGCTAGCTGCGTCAGCCACGTCCTCGACACCCAAGAGCCCTCATAGCATTGTAAACCGCTGCGGCCCGAGCGTTTTAGTGAATATATCTGCAATGTTCTCGGATGTCGGTACGTAGTTCAATATCAGTTCCTTGTTCTCCACAGGTTCGGCAATCTTGTGACTGAGCTTTGCATAGCGCTTTACACCATCGTAGTTGCCGACGTTTTGAGTTACTTTGATAGTGCTTCAATTGTCCATACGGAGCCTTGCTGTGCCGATCGTCATCCTAATATCGACAAGCAACCCCTTTGCCCATAGCAAATTCTCGACGCACGTGCTCGCAGCGACAAGCTCGGACTTGCACGTGGCATCAGTAACCGTTTGCTGCATTTTGCTCTTGAAGCTGAAACTCCAATTATTTAGTTGGAGAACATAGCCGGAAATTGATCTACTAGTGTCGGGACAATTTGCGTGATCCGAGTCACTGTACGCGCAAATCTCCAACTGAGTGCCTGACGGTGCCTCTGATTTGCGATAAACTAATCCATGTGTTCGCGTTCCACGTAAATACTGCAATACACGTTTCGCACTTGTATTACGGATAATGCCGAATAGAGTACTTTTCCAAATCGTGTACCAAGCCCATTTTCTGTACCTTGCTGTGGGTACTTTATCAATTGTGTACCGTACCAAATACAATACCAAAATCCCTGCCACTTCTTTAGAACAAAAAAAGATAATATATTTCTCTTGACTGCAGTTTCATGGAGGCAAACAATGTGGTCAAAATATGCTGTCGCGGTTCTCCCAAGTCCAGTCCGGGGTCGTGAGTACTTCTGGCGGAAGTCGGACCAAGATAAGAAAGATAAGAAAAGAAATATGTGTAGATTCACTTGTTTCTGTAGCTGTAGTTGTTCTGTTAAAGACTTGGAAAGTTCACGACTGATCTCGTACCTTCGGATAGCCCGCAGCCTCAAAGCCGCACTCCAGTCCTCCTCGTAGGCCGCACCATCCTTTCAGGCCTTCACCCCGTTCGCTCCGAGCTCACCGTCGCTCGACTTGCAGGCACGACTCCCCGCCTTGTCATCCTCGCGGCGCCTTAGCGCTCTCTCGCCTCGCGTCATCTCCCAACGATGACTGTCCTTCTGCGAAGTGGCTACACATGGTACAACGTACCATGCTGAAGTGGCACGAGCGAATCCACCCGCTCGGCCTCCGACTCCGTGAACTGCTCAACGCTCTTCGACACCCCTGTCAGTCTGGTGTCCCACCACGACCCGCGACAACCCTCCCCAACTTCCGGTTGGCGTCCCCGACAACCAGTGACGGGAACCCAAGTCGAGGGGCGCGCTCCTTGGTCCGGCGCCTCATCAATATCCACCTCCACGTGTCCAGCGTCTTGAAAGTCTTCTAACTTATCTCGTCTATGTCTTAAGCCCTGCGCGTCCCCCTGGTGCAGCTTGTCCTTGGCTAACGTTCGTCTGGCCCTTGGTCTCTCCACGAAACCGAGACACGGTCTCTTGTTCGTCCTTCTTCCGCGTCCTAACGCGATCCTTCATTGTCGTGAGACCGACGTTCACTACGGTTGCAGGCTTCGTCACGCCTCTCTTCATGTTGCTGCAGTAGCTTGCTGTAGCCACCGCAGGCCACCTCGACACCACTGAACGCCACGACCGCGTCCGTGAATCACCATCAAATGTTCACCGTGACCAGTAATACTGCCACGCCCTTCCAACCCAATAATATGCCTTCCAATACGTCGTAGCTCAACTTCGGCAGGTGTAATGCTAGCGAGAGCCTTAACATCGCAGCCAAGCACACGCCGTACACCCCATCGATGACGCGTCCTCCTATAGCTACCACTGCCTCACACGTTGCACGTCCATACGCCCAAATGCTCTTCCAGGCATCTTGGACGGCGTCAGGCACGTACACACAGATCGTGTGGTGCCACGCCACCCACCATAGACACAGCATCCTGCCGCCCGCCCCGAATCGCTCCTCGTAGTCACGGAGGACAGCAATGGGCACTATAGACAGCATTGCGAGCATGGCGCACGCGTAGTTCTCCGGGCTGAACTGCATCGCCTCGGGACTGCGTACAGCCCCCAAGTATCGTTCTCCACAAGTCGTCACGAAGAACCCGGCGTCGTTCACGAACTCGAACACGCGGCTCACGAACACCATCACCACGCCGCGCACCGGCGTCGTGACAACCCACACCAAGATCGTAGAGACCACGCAGGTCACTGTCGCACCGTACTCACCCAGCAGAACAGCTTACCCACTCCACAGGTAGTCAATTATCCACGAATACAAGTAATTCTCCCCCGTTTGTCTCCTCTTCAACTCTCCACCAATGAATTCAAAGTGCCCGTTAATGTCGTCACGGGTCATCGCGACCTGTCCCGCCGGGTGAGAACTTCCGGCCAATAGATCTCGCCGGCCGTCACCCAGGTCAGTTCCTGTCTTTCAAGCTTCAGGCTCCGTTCTGAACAAAAATGACGCATTCTCGAATTCGCAGTCTCGACGCCTTGCCACGACTCCGTCATGGCGCCGCAGTACACGTCGCACGAACTGGAAGAGGTCATGGACTTCCTTTCCGACCTCATCGATCGAGAGGCTCAAGGCAGCGTCTAGGCAGACCAGCGCGCTGCCGAGAAGGCCTTCTGGGCTCGCGTTCGCCCACACCTTGTCGTCAATGCTCAATCCAGTGGAGCTGAGCAGTTGGACCGCGTGGTGCAGAGCGTCATCGACGGCGACGATGAGGCCTCTCTGACCAGCACCGTGCTCCTGCTTCCACCTGCAGATCCTTTCGCTGGCTTGGCTGCTGCAAGCGCCGCCACGGGCACTGCGTCCACCGCGCCGTCTCGCTCTTCTTCACCTCCGTCGACCAAGTCGCGCAAGTCTTCCCAAAAATCTCGATTTCGCCAAGACCACAAGCGCGCAGCCTCTCCGACTCACAATCGTTTACGGTCGTCGACTAAGAAGCGCAAGACTTCTCCTCCGTCTACTTCGAAGTTACCTTCGCCCGGGTCGATGCCCCACATCAGCCGGACGGCCAAGCCCGAGGTCCGCGCTGCTGTCCATGGCGTCCTCACTGAGGCCAAGGAGTTGGGCCAAGAGCCTAGGCGTCTCGCTTATCCTTGGCTCTTCTACGATCCCCGAGTTCCACCAGGTCTACTGCGCTCACTGGCGGTTCTACATGACGGGTCGTCACCTGTTCTAGGCCAGGACGCTCCACTCGCCGCTCGAGAACAAGGCGTACATAGACCCACGTCGGAAGCTCAAGTGGCTCACGGTGCAGTCGCGCACGGCCTTCATCAGCTTCCTGATTGAAGTCTTTGGTGTCTACGAGCTCCTGAGTCGCCTGGACGACTGCTCCGACCTCTTCTGGATGGGAGGTCAGCCTGGCAAAGGCTCAAACGAGTCCAGGAACTACCCCGGCCCGCTTGTAGAGGACCTCAACACGTTGTACACCCGAGACCCCAGGCGCTTCGAATTCTTGATCGAGCACGCCTTGGACCCCGACCACATCGACGAGTATGGCTACCCCAGTATGAGCGTCCTGCTCGAGTCCACCGGCGTCCTAAATCCTGACGCCAAGTCGCCCTCTCGCCTGTCGGGCCTCGTCTTGGCACGCGTTCTTAAGGACCTCGTGTGGTCCAGAGAAGTCCCGAAGACGTGGGTCAGCGACAAGTCCCACGAGCCGTGGAAGAGTCTCATTAACAGCTATCACTTCAAGCAACTCCAGGACCGCTACTATGGCTCCAAGGACAAGATCTCTCTATGCGTTATAAATCTTTTACGAATGGTGTATTTTTTCTTTCGCAATTGATACGCGCTAATTTTGTGATTTCAGGAACGACCCATTTTTGCTATTTATTTGTATTAAATGCTCCCGATTGCTGCACCCGTTGTTTTTTTTGCTTCAACACGTATTTTGCCTCGGTGTCAAGTAATCGTTGGCAGTTTATGGTCACAATTATCATCACCGATCTATCTTGCTACCCAGGTACCTGCAAAACGAAGTTTGTTTAACCAAGCTTAAGTGGGACTGCATTTTTGCGTTGATATTGTAGTTTTTTTAGCACAATACAATACTTATGACTCATTACTTTATGATTGTTTTTCTCCTCACTCATTTATTTAATATTTTTGTGCAAACCACTAATACATTTATTTATTGTAATGTCTGAGCACGGGATCCATATGACAGACGGCACGGAGCCCAAGTCAATGAAGCGCAAAACGGATTATTCAAGTGGCCTCTTTGGATGCCAAGAAGAGCAAGCGAGTGGTTAGAAGCAAGTGCATGCGCTTAAAAAGAAAGCTGAACAAAACCTGCACATTTTTCAACATTAAAATGATAACTTTTATGACTGTGCGGCCATCCGTCCGCAGTCCTCGATTTCTATAACTAGTCGTCTGCGACTTACACTGAGAATGCAAGTACAGTTTTTTGTTGCTATTTTTCTTTTCAAATTTTGATTGGAAAGTTAATTGAGTTATTGATAGACAATTCCTACATAATTGTGCGGCTGTTGAACATTTACGATAATTTCGCACGAATAGCGTGCAAATAGTCAGCCGTACGGGAATAATTTCCGAGAACCAGATTTTGGCTGATCCCGCTACACCACAAGAGTGCTTCCTTCTCCAGATGCAAGTAATTAGCAACAATGTTCACCAGAAACACGATGTAGGTGTATGCCGAAGGTCGTGTAACTTGTATACGATTGGGGCCATACTGTTGCAGTAGGAATCATATGCCCGTTAGTGTATAGTGTTAATTGAGGGGGTTGTCATCTTCGAGCCCGCCCCCACCCCCTCCAATCCCAACGTTTTTAGTGGGAAGACGTTGTATACGTGCTTTTGTTTTGTGTAGCTGCTCCCTTATCATGCTGATCGCCTGCGCAACTTGCTCAAGATGAGCTGGATCCGCGACAAGATCTAGGCGTAGGGCGGGCTCCAGCGAGGGACTTGTTACTTAGAAATAGCGGGCGAGTCACTCGGATTGAAGAGCACAAAGACCGGAGCTTTTGAGTGACACAGCGCGCATCACTCTCTCCAAGGACGAGGAGGAGAGGGGGGGGGGGGGCACGGATAGCCTCACATTCCTGGCGTACGCGGAACGATATACCTAGTGTGGTGCCCAATTGAATCTGCTTTAAACACACAGGCAAACAGTATAGATTCTAGCTCGGTGTTTGAAAGGCTCCAGCACGCGATAACATAAATCAATATAAAGTGGTGCCATCGGCCCTAGAGAACTCTGATTTTTAGGCAAAAGCGTTACACCCATCATTACGGAAGACAAGTGGTTACTAATAAATGCTTCATTGTATCCTAGTGCGATACATAAAACGATGAAAATAAGAACACTCTTCAGTTTGTTTTCATTAGCTTTCCTGAATCAAAAAGAACAAGCACTCAAAACAAAGCCGTTGTTCCGCCCGGATCACATCTGGATTTGCTCCGCTATCACAACTAAGAGTTAAAAAACTGAGTTTACTAATACAAGATAACATATAGTATCATGTTCACTTGTAATATTTTTAAAGATAGTCATGCATATTATGTAGAGCAATTTTTGCAACAGAAAGTACTGTAGCTTAAAGTGGTAGTGCTTCGGTATGATGTAAACGTACAGCCCAATAGGGCTTCATTCATGTTGTGTTTACACGCAACTTCCTGTAATACTTCAGATTTTGCCATTCCAATTGAATTTTAACGAATTATAAAGTTGCTGATGCAGAATTATGAAGGATCGTATTTGCTTTGTTGGGAAATTAAAATTCTAGGTTTTGCATATTTGATGCTGACTACACGAGCATAGACTAAAGCGAGATCTGGCCAAAAGCTGCTATTCGACATGTGGATTACATTTCATTTATACTGGGAATACCTTTAGGTATGGACAGCCCTCGGTGGATTAATTCTATGGTACTGCGTAACTCACACGACGCTATCTTGTTCAACATTCAGCTAATACCACACGTAAGCTAAATGTTGAGCTGTCTCGTCGCAAAATCTCACAGGGTTGTTCTTCTTTGCTTGACTCGCGAGGAATCCTGTCGTGCGACCAGCTAGAACGTGTCGTGAGCTAAAGAAGAGCCGCCACAACTCCATCGCGTCTAGAAATTAATCTTTTTCTTGTTGATCAGACCGTGACCATTCCAGAGCTCTGGGTTGTAAAACTCTAGCCAAGTACGAGCGAAGAATCCCCAGAACCAACGCCAACTAGAGTGAGCGTAAGCAATCCTGTGTTTTTCTCCAGTAAACTTTGACCTGTCGTTTTACCCACGCTACTCATCGAACGGCTATTTGTGCTGGTGGAACAACCATCAGCATGTCGAGGACTCCAGGTCCCATTGCAATAGACGCGTCGCGATTGAAAACGCCGAGTTTCTTCATCTTTCTTCTAACGGCTTGTTTAAAAATGAAATAGGCGGCCGATGACGTCAGCGGCCGGGACTGGATGCCGACAACATCAATCAGGACCCTCCCGAAATCGCATACAACCTCGGAGGCCAAAACGCTCGTCTGCAGCCTGCGAGATGAAATGCAAAACGTGCCGGTAGGTGCTAAGTGACCTGTCAGTCGTCAAAACGTAGAAGACAGGGGCATATTTCCCTGTTGATCGGTCGTGAACCATCACGACGATTCACTGTTGAAACACGCGTGGAACAGATATCAAGGTGCCATCAATTAAGCGACAGGTACCTGAGTCCTTAAGCAGAGCTATTAGCTCTGGGTGCGCCCCCGGTTGCTCATTATCGTCGAAGCCGCATATAACATGGAACTGGAAGCACTTGAGGGTTCGATCTTGTACCCGAGATAGATGAGGCATTTTAATCGTTCCGTGAATATGTTCTCAAAAATGGCGATCCCGTGCGCGGTAAGCTCAGCTCACGGCCTGTACTCGCGATAATCCTGCAACCACTTGCATGTTCTCACCCCCGTAAAATCGCTCGTCAATCCTCGCCCAGATTTCTGCTGCTGACAGCGGACATCATTACGAGCAAGTTCGTCCACTGCATTTTGCATTTTGGCAGTGACATCGACAGGCGTGTGCGCGGCAACTCGATCGACTCTGCATGTATGAGGAACAAAGTTGGCGTATTCCCGTGTAGCATCTTAGGAACTCGACCTTCCCACGGCAACCAAATCCGCGGTAGTAATTACATCAGTAGACAATTTTGCGTGTTGTCATCCAACCCGTGTGTACTGGAAACCACCTAGGTTTATGATGATATCATATCGAGCGTGTCGTACTGCTGCAGTATGGGGAAGTGCCACGAGTACTTGCTCTTGGTGATGTTGCGCTAGAGCCGAGTTCTCTGCTTCAGAGGTGGCACGATTATTGTCGGTAGGTTCTGGTTCAGCGAATGCCACGATCTTGAACGAGGTAACGTGCTTGGGAGGGAGAGGGTGTTATTAATAGTGAGGAGGAAAAGCCAACAAGTGAGCAAGCTTTAAATTTCTGTAAAGTGCACAGCCCTTTGAATTCCTGTAACGGAGATTTAGCAGTTGCACCTAGCACAGTTGCTACGCATTTTGGAAACGAATGCAAATAACAGACATCGAAGCCCGGGGCTCAATATGTAGTTGTGTATTCTATTGTACGCATTCCCAACATTCCCCGAGTCAACCTGAAACTCCAGCAACACTATCTTCAGGTTGGGTCTAATGGTGGATAATATTCCCAAGATAAAATATAGTAGAGAACCCGACTGCAGCACCTAGGGTGTACTCCTTGACATCATTTTATGAGCGGATTCGAAATTGTAAACTTCATTGTGTCGAGATAGGGCTGCAGCGCAAAATCTCAATCATCTACCTTTTCTCTCTGGGTGCCGTGCTGGCAGATAGTCGTCTGGAAACACAGGCGGCGAATCGCCTGAAACACAAGCGGTCAATCACCTGGAAGCAATGGCAGTGGATCGCCTGGAAGCGGGGGCAGCGGGTCACTTGGAACCCGAAGAGACTTGGTTGATGATTTCAAAGAACTTTCAGGCAGATTAAAGAATATTGCTTTCGTCATTCGATGCTATTTAAATAAAATCATACTAATCAGCTTTGGGCGATATTACCTACCTTCTTAAGGCCTTCTGCCAGCGGCCGACTGCTGCATCCAGCTTGAATATTTTACTCTACTCCTTGCCATACGATTCAGACCCCGAGACCTGCTCTCTGTAGTATCAACCCGTATCCACTCCAACATGTGTCAGACCCTGATGTCAGGTCCTACCAGTATCCGACTCCGTAAAAATGCTACCTATCGTGCCCAGTAGTAGAGACATTAAGAGAAATGTCTCCAAAATATCCTTGTGCACCTGATACATGGGAATACGAGGCTTTCCGCAATCTAATTATATTTTCAAGTATCTTCTACTTTAGTAAATACACTATTGCATGCTTGACGATGTCGTTTGCCTTCCTTGTAAACGGGTCTGTGACCCGACGCTGCGAATGAATTTTTGAGCTAGTTGTTACATGTCCAAAAATGAAATGTTGACCTGTTGGTCTGCAAGGTGGCGTAGTTACTTCGGGTCGTTTTTATCTTTGTTTAGCTCTGTTCCATAGTTTTCAGGACATGTTGGTGTCCATTTGTGAGGCTTTCTTCGGTAAGGTCTATTGGTAAATCATGGGTTCTACAGACAGATATTTATGTTTTGTTGAGAAATTTCAATAAAACACGTGACTGAACGTCAGACAGTAACTTCCGCTGCGTGAAAAGAGCATATTCCCAGCTCAGTAGAGTATATTCTAGCTTTAGTCGGTGAATATAGAGCTGCTTTCGCGTGAACACTGGGCCCTCAACGTCCGAATATTAATAACAAGTGTAGTTTTATCTGCAAGAAGCTTCACTAAAATTTAGGCAGTACTAAAAATGATGAGATTTTCAAGTATGTTTGCTAATGCGTAGTGGCTATCACTGTGTAGGAGGTTTCTGCATTGCTTAAACATTTGTCCAGAAGCGCAATATAGCGTATTAGATGGCACGCTGGGATGAAAGAATCCGGTGAATTTACTCTGAGTTGACTATTAGTTGGGTGCATTACTCCAGTTGGTCAACGCGGCACGAATGATTCATTGCATGTACGTGGTAGCATTATGCTCATCTTATTTTAGTCGCAGAAGGTATCGACATATTTGTTATTAATACTTGGCATATTAATGAATAACTGGGTCGATATTTGGAGAATTTATATCGAAAAAGGGTGTTCATTCCAAAAACGTAGATCTATTTTTAAGGTTTCAAGATTTAAAAGTTTAAAATGGAGGCAATCTGGCGGTATATACGTTGCTTACGCTTGGGGCATTCGTGAGCATAGTGAAAGGTAAGCTCGCCTCTTAGTATTAGTCTCGTAAGGTAAGGATTACCCGATACTAAATTGTAAACAGGTAAATATTTTGATCCAGAAATTCTGTTTCACGTAATCATACACGGATTTACAGCCTTTGATTGCTAATAGTACTCAGCTGTTTTTCGCTGACTCATCCGAGTCAAAGACTACTATCTGCACCTTCAAGAAACGCACCCTGTACAAGTTTGAATATGCAAACTAGTACGAGAACTCTTTTATCGAAACATTTTCGAAGTTATTTCAGTTGTATGATTTTACATTTGTTTCTGATGCCGTGGATCGCCATGTGAGCTCCAGGCCATCGGGACTTCACTTCCGTTGGTATCTCTAAAACGAGTATTTTTTTTGTTAATCGCCAAATACAAGTTCCCAGGAGATGGCCTACAGATCCAACCCATGTATCTATATTTTTTTTAGGTTTATCCCCGTTAACGCGAGTCACGCCGGGTTGCGTGGTCAAACTTTCCTTGTATTTGTATAATATGCTGCTCATATTATGAGCAGTACAGAAGTCCCTGCCAGAATACGTGTTGTGGTTGCACTTCAGTGTCTACAGTATGAGGCGGCTTAGAGAGCCACCTTATAACTTATCAACTGTAATTTCGCATATTATACAGTTTGTAAAGTAACTTTATGTTGTACTTTTTTTACCTATCATAAGGCATGCCCCTTCTAACTCGAATATACCAGGTGGCTCTCTAAGCTGCCTGGTGCTGTACTTCGCTGGCTACCTACCGCCAGGTACACGGCCAATGCGTGGCTGGAGCGTGTTGAAGTTGCAGTTACATAAATAGTGCAACCTGATTGGCAGATCAGCTGGTATCCTGATTTATGATTGGGCGATGACTTCAATCTGAACTATCATGGGATCGGCAACGAAAGGCAATCGTGACTTTGCCATTACCGTTGCCTTTTCGTGCTGGTTGTATACACCGTTCCCGTTGCTAATAGCAGGATCCGTTTACTTTGTATACATTTTCTAGTGCTCTACAGGAAGGATAGTAGAAGCAGTGCATGTTGGAGGTAGGGAGCTGCTAGCACCTAATCCAATCAATCTCGCTTTCAAATTTTCATTCATCGACTGGCATCTACTACAAACCCGATCGAAGCGTTCTCTACTCTCAATTGGTCATGAGCCCAAGCTATGCCCACAGAATCGGCAAACTCATGGAAGGTATCTACTTTCACTGGGAGTTCAACATGCGAATGAAGCTCGCCCGTAAGGGTCTGCTCCCGCAGATGATCTAGCCGGATTTCGACCAAGTGAGCGACCACTCTACGGTTTAATTAAAGACCAACGATTTGAAGGCTCGTGGTGTTATCGCTGGAGACGTGAGTCTCACGTAACATGTCTATTTCGTGGAGCGCTGACCGAAGCGTGGACGCAATTTGATGAGCACTTCAGCCGGAAGACACTCAACAGCCGACTCGCCGTTACCAAGAAACTTCATAGCTTTAAGATGCAGCCCGGTACAAAGTTCGCTGTCCACGAGGACAAGTTCAACGAACTGGTACTCCAGATGGAGTCAATCGATGAGGCTTTGGATGAGACTTGGCAGCTAGTGCTGCTACTCGGAAGTTTAAGTGATGAAAAGTACCTTATGCTGGCGACTGTTCTCGAGAACACACCCAACGTGACACTCACTTATGCTATCCAAGCACTCTCTGGCGTTGAAGGCTCAGGTGAATCGTCATCTGCTCAGGAGAGGGCGTTCGCCACAAAGAGGAAAGACTTCGGAAACAAGCGTCGCTTTGGTGGCATGTGTTTCTAATGCAGGAAACTATGGCACAAAGGAATTCGAGTGCCGGAATAAGAAGCCGACGAGGGACGTGGTCAAGTGGCGCAGGCTCAAGTGTGTCCGAGTTCGCGTGCACGGTTGCGGATGCGAGGGGACAAGTCAGAATGGCCGTCGACTCAGGTGCAGCTCTCGCATGACCAGCTTCCGGGACAAGTTCGTGTCCATGAGGGACCTGAAGACACCTATCCGTATCACGATTGGGGATGGCACGAAGCTCGACGCAGTTGCAACGGGCACCGTCGGGTTGAAGCTCATTGATGGAGCGTCCGTCGCACTGCCAGAAGTTCTCTACAGCTCTAAAGTTGAAGGAAGCCTCATCTCGGTGTCCAAGCCGGCCGAGAAGGGCGTTGTCGCCCAATTCGGCAAGGACAAGTGTACCTTTCGCCATGGTGACGCTACCGTCATGGAGGCCAAGCACTGTGGAAACGTCAACAAGCTGAAGAGAGCGGGGGACAAGGTGTGTCATGTTACGACAACTCAAACGAAGCCGTGGGTTGTGGTACACGCACGCCTGGGCCACCTCCCGTTCAAGCGCAACGAACAGCTATTAACCATGGCAGAAGGAGCGCCTCGCGTCACGGATGGGGTCAAGAGTGACGACGTCAGCTCAGGCTGCCGCATAGGGAAGATGATGGTCGATGACTTCCCTCGACACCCGCTCAATCTCGTCAAGAGTGCCGGGGTACTGGATTTGGTGCATACGGACGTGATTCGGCTGATGCAGTCCAAGACTCCTGGAAGCTGCACGTATGTGGCGACGTGCATCGACGATTACTTACGCCAAGCTACTGTTTACTTCATGAAGGCGAAATCGGATGTGCTGTCAAAGTTTAAGATCCAGAAGGCAGCGATGGAGAACGCAACGGACAAGAAGATCAAGCGTCTGCGTTCGGATAACGGCCGTGAGTACACATCCCGACAGTTCAAGGACTACCTTAACCTCAGCGGCATCAAGCATGAGACGACAGTGCCGTATTCGCCTCAGCAGAACGGCTGGTTGAGCGCATAAATCGGGGCTTCGTGGACATGGCTCGCTGCATGCTCAATTACGAGAGCATTGAAAAAATGGGGTGGGCTGAAGCCGCTAACACTGCCGCGTGGATCATCAATCGGCTCCCCAATTCAGTCAGTGTCAAGACGCTGTACGAAATTGTACCCCACCCCCACCTCCCCCACCAAGCCACGCTCATGAACATTAAGGTGTGCGGTGCACTTATTTAGTCGCAGATACCTGACGAGGAGCGTCGTATGATCGACACGAAGGCGCTCCAATGCCGCTTCATTGTCTAAGAAGATGGCGTCAAGGGATAACGTGTCCAGAACGTTGAGACCAGGATGGTGCAAATCGGACGTACCTGAAGTACGTTGAGACGACAAGTTCAGGGCATCTGGGGACACATCAGGATGAGAAAGATAGCCAAGTCGGTGATACTGTGCCAGCCCTCAACGGTTCGTATGCTGTCAGTATCAACAGGAGACGAGAACACGAGTTCAGGGGAAATTTGAGGAATTCTGAAACAATATCCGTGCAATACGAACTCAAGTTCTCTATCCAGGATCAGCCAGTCGTTGACTCGGCTTGGATCGTCATCGATTAACATCTGTCAACGATCAAGGTGGTTATATCTAGTACTTTCCTCCTAAATATAATGAATCATTTTTCCATCGGACTCCTACTGCTTAAGTGCCGTCTTCTTTTCCTCGTACTTCTACACTAACGTCGTCATGCTACTCGGTGTCGTGCGGTAGGGCAGCTCGAAACGCTGCTACATCCGACTCACGCGGTGATAATATGTCCAACCGCTCCACTACCAAACGAACCCACCCGTCATTCATTTGTAATGTCGCCTCACCGTCAACACGTGCAGCGGTCTTTTCTTTCCGCAAAGATTGAACAACTCGTGATGGCTTTCAATAGTAAACGTTAGAAAAGCTTTTGAAGTAAATATTTATTTATCTACAGCAATTCTCTGAAATTTAGTTCAGAGCTAAGGAAGGATCAGACTGTGGGTACGATTTTCAACGAAATAAACCTGGCAGTTTATTCGTTCAGAAAATGGTCAAAGCAAACAGGCTCAATGCAAACTTAGTGTCTCAAAACTTGATCATATGCAAAAGAAGCAATACCTGATAGATCACCTCGTTCCCAGAGATTACTATAGAGCAAACATGATATTGCGCAATGACAAACCTCGTAGGAAATTATGACAACAGCAAGTGTATTCATACGACTTCGAAGTGGTCGTGAAAAAACTTGCGATTGATTTTACGTCAGTAACATGCACCCAGCAGCCTTGAAATTATCTGTATCATGATTCGTCTGCATCGAAATCACAAATTGATGTGCTCTCGATGCAGTCGGTTCGGCAGCGTAACAAATGCAAGTATCAATATGTGAAATTAGTCTGGACTAAATTTTAGTCTGGCACAATGATGATCCACCAATATAAAGTTTGTTGTGAGGGGTGTTCTCCCTGAGAACACAAAAAACAATAATTCATCTAACAGTTAACGCTGTCGTGTTATATTAAATATAAAATATAAAATTTTGAAAACGATCATCATTTCTTACGCGGTTTTAGAGAGCAGATTGTCCGATACTCAATTACAATTTCTCAATTCTTCCTAGTATGGAGTCAACAATTTTTCAATAGTAAAGTTCTACATACCCCCTCGGTGTGTATAATAGTGGCTAGCGTCCACAGGTCAAGGTCTTACTGTATTCGGAGCTTACTAGTGGGCATCAAAACAAAGCCGCCCGATGGTGGCCAGTGCTGCCTGCAGGCTCCGCCCCGCTACCACGGTAAACGAGACCTACGGTAGATAGCAGTATGTCAACTACGCCTTGATCGCGCAAGTTAGAATCGGCATTTATCAATTTAGCGCATATTAATGGTATAAAACTTGAAAAACGCCCACAGTCAACACCAAGGCGGAGCTTAAGCATCTACGGTGTTAGTCCAGAAACATGAAGGCTTAATCGGCCGGTTTCCATCATAAAATATCGTGGCGGTGAGTTTAGTAGTAAAAAATGAAATGAAAGAGCCGTATTCTGTATATGAAAGCAGTAGGCACATGAATTTCCGGAGGCCGCAATCAAGAACAAATCACTGCGAGAAATTTCGAGGCATTCTTTAAGCCTTCCGTATCTGGCAAACTCGATGCTAATCCGATTTAGAGAACTGTATGGGGTTAAATAATCCGATTTTACGTGGTTTTAATCCGCCACCCTACTGTAAGTTAGCAGTTTTATATGGCTTTTTGTGAGCCGCATTAAAAGGGCATACAGGACGGAGTATATATTGTGCTGTTAATATATATCAGCTCAAACACGGCACTACAAACTATAGCCGTGCTGCATAGAAATACCAGGCACTGCCACTTGCGAAGTTATACGGCTTTGACAGAACCCTTTTACATGTCCATTAGATTGGACAGTAATGGTTTATCAGTACAGGTGCAGACAGCTTAACGTCCCGAAGAATATCCTCCGTCTACTATTGAAGTGAAAATGTAACACTCATTGGGACTGCCTTGTGTGGAAAAGCGAGCTTAATACCAATGTGAAAAGAATACCCGAGTATTAAATAAAACATGTTTCTTAAATTTCAGAGCTTCTTCGTGCACAGCACAGCTTTGCTTTATTTAACAAATCCATCAAGAATTTGTCTATTTAATATAGCAAGCCGCGATGAACCGAAGCATCCGATGCGTCGACAACGCTATCCTTATAATACGGACTCCATTACCGGTTTCTGTTCAGCTACCATACCAGCTTCAGTTACGTGCTAATCCCAGTATATTATCTTTTCCGAGCCCTGCTTCAGACAGCAGCGACGAGTTATGAACACACGAGTGTACTAGAAGCCTATGGAAGCAGACTGATAACCGAATAGATTTATTTAGATCATTGTACTCGAAGAAAACATATTTATCCTAACATGACAATGATTTATCCGCTGAATCCAGCCACGAGTTGTTTAGTAGTGTGTCCCTTGTGGCGAATCGCCAAATATTTTCTTGTCTCGCTACGGCTGCTAGTTCGCACTAATATGACTCATTGTACTCATCGGCGCCAGCCTGGCCCAGGGGGCCAAACTGCACCATTCTTCATATTACATTTCAGCTATTCGCTGGTAAAGACAGAATTTGCACAATTCTTCATATCACAAATATACGACTTATTAGCTGTATAAACTGAAAACGTAAGATAAAATAGAAAATCCACCTATCATCACATCAGCTATTCTGGCTGGTGTCTGCCGGCTGTGCTCAACTGTATTTGCTTTTTGCTGCACAAACTGCGGCATACTTTAGTATCGGGTATTGCACAGCGTACAATGCAAGACTTTATGCTGCCATTTCTCCTGTGTTTGTGAGGATTCTCTGCAGTGTTTGAGCAAGAAGCCAGATTACATGAAACGAAAAAAAAAACAATAGCAAAGTCCGGGAATCTTTTTGTCTACAACTGAAGAATTCATCATAAATACCAATACGTTTCTGCAGTTAGAAAAATCTTTTTTTGCCGTGAAACGAATGCTTTTCGATCTACACCGTACCGTGGAATCAATCCGGTGTGCGCCGTCCATAAGGCGTTCCCAGTATAAACTTATGTGTCTCTAATTTAAAAAAAATATGCCTACTAATTTCGCAATGTTACTTTTGTTTTTCAGAGCTAACACAAAAAAAATAACTGCCTCTCTGGCCAAAACATCTGTAAATGTTTATCCCACCTCAACGGACAACGAGAAAATACTTTTCTGATGTATAAGTGTCGTGATATTTATGCTTGCCTCGCGCGGTAAAAGAGTTCTCAATCTGTTTGTAGTTCATCTGGGATTAAATATTGTTAGATGACATATTTTTTTACCTGCAACACATTATTTACTAACCACTCTAGAAACATTTTGTATATTATCTCCCCTATAACGACATCACATATAATCCTGGATCATTGAAGCAACATTTTGGGTTTTATCTTTCTTTGGCATGCAGCTATAGCCACTTTGAAAGTCTAAGAGTTCTTGATGTGCCGCAGCACATCAAGAACTCTTAGACTTTCGCACAACACACGCACTCTAAGTACTATCGGTCCATAAATGCAGCGCGGTACGAGAGTGTGAACATCTACGCTACTCTCGAACCGTGTTGTGTTGTTTGGCCTCTGTGGTTGGTTGAACCGGTATCAGACCGGCATCATCCTGATTTACCATGAACTTGCAGTATCGAAGATCTTTAAGCAGTCAGGCCGGAATTCGCCGTGGAATAGACATTCCATTCGTTCTCACCTTGGCCTTACGCTGTCCTCGAGCGTGGAGTTATAACAGCCCCTTTTTGCCAGCCTGAAGACGCAAGGAATTCTTAATACCAACACGCTAATTAAATGCACAGAGTCAAAACGATTTGAGAATTGGACAGCAGACCTCAGTGCTTCTTGATACCGGCAGTACTCAAAGTTGCGCTCCCACCAGGTAGCTTAACAGATACAGCGGTATTTTAGTTAATATATTTACTTCCTTTATGCAACTAGTTGGCATTGCAGCTCGCTGCTTTTCTCTGGTGATAAAGTTATAACAAGCTTCGTAATAATAAACCGTTTTTTGGAACTATGCGGTAAATGTAACGTTAGAGGACCGACTGATTACTTTTACAAAACGAATGGGCTAGTCCGTCCTCAGATTAGATAAAAGTCTCTAATGGCAATCAAAAATGGACATGGTAGGTTTGCTGGTACTAAAAGTGACAGAAATACCAATCGAATTTACAGCAACCAGTCCGCTGATAATCAGATAAAAGTGTGTAATCAACTGCACATGTAACATTTCAAATATATCAGGCAAGGGAAAAAATAAATTGATCTATCCGCCGGATATGTATTGCAATTAAAAGGAGAGATTGCATGAGAGCTAGATGTTGCAATACTCAATTGGAGTGGAATCTGCAATACCCAACTGCTGCATCGATCTACAGAAATCGCTGCTATCCTCGTTCATCAGCATGCGGCTATCTGATAGCCTTGGCTACACTGCATTTGTCGCCCTTCATCGCGGCGCAATTTGTGCTTTGACAGGGCTATCTCTAGCAGTGGCAAGAAGAGGACGGCGAGGGTTAATGGGCGTAAGGACTGTTTTGCCCCCGAGCGGATTGGAGAATGAAGTAGAGAGCGTGGTCCGGAGGAGACGCCGCGAGATGCTATGCCGCAACCAGGGGTTTGTATTCGCAAATGATACAACGTGATACAGTGATACAGCATGCTACCATCCTTGTATCATGTATCTAGTAATACCGCTCACGCCTGCGGATCAGGATTATTGCTCCATTAGCATCAACAAATTGATATAGCTTGATCCAGTATTTGATATTGGAAATGTAGGCAAAACGATACTGTGGATGCCTGAACTCTATACTTTTGACCTTCGCAAGCACACTAAAACGACTCCATAGTTTCAAGTGTCTCTGTAACAACTAATACGAAAGTTCACCGACATCCAGCCGCTGCAGACGCCTTATGTGTATGAAGTTCACCCTGCCCTCAATGATCTACTAGTAGTCGGTCGGGATCGGTTCTCACTGGGGAAGGTAAAATGGCCACGTTGCCGTCTTACTCTCGACTTTATCATAAAGTAAAACCTCAATCTTCGTTGCCTAGAAGCTAGTGTCCGGGTGACGACAGAGAATAATTTGTGAGTACGAAGAAAGTAACTCGGAGTGAAGCAATACTTAAGACTACGGGAAGAAGCCTAAAGATAGGAATCGGGTGTATTAAATACGTGTATTAAATACCTGATATTAATATTGATCGTGCTGTATCACTGGATTAGGATTATGAGATCCTACCCTACTCCAAGTTCTAGCGCGGAGTAGTATTACCCATACCATCGATTGTGTCGCCAATACAAACCCCTGGCCGCAACTGCTCTGCCAACGCTACACCTGCTGCATTTAGCCGTGTTGAAGCGATAAGACACTATAAAAACATCTAAAGTTACATGCAAATTGAAGTGAAGTATTGCAATACTTAATTGCACTCGAGAAGCTAACTGCAATGTAAACTGCAATAGGGCGTAATCCAAGAAATCGATGCAAATTGATTTTTTCCCTTGCCTGGTATGTATATATTATTGAGCATGGAACACTGCTTGCTTGCCGATAGCGCTAATTTCGTACTATTCCTACAGCAATATCCACATCTATTCTAGGTATCAGAGCGCTCGTTACCATGCGTTCATGATCTGAAAAGGATGGGTCTGTGAAAGTGAGAACACTTATTGATGTAGATGGAGGAAGAACATCAGGGCCAATTTCGTCTCTGTCCTTTAGTCTTCAGTAGTACCGTAAAAACTCATGCACCGTAAATCTTGGCGATGCAGTGTCGCCGCGAGGACTCATCGCTCGTAATCACGATAGAGCTTCAGGTTTTCGACATATCAAGGCTCCGCGCGCAGACGACACACCCTACGAAATTGTATGAAGCAAAGCGGTGAGCACGGTACTGTAGCGCTTCAAGACCGCAACGGCAACACGAACTGCTTGCCATGGTTGTTTTGATAGCAACTATAATTTAGTGCTGGGTATTTCCATGGCGGAGTCAGGCGTCAGTATTCCTGCGGCCAATCCGATGCTGGCTTTTTTGCATGCAGCAGGTGTGGTGCATTCGACCTACCCTTTCGAGTATGTTGTATAGCATGCATCGAAATATTCAACCGCTTCCACAAGGTGTGAAGTGCGCATCTTGTGACACCACACTATCATCTGATTATCTCTGCATCCGTTTCTCTTGTTCACCTTCTCCTCATTAACCATGTGTGCGGAGTCCGCACTGCGGACACTACACCCCACTACATGTACTGGCTTCTGCCTTTATGATTATGAGTCTTAATCATAAGTCATAAACATAAGGGCAAAGACACAAAATATAAGTAATATTTTGACTACCATAAACATAAGGGCAAAGCCACAAAAATTATGTGTCATTTTTGACTGCCAGGTCTACGTGATAATGCTTCCACGTCGGCGCAATATCTACCCTTTCTAGTTGTGTTGAAGTTCAACACCCAGAGCTGTTCCGTAGACCCACAGCTTTGTTGAAAGTGTCCATTTTGTAAAAAAATAAAAAGATCCATCTCTAGTTTCTAAAAAAAGTGACTGCGTGCTGCTTGGTACAACTTACTTTAAAAAGTACAATTCTAAAATCCCTGCTAAATTAACGAACATGTTTTTAGTTCGGGTACCCGTTTTCAATCCGACTCGATTAACGGTACCCGTGTCCAATCCGAAACCGGGTACACCCGCTACTAGTCCCAGTAGCGGGTATCCATATACGAGCTCTGCTGAACAATGAGACTTGCCATTTCATCACGGTGTTTAATGGTTTGATTTCTCCCGTCATGCCTGGAAACAAAATTCTTTTTAATAATAGATCCTTTTAACTTAAAGGTTGACCATGCACTATACTGCAGTATACTACATAATATAGAAGTGCGTACTGCACACTAAAGGGATTCGTTAACTGAAGCGGTATCTTCGCAAAAATGGAATTCTATTGGTATTCGCTACGTGATAGGACTCCCAAAGATATCCCGCTCTGCAGTCAGCTACGGTTTGTGCAGCCACCCAAATCTCCCGTAAGCCTCCAATTAGCAGGGCTGGGCAGTAGGATAAAACGTCGAGAGGTTGTTTCCACCCTTTTGTCCGTTGCAAGAGTCGTTAAATTCGCCTTGACGGGTATCTAGAACGTTGCAGCACTTCTGGTTGCCCTTCCGGGTAGGATCGATCGAGCCGCCTGATGCGGCGCAGGCCTTCTGGGTCCAGTCGGCGGTCAAGAAGCCAGAGAGCTCGTACCTCCTGTCAGGGCCTGTTCCAGCACACTGTCTGAGAGCACCGTGACTGAATGCAAAGGTTAGCTAAGATGGCATGTGTCTCCAGGTTTTGCAGTACGTACACGGGCATCAGCAGAGCGGCGAGTGCAGCAATAATGATCTGGACCTTCATTTGAGAAGCTTGTGGAAATCGTTTGTTCAGGCGGGCGAAGATTTCGAAATGGCCTGGAGTCAAGTGTTGACTCAAGAAGCCTTTGCCACTGAGTCAGTGAGTTGCTTGACTGCGACTCGACGAGATCTGCAGATCAACACGCCCGTTTTTTATATGGGCTTCTGCCGTCCAGGCTGGACTCCAGCACGATGCCGACTCTCTCAACGGCATTGCCGTAGAGACTCTCTAGACTCTTTCTAAGAGAGAGTCCCAGCACGACCAATGGGACATGTACCTGTAAGCGGAGATACTTGTAACCATTTTAGAGATGATGGAGTTTACGTTACCAGTAACTGCTATACTGACAGCTGTGTACACATATCGACGGAAGGTATGGCCTAGTGAAATATACGTGTAAACTATAATAGGTGTAAGCAACCACTCTGACTAAAACAGCTTAAGGCCTTTACAAATTTCGACATAGAAGAGGTTACGCAGAAGATTAAATTATGCCTGAAGCATGCACTGTATGTAGACCATATCGTCTGTCGATACGTGTAGTGTAGGCTCTTGACAACAACGCTTCACTGAAATTTGACTCATCAATTCGTTCAAAAAAATGTATATCCCATGTATCTGTTTTACTCACTGGGCTCTCAAGAAGCTGATATTACTGGAAAGCTAAACCCTTTACCCTTTGGCCGGCGAAGTGTTTCACAGTAAAGATTTAACATGGATAGTTCTAGTAGAGCAGACATGGGATAACCTGTATACCTCATACAGCTCAATTGAGCTCAACTACAGAGTGCTAGGCATACAGTCAAAACCAAAATGTATCAGAATGTATGAATTTTGGCGTTCTATATCTGAGCTAGTATTAATACGAATAAACATTATACTGGGATAGGAAGCACTTTAGTGCTGTAAAACAAATAAGGGACAGCCCAACAAGGATTCATTCGGTGGTCCATCGGCGCGACATCGCCCTACTGGTATATCGATACAAATACCGAACCATCTGTAGCACTTGCATGACCCTTATGCGGTGGGGTGGTCGTTACTAGTAAATCGATACTAGTACCGAGCCATCAGTAGCACTTCCCTTAATGCGGTGGGATGGTCGTTACAAGTAAATCGATACTAGTACCGAGCCAGCATGGTTGTTACTAGTAAATCGATGAAAGCACCTTTTTAGTAGGTTGGCGTGCTTAGTGCTAATATATTGGCAGAGAGGATTGATAATATCATGCAAAAAAGGTTTTAAATAATATTGTTTTTCCACTGATTATTTGAAAATAACAAATTACAAAAAATAACAATCGCTTTTTTCTCCTACTTAGACGAACATGATTGACGGTGAAAGATCTGATTGCTGTTATGCGGCATGCTCAATGGTTTACTAACGATGCGGCACATTTATACAGTCAGGTTGGAACACAAAGCATCGGTTCAGTAGAGCAAGTGAGGCCCCGGTGCAGCAAGATTGTAGATTGGAACACACCAGGGCCAGCATCCAGGTCGATCCCAGCAAAGTCCTCCATACTTTCGAGAAGATTAGCCAACGCTGCGTCGATTAACTGCGGTAGTCCTAAACGACAGTGGAAATGCTCTCGAGTGAGTTGTTCTATGGCGAAACTAATGGATGCAATATATCGCTGAGTGCCGTGTTCGTTTTCTTCGAGCCACGTTAAGGTGTTAACGTTAACCTCGCGAAGCCTAGTAAAATTGGATCAATATGATGTTGTTAACACCAACCGACTATCGTAAGGGACTACATCAGAAAAACAGACCCACAGACCCCAGCTCTTCCATATATACATCCTAAAGACGCAAGATGTTGTATCTCGACTCAATATATGTATTGACACTGTCAATACATATATTGAGCTAAAACAAAATAGAAGGCCACCTTTCTTCAGCAAGATGTTGTATCTCGCCTCAATATATGTATTGACAATGTCAGTTGTCAATAGCTCTTTTTCTATAGAAGCCTTATATGTCAATTTGACATATAAGGGTTCTATAGAAAAAAGAGCTAAAACAAAATAGAAGGCCACCTTTCATCATCATCAACCAGACTGTTTAATTTGCTCAATACAACGAATTACTTTGGACGAAGTTTCCGTTGAGGTATATAGATCATCTCAAGTAGCAAAAGGATTTGACTTGAATATCCGGTACGCAACGTGTCGTGGGCCAATGGACAACGGCGCGCTGGGTGCGGCTAGATCAGAAGGGAAGACTCCTCATAAGTCTGTCGCGGTTACTACCGTACGGAAACTAGAGATATCGGTTACGTTTTGCAGCAGCCTGCAGTAATCCCCGCCTAATCTGGAATTGCGAGCAGCAATCACTTGTGTCGTACTCCCGTAACCTGTGCGGAAACTAGAGGTATTGGTTACGTTTTGCAGCACACTACAGTAATCCCCGTTTGCGATCAGCGATGACTGTGTCGACCTGAAGTGGTAAGGTAAGTAACGGTGTGTGATTGGCCACAAATATCAATATCAATTTGAAGGCTTCTTAATTCTCAGTCAGTTCACTTTTGGCTGACTGCAGTGCTGTCTGACGTACGCGCTTTGTGCTTACATCTCGCCAGCGCTGGGGGTGTCGCTTTGTTGGTGCTATCGAGGCGTTTATGCTTTCATTTTTTATGCTAGTTTTGTCATTTCAAGGGATCGTTACGTAGTCCTACTAGTTGCGCGTTAGTAAATTTGCCAGCGTGTATTTGCCAGTCTTGCGATCTGATATAATACTTATTATTTCAGCCCTCTGAAAAAGTTGGAAGGCCCTGAAGGCTGAAGGTAACTCCAGCCAAGATGAAATATGGCCTTTAAATTCATTTTCTGTACCATTTTAACGTCATAAGACATAAAAGACAAATTAAATTTCAAATGTTAAAACGAAGCTTTATGACGTAACACTCTTTTCCTTTGGCTAACCGTCGTGATAGAGGCAAACTCGCTTCATGTTTAAACTTCAGGGAAGCCGTAAACTCGACCCTTTAACGTTGTCCGAATAGGGATACGTTGAAGGCCCCCTTAAAGAAGCGTTGTTGTAGGATTTCACTGGTGGTTGTTCATGAACTTGGAGCCGCTGAATATTTGCGAGGCCAGGGATGCCACGGATTCTTTTCTGAGCCGAGTGTACTGCTTGAATGCGTCGGAGGCCCAGCGTCCGTGAAATTGGATCGTTAGTGTGTCAACGCCTGCCCGGTACATGTGCGTTGCACCTCCTGCTCTCAGTAAGTGTGAGCTGTACAACTTTGGATCGCCGCCCAAACTCTCTGCAGCGCGCTGGATTACGCGAGACACTTGGGTTGACGCCACACAAGCTGGACTACCGATGCTTGTTAGGTATACGGCTGCTGGAATGTCTCGTGGTAATGATTTTCTTGCCATCAACAGACATTGGGCACCGAAGACTGGGCACACGAACTGGTGACCAGAACGGTTTAGCATCCTCAGAGTCGGTTCTCCATGCTGGTTCGTTTTCGTGCCAACCAGACGAATGTGAACCGATGTTGCTGCGCGTGGTGATGCCGTCGGTACTTCGTTTCCGTCCAGGATGGCACTGTCTTGAGCTCTCCGTGCAAACCACGCGAACCTTCTAGTTCCCTTTGATGTGATCTCTGACCGCCGGAGGAGGAAGAAGAAGGTCAGGCACAGGACCCCTCATAATGCTTGATCCGAAGGGTCCACAAGGTTGAGGTACGCGTAGCATTCCTCGAGTCTGTGTATTTAAACAGGAGCCTTGTGACGAACGGGGTTATCGAGGCGGACAATGCCCTTCATGCGCACCTGTGGATGGTCACACGGAAAATTCAAATCTATTGCTGCGAAGAAATGACGAATCCCAGACAACGTCGCAGATATTGTTGTGCTACGATCCGGTTGACCCGGGCCGAACCCTACGCGGAATCCCAACAAGGCGAAATCGGTGATGTACTGGATGCGGGTGGATGGCTCCATGTCGTAGAGCGTCGGTGGAATTTGACGACGGTGGCACCAATCAAACCATTTGCGCAAGGCGTTGAGGTATTGAGTGTACGTGGTTACTGCGACCGAGTGTGCACGGATATGGAACACCAAATCGAGTCCAGATTGCTTGAAGAGATGCTGGGATGGACCTGTGACCAACCGCACATCAACGAAGCAAACATATTAGCGCTGGACGTAGAAATCGCTATACGTGATCCAGCGTCTGCTGTCTTGTTGTCAACCCCCGCGATGTGTGATGAGGAAAATCGCAGGTTGTACCTCGATTCCCACCAGCTCAGTAGCCGAATCACTGTCTGGGCACGATGATTTCTAGATGCCATCTTGGTTTGACAGCTTACGGCGGAAGTGTTATCAATACGGAAGCGCACGTGGAGCAGGGAAGTCGCCTTGGTGCGACGGGTGCGACTTGCCCAGGACTCGCCCCACATGTGGACAGCGAGCGCGCACGACAGGAGTTCCCGATAATTTATGTCGAAACCTATGGTCGGATCATCTTTCGAGTTCGCTATTAATCCCCTCTCCTCGAGGTTGAAAATATATGTCAGTGCAGTTTGGTCGGCGCGGATGAGGGTGCAGATTCCGGAGTCTGATGCATCCATTTCGACGAGAATGTCCGGCTCGGGTAAAGGCACGCCATTCAGTGGGGCCGTGGCCAGAATATGGAGCCACCAGTATAGATCTTCTCGCATGACCATGGTAACTGGGATGGCTTTCCAGCGGTGGAGGTTACACTCGTGTTGCCGCAGGCGTTGCTGAAAATCTCGAGCTGGACGGACACATGTCGCTACATGGCGAAGGCAACCGACCAGCGAACGATAGTCCGAGCGGCTTAGTTTATCCGATTGAATTGCGGCGTGTACGATCCTCACGGCTTTGGTGACTTTGGTTTTCGGCATGGATACCATGCCGGCGGAAGAATAGAACATGAGCGCCTTCTGTCGAGTGTTCCAACGTGAAATTTATTGATAGCGTTGGGTCCGAGAACAAGAAGCATGGCATGGCGTAGTGACTGCTCCGCGTCCTGACAATTTGACCCGTCATCGGTAGTGACGTTGATGTGGTCGTCCACCCAACGATACGCGAAGAAACCGCGTGGGTTGTACTGCTTCGTGGTGTGGCCGTGCACGAACTATATTGCCCCACCCATGCCACCGTAGTTTCACGGCGACCCGGACCAGCCAAATGCAGTAGACATGTCAATTACCAGGGCGTCGACCGCCGAACAGATACACACAATGGCTGTGAATGCAGACGTGGCGATATGCGCTGGCCACGTCGCCGGCTTGGACGTTGACGTCTTTGACGGGTTGGCAGGATTTCTGACGCAATATATCGGCGGTAATGGCTTCGCAGTGCTCATAACGTGACTGGTAAATTGCTTCTTGATCAGTGCGGTTATTGAGGGATGCGGGCGTTGGGTACGACAAGTCGTGAATTACTCGACCCGTCGTTTGGCGATTTCCGTTTCCCTTGTCTACGACTCCAACCGGCTGATATGCACCTCCGGCCACAAGTCGAGTATGTCTTCATCCACTACAATACAGCGCCATTCGTCTTGCTCCTTCCGAATGTTTTTGACTAGGACATTATAGCGGTCGGACGCTGAGTTGTGATTAGACGGTCGCGTGGTGTGGCGAGGTAAAGATCGAGACAGCGGCACGCGAACACCGTCACGAGCAATTTCGAGGAGACATAAAAGATGATCGTACCCTTGGCAGGCTTCGCTTAGTACACTGGGGATCATGCCTTGTTTGGTCTATAGTCGACCTTGGTTTGGTCGCGGAGCAATTCCACAAATGCTGGTAGGGATATTCGCTTACGCCGAACAAATTCTGGCAAGACTGCTTGAAGACGCTTGTTTAGACAGTAGGTGTCGTGACTGAGGGCAGGGAATGGCTCAGGCAACGCTAGACCAACGGCCGCAAGGGCGCGACCAATACGATGGAGACGAATTTCTTCCCACAGGCGTGCGCGTTGAACTGCAGCGAAAGCGTACTGCTGAGTGGCAGTGAGTGATGGCGCCAGCCGGAACCGCGGGTGGGCGGACTGAGGGGTCCTTGAGCTACTCCCAAAGCAAGAGCGTTGGTGTGAAGTAGACCGTGACCCCCGGTCTGAAGTCCTGGCGGTACTGATATTGGGCTCGGGTGCCCCCGTGCTCAGAAGTGAGCACTGGTGCGCTGTTGCTGCAGTGCCATAGGGCGACCGCGAAAGGTGTTTGCTGCCATGGGGCGAGCGTAATGCACGACGCAGATGGGCGTTGCGCGAGGACGTTTGTCGTGGCAAGCCATGGGGCGATGCAGTGTGTGAATTGGAAACATGGGCACTAATGGTAGTGCAAGGGTCGCTGGGGACCGGACAATGGCTCACTAGCAGGGTAACATCCATCAAATGTGTATGTTCGTACGCTGCTGCTTGTCCGAAGTGGCGGTGAGCCCGCGACACCTCGACATCCTCACTGGTGCTAGTGACGAGTCTCGGAGCGAGAGTCCTATCTAGAGTTCGACCGAAACTCTGTACGCGGGTCTTGTCGCGACTGAGCACGTGAACGAGTTCCTGATGGAAGGTCGGGCCGAGAGTCGTTGCCGTTGCTGTAATGGCGATCAATGAACTCTTGCACATCGCGCGGAAGTCGACGCCCCCACTCGTTAGTCCGCTGACTGTGAGCGCAGCGTTCAGTCGTACCACCGTAGCACATCCCACCCCTGTGCGGTTCGTACGTAGCTACCAGCGCGGATCCAACCACCACCACTAAGCAATATTGCACCGGTATCACTACCTCTGGTTGGACGTTACCCCCAAACGGCAACGCCGATGACATGCCGCCTTTGAGCATACAGAATATGCGGTGCGCCAGCTTTCCCGCGCCATGAAACCGGGTGAAGGGCGAGTATTACCCACGACAGGCACATCAACTCGCAGCTCGTTGACTCTACAAGGTGCTGAGCACCCCCGCAGGTGCGTACACTACACCCATGTCTTTCGTCTTGCAACTACGTGATCGTCCGCTTCGAGGTCAGCCCCCCCCCCCCTCCCTTGTGCGAATGGCTTTGTACAGCTCCCGTCTCGGTAATCGCGGTCTCACCATCATGCATTTTCGACCTTTGACTGAGATGAAGTCGCTTCGCCGAGGATCGATGAACGCAAACGTCACCATGGACTTTGGGGCCGGTGCTGCTACCGACAGCCACGCCATCGTGTGAAACGTATGAAGGCCTGCTTGCAGCACTTAGCGGGCTCACGTCTCAGGGTGACGTCCTGTTTTTCGACCACATTCGCCGCTTAACGTCTCGGCTCAAACGCTTCGTACTAGTCAACATGGAGCGGGACACGAACTCACCAGAACGTGTCACACTGGTTCTATTGTACGTGAACACGTATCTCGGCCGGGCGATACCGCACTTGGTGGAGGACTCGCCTGAATGGTGGCGCAACTATAGTGACGCGGTGCGAGCAGTTTACTATTACGCTGTCAGCGTCTATATAGAGGTCACGAAATCGAAAAATCCAAATCCATCTACACCCTAAACCCTACTATATCCTATAGCAGTTTAGGGTGTCCAAAACCTACGATTGGCAAGCAGCACTCAACGCCTGGCACTACGCACCGCGAACAGGATGCCGGTATCCGCACCACCCGCACGTGCATCGTCGCGCAGCTCTCCCGCTGCGTCGCGTAGGGCGCCTACCGGCCGATTGCCAAATATGCCGGATCAAATTCGGCGTCAGATCCCCCACGACACCAACTGTCTTGAGCCGTGTCTGCGGTTCTTCACTCGGCATAAAATAAACAATTAAATCAAGTCAACGTGAAAACACACTTTTCAGAACTATCATTAGCGCGATACAACAATTCGCCATCTTTTCACGCTTATATAGAACAGATACTGCGGCGCAAAACGACTGCACATTTTTAGCTAGGGGCTGCAAGGTTAGGTGTACACGATTGGGGTATCCATGATACGACCAACTTTTTGCGGAAAACAAGTTGGACAATTTGCAATCGGGTGAAAGCAGTAAAACAATATGATTTTGCCCTGAGCCAATTGTCCCCGTGCGCTCAAGAGCGAGCAGGACTCTATAACCTGGAGGATCGGCCGACAGCGGCTTCAACGGGCAGATCTCCTGATATATGACAAAAAAGTTTTGGTAGGCGACGAAGGGATAGCTATTCGACATGTTTTCATGCTTGTATACAGCATTTCCTGCGCCTGCTGCGCAGCCGCAGCACCTGCTCCTTACACATCCGTTGAATCTGCTGCGGTCCCCTGCTCAGTCTTCTCTTCCACTGCTGGGCCGACCCTCCGTTGTGTTTCTTATGGCCGCGAGAGAAAAGATAATAGAGAACTTTGGTTCTTACAAAAAATCTTATTGATTGAGGGATATTGACAATGACAAAATGACGGAAATCGACAGTGACGTTGATTGATACTTACTAGGAACGCGCCTGCTTTTTGCAATACCAACTCCGCCACCGGTTTCTGATCAGTTATACCGAACCAGCTTCAGCTACCGGCTTCAGCAAATTAGCATGATTTGGGCTGTCCAGCAGCACCTAAGGTACTTGTTATCCCAGTATAATCCATTTCTGCAATAATACGAACCACGCATGGTTCGTAATCTTGCAGCTGAGAAAATGGTGCTGTTTGATCAAGTGCATCATCGCCTCAGCAGTGCTTACTACTTTCATTAGATAGATTTTATGCCATCTCCATTTCATATGTGTCGCGCAAATGTGGAAGTTCGGCTGCTGCTATTTGATTGGCCGACCGGCTTCCTCGAACATGATGCCGGAGTCGTAGCGGTCAACAAGGGGAAGGCACCTTTTTCGGATCGCGAGAGTGCACACCAGAATGATAGGCTTCATATTTAGTTCCTAGCGAGGCTGAGAGCACAGTCGAGCTCAGTTCTTCTTTTTCTTCGCTCTCAACCGCCTCTAAGACGACTAGTCGCGCCGCCTTCTCAACCGCCTTTCAGCAACCCACTAAACGACCAATGGCTCCATCACCGGTTTACGTTCTGCTTAACCCAGCCTCTCTCGATACGGTCGGGTATGCCTACGGAAATAAAACTTCAGACGTGCAACAAGGACGGTACGACGTCGAGCGCGTGGTCAGCGGGAGGCGGAGAGACTTTATGATGTTCACGACACAGCGGGAGGCCTCTGAGGTGGAGGTTGGGGCTATTTCTACGGAAGAAGCATTAAGCGAAATTGGGACCTACGTGGGAAGCGCGGTGTGTGTGGCAAGAGTCCCTCATGGCCGGCCGAAGGCCTGAGACTACAGAATGGTCGTAGGCTATTTATGGAAGAGGCAACCCAGACGGGGACTTTGCAGGTCACCTTTGCCGGAGGCACGACTGAGATACCCTATGAAGAAGACGAAATGTAGGACTTAGCTCTGAAGACCTACGTGCTGCGACCATGTAGTCAGCGGAACGTTGCGGACATTATGCCAGCTGAAATACGTTTGATACACAACTCAGTTCATCAGCACTTTACGGTGTTGGACGAACTGAGCGACGGAATTCCTCCTCTATATTCCGCAAAGTTAGCATGGCCGCTGTGGACGAGAGCCAGGTTATCCCTGTGAATAATTTGGGCGAGACGCGAGTGCTATTTGCAGATCGAGCACATTTTGAGTTATAACTTCTATCGCGGAGGGAACCGGCGCGCTCCCCAGGGCGTCGCTGTCCCGACTTCGCGGTTTGTGGAGGTACCGAAGGGTTCCGCCAACAGGACTGCTCACCAGAGCAAGCGAAGCGCGGAGGTCGAGCAGTTAGATCAGCTGTGCGATTAAGTACGACGTGGACGGTGGATTTGGGGAACCAGAAGCACCAGCGGCGGCTCGCCAGACCAAGCGCGGACGCGAAAAGACAAAGGAGTTGATGGCTTCAGATGGCGAGTCGCGGCTCATCTCATTACGGCAACGGCTCGAAGACGATCCTGTTATGTTATGAGATATTAACCGGCTCATCGCGCTGCGACAAGCCAATCTCGGGAAAGGTGGCTTCACGTCACTTGTGGTTGCCTTGGGAAGCGATTCCAAGTCGCAGTTTAAGCTCAGTCGGCAGCAGACGATCGCCCACAGGTTCCTGGTCAATGGTAAATACGTCTCTTTGAATTCACAACTATTTGCTGAGACTATGCAATCGAGTCGAATAAATCCGACTATTTGCCACACCATGGGGCCGCTCGAGCATTTTTCGGCTGGGACTTCGGTTTTCGTAATATGCAATTCTCCCCGTGAATGTCGATGAAGAGCGGGAATATCAGCGCGTGCACGACATGACAGACGTTTCGACAAAGAACAGGTTGTCAGGTCCTCCCAAGGCGTTCGTTATTACATATATCGTAGCAGCCCTGGAAGTGCTGTCACTTCTGGTAAACGAAATGTATCAACCCATGGTGGCAGAGTTAGCCGACAATACCAGGCGGTTCCTACTCCAGCTGAGAAAGTCAATGACCGGCTCCGAAGCCGTTCCTGAATTGGTGGCCTGGGTTGACGGTTGTTTTAAGCAGTTCCGCTCATGTCTGGTATGGGAGGACCTTATCGCAGCTAACGAAGTAAGGCAGAGCTCCCACTTCAGTCACGAATCTTACACACGGGTGGTACAACGCGTGGCAAGTTTAAAGGTGGAAGCTGCACTCAGACCGTCTTCCACCCGGAAAGGAGAACCTCGTCAGAAGGGTACATCGCAAAGATACCACACGCGGTAGTGGCGGCTCTTCCAATTTGGAAAGATAAAAGCTGTATATGAGGTACCTATCCGTAGAAGAATGCCCTGGCGAAGGCGACACCTGCATCTATGACTATCGCGGACCATTTCTGCCCAATAAGTTACCCGGTATCGTTAAGTCTTTCATTTTAAAAACTGATGGAGGGATGAGAACAACTAAGGCTACAGAAGAAGGAGGGGTGACCGATTCGTAAAGGTGCCATGAAGCAGATCGGGTGGTTAACACCTTGCGAATGTTCCCCAACGCCCCGTGTGTGATGTTCGACCACATCGAGGCAAGCGACCTGCTCACAACTAATGTGCGGCGGCGTACCAACGTCTCTATCATGGTGTGCGGCTATATCTGGACAAATAATCAACCTGCAGTTGTCCTGCAGCGGCTTCTCAACTCCCCCAAAAGTGGTTTGCCGCCACCTCATAGCAGACTACCTGCCTGCCTTGAAGCGGCAGCGACTAAACAACCCCCTCAGCATAGCTTACGGCCTTGCTGGGGCAAAGGTTTTTCGGTTGATTATCCTGCCGCGGCTCCTTAGCCCCTTCAGTGCAGCAATCATCCAAGCCAGGCCTGTCGAAAGATTTCGGTAATTTTCCGTCACAGTTGATATAACGTAAACGAACGTCCAATTCTGCATTAGCGAGGACCTGTCCGTGAGGCGCTCGAGGTGTACAAAGGCTTATTCGAAAATAATGATGTTGTATTTGTACACTTCTGCTTCTCTGAAAGTACCGATCAAGATGCTAATTTTCTATGTATTCTCTGGTACTGGTTCGGCCATGCCTCTGACATTGCAATGGACCGCAAACAGAACATATCCGTGGACGCAGGTGACGTCTTCTTCTTGCGCTTGGTTCGCCTGAAAACGTCGGAGGAGCAGGGCCTGTCACTACTCGCTGATGCGGAATTTTCAACATGATCTCTGCTCTCTATTGCGCTCGCCTTGGTTCTCCAAGCCGTCGAATCCCGTCCTTATCAGTAATCTTCCTGAACAGACCGGTTACAGGAGCACTACGCTGTCGCCCGACGTCCCGCTGATCGAGCTCTTTAACGTTCCGCAAGTCACCACTGGACTTGCTGCCCCAACAGTCCCTCCTAGCGTGGACACGCCTCATACCGTCTACGCACATTTGAACCGGCTTTTCTACCGTGTCGCACCGACTATCGGTGTGAACGTCACGCTGACGACCCACTCATTTTGAAGAGGAGGCGCGCAGCATGGGAACTGATGCGAAATGATGACAGCGCGTTGGAATTCGATATGGGTTCCAGGAACATGATGGCAACGAATATTGAATTTAAATGCATCTATAACACCAGCAAGGATGGCCACAAGATAGCGAAGGTACTCAGCGGATCTGAACCGAAAGCCGCTATGGCGCAGCTAGATTTGTCCATCGTCGACACGCATACGCTAGATGCAATTGATTGCGCGCAGCACGTCCTGCTGTGAGGATTACATAAGGAGTGCATTAATAGTGAAGAGAGTAGAAAAAATGTTTCACTGTGTGTGGTGGATATATTTGATATGTATCTTTCTTTTGGGAAAGAAAGACAAACCAATAGCTTGCAAACGAGCTTCGTTGGAAGCTCAGTTGCGGATAATGGGAAAATCACTGGATTGCTTCTGTCTTAATGGGGATGGCACTAAACTTGTTAGTAAGGTGCCTTCTTGTCGAAGCTGCGGTTGCTCACGCTGGACGTTCGCTGGTTGAGATTCTAGCGTTGTCTTCGCATCTTGTAACTCCACCAGCTGGCGGACGAATACCACTATCCATTCGCATGCATTTTATAAAAAAAAACATATAGAGCAAATCATCGGGGGTATCCTATGCACACGTCTAAATCCCTTCTTTGGATTGTACTCCAGAATTCTAGAATTCTAGAACGGCAATGCAGCTATGAACTAAGCTCTAATGATAAGACGCAAAGCGAGCTACGACTCGCTGTCCAGTACCGCTGCGGTTTCCCAACTCCTCTTGTGGCTCTTCCTCCGCACGCGGCTAGACAGGGGTTACGAAACCTCTGCGCTTGACTAGCTATATTTAACGTGTATTTTTTCAAACTTACCTAGTTAACAAGTGCGTACCTCGTGCCGGGAGAAAATATATCATCAAGAAGGACCCACTGCTTCGTGTTCAATATCCCAACTGGGAGTTGTGCCCATTATAAATGTTGGTAATGGTCTTAGAATCTGGAGCTGTTTCAGTCACTTTTAATACGACTCGCTGTCCTGTACACGGCTCATCCTCTGCAGCGACTAGACAGGGGTTACGAAACTTCTGTCTCGGAGAACGGTACGATGGTGTCGTCACCGTAGGTATTCAGTCGCTTCGGTATGAGGGTGACGAGTCTTACTCCACAAACAGCGAGCAGGCATCAGCTAGTGGTTGTGTAGTGTTTGTGTACTGAAAAATCTTCATATGCATCTTCACTGAAGATGTATCTTGTGAAGAACTTTGTCAAACAATGACAAGCTTGATAGGATTGCATTGTTCTAGCGAGCTAACCCTATTAATAGATGCATGCTTTTTTCGATGCATCTGCGTGCCCACACTTGAGTGCCGAGCGGGTTTTAGATAAACGGTACGCCATCGGTAATCTGCTTTAGAATGCATGCACCGGTGTCAAGTTCGTGGACTAACTAATATATCGCTGGTTGAGTACATTTAAATTTCTAGAAATACTCACACTACAGTCACTTGGCATAGTGGGTTTTACACCATGAGAATTGGCTGTGGGATTTCCTGATACCCTCGTACAGTTAAATAGTTTTTCGAACCTACGATTCCCCCATCCCATCATCGCGCGTTCGGACTTTTAAAAAGTGACCGAGGTTTCGAAAGTGGTTGCTCTCTTCTTAGTACAGATACTTGATTCTTCTGTTACGTGCTCATTGCCGTGAAACAATTTGGTGTTGCGAACGTCGTTTAATGACATGTGAAGTGGTGAGCTCATTCACCAGCTGGAGCGGATGACCGCCAGCATCATATCCCCGCGGTAGCCAAGCCACTGCGCTTCTTGGCCGGGTGGCAGGATGAACACCTTATACCCCTGGGATTCCATTTCCAAGGCCACCCCAGCGCGTGACTGGTTTTGTCGTCCTTTAGCAAGGTATTCACGGAAACGCTCGTATTCAACAGCGTCTCCGAGTGTATCCGGGATCAGCTCGAGTATAACCCGCTTGATACTAGGGTGATCAAACTTCAAGAACTCACGGAACTTGTGTAGGCGAGCCAGCTGCACCACATTCATTGTCGAAGGTCTACTTTGCAAAAACCAGAGTAAGGCATGAACACAAGAGCCTACAGCCGATTGCCCGAAACGTACAGCAAGGTGTTCTGTAGTTTCGTGAGTGGGGCTGCTTGACAGTAACATTTGTGCACCCCGCTACGCCTAAGCTGGATGATTTGGTGCTTGTTAGGCTAAATGACCACACGATAGAGAGAAATACATAGAGAGCAACCAATTAATGCACCACCAGCAGCATCCCAGTTTGGGCCTTACCAGCGTGGCCACTTGGGTGAAAGGCATTGTTTGTCACCTTCCCTGGTTGCTGGAGTCGCTTGATGCCGAGCTGGAGAATTCAAAAGTGAGCAGCCCAGAGCTAGCTCCAACTGCCAAATTCTTTCCACCTTCCAAGAAATCTACTGCAAGTCTGGTGCCATCAATCTGGCGGCTCTTGTCAAATTGAAGTGACCTGACCATTGACCCAGATAAAGTGGGTCGTCCAAACTGCGTCCCATAATATCTGGCACGCCTTTCAAAATGTACACTCATCTTGAAGTACGTGTCACGAAAACCATCAATCACTACATTAATCACCCCTTCATTCATCAATCTCCATCCATCAAGCTCTTTATCGCTCATGGCCTCCATCGGAACTCGCTCCCCCGTTTACGGGCGTCATGGCATGGTGTCGTGCTCGCAGCCATTGGCGTCCGAGATCGGACTGCGTATCTTAAAGCAAGGAGGTAACGCTGTGGACGCCGCCATTGCCATCGCCGCGGCTCTGAACGTCACGGAGCCTTGTTCCACTGGTGTGGGCGGCGACTGTTTCCTGCTCTTCTATGACGCCAAGTCCAAGCAGGTTCAAGGACTCAATGGAAGCGGTCGCAGCCCCGCAGCTCTTACAGCACAGCAGGCGATTAAAGACCTCGGGGAAGACGCCACGGTGATCCCCAGCGGCCATGGCCACGCTGTAACGGTACCCGGGACAGTTGCAGGCTGGGTGGATGCTGTGGAAGCCTGGGGGACGCTGAGCATGGCGAATATTCTAGGTCCTGCCATTGAGTTGGCACGTGAAGGCTTCCCCGTGAGTCCGTTGACAGCAGCGAGTTGGGAACGTGGCAAGAGCCAATTGTTGCGTGGTCCCAATGCTGCTGAACTGTTAAATTCTACATCGGCCAGCAGCTTCGTCTTCTCCTTGCCGTAACCGTCTACTTGAAGCTGCAGCTCGGCGTTGGATTGCTTCAAGTCTGCGATCTTAGACTCAAAAGAGGCCACGACCGACGGCGCCGTGCACTCCTCTCCATCTCTGACTGGAGCAGCGTCTTTAGCGTACACAGACACGGCCAGCGCCGCAGTGAGCAACGTCCAGCAAACAACACGCATGGATATACGAGAGGGTCTTCGAGGTTCGTGGGGGGAACTCGTGAAATGAGATGTGAGCTTTTCGACTGTCATACAAAGTAAATCCTGGCGATGTGGTACATGTGAACTTTGCCCAAGAAGGCCTTATTTTTAAGAAAAAAAAATCTGCAAAGCGCTAAGAACAAAGTCGTGCTGTGCACGAAGAAGTTCTAAAATTTGAGAAGCATGTATTTTTATAAATATGTTGTACACATAGTATTTTTGACCTTGTTTTTTCACGCAAGTTGATGATAATACTCGTCCCAAGTGTTACATATTCACAACCTAGCAAAAACAATAGACGAATGACATTCATCAGGACAATAAATTTTACTGTTTAGTTTGTCTGCACCTATACTGCCACGACTTTTCAAAATACCCTGATATTGAACAGTGTAAAATCTAAACAAATGTACATATCTAGCGAGAAACGATGCATACTGTACTACCTGGTATTTTTATTTGTTTGGGCTGACGCACCACACTATATACTGCGTCCTGTATGTCCTTGGTGCTTTAATGCATCTCCTGCGCCTGCTTCGCAGCCGCAGCATCTGCCCGGTGTTTACAAAGTACCCTCTTGAACTTCCCACTGCTAATAGGGTTGCTGACTAAAAAAAAAAAAAGCACGTACGTAGCTACTGTAGGGAGTCTCTTGTCAGCCCATAGTAGCAGTAAGTACTATTAAACATTTTGGGGGTCAGGTTGTGCTGCGGATGGGTGGATATTTGTATCGATATACCAGTAAGGGCAAGGTCGGAGTAGAAAAAGAGCCAAAATAAAGAGATACCCTCGTACTACATATGTGACACTACCCGTGATGGGTTGCAAGAAGCGTCCAATCAGAGCCCGACTATCTCTTTTTATTTTGCTTTTTTTAAGGGGAATCCCAAATAACATCCGTATTTGTAAACTAATTCCAAAAGTCATCCAAGTACGGTCTATGTGAGCAACACAACACTCCAATTGTGGGCGGTGTATATTCGATTCGTATTATTCATACTTTTTGTACCCTGCATACCTTGTGAGATGTAGACTTTGTGTATCATGTAAAAGTTTCGAGCGAAAATAATCTATTTATATCTGCTTCCCCAAACGTCCCGCAGGATCAAATTGGATCTTCGGCAACCATGAAGAAACACCAGGTCTTCGAAGACAAGGAACCATTTACACTTGCGGTGGCTAGCCTAGTCATCTGCGACTGTCAGAGATCGCGGTACGCCCAAAACAACAAGGAGAAGCTGAAGGTTGTCTGAAAAAACCCCGACTGTGACTACGTTATCAACGGACCTATAAACGCTTCGGGAGAAATTCGCATCACGTCTCTTAGTCTGCTGCACACTTGTTAGTGGCAAGTATGCACGACGTCAAAGGTATTTGGCTGGAGCAAGTTGCTAAAAGGGGACTTCGTTACCAAGAAACCTTCGACCTCAATATTTGATTGCTCGCGCTCGAGAAGAGTTCGGGGTCGAAGTCACGTACAAACAAACACACACAGCTCTATGTCGAGTCATGGGGACGAGCGCTGACAATAGTAAACCAGCTATACTAAATTTGTTCCGTGGATTAAAGCAATCTCAGAGGCGAATCCAGGATCCAACATACAATGCTTCCCATCGGGATGGGCGGATTGAGCGTATTTTCTTTACCCTCGCATCTTGGTTGATTAGTGCGGAAGCATGCTTATAGGTTTTATCGCTCGATGCATGCAACTTGAAGTGCGGCATTGGAGGTACACTGTTCTGCGCGACAATGCTGAGTCCGAGTCATGACATTGTCCTTTGTCGCTTTGGATATATCTCCGATTGAAGATGGTGATTCTTGGCATTGGTCTGTGGGTCAATTTAGAGCAGCCTCGACCCTTTTGCTTCGTGAACATATCGTCATTATTAGCGATCGTGAAAAGGGTATTGCTAGTGCCGTATCATCGGTTCTCCCCCGTGTACCTCATGGGATTTGCTCACCGCACATTAAGAAAAATGTGAAGACAGACTTCAAGACCGACCTCGGTGGAAGAAAACACAAGCTTGCCATTGCACTCTACAAACGACACGTAGTGCGTCTGTACGACGAATGTGAGCAATCGATACATCAGCTACAGCCTACCTCAAAGGTAATGTCCTTTCCATTCTGACTTTCGAGTCTACCATTTATCTTGTATGCTAAGTTCACCATGTTTAAAACGCGTACCATGTAATCAATATGTGCGTACCATGCTAAACGTAGCTATTTCGCACCATCTCTACTGACTCATTTCATGTGTTTATCTTCACGGTCAGAATTTGATGATGCGATTGGGTTGTTATCTGAGTCTCCGCGCTCGCGGTTTGGTCAAGTTACGTGAAACATGTCAGAAAGCTCCAACAGCTGGATTTTGCCTGAACGCTCGTTAACCTGGATGAGCTGTTTAAAAGGGTTGTACGAAAAATATCCAGCAGCGTCACTACCAAAAACGAATTGAGTACGGACGATTAGACGGTAACTTTGTGCCATCGCGAGTGAACAAAACCACTGAATCAGCTCGACGACGATTAATCAGCCCCATCAGCAACGTTCTCTACGAAGTTATAAGAGAGACTAAAGGTACGTATGCTGCGATAAATATTCCAAATCGGACTTGTACTTGTGGATTTTGGCAGGAGTATCCTTATCCATGCGTCCATACTTGTGCGGCAATTTTTTTTTCAGAAAAGAGAGCCCGGTATTTTATATTGGTGCCTACTATAGCCTTGACCGATTGTGAAATGTGTTTGCCTCTGTGACGATACCGGTGGATTTAACGCAAGTCGATCCCTCCGATACATTACCACCGAGGGTGGAGCGAAAGAGAGGTCGCCCGAAAAAAGTTCGCCTACGCAACCGATCGGAATATCTCAACGACGACTCTCCGGTTCATTGTAGCTTGTGCGGTGAGTCAGGACATAATGTCCGTACATGCGAGCGTCAGGCAAAGATACGAGCTGCTGAAAACAGACAAAACAGAGATGTAGTATTCTAGATGGAGTACACCTGGAAAAAAAATCACAAAGTTTTACTCACATACATTTCAAAACGTTGTTATTATACCCTTATTTGTAACTTGTAGACTTCATGTAAGATGTATACTTTGCGTCTTGTGTATTGTAGATATGCCAATTAGAAATAATGTATACATGTATGTTATAACATACGTACACAGATTTCCCCCCTTTCGCACCAATCGCCACATCATAACCAGCGATCTTAATGACAAAGCTAGCAAAGTTTCGTGCGGGCCACGCAGACGCCAAGACAATAGCCAGGGCGAGTCAATCCTCGACCAAGGTGAGGAAGAAACCCTTCAAGGTATAAAAGCGAGACGGGATTGTCTGTACACATCCTGGCTGCTTCGTCTTTATGAATACAAACAAGTTCCAGACGCACTATATGGCGAAGCACAACCCTGGAGGCACGTGGAACCCTTCCTATAGCGCTAATTACGAGCGTCCAGCCCGGGATCCGAACATGCTCTCCGATCCCGAGAGCTACAAAGTCGCGATTCCCCTTTCGATGCAGGATGTCTTTACTAGAATCGAGTCTATGAATGCGCGTTTTGGCCGTCTTGAGACGTTCATTGTTGATAATCGCATTGGTGTCGACGAGAGCGAATCAGATGTTCTACAACAAGAAGCAAGGGAAGGAAGCGAAAGTCCCGTGTTAAGTGCTGAAAGTGAAGATTCCGCGTTAGCTGGTCTCAGTGATGATGATGGAAACGGACGAGACGAAAACTCTTAGGAAGATGGGATGGAAATTAACGATATACCAAGTGCAGGCATGTCTGATGGCATGTCCGATGGCAACGTATCAGCCGCATCGACGCCACCAACGCCAGCGACGATAGGAGGGATGGGTAAAAAGCGAAGCCGCTGTGGCGACTGCTACTTCCCCAGCGATGCACACTAGGAGCTATAGTTTCTAGGTGTAACTGAATGAATGACCCCTGCGTTTATACTAGCAAAAACATAATGTTATTGCTCGTTAGCTGTTGATTTTTATGTTATATTGTATTGGATAGCACGGTATCACTTGATGATCACCGTATTATACTCTATATACTTGTGGACACCCTGACAAACGTTACATAGTACGTGTGGGACAAGAAGCAGCAGGTCCAGGCCGCCCCTTTTCACGCGCTGATTGCTATGTGCTCTAAGTCCAGTAACGACGACGTAGTACCACATATACACTCGAACGTCCCACTGACCCTGGGCTTAACGACATCACACTGCAGTAAGTTATCTTTGTGTGCACGGAGCTGGCGATCCGCGGGTCCGACTGGCGCTCCGTCGCGATGCCCTACCCGCAGCCGCACATGCAGGAGTCGGATGCTGAGCATGTATGCGACGCTCTACAACCTGCTAGAGGCGGTCTGGGCGAGAAATGAGAGAAGTCGACGGACCCGAACGACGTGTCTGATCTGGACTTCTCGCTGGGGGTCCATGTGCAAGGCCCCGGTGCTGGCTCACCAGACCCCTGAGGCTGCGGTGAAGACGTCGACGGACATCGGATTCAGTCATAAGATGCTGGAAGGCTACAACGATGCACCTTCCGGTAGCTGGCGCATGAAGATCGCGCTAGCTCGTGCCATGCTATACGACGCCGACGTTCTGCTACTGGATGACCCAACGAATCACCTGGACGTGCACGCTGTGCACTGGCTGCTGGACTACCTCATCTGTAACGGGGTTACACGGTGTGGCGCACACATGGGTACGCAGTAACCCGGAGAGTTAACACACTCTCAGTACATGATGTGTTACGTTCACCGCCTCTTCGAAAGAGGAAGGGTGTACGTGGATAAATTCCGTTCGGGCTGCGCCCACGCGGAGATCCTCCATGAACACGGTCACTGTGACCTGTTCTGACAGTGGGTCCGCCGCCATCCCGGCGATCAGAGTTCTCAACTCCTGGATGTAGTCCAGTAACGTCTTCTTGCCCTGTCGGGTAGTAAGGAATTTCGACCGAACACGGTACACTTGGTTCGGCGGTGCGAATACGCGCGGCAACTGCTGTTTCAGCTGAGCCCAAGTGGGGAACGTGGTGTTTACAGACGTACCACACGTTCAAGCCCACTCACGGGCGCGATCTCCAAGCTTGGAGATAGCAAGCGCCACGCGCTGTTGCAAGGCCGAACCCATGGCCACCTCGACCTCGCACGGGTCCAGAAAAGGAGATTCTCTCCATCATTCCATTCGAAGGTCTTCACGCTCAACATGAGCGGCTTGGTTTTTGTAGGCCCGTCATGCTTGACCGATGCAGCTGCCGTTGCAGCACTCATATTATCTTGAACATGCTCCAAGAGCGCGTTCTCATTGCGGGAGAACGATCCCAGCCTGGCGTCCACCGCCTCTGGACCTTGCGACGCAAAATTGGCCACGCCCTCCGGACCAAGCAAGGCCGTGAGCTTGTTAAGCTCGCCCTGCTGCGCCGGGGGCAAATTCCCGAACACTGGGTGTTCCATCCTCGCAGGGGATACAGTCAACCCACTCAGGTGCGTAATTGACTACAAGTGCTACCAAGTGCACCGGGGCTGCCGTAGCTTTAGCGTCAGAGGAAGACGTCCGACTCAAAGCGTCCGTAATACAAAGTTCCTTATCCAGAGGAACTTTAGCAAAGCCCTAAAACCAGGGCTCAGAGTTATTAATTCGAAATAACTCTTTCGCTTCCAAAACCGAAGTGTTTTATTTATCTTTATTGCGACCAAGCCGCTATCTATGTTAAACTATCTATCATAGTTAAAACAAATCAAACGCATAACGTGTGGCCCTCAGCCTATGTACTGAGTCCACCGTTAATTTTGCATTGAATGCCGAACACAACTTTAAGTCGTCCCGACCGGGCTGGTACGCGAGCAGCACAGGCTCTTCGAGCGGTCCGGAACCGATGGACCTCAGCTACGCTGAAGATGAAAATGTGGAACTTCTTGCTGCGGAGCAGCTCGCCGGCATCGGCCGAGGCTTTTTTTACGCAGAAGCACCAAGCATCTGAGGGCACAATGCCCTCTGTGCTCCAATCGCCAAGCTTCGGTTAGCCAACCCTCCGGGTCGTCGCCGGGAAACGGTAACTCCCAGTAGACGCGGGTCGGCTTACTGGGGAAGATCTGAGTTCTGTTGTGCCTAGAGGAGGTAGAGGGCAACGAGGCTCAGCCCCAAAGAGAGCTGGGCTCTCTGAGAAGGAGAGTGTGCACAAGCCAGGCTTGCTGGTCGTTCAAGCGAACGTGAAGGGCTTCGCGAAGCCGTGGAGAGTATTGATCGACTCGGGAGCCTCGGGCAACTATGCCCGTCGCTCCTCCCTGGACGGGAGTCAGCTGTGTACTGAGGCACTGGAAGTGTCAACGCGAGATGAAATCTCAGTCCGTCTGACGACGGAGACTCTTTTTACTGTGTCGAAGGTCACTGTTGACCTTAATGTGAAGTTCTTGGACTTCGATAGCGTGGAACGCTGTCTGGTCTTAGACCTGGATTCGAGGTATGACCTCATCCTTGGTATGGCATGGCTGGAGCGCCATGAGCCATGGATCGACTGGAAGTCGAAGACGCTGGGTTGTACGTACCCTGCCCCTAGTGGAGCTTTGGTGAGTCATGAACCCACCTCTGCTAGGAAGCAGAAGCGCTATTGGCGCGATCACGAAGCCGAGGCGGCCGTGGTTCTGGACATAGGTATGTCGGAACTTGTCAGCAATGAGATTGCCGTGAGTCCTGGTAAGGACGAGCGCGGAGTGGCGCGTAATCCACTGAGTGGTATGGATCTGGTCGATGGCCTACCGCTGCATGGCGCGAGGGCCGCGGACGACTGAGAGTCGAGGCATCGTGAGCGTGGCCCGGGAGATACAGGTGAAGTGACACCTAGTTCACTGGGTGAGGGTCATGGGACCGCATGACTCTGAGCCGAGTGTTTCGCGAGACACAGCTTCCCCTTCGAGGAGTGTTGGTGCTGCTGCACCCGGTGGTGGTGACGAGGATGTCTCCGAACCGCCCTCGTCCGGCCGGGCTCGATCGCGGAGGGAGACGAGAAAAAGATGCAGAGCGTCTGTGACGTCTTCGGCGCCGGACGAGGTGTCAAACGTGTCGAGCGGTGAGGCTCCACGTGATCGCTGAGAGCAGCTGTACACACTCATGAATGGAGTGACGGGGGGGGGGTTGAAGGCGACATCAGCCTTGATGCTCTGCCCGTCGTTGATGCTCTGGTAGATCTGGACGAGATGTCCGGTACCGAGTTCGGCGAAGCCTTAAAAGCGGGCGAGTTAGCCAAAGTGGTCATGATAAGACCTGAGCAGGAGTTTAATTCCTCGTCCGTCGTGGACGACGCGGTCCTGGAGGTCACCAAGAAGGCGCTGAGCGCGCGGAGAGGATCGGAGATCCTGAAAGATCCGTCGGATCCGTTCTGTCCTTTGAGTAAGGAGTATGGAGACGTGGTCTCAAGGAACCCACCGATGGGTTTGCCTCCGGATCGAGGCGTGCGTCACGAGATTGACCTGGTTCCAGGAACCAAATCCTGCGTGATGCGGTTGTGGCCCCTGCCGAATGAACAATGTGACGTCGTTGACGCATTCTTATGTGCGAAGCACGAAGCTGGGCAGGTGCGGGAGAGCAAGTCTCCGCACATGACACCCACTTGTCAGAAAGCCGAATGGCAAGTGCCGTATAGTGCATGCTTTTAATAAGCTGAATGCGTCCACCATTCCGACGCAGACACCGATTCCTCGCAAGGATGTTCTGTAGAACAACATGGTAGGCGGTACGTTGTACAATGCACTCGCCTTGGTTGACGGTTACTACGAATTGATCATGAGAGAGAGCGATATCCCGCTGACAGCGGTCAGTACTCCGAGCCGTATGCTCTGGGAGTGGCTGGTGATGCGCCAGGGGCTGTCGAACACTCCAACAACGTTCGACCGTCTCGTGACGCAGTTGTTCCGGCCCCATCGGGCGTACGCACAGACGTACTTCGACGATATTTTCGTCCATAGTCGTGCTGAGCAAGGGAAGTCAGATGTGGAGAACCACATTGACCACTTACGAGTCGTGCTCGAGTGCATGCGCCGAATAAGTTGTATGCCAACTTGGGCAAGTGCGTCATCGGCGCGGTGTATATCCATTTCCTCGGGTGCTTCATTGAGAAGCGTGGCTTACGGGCAGATCCTGCCAAATCAAGGCCAATGTGGAGAGAACAGTTCCCAAAAACCAGGAGGACTTACGCAAGTGACTAAACTTAGCCAATTACTTGCCCAAGTACAGCGCGAACTACGCGAAGATAGCCAGGCCACTATTGGATCTCCTTAAGAAGGATGCACCTCGGTGCTGGAGGGTTACACACGATTGAGCCTTCCAGCCCGTGAAGGAGAGCCTTCTGCGAGCGCTGATACTCGCGCTACCGGACCCGGATCGTCCGTTCAGCGTCGTCTGCGACCCCTCCGATTTCGCAATCGGTTGTGCTTTGCTACATCCATACGTCGAAGGGCGCGAACGCATCATCGCGTTAGATCTCACCAGCTCAAGGCTGCGGAGAAGAACTACCCAGTTCATGACAAAGAGCTACTTGCGACGAAGTACGCTTGAGTCAAGTTTATGGTACACCTGCTGGTCTCCAAGCCTTTCATGATCTATACTGATCATGCGTCGTTACGCACTTCGACGCTGTCGCCTCACCTCTCTCAGAAATGGCAAGATGGCTCTCCTTCTTTGCCGAGTACAACTTCGAAGTGAAGTACTAGCCGGGACGGCTTAATGTGGTGGCCGAAGCGTTGTCGCGCAGGCCGGACTACGAGTTAGCCCATTTCACAACGGTGACGTCGTCAGTGCTTGACTTAATACACGCTGTGTATGCACAGGACGACATGTGTGTAGCGCTGCTACGTGCACTTGGGGGCGAGGAGTTCAAGGACTCGGACAAGGAGCTGTCAGGGCGCTTGCGGGCGAGGCTACATCGAGGCGTGCTGTATTACAGCACGGCCCTGGAGGATACCCCTCGTGTGGTCGTTCCTCATGACGAGGACCTCCAGTATCGTATCCTCTATGAGGTCCATGATACGGCCGTTGGTGGGCACTTAGGTCGTGAAAAAACCTATGGCTCGGTTAGTTCGATGTACTGGTGGCCCAACATGTAAAAGTGGGTTGGCACGTACGTACGCATGTGTGAGACGAGTCAGCGGACGAAGTCCGCGCCGAATGAGGCGGCACCGTTGGCGAGCTTGCCTGTCCCCACGGGGTGTTGGCAGTCCATCAGTCTGGACTTCGTGTTTGGCCTTCCGAACGACAAGGCGGGCAACACGGGTATCGTGGTCTTTGTAGACCGGTTGAGCAAGATGGCTTACTTCGCGGCGGTGCTGGACACCATTGATGGTGAAGGTACCGCTTTTCAGCTTTTAGTCCGAGTCTTTCGCCAACCTGGCTTGCCTGAGGCAGTTGTCTCGGATCGAGGCCCTCAATTCACCGCGAAGTTCTGGACGTCCCTCTTCAGAGTGCTCGGCACTCGTTGGAAATATCCGCAGCGGATCATCCGCAGCCTGATGGTCAAACTGAACGCGTGAATCGAGTTGTGTAGGATATCCTTCGAAGCGTATGTGCTGAAGCGCCGAAAAGCTGGAGTGAGATGCTCCCACAGAGCTATGTGTAGTTCATCTAGGAGTATATACTCTTATTGATAACTTTTTTATACCTAAAACACATTATTTATTAACCATTTTAGTAACATTTTGTATATTATCCCCCCTACAACGACGTATAATCCTGTATCATTGAAGCAACAATTTGGGTTTTATCTTTCTGCATGCAGCTTTGCCTAATGGGCCGGTATACGGCCTTCGAATAATAATTTCCTTCGTCCAGAAATATATTCCTATGGAAGGGGTAGTGTTATTCCACTGCAATTAAGTATTGGAATATCCATCGGTAATCTATTCGTCATTTATCCGGATGCTATTCAGATATTGGTTATATAGGAAGCGCGTAAAGCAGGTCATATGCGGGTCAGGCCACACATTAGCTCCGTTGCAAACTATGTGACCACGTGCATGACCAACGTTACTTTAGAAAATGATGAACACGTCTATTATTTGTTGGCAAGAGTAAAAGTGAGGGAAAACCTCTTAGCAACAACACACATGCAGAGCAAGTCGATGGCTTCACGAGTTCGCACGGAGCCTCACAATCCGTGAAATGGGTTTAACTGAGTGAATACGCAGTTTACACCGTTGCCATAAACTGGATGTCCGTGGCTTCAGTGGTCGCCCCGTTGTCAATCACGTATTCAAAGGCGTTAAAATCATCATCTCCTTCTACGACCTCAGGCATGTTCGCATAGCGACCCTCTGTTGGCACTTGCAAGCGGGTAATGTGTTCGTGCTGACATTCGCACTGGTCTACCGCAGACGCACGGCAGCCTGTAACTGCAAGTTCATGACGGACACCCCGACCACGACGTGTGCCCCGACCACGTACATCTTTTCTGCCCCGTACAGTTCCCCCGCCCCGCACAGACCCCCGGACCCGTACAGTTCCCCGGTCCCGTGCAGTTCCTTGACCCCGGGCAGCTTCTTGCTCACGTACAGTTCCGCGGCCACGTACCGTTCCTTGGTCACGTATAGCTCCTCGACCACGTCCGGCTCCTCGGCCTGACATGGTTACGCCGCTTCCAGCGGCTCCTCGACTAGTACGGTTTCTCTGACTACGTAACGTACCAGCTCTGTGTGATTCTCAACGACCACAGCTATCGTCGCACTCACGTCCATCGAGGTGGATAGCGTCGCCTACAGATCCAATTTCGTTAGGATAGGTTACACAACCATCTACTGCGTGCAGAACACCACTACCAGCCTCCCAATGGAATCCAGTGTCCATTTCGTCATCGGAAATTGCATTTTCATCGTCACTAGACTCAGTATCAGAATCATCTCCGAGTAATCAGCATCAGCCAGATTTGTATTCGTAGTCTCATCTTGGCTCTCGTCAGATTCATAGGATGACTCGAATTCAACTGCAGGAGGAAGCTGCACGTCTACTCGACGTTGACGTTTAGCTCTGGAAGGCGTATCAGACACCCGCTGCACATATTTACGTGAAATCTGGTCTATTGTTGCGACGAACACTGGCATTGTTGGCCGAGGGGCTGTGAACTCTTTGTTCAGCTCGCGGTTGAACCGCTCCAACGGGTTGTTGGTGCGGTTTACCAGATCTTTTGCCATCCCGTGCACGTTCCACACCGCTGGGGTGTACCTCAATCCAAGTCTTTGCGAAGTAGCATCAAAAACACCCCCACTTTGATTCCGAGTAGGCAATGCCGATTGCATCACGCCTCAGTTTGATTGTCTGCTGTACAAAATCAACACCTTTCTTGGATATATGCTTTTTCTTGACGACAGTCAGCATATCCAAGACTCCTTTTTCAGTGGCAATAGCAATCTCTTTCACTGGAATACGCAGCCTCTCCATCTTTCTTCTTACGGCCTGTTTCCAGTGAAAGTAGCAGCCAACACGGTGCCCATCAGAGAACTGAGTCCCAACTGCGTTTATCATTGCGGCCAAAAAGTCGCATATCACCGTTGCAGGACGAAGCTTCCCGTTTGTGTGACTGACAACGAAATTGAACATGTTGACGTACGACACGTTCGATTTCGACGTACACAACACGTAAAAGACTGGAACATGTATGCCAGTTGCCTGATCGAGCACCATGATAACACTGCACTGTCAGAACTTGTGGGGAACGCAACGGAACGTAGTGTCCACAAAGATAGTTGTCGAGTTGTAGATCAAGAGCTTCACCAGGTACGGATTCGTCCATCCTAGTAGCCTCTGCGGTTGGTTTATGTCTTTCTGTCCATCTTCGTAATAGACCAGGTGAAACTGAAAGAATCGTAGTGCACTGCCCTTGACTAGCGATAGTGGTGATTTCTCCACTATTCCGTGCACATTTACACTCCAGTACCTCATCCTCGTATTTGACACTCGATTCATCACTTGAATCTTCCTCTGCTACATGAAGGCGCCAACTGTGTGGAACGGTTATAATGTAGAGATCTTCCTTAGGACGATATTCTGCTTTGGCTTTTCAACTTGTTCCTCTATATTCGCTGCAGCGATAGCTAGTCTTTACTCCAGACTTGTTAGCCCTGGTGACCTTGTACCAACCGATGCAAATACACGATGTATGGTGTGTCGAGCGCTGCGCAGTGCCATCCTCTCTGCCTCGGCAGGCTCGGCCATCTTGACCACTTTCAGGTGCTTCTGTCGACTCTGTACTTGTTCCCGACAGAGCCCAGCGCCGTAATAAACTCTGTGGAAGGGGCTGTCTGTTGTTATCCCACGAGACTAAAAATACACATTGCTTTCATAAGACCACAAGGAACGGATGCTCTCTTGATTTTAATCTACAGTTTCTCCAGGGATGGCACTCGACCTAAAGAAAACCTCATACTTTTTTATGTGATTCGTTAGTATTAATTCGTACTAAAGAAAAAAGTTTCTTTAGTCTTCTATAATTTGGTTGACCGGTTATCTCTAGTTTCGTTTCTTATATCACAGAAAAATGTGGTGGTATTCCCTCCTTATACATATTCGTATGTACCCATACGTAAATGACCAATTGGTACTAAAAACAGGTTGGCTGACCTCATATAAGCAATATCCCGTGAACATCAGAAACACACACAAGAATGTTGCCTGTGGCGGCCACGGGTAACATCAAAACCCATTCACCCAATGAATGTTGCTTGAAGGAATTGGGTGAAATGCATCTATCTGTGATATGAAACAACCCAGTGGGTGAAGTGTTCATCGGGAGCTCAGAAGGTGTGTACATTTTCCATTTAAAGGAAAAACTATTAATAGATGTTTTTTAATTCCTACATAGAGAGTTTCAATTTCTCAGCACTGTTTATAGTTTTACTAAACGATGATTGAATTTAATTCTAGATATTCTTTCACCCTAAATTTGTCACGACTATTTACTATGTACATTAGATTTTGATTCTTGTTAAAGCCACTCGTCTTTACAATCAGATCCCCGAGACGGTGCACGACTATTTAGCTCACTTGGTTATTCGATTGTTTTTTGCGCATAGGATCCAGAGCTTCCCCGTGTGAAACACGGCATTAGTTGTACATGTAGAAGTGATGAAGACGATAACAAGACCGATCATGTGACCTGATCTACACACATGTATTTTGTAATTGTGACCTAATGCGTGGCCTGGCCCGTAGTTGACCTGCGAAAAAGGTAACCTACAGTACTTCAGAGAGATATCCTAATTCATACCGCAGAAAACGTTCATCAGTGATTTTTTTTTCGCGCGCCGCCACAGGGCTGTGGCAGAACAAAGTTCCACTCGCCGCGGGCTTGGAACACTAATAAAACAATTGAAAACGCTACGTGAAATAAAAACACTGGTATTCACAGCTAAGTCGAAGACGATCTAGTTACGATACAATACTGTGGGGCGCGAACAATAACGTTTCTGCAGCAAAAACACATCATTAATCTACGGCGAGATATATACGGATCTAACTATATCAATTTGAATGCAATTAATTCGCAGCTGTAATACTGATACCACCGCAATCCATTGAATCACTTCAAAGTAATTCTACTTGTAACCATGAGATGCCGAGTTATCTATGGAGTAGACATATACGGTATGAACGGCAATTTAAAGTGGCATAGTCTTAAGTTCCACGCACATGTCTCATACTTTGTCCCTTAGCTGCTACTACCTAAGTGAGTAGGATGGAGGTTTACAGTCTTATGGTAAGCCTCACCGTTTAAAGTAGACGGCCGACCCGGTAAAGTAAATTAGGCGGAAGTCGAGGTGTGGGGTTTTTCGTGTTTCGTTATATCGCACTTGTCTCTGCTCCGACCAGGAGATTTGCCACTGAGATTGATATTTCATCGATAACGCAATTGAAATGCATGAATACATCATCTCTATTCCTAAAAACGGCATTGTCAAGATAAGTAAGATGTATCCGTGTTGAACTCAACTTTTCGAGAAACTGAGTAGCATACGCTAAGACTAACTTTTTGCAACTGTTTAAATCTACTATAAAACGTACAATTCTAAATTCGCTGCGAACTCAAGGAACATTTTATTTAGTGTACCCGTGTCCATTCTGGCTCGATTTCGGGTACCCGTGTCCAATCCGAAACCGGGTACACCCGCTACTAGTCCCAGTATCGGGTATCCATTTGCGAGCTCTGTAGACTTGCCATTTCATCGCGGTGTTTGGTTTGGTTGATCCCGTCATGGGGCCTGGAAACAAAGTTATTTTGAATAGTATATGCCTTTAACCTAAATGTCGACTGTACACTCCACTGCAGTATACTACAGAAATCTATGTGCGTACGGCATTCTATAGGGATACGTTAATTGATGCGGTGAACTTTGAATGACAAAAAGGGCATTTATTGGTATTCGCTACGTGATAGGACTCCCAAAGATACCCCGCTCGGCAGTCATCTACGGTTTGTGCAGCCACCCAAATCTCCCGTAAGCCTCCAATTAGCAGGGCAGGGCAGTAGGATAAAACCTCGAGTAGTTTTTTTCACCCTTTTGTCCGTTGCAAAAGTCGTTAAATTCGCTTTGACGGGTATCGAGAACGTTGCAGCACTTCTGGTTGCCCTTCCGGGTAGGATCGATCGAGCCGCCTGATGCGGCGCAGGCCTTCTGGGTCCAGTCGGCGGTCAAGAAGCCAGAGCGCTCGTACCTCCTGTCAGGGCCTGTTCCAGCACACTGTCTGCGAGCACCGTGATTGAATGCAAAGGTCAGCTAAGATGGCATGTGTCTCCAGGTTTTGCAGTACTTACACGGGCATCAGCAGAGCGGCGAGTGCAGCAATAATGATCTGGACCTTCATTTGAGAAGCTTGTGGAAATCGTTTGTTCAGGCGGGCGAAGATTTCGAAATGGCCTGGAGTCAAGTGTTGACTCAAGAAGCCTTTGCCACTGAGTCAGTGAGTTGCTTGACTGCGACTCGACGAGATCTGCAGATCAACACGCCCGTTTTTTATATGGGCTTCTGCCGTCCAGGCTGGACTCCAGCACGATGCCGACTCTCTCAACGGCATTGCCGTAGAGACTCTCTAGACTCTTTCTAAGAGAGAGTCCCAGCACGACCAATGGGACATGTACCTGTAAGCGGAGATACTTGTAACCATTTTAGAGATAATGGAGTTTACGTTACCAGTAACTGCTATACTGACAGCTGTGTACACATATCGACGGAAGGTATGGCCTAGTGAAATATACGTGTAAACTATAATAGGTGTAAGCAACCACTCTGACTAAAACAGCTTAAGGCCTTTACAATTTTCGACATAGAAGAGGTTACGCAGAAGATTAATTTATGCCTGAAGCATGCACTGTATGTAGACCATATCGTCTGTCGATACGTGTAGTGTAGGCTCTTGACAACAACGCTTCACTGAAAATTGACTCTTCAATTCGTTCAAAAAAATGTATATGCCATGTATCTGTTTTACTCACTGGGCTCTCAAGAAGCTGATATTACTGGAAAGCTAAACCCTTTACCCTTTGGCCGGCGAAGTGTTTCACAGTATTAAGATGTCTGAGCTTGTTGAAGAATAAATATGTGTGTGCGTATGGAGGGGGCCTTGATTGGTCAAATTCACGAAGAGTGATAGTCATGTGAATGGTCGAAAAGCTTAATGACGTAAGTTTGAATGGATTAAGGGTACGAGTCAAGTAGGACCCAGAGATTGGTGACGCCTGGTTTGGTCAGATTCACGAATAGGTAGACATGAGATTGGTCAAAAAGCTTAACCCGAATCAGACGTTTCCCTCGGATAAACGGAATGACGAAATACCATTCGCCTTGATTTCACTATTGTGAATCGAACCGTCTACAGACAATATTTGTGGTATACTATAGTGATAAAAATTGGCTTTTCATCCTTTAAGAGGGGGGACTGAGGATAATGACATCGGTTTGAATGGCATACTGCGTACTAGTAAAGTGGAAAGTGGAAAGTGAGACCTGGTCCAGCTGTGATAGAATTTTTGGTTTACTGGGATGCATTAATTGAATACTGCCATTTTGTATACCATTTAAAAAATGGCAAAGAACAGCTAGCACAATTTGTTGACGTCAAAACTAGAGAGTTGGGCTGGTAGTGCATCTATACATCATGTGTAACTTTAGAAAGTCTACGCGTTAATGCGAATAAGCTCTTGTAATATTACCCCAAAAGAATTGCTATTACACAATCAACTTTACACCTCTTCAATTTGCTAATCGATTTGAGGTGGATATGAATAATTGAAAGAGCTGGCAATTTTCAATCCATCGGAAAATCCTTCTTTCAGCTTTCACAACCGCAAATTCTCAGCAAGCGCACCTGCCGCCCATATTTCGTCGCCATGGTGGTGCGCGAGCTTTTGCGGTTGCTATTTAGTACGTTTCACACGCAACTACGTATTCACACGCATCAACGTATCGGCGCATCAGCTTATCTTTGCTTTTTACGTAGCTACAGCGCTGACAGGAAGTCGAGGCTGGTTACGTTTCATAGACATTGGCAGTGAACGTATCCTACTGTCACGACGCCGTGTATAAATACCACGAGGCTCCTTATGGTGGACCCTTTTGCCGATTCCAGTGAGAACACGGCCAAAGCGGTACCCGCCAAGGTGAGTGGTAAGACACTGCTCGAGCTGGGTTGGCCCGCGTGTTACATGTAACAGCCTGGACTATAGGTGGGTGTATTGAGTCCATTGCCAACGTGATCTTGCACCCCAAAGAAGGCAGGATCAAACTAGCAGCCCTGAAGAAGGGCTGCTAATTTGATCCTGCGGTTGACATCGCGTGGGGGCACCGAACCGACCGCGCCGCCTCTTCCTGGAAAGATATCGGAAAGCTGGAGAGATTCTTGACTGCATGAAGCACTTCATCTTTTTTGGTCTTGGCTCTTAAAGCCCACGGCCGTAGTTATTTTCGATAATAACTACTCAGTTTGCAAAATGACGGCCATACTGCGTTTTTCACTTAACATGAAATAGAGCCGTCATCCTGTTTTCATGCTGTTAGCCCAGATAGCCTTTGCAACTCTATAAAAATAACTGATAAATGTGATATTTTCTCGTATTTGAATGAAACGAGAATTTTACTGTTGTAGGAGTTCGATACCTACGATTAGCGTGCACCACACGATGATGCGGTCAAATTAATCCCTATTGGGCTGTCCGTACTACGTGACCGTAGCACTACTAGAAGGTTGGGCTGGTAGCGTGATAAGCAACGTTGTGAAGCATAACATTAAATATCAAAAAAGGAATTAGGGTGCATTGGCTAGCCAGTCCGCTAAATTTTCCCTAATGTTTCCTTAACATAATTATGAGAAAAAGTTGCTTTGAAACAGTTGGAAGGATTTATATCTATAAACGTCTTTAGATCTGTTTCTTAAAAGAATAATACATATTAAAAATATATTATCACAGTTAAACTCCAACACCTCTATAATTTATAAATCTGTTTAATATGATTTGAGCGAGTTTGTCATTTTCTATCATCAGAAAGATTGTTTCTTTCTAAAGCTCACAACCGCAATTTCTCAGCGAGCTCACCTGCTGCGGCGACCACCGCCCGAGGGCACTATACTCCGTCGCCGCGACGGTGAGTGAGTTGCTGCGGTTATCTTCGCTACTCATCTATATGATACATCTACCCTTCTGCTCGTCTACTTATCCTCCACTTATTTACTTATCTACGCTCTGCTCCGTGAAGTTCTGGGCCAATCGAGACCACCACTGGCGACGCCCGCGGCGGCGGCCCTAATGGCGCATACGAGCGGATTTATCAGAGGGAGAGCTCCGAAATCATCATGTCAGGAGGCTCAGCGTCTCGATGCTGCGTCAAGTGGCAACATCAAGGCGTTAAAACCACTGCAACTTCAAGCGAGAAAGGGCGAAAGGTAGACGGGTGATGCGGCGCTGCCTGGCGGTGCTACGTGCTCTCGTTTGAACTGTCAGTCTGCAGATCCTTTCATTCTGCCGCTCGACACACACCTCAACGCCCTCGACAGCTACGTTTACAGACCTCTTTAGAGTTATTAAGATCTACTACTAATAGTGATATTCTTGCACAACATCTAGCCGTCTATGGTGTAAGAAAAAACTGAATTAACAGTAAGGTAAATATTCTAAAAAATACAAATCCCAGTATTTACGTTGAGCTGTATATTGTTTCGTACACCAAGTTTCTATCAGTTTATATCCATGTTAAACATTTACTGCGGAGTGACCTGTGAAGTTTATACAAATTGGTAGGAAAATAAGACCTTCTCACTTTGAAATTTGTATTGAATCGAAACCTAATATTGGTGTGTGAACATAATCTCGAATTAATCCCTTATGGAAAGAGATGAATTCGGCTACACAATCGGATTGTTTTCGACACTTTAAAAATAAAGTGGATGCTTTTCAATACAAAAGAGGCTGAATTCCAATACAATGGCTTGTCAATTTCATCCAGCAGCATATGGGTGCTGTAACACACCCTGGCCGACTAAGGCGAGCGGGTGCGAGGCGCGTAGCCGTAGCAAACCCGGTGCCTGCGAAGCAGGGCCGCGCGGTATTTGCGTAGGCGGGCCCAGCGCTGAGCTCACCAGCGAGCCGCGCATTGCACTCTCCAGTTCATTCTATCTTTATATCGCGAGCGTAGCGAACCGCGGTGGCGCGGAAGGGGCGCCCAGCCAAGCGTAGCGTGGCTGGTAACAGCTGGTTGACATAATACATGCAGTGGTAGCGGAATGCATCTTATTTTATTGTGTTGAAAACCATCCTTTTTTGTATAGCAGATAAGCCGCACCCATCCCTTATACTCGTACCACTACCAGGACCACGATGAGTAAATGAATATTTTATACAAAATATATTTTTCCGCCTTACTATTTTTTACGGATCACTGACTGACTCGGTATCGAGAACGTTGCAGCACTTCTGGTTGCCCTTCCGGGTAGGATCGATCGAGCCGCCTGATGCGGCGCAGGCCTTCTGGGTCCAGTCGGCGGTCAAGAAGCCAGAGCGCTCGTACCTCCTGTCAGGGCCTGTTCCAGCACACTGTCTGCGAGCACCGTGATTGAATGCAAAGGTCAGCTAAGATGGCATGTGTCTCCAGGTTTTGCAGTACTTACACGGGCATCAGCAGAGCGGTGAGTGCTGCAATAATGATCTGGGCCTTCATTTGAGAAGCTTGTGGAAATCGTTTGTTCAGGCGGGCGAAGATTTCGAAATGGTCTGGAATCAAGTGTTGACTCACGAAGCCTTTGCCACTCGCCAAGGCGAATTTAACGACTCTTGCAACGGACAAAAGGTGGAAACAACTTCTCGACGTTTTGGCCTACTGCCCAGCCTTGCTAATTCGAGACTCGCGGGGGATTTGGGTGGCTGCACACACCAGATGACTGCCGAGCGGGATATTTTTGGGAGTCCTATCACGTAGCGAAAACCGATAGAATTCTCTTTTTTCGAAGAACACAGCTTCAATTAACGTATCCGTACAGAATGCCGTACGCACATATATTTCTAGTATACTACAGTGGAATGTCCAGTCGACATTTAAGCTAAAAGGATATACTATTCAAAAGAACTTTGTTTCCAGGCCCCATGACGGGAGCAATCATACCACTAAACACAGCGATGGGATGACAAGACTCATTGGTCAGCAGAGCTCGCAAATGGATACCCGATATCGGGAATAACAGCGAGACTATACTTCCTAAAGTAGTAGATATTAGCAAGCAACTTGCAATCGCTTTTTTATAAGCTAGAGGTGGTACCTTTTCTTAAGAAGGACACTTTCTTAAAAAGAAAAAGCCGCGCGGTTGTGGAACAGCTCTGAATGCTGAAAGGAAGTAGATATTGCGCCACGCAGGTGTATTATCACGTCGACCTGGTACTGTAGTAAAAATATTACTCACAATTTATATAGCATTGCCCTTACGTGTATTTATAAATTAAAAACATAAGGGCAGAAGCCAGTAGTGGGGTTGAGGTGGCCGCACACATGGTTGATACGGAGAAGGCGAACTAGAGAAATGGATACAGAGATACACGGACAATAGTGAACTTTGCAAGATCTGGAATAACGAATGTCCGGATAGATAACGAATAGATTTCCGATGAATATTCCAATGTTTAATTTCTTACTGGAATGCATTTCTGGCGAAGAATTTTTTTTTGCAAGCTCGAGTTATTCCCCTAGGTTAGCTCTATCTTGAAGTTGTGTCCCTTATTTTGAAGTTGTGTCCCTTAACGCACGACATGCCAACACAAAAGTAACTGCCTGCGCGAGGCTGCTGTTCTTTAGCGACCAGGCTGCCGAAGACGGAGCTAGCAGGCTTCGATTTTATCGATATAGTAGCAAAACCGCCTAGTTGAGAGTACATTTTTGCTCGGAAAATAAGAAGTTCGAGTGGCTTTAATGCAGAACGACTCGATTCGACAAGCACTTAAGTTCAAGGCAAGGCGCAACGTTTGACCCCGTCCATTCGCGGATTATTTTGCCGACGCAAACGCTTCAGATAGGACCACTAAGTTTTAAAACATTGTAAAACCAGACTGCAAACTATAAATCCACGGATTTGTGAACCAATTTGATTCTTAATTTATCACTGCTCCCCCATTATCGATTGTTGTATTAAGTTAATGAAACATCAACTTTCCCATTATTGATTACTTTGTTTCTTTTTTATTAATCTGCATGAAAATTGTATGGAGCAGCTTTTTTTGCGTAACCATCAGAAGTCGCAAACGCAAATTTCCGGTTAACCATACCAGCCCTTTTCAGATGACCAAAACCGACCGTTTGAACCGTTCGGACAACCATGGCTGGCCAAAAAATAGCGCCCGGTTAGCCGGAAATTAAGTGTAAATTATATTTAGACGCAAAAAAACTAAAATTGTTTCTTTTTCAGTTCTATTTGCGCTCTGAATAAGCAACCAGGCACCCCCTTCCTTTAAAAAGAACGATGAGTAAGCAAAACGATCGATAAAGGAAGCACGGGACAAGAATAAATCTACAATTTCTCATCCTCGGATAAACTCGGTCAACCAAAACCAACCGATCCATGGAGTCGGTTACCCGTACCCGTCCGAAAACCACTCCGGCAAACTTTCGATTAACCATACCCGTCCGTGCTCACGGTTAAACCTTACCCGAACTGGTACGGTTAACCATTTGTGACCTCTTATAACCATTCACATGGTTGCGCACCTCGATCTCCGTCGCCTCGATCTCCATAGATTCCCCCATGCTAGGGACAGGCACCGCTTCTTACCGCCAGGCAGTTGGCATTTACATGTCAATTCTCTGCTGAGTATATCTCTGTGATCCCAATTCACTCTCACACATTATAATATTTAAAAGTACAGAGACAGCTAGAAAGCTAAACGCAAGCTCAATAACTTCGCAATATAAAGCACCTCAGATATCTTATAGATTTACTTTAAATTTAGGGTTTTTAGCGCGAGTCCTCTTAGAGCACATCTTTAAGTCGTAGACTGTAGAGGTATCGGTAACAACGGTCACTGCAATATGAATAAAGGATGAGATCTGATCAGCTCGGCGGGTGTCGCCTGTGGCTCACTCTTATCCACTCCAGCGACCTCCAAGGAACAATTAGAACTTCGCACACGAATTTCGAAATAGCCACTTGCATGCTCGCAAAAATAGGCGGTAGCGATCAATGCGGATGCGTTAAAGCTTCGTTAATTCTTGTTCAAAAGGATGTTGCAGTATCGTTCCAGATCCTGAGGTGCACAGAAGGCTCGGAAGCCATTTTAGAGGGGGCCGGGCCTTCTCCGGAGTAAGGTAAGTCATACATATTAATTTAATCCAAAGTGCCAATGCTTTCTAGCTGACGATGCTCTGCCTTGTTTAGTCATCCCCCACCCACCCACCCCGCGCGCGGAATGACTAAGCAAGGCAGAGCGTCGTCAGCTAGAGAGCATTGACACTTTGGATTATATAACTATGGTATGTCTTACCAACCTTACAGTGCTTTAATATTTAGTAGTGAGTGTTTCGGCGGATGCATCGATACCGATACCGGCGTGTGATCCTAATAAAATCCACAGCTTCCCCGTGCAAGCACAGTCTTAGCTTTATGATACATCACACTTTCATTAGCGAAGATGTTATAATACTACCGTGTCATAATAATCCTCCTTTTTTCGCTTCTACGGCTAAAAACCCTATCTCGCATCTGCAGAGATGGATGTACGTTGGAGAATGACCTACACTACAGAAGCCGTTCACTACGGTAGGCGACAGAGTCCACTACGTCTTCGAGTGACAATGACATCTGCTCCGGCTAAGTAGTGGCATAACGCAGTCGATTTGTTAAATGAGCCCCACTAAGGGAAGGTGACGTTCCTACTCGGCTGGTCGATTTAAATCTTTAAGGACCGAATAATAAATATCCACCACACAAAGTACGCTATGAACACTTCAGCGACTTTATTCTTCTTATGATATCAGTACTGCACATACGATCTTCTTTTAAGCCAGGTTAAAATTACAGTCATTTAGCTATCCTAACGACCATGATAATGTCCTGTTGCCAAATGTTCACGAGTCACTTAGCGGTTTGCTAGCTGCTGGGCACTTGCTGGTTGACGAGCAAAAGTAAAAGTGATATTTAGTTTTTATGTGGCAACAACCACTTGAAGAATATATAAACTGAGACAGGTCAAAGGTACGAACAAACTGCCGTTGTACCAAGGCAGCTTGCTTTGCTAAGCTATCTTGCACTCTTGTACTGTGCATGCTTGACACAATGGGCGCTACACCATTTCCAGATCAAATTGAGAATTTCTCCGATCAAATTGAGAACAGCTAAAATCAAAATGAGAAAATCCAAGAGAAGGGCGAAATGCCCTGTCTAGTCTTTTGAGGGGTGGGATTTGAAGCATCATAGAATTGCCAGCTCAACGGCTCTGTACACAGTATTAATTACAAAAGGTGATGTGAAGATAATCCCATAAGCGATTGCAGGCTGTCTCAATTTGATTTTAGGTTTTCTCATTTTGGCCGTAGAAATCTTCAACTTGATCGGGAAATGGTGTAGCAGATGCGTGTGCATTAGCCCACGTCATGCTTACGGCCATTTTCTATCCGGGAAGAGCTCTCTCTTCTCTAATCTCCATACAGTCGAAAAGATGAGAAGCAATTGTATCAGAAAGGCAAAGTGTAGCCATGCGATAAGGAATTCTAATGCATGTGGACAGGGAGCGTGACAGATACACGACAGACAGGTTTCAAGTTTAGAAGGCGGATAATTTATGGATTTATGGAATTCCTCGATCATTCTGCACGATGAAATCCATACACAAACACTAGAAGATAACCTTCTGGCAGATATTACAAATCACGTTTTGGCACGTACATTGTACTACGATATTGCAATACGTCTGTTTCCGTACCGTATTAGCAACGAAAGGGTTGAAAGGAGTCCCCCCTTCTGCTTAGCATGGCCCAATGCGCCGTGGTCCAAACGCCCACGACACGTCGCGTGACAGGATATTCAAGGCAAACATTTTCTACTTTAGGTAAAATATAAACATTTATGGAATTCCTCGATCATTCTGCACGAAGAACATCACCAGAAGATTACATTCTGGCAGATGCAGGGAGTAGCTATTCCGCCCAGGTGGGCAGATTATCTCGTAGACCTGGTAGTCACAGTGGAAGTACGTAAAGGCAACGTCAGCCTGCAGCGGAGAAATCGAGAACTCGCGCAGCGTTGGCTCGTAGCTGTGCGCAATAGAGTAATTGAATCGATTAATTATATTAATAACATACAAATTCTCTCACGTAGGAGTCCTTTACAGCCCGAAAACTATCTTGGCGGAAGAAGTGAGCTCACACGTTGGAGTACACGCGCATATCTAGCCGCAAGACGACACATCAATGGGTTTGGAGGTAGCTATTCACAGGGACGACTCAGCTCTGCTAGCCATGGATCTCACTTGCACATGGCGGCATTGATGATAATGATGTATCAAGGCAGATGCGGGCATTAGCAGAAGCACGAACGGCTATAGAGAACAGAGGAGAGCAGCTTATCCGTGCTGTAGACTACATAGAAACTTTATCGCAAACTCTCCCATACACTTTGTCCCTGGTCGGTTGAACGCACCAACGTTTCTCGAAAGAATAGGTGTGGCTCTTCGAGCCTGTCGTGATGAAGCTAATGCCGAAGTGTTTCGGAGACATGCAGGTGATCGCGCTGCATCAGCACATGCTTTGGCTAATACTGGGACAACTTATAGGTATGGACAGCCCTCACCGGATTAATTCCACGGTACTGCGTAACTCGCTTTTTGTTATCTCGCTCAACATTCGGCTTACATTTTGTTGTATGCTGATTGTTGACCCAATGTTGAACAGTCAGACTTCACCTATAAGATACATCCGCATAACAACGGGTCTGCTGCTTCTCCTCATTCAGGTGGCGACGAATCAACCATGAAGCCGATGGTATTAAAGCAGTAGCAAATAGGACAGGAGTTGGCCTACACACAGTATGGTCAAGCCTAGTATGATGAAAGGTGGAACGTTTTAGATAACTTTTTTCTATACAAGCCTCCACGCGAGACCACGTCTTGCGACTTTCGATGTGTATATAGAAGACCCGCGAGGGTCTGTGGCTCTGTTTGTCTGATGTAGTCCCTTACGAGAGTTGGTTCAGGTCATGTATCGTCGTCTTTTAGCCAAAAACGTAGCGGCAGGAGCCGTGACTTTGTCAGCTTCTTTCAAAAATCCGCCAATACCTGGTTGAGTGATTCTCTAATTTCTCCAGCACTGCATCATCTTGCGTCTCTTGATTTTCATTCTCTAGTCGTCTTTTCAGAAAAGCAGATATCCGAAGACATGGAAAATGGAAATTTAGCAGATAACAGTATTTTATTAATAACGGAACCCATTTACTTCGAAGTATACTCTAATGGGGTTTCATCAAAGTTTGTTTTGCTCGCGTCTATGCGTTGCCACAAGGCGGGACTCACCGCGGGCTTGGAACACTAATAAAACAATTGGAAATACTACGTGAAAAAAAAACACAGGTATTCCTAGCTAAGTCGAAGACGATCTAGTATTGTTTTTGAGACATGACCTGGATTTAGGTCTGGCTTACTTTTTTTTAGCTGTAATCATACCATTATCGAGCTTTCTGTTGACATATAAACCAATGCAGTAGTCGAAAAAGCCCCTCGGATGTCTCCTTTGAGCTAGACAAGTACTGCAATGATGAAACTGACAGTTTGTTAAGCGGTAAACCGAAAAATCCAACAGTTTTACATATCAATTATAATTGCCCTGGTAAGTGTTGATAACGTGCTGGCATGGGGGTTCTAAAGCGTTCTACGTAAAGGGTATATGCACCTCTAACACTTCGCTGACCTATGTCTACTTAACTCTTGCAAATGCATCGAATATCGGGCCGAGATTGCGTGGTCTGAATTTAGATTTAAGTAAACTATCCGACCTGGTCATGTCTGAATACGACCCATGAATTAATCTTCCGATGCTCTGGTTAAGTCGCAGAAACGAAAGTGCCAGCAACCAGTTTTACATCGTTTGGTTTGGGTGGCGAGGCGTTGATTACAGCTGGAAGTTTGGTAGAGTCCGAATTGGAGGAGAAATCTGCGTTTGCTGCTCGTGTTGCCCAAGATTAAGAATTGGAAGAGAAGAGCGCGGTGCCTGCTTGATAAGGATGGTACATCTGCTTTGGGTTTTTCATGTCTTTGTTCAACCTTTTTTGAATAAAGGTTGAACACAGATCGCATCACCGGTTCGGGTTGTTCTACAGAGGTGAAGCGTTCAATGGCCACTGAAGCATCAAATAAAGGTGTTTTGGAATTGTTCAAAATTGTTGCAGAATTGAGAAATAGTGAAATTGAATCTGAAATAGCAGTTTTTTTGTGGTTAATACCTTAGCCAACACTAACAACCAGAGCGAATCCAAACAACAAAAACCACATTCCGATTTCACACCAGTACCAAAGCTGGAGTACATATGAACGCCTAGGTGCTAACATTTACATTTATAGACTTTCTTTATGTCTTGCATGTAAAGGAAATGAATATTGATCTATAGATTGTTCGAGGTCTGTGTGCACGCTCGAGTACTTATTGGGCAGGCCGCTGAAAAATCGAATGGTAAGTATTCTTATTAAAAGGCTTACCTGTGTTGGTACACACATAATGTTGAGCAAGCTCCTTCGCCATCGATTTCTTCGCCGATAGCTACTAGGAGCCCCCACTACACCCAACGCTGCGCGAGTTCTCGTTGTCTCCGCTGCAGGCTGACGTTGCCTTTACTTTATGTACTTCCACTGTGACTACCAGGTCTACGAGATAATCCACCCACCTGAGCGGATAGCTACTCCCGCAGATACAGTATTACGATACAGTAGTATGCTGCAAACCACGTTTTGGCACGTATTACGATATTGCAAAACGTAATCAATACGTCTACAGACAACGACGATAAAAGCCGCGTCGACTTGCTGTCATCCCACAGCATAGACGGGTACAGCAACCAATTTTCATTGGCTAAAATCAGTTCAGTGTAATGTATTTAGTTAATACTACGCCGTAATTCGGTACACAAAAACGTTTTCCAAATGCAAAAAATGCAGTTTTATTGAAGTTATATCTCAACTACTGGGTATCTTGGGATGACTTCTTAAAAGCTGCGAACAACGCACTCCGAATCAGTTAATGCCCACGCCCGAATGGTTCGCTTAATAGAAATGAATCGTTTTCCAATGGCGGTGATATAACCTTTACGGAAGTCGGTTAACCACAGAGCCCGTAGTATTTTTTTTATACGACCCATGACCCCGGCGTCTAGGGGCTGGCAAACTGCCGTGCTGTTTGCAGGCAATGGGCACACGGTGGCGTTAGCCTCCCGTTTAGTAACCTCCTTCCCTTCTTCCGACACGTGACAATCAAAATTGTCGGCAAGAAGGACGGATGGTGTATCTATTTCGAACTTTAACAGCTCTTTAGCATAGATTTCCCACACTCTGCTATCCATCCAGCCGTTTTCTTGAACACAGTAGACGTGACCTTGGCCCTGCAGATAATTCGGCAGTTCGTCTTTCTCAATGATCCCGCCAGGCTTTCCTTTGACAATGAAAAGAATAGGTAATTTCTTACCTTTAAGAAATGTTAGCATAAACATATTTAAAAAAATAAGACGTATCATCGGCTCGAATTGTCATCACAGCGGTCAGCGTCGCAGAGTGCTTCTCGGTATACTTGACCTTGGCGGAGCCCTTACGACCTCTTTCCGCCAAAATGTATCATCGGCGGGGTGTCGAAATATATCGCGGTCTCGTCAACGTTGTAGATGGTGGAGGGTGTGAAACGACTTTCATTTTTTCCCAGAACTCTATCGCAAACTTTACCCAAGTTTCCTCTAGATCAGCTGCAGGCTTCTTCGTGTGCTGGGCTACCCGAACTGTAAAACCATGGCTAAACAAGACCATTGTGAATATTAGCATACAGATTATCTAAAAAAATTGATAACACAATTAAAAAAAATACCGTTTGGAAAAACGCTGCAGCAAGCGCATGATTGCATTGTCAGCAGAGACAATAGTCTTCTTACCCGTCACGTAACTGTTAAACCAACGTCTATAATTTGCTTTTACGTACTCCAACATCATGGTAGTGCACAACGGCTACAAGAAAATTATAATGTTAGATAAGCCACTAAATAAATAAAAATTCATTATAGCGTAACACACCTCTTCCCGACGCATATCCTTCATAAAGGTCAGGAGCCCGTGGGAAAACGGGATTATCTCCTTCCGACCCTGTCCTTTATGTGTCTTGCTTGTCTGGGCTCTCTCGTAGCTGAAAATGGCTGCTTGTTGAGCTACCCAATCTTGTACGGTGCGTAGCGGGTAGCCCAGGAAGTCACCCGCAGACTTCGCACCTATTTCTGCTGCTAGCTGCATGGCATCGCGCTTCTCTCGTATAGTGTACGTCCGCTGGTTCGAAGACCTTGGCGCTGTAGGTCGTTATCTGTAGTTTCCGTACCGTATTATCCTCGAAAGGGTTAAAAGGATTCCCCCTTCTGATCTAGCATGGCTCCGTCACTGAATCAGTGCGCCATAGACCACAGCGTGGTCCACGCGTTGCGTACCGGATATTCAAGGCATATCCTTTTATTACTTTGAATGATATATATACCTCAACGGAAAACGTCGTTCAAATTAGCTTCATTGTATTGAGCAAATCAAACAGTCTGGTTGGCGATGATGAAAGGTGCTCTTCTGTATTGTTTTTTTTTCTATTGAAGTCTTATATGTATTGCGTCTTTAGATGTATATATGGGAGAACCGGGATATGTGGGTCTGTTTTTCTTATGAAGTCCCTTACGATAGTCGGTTGGTGCAAACAACATCACAGTGATCCAATTTTATAATGGTTATTCATACTAACTCAAATATAGAACGCCAAAATTCAGACATCCTGATACATTTTGAGACCTTCCCCTCTATATTTCTGGCAATCTGTAGTTGAAGCTCAATTGAGCTGTATGAGCTATATAGGTTATCTTTTATTTGCTCTACTAGAACTATCCATGTTGATCTTTACTGTGAATGACTTAGTGCATCTCGTCGGCCAAAAGGCAAAGTGTTTCGCTCTCAGTAATACAGGGGAAGAGACTTCGGGAAGCTAGGGGGGGTGAACGAGACAGATTAGGTGAGCCCGAGTGGTCAGGACGAGGTGGCTACCAGTTGCCGATCCAGCCCCTTATCTAATGGAATCCAGGGACCACATGTGTCTGCTGCAACGGAGGTGATCAGTGGTGGCGAAAATGCTCCAAGCAGTTAGCTGATATGCAAGCCAGTCGTAACCAAGGGGCCACAGCGGCGTTACCGTCAAACCATGAATACGAAACGCTGCTACACCTACTCAGCCGGTGCAGCAGCCTTCAACAAAGGGAAACACCAGACGGTAGTAGAGGTGGGGACTCGAGTGTTGGAGCAGGAGGAACACCTCGATGTTGGAGAAGGGAGTAAACAGAGAAACGGAAAGAGAGCAAGAAAATGAAGGCTACGACATGAGCATTGGCGTAAACCTGGTCGAGAGGAGCAACCCACTTACTAGAAGAAAGGAGACGGTGCAATGAACAAGGGGGAGAGTGTAGCCCAACTGACGATTTCCTCAACTTAAAGAGAGAGTGGAGAAGGAAGACGAGGGGAAGCACGAACAGAGGTTGACGGACATACGGTGGAGATACTTACGTACGCAGGAGACACCGTACCACATCTGGCCTCGCGCTCGCAGGGCGACCCGAGCACGTGGCGAGTGGCAGGAAGGTCGGTAGTAGAGGGCGAGCAGACAGGAGCTGGTGGAGAGCATGCGGACAAGGAAAAGGAAGGAGCACACACCATCGAAAATAACACGGCGGGCGTAGTGGCGATGATTCTGCCCCGAGAGGTAGTGCCATCAAATATGCACCAAGAACGAACTTTCCGGAAGGCCCCATGCATGGTCGGCTGACCGTGAGTTGTAATGGTATGCAAGCGGCCCGGAGACGGAGAACGGCAGCCGACGTAGCCGCTGTGCAGGGAATCCTAGTGGCTGAGCTGCGAGAACAACAAGCGGAGGCAGCCCAGGTTCTACGAGAGTTATGCACGAACGCATTAGAGAACTACACGAGATACGTGATCTCTATACCACTCACAACAACAGAAGAAGCTACAGCAGATTTTGTAGCGGGCGTGCGGGTAGTGTCCAGCAAGGTCATTCTGTCCAGTATAGACAAGACAGGACTGCAAGGAAGCGGAGCTATTAAGTACGGCCGGGACGTTAGTGGTTCAGTTTGATCCACTGAGGAAGGTGAAGGTCACGAGACAGTCATGATGCAGTCGGCAACAACGCGAATAGCCGCAGTGGCAAGGATACCGGAGCAGGTAATCCGGAGCCAGTGAGAGATGAAACTCCATTGGTCGAAACGGCTGAAGAGTATGAAGATCAAGATCCGCGATATTTGGTGGAGGCGTGATCTCTGAAATAAATGCGAACCTTCCAACGATTGGCGATGAAGGAGGCAAAGGAATTCCGCGCGACGTTGCGTCGCCTGCGGTTATAAACTCTCACCAATTCCAAGGACCGCGTCGAAGCCGCCGAGGCGGCCGGCAGACTAGCCCGTGCACGGCTAAAGCGGCAGCAGCTCCATAAGGACTATCGGTACCAGCGGCATAACAACTCCCTGGATACACAAGTTATCGATGATCGATGATGGAGGCAGGCACTCACGGTTGGCGCAGATACGAGCTCTAGGAAGTGACACCTCATGCAGTTTACCTACAGTCCTGCTGACCATGAACCAGAAGCACATCGAAGAGGTGAGAATAGACTCTTGCGCGCAATTTAACGTGGCGAGTGCCGATCTGGCGTCATGGGCGATGTGTGGCGAGAGTGGCCCCGGTGAATCAATTCAAAAGCTTTAGCGGTGGTCCTGCCCGTGTTCTTGGCGTATGGAAATTCCGTGGAGTGACACAGTACAAACAAACCGTAGTAATCAACGCACTGGTGGTCGACCGACCAGGGAACGAGTTTGTCATCGGCGAGGATTGGATGGTTGAAAGGCAGGCCAACATAGACTTTGCCCGAAGAGAAATTAAGTGTCGAGATGAACGAAGATACATGGTGGTATTCCGTTCACCTGTCATGGCGTCACTTCGCTGTCCGAGGCGAGCAAGTGCAGCATGACTACGGCGCGATTGGCTACGACGATCGAGATGGCGACCAACACCAGGAGATCCTCCTGGATCGTGCAGGCTAGAGTTGATCCGGGTGATGGGTCGACTGGCATCTTCCTGCCGAAGCCTACTCTTAAGCGGCATCTGCTTGGCGCCTGCAGTGAGCACCATACGAAACGGAGACACTAGCGTTGCAGTATTAAACCAAGAAGGTAAACGAGAACTGTTACTAGCGAAGCCGGAGCTTGGCACGTGGATTCCTACACACGACACCATGACGTTGCTAGAGATAAACGGAGAATTGGAGCGAGAATATGTACCCGCGTGGGTAAAGAAGTTGCGCACGCTGGACGCGTAACCGCTCACGAATGAAGAGAGCTTAGATATCGGTGATATGGAGCCCCAGGATCGCGAGATGGTGGTGGCTCTGCTGCAACAATATGCAGGCATCGTAGAGATGAAGGACGAGTGCCCACCGCTATCTAAGACTGGCGTCAAGCATCACATCAATACAGGTATAACCATCCCATCATGCTGAGACGACGGTGCCATGCGGTGGAAGAGAATGAGAGCATTGAGGGAGAAGTAGACAAAAGGCTGTCTGAAGTTGTTATCGAGGAGGGCGACGGCGCGTGGGGCTTCCCGGTGGTACTCGTCAAGAAGAAAGATGGGTCTATCAGGTTCTGAGCCGACTACCGGGCGCTGAACGAAGTTTCGGTGGACCCGCCGTCCAGCATTGATGAGACGTTAGAAGCCCTACACGGGTCGAAGCGCTACAATTCGCACGGTTTACACGCCGGGTACAGTCAGCTAGCTGTTGCAGACGAAGACAGGCCCACGACCGGGTTCACCACGAGAAGAGGGCTGCTCCAGTTCTGCCGGATGCCCTTCGGCCTTTGTACAGACCTGAGTCCTTTTCAACAATAAATGGGTTGCGTGATACGTGGACTCACTTACGTAGCTGTGTTGTATATCTTGATGACGTGATTGAGTTTACCAAAGGGACGGTAGTCCAGCACGTTGTGGAACTGGCGGTCATCCTTGAGCACCTCGCGGAAGATGGACTAAGCCTAAAAGTGAGCAAACGCTGTTTTGCCGCGACCGCAATGGAGTACTCAGGCCATGAGTTATCCCCTAGTGGGATTCGGCCTGTTGATCGACTGGTCTCAGCTGTACAGGACTTTCCTGTATCCGAAGACGCTACAGGAGCCCGGCGCTTTGTGGCACTGGCTGGTTACTATCGCCGATTCGTTGCCGATTTTGGGTCGCAGATGGCCCCACTGACAGATCTGTTACGGAAGGACACTGAGTGGCAATGGGGAGACCGACAACAACAGGCGTTCCAAAAGGCTAAAGCCGAGCTTGTGAAGAAGCCTGTACCTATCTATCCCGACTACAGGTTACCTTGCAAGCTAACGACTGACGCCTCTAAAGCTGGCCATGGAGCTGTGTTACCGCAAGATCGAGGGGAGGGCGACCAGCCAATTGCCTATGCCTTGAAAACGAACAGTTCAACCGTGACCCGATACAGCGTAACTGAGCTAGAATACCTAGCGGTTCTGTGGGCAGTGAAGCTTTTCGGCCGCATCTCTATGGTAGAAAATTTACGTTGTCACGAATCATGTGGCACTCCGCTGGCTGCTGTCTGCCAATGACCTGGCGGGACGCCTATATCGATGCGTAAACGAATGCCGTAAAGGCAACACATCCCATCAAGGCAACCCCAAGGCCGGATCCAGATCCAGACCGCCAGATCCAAGCTCGAGTAATCGCTTAAGATCTGGACTATATCGGCAGCAGAGCGAAGAGTTTCCGCCCATCCCAAACGTCTCGCCACAAGCCTTCAACACTTGGACCTTCACGAAGTCACTGAAGGAGCAAGATCCAGTCATACCGTCGGGTACACAAGGTGAACATTGTGCTGAACTTTGCTCAGCAAAGTTCAGCACAATATCACGGGTCATCGGGGGACCCCCCCTCCTTTAGTCGGCGTCCGGGCTTAGTTGAAGTTTGTTCTAGCAGTATCGCAAAATTTTGCTGATCCCGCTACACCACAACAGTATGTGGCTGTATCGAAGGCCACGCTTGTGTCTATTTTTATAATCAAACTTGCAGCTGGAAAATTAACTTTTACTAGTAATAGTCAGCGTTGTAGCACTTTTGGTTGACCGCTAGGCTTAGTTACAAAGAGACAATAGTGACAAGCAGTTGCAGTAAACCATAACGCTCATCTATCAGCGCAACTCGGATTGCTGTCTCATTTCGCAAGTACACTTTGGGCACCGATTAAGCGGGAGTTCGTGCAGGAATGTTTCTATCAAAATGCCCATTCTTGTTTGCTTTATAATGAAACGTTTCGTTCGTTTGCCGCAAAAAACGATCTATCAACTCGTTAGGTATTGAGCTCTCTTTCTCCACCCATTGCTTGTTATATCCCGTCTCCGAGCCGGCCATGCTAACTCTCTGCTGGATCCGGTTCACGAATCCATTCTTTTTGCAATTAGCCTATGTACTGATGAATATATTCGCTCCAAAAGTCGGACAACTTACACGGGCAACATTCAAGTAATTTATAACTTTCATTCGTAAATGCAACGCGACGCCATCATTTGAAGTTTGTAAGGAGATCTCTAATTTTCCATTAAAATCGTTTTAGACATGCCATTAATTAAAACTCCGCGAAATGGCCTCCTTAACTTTAACAGGTAGTCCCGGTGAAAAAGGCAAAATCAAAGCCCACAAATGGGGAAAATTCGAAACACAAGTATAAACGGAAATGGTATTTGAATTCTCCTTTTATTAGCACTAACAAGATTCCTATCTTATACTTGATATATAGGCGGCGTCACGAAGGCGAGGGCTTTCATCGACTCGATGCGAGCACTGCAACAGGACGCCTCGTCCGATCGAACGTCGGGCATTGCAAATGCAGTTAAAGCATTTTGTCAAAATATCAGTGCCAGATACCCATCACCCCTGACGCTTCTGCCCCAAGTAATCTTCACTTATTTGGATTTGGTATTGTGATGCCCGATCAGGGTGGGATCTTCGTCCCTCCGTAACATCTCTAAATTTCCTAAAATCTCTACGAATGCCTTAAACAGAGCTACTATCGAAGTGCCGGTAACATGGACCACACTGCTGCGTGCATCGATGCGTGTATATGTAGTTCAGTCCTCATTCTCCTAATAAAGTCGATCCTTGCTCGTACTCAAATACCGAGCATATCCAATTATTTCCGCATTTACTTTTTCTGTATTTACCTTGGATTCTGTTAATACATCTTCTCAAATTAGTGTTGCGCAACTGCGAAAACGGTAAATTACGACTGCCGACCGTTTCCACGGGATAAAAAAACTCTAAAGGAGAAGCGCAAGGCGACCCCCGATGACTCGAGCGGCGACAGCAAGTAACGTTGGTGCCGTCCGGCGGATCGAGTGATAAGAGCGACGACAAGTGTTTTAGATTCTACGAGTACGTGCATCAGTTAGAAGTCTTGTGAGAGAGATATTATTCTAGCGCTGTATTTTTAAAACTTGTTTTAGATGGCGCGCCTACAACGCTTGCCGTCGCGCCAAGTCTGGTTGGCAAGACTTTTACGGCGTGGACTGACTTCTCTGCATTTTGGGATCAGTTTGAGCGGGGAGAGTGCGTTGTGAACCGAACCAAAGACTGTCAGACCATGAAGTTGTACAATGGGGCGTGCGCAAATCATCCAGAGCGGCAGGTTCATGATTCTTTTGGATACGCGTTCCGTAAGTATGTGTGCACCCTGGGCTGCAAGCAGAAGCCGCGATCTACGAGAAAACGGGCGAAGCGGAAGGAGCGTTATCGTGCGTGTAAACCGACGCTTCGCGTTGTAGTGGCTCAATCCGGATGAGTGCAAGATAGTTCAAACTGGGTTATTAAAGTGACAAGCGAGATTGGTTTTCTATTTAGTTTCTGTCTTAATTTGATTTGATTATGGATGCTAATACAAAACTATTGGATTGTGTTGTGTGTAGAATACTTGCCACAACCACGGCAATAGCGAGACGCTATATACTGCGCTAAAGCAATGCAAGGACCTTTTGAGTGAGTCTGTGTTGTCCATTTGGACGCTTTCGGGCTGACAAACACGGACACAATGCAGATTGTGAGCTATATTGCCGGCACGACAGGTACATCAACTGTCCGATCCGTCACAGTAGTTACGTTTGCTTATCTGTTCTCATTCGTAGAGGACTTCCGATTTGCACACAACAAGTGCGTAGCCTGATAAACGCTAGACTGGGATACAGAAGTGCCGAGCAGCGTCTCAAAGCCTTTCTGGCCGAATTTGCTTTTACCGTGGGCAACGAAGGTGCACTACTATGATCAATTGATTGGTATCGTGTTGCAGACGAAAGCGCAGCGCGAAATCTTCAACCGATGGGGTGATGCCTAGCTTTGGAGTGGACGCACAACTGCACTTACATTAAGACGAGAAGTTGCGCAATTTCAATGAAAAGGAATTCAATTTTCTGGTGTTTGTATTGTTCTAACTTATTGAATATTATCTTTTACGGCAGGGACTCTTGTGGCTACTGTAGCAACAGGTCGTGGTGTCTCCGTTCTCGATTTTCTCTACTTGAAAAAGCAGAAGGAATCTCTTCTGGCTATCTTAGACTGGTTTAAATCCAACAATCCATTGTGGGGGGGGGCAATTGCAGAGCCTGGCGATAGTCAAAGACTTCATCGAATGGTCGAGATTGCGCGCGGTATTCCAGCAAGCTACCGTGAGTTCGTTATGTTTGTTTGAATGCATAATAGCTCTCTAACATGCACTACCTGTACCAGACATTGTTGTGTCAGTTTCATGCACAGCGTTATGTGAAGCGAACTATATGCGGGAAGAAGTACTTCGTGCTGCCACAATACCATGACGAGATCGAAGGTCGTTTCACACAAATGCTGTAATTACCGTGAAAGAGCAGTTCCAGAACGTGTTGGAGTTACTCGAGCGTCTTGCGAAGACGGTAACTCCGGCGTTTGCCTCGTACTTTTCACTCAACGGGCAAGCTGCAGGAGCATGTGGGCAAATTTCGGGCGGTATCGCTGTTTTCTGGAGGGAATGCGACGACGAATCGAGTGGAGGTGGGGTGGAATCAGCTAAAGAAACTACTGGGAAAGAAGACAAGCATCGACCGATTTGTGTGTGTTATCATTCAGCAATGGCTCAGCGTATTACGAGAATTCTCTACTGCTGTGTGCATGTTCGATGTGTGCCCACCCCTCTTCCGGCAGCTCTGCGCACTGTTGCAACAGTGCTAAGTCCTTACACTCTAAAGCTGGCGGATCAACAATGTGAAAGCTGCCAGTTTAAAGACCCGGAGTGGCAATGGAGCCATGAAAAAGACGGAATCCAGGACTTGTACACTATGCCTACATCAGCAGGCGGTAGGCTCCAAGTCCACGTCTGAAGAGTCTACTCGCGATTGTCTTTTCTTCTCGTCAATTCGTCTACCGTGTAAGCACATGTGTAGCGTGCAGGATCAATGGAGAAGTGGAAAAAGTATCTTCGAAGTTGCGCAACTTCATCCACGTTGGTCCATGAAGGAAGCCACGCTAGTGTTGCCATCGGTAAACGCTACAATGGGGTATCTGCGGAAGGTCAGTAAATTGACGGTGAAGACGACACACACACCTCACTCGTACGTAGAGCAGTCGTCGAGGGACAGGATTGCGAACGTACAGTGGAAGAAAGGGAAATAACTGATCAGAATGTTCTTTCGGAACGCGAGACATATAATGTGGCGAGAACGGAGGTTATGTCGCTGGTAGATGGTCTGCAGTAACTTCCTTCCGGCAAGATTTACGAGGTTTTCGCTGACCTTCGTAAGACTATTGAAGGCTCTAAGAAGATGTGAGCGCTCGACCGGCCTTCATAGGCAGACCCAGACGAATCTGAAGACGATGAAGAAGACTTTGATTCGATGGCTGCATTTTTCAAGAAGAACCAATTACCGAAGTTTGTGCTCCGCGCGCCCCCAGTTCATCTACGAACGAGTCAAGTGATTTGCCTTCTCATCTGGATACTAATCTGGGACTAGAAACGGGCGATGGCACAGATTGCTTCATGTCGAATCCATCCCAAAAATCTTTACCTGCTCTAGATATAAGCGAGCAATCGCACGGCGCCTTACAGCTTAATGATTTACACTCCCCGCTACATCTACGCAATCACTGCCACACGACAGTCTAGAAGGGCTAAGGTTGCCCTCCGCTTCAAGTGATTGTGCCCAGGAAAATAAAGTAAAGAGCAAGTGGGCCGTCATGGAGTGCAATGGACGACCGTCCCATCAGCCTATAGTTGTTTGTGAAATGGATGGTGGAAAGGTAGCAGCAATGTATCCCACGTGCTACAGCAAGCTGAGCCCGAGGACATAGACCCCTCTCCTGACACCGTGGTCCCAGCAGCATTCCTGGCGTCTGACACGGGCGGGATCACATTGTATGTACGGCATTATTGTACCATTTGTCACAGAGCTAACTTTCTAGTATGTATTTTGTTGATACTATAGGAAATACGTTCGGCGTCTCCTAGAGTTCTTCACTATCGACCAGGTAATTAATGAGTATCGTTTGGATCTACACTGGCTTTGACGCGACTGAAAGACAGCAAGAGCTTAAAGCATTCGCTTTTGGAACGGGCTCCTGAAAAGCCAGATATTTCGCGAAGGAAGTTGAGCAACTTTTCCAGCAGTGACGGATGCTGCGCTTTGGCACGTGTCGAAGTACCACACCGATTGCTACGCTGTCGAATCAGCATCGTTTGCTGGCGAGAAGATGATCTACCCTGACTACCCGTTGGCGTCGTGCAGCTTTGCTCTCATGTCGATTCACATTAAAGCTTTAGAGCATTGGGTGGTACAGATTGTGGAGAATTAAATGAAGGGCGATGATGCAAACAAGTACAAATTTGGGCGACATTCGACGGTACGCTCGACGTGTCGTCAAATTTGGAGTGTGCGAAGCCAAATGGGTATCGTTTGCGTTGCCACTGCTTCAGTAATGGTTCGAACGAGACCTTGGCAGAGAGAAGTTGTTCAACTTACAGCCTAAACGTTGCCGGAGTTCCACCAAAAGAAACACCGGCAGCGAAGGGAATGCAGTTTCAGCGACCATCACGGGTTTTGCCAGAGGTCGTCACGGTGCGGCTACTGTATCCAAAACAGGCCGACGCAGTGAGTTGTGGAATACTGTCGCATGCTCAGGCTTACAGCTACGTGAGTCATGTGTGCTCACTAAAGACGAGCAAGTCCATTTTGTATAATGATTAAGTACAGATGCGTCTGCGCCTACTGTGGACAATGCTACGTGATTCAACCACAGCAGATGCGGACAGGGATTCTGTGATTTGGGCGGATCTCGTAAGCATGAGAAAGATGGTTAAAAAGGCTTACGAATGTGCGTAAGTATATCAAATCAGTACAGTTTAGACAATCTACATCTTTCCTCGAATAATGTTGGCTAACAACGTGGAGAAAGATACATCCACATACTTGCGCAGCTCCATTCCATCAGTCGCCGTCTCCACGTCCACATTCATGTCTTCCCCCACCCTGACCGCGATATCATGGTGTAGTTGCGCTAGCTCGGTAAGCAAATCCTTCATCTTGAGCTCCTGCTGATGCTTCTCGAGCTCGGTGGTACGGTTCCGCAGCAACAATGATGAAGTGCTACCGCCCCTATTGCTCACCTGCAGCGTTACTCGAAGATATCGTATCTTGGGGGGATCGCGGCTGCACTACCTCCTATGGGTGGTTGCTTTATGAATTGAGTTTGCCACTCTGCGTCTTTTCGTCAAATGAACCACTATGTCGTCGTGTGTAACTGGTTAAACGTCCGCCATTAAATACTTTTGTTGCCGTAATATATGATCCGATTAGAAAGGAAAGGTGCTGAAGCCACTTTTTGAAGGTGCTGATCGGTAATTTAAAAATTCGATATGACAGGAAAGGTGCTGAAGGTGCTGATAAAAAGATGCATTAACGACAGCCCTTTCCCTCGATTGTTCGCCCTTCTTAAGCGGGATTTCCTCTTAAATAAATGTAAAGAGAACATGTCTCAAATTGAAACAAATCTGCACATTGAACACCAATGTTTGTGATCCTGTGCATAATGTTGGCCTCCAAGTTGGAGAGAAATGTTAGAAACACACGAATATATCATTTACCAGGCTGGTTGATCGTTTTCCCGAGCAAAGTGGTGCGGGACGAATATTTAGAAAAATCTTGTTTCTATTTCCAAAGGTTTTTCAACCGAAGTGGTGTTTTTCTTAAATTGTTACCAAGCAAGGATGGTTCTCCCATCTTTGATGATTAAGAGCAAAGCTCTCATTGCCAAAATGATGGCCTAAAAGCATGTCCTAAAACCAAGCAATATGTATATCGTGAGATACGAGCTTAAAATATTCCAACTGAGTGCGTTTCATTTGCGAAAGAAAAACATTTTGATCACACATCAGTCTGTAGGAGAGGTACCAGTGCTTGTGAAGCCCGTTTTAACACCAAAGATTCAGGTGAGCCATTTTGATTGGTTAAAATAAATCAGGAAAAACATTGGTTGTAAACTGCACTTTTTCTCGCAATATTATGTTGCGCAGTTACAGTACTTCCCAGACCACTTTGCTCGGGAAGACGACCAAGGATCAATAGTCTGGTAAATGGTGTAGAACTGACCAACACAACAACTCCGGGAAGATTTGAACACAGTCACATAGAAACGAAGCTCGGAGAGCAGCCATTTTAATTGTACAGCCCGTCTCCCGCTGGGCACATCACCCTCTCCAGAGTGACACTAAAATCAAGAAGTAGTCATGAAGCTGCACATCAAAAAGTAGAAGAAGTGACACGCAGATAATTAGCTGTAATTGCTGTTACTTTTTCAATCTGCTTGCATTTCAAAATTTCAACAGCTCAGCAACGACAGCGGAGAGAGGGCACCCCGTCGTAAGATCCATACAGCTACATGCCGGGCCTCAGCCCCGATGAACTTGCGCCCGAAACACTCGCGCATAGGAAACCGATCGAGTACTACTCGAGATGTCTCGCGATGTGTGACCCGCGAGGCCACAGGGTAGCAGCGGCCCTGAGTGTCGACGATACTCCTGGGACGAGTTACCAGCATCGCTCGACAATGGAAACTGTGGTGTAGCAGGATCAGCCAAAATCTGGCTGAGGCCGATCGCCACTCGCGCAATGCCCAGACACCGACTAACGGAGAGGGGGCGCCGGTGATCCGTCATCAGCTGACCTTGGTCTCACCTTGTGTACCTGTCGGCGGGCTGGATCTGCGCTCTCAGGGATCCGAAGGTGTTCGATCGGCAAAGGCTTGACCGTCCTGGCGGGAGGCGGGATGTGTGGGAAAGCGCAGAAATTCATCGCTCTGCACCCTTGTGATAAGTACTATAAAGGGTCTGCTTGGGGTCAATCGGCCTTGCTATAGGGACTTTTGCCTTTCATAGAGGACCGAAGTGCCTCGGCAATCGTGTTTCTTGTTCTTTCTTTCTGGGTTACTCGCCGCCTTCAATAGCGGGATCTTCGGTCTTGAGAGTTGATCCGATCTCCAGCCAAGCACCAAAGTCTTGATAATCAGTGACTATACGGATAACTAGTGTAGGTAAAGCTGGCTAGTATTTTAACCGAGATCATCCCCTACGACGCTAGTTACCGCTATCTAAGATGTCGTTAAACTCTTAGGCCGGCCAATATGTCTATAAGACGTCACGGGCGCGAGGAAACCACTTGTGCACTTTACGGAACGCAACTCTGATTGATGTTTACTCTAAGTCTACCACCTGTCTATCCATCCCAAATTACATCTTGCGCCTTCCTATATCCCCCATCTCATGCTTAGTTCGGCTCTTACCATCCTCGATCTGGCGACCGATCCTGCGATCTTCAACTTCGACTCTTGATCGGCGATCTCGATCATGCGTGGTGGTCTTCGTCTTGATCGGTAATCCCCATCTTGATCGTCGGTCTTCTTACAGATCGGCCGTTCTCACTTGATTGGAAATGATCGGCGATCTTCAACTTGATCATCAACCTTCAGCTTGATCGTCGATCTTCTGGTTCCGTCAAGATCTTCACTCGAGGACCGCTGATTTTGATCTTTCAGGCCTTGATCCTCACCTTCTGGTCTTAGACTAGCTCATCAGACGGCGATCTTCCCGGACTGCCACATGATCGGTCTCTGATCTCACACTTAGGCTGCAGAACTTGACTACCCGTCTCTTGATCTCTATTCCAGGGGCCTTGGTACCATCTTACCATCTTCTATCTCGATATCGGTCGGGGTCGGCCGGGATTTGGTCGCGACCTTCATCTTCCGGTCTCCACCTCCTGGCGCCCGATCTTTGTCTGGAGACAGACGATCCTCCGTATTCAGCACCTTGAGCGGCGAGATCTCCTAAGTCTGGATCTGACAGTCTTAGATCGCCCTTCGGGGGAACTTCTGATAGTGCTTTACCACAACCCCACTAGCACCCACAATCTTCACGCGGCGTCCTGGGCAACAAATTGAACCAACTACACGTCAAATCGCGCAAACTACGACCATATCAGTTCAAGCCCGGAAAGGCAGTACAGTCCACAATGGCAAGCGCTGTGTGCAAGGCCATGTCGAGCGTCCATAGCGACGCAATTGATGATACGATGGACTCTGTGCGTAGTGTGCAACGAGACCCCGCCTCGACCTTTGTGGCTCTGGGTGTGAGGAAATCGCTGTCGCCGGAGGCCAGGGAGTCCTTCGCCGTTTCCAGAACAACCGAATCCGAAGCAACACGCACGCAACACATTAAAAGTGATTCGATTACATGTATTCAACGTGCTACATGTCTACTGGAGCTATGAGTACTTCCCCTGCTCCTGTCATCGATCTTACGTTTGAGGTCTCTGTTGAAGAGGTGAAGCTGCAGCCTGCCCGCTTACGACGAAAAGGGCTTATCAGTTGACGAGCCCACCCAGCCTTATAATAATCGTACTGCGCCAATAGACACTGATCTCATCGAAGTTGATAAGTACGTGAAGACGGTTCGTACGCGATGAATGCTCTCAACAACCTGCCATCAGGCGAAGCGACACCTCAGCGGTTGGAGCGTACCTCGTTTCAGAAAGAGGCGTGCTCGCTCCCCAAAGCGCGCAAGGTACAGGCTATCCTGCGTTTGCCTGGTGTGCTAAACGCATACGCAGCCTTCACGAAAGGCGCTCCCATCTTGTAACAGCCGGAAGGGGCACGTGCTCGCAGAAGTTGCTTGATCTGAATATGTGCTCAAGATTGATGAATGCCTGAATCCGTCCAACATCAGGTTTAAGGACGTGGATGACCATGATTAATGCGAGTGCGTTGGAGATTGCTGCATGGCCACCTATGCGATCGTGGGTTTTCCGCAATATACTACCTGTAACATCAGCGCATTTTTCAGTAACGCACCTGTCATTCGGTCGACTCTAAAGCTATTCGACACACGTCGAGTCGGACTGAGGGGATTTACGACGACTGATTTAAATGTGGGTGACGTCGTGGACGACACTGGTGTGTAGTTCGAGCACAAAGGCTTAGGCAAAGGTCAACCAATTCAGGCTCTTAAACACAACTGTGGCTACACAATACAATACGCGGTAAACTAAGAACATGTTTGTGGATGTTAAAGCTGTCAGCGCCGGCTGCATAACGCGGTTCATCTCGCACGCGTGCGAGTTAAAGACTGTTTTCGTGACGCAGAAAGGTTAAGGTACTTGCTTTAATAATTCACCACGCCAAGGCAGGAGCGCCGTTAACGGTTCACGACAGTAGCGAAACATGGTTTAGTGCGCGCGTGATAAGTGCTGGGCGGAGCCTGAAGATGAGAGCAAATAAACTACAAACTCGAGCAAACCCTCACGTGTGGTAGTTAAGTGTGCATTATGTACACATCTTTCAGTTACCAAGCCGTGTTAACGTTTCGTTTTGCAGCTTCTGGAAGGTCTACAAAGTAAACCGTTTGCTTTACCTCCAGAAGGCGTGATTCATTAGAGTGTACCAGACCTGAACAGAAAACAATGTAGCTATCGATGTAGCTATGTAGGCAAAGTTAGACAACGCGAGGAGATTCCTGTTACACGAGAATATATATATGTATCCGAGAGATCAGCTTTTTGAAATTATTCCAGAACTATAGTGTCGCGTGGGTTATAAATGCAACTACATAAATCACGTATACTGACTCGAAGATATAACACGGATCTAGCTAGTCATTTATTAAACGTCATACCTTAGAAGTTCCGATCGGCCACGTTTGTATTCAACTGCTTGGCTACATGTCACCCAACCCAGTGGCCGCTGTTTTTTTCCGAGAGATCTTGTTGAAACGTCAAGTCCATTTCTAGAAGGAACACATGGTTGACATCTATAAATGCGTGTAAATGTTTTCTTAAACCTGTATTTGTGGTAGCTCTTCTAACAGAACTCTCTTTTTAGCTCGCTCATGAATCAATCTGTGATGTTAATTCGCATCCATATCCCTCCACGCATCTTCTGAATAACTAAAAAGACAGCGCGGGTCCGTTTAGACGTGGTCTACCCACGGGAGTCCTACTTCCACTTACTACGATCCACGAGAAAGTTCTGTCCTCGGGAATTCACGTGCTCAGTAATCAGCAAATCGTAGGCGACATGGATACAGACGTCGAAATGTTAGCAGTAGCCACATGGACACCAACAGGATTGTAAATCCACGGGGAGCCCACAAAATGACTGTCCTTGAACCTCCACAGGAGCTAGTTGCTTCCCATGGGGGCAGCAAGTGCTATTACTTCATCTCCGTAATTGTACCCGGCCGCTTGAACGCGGTTTACCATTCTTGAAATCACAAAAAACTGTGTTTTCACGTCCAGCACACTCAGGCAAGGCGACAACTCCCGTCCAAACACCAATTAGTGTTTTCTTGATCATTTCACGCGCTCTGCGTGTGAGTTTGGTTGCACGGTCACTGGATAGCTGAGTGCCGCATCGAGGCAGAAGTATCGTGGCAGCAAGCTGACAAGTTCCGTAAAATAGTGTTCACCTTTAGACGTCGTCGTAGTGTGTAGTCTCTTGAAGCCTCGAATTGAAATCTCCGCTGGATTGCTCGTCGCAGCGAACCCGGGCGGCGTCCAGAACATTTGGCATTTCCAGCGCCTCCCGTAAAACCTTTTGTCCGCTCATTCACCCAGCCAGACAAAATCTCACCCCCAAACCGATTGAAGTCGTAATACATGCGATCGAAGTGCATGTCGTACACATCTTGTAAAAGGGCTGCCGCGATAAGTGACGGAATCCCTTGATTCCGTTCATAACGTCTAGATCTACATGCAAAAAAGCACACTAAGAACAGGAATCCATACACACGGTGCACACCATGGTGTGGTTCTTGTCCACGTCGAAAGACTTCACGGCTGGAGGTACTCATCGACCTTGACCGCGCCGACGGCGGTGGCCTTCTCGGTCCAGGAGATCCGCTTGGGCATTTTCTTGCCTTTTGAGTAGCGGACCACACCATATCTCTGGTAGCAATTTGTAACCACACAAACCGATACATTTTGTTTTTTGAGAATATATGATTTGGTCGTTGCGACTCGTACTGTGCAGTCATTGGCTGTCTCCTATCCTGATTCCCCTGCAAAGCACCACTTTGGCAAGAAAATCATTATTGTGTCCTCTCTCTGTAGTTAACCAAGAAAACCTGAAGGACGTCGTTACGAGAAATGGTGTGAGCCCAAACCTCTCAACCGAACACTATGATCGACTCCTCCTGGCTACAGGATGTAATTTGAAGTAGTCGACCATTACAAAATTTTATCTCGTGACGTGATTTTTGCTCATCTTTTCAACAGGTATTAAACTTATGAAAGTGGATAAGTACTGCACCCAAGTATGTAGTGCGCCGATCGCGGTATCCTACTGTTCCCAGATTGACTGTATGATATGGGTGTCGGATTTTCTGTTCTATAACCGCCCTCAATGTCCTAAACAAAAGTGATTCTCTCATCAGGCCTGCGCAAAGCGCGGCTCGCTGCGGAGCTCAGCGCTAAGCCTGCCTACGCAAATACCGCGCGACCCTGCTTCGTGGGCATCCCGCCTGGGTATACTTTGGCTGCGCGCACTCGCAACCACTCGCCTTAGTTGGCCATGGTAACATCATATCAAAGTTTAGGACCAGTATCGTACAGAAACGTTTTCCGCCTAATGTCCTATTTGAATCTGTAAATGCTAATTGTGCGTTCTAGTATATTATATTCACCATCAACATGCTGAGAAGGACATGACAGGACAGCAATCTACTTTGTTAAAAGCTAAAAGTGCTAGGCAACAAGTTAAGCGCAATAATACAATGCAAAGTTTAATCGAATATGTGTACTGAACATCCATTGTCAATAATATGCTGTGCTATCCTGTATAGTGCATAGCCGTTGATTAAACCCAAATATCTTAACCGTGCATGTTCCATTTTTTACGTGACCCCAGCCGTAAAAAAATTGTACATGTTTGGGGAATATCGTATATGCCTCGCCGCAAAACCAGTACGCGTGTGTGTGATAGAGACATGGTTTTAGCACAATATCAGTGCGTGCATAGTACATAATATCAACATCATCAACAGATATAACTGAAATAAATGGAGTGATATTTAGCTATACTCAACCTAAGTCAAAATGGACGAACTCTTATCAGCTCTTCAATCCGTTGCATCCGTCTCTGTGGCCAGACGAGCCCGCTTTGACTGGCTTGAGCCGTCCTCCGCGGACTCATCATCCGATCCCTCGCTCACATCAGTTCATTCTCCCTCGTGAGCCTATTCATGCGCTTGACGGCTTTCTGGTACACGGGCACGGATCGCGCGCTTCTGTCCTCCTATTGGCGCTGGCGCCAGCGTGCCATTGCGCCAGGCTTTATGCCAGATGTCAAATCAGGACATCAGCTCGCCGTTCACCGTGTGCCGTTTCTTCTTGCAGAGGAGGACGTGCCATGCTAGGGCCTTTTTGATGCAGTCGGCAGCTTGCACTTGCTGCAGTAGGTAGCGGAATCACCACCACGAGCATGGTCAGTGCTCTTTAGCTGTGAACATACTTTGCACACTCTGGTGCGACACTTCATGCCTTGGTTATTGATACCAGGCCTCCATTTGTCTTTTGGCACAGGCTTGTGGCCAGCCTGTCGACGTTTGGCAGCGTTGGTCTCCTTCGACGGAGTAGCTTGTAGGCTTTCGTTGGTGCACAGGTTCTCCCAGTCATCGTGACGCAGCTAGCACAGCTTCAGGTAAAGCTGTTTCAGGAACTTGACGTGGCTCATCTTTCAGAGGTTTGCTGCAGCCCGAGACGCGTTGAAGACAATGTAGAAGTTAATAACTGCGAGGTGCACGAGCCGAGAAACAGTCCTTTGTAATATTTCTTGTATTTGATGCAAAGCTATAGCGAGTACCTGTTGAATGTACCGTACACGATAAGTCAATAGTGTAAGATGTATTATACAAGATAGCAAGTCTTATCGATGCAGTTGAAGCTGGTCGTGCACGCCGACACTACCCCTATTCGTCTGGTAATCTTTAACGATGCGGGGATACGCAACTTCTTATTGCTTGCGTGTTGGTGCGTCACGACGCACGATGCAGTCAGGTTCGACGCTGCTGCCAGTACTATACATGTGCACCGCACGTGTATCCCACCATTGCAGCACACACATAGCAGGAATCCGCAAGGATTCTGCGACGATATATGTCCCTCGCTCAATGTTTGCCGGTCTAGTTTTTGGTATTTTCGGAGGCTTGTTCTTGCCCCCCCCCCCCTTCTGCTTCTTCGGAATCCATAAATTGCTTAGCCCTTGGCGGTCTGTCCGAACAGTACCTGGTGTAGAAGCCCCTTGTCGGGAGTTGCATGGACACAGTACCGACGAGTAGAACATGTCGGTCATGACAAGCCGTATGTCTCCATTTGATGGAGCTGTAGAGCCGAAGACGTGCTGCAGTACTGCGGCAGGACCGGACTTGTATTCGGTGGAGCTTGCTTGACCTACTTGATTTTTTCCACATTAAGCTTCAAACCTGTAACATACAATATAAGTGTGCATCAGTATGTTTGATACCCGATAACGGAACTTTGCGAATAAAAACAAATGGGGGTGTCCGAAGACACACCCAGTACTCACCGATTACAGTACGCCGTTGTGGAGCAGCACAGCATGGACAACTTAGTTCCCCATTTGAGGGTTTACCGTTGATGTGCACCCGCATTTGGTCAACGAGGATCGCGGAGACAACATCGTCTCATCAAAGACCATGATGGCCGGAGGGGTGACGCCAGCGCTGAACCGACTTTGAAGGGCGTCAATATCAGGACGCAGCTTCCACGTGCGTTCCGTCGCGGCTCACGGGGCCGTGTTTGAGCTGAACTGTAGGTTCTTTAAAATGTGCATGAATCGATCTCGAGTTATAAACCGTCCAAAGCAGCCACGGGGGGACAGCTCCTTCACCCGTAGGTCGCGAGTGCTTGGCCAGTTTTCCTTTGTTGGGGGCGATCGATCTCGCCATCAACAAGCCAATGAATATGCAGAGTTCTCTGGCACTAAAAGTAGGTTCCCCCAACAGATCGCTGCGTATTCCTTCGCGCTACTTAACCTTGTAGTCGGGATGCCTCAGTTTGAGAGCAATTTGCTTTGCATGCTATCCTTCTACGCGCTCGTCAATACTGGCGTTGAAGTAGTTGTTGGACACAGCGGCAATTGCCTCCCACAACTCGGGTCGCATGACATAGAAAAAGGCACTCTGCTGATGCCAAGGCCCTCTTGGTTGGGCCCGATTCGCCATTGAACAGATTGAAATAGTCGTCACGCAGGGAAGTAGACGGGGTTCATAAGGCTCCATTAGGTAATCATACGGAGTATGTGTCGGCAACTCGGACCACCCATTTATACCCATTTCCTTCAAATGCGTAGCCGGCACAGCACCCGCCTAGATGCTCGACATCCCACCAACTGCAGTCAACAACCGGTTATCGAAACGCACCTCGGCAGGAACAGGCAGTACCATATCATCTTCATCATAGACATCAACACAAGAATCATTGTCATCGCCGTCGTCATTCTCTGCGTCCGATACCAAACTAGCAAACGTCTTCGGATCCTCGTGGGCAGCACTTTAATTGACGCCATCTTTAACCCCTTCGCTACCAGGATTATACGAAGCTTTTTGCTGTATCCTACAGGATATCCATTTACTTGGTTTTAATATTTGCGAGTTTTTGGGGTGACTTGCACAAATTCCCCCCAACCTCACTGATATAGTGTACCGTCAGGATTAAAATGGCCAGGATAACGCAGGTATCCTGTACGGCACGCTGTGGTAGTAGCCAGTGTCACTTGAAGTGAGAACATGAGGTGATGGGCTAGTAAAAAAACGTGGCGCACGTTCAAAACTTACCCAGTACCAGTCCAACTTTTCCTTTTTTTTAAATTCCGATTCGTCAAAACATTCATTCATTTGTATTATTCCTCATTCTCTACATTACTATCTTATTCGTCACTATCACGCTCACCTCGTGGGGCTCTACGTCGGTAGCTCGCACCATCTGGTGTGTTGGTCCCATTCCTCCACATATCGTGCCAAATTTGACTACAAGTTGCAGCGTTCCCCGGTCCGTTTGGGTCGTGCTGGCGGGCTCGCTGACAAAGATAGATGCACCATGCTCGTGCGCGTCTGTGCACGTTCTGCAGAGATATGTTGTCTCCCACGCCGGCTTGTTTTGTGCACGCCGCAGTATCGAACAAAATTTGCACGCGTATTGTCGTCTCTTTTGCTGTAGCTTATCCCCGACGCGAACATTGCGAAAGGCGTCGATCTGTTCCAGCACATGCCGTGCAGGCGCTACAGTGCGAGGCCGCGCCGGTGCCCGAGGCTCCCCTCCAAACAACGAAAGATCGCCCTCGAAATCGCTAGGTCCCATGGCCAGCAACACGACATGCATTTCCTCCATAAACTGACAGTGTGACGGGACGGGTTTATCCGGATATTTACGAGCAAAGAGCTTGAAGTAGATGGTGTAATTGTTGACAAGGGTCATGTCCACTAGGCCCACAAATATCGTATGATAATACTTTTTGAAGCGCACCGCCCTCTGAATCAAAACGTGCTACAAGCGCTTTGGTCATGTGTATCGGCTCCGCCCATTCCATCATTGTAGTCTCGAACCAACTGTGGGGCAGGTACCCGCTCAATTCCCGCCCCATTCCGCCGACCAACAGTTGTTTTCTCCGTAGAGCAACCCGTCGCGAGGTCTATCATCCATCCACTCGACCGCAACCATATTTGAGAACACTTTCGACTGGGCCAATCGGTATGAGCCTCGTGGACGTCTTGGCTCTTTCTTCTTGTATACAATATCGCGGAAATGGCCTAGTATGTCCGTGCGGATAGTGTCAGCGTGGCACAGCCCGCCGTCAAGCAGTAGAGCAGAAAGCATTACGCTAGTATAGAACCGGTCGGTGATGATAAGGCGATCACGCTGGTCTTGTAGAACACAGTCTAAATTGCGCAGATCGGCGTTTTCGGGCTGTTGTAGATCGTTCAGATCGTCTTGGACGCGACCTTGGTATATTTCAGCGCGGTAGCAATACCCAGTCCCCGAGAGGCGAGTTAGGCAGCATTTAGTACCCCACGGACAAGGTTAAGCATTTAGATACTGCCTCATAGGGTTGAATCGGCTCCGCATCGGGATCAAACCCTCGTCAAATGCAATTCGTGGACCATCTGTCATTACCTTTGAAGAGCTATCATTGAGTGCGTCAGCTACAGGCTGAATTTTCCACGATTAGGTCGCCCGGGCTTCGTCGGCTTCGTTATCGATAAAATGTAGGTAGCGAATGATTTCCTCAAATCGATGGCGGGCCATGAACTTGCCGAATGTACCTCTTGGTACAGCTCCATGAGCTTTTGTAGCCCAATGACGAAAAAAACGTCCACGATGAGGACATAGCGCACGCGCGCACAGCAATTCGATAAAGTTGACCAGCTCATGCGGCTGTATTACTTTGAATTTTGCCAGCTCACGTGTTCGTTGTGCAGGGCTTTTCTGTCGATACGCCGGGTTGCAGGCTAGACGACGTTGGTTCCACTGTGCTAGTTGACCGGGCGAGAAGTTCCGTTGCCAACGCTGGTAGCGATTTGACTCGTCAGCAATCAGGACCCACAGGTCCTTCGGAAGCATCATGAAAAAGAGACCTTCGATGTTCAACCCCACCGCCTCTACGGTATCGATTGGTACGGCCGAGCGTTCGTGGAGTCGGGCTGCTGGTTTTTGAACATTGGAGCCTGGAGAATACAGGATAAGTTAACAAAACCCAAGAAAATATCCTGAATCATACATCAGCAAACTTACTTGTATTCTCCATTTGAAAATTCCAGCCCTTGCTTGTGTGAATACGCAGATCATTCTTTGACAAATCCTCGCAGCTTGCAGCAATATACACGAGATGCAACAGATCCGTTTCGTCGTCGTTAGGCTCGGAGTCGCTGTTGTCATGAGCACTGGGCTTGGCATCGCTCTCGAGGGCATCATCGTCATCTTCAGCAGGGGCAAATCCATCAGAACCGTCATCGCTACCATCGTCGTCAACGGTGAAATCCTCCTCGTCACCCGGTAGGAAGAACTCACTCTCGCCCGACTGCTCGCCGTCACTCAACTCAGCTGCAGATGAGCCTGCATTCAGTGTAGGCGTTGATAAAGAGAGAATACGACGAACCGGTGGTGTCGTTGGTGGGGCTCCACGTTGGCTTGATTGTGGTGAACGGATCGAGCTCCTGCCCGATACATCCATGGCCTCCATCAGAAGTGACACCAGCGCGGGGTCCCCGTCCTCATAGGCATCTGTGTTCGCAGTCGGTTCACTAGACGTTGGTATCGGACAAGCCGAAGTGATCGTTTCTTGGCCATCCGTCAAACAGGGCCGCTTTCTAGGAGGCCCAAGGATAGCTGCATACACGACGATCACAATTAGATGTTGAATTATCACACTACAAAAGCGAACTTACCATCTTCGGGTGCAAAGCGCAGCAGCTCGTCCTCGCCCCAAAAGACATCGACACGGCGCTCAGCGTTGGGTTTGTCCGCCCATCCTTTAGGCGTGAAGTACTTTGTTGTGTCTGACAGACCCCAGGGGGGGGGGCTGATGGCGCCATCCTCGGGCGCGGAGATTTCTCTACATTGCTGAAAATGAGAGTTCAGTAGTCATCCGTTCTGGAGGGGTCTGGGGTTGGTGTGTCTTTCGAGATGTGTGGTCCAGCCGGCGGTTTTCGAAATGAACCAGAGCGGAAGTGAGCAATTGACGCGGGAAAATGTATCCAGTGAGTACAACTCTGCGAATTATTGGCCTGATGTTAGCTACATCACTGTGGAAGTTTATACGGAAAGGTTCATTAGATTTTTGTAAGGTAGACTTGATTTATATATGTATCATTATTTATCTTGTATCATACAGGATACAAAACCGTTCTATCCTGTAGGATACAGGTTGTGGTACTGAAGGGATTAAATATATATACAACAGACATATTAGGTCCAAGAAGGTAACATTTATGTAAACGGTAACACCAACTATCCACTGCATCTTCAATGCTACCGGAATCTTCCATCGATTCTTCCTCGCAGTCATCCAATTCACTACCATAACGAGAAGAATTGAGTTGCGTCCGTTTAGCACCTGCAATACTGTACATGCGATATGCTGGATGATCAGTCCTATTCATTTATTATACAAGAGTGTGCGTCATCTATGTCCAGAGTGGGCCATCTGCGGAAGCAAGGATAGATAGCCTACCCTTGCTGACTTGAAAATCGAAGATCCCATACAAATTTTAACTAAAGTGCTTCTTAACGTGTATGGTACACGTTAACAAAAGAACCATAACATGGACAATACAGGCTCTCCGGTTCAAGGGGTCAAACCGCTGTAGTCTAATTTTTATTTTTTTAATAAAGCTACAAGCATTTTTTTCCATCAAAAGTTTGTTCAAGTGAATCATCGAGGCATTCCGCTAACGTCAATGGTGTAGGACCCGCAAGATCTTTCTCGATAGAGTGCTGATAGTATGCAACCTCCGCAGACAGAACTTTGATCACTAGGGACCACTTAACAAAAGGCGTACCCAAAAGCGGTACCTTAGCCAAAAGACCACTAATGGAATCAATTCTCTGGATTTTATATCCAAAGTTAGGAGTCGAGTCATTCTGACCCATAAATACTCTAACCTTTTATACTCAGAGCCCAAACTAACGTTGTCAACAAATGTTGCTTGTGGCCAAGCGTAACATTATAGTAAATTACGACTATCCGAAGTAATTTAATCCGCGTGAGTGTTGCCCGAAGAGTATATCTGAGGTCACACGTCCAAACGATATACAGGGCTAGATGAATTACACAGAACAAAAAAAAATATCAAAATGACAATCCATGTTGGTCGCGTGCCAGACGAGTTTCAGCCCCTGCTGGGCTTCTTCAGTGGCTTACCAAAAGGAATAGGAGGCTATTCTACCAGGAATTACCAGCAATCAATCCTAACCAGTCGGTATTCTACGGGAGCAACGTGTTATTTACACGAGGCACTAGGTTGTCAGCGACTTACACTGGGAATGCATGCACAATTTTGTTTTGCAGAATTGGGTGCTGCTTTTCTGTTCGGGTTTTGGCTGTTTGGATGTTTCGTTGTACTGCTGTAGAACATTCTACGATAATTTCGCACAAAGAGTCACATTAGTACGAGCCTTAATCTTTTTAAATGAGCCGAAATCTTTTTAAATACTTCGCAATAAGACCTTCAGTTCCGGGGCAATTGCCGTGTTGATGCGCAGATACAGGTTAGATAACACATCACATCGTGCATATTCTTGACGGTGTTGCACACCTCAATCGCAAGAGCCCTTTGAATAGTAATACATCAAGCTTCTCAATAATGTTGGCATCTGAGTACCCCGAGTGTACAGTATGCCCTATAATACTTGGAAACTGAAGAATGAAGGATGCCCTTAACGGAGTAAATTCACAGTACTGCGTGGCCGTGAGCTTAACCTGATCTAGCATCCATTCAACAATTCGGGGATTAGTACAGTATGCCAGTACAGTATATCAGTACAGTACATCAATACAGTACGCAGTACAGTGAGCAAAGCAAGCACAACTTTTTATTTAAACTGTTGAAGTTCCAATTCGTAGATACTGGGCTTTTTACGAGATGTTTTATTCTGGTACATGCCTCGTAGAAGGTATCGACAGCCCACACCGAATTACTCCACGGTATTGTGTTGATCGAAATGCGTAATGTAATCTGGGTCAACAATCGTGTTACCGAACATAAATTTTCCTAACTGCAACAACGCAATTCTCAGTCGATGATTATGATAAATTCGTTAGTTGCTGAGGAAAAGATCCCCGGTCTTGGTGTTGTTTTTGTTTTTGTTTCATGTAATCTAGCGTCTTGTTCAGACACTCCTGAGAAGCATGAATGCTCGGGCATGTGCTCACAAACACAGAAAAAACGATAGCAAAAAGTCGCGCATTGTACAGAGTTCGGAAAAGTTAAGTAATTATTTTATTGACGGGAGGAAGGCTGGCCAGTAAATAACTGGATTACTGTTTTTTAATAATCTTTATACAGCGTCTTTGTGGCTAGTGCTCCAGCTTTAGGGTCCTACTGCCTATATAACCCTGTATACAGCTAGCAGCAAGCGTTGGGTTTGTGTTGGAGCTTTAGTCTTCTTAGCACGCGAGGTTTTGGCAGGTCTATGATCGCCTGTACCAAATATGAGGTCCCACGTCAATCTAGTACTTGTCTAAGAGTAGACTACGAGCTTAAAATCGCGGCAGCACTAATGCACTTACCCACACCGGACGGTGTAAGTTAAAAAAAGGAACATGGCGGTAACGGAAAGACCTTCTTCTGCAGGTGTCGCTGCAAATTTATCTCTTTTGCCTGACATCTGTAGCGCGCTGACAGGCTTAGCTGTTCCAAGTCGTCCCGGAAATGGGACGGGACTGCAGGTGCTGTGTTATCAGACAGCTAGGCTCGTAGGCAAGTAGGTAGTCGGTAGCTAGGTAACAAGAAGAATCAATAAAAAGATAAAGACTCAACTTGTTGGCTTCCAGGCAAATTCACGACTGATCATTTTCTAACATACCTTCACCAGCTTCGGCCGTGGCGTTCGACGCCAACGCACTCTTCTCGAACCTTGCATGCCGGCCAGATCCCGGCGCGCCATCGCCTTGCACCTCCCCACGGACGCTCAGACACTCCACCCGCCCTTGCGCTGCTAGTCGCAGCGCCGCACACCATCGTGGCCTTAATGCCACCCGTCCTTGGTCATCAGGGAGCTGCCTCAGCGCCCGAGGCTTCGACGCCTCAATTGCAATGGCCCTTGAGTGGCAGCTCGATGACTGCTGCCACCAAAATACAATTCTTCAGTGTAGTCCTCGCGAGCTGTCGCACGGCAGTGCGACTCTTCCCAAGCCTCATCTCCTTAAACCTCCACCTCTTCATCAGTCGAGCAAGGACACCCACCATCTGTCCGGGACGATGTCCTCCGTCTCCACTCGTGACATCCTCCCCGACTGCAACTCGACGCCCTCGTCGAGCCTCCGCAGCTCGACCTTCACGAATTCTGGCCTGCAGCGCGCGCCTCTCTGCTTGCGCCGCACTCCTACTTCTCACAGCCCTCTTCTTCTCTGTAGGTATAGCTCCATCCATCCGCCAGAACTCCTGGCTGAGCCCTCTGCTTGTTCCAGTTTTTCCATCTGTGAACACCTCTCAGCGTAGCCTTAGGAGACCATCTCACGCGGCTATCGACCGCCCTTTTCGAGCACACGCCAAATCTTGCTGAGAACGCCCTACCAATGCTCAGTAAGATCACTTGCCGATCCAAACCCAGACCTTCACCGACGACTACACCATCCTCACAAAGGTAGAAGTAGTTGACAGCGACCAGCACAACCCCGACACCAAACCATCCTTGGCACACGACTTCGACGCCTTCGTAGATGACGAGAACCCCGTAGAAGATAGAGTAGATTAGTAGTGAGACAACACTCCAAAAAGCGCGCTACACCACGCACGAACGACCCATGGTTTTCTTCCACTATACGTGCAACCCATTCCAGTACTTTGTCACTCCTTGGCAACAGTTCCTCACCGTTTCGGGTAGGAAAACGCACCAGTACGCGTGGAAAGCATCAATCCATTTGTACAACAACCGTACCAGACCTTCCTTGTGCTCTCCGCGCGTCTCCAACACGACCATCGGTGTAACAGGCACCGCCTCGAACATCTTCCACCACTTACTGCGCGTCGGCTGTCCCTGTACGGCAGCACTACGCACGTACTTTCGGTATCGACGCAGACACTCCTGCGCGAGGCCCGTCCAGATGTAGACGAACAAAGCAACCGTGGCAAACAACCGCGGAGCCACACTGCGCAGTGGCTACGTCACCGTCCACGCCAGCACACAGAACGCGGCCACAAGCAGCTCCTTGTAGTGCCAGCTCGCCACGCCAGCCAAATCCACAACCGTCGTCACAATCAGCGACACCCAGTCCACAACCAGCGCATTCACGGTCTATCGCGAGCCAAACGAAATCTGGCGCTTTCACGCCTACGCAGCACTCACCAGCGTCCTCAGGCGTCGCTCCGCGCCAGCGCGCGCGCCCACACACGTCAACTCCCCATCGCTCATTGTCCCTTTCAGGTTTGACATCCGCCAGTTGGAGTCACAAGTTTTCACCAATAAAAGATAGAAATTAATCAGCCAATACAAATTCCTTTCAGCATTTGAGGCCTGATGGAGAACGACCACCTTTCTCACCGACGCCAGAGTCGCAGGGCTCGCTCTGCAATCTGCAGTCGCAAATCACGATTCGCCACGATGCCTAAGAAGGCTGCGAAGAACCTCGGCACCGTCAAGGACCGGCTCCGCGCGCGCTACGACGATCCCAACCCGACGTCGGAGGGCGGCGCGAAGTTCCGTGCTCAAGTCGAGTTCTACGCTCAGTTCCGCCAGACCCTGACCGCGAACGGTGATTCCTTCGGGATCGAAATCCTTGATGGGATCGCCGTTGCGCAGTTGGAGGGCAAGCCTGTGTTACTGACTGAGCCCGTGATCCTCCAGCCAGCACCTTCCGAGATGCAGGGCTGTCACCCGCCTCCGCACGTGCTTTGCACTCCGGCCACGACTACATCCAGGACGTACAAGCCTCCCTCCGTGTGCGGCTCCTCCAAGAAGGCTGTAAAACGACAACGCACCGCACATCAGTGTAGCTGCAGGCGTTCTTGATCAGCCACTTTAGCAGCAAGCACTTGAAGACTACTGCACTCGCGTGCCTACTACAGATACGTTTGCCTCGAACATGCGCTAGACTTGATCCACAACAGCGGATGCCGTTGAGCGACGAGCGTGAGACTTCGTCGTGTTCATCCGCTCGATATACAGGACACCTGTCCTCACGCATTCCACCCCTAGCTGTAGGGTGCCTTCGTACACCACCGCGGGAGTGCCAGCGCCGTCGCTCCTTACAAATAGCGCGTCCCAGTCTTCCGGTTGATTTTGCGAAGTGAGCGATGGCAAATGGGCGGGAGATTCAAAGAGCCAACAGTTTTGCAGGGAATATATCGCCTTAGACGCGGTACCGCGGGAATCGGTTTTGCATCATTGTACAGCTGGCCAAACACTTTCAGAAGGGTATTGAGTTTAAACAGTATGTACTCTGATTGGCAATGTGACTTATTGTCCGAGCGGAGGTAGTATGAGAGTACCAGTCTCAAGCGCTTGGGAAATACTTGACAGTGTGCTGAATGTCGACAACTTTACCAAATAATATGTGATCTACTATTACTATTCCATTAAAACACCCTCGAATTTTAGCTATACCGTAGTCTGCTCTCGGAGATCGCTGAGCCGAAAATTCTTGCTGTTACGGCTACAGTACCCAGTGGATACTTAGCTTAAAGTTCCTCCTGGTTGCGAAAAGCTGGATGGCCAGTGTTAATGAGAGCACGTTGTGCATGAACCACACACTTAAAAGCACCGAACTCAGGGCGGTTACTACCGGAACCTTATCACAAATGACCGATGTGGCCCGGGAGTCGCTGAGCAGGACGAAATTCGGCAGTGCGAATGCTTGGCGTGGCTTGGCCATTTAAGGGGGCGTCTAATCGAAAATGTAGACTCTACATGCGCCAAATGGTAATATGAGCGGCTCACCCCTGCTTTAGACACATGTCCGTCTTTGAAAGAAAAACGCAATTGTTGTTACTGTCACTGTAGCTATCATAGTCATTCACATTTCTTCAACAAACTTGCTGTACTCTAAAGCTTCATGCGCAAATTGACGCAGTCCCAAATAAATGTTCCTACCCACGGGTCGAATAGTGCTCTGTGGTGATACAAAGTCGCTACCCTCAACTTCGAAAGTCAACGCCGGTACCGTGAGGTTATACTGGAGGAACATTCCATCATCAAAGCATCCGTAGGCTTTGTACAAATACGCTCCAGTCTCGCTTTGATAATGCACGTCAGATTGCGTGGATAGCGCTCGGCGTACACTATCTCCCAAAGCACGCATCTTCGAGCCAAACGGCTCGGCGCCACTGCCTGGTTGATTACTAAATGGACGCAACACTTGACCGCCGAATGTGTGCATGTCTAAAATGCCACTCAACGAGTCCAAACTTGTAATAAAATCGAACAGACCAGCTGTCGATGGTTCACTAAGCGGATATTCGCCAGGATACGTCTCGCTGTCCACATCGCTCGGGTCAAGGTTGAAATATTCCTCAGGCGGCCAGTTGCGATTCAGATCGACGCCCACACCTTCGCCGTTTAGCTTGGTCAAGTGGCGATTCGTGCGCCACATACGATCAACCTCCCACGTATACTGGTATCCGTCAATATTTACAATAGGCACGAAATACCAGTCGAATTTTTCAAAAAGATACACAGCTGCGTCGGTTCCCGCTCGGAGGTCATCGATCATTGATGTCATTGTATAGAGCGTAGCAGCTCCCGCCTGCCACTCACGGGCATGGATCAATGCCTGCGTGTACAAAGTTTTCTTGGAAGGATCTTCCGAGGTCGAAATTTTGAACGCAGGGATCGCTCGACCCTCGTATGTGACTGAAATTTTCTCGAACTTGGAGATAAACTGCGGATTCTGCTCCGTCAATGCGTCTAAGAAGTCAAAAACCTCGTGCGACGGTCGGAAACACTCGAAGAATGGGCTCTCGGTGTACACAACGCCCTCATCCGATCCGTTTTTGGTCAGTTCGTCCAAGTATCCCGCAGTGCGTTCCAGACATGCAGTCACCTCTCCTCTGTCCTTCGCCACTACTGCCTCTTCGTTGTAGTCTTTATGCCTGTGAACTTTCATTGGCGCTGATGTTGTGGCAATTGTACCGCGAATATGTTTGCCATGGTGGATTTGAGTGGTCGAATGCAGCTCCCCAGCAGCGGCAAAGGCCTCCACGTCCTTGTCGGAGCCCACCACATCTGCTCGCACTCTGGTGTCTGCGGTCACAGGCTCCGTTGCACCTTGTATTGCCTTGATACTGCGGATATCCAGCCGCGGATGAGGAGTTTGCAGCGCTGCGTCCATTGCAGCTTTGGTACTTTCGATGCTGTAGCGATGTCTCGATGAATGATGGTGATGAGAGTGATGGTGGCGCCTCAGTGGCGTGCATTCTACCACGAGAGGCAGACACAGCGCTGCAGCGGTGTAAAATACCTTCCAGAGCTTCATACTTTGCAATGACTGGGAGGTGGCAATTGTCGGAATGGCCGCTTTGACCTGCAACAGCTCCGATAACGGATGGGGAATCCAAAAACATGATTTTTGGGTTTTTAGAAACGATCTGATATTTTTCGTACTTACTGTGAGGAAAATTACGATGGCAACATGAACTTTGGGTTGGAAGGTTGCGTAGTTTTCACGAACTCGATTGTTTCGCGGACGAGAGCTTCCATTTGTCGATTCGAAATGAGACTTCGGAAGTGTGGACGGCGCGGCCGCTCCATTGTCTGTAAACACGAGGAGAAGTTGGTTAGGGATCCATGAGAAGATATTTTGTAGTTGTAAACGTACGAAGAATTCCTTGAACTTGTCTAGTACGACAAGTTGACGTCGTTCTTGTTCGTGCTGCTGGTAGCGAGCGATCTCCAGCTTAAAGCGGTAAATATCGGATCGGAAGTTTTTGCGCTCTTCTCGCAATTTATCGCGAAGCGCGTTCCAAACAATCGGTGCTGGTATACGCGGACAGTCTCGTAGTATATCGACGACGTAGTACGATAAATTACCTTCAGCTATAGGTTGAAACACGTTGCTTCGACGTATCGAACAGCGACTACTGCGTCTGCGGCCTTGCGTCGTTGATCCGGATCGTTCAATATTAGTGGAAATGCTCATTCTATGCGAGCTTGGAACTACTACTGGCTCTTCGTTGACATCTTCTAGCCCCAAATTTTCCGTCTGCGAGAGCATATCCGCAATCTCACCACTAGCCGAGTAGGAGAGGCCGTTGAAAGACCTTGCAACCTGCTCCAGTTTCTCTTTCCAGTCCATTAATGGCGCGAGGATTAGACTTGTAGTGTCTGTGATCAGCACGAAACGGCTTGCGCCAGGCTTGAATATCATCAGATAAGGTTTAATATACTTCTCACCTTCGTCGCATGTATGTGTCGAACCCAACGATACATTCGAAAATCCATGAGCATGGCACCGGAAGTGCTTTACTTCGACCACTAGACACTCTTCAGTGTTTTCGGTGGCCACGGTATCAGGGTCAGGGACAACGTAGCCGCGAAGAGATCCATCCGGCCTCAGCACGAATCGAGCATTAAACCAGCGCTTTTGTTCGGGTAAATGCAGTAATTTATGAAGTGGTACTGGTGCTTCCACAGTCATAGGACCCATCGTTGAAGCTTTTCTTCTTGTCGAGGCACTTGAGGCGCGTGATGAAGTTAGTGGAGCAGTTGAAGGAGGCTGAAAGACTCGCTGTAGATACGGCATCGGAGCGATGGTTTCTGTTCTCAGTCGTTGCTCAACAGTCAACCATTTGCACGCCAGACATTGCTCGCGAGCACGCACAACGAGCCGTGCGTGGCGCCACCAACGCTGAAGTAAAATAATGCGTCGCTGCATTCTGCGAACCGCCATGGCGAATCTAACGTCGAACGAAAGACCCGAAAGGAACATCCGTAGTAGCTTGGCAGCTCGAATTTTTTGCTGTATTCGCAGACTCAAGCGGAAGCGGAACGTACTACGTGCAATCAATGCTGCGGCTAAAGATCGCATGGAATCTCGACTCCGCACATGCGTCCAGGACTCGAAAGTAACGCGTTTGTAGCGCAATTCCTGGGCTTGACGAAGCCGATGAAGCGCATTTGAAGCCACAAACAGGCGGACCAGCTTCGTTTGGGCCACGGAAAGCACAATTAGTGTACCCCATGCGTGGGAAATAGTCTCAGTCTCTGAGGTCTCCGCATTATGCACAGAACCAGCAGAGCTACTCCGTCTTCGAGCGATATGCTCCTTATTAGGACTACTCAAGCTCGTGCAGAACACCGAGTCCCGACGTCTTACAGAACAAGTTTTCTCTTGTGCCTTCGCGGCAGGATGTTGACGTTGTCGCCGTTGTCGTTGCTGTGCTGATATATTCTCGATCCTTGTTTTATTTCGCGAAATATAATCAACACGATCCGATAAATTACTCGAAATTTGTCGAAAACGGTCTTGTCGACCTGGAAATCTGGCCGAGCGACTCCAGTTAGGGATGCCGCTTCCAGTCTTAGAGACGCTATCCGCTGGACTAACAAACCCACTAGCTGGCACGTAGTAGTAACTCGATACGACATCAGCGGTAGCTGGGGCTACTTTGACGGAACCTTGAGGTGGCGCTGCCGTCGCCGTGTGTCTCGGTATCTGGGAAAATACGACACGAGTAGAGCGTTTTACAGTCACCCGGTCATCGGGAAGATATTGGCCAGGACCTGGTGCACGGGCGTCACTGGCGCCACCGCCAGAATGTTCTGGAAATCTATCGGCTGGGCTAAATTTTACACTCCCAGTCGTAGCTGGACGCCGTGGTGCGACGTCATATTGTCCTGGACCGAGTGCGAAGAGGTTTGACTTGGCCGTTGCACGAGATGACGTCGTCGTTCGATGGAACGCTACTCCACCTCCTTTGATTGAAGTTCGAGTAGGAGAAGCCGCGATAGAAGGAACTGGTGCGCCACTACGCGTCTGCTGCGAGAAAAGCAGTCGGGAAGACTCGAGTACACGTGTTCGACAGTAGTTCCCGCTATGAGAATCGCGTTTACGTGGCAATCCGGGGCCTTTTGAAGTATTAAGCGGGTGGCGATACGTCGATTCGAATGCACTTCGAACTCGGGATCGATATTCTTGAAGATGCAACATCATGGCGTGAGATGTATATGAAATCGGTGAGACTCTTGGCAGTGGTGGTCGAGCTGACGGCGATTTAGAGACTTGAGACTGTTTACTATCTTCTCCTTTGCTCGCGTCTGCATCGTAGCCCTCTAGGAGCCTTGCTATCATCATTTTTGATAGCGACAATCTTGGCTCTTAAGTCGACTTCGTCAATGCACCTCTAATTCTTATTAAAGTGTGCGTAAATAGCTATTTACGGGATGCGTTACAGCTCTAATAGAGGATATTTCTTTCTTTAGCGTGCGTTGATTATGACACACATATCTACTTCAAGACACAGTTCGAGAGCTTACCAGCCCATGGCGCAGCCATCAGCGCGTCCATCAGAGCCAGCACACAGCACTCCAGTATTTGGATCACGCAAGATTATCTGGCCGCGGCCGAACTTCGTGCGTTTGAATCCTTCCACTTCTTGAATATTATGACCGAATTTTTCACGAAGAGCAGCAATCACATCCGCGCCGAGGTCTGTTTCCACCAATACGGAGCTGCCTCCATCGTTTCTACCAGGTTTTGTGGGGCGATCCACGTCAATACTAAAACGTGGGGCATCGAGCGCCTCCTGCGGGTTCATCCCATGCAACAGCATGTTGCTAAGCACCTGGACGTGGCCCTGGGGCTGCATGAAGCCGCCCATGACCGTAAAGCTCGAGTGTAACTCTCCCGAGTCAGCAAACGTTGAGAGACCAGGAATGATCGTGTGGTACGGCCGCTTGTTCGGTGCCAGAGCATTAGGGTGACCCAGTTTGGACCCGTGCAGCTCAAAGTTGCAGCCTCGGTTCTGCAGGGTGAAGCCACAACTCTTGGGTACAAGTCCCGTTCCGAATCCTTCGTAGTTACTGTTTACCATGGATACAGCGTTGCCCAGGCCGTCAATGACCTGGAAACTCACCGTATCACAGCTCAACTCCGGACTCCCGTGCTTTGAATCGATCGCAGCCTTCGTACGATCCACCAAAGTCGCGCGCTGTTTAGCATACTTTTCACTCAGTAATTCCTTTACAGGCAGCGACGTGTTGTGTTCCATGTCGCTTACGAACCACTTAGCGTCTGCGAAGGCAAGACGAAGGGCTTCGATCTGTAAGTGCACAAACTCTGCGCTACCTTGTGTGGGGAGACCCTCCTCCTTCGTAAGTTGCGTTAGGATATTCAAAGCTAACAGCGCCGAAATACCCTGTCCGTTAGGGGGGATCTCGTGCACGTCGACACCTTGGAACTGCGTACTAATGGGCGTCACGAACGCAGATGTGTGACTTCTAAGATCCTGTAACGTCATCACGCCTCCTTTCTCCCTCACCATGTCCACGATGGCTTGGGCAATGCGTCCGTCTTCATAGAACGCTTTCTTACCGTTCTTTGCCACTTCTTCCAAACATTTCGCCAGATTTTCATTCTTAAAAATCTCGCCAGCTTTCGGTGCTTGTCCCTCGCCCAGAGATTAAGCTAACTTTGAAATACCCCAAGCAGGTTAAAACTAAAGGGTTCTTGTAAGTCTCGCAATACATTCTGGTACTGAGTCATACCTATCCCAGCCACACCTAGCCCTAGTAATTTATTATTAACCACTCAGTAATAGTCGGATTCTCAGATTCCATCACCCCAGTTAATATACCGTACCCGACTCTGTAAATCACCCTACCTACAAGTTGTAGCAAAATACTGCGTCGCTCTGCAGAACGTTTTGAATGTCCTGCTGGCGTATAGACAGCTCGGTTGGCTATCGACAGAAAAGCGAGAAACAGGGGGAGTACCAGTGAATGACGGTACGACGATGGCCGTCAAGGGAACACAATGGTCATGTCGGGAATGATGAATGATGGCGTGACGGCTCTGGGCGACGAGGACGCGAATCCGGCCGAAGAGGCCCTCCTAAGGATTCTGGCGGCAATCAAGGGGAACGCGATGGGCGAGTTGGTCGTGATACCCTGGAGACAGAAAAAAACAAACGCACTGGGACAGCGGGGGCCACCACCGCTCCACTGGTGGGACACATTGACGGCGGCCCAACAGCGGGAAATTGCTCTGCAGTAATTGACCCCGGCCACGATGGTGGCTACGATGGCTCCACCACCTCCGCCACCGCCGGTCCTTGTGGTAGCAACAGTCGTCGAGACAAAGCCGAAGAGGAAGAAGTTGGAGGTTGACGATTTCGCTAAAATTAAAAACCGCTGGGGGAAACGTGGTAGTGTAGTTTGAACTGGTGAAGCAAGCGCAGCAGCGTCAGATGGCGAAAACTGGTCGTCTGGCGAGTTTTATTATGGCATTTCGGCTAACTTAAAAGGAGCTGCGGCAACGTGGTTCCGGAATCTAGATGCCCAGACGCCGGCACAGATGAAGAACGTGGCGTACTTAGAGTGGCATTTACGGGACTCGTACGGTAGCCGAGAGAGTACTCGAGAGGTGTAGCTAGGACTGGTTCAGAGGCGGCAGCAACCCGGTGAGCCGCTTCGTGACTATGCCAACAGCCTCACCGAGTTAAGGGCGGGCCACCCAGGACTTACAGAGGTATTTTACGTAGATGCGTTTGCCAGAGGCATGAACAACAAGATATCAACACAGGCCGTGCATACTGCTCAACCTCGGACACTTGAGGAAGCGTTCAGCTTCTCCATCGAGAATTGCGGCAAGTACGGTGAAGGTGCTGAGGTAAATAACTGGGAGCGCGCTGGCCCAATCGCATGATAAGATCCGTACCTGCGATACGCAATCAACAGAGCCGATTACGTCGGGACCGGCTGACCAATTGGATTGGTCCAAATTAGGGCTGGACATTGGAGTTAGTCATGATAAACCACGGAGATATGATCCCGAGGATCGCCCCTTGGAGGATATCGCTACTGTTCGAGAATTGGGCAAGCGTGGCTCCCTCCCACTGGCTGCGCTGCAGGCCATCGACGCAGCAACTAGAGCAGCCGTGGCAGGACATAGAGCACCCTGAATGGCCACTGTATAGGGCCGAGCAAAGGTCGCTAAATCACTCCAGATCAAGGCGGAGGAGAGTGAAGAAAAGCCGGCCGCTCGCGCAAGTCCTGAGTCACAACGGCTACGCACACGCAGCTCTGGGCGGGCAACACCAGATGACTCACGACCCAACACTATCAGCGGGCCCATTCGGAGGAGTATTCGGTGGAGGCTACCAAGGCGTACCGACGAACACCAACACCCAATACCAATTTCAGGGCTACGGTAGGCGAGGCCGCGGCCTAGGGAGCAGTAGCGGCGTCTTGAGAGCCTAGTGAGTAAAACAGATACATGGGATAAACATTTTTTATTAAGGGATTGATGAGTCAATTTTCAGTGAAGCTTTGTTTTCGTCGACGAGCCTACACTAAACAGCTGTCAGTATAGCAGTTAACGTAAACTTCATCAGCTCTTTAATCTTTACAAGTATCTCTGCTTACAGGTACTGTACATGTCCCATTGGTCGTGCTGGGACTCTCTCTTAGAAAGAGTCTACGGCAATGCCGTTGAGAGAGTCGGCATCGTGCTGGAGTCCAGCCTGGACGGCAGAAGCCCATATAAAAAACGGGCGTGTTGATCTGCAGATCTCGTCGAGTCGCAGTCAAGCAACTCACTGACTCAGTGGCAAAGGCTTCTTGAGTCAACACTTGACTCCAGGCCATTTCGAAATCTTCGCCCGCCTGAACAAACGATTTCCACAAGCTTCTCAAATGAAGGTCCAGATCATTATTGCTGCACTCGCCGCTCTGCTGATGCCCGTGTACGTACTGCAAAACCTGGAGACACATGCCATCTTAGCTAACATTTGCATTCAGTCACGGTGCTCTCAGACAGTGTGCTGGAACAGGCCCTGACAGGAGGTACGAGCGCTCTGGCTTCTTGACCGCCGACTGGACCCAGAAGGCCTGCGCCGCATCAGGCGGCTCGATCGATCCTACCCGGAAGGGCAACCAGAAGTGCTGCAACGTTCTCGATACCCGTCAAGGCGAATTTAACGACTCTTGCAACGGACAAAAGGGTGGAAACAACCTCTCGACGTTTTATCCTACTGCCCAGCCCTGCTAATTGGAGGCTTACGGGAGATTTGGGTGGCTGCACAAACCGTAGATGACTGCCGAGCGGGATATCTTTGGGAGTCCTATCACGTAGCGAATACCAATAAATGCCCTTTTTGTCATTCTAAGTTCACCGCATCAATTAACGTATCCCTATAGAATGCCGTACGCACATAGATTTCTGTAGTACACTGCAATGTAGCGTATGGTCAATATTTAGGTTAAAAAGATACAATAAAAAAAAAACTTGGTCCCAGGCCCCATGACGGGAGGCAGGGAGAGGCATTCCCAGTATAAACAATCTATATTCTTGGCGGTAAACTCATCCACGTACTCGGTCTAAGCGATAAATCGCGGGTTGGTAAGTAGTCCATCCACTGTATCGTCAAGCATGAAAAATTTGAAGACAGAGTGTGGAGTTTTTCTGTCGGCAACAGACATCGACGTTAAAAAAAAATCTGCCATACGTGAGAAACACGCCCACTAAAGAAGGCAGTTTCAACCAATCCGTACCCCGTATTCCGACGTTTCTGTACATTTAACTCAGGATCTGCTGATTCTAGTAACGTGTTTGTACATTTTGGTACTTTGTGTTCAGACTGAGCTGAAACAGCCACTTTCAACCAATCACACCCCGGGGCGGATATTCCTGCCGCGCGTAATACTTTAATTTTTTTTTTTATATGAAGGATAGTGTTCAGACACCGGGCGGATTTCACCGTCGTTGTCTGTAACCATGTCTGGGTGGCTAAGGAGGAATTTCAACAGTACATATGTACTGTTTTGTCACAATCTCAAATGAAGTTTTACACAAAGCGTCACCAATCCAGTTAAGTTCGCAAAATTCACGAATCCAGTACATCTGCTAAGTTCGTTTCTAACAACAAACCGTAGCGACGTCCTCCTGGCAGATCCAACGGTGTAACTGTAGTTAGTCGCAGTCAGCTATGATGTCATCACATCACGCCGAATTTTACGTTATTGTACTGGCAGAACTTTAGTGCGTTTCAGCCTGTTTCTGATACGTTTGTATTTGGGCACCTTTCCCGCTCGAACGAGAAAATGCCGGCAGGTACTGCTGCGTATTTAAAAAGTCTGATCCGATATTTGTACGGCAACCGTTTTAATAAGGCACTCGCATGAGCAGCTCACATGGATGATAACTTATAACTCATCGAAGGATAAAGACTAGCTAGGTCTCTGACGACTTTGGTCACACCATTTGGCAACGTGTAAAATGAACCTTTGGCAGGCATTTGGAATATTCCACGAATCTTGACCACGTATCTAAAGCGTACACATTGACCTTGGTGGCCCTTACACTACGACTGCTACCTTATCTATCCATATTCCGTCGATTCCTACTGGTTATGTTGTAACAGTCCCAACATGAGGCCCGAAAGAACTAGTAGTATTATGAACGAGCTGCTTTACCCTTGAGGTCTTGAACTAGTAGTATTATGACGAGCTGCTTTTAACGTTCATGGGTGTTGTGCTTAAATGCCAGCCAAGTGCCTACAAAGGTATATTACCAAGTGACGTAGCTAAAATCGTCAGAGCTAATTTAACGGCTACCATTATACACGAACTTGATGGGTTTACTAGATAGTTTTAAGCCAAACGACAAGTTATCTCCCAGTTTCACACGTTTAGCGATTCTTTTTCTAGCATACCAACGACACTATAGAAAAACTAGCTGTACTGCTAGCATACATGTGTGCAAACTTCTTGTTAGTACTGTATATCGTATATGTAGCTAACTGCGTGCAACTGTAGGCTTCACTAAAAGTAATCAGCAGCTAGCACATTAAATACATGCATACTATGCGCTAGTTTTTCTTACTAGAAGAAGAGTTGCCCGCACAATTAAATTGAGGTGATACCTTCACGCTTCTAGCACAAAATTCTTCGAAGTACTAGCGTTTCACTAACAGATGAGTCGTTAGTTACATGTAGACTAGTATTTCGATAAGCTAATTAAGTTTGTGTGCTGTAAAATGACTTGCCCGCTAAGTTCATCAATTGTGCTTATTTATCAATCCTTTACACGAAGCATTGCCTTTTTATTAGAACCCCGGTTGACCTTAGGTTCGCACTGCGAACTTAACATGTACTGACCAGTAGTTTCTGTGGCGCGAAGATTGTGAGCATCGACATTTCGCTTTCTTGTCTCCACGTGACGTCGAAGACTCAGGTTAGATCGATCTTCTTCTTGATTTTCGATTGGTGGATCTTGGCCTTGCGTATCTCGCCGCCACGCGTTTCAATACGCGCATTACCGCGTTAACCGCCTTTGCGGTTTTGGCGGCCTTACCATTCCTTCCAGCGTTAGCTGTTCGTGCCGTGCTACCGCAAAATCAACTATGACGCCTTCTTTCAGCACAATTTATTCTTCGTAAAGTATCTCATCTTCAACTTCAGCGCATCCCTACCAAATATTTGGCTGAAGTAGTTCTGTTGCACTTCAAAGGCCGTTGCGTATGCCATATTAGACAAAGTACCCGATAAACGATATCAGCTGTGTCATTCGACACCGAGGCTTTCAACTTGAGATTCACCGCCAACGCATACACCTTCAGATTGGATGCGCAACACGGTAAGTAACGTGCATGCGCCCCCGCCACGAAGCGGCTGCGCTCGGCTAGTTGTAAGGGGATAATATCCCCTACAATATATATAATTAACACAGATTATGTGCTAATTAAACTGGTCACCTTATTATTAAAATTATACACGTGAAGCACCTGGACCGCCAAAGTTGGCTTGGACATTCTGACGAGGATAGTACAAGAATATTGAAGGTGATAAGTTGTCGACGTTCTTGATATGTTGTGTTCAGCTGCTGCAGAAAATAATCTATTTATGCTGCGAAGTTTAAATTGGGTACAGCTGACACAGATTATGTGTATTAATATTAATAGGCCCGAGGCAAAGTGAGGTATATTTTGTTCCAGATACGTATACAGCTCCAAGCAAGCGCAGGATGTTTGGCCAGTATGCCCACAGCAATTATATCCAGTGCGTATTCGGCTCCTAGCAAGCGCAGATTTCTAGCCATTATGTCTACAGCTCTAAGCAAGTTGTTTTTGGTGAGGGTACCTTACAAATATTTAGTCTAACTAACGACTTAAACGGCTACGCAGGGTTCATGGCCGTACGAGTATTTGGGGTCGTATGTCTAATACACGTCCTCTGTGCAATGCATGGCTACTGTACATTTTGACAGTAATTGTTCTGTAACGAATACTTTTTACCGGTATTCCCAGCGTAAGTCACAGACGATCTAGTTCACCTTGAAACGCAGCCTAAATTTGCAATTGCAAATGGGGTTTTCCGTGGGACTTCTCCGAAGGTTTTAGGCATGATGCCAGTACCTAAATGGTCCATTATTCAGCTTGCAAATGGTGTCGACACAACGCGCGTCATGCGAAGAGTCCGCCATTGATGCAATCAGTAGCATGATAGAATGGGGTGTTGGATTAGCCGATATTGGTACACCAGTTTCGGCGAGGGGGCACCCAATCGCATCAAACGTAGAAGTGGACGGTGATCGACTCTTTGCGTTTCGCAAGACGAGCTATCGTGCTAATGACATATCCGGTAACTGTACCGGATGCTTCCCTATCTATTCCCATTTGGAACGGGATACCCTGGCGAGAAGAGCTCGATCAAAATGTCTGTAGCCGACTGTTTGGAGTATTAGACTATGCTGAGTGTGTATCAGTTTGCAGCGGATATACTGTTTGATTTGGTTGCTTTCGATAGGCTTTCGATAAGACTCGTTTCTTTCGCATGCCACACCGTGAGTCAGACTCGCCGCGAATGTTTCCATCCTATCTACCCATTTCACTATCCAACGTGCCCCAACGTCTACAACATGCTCAATTATAGCGTCTCCAATATCAGTAACTGGGAATTACTGTTTACCAAGACCTCATTTTCCGCAACATTCAGCTCATCGAAGAAGACGATACCGACAGAACGCGCTGTGTGAAGCTACGCGAGACAGCTTAAAGCAACTAAGGTAAGCAACCAGTTATCCGCCACCCTGCCAAAGGTCGGCACTCGGATTTTTGTATCTTCGTAACCAGGGTTCGTACGGACCCAAGTAGGATACCGTTCGAAAGCTGAGTATTTAGGCTATATCGTCAATTTTTTACACCTAAACCGGAGAGGTTTGAGCAGCTCAAACCCTGATTTGCGTGAGGCGACTGTTCAGAGTGACCCAACCAGTTGTCCGCCACAGCGCCCCATCTCGGTTTTTGTTGGAGCCAGAATTTACTGTTATTACTCCAAGAAGTACGAGGGGTAGGGTTGACCAACCATCAAGTCTTACCTGATTGGGCACGATATCAAAAGAATCAACGAGTCGTGCGGTGTATAAAAAAACCAAGGTAATCTTTTTTTTCTCGAAACAGTTTTCTGCAAGTATTCAGTTTTATGCCCCGGCGAGCACAAGCGCGCTCCCATAGGATTCTTCGTCGGGCAAATGGTTGTGCTAGGCTGCTTCGTTAGGCATCTGACTAGGAGTACTGGCTGGTCCGTTGCTATGACCCGCACTGTGGATCCAGCCATACTCATTGCGTTACCTCACCAAGAGAGCGTCTTTTTTTTACTGTTAAAAGAGGCGACACTTTTGTACCGGTAAATTGATCGGCGACGGATCGCGTATAAGCTTAGATAGGAAGTGACCCTTGGTCACACTTGGTCACTTCAGCCTGAATTTCCTCCAATCACGAAAAATGTACGATTTGATTGGCTCGCTGAGCGTCATTCGACGTCAAAAGTCGCACTGGCGACTGACCGGGCCGAAAAGCGCATTTCCGATCCAAAATACCCCGAGTGGCGGACAACTGGTTGTATCACTCTGAACAGTCGCCTCACGCAATTCAGGGTTTGAGCTGCTCAAACCTCTCCGGTTTAGGTGTAAAAAATTGACGATATAGCCTAAATACTCAGCTTTCGAACGGTACCCTACTTGGGTCCGTAAGCGAGCCAATTCGTCGTTTCGAAATAGATCATCACCACTTTTCAAGAGCGCCGCCTGACTACATTTGCCCCCCCCCGTTTTTTTTTTGGGGAGGGGCACGCATTGTCGAAGGAGCTTGCTCGTTTCTTACGCATGCCATTGGCTTATAAATGTGACTTGGTCGACTAGTTATTAGGGGGAGTTGAATATATAGAATGGGCACAAAAAGTAAGCATCAGCAATCACAAAAACTGAGCAGAAAAGTGACAAAATGTTTGCAAGGGGGATTCACTTTTTTGTGCTAATTCGTACTTAGCAAAGGATGGAATGCAACACGATTCCCACCCCCTGCGCACATTCTTCAAAAGTCCTCGCCGCGCAGACGCCGATGCAGCGGAGTTGTCGGCGCTCTGGCTGCGGCAATAGGCAGCATGAAATGACGTGCTGCGGCGCATTCGCAAGGGAAACGACTAGGCTTCGCTACGACGAGAGGTAGACTTGCCGCCGCATTCTGTAGCTTTACTACGAGTTGGCAACGTCAGGGCTCACTAGGCGACATGTAAGAGCTCAATAGAACGCCCTTTTTTCCAAAAAAATCTTGCTTACATTTCTATCAGCCGCCTCCAGAGGCGGCTGATAGATATGTAAGCAGTAAGCAAAAAGTTGTCAAAAAGTAAGCATCAGCAATCGCAAAATCTGAGCAGGCTTTTCTTAATATTCGACTCCCCCTATTATCTCGCTTTATCTACCCCAGCAGCTCTGCCGAAAGCATTTCACTTTCTTCTGTCAAGTCGCCGCTAAATAACTTGGATGAATAGACTCGCGGTCATCGATAGCATTTACGGAACCCTGCCTCGTGTCACGACAAGCAGCTTCCACGTAGGTCTGCTGTTCAGACTCGCTATTGTGCCTTTCTCAAACTTTGGCCAATCGGGCCTCAAAAGCAGGTCCTAAGGAGGAGAGGGTAGGGTTTAACCTAGGATTTGCTCTGATGATGGTAGCGATTTAAATTTGTATTGGTACGTGAAACATCAAGTCCCACGTAAGGCTCTGATCTTACGTAAGAGGACCCTTCTTGAAAATAAGGCCCGAATGACCAGCTTTCGGCGGCCTATTGCTCCTACGTAGGTCTTGCGGACGAGATCAATATCGTAGGGTGCGTAGATAGCCCTGGCTTTTCGGAGGTCTGTTGTTACTGTATTCAGACTCAAACGATACATATATTTACAGCTAAATAGGATCACTATGTGTCGCAACTACAGCAAGACAAACGCTTCGCACGAAGAGAGATCTACGTGCCTGCCGCAACGGTATTTACATGCTATAATAGCATGGCGTCGAGTATAAATAACGTTTGTTGCAGCTGTGCCGTTTTATGTTATTGCCTAGGCTTTGCTGGCCTCCAAGGTAGGTTTTATGGGGTCCTACGTAGGAGCAGAAGTCCTACGTAGGACCTTAAATCGAAGGGCGTTTTGGCCGAAAGGCACAATACCACCGTCTCGCTAAGGATCTAATCTACACCGTTTTGCTAAGTAAAGTTGGGTTATTAATAAAATCTGTTAACAGTAACAAAAACTGTAAATAAAAAACATCGTAGGAACAATTTTAAATTGTTTCTACAAATCTACTTAAAAATAAATTTTAATTTTATAGGTTAATTACGTTCACGCTCCAGCATCGATGAAGCATCCACGCGAAGACTCCGCCTTTGACTACAGCCTTCGTCAACGCAAACGTCTGAAGCATGCTACACTGCCTCGCAGTATTTGCGCTCTACCTCACGTGACGAAGCGCATTGACCTGCTCGCCATGTCGCTCGAAGAGGCTGCGATAGAAGCTGCCGCTATCAACGACATTTACTGGCTGCGAAGCATTTTGGCCCAAATTGAGGTCGACGCGGACAGAGACGACGTCGGATGTGGCGGCACCGACGTTGCAACCTCACATGGCAACGTGGAGATTATTAAAACCATTTATCGATGGTGGGTCAAAGACAGCTACGCACCCACGCAACTGTGTAAGCGGGCGTTGGTAAACGCAGTAAACGGCGGACACCTAGACGCTGTCAGAGCTTTATTATCCAATTGGCACTGGAAAGAGCTTTTCAACTCGAGAGCAGACGATGAGGATGTAGAAGATCCATACAATTTTGACTTGTTGGAGGCCTTGGAGGTCGCGGTGGCCAAAGGAGAATACGACATTGTTCGCGTAATTTGTGAGTATAATAATATTCCAGGCAAAATGCTGTTGTGGGCGGCCGAGCACGACAATCTCGAAGTACTGGGTGATGTATATTATTCCACCACCTTGACGATTTGGACAATTCGTACAGAGCGATGCTGGTAGCAGTTTCTCGAGGATGTTTGAACATTGTCAGGTTTGTGGTTGAAAACTGCGGGCCCGAATTGCTTGACTACGTCCACGGTGATGATAGTTTCCCGTGTCCGCTTGTTACAGCAATAAAGCACCATCAAAAAGAAGTGATGGAGTATTTGTACGCCCATGATACTGGGTGTGAAGATTCCCACAGTGGTCGAAGGGCCTGGACGGAGGCAGCACCTGAAGATCACTAACGTCAGCGATCGGACGAGGTGTAGACCCGCCCATGCTCAAGTCGGGATGTGGCTGATCGGAGATCGCGTGCCGAGGCGTCAAGGTTTCATCACTGTGGGGTCCCGTCGGTACGCAAAGTGGCAGAATCTGGTACTGCAGGATACCACGGACGCGACGAACGAGGAAGAAGATCCGATCGCGGAGTCGACGGAGCCGATGGTCGTTACAAAATATGGTCGTTCGTCCGCAGTATGACACGCCGACGGGCATCCTGAGACGACCACAGGTCAAGCGATCGTCAGCAGTCAGGTTGCAAGGACGCCTGAAGTCAGGAAGGCCGAAGTCATCGACGAAGAAGTGTCTGGAGCGCAGACCGTGCGAACGCATGCGCCAGAAAACCAGGTCGACGAGCCGGTAGCAGCTGACGACGAGGTCGCACCAAGCATGCTCGGGGACGTACAGATCGCGCCAGCCAGCATACCTAGTAGCGGGGTTGACGGATCGACTGACGATCGAGAGGGTCTGAGCGCGGAGGTGGCCGGTGCCGATCCGATCGGAGATCAGGCCGAAGTGAAGCCAACCGCAGATGGATCGGACCTGGCTGCCGCAGATCGGCTTCTGGAGGACGAACAAGTCTGCATCAGTGAAGGGGGCGAACTCTTCGCCGAAGACATGGATGCACAGATGGCGATCTTGCCGGAAGTGAAGACGACGCCCGAGGATGTGAAACTTGAAGACATCCGGTTCGAGCACGAAGGCTGGAGCACGCCGGAAGAGAAAGCGCAGCTGAGGAAGATCATCTGAAGCCGACAACATCTTCTGCTCGGAAAAAGGGAACGCCCTGCCGCCAGCCGTGCGAGGCGTCTACTGCGATATCGATATGGGGGACGCCAAGCCGGTGGCTCAGCGCGTACGTCGAGTCGCGCCCCAATTCCGTGGAAAGCTGTCCGACTTGATCAAGGGTCTGCTCTCTACCAAGATCATCAGGGTACCCGACTCTCCGTGGGCGTCGCTGATCGTGGTGATTATCAAGAAGAATGGGATCGACAACAGGCTCTGCATGGACTACCGCGTCATGAACAGCCTAACGCGTCTCATGGTGTATCCCATGCCGCTGATCAACGATCTGCTCGAAGACCTGGACAAGGTGCTCTGGTACTGCTCACTGGATATGGCGAGCGGTTTCTGGGTCGTGGATATAACCGAACGGGCGCGCCTGGTGTCGGCGCTCATCACGCCGTTTGGTCTCGTGGAATGGCTGCGTATGACCTTTGGACTGAAGAATGCGCCATCGATCTATCGACGGCTCCTGGACAACGCGCTGTTTGGCTATCTTCGGATCCCAGACGGCGGCGACCAGTCAGCCGTGGCGGATGCTTTCGAGGCCTGTGTTCCGGACGTACACTCTGTATCGCCGGTGCTGGAACGTCGCTCGTACATCGACGACATTCTGGTGGCCGCTGAATCCTGGGACGCCCTTTGCGACAAAGTAAATCGACTGCTGGACGCATGTGACCGTTGGAACTGGTCGATCAGTGTGGTGAATAGCTCATGGGGCTGCCGCAAGGTAGATTACCTGGGACACCGCGTGTCAGCGGACGGCCTCGAAGCTCACCCGAAGAACCTGGAGACCCTAACGACTCTGCTGCTATTCCCGCGCACACTGCGATCGATGCAGTCCTTTCTCGGTAGCCTTAACTACTACAGTAGAGTCATCGAGAACTTCGCGATCTACGCGTCGATCTTGTACGAGCTGCAAGAAATGAAATTTCACGAGATGGACCAGAAGTCCGACCTAGTTGCTGGGGACGGGAAACAGATCGCCTCGGCGGACGAGACGGAGAAGTGGGATCGAGCTCGAGTAGCGTTCGAGATGCTGAAGAACAAGATCTCAGACGCGCCAGTGCTCAGCCACTTTGACCCAGATCGGACGCCGGTGATCGTCGTCTACGCGAGTGACTGGGCGATCTCTGCGGCCTTGATGCAAGAGCACGACGGCACATACATGCCGATAACGTTCACCAGTCGCACGTTGAAGGTCGATGAGCTGAAATACGGCAACGTTAGAAAGAGATCTTGGCTCTTCTCCGGATACTGGACGTATGTCATACCACGCTGGTCACGAGATCGATGAAAGTGCTGACGCGACACTCCACGCTGGCGTGGCTGGTGCGATCGTCAGGCCTCCAGGGCCGGCTGGGCTACTGGGCAGCACTGCGTTCGCCGTGGACGTTGAAGATCGCCTGGTGTACGCGAGGAGAGGACGAAATCCTGGGCGCCATTGCAGCAAACATCACCCCACGGGAGAACGTCGACTCGATCTTGTCGTCGATCGCTCCAAGAAAGCAACCACGCCAATATGTCGCCGCAATCCCGCCTACAGTTGAACAAGGCGAGGAGTTGTTTGTCGTGAGTTTCGATGGATCGGCGCGAGTCAAACGCGGCGGTGGTGCAGGCAGTGCTATCGTATCGAAGTTACCTGAGTGGATCGTGGGTCGCAGCGGAGTCGAAGTATCTACCTGACCTCACGGTAAACGAAGCAGAGTACCAAGGACTACTTTTGGCGTTCGACTTACTGTCCAGCTTGGAAAGGGGACGTCTGATCGTCTGCGGTGACTCCTGGTGATTAGACAGATGCGTCGCGAGATCGAGTGCAAGGCGCCTGGCTTGACGTCCCTGCGACAACGAGCGCTAGATCGGCTGAGATCGTGGCCGGCTCACGAATTCGTGCATGTCAAACGAGAATGGCAAAGCGCAGATCGGTTAGCAAGCGACGGGCTACATCAGCAGGCATGCACCGTGATTACCTCGGAGGCCGATCGAGCGGATCGGATCGTCCTCAATCGACTGCCGGAACTGTTGCTCCCGATGGACGAGATGCAGACGGTACGCGTAGCAGCCGCGACGCGATCACGGACACGCCTGGTGAGATCTCCGGAAGTGCTACAGTCAGATATCGTACAGCGCATGATAATAGATTGAATCCGGCAAGCACAAGACGAGGAGAAATGGATCGGAGAAATCATGACGTACCTCCATGGCGACCTAGAGAAACTGAGTGCTGGAGAGGCGCGCTCTTGTGGCAAGATCGCCGACGACTTCGAAGTGGACGAGAACGGGCTGCCCACGCGCGACAGGAATCGATGCTGACCGTGACCAAGTGGCGAAGTTGGTAGTGCCGGAGGACCTGCTACAAGACCTACTCCATCATTACCACACAAGTCTGGAAGGCGGACACCAAGGAATCGGAAGAACGTGCCAGCAAGTGAGATCGCGCTTCCATGGGTGCGGCTTGTTCAGGAGTGTGCAGCGCTACGTGGGACAATGTGTGGATTGTGAGACAGGGAAGGGACGTCCGACACTTCAAGCAGAGTCGCCAGGGAACATGCAGGCGACGTACCCATTTCAGTGTATCGCGATGGACCACATCCCGTCTCTACCTAAGTCGCACAAGGGCAACACCGAGCTGCTCATCTGGGTTGACTTGTTTTCGGGTTACGTGGTGGCCAAGGCAAGCGCGTCGAGAACTGCGCAGACGATCTCCGAAAACTACGAAGAATGTGTCTTCCGCCGATTCGGCGCGAGTGAGGTCGTCCGGCACGATCGGGTGACAGGCTTCATGTCTGACTTCTTCCGCGGATGCAATCGCATCGTGGGACAGCGACAACGTGCCACTATGGCGTATCACTCTCAAGCCAACGGACAAGCTGAGCGGATGGTGCAGACGCTGACCAGATTGTTGAAGATGTACGTCGCAGACATAAATCAGAAGGACTGGGATCAATACGCGGAACTCTTGACGTTCGCCCTCAACATGGCGCATGATCACACTCGCGGAGAGACGCCGTTCTACATGATCCATGGATGGGACGCAAGGTCCACCCTGGAGGCAACGCTTCCGCTCGGCAGCACTCGACGTCGGGACTCGGAGCCTTGTCGATGGCGATACAACATCCAGTGGCAGTACCAGCAAACCCGAAAACACGTCAACGAGGCACTGCGCGAGGGGATCGCGGCAAGAGCAGACCAGCACAACGAAGGTGTGCGTCCGCATGACATCAAGGCCGGGGATCAGGTGTGGCTATACCAGGATCGAGTCAAGGAAGGTTATGCGAAGAAGCTGGTGCACATGTGGCACGGGCCCTTCAGAGTCGCGAAGACGATCGATCGACACGCGGCAAGGCTGGAAACTGCGGGTACTGAGTACCGACTGTTCCCGATTGTGCATGTGACGAAACTGAAGCTGCTCAAGACATACCTGGACCGTCTGACCACTCTGCTGACAGACGATCAGGTCGATAGCGTTGATTTCGACGAGAGCCTATTGTCCGAAGACTGTTGGGAACGCGAGCTGGACGAAGACGAGTTCGAGGTAGATCGGATCGCTGACGTACGAACAGGACGCCGAACACGCTATGGCCGCGCCTTACGTGAATACCTGGTATACTGGAAGGGCTATGCTGAACCCTCATGGGTCGCCGAGGCAGATCTGAACTGTGGCGCACTGTTAAAAGACTTCGAGCGTGGACGGACTGGTCGCAACCGTTTCGAGGCGAAGCAGTCGCACGAGGAGTGATCTGTGGAGCATCTACGGTGCGTCGGCCACCGTGAAGAAGCGAGAGGAAGAAGGACTTGCAGGAAGGCTGCAAGTTGCAAGGAGGAAGCGGAACATGTTATGCGTGGAGTGGACTGACCGATCTGATATGTCGACCACGGCGAGAGAAGTGGTGAGAATAGATCGGGCTGGGAGAAAACCACGAAGAAGAGATACACGAGCAAGGGAAACTCTAACACGAACCTTTGGAAACAAGTTCGCGTGGGATTATCAAGTTAATGGATCCGCCATACTCATACTGTTGCTATACGACGCTAGGGATCGACCAAAATACGGTAAAGAGTTTGTAGAGGAACGATGCTGGCCTAAGCCGGAGCGGTGAATTTGCCGCCCACGCGGGGAAACTGGCGTGCTGGATGAGCGGCGTGGTCGTCGCGGTAGTGATTACGCCACCGATCGGCACGATCCGTGACAGCTAAGGCGTCAAGCAGATCAGCGGGGTTGCCACGAATTTCTGAGCCAGGATACCACGCCCCAGCTTCACCGTGACGCGGGAAGTGGAGGAAGAAAGGGTCCAGCAGCAGATCAAGATCGCAGTGGCCGCTCAACATACCAGCCAACACTTGCTGGAGGAACGTCTTCCACCGCGCACCAGCACGAGACCGACGCTGTTTGCGGTGGGTACACACAGCGGCGAGATAACGACTCGATCTGCGTTTGGTAATGCTGATCGGAAGCCGTGAGTGGAATCCCAGCACACGCGGAGGTATTCGGTCTCGTAGGAGGAGTAAATTTTCACAATGAACACGAACCAGCCTTCCAAAAGGAAGGTGAGCGGACGAGGACGGCTCGCAAGCACTTCCCAGGGTCGCTCGGCCGCCAGACGCCACACGCCGGCTTCAGTGACCAGATCTTCGCCCCAGTCTTGCACGGAGGGAACCCGTCTACGGGCGGGAAACAACCACTCGAGAGGCTTGGAAAACTGGTGGGGGGGTGGGGGGGGGAAGGAGATCGAGATCCATCTCCACAATGCAGGTTTGACGGATGTCTGCGATCAAGCACGGAAACACGTCGCGAGCATGATGAGAGCTCCTGCCACGGTAGCTGGGAATCCATTCTCCCCGGGAGACCCGTGTGGGAGACAAAGCGACCCACGCCGCGTCCGATAGCGGGTCGAGGGGCTCCCGAGACGCCTGACTGGCAGTGGAGCGTCTGACTCTCCTTAGCTGCTACTGCCTGAAACAACGGAACTACCGGAGGTGCTATCCTCGGAACCACCGTCAGGGGGCGGCCCCTAGCCCGAGCCAGACGCCGGAGGGGACGAACGCACCTCCGCGCCACTAGAAGTTCGAGAGACGCCGGACCCACGAGAGGAACGACTGTTCGCGGGTGTTGAAGCAGCACTGGATCGGCGGTGAGTGGATCGAGACTGAGACAAGGCGGCGAAAAATTCATCATCCTCGCTGTCCGATGGGGCGCGGGAAAGAGATGGAAGCTCCGAAGCCTGAGTACACGAAGCCGCTGCGGCAGACAGGATATCGATTGAGCGACGAGGTGAAGCTCGAGTGGACGGCACGCGATCGGCCGCCCGAGGACATTTCGAGGGTCGGTGAGATCGAGGCGATGAATAGCTAGGAGATCGGCGGCGTTTGCGGTTCGCAAGCCGTGCCGGGGACGGCGTACCACTGGTGGAGGCCCGGAGTAATAAACAACGCTATACCGGCAAGTCGATCACGCGCCTGATCGCGTTCAACCCGGAGTACGCCCATTTCAGTCACACGCTGGTTCAGCTGGCGCCGTAAATTGTCGCGATCGTTCGTGAGAGTGGCCCTCTCGGCCGCGTACCTCTTACGCACTGATTCTGAATCCTCCACTTGGGCGAGGCATTTCTCGAGGCGCGCGATCTGGCTACGAGCAGAAGTTATGTACGTGCCTGTGAAGCACAAGGAGTTAGCATGAAGATAGCCCCAGCAATGGACGAAAAGGGCGCGTACCAGTGGAATCCAACTCGGCCCGTGCCAGGTCGCGTTGCTGAGCAACCTGCTGAGCCTTCTTCGAAGCAGTCGTAAGCTCCTGTCTCAGGAGAGCGATCATCCTTTCCAGATTACGACACTCAGTCACTCGAGCGGCGAGGATGGTGTCGGCACGCTTCACTCGCTGAGCGCAAGTAGCCTTCAGCTCATCAATTTTCCGGTTTTGCGCAGCCACTACACGGGCGAGGCGATCCACCTCCTCTTAAGTGGCCTTGTGAGACTTGGCGGACTCTAGAAGCTCAGCGACGACCTGAGTACCTCGTTTCTTTGCTGTGGCAACGTCGGAGCGGGCTTGCGACAACTGGGCCTCCAACGTGAGCAGGCGCTTCGAAACGTCGGGTGGAGCCACGCCACCAGGCCCCAGAGACCTCGCCGCGGCCAATTGCGTCTCCAGATTACCAACGCGATCGTGAGACTCCCGGACCGCTTCGTCGTAACGCAGCTGTAGATCGTGATACCGAAGGCGGCAGGCCTCCATCTCTCTCGAATTGTCTAGACGCTCCTGCAACGCATTGAGGCAGTCTGCGAGCATGCTGCGCACGCCCTCCAACTGGTGGCGCACGAGGTCATACTTGCGCTGGCAGAAGAGTACGAAAGGGAACGCTGCGTTCGCCGCGTCGGCCAGCTTACGGTCCATGTCGGCCGCTTGAGCACGGGAAGCTAAGTAAGCACGCTGCAGGACCGCGTGGCTATCGCGCAACTCCTGCAACTCCTCGGTCTGATCCACGGAGAGCTGGAGCGCATTCAAGGAAGCGCGCACATCCGCCAGGCGAGCTTCGTGGCCAACCACATCCGCGGTGGGGGCAACCACAGGAGGCTGCTCCAGCGCGGGCTCGTGAGAGAACCCACCTGCAGTGAGATCCACGGTGGACGCCTCGCTGGGAGCCGGTGGGACCTGAGACCGGCCAGGAGACCAGCCGTGGGAGCGGGATGCATCGGGCGGACGCCGAGCCTGATCTCCAAGACACCGAAGCAAGGAAGATCAGAGGTGGCAAGGAAGCAAAGTGATGACGCGCAACGTACCGGAGGAGGACATGCTGGGACGCCGAGAGGACGGATGGGCGGGCGGGCGACTGGAAGATGGTGTGTGGGTCGCGACAGTTGTGCTGTCGGAGCTCACAGGGGACGATTGTGGTGAAGCGCGTGAAGAAAACCAAGTGCGTGTTCATCCAGATGTTGCATGCGACGGTAACGAACTTCTTGTCGATTGTGTGGTGAAGCGCCCGTTAAGTTTTGGCAGCTTGGGCTGAGTGATGGATATTGACTCGATCTGACCAGGCGGGTTCGGGGTGAAGCTGGAGCGACCACGTCCCAGAGAAGGATGCGATCGGATCGTTGCTAGCTAGATCGGATCGTCACCGCGTAGATCGGATCAGCTTGGGACGGGAGATCGGATGTACGAAGGATTCGTCGTATCATTTGACGGCTCTGCGAAGACAGAGAAGTACGGCGGATATGGAAGCCGCTTTTGGATTGTGTGGCGACTACTAGAATGACAGATAGTCCTTGCAGCGAGTGCTTACCTCGAGAAGACGACAGTCAACGTGGCCCAATACTCAGGAATGACTAATGGAGTCTTAGCTACCCTTGAATACGGAGCCACTGAGTTGGTCATTGTCGGCGATTCGAGGCTCGCAATCCAGCAAGCACTACGGGTGATAGCGTGTCGGAACTAAGCTCTGATGACTCTGTTGAGTCGTCACAAAGAAGCGACGGCACGTCTCAAGTCAGTCAGGAATCTGATTGTGACCCGAGAGTACAATGCAGCTGGTGACTCCCTTGCAACTGAAGCTTTGGAATCGAAGATGTCGAAGGTGGTACAGAGCGGAAGTCAGAAAGCTGAACCCGCTCAGCTAAATCGAATCCCAGAGGTGATCTACGACGAGCCAGGCAATGCCGAGGTAAAAAATCTTGTTTCGACAAGCTCTATTCAATCTACCGACATTTGCTACTCATCGACGCGCAAGACCTTTTGTGACCTTGTGCGAGATTAACCAAACATGCTCATGGCGACGACTCGTTCTCAAACCAAGACTGGTAAAGGAGTCCGGTTTGCTGACGAAGTTATAGCTGATGAAGTTATATATCAGGACAATGACACGCACAACGAGTACCTACCGCGGAAAGTACCTACCGAAAACCAGCAAGTGATTCGCAGACTAGGGCACAGACTCCGTCGAGGCCGAGCGCAGGTGACGTCGACCCAGTGGTCGTTCAAGAAGAGCGCAGACGACGTATCGCTAAAACACAAGATGAAGAACAACGGTGGGCTTATCTCAAAGCTGTATTACGAGGACAAGTCGAGAAACTTGGGGACAGAGCAGCACGCGACGCGCTAAAATTAGCAGATAAATTCGTCCTTACGGATGATAACGTACTTCAATATCTTGGAACCAGCAACCAGAGCAAGGCACAGCAGCAGGAATACATCCAGCTAAGACTTGTGGTACCCACCACGATGACTCAGGAAGTACTTCAGAACTGCCATGACTCGATGGAAGGCGGACACTAAGGTGTAGTACGGACTTATCAGCGTGTCAGGGGCGACTACTACTGGCACAGACTCTACGCTGATGTCCAAAGACAAGTCAAATCTTGTCCGGACTGTAGCCCGAGGAAGCGCCGACCTTACCTACGCAGATACTCACCCGGCAACGTGTTAGCCGAACGACCATTCCAGATTGTGTCGATGGACTTCGTCATACCACTACCGAAGTCTCAACGAGGAAACACGGCACTTCTACTATTCCAGTGGGCTTCCACTGGATATGTAATCGCCAAACCCATGCCAGAAACGGACGCACTCAGAGTTGCGCAAGCCTTTGACGAAAACGTGTACCGTAGATTCGGAGCACCTTCCCTCATCAGGCATGACCGCGATCCAAGGTGCATGAGCGAAGTCTTTCAAGCTTTCGCTGAAATGATGCAATCAAGATCAAGAGCGACATAGAGTTATCGGCCGCAAGCTAATGGACAACAAGAGCGATCAGTCAAGACTGTGATTCAATCGGTTAGAGTGTATGCCGAAGACCCGTTGCAGCAAGATTGGGACGGAATTGCTGAACGACTGGTATTTGCTATCAACAACTCGCAGGATACGACAAGGAAGGAAACACCTTTCTACCTGGTACATGGCTGGGATGGTCATACGACCCTCAAAGCTATGACGTCGTCGATTCGTCGCGGTAGCAGCAAGCAGTCAAATGCGTTGGCATGGCGCCGAGGGGTAAACCGGCAACACGAGATTACGTTAGAAAAGGCGAAGGAAACCCAAGCTACAGAGAAGACGCGAAGAGCTGAGAAGTACAACGAAGCGTTGAGTCGGAAGGAAAGAGCGTCTGTCCCTCGGAATGCGCTACGTGAGCCCACGAGACTTCGCTGATTTCCGGAATCCCGATCACCCATTGCAACGTGTTCGTCATTTGTTTCCTCGACACGCTCGCTTTCTGGACACCCAAGACATCGACATTGATGCTCACGTCTCGCAGCGAGCTTCCCCATTGCTTCGCTCAAAGGCTTATTGGCGTAGCTGTCATGGAGATGGTCCCGACGACGACGCTGATCTCGGGCTCACTCCATAGGAGCGAGATCAGTTTATTTCAGCTCGTGCCATCGAGTTATTCTTGGAGACTGGGCACCGGATTCTTGCTGAAGACACCACAAAGTCGGACGCACTAAAGCTGCCATCAAACTCGCTCTGGATGAAGCTCGGGAGGCTTGGGATGTGTACCACGCTGGCCGGACCAAGCGTGCTGACCGGTTTCGCGTGGAGATCATCTACAACTTGTGAAAATGGTGTATCAGTACCGACAGCGAGTATGATGCCATCATTCCGGAGTTCTTGTTCAAGCCATCGATACCGGGTTACTCCTTCGAGTATATCACATGGGTCCCTCCGTCATCCAACTGGCTCGAACACGTTCCAGCGTTGGACTCTGCCGAACCGTGGTGTATCGGATGGGTCGAAATTCCTGCGTTGAGCCCGTACAACACGACCTTTGCACCGTCTAATGCTGATTTCCCGATGTTCGCTCCTGCTGGTGAGACTCGTGAACCCGTCGGTCGCCAGATCCAGGTGAACCCCCTGTTATCCAACGCCGAGATTTCTCCGAACAAGGATGCTGACTTCCGAGTGCCCCAGTCAGCTGCGGCTCCTGCTCCACCGGAAGAACCAGCTCCTAAAGTCGCTGCCGAAGACTCGGCAATCGTCAATGATGCTGATCTCCTCCAGTTCTTCACCCGGGCGGCTGCTTCTACCGACTCGTGCGAGACTGCTGGGTCTTCGGCGACGTAGCGCACGTCTTCACGCCACGTTAGTATGTTTCTTCGAGCTCCAACCATCTCCGTTGCAGTATCAGTCGAATAGTCGTTGGTCGAGCTCGAATATCTTTCTTATCGTTACTTTCCAACGCATTCATGTCCTTGATGTTATACATTACGCAATAACAGTCTGCAGTAGCTTTTTACGTCTGCGATCTTGGGCTGCATTGCCCCAAGTACATGTCATTCTTGGCGATAACTCGACGATCAGTCCTCGTCAGCCATTTGGACTATTTGCAGACGGTGTTCACTCATCTTCTGTCGCAAGTAGTCATAAAGTAGACCTCCACACGAGATGTTCAACATAGGTTCCCACGTAGGTTCATAGTAACCAATCCACTTCACTTTGAACTCGCGTACCGCTCTTTCCGTGGTCGTCGTGAGTGGTGTCCTGTCATCAAGAATCGCTTCGACTTCATACTCGCCTGCTAGTTGGTTTGGTTGCCAGCTATCTTCGGGAAGCAATTCTTCGTCGAAGTCGAACCTTGAGTCATCAGCGACACCCTCCGTCAACTTAACCGTAGGCCTACTCTCGAATTCGCAAACTGGTTTCAGTCTGGAAACATGCACCATTGGATAAAACCTATATCCGCTCTAGTCTAGTAACTCGAGCTCATACACAAACTCTTCCACCTTCTTCTTGATCCGGAATGTCCTTGCCAACGGTGGGCGAGTTTCGTAGAGAGTCCAGGCTTCACGCGCTCCATGTAAAGCCAGACACGACTGCCGGGTTCAAAGAGAGACTTCGGTACAGTGCTAACAATCTCTTGAAGGCTCTTGAGCCGTCGTCACCACTCGGATGAATTTAGCACAGCAGGAAATCTTAGTCGTCGGAGGCAGCGGAGAGGGCAGCCGATAAGTCAGGATCTGGATCCAGCTCTTGGACGCACCACGAAGAGTGAAGGGAGGCGTCAAGTATGGCGAAGCCCACTTAGCCACCTGCTTGGAAAAGCGCACGAGCGGTGGTGGACCTCGAACTGGCGCCGGGAGTGGTGTAAGAAGATGCAAATGACTGACGATCTGAGTCAGCAGTCGAAAACAGCGTGGCGTCAATCTGTTCACCACGAGGAGAACGACGCGAAACAAACGCCTTCGGGCCTGAAGGGGTAGGAGAGGAAGTAGTCTATGCAGCAGCAGACGCGGCCCTGCCTCCGTTCCCCATTGGTACATAACCGGTGTCGACATCCTGGTGATCCGAACTCAGGGTTTCTGCCTGAGCCGAAGACTCGTCCTGGGGTAGTATTTCACTAGCAACAGCTGGAACTTCACTACCTTCAGGCGAAAGAGTAGCCGAAGACTGGACTACGCAGTTAGCAGGAGTCTCTGGGTCGAGATTATCTCAGAGTCGAAAACGAGGGTTCCAGTAGATTCAGCATCAGAGTCAGAGTCATCGCGGGCTGCAGCTTCTTGGGACCCCAGCAACGAGCGTCGCAGAGTTTGGACCGCGCGTTCGGCTTCAAGGTCAGCAGCAGATGGCTCCGACGCAGATTCCGACGACTGCCGAGACTTAGACACAGCAGGGACTGTAAGCTGTGCCACAGGCTGCGCGTCAGACTCATCGCTCGACGACCATTCAGGATCCACTGCATCATCAAGCTCCAATCCCTCGCCGTCAGCCGCTTGCTCTAACTCGAGCTCCAGCGACGAACGAAAGGATGAACGCGCAGCCTGTTGACGAACTGGACAACCAGTCTGAGACGACAATTCAGCAGCCATAGATGGAGCAGCAGCTGGATCAGCCGTAGGAACAGGGACCGGAGCAGGAGTCGGCGACGCTCGTTCCGAAGACTCAGTCACTATCGGAGTAACGTGCGGGGATTTGGGAACAACTTCAGCGACCTGAGACTCACCATCCTTGGCCGACGGTGATGGAGAGATAAACGAGTGATCGGCAGACGACAAAGATGGTGTGGATGGAGCCGACGAAGCTGGAACTCGCTTCTCCCTACTTGGAGACTTCGTGGATTGGACCTGTGACATGGATTTGACAGGACTCGTAGACTTTTCTTGGAGCCCGACTGTGACCACTGTGCGTTCTTTCCAGAAGTCTTGGCTGGAGCAGTTGGTGCCTGTGCGCGAGAAGTGGCGGCTGAAGTCGATGGCTTGCGCAGTGGCTTGGAAACAGGTTGTTTGTCACGAGCTGCACGCTTCGGAGACGGTGCCGATGGGTCAGTATCACTTGGGGGCGTCTCGCGCAGACGTTTGCGGAAAGCTGAAGCTCGAACCTTCGACTTTGAGTTACTCCGCTGGACTTCGACATACGACGTACCGGGTGAAGTACGCCGCGCTGCGGCCTCTCGATCCTCTGGCGACAAGTCGTGGTCAACACCTTCACGGTGAGCCACGCGGGCGAGACCAGCAGCGATCTCCTCAGCCGACGCCGACGCATCAGCTGTGTTATAAAGAAGACGAAGAAGGATGGACCGGGTCTGTCCACTCACCTCAAGTAACTCCCAGTTCAACTCACCAGTCGAGAGACCTGATTCAGACAGAAACTAGTGAGTACACTGAGACGTCTACCATGACGAACAAGGATGTGACGAATCTTCAAGGACGAGCACAAGACATCGGGGCACATCTCTTCCAATTTGACGTGCGCTCGGCGAGTCCTGTTGGCATTCGACAAGCACTTGACCTGTTTACTAAGCTCCTCACTCCGCCGCTTGAGGCGAGCATCTGCCAAGTCATCGGCAATATCAGATTCTGCAAGCAGGCGGTGTAGACGACGAACGTGACCAGTGTTGGTCGCTACTGTGGCCTTGAAGATCTCCTTCTGGCGGTTGAGGGATGTAACGAGGCGCTGGGATTCTCCTTCGGCCAGCCGAAAGCGGTTCTCCAGACGCTGGTAGATCTTGTTGTGACTGTCAACTTGTGGTGAAGCACTTTTCGAAGAATGAGAAGATGGGAAGCGACAGTTAGCCATTATTCCGGATCAATGACTCGGCCGATTCGAGTATGAAGATCTGGATCAGGAGGTGACGGATCTGGGCAGAAGTCATAACAATTCGGACTTGAAGTGACGAAACTGACTAGGATCCAAGAAGAAGACAACAAGGGCCGAGATCTGGATGTCGTGAGACCCGAGATCCGAGTGAGTAAGATGAATATCTGGGCGATATAAGCCCAGGGCCCGAAACCAAGATCCAGAAATATTCCTGATCGCTGGTATTCCTGATTGGGGTGGATCTATGATTGGACACGATAGGATGATTGCGCCACGGATCAAGAGAAGTCAGGTGTGGATACAGCTGGGGAGATGGACCAAGAAGAGAAAGGACAAGTAGCCAGGCCTGACAAACGATTTGACGAGTAAAGGGCACAGGAGATATAGATCCAGGCTGGTATAGGCTTAACCTTGAAATCAGAGACGAATTTGCATTGTAATTCACAAGTGCCTTCCTGCTCCCAAGAAACCGGATTACTTTGGCCGTACGGGATAATAGAAGGTTGGATATAGTAGATCTAGCGTTGGTTATGATACCTGGATAATATAAAGGCCAAATCATACCACCTAGTATACTTATCCAACGAGTGCAGATCTAAGATTAACCGGATTACTACTTGGCCGGGTATACTTATCGCCTCTCAATTTTCAAGATCCCGCTATAGATAGCGGCAAGTTCGACGAAAAAGAACTTAAAGGCAAGGGAACACACCCGCAAGGCAACACTACGGTCGGATCTCAGATCAAGACCGCCAGATCTTACAAGCTCGAAGGACTCGCTTGTGATCTGGACCCTACATCGGACGTAGAGTGAAGATCTTCCACTACTACTCCACCAAATCCCCACGTCTCGCCAAGACATTCAAGCTTCTACTCCTCGAACACCTCTGCAGTTACCAGAGGAGCAAGAACGCGCCCTACCGACGGGTACACAAGGTGAGAAAAGTTTGGCAGATCACGGATCATCGGGGGACCCCCTCCGTTAGTCGGTTTCTGGGTACTGGTGGGAGGTCGGATCCAGCAATCTCGCAGATTTTGCTGCTCCCGCTACACCACCAATTTGCTTGTTGAAGGCGTCTAGATCCACAAAAGGGAATTATCGTGGTTGCGGAGACGCTTGACCTCTTGTTGGCACTGATCAAGCTTTTTACGAGCCGAGCTGCAAGCGCTCTGAGCGCTTTCGTTGCGCAAGATCTCCTTGGTTAGCGAACCTTGAGTAGCCTCGTCAGGACAACGGAGGGAGTGAAGTTGGGAACGAAGCGTCGTCAGGTCATCCTCATCAGCTGCCGTGACGTCTCCGTCTCCGTCGTCTGAGTCTGGAACGATGGAATTGATGACTTCGTAGAGATTACGGGCCTTCTCGAACTTCTTGCGCCTGGTCGTGTTTCGCCGAACCGGCGGAGCAAGTTGCATACCAACTGTGACGCGTCCGATGGTATCGAGCTGAGTGGAAAGCACGCCGACGACTCGGTCAGCGGCTGCATCACTAGCCTCATGCACGAGCGCACGCAGAGACTGGCGGGAGATGCTGTGGGTCGCAGCATCCAGCAAAGCCGTCGGACTCTGGATGCACGTACAAACCGGAGTGTGATTCCGGCTCAAGCAGGCCGAACCAACAATCAGAACGAACGTACATTTGGCGGGTCAGACGCAGCAGCTTCTTCTGAAGTCAATGGCGCAGGCGGATCCGCAGGCGGCGTGTCGTCTCCGGGCGGAGCTCGACCAGCGGAAGGCATGCCCGGCGACTAAGATGACGAACAGCCGAAGTCATCACAAGGCTCAACAGAACCATCGCAAGCAACCACGTAGTGACGAACGCTTACTGACATGGAGATCTGTTGGTGACGAAAGGCGCAGCAGACGCAGGAGGCGAAGCGCGCGCGGAACCGAAAAGCAGACTGAGGCACAACGACACTCACCAGTGCCGTGGCTCGTGTCGCTGTGGGGGCAGTTGTGGTGTAGCGTTTGGCTTTTGAGTTGACTCGCAAAAGCACTGAGGGCAAACTGGCACATCCAACCCCTTCGAAGATGATGACACCGTTAGTACGAGATTCGATGGACATCATTGGGTCAAGTTACGGTAGTGCCGACAACTCGCGACGATCGGTGGACACTCAGCCTGGTGACAAAGCGACGTGGAATCCCAGCCTGGAGCCACGAGGCAGGAGCTAAGGCGCGACAGGCCGTGCGACGATAGGGTTAAAGCCGCGGGGTCGGAAGTCCGCGGAATTCCCACGTGTTCGCCGGAGTTTCAAGTCGCGGAAGCGTCGTCGGTAACGGCATTTCCGGCAAGACGAGTGGCCAATGAGTGTGTGTGAGAATGGCGCAGAGGACAATATGCAACGACCTTCCGGCAACAAGTTGCGATAGTTCAAGCTCCGACGACTTTTCGAGTCGTCGGTACGAGTTCAAGACCAATAACGGACATGTTTTGATTACATTTGTATAGGTAGATAGTAGGATTAGATATTACATTAAGAGCCTTAGTGCTCAAAAAAACAGAACACCATTTACTCTCAACCACACAAGGACACTTCCGATTATCGGTGAGTACGCGGTAGTGGCGGGATAGTTCCGGTTGCCTGGATATGACTGTCGGTGAACACTCCTACTGGTGGTAGCTTAGCGTTCATCCCGGCAGGGCCAAGAGACAGAGGGTAGATTTGGCCGTGTATTTGATAACGAGTCACGCTGTGTGTTGGATAACCTAGTGCGCTATCTATATATTACTTACCGCTCAGAGTATAGCTCCGACAGCCCCCTGTCGCGTCTGAAACACGTCCTGTACCCTATCTATATAGGGACCGCGGGGTATATTTGAGAGAGATAGAGAACACTCTAGCCTTTGCTCGTGGCTAGTAGTGTTGAGTCATCGGTGGCTTGCCTAGCAGGACACACGCTACACAGAGGAAACCCCAACCTGGTAGGGTAGTTGCTGGGCCTTCAGGTTGGTTCTATATCCACATTAAAGCCTGACTGAGTTATCGGAACTTAGAAATTTTTTATCCTTTAAGACAATAAATATTACAGTAGGTGTTGTTGGTGTGGAAGTGTGCTATATACATTTTTTCGGCGTGTTCCTACACGACACTCGGCTTGTTGGCTTCCAGGTAAAGTCACGAATGGTCCTTTCCTAGCATACCTTCACCAGCTTCGACCTTGGCGTTCGACGCCAACGCACTCTTCTCGAACCTTGCATGCCGACCAGATCCCGGCACGTCACCGCCTTGGACCTCCCCACGGACGTTCAGACACCCCAACCGTCCTTGCGCTGCTTGTCGCAGCGCCGCACATCATCGTGGCCTTCATGCCACCCGTTCTTGGTCATCAGGGAGAAGCCTTAGCATCCGAGGCTTCGACGCCTCAACAGCAATGGCCCTTGGGTGGCAGCTCGATGACTGCTGCCACATCAATACAATTCTTCAGTGTAGTCCTCGCGAGCTGTCGCACGGCACTGCGACCCTTCCCAAGGCTCATCCCCTTGAAGCTCCACTACTTCATCAATCGAGCGAGGAGGACGGACCATCCGTCCGGGACGGTGTCCTCCGTCTCCATTCGTGACAATACCTGCAAATTGCAGGCTGCGATGGCCGGTAGGCCAGCTCAAACTTCTTTAGAAGGCGCTATTTTATTTTAAAGATAACTATAATACTACGTAGTAGGTGTCATCGTCTTTTCGGTGAAGATGCTCGGCATTAGCTTCCAGTCGCGATCAACTCCGTGTCTTGCTGCACAGGTCGAGCCAGCTCGAGTCCATGCTGTAGACAGTTCAACTCAGATGCCAAGGTACCGGAGCCTTAATACAATTGACGCCTGTAAAGTTGCATGAGTACCATGCGCTTGAAGTGGGGCTTTCATTGTCCACTGGAGAAGCGCCTCAAATGTTTTCGAACGTCTCAGATGTCTAAAGCCAAACTGATAACTTATTGCAGTAAACTGGGTCGCCACCAGTAAAATGCTTCAGTAATGTTACTTGAAATTATTTTTATTTATATACTGATTCCGAACTCTGGCATTGTATGCCGTACAATGTCTCATACGCGGTAGTTTGTCCGGTAAAAAGAAACAATCAGTTGGGCGCGGCCGGTAGACACCAGCCAGAACAGCCAATCCGATGAAAGGGGTCTTCTATGCTGTCTTTCTTTCTGTAATTGCAGTTTTACAAGCCTTATATTTGTGAAAAGAATTATTGCCTACTACCGCCAAAAAAAAGTGAGGTGTAATATGCAGAATTGTGCAAATTCGGTCACTGAGCCAGACTGAGATGAAGAACGGTCAGGCCGCTGATTTGACAACTTCAGACCAGCGGCGACGAGTCGCTGTGAACACGCGAGAGTGTTGGAAGACCAAGAAAGCAGTTTGTCCTGCGGACAGCTTCTGTGGACCAGATAGATTTATTTAGGAAATTGCGGTCACAGAAATAATGCTTATCCTAACGTAGCGCAAGTTAATCTAGTGAATCCAGGCACGAGTTGTCCAGTAGTGGGTCCCTTATTTTATTGATGTGGCGATTGGTAGCTGGTATAGACCCCGGAAAATTGTCAAATATTAATAACACATATTATTGGGTTGACTAATCAGACAACGATGAGCGAATTAGACAACGACGCAAATATCCGACCGACACAAAAACATAACACAACTGGCCAGCCATCCGATTCGGCTGTCACACTTGATCTTATGCTTTTGAAATTTTCTCAGTCATTACGTGTGATTATGACACGGCTTCATGTGAAATGGACGGGGAATTTTTGTGCTTTTACTACGGAGGATGACATTCAGTGGTGGCAGTTATTTGCGTCGTTGTTGTTTCAAAGTAAGAAGGAAGGATGTGAATAGTGGTTTGCCATATTACTAATTTTGACATAATTTCGATTCTACGAATGATATAGCGCAAAAATAAAACAGCGAAACCTCCTAGCCAATCAGCTATTCTTTAAAGTTTATACGCTCCTAAAGGCTAAAACTTGACAAAATTGGCCTACAGTAGTGTTTAATATTGATTCCATTCGCTGTCATGTGGTATTGAATGCTACAGGGAAAAGACCGTACATTACCATTGATCCAGGGCAGAGTGCACTGATTTGACATTAATTTTCAGAGTATTGGGAAAGTACAAATTGCATTTATTAAAACAGGAGGAAGTACTACATGTCGAAATATTCTACAAATTGCAAAATAGAAGGAAGTTTATTTATCCGACTACAGTAAGTTAACGGGAAATTGTCAGATCCTGGTACTATTCAATTAGCACTTGCCACATTATGATCACCCTTGCCAGATCCTGGTACTATGGCTAATTCGCAACGCGACCACTGGTAACTTCTTATTCGAAACCCCTTTTGAGCCGGTTGGTGGTAAGTAACCACCAACCGGCTCAAAATTGGAAGAATCTAAGGAGCGCCCGGGCAGAAAACAAGCTGATAATGTACAGTACGTTTGTGCAAGAAATGAGCCATACTCGTACGTGTGCATGTCAATTTTACAGTACAACTCGCGCGAGAATGTGCATCTACTTAAGTATGTGGCGGTATGACTCACGTTAACTCGCGGGAGTTAATTTGAATCTGGTCAATTGGCTTGGCATCGTAGAAACCATTCATTTTATTTCTCCTAAAATAAAACAAACTGATGTACATCATCGAAGCGCCACCCCGATGCGAGCATGCTTCCGAAAAAGAAGCTGAAGCTGCAATACACGTGTGGACCTGTTAGCATGGATTTAATGTATCAAGAAAGCTCGTCGAAATACGCGACTGTGGTGAAGTTGTATCGCAACTTTTTGAGTGTGACCGTATCGGAAGATCCAAGAATACACGACATCTCACAAATGAGACGCGCCAGCGAACAATACGCGGCTCCAAGAAAATGGGATGTCCTATGCGTATTAAGATTGTAGCGCTTTCAATCTCAAATCCACCAGGTACTTGGAAAATAGACTACACCAGAGATGGTAGTCAAGAACACAATCATCCTCTTTCCAGCGATATTCGTATCCACGCAGCTCATCGTCAACGGGCCGCTCAGAAACCATCTTTTACTCGGATATCCACCAGCGAGCTCATAGCTATGCAGACAAAGACCGGAGTATCCACATCCAAGATTTTTGCTGCAATGTCGATATCCGATAAATCACATTTAGCGATTCCAAAGAGCATATCAAACGCTAAAAGTGCAATTCGCAGCCAACATCTTGTTAATAAGACTAGCACTGAAGCTCTTTTTGAACTACTGGATAAACGTCAGTTCCAATACGCTTTCGAGACCAACCCTATCACACGACACTTAGAATATTTGTTATGGGCTCATCCCGACACGCTTGCCCAAGCACGGCAATTATGGATATTTTGGTGATTGACTGTACTTACAAAACCAACAAGTATCGAATGCCACAGCTGAACGCCATTGTCGTCACGGGTATGTAACACCGTGCTCCCATTAGCCCAAATATGGATGCTTGGAGAGGCTGAACCTGACTTTACGTGGGCACTATCCAAGCCCAAGATTCTTTTGATAGAAAACGCTATCCCCCTTTCTCTCGCTTTTTTAACAGACCGAGATCTTGCTTGCACAAATGCTACAGCGTTAGTGTTCCCCTCATCTAAAATTCTTTGCCGGTCGCATATAAACCGAAACGTTCTTGCTCAAGCACGAGAGAAGATTGGCAAACAACCAACACAGGATAGCTGTCGTGGAAGTTCGAAATGGTGCAACACGCTACAGACTGATATCTTCATGGCTAAATTTCACGAGACGGCGGGATCAGAAACAAAGCAACAGTTTAATGAACGCTGCGCTGAATTACGAGGACTAAATCGGGAAATGGGTACTTATTTAGACAAGACGTGGTGGCCACACAAAAGTAAAATTGTGAACCGATCGGTGTGCTCATTTAGGATGTCACGACACATCTACGGTTGAGGGAACTCACGAAAGTCGTGATTAGACAATTCACGTGGGGATCTATTAACAGTGTTTGAGGGGTTGCTTCCTTGGTGGATTGCAGCGGCAAAACGGAACCGCTATCGAGCCACGAAGGATGCCACTGACATCCCCCATGTAGTACAAGGCGATCGATTTTCAGCAGTTGTGCGGATTATTACTGTGTTTGCCCTGGTAAAAACTCACGAGCTGTGGATAAAGGCTAGGCGAATTGTCGTTCACGGTGGAACGCGCAGTTCGTGTAGCGGAGTATTCAGAAGAGTCCATGGACAGCCGTGTCTTCACGACTTGGTTCTTATTATCGACTCCGAAGAGTCCCCACATCCTCGGAAGCTTTTACCCGAATATTTTGACAGACATTGATGGATCCGACACCACTCGATCCAGGACCTAAACCGAGTTTTAGAACCCGCAATCATACGCAACAAGAGGCGTAAAGTGAGCAAGCCACCCCTACACCGCGCTGGTTATGGCGCCAATGCTACGAGACGTGACCCCTCACATTTCGAGGTACTAGATAGCTCTCCTTCTTCTCCGGCTTGCAACGTTATGTTGCCGCCAATCCATTCGCTATGCGCCGCCGCTAAGACTCCTGAGACGCTGCCTCCTCGCACATGGGGTTTTGCTGGATTGAATAGTCTTTGAGGATTAAAGAAAATGGCAACCTGTTCGTCGACTTTTATTTTAGTTGTATGGGCTGACTATCATTGCAATTCGTTTTAGCTCGGTTTTGCGTCTAATTCACTTTAACTCGCTCGACTTAACTCGAATCCGAATCTAATTCACTGTAACTCGCGCGAGTTAACTTGCCTTTGTGTCAAATTCACTTTAACTCGCGCGAGTTAACTTGCGTCTGAGATTGATTCACTTTAACTCGCGCGAGTTAACTTGCATCTGAGATTGATTCACTTTAACTCGCGCGAGTTAACTTGCGTCCGAGATTGTTTTACTCGAACTCGCCGGCGAATGCTTGTGATTCTAAATCCTGTTTCTAAACTTGTGGTTTGTGGCTGCTGTCTCTCTCCTCACTTTGGATGCGAAGCCCCGATGTCCAAACACAAGTGTGTTCAAAGGACGGAGCTGGAAAAGATAGACCAATTGAAGCGGTGGAGAGCCCATCCTGCATGGACCATCGAAGACGCATCACGCGAGCTGAAGGTGAAAGAAGCAACACCCAGAGGGTGGAAAAAAACGTGTTGGGATAAATTAGATCAAGTTGTGGGTTCGGACCGGAAGAGAAAAAAGGGCGCTGGACCTCGACGCACACTGAAGCCTATAAAGGGAGGATTTTAGAATTTTACGACACTTTTAGCGTCGATGCTAAATGCTCCTTCTCCGATCTTCTGTATTATTGACAGAATCTGGAAGAGTTCGTCACGGAGTTCCCAAACGTGCGAAGTCAGAAGTCGTGGATTAGACGGTTTATTGCGCACTACGCTCCTGTACCTGTTGTAGAAGATGCGTATCACACTGGCGAGGGCATTGCTACTTTTGCCCCTCACAATAAGGAGGGAAGTGATAGCGTTAGCCGCCAAGAGGGCGGCGGTCTGGGAGAAATTGGTGCTACTTAAGGTGGAAAGGGTCATATCGAGAATGGAAGTGATTCTGCGGGTGGAAATAATACTGGAGGAAATGTTTCTGAGGGACCCGACGGTGATTTTGCTGGTGTTGAGAATGCTGATAGTGGTCTTGTTGCGACTGGGCCAGTTGTCGTTGAAATGCAACTTTGAACGGATGTTGTTACTTGTTTTGGTCATGAAAAATGTCAAAACTCTGCTACAGAATCTACAGTGTGTATAAATACTGTGTGAGCTGACAATGTGGGTGAAACTGCGTGTGGAGTGGCTGAAGTGGGTGAAACAACTGAAAAATTGTCTCCAGTGGGTGAAATATTCACAAAACAACGCGTAGTGAATCAGTTGAGCCATGATAAAGGTAAAGTGAGTAAAACTGCAACTCAAGTGGGTGATATTCAGGGTGGCTCAGACTGTGCTCGAGAGAAAGAATCTGACACAGACGGATGGACTGATTCGGGAAGTGGCTCTATTGAAGTGGCAGAAGTTGCTTTTGGGGCTGGCGAAACAGGTGACACAGATCTTGGCTTCACGGAAGCGGGTGGAATAGAATCCACCGCAAGTGGCATGGACGGAAAAGACCCCCCAACAAGTGATTCTAGTGTAATGTGTGGTAGCACGTCTGACTTGGGCAATTTCGTCGTGCCTTCTCGCTCTGTTGAAGCCAAATCGACTGCTTCATCTATCGCTGTCCTGTTGGAGGCCGTTAAATACGGAGCTACATACAAATATGCTGTCCCTCTGCGCGCAATGTCGATTACCCAAGCTAAAAGTGCAAACATTACAGCTCACGAGCGAAAAAACAAGCCTCCAACACTCACGTCCAGAATTACATCTGTGCTCCCAACAAAAACATTAGATTCCTGCAACGATCAGATCGCGTTATTTCAAAATCGCTGGTCAAGAGACCATGGGATACCTATCGCACAGCACGACCTCACAGAGATGACATTAAAGTGGGTATTTGATATTCCCACCCTGAAGGCTATGAGGTCTTGGCATAATGCAATGTCTCGTTTTGACGGAATTGAAGCGGCTGTAGGATGGGTACACAAGTTCGACACGTCTACATGGGAGCCACACGGAAAAAAATGGAGGGAAGGTGTTTTGGACCCTTTGGTAGCAACACAGTACCTCCAAGAGGTTGATGTCCTGAGTTGTCACTATTGGGTGACATCACTTTGCGGAAAGGCCTTTATTGAGGGTCCGTGTATCAACCTTGCCGTACAAACAAATATTCGGAGAAATTGGAAGCAAGCTACTGTATTTACAATTTCTGAGGACATTCTACGCTACCCAATTTTCGACCCAGTCTGGATAAAAAAACAAAGTCGTGCTTCGCCCGAAGAAGCTCTGAAATTTATTACCGTATTCACAGGTCGTATTAATATTTTGACCTGTGCTTGGCTGGCCGAAGCACAGTAACTTACTAAAACAGGGTGCTCCTGGGTACCTACTTACACGTATTGGGTGCACCTTAGTACAAACATTACTAGTATCGGATATTTAATTTTTATTTTTTTACTTTATTTTTATGAGATTTTGAAACTGTAAAAAATCGAATACGCTGCACCAAAATCTAAATTTTGAGCTAGTGCAATCTGGTAAAGCAAACCTACTTTTTGAATGTTTTACATGTTAAATATAGGACAGCCGTCAAGATAACAATATTGACATACAAAGCACCTGCATTTCAGGATCTTCACTCCTTGTAGAAGTCGTCGGCTCTGTTGACCGACGCAAAATGGCGACAGACATTGAATTTCCGGGTTGCTGGTCTGAGTTAGCCACCTGAGTCGTGAAAGATTTGATACATGCTACATGTAACTGTGGCTGTGTTACCAATAACTACCCCGTTTTAGCAGTCATTCTATACTGAATAAACATTAGAAATATGTTTCTCATACTTACTGAACATGCCGAAATGCACGTACGAAATGATGACAAAATGGTCCGATACAATCATCATTGCATATATTTTTATTAACTTCTTTCTCCATTATATCTGAAAACTTAGGTGCGATACAGACAACGACGGATAAATCTACCACACTATAAAAACCCGCCCCGATCGACCATAATTCTCCCCACTCAGATAAGGAATTTAGCCAATCAGCATTATGTATTCGAGCGTTTCTGTATATTCAAATCAATATCTGTCAATCAAGGTGCGGATTTTGTACCAATTGGGTTTTCTTTGTACTTTTTGTGTCGGTTTTGTACATAAAGATCAGGTTTCAGCCAATCAAGCTAAGGGGCGCGTTTACCTGGCGTCTGAAATAATTTAGTTTTGTATGAAGGAAGTTATTCAGATAGGGGCGGATTTCTCCGTCGTTGTCTGTACACTTCCATAAATGCATCTTTTCAGCATTCACATTCACACCGACTACGGTGCTGATTGTACTTCACTGGATTCTTACTCAAGCATAACAGATTTGCGGCGTTCAACCAACGAGCCGAGCATGGAATAATTAGTTGAGCGTACAATATGAAACGGAAAATATGCAGCTACTGTTGGTAACACCAATCAGCTTGAAGTCAGGCTCTCGAGCTTTGTATTCTCCCGTAACATAGAAACGAAAAAAAAACGGAGCACTTGCTCCTGTAGAGATTTCCTACCCATTACGTAGACAGAATCTATTGACGCTGTCAAGGCTGAAATTTCCTGTAGTGATGCATTTCCTACGAAAAGATTAAAACCTAATGTAAAAGAGATGACAACCTAGAGAATTGCAAAAACGGATGGCTACCCCGTGTGGACCGCCAAAAGAATGAACTCCTAGTGTACACTTGTATACAAGCGTAAAATATCCGGGCAAGTCATCGGATTTGACGTGGCATCCAGGCAATCAATAGTGGAGTTTCGCTGCGACTACGCCCTTATAGACGGCTTCTCAAGCTACCGTCATACTACAAGTTGCTATGAATGTTATACTGCCCAAACCAAGTGTTAGACACAAAATATTAGAAACGTTGTGGGGGTGGTGATACTGACTCTCAGAAACAAGATCTATCGGTAGCAATTTCAGTAGCTCTAACACACGTCGCAGGCAAAGTGGTAATTTATTTATTTTACTGGTTATGATTGTTCTTATGTTTTTATTTTGTGGTTCCTGTGTCCAACGCGTGGTATTGTGCAATCAGACCCGCTCCACACACGCAAATTTCAAGAGTGAAGGTCTTCTCCACACAGCGTGGCTTACGCGCACGTGAAGATATGGTGAGAGCCCCCCCCCCCCCTCCTCCTCCACACCCGGTTACACTTGGCTAATGCTTCTACTCGTCGTTTATGTCTGCAGGAGTTTGAATCAAGCGATGACGAGTGCAACAGGATCGTGCGCGAGCTTCTCAACGAGAACGACCTCATTCAAGAGCGGATGCCATGAGACGGTGAAATAGAAGCGGACCGCCAACGCGAACTCGCATCAGCACGCGGGCGACTAATGATGAGTGCGAGATTTCGCGAACGTCTGGCAAGTAGCGATAAGAAACGAATGAAATTGCCAGTGGACAAGCTGCGTGAGCACAACCGAAAGCTGGAGGTGGATTTGGGCAAGATATTTGGCGTCAAGAAGATTGTGTCAGACTCCATGGAGAGCGATGGAGATGCGGCGGGGGAGGGGAAGAAGGGCCTCGTGGATAAGCGCTCGAGGTCAGTATCGCGCACTGCCGCCGATTCATGCGAACGGAAACGCAAGCGCAGCGCTACATTTACAACTTGCGACTGGGATCTTGAGGGTGCGTATCAGGGTGCCTTTGAGGACGACGCCGCTGATCTCGATGACAGTCGAGATGGGGATTACATTCCTGCAGAGACCCGCAAGGCAACGTCGAAAAGTCAGTCATGTGCTAAGAAGACGCAAACAGGTGCTACAACGACACGTGCGGCGCGTCGTGGGCTCCTCTTCGATTCGGATAGCGCACTCGCGCAGAAGGACAAGTGCAGCGACCTCGAAGGGATGAAGAAGCTCCACAGCTCGATGGGGTCAGATATTTCTCGGGTCCATTCCACTCTACGCCATTTTCAAACCTGTAGTGACAATCATCCCGAATTGCTACAGGACACGTTACCGAAAACGGCCATGATTTCGGAAGTGGAATCAGCAGGTCAACCCTTACAAAATATGCAACCGACAGACATACAGAAGTGGAAACCGAATAACGAAGATGAGGTTGATCGTCTTCTTGGTATGGAGACTATTGTTCCTGATACTGAAGGTGCTTTTTTGGATGGTTTTTCGAGGAGCTGGAACTCGTGGGAGTTTTTTCACGAGCAGTTCGATGTTTTTGCTGCGCAGTCGTACCAGCGCTTTCCGTTACGTTCAACCACATCGGTCGCAAATCGCAAAAAGGACATCTGCGCCGGCAAGAATTACGCAGCGGCTGGCGATGACGAAACGGTTCGTTCATCGTTGATACCCAGCGCGTGGGGTGTATACAGCAAGACGGTAAAATACACGCACGAAATCAAGCAGCAGAAGCGTGGGAAAGGTGAGCGGACACATCGGGTGGTGAGATTCACCGGGTGTACCGCATAAATTAATGCAACGCTACAGAAGAAGCATGGAGATGAGTACTACATTTATCTGAGCGTTAAGGGAAGCCACAACCACGCATTGTCGCGGGAGTTATGGGATGACTATGCGGAGAATAGCCGTATCCGAGACCCAATTGTGCTTCAAACTGTCAGTGAAATGCGGGCGAGTGGATCGAGAGCCAAAGGAATATTAGCGTATCTACGGAAACAAACAGGTATGAAGCTATGATTCGTTAACCTCGTTATCCACTCTCGAGTTTAACGAGCTGCTTTGTGTTGGTAAGGGATGAAAACATGCCTTCGAGACGTCCACAACATGCTACAGACCATCCAACATTAGAAGCGTGGAGATACTTCCGACGCCACGCGCGCGGAATCTGTCTTGCAAGAATTTGTATCCCAAGCGGAAGGAAACTCTGCAACAATTTACGTGGAGCATGACACTCAGAAGGCACACGTAGTTGTGTTCCAGTCAGCTCGTATGACGAAGCTGTTCCGTGCTTTTCCTGAAGTGGTGCTGGTAGACACCACCCACCGGACCAACGCAAACCAAATCAAGTCTTTTAGCTTCGCGGTCACAGACTTTTTTTTGAAAAGGTAAATCTGTAACACTTACTTGACTTGATACCGAAAATGAGCTAACCTATTGATTCTTACTGTTTATTGAAGGGACAATACGTTCATCACGCACTCGTCAAATCTGAAATTCAAGAGAATCTCAGGCTCGCCATCGAATCCTTTCAAAGTTGCAACTCTTCGTGGAGCAAGATCAAGACATTAGTTACGGACAAAGCCTTCCATGAGAAGGCCGTGCTTTTGGAGATGTTTCCCGCGTCTCGACAATTGCAGCGTACGCTTCATGTGGTTACGTGGCTGGAGCGTCAAGCAAGACGATTTTCGGCCGGTACCCAAGAACACAAAGATAAAGTGAAGGTCTCTCTCTCGTCGCTTGTGTACGCTCATTCGGAGACCGAATACGAAGACAAGATCCGTAGACCCCAGCAGAAGGCGAAGGAACTAAATAGGGATGATAAGTACTGCAAGGCAAAGAAGAAAATGGAGAAATTCATCTCGGTGGTGACGGCTCAAAGCACACCTACTTTCAGAGCGGCGCTAACGTTCCTGGAAGGGCTTACTACAGCACTGCGCGAGGGAAAGTTTGCTGAGTTTGCAGCTGGTACGACGACTACAGAATTAGCCACTATTCAGATAGAGTCGGGTCTTACGGAGGATGATATATTGAGTGATTCAAAGTCCATGGCGAGGTTAAAGATGTTGGCGCGTAAGAAATCAACGGCGGCGAAGGAGCTCAAGAGCAACTCAGAGCAGTCTCAACCAAAACAAAACGCCAGGTCTTCTCACTACAGGTACAGACCAAGCCGGGAGCTCATTTTTTTTTCGAGCCACCACCCAAATCAACTAGACTTTCAAGAAAACAGCAGCGAAAGGTGGAGCGAGCTAACAAGAATCGTTCTGCACGTGTGGAATCCAAACTACTTGCCGAAAAGGAGAAGGCCGTCACGTTCGAAGACGTACAGGCTCTTTTGGCAGACAAATATCCCTGGACAACCGTCAGATCGACTTTGGACGATTTCAAACTGCCTACAATTACGCCGGAAGGCACGGTAGAAGTTCGAGTCTTGCAGCCTCGTGAGCCAATGCCTACCATTACCAAAATGCTTGATATGGCGACGATCGAACAAGCACAAGCCGCCATCCCGTACGAATTTGAAGAAACAAGGACGTACATTGCCTCGTGGAACGGGGTAGGATCTTTTACACAGGGCCAGTTGACGCTCATGGAGAGAATTATTAGCGTCAAGAGTACCCTGTGCCAAATTGGTTTTACGCTGGACTGGATTAGAGTAAGCAGAATGGAATAAATGTGATCTAGCATCAGCACAGGATCCATTTCGCGATGAGCTCAAGGTATCGAAGGTAAGTGCCGTTGTTACATGTTTTGTTACCGAATTTTAACAAAAGTTGTTACCGAAAGTTATGTAGTGTACATCCTTACAACTAACCTTTTTAAATTGAACTATGTATATAGGAAGATCGAAAGGCTGCTGTAATGAACATGCCACTGGGCACTAAGTATGTGGACGGTGAGGCTACATTATGTGCAAGTTTACTTGCATATCGAGAAGACATGTGCCTGAATCTCAGCTGCATGATTACCGGGATGTTGACTATTCGACGCGCCTACAAGGGTGTAGGCGTCGTCAATCCGTCAATTTATCACAGCAAAATAACAGCTGATCAAATCAAGCTCGCGTCTGCCTTTCAACCATTTGCCACCACCAACAGGCGCATCATCGGAATTTTAAACATTTCTGGAGCGCATTGGATCGCCTTCTACATCGACCGGAGAACGAATGTTTGCCACACGTTCGGCCCACTGCAGGCAAGCGTCAAGAAGATGACCAACGGACTTCGCGAAATTGTCGAGCCGCTAGTTCATTCAAAAATGCCATTGGCATACGTGCCTTTGCAGTGGTGCAAACAGCGGGATGGAAGCTCATGTGGTGTGCTATGCCTAGCTCTTCTCGAGCTTCTTGTTTCGGACAAAACGTGGAGCGACGGGTTGTACGATCTTTTGCCGTACCTACGTCTTCGCTATCTGAGCAAAAGCATCATACTCTTAGCTCAATGTAATGTCGAAAGAGGCATTCGTCTGGAATTCCAGAATATATTCACTTTGTTGTGCTTAGTTGCTCTGCATACTTTGAAAGAACTTCGATATTGCGTAAAATGGAATCCCCAGATAGTGACGGTGTGTACCTATGTCACTACACAGTCATGTAGCCCAGGATTATCCCTCCTGCTCATTGATACCTGCAATACATGAAGGATATCGCATTGCTGTAAGCTTTAAGTTATAGAGGCACCTTTTAAAATACGCAGGAGACGGTAAGAAAACTATTCAATAAACATATGGTTTGGTAGGACTACAGTTTTTTTCTAAATAGTAGACGTGTCCTTCATTTATCGGTATCAGTAACACGTGCCGGCGAGCAGGCTATCACCAGCTGCTGGCACCTGAAACTGTTGCTCTTGGGTCTCGTTGAGTGACGTAAGCTTTGTCCACCTTAAGCTTCTGGGCAGTGGCGAGACTCACGATAGCCACGCTGAGCAGAGCTCCTAACTTCATCGCTAACGTTACGATTTCGTGTTGAGCGCGTCGAATTGAAACTGAATTTCACGCTCTAGACCGCAGCACAGCAAAACATGGTGTCGGATGTGATCGCCTACCAACTGTAATTTCGGAAGGCAGAGCTCACGTAAGTTGTTTACGTTCATGGTAGCGTCCACATCGTCCCCCCTCACGTCCTTATGGGTCTGCACAGACAATCTTCTCGTCTGTGATACACGAAATGATCCCAAACCGGAGATATTACAATTCCGAGTGTACCAGTTCTATGGTAAAATCTGATCTCTGCTGTATCTTGCTACAATGTAGCATCGGACATGTCATGTAGCTGGTATGAATAGTGGAGTGCTGATATTGCGATTCGATCATACGTTAGAAGGCGTAGAATGAGCCCATAGACTGGCTAACCGAGGCTGATAACCGGTGGATACCTGTTGAGTTGACTGATTCGCACTGTTCTGCACTTAACAATACCTTCCAACACTCTATCAACCTACTCCGTCCTTCCGAATATCGTTCATTTCCATAGGTAACGACCTTTGCTTACTGATAATTCACTAACCACTAACGAGAGGATAGAAAAACATTTTCTATCCCTATCTGGAGTGTATCATAATTTGGGATATCACGGCCGGGAGGATTGTCTGTATTGTGAGTACTGGCTTTCTGTATGCTATATATATAGATAAATGGAATTCGCCGTTCATTTTGATCTACTACAATGTAGAAACGTTTCTAACGATAAATGGTTTGTGATTTCTAAGATCTACTTTGGAGTCAGTTCGAAAATACGGATACGATAGAAGCTCTAGACGCCCATGTCGAGAAGTACTTGGAAGTATTACAGTCGACAACACTAAATACGTATATATGCGAGCATCGGTACGTTTCGTGAAATGGCTTTACGACAATACCGAAGAAATTCGACGGGGAATCCTGTTCACCAGCGTGTTTTGGTCTCAGCAAACCATCGACAGAGAAAGCATCATGGCGTGGTCCTCTTCAGTGCCTCTGCGGAGCCACATCGAGCTTTCGGTCTTATCTACCAATGAGTGTATGCGCTATTTGACGTCGATGGAGCAGCGGGGAGTGACGGGAAAGTCCACGTTCGGCAATGCGCGGTCAACATTAGTATACTTGTACACGCAAACGGAGTCCAATCGACCGCGTGATTTCGACCCCCAAATGAGACACTACTTCAAAGGACTTCACCATACAGTGACAAAAGATGTTCAGAGCCGTAACGACCGCCCTTAAGCTTTTTAATGTTCAGTGACTATGGAAGCCATGGAGACCGCCTTTGCTGCAGTTTTGGCTTGGTCCAATCTGCTGAGACCGGAGCCGCATGTGTTGAGCTCAATAAGCAGTACTTCTGATATCGCCGATACTCCATTATGCTCGGAATTTTTTTTGTGGAACGGCGCTTTTAATCGAGCCCCACAGGAATTTGTCCTACCTCATGGTACTCTTCGTGTAGTTTGGCAGCAGTGGTGTACAGGACAGCCGCCCCTAAGGCTTTTATCTACGCATGACTAGGCAACCAGATTGAAGAAAAACGGTCTTGCCGAATTGGAACGATTGATGCGTCTGGTCGAAGCTCTTCTGACACCTGAGGAGGTTCGCCGCGCTCACAGCTTTACTGATGCAGGCCTTCTATACGAGCAAATAAAAGTCCGTTTACCCTTCTCATCTACATCCAGCAAAGGGCGAATGCGAAGGCTAGGTCAATTATCGTGGCGAACTCTTGCTCGTGAGCTAAAAACAAACGACTAGCCAATTTTTCTCCCTTCTTAAAAAGCTATAGTACTTTCGTATTTACTATTTGTATTCATGTTGGCTGAATCGTAACGCTTCGTGCAAAATGCACGATGAATTCTAGCGAATGTTGCATTTCATTCGATTTTACTGAGATTTTGTATGAAAGACACTTTTGCATGTGTGCAATTTACCGTGCAATGTGCAACCAGATTTTCTTACAAAACAAAGGATATGCGCGGCGTTTTCCGTAGAAGTAGTAATATTGTGTACTCAGTCTGCACGCATTATCACGACGGACTAACCAGGGCAGGTGTCTGTAATCCGCACGTCGGGAAATGGAGAGATGGTACTTCGGATATGCTGGCATATAAGATTGTCAGGTTGAAATGCAGGGTGTGGACAAGTTATACAGCACGAAGAGGTTGAGTTCGCAGTTTACCTCAAAGGTTAAATTAGGTGACAAAGTTTCCCCGGTTCACTATTGTGCCTACGGGGACCCGAGCATAGCGCAACACCAGAATACCTTTGATATTGGTTTGGGCGTGTATTGTACTGCGTAGGTACCTATTGAAGTACATCAGAACTGTATAATGTAGTACTGTACACACACGCAACATTTTTTCGGTCTGTGATTCCTGGGATTTGCTCTTGTAATCTCTACCGGTACCGGTATATGGAAAGTCTGAGCTGACACCTTTGCTATCATTCTTCACGTATCGAAAACAACCAGTCTGCAATCCGATGGAAACTTGCGTAATGCCAATAAACTCGCATATATTTGATCGCAGTGTGGTAGTCAAGCCAGACTCACGAAGGCAACTATTCATGGTTCGATTCCCAACTAGGACTATAGAGGCTAGGTTAGGTATACATCAGTCACGCACGAATACACATTACGATACTTACAGTACTGCTTACCCGGGCCGGGTCCCGTGGGAGGACGCAGTTCGTTTCAAGTTAATACGGTCAATCTATGGTCGAAAATATATTTTAAAAAATTATAAAAGTAGTTGTCAAGCAGTGGAGAATCAAACTCTGATTTCAGTGGACATGAACAGTTTTCTTGGCTACTCTAAATATAGGTCAAATAACATTTGAGGAGTATTTGTTCTATTTTTTCTTTTGCTGAAAACATTTTTTGATGTATATCACACAGTATTTCTACATATCTATCTACATGCAGAGAGAGGTTCGCTATCAGCCAGAGCACACGCCACCACCTTTGAGCGACCTGGAGTTTTGAGTCCGGGCACTGCATGATGTGGATCCAGTTTGGCGTACTGTGCATGACTTCGTGCAGGCTGGGTGGTGCTGTGACGTGCACGTACTGGTGGCAACCAGTGATCACGACGCAAGTGAACGTACGGCAGTGCTGCACGCGGGTACTAACTTGAGTGCACCACCATCTTTGTAGAGCTGTAGCCCTTTGCAGGCACGACGAGCTGCGCTGGCTGAGTGCGGGTACGACGAACTGTAGATTAAGTGCGGCGTAGCGTACATGCCGGTGGTGACCGCATGTGACATGAGTGAGGACGGAGGACACCGTCCCGGAAGGGTGGTCCGCCCATCCCGCTCCACCGATGAAGAAGTGGAGCTGCAGGAAGATGAGCCTTGGGAAGAATCTCTGTGCCGTGAGACAGCTGGCGAAGACTACTCTAAAGAATTGTACTGAAGTGGCAGCAGTCATCGAGCTACCCCCCTAAGGGCCATTGCAGTTGGAGCGTCAAAGCCTCGGGAGTTAAGGCAGCACCATGACGACCAAGGACGGGTGGCATGAAGGCCACGCTGGTGTGCGGCGTGGCGGCAGGCTACACAAGGACGGTTGGGGTGTCTGATCGTCCGTAGGGAGGTGCAATGCGATGGCTTTCCAGGATCTGGTCGGGATGCTAGGTTCACGAATGGTGCGTTAACGTCGAACGCCTCAGTCAGAGCTTAAGAAGGTATGTTAGGAAAGGGTCAGACGTGAATTTGCCTGAAACCCAATAAGTTTTTTTTTAGTCTTTACATTTATTGATTCTTCTTGTTATCAGTAGCAACCGACTACCTACTTGCCTACGAGCCTAGTCGTCCGATAACACAGCGTCTGCAGTCCCGCCCCATATCCGGGACGACGCACGACACGTGGTGGAAACGATAGGGTACTGCTTCGTTGTGCGACCGCCAAGCTCGAAGAACGCGCTGAAGAGTCTATGGGACGGAGGTCTTTACTACCGCGTAGGGTGAGTAAGCGCACGGAAGCGCTCGCGTGTTCGTAAGGAAGTGCCGTTATTGGTTGGAGCAAGCTTCGCCCCAGAGGACAAGAAGAGCGAGTTGGTGTTGGTTGCGAGGCGCTGAAGTCGAGCGCACACGGAAGGTTGTTGTTGTTGGAGAACCGGCAGGCGGCACGGTTGAATTGGTACGAGTACTTGGAGCGCGGTTGTTTCGGATACAGTTATTGGTGTTTTGGTCGACTATTGGGGATGGCTTTCTACGGCAATACAGGGAGTGATGTTGGGAGTGAGCGCCTTGAAGGTGAGCGTGGCGACGTATTTGGACAAGAGGAGCCGACCGCGGAGCAGGTCGAAACCGAGCGTTGGGAAAGGCTGAGAGGATGTGCGAGCGTCGTCTCACGGAGGATAGAGAGGTCGAGGCTCAAGCCGATATCGAGCAGCTGGAGAAAGCCGCTAGGGAGCGTGCGGCGCTGAGATTATCCAGCGCGGCGGGGGGGGGGGGGGGGGGGGGGCTCAAGCAGCGGTTGCTGAGGTACGAGCTACCTCGTGTGTGAAAGACAAAGGTACAGATCGTGACTGGCTCCAGGATGAGGCCACCGGGTTGTTGCCAAGAAGTCGAACCAGTTCTGGAGCTCACAGAGGCTCTCTGAACGCGTTCAGTCTGCCGACCATGGTATCGAATGCCGTGAAAGTCCACCGATGTTGTATTTGGATTCGGTTACGGTTGAGAAGGCTCGCGATTTTTGGGGGCTGTTTGAAGCTCACATGGATGGGTTACTAAATCAATCACGGTTGCTGGTACTCCGCCAGAAGATCAAGGGGCGTGAAGCTGATCGGTGGTGGAGCAACTCGACCAACCGAACGTTCAAGACGCTGAAGGTGAGGTTTCACAATCAGTTCTTGAGCCGTACCGCCGATGAGCTATGGTAACGGTTGGAGACTACCAAGCGTGAGCGCGGTGAGTCTGTGGAATAATGGGGTGATCGTGTCTCGGATCTCTGCGAGTCGCTGAATTATCCTATCCCTCAGATGAGGTACCAACTGTTCCGTGGAGGACTCTGGAACAAACGTATGTTGGTTACGCTAGATGCTAGCCCCGCTTCCGACATTCCTTAAGCGTGCGAATGGCTCATGTTTAAGGACAAGTACCGTCCTGTCGAGGGAGACGATGAGTTCTCGGACGATGAGTCGACCGAGAAGAAGAACAAGACGGAATCGCTGGTGTTGGCGTCGGTGGACCCTTTGGGCAGCAATTGCAGTCATTCATGCAGCAGCAACAATCCTGGCAGGAACAACTGAGCCAGAGACGTTGGCAAGGGCCACGTTACCCAAAAAAACGTGCGCCAATGGCATCTGAGGCTACGGCTTCTACTCCGTCGGGAAGTTCTGGTTCGACTCCTAGTGTCAATCGTCCGCTCCGTGGCAACAGCATGGAAGACGATTGTCGCACTCAAGACGGTGTTCAGGTGTGTGGCCGCTGTGGCTACAAGATCCACGGTTGTGCTTCTTGTGGGCGCACGATCATGACATGTATGAAGTGCGGTCTGTTGGGTTACGTCAGTGCTGAGTGTGAATCCAACACTACGCGTGCTTATCGCGTAAACCGGTTCGGTGGGCTAGGACCTCGAGATCCGCCTAAGTGCTTCTTTTGCGATGAGACCAGTCAAGTAGTGGTTGAATATCCGGCTGTCCGTTCTGTACGAGCTATGGTATCGCAAACAGCGAACGCCGACTGTTGACAATGAAGGCGACGGGAGGAAAGGGACGGAGGGGCAATTCCTTCCTCTTGTGAGACGGTTGGCCCGGGTGGTGGTCACTCTGGAGGTGAGAAAAGTGTACCGGTGATTGCCGAAGTGAAGAAGGTCGATGACATTGGCGTGAAGGAAATCGAGAAAGAAGAAGTTTGTAGTGTGAGCGCAGCGGAAGGGTCCGTGCCTGAAAAGGAGGCGGAAGTGCTGACATCCAAGGCTGCCGTAGAGGAGGGCGGGAAGGAAGTGTTCGACATGGCCAGTGGAGAGTCCGTGAACATGACCTTCTGTGGGGCGGCCGAATGAACGGTTAAAACAGAGGAGGTAACGGAGAGATGTCGGGACTTCGAGCACGGTTGAAGTGAAGTCGCAGGTTCCGATTCCCAGGATCAAGATTTTGAAGAGCATCCTGAAGAAGAGCGGCGAGTCCACTAGGGTGGCATCGGTGATCTCCTATCCGGCGGATGAAGCCGAGATTAGAGATTCTGTGTTTCTGGATTGGGAAGGTGTCGATTTGGATGAGTTGCCGGATTCGGTGGTAGTTCTCGAAGTGGCGCGAGCTACTACGGTCTCTCAAAGCACCGACACGGAGCCCGTGCCGGATCTCACGGTTGGGACTTGTGACGGCAAGGTGGTTGACGACTCTGACGAGTCCAAGTACTCTCATCTTTTCTCGGACGAAGAGCTCGACGTGATGGAAGCGAGCAAGCCTGGGCAAGTGGGTGCTTCTCTTGCTGGAGTCCATATTGCCGTCGAGACGGGGGATTACGGAAAGGAGCTAGAGGACCGTTTATATCCTCTGGACGAGATTTAGCTCAAGAAACGAATGAACAAAACTGCCGCGACTAAGGAAGATCCGTCTATTGGAGAAATGTCGAACTGCTTGGGTATTCCGGTGGACTGGTTAGAACGGACGCGCAAGACCGTCCATAAGGAGGTCTCAACGACTGAGTATTGGCAAGAGTGGTTCAGCGCGGCGTTGGAGACATCGCCAAAGGCCTAGATGGCCAACCGCAACTTTTGCCAGGCAACTTCGGACAGTGTGGCCAGTCTGGACGATGTGATCAAAAAAGGAGAACCCGGACGGTGACGATACGTCGGTCCATGTCGCTGAGGCTGCATTGGATCAGGAAGGGTGCGCTGACATCGTAGTACCTCTCGAGGACACAGAAGTGGCGGCCACGGTTGTAGTATATCCAACGCCGTCTGTGAGGCCATGACAGATAGTAATACGCGGTGAGGCGATGCGAGGAATTGCTCGAGATGCCGTGTACCGGATGCTGAAGGAGGCCATGGACATCCTGACGAGAGTGGATACTAACACTCAAAGAGCCGAGACAGTGAACGTGCCGCCCTTGCGCGTTAAGGTACCATAGCTAAGCTTGGAGCTTCTACGGACGCATGCCGACCGCGTCGCTGGCGAGCGTGAACTATTGAAGAATCTGTGGGTGTTGTTGGAGCACTAGGTGAGCCGATATTACGCCGAAAATGCGGAGCACATTTGGGGACGGTTGTGGGGCCGTAGAGGAGGGTCTTCGGTGTGGTTTTCGCGTCGGAATCGGCAGTATAGCCGCCATCTGTTTTGGTTCGACTGTTCTTCTTTGTATGCAGAAGGAGCTGATGACGTCGGAGATGTGGCTTTCCGGCCCGAATGTGCTGAAGATGTCTTTCATTACATCGCGGTCGTTAAGGAGGAGCGACCCCCTCCGGATCCTCCTCCTCAAGCCGTATTGGTGAAGGTGGTCACGGTTGTTTTGCCTGGGGGATTCGGCGTCCGTAATGATTGTGACGAGGAAATATTCGAGATCCCTCGAGTCGTTAAGAGTGGGAGATGGGTGGTGTGCACCGTGGGTAGTTTCGAAGCGTTGTCTGGTGGGGTTATCGACTACATACCTTCTCAACTGCTTGCGGATACTGGTGCTACTCTGGGCTTGGTGGGTCGTCAGGTTCTGAAACGATTAGAACGGTCTAATGAGCCGCTGGGACCGTAGGATAGTTTTGTGCGGAGTTCGTCTAGCCATCGCTTGCGTGTCCGTGGTTGGATACGGTTGCCGGCTTGTCTTGGTTCTGTGGAGATTGCACTAAGGTTGTTTGTCGCGGACAAGTTGCACATCCATGGGGGACTAGGGGTCGACGCGTCAGGCGCGTTTGGAGCGGTTACCGATGTGGCCGAGAGAAAAATGGCTCTCAAAGGAACCGCAGAGACGTTGGACCTGGGTGTGGCCATGGAGCACGAGTCGTTCATGGCTACAATGGTCACGTCCGTGCGGCTACCTCCTAAAGGACAAGCGTTGATTATGACAAGCGTGGTCGGCGATATTGAAGAGAAGGCAACGGTTGTCGTTGAATGTTCGTTGGGTTTGCCGCCTACGCTGCGCGTCGCTCGTTGGTTGGGTACGGTTGAGGATCGTAGGGTGATAGTGGAGGTGTGCAACGCCTCTACTGAAGAGTGTTGGATACTAGAATGAACGGTTGCGGCGTCGACCTCTGTAATTGATTCGGCATTTGGGTCTGAGAAGCGTCGAACGGGCGACTCGACGATTGGAGCGCCGGTAGAAAGAGAAGAGATCGCTCCTGGGGTTGTGAGCGCGGTGACGGAGGAAAAGGGCGAACATCTAGGTGAAAAGGTCAAAGCCGGGCGTCCTGAGATACCTCCCGACAAGGACCGTGAGTTGCTAGCTGACTTCTCGGAGTCTGACCAGTCCGAAGAGCAGAGGTCGGTGTTCATGACGGAGTTGAACAACCAGAGAGAGATGTTTATGGAGTCGTCGAAGAAACCGGGAAGGACGGAGCTGCTGAAGTTTGGGGTCGGCACGGGCGATAGCCTTCTCATCAAGCAGCAACCGTACCGAGTGTCGCTGGCGGAGGGCAACGTGATGGAGGCAGAGATCAGCCAGTACCTGGACTTGGAACTGATCCGTCCCTCGACTAGCCCTTGGGCCAGCCCGGTGTTGATGATTAGGAAACCGGACGGCGGGATACACATCCGTATCGACTACCGTCGGCTAAACGCGATAACCGTGAAGGACAGTAATTCGAAGCCGTTGATAGATGACATCCTAGATGTGTTGGGTGACGCGCAATTGTTTTTCTCGACTATGGATATTGCGTCCGGTTACTGGAACGTGCCAATGCAGGAGGACAGTATTCCGAAGACGGCGTTTACCTGTAAGTACGGTCTCTACGAGTGGTTATGCCTTTTGGACTTTGTAACACTGAGTTGGCGTTTGAACGGTTGATAGGAATGGTCCTCGTGGATCTCAAATGGAGCATCTGTCTAGTGTACCGGGATGACAGTGTCATCTTCAGCAAGGATTCCCCATCGCATCTCATGCGAGTTCGTCAGGTGCTGACACGGTACCGTGAGGCCGGGTTCAAGCTCAAGATAAAAATGTGTCATTGGGGACGGAGTCAAGTCGCTTTTCTCTGTCATTTCGTGACACCGAGCGGGATCCTGCCGAACCCTGAAAATGTGAAAGCGGTCATGAACGTGAAGCAACCGCAAATTGTGCACGAGACACGATCAGTTTTGGGGTTAACTAGCTACTTTCGACGGTATATCCTGGTTACTCGTTAAAATCTGCGCCGTTGGGACGGTTAAAGGAGAAAGATGCCCCGTCCGTGTGGGATTAGGACTGTGAAGTTGCCTTCCGTCAGCTGAAGCGTATTTTGGTGAAGTCGCCGATTTTGGTCTATCCTGACGCGAAGAAACGATTTAAGTTGGACATCGATTCTTCTCGGTACGCTGTCGGAGCGTGTTTGATGCAGGAAGTGGACGGTCGTGGCCGAGTCGTCGCCTACGCGAGCAAGATGCTGACTGGATCTCAGAAGAATTGGATTATCAAGCAGGATGGCATCTCGGAGATCGGGTGTTGGGGCGTGGTATGGACGACGCGGAAGTTTCGCCGCTAATTAGACAAGCGAGAGTTCGACTTGCTCACGGATGATCACAAGGCGTTGACGTGGGGTTTGAGCTCTGGTAACCGTACCATGATTGCCAGATTGGGACGGAGGGCCATAGAGCTATCCAGTCTACAGTTCAAAATTAGCCACAAACCTGGGAAGGCTATGGGTGACGTCGACGGACTGTCGCGGTTGCCGATCGACCGCCTCGATGCGTTGACAATGTAGGGTTTGTTGAACCCGGTAGAAGGCGGTGTTGACGGAGTTGAAGACTTCGTCGGGGAGCAGAACGGAACGAGTGAAGTTGGTGAGCCTGGGAACGGTCGAAACGAGCAGGGCGAAGTTGGGGACGGTGTGGCCGGTGGCCCTGCCTCTGCGGTAGATATGTTCGATCTCGACTTCGAACAGTTTTTGGCTGAGCAGCAGGAAGTGGTGTGGATTCGTGCGTTGGTCGCGTTTCTGAAGGGCGGTGGGCTGCCCGTGGATCCGCTGCTGCGTGCACAAGTGGTGAAGATGACTCCCAACCATGCCGTGGAAAACAGTTTGTTGCTGCGTGTGGTTCACTTATCTGTTAGGGTCGGTCCAGCTCAGATGCTGACCGTTTTGGTGGTGCCACAACCTCACATACCTACCGTTTACATTTCTGTCATTCGAATCTATTGTCGTCGAATTTGGGTTTGACGGAGACACTGGAGAAGATGAAGCGGCATGCGTACTGGTCGGGATGGCGGAAGGATGTCGCTGTGTTTCTACGTGAGTGGAATAAGTGCGGGAGCGGCCAAGGGTCTAGGCCGTGGAGTGCTGGTCAGATGCAGTGGATGCCAGCGACTGACCTATCAAGCCAGCTCTCGATGCTGGTTGTGGATGTTATTGGACCGTTACCTGTGACTGAGCGCGGGAAAAAGTATATCCTCGTGTTCGTAGATTATTTTACTCGTTGGGCGAGAGCGTTCGCTGTCGAACGTTTGGATTCAGCAACTTTTGTGGAAGTGACAGTCAACGGAGTGGTATCTCGTCACGGTATACCTGCACTGTTACTGAGTGACAACGGTACTAAATTCACGTCGGAAATCGCTAAGGCTTTCTACCAGACTTTGGGCATCAAAACGTTGTACGGTGCAGCGTACCACTCGCAGACGCAAGGACTCGTTGAACGGTTTAGCGGGACACTCATCGGAATGCTACGGATGCATGTCAGTGAGGCTCAGACGGATTGAGATGTTTATCTACCATGGGTGTTATTTGCCTACCGTACTGCTTACCGCGAGGCGTTTGGTGTTTCGCCGTTTTTCTCGTTGAACGGTCGCGATCGGACGCTTCCATTAATCGTCGCATTTCTAAACTTAGGGAAGAAGTGGAAAAGCAATGAAGTGGCATTGTGTCATCGGGAGCTGTACCGGTCGCAGCGGGAGTCGCGTCTCCTGGTCGAACGTCAACTCGTCAAGGCTCAAGACCGATACCCTCGCCGATTGGACGGTCAAATAGAGGTGAACTGTGACGTAGGAGACCCAGGACGAGACGAGGAGAATCGCGCACGATGAAGCTTGCGTTTGTGTGGCACGATCCGTACCGTGTCAAGGAAAAGATGGGGCCGAACACGTACCGGATCGAGGTTCAGTCTGGCAAGTTGGCCACGGTGAATGTGAACCGATTGAGAAGCTATCGCGGAGAGTGAACTCGTCTGTACCTGGATGAGGTTCCGGACGGTCTAGGCAACGAGACTACGGATGGGCCTCTTGAGGAAAGTGACTTAGCAGCTTCGTGTTCCGCTGAGCGCAAGACGGTTGCTCGAGAAGATACGGTGATCGCGGGGATGGACGCTCGGATTTGGAGGTCATCGCCAAGCGAGTGGTGGAACGCTCTGTGGAATACCTGGTGTTGACGGCGAATTACGATACTTTTTGGATAAGAAGGGCCAAGATGGTGCCGGGTGGTACGCTTCGTTGGTCGAAGCGTTCGAACGGTCTGAGCGGAAGAAGAATGGCCTACCAGCGTTGCGGCGGAGTGGCCGACTGGCTGACGCTAATGCTGAGGTAGATGACGATTACTTACTACCGGCTTAGGTTGGGTCAAAATTGTTCTCGGAAAACTATTGGCGAGGAATGGCTACAACAATTCGCAAATACATCGAGTCGTGTGAACTCTGTCAACCCAACAAGTACGTCCGAGGTAGACTTTCTGGGCAGCTTCACCCGCTCGAAATTCCAGACGGACGCTGGAAAGACATCAGCATGGACTTCATGGGACCATTACCACCAGCCGACAGTGGCCATGACGCTGTTATGGTCATTATTGATCGTTCAACGAAGCGTTCACATTTCCTGCCAACCACTGTCAGAGCTTCAGCAGCTGACACAGCTACACTATTTTGTGACTTCTACCAACGGCTACACGGGCTTCCTCAGTCAATCGTGTCCGACCGCGACAGGAAATTCACGGCAACGCTGTGGCAACAGATAATGCAGCTACAAGGCACTCAGCTCAACCTCAGTACAGCAATCAAGCCTTCGACCGACGGACAAGCCGAAGTGACCGTCAAATATGTTGCCGAGTACCTGCGCCAGTTTGTGAGCCCACACCAAGCGACTGGGACCAACTTTTACCTCTCGCAGAGTTTGCATATAGCTCACGAATTCATTCCTCTATCGGCATGTCACCATTTATGGCCGATCTCGGGTACGAGCCTCGAGCCGTTATGGATTGTGTGGTTCCAGCTTCAAAGTCAACACGAGCGTTAAAATTTGTCACTCACCAACAAGCTATCGTTGCCGAGGCTCAAGACGCTATGGCAGCGGCTCAACTGAAATGGGATGCTTCGTACGACAAAACTCGACCTCACATTGTATTCTCAATTGGAGATTCTGTCCTTTTGGACACTCGACATCTCGACTTAGCGCATCTCGGGACCGACGGCAAGCGTAAGCTCGCCGCTCGTTTCATTGGTCTCTATCCTATCATCGCTGTTAGTGGACCAGACACGTACAAGCTGGAGCTACCTCCTGGTCTTCGTCTACATCCTGAGTATCATGTCTCTCGCCTACGAAGGTATCACCGTGATGACAGCACAACTCGAATCGCCCGCATCTCTCCTGTGTTAACTGCTGATGGAAGCGAGGGTCATCTCGTCTCGTCAATAATCGTCATCGAAAGCGCAACGGCGCTTTGCAGTGTCACGTTCGTTGGCTTGACTCGACTATCAAACCGTCATGGGAGCCGCTGACGAACTTAGGCCAAGTGATTAATTTGGTTCGTCACTATCTGGATACGCTACCGCCTACTCGCGCTATTACGCGTCTTAGGTAGGAAGTGCCACGAAGATAGCTCGTGTACCTGCAAACTTACAAAGAAAGAACAACATTAGTATCTCCGCCGTATCATTGCCGGCCACTAGACCAGCACGAAGACGTCACCGGAAAATGATCAGCAGAGAGAATCCGGCGACGGGTGTCCACCCATCGCTCACCTTCGAGAGACTTCACTCGTAGCCAGCAGTAGTTAGCTTTTAACAGCGCTGCGTGCACTTTCATAATGCTCAGTCTTTATTTTTCCAGCTAGTGCAAATCCTAGTTCAAGGCTCAGGCCTCTTCCTACAGAGTGCAAGACACCAAAACACAACAACTATCGTCGAATTAATCCTGGTTGGGCTGCTAAGCGCAGCATTACCAGGAGAATCCGCTATCGAACACACAATGAGAATCATCCCATACTGGAAACAAGTCACTTGACATGTTATTAATGTCATCGGGAAGCTGCACTTACCGTCATGAAGTACAATAGTAGACGCCATGACAGACACGCAGCATATTAACCTAGGACAGGTCTGTATGACGATGGATGTACACTCTCGTAAAATGCATTATTGAAGTCAGCTGAGGCCCTAACATTTTGTTCTTTTTTGTCTTGGAATTGGAGGGTGTTGGGATTAAAAAAACGACCTCAATTTATTATAAATTGAGGATCCAGCCAAATTAAAAGGACAAAAGCACTGAGATACGTGTTGGTGTATTTTGTGTCGTCATCATGACAGCTACTAAGCCGTTCGATACGCTTCTCCTCCTGAAAAATATGACCACAAACACTAGGCTCTAGAGTAAAAATGATAAACAACGTTTTCGGCAGGATAAAGGACCGTGTTCCCGACCACTATACATGCACTGCCACATCACTGTTTTGGGTGTGCCCAACAGTTGGAGGCAGTTCAACGCGCATTTACGTCGAAAAACACTGAAACGATACTTCAAATATATTGATTCATATCGACGCTTACGCATCTATCTGCTGCCAACGCGCATAGAACACTTGCACAGCCTTGCCTGATGTGGTATGCGACTGTCACACGCACGTACGCTGCTTAAACGCTTGTGTTCGCATGATCACACCGCCGCTTGCCACGCCCCACAATGCGTGCACACAACGAAATTGGCGGTTGAGGGCCACCAACGTTCTATAAAATTTCGAGGTTTCCGTCACAAGCTGTTTTTGCAAGCCAGAAACAAAAAGGAACCAAACCAAACTACCAATGAGCAGGTTTGAAGTCATTACACGATTTGGTTCGACGTGGTTTGAACCGAGCGATGGTTCAAACCAAACGTGATACAGCACCATTCACGGCTAAATAAAGGATCGCCAGCTTTTTAAGTAAATGTCTTAACGGCTCGACACGGCATTACCCGCAGGCAAGTTCCTATTTATATTTTTTCCAGTTCTATACGGAGGTTCAATTTCCCATTCATAAAACCATAACCCTATCGTTACCAGAAGGATACACGAGATATCCTTTTAGGCTGGCTATACTGAAATCAAGACATCTTATCGTCGTATTTCTCTCACCCGAGTCGTCGCCCATGTTCTGCCCAATCACAGCTCTGGAAGCGATGTATCAGAAAGCAAATGTACCTCACACAATTGTGTCGATGCCTTCGTCCTATTGTGTCTCATGAGGTACTGCAGAGCTACTGACAACCAACATCAGTATCAAACCCGCTGCACCTTCACAAAATATTATGTATTTACCGACAGCAATATCTTCACTCCAAGAAGGACCTGATGTATGCACTACAGCCGCATTCTCAAGGCGTCCATCATATCAGCATGATCGCGTTTGTGACGGGGTCAGACAGCACCTTGCGCTTGAGGAAGTAAGAGCTACCGAGAGTATACAAAATCTAAGTGAACGGCAGCTCACGTGTCCCTGGTCTGATGGGACGAAGTAACCAGTTAAGGGTACGTTTACGACTGAATGTATTTATAGATAAGGTTAAGCTTGAGTTAAAACAACCTATAAGTCAACTATAGTGAAGCTATGTAAATATCCAATGGTTGGCTCCTGGAGCCACAGTTACCATGTACCAGTCCTTCCGAAGAGTCCTAGTCAGTCTTCATGTAACTTGGGTACACTTGGCTTGTTCCCCGTTATATCCTCCCCCACTTAGGTTCGGTTTACTGACCAATCAGAATAAGGGAGAGGGAGTCACAAACTCTCATTCTCAAAGTCGAAAGGTATCGACAAGCTGCGAGAACGCAACGGTGGCTCACTTCACAGTTAGAGCCTCGAGCAGCACACGCGCTCGTCTTCACGGTCTCCACTTCGACCTCTGGCATGCCCCGTGGCTCAGCGAAAGATGGTGCGAAAGCACACGCCAAGGCTGCTGCCGGGAAGGCGCAAGCCAAGAGTTCTAAGCCTCGCGACAAAGGCTCTGCACTAAAAGAGGCTACTAAGGTGGCCTCCGAGGCGATTGATTCGTCTGGCAACACGGCAGCGAGCAAACGCGCGAGCTCACGCCACAGTCGGTCGCCTTCAGTGCCGCCTGACACCCGTCCGAACCTGCGCTTCACATACCGTGAGCACAGTGCGGGTACTGAGGACGAGGCAAAGGCCAGGAGCCTCCACAGCGTATCTGGGAGATCCGAGGGAGGGCACACTCCAGTGCCCAGCGTACACTCGTACGCTAGTGTTCACGATGATCACGATTCAAAGAGTCCTGAGCGCTCTGAGAGCCCTGCCGACGAGGGCAAGGGCTCGCCCAATGCTGGCGGCGATGAGGGAGGCAAACCTCCGAAGACCCTCTCGCTTGCTGAGGGCCTTGAGCGTGCTCAGGCTGCTAAAGCCGCAGCCGAGGAGGCCAAGCACTCCAAGAAGCGCATGGCTTCGAAGTCCCCACTTCGCGAAGAGAAGGGGACTGGTTGTTTGTACAAGGATCTCTTCGTATCCTCGGATGAAGAGGAGGAGGGTGCCGTTGACGAGCCTCGGGAGATCACGAACGACCTCAACCGGCAGAAGGAGACATTCCAAGCTGCCCAGCGAACGCATGGGGGTTCGGTGGTGGCACCCGTCAGCCAGGGAGCTGCCATCCACCCGAGAGGTTATTGGCCTCCCGAGGAGAGCTTTGGAGACGTCTTCTTGGAGAAACTCACTCCTCCTCGTGGGTTTATCGGTGGTCACACTTCCAAGGGTGCTTACGAACGCGCCCTGGTCCAGAAGGAACAGTTGTTCGTCGACAACGTGGAGGCTGCTCTAGTATTTCCTTAAGGTGTGTATGGAATGGGAACTTGAGGAGGGGTGCCCCTGCTCCCACCGTCGCTTGCGACAACATTTTGTTGAACCGGGACCAGCCTTCGCGGGCTCCTGCAACGCAAACACAAACTTCTAGGTAGCATCCCTCGGCAACCAAGCAATACAGGCGTCTAAGTTAGACGCAAAAGGTAGACGCCTGTATTGCTTGGTTGCCAAGGGATGCTACCTAGAAGTTTGTGTTAGACTCTAACAGGTAGATACACACCGGACAGATCTGGGAATACGTCTGTTAATTCGTACACTTCGACTCCAATCAACTGTAACTAACGACAGGACTGAGAAAACACATACACATTTAGAGAGATAGTTGAGGAACGGGTCAATGGTGTGGCCCGGGTCGTCGCCAACTGCTTCATATCTTTCATCGGACCGTTCGCGGTCCTGGCCAGACACGGTGCGTCGTACACCATCGACCTACCAAAGTCAATGACGACGCACCCGACGTTCTACGTTGGACTTCTAAGCGGTACCATGATCCGCATGGGGTTGCTGACTCGCAGACCCACCTTGGTCCAGCTCCTCGAAGCGAGGAGCGGCCTCTGACGTCGACGGGCGCGCAGGAGCATGCACCCAAGCCTCGCGCTGGACAGCAAGGCTGCGATCGAGATCGTACGCTGGAGGGCCCCCGTACGAACGGACCCCAGGGGCATACGCCGCGTACGCCGAGTACGCACCATACGCGTACGGCTGGGAGTGCGTCAAAGGCGGCTCCGGACGTTGTTGTCCGTACTCAACACGTCGGATCAAGCGGAAGGCCTCCTCCAGATCGGACGAGTAGGTCCGGCGGTCGACCCGCCCATGGAGGTCCGCTACCTCCCGGCTCAACCGGTCCAGATGGCCCTCAAGTCGAGCAAGGACCCCTCGGTTCCCGGCCTGGGCAGCAGCATCACCGCCAGTCCTAAGGCCAAGTGCAATCTTAAGCACGAGGACGCGTTGACGGAGGCGGTCAATCTCAGGGCCCTGCGTCGGACCCACAGGTGGAGCACTCGGGCGAGAGAAGCTCCCCAGAGGCGCCTCAAACTCGAACGAGGGCACCTCCGCCCCTCCTTGACCGAAACGGAGAGGTCCACTACCACGTGGAGCGGGTACTCCAGGAGCGGCGACAGCGCGGTAAGCACCAGATCCTTGTGAAGTGGAGGGGTTATGCCCACTCCGAGAATTCGTGGGAGCCGATTGAACGGCTCCAGGCTGACTGCCCGAAGGCTGTCGCGATCTGAGAACAGAAGCGGCGGCAGCTTCCTAAGTAGTACGGGGCTTCTTAGCCGAACGGGGTACGGACGTTGATGACACTCTGTACCCGTACTTATCACGAGCGCTGGATGCCGCGCGCTTCTGAATGTCCCTTGGCAGCTGCCGCTTGCTGACCATGTGGACAAACCGAATGCGAAGATCGCGCTGGTCCAGGATCTTGGACAGCAGCTGATCTTCTTGGAGCTCCCGTAACTCCGTGGTTGAGTACTTGAGAGTCTCAACCCACTCCCAGATCATGTCCTCGCATGAGCTCCAGCGCGGACGGTTCTCGGAAAGAACCCAGGAGTAGCCCCTTACAGGGTAGAGACCACCCCGGTTCTCGAGCTTCTTCCGACAAGTCGTGAAGTCCCTCAGAGGGATCTGGGGCTGCGCGAGAAGCACGCACCGAAATCACCGTCCGAGTATGCGTGCCTGGATCGACCAGAAACTCGGCGCGTGTGTAGATCTCAATACCATTTTCTGATATAGTTTCTAGACGCGCAATCGTAGACCCATTGGTTCCAAATATGGACCAGACCTGATTGTCTGGAACACGTTGATCAATCAGAGAAAGCAGCACGCCTTCAGCCTGATCGTGCTCAGTGCCACCCCATTTTGAGTCAAGGGAGCGGTATCGATCTTGTAGTTGTTTTACTACCTCTTCTCCAAGCCATGCGTAGGCGTGATCCAGAGCTGTTACTTTCTTTCTTGGTTTAAGCTGCCCTTGCGTTTTTTTTGGCTCGAGCCGGTACCACCAGTACGTCGCTCTGCTACGGGGCGACGATCGCTCACTTGGGTAAGAGAGCTGAAGTGACTACTACCCAGTTGATGGAGCTCCAATAAAAATATATATCTTATTTATCTTCCCTAGAATGGTTGATGACCCGGGTCACCGCCAACTGCTTCATATACCAGGTCGTGGTCGTCTACCAAACACATCGCCACCGATGCAGTACGTATCGTACTTCTGGCTGCAAAGCCGTTCTGAAGATAACACCACTAGCCGAATGGTGTGTGGAAGAGGGCCACACTTGCCGCAGAGATGTCGTTGCGAACGGAATGCTTAACGATGAGACCGGTGCGATGAAGAAAATGACTGATAGACATGCGACTGGAGATCCTGGCATGCCTGAAGGTGACATTTGGGAACAAGTGCAGCAGAGAAGAGCTACGCAAGGGCTAACAGGGGAGCAAGTAATAAGTCGTATCCGACGTGTCCGGCGCAGATACTACGGTGGTGACATCCACGGTGTAGTCGAGGTACCGCCATGCTCGAAGGTGAAAGATTCAGCCATTCCTTTCTTTTGATTTCACCTTGTGACTGCGAATTCGACCCCAATGCACCACCCAACCGTATTTTGGGATGGGCCCACCCAGCACTTAAGGAGCTGCTTCTGTATAACAGTGTTTCACTATTTTATCGACGGTACTATAGATGTGTACCGAGAGGATTCTACCAGTGTCTGATTCTAATGGTAGATGACCGAGCCCGCAACATGTTCACTCCAGTATACTTTGTGCTGTGTACGTCAAAGACCGAGACGATATACGACGATGTGCTTCGCTTAATCTACCGAGACACGGGTAAGAAGATGACGCCTGCCGAGATCGTATGCGATTTCGAGTTCAGCTTAATATAATCGGTGCAAAAGAAATTCCCTAACGCGGAGGTGGTCGGGTGCTTCTTCCATTTCAAACAAACGCTCCGTAGGCGCTTGAAGAACGAAGGAGTTCCGGAGAAGGGATCTCGATTGCTATGGAGCCTGGAGTGCTCGATGTCCTCACTGTGATCGACCCTGACCTCGTTGACCCAAAAGGTATCGCATGGGTCAAGCAGGAGACCAAGCGCAAGTGTATCGACAAGGACTGCGTGTATTCCGTCCTGCAGTGGCGCAGCTTCTGGGCATACTTTCGGAAGACCTGGTACTTTATCACGGAATGGAACGTATATGGTATCGCCAACACAGTGGCGGCACGGACAAATAACCCCTTGGAAAGATTCAATCGAGAAATGAACGCAGTCTTCAAGCCACACCCCTATTTGCGTCAGTAGTTAGAATGTCTAGCTCGTACGCCACGAGACAGACAAGCATCACTAGAGGTCTTCGGAGAAAGAAGCAACGAGCACCACGTATCATACTTCCCGAGGTGCCGGACCTGTCGTGTTTTGAAGTACCACCTGACTCGGACATCGATGGAGACGACGATAATGATTCCGACAGCTCTCTTGAGTCGCTCCGTAGCGAGATGGAGGACAACCTTAGCTTGAGCGATGATCTATCGTCTGGCGAAGAATTGGCCGATGAAGAGAATGATGAAGACGTGGAGAAGGAGATCGCGACGCATGCTAATACATGCGATTTCTCGTTGGACTGGTACGGCGATCAAGAGTCGGAGGAGTCGAGCGACACAGAGGAAGAGTAGTGAGAGTCATTGCATGTTATGATCTGCTATTAGCTGCATATAAATACACTACTGCATTGAACTATGTCTCGCTTTGATTACACCGATCTTTTGATCTGATGTTTGCACTAACATGTTGATTTGGTCGGAAAAACCATCCGAGCATAAGGTCCGATCAGAGCAGAATACGGTCAGTAAAATAATCTACGCTGCCGCGTGAGCTGTTCACTGACATTTAATAGCGTGTCGTCGAGGAGCCAAAAGGGTGTACATATAAGCCCGGCGACTTGTACGAACATAGGGGGGTGCCTAGATAACATAAGCTCAAAAAATCTCGTGCAGAGTGGCGATACATGTAGTATAAAGTTTTCCACTAACATGTTAGCCGAATTTAATTGACACTAACTAACAGTTAGTGTAAAACTATACATGTTACTAACACGTTAGTATCGTAAAGGAGAGGGCATGTATAACGCTGAGAATGAAGCTTTCTTAAGTGCTTTATCTTTTGTTCTGGGCATCCTTTTGGCACTTCCACCACCTGAAAATATTTTATGTAGCCGGAATGAAGAATACTACTTTTCATTTTTCATTTTTCCTGCATTTTTCTCAAGCCTAGAACCAATAAAGGGTATAATACCGTTTTGCATGCCTTGATTGCTGCAATAAATGCCAATAAGGTAAGGCTACAAGCTTGTGTTACTTTGGTTATACAAATTCATTCGCAGACTCTAAGTGCCCCTGACATGTTAGCTCAAGATTCGAGGCACTAACTAACAGTTATCTAACATGTATAGCTACAACATTTCAGCGTTAGGGAGTACCCTAATGTAGTACATGTACTTGCACTTTGCAGTCCTACACACGGCCGAATACGACTACATGTATGTTTAAGGCCGATTTAGTGACCTAGCAGTCCAAAATTTGAATCTTACATACTCGCTCCAGCACTAAATCTAGATCAACATTTCAGTGTGCTTTTGCCAAAGCGTGTGTCTACCAGGTTTCTGACTCTGGAATCTGGAAAAGAGATATATATATCTGTGAGTAACATACCCTTTGAGTACCATTCAGGTACTATGGTCACAAGCAACTTCGGAAATGCAGAAGATACTTTATTGAAAGTGTTGAGAATGTTACCGATGCAAGGAAAATGTATCCAGGCTACTGACTACCCGAGCTTTTGCTCTAGGAGGTCTCCCATTTCCCAGATCATAATGGCACCTTCCGATCCGACAGTGACGATCTCCTTGCGGTCAGGCGAGATCTTAACAGCGTTGATAGCCTCGCTATGGCCTCGGCCAATTGCGACGGTCTCTCCATTGTCATAGTGCCAGAGTCTGAGCATCCCATCCCGTCCACCAGTCGCAAATAGTGTCCCGCTGTGTTCAATGTCCATCGCCAACATCTCGTGGTCCGCCGCTTCTTCCAGGAAGCGAATGGCTTCTCCATCGTACGCGTCATAGTACGTGATGCGTCTGTCCGATCCACACGTGAGCAATTGGCTCTCATCCGGATGATACAGCACTCTACGGAACACAGTGGAGGCAAACATGGCCTGGGTTCGTACGAACGTCTCAAGGTTCCAGACGATACAAGAGCCGTCCGAGGACGCGCTCACACAGGCGGTGCAGTCCTGTGTCACTTGAATAGCGTTCACAGGACCGCGGTGTTCTTTAAGAGACGCTTCCATGGTTTGTCTGGACGGAGTGATACGCCACATACGCACACGTCCATCCTTACCACCTGTTAGTAGCCTCCACTCTGAGGAAGATGAGGAAGAGGACTCAGACGGTGTGCACATGGCTATGGCCGTCACAGACTCGTTATGAGCGTCTTGGATAACGAACTTCAGCTTGCCGCTTTCAGGGTAAAAGGCCCGCACTTTACCGTCATCCCAGCCACTCACTACGAGGCCGCCGTCACGTGTAAGTTCCACACAGTTGCACACAAGATTAGGCACTTGTACGCGTAGAATTTCCTGGCAACGTCGCGCGTTCCAGATACGGATATCAGTTTTAGCACAGGTTAGAAACAGGTGCGAGTTGTCTGCGGGACTTCGTGTCGCTGAGCTCGGGAACACGACGTCGTTGATGCAACTGTAGTGGCAGGTAGAGCGCAGCACTACGCGGAGTCCAGTACTATTGGCGGTTGCACTTGTAGGGCGAGTACCTGCGTTGTTCGAGCCGCTAGGAGTAGGCTCGTCCAGCTGGAACTGATACATGTTGGAGTGGTTCGTTCCCGCGTAGAAGTCGCCGTGTTTTCCCTCACTTAGTGATGTGATACCACCCATAAGTTTCTCCATACAAGCTGTAGCAATAGGCTTCGTCTTCGAGCCGTCCCAAGCTGCGTTAGCTGGGCCAAGCTTGAGCACCGCAAGGTTCCCGTCACCGGCGCCAAGCAGCACAAAGCGTCGGTTCTCTTCATTATCGTGAACGACGAGCGTGACGATGCCCTGACTGAAACGTTCCTTTGTTGTGCGACTGTACCGAGGCTTAAGAGTTCCAACGGGAGGGAATATACAGTTCGGTTTGGTCAAGTCGCAGTCGAGCAAGATCTCGAGTAAATCGCCCGTCTTGGTGCCGCAGTACGCCACTTTATCGTCTGGGGATACGCCGATACACGTGACGATACGTTTGAGGTTCCCTAGATTAGCACGCAGCGCGTGGAACTTGCGTTGCTTCAGTTCTACGCGCCATACAGTGATGCTGTAATTCCCTCCAGTGACGAGCAACTCGTCGTTAACTTCGCGGTTAAATGCAGCGACTGTAAGCGTCGAATCGTCCCCGGACGGGGTGCCGCATATGGGTTCACCCGTCTCCATATTCCAGCAGACCAATGCGTTGTCATCCTGCCCGCCTACTGTGAAGAGGAAACTATCTCTGGCCGAGAAAGTCAAGGCCTGCACTTTTCCCATGTGCAACACGAGACGGAAAGCCACAAAACTGTCGTCACGATCACCTTCGCCTCCATTTGCCGAGCCAGCAAGGCGTTTGGTAGCTTCTGCTAAATCCCATACAATAATGGGCGCTTTGTTACCGCGACTCTTGCTCTGCTGTCCGGAAGCGAGCTTTGAGCCGTCGTTCGAGACCGCCAGGCACGTGATCACATCCGTGTGGCCTCGTAAAAAGCACTGCGTGTTGCGTTTAATGTCCTTGACGACAACAGCCAAGCCCAGCGAATAAATGAGATAATTGCCGTCCATGGTGTAAATAAGCGTATTGGGGTACGTTCCTATCGTCATTTTTCATAGGAAAATTGAAAACATAAATTTTGTAAATGTATCTGAGAACACTTTACGTACCATTGTACCCGATGACTCTGCGTAGTTTGAGTTCCTTGGCGTCTGCCATCAGCGAGGAAGGAGCGACGAGACTTTGAGGCTGCGATGAAGGTTGTGATGAGGGTGAAGAGGCGACCAAAAGAGCAGGAGTTTCGCAGCGAGGGGACGCAGAGTAGATACAATTCTCTATTCAAAGGCACGAGGTCTACTAGTCGCTTTCCTGAACTTCTTTCGGAGGCTACGCTTACGACTGAAGGCGTTCTGTAGCGTGGACGCCCCGGCCTCGCGGATCGTGTCCAGTACGAGGCTGTTCTCGGACGATTCGATGCTTGTTACGGTCCCTGCTGTGCCTGCACGTCCCGTGCGTCCAATGCGGTGCAAGTAACTCACCACGTCGCTGGCAAACTCGAATTGCACCACGTGGCCCACTTTGGTTGTGTCCAAGCCGCGTGCTGCGATATCAGTGCAGATAACGACGAGGTCTTTGTCAGCCTCTTCGTCGCTGTCGAGTCGCTTCAGAAGCTTCTGACGCTCTGGACGAGCCACTTCTTTGTGGAACAGAGCGCAATTGGCCATTTCTTTCTCGTTCTGTAAAAAGTCGAAGAGTGCGTCGGCGCTGGCGATGGAATTAGTGAACACCAGCGTCTTTTTACCGCTTCCAGACGCTAAGATCTGGTACAAGAGTTCGCAGCGAGCGTGCTGCTCGTCCATGAAGTTGCCGGTTGCCATAAATTCTTGCAGGTTTTGTGCGTGTAGGGTCAATTTAGGCAAGGTTCGATGGAACCCCTATATCAACGTCGTGTTAGTGGGATCGAACTCCTAATAAGGAGTGCAAGTACGACGTACCGCGGTAATAGCGAAGGCGGCGGACGGGAACTTGTAGTCGATATAATGGCGTACTGATCGCTTACCGTAGTCCGGAATAGTCGCGGCACTGAAAATGGTTTGCGTTTGGTCCCTAGAGAAGTCTCCGTCGCCGTTTTCTCTGTCCTTATGCTCCTCATGGCAACTGTTGAACTCCGCTCGTAGCAACGGCTGGTTGCGTATCGTGGCGAGGATCTGCTTGGTCTCCTTCTCGAAGCCGCCGCTCAGCAGCATGTCGGCCTCGTCCACCACGACGGTCTGCGTGAAGGCGAAGTCTTTAGGCTTTGTGGCACGTAGCAGAGCGCTGGGCGTGGCCAAGACGAGCGGACACGCGCGGTTGCCGAGCGCCAGCGTCTGTCTCGAGGACGACAAGCTCACGGCGAGCCGTGCAAGCTCTGGGTCTACCTGGTGCAATACGGTGGCCAGTTGCCGCACGAGTTCCTGAGACGTGGTGAGCACCAGCGCGGTCGGTAGGCGCATTTCGCTGGGCGGCAGCGGGTTACGACGAAGCTGCTCCACTACGGGCAACAAAAAGGCCAAAGTCTTGCCGCCTCCTGTCTCGGCAGCCACGACCACGTCTTCGCCTGATAGTATGCGCGGAATGGCTTTGTATTGGACGGATGTGGGGGTGGTGAGTCCCAATTGTGACAGTCGGTCGGACAGCACGCTGCTGAGCCCCAGCGACTGGAAGAAGCGCGTGGCTGGGGTGGCAATAGCTTTTGGATGCTGCAGCGAGAGGCTGAAGCCGGTGCGGGCCGCATGGACATTGGACGCGCTGCGGAGACGACGACGCAGCGCCAGCATGATAGTTGCTGCTTGGAGTGCTGTGGTCGATCGACTGGTGCACTTTAGTTGCGCGTCGATTGGTGGATATATTTAGCGATTTTTAAACCAATGAACGTGAAAGGTATGCAGCTGTGTCAAACTGTTCCGCTAACGTGTCTTAACATGAAATAACAAACACTATCCGTTTTGTAAGGGACAAATGTGAAAGTTTAAGAATTGGGCTTGAGTTGCTGCTGCTGCTGGCTTCGCTGCCAGCTCTTCGCCATGGCCCTTCGTAATTTGTTATAGAACAAATAGCCGATTCATTCGGGAAACCTGGAAAATTAAAGTGCTTAGCGTAGTACCTGTACGTGAACACGCGCCTATTAAAATAGAGCTTATTAACTTAACTAGCTTCGCTTGTCTGTATCTCTTGAGACTAACCACAGCCCAAGAAATTGTGGTTACTTTGATCTGACACATAAACGGCGTCTTGCGTACCCGAACACTATAGCGCTAGTGGCAGCGACAGAGGGGTTCGACAGAGAGGAAGGAAGGCTTAGCGATCTTCGTGGGCCGCGTACGTTGAAGCAGCGCCGCAAAGACACGAGCGATATCACAGCGGATTTTAACCCCGAAATCGGGTCCTCGTGTCTATGCTTGATCTGTACATGCTTTGCAGCCGCGACTCGTCGCGGTTGTTGAACAGACTACAACGGCAAAGATTGAAAGGTAGGCTGCAGTCTTGGCCACCAACCCGTTGCTAGTGGAATTGCTGCCTATGTAGCATATATATAGTGCCTCAATGCAGTGCACCGCGAGCACGCTCATGTCAGCGTTTCTCGTTTTATTCGGTCACAACTCAGCGATATGACGCGTGATGATTTCCGGCAAAGCAGCCAGCTGACGGATCGGATACCGAGCTTGGTGTACGTTGAACGTGATTTCTCGCAATGTTAGTGGTGAGTTGGGGGGAGGAGGGGGAGGGGGGTCCTTGGGCAGAATGTGTAGAGATTTCGATAATAAATATGCAATAGAAGCTTGAGGCCAATGACGGCCAGGGTTGCTACATGGGTGTGTCTGCGAGTTAACTCATCATTTTTACAGCGGGTGCTTATTATTTTAACTGCGATTTAGGGTCGTCATGCTGAGATTTACTGGCCTTTAAATCGGCACACTAGAGATTTAAAGTGCGCGTACATGTATGTACCGGTACAGTACAAATGCTACGTAGAACTTCGAGAACAAGACATATATATACAATATTTGTTATACATGTATAGTATGGGGACACCTGAAAAATCTCTACGCAAGTTTGCACGCTTAGACTACAGTACTTAGTACATGATGCAAATAGTATTTTATTAGGAAGTATGAAATTCCATGAGCGGGACTCTGCCGGGAGGGGGAGCTCGCGGTCGCTGCCACCCCAAGACAGTCGGCCGTCTGTTCTTGATGATAGCTTGGGGGATTTGCTTCGCGAGCTTTCGTCGGCAATCCGCGCAGGATACGTAATCCTACAGAACATGGAAGTTGCATTGCAACTTCGATCAGCGCGGTGGAGCCTCCAACTTGGAGCGGCCTAATGACCACCCGCCCACACCCCGACAGCTTAGCCGTAATGTTGACAATAGAATTTACCTTTATCGTATCGTCCCCTTCGGTTTAGACCCTGGTGTTAAACAGAAGTGTAATTTGTAGCTAAATTGGGGACCACACCGTGTTTCTTTGTGGTCAGGTATACCTACCCTGTTAAATGGGAGTCAGCCAATCGCATCACCCAATGAGATCGCTCCGGCACAAGAGCCACGAAATACACCGCCTCGATGCTTCCGGCAAACTTCAAAAATCGATTCACTTGCGCTCAGTATGGTGCGTGTCCGCCGCGCAAATTTCGAGTTTGGCCGCATGTCTAGCACCTCCTGGTCAGAACTTGACGCTTCCTTGCTATAGCGGAGTGCAAAAAAGATCATTTTGGCAGTACCAAGTACTTGCTCACACCCGCATTTGGATCGAGCTCATTTTCTAGAGTCACTTTCCAATTTGAACCTCTCCACGCAAGCTAATTTCCCAAAACAATAATCACGGCGTCTACCAACATGCTTAATAACCCGGGACTTCCGGGCTTCCAGCGTTTCCAGCTGAACAACACTTCCCCGGTCATGGGGTCCCGCGGTTACACCAACCCCGCCGTGCCAACCCCTGTTTCCACCGCCTGCACCCCACCCGCGGCAAACGAAGCGAGTGACGAGGAGTTGCGGAGACTGCGCTCCAACTACGTGGTTCTCATCGAGCGGATGTTGCGCAACCATCAGCCTCACGACGTGCTGAACCATGTGCCTGAAAATACGGATTGGCGCTCCAAGACGTTCAAACTCGCGCTTAAGATCGAGCGTCTCATGTTCAAGGCTGCCAAGTCTCGAGTCGACTACACGAACGAGCACACGCTCAGCCGCCGTGTCAAGATCCTGTGCCGCCACTTAGTCCGCATTCGGATGCGCAAGAACGCGATGGTGGGGGGCATCACCAAGGGCTGCTAAGCTCCCCATTACCCCACAAGTTTGGCGACGTCACGGTTTGGTGTTGCTAGCCTCAGTGTCACCCTTGGCGCCGGACAATAGGAAGCAAGCACGTAGGATAGCTTGCAGGTATTTACAATATTTAGGTTAATGAAAATAATTTATAACCTTTTACAGCTCCTTCGCCATTTCCTTTATCGCCATGTTATTCCCTGCAAATACGATACGAAACGATGTGGACAGACTTGAACCGCCAAAATGCATTTCGGTTCCAAACCAAGTCTGTAGGCACCGATCTGCCTATATAATACCCCAGGGGTTAAAACACTCCGAGGCTAAAAGCCCGTTCACTCGAGATTTCAGGTCCGATCGCCCGAACTTGACAACTGGCTGGTCTTTTAGGTCATCAGGACTCGAGGTAGACACGCGCTTCTCCAGGCTGTGCTTGTCTTTGACATACAATCGGACTGGATTCTCGAACAACGCGGCACCAAGCAGGACGGTCAAATGCTGACCAGGATAACGCAATGCAATGTTCAATTGATCGGCGGCTTGGAACCGCTTCAAAGGCCTCACTTAAGTAATCCTTTAAAATCCGTGCGCTGCAAGTTTCAAGTTGTAAAGGCAACAACCTCGCTCACCATGCTCGAATCATGATCTATTAACCCTTTAGCGGCTAACTTAACCTGACGCTCTGTGTGCATAGGTCGCATACAGCGACAGCGTCACAGCCCCTCGACTGTACGACACGGGTACTGCGAACGGCGCTGGCGGTAGCGGCGAACTTCGCTGTGTAGCTCAAGAGGTGTTGCAAATCATGTGCGTTAATCTCGATTACGGGTGGGTCCAACCGCTAAAACTTTCCGTTCCAGTCTATTTCTGCTGCAAAAATTGGGTTGTCCAGATCGGAAACTCTCGCACTTGAAGTTTGTATTTCATGTTCACTTCAGGTTATAGTTGCCTTTTGAGAGCAGTTGGAGTGGGGTCGCAGCGGTGCACGGAAGAAACTCTATTGGTCTGACTCTGGCGCCACCGCGCCTGGGATGAGTTTTCCAGCGAAAGCGTCGCGATGGACTTGCACCCTGCCCGAGTCTTTGCTGCTACGACACTGATGCAGCAACAAGGTGCTTCAACCGCTCATGTTTATTCTAAATACGAGTACGCGGATGGGAATATAGAGCTGCGCCAAGTAAACCAGGATCCGACGGGATACACCGGTGGCATGAAAAAGATGCAAGTGCCGGTGCCTGTATAAAGTGTGCACTGTAAACGATGAAAAGTGCATTGTTGTCTCAGAAGTGATCACCAGTGGTGATGACCGCGAAGCAGAGCGTTCGTTGCACGGCGCTCGCTTTTAGCACAATGCGTGACTCATAGACCATGAGCCAGTTCACGGTGGTAGACACGCACACAGAACCATGCTGCGAGCCAAGCGCCGTTGAAGACGCCAGCCAATAGGAGAAACCGCAGCGGCGAGCAAGAAACGCTGCCGTCTTTGTGCAGAGCGACGCATTTAGGCACGAATAGCTCAGCACGGGGAGAATGAGTTACAGCGTTTTTGACTGCGCCGGCTTCAACGCTGCTCTAACAGCAGTAACCAGTCCGGTTGGCATTCCCCATTTTCCCTGCTTCTTGCGAAGCGCCCGAACCAAAGCCATGAATTCCGCGTTGAATCCGATTGCGCACAGCGACTCACGCTACTTCGACAATAGTTGGCTACAGATCAACCAGGACATGCGTACACAGCGTTGGAAGAACGTCGTGAACATCGATCGCATGCTGCGCAACCACCACCCGCACGAGGTCCTAACGCACGTGGAGCAGAACATCAACTGGAGCGCCAAGACTTTCACGCTAGCGCTCAAGGTGGAGCGCATTATCTTCGAGGCCGCAACCTCACGAGAGAGCTACCTGGACGAGCACACATTGCGAGCTCGTGTGACGCAGGTATCGCGTCGGCTTATCGACTTACGTAAGCGCAAGAATATGATCAAGTTCGGTATCCGATTTCCGCGTCAGTTCATGGTTGCCAAGCGTCAGCGGCCTTGAGCGCTCACGTATACTACTGTACTCCAAGATTGATAATGTAGTCTATTGAAACTGTAGATGGCTGAAAAACTCTAAGTATGATATATGCCGGTACCACATAGTTTATATAAACGAGTTATCTGCGTCTAAGCTTACTACATGTGAGTGTTGTCATTTGCTTCGAGCGCATACAAACGCTGAAAGTGCAGTTGCTAGTTTTGTACCATTAACGGTTTCAAAACAGTTCCTCCCCGAAACGATAGCCCGTCTACAATTGGACCGTGGTAATAGTTTGTCAATTGTGTTAATTCGCACCATTTAGACGGGGTTTTACGCTGCGCAGTCGTAAAATAACTTCAATTCGTTCCCTTGTCTCGACTAGGTATTCCCTCTTCAACACAAACGGACATCTTTGGTCTTGGCGCACCTCGACGTCCGTGCTACGACGACGTTCGAGGTGCAATCACACTTAGATGAGACTGCACGTTGGCATCGTTTGGTAACTAACCGCACGTGTACGCAACGAGATTTCGACTGCAAGCAGTGAAACGATGTTTTTGGGTCAAGACTGTGGTCTCGTCTCTTTTTCTGCCAGTCGAAGATTTACGACCACCGCGAAATATCGCGCAAACTTGAGCCTCGGATTAGGTAAAATTCCTTAAACGCAACTCTAATCAGCCAATCACAGGCCGTTCGCGGTAAAGATATGAATCGGCACACGGGACATGCGTTTTTCCTTTTTGTATAAGTTTTTGTATGCCGGGTGTAATGGAAATGCGCTTTCATGGGCTTTCCCCGGAACAAGAGCTCAATGAACAAGTGGCTCACTCTGCGTTTGACCTTCGCGAAGAAGGAGGTCGCGCTGGCTGTCAATTTCGGGTTGGTGCTCTTCGCCATTTTCAGCTTTGTTCCGTCTGCCTCCAAATCTTTTCCAGTTGATAATGACCACCAGCCCGCCAACCTTTTCCAACATCCACACTACCGACAGCCAGCAACACATGAAAGAGGAGTCAGGGGCATGTTTCTTCGGAGTGAACCCCACCGTGTCGCTGCAGCCGAAAAGTTCGTTCCAGCGCGCCCTTAAAGGCATGTTCGCGAATTTTGGCCCGAACACGTTCTCTACGAACAGCAGCTACTGTGCTAACTGGCGCGAAAACGACGGCATGGTGCAGGGTCTGCGAACACGCAACGTGGTCCTGATCGAGAAGATGCTGAGCAACCACGCACCGCACGATGTGCTCACTCAGGTCCCCGAGAATATCGATTGGCACTCCAAAACGTTCCAACTGGCCGTCAAAATCGAGCGCCTCATGTTCAATACTGCAACGTCTCGCGAAGACTACTTGAACAAGAGCACGCTGCGCAAGCGAGTACAGAACTTGTCCCGTAATTTGATCCAGATGCGCAAACGCAAGAACATGATTTCAGAAAACTTCGCGGCCCTATCAATGAGCTAGTCTTGCCGTTTCAAAGCAGACTGTCCACATGATGATAGGATCACACATACGCCATGGACGTGATGCCGTCTGCTAAAGTCGTTGTGAGCGTGTGGTTTCCCAAGAGAAAGCCATGCTATGTTGTAATATTCTAATGTACATTTTTTCTTATCTTATATTGCGCCTAGTGATTGGATAAAAGTTCTGCGAAAACGTGAAAATTGCACGATTGAGAAATCACAATGCTAAAATCTGCTTTGCGTGCAAATGCGTGATGGAGATGTAGCAATATTGTATCGAGGCACACCTGTTGCGATGCTCAACTCTGTTTGGCGCCATTACATGTATCAGAGCATTATTTAGACTGCAGCAATAAACCTGATCTCTCAGTACCCCCGCGATATCGAGAAAGCAAACGGACTTCTACCTGCCAGAATCGAACGGGGTGACCTGCAATGACTGCCTCGTTTTCTTTGATGTGTCCGCGTAATAAGTTGCCACAGCAGCAACCATCATTCGTCTGGCTGGTTGACGCCTCCCCTGGTCCAGGCTGGGAAGGCGACGACCAGGCGCGGAGACACGCGCGATGGAAGCTTCCAGACAGACCGCCGGAGTCGCAATTCTTTGCTGCGGACAAGATGTTGTGCGGCTCTAAAAGCTTAAATTTGGGGGGTATGAAGGTTGCTTTGCGATCGAGACAGCGAAATGTCAACCCTGCGTGTGCCCGCAATCTTTTGCAGTCCGTTTTTCGCGAAAATTTGCCAGATTGGCTTGGCATTTGCTATACAACTCTGCTTCAACCGAATTGACCCGAGTGCTTCCTCTATTATATCTTTGAGACCTTCAAGTTTAATGACAAAAGCCACTACATGTACCGGTACCATCAACACTACAATACAATTTCGTCATGTACTTCAAGTAATATACAGCGACGAAATACCGGTCCCCACAATTTCCTGTGAAATCATCGTAGTAGCCAAATCGAATTTGCTGCCCAACAAAACGGAGTGGGCACTGTTCGAGCAGTGTCCGTCGCAATTTGCATTTGCTACACAAACTCTCGGAAACAAGCATGCATCTGCTTGCCGTGCCATCTCTGCGAGCGCTACGCCCCAGCACTAACGACGTCAGAACCGAACAGGTAAATATTGTATCGAATATTATATTCCTTTCAATAATTGTATGATAAACTGCATAGGCAAACACGAAAGAAATGCATCGCAAAAGTTGCATTGCGCCGGTATTGGAAAAATTGCAGTTTGAGGCCTTCCCTGGCTAGGGTTCAGTCTTTCGCTCGGGCCAATCACAGCGACGGTGCTGCATGGATACGAAGCGGCGTCTTGACGTGTCTATGGCTCCATGTGATACACTTGATATTTGTATGTCCAGAGTCAGCACATCTTGATAAAAAAATATTTCACGCGTTGCAGTCAAGGAAAACCAAGATTGAAATTGGGACGGCTGCGCAGGAAACGCCATTCCGTTTATTCCTCGCTCGATATCGCTTCGTAGGGATTGCCCCCCATCCGCGACTCGGAGAAAAAAAAGCGGTTGGGGCTTAGCAGTCGAGACCTCATTTCATTTCCTCCCGATTCGGAAGAAAAACAACGGCAAAAAACTCGCTTGGAGATCGCTTCAGCAGCTCTCGCGCCTGTGCCACAGGCGGCCCGCGCGTTGTAGACGTCCCAAGAGAGAGAAAATCTATCCCCACGCAACTTTAAAGCAAACAACGTCCGACGTTGTACGCGCCAATTTCAGTTTCGGTGGTCGCCATCTTGCTTTTTTATCGCAGCCCGGCAAATGCCCAACCTCCCCATGAACGGGTCTCGATATCCTGCTGCAACGCGAGAATTTGACGGATCAGGTGTGTCCACGTATGTGTCCGGTGGCACACGCAACAATGCAGCCCGGATGGCGACTTCAGCAGTGGTGTCCACAGGTCTCCCGAACAGTCTCCCGCTCATCCTTCCTGGCACTACCGGCGGTTGTGGCGTCCCCATCCTGCCCAACGTCACCGCTGCCGGTGCTCCAGCCCCGAACGGCAATTGGCGACAGGCCGGCGACGAGATGAAGCGACTCCGGTCGCGACACGTGATACTGATCGAGCGGATGCTGCGCAATCACCAACCCCACGACGTTCTGACACAGGTACCAGAGAACTACGACTGGCACTCCAAGACTTTCGCATTGGCGATCAAGATCGAGCGGCTCATGTTTACCACCGCTACGTCGTGCGAGAACTATCTAGATGAGAGCACACTACGCCAGCGTATGCAACTCCTTTCGCGTCATTTGGTGCGACTTCGAAAGCGCAAGAATGCAATAGCAGCGTCGCCCGGGACGCGTGTGTAGAGCGAGCATACAGGTTTAGACCCGCGACCTTAGCTTTGTGGTAAGCTCTTCTTTAGGGGAGGCTCTTGAGTAGATACGAGGGCGTGATAAAGTAGGCAGCTTAGACCTGCAAATATTTAAGTAAGGAAGTATGTTGCTTGCCCATGTTCAGCAAATAAAAAGAATGCAGCGATTAGTGAATGCTATTCACGCACTCGCGTTGGCAGGTAGTCGAACTGCGGCATTGCGTTTGTGTTGGGCTACTGCCGTTTATCTGTCCAGAGCATCGTTTCGGGTACCATGAATTAATATGTTCTTACTTAGTTTGAAACTCTTCGTTGACTCAGCGATAGGCGCTGGCCTCCGGGTGCTCAGTGAGCAGTGCTCACTGTCACTGACAGTGAGTCACTGAGCACAGCACTGCTGGTCACTAGCACTGCCAGTGATACATTACGGGCAAATGCAATCGGAAGTTACATCCGAGCGCTTTTGGTCGCATAGTCCCGTGATACAATACCGGTATTACCTAATTTCGAGTACCGGTAAGTCACAATCACGTGTGAAAGGAGGACAATACCGGTACATGTACCCTGGCCTCTTGAGAGTAGGTAGTGGGTCAGGAAAAAGTACAATTTACCTATTCCTACTTTTTCAAAATGCCTACTCTCCGACCTTTCGTCCTTTGGAGTGCCGACTACCAAGTACTCTGCGGAAGCGCTTTAGACTACTTGCAACTGAGCTGTCGCACCGCTAGGAAGCCTGAAATGCTATTGCTCTTAATAAGTACCATGTCGCTGATGATAAATCCCGATCATCGTTTTGCAGTCGGGGCATCAGAACCCCAGAAGGTCAAACACTTTTTGACTTTTCACCTATCCGACTCAAACATGCGATCTCGTCAGATTTTAACCATTTGCGCGCACTCTATTTTTTCATTTCGATATGGTTGCTGTTGTTGCCAAGGTACTCGACCAGACCGCGGCCAAATCGAACTATGATTGCGAACTTATAAATATAATGCTCACATGGTAATAAGGTCGTGTACTTCTGAATTTGGTAAATGCCACGCATCTTTGCGAATAGTGACCAGGTTTTAGCCTTACAGCTCAATCAAAATTCTAAACAACAATATCAATGTTGGTATCTACCACCTGGCCCGGGTGCTGCGACGAAGCCTACGCTTTATGCCAATTTGAGCAGGATGAACGTCTTGTATTTTTTCTCTCTCTCTCCAAGATACCGCACTCTTACGCGTCTGTACGTGCAGATACAAATCATGCTCTAGAAACCGCCATGTAAACTAGACTTCAGCCAAACGCAGTCGCCTCCGACGGAGGCTTGGATGCTAATTGAGGTGTATCAAACCATGTTTGATAAGCAATGGGTTTGAACTTGTACGATTTTGTAATCTCTCGCAGTGCAACAACGCATGAATTTGGAGGAATCCTGCAATATGTTTTATGCTAAGAAGGCATCGCCCTTTATCTTTATGAGTATATTTTTGAAGTTTGTTGTGTACGTTATGGGTTCAACGTGTCGGACGCTCAGTAATATGTGGGGCGAACTATAATAAACCGATGAAAAACATGCTCTAAACGATTGAAGCGTGTGTTAATCCGTTGTTTGGATATTTGATTGATTAAAGGTAAAGACTAGCCATACAGTAGCTCTCGGCACCTCGTCAAACTACGCGAAACTAGCGTCGCAAAATATTTGAGCGGTATCAGAAGGACAGCCTCAGAAATCTTACTGGTGGTTTATCATGGTAAAGTCGCTATTGGTCAGTAGAAACGATACTACTGGTAGCTTATGTCTCTGTGGGCCCGCCTAGGACCCACCTGAAGCGCTAGTTCGACGTTTTGAAGCCGATCAAGAGCCCGCTATCATCAGGGATTTGTATTTTTGACTTGATAATTGTAAGGAACCTGAATGCCTAATTTGAATCTGAGTTGAGTTCGATACAATTCTCATTCTGATACCTACTTGAGGGTCGCCCAAAGTACCTACCTAGGCTTGAAAGAGGCAGGTAGGTATTTTTGCCGACTCTCAAGAGGCGTGCATGTACCGGCAGTGAACGCTCCGCTTTCACAGTCATCATGTTTGATGCTTCCCTTGTAGAAATGCAGGGTGTAGGTCTACTCAAAGTCGATAGATGTAGATCTATCGACTTTGAACAAGAAAAATGAGCGGTAAAAATAGTTGCTGTGTATTTTGGTTTGTGCTAGGGTGGCAATTACCGTGAACTTGTTGATCTGATGCTGCTTAAGGCGACCCAAAGGTAACACTCGTTGTCGAGATATCGATCTACTGGGGACCGCTTGGTATCAATATGACTCTCGAGCCAGCGAATGCGTTTAGCGGGGTGCGTATTCATTGTCGGGCAACTCGGGATTCTTTTTTAAACAATTGATTGTTTGCAGGCATCCAGCGCTTCTGGCCGAGCGATGTGGAAGAGGCAAGTTGCCAATCAACAGTCAAGAGAGAATTCTGGCAGTGGCGGTGACGCGACAATGGCTCGTATTTCACTGCCCTCAGGCGAGCAGATCCACGACATGTGCGTCCTTCGATAATCTTTCACCTGGAGATCCACAACCAGTTTTACATGATTGAATCTGTAGAAGCAAGTTATATCTGAAGCACTGCATCAAAGACGAGCAGCGCTCTGCTCATCGTATAAACCAGGAGAAGGCTCGCTCAGCACGTGAAGTTAGATCGACTGGAAGTGATCGACAGCCGCTTGACCCAGAGTACAGTCTTGCTCGTAAGCTTACAGGTGTTCCGGATGCGATGTACAACACAGACTGCGGCCCCAAAAAGGTGCGTCTCCACTGCATTCTCTCACGTTTGTCTTTTTGCTTATACTGTACATTTCAATTATTCACTCTTTAGACACTCCACCGACACGTTGCAGACGGATCTAACACGTGCCGAGGGGCCTTTAGCTCTACAAAAGACCGGTTTGCTAGCACGGCCGCATATCGTTCGTCTACATTTGCTAGCGTGGTGAAGGAACCTTATACAGACCCACAAGCTGTCGGCCCGGGAACCTATCGGGCACCTCGTCGTGCTATTAACGTCAAGAAGAAACAGGTTCCTACTCCAGCGTACGTGAGTAAGGCAGCTCGATTCGAAGAAGCGAACGCTCAAGTCACCGCTGTGCTGGCACTGGCACTGGCGAGCCCCACCGCCAACTCCCCGAACGAACGAGATTACGCGTTTGCAAGCAGTCCACGGGGTGCTGGTGGTGGTGGCCACTCTCCACCTGATAAAGTTCGCGGCCCTGTCCTCTCAACTACGCCTCGCTTTAAATCAGGAGTGTTCCCAGGTACAGATTGGTATTCTTTATGCTTTTATTACGGCTTCCTCCTCACGTTATAACTACGCAATCAGAACGCTATGTATCTTCAAGGCAGCATCGTATTCAGCACGACGCCCCCGATCGGTTCTACGATGTTAGTCCGTCCTGCAAGGTAAGATTTACCCGCAACTGGTTAAAATACCTTCCGAGGTCTAAGTTTTTTTTCTATTAGTTTTCAATGAGTGCTGCTGTTGCCAGTTCAAGCTTCAAGTGCTCTGTCATGCAGTCCCGCGCGAATCGACTTTCATCTGTAAGTTATTGTAAAATTCCGTGAAGTTTGCAATTTTCTAACTTGCCAATTCCAGGAAGCTGCAATGGTCCACAACACGCCTAATTTCCCGATTTTGGCTAGCCCGACGAAGGAAACAGTCGGCCCAGGAGCCTACAGTTCCTCCTCTAAGCCCAAGCCGCCCGAGGACGTCAATTTCATCATGATATCACACCACGTACTTTGCCCCTGCTATATATTTTTTCATGCATTCGACCACTAATTTTTCGCTTCACCTCAGGCGGACCGTTTCGGACTGCCCAGCGCCAACTCTAGCTTCATCGAGGCTCGCTTCCGTCGCTTCGCAGCGGACCCAGAACCACTTACACCACATCGTCCATCGCCCAGATAAAAAAACGACCATCACTCCTCTTTAACATTGTGAAAAACAAATGTATCTAAAATGACATTTTATTGGTAAAATCTCCAATGAATTAATTTTAACCAATCCGAAGTCGTTTATTCAGTGGCGACAATCACACCGCAACAAAGAGAGAATTATGGCGGCGAACAAGCTCTGGAAGACGGCACCTACCAAGGTGTTCAAGACCATCAAGCCGATCGTGCACTGGGGATTCGTGCCTCTGGTTGTGTACATTGCGCTCAAGCAGGAGCCCGGCTTAACGTACGTTTCTAATTCGTCATCTAAAACGCTGCTAAAGGAATGTAAATCTAACCTGCAAGTGCTGCAGTCTGATGCAGATTATCAACCCGTTCGCGGCCCCGGCTGAGCCTCCTCAGATGTAGATCGATGATTAAGCGACACAAGTGCAGCGAAACCCCTCCAGGGCTGAAATTCCCGCCACCAGAACCACGACAAGCGATTGAATAAGGATTCAGACCCCGTTCAAAGCAGTTAGACGCTTGGAGGAGCAGAACTTTCGTCTCCTAATGTTTTTGTTCTCTTAACTTTTAATCTTCCCTTTTTTCTGTCTTCCTGCGATCGTCTTCCTGCGATGGTAGCTATTGTCCTTCTCGGTCCAGGTTAATTTGCAAGAATCAGCGGCAAGTTTAACACTTCCAGATCCGGCACGTGTTGTCCTTGGAACCTACAGCCAATTTCCAAACTCATGATTTTTGCCATCTGAAAAAAACAAGAGTTTTAAACACCACTGTACCTGTGATGATAGTGTCTCCTTCGTAGTTGAAGGCGCAACTGAAGATCTCGTCCGTGTGGCCCTCGAGCATCTGCAGACAGTCGCCGGTCTCCACCTCCCACAGTCGCGCTACCTTGTCGCTGCTGGCCGTGAGCACCTTGGAGCCTTGCGGATTAAAACAAACCTTGGAGATCTCCGCCTCGTGGCCGATCAAAATGGCTTGACACGCCCCCGTCATGGTATTGTAGATACGCGACGTGCCATCTGCCGACGCCGTCACGAGTTTAGAGCCCGTGGCGTTGAAACTCACGTCCAGGATCTCGTCATTGTGTCCTCGAAGCGTCTGCACGTTCTGTCCGGACGCAACGTCCCATATCTTACACGTGCGGTCGATGGAGCCGCTGATACACAACTCGCCCGTGTAGTTGAACTGCGTGCTCGAGATCTCGCCGTGGTGGCCTGCGAGTGTGTGGATGCAGCGGCCACTTCGAACGTCCCACACTTTTATCGTGTGGTCAAAAGAGCCAGTGATGATGCGTTCTCCCTGAGTATCGAAGTTGAGACTCACGATCTCGGCTGTGTGACCGAATAAAGTGTGCAGTTCCTGTCCAGTTTCGACGTCCCACAGCTTCGCCGTGTTGTCCATGGACCCCGTTCCGATGACGGTTCCCTGTGGGTTAAACGCCAGACATACGATCTCGGTCGAGTGGCCTCGGAACGTGTGGTACAGCTGGCCGGTCTCGGCACTCCAGAGCTTGCACGTCTTGTCGAATGAGCCGGTGATGATCTTGTCTCTGAGAGTTGGAATTAACGAGTTAAGAAATGTTTTACACATTTAATGGCATGGGTTTCTTACCCGTATGGGTTGTTGAAGGCGATAGCGTACACGACATTCTTGTGCCCTTCGAGGGTCAGTAACTCGTCGCCGGTCTGAGTATCCCAAACTTTGCAGGTGCGGTCATAGCTACCGGTAATAAACCTGAAGGCAAAAAAATGATTAAAACAGCGAAATGAATGAGTTTCGATGTTTCTTACTTGTCCCCGGACTTGTTAAAGGCGCAGTTGGTCAACGGTAGAATATGCGCACGGAGGATCTTAAACAGATAAAAATCGTTGCTGTCGTTCACCTCGAGCTTCTCGATCAGCTCTGCAAACGCGTAACAATTAAAATGTGTAGGCGTTCAAAACAGCTAAAATCTCCTCTACTTACTGTAAATGAGACGTCGAAGTTGCGGCTTGCGGGACTCAGAGATCAGTGGCTCTTCGAACACGATCTGGTTCACGAGCACCTCGATATCCGATCTGATCATTGGCAAAATAATATTCATCAAATTTTATCGACCACAGTTGGGGATCATGGAAACGTACTCGGCTGTGAGATGCAGTAGATCAATCTCCTTCATTTCGCGTGTGCCGTCACGAAGTTCATACTCGAGGATGATCCCAGGCGGGTAGTAACGCAGCAAGAATCGTTTGAGCTTCATACCGGATGTGAACTGCTTTGTTTGGGTTAGTGGTCGATAATACGCGACGATAGTTTCGCGATCCTAATACAGGCGCTAGTGGCGACCCTTTGGACGCATGGTGTTTTCTACATTAGATCGGAAGCAAATGGCTACATGTCGTATTAGACTTCTTGACTTGTTACTTGTCACTTCGAGCGAAGAGGTTATCTTAGTCGAACTGATAGATTATCTTACTTGCACAATGGCTGTCAGCAGCGAATCCAACGTGAATCTAATTGCAGAATCGCGCCTTCGAGCTCACTCAATGGTGATACTTGGTTGTCTTAAGCAACGACGACGCTATGTGATGTTGGTGCCTGAATACACGCCAGATCCATTTCCTGCGTAAGTAAAATTATTGAGGTAAATTTTAGTCAACTCCCCGATGAAATTACATTTGCCGCAAGTACAGTAATCGCTTACCTGGAATGCTGCTTGCTCCCATACGATTGCACACAACTTTTCACTCATCTGAACCTGGCTAGACAGCACAGCTTTCAGAGTGCGATTCTCTTCTTCAGACTGGAGTCTTGCACGATAGTTGTCTTCAGCCAGCTCTTCCCACATCGACTTTGTCTCACTTTTGACCCCAGGTTTTAGTCGAGGAAGGAGACAACGCTGACGTTTGGGTGCTGCTTGTAGCTGATCTTCCAGTTCTAACACTCGTCGACGAAGAAAGAGGATCTCTGCCTTCTTGCATTGTTGCAGTCTAGTAGATGAACTTAGATTGCGTCTCTTTCTCTTCTTTTTCTTGTGTGTTTTGTGCATCCTGACGTCGGTTGGTGAGGCATCACCGCCTCCAAGAAGTGCGTCTCCAATGTCAGCGTCGATAGAGTCACTGACGTCGCAGGAGTCGATGAAAGCGAGGACCTCTCCCAGCGTCATGAACTGGTCCTTGTCGTTAAGTAGGAAGCTCATCGTTGTCGTCGTTTGCAGAGTTCTGTGAAATGTCGAATGAAGCGACTAAAATTTTTAGTCGACAATACAAATGCAACTAATCATGATGGGGCTCGGCGTGTGCTTGACGATTTGCTTCGTGTTGAACACGTTGCTCGCCTTCACGCAACATTGGATGACACCAGTTGTACTGGGTTGCTTGCAGGACGGTCGTTTGAGTTGGATGCGACTATGCGCCGTGTTCGATCATTTCTCAATTCGGTCTTGGTAAAATCCATTTTTGACTTAAGGTGTCCGGGTTGGACCATCGCTATGATGATTATCGGGAAATGTTCTGTACGGTACTGTACCTACCATAGGAACCCATGATTACGAATTAATGTTGCTGTTTACTTTACCGATTAAACACGATCAAGTAAACGCGAAGACCCACACATGTGCCTTGAGCTCATTGATATTCGCGTGGCTGTTTGATGACCCTGGACATGTTGCTGGATGTTCAGAAGCCCAATATCCGCCGATTCTTGACTACGTACTATAATATCGGTCTGGCAGCGAGACATGGATCGCGACCGCAAATGATCACGGCCACCTTCACAGTCTCAGTATGACAGATAATTGGAGTCGTCGAGTCTGACGCATACATCCACCTGCCATCATCTTCACAACGTATCTGACAGGGACGCACATTTGTTTCTCGTGTGCGCTAATAGTAGCGCTTCTCGTCTCCTTGACGGACTCGTTGTTAGGCTAGGTATTGCTCACGTTGAGTATGCCTTCTTACTATGTTAGTGTGGTGGGAAGCGGAGCGAGTGGAAGTCGGTCAACTACCATATCAACTGTACGTGCCTCGGACATCGAGTTATACTGCTATTGATGCGTAGATACCGGAGCTCGGTGGATTCCAAATGGCTGTGGGAAAGAAGCATGGCGTTATTAAGGGCGGAGCGGGTGATGATTTGGCGAAACTGGGTATGAATGGAAATCGACTCTTCTTTTTGCTTTCACCACTCGACTACGACACTTTCACTAAGAAGACACCTCAAACCATCGAGCAGTATGCAATCCTTGTGCCGTATCCTGTGCGGGATACGAGTCCCGTCTGAGACCTGATGAATTAGGTCCTCTTTCTAACAAAGGCCACGCTTTTAGGCTAGCTAGTTTTGGCAAACCTGCCAATACAAAACTTCAAACCTGTTTAAAATCAGCGATGACTGGAACTAAGAAGTAAGGACAGACTGATCAAACTCAGTCGGACATGATCGTCAAAAGTTTTGACCACCTCGCTCCAGACGGTATACCAAGCACTATTAGGCAATAATCAATAACAGCACTAAAAATGTTTTTTTTTTTTACTTTAATGTACTACGTAGTATTTTTGCTTGTGTACATGTATCCGTGCCGACTAGCATCGCGACCCCCGCTTTGCGATACTTCGAAAGCTATCGGTATAATGACTGGAGCGGGTATCCGAGAGGTGGCTGAACAAAACAACATTGGTCTACATCTGAAAAGAGCATTATGGTTATGTGTGTCAGAAATAATGGGGTATGCCGCTGCCAGGTAATGTACGAAGGCACTCCTTTGAGTATGAAAACTTATAGGTGTGCTGCAGCTGCTGTATTGGTATGCAAGAAATAATTTCATGCCTAGCTGCCGACGTTGCGGCGACCATGGAATCTCGATTTTGTTTTCATCCTTACTGCCTTGGTTCTCTCCAGATAGCAACTTTCGATACACGAAAACCCCACCCTGCTCCAGTAGATGTAAAGCATAAAACTCGAAAATGTACCCGAGCAGCGATTGTATTAGCGGTTTTTTTTTTCGTCGGACCAATAGAGAGGCCTGAGAAGGCTTAGAAATGTGCGCGGTGGAATCGCCACTTTGTTCGAACGATCAACTGCATCGCCAATTCTGACGCATAAGCAACTTCGAACCCTTGATACGGTTCTTGACTGTGGATGTGAATCAAAATCTGAATGGTCTTGGTAGAGTACATGGAGATTAACAAAAAGCAATCATCGAGAGAACAACTGGTGTATGCGGACATCAACAAAGCTTGTGGGTCTGTTGTTATGTCTTGAAACACCAGGTGAGGCACACCACCCAAGCACTCAAATCGATTCTCCGTCTTTTGCACTTGGATACAAGGGAGCGATGGCGCTGAGCTCTTCTTTTGCCCACACTGGTATGTACAATACATCTGGAACCGGAACCAGCTTCCTGAATTCACTCATGCAGTCTCGTCGCTGCATACTTGCGAGAAGAACGGAGCAGCACTCAATAGGCATTCCAACAATATTTGTTGGGCCTACTGAGTCAACAAGACACCACAGATCGGGTGTCCAGAATTGTTGATTGAAAGGATCGGGGAGTACGGCACAATTCCACATTGTAGTGCCGTCGAAGTAGATGGGTTGTCTTGTGATAAACAGCACGCGCTTTTTCTCCTTTATCAGTTTCCACATGACATAGTAGACGAACACCGATTTTCCGATCCCAGGCGTGCCCGTGACAACAACATACTTCCGGCAGTTTGGATACACCTTCGACAGTGCTTGGGCAGCGATCGACTTGTATGAAGAACGTACGTAGAGCGTTTGGCGATCAGTCAATGGTAGAAGCGCCGGAAATTGGAGCCAACTGTTAACTTCGTCAACAGTGGGGAGTTGTGAGAAGAACGGATCGCTGCAGTGAACGAAAACACCGTTTACGGATGCGATCGGAGCCGAGATCCTTTGACCAAAAGCGTTCACAAATAGGTGAATCTTATCCGTGGATGGCTGCGGCACCCGTGAACAAACTGTTCGGGCAAGAATGAGAAAGGAGGGGGGGGGGGAGATTTTGTGGTCGTACTTAAGCGAAATGAAGGAATGCCGTAGGTAGACTAGTACATTGTTGTTCAATCTACCTAGTGGTACTTGGTTTGTAACTGGTGTATACTACGTGACGAAGTTGCTGGCGACAACATGTACTTAAGTAAACTGGATGACAGCACACCACTTAAAAACATAAAAATATGTGAGATGTGTATTCATAATGGTTTTTTTAGCAGCAGACTAGCTATCCCTCAAGGTAAATGAAACCATCTTTACAAAATCGGGTCTCGGCCTCTTACACGCCAGCGTAGCCGAAAAGCGTCAGGCTGTCCACCATGATAAACATGCCCGCGAACATGCCCACTGCGACAATATGGGTCTTGTCCTTTGTCGCTCTAAGAGAACTTTTACTTTAACAGTCAAGCTTGCTTGTTGAAGGGAACTCCGCTCTTTGCAAAAAAAGATCGAAGAACTCCGCTTTCTGCAGCAAAGAGTTGCAAATGCAAATGAAGATTGGAAGAACTCCGCATTATGCAAAAAGTCCCCTTATTGGAGCAAGAACCAATGCAACGCGGGTTTACAGTACTCTGCTTTGGACCAAAGCCTTTAGTGTGTGTTTCCACGTGCCGACCAGGAATGAGATCGTGCAAACGCCAAAACAGAAAACTCCGAAGTGGCTGCTGCCACTGGTCAAAATACAGATGTTTTGCTTGAACTGTGGTTTGATCGAGCCACTGGTCGACACTGGTAGGGGAAGGTGAAACCTTAATAATAAATTGCAACCTTTCAAATATTGATTTGCATTTTATGCTATTTACGTTATGCGTTGGCAACGCAGTATACACACCATTCGCTCGAGCGGGACGGGCTGAAGACGAAGACGAGGAGCTCCGACGGTCGACAGCCTTGATGCTTCTGCGTGCGGCCGCGTTGCTACCAGACAGGTGGAACCACTCGCAAATTGCGCGGCGATGACGCGGAAAAGAAGCGTTCGCTCTGACCTTGGTCCACCGCGTACCGTGTCCAGTACGTGGGCGTCTTTCGGCGTTGGCTGTGACATCAAACGGTCGCATTTTGATCTCGTGCATGTGTATGCGCATCAGATTGTGCTCGATGAATACTAATATAGACGCAGAAAGCGAAAGGCACAGTGTGTCGCTGTGCCGTGCACAAATCATAGTGTTGATGACCCCCATCTACACTTTAGTCATTCATTGGTAGAGACTCCCCCATTCAATAGAGAACTTTAGTTGCTGGAAATACATGAGCTTTCCTACGTTCAGTAGCAGTATTTCTACTATTAATACAAGAGAATAAGTTTCTGTTCATTACATCTACAATTTGCGTTAGAACTCAACGTCGTGATTGTTGCTATTAGCCCCCACCTCACCCCGCCCACCCCCGCTGTAGCTGAAACCAGTAAGGTAAAATCTGAACGAAGATGTTTGCTTTCGCGTTGATAGTCGGCGGTCTACACTGTCCTCGTGGTACGTAGGTAGTATTTGGTGAGCGACATGATGACCTCGGACGGCACGCTTACGGCCGAGATGGCCTCACTAGCCGCTCCAGCTAAGAGGACGACCACGCCGCATCAATGGTAGCCACCCCGACGGTACCACGTGTACTATTCAATAAGAGGAAGTGCGTAGTGTAACAACCTGGTATATAACAATAGGAGTGGCTCTCCATCTAGTAGGAAACGAATCCCCTTGGGCTGGTAGCTAGGTTGATTCCTTGATGATACATGACGTGTATTGTAGGCTTGCAGCAGTCAACACAGTCGTGCATCACAGAAACACCTCTAAGAACTAATGTGATCCCATCCCTTTTTATCTTACGAAAATACTCACCGTATCTTTCAGGATTTGAATATCCTAGATTACCCTCGTTTTGTACTGACATAGTGTGGTGAACGTAGTTGACCAGTGGCAGCAGCAACGTGCAGAAAACTCATTTGATGTCGAGCGCAGGCGTTTGTTACAAACTTTGTACGGTTTCGGCTGGCGGTATTTCATCGATACACGAACCGGCTCGTGAGGCGGGGCTGGTCTCGAACCGAATATTTACATGCACCTACCTCAGGTAGGCTACCTGTAGACGACAGTAAAGAGGTTTCGAAATGATCTGTTCCTGGTTCGTTCACGGTTGGTGTTCATGAAAAGTACAAATTAGTGCTCCAACCAGGAATTCATGTCGAGACTGTCTTGAGAATTTTGTATTCTAAGGAATATTTTATCGGGTTGAAAGCCTCTCACAACCAATCTTCCCACCATCCGCCATGGTGGCTGAGACTCAGCTTTTAAGCTGGCTCGTCTTGGAAAGCAAGTATATGAGTGGGAGAAAGAAGATGCGTTTCCTGTACCTACTTCATTACGTCGAATGTCCAGTGATTCCCGACGTGAGGTTTAGCCTCTAGCTACACGTATGCTAACAGCGAATTGGAGTTTCGCTTTGATGTGACCAGGGTTCGCGAGTCGTGTTTCTTTCTTCGCGTCCCATATAATGTGGTGACGGCGAGTGGGGACTCATGTTCTGGTATTGAGGCGTTGTTTCCAAAGCGATATTACGACATGATGAAGACATTTGGGCATGGGAGAGCGTGGTTATGTCGTGTGTTCTTGCACATGATTGACCACGTGCATGATACGTTGGAGAGCAAGGTTTACATGGCAGAAAATATTGTGGTAAACGAATGCATGAGTACTGTGATACTATTAAAAAGAAAGGAGCTCTAACTGATGGCGTATTTGGGTTCCCCGACGGAACAAAATTGGCCGTTTGTCGTCCTTCTCCTCGTCCTGAAGGTAACCGAGAGGAGAATGTACAGAAACATCTATACAGCGGACACAAACGTTGTCACTGCTTGAATTATCAAGCCGTTACAGCACCTGACGGCTTGTGTATTCATTTTTGGGGGCCAATGGATGGACGCCGGCACGACAGCACTATGCTTCGTGAAAGTGCCCTTTTAGAATACTTTGACGAGAATCAAGACATATTCGAGGGAAAATTTTTGTACGGGGATCCGGCCTATGGCGTACGTAAATATCTGGTGAGTGGCCATAAGGGCAACAGATTGAGTGCATCTCAAAACGAGTTTAACCGATAGATGAGCCGGCTTCGATAATCAGTGGAGTGGAATTTTAAGTGCATGAAGACGCTGTGGCCCTAAATTGACTTCAAAAAGCAGCAAAAAATTCGTTTGTCACCGGTAGGTAAGTTTGTTAAAGTTGCCATGCTCCTAACTGTCACAATTGCTACTACGGAGGAAATCAAATTAGCCAGTACTTTGGCTTGGAACCACCTAGTTTGCGCGAGTACCTACGTTGCACTAGACGTTGACGCCATTAGTACCACCACCAGTACGAGCCTTGACCTCAGCTAGCAGCAGCAGTTTGTCGTAGCGCTCGTTTTCTAGTCGAGCGTGAAGAAGTTTGAATTCACGTTCTTCTATATGATCCTAATTTTCAAGTTCTTTTTCACGTTGATGCATCTCTTGCTTTTTTGCCAATGATCCTCACGCATTTGTCGTTCCTTTTCATTGTCCTCGCGCAATAACTCAAATACATTAGGTTTCCTAGTCGAGTTGGAGTCAGCATGCTCCTTGCGCTTCTTCAACCGCGAAACAGCTTCTGGGCGCATCATCTTGCCAATATTTTCTTCCGCCTCCATTTTCTCCTTCTGAGCTAGTTGCCGCCTAGCTTCGTCTCGCGCGTGCTCGTCTACAGCAAGCACAAAATCCTCTAGCAACTGCTGGGTCTCAATGTATTCCTCGGTAGTACCTGAAGCAGCGAGCGACTTTTTGTCATCGCTTCGGTGATTTTCGATGAGCACGTTGAACAGAGCTTGGGCCGAGTTTCCTGGCCGGTGTTGACGCCACCAGGCTCTGCAAGGCCTCCGTCCCGAGGATGCCTGCCATCTTCCGAACAGACTCGAACTACGAGTCGTTCAGGTGCGTAAAGTTGTTCCGGTCCATGATGAAAGAACACGAGCAGGTCGAACGTGTCAATGCGTTTGACACTTATGAGCAAGGGCTCATCGCGCACGTGCGGGGAAACCTGCAGGCGCCGGCGGCTGAAGGGAAGCCGCCTCACCCGAAGCCATTGCGGCTAAAGGTGAAACCGTACGAAGGGAAGGAAGGTGAGAGCCTTCACTTCTGGGTTCGAGTCGGCGCTCGCGATGGACGCGGCTCTGATCTCGACCGAGCAACTCCGCGTTGCTTTCGCTCTCTCCAACCTTAGCGGTCGTGCCAAGAGTTGGGCGTACACGCAGGAGGCGAACTCACCTGGATGTTTCACATCCTGGGCTCAGCTGTGCGAACAGCTTCGAGCCGCGTTCCTCCCGGCGAACTACGAGTACCGGCAGCGCTCGCACTTCCTCTCATGTAAACAAGGAAAGCGTGAGCTGCACGAGTACATCCAAGAGATGCGGGAGCTTTCGGCATCCCTAGAGGGCAACCAACTCAACGAACACATCAAGGTGACAGTGTTCGTTGACGGCCTTCGAGTGGGCCCGGCGCGCACTCAGCTGTTCCGGGTGCAGTCAAGCACCCTCGAAAAGGCGATCCAAGTGCGATCAAGATTCTAAAGGGATGATCGTATCCCCGTAAACGTCCGTGTACTACAAGCAAGTACTACAAGCAGCCCATCGCTGCCTTTCGCCGATTCGAGAGTGCGAAGACTCTCAGGGGCTAAGTCCCCGTGGTACGCGCCACCTGCGTACCGCTCACAAAGACTTAGATCTTCCCCAGTAGGGCGCCCCGCCCCTACTGGTTCCGGCGTTCCCCTGGCCTCGGGATAGTGGCTTCTACCAGCGACCCTTGAGAACAGGTTTGGGGTTATACCGCCTGCGGTGTCTCTCCGCGGGGCAGTCTCGCTTGAAGTGGCCCAGTTTCCGCAGATGTCGGCCAAGTGGGTAACATTGGTCCACAGACGGTCGCCCAGACCTTAACTGAAGAGGAAGACGCGGGGTGCGCTCCCTGTGTGGGTAACATAGTTCCACACGAGGCCTCGAGTGCCTTAGATGTCAGCATCACGACATCCCCAGACGTGGGTAACGAAGTTCCACGTCACGGTCGCTGGCATGCGGCAGGAGCGGTTTCACTCAAAATTGTGATGATACTTCAAGTCCGGGTGCGCGAGACAAACACCGCGCATTTGATGTATCGCTTGTTCGAGAGCTGTTCAATGTAGATTGGAAGAAGTCCATTGATAGTATTGATGGCATGGTGTACGCGATAACACCATCAACATTTACGATGGATGCCACATCTCCTCCAGTTGGAAGGAACCCTGAGAGGCCTATTGCTATGTCACTGATTTGCGTTGCAAAAAAGGCATCGCTCGCCTTGAATGACAGAAGCAGAGTGAAGCGCAAATGCACCATTTTCAAGTTCGTGTGTAGATATCCCACCCAAAAAAACTGGTTATTGCGAGACACACCGAGTGGCACTCTGTAAGCGTACGTATCCGATTGATGCTGCTAAGCCTCACCTGTGCCAACAGAAAGAGGGTACATGCTGGCAGAAGTATCACTTCTTTTACTTGCCAAAGCAAGTCTACACAGTCGACGGGAACCTGAAAACATCTTCATCGATCTATAAAACACAGGTCCCGTTCTTGAAAGAGCTTCGTCAAGCGAAGGCACGTATCAATAGTAACAGCGACGGATAATACAAAACGTTTTTTCATCTGTTATCATGCGATTCTCCATAGTACGGCGATCCATACCTCGAGCTTTTACTGTCCATGATCTTCGTTATCCGGTTGAGCGCAGCGCCATCGACGCATCAGAAGTCAGTACAATGCACTCCTTGTTCGCCGAGAACGAGAACTACCAACACATCGAATCCTTAGGTTCTGAGCGTCTCTTTATATATGCGCGACTGACACCCCCTCTTCTCTTGGCGCTGTTCTCCTTCTCAATGCGGTGTTCTCGTTGCGGCTTCTGCGAAAACACCTGAGCTCTCCATCTTGGCGGGACCTTCTTCTTGAGCAAACTCAGCAGTTATCGATACACGCATGGCATGAAGGATATGCTGGACCCCAGCAACCTGTAGCCGCACACCAAATGCAGTTTGGCAAACACCCGTGCCTCTAGGAGATGGCGGACTTTTTCCGTGTTACCCGTGACCGTGAGCATGCCGATAGCTGTCTGCAGCGTGAAGAGAAAAGAGAGAGTGATAGTGGCGGCATTTTTGCGTCATTGTGTAAGCACCCACTACCACGTCGATGGCCTCCCATGTCCCGAAGGTACCGCAGAGATGCCAACTTTCTTCAGCTTGTTGCTGACGCAGATGCTTGGTGAACGCTGTAACGGGGTACAAGCCCCAAGTGTACCCAAGTTACATGAAGACTGACTAGGTCACTCTTCGGAAGGACTGGTACATGGTGCCAGTGGCTCCAGGAATCAACCATTGGATAATTACATAGCTTCACTATAGTTAACTTATAGGTTGTTTTAACCCAAGCTTAACCTTACCTATAAATACATTAAGTCTTAAGCGTACCTTTTACTGGTTACTTCGTCCCCTCAGACCAGGGACACGTGAACTGCCGTTCACTTAGAGTTTGTATACTCTCGGAAGCTCTTACTTCCTCAAGCTCAAGGTGCTGTGTGACCCCGTCACACTTGGTAGCACTTGTAGTCAATCCACGCCATCGCGGATAGACTACCTGAACCTCTGACGTCGACGCCGCCGCCGCCACAAGTCAGGTCTGAACCATGTTCAGACTGGAGTCGTGCACAACAATTCGGAGTCCAGGGCCCGGGCTCCTTCGACACCGTCGGTGGAAGAGAGTTATCACATCTTCGATGGCGTGACCGGTTTACCCATCAAGGCATCTGATGTCCACTTGGAACCGTTGCCAGAGGTTGCAGAGATACTGAACCTCGAGGAAATGATGGCAGAGTCTTTCCTGGCCAACCTCAAGGCTGGAGTGGTTGCCGAGATGGTTCTCATCAAACACGAGACCTCTTAGAAAGAGTTGAACCCCTCCTCTGTCTTGGACGAAGACGCCCTTGAGGAGTTGAGTAAGCAGCGTCAATCGTGCTTGGGTTCTGAGATTCTTAAGAACCCCAAGGATCCGGTGTATCCTTTGGTGTCGGAATATGCGGACGTGGTGACAAAGAACCCACCGACCCAACTCCCACCAGATCGTGGAGTACGGCACGAGATCGATCTCGTGCCTGGCACAAAGTACTGTGTCACGAGGCAGTGGCTTCTCCCTCGCGAACAGTGCGAGGTGATTGATGCCTTCTTCGCTGCGAAAGCGAAGGCGGGCATGGTGCGGGAGTCGCAGTCCCCGCACTTGACGCCGACCTTCTGCGTTCGAAGGCCGAACGGGAAGTGGCGTCTGGTTCACGCTTATAATAAGCTGAACAATGCGACAGTGCCGGCCCAGACACCAATCCCACGAAAGGATGTGTTGTTGAACAACATGGCCGGGTGCGTACTGTACAGTGCGCTGGTTTTGGTAGACGGATACTACCAGATCCTGATGCGCGAGAGCGACATCCCGATCACCGCGGTGAGCACTCCAAGCGGCATGCTTTGGGAGTGGCTCGTCATGCCGCAGGGCCATTCTAACGCCCCAGCGACATTCAATCACTTGGTTACGCAGTAGTTTAGGCCGGTGCGTACCTTCGTACAGACGTACTTGACGATATCATCGTCCATACCCGTGCCGAGGGAAGCAAGACGGCCATGGAGGTGCATCTGAAGCACCTCCGTCGAGTGTTGGACGTGATGAGAGCGAACAAGCTTGACGCCAACATCGACAAGTGCGTCTTCGCGTCACCAGAGATCGAGGCTCTCGATTGCTTTGTCAGCAACGTGGGCGTTCGGGCTGACCCTGACAAGGTCAAGGCTATTGCAGCCTGACCGACGCCCCGATCTCAGAAGGATCTCAGGAAGTGGTTGGGCTTGGCCAACTACCTCCACAACTACAGCGCAGGGTACGCGGGTCTCGCAAAACCATTGTCGGACCTCCTGACGAAGGACGCTGACTGGCGCTGGGAGCAGACGAACCAGGACGCCTTTAACAGCGTCAAGGCCAGCCTTCAAGAGGCGCCGGTCCTGGCCTTGCCGGACGAGACGAAGCCGTTCAGCGTCGTCTGTGACGCCTCCGATTATGCGATCGATTGCGCATTGCTGCAGAACGATGCAGACGGACATGAACGAGTCATCTCGTTCCAGTCCAGGCAGCTTAAAGCCGCCGAACGGAACTATCCTGTTCACGACAAGGAGCTCCTTGCCATGAAGTATGCCCTCGTCAAATTTCGAGTACATCTTCTGGGCTCAAGGCCCTATGTGATCTACACAGACCACGCACCCTTGAGGACGGCGACCAATTCGCCTCACCTCTCCCAACGGATGGCGAGGTGGCTGTCTTTCTTCGCGGAGTACAACTTCCGCGTTGAATACAAGCCGGGCAAGCTCAACGTGCTTGCCGACGCCCTGTCTCGGTGTCCGGACAGCGAGTTGGCCGACATCACACGGGTGACAACGGATCTTTATGATCGGATACGCATGGCTTATCGAGACGATGAGGCTATCGCGCCTATCGTCAAGTTCCTGGCAGCAGGAACGGACGCAAAGTCTGACTGGCTTCGCCGCGGCAGCGTTTCCGGCTCCACCGATATGAGTTGGTGGATGGCCTCCTCTATTACCGGGTGGAGCCTGGTAATCCTCCACGGGTGGTCGTACCCAACGACGAGGATCTGAAGTTTGACATCAGGCGGACGATGCGCCCTCCAGTGGCCACTTGGGCCGTGAGAAGACCTTCCTGTAGGTTTCTCAGGCCTTCTGGTGGACCCAAATGTACAAGTGGGTCGCTAAGTATATGAAGACATGCGAAACATGTCAGCGGGTGAAACCCGCAGGGCACGCTTCGGCTCCGTTACAGAGCCTACCCGTACCTGCTAACTATTGGAAGTCGATGTGTCTTGATTTCATCTTTGAGCTTCCCGCCGACGGACATGGCAACACTGGGATCGTAGTGTTCGTGTGTCGGCTGAGCAAGATGGTACATCTTGCTCCGGTGCCCGTCACGGTCGCAGGCGAACAGACGGCACGGCTGTTCGTCGATGGCGTGTTCCGCTGTCACGGTCTGCCCGAGACCATCGTCTCTGACCGAGACCCGTGGCTCACCGCTGCGTTCTGGAAATCGCTGCTCGGAACTCGTCTACAGATGTCCACTGCCGACCACCCACAGACGGACGGCCAGACGGAGCGCGTCAATCGAGTGCTCGAGGACACTCTGCGCAGCGTCTGCGCTGGAGCTCCACGTTCGTGGTCGTCTCAGCTCCCAGTTGTTGAGTTTGCGCTCAACAACGCGGTGCACGCGCCCACGGGGTTCACGCCGTTAAAGTTGAACGGCATCCGCCACCCCAGAGTGCCTCTTACTCGTCGAAGAGACGCCGCATCCTCTATTTTAAGTGGGGGAGAGGCTCGGAAAGCCCTTTCCTCCCAGGTCTCAGATGTGAGACCGGTTTCTCTGCGGAAACAAGTGGAGTCCTTTATGGACACCAAGCTGATTGTGATCAGCAGGGTCCGCGATGCGATGGCAGCGACCCAGGACAGACAGAAGGAGTACTCGGATAAACATGGAAGAGGAAACTTAAATGTGTTTAAAGTGGGTGAATTTGTGTTGCTCGACACTAGAAACCTACCCCTTGGCACTGTCAGCTCTGTCGGCAGCAACAAGCTGAAGCACCGCCCCCTGGTGTTGTTGTATTGACCGAATTTAGTCGAAAAGATCGATGCTGGCAAATTAGGATATACGATGACGCCCTTCATCCCGCTATAGGTTTTGCACATGCATGTGCTTTTTTCGAAACAGATCGCTAGCATAACCTGCAAAATCTAGCGGACTCGCTAATGTATCCATCATCTTCCTGGATGCACTTTTGAAAACTTAATGTAGGCAGTACCCCGGGTCTATGCATGCACACGATGCCTACATTGATGGCACGTGTTACTGATACCGAATTTTTACCGGCCATTATTTAGATCAAACTGTAGTTGTCGTAATTTATCCGGACTTCCAGCTAAGTACGCTCAAATAGATTACGTTTTTTTACTAGAACCTCTGTTTCCCGATGTTTTCGACCGTGCCAAATATACTAGATGTGGAATGATCTCTTTACGTTTATTAATTGCAACAAGTGCGGTGGCGAAACGAGATACATTTGAGACCGCGAGAATTACATGTACACTGTACGAATATGCGATTCTCTATGTGTATGAGGTCAGCGAACTTACAGTTGCTTAGTGACAGTGATTCGTGACAAATGCATATTTCAAGCTTCGGTGCAGAACCCTGTAGCGATTCGGGTACATTTTCGGGTCTTCTACAGTGCATCTTTCAGCCTCACGTCATCTACTATAGCTACTAATTTCCATATATTCTCACCCCCGTCGAAAGCACAAGCACATTCCTTTCTTGAACGTAAAGGTCGTTAGTTGACGCAGGAGAGGGAGCTCTTCGTCTCCGCTTTAGTCGAGAGTCTGCAGCGCTGTCTTCAACCGCAGCCGCGTGAGCCAGCAGGAGCCCGCGCATTTGACTTTGCATCAAAGTACCAGCTCACCACAAACGTCGTCCGTAGGCTGTTGTAGAACTGTTGCATGTAGGCTTGCATTCTTGTTGCATACGGCCTGTGTTGCTACTCCTTCGTTTTCGAGGCGTTGTCAGGAAACCCTTGATCTCCCCTAGCTGGCTTTGTACTGATGCTAGCGCGCTTTATCTGCCCATGCCACCCTCACCGTCATTCAGAAAGCCAAATGCGAACCGCAGCCATCGTCGTCATTGGATTCATTCAGGACCCTGTCCACACACATAAGCTGATAAAATGACGCTCTTCGGGGTGAAAAAGGAGGGAAAATGGCTGCTTACCATTCGTGTGTACGCTCCGGCCATTCCTCGGACACCACGTTCACTCTCGAGAATCAACGGCCAACGGCTGTGGCAGCTCGAAGCGTTTGAAGAATGACACGCGTTCGAATGGGACAACAACAAAAAGGAATTACAAAATAATATTATAACAGGGAAGGAATTTGGTTAAATAAATAGATTACAATTTGTGTCTGTGACATGTGCTAAATCTACAGATTTTCATTCCAAAATACAGAAAGTCATACCGAGATTTCAGTATCACTAGCGTTCTCCTACATTGACGAAGCCTGAGGATATGCGACTATGTGCGAGACATGCAGGGTCCGCATCGTATACAGTTGTAAACTACGTCCAGGAAAGCGCGGTGGTAAGGTCCGTGACAGCCTGCGAGACTGTTGTAGCAGACGACTCGAACGTTCCTCGCCCTCGTAAACAGCCTCTCGAGCCTCCAGAGGTAAAGCGCATTTGCTGTCTCAGCATTGATTATCGTCTTGCGATTCGAAGCAGGGCGCTCGTTGCACCCGGCGCTCGCTTTTAACACACCATCCCCCGTGAGCCAGTTCGCACAGACACGCACACAGAACCATGCTGCGAGCCAAGCGCTGTTGAAGACGCCAGCCAATAGGAGTAATCGTAGTGGTGAACAAGAAACGTTGCCATCTTGGTGCAGAGCGACGCATCTAGGCACGAATAGCTCAGCACGGAGCATAAGCCACTGCGCTTTTGAAGCGCCGGCTTTAACGCCCCCACTAACTTAGCTAGCATTCCCCAATTTCACCGCTTCTTGGTAGGCACTCGACCACCTACTTCCAAACTACCAAAGCCATGACTGTAGCGCGGAACATGAAGGTGCCAATGGCGCATGACGACGCATGCTACTTTGACAATAGTTGGTTACAGATCAGCCAGGACATGCGCGTGCAACGCTGGAAGAACGTCGTGAGCATCGATCGCATGCTGCGCAACCACCACCCGCACGAGGTCCTAACGCACGTGGAGCAGAACATCAACTGGAGTACCAAGACTTTCACGCTAGCGCTTAAGGTGAAACGCATTATCTTCGAGGCCACAGCCTCACGAGAGAGCTACCTGGACGAACACACATTGCGAGCTCGCGTGACGCAGGAATCGCGTCGGCTTATCGACTTACGCAAGAATATGATCAAGTTTGGTATTCGCGTTCCGCGTCAGTGCATGACTGCCAAGCGTCAACAGCATTGACAGCACAATACTTGTAGCACCCGGTCGACATCGATACTGTACAGATATTAGTAAGCTCGCAATGCTTAACGCAGAAAACTATAATGCTTAGATGAGATGAGTCAGAGAACCAAAGCTAGCGAAGTGTTGTGCACCTTTCGCGAGTATTAAACACTTTTTAATATTTTCCGTGTGCGCTAGGACTTTAGAGCGACAGCGACCGAGGTGATTCAGATTGACCACTGTGAGCCTTGTAGGCAAGATATATAGAGCAGATCCAGGTTTTGCTATTGCCGGGTGCTAGCAGGCTAAAGAAAGGTTTTATGGTAGTATTGGCGGTGCCAAAGCACAATGCTTTCGGTGCTCAGATGCGTTGATAACGCGTCCTGTTGTACTACGATCTAATGTTTCTCGGGTACGTGCGTTTAGCAGCTTGGCGAACACTAAAGTGTATTCCTGTTACTATGTAGTGCAAATCGACATTGTTTTTACACTTCTGTAGTATCATTCTGATACTAGTGTAAAAATGTCTAAAAGTCAAAGTTTACATCTGATTATTGAAATATCCAATACTAAAACGGCTTTTTAGGCATGAGGGGCTCCTTATTGAGACCTAAGAATGGGAGAACGCACGAGCAAAAGATATATTTTTCAAATGGGTGTAACTTTTAATTGACTGTGTAAAATAGCACGCAATAGGCACCGTTCGAAAGCGGAAACACTCCTCTTTTCAACCATGTGCCTAACTCGCAATTTAAGAATGGTGAGGTAGTACTTCGAAATGCCCCGTCTCATTTGGTCTGCGGGCATTCTGCTTTAGAAGCAGTTCACAAGAGGCTTTGAAACTTTCAGAAGCACTCACAAATGCGCGTATCTATCCTTTTAATAAAGCGGTAAAGAGCGGTAGAGGATATTATATTAAAATAATACATGGGAGAACATTTGATATTCTTTCGTTACAGCCACAGTCGACAGGGTCCATTTGACCTAAAACGAGTGGCTTTCTAGCCAACTGCGCTTGAATACGCCACTATCAACGTACGAACTCCAAGCAGCACAATACTTTCAGATACTCTACCTACATTTTACTATCCAAAACATGTGAAAAATTCAAACTTTTCCTCACTCTCACTGGTATATCGATACAAATGCCGAGCCCTCAGTAGCAAAAAGACTCAATCTTACGGGCAGTCTGCGGTTTTGCGTCGACGATTATCGTTTGCCGATTTCTTTGATTTTACTATTAAGTCGGTTGCGTAAAAACGTGAAAAATATGTAAGAAAAAAACAAGTCGGGGATAGGCATCAGAATCAGCGCATTCGTACGACTAGACTTCGAAGTTTATTTCTCAACGACCAAACGAACTAACGATAGGAGAAAATGTCTATTTAGTTAATGTCCTCACTACAGTAGTGGGCCTTCATAAAATAAAAGCCCACAACTAGTAGGTCTGGTGGGTAGCGTCGATTTCCGTGGTAGTCATCGTTTCAATGTATCGGTGTAGAGAATATCTTTTTCCTGTAAGGATTCACGTGATTCAATTAGGTCAATTAGGTCAATAGACAAAGATACGAATCGAGCAGTGACGTACCTGAATGGAGGCTTGCATTTGAATAATCTCTCGAAGCGTGCCGCTAACTTGCGCCTGGGTGGTCATGATTGCTTTGAGGTAGCGGTTCGTTTCTTCAGACTGAAGTCGAGCTTGATAATTTGTGTTAGCCACTATCTTCCAATACGTCCCTCTGTCCTTCGAGCGCTCTGACTGAATACGCTGAGTGTTTACTTGCTCGATATACTCCTCCATTTCTTGAATGCGCCGTCGCAGATACAGAATCTCTGCTTTCTTCCGTTGTTGCAACCGCGTTGATGAACTTAGATTGGATCTCTTCCGCGTTTTCTTCTTCTTGGTTGCTCTGTGGTTCCGTGCATTGTCTTCTCCATGAATCTCGAGGCAAGAGGAATAGCAGCAATCCCATGAAATAATACCTTCGAAGTCAAAGGAGTCGATGATCGCAAGGGCCTCTTCTAATGTTGCCTCACTGTCAGTGTTTTCGATACACTGGTTCATTTTTGTAAAATATTTTAAAGGTGTGCGGGACAGCTCAATTCCAAACTGAAACCAACCACCTAGGAAGTTATTAGTATCAGTGCGCTCAGAGCTCACGTCAGAACGAACAGAACAATGCGTTGGACACTGGAACGCTACCTTACCATACATAATGTCCTCGTCAAAATGCATAATCTAACATCGTAATCAACTGGATGCATAATCGGGAATGTGTACAGCAGTCCAGAATGCTGTGCCAACTATTACAGTAAAACCTTTCCTACCTGATATGACCCGTGGATGACTCCTCTATCAGGTATAGCAGCATGTCATGTTACTCAGGTCGTCTTCAGCAAACAGGTCATTGCTAGAGGTAGAAAGTTTGTTTAAGGCGCCAATATCCACGTATATGAACGAGGTGGGGAAGTATGCCGGCTTAAAGAAGCAGAAAATGCAAATGTACTTCGTTGTGCGTTTCCAGGTCTAACGTGGAGGCACACAGGCATATCATACTGAAACTGTCTATACGGATTTAAGTATGTAAGTCTCTCCTGAACTCATGGATAGTCATTTGTTGGACTATGAAACACCAGGTCATTCAACGCTTCGTCACCTGCATGTAGCCGCAATTACATGTATACAAATGTAGACCTCCACTAATTTGGACTCCATGCCAGGAGTACTTGTGAAAATGCAATGGAGTATCGCACCACCTTCTCTCTAAAACACGTAACGTGATGATCATTTTCAGAAATAACACGATAGAGTTTAGATGAATTACTGTCTTTTTGTGTTTTCCTACCTACATGTTCAGGACCATTGTGCCCGACTAAAATTTAGTCCGGACTAATTACAAATTTTGGTACATACATATTTTATGTTGCCGACATCGATAACACAATGTACAAGTACATGCATTAATACATGTATTATTAAAACAGTAAAAGCTCTCCTAAATGAACATTGAGAAACCTGATATACTGTCGTACATGATATATCCAGGTCCACCGAGTCTGTTCCCAGAGATTAATGTGGAGTAAACATGATATTGCTCAAATGACAAACCTGATACGAAATTTTGAGGACACCAAGTGTATATGTGTAGCCTACGACTACGAAGTTACCGTGGAAAAACTTGTAATTAATTTTATGTCAGTAACCAGCAACCAGCAACCAGCAGCCTTGAAATTGTTCGAATGGGAATTTTTGAAACGTTTTGAAACGTATCGACCAATAAGACTCAACAATGAGTTGAGTAATTTTTAGCAATTGGGCAGGTAGCGCCCTATTCAGGCAATATAACTTAAACTTTTGGACTTACAAAGGTAAGTCTATCGCGCGCAGTCCGATAAACCCAACCGCTTACAACTCACATTTCAATATGTCGTCAATGAGTATGGTCAAGCATCTCCGGGCCTATATAGATCGTGCGGCACACGTCGCCGACCGGCTGAGGGTTGGAGATTACGAATACGAAAACACTGAACTTTCTTAACCCGATAGGCGAAAATATATTGTGGCTAAGCAGCAACAAGACTAGAGCGATTTTTCTATCGTAACCCCCCCTCTTGACGATGGAAGAGGCAGATGTTGAGAGCGCGCGTTTTGCTGTGGCACGCAATGGGAGATGTATCGCCGTGCTGAAATACTCTTTGTACATAGACTGCACATCATTGGAAACATCTGAAAAAAAACGATGGAATTCGATGTACGTTCTATCGCGAACTGGTTTTCATACCACAGCAATTGCCCTTTCAAAAGCCCAGAGAACCGGCATGCATAAGCCCTTTGTTATCGGGGGTCGGTAACTTGCTACTGGGTGACAAAGGTTAAAAGAAGTGTTTCACTCCGTTACAAGTTCGATACAGGAACTACCTGAGCGTCTTGCCATGCCACCAAATGTCAAGCAACTGGAGAACCGATCACAGAGGCTAAAATCGTGAAGATTTTGTAACAAAAGACGCAGAAGTGATGGAGTGGGCATCTCCGAGAACGTGCACAGCAATGGAGCAATTTTACCAGCACCTGCCGCACGACTGTGCCACGGATGCATTGCGGTTTTACCAGCGGTCGTTCATTTTGAGCATGAGCAGCTTATATTGGCAAATCCTTTAGAGAATGAAAGCGTTTCTGTTGGGATTATATTCATGTTCAGGCATTTGTTCTAAACAGCTCCTAGACAAGTCCTAGGTCAACGCTTGCTTGACGGATGCTGGAAAAACTTGGTGTGATGGATGGAACTGCTAAGATCCATTTTGGCGGATGGGCGCTTGTTTCTGTCGGTACAGTCGGAGTGCGTTACACGGCACTGAACATGTATCAACAGAAGCTCTACCCAATGACGTTCATGTTCACTCGGACCCTTCGCGTATACACGGCGTTTTACTGAATATAGGTACAGTCATGAGCTGTTTTTGGTGGAGCATTGAAGCTTGAATATGGACCAATTGATCATTCCTCGGATATCGACGACCATCCCGACTTGCGCGCGTGGTTTCCACGCCTTCTTTCCCGGGTCGCGGTACGCCATGCACGGACTGCCGAACGTCACCACGTCCGACAAGTTTGGCACAGTACCGGTCAACACCTCCAGCGGAACCTTTCGCTTTGTTTTTACGCTGCAGGAGCTGCGCTTCAATACGTACGTTGCGTGATCCACCGCGGCTCTCCAAAAGTGCAGCGGGAGACCACTGGCAAACAACATGCATCTTGCCATGTGTAACACTGTTCTGTGCATCCTCTTGGCCTTACCATTAGAGACTTGGTTCTCGGATTCGCTGATCGGGCGTCTCACGCCCGTGGCCTTGCGGAATGGGTCAACGTTCAGGTACTCCCTACCACCATCTGCACGGAGCACGTGGATCCGACAGTTGAGTCTATTTTCAAAATATACTTAGAAGTGCTCAAGCTTCTTTGTCACTTCGACCTTGTTCTTGGCCAAGAACACGCGCACATAGGTGGTCGAATAGCTGACAAAGTTTATCATGTACCGGTTGCCGCCCCGGTCGATCGGTGTCATCGGCCCCCTGATATCAATGCGGATGACTCCACCCTTCTTATCTATCGGAGCGTTGAAGCCAGCGTCCATCTTGGACTGCTAATTCCCGCTCTGCGCACAGGTCAAGCTGTTTGGACGGGTCTTGTTCGCCAGCTGAATACCGGACCCTTCGGTATCCGCCATGCGTACTACAGTGTCGTACGCAATACGCCTCAACATCTTATGCAACACCAGCATCGTTGTCTCCGTTACCGCGTCGCCGAGTACTTCACCGGATTCGCACACTGCAGTACTCACCACGTGAACACGTGCCTCCGTGGTCTACTGACCCATGATGTGTACCATCAGAACGTCATTGCGCCTGTGTATCTCGAATGTGGTCTTCTTCACGTACAGCGTAGCTCTTGCCGTCATGTCGATCGAGATACATACCGCGGTCTTCACGTCTTCCGTAACTTATTATGCTGTCCATCAGATTGTCCGCGTAGTACACTTCGGACATGTCGAACGCAACTTCCTTGCCGTCAACAATGGTGCGGAACTTAGCTGTATCGACCTTCGTAACACGCACCTCGCCGCCATTCGCAGCTCTGCACACCTTGTCACAGTTGACCGGATCGCACAACACGTTCGATTCTTTCACAAAGGTGCACGCTGGATCAGCTGTCCACGATCCACGAGTTGAGGTTGAGTTGTCCACAGTTGTCACAGCCAACGCGACTCTGGTCGGTGTCGCAGTACCTCCCTTGTTCTTCTGTGGGCAGTCCCTTGTTCTTCTGTGGGCGCCTTCAGATGCCCGAATTCTCCGTATTCATGACAAGTGCGAGTTTCTCCACTGCCAACTTGAGCGGTGAATCCGTCACCTCACCGGCATTGATCTCCAGGTCCAGTTTCATGTACGCGACCACCTCGTCCGTGGATACTACGGTTGTTCTTGCTACTGCCGTTGTTGTTGCCCAGTTTCGCTGTGCTGGCTTCGTACCCAATGGCGAACGAAACCAGCTCAGCGGCTTGCTGTAGATGGCCCGTGCGCTGCGAGTTGAGACGCGTCAATATCGCTCTCTGGACGTACGCAGGTGCGGATTTGCATAAGCACTGCAAGACGCACTGCTCGGATTTACCGGACCGCTCCGCCACGTACACTAAGTACTGGCAGTGTTCGGGCAACGTCTTGGACGAGTCCTTCTCCTTAGACATCAGATCAATGCCCCTGGCTGACGAGATCGGTGTCATGTAGAGCATCAACATGCTGTTCCCCACGCCTTAAAGTCGGCACCGACACCATCATATGCCTCCTTCCCAGAGAACTTCGAGAATCCGGACCAGTCCAGATCTTTCGGTTTTGAGATCTTGACCCCGAAGTTTACCAGTGGCACGACCGGTTGCGCCACGTACGGCGATGGCACTTCTTGTTGCAGCGATTGTTGAGGCAGCGGCATACGCAGGTGTTGCGGCGGCGTGAGCGGAGGTGCAGTCGGTGCCGTCGCTGGCATCGGCGTGCCCAGTGACCCCATTCTCATCCGACGATCGCGTGCCCTGATGAAGTTCGCGAACGCACTGGGCCCGTACGTCTCAGAGGGCGGCGTGTGCGTCTCTTCGGCGTGATCCTTCAGTTGAACCTCAAGTCTCATATAATTGGAAAAAATCTCTGATTGTTGATTTGCCAGCTCTGTGAGGAGTCCAGCGCGTCGACCTAGTCGCTCGGAGCTCGCATCGGAGTTTCAACTACCGTTGCGTGAGCATCGGATGCACTCAAGACTAAGTGCGTCCCCTCGAACAGCTTGAACAAGTCCAGAGACACGTTTAGTCCGTGCACGTCGGTATCTTGGATCACGCGGCTGGACTTTGCTGCTGCGAGATTTTGTCGGGCACGCCTGAGATCATGACCTGTTGAATTTCAGCTTGCTCTCGAGGTTGGAAATTAAGGACTAATACATTTAATGCAATGTGCAGCGTCACTTCGGCCGCTCTTGTATATGCAATGTTGGTTTCCTAACTGCTTTAGAATACGACTGTTTGTGTTGTGGTTTCCTAACTGATGCCCCTTGCTGCTTCAGCACATTTCCACGCGCGTGCGGTCGTCTTCGACGTTCTGGCAGAACTTCTGCGAGTTTCAACACTCCTTCCCGGGCTGAGCGTGCTGATCCACGAGCATAACAAGCCCACGCAGTTCATAGAGTCGCGACGCTGGTAAGGTCTTGGTCAGAATGTCTGCTCGCATCGCCTTGGATTCTGTCGGCGAGACAGTATGAGTGTCTACGACATTCTATCAGCATATTCTGAACGTCGTAGTAAGCAAAAGTAAGCCAATAAGACGAAGCCCCACAGAAGACGGTTACGGGGCCGAGAGAGATCGAGACGCCGGTAAAGCAGCTGAAGAAAAGCAGATATGAAGGGCTGTTTTTTTGCTAGTGGATCGGATACTCTTATAATACCGCGCATTAACATTGGGGGAAAGCTGGATATCGACTCCGGCGTAGCTCCGGCAAAACCATTGTATACTCGAAAGCTTCAACAGAATAGTCCCGTACTGATTACCACAATGTTTACAATTCCATCGCGAACAACCCCAGTTTGGTGTTTCCCTGCTTCTTGTCCCCTCCAACGCAATCCTACCGCTTCCAGTACTTGGAGAACCGTGTCCACTGTATCCAATGTGCTTTGTAGACACAGTTGGTAGTGTCGGCAATGGCATGGTTGCGCAACACCGATCCCAAAACTGTAAGACATTGTCGTAGATCTCTGGCACCTGCATCCATCCAGAAGATAGGTTAGTCCAAGGTGTATGTAGTGAATGACTTGAGCTCCAGGCGCGTGAACCTGCATCCGCAATCGCGTTGTCGGTTCCAGCCACATGATTTGCAGAGCAGGCAAGAGAGTATTGAAACACCGTCAAGGATTACATGCGATTCTACAACTGGGTAAGCGGCTGGCGGCCCTAGCGCTTCTTTGTCCAATTTACTGCACTTGCATTGTCGATCCGGAAATATAGGTTGATCGCTTGACCCTTGAAACTTGAGTCCATACGGGGCCCCAGATAAGTTCGGGAAGTACAGCTCTCTGAAGTCCCAAACGTTGAAGACATTTACAGAGTTATCCGAGAGTATCCAAAGAGAATTAAACGCGAATAAATTGACGAAGCGCTGGTTCAAGAGCGCACAATCTTGATTAGACGCGTCCCTGTGTACGTGCACCACCGGGATATCCTCGCTAGCTAATCGTGACACAGCAATTCCATTGAATCGATCGTGCTGCTGAAGGATTATTGCTCGAAACCACTTCAGATCGTCTCTTGCTTCAGTGGAGAGCGCGATTCGCTCGCATCGCCGCAACCATGTTGCTTCACCTTGAAACCGCTGATAAAACGCCCTTACCCGTGGACAGCATGATTCTACGTGTCGTAGAGAGCCTTTTAACTGCAGCAGGATCGTTTTGTCGTTTGATCACTTGCCAGAGCTGCGTCGACTCGAGGCTGGGCCTTTTTAATCTGTGCGTACGGGATCGTGATTGTTCCATACTGCGTATCCCATATTAGTCCTAGATATCGCCCATGGTCACTCCACTTGGTAAAATTGCGCGCGTTGATTGCCTGTCCTCAGTACCCAAGAAAGAGGGTGCGGCGAGGTGGGAATAGCTTCGAACAAACGAATATAAGAGTGATGAGCTCTCGATCAGAGCTATTGCTAACACAACCTTCATCTATCACTAATGTTCTCCATCAATCATGTTCCGAGACGATTCCAGAGACTTGCCTATAGATAATACCGACATCCATCTAGGATATCGGTCCATTTTCCTTTTTAGGATCTTCAGCATAGAAGTCGTCAGAGGCATGCCTCACTTCGTCTCCAAAACGTCTACGCGGTTGATGGTGACTTGCACAAGTTGTACAGATAAGTCACCAACAGAAGGAAGGGAGTGGCACAAAGTTCTCGTCGTCGCAAAGTCAATTTGTAGAGTACCTGTACTCTTAGGTCTGATCCAACTGATTTGATTCGTGCCCCAATATCTGATTCGTACTTTTACAAATGGACGCGTACTTTTTGGTATGATTCACCTTAGATTTTGCCGCGCGATACATTTTGTTTTAAACAAAACAAACTTGGTCGAAATTTTCCCTGACCAGTTTATGTTTAGCAATTATCGTGATTGGTCAAATAACACGACACAACGGTCAAACGTTGCTTCGCGGCAAAGAAGTCGCTTCCAACGATGTCTCATACAAATATCAAGATATGCAGATTCGACTTCCTAAATAAGGGGTCGTAAATCTTTTCAATCCTTTCGCGAGCCGCAGAGATACTGTATACACAGTTCAGTCAAACAAAACTAAAAGGGCGAATTTCTCGTCCTTTTGAGAGGAGAAAAAGACTGGGCGTGGTGTCAAATCACACATGATGCATTTTGTTGTGACCATCAACCCCGCCAAAGGGCAAAAAATGCGCCCTTTTGCCTTGCATTTTGATTGGCTAATATTGATGATCGACCTTTTGTCGGTGATGTGAGCACCGGTAATCGGACAAAAAGAATAAAAAGAATCGGTACAATGTACCATAGAGATCGATAACGAAGTAAACAAATAAATTACACGTACATGTTTTTTCTGCATCCAATCAGCATCTCCAGATTCTCGCCGCGCCAAATCGTTCGCATCCACTTACCATGCGTGTATTGTACTGTAGTAGAGCATGGTAATCGCCTCGAAAACGCGACAGGCTCCTGGGACAATCTTCTGATGTGTGCATAGCATTAGTATTCAGTGTGCTTGTATAATAAGCTAAGTAATATTGCACAGAAAGGTTGCATCTATATCGGGTTTTTGTATGTGCCATTGGCCGCCAATTTAGCCAGCCCACTTTGCCGCCAAAACAGATTCGCGCCCACTTCTCCATCAAAGCCTCACAGATAGGATACCCTCTATTTGTGAATACTATTTTCTTTTATAAAATGACGTAAATTTATTACAGATCAACCATCTAAATATAGTCAGTGTCAGGCGCGTGTCAGCCCGTCGACTCAATCAAAGAATCTGAGGCATGGCCGAAGAGAACAGCGGCGGCAAGCGGATATTCCAGGACGCCCTGACGAGTACGGAGAAGCGCCGACGCATCACCAGATCGGCCGGGGGTGATGATGAGGCGGTAACCACTGCTAGCTGCCTCGGAGGGGCTGTGATGTTCAAGCAAGCGTGGTCACGTCTGTAGAAAGCGGGCTGGACCTTCAAGCGCCCATTCGTTCGGAGCCTCACGAGATGATGGCATTTTTTGGCATCCTTTTCTTTATGGCTATGACCGACAAGGGAGAATACGCAAATTATTGGGGGTACCCAACCAGAGGATCTTATCTTCGGGGGGGGGGGGGGGGGGGGGGGCACGTCGTCTTTAGACAGTGTCATGAGCTTGAGCTATTGCGAAGGTGTCTAAGCTTCAACGCTGAGCCTGCAACGCTAGGGCGAGATCCAGCAGCTCGTATACGACCGTTACTGAACTTGTTGAAGATAACTGGACGAAATTATGTTCGAGTTGGCAGAGACGTCGCTATTGACGAGGCTAGTATCGCCAGTCCGTCGCGGCAAGGTCGCCACATGATCGTTTACAACCCGATGAAGCCAACTGGTAAATACCATTTTCGGCTTTATATGGTATGCTGCTCTAGCACTTGGAGTGCCCTGAACTATAAGCTACACGGCAACAATAGTGATATTATGGATAGACTGAGTGGTGTCGTTGGGCAGGAGGGAGCTCGACAACTTCGTGAAGAATTTGATCAAGTTTCAAAAATTCGCCAACATGTCCTAGAGGTGTCGAGACCTTTATTTGGTACAAATCGAGTACTAAACATGGACAATTATTATACTTCGGCGCAGCTGCCGCAAGAGCTCAGACTAAAGGGACTATATGCACGGGGAACTATTCGAACCAATATTTAGCATTTTCCAGCGCACCCAGTCTTACACAAGGATGAATGAATACGAGGAGACTCCCGACAAGCAGTCTCCCACGACCATAGCATGATTGCTGCATCGTGGTGCGATGGAAGTGTGGTGAATATGGTGACGAATGCAGATTCCACAGATATTACGACTGTCACGCGAATGATTGGGAACAAGAACCTGACATTTTCAGCACCAACATGCATTTCCCGCCATAACTCCAATATGCATGGTGTGGACCGCCTTGATCAAATCCGCGGCCGTTTTTCGATCGCTGATGGACACTCTTATAAGCGGTGGCATAAGAAGCTTGCCTTGGCCCTCATTGATATTGCACGTTCCGATGCATATCTAACACGCCACCTAGTGAGAGACAACGACACAGTACGAGATCCACACATAACGTTCATGATGGAGCTCGTAGGCGAGCTCATCAATGGACAATGGATTGAAGCACCGAGTGAAGAAAGATTATTTACACATACAAGAATTAGGTCGAGGAGGATGCGAATTAACCCCGTATATTTTCGCCCGCGAATCGGATCTAAAAGTGGAGGTCCGGCGATCACCTGTCATCCGGTTGCCTTTAAACAAGTTCATACAGAGCAAAACAGACAACGTCGTCGATGTATTGTTTGCCGGTGGGAGCAGAAATATCCTACGGAGGTGGCGAACTACTGTGTGAAACATGGAGTGTGCTTGTGCAGCGTAGTACACACGCAAGATGCGAAACCTTGGATGTGCCCGTCAACTACTTGGACGTGCTGGGAGAAATATCACCAGTTTTATCAACCCAATCAACTCTTCACGGACAAAGGCTACGTGCGTCGCAATTCGACACTGGCTAAGATTCGTCATGCCGCCAACCCACCTGCTACATCTCAATTGGGCGGCTCTGATATTTTACAACCTCCTAGTACCCCGAACACCCCGATGCAGTTATCTGCTAGCAAGTAGATTAACGATGCTTAGCGATTACAAGTAACAGCTCAGTAGCAGACGTGATTAAAACTGCACTTGCTTATGGTAGACATAGATCGGATGAAGGGCTGCTTTCCAGCTACATGACACCTTGAAATCCTATACTTACTCCCAGCGGTTACAGAACGGTTCGAGGCACCACGAGCGATTTCTTGGACAGAACTTCGAAGTAGACGCAAGAATGCGTGCTCTCGGAATTGCACTCAGCTCAAGGGTAACCGCCAGCTTCGCATCTTCTTCGAAAAGGAAGCTATTGGTAAACACGATAGTAGCATCGCACATCGGTGCCCGATATGAAATCGCAGCATCCCGAACGTCTGACGCCTCCAGCAACACGTTGTTGAGGCGCGGCAGGTACTCAGCGTGCCGCCGAATACAGGGTTGTCCCAGTGCACAGAGCTCAGCGCGAAGCTCGATGCCGACGCATGCACGAACAGGTGTGGTGAGAACAACCTGAGCAATAACGTTGCCAACGCCAGCTCCGATGTCTAGAAAGACGACGTGGCTATCTACACCGCCGAACTCCTCAACAATGCCTGAGAGATACTTCCAGCAGGAAGTATCTCTCAGGCATTGTCTTGGCTACGTCCAGCAGTTTGTCGAACATCTCTGGCCCTCATACCACCGAAGATGCTTACAATCGTTTGTGCCGCTTCCTGCTGAGAAAGCAAACGATCACGTGCTGCAAACCAGCTGACTATAGTTAAACTCAATATTATACATACAATACCACACGTACCAGTTATGCAAACGCGCTCACCAACTATTCCGTCGTTTGCACCGGCACCTTCGCGAACAGCGTGCACTCCTGCATCATAGCCACGACAACCACAACAAATATCAACATTAAACACACGTCAGCCTCAAACTATGCGCTGCACGGGCCGCATGCTCGTACCTTCGACGACTGGAGCGGTGGCAGCCGCTACAGCAGCGCCAATGGCACCGGCACGAGCTGCAGCAGCTCCATGGCTGCCTTGTACGTCGCGACCTCCGCCTCCACGTGCCATTCTCCCCCCTTGAACTTCGTGAACTCGATCGCCGAACAGTGGCTCACGAGAGCTGCTGCCCAAAAAGCAGCGAGGAAAATCGCGCACTCTCTTCCCGTATGTTCGCTAGAGACTGGCCAAGCGCAGGCGAAGCGCGGTCGGGGTGTGCTTGGTCTTCATCCGACGCGCCACACACACCCACGTAATGCGTAGTCCATCGCGCTCAAATAAAAGAGCAATCTGAACTAGCGCCTTGTCCTCGGAGTCCAGGAACGATGTTCGCATTACCCGTAATATATGTATACAGATTGTGGAAAGGATATGTCTTTAACTTTGTATGTTAAAATGAGTGGATGTAACGTTGCTGCACACAAACGGTGACGACAGCGACGTGTCTTTGCTAGTGAATACATCGGTCGAAATTTAAAATTACTCCTTCTTCAATATTTCACACAACCCTTTCCATAAATCGTTTCTGATTGGTAGTTATAAATCAAGGTAAAGCTAATCCATGGGAATGCTAAAAGGGCGATAAAGTTGCCCTTTTAGCTGTCTTTTTCTTACCTTGTTTTGAGAATGAACTAAAAGGGCGAAAAATGCACCCTCGTACCGCAAAGGGTTAATGGGCTAAGCGTATTTCCACATAGAATTATTGACGATGTCAGAAAGGGGCTAGTGTTGATCAAGGCAGAGTAAGCTCTGCTTCCTTTGCCTCTATTAGAGAGTTTAAGAGACGTTTTGCATTTGCATGGTGCAGTATACTTTGCAGTTTGTAGCTTAAGCCACTACATTTGCGGATTTGTGGCTACAAAATCCGGAGGGTGACTCCCAACTAAGTAATTATTATTTAGCTGTGCGGCAACTTGTCGCATGTACCAGCAAACTTACGTTTTTTATGCTGTTAACACAACCTCGTTATGCCATTACATGTATTATCGTTTTAAAGCCGACTGGTAGGTTCGTTTTCAAAAATTCAAAATACGAAGCATTTTACAATTGCAAAGCGTTCTGAAACTGTCTTTTGTATTTGAGATGAACATTCTCTTTTTTTTTAATTCCGAAAAAGATTCGTTGAAGTGCGAGACATACTGCCTATACTTTCTCGTGGATATTTTACGTAGTCTGCAGGGGCTGGTAAACCTGTCGTATGTTTCGAAAGCAATTAGGTTTATGGTTTTATTGTGGTTTAATCCAATAAAACTTAGTTTTTATTAGCAACCGCTTCTTTCTCGGACGTTTATGGTTGACGTATCATTTATATATGTCAGTTTTTCAACGCGAGGGGGTGATGTAGTCTTGCATCGCATGCCGCGATTGTAGACCATAATGAAATAAAAATTATAAGAACGCACCCGTATAATGTAGGTCAGTATCCCATGTGGGCCACCAGTCATCGAGCACTTCTAATTCGTATCTATATATTGTTCCTACTACACAAAGTAGTGGGGGTTGTTAGATGTAGACATTTAAGATCTTACCATCAAATTGTACCCCATCATACATCTTCTTTAGGCAAATAAAAATATCATCCAATCAAATGACTTCACTTTTTAAAACCAATTTTGCCAGTCCTGGAGTCTGCGATATCTGAATATAAAAAATATCCAGAGAACTAGATCGTCTAGTTGATCCTCCACTGGATGGGGCCGATCACCGGCTCATTTTCTGCTAGATGACCCAGTGGCACTGGGCCAGTGCGCATTGCAACAGGGTCTGCGACAAATTCAGAAGCATTTACGGTATCAGAGTCATGAAATAGCTCTGCTTAGAGCTGCTGTACAGTAAGCAATTCCATGCGAGGCATCAACACTATTGATTCAGCAGACCCTGTTGGTGCCAGGTGGTTGCACTTGACCCACCTCTGTTACAGTCTGTAACTTACAGAGGTGGGCTAAGTGCAACCCCCTGTCACAGAGTAATGCAAAGTGCAAAAGTGATAGTACATAGTGAAGTGTCTAGCGCATCACAAAACCAACAAGAAAAGACAGTTGTATGCAATACGGCAATTTGTCCCCAGCGATTTGTAGTTTTCAAAAATACAACATTCCTATCGCCAGCGAGCGCAAGTGTTCTACTTCGGGGCCCTATCACTTCACCAGTGAAAATGGCCTTTTTGAAATTCGTGTAATATATACCAGTAATTTCTTGAAATATTCAGATGCTCTAATGATGATCGTCAAGACGCTACAAACAACAAACAGATGTACAAAGCTATTCCATTAGATAATACTTCTCAAATCCTACTTACTTAAAATATACTTGAATATTTTAAAGCAAAACCTTACTTACTTAAAATGTACTTAATTGTTCTAGAATGTTTACAAGTGCAGATCCAGTGCGGTTACTACGTCGTCTAATTGAGCGATTGGAGGATCTTTAGTGCGAACGCAGACTTCATCTGTTCATCATTCCAGCATCTACACCCCACCGACGTCGTAAAAGCAGTCATGCTAACTCTTAAGTTCTTAGCTGCACTTGCGGGCCAGATTCATTCACATACTTAGGCCGTGTTCGAGTTGAAAAACGTGATTTCGCTAAAATTAGCTATTTCAATTAATCTGCCTCATTTTAACAGCTCAATCGAAAATAGCTGCTTCGTGAAAAACAAGTCTACCAGCAATTTGGAAACCAGACATTTCGAGGCCTTTGAGGTTTTTCTAAAACGTAGGTATAAAGCCTCAAAACCTCAAGAATCAGATAAAAACCTCGCTGAAATAGCTATTTTGGAGCGAAGTCGAACACGGCCTTAAAGTTTTTGTGTACTCTGCAACTACGAGTAATTTCTTAACTGCGATTTGGCTAAACAAATGTGAGTCTACAGCCACCAAATTAACACAAAATCGAGCTAATTGCCAGTCCCATGACACAACCTCATCGCCGTGAACAGCGATTCCAATGCTGCAAATTGATCGCGGATTGGTGGTTGTGTACACGCGTTGATGTGTCCAGATACCCACGACTATCCGAGCTTCATAATGGAGGACGCCTGCAAAGCGCCTGGTTACCAGCGTCAATTCCGCATACAGTCCATTTCCATAGTTAATTACCTTTAATTATTGATAATTATGCTCTGTGTATTACTAACGGGAGGATAGAAGACCTGGGATACCCGTCTTACATCTTGTATAAATTATTTGGGATATCACGAACGAAAGAATTGTACGTTTTTTATTATTGAACCGGTTTGTCGCATGACATACTGAATTTACAATGAATTATAGAATTGTCACGCGGCAAATCATTAAGAGACCGAATCTGCAATTTTATACATCGTTTGAGTATGATGAAACATGATTTGATCAACTAACTATACAGACAACGACGAAAAAAGCCCTGTAACTAAAAAATCCGCCACAAGGCAACCCATCAAAGGAAACCCTATCCTAACTCAATACGCGTTTCAAGATTTAGACCAATAGAGTGGCTGCAATTTTATATTATTACCCAATCGTATATTAAATATATTGACTGGTTTGTAGACAAAGAGTTTTGGCGCGAATTGCGCGACGCTCGCTCGCATTCAGCGCTCACTTTGCACTTTCCGAAGCCTACAGTGCCAAGGTCTTCGAAACAGCTGACGTACACTATACGACAGAAGCACGATGCCCTGCAGCTAGCAGCAGAAATAGGTGCGAAGTCTACGGCTGACTTCCTGGGCTACCCGCCACGCACCGTGCAAGACTGGGTAGCTCAGCAAGCAGCCATTTTCAGCTACGAGGGAGCCCAGACAAGCAAGACGCTTAAAGGACAGGGTTGGAAGGAGATAATCCCGTTTTCCCACGGGCTCCTGACCTTTATGAAGGATATGCGTCGGGAAGAAGAGGTGTGTTACGCTATAATGAATTTTTATTTATTTAGTGGCTTATCTAACATTATAATTTTCTTGTAGCCGTTGTGCACTACCATGATGTTGGAGTACATCAAAACAAATCATTGACGTTTGTTTAACAGTTACGTAACGGGGAAGAAGACTATTCTCTCTGCTGACAATGCAATCATGCGCTTGCTGCAGCGTTTTTCCAAACGGTATTATTTTTTAATTGTGTTATCAATAGTTTAGATAATATGTATGCTAATATTTACTGTGGTCTTGTTTAGCCATGGTTTTACAGTTCAGGTAGCTCAGCACACAAAAAAGCCTGCGGCTGATCCACAGGAAACTTGGGTAAAGTTTGCGATAGAGTTCTGGGAAAAACATGAAAGTCATTTCACACCCTTCACCATCTACAACGTTGACGAGACCGCGATATATTTCGACACCCCGCCAAAGTACATTTTGGCGGAAAAAGGTCGCAAGGGCTCCGCCAAGGTCAAGTATACCGAGAAGCACTCTGCGAGGCTGACCGCTGTGATGACAATTCGAGCCGATGGTACGTTTTTGATTTTTTTCTTATTTTCTTAAATATGTTTATGCTAATATTTTTTAAAGGTAAGAAATTACCCATTCTGTTCATTGTCAAAGGAAAGCCTGGCGGGATCATTGAGAATGACGAACTGCCGAATTATCCACAGGGCCAAGGTCACGTCTACTGTGTTCAAGAAAACGGCTGGATGGATAGGAGAGTGTGGGAAATCTATGCTAGAGAGCTGTTAAAGTTCAAAATAGATACACCTTCGGTCCTTCTTGCCGACAATTTTGATTGTCACGTGTCGGACGAAGGAAAGGAGGTTATTAAACGGGAGGCTAACGCCACCGTGTGCCCACTGCTTGCAAACAGCACGGCAGTTTGCCAGCCCCTAGACGTCGGGATCATGGGGCCTTGATAAAAATACTACGGGCTCTGTGGTTAACCGACTTCCGTAAAGGTTATATCACCGCCAGTAAAAAACGACTCATTTATATTAAGCGAACCATTCGGGCGTGGGCTTTAATTGATTCAGAGTGCGCTGTTCGCAGCTTTCAAAAAGATACCCAGTAGTTGAGATTTAACTTCAATAAAACTGCATTTTTTTGCGTTTGAAAAACGTTTTTGTGTAACTAATTACTCCGTAGTATTAACTAAATACAATATACTGAACTGATTTTAGCCAATGAAAACTGGTTGCTGTACCCGTCTATGTTGTGGGATGACAGCAAGTCGACGCGGCTTTTATCGTCGTAGTCTGTACCGGAATTTACGGCTTTTTTGCAACCGGTGTAAAAAGTACTTTTCAAGTCACAACCGTAAAAACGGCGAAGGCGTAAAATCTCGCAGAATACACTCATATCCATTTTAAAGTGTCCGTTTGTTCACAATGTTGTAAGAAAAGGCGCGCTTTGACTGGGACACTGTTTTGATGCCGGATTGGTTAATTTTGGTGGAGCTACAGACTTTTCACGTACTACCGGTTGCAAAAAATCGATCGGTTGCAAAATACCGTAAATTCCGGTAATTTGTGGACACATCTATCTCGGTACAAAAACATGTTTCAGCCAGTTTCTACCAGTTCGAATTCCTTTACCACTAGGCAGATCTGGTGCGACATGTACTTAGGGGTTAGCTAGTAGTACTAGTAGTGGTGAAATATACTACTTTTTACAAAGTACAAAACATGTAGTGCTATTTATCCTTGGTTTTCTGTCAGCTCATGTCCTATCCGACACGGGCGGGACGAGACATGTCAGAGAACATTACAGTTTTGGAAATATGGTGCTACGTCGTCGGTGCACCACATACCATCAAAAACAATTCTTGGCAATGTTGTCAGGTCGTCGGCCAATGCTATGAATCATAGCATTGGCCGACTATCATAGCCTATGATCAGTGCTGGGGAGTTGCTCGCTCCAGGAATACGGTACAAACTGAACTGGTGGACGATGTCTCGCTCAGCCACAGAGAGTGGGTGAGATATCGTCAACGGTAAAAATGGTCGGCAGTCACTTTACGTTTTCCATTCAAGACCACAAGGCCCCTCTTCCCAGCGAAATCCCTCTCTACAGCCATGCGCGGTATATTCTTCTTTACTCTTGCTTTTGCGGCTTTAGCTCTCAGCAACGTCGTCGCAGCTGTGCAGAATCCTAATGAGTCGCAGGTTTTGTCGAATACATCTTTAGCCAAACGATCTCTCCGGGCCGCTGGCCAAGAAGTTGCCCAGAGCGACAGAAATAGTGCGATTTTGAAAGCATTATTTGCGACTAAGAACAAAATCACGAGCGACAGGCCCAGTATAAAAGTTAGCAAACTCATCGAGCTGGCCTAGAAGGCGGAAGAGGCGACAAAATTTCGTTAACCTCATCGTCGTGAAGAAACCCAGTGAAGCAACCTCGGATGCGGAGAGAGAGTCAATAGCTACCCTTTTGCTGATGTAAGAAAGTGATTAAGTGCTCATTTCAGTGCTTAGTACGAGCCAGCGTTTACATTCTGTCAAACAATCTAGTAACGAAACACATTCCAAAGCTTGGCCGTGAAAGAATGTTCGCCGCGTTGAAGCAAGCACTCTAATTTTATAATTAAAGGCATTAGGCTAAAAGTAAAAACGCAGCTAACGCGTTCATCGGAGGACACCGAAATATGTGGCGTGAATTTGAAATTCCCTCATCGTCATAGAAAAGGCAGCAGGAGCAACGCTAGAACAACGTTAATAGGGCCTTTGTGCCAGAAACGCTGCCACATTTAACGTTGTAGGACCCTTCGCAGCGTGGTTATATATTTAATTTTCAAACTTATTTGGCTTTTTCGCAAAACCATTATTTCCGTGAGACAAATGTAATGTCGATGGGACAAAATCCTACCAGTAGCCAAATCTGGGGGATAAAAGTCGACATTAAGGCCAAGCGCGTTACAGTTGTCCACCCCCTTTTCACAGTGCCCCTATTAGGACAATATCTCATGCTAGTTTTGGACAGTTAGGTTCTCGCGCCATTCTCGAACGTCGTCTGAGAAAGCCCTCCCCTTGCACGGTTACATTTTACGTGCTGACGAAATCCGGGCATTTCATTTTTTTAATAGTGCTGGTGCTAGGGTTAGTAAAAGCGGCTTTACTATAAGGTTGTAATACAGATTCTATAGCTAAACCTGTAACACCCCAAAACACGCCTATAGGTTTTGGGAGGGACTTCCGTCACCAACGAGATTTCATAAACGCGACGCAGTTTATCTCGTAATAGTTTTTATCCTTTGTATAACTAATGCGATAAATGACTGATCTCTACATTTCGTTGTATTTGTATTTCAGAAAAAAAATCTGCCCACACGGTGGGACTTCCATTTCAGATCCCACCTCCCACCGCACGCGTGCGCCCCTCTCTGCTACCAACCGAACGTGGTCGCAGTCACCGCCGCTCTTGCACGCTTCTGGCCCCGACGAAAGCACACTGGTTGGCCGTGCATCAAACTCGGCCGAGAGTATTGCTGGCACCAACAACTCTGTTAGTAACTGACATCCCAGTTTACGAGCGTCAAAAGTCAGTTCTGATTCAACTGATAGCGATCTGGAGGGAGTACACGTTACTGCGCCGCAATTCAAGACATGGCACAATACCTGGAGGGAGCTTTCACCAGATTAGGCGAGTATCAAGTACACACATCTCAGCTGTACAGAATCCGCAGTACCGTCAACGCTGCGACGCGCAACCAAGCCATTAGAGCAAAGAGTGCATGGAGAGAATCGGAGGTGATTCCTGAGGTGTTTGGGGCTACGACAAGAAGTATTTGTGCACTCATGGGTGCACAAAGAATGCAGGGGGCAGCTTCTGATAACTGGTCATCGCGAGCAAAGGAGCGGATGTAAATTAGCTCTCTGCGCAGTAGTTATTGTCTACCCGGATACCAGTACATTTCGCAGCTGTGTCGCGAAGCACAAAACGAATGCACAGCCACAAGATCGACAAGAATGTCTTTGACCAGTACCCGTTCAGCATTAAAAATGAAGCTCCGGACGTTCTCGACATCGTCGAAGAGCTTATCAAGGCTAGTGGCAAGCCTAAGAAGATTCTGAAGTATCTTCTGGAGACGGCAGGTATGTGTGCTGAGCACGACTTGCTATTACTATCGTTTCTAATCTTCGTGAATTGTGCAGGCAAGCGAATCATTCTACGAGACGTGCAGACCATGGCGCAGCACCTAAAGGCGAAGCACCGAGGGGCCATCTCGGTTGAAGATTGATTAGAGGCTGTTCTCCGAAAGTTTTGCGCTTCGCTGGCAACACGGTCAGTATCTTCATAAAGATACAGACGATTATTTTGCAAAAACGGCAAATGAAACGGTTTGTTGCGGTCTTTCCCGAAGTGTTAATGCCTACGCACGGAGCGAATTAACCCAAGCTCTTTAGTTTTATGATCGCTGATGTGTTCAGCCATATAAGTGCGGTTATCTGATGAAGGATTTGCGATTCGTTGGTCGTTGGTGATCGATGGTGGTCGTTGCTCGTGTTTGGAGATCGTTGACGGTTTGTTAGATATTCGGTGGTGCTCATTGGTGTATCATTTGATGATCATTGGTGGCTTCACTGGTGATCGATTGGTTTATCCTTGCGTTTAGTATAGAATACGAGCCACTTTGTATTTGACTTCTACGGCCAATATGTGCAGCTTGCACTGGTGGAAAATGAGAGTCAAGACTGTATGCTAGATGCAATCGGTTCGTTTAAGGAGAATAACCCGTCTTGGGACCTGATTCGGGCGATCATGATTGATAAAGACTTCGGAGAATCAGTCTTTTGAAGAGGGAGTTTCCGTTAGGTCGGGTTCTACTTTGCCATTTTTACCGGAAGAAGTTCTTGAGAACAGAAATGTCTAAGACGGTGAACGGTGGTCGGGATGGCATTGACGTGGATCGAGTTGAGGATGCTGTGGGCATGATGATAAAATCTCACGATTAAAACGAATCCCTTTGGAGTTTGCGGTACATGTACTATTTGCTTGACGATTTCGACGACCAAGATGAGCTCTTTGAACCAAAACATCTGCTTTAGGTGTATTTTATGCGCAATTAGGGCTCTTGCAAGGAAATGTGAGCTGTGTATGAGCGAGGGCATGTAGCGCATCTTGGGAACCACACAAACAATCGGTGCGCTGAATTTAATGTGCGAGGTTATTCTAATGTGTGCTCACTATGTCTGTTGGTTTTAGATTAAAATGTGCTTCGGGTGATTCAAGGAGATTCTCAACCGAAAATGGAGCTGGACGAGCATGTTGAAACACTCAAATTCTTGCAGTCGACGGCTGATCTAGAATACGCATCTCGGTTTCATGTAATCTAGTCACGCCACTAACACTGTGCAAACGACACTTCACTGCGTCTTGCAGCATTGCTGAGCCCGTATGCGTTTGGTCTCGTCCGTCAGGAGTACGAGATTTTGTAGGGGGGGGGGGGGTCGCTAGCGTATGAAAAGCGCTGGTTACAAGAAGGGATAGTCCAGGTGGTCTCAAGTACGACTCAAAGCGAGTATGGTGTGAACACGTCGGTATGATCTCTTTTGCTAACTTTCTTAATCTATCTCTGTTGTACTTAAGTTGGCGTCACTTGTTGTGTGTTGTACGGTGCTCATAGCTATACTTGTTCTTGCTTGGTTACGCGGACTATGCTTCTCCCGTGTCGCCACTCGATATTTGTGGATCCACTATAAGAAGAAGAAGTTGAATGCCATCAAACACTCACCCTCGTTGGTTGCTGCAAGCAGAGGCCAACCGTCCAGAAGAAGAAGGATCTTAAGACGAAGTGTCATGCTTGAAGCTCGTGTTCATGACTCACACATGAGATATGTTAAGCACGCAGTACTTAACGGGTCTACGAAGTGGAGAACATGTATATTGCTGAGCACGTAGTCGAAGAAATGAGCTCACAAAGCACAATATCCTTCTTTGGTATGGCGGATGCATTGCGAAAGTTCGAAGAATATTCAAGTCAGGGTATCATACCTGCAATTGGAGTGCAAGTGATATGTGAGATAAAACCTGGTGGCGAAGACGATGGTATCTCTATTGAAGACCTATGCAGTAATGATTATGATGTCGCCCCTACACTCCGGACAAAGGCACACCGGATCCCTGAGGAAGACAATGCTGTTTCTGAGCAGGTTGCGCATGATGAAAACTCCAATAAACAAGACGCTGAGGGAACCCCGAAGATACGACTCCACATGAAGAAACCAACGAAAAATGGGGCGAAAACCGAATTGGAGCACGTCACGACAAAAACGAAGAAACGATTGAAGTTATCGTAAGCGATAGAGAGACGCCGTCAAAGCCGAAGAGTACAAGCTCAAAGTGTACCAAGACGTACAATCTCGCTGTTCAACCAGCAGAGAATGGAGACGTGATTCTGGAACGAATACGCTTGACGAAGCTCGCGGACTCAGCCGTAGTGGAACTATCCAGTCAGTTGGGGAAACTACCCAAGTCGTTGGTATGTTGTTGGTGATCCAAGGACAGCTAACCATCCGGAATCGAAGCGCTGAAAGCGACGACGGTGATGAAGACAACTCGTCTTCGGAAGAAGACAAAAGATGCTTCGGAATTGTAAGAGTACGAAGTGCAAAGGGCGACCGAAGATACGGAAGAAGCAGCAGAGGGAGGCAAAACACATCCGCATTAAGCCCTTTTCGATTCAAGAAACCAACGCCTTAACCCAAGGCACACTAGTCCCCGATAAGGACTGATCCCTCGATCACAAGACAGTCGAAGCAGAGTTAATGTTGCGGACGCTCTACCCGTGATACATAGCATCACACCTGTTAATGTCCCTACGTGGAAGTCGACAACGAGTCACAAAAGAAGAATATCAACCGTCAAGTTGCGATTGTGTTCCTGAAGCATTTTCTCTTGACGTGCATTGCTGGAATCAAATTGTACCGAAATTCGTTTTCCAACAAGGACGACACATAAAAGATGGGAGTCACTATAGCAAAGCATGGTGCATATGCTGAGATAGACCTCGTTACGATTATAGAATGGCGTGACGAGGTACCAAAAAATTTTTGAAGCAATTCATGATCTGGCGTCGTGGGTTAGGCCATCAAAGCTTGTACGGGTGAAGATGCCTCAGCCGCTGAATAACTGCGCCAACGTAGACACATTTTTTAAGACTTGCACAACGTGGTTGGATACTGTAAGTCTGCGCAATGTCGTACTTACTCGGTTCGGCAGCATTCCTGTACACGAGGTGGCTTCTTTTCCGGCGTGACCTGTGGCTGGACGACGCATGTTTCATGCTGGTGATGAACTATTTGATGGATCAAAGCAGTATTGGTGGAGTTCTCCGCTATACGTGAGAATGACTGATGCGGATGTGAAACACAACTTGATTCACTCGAGATAACTATTTGGAAAGGGTAGCAAGGTGGTTCTACTGCCTGTGTACTTAGAAAACCATTAGCCAGGCGTGGTGTTCCACTCTGACGACAAGATGTTGGTCTATTACGACCATATGCAAACCAGGTCAAACTACGAAGACATGGAAGTGGTGGTGAACAAGTACGTCAGTGAAAACGTATCGGGACTTCAGTCAATTTGGCATCGACCACCACGACAAGAAGACACAAGCAGCTGTGGGCCACTTACGCTGCTATTCTTTGAATGTGCGGTTCTGGGCATTCCTGTCCCAAACGTGCTGCTGGAATCCGTCTCATACCTGTGCTTCCGATTCATGTTTCTCACTAGCAAAGGAGGATTCTGCAGAAACCCTGATGCTGGGGCCACGAACAAAAGCACATCATAACTTTGTTAACGGCATCTAATACAGAGTATTTTCCGCTTGATCTTCCCCTACGTGTGCTGCATCAAGTACCGGCTATCACTACATGTCCCAGTATAGTCTCAGTTGTATCATGCGCTAAACGGCCAAGTCACCACCAGATTCGCGCGACATTCCTGGAACATGCTAAAAACCTCTACAAACGCACGAAAATGTTGAGAAAACTGTGCGTACCGCGCGCTATAAAAGTCATACATAGCACGATGTATTTCATACGCTGTGTATGTTTTTTTAGAGGTTGGTGACGCGTTGATGAAGCACCAACGAAACTGATGCCTCGTACCAAAATCTGGTTAGCTCGTTGGTGATGAATGGCCTGTTTATGAATACTCGGTGGTGACTGTAATATCCATAGGGTTTACCTTTGAGCGATAGATGATGGGTTATGTCTAATCGTAGTCTTAGGTAAAACATTTTTAGCAGCTCAGACGTCTAAAAATATACCACCAAGACATTTTGTCTATGCTAATAGGATGATAACAACCGGCAAATCACCGCTGACGACATAGTAATATTGCCGCAAACATCAACAAACGTCCAGCAAAACGTGAAGTTAAATGATTGGATGACATATGCATTCTGAGGATGTATGATTGCGTATAATATGATAATCTCAAAATGTATTTCATAATATTTATACTGTAATCGCCACCTTTTTTGTCCTATTCTGATACTAAATAGACCGTTATTACGGGGATAGTGTTCAATTTACCCTAAGTTAGTATATAAATTCTTCTTCTAACCCCTTATTAGATCGAACACACCGATCGCTGCATCTCTGTATAAGCCAACCACCCCGGGGTATTTAGCTGCGATCTCGCGCATACAACGATCGTTGAAGGCGTTGATTGGCCGATCGGGCTAGAGCTGGTAGAATTATATGTAATTCGACCAGAAATCCCAGGTAGCAGACGGCATACTGAGCGATTTAAATATAAATCGACCGTATTTGGTAATGGCAAATCGCTTGAGAGTGAATAAATCTGGAAGGACAAAGAGCTGGTGTCCACAATATGATATAACGCGATTATACTTTGTGTTGTACCACGAACAAAACGTTACACATACATGTACGAGTTTAGAATAGCTCGATGACTGGTAGCCTTCCTGAAATACTGGCCCACATTGTACGGGGGCGTTCTTTTAACTTTGATTGCATTTTAGGACACACACTTGACATGCGATGCAAGACTATATTGACCTCCCGCTCCCTCCGCGGTGAAAACAGATAAATCACACCAACTATAAGCGGAATCGGTGTTGATAGTGTCTGGGAAAGAAGTCAAACCTAAAGGCTGCTATAAGCACTACTTAAGTACTGCACTAAAATCAAAAACCTAATTGCTTTCGAAAAATCGACACGTTTTACCAACCCTGGCTAGTGCCGGTTTCTATTGTAAAGGACTTAGTGCCAGCTTAAGACTGCCCCAGGGCTGTTGCTGTGATAAACATTTCGAACAGGTCACAAAACATCTCTCCGACTTGCTTCAACACGGCGAGAAACCCCCACGACCAAACTTTGGAATGTGTTTCATTACTAGATTGTTTTCCAGAATGTAAACACTGGCTCGTACTAAGTACTGAAAAGAGCACTTAATCACTTTCTTACACCAGCAAAAAGGTAGCTATTGACTCCATCTCCGCATCCGAAGTTTTATTCACTAGGTTCGGCCCGCAGGCGATGGTCGTGACGTAACCGACGAAACGTAACTCAACGGCCATCACGTTCGGACACGACTCGTGTGTCGTCTACTTCTACCGCTCCCATCGGATCTTCGTCGGACGCCGGTTCCGGGATGCCCCAGTATTTTTCCTCGTCTTCCTCGGCGGGGCCTTCTCTCACGGTTGCCGCCTCTCGCTCTAGTTTGCCGCTATCTCGCACAGTGACTCTTCCTCGCGCTATCGTAGTTCCACTAACACAACAACCACTTCAGCTTCTCCCGCACATCCCTACAAAGACGACAAAGGAGGGAGCAGTGTCTTCTACCTCCTTCCTCGCGATCGGCCTACTTCTTCTCTTTTCTTTAAGTTCACCCTTAATCTCTTTCACCTCGAGGGCAGTTCGCTTCCCTCCGTCCCCTTGCTCACCGTTACCCCCAGAGCCAACACATAGTCTTGAGGAAAGAGCGGCTCCTCCTTGTCCCCCCCCCCTCTCCCCCTTCATTGACGAGGAGCGGGCTAGCTCAGCGTCGGCCCCGAGGTAGCGTCCTGAGACACCATTGAGCCCAGAGTACCGATCAAGGGACAGCTGACCACCTTGTGGCTCGTATCGTTACAGAAGACTACAGAAGAAGAAGCCGCGGGACGGTCGAGGGCCGGACATTCGACCTTGAGAGCTGTCGAAGCTGCTCCTGGGATTTCATACTCGACTTGAACGTGGTCCTATACTCCAAAGTTTCGGCACGTCATGGTGGTTCGACCGTGCCCACGGTAGTTACAGCGGCCACAGACGGGAACTCCATCCTGAGTTCGGCTGTCGTTGTCCATCCGGATACCTCGAACCCGTCGTCCTTCCGCCGCGGCTTGTCCGTTCGGATTCAGAGAGGAGGAGAAAGTAGCGGCAGCGCTATTTCAGGGGCACGCTCCCTCGGAGACTTGGGTGCACGCTACTGTTTATGCGCCAGTTGCTGCTGTCACTGTTGCTGTTGCTGCATGGAGGACTTCATCTGCTGCGCCAACGCATCTACCGAGACTTGCACTGGCGAGTCCTCGCCCTTCTTCGACAGGGATTTGTCAGAGAACTCATCGTCCTCTTCGTTGGGACGGTGGATGTCCTTGAACATGAGCCACTCACGCGCTTCTGGGATGTCAGAGGCTGGGCTACCATCCAACGTTGCCAGAATTCACTTATTTCTTAAGCTGCGGCTGACCAGTTGATAGTATTATACGGATTCGGGTAGTCCAGGTCCTCGCACAGGTCAGGCATGCGGTCCCCCATTCTTCCACCAGCTCGCCCCTTTCGCGCTTCGTGGTCTCGAGCCGTTCTCACAACACGCCCGCCATCCGGACCAGGAACTGGTTGTGGAACCGAACCTCCAGCGTACTGAACAAGTGAAATCTCGAGTTGCCCCACCTTCATTCCGCCTTTCGATCCTTGAGCTTTTTTGGAAACACCAACAGTCGGGACCGAACTGGTAGGCCTTCCGTGTGGGCCTCGAAGAGTTCCCGGATGTCACGGTCCTTCTCTACGATGGCCGAGTCCGAGTAGAGCATTGACAGCATCTTCAAGGCGTTCAACACCAGCAGCGAAAGATGGAAAGAATCCGTGATGCTCTGGGACACTTGCGCAGATTTTGAGCTGCGGTGACCGTTCTTTGAAGCGAGGGACGAAGCTCGGGCTACTGGCTTCTCTACGTTCGCCTTCTCACAACTGCCTTGTTTTTTGGTCGAGGACTTTTTCAGCGCCGGCGCTCCGGAGGTGCCGGAGCCGAGGGAGCTCACGTCGATGACTTCAGAGTCTCAGTCGCAAAACCGACCCTACTCGAGCGAATACGACTAGTATTCTTCTTCGCGAGCGTTCCCGACTCCCTTTCTTCCCTGGGGTTTCGTCGAGCTTCAACTCTGCCAGCACTTTGCGCTGCGCACCCCAGCTCTATTCGAAAGCCGGTCGATCTGACCGCCGGACCTCGGGCCCCGTGTAACACGAAATGAACCCGCTAGGGCTGCGTTTGACCGAGATGCCTTCTTCACCCTCGTACTCGGCCTCGTACTCTGACTTGTACTCCTCCTTGGCGTCGTAGTACTCGCTGGCGTACCCGTCCGCATTGGTCGGTTCGTGTTTGACCACAGCTACGGGCTCCGTCTTCACTCCGGGTTCCTCCTCGACCTCCGACTCAGCACCGAAAGAAGAGGGCAAGAAGGGTTTTTCTCCGGCCTCAGCTCTCTTGAATTCCTCGGCAAACAGCTCTCGCAAAACGGTCGAGTCCGGGTCTTCTAACGACCTCGCAGCTCCCTCTTCACCCGAAGGAGACCGTGTTACCTCTTGATCGCGACCGGCTCTCTCTCTCGCACCTCTCTCCAACCTCTCTCCTGCAGATGGTACCGATACAGACTGCTCGTCCTCGCCGCCGTCTTCACGCTGGCTGAGGGAAACTTCTTCTTCATCATCGCTAAACAATTCTCCGTCGACCATCTTCGTAAATCCCAATTACTACAACTCAACCATTCCAATGTATTTCTTTCTACAGCGTTCCTACTTCGCGCCAATGCACTACCGTTTCAATAGTCCTACTGGGACGAGTAGCTCACTCCCAATTACCGTACAATGGCCTCCAGCACGGGCAGCCTCGGTTTAGAGCTGAGCGTCCGCAAACCAGGTACGGGCCCCTCTTCCACCCACACGTCAGCTCTAGCTACTTCACAGCGACAGCAGTACCCTGCTTCTCCACCACGTGTCGCGAGTCACCCCGGAATGGGGCGCTTAGCGCTGCTTAGGTGTAGCCGCCCGTTCTTCTTCGCGTGAGTAGGAAGTAAACGTTTAGGTAAACAAAACAGCAATTAAAATAAAGCTGTATGTATTGCTCACTTTGAGTCTTCCAGGCAGATTCACGACTGAGCAGACTTACCCCAGGCCATCCGAGGCCCGTACTGCTGCAACGTAATTGCCGAACAACACGTACTCCTTAAGGTAGGACGCGCCAACCTGCCCGTCACCTTTTCTTGCGACATACAGTTCTTGGCTTGGCAGGTAGCGGCGCCTCCCATCCTTGAAGCTTCGGGCATTCCGTCGTCATCTCTATCGGCCTTAACAGCCTTCCCTTCTCCAAGGCTTCCACCAACGCGCAGCACGGAAGTCCAAGTTAAGCGGCGGACCTGTCATCCACAGAGCGCACTCGCTTTTACTGAAATTTTGGTAGGAGCTGAGCGAAGAGCCGCTCCCTCATCTTCCCGCCGCAGATCTCCAACTGCCAGGTCGCGCGTCGCTCCCGCGGGGGAACGACGGTGACCGCGCCCCAGATGGTTCTTACTCGGGACAAAGGGTATATATAATTCGGCACAAGCGTCGCGATTCTTTTAGCGCACTGGTATCGGTTATATAAGGGTATATAATTTAACCGTATTCTGGCCGCCACTGGATGGACTTTGAATATATAATCCAGAGAAATCTACCAGGCATCCACCGGGAAAACGCATAGCATCCAAGCATCAGTGCATCCATAAGTATTTTTTTTTCGGTGAATTTACGCAGCGGATGATATCAGTGGCAAAAGCCGACCCTATACTATTTCATTTAACGTTAACACGGTACGATCTACAATCGCAAAAAAAAAACCTTGAAATGTTCTCGGAAAAGAAAGGTCAAATTCGCTCGCTCTGTATAGGATTCTAAACCGATCTTTCATGCGGACTCGTCAGAGCGGTGGTCGCCATGATCGATCGCTGGAAGGCTGTCACTGGTTGCTGCGCCGTAAAAAAAGGCATAGCCATCAGTACGGACCTAGCTAAGCCCCCTGCCCCGACCGGATACTACAGTTCCAGAATACCAGAAACGACTACAAATAATACCTCGAGCTTTTAATACAAGGCTTACAGTATTAGCTGGGCATATTCATTTAACGAATTTGCCTTTTAATCTAGCTCCTATCGCCAACAAAGTTCTACCTGTTGGTAGACGTCCGTATAGTACCCGTATTCTCTCACTACAACCGAATACGGATCGACAACTTTTTACTCGTGCGGAACGCGTGACTGAACGAGTTGTCTGCCAAATGGCACGATCAAAGTCGTAATGAGATGCATCCCTTCAATAAAATTAAGAAGAGCACCACGCGAGCCGAAGACTCTACTTGAGAATCTCAAAACCGCGCTCGGTTGGATGTTCAAGATGCCGAGGGACCAAGCCTGTCGGGAAAGGAGTCGACCCCTACCCCGGCGATCTCGACTGACCGAGAAGAAGAGAGATAGGATCGGACCAGAAGATCTTTTGATGTTCTCAAGCAGAACATCGCTTCGACGCCGTCGCACTGGACAAGTGATGGTGAACGACCGTTGCCAATGGCAGATGACTCTCCTCCGCCTTGGCAACAAGGAAGAAAACAGTTCGCTGCGCAACACCAACAGAATATGAACGCGTTTCTACTAAGCCGTTTCTCCGTGTCGGTAACTCTCAGTATGTACTAGTGCGTCGAGTGCCAAAAGTCCATGTCCATGGTGCCGTTGTCGAGCGAACAGGACCTGGCATCATATCCTAGGTTCCTCAGTGCCCTGGGTGTTGCATGTAGAGTAGTGATATCTGTCAGCATCCAGCGAAGAAAAGGCATGTCGCTGGAAGGAAGACAATATACAAAATGTTGCTAGAGTGCTTAGATAAACCATAAAAATATCAATTTAGAGCATATACTATTAATATTTACTTGGAAGGAAAATGATTTACCAATTAATTTTTGAAAAGGTCTTTTCTCACTGTCCGACGCATCTCCTGCTCCTGCTTCGCAGCCGTAGCATCTGCATAGCCTTTAATTTTACTACAGTTACCGCACACAAATACTTCAAATATGCTACAGTGCGCACCATCAAAATGTGCGCACCCCTTGCGGTTTAATTTCGGCGTTTTTAGCACTGAAACTGGATCAGTTGCTATGGATATTTAATTTTTGCGGACGACTTGCGCCCATTTGGACCAGGTCGAAGCAAAGAAAGAGATAATATGTAGAAAGCGATACCATTGTCGTGCATATGAGCCATCTGATTTGCGAACGAGGCCAATCAGAGCTTGTAGATTAGTTTTGCTCTTTAATTTAATGACCGCCCCGAGGTGATTTAATTATAGTGCTGATCGCTTATTTGGGATCTGCTGTTTCACGCCGATCTGACCAATCCTCAGACAGTATATCGCTTTCATTTGATATCTTTTTTAATTCGACTTGCTCCTTATTGCGATAGTGACAAAAGTCTATGCGCATACGTGTTATTAGCTTTCTTCTAGGTCATATAGGCCAAGCGGCGCACCAAAAAATTCGCGGCTTGTTTCGCTCTTTAGCGTGGTGGCCTTTGTTTGTCTGAGAAGCAAGTCTGGCTGAGCAATGTTTGAAGATCATCTCCCGGTTGGGATATTTAGCATCGAAAACCTGAGTGCTAGGTGCCCCGATATGGACACTCGAATGGCGCGTACCGCCTACTAACTTACTGTCATCTGAAGCGCTCTCGCCTACACGAGCGTGTGTAAGATTCTAGGCAACAAGTGTATACATAGTATCTGGAATGGTTCCACACTCGAGTGACAGGAACAAAACGAAACCTAAGAAAACTTATCACCTGCATTTACCCGTCATCCAGAAAGGTATTAATTTATGCGAATCGTTCGTGCAACAATCCATATTAAAATAGGCGTACTTAAGCGCGAGGGCGACGACACAGGTAACATTTGTATAGTTTATTAATCCAGCACAGGTATAGATGTCCATGGCATCATGATACTGTCTCACTGTATTTGTGAATTAGTTTTCATGAATTTATAGAATTGTCTTAGTATAAATACCCGGGTTGTTATTGTACGGAAATTGAAATACCAACCGGATCCCCCTTAGCTCTGAAATAAATTTCAGAGAACTCTGGATATAAAATCCATGTAATTAATAATTTAAAATAACGCAGGTGCTTCCAGACTCGTTTTTTCTTCTTCTCAACACTAGCAAGCTCGCTGCGCCGCAAAGCCGTACTGCCTATAAAATAGCTGGAGCCTAGCTTTTTTAACTGGGATAGCTCTCACTGCTACCGAACCTTTTCAGTTGCGGTAATCGGACGTAATGTCGTTTTGATGATCGTTATCGCATTTGGACCGTCAGAGTTACGGCCGCCGTTTTATGCAAATACCGAACCTTCAGTTGCACTACATGTAATCGGATTGGACGGGCGGCATTCCTAGCAAAACAGAAGGAATCTGCTGTGCTTTCTGGGACGTCGATCATGTAGCTGTTCCGCGCTGTTGTATGTGTGTGTGTGTTTGCGTGGAATCATATCCTCCTGTAGTAGCTGAAAGTCTCCGAGTTTTAACATTAGATATGATTATTTACATTCTAACGTTAATTCTCTAGTTATCCTAATAGCAGGAAATACAGGAACCCGCCACATCTGTAGTCTGGGGAAAGTTCAGCATAGAAAATCTGACAAGTATGTGAAAACTAGGGATACGTGTACACGTTTGCTGGGAAAGCCTCATATACACGTATTAGGCTGAAAAATACTGCAAACTGACACGATGTACTACAAACTATCAAATGATATTTGCACGACGCTCTTTTACAATCTTTGTCGGGTTTCATTTTAGAATTAGGTCGCTTGTGCACCACCTTCATCACCTTCACTATGTCAGGACTGTAAAAGCACATTCAAAACTGGCTGAAAGCCCATCTTTGATAGAGTAGCTTTGGCGCTCGAAGTCCCTTTTTTTGGACTCGCAGGTTAATATCATTTTGTTACTGTAGATGATTCTTCAAAGGTCGGAAAATTTGGTGAGACCTTCCAGATGCAAGCATCTACTGCCGATGAATGATGAAATAAATAAAAATAAGTAAAGTTGTGCTTCGCATCAAACATAACTTAACACATGAAACATCTATCAGAGATATTATACAGGTCCCATGATAACAAATTATCTTAGATGACTACGAAAATGAAATCCTAAAATCCAAGTGTGGTTACAGCAAAGGGCAACTGGCAAGGGAGTACGTGAGTGCGTCGTCTTATTCATATGTAAATCTCACAGGGAATTGAGGTGCGTTGACTGAATATTTTTAGCTAATCTGTTCATATGCACAAGCGTTTTCTATAACTTGGCTTGAGAAAGCACTAATCGTCGATTTTCATCACCAGACCGCCGAGCTGGAATGGCAATGATATTGCCAGAATCTTTATAATAATTATTTATTTCACGACGTTTTAAAAAAAATAATTTCATAAGGCATTTTCGGGACGGGTGCAACTTCCATTATAAACTAGAATTGGTTGCCTTAAATGACTTTCGGGAACTCCCAAACGTTCTGGAACAGGTATAGATGTTTATGAATCAGAATAAAACCTCGCCGTAGCTATTTGGGCGAAGTCGAACACGACCTAAGAAATAAAAAAGCAGGGATTGAAAACCCAAAAATAAGAAGGATTTCCAGGGCTGGGATCCGTGGTGGTTTTGGATGGAAGTGCACAACTAGGCACTATTCTAACAGCTTGTTGGCACATCTAGCACGTAGTTAGGCCATTCACTATTTAAGCTGATGATAAACAGCCTTCTACTCTGTTTTTATTTTTTTATAGATACCACTCATGCCACTCGTTTGGCTTACCATTACGGTAAGTAGGGGCAAGTAGTATGACATACTTATTTGTTGGAAGCTAAGGATCAATAACCAGTACAAATAAACTGTCAGCGCTAAACATGATGACGGAGCTGCACAGACCGTGACATCTTCGTTGATACATACGGTAGCTCAGTCAGCTATGTTCTTCGGTGAACACTTTGGATAGCATACGACTGAAGAGGCTCGCTTCGAGAATTGCATGGTGCGCTCAAAGACAAGAAGGACTGGACTTTAGTATTGGCGACGTCCAATTTACGTCAATTTTCCTGGTTTAACAGCGTAATGTGCTGACATGTGCACATTCCCACCACTACCGCTGTCGAATCCGATTTTCACTTTTGGAATGACTCAAAAAGCAGTTTAGGATAGCATCTCCTGGCTTTTGCTAGGGGAGACTTTTTTATCTACATAATTATGATGTGGAGGCACCAGAGTAACGCATTTAAGCCCGCGACCGAGTAGAGTCGCGAATTAGGATGGATACGCAGAAAAATAAAAAAATCTTCAGATGCTAAAAAAACATAAGTTATTTTGCTCTTTTCGACGTAGTGTCGAAATTAAAGTGGACTGCGATTGGCAATCGGAACCCCATGACATAAATTCAGAGAATTGGTTTTAACGAATTAATCTGTTTGGGGTGTCCAAGCAGCGCACTGTTTTTCAGTAAAATCATGTCGGGGTAGACTTCAGAATCAGCGCCTAGACTTCGAAGTATTTATTTCTCAAGTGTCTGGTCGTCCAAACGCAAGCAGTAAAACGATAGAGAAAACATGTCTAGTTAATGTCCTCACTACAGTAATGAACATTCATAAAATAAAAAACCACAACTAGTAGTAATAGGTCTCTAGGGTCGCGTCGATTTGCATGGCAGTCACCGTGCCAATGTATCGGTGTACAGAGTATCTTTTTTCCTGAAAGGAATCACGTGATTCAATTAGGTCAATTAGGTCGATAGGCAAAGGTACGAAGCGAACAGAAACGTACCTGAATAGAGGCTTGCATTTGAACGAGCTCTCGGAGCGTGTCACTTACTTGCACTTGGGTGGCCATGATTGCTTTGAGGTCACGGTTCGTTTCTTCAGACTGAAGTCGAGCTTGATAATTTGCGTTGGCCACTATCTTCCAAGACGTCCCTATGTCCGTCGAGCATTCTGACCGAAGATGCTGAGTGTATACTTGCTCGATATATTCTTCCATTTCTTGAATGCGCCGTCGTAGATACAGAATCTCCGCCTTCTTCTTTTGTTGCAACCGCGTTGATGAACTTAGATTGGATCGCTTCCGCCTCTTCTTCTTTTTGGCTACTGTGTGGTTCCTCGTATGGTCACCTCCATGGATTTCGAGACCAGGAGAATAGCATGAAGTAACATCTTCGAGGTGAAAGGAGTCGATGATCGCAAGGGCCTCTTCTAATGTTGCCTCACTGTCGGTGATTTCGATAAACTGAATCATTACTATAAATTCTTTGAAGTTGTGCGGAGCAACTCAATTCCAGACTGAAACCAACCACCTGAGAAGTTATTAGTATCGGTGCGCTCAGAGCTCACGTCAGAACAATGCGTTGGACACTGGAAAGCTGCCTACCGTACATTATGTGCTCGTCAATGCATAATCTGACGTCGTAATCAATTGTTCTGCAAAATCGGGTGTGGAAAGGGTTATTCCAGAATGATGTGCCAACTACATCATGTAAGCTTACATCAAAAATGTTGTCTGCCTCTATTTTAGAGTGCTATAACAGACTTCTAAAAAAGCTAAAACCTATTTCTAATAATCAAATTGGACTGTAAAACAACGGTCCATTTTAGTTCAATTTTGAGAAGTTAAATATCAACCAGTAATATTTACCTAGAATGGAGAGCATCTGAGACCCCTATCGAGGTCGTTCACATTTTGCGTTTACCTGCACGGGATTGCCCGTGTTTGTGCCGTCCGCGTTGCCGTCCGAGCCGTTGCCGCCCGTAATGTTGCCTGTGCCGTTCGCCATACTGTTGCCGTCCGTGCTGTTGTCGTCCGTGTTACTGTCTGTGTTGGCGGTCTTTTTTGCTGCCCGTGCTGTTAGTAACAGCACTAACCCGTCCGTGTTAGTAACAGCACTAACCCGTCCGTGTTGCCTCCGTGCTGTTACGACCCGTTTGTCGGGAAAGTGGGTGCTGTCTGACTCTGAGCTACTAACTGACCAGGGCGGCTACTCCTGGACGTCCATAGAGTGCCCACACCATCTGGGGTCTATGAAATTCCTTGTCTACCACCAGCGACATAAAAACTGAGCTCTGACCTCCAAACAAATTTGTTTGGAGGTTGGGTGGTGTTTTCTAGCTTCTTTTTAGACGAATCACTTGCAAGATGTCTTCCTAAATTTGTGACCTAAAACGAAATTTGACACCCACTATGTATTGTGCTTTGCACGCATTGTGGCTAATCGAAGCCGTTACTCGTTGTTTGAGCAAATCGTGAAGATTAACTCAACGTCGATTTACCTGTATGTCTGTTCGAGTTAATGTCTACTCGAAGAATTATGGTTGTGTTATTACTGTTTTAGGTGAATGGCTGGAGTAAGTCCGACAAACCAAACTCCAGAAAACTAACTCTATCTTGCATCTGTGTAGTATATTATAATCTCATACGGCATCCTATAAAGGTTATTGTGTTGACATACGTCTACGACATCGACGTATCGCATAAAGCATTGCGTTCGTCGAAGTGTGCGTCGAGGAGCGTCGTGTTTCTTCAATTACAAAATACCTCTGGATGATCTCTGAGTCATTAACGAACGTTTTTGTACAGCTATATATATTCCGAGCAGTGCGCCATGATCTCGTACTACTAGTATCTAATTAGGTGGCAAGATTAGGTATCGCAGCAACGTCAACGACTACTACGAAAAGGAAATAGCTGCTGCTGCAGTTTTTACCTTACTGTACAACTTATTTATAACGATGGGCTAATGTTCTGTTAAGGATTAAGATCATGGATTTGTCGTTGAATTAGAGGAGTAAATCATCTGCCAAAATTAGTGCAAGGAACAATAATTCCTTACTCATAAAGCAACGCACTGTAACCTCTTATAAAGGCTTGCAAAACATGAGACCGAGTCATGCTCTATGTGTATCCTACTCAACAACCCACAGAAGATGTGAGATATACATTTGTTGTCATTAATATACTCAATACTGGAATTTGTAAGTATAATCGAACCGACGCATGTACTCAAGGCACGAGCAGAACGTACTGCATATAACCACCAGTGATAGTAAACATTACAAACCGGACGATCCTTCGTTCCGGCGGTTAACTAGAGTCGTTGCTTGGCCTGGAAGGACAGTTGATCTTATCCTGTTGAACAGGTTGTTGCTCTTCATTTTTTCATTGAGATTTTTAGCAGGGATCTGCCTATTAATAGGTAGATCAACTATTAGGACATAAAAGTGAAACACCAACCCTATACCCTAAAAATCATCAAATTCGCCTGCTGAAGGCAGGCGCAGCGCGCATCGCTGCAAGATTAGGCTCACAGATTCTAGCTCGGCCAAGAGGTTTTAGGTAGGGCTAACAAAGCCGCGCATTCGCACGGAACAGCTCTGGATTTTACATTTACTGGTACTGTTGTAAACGAAACCGCGGTCGAAGTCGTCATTTAGCACCTTTAACTCAAACACGACGAAACACAAGTGCATGTAAGATTTAAAGTGTTGCATTAAAAAAACGTTTATATCCGTAAAATAACGCGTTCACTTTCGTTACTTTATTGGCTGGCTGAGACCAAAAAGACCACATCGAACGTAATGTGATTATAATACTTAGGAGCCTAATTACGAATCCGCCACCAATTACCGTCTTTCTATCGTATACGCCGCCGCATGTCCGATTTGGTTTAGATGGGGCCGAGAACGGGGCCACCATAAAAAAAAATGGCTCTTCGGTGGGCTCAAGAAGGGGCGTCGTTTTAGTTAACATTATTTTCTACAGCCAATACCGGTGTTGTGAATTTAAAAGCGTTGGCTTTGGACGTAGCATCAGAACGAGTCGGCGTTGATGCCACAAAAGGATTGGAATCTGCAACCTAACTAATAATGCGCTACTGTGTGTTTACATCCCCACTGGTGCCAATTAAACTAGTCACTTTTTTATTCTTTAAGGTTTAAGCTTAAAAAAAGTACTAATAGTCACGTTCGATAAAAATGTTTGAACTGGTTACTTTTTGTGTTTCCGCTAGTCATAAATGACTTGCCGACACTCAAAGGGTAACTAGTTGTATACTAAAAACGGTAGAACACTAATACTAACAGTAGTACTTAACTATAGTGACTACCTGACATGCAAAAAATAAATAGTCGAAAATTTAATGTCAGAATTAAAATACAACAAGTGAAAGGTGATTTTCCTGGGTTTTCGTCCGTGTGCTCCGCACACGGCACTCATACGACAGGTAGCGTTCTCGCCTGCCTCAGCCTGGATTGACTTCAACATATTTCCTGGGTTGTCGTCGCTCCGGACACAGCACTCATGTGGCAGGTAGCGTGCTCGCCTGCCTCAGGCTATCAGGGATCCCGAAAAAATAATACCCATTAAAATACATTCGAACGTTTATTTATAGTGATTGATTCCATGGCACCCCGTAGTTAAATTAATAAATTGTAAGACAGCGGTTTTGCCTTATTGGCCGTAAACAAAGATTAAGCGTATCCACAATTTTCATGTAGTTCCTAGCAGGGTCTGTGTAAGCCATAATATATATTATAATACCACATTTATTAATAGTGGTCGGGTAGTTTTGTTATAAGGATCATCTGGGTTAATTCGTTGACATGAGACCTGTGTGTATTCTTTGTGGTAATTTTTCAAGTGTTCACTTAGTGTCTAGTTCTGTTTAGGCTTGAGAACATAGAAACCACCTTCTTTCGTCGCCAAACCACCGAGCTCGGCAGGTAATGGTATTGCCCAGAATCATTCTAATAATTGAATTATTAATTTCTCGACGTTTTGAGAAAGTATTAATCTGAAAATTGCATTTTGGGAATCCAGGCTGAGCCTAGGTTTAGACCCACGTGCTAAGCACACGGCTTATAAACCACAGGTAGCGTTCCATCATACTATTGAGCTACCTGCGCTGAGACATACACCCGCCCCCCCAAACCTAACCTTAGTCCATTAGTGTACCCTAGACCCCTCTACCTCCCCCTAAAACAGGTGCACCTCACTGCGCTCGGTCGTCGGTTTAATGCTATCGCTCTATGGCGCAGGTACTTATTGGATGTTTGGAGTGACAGGTGTTGTTTTTTGTGGTTGTTGATAGAATGTGGCGGGTTATTTAAGCTGAAAGGTATTGTAGATTTATGAGTCGATATATGAAATAGAAGGGAATGTGACCTAATCTTCAGCGGATGTCAACATAACGGATTTTATACGAGGTTATGCGACGACAGATACGTTTTGACACGTTCTCCAATTCCGAAAGATCGTTTTCTACATGGAATGTAATGTATGAGGACTCTGGCACCAGAGGACTCTGGATTAATAATCGAGGAATAAGCTGCTCACATTACCAAATACTTGGTCTACGTAAGGACTCTGTTTCAATGATGTAGGGAGACAACCAATTGAGACGGACAGCTTGGCAAGAGATTGCCTGCAACCAGGGAGCTGGTTACATGTAATCCAAAATAAAGAAGAAGAAAAAAAAACGCAAAATATACTTAATTAATAGCGACGAGGGAGTCTATGTTAGCCATTATTTGAGTCTATAAAAATATACAGTACGGCGGGATCGACGATGAACCAATCTTACTCCACCAATACACAGTTAGTGTTCATGAAAACGCGCTTGTTTAATTACTATATGCTAGTATTATTTAAAATGGAAATACCGTTAGGAGGGTTTGTACTGTAGTCAATTCTGCCCTCGTAGCTGCAAAACTATACACGAATGTACTGGTTTGCGTGGGACTAGGTAACTAGCTCTAGTGTCCTATAAAATGGAGCTTGCGTGTCCAAGCAACATTCATTATCACAGAACGTACGTCTAATATTTTGTACCCCTAGAATCAGTCTGTAGGGGACTCAGGTAACAATCGCGCAACTAAACCCTGGGGGGGGGGGGGGGGTACCGCTAATGAAATAAGATCAGTTGGGCTGTCCAATTGGCTAAAGCTGTCCTCCCAGTAATTCTCTGGATTTTAATCCAGAGTTGTTACAACGATCTGTACGGAGGTCTGAATTCTTAAACTACAGCACCTTTTACACGCATACCTCCATTAAAACGTTGCAATCATTTCAGGTCGGAAGACAATGTGGCGTTTTTCGATTGCGGATGGTCATTCCTACAAACGCTGCCACAAAAGCTTGCGTTAGCTTTGATAGACGTTTCAAGCTCTAATGCGTACTTGACGCGCCGTCTGGCCCGGCCAGGTTTTTCCGTGCGCGATCCACACCGCGACTTTATAACAGAGCTTGTTGGTGAGCTTATTAATGGGAAGTGGAGAGACGATCCGAGCGAGGGACACATGATGTATGGTAGTGGGGCGATGTGTGGAGCATATCCGAGTCAAAGATACATATTGCCGTCTCCACAAACCCGTTGCACTGAAGAAGTGGGGATACAAAAATGCTCATCCGTGGCCTCCAAGCAGATGTACGCAGAAAAGAATCCGAAAAGGCGGTGGTGTATCATATGCCGTTGGGAAGGCCGGTACCCGACCGAGGTCACCAGCTACTACAGCACTCACCATGTTTTTCCTCTGTCGGGTGGTACACTTTGATGTGGCACATCCGTGGACTTGTCCGAATACAAATTGGACATGCTGGGACAAATTCCACTAGTTTTACCTGTCGACTGGATTGTTTACTTTGAAGAAAAAAAAATTCGGCTCATCTGGTTAAGCTGCGCAAGGGTTCCAACCCGACGGTACACCGCCCGCAATCACTTTAGCCGCAGCTCCAGAACAATCTATAATCATTTAGCTGGTGTCAATCAATTGAGAGCCGGCGAAGTGACTACGTCAGTTTGAGTTGTATTCGGTGTCAGATCAAAGAGCGTGATACCGTATCGTAAGCATGCTGGTGGTGACCGGGAAATGTGGCGACGACTCACGTTGCGTATCTACCAATAGCAAGTCAACCAGCTCGTGCTGAAGATACAATTGGGTGGCCAATCCTGTGTAGTGTGGCCCCGTGCGTGAAGCTGCTTTTTGGCGTAGGCTTATCGGATCGTATTTCGAAGCTTCTCTTGCTCTTGTTCTTCTTCTTTGAGGATTCCTTCCAGCCCAATCCGCTCCTACCACTCTTTCCATCGTGGCTGGCGTATCGGATCGGTCTATTCCACCTCCTCCTTGAAACCTGTAACCATCCTGCACGTCCTTTTTCCTCTCGCTTCTCCACGGTGGCCACCCCACGGTAGATGTTCCACTGTCTACTCCTCGCGTGACTGCATCGCCTTGAAACGGTTGCGACCAGTCCATTCACGCTCAAAGTCTCTCAACAGTGCACCACAGTTTAGATCCTCTTCGTCGATCCACGAAGGTTCTGCGTAGCCCTTCCAGTACACCAGATATTCGCGTAAAGTCCGTCCATAGCGCGTTCGTCGGGATGCAAAGTGAACATGTTTTGATGGTAATAAAACGGCGGTATTTGCTTAAAGCATACTGGAGGTCTGTGCAGTTACCGATGCGATGACGACCTTTGCTAAATTGGGAAGTGGGACTTGTTATGGTACCTACCTTACCGGTCTGTAAAAATAGAGTGGATGCAAAGACGACTTCCAGCTGCATTGTACCTTCACTTCTTGGTATAGTACCCAACGAGCGCAGAATGGCTTGGAGTAGCTTGACCGATGTCTTGGACAAAAATCTGAGCTAGCGACAACATTCGGTATTGCACTGAGTTCGCATGCCACGACGAGTTTGGCGTCTTCTTCGAAGAGAAATATATTCGCGAAGATGACCGTCGCGCGACTAAAGGGAGCTTGGAATGATATCGTGGCGTCTCTAACATCAATGATCTTCACCTTGCGAAGAAGTGGATCCATTTCGCGGTGGGCTTGTGCAATATAATATTGTATAATAAAAAAATTATACGAAAATCAAAAATAGACGAAAACGTAATTGAGTGCAGATTCTTTTCTTCGGGGTAATGTTTTGATATGCTTACCTAGATGTAGGAAACACCTGGTCGCAGACGGCGGGTCCGCGGGATGTCGCTCGTATGAGTGTATGCCATGACAATCATTGCGTTCGAGGTGGACAAAGATACAACCGACCACGGATCTGGTCTAATCTGTCGACACCCTGCATGTTTGCGTTATATGCTGCAACGCACACTGGGGCTGGAAAAGATTTTTTTTCATTGCTGCACCCTCCACTATCAATAACGATGCGGCCGCTCAGATCCGACCTCTTCTAAATTTGCTGAAGCTTACTGGAGGAGAAATGTCATTGTTGTGGCCGTCGATGAGGCGAGTGTGGTTTGCCGGTCGCGGCAAGGTCGACGCCTAATTTTGCACAACCCGATGAAGCCCCATTTCCTCCTATATACTGCCTGTTGCTCCACAGCGTGGATTGCCCTAGATGGCGGCGTTGGTGGAGACCGTTGTGGAGTAGATGGCGAGTTCGTAAATGAGTGTAGGACGAGGAACTGGCCGTATGACTGCAACAAGACTGTTGGTTGTGAGATTTCTCGAGTCTGTTGGCTGTGAAGCTTTCTAATACAAACTGAACGTGTTCCTTCTATTCATTTCAAAATGAATGGATGGATATTAATTCATTATGGCAATTACCAATTCGTGTACAATTCATTAATTGCGGGAAATCGACCCAATTCATTTTAAAGAAATGGACAAGGGCATAATAGTGTTTCTCACGGTCAGAGGTTAATAGTAACTCCAATTTTAGGGGATGAGTATTATAGTACTATACTCGCACACTACGTTAGCAGATATTACTACCTAATACCCATTAAATATTTTAATTTTAATATCAGCTAACACCGGTAGCACTATTCTGTTACTCCCATCAAGAGATTGCACGCTGCTGCCTAACGACGATTTCTCGTGTTCTACTGATCTTTTGTCACTCTCACTTGGCGTGTTCGCTAGATAATTGTTACGACAAAGACGTATAACGGCGGTAAGGGACGAGAAGCGACGTGGCGATTAAACAATGTGCCAGTGAAATTGTGGGAACCGCGCAAAAAATTTCAGGCGCATTGCATACTGATTTATATATATCGTGCTCTACTGATTTACTGACAATCCACTCCGGTGCATTCGCTAAACGTTCACTACTGGTTGGTAGAATTTGTATGCTGTAACACGACGACAATCTTCGTGAAGCGGCTCCAAACATAAACAATTGGAGTATATTCATTAGAAGCAGCTTACTTGCTCTATCTCATACGCTTGTTTTCAGCTCGATTGTGGCTGTTTCTCAGTTTATCTATTTTTGAGATACTATCAATCTCTGCTCACGGTTCGCATTTTTTGTATGTTTCACCAGCCAATTGGATTCCTGTAATTTTTACCTGCAAAGCTGCACAGACCCTGCAGACTGAGATTCGGTATGGTGGCCACCCTGCAATGTTTGTTTACTACCCATCTGCAGGTTAGCCTTCTGTCAACGTTTCGAGAATCTGATTGGGCAGTACGACCTGCAACCTGCTAACCTGTCAACCGTGAGAACCACTAATGCATTGAACAACCCTGCAATAAACTAACAGCATTCGATATTCTGTCGCGCCACGCAGCTGGTTGTGATGAAGGAGGCTCTTGAGCTGGCTCACCTTCTTGTTTGAGCCCCGCTAACATGTAAACTTCAAGCGGTTGTCTACACGGCTCTGCCATGCTTCAACTACTCACAATCGTTGATTTCCCGGCGAGACTGCCATGCTTCAAACTGCTCCCGTTCGCAGATAATCTGGTCGGTCTGCCATGCACCGAGCTCCACACGCCTCCGGTATCCGCCCGAGCAGCTTGTTTTTAATCTGCACCAATGCGGAATTCGAAGAATGAATGTACAAAGTGTGCTGTTGTAATTTGCATTTTAAAGTGGCAACGTTCGGTGTTGTTGTTTTCCTTTAACACTGTAGATAAACTGACTACGTATGTATTACTCTGTTATTCCTAATTGCCCTTATCTAGACGATGTGCTCAGTCTGAGCAAATTGGGAAGTGAGAATGCCTTCGGACTTCCTCCGGGGCGGCATCGCCTTCCATTGCCTGCTGTCGTCATCGCACTATGTACCCAGATCACACCATCTGTGATCTGCACACAATGTCCCCTCGTACTTGATAATTGATAGGTACATATCGCCTTCCAAAGGCTGTTCTCTCATTCAGTTATTTCTCTCTTAAAGAGGCAAGCAGGTTTCCTGCTGTCTCTCCGCTCAAAACTCCCACTAAGTACTAGGGGACAGAATCAGATCTCGAACTCCTAGCTTCTCTCTTAGCTTGACAAATTGTTTTGTTAGACAAAGACTCGTCTGTCTTTGTCAGAATGTCTGCTGTCATCTCGGTAGTTGAGCATTAAGTTATTTTGAGACGACCCATTTTGACGAGATCTCTCGTGAGTAGAAAGCGGATTTCAATGTGCTTATTTAATGTGTGATTTCCTTGGTTTTTCCAATGCTAATGGCTGCGTTGCTGTGGCATCACAATTGCACTGGCACTCGTTGCGGAAATCCCATTCCACCTAGCAGATGCCACAACCACTCACGTTCTTTTGCTCCTTTACTTAGTGCGATGGGTTCTGCTTCAGCAGTAGAGCGTGATACACTTCCTTGTTTGCTACTGCACCATGATACACTTGCTCTGGCAATCTTAATAACGTAGCCGGTGACGGATTTACGTTCTTTAGGTTGACACGCGAAGTTTGCGTCTGTGTACACTTCATAGGTCATGTCACTCGTTTTACCATCGAGTAATAGACCGTACGTCGACGTCCATTTCAAGTATTTGAGTACACGTCTCGCCGCATCCCAGTGTGTACGGTTGTAGCAAGATAAAAACTTACTGAGTCCTCTTACTGCGTTAATTAACTCTTCGTTACTCTTAATACCAATATTAACGGATATCGATATGCGAATATTGGAGAATTCGTAAATATCAGGACGTAGTAATATTAAGCACCACGATTTCTGAGATATCAACCATATTTTTAATATTTGGGCATTAATATTATCTTTGTTGCAAGACGATTTGAAAGAGTGTAAGAACCGGCTGCTTTGCCTATATCGTTTCTAAACCCGCTGCTTTGTACGTCGATTTATCACGAATAAACTCTGGATCATGGGGGGCGCAGACGCGGATGGGAAACATTTGCTGGAACCTTATTGGCTTGTACAAGCTCATTGACATTTTCAGCTAGTTTAGAGATGTTGGTGACCTTGAGTTCCCTTTAGTGTCAGTTATGGCGAGCCTGTGGCTTGGCAAAGCCGCATCTGCAGCGTACCAAGAGGGAGTTTTACGAGAACGAAGGATAGTCGTGCAATGGATTCATTCTAGCTTACCCGAGCGTTTCCACGCCGCACATGCAGTGAATTGCGCTGCGTCTAATGGTCACTTGGAAGTTGTAAAATGGCTTGTAAACGTATCGCCAGCTTCGTGCGATATATGTAACAGTACCATTGATAACGTTGCTACAAACGGTCATTTGGAGACAGTGAAGTTCCTTCACGAGAACACAAACGCGAGGTGTTCAGAGAAAGCAATGGATGGCGCGGCAGCGAATCGTCATCTGAAAGTGTTGAAATGGCTACATGAGAATACGGATGCTGGATGCACGGTAAAAGCGATGAATGCAGCAGCAGATAAAGGCTATCTGGATGTGGTGAAATGGCTTCATTCAAATCGATCCGAGGGCTGCTCAGCCAAAGCTGTGGAAAAGGCGGCGGGAAATATCGACCTGCCAATGGCCACATGGCTACAAATGCACTTCCCTCTTCTCATCCCCATCAAAGTGTACCCAGCAACTTTCAAGGACAGGCTCTTTGATATGCTGCTATTCCTTCGTTTTCACTACAAATCGCTTTTCTCTCGTCGGTCCGGCTTCGTGAAAACAGTTAGGAGGGAAGTTAACGACGCCAGTATTTCCACGTGGCTAAAAGAGCAAACATTTTCGCGCTGAGTGGTGGTTCCCACAGCATTCCCAACAAAAAGACATCGTGAGCTTTAGTAGCAAAGTTCGATTATAGCTGAATGCACTTGCTTACATCTTGGTGTTTTCGAAGTGGCTTGCCAATTTTAAAGTTTTTGCTGGAAAATGACGCTGGGCGCGTCTACAGCCACAGCCACACGCCAAATAGTAGCGAATGGCGGGATCGTCCCGTACCAAAGTGTACCTGAAATCTCAGACGAAGAACAAGGACAAGGCATCGTGGTGCATTGGGGAGGACGCAGTATGCTGCACTCCATCGAGCAAAAACACGTGGAGATTGCGCGATGGCTGTGCCAAAACACGCCACACAAGATGGACAACGATGAAATTCGCTGGGCTGTTGAATATTCTCTTCGAGTTCCGGAAGGAGGACACCTTCAAGTAATGCAATACCTCGACGAACAAGGATACGCCCGGACAACTTTAAAGACGCCGCTGTCCTAGTTGTTCGTAACAATCATTTAGACATACTAAAGTGGCTACTTGAGAGCCACGACTACTATTCTCATGGCTTCATGGTGGAAGAAGCTGCACGGCGTGGACGTATCAACATTCTGCAGTTTTTCCACCGCACGACCTCGTCGGATGATCGTGAGTTTTTGCCTCCGTTTCGCAACGCGATTGATGTTGCTGCCACAAACGGCCAGTTAGAAACAGTGAAATGGCTACATGAGACTCGTTCGGATGGATGCACTACACTCGCGATGGACAGTGCAGCGGGAAATAGACACATTGAAGTGGTAAAGTGGCTACATGCCAACCGAACTGAAGGCTGTACCTCAAGAGCCATGGACCGAGCAGCCGGCAATGGCCACCTTGAGATTGTGAATTGGCTACATCGCAATCGCTCGGAAGGTTGCTCGACGAAAGCGATGGACTTGGCAGCGGCCAATGGCCATCTGAAGGTGGTCAAGTGGCTCTATGCGAATCGAACCGAGGGATGCACCGTCAAGGCCTTCGAGAAGGCAATGCAGAACAGTCACTTGCGCGTCGCCTGGTGGCTGCACGCGCGCTTTCCCAAGTGGAATCCGTCGATTGACACGCTGCAGCTCAAACCTCCGAACCAATTCGACCTGCTGCTGTTCCTGGACGAGCATTTCCCGAACATTTACGACACTCAAGACTATGACCAGCCGGTTCAGGCTGTCGTGACGAAGCCAGACAATCGCCACGCGATGACGTGGATGCGGGAGAAACACAACATCATTATTGAGGATCGCGACCCGTACGGTGGTTGACTTGGAAAACCCCAATTTGGTTCGGATTTTTGTTGTTGTGTGACGCTCAAATTTTGGCTCTGGGTTTCTTTTCTAAAAAAAGTGAGACCAAATAAGAAGGCAAACTTTTTACCCCTTATATTATTTTTCTTATCAAGTAAAGAATGTTGAAGCCTTGGCGCTTGACTTCGGGCACTTTAGGTAGCTCGACGACCCAGTACAACAGTCATATTATGCTAACCTCGTTGCGAACTGTGGCGGTAAACATTCAACTCGTCGAGCAACTGTACGTAAGTGATAGCGACGTTGGTACTCACTTTCTTGATGCTAGATGGCTGTGGTGGCTTGCGGATGGGAGTTCATTGCTGAAGTGCACCGTAGCAGCAAGCTTCTGCGGACTTTGCTACTTATTCTGCCGCAGTTAGTGCTACTTTTCATGATGGCATCTCAGTTTTTGCCGGCTTTCAAGCTACGCATCGGCAAACAAGTACGCTCGTGTGAATTGGTGACCTATTGCAGTACTAATTGGTACTTATGTTTTTATGCGAAAGATCATCGTAGTGACAACCACACTGATTATTGCCGCTGTCATCCACTCGAGCTTCCGCCTTGGTGTCAGTCTCTGTTGTTGCAGTCGCTCATTATGGTACATGATGTCTCTCTCAACCGTCATTTCCTCACTCCGTAACTAATACGTTCTGATTTTAAAAAGCCCCATCACATCCCCTGCCGGTAAAGTGCCTGATACAAGCGCATGCGGTCTGGTCGTGAACAACTGGTGCGAATTGTATTGTTACTGAGTGTTTTTGCTTTGATCTTACATGGATCTCTGGGTGCAGCTACATGGCATTTATCCGCAAGATCGCCCACTTCTATGGAACTGCAAGTTTACTATCCCCTCTGGTAAGAACAGTGAGATAGACTTTCAGTATTTTATTATTCTACTGGATGCGTTTATTTTTTGTTATTATTTGGTGTCAGGCTTCAGTCATCTTCGCGGCATCGTTATCTGCATCTCGTCAAGCATCAGGTCGCACACACTGCCAGGCATTTCTAGAGAAGACAGAGTAGATGAGCAGGTCAATCCGACAATGATACAATGATAAAGTACCGAACAAACAACTCGAGTTTTCAATGTACTACTTTCCTGCCTGTACAGTAGTTACTACAGCTTCAGTTTTATCATGGCCTCTGCCGCGAATATGTAGAAGTCTGCAAGGCGACTAAGTACTCGAAATATCTGTGATGAGCACCACTGGTGAATCAGAGGGTCACAAATGGTTAACCGTACCCGTTCGGGTAAGGTTTAACCGCGACCACGGACGGGTATGGTTAACCGAAAGTTTGCCCAAGTGGTTTTCGGACGGGTACGGGTAACCGACTCCATGGATCGGTTGGTACCGTGTTTACCCGAGGATGAACAATTGTAGATTTATTTTCGTCCCTTGCTTCCTTTATCATTTGTTTTGCTTACTCATCGTCCTTTTTAGAGGAAGGGAGTGCCTGGTAGCTTATTCAGGGAGCAAATAGAACTGGAAAAAAAACATTTTAGTTTATTTTCATATAAACATATATTACACTTAATTTTCGGTTAGACGGACAATGCCAACGTCCCTTTCAACAAGAACAAGCACCAAAAGGGAGCACGTCCTTGAGCATTTTAGTAAAAAAAAAAAAAATTAATTGTCAGATTGAGCCGTTCTCTACAGTAGAGGCCACGACATTGGTGGCCGTTGTCCAACTGGAGTACCCGGATAGCTTTCCTCAAGCCACTTCACAATCAGATAGTCGCCGCCCCTCGTGTTATCATCTGATAGATCAGCCTTCGTACCGCGTCCGAATTCGAGCGTGAAAAGTGTGGGGTAGTTCACTTGCAGCAATAGCAACATATCAAAAGTGTTCCTATGATATAGCCACAATCTGTTGTAGTCAGGGACGTACTGCGGGTAGTGTACTGACAGCCAATATGCGACTTGCAAATGACCGTTGCCGATGGCAAATTTGACGGCGTCAGCTGTACATCCCTCCGATCTGTTCGCGTGCAGCCACTTGCATACTTTTTTTTTGGTGGCCCTTATAAGCTGCAATATCCATCACACGGGCCGTGCACCTGGTTGTAGTATTAACATGAAGCCACTTTAGTACTTCCAAATGGCCATTGCTGGCAGCACCTAGCATGACATCAAGGGTGCAGCCATCATAACGATTCGCATGAATCCACTTGACCACTTCCAGGTGGCCTTTAGTTGCGGCATTGTCCATTGCTCGCTTAGATTGACTCCACCACTTCGCCTTCTGTTCCACACGCCTTCGTTTCGATCGTGTCTCATTAGTTGCAGCTGCTTTGTCCAGGTCGTGGAAGAATTGCAGTATGTTTAAGTGACCGTTCTCAGCAGCAGCAGCTACGACGTAGCCATCCATAATGTGATCTGGTGTCAACTTACGCTCCAGCAGCCACTTTACGCAGTCTAACTGTCCTCCACGAGCAGCGTCCACTAGAGGTACTTCATTTTTATCAACCCACTCGTGGTGAAATAGATACTCTAACACGTCAATGTGGCCTCCTTTTGCTGCTTTCTGGAGCACGTCTGTAGGAGAGAATATCGACACCTTACTGCGTCGAAGCACCTCTTGTCCTGTTCGATGCGCAGCCATCCACTTAGCCATGGGCAAATCTCCACGTTCGCTTGCGACCGACATCCCCCAGGCCCACCTGTCGACCCACTAGTCGCTCATCCGCTTCCTACTGTGAAGCTTTGCTACTTGCTTCAGCATGTCCAAATTGCCCTCGCGAGCCAGAGTGAAATTGCAGCAGCAGACGCGCACTCGTTTTCACGCATAAAATCGTTGTGAAGTAGCCATTGAATTGCGTCAGGCTTCGCGATATCATCCAGATAATCGGCTATTAGTATCTCAGCGTCCGGTAAAAGGGACTGGGCAAAGGTGATTGAACCTCCATTAGCCCCAACTGAAATAATTTCATTCGTCTCTTCCTCGTTATTTCTATGAGGCGCATGTTGGTCCAGCCACTCAACGACGTCGAAATGTTTGTTGCGCGCAGCTTCACGCGTGGCATGGCCTCCCCATCTCACCCCGGTACCAGGACCAGTCCAGCCTTCTGGCATGACTGGTACACTGTCTACCCATGTATCTTCTTCTAGCTCCACAAACTTCTCCTCGTGTTTGTAGTTGCGACCTTGATCGTTTTCGAGTAGAAACTGCAACACCGACAGGTTTCCTTTCCCTACAGCTATTGTGACGACCTCCGACGGAACTTCCAGATCTGAGAAATGGTCGAAGAACCACTTGACCATCTCCACGTCCCCACGACCAGCAGCAATTTGTAGCCCCTCTCGGAACTGCCACTGATGGTACAATGGCTCAGAGCGCAGATAATTGGTTAGAAACCACCCCGGACTCCTGTCGTCAACGGAAGTGCAGCTGGCTTCCCACAGCCAGTCGAGCAGTTGAATGGAACCGAAGGTGCAGGCTTCAGAGAGTGAGAGGCATGACGACGGGCCAAGGAAGTTCGAGATGAGTGCTCCAATGTGGGGAAGCGCAGCGACGGGTGTGCGAGGGCGGAGGACGGACGCCACGACTTGGAGCTGGAATGGTGCAGTCATTGGGGGAATGTGAAATTATGAAAAGCAAACTATTTAAAGTATTTGTGCTTTCCATTTATTTTTAACTATAAGCCTTTTATTTAAAAAAAGCGATGTAGATTTCTTACATCCATTTTTCCAAACGATCAAAAACAATCTAAAAAAAGAGGCTTAGGTTTACATGAAATGTAAACTTACCCAATTTTTTTAATATTTTTAAAAATAGTAATTTGAGAAAATAACTTTTACAGTGTTATAGTTTTTTTTTCGAGCTCCAGCGGATACAAATTTACTGTATTTACTGAAATTATCATAGAATGGCACCGGCGGATCGTCCTCGCTATCGTACATGTACTTTTACCAATACATGAAATCTCATAATGGCTCGAATATAAGCTAAATACAACCACTGCCGACGACACGTCAGAGTTCATCTAGCAAAGCCAAGTGGATCTGTTGCGGATAAATGTTAACGGTGAACGGTGTGAACTTTATCCAGCTGTTATTAATAAAACTGCAATGACCAAGTCCCATAATCACAGTTAGCCGTCACAGCGGGTTGAGGTAGCCGCTATTATAACATTGAAATTTGGATATCATCCGTCACTTCGTATCGATGCATGTCTACCTATCTCATCTTGTACATTACAAACTCGTCCTTGACGCTCTTATCAGAGGCCGCAACAAACTTCCACGACAACGTCGTACGGTTGGCTTCCAGTGTCGAAAAGCCGAAGTGCGTGTAGTCCACAGCAGCGTTCCATGGAGCTGTTCCAGTGGGAGCGTCAGACAAAGCTTCAATATTACCTGCAGCACCAGTCAAAATATACACAGGAGCCTGTGGATTATTGTATGTCTTCTTGTCAAAGGAAACACCACCCATCACAGCCGCGTTGTTTGCGATAGGTAGTTCGCGTTCGTAGTAGTGCTTGTGGGCAGTGAGTACGACGTCCACCTTGTATTTGATGAACAGTGCCTCAAAGGCTGACTGGACGTTGGCATTCTGACCCGTCGGGACTCCATTGTTGTCACATCCGGAAACGTCGTAGATCGGGCGATGCATGCCGACGATGACCCAAGGGACATTGCCCCGGTTGGCATCGGCCTTCGCAAGATCCGCTTCGACCCACCGTAGCTGATCACCGAAGTTGCCGTTGTTATGGGTCAAAGTGTACTCGTTCGATGGCGCGTTCGGGTAGTCGGTCTCAGACGAAAGTGAAGTGAAGTGAAGAGCGCCATGATTGAACGAGTACCACATATTGAGAGCACCACCGCTCTCCTTGTACGGCATTTTGAATCGAGCGTTGTACGCAGTGTAGTTCCCAAGCATATCCTTCTTCGTCCGCGAGACTTGACAGGCTGGTGAGTGACACTCCGCCTCGTGGTTACCCGCAACCACCATGTACGGAATAGCACTCATGACCGGGGCTAGAGAATTCATCCACTTGTTGTAGACTTCTTCATAGAAGAACCCTGAGACTTGCGACGCCACCAAGTAGTCGTCGTCTGCGTACCCGATATCACCGATGTGGTAAATGAGGTCAATATCATTCGACGTCAAAGTGTTCGCATATGTCAGGGTGCCCACAGAGTTGTCCCCATCACCAGCATCTCCATAGATCAACGCCTTAAAAGTGGAAGTATCCGAAGCCGATCGCGCAGTAACGAACGTGTAGACGTCGCTCTGGTATGCCGTCTGGGTCCGGCTACCAACCTTGTAGTAATATTTCCTGCGTGGAGACAAACCCGAGACCGTCGCGTGGTGATGGTACATGTCGTACTCGTCGTCGTGGTAGTAATTGACGCTATCGACGGTAGTGTCGACGAGTGACAGTGATGTTTCTGAGGTGCCAACCCAGAGTGAACTGTCGTCCACTTTTTCGCACGTCGCCCAGGACACTGTCATACCCGTCCCAGCGGTTGTACCAGCAAACGCCAAGTGAATCTGTTGTGGATAAAAGTTGGCTCCGTTCTTGACTCGACAGGACTGACTAAGGGTCAGATCCCCGAAATTGTAGTTATACGCGCATAGAGCGGATGGTTGGCACCCGGGCGAAGGCAGCGACCAACTCCAGGCGCAAGCGGTGTCGTCGACCAGAACGGCAGCGCTTGAAACATTAGCTCCAAGTGCTAGAAGACTGAACGAGAGAACCTTCATGAACACTGCCATTATTCTGGAGACTTGAGCTGAAGACGGTGGATTGAAGAATGAGCATGTGCACTCACCTTCATAACCGGGTCGATCACGAGTGACTAAGCGGGTCTCCCTGTCCACGGGAGCACCAGCAATTTTCTCCACCTCACTCAGGTCCTGACTAAGGTAGAGGCTTGAATCTACACCGAGTATCTACATGATGCAGTCGACTAGTGACCTAGATTCGATAGACACGAGTCCAAGCGGAAAAAAAATCACGTCTCTCGTAGATCAAAACTTATCAATTGATCATGCTTTGAGCGTTCAAACTATTTTCTAATTAATTTTTCAGAAAAAGCAATAAAATAATTAAATTATTTTATTGCTTTTTCTGTAAAATTATTTAGAAAATAGAAAAAACAGCTTTTATTACCTTTTTCTAAAAATTTAGAAAATAGAGATGAAAAACAGCTTTTATTACCTTTTTTCTAAACTTTTATAAAAAGCTGATCTGATTTTCAGACTCAGATTTTATAAGGTATTTCAAAAAAGTGCATTTCCTTGGCAGTTTAAAAAAAGTGCAAAAACAATTTCTAAAGCGCTCATCTCGAACTCCCTCGGCCCGTCGTCATGCCTCTCACTCTCTAAAACCTGCACCTTCGGTTCCATTCAACTGCTCGACTGGATGTGGGAAGCCAGCTGCACTTCCATTGACGATAGGAGACCCGGGTGGTCCCTGAAACCAATTATCTGCGCTCTGAGCCATTGTACCATCAGTGGCAGTTCCGAGAGGTACTACAGATTGCTGCTGGTCGTGGGAATGTGGAGGTGGTCAATTGGTTCTTCGACCATTTCTCAGATCTGGAAGTTCCGTCGGAGGTCGTCACAATAGCTGTAGGGAAAGGAAACCTGTCGGTGTTGCAGTTTCTAGTCGAAAACGACCAAGGTCGCAACTGCAAACACGAGGAGAAGTCAGTGGAGCTAGAAGAAGATACATGGGTAGACAGTGTACCAGTTATGCCAGAAGGCTGAACTGGTCCTGGTAACGTGGTGAGATGGGGAGGCCATGCCACGCGTGAAGCTGCGCGCAACAAACATTTCGACGTCGTTGAGTGGCTGGACCAACACGCACCTCATAAGAATAACGAGGAAGAGACAAACAACATAATTTCAGTGGCAGCCAAATGCGGTTGCGTTGCGTTTGTAGCGTCCATACTACCTGAGGGTGCGAAAGTGGCGGAATACCTGCACGATAGAGCACAATCCGACGCAATTCAATTGCTGCTAGACAGCAATTTAGTTCGGGGGAGCCAGGACGCATCAGCTTCTGCGATTTATACCTTGGCTCGTGAAGGCAACTAGGAGCTAATGAAGAGTGGCAAAACTTCACAACAGGAAACGAATGAGCCAACAGTGGATCACTAGATGGGAGTGGGGGATGTCGGCTGCGTGTGAGTGCGGAGACTTGGCTATGGTCAAGTGGATGGCTGAAAAATTTGAGCAGGCAAAGAAGCTCTTTGTCGCTCCAAGGATGACATGCTCTTCGTCACTACCGATATCCTTTAGAACGCTGCTAAAAGGGTCACATTCAGATTCTTGAATACCTTTTCCAATTGGGTTGGACTGACGAAGATGCGTCTACTTTAATTGAGGCAGCTCGTGGAGGTCAGTTGGAATGTGTCAAGTGGCTGTTGGAGAATGCCCCGCCTTACGACCAAGACAACTCGACCTCATCTGTCGTAGTAGCTGCCGCTGAAAATGGCCATTTAGACATACTACAGTTATTTCACGCGATGGATACGACAACAGCGATACGATCTAAGCGTAGACGAATCGAGCGGAGTATTGAATGGTGGAGTGAGGCCGATAGAGCGATGGACAAGGCCGCGGCTAAGGGGCAACTCGAGGTGATGAAGTGGCACCATACCAATCGGTATGATAGCTGCAGCAAGAACGGTATGGATGACGTCGCACGAAATTGCCATTTGGAGGCACTAAAGTGGCTACATACCAACACGACAGCTGGCTGTACGACCAGTGCCATGAATTCTTATTGGCTACTCACGTATGCTGGAGGAAAGATGGAACGCACGAAAATGACGATCTAAAACTACATTTTCGTTCCAACATCAGATGTGGTAAACATGGCTACGATTCGTGTTATCATTTTATGAACGTAATCTCACTGTTGACGCCTTGTTTTGTTGGCTCTTCGCCTTATGTATAAACGAAGTGCACGCCTGCTAAGTACTACTTGAAGTATTTTCTGTATGGTTGAGGGATGCAGCGCAAAGAAGAAAGAGAAGATGATGAAAAGGAGCTGCGTGCAAGAACTCCATGATAATTGTCGTCCGATCTCAGTGTTTTTTGTTCATTCTTTGTAGAAAAGCACGATACTTACGGCGCTAGAGCAGTGATTCATACCTCATAGTTCGCTGGCGCTGCTTCTGGCTACCTGCAGTGCGTTCTACTGCAATCTCGCTCTTGCAGGATCAGGATGCAGCCTTTGACGAAGAAGAGGAAGAGAGAGGAAGAGTCCCAATTCTCGGCATACTAAAATCTATTCTCGAGAAGAGTACCCAGAGCGTCAAGGTCTTCCAGGAGACTTTCAGCGATCGCAGGGCTATTTTGCATATTTTCAACTTCTCTTATCACAGTAGGGGTCCCTCAGGTTGTCAGGGAGCATCAAGCCCTTAAGCTGGCATTCCTAGATCATTCAGTCTGTATAGCATGCACCCGCTGCTCAAAGCGTGGAGAGGCTGGAGTCGTACATTTCCCAAGGCCAACCCTACCTGAATCGTCCGGCATACATCGTAAGTTTGTTCATGCTGCTTGGTGCTATCGATGCCACTGCCCTTGCGGTAATCGCTTTTCATCACTAGCGGTAGAAAGAAAGAACTGATACGTGCTGCATTAATTTCGGGGAGAACCACACCGTAAGTTTCTGACTGCGTGCTCTTATCCAACCGTTTTATGTGGTATGTCATTTCTTTTAATAAATCAGCATTAAAATGCTGGGCTACCAGTGTTATACCACATAATACGGTGGCCTACCATAACTTTGGTCAAGGAAGTGCAGGAAACCCATGTTTCGATTTTGTCGCGAAGCCTAACGACGAGCACGTGAAAGCCTGGATACAGATGCAGTATTTTGAGACGACTACTCAAGACATGAGTGAATGACGAGTGTACTTGTGTAGTAACCATTGTTTTACTTAATCAACATTTTCCTTAACACAATGTAACACACATGTCATGTGTGTTTCTCTGGTATTATTAGTAGATATAATGGTGGGGATCGCCCACCACTTTATTAGATACACAAAATAATGTAAGATGAACTACTACAGGTAATAAATATTACAACGTAGTAAGTGAGTTTTAAAGCCAGCTTACCGCCACAGTTCTCTACAATTAAACACGTAATCCTGTTGGTCAACTCATCTCTCCATGTAGACATGGCGCATTTACCAATACCATACATCTCAAAACAGTTTCTGCCTCTAGCGAAAAAATAGGATAATAACCTCTTTAAGTTCGGTTTCGAGACGTTATCCACGCCTCTAACCGTTATGATGATGGTGTTCTCTGAAATTTATTTCAGAGGTAAGGAGGGATGCGATTCGAGGTGTTACTACAGAATCCACAAAGTAAGTTACTTTGTGGATTCTGTAATTCCTGTCTAAAACGATGTTGATGTGTCGGCAGGAAAGGAGAGATCTTCTAATAAACTTCAAATAATGCGAGTCCGTGGGTCTTGATATCTGAGTGAAAATGATAGACTAACTAATGTTGCCTGTGTCGTCCGGATTGGGTCATAATAGTATTACATAGTGTTGCAAAAGATGTCGGAGACTTGAATAACGGAGCAATCTTGTACTTGTACTTAAGTACTTCGGAATTATAATAGTCTTAGCGTCGGCAAGAGAACCGAGCGGGTGGTAACATTGACTGCAATGTACCTCACCAAAACTTACTTTAGAACCCGCTAAGTCATGCGCTGGAGCCCTGCGCGTGGTGATTATCACCCCATCTTGCCAGGGCTGTTCATTCCGTATATTTTTAAGTACTTTTAAAAGAAGTGACTAACTGTAGAAATCATAAAATGCAATTAAACCGAGTGGGGATTGTTGCCACCATACATAAGGTGTACCCACACCACAAAAAAAGATGTCACCACCAGGGTTAAGGAATTTTCAGAACACCTGTGCGTGAGATCAAAACACCAGAGAAATAGTCAAGCAACACCACGTAGTCGCTTCGGGCATCTTCACATCCCATTATCGTGCTGATTAGTGTGACCTCATAATGGCTATACTTCACAAGGCGTACGTGTAGAGTTAGCACCTATTTTAGTATAGTTCTTGTCCTCAGAGTATGGCGATACCAAAAATAGTTTCAAACTGGCCACACCACATCAATCGTTCCATCAGCCACTCGCTGCCCTGCAGCAGCAATATGGCGGCCGAAGTCGATACTGGGCAGGAGCCACGCCGTCCGAGGGGCAAAAGCCATGGGTGGAGCTCTGGACAAACAGTAGCGGGTCCAGTACATCTCGGGATGAATACTTGACAACTCTACCATCACACAGTCGTGTCAGGAACGACCCTGCGCCGTGTCACTTCGATCACGTATCTCATGGCGCTGATGACAGCTTGCTGACAAAGCACCAGCTACGAAGGGTGCTAACCAAGTGCATTTCAAGACGCTGCAATGATAGTGGGGTCAAGTGCAAGTGCAAGTGCATCTACAGGATATTAATTTGTGAGGACAGTGGCATCGCGAGTGTTTCTGTTGACGGCTACCACACAATGAGTACCCAGGTTCACTATCACCAACAGAGCAGGGTCTTTCTCTAGCAATGAAATCTTTTATCGATGAAAGATTAATGGAGGATGGCTCCAATGTACCGCTTGATTTGTTTGGGTGGATAGTGAAAAAGATTGACATCGGCGTTATGGAAGGCCCCGCGCCTAAGATGACTCAAGTACAGACCTATGTAAAAAAAATGGCGCAGGAACCACAAACGAGACGCAATTAAACCGGTCATAGATCTTTGTGCAAGGAGTATGTACGATGCTGCGAACGATATAACACACGACGGTGATAGCCTCATAGTGCTCTGCGATACTAAACATCAAGACAACAAACTGGTTCCCAAACTCGGCAACGGCTCTGTTCATTCTCCCTTTCGCATTGGCTTAACCTGCTTGAAATTATTGAAAAACTATATCACAATTCAACAGGATCCTCGCTACACAACACTCTTTCACATCGACAGCACTCATAGCATCGTTAAACAGCGTTATCCAGTTTTCGTCTTCGGAGTGTCAGATTACTGACAAATTTTTCCCGCTAGTGTACTTTTGCACTTCTCAACGATATAGAATGGTGCATTGCGTTTCTAAACCGTGTTACATGGGAGACATTTATGGTACGCTTCGCGCCCAAAAATCATCATGACTGACGCTGATAACGCGCAGTTTAATGCTTGTTCTGCACAACTACCAGGAACGTGAGAGATCATTCCGTGAAAGCGAAGCTACAACCAGTGACTATGAACATGATCTTCAGAGATTTAAACAATCTTCACTTCGCTCGTACAGAAGAGGAGAATTTGATTCGCAGAGCAAGCGTTTTAGCGTCGTGGAATGCAGCATCTACTTTTTGTGCGTCTTTTAAAGGAGTTGCAGATCACATCATTGGCCAATGGATATTGCATCCTCGCTTCAGTAACTGGCAGGCGTTCCACACACCGCCAGGATGTGCTAAAACAAATAACCCTTTGGAACAATATCATCGGACACTCAAGATAATAAACAAGTCATCAAAAGCAACGCCAGCCCAAATGATCGAGAGATTGGATAAATCCAGGTTCGTTTTCGTCCACATGAAGACAAAATTTAGCGGTATTCCCGCTGTTTCAGATCGCCTAAAAGCTTTGTACAATTTGTCGATTCGGCGGCGCGAAATATGTACCAGACAGCTCCCTTCTGTAGGTGGCCTACAAGTACAACTGGTGCAAGTGATGCATCGCCCACGTGCGCGATACGGTGACCATGAGAGCAACTCTGCAGACGACTTCTATGCGGATGACCCTAAAGAGTGGAAAATGCCGTACAAGTCTATTCATGTTCTTCGCATGCAATGGCAAGACATGCCCGACGACGGCTGGTTAGTGGATGCTCGGTCTCGGACTTGTGCATGCCGTTTTCACATGAAATTTGGCATCTGCGTACACATTATACAAAGTACGCGTGATTTAGAGTTGTCATGTCCTGGTATACCCGATCCGGAACCAGTACTTGTTACCAATCAGCGCCAGCGTGGAGATAGAGCTGTACAAAACTCACAACGAGCTCAACCAGCCAGACCTAGCCAAAAATTGGTTCGCCGTATCCAACAACAAGCCGCAAGAGGTGAAGATGGTCGTTGTACTGAAGCAGCAACAGTAGAGGAAATCGTGTATGGGCCACAGATCAGACCGACAGTAAATAGCGCCGCACATTCGCTCCGGACGCTACATGGATTGACCGTACATGGCCTCCAGCCAGATCGCCAGAATTTTTTTCAGCATTATTAACTTGGGGTTTTCCAGCAGAAACAAATGAGCACGGCCTAAACATTAACGCACAAAGCAATACTGAAACCAGTGTTGCCGATATCACAATTGGACACATTGAGCCTGAATTTGCAAATGAGGGACATACTCTTACCGAGTCATCATCGACCACAGCCTCTTTATATGATTTCAGCTATCAATATGAGCAGACCGCATTTCCAAACGTTACCTGTCTCGCCGCATTCAAACATCGACTACACGCCGATTTCATCCACGAATAGGCGAGCGAGCCGGCAGTCATGCGAGCACACGAAGCGACGTAGAATATAGGTGGTAATCAGCCACACATACACACGTCATTAGGCTGTTGAATATATTCTCTTATTCTTTGTGCTATGTTTATTGTTATGTACGTTACATTTGATGCATTGATACAAATGATAAATTACCCAAATTCTTGCATCTTCGCGCTCGGTTACTGAAGTAAAGAGATCGCCATTATCATTTTTATCATCTTGCAATAGAGTAGCATTTTTGTATTAAGTGTAGGATACAATGTGTTAGACCGGAAGGTTGCACTGCACAGATAAGTACATGAGCTCAGTGAACGAAAGTGGAGAAATCACATCAAGATCGCCTATCATTTGATCTATTTGCATTAGAGTTGCACTGTTGCATAAGTACACTGCACATTGCAATGCCTTGGGCTGGAAGGTTGCGCAGCACAGCTCAATACTCAGCGGCAAATGTTCACACAGTGTTTGCCCACACTAACTTTCATATTCATAAAACTGTCAGCCCAAGGTAATACTGCTAACCGAGCTGAAACCCTCAGCGTTGTTTCATTTTACAACGAATGATGGCTTAAACGTTGTCCTGGTGATATAATACCTTTGTCATGGTTGTGGTAAGCGACATTTCTGGTGATTTGAAACCACCCACCTTCTGGTGCTGGCAGCCACAACCCTGGTGTCACTTTCCTTTTTCATGGTGCTATTATACCAAGAGCATGGTGTCGAAATCTCTCCCTCAATTAAACCAGAGAACTAAACTGACGTCTTCACGAAAAGAAAGAAAAAAAATCCAAAGCTAAAAGGAGACAGGGTTAGCTGACTTCATGCCCACCGACCTGCCTGTCGCATGAGCAAGAATCTACATGAGCAAGTACACAGCGTTTACTAATGACTAGCACCTTGACACTCCACACGCAAAGTAAAATTACGCCGGGATATCAAGCAAAGGACACCGCCGTAAACGTCCGTACTGTATTCAGCTCACCAGCAATTCGCACTACATGTACATGAGCGCAAGCTACAATTTAGATGCCATGCTCGAAATTTTAGAGCTTCTTCGTGCGTAACACGACTTTGTATGGTGAGCGTTGCCGTGCTTACAATCCAGGGAACACCAAGATAATAGACGTCATGCTGCAATATAGGTAACGGATTGATGGGTTCATCTTAATTTTGGTGGACCAACGATAGTCATCTTAGGGGACTTTTTGCATAATGCGGAGTTCCCCCTACCTCTTCAGTATATCAAGCAAGATCCGCCTGGTACCCAAGCTGACCGACAACTGGCATGGCGCCGCAGTCTGCACCACCGCCTCTTACGTCGGAAGCTGACGCTATCACCGAGGGCAGGTACTTCCCGGACCAAAAGACATGCACGAAAGCGATGCGCGAGTACGCAACCAGAAACAACATGACTGTGAAGTTGGCCACAGGAAACCGGGGCGGCGCCATGCTGAAGTACGAATGCGCAGGTGGGCATGAATGCCGCTTCTCAGTCGTCATGCTGCGTTCGCAGTCCGAATCGAGGGCGGGCTACTTCGTCAGTAGCTTCAACTTGCGTCACAACAAGTGTGCGGGGCGCTCTCGGTGGACAGCTTTTCAGGTCCGCGAGGATGAGGTCATTCGCTCGCTAGTTGTGAGCGATCCAATATTGGTGGACGTGTCATTGTGGAGCATATCAGGCGTATCCGGGGAGCAATCATATCTCTTGGTGGAGCTTATTGTGCTCGAAAGCTCATTCTTGACGATATCTACGGCTCGCTGGAGGATGGATTTCATAAATTAGAGTCGTTGGTGAATGCATGGAAACGCAAGAACCCTACGAGTCCTATTGACTATCACTTCAATGAGCAAGGCGAGTTTGTCCGTGTTTTTATTTCGCACCCGTACGCCCCACTTTATGCCGTAAATGGTCAGAAAGTTGCTGGTGTTGACGGCGCATTTTTGCGCTACGGCAAATACCGTAGTATTCACTTGATCCTTGTGGGGAGGGATGGCAACGACAACAATATTGTTCTTGCTATTGCCGTGTGTTCGCCAGAGAGCGAAGAGAACTGCCAGTGGTTTCTGCGATGCTGTATAAGTGCCGGTGTGAAGTTTACTAGCATGGCTCTGTTTTCGGACCGAGGTTCCGGATTGCTGGCCGCAGTCGAGAAGCTGGATGTGGTATCAGCGCGCTACTGTACGCGCCATATATACCAAAATATTCACGACAAATTCAAAGGAAAATGCCCAATTGACCTTAAAAAGATACTGTATCCTGTTCAAGGAGCCCGGAGCGAAGAAGAATACGATGGAGTGCTGAAGACGTTGGAATTGACTCACAAGGACATTGCCGAGTATATTAGAGCCATAGACCCAAAACGTTGGGTTCTCTACACTGCTTTGCGCTCCTGTCGTCTCTATGGATGGCGCTCTACGAACTTTGTTGAATCTCAGAATGCCGCTGCCAAAGAACCGAGACGGATGCTTCCGTTTCAGTTTCCCCAGTTCTACATGGAAAAATTTAAGTCAGAGGCCTACGATAGACGAGAAGTCAAAGCGCGTGGGTGGCTGGCTACACGAAGGTCATGAACTGACGGAATACGCTAGAAAGAAACTTGATGAGGCAGCTTCAGCATCGGCATTTTGCGTTGTCGAACCCAGTGATAGCGCTGCGTATACGTCCATGATGCTCGTGTTCGACCTATCCACAAGCGTGCAGTGGATCTGGATACACGGACGTGCTCGTGCACTGTATTTGATCAGTATGGTATACCATGTAAGCACTACATTGCGGCACTAGACTTTTGGATCAGTCTACAGAGCGATTCACCGTTGTCGATGAATGCTACAAAATCGACATGTATACAGCGCTCTATGGTTCTGGTGCAGACTCCGGTGTCCAATAGGTTCAAAACGAAGAGCTCACTGTGAACCTCCAGCACCGCCCACCTCAGTTGAGCTCAAAACCCGGAAGAAAAAAGGATAGAAGACTGCCAAGCAAAGGTGATACTACAACGAAAGTAGGGAAGGCGAAGCGCACTAGCACATCTGGTAACTGTGGCCAAAATGGGCACAACAAGCGTGGCTGTCCTTCCAAGTAACGAAATCTGCCAAACTGGTGCCCGCTAAGCCAGTCGGCAGTATTGTCGTCTTTAAGTTTGAGCTCTCCATAAGGTCGCAGAAGTTTAATACATGTACATGTTTCCGTTTTAAAAGCAAGTCGTCTCGGATACTTGTATTAAGTTTGCAAACATCTACTTCAGCAGTCAAGCTCACTGGCTGCTGGGAACTCCGCTCTTTGCAGTAAAAGATCAGAGAACTCCGCTTTCTGCAGCAAAGAGTTGCAAATGCAAATGAAGATGGGGAGAACTCCGCATTATGCAAAAGTCCCATCTTAGGAGCTTTTACAGTTTCCTAGCTAAACTGGGCATACATGTATTTCACGGCTCTAATGACTAATGTAGCTTATTAACGAACTAGTCATTACATCCGTTTAAAAACTTATACTTGTAAGGGTTATTCATAATATTGTAGACTTTTCTAGCCTCTTCACTTTTTACAAGTGCTGTTTGTAGTACAAACTTTTTACACGTCGTCTGCGTCAGTGCATCAATGCCACCATGCAGTTGCCACTGGCAACTTGCCACCAAGCCCAGATCAGGATTTTGAACAGCAGCTGATCCCAGTATTGGGGCCCTTCGCACTGAGTCCTGGATCCCTGGAACCCTGGAACCCTAGAAAAATGGTCTCTTTTCTGCTCGTGAAGTAGAGATAATTTCTCCAGTAAAACAGGAAGGTCTGGCCCTCCTCTTTTTCTGGGATAAACGTGAAGTAATCCATGCATCATGAAGTAACCCAGGGATCCAGGACTCAGTGCGAAGGGCCCCATTGCTAGGCAACAAAGCGCAAAAAAGAATAATGTGTACAAGTACATGTACAACGTAATGCTTTTCATATTGTAAAACTTACTTTTAATATAAAAACAACTTAGATCCTGTACTGGTAACTATTTTAATAGTGTGCTTTAAATAGCACCCTTCCATGTATCTTCGTGGGCTGCTTACATTGCACATTTTACTTTTACAGTATGTACACTCTAGAACAACGAATTCAAATCGTCTTGCCTATCCTATCGGTACCGGTATTGTACTGTAAAGTACTGTATCTTCCTAACAGAAAGATAGGAAGGCAGACACTGATCATTCTTGTCTCTGTAGTTACTGGTGGTCCACCACCAGTGGTGGAGACGTCCACCGTGGACGTCTAGTTTAGAACGACCGACCTTCAAAACGCTCTTAAACTTTACCTACCGTCATGAAGTTGGCATAGTCTTCGAGGGTCTAATGTAGACGTCAAGGCCGGTGGTTTTAGTGGTCAACACGAGTAAGCAGCCATTTATTGTCACGTCATTCTGTAAATTGTAGACATGTAGTTTCTACAGATCTGAGCGAATGGCAACACATCAAGTACATGTAGAAGTAAGTTTTAAATTCTGAAATCAGTGTTGACTCCTAAATAGGAGTCCATGCTCCTCAATAGGAGTCCATGCTCTGCCAGTAAATTAGGCGTCCATCTCCGTCAGGCCCGTATACTTATCAACCCATCATTAAACAAATCTCATTTCCAAATCTTATGGTACAGAATTTCTGTAGCAGAAGCAATAATGGACGACTGACTAACTAACCCACCGGGAGGTCCCCGCGTGCCCTGCTCATTCCTCAAGTTACCTCCTGCTACGTAGACCTGACCCGACGAATCAACAAGAAAAATGCGTTTTGGTCTCTCCCTAGGCCTACTGCTGCTAGCTACATGCCTTGGGTTCTACAGCACCGTCGCCCTCGCCGATAGAACGGCACTAGCCGCCAACTCAATTCACAGGAGCTTCCGCGGCGATAGCGTGAACACAAACGTCTTCGGGAGGAAGCTGGCAACTGAGGCTAGCAATGTAGCAGTCGACGCGGATGGTGAAGAGAGAGCATTCGAGCGAATCAAAAGTCTAGTCCAACGAGCCACCCAGAGCGTTAAGCGTTTCCAGAGAAACCCTGCTGCGATCAAAGAAGTCGAGAACTTGAAGAATAGTCCGGTGGTTGTTCAAAGCATCCAGAGTGTCAAGCAGAATCCCGCAATGGTGCAGAGAATCAATTCGTTGAAACAGCACCCCGAAATCCTCAAGTCTTTGCAGAACGCACCCACTGGACAAAGCGTCAACAAGCTGCAGAAGTTCATAACGGGAGGCAAGTCGAACCCTGACGGACCGAGTTTTTTTGTCTGCTTTATGTTGATCATGGGCGGGTTCACTGCGACTCTCCTCTTGGTAAACATCCTCACACAAGTTTAGGAAGCTAGTAGTATGTCTGCTCACTTACAAACAAAATGATGACGTTATAATAATGGAGCCGACATTCGTATTATATTACTACTACTAAAACGAACTGAAGATGAATTGAAAAATTAGCCGAAATTCGTTTTAGTAATACGAATTTCGGCTCCATTATATCTACAGTGCGCGCCATAAATATGTGCGCACCCCTAATTCGGGGATAATCCCAATAAAAAGGCGGTTTTAGCGCTGAAACCGCGTCAGTCAGCTATTGAGACAAAACGGAGCACAGGCATATAATTTTTTTTTGCGGACGACTTGTAGTTGCCGAGATCCAGAAGTGACAATCATTCTGACAATGACAAAAGTATGTGCGCATACGTGTTACTTTCTACGGGGTTAAATAGGCCATGCGGCACACCAAAAGACGCAGCTTGTTACGCTCTTTCGCGTGGTAGCTTTTGTTTGTCGGAGAAGCAAGTTAGTCATAAGTTATGGTCCCAAGGTTGTAAGGTGGCGGATGAATTTGGTGTCGAGCCTAAAGAGGGCCCGTTGCGTTCCTAGGCTTAATTATACTGCTTACAACGTTGTAAATCGCCCCTACAACGTTCTATTAGCGCTATTGGTAGTATTTAAGACTTTAAACATCGCAGGCGAGTAGATAAACCTGGAGTGTAAGTAGCGGAAGAACTTTTGCCGCGTCAATGATGCCGTTTTTGTGCCGAAAACGTTCATTTACCTAGTGTACGTCATCGCCATAGGGGTACGAGTAGTTCTATGGCTTAATTTGGTAGTCATCAGGGTCCTAGCGTGTGTGCCAGGATGGAGAACGCTGCCCTGCGCGCTGGGAAAGCACCCCCTAAAACGAAGGTTGGGCTGCCACCATTATGACACCTACAGACGACTCATTTATTAGACCTAGGCCATAACGGAGTCATCATAAATGCCTCAAGACAAAGTATTATAGCGTGTGGGAAGGTTACATTACTACAGGCGTCTTAATCCAGACCACCGAGTTATGCTGGGAGGCCCCTGTGGGGTGCTGAGAGGTTTGAGGCCCTTCAGTGCGTGCCGGGCGCCATAAATTGAGCTAATGGTGAATGTACTACATGATGTAGACCGATGCGTCAGTAGTCCATGCGTGTTTGGCCTTGTTTGCTACATTTTCATCCAACTAAGTGCCTATCACAATGCAACACCGCATCCTTCTCGATCACATTCCGTGACATTCCAACCTTCAACTACTTCTTTTTCATTACTCTACTCTTTCACAGGCTCCCCCAACCTGTTATAGATTGATTCAGACACATTCCGACCGATAATAAAGCTCTCACTACATCGTACAGGCCGACCATGCATGCCTGCTCGATCACGGAAAAGTCGGGACCATAACTTATGACTAACCTGCTTCTCCGACAAACAAAAGCTACCACGCGAAAGAGCGCAACAAGCTGCGTCTTTTGGTGTGCTGCATGGCCTATTTAACCCCGTAGAAAGTAACACGTATGCGCACATACTTTTGTCATTGTCAGAATGACTGTCACTTCTGGATCTCGGCAACTACAAGTCGTCCGCAAAAAAAAATTATATGCCTGTGCTCCGTTTTGTCTCAATAGCTGACTGACGCGGTTTCAGCGCTAAAACCGCCTTTTTATTGGGATTATCCCCGAATTAGGGGTGCGCACATATTTATGGCGCGCACTGTACTAGGAATCCTAGTCTAGGATACTACGTAGTACTAATTGTTCAAGTATTAAGAACATCTCCACCGGTATTGCTAAGTACGCAAAATTGGCAAGAATTTACACTATTACAAAAAAACGACCCCCACCGGTGTAGTGATAGTGACCAAAAAGTAGCATAGCAAAAGTGATTGTGCAATACGGGAGAACCGTAGTGAATAGAGGGTGGCTAATCACTACGAGGCTCCACTATTGCGCACGTAGTGCAAACTCCATAACTGCCCTTCCAGGCGCCAACCTCTGCGGTTTCGACTTGATATTGTTTGTATGCACCTTGACACACATGCACATGCAGTATAGAACCAGATACCAGCGCGTAGGGCCATTTTTAAGGCATCCAAAGGAAACGAGTTTTCTATAGGCTATAGGCATACAATGTTGCGGCTCATTCTCGCAGCGCTAGGCTTCTGTCGGCCCTCAATCCGCCCCCAGCATGTTCAGTGTGACCTAAAATAGCAAAACACGGCAGACATGGGCAAACAGTCTCCTACTTTCTCTTGAGGCTGTGTTCATAGCGTTCATCACGCCAATATTTCATACCATTGGGGACACAGAACTATTGCACACGAAACTGTCCTATCTATGCCTATTATAGCCTATTCACTTCGCACTATCACTTTGTAATTCGCACTACCGGTGGAGAAGCTCTTAGAGCTTCTTAATAGTGAGACGGCACCAAACGAAATGAACCTTACGAACCATTCAAAGTTATCGAGATATAGGGTTCACCCTTTTTGTTGACTTATGTTTTTCGCACGTAACAAAATGTGACATTTGATGTAAATTTACATCGTAAAAACAGTAAAACTACCCGTATTCGATTGTTTTTCACAAGCTCTTTTCTTCATTCACAAAAATTGGAGAAAACAAATTGATACACACCATTCCTGGAACGTACCGTCATTTTGAGAAAGCAAAAACATTTTTAGCAATGAGACTAGAGTATGGATTCCTCTATTGCGTGCCAGTTGTGTACATATACCTTCGTGTAGTGCACGGAGTTTCGAGAAAAAATAACAAACTCACACGATGTGAAGCAGCAAGATTATCAGTGACTAATTTCCAACAATCAATATCCTAAATGCTGCTGCCAACAATCGTCGTTGCAACGTGAAGATATGCAGTGAGTTAGGCTACTACTCTCTCATCAGGTTTTGATGTGTTGGTGACATTGACGAAACTGGGGGATGCATTTTAAGTATATGTAGTTGTTCGGCAAATCCGAATAAGCTCCCACAATTGCCTTGTCTCAGAGCTAAAATTACATGTACTGATTCACGATTTTTGCTCTGACGTTACATGTACAGTAGAATCCAGAATCGTAACCAAGACCACTACTAGAACTTCAAATACTACCGGTAGTGATCTTGTTCGCGATTCTTGAAGTACTACAGTTTCTCCAAGTGTGTCAATCCACTGACCTGAACAAAACAACAGCTCTCACCGTTTACACTAGAGACGGCGCCAAACGAAATGATACTTACGAACCTAAGTACGAATCGCGATTTAGGCACACTAAACGAAAGAGGGGCGTCTCCTATCTTTTGAGCGCTTGTCAGCTACGAAATAGTCAAAATCCATAAAGTTATGCTCGCTCCATTTTTGGAATTGATGTGCAATTATTTTTAAAATACAGTATTATTAAAATATTTCTAGTAATAGTGTACAGGGTATTGATATCAATCTCACTAACCGTTATTCAAATGCCTGCTTGTACGTCGTATTATGTAGAAGTATATAATACCATGAGATATTCCATACACCAAGAGCATTCCATAAACGAAGAGTACCTTATACTGCACGCTGCTGCTGCCCCCTAGATCTCGAAACTAAATAAGTAGCGTCAGGGTACCATTCTTCGAACCAGGCGAGTTGCACGTTGTTTTCATCCAAGGCACTTCGAATAAATTCTTGCGTAAAGAGTCGAGTGAAGTTTCCATGTAGAAACAAAACAGTGTCGAATGTATCCACTGAAGTCAGTCGCAACACGACTTTCCTTGGGGTGGTGTTTGGAAAGCGCATGAGAACCCAACGTGCGATGTTCAAATCGCCTCTGCTTAGAGCTCCTACCACTCAACGGTGTTGCCCTCCGATCGACTCAATAACAACGTAAAATGCATCGGCCGGGGGGAAAGGAAAAGCTGCGCAAGTTCCAGTTCACCTTTGTTCAGAGCGTAACTGATAGCATTGATTATCTCAATCAAATCACCGTCCTCGTCCGTGCCGAGAGCATAAAGTTGGTGTTTGTACAGTCATCCAGCCCAGTGTTTGTCCACAGCTGCCATCAAGTTCCTACCACATCTGAACACGCTGTTATTTGAGGCCGCGGCCACGAAATGACCGGACTCACAAACATGTTCAAACGGATACCAAGAAGACACTGCTGCAACGATGGAAGCAGTAGGCCGAGTCGAACTGGCAAGGAAGTGCCGCCAGCTTCGGGTCGCCCACCAGAAAACAGTTTATCTTTATACCAGGCGCATGAACGCACCCGTGCTCACATAGATGCGCACAAACACAACCGTGTTCACAAATCCGCGTACATGTAGTGAATGTTCAGGTGTATTGTAGCTTTAGTGTACAACGCCATATACATGCACCGACACTCAATCTAGCGCCTCCTCATCGAAGCTTATTAACAGGGAGGGGTCTTAAGTACACCAACCACGAATATCAACAGCAAACCAGCGCATATTCATCGGCTAGATGAGCTTCAGAAATCTATATCTCCTCCAACTCAATTCGATACTGGACCAATTCACACCCACAACTTAATACCCCGCTAAGTTTGATTCAATTTTGTAGGAATATAAATGGATTTACTTGGTATTTGTATTGCATCAAATTGTGTGTAAAACACAACGCACGGATCCCCGACGTTTGTTGACAGTTCACCTTTATAGTTGTTAATCTAATTAAGAGAGGTATTAATATTTGAAAGGCAAGTCACTCTCAATCCAAAATAACGAAAAGTATCTATTCAGTTTTATCACAACTGCAAATTCTCAGTTGGCTCGCCTGCTGCGGCGGCTCCGCCCAACTTCGGGCCATACTTCGTCGCTGCAGTGGTGAGCGAGCTGTTGCGGTTGTTCCTTCTTACTCATCTACTCATCTACGTATCTACGTATCTACGAATGAGGAATTACCATAAGTCAGTGAAAATCACTGAGAGATGTCAAAACGATTTGAACACTGGGTCAGTGCTAGCTGATAGTACTAATACAAGCGCTATGTACTAATATTTGTCTCGGTTTAGTTGAGGAGCTCCAATTGTGGCATAAATAATGTCCTTAGCGCCTAAAAGCGACTATCTTAGTGGACTCTCAAAAATGAGAATGCAAAAATATTTAGAAGTGGAAGTGATGCCTTTGGACACCATGTGAACCAATACCGAAATGAGTAAAATTGCTCGCAATGCGGGATTTAAAGATGAATTTGTAGGTTCATATGCGGCTACTTCTTTTTATCTACTGCTTTTATAAAAATTGCATACATGCTTGAAATGCCTTTCCTACATCCACGCTGAAAGTCACCATTTCAAATATATCCACTCAGAATTCCACCAATGACGCTCGCATTTTCCTTAGGTTGTTACAGAGCACAAAGGGATTAATTCAACGTTTTGTAAAAGTTAATGATTCGCTATCCTCTTCACTATACACATCTAACGTTCTATTTACACGTTTCCATAGTCCCAACGAATGATATATTGCTGCATATCTTGTCATAAATTTTAAGACCAGAAACAAGCAACGAGCTGCAAAACGAACCCCCAGCTAGTGGTAAAAGAGGCAAATAATATTCGAGGTAACTCCGCACAGAAATTCTGGCGATAGACCGTTAACAAAGCGCCGTAGTATCTGCTATTAATCCGCATCCAGCCTAAAAGGTTAAAAGGTTGAGCAGATCAGATAAAAGTCTCTGTTGGCAACCAAAACGAGCATGGTAGGTTTTGTTGGCGTACTAGAAGTGGGTCCCAGAGAGGAGGGAGAGACTCCAGTCGCACTTTACACACTTAAGTAGCCGACATGAAGCCCAAACCATAGCAGTCGGCTAAAAAACACACAAGATGAAAGTGTTTAATGAACTACGCGATTTTAGCGATAATCTACTTCTCGAATTGACCCAATTAGTAGGAACATCGGTTGTACTAAATTTTGTGCTGTCACTGCAGTAATACAGTATCCACATCTATACTAAAAATAAGAGAGCTCAAAGATTACTATGTGTTCACTGAGGCACGGCCTTTTAGGGCAATTATCCTAATCCTTTTGACACATCTCAGTGCTTTTCACTGAGTTATGGTAATTCCTCATCTACGAATTCACGCAGGAAAATTATCTAAGCGTTAACTCATCGCGATAGTAATACTGGTACGTGGTATGCATGAATGTCGAGGTACATTGACCCTGCTGCAGGAGTTTTGGCTAGGTGGTACAGTAGCAGGACTACAAGCAAAAACTTAACATTGTGGGGCCCGCGAATGCTGCAGCTGGTGAAGAAACTCTGGTATGATGAATTTTTCATGCCCACTACGCAGAAAACACCGCGCTGCCAACCCCACGGGCTCCGTCGGGATGTGTGCGACGTGCCTGTGAGAAGGATGATCAGCCGCGTTGGCTTTCAAGTGTAAGTACGTCGGCTCACCGTTGTATTTTTTGGTATTATATTGTATAGCTACATACTAGTTTTTTTTCACCCGATAAACGAGCGCTAGGGCGGTAAGACGATAGGACTGAGTATGTAACTACTGTAGCGTTCAAGCACGCACATGATTCGTCATCTTCAAACAGCGACTTTAAAGAAGTCTCAACGAAGCATTGACCACCGCTTCCTTATACTGATAAAGATTTGCCTGTGCTTCACCTTTAACCCCTTAGTTCCCGGACCTATTCACGAGGGTATATTTTTGCCCTATCCCATATATTAATATATAGCGATTTATATGTGGCGTCGCTAAAGTACGTTGAGGTTTGGTGTGGGTATGCGATGGGGACATGCTGATTAGTTGGGCCATATCCAACATTACACCTTGTAACGTGGTCTATTGCGCTTCGGCGATTCAGTTATGTAGGTATAATTAACATAACGTAAATCCTTTTTATTAGTTCATTTTTTTAATCGTTGCATACGTCCAGCAGCAGGGGTTTACTCCATTATAGCCAATGAAATTTGCGAATGTGAATCGTTTCAATTGATTGCAAACTAATCCCACTCGTTTCAATTGATTGCAAACTGACTAGCTACCTCCAATCACACGTAAACAGAACACTAAGCTAATCCTCATTACCATTGCTTTCCACGGTGCCGCCACTTGCACCCGTGTCGCCTCCCTCACCTCCGTCGCTGCCAGCAGCGCTTTGCGAGCTGCGTTTCCGCTTCTTCCCTGGTCATGACGCCGGTGGTCTCTCGCGCGGCTTGTGCTCGAGCATCAGCGTGGGAGGAATTTCGCTCCCATTCTTCCAGTCCAAGTGTCAAATACGAAAGCACGTATCTTTGCCGTCACGCCCAACGTTACACATATATTTGCTGCAAAACACATCATCCGTTAGAATATCAACCATCGCATGCCAGCCCACTAGCGACTTACCGTTTGTTGCCGTTTGAGCATTCCCGGCAGAAATATTTCGTGAACTTTCGGGGCTTCACCTTGTACAGAGCGCACACTTTGCAGGAGCGATGGCGGCGCTTCACCCCTTGCTCGCCGTCCACCGTGTCCGGATTCTCCTCGAGCCTGTGTCCACCCAGAACCTGAATTGCGTCTGTCGGCGCTTGCTGCACCGATCCATCTCTTACTGGGGACGCGGCCGTTCGTTCCCTCGCGGTTGTTGCTTGCTGGAATTCAAGACATCAACATATCACCAGGTTATGTTGGCTGTTAGAGCCAGAAAGAAACTTTTATGTTGGATCGCCAACATACGCACCTCAATAACTGCAAAAGCTTCCTCCGACTCTACCGCGAGTAGTTGCTCCATCAATGTCTCGAAAAACGCAAAGTGACGATCAGGCCTCATGTTGTTCACCTTCCGGAAATAGCTGAACACAATAAAAGCGCTGACGGCTGCCATATCGAACCGCCCGAAAAATAGAGTCTTGTAGTACTTGCGACTCTTGTAGGCTAGTTGGACGCTGTAACGCTGCATTCGCAGCTGATCATGGACGTCCACACCGCCCATCCAGCGGTGATAATCCCGCACGAGTTCAGGTGCTGGGACTGGTTTGACCTCCCCTTAAATGCGCCGCACTACAATGCCAAAGAAACACTGATATTAGCGCAACAATCATAAGTCGTAATACAGTTATACGTACTGACTACACCAGGCTTTCGGCTGCCGCCGGTCGACAGCATGTATACTGGGTGACGGTCCATCCACATGACTGCAGTCAACTGAGAGAAGCTCTTGTTTTCTGCCAACTTTGTGGTGCCCTGCGATGGCACCGCGACCATTTTCTTGTTGTTTTTCTTGTTTTCATTTTTGTGACGACGTCCTTTGCGTACCCTGATCTGTCCGTCTGAATTGTGCCAGTCAGGTACATACGGCCGTGCTACAACTCTAACGCCAGCTTCACAGACGTGTAAAAGCGGTCTGTTATCACTAGGCGCCAGAGAGAAGTCGGTGAAGGTGGACAATGCGCGTTCATATTTCGCAAAACAGCAGCCTCGCCCGTGTTGTTGTCTTTTGGTAGCGGAGTGCGAAGATGTGCCTTGGCACCGCAGTAGACTTCGATTCTGTAGACAAATATTACACTAAGTTAACATTATGTTGAACAAACGCGCAAGGCTAAAATCTTATGTTGAATGACATCCAGCATAAGGACTTAAGGCAAAAAAAATCCGTGGTGAGTTTGAGCTCATCACGGTAGCTGGACATACCTCATGCAGTACACTGTCTTGGCGCACGCAGCGACAAATACCTTGGTGCCCCACTTATGGGGTTTGTCTTTGTTGAACTGCCGAGTAGGATTGTATCTGGATCGAGACGGCAGAGTGGCTTCGCCGAAGCTAATGACAGGGGGCGGGCGGTATCCTCGGGCAAATGTCCGTTGTAGTACATCCACAACTGGGCGTATCTTCCAAGCACGATCCACGCTTGCCTGTGGAGACTTGTTGTTCGAAAAGTGTAGGTAGCCCATTATGTGAAAAAAAAAACGATTCTTACTCATGAAGAGCCCAAACCGGTTCGAAGGCAATGCCCCCACCTTCTTCACCGACCAGTGCCCTGCGATGCCCTTCCGAACTGGAGCAAGCATCCTCGCTATCAGCAGGCCCATGACCCGAAGCACGTCCCACGTTTCAATGTCCGGCACATCTTCAAGTCGCCGCTGAATATCAGCCAGAGTTTCCACTTCTGCTTTTGACCGGCGCTGCTGTGCCCGAATAGCACGTGCGCGTTGAGGAATCGACTGCGCGTGGTAACGATTGCTTTCTATAGCAATCTGACACCAGAGTTTTGGCGGCATGAAGTAAAACAGGAGCGCCAAAGGGTCTTCCGCGACAGATAGGACACTCTGGCTCGGACCAAACGGACCATCGTACATCACAATACACCGGATCTGGGCCAAACTTTCCTGAGTCTGGAAGCAAGTTTAATATGATAACAATATGTTAGTTCTTATGTTGGATTTACAATCAAATATAAATGCTTGTGTTGGACAATATCAACATAACGTACCATATTTCCAACCACTTGCCTTCATCTGTTTGATAGCAGCGCTATCTTTTGCGACTGAAGACCACACCGACGCAGGCAATTCCTCCTGTTCAGCATCCGAATCCTCGTCAGTCAGCTCGCCGATGATCCAATCTTCCTCCCACATTTCACCACCGTCGTCAACAGCATCATCATCTTCCTCTTCCTCTTCTGGCTCATCACGCACATCAGGTTCTTCGTCAGAGTTCAGGTCAGTACATAATTCAGCGCCAGTGGTCTTCAAATTCGGGTCTCCATCGATAACACAAGCTGAGAACATGGGTGCGGTCCCACCAGTGTTGTTTTCGACGACTAGTAACGCCTATAAATACACAAAGCATAGTTTATGTTAGTCTTATGTAGGAATCCGTCAGCCAAAGTGAGCCTTATGCTGGAAGAACCAACATTACGTATCACGTCCTCATCGTCGTTGTCCTCTAGAATTCGCCGGCGGGGGTTTCTTGAGGCTGCCGAACTAGCCGACGCCACAGTGCGAGAACTCCCTTCGTCGGTCACCCCCTCCGCAATCGCCGAGACAATACCGCCCACCACAGCCGCAACCTCCTCATTGACAGCACACGTGCCTTGTCCAAGGGTGGTTGCCGGCTCGTTCGGAGTCGATCTCACTTCGCCCCCCTCATCAACCGCTCGCCACATTCTCGGCATTTGGTACGGCGCCTGATTCTTTCTCGATGCCTTGGTTTTTCGGCCGGACACTTTCGCCTCCGCAGGGGACTGCTTCTCTCGTACAGCGCCTCTCGCCTCCTCCGCAGGAACCTGTTTCTCTTGCGTCTCGCAAGGCTCCTCCTTAGCTGTAGCCTTCGCCGCTGCCTTCTTCTGAGCTCGGACCTTTGTACGTGGACCCGGCTTCTCCTTGGCGGTCTCTCGTCGTAAACGCCGCTCCCGGCGATTGGCCTCCGCGCATTGCTCCTTCTCCTCCGCCGTCAAAACGTGGCGGGGTGACTTTCCGACTGGGTCGACCATTCCTCTCTTCGCGGCTTTTTCTCGAATGAAAGAAATCAGCTCGTGTCGGCCACCAATGTTGGTGGGTGCAAGTACCTGTCTCTGATTCCTTCAACCAAATCCTTAGAATAATAAACCTAAGCCTGTGCATTTGCCCTTTTTGCACACAATAAAATATTGTAGTTTTTGTATGCCACGAAGGTCAGTACAAACTCTCAGTCAAAATCCCTCTTATGTTGAGCAGTACAACATAGCATAGATGCTGCAAAAAAAGTGAATTAGGGTATACACCTCTTATGTTGTAGCGTACAACATAAGGGAACTAAGCGGTTAAGGCCATGGGCTTTTAAAAAGCCCATGATTCTTGTACTAAGCGTGTTTGTTCGTAACATGATAAAATTGTTAAATGCCACTATAAGCCTTCTTCCTGTTTATGTGCCCATTTCCAAAGATCCTGTTTGATTTAATAAAAATAACTGTAAAATGTGGTGATTTTTCATTTTTGATACGATTTGGGTGCGCCACACCATGATGGGGTCGGATTAATCCCTGTTGGGCTGTCCGTACTACGTGACCGTAGCACTACCAGGATAATGTTTCTGTGGAAGAAAGGACCAAGTTGATACAAGCTATGTAGCGTGTGGCCGGTGGAAATGCGAGAATAATGTTTGGTGTCTCGACAAAGAAAGCTATGAAGGTGCTTAACGCTGCAATCAAAGACCTGCCTCAAGACTCCTTACTGGCGCCGCTTCGTCTGAGGGAGTTTTGTTTCATTTGCTCGCTTTATATCATAATGGCGATGAGATTAACGACCCCGATGTTGGTTGGGTTAGTGAATATGCTGCGGGGAGAATCGCCGTTGTTTTGAGCGCGAGATGTGGCTTGTGAATTTAAGGTGATCAGACAGATCAGCTTAGGCACAGAACTTTAGGTTAAGGGGTGTTGATGCCCAGCAAAGTTATTATACTTCATTTCAACGATTGTGCGATCATATTTACATTTTAAAAATGTACTTCGAAGTATCATTTATTTTATTAATATTTAGTAAATCATTTTTAATATTTAAAGGAAGTATCTTACTTCAACTAAATAAAAGTGGAAATTGACGACTCCTCTGACATGCAGGAACCTCCCTCCTCCGCCGGTGTCTCCACACCAACACGTCGTCGGCGGCGAACCCGACAGTCTCTCAGTTTGGACGTCACAGCGGTTTCCGTATCCCTCGAAGATCCGAACGACGGCGACAAGGACGAGGATAGTGACGACAATGAAGACGTCGAGAATCTATCACTTCCAATTGCAATTGCTGTGTTAACTGCACCACTACCATCAGCTCCAGAAAGCCACAAACCTCCCAGACGCGACATCGTTTCTCCTCCTCCTGCGCCTGTGCGAGCCGTCGGCTTCGCAGTCGCCAATACTCGCAGAACTGGGCTGCAAGCTAAGGAGAGAGTGGTGAGTTAACATGATTGTATCGGTAATTTATTTAGTAACTTACTGACAACTTGTGACTATATAGCTACATCGAATCCCCGGGTCGGTTCCGTCCGCGATGCTGGCGCGTCGACCGAGTGGAAGACGATGGCGGGCACATGCACCAGACTACGATGAAGAAGTGGCACGGATTCACTTGTTTAAACCTCCACTCCCACCCACCCACACGGATAAACGACGTGTGGCCGTCTACTATACATGCGAGCAAATTGCGCTGTTTAAGTTGCACAAATGGATGGAAAAGAGTGCAAAAGAAGGTCGTCGAGCTGAAGCTACAGAGGCGAAGACAACAACCGTCCAACTTGCCAACTGGAAGAATGAAATGTTTCTGGATGTGCTGCACTCGAGTTTCATACCAGAACAACCAGCAGAAGCAGCTGAATATGACCGAGATCCGTGGACAGCACAGCGAACAGCTGCTCTTCAAGAGAAGCACGCATTCTTCTTCGAGTACGTTTTATTAAGTATTTCGATTACGGTTGCTACATGTTCATATTTTTTATTATTATTTATGGTAGGACGGGCTGCTGTGTCTTCTGGGGTCTCACGAGAGAGGAAGAAGCTCGGCGTCTTATGATGTTGGCGCCCTTTTCTTCGGGTATGATGGATCAAGTCGATGCTCAGGACATGGAGTTCAGCTACGATGACCGATCCAGTATCGCAAAGGATTCCATCGTACTGTGCTCACTGAGTGTGGCCGAGAAGATCGCTCTATCGTTTGCGATGTCCCAGTCAGCGACGCTGGGTGCGTTTGAGACTCGAGTGGAAGATCGGATTCGTTCGACCAAGCATATACCGTCCAGTCTTGCGTCTGTGGGATCGATCCAGTACTCTCAGAACGACACGTCGAAGCTCATCGGTCAGCTCTTCATCGAGCTAGCAGACGTCAACATCCATTCGAACGTCCTAGACGAGCCCGAGTACTTCCTCAAGTCGCAGGATAATGATGATTTCAAGTTTTTGTACGAGAAAATGCTCAAGTACCAGGATGTGGCTAGCCGTGTGGCGATCTTGAACAAGCGTCTCAGCATCCTACGCGACTTGTAAGTTACACAAAACACTTTTTGATCTTGAGCCGTATGTGTAGATCTAACCTGTTATTATTATAGGGTGGGTGTCCTGAACCAGCAACTGACGCACCATCAAGGGGCGAAACTGGAGTGGATCATTATCTGGATGCTTGTGTTCCAAGTTATCATTGCAATCGGGTGGGAGATTGTCCTCAAGGACGTTTTAGGATACTTTCATTGGGGGTGAATACAATTCTCTGGATTTTAATCCAGAGTTGTTAGGAGGATCCGACTCGGAGGTACCATTATCTGAATGATAGCTGCAGAAGTAAGCTATAAAGTCATTTTTATGCTGCAAACATATCCATTCAAGAAAGCCTGTGTCCTCAATACACCTTGCAGCAACATCTCAATTTTGTAGTAATAGCAGTCTAGAAGCTACTATATTATACGGCTATACCACTCTATAAAATAGTATAGAATTTATTATTAGCTTAAGACTGGAAAGTGATGTATTATTTCACGATAAGCACAACATTACCCGAATTGTTACACAGACGATGCCATATCACTTACTTGTGAAGAAGAGTTAACCTTATTTATTTAAGATGAGACACAACAAGAAAATCCTTGGTATAAATGAATTTAAACTTCATAAAATGTGGGAATGGCCTTACAATTGAGGAAATGTCTGAGTAGAGCCTTGTTTTGTCGGAATACCGAGTAAAACCATCTTATTGTTATCCCAATAGGATGGGTAGTGCAATGTCTGATTGGTGGTTAATGTCGTGACACATGTAGCATATTTGCTCGATTGCGCGCTTGGTGTGAAGGTACAGTATTGATATTTAGTTCCATAGACTGTGTCTCGTGCCCATGCCTACGAAGTACAACATAAAACACAACAAGCTCTTGAATTATTGCCATAATAGTCGCTAGCATAGTTTCGGGTGTCGTCAAATTGAGCGTTGATCCTAATAGTTGGCTATCATGCTTATTAAAAAAATGGCCCGCCATATTCTTCACGAAGCCATACAAAACGCAGATAGCTACAAGATTAAAGCACAAGATAGGGACACTTTGCTGCACATGACAATTTTGGAGAGCTACGTGCTTTTGCACAAAACAAACCTCGGCAGATCGCACTCTTCTTGCTTTAGGAGTCTGTAGTGGACAAAGATAGAGGGTTTCATTAACTGATACTTACTCAATGCTCAATAAAACGATCCTGCAAATCAAAAAGTATTCAGAAGCTACAACTTTACTGAGTAGCCACAGAATTCAGCAAAATTACGTAGCACCCAAATTGATGAAACTGTTAATATCGGCAAGCAACAGCGATTCCTGTTTACACGATTTTCCGATATTCCCAGGTTTTGGCATAATCTGCCTTTTGATAAAGGAGTGATACTACTTTAACCGTTAATAACTTTAATAACTAATAGTTTATTCTGAAAATAGCTCGCAAACTCGCAGACGGCCACTCGTCATTAATCATCGCTCAATTTCAGGAACTTACGGAATGTGCAGTCCTGTATGTTCACACCCGTAATTACGAGAGAGATCTCGTCTCTTTAAAGAGTAAAGCATTTCTCTATAATATATATTGAAACTCTAATTTTGTTTAGTTTAATATTTCTAAAATACAAAATGAAGTATGTATCCCGTAACCACGGTACCCTAAAAGGCCAATAAACCAGAGTTCTAGAATCAGACGAAGCCAATCACGTCTTGGTTTTCCGTCAGATAGGATACCGCAATTCCTCCATTGTGTTTGAACAGCCAACCGTTCGAATAATTCATTGCTTCAAAATTACAAGAATGGAATTAATAATAACCCGCGACCAGCATTACATTCACACACATGCATCATCCTCGTATGAATGGAAAACGTAGTTGCATCTTTAAAAGATCGTATCGACGGTATCGCTATTAAGGGATATTATTTAGTAGTGCATTAAGTCTTAAAGAGAAAATATACTAATACCTATTAGCTTATTGTGAAATATTATATAGGGGGCTTACTATAATAAACATTATTAATACATGTAGTATCCCGCAACCGGCGAAGACCTACAGGCGTTTAAGCTCGTCTATACTTTTCCTGAAGCCCCAAGATATGTCGATCGCTTCAACGCAAATGTATGACTTACTCTCGTCTTGGTACGGGAGGATACAACAATTCTTGCAAAATGTCGTTCACACTAACATTTTCGAAGCCGCTCGCGTTTCTATCGCCAGCGCGTCAACCAAGCCCAAGATTGGACAGCGAAGCAGTATTGTGTCAAGTCGCCCACGTATACCGCATATAAGTTTTAATATACTGGTAACCGCTGGACAAATTATTTTTTAAGATTTGTTTTTCGGCTACTGGTTTTCATATAAATATTCTAAAATGGCATTATATTTTTTAAAAAGCAATACACCATTCACTCTAATTAGTCTGACCCTGACTAATTATGGTGATAAGCTGAGAACACAATTTTTCGGGATTTCAATTGCCCGTTTTGTGAAACTACCGATCCAAATTTCAAATCGAACATACTAGAATAATGAGCTCAGCGAGATCTATCCAAAAACGGTCATTTTGATAGGTATTGGTGAGATTTGTACAACTTCCCAAATTTGTGACGTCACTAAAGCGCGAATGCATGAAGCACGACTAATTAGAGTGAAGGGTGTAAGGCAACAAATTTCTGATTCTATAGTGATTGGTAGAAGCATGGATTCCTACACAAATCCAGAGCTTCCCCGTGCGAAGCACGGCATTGTACAAGTACTGAGAGAGGTCATAGGCGTTTATAGTAATGGCTAAATGACAACCGTGTTCCAAAAAAATAAAAGAGTCACTCGCATACAAAACCCGACACATGCGCGTTCAAAGAACTAAAAGCTTACATGGAAATTATGAGAAGAACGCACAATGCATGTAACTTCACTGTAAGCTATTCATGTACGGTTCAGTGTTCTTTTTACATCAAATTGGTGTTATTTTACTAACACCGTCCGTCACTTCGCATAGATACAGTGCTCAGACTGAGGTGGAGACTCCACCGGAGTATCATCGACAGAGTTCATGATAAGCAAGAAATTCAGTGTGATCGCAAACTTTGATGAGTCGCTTCTAAGGTTTCGCAAATGGCCAAACGGCCTAGACGGCATAATTTCCCTCGTAACCTCGACCATCATGCGACTTCACCGTGTTTGTCTACTGATCTTAGCCGCTCTCCTCGTCACCAGCGATTTAGCTCAAGCCGATTCCGACGAGAAACTTGTCTCTTCAAACCTGCTTCAAGATGTTACATACCCAACATTGGCTACCAACACTAAACAAATGCCTCGCTCGCACGACGTTACCGATGCTGAACAAGAGCTCAGAGCCTTCACGGACCTCTTTAGCAAGGTGAGGACTTGGGCCAAGAACACAGATCGGCAGTAACTGGAAGCAGAGGATGGAGCTGAAAAAACTGGATAGAGCACAGGAACTCTACCAAAGCGGGGCGTCTTTTCAAGTGTTTCTTAAGGAAAAGATAACCCCAACGCAGCTCTACCAGGCGATGAAATTGCAGGAAAACATGCGACTCGCACTTCGGTTCTACGGGAACTGGAACAGACTGCTCACCAGCTCGAAGTACAAAATTTGGCGCACGTATGAGCGGATGTGGATGACAAGGCACATGAAGAATTAAACCAGTTGAAGAGAGCGTATTTCATCAGATTGGGCATCTACTGTAGACTTACCTTACCAGCTTTCCTGCTAGGCGTTACCTTAGTAGACAATTAAAAAAAACATACTTCATGTTTATCTATCTCTATGCTAGTACCTTGTGTTGCGTACTAGGTAAATGACACTCGGAAACAAGAATCTTCACTCGGAAAACTTGGTAGCGAACGTCAAGTACGCCGTGTGTCCGCGTATCTCGTCGTCCTTCTTGGCCACAATGTGCTCTCCCACGCCACCAGGCACGTACTTGCGCTTGCGGCCGCCGTTCTTCTTGCTTTCCTTCTCCTTTTCCTCCTCCGTCTTAGTCTCAACTTCCTCCTTCTGCTCAGTCACCGTCGAAGCAGGAGATCCATTCTCCGTCTTCACCTTCTTTCCGAATCCAAAGTCTGGCACCGGCAGATCAATCCGTCGCGAGTTGTACGGCACCAACCTTGTCTCAATCGTGCGAATCACTACATCACAAACACACAAGAAAACACCGTTAACTTCTTTCTAACTCAAAAACTTCCCACAATTTCTGCTACTCACACTCGAAATTGGCGCTTCGCAGCGCTCCGCAAGTCTTCTGTACTTGTTCAATGCAGGGCGAGTAGGACGCGAAGAATCCTCCTTGTTTCAGCATTTTAGCAGCATGACACACCGCCTTCCAGGGACTGGGCAGATCCAAAAAGACCATATCGATAGTCCCTTCGAGTTTCACAGGGAATCCCTGCTCGCACGCGTCTCTGCAGTCCACTGTGATGACGCTCTCCAGTCCGTTGCGCTTGAACTCCTCCCGTGCGATCACTGCTCTGTGCACATTAAACTCGAAGGTAAACACGTGGCCATGAGGCGCCACTGTGCGAGCAAAGCTGGTGGTGAGTGCCCCGCTGCCCGTACCGGACTCGACGACGCGCGAGCCTGAGCGTAGCGCCGCTGCGAACATAATGGCACTGGCGTCCAGTGTGAAGACGATCTGTGTACGGTGACGCAGCGCACGGCTCCAGAGCTCGGGCGTTGGGGCCAATAGAATGAGGTACCCACGTGCATTTTTCTTCCTTGAGATGATCTTGGAGCCAAAGGGTTGGCCGATCATGTCGTTGTGGTAAAAGGCTCCGTGGCGATTCTGGTAGATGGCGTCGCGCTGTGCGTAGCAGTAGGTGAGCGAGTTGTGGGTCTCGAAAAGGATGACGAGCGATCCTTCTTCGATAAGAGGTGGAGATTCCCACATGGAGTTGGGGATGGTCGTCACGGACGCAGCGTTCACTTCAGCGGAAGGCATCGCCATGGTGACGACGACTGGTGTTTGTTAATGTTTTTGGTGGTGTCAGCGATTGATGTGGCGCACTTTAATTAAAACACAAACCTGATGAAAGTGATACATGTACCTGTGAAAATAGATTATTGAAGCAGTGTTCACCACACCAACGTGCACACTGATCGCAGAATGATAAGGGCTTGCATGCAGCCTGCATTGCAGGCTCGCAAGGCAGATACGTCAGTATAGCAATGGCATTAATGCAATGAGCGAGAGCCGATGCGTTGGTAGTGTACGCACTTGGCTTTTTATATTCGTTTCGATAAGTTATTCTTTTGTTTCAGAACGAGTTCCTCTACGTCAATGAAGCACTCCATCAGCGTAAAGTAGCTCTTCTTTTTCTCTTTATGCACACACGCCCAGCAGCTACAGTGATCACGACGCCACCCAAGCTATAATTCTGCTGCATGCTTCTTTCATCCTCGACCAGCTTCCATTGCTAAACCGCTGCAGATATATCCCCTCATCCCTCTAATTCTCCTCTGAGCTGTCGTAGTTAGGATCGTTGCGGTCCACAGCTGCGATAGCGCCCTCCTCATCGGTCGAGACGCCCCAATTGTGAGCACCGGCACCTCCTGCGCATCCTCATCAAGATCAAAACGTAAGTCTTATCTCTAAACGCAAACATTCACACCTGTGCTATTTCTGCTGTGAACGCACCCTTCTTGGGACCGGCGGCGGAGCCCATTGGGCCGCGCGACTGGCGATCCTTGTGGTCGTTCTTCTTGTTAGCGAGTTCACGGCTCTGCGGCATGGCTATCCTTGTATCTTCGCGCTTTAGGCTACGCTGATCAAAACTTGGCTTGTTCACTTGGTTGCACTTTGGATTATGAGCAAGAAGATCGACGGCAACGTTTATTATTAGGGGCGACCCCCGGTCTTCTTCAACGAAAAGGTGACAATCGTTTTGTATCGGAATCTTAGGACGGATGGCAAAATCTCGAACAAACTCGAATTTCTATGCAGCCATGTTTTGTCGCAGAGAGTGTGTCGCACACAAATCAAGTGTGGGACACACCACACATGTGGCCCACACATCTCCAACTTCAACTTGTGGAAGTTGAACACGAAAAAACGAAACGTCGCGAATGATAGTGGCACGCGGTGCCATAACGGACCAAAACGGCTCAAATAGACAACACCAAGCAAGCCACTTTACACTTGCAACGATACCCTTGTTTGCCTGGTGGATCTGCCGGCATATCGTTTTGCAGTCGTTGCAAGATCTCCACGCGGCGCGCAGCAATTTCTCGATAGGTCGAGGCTGACAGACCTGTCATGTTTCACACCGACAAACGACGGAGAGAAACTCAATCACAGCATTGAGATGCGCACCAGCTTGTCGCTGCATCCAGAACCTGGACTCCAAGTGGGGTCACGTCGTCGAGCGCACTTGGCTTCGATTCCAATCGGTGATCGTCATCTCGTCGTTTGACTTTTGCTGTTGCTAACTCGCTTTGAAAGCCGGAAGTTAACCGCCGCAATCACGCGCATCCCGTCTCATTGGAGCTTCAGAGGTCGCGAGGTACGTCAGCGCGAGAGAATAGAGGAAGGGCCATGCTTCTTCCTCAAGAGCTGTTGCCCCAAGTCATTTCCACTTGAACCAGATAGGTGGTTGACGCCACGTATACTACAGCTTCATTTCATCTTTCAACTCGCTTAGGAGACCACCATGAGCTTCCGGACGCCCGTGTTCACTGCTGTTGACGTTGTGATGCGCGACCAGGACGCGCTGGCTGGCTGTCCCCACGTGGCCGAAATGGTGAGCGAGTACTTGGACACCTCGCACAAGTGGACGATCGAGAGCGCTGCTTGTGCCGGGTACATGACGCTGCTTGAACGGCTCGGCAAGAGAGAGTCGTCAATTACGCCTCGAGAACTGGACTGGGCGCTTCGCAGTGCAGCAGACAGTGGTGACCTAAACGTCGTCAAGTGGCTGACCGCTTACCAGCCGGATATGGAGTGCTCGACGCGAGTTATGGACTCGGCAGCTCTTCGAGGACACCTCTATATCATCAAGTGGCTCCATCACTACCGGGACGAGGGCTGCACGACGGCAGCAATGGACAGCGCCGCCGCCTACGGTCGACTGGATGTCGTTCAGTGGTTACACGAGAACCGCGAGGAAGGCTGCACGACTGCTGCGATGGACAGCGCGGCGGCGGGAGGACACCTGAAGACCGTGCAGTGGCTCGCTGCCAATCGCCAAGAAGGCTGCACGAGTGTGGCCTCGCACTTTGCGCTGCTGAACGGCCACATGCCCATTCTAAGGTGGCTAAACGAACAGAACGTGGATGTGCAAGAGGCTGACCAGGCGACGGGGAAGCGGTCGCCGACACGCTGGTCTCGGAGAGAGCGCCGACTGAGCGCCACGCTGCTAGAAGCACCAAGACGCCGTCCGCGACGTATGAGCATGGGTCTCTCATGCCGGAACTGAGTGTGCGCTGGTTGTACGGTGGAAGTACAGACAAGACAGGATGCGTGTCATTAGGAGAATGGCGACTGGAAACGAACAGCTCGTCGAAGGTCAGACAGAGTAACTATTTTTTCCCGTAATCAAACCAAGAGTCGTTCATGAGTGTGTTCACTTTTTTATTGAAGTGCACATGATATGCAGAAGCTGAAGCTATCTATTAACCGCCTGCGAGGTTTTAGTGTCTCACACAAAGGGTCACCCCACACTTGCGGGTCTAGCATAGTGACTCCTTCCTTCTCTAGACTTGAAGCCTCCTAAAAGGGCACTTGAGGACGTTTCTGGTGCCTTTTCCGGAGCTGCTTGCGTGCGCGTTGCAGGTGATTGACCATGTGAACTTGTAGGTGCTTTTGACTGTCAATCAACGGCGGGATCAGAATCTACAAGACGGCGTGAGACGAATTTCAGCTTTCCTATTCTAGTCTTGCATCTTCATCTGAAGCAACCCATCGTCTTTTTTTAAGGGGTGATCCAAATTCGCATTGTCGACAGCTTCGCATGTGTGCTCTTCAGTCTGAAGTGCACTTGCTCACTTTTCATTTTTCACTCAGCTCACAAACACAGAAAGCCACAACAAATTACAGCACAGGAACCATGACGATGGAACGAATGATGAGCGTCGAGGTGGTCGTTAGAGATCAGGTCGGCCCCATTGCCAGCGGCTTGGTGCCGGAACTCATCGAGTCCTTCTTGGACTGCTCCCCTCGATGGACTATCCAGAAGGCAGCATGCAGCGGATATCTTTCGCTGTTGAAGCGACTGGGGGCTCGAAACGCAGAGATCACCGACCACGGCCTCGACTGGGCCATGCGAATCGCAGCGACTGAAGGTTTTCTTGACATCATGAAGTGGCTCACAGCCTACCGTCCAGAGATGAAGTTTTCGACGCGAGTGATGGATGCAGCAGCATTGCGAGGCCACCTGGCAGTGATCAAGTGGCTGAATGAGACCCGGAGCGAAGGCTGCTCCGTGCACGCCATGGACAGCGCTGCAGCAGGAGGCCACCTCGACGTTGTACAGTGGTTGCATGAAAACCGTACGGAGGGCTGCACCACAGGAGCAATGGACACTGCCGCTGCAGGAGGTCACTTGGCCACAGTGCAGTGGCTCTGGGCGAATCGCACAGAAGGCTGCACGACGGTCGCTGTCGACTTTGCAATCTACAACGGCCACTTCCCAGTTGTCAAGTGGTTCAGCGAACTCGCAGATTTTCAGCCACGACGTGCCAAGTGCACAAAAGAAACCACCAGCAGTGATGGTAATGCTTGCATCAAGAAGCAGATCAGCGGTCAGGCGACGCTCACCTTCGAGTAAGATGTCCGCTTGGCGAACCGTATTTAGTGATCTTGCATTGGATAACCTGCAGCCAACATGTACAATAAAGACATCAATAGAAATCTACGCAGATAGCTTCATCCCAGTTCGTAGCCATTGCTAAGTGAATAACACGAACAAGTGTTCCAACACTCTTACCGGTATCCTGGGATCGGGCGCATATTGAAGTGGTTGGCTTCATTGGAGACGTCTATCGGTGGTGAAGAAATGGAATCTAATATACATATACAAGCTGAATGCGTGGAAACAGCCATACAGCAACTTGGTACAAAATACCTGTTTTACAATAGAGCATTCAGAAGAGAAATGAAGTGTACAACATTAGCGATAACCGCATAAAATCAAAATCAACATCGGAAGATGCAAATCACTTCTGCATACTGTGCTAGTCGCGGACTGGCTTCACTTCAAGTCGTTCTTCACGACGTGGCTACCACTGGATTCCTCGGGGTTCTTTCCTACTGCTCTACTGTCCATGTTTTCCTGAAGCATAATTTTATAGACCCAAAGACTCGAGTGCAATATAAGCAAAGCTGTGTTTGTGAATATGGTCTGTAGACGCCATGCCGTAACTGGATACGATTTTGATATAAGTTTCCGTCTCTTCTCACAGTACCGCAGAGACCAGTGGAGAACGAAGATGTAAAACAGCAAAAATAAAAGTTGTGGGGGGAAGCCCAGCAGCCAGCGAACACCTGTGCAGACGCGCGAACGTCTCCTCGGTATCTACTCCCCCCATCGTCCCTTCACATGATGGTGCACTTGGCCTTATTGCCACGTCGAGACTGGTACTTCTCCAGGTACTTGAGCTGGCGCAGGTTGATGGCTCCGCGCCTGAACTTACGAATGTGCTCCACTGCATTGATAGGGTCCAGTCCGTACTCGATCAACGCGATGGCTACCAGCACGGGGGCTCTGCATGAACCATTAAAATAGAGATCTGTCAGTCACCATACCCTAATTTAGGGTGTCAATCTCTATTCACTCACCGGCCCAGTCCCGCGACGCAGTGCACAGCAATCGACTTGTTATTCTTCGAGTCAATGGCATTGTCCTTGAAGCACGTTTCGACCAGATCAAGCCATTGATCCAGTATCTCTGGGTCGGGCGACTCGCCGTCGGGAAACTCGAGCTCGTGCACGTGGATGCCCGCGGCCTCCACTGACTCGCTGTTGTACGTGACCTCGCAGGCGCGCACGAGGTCCGTGACGTTGTGCTTCTTGAGCTCCTTGAGGTAAATGTGCAGATTGCTGTCGTTGGGGGCGTCCATGATCACAAAGGACAGGTGCTCCCACTTGACCATCGTCGGCTTGTTCGTCGGCGCGATCATCGTGTCTCTAGGTGGGTTTCTATAGTAAAAATAGGTAGGTGGGTAACAGTCCTCTGGACTCGCTGGAAGGCACGCTTCTCCTTTCTCTCTCTCTAGTAAGCAGGGCACTGTCGTCGCGTGTCGGTCGGTCTTGGCCCAGCAAACTTATCCCATCCGTTGACTGCGTCGCCGATTCGCTCGCTCGTCGGTGACGTCACTGTCGTAACGTGTGTGTTTACTCCTGACGGAAAGCTCGGCGCGGGGCTACTCTCCACTCCCACAACCAGTGGACTCGGCGAAGCGTCAGGGAACTCAGAGTTGCTCAATTTGGACGCCAGAGGTCGGGATTGACCGGGACAAAAGGCGGCGGAGAGGCTCAGCAAGACGATACGGCACGCACGCTGGTGGGTGTCGAGTTGCTGGTTGCTGGCGCGGACACGAGAAGCAGACGAGAGGAGCGACTGATTGGAGCTGCTCGACTGCGGACTGCTTGGGTGGAGGGCGTTTTCTAGACTGAAAGACGCCACTGGGTTATTTTGAACTGAATGTCGAAAAAGTTGAAATTTTAACCAGTGAGCGGTCTTTTCTCGCATATTGAAGCACGGCCATTGGCTGGATTATCTTTAAATAGATTATGTTTGTACACACAGAAGTGATGTTCTGTACACGAACTTATTCTTGGCCAATCAGAGTCGTTTAAGACGCTTCTTTTTTACAGAACTTCACGCGGTAGACTCTGAAGACCATGATGTGTAGAAGGAGACCTGTGAGCGATGAAGTCGTGCACCATCGCCACAAACACTTTTGAATGGTTCTGCTTGGATGTCGACGAAAAATTTTGGGTTGTCCCTATGAGACCGTACTGTAGGGTGGCGCTGTAACTGCCGTCGCCGAATTGCGAGTGTTGGTCCATCACAAAGTTGACGCGCTTAATGGTAAACGACGACGGCGCAGTGATGGTGCACTTTGATTACTTCATCTGCGTCGGAGCGCTGTGATACAGCTACGAGGAGGCTAGAGGCTACATGCTCAGAGCGAGGGTATAATGGCGAAACAGTTTCCCACATCTATAAAATAAACCATGCGCTACCTCTATGGGAACTAAGGGGTTAAGCAATGGGATCGAAGCTTAGCGACGATGGCAGATGTGCTGGTGTCGCACCCTGCGACTCGCAAAGAATTCAGCCCGATGAATTATAAAGTTGCTGGAGATATTGCCACAGTCCACAGTCCCCAAAAATGGATACACAGCGGCAGAGCGAATTGTTGATCAAGGAGGGAACGTTTTCTTCATGCACGTCACGAAACCGTCACGAAAGGTTTCGTGACACTGCACGAAATGTATAATACGATTCTAGCCCTGTACAAAGTTAAATAGCAACTTATTGTGATGAGGACGTTCTCCAAAGCCTGAATGAAGCTTTTTGCCGCTGCACAAGCCGCTACGCTCGTCGACAGCAGACCTCTATCGATAGGCATCTGATCCAAGAAAGCTTGGTTATTATAGCAATAGCCACAATAAAGCACAATTTTCAATAATAGCCAACATCCGAAATGAAGGCGGTCAATTGCACGAAACAGCTAAGCAACGAAGAGTTTTACAAGAATACAGGATTGAAAATTTTCGAATCGAACATCGAACAACTAGGTGAATATTTGTGACGATGTTCTGGCCGTAGGAAGGTATTTGGTGCGGTTACATGTATTTTAACTCTGCACATCTCTTTCAGAAATGGGTGGTCTACGGAGGGGATTATTATCACCACTGGCCGCAAATACATCAAAATTTTCATGTTTGACCGTAAAACTTGCTAACTGTAAATGTAAAATACACGGATACGATTTTGTTGCAATGCACTTGCTGTATTTTTGTTATGCGTGTTGGAAGTCTAAGGGGCAATTGCTACTATCCGGGTCAGACAAATCCATGGTCAAGACATAATTGTGGTCAAACGCAGTTTACAAAACTACACAGATTAAGGTCCTCCACCTTTTCGACGACCTCATACGAGCAACCACCTGTATTTAAAATACGGCGGCATAGATTGAAGAGGAAACTCTCTCGTTTCGTTTAAGACTGCACAGGCTCCGGAACGCCTCATACCTTAAAACTTCTTGGTCTCCAAAAGTCATCCTTCCTGCAGCTCGAGTATCGATGACATCCTCCCAAACATCTGGTCCAAATATTTCCAAGGCAAATTTGTACTTGTCTGCAGTATGCGGCTCAAGCTGGAATGTCTATTCGCACGGCGGCCAAGAAGTACAAGGTGAAGAGAGAGGCTCTCCGCCTGCATGTACGCGGATACGTTCCTGTTGAGTGTCGTCTTGGCCCCCAACTCGTGTACATCAACGCCGGGGCAGAGCAAGGCCTACTTGAAGCGATATTCTATCGTTCTGTCCATGGACTCTTAATCAACACTTCCATGTTTCGAGATCTCGTCCACCAAGAGGTTCCTGCTGACTTCCCAAACATTAAGTGGGCACAGCGTTGGATGAAGAAGTATTCGGACGTGATCTCGTACAGGAAGGGTCGCATCTGGGACGCAAAGCGCGCTGAGTGTTCAACTGAAGAAAATGTACGCTTCTATTTTAAAAACCTATCCAAAGCAATTGCCACGTTCGGGATCGAGGATAAACCAGCACAGATCTGCGACGAGACGGGTGTGACTGCACAAGGCAGCTCGAACGAACGCGTGATATGCCCAACGCGGATGTCTTTCAACGTACAGCGTTCTTTGGATCGTGAAAATGTAAGCATCATGGGGTGCGTCAACGCGGATGGTGGGTATGTCCCACCTCTCTATATTTTTGCTGGAGCTCGCCGCAAGCTGAACTGGTTGGAGAAAGCTCCTGTCGGTGCAAAATGTCAAGTTACAGAGTCTTCTAACAACAACAGGGATGTATTTCTGCAATGGTTTGAGTGGTTTGTGAAGTTGCTGCCCCGGCCCGACCACAGCTTCTAATACTAGATGGTCACTTCGCTCACATATCGCTGGACGTTGTCAAACATGGGCGCGACAACAACGTCTACATATACCTGCGCATACGTCACACTTCTTGCAGCCACTGGACGTAGGCGTGTATCAATCGTTCAAGTCATTATACAATATCGCCGTTGCAGCTTATCCAGTCACACATAACAGCGCTCTTCCTGTAAAGGATGTCGTTGCTGAGATCAGCAATATTCCGTTCCAATGAACATTTTCAGAGAAGAATATTACGCGAGGCTTTCGAGATACCGGTATATTCCTTTTGTCACTGGAGGTGAAGCTAAACAAGATGGTAGGTAACAAACCAACGCACAATACGGTGACCCTGCGCTATCATTCGATAATGGCTCCACATTTTGACGGACAACCTGTAGACGCTCGGACTCAAGCAGCGTTGAAGCACCGAAAAATTGGACCTGAACACATTAAACGCCGTCAACTTTTTTCACTGAAGATGCTCATCGCACCACAGCCCCAGAAGCGACCAAAAGGAGACTTTGTCGACGAAAAGATAACCGGGGCCAAGCTGCTTAGCTACGATGAGATGCTTCCAGAGAAGCTGAAGAAACAGGACGAAAAACGTGCACAGGAGCGCAGTAAACTAGAAGCAAAAGAGGCGCGATAAGCGGCCAAACAGGAAGAGAAACTGGCGAAGGACAGATACAAAGAAGCTGCTAAACAAGCTCGTGAAACCGCAAAACTCGCCCGTGAAGCTGCCAAGCGTTCCAAGCGACAAGAAAACAAGCGGAAGCGCGTGCGCCAGCAAACCCCAGAGATCGTGGACCCCTCAAACGCGCTCACGAACAAGGACAGACCGTACGAAGTCGAAGAACCAGTAGTGGAAACTTGGGCTTTCTGATCATACAAACTCCAATATAAGACAGAGTGACCACGGACATGTCCTCTTTTTTCTCTGCGACTTGAGATAATTTGATATTTGTATTGCTGCCTTAGGTGACCACCCATACGTCTTTGGAGGATAGTAGACGCATTCTGGTGCTGGGCATGTCCTTCCGACACTGAGCTTCTCTATGGAGTAGTCACAAGAATTGAATGCGTAATCTGAGATGCTCTTACACTTTTATCACTTTTCTACGTACCACGCCATATATGAGACGGCGGCAAACATCGGGATACTAATCAACCTAGGTACGAATCGCGATTTAGGTGTCTCATTGGAAAAAAGACTATTTTGGCTTTCGTTTGAGACCATGTGCGCTTCCAGAAACCTAAAACTGTCGCCACAACAGCACTCGAAAAAGTTGTCTCAATCTTCACGTCCAAAGCGGATTATTTTTGAATGGATTAGGGGTAAAATTGCGCTGCAGATCCAATGGTGGTGTCCGTTTTGCGAAATTCGAAGCAGAACAATTTTAAAACATTTTTTGTGTTTGATTTCACAATAGTGACATTTGTTCATTAGTATCAATTTGACTTACACGGGAGTTAAGTATCAAATCAATCTTCTGCATCGGGAGAGCGATCTCCTGTACTACGCTGCTGCTTTCTTGCTTGACGTCCTTTGCTTCTTTGCTCGTGGAGCACCTTCTTCATCACCGCCGTCCCGGCCTCGATTGTCGGCATTTCGCTTCGCAGCACTAGCTATTGCAGCTCGGTGTTCGTTACGTGACTGCTTTGCTGACTTAGCATTGGATCCTTGCTCCTCTGTTGGCGCTTTGTACATCGGGTCCGCTTGGAATTCAGTCGCCACGTATTTACGGACGGTATGATGCGTCGTGTACACCTTTTCGGGGTTAATGGGAGGCAGCGGCAGCGCCTTCAAATAGTGCGTGAACACACTGGTTCTTCTCCTGCGTTATCTTTCTCGTTGCTTTCGCCACCACTGCCCTCGTTTGCAGCTTCGTCGTAGCTACGGCCTACCATCTGATCTCCACAGTCGCTAGCGTGAGGCGAGTCGCGAGGCGAGTTGTCGTCTTGGGCGTGTTGCAGGTCGTCAGGAGGCGACGAAGCCGTCGCTATCTCACTTGGTGACAGTGGAGTCAGCGTGAGGCAGGTAACAGGAGGAGCGTCTGCAACTGAGTGCTGCGTGGGACTCGGTGGAGTTGGTGAGAGCTGACTGCCTGGCATGCTGCGGGAGTTTGGTATCTTCTTGTGTGAGAGTCTTCTCTCGGTGGCGTCGCGGTTTAGTTACTGTTTAGATTTTCAAACACAAAGGTCGCCGTTGCGCAAAATTTCGTTTAAGTTTGAAAATATATTGCTCAACTTTAGACGCGAATATCTCGATAACTCTAAATGGTTGATTAGTATCCGTATGTTTTGCCGCCGTCTCATATCTGACTTGGTTGTACTAATATCATTAAGCACCTGGCAGCCCTTGGCTCTAAGCAAGGAGTTACTGGAGGTCGTGGCTAGCCGAGGACCTGAGCCTTGTCCGGCAAAAGAAGAAGTATATTATATTTAGTTTGTGCTGCGTGGCTGCCCACAACAACACTTCAATCTGAGAAAGGAAAACTAGAAATTTGAGTCTCACGTCGTTTGCGTCACCTGGCATTCCACAACTGGAACGGACCTCTTGTTATTCACCCCTATGTCAGTTGCCGTTCAACGAGACGTCGAATATTGACGCGCTGCTGCGTCACACCGTTATCTGCCAAGCAAGTGGTAAATGATCTAGCAATGGCTTGCATAGAAGGGTATGAAGTTGAGTGGGCGTTGGAGGAGAAGCAGACGAAGTCAACTTTAGATAAACTGCGTGATAACCTTCGCGATAAACGTGACGACAACGTGAAAGAAGACCGGATAACTGATGTCACTGAGTACTTGGCGGGTATTTGCCTGTGTGTGGAACCAAACGACGCTTCCTGATAGTTCTACCTTGTGGACATCTTTATTGTGCTCAATGTGTATAAGATATGAAGATAAAGCTCGGTGAGCCACGATGCCATTTGTGTGATGCAGCATTCGACACGGACGAATTTGCATCCCTCACTCTGTGGTGACTGGTGAGAACATGGCGCAGAGGAACAGCTACGAAGGAAGAGCTGCGTGGCGAGGAGCGAATGCGGACTAGGGCGGCGAGAGTCCAACTGGCGGGGACTCGAAGGTAAGGCGCGAGTGGCTACTGATGTGCCTCAAAAAAGGTAAATTGGAAAGTGAAATTGAAATGGTTAGTTGTTTGTCGGCTACGAGGAAGTGCTAGTGTTGCGCTCCCTAGGTATCCTATGTAATTATAGGAATTTCACTATACTAGATTCTAAGTAGTCCTTGATTCGTATCTTGAAGTAACGTAGCGTAGCAGTGAACCGCGGTTCATTTGAACGGACCAGAATCTTCATAGTGAATTCAAATAGGATATGCTCCAGATCAGAGAGGTTCTTGAAGCGCTGTCCTTACAACGAGGTCTTCAGGCGGTTGTTGCGTAGCTTCGTGATGAAGCGCCTAGCGTGCTTCTCTAACATGTTTCCAGAACTGTAACCGTCGATGTCTGCTTTGCCGGCTGCTGAATTCAAGCGGTAGAAGAAGTCCAATGCGCTCCCCGACGGCCTCATCTCCATCGCGTAATAGCGTTCCGAATACGAGGTGCTAGCCTTGCAGAACTTCTTCCTGAATGCCAATGACAGCTATTTCCAGTCACGTCGTACACGCTTGGGCAGCTGATTGAACCAGTCTCGCGCGGCCCCAGGAAGCTTAAGCTTGAGCTCCTGGATACGTATCTTGCTCGACCAGCCAGCCTGGGATGCCATGCTAACGAATTGCTCCCACCATCGAGTACGCTCACGCAGGGGTGCCTTCGTGTCGAACTCCTTGAGGTTGTTCGAGTTGACGTAAGGTCTGAACGTCAGTAGCGTGGAGCCTTCCTTCCCAGTGGCCAGGTTGCCACTCGTCTTCACATCGCCGTTCGAACTCGATGACGAACTGTCTGAGTCGGAGTCATCCGAGTCACTAGAGCTTGAAATCAAGTCAGAGCTTGACGGGCTGCCATCTCTCCGCTTCGAGCGCTTGGATTCGCGTCGCCGAGGCGTCGAGCGCTTGGATTCGCGGCGAGTTGCAGACTCAGAACGCGTAGAAGACGTGCTCATGGAGATCCCCGTCTTGGAATTCGATTCGCTCGTATGCTCTTCACGCGATGGCCTGCCGCCAGGCGCCCCATGTTCTTCTGCGACGCCATTGCACGTCTGGGTGCAAAGCGCATGCTGGACGTTCGCTCTGCGCCTTTTTGTTCTTTGCCCGACGCCTGCTGTCTGCGGCACTTGCGACATTTGTAACTGTCACTGGATTCTTAGTTGCCACTTGAGGAGTGCCTGGGCGAACAGCTGTATCCTGTGTTGCCGTTTGAAGGGCGACTGCTGGCCGTGCCGCTTGAACTTGGGACAAGGTTGCATGAAGGTAGCGCAGTTAACCGGCTTAAAACTTTTGCTTGTTCTTGGAAGCTTCTCGGTCGCGATCTCAATCAGCCTCAGCAGATTGGATTCTCTGCTCCAAGGCGAGCTTCTCGCGCTGCCACGACTCCATCATGTCTTGAGTCCAGTGTGCTCGCGCAGCGTCGGCCTCCGCTTCTCGCGTCTGCCATCTCTCTGTGAACAACGACTCTAGGCGTGCATGCTCCTGGCTTGCGACTTCTGCAGCGGCAGCAACCGATTCGTCCTGGCGCGCAGCCTCCTGCTCGACAGGTTCCGAGGTCCTCGATGTCGCTTCAAGTTCCCGCGCCCGGTGTACAGCCTCCAGCCTTGCACACTCCGCTTGGATGAGTCGATCAGTCAACTCCTGGAGCTGGCGATGCGCTTCCTGGTTCCGTTGGTCGCGTATGCGTCCACGTTCCAGAGCGGCAAGTTGTTCTCGCGCACGATACTCCCGTTGCTCTTGCTCCATCCTGGGTTGCCACTCTTGCTGCTGCCCCAAGGCGTTCAGCTCGAGTTGGGCGGGCCCAGAAGTCACAGACGATGAGCGACTGGATGGCGCCCTGGAATGCCGACTCGACACACTCGTACGCTTGGAAGTCGAAGAACACCGTGAATGCAGACTGCTCCTCTCGCTTCGATGCCGGCCCCGCGCGTCGTCGTCACTGTGGCCAGAGTCATCAGGCGAAGGTGCTGGACCCCCACTCCTGGATGTCATTCCTGACTTCGATTCACGACTATCCTTCGGTGCGACAGTAAGGACATCCTCGCGTGTCTCCGTCATCTCGATGTCGGTTTGGGGCGGCAATCCTGAGCGCGTAGGAACTACGGTCATGGTAACCAGAATGCTGAAGTCTCCTTTTGCCGTGAGGCTTCCGGATTCTTGAGCGATGTAGGCCTCCGATGGACATGTGTCCAGAAACACCATGCCCGAATGACATCATCGACGACGAAGACAAACTGCCTCTGGAAGTTGACGGTCATGGCGTGCTGTTGTCGTTAGAAGTCCTGGAAGTCCCGACTACTCTTGGCATCTGGGAGGACGGTGCTCTAGAGCTCACGCTCATAGTCTGAGCACCTCGACTCCCGTCGTTCACCGAAGCCTGGTACTGTGGCAACGATGTTAACGACGGCGTCGACAAGGCAGACGGAGTGGACGAAGCATCCAGGCGCGGGGGCGGATGTTGAGCCCGTTTAGCGTTAGTCTCGCTGTCTGCCGGCCCGCACGGGCTGCGCGTCATCTTGAGACCGGTCGCCCGGAACCTCAAGACATACTCACGTCCTAACGTCGTAATCGTTCATCAATAGATCACCATCCTTGTCTTCAGCACGATACTCAAGCTTTGGTACTTCGTCTTCCTGGTGCACAATGTCTTCTTCGATCACAGTCGTAACTCGAACTGGAATTCCAACCGAGATCCGCTTTAGCGCGAGGAGTTCTACACCCAGGAAGCTCCAAACTTCCTCCACCACGGTGCGAACCAGATCATGCGGAACATTAAAGACTCGAACTTGATGCCATCCAGGGATAACGTTCACGAACTCGAATCCACTCCTTCAAGAAGCAGAGTCTGTAGGATCGCAACACACTCCAAAGACGTCGAGATTCCTGTCGAAATCGACACTACCGTCAGATCTCCAGCTAAGGCAGCTTGCGTCCTTCGGGACTTCAGTCCGCAATCCAGGATTTATCGAGATTCTCGAGAGATGTCCCCCAACGCAGGTGCTCCGACGTGCTCAGCACGGCATTGTTCCATGCGGTCACGTCAGGCTTCGGGTCGGTCCAGGCATATGCGACGATAGGGGGGCACTTCCAGAGTGCTCTTCCTTCCAACGATGAACTTCGCGGCGGGCGTACATCACGGCATACTCCTCGTCAGTCGGGCTACTCGTGGATGTTAAATCCATCATAGTGGCCGACGGAGCGTCTCCATCCCCACCACCCTTGAGTGGCGCTTCAGGATTCGCCACTTGACTGATACTTGGAGTGACGCCACGCTCCACGGCTTCCTTCTGGTTTCCGCCGTCCACTTTCACACTCGCGGGGTCTTGTTTCATCTCGACAATAGAATCGTCGAGCGACTTCACTTCGTCCGACGAAGTCGACTCGGAAACCAAGTCAACCACCTCCGGGGGCTCAACCAAATTGGCGCCTCCCTCAGACGGCTGAGTGTCACCCTCGCGGGCGCGCTCCTCCTTGACGCGACGGACTTCTTCTCCAGCATTAACACCCGACGGTTCTCCAGCACCAGAAATGACTTCGTCGTCCTGTGCCGGTGGCTCGACAAGAGGTTGATCTAGGTCCGAAGACACTTCGACATCAGCACCTCTGCTGCTTCATCTTCTTGAGCAGCCTTCCTAGCCGTCCGAGCTTCCCAAACAACTGTGTCCAGGCCTTTGTGCTCTTCAGGCTCAAGTCCTTGCACCCGTCGTGACTGCCGAGTCGAAACACCGCGACCACGCGCACCACGTCCGGTTTTCTTCCCACGTCCTTCAGGCACTCTTGATCTGAGTGAAAGGACGCTCGCTTCAGCACTTCTTCAACTCTTGATACTCCGGTGAAATCCCCGACAATCGAATCCGGGCACGCGCACCAGCTGTGGCGAAGTCGGTGAAACTTTTTACCGCCTCAGGGGGTGTATAGCGCAACCCAGCGACGTTGCTGAGCCAGCAGATTCCAGGAGGACACCGTGCTTGGTCTTCTGCACCAGGATTCGGGTTCTTGCGCCAGGATGACAGGTCCTGCGCTAGGATAAACACGATCCGAGCGTAGAAGTAGGGGCTACAGGTAGCGAGATGACTCCCTGGGAAGGTCTTGGCGTGTGTACCTTGGGTATCCCTATCGCTCGTTTATCTTCGACGGATAGGCACTCCACCAGAGTAGTTGGGAGGGTCTTGAACAATTATAACCTAATGAAGAAGTGCGGGGCAAGCGTCCACTCCAGGATGCAGCCTCGAACCCTCAAAGGTAATCCTGGCGTGGCTGTCCTCACCATGTGGGAAACCAAAAGTAAGTACGCAAGGACACAGACAACTCGTGTACAGTATCCCAGGTGCAAATCTGGACTGGTTGATAACCAGCAAACAGAGTTATATATAAATATGTAGTAATATGCAGCTGTCCAAATATTACAGACCCGGAGCGTGGGGTCTCACACACTAGGCTCACTCGAGTCTAAATTCAGGCACCTAGCAAGCCTGAATACTACTCACAATACAAACGCGCACCACCTCAATTAAGAGGAAGAATTTGCTGTAATCCAGGATATGGTCAATCCACACAGTAGTCAATACAAACTCGTAAAGGCTACTACCTAGCACTCCAGGAATTCGCATGTTAATATGAAATGGGCAAAACACTATCAAGTTAACGGCCCAACTAGGATATGAAATAGTTGGGTCACTCCAGGACGAACGGTCACTGGCCACCACCTAACTGGACTTGAGTATAGGTGGAGTTCCAGCGAAGCGATCAGTCCTTCTTGATCGTCTTGCCCGGAATGTGTGGGGGCGCGGCGGTGTGATTGCTTTTCTTCGCGGCGCTTGCCCTTCCTACCTTATTCCACGTCAAACACTTGTGCTCAATGGGGAAAAACGAACTCTGTTTAAGATTATCAATAGGCCATAGATCTTCTGTCTTCTTGCACTTCGTACACTCATCATGCAGTTCTTTTTCAAGTCTTAGTAAAACATCTTGTCTTCAGTATGGGTATTTTGGTCCTCGTATTGTAGTCAGTTCTGGCTTCTTGTAGTCTTCATTTGGGTATGGCTTGTGTCGAATATCTCGGTCTCAGTATGGGGTGGTCTTGTCGACTCGACAGGGTCGTACCTGGGTGCGCTCCGAGCGTGGTTGAACTTCAAACTTGCGTGTCACTTGATTGCGATACCAACTTGCCGACTTGATTCATGTTCACCCAGGCACGCACAGTCACACACTTGTTCTTGACTTAGGTAAATGTTCTCGATGGCAGTGTATCTTGGATGATCACTTGTTACTTCCACGAATGTATGTCATCCAGGCGCAGATTGCTCTAGGGCTGGTACTGCACTGTTGTCTTGGCACGGAAAGTACTTACTGCGTATTGTAGCGTAGCGAGAGACTTCATACACTTGAATTCACCTTGTAACCCTGGCGTGGGAGCGTGTACGGCTGCATCTTTGCGTATTTGACCACGTTATCCAGGAGCGGACGCGTCCAGGCCTCTTCCTTGCGCACTAATCTCTTGTAGTCCTGGCGTGAGCGCGTACAGACTTCATCCTTGCGCGCTAACCGCATGAAATCCTGTAATAAACCGGTGTACAGTCATCATTCGTGCGCACTAGCTGTCTGGAAGCCAGGAATTTGTCTTCTTATCGTCCCAAATCTTAATACAGACGGCCAAGCCGGCGTCCATCCTGTCGTAGGCGGCCAAGCTGGCACACAGCTTGGTATGCATCTTCAACATTACGCGGAATCTTGGCGTACAGCATCGGTACGTCGTGCGCCTTGGCGCTAACAGCCAACATCATCATAGTCCAGGTACACAGCGTCTTCCTCCTTGGTTTCTTGCGTCTTTACGGCGTCCAGCGCTTGTTTTTCTGGGATCGGAGAAGTCAGGGGAGTCGTTTCGTTCTTTGTTGGGCGGAACTACAACGAGAGGAGGTCGTCCAGGGATACGTTCTCCTGGATAACTTTCCGCCAGTCTTTAGGCACACTCGTAAGGGAAAGTCCGAGGCCGGACCGAAGCGCCTTCTTGCATTCCTGGGTATGCATCTCCAGGAAGCACGCTTTCCGTGCAATTTCGGGCCCATCAGCATCCAGGCGCCAATTTCTTTCCACAATCCCACTCGTGCCCAGTCTCCGTCCATGTCACACGGGTGTGGCCGGGACTGCATCCACCAATAAGCCAATCATCGTCCATCGTTATCTCCAAGTCGTAGTCGTAACACCACAGCATCACCGAGATCATTTCAAACCACTTCGTCACAACAATCTCAAAGGTTTCGAAGCACCAGTTCCAGACGCTCCTCGGTAGTGGCATCCCCCCCGTCGCCTCTCTCTCATTCGTACCAACATGTTATGTACGTCGCGTAAAGTAACATTCTTGCCTACAAAGCAAACAAAACAAACAGCATTGACAGTTACACCCCACGTAATACAACTCGTAATGATTTAGCCTTACGCACCTGTCTTCTTGCGAAGGTACATCATAATCAGTTTTGGCTTGGATCCAGCAGCCTGAAGCTCGTCAACAAATCCTAAGATGTCAGGGTCTTCGACACGGCGTTCGAATACACGACTTTCGAAAGTCGCTCAAGACTAGTGGTTATGACCAACAACAAAATCTGCCACGCGCACCATGAATCTGTTGTGAGTGAAGTTCCAGACGACAGATGCCTTGATGCTTGCCTAGTTCTTTCGAAATACGTGTTGCGTATGCCCGTTCCGCGGCTCTTCCTTCCACCCGTGATAATAGTAAGAGTAGACTTACAGCTCTTAGTCTCCTCGCGCTGCGCCAGATCTCCCACATTTACGGCTCTTTGTCTGGCTCGCGTCTGTATCTCCTTGTGTTGCTTCTGCACGGACGTCGAGGTGCTCTGCCGATATATTTTGTGCGCAGCCTCTTGATATTGAGTTAGGTGTTCTCGAAAGCGTCCCGGTTCTCATCCCATTCAACTTCCACAGGATGACAGACCCATGGGGCACCGGAAGAAACTTGCCGCTCGGGCTCACTATCGCTCATTTGTGGACTGCAGACGAGAGACGCATTGGGTGAAGTTAGTCTCTTCTCCCCGCGCATCTGCGCAAAAAAGAAGGCGTACCTGATCTCGAGCGCTCTGCTTTGATGTGCTGACGCGAGCTTGTCCGGGGCGAATGGTTGTTTGGTCAAAACTGGCTGATTTTAAAATGGAAGGTTCTCTGCAGACGAGAACAGGCGAAAGGGGGGGAGTAGGGGTGTCACTTTTCAGAAATCCTTCAATTCCTAAATTTGAGTGAGCGGTATTTTACCAGAGTAATTTACGCTGGGTTTAAGTTTCTATTTGTTTAGATGGGATCTTGCTCGGTACCCCAAACCAGTTCCATAGTTTTATATGTAGCAAGAGTTTGTATGACAATCCTGTGATCGCACTTAGCCGAATTGGTGTGTGACTTTTGGAGTTATACAAGTAATCGGAATTGGAGCTACGAGACAAGATGCCAACAGATCCGGACTCTCCAGACCTTGTTAGCCAGGTAAAGGCTGTCAAAGACAATGTAATCGGTCAGAAGACTGCGACGATGTACGCACGTGGCATAAGTCGCTACGTGGCTTGGCTTTACCAGAACCACAGAGACGTCCTGAGTGATGACTTTCTTGGAGCTTTACACGATGACGATTTTGAAGGCAGTGTTGAGGGTCTTAGTTCGCTGAAGAAGGACAGCATCATTAGTTTTATGAAAGCCAATTCAGCAATATCTCCTGTCAATTACGATACGCATCGCGTAGACGACTTCGAGAAATTTTTACTGTCGCTTACGAATCGTACTGGAGGAAAGCCTGGCCAGTCGGGGTACGATTCGATGCGCTCTTGTTTGTTTCACTTGTACAGAGGGTACGGGCGATCGATGACGAGCGGGTTTGCAGCAGATTTGACGGTGTTTTTTAAGGGCTTCAAGCGGACAGTGGCGCGCCGCAACAATGATGCTAGCGTGAAGCTAACTGAGGGAAAAGAGCCTCTCACATTTTCGATTTTGCGATCACTCTGTGCCTCGCTGCTCAAACATAATGAAGAAAAAATTCTTTTTGAGCACACATTCCTCTTAATGAGCTGGAATTTAATGTGACGCGCGAGTAACACAGCATCAATCCATTCAGGACATATTAGATGGAATGGAGACGCATTAGCTATTCTTTTCGGTCACACGAAAAATGACCAGGATGGAACGCGACCCCGTGATGCGAGGCATGTGTATGCCAATCCATTTATCCCAGAAATTTGTCCTGTGCTTGCTTTGGCGATGTATGCTGCAGTTTTTGGGTTTTCCGTTTCTAAGTTATTTCCTGGCGGCAACCAATACGATAAATTCTCGAAAATATTGAAACGAGTCATGCAAGAGAAAGAGATGACGACATTGCTGGAAAATGAAGGGTTAAAGGCGTCAGTTATAAAGACCCATTCTGCTCGGAAAGGATCTGCGACTTTTGTTTCTTCGTGCTCTAATGGGGGACCCTCGGCTGCAGCTATATGTATAAGAGCAGGTTGGACATTACCAGGAGTGCAGGACACATATATTCGTTATGAGGCGGCTGGCGACCGTATTATTGGACGATATGTGGCAGGATTACCATTTTCCGATACCGGCTTTGCTATTTTACCTCCATTTTTCCCCGAGTTTGACGACTTAGTTCGCGACAGTATTCGATTGAGCTTTAACAACTTGCTGTCTCATCTATTACGCACTAGAGGCTTCCTTTTAGCGACTCTTGTTCACCATCACGACTACTTAAGAGCGACATTGACCGACGACCACCCACTCTATCGCAATGCCCTCTTCGGAAATCCTGCTTTGGTCTCCGCGCTAAAAGAACGAGTAATTTGCCGAACGGCACGCCCAACAGACCGGATTAGACTAACTGGCGTCCCTCCTCACGTTCATTTACTGGTAGCGATGGAGAATCAAGCGACTCAGCTACAGCAATTATCAATCTCGAAGGAGCTAGCCCCAGCTGTGGTGGAGCTAATGAAAGCAGAAATGCCTAGTCGTCAGAATATTGTATCAACAGCAGAGCTTAGCACGAGTATTTCGCGTACACTACGAGATTGTGGAATAGTTGTTCTAGTTCAATCTGTGCGAGGCCAACTACCACAACGACTACATCACACCGTGGAACCCAATGAGCAGGACGAAAACACTGCTGATGAACAGAGCGAAAGGTCATATAGTGAAGCGGACTTTTTGCATAATGCGGAGTTATTCGATCTTTTTCTGCAAAGTGCGGAGTTCCCCCCCCCCCTTTGTCTAGTATATAAAGATCCGCCTGGTGGCCGACCACTAGGACTGCGGCGCCACCACCGCCTCTCACGTCGGAAGCCGACGCTATTACCAAAAATAGGTAATTCCAGGACCAGAAGGCATGCACGGAGGAATGCTCGAGAAACAACATGAGTCAAGTTACATGACTGTTAAGTTTGCCACAGAAACATGATGAGGCAGCTTCAGCATCTGCATTATGCGTTGTCGAACCCAGTGGTAGCCGCTGCGATATATATCCGATACGTCCATGGTGCTCGTGTATCCACAAGCGTACATTGGACGTGTGTACTGTATTTGATCAGTATGGTATACCCAGTAAGCACTACATTGCGGCACTAGACTTTTTGGATCGGTCTACAGAGCGTTTCACGGCTGTGGACGAATGCTACACAATCGATATGGTTCTGGTGCACATCCAGTTAGTTCTAAACGAATAACTCACTATGAACCTCCAGCACCGCCATCTCAGTTGAGCTCGAAGCCCGGAAGAAAAAAGGGAAGAAGACTGCCGAGCAAAGGCGAAAGTAAGGTGCTACGAAAGTAGGCAAGGCGACGCGCACTTGCACCGTAACTGTGGGCAAACTGGCCACAACAAGCGTGCCCCCCCCCCCCCCCCCCCCCCCCCCCTCCAAATAAAGAAATCTGCCAAACAGGTACCCGTTATGGTGTCCGCCCAATCGGCAGTATAGTCGTGTGTAAGTCTGAGCTCTCAATAAGGTCCCAGAAGTTTAATACATGTTTTCTTTCTAAAAATAAAAATGTCTCGGATGCTTGTATTAGGTTTGCAAACCTTTACTTTAACAGTCAAGCTTGGTGGTTGCAGAGAACTCCGCCCTTTGCAGAAAAAGATCAGAGAACTCCGCATTCTTGCACCAAAGAGTTGCAAATGGAAATGAAGATGGGAAGAACTCCGCATTATGCAAAAAGCCCATAGTGAAGCACGAGCCCTAATACTCACCAACTCTAGGTTTACACGAGCTCCACCAGACTTCGATATCCCTCGAATGTCGTTAATGTCAGCTTGGGAACACTGGTGCTGCGGTGCCCCTCTGGAAGAATCGGTCCGCATCGATTTTTGCAGTGGCAAGATCTGTCAACTACCAAAAAGCGAAAAATCTGTCAAATTACCGCTGTATGATGCTGGAGATACAATCCAAAGTCCCCAGAAGTAGTTGGACAGCAACACCGAGCATTCAGCAGGCACGTGCTATGCTTCGAAGTGTGATGGAAGAGCTTCCTATCAGCGATGTCACACCCAAGAATCACCAAAGACACAGAGATCAGCTCAACTGGTCTACTGCTCTCAATGAAATCCGTGAAAATCGGCGTAGAATGAACCAGAACACGTAGCTAAGTATCACTGCTATGTATGCAATCAAATAAATAATTCTCTTACCTGGCGTTCAGAATCTCGACTGAGTTTGCGTGCTCACGCAGAGACGACACGCGTACGCTGGGTGGTCGACCATCTCCACCGCAAGCCTTGCCTCCAAGGTCTTCTTCTTTTTGCGCTAGAGCTCTCGGTACTGATGGCTTAGCTGTTTTTGATCTGGGGCGTTGATTAGCGTTGTGCGACGCAAGTTAATTTCATACGGTATTGCTTTTTGTGATTTGCTGTACTCATTTTCTGTGCGTTGGCGCCAACAAAATCGTAAGGAGCTTGCTTATTCCCCAAAATAACTGCGGTAAGCGCTCTATTAGAGCGCTTAAGCAGTTTAAAACGAAACGAATTTCTGATAAAATTCTGATTATTTCTGATAAATTTGAACCGATTCTCGTTTCGTCCTAAGATTCAGAATCATACACTACGTAGCTGCTGTCGAGAACGAAACGGAATCAGATTGCTTCATATCCTCAGATTTTTCCACCACCCAACGATGGAATCGGGGAGCGGCAGCGACTGTGATAGCGACGACGACGTGCTTTCATACAGACGGTTGGCGTCTGAGCTGCTCGACCGCTCTCGCATCAAGCGTCTTCACGGTGACTGGAAGGAGGCCTCGCATCTCCGCTATCGTGCTCTTGTGCTGTACTACGAGACCAGGCCTCAGTACTCTATTCCCCGAGTGTTTTGATATCTCGTGCGTGACAGACGACACATGTCTTGTGTTTACCGCTTCACCCACAGCCAACTTCACAAACTATTAAGGGCTTTCCGTCTACCACGTGTCATTCACACCGGAAGACACTCTCGGGCAAGCTGTACGGGACTTGAAGGATTGTGTATTACGCTTCACCGTTTGGGATGTCCAACTCGATGGCTCGACTTGTCGATGATCTACGGGCGCTATCCTAGTGCTCTTAGTAGTATTTTTTACTTTGTCATTCGCTATATTAATGTTCGGTGCACCAGGATGTTAGCTGGTAATTTGGATTTGATCAGCTCTAGATTGAAGATATATAGCCAATCAATCTATAGTCGTGGTGGTGAATTAGATAAATATGGGGCTTCGTTGACGGGACGGCACATCGTCATCGCTGGTATGCACTTCACTAGTGCCACTAGCTGCCTCATTTTCTCTTTTGCGAACTTCATACTGTCGTAGCAGCAGTCCAATTCGATCGCGACACACCCGCGCTGTGAAATTGGTTTTCAGACAGTTGTTGACACGAGTAGCAATAACTTCCCAGGCCCCCTTTACAGCCCCACGCTCGGTTTCATAAGGTGGAGAAGACAGAACTTCAGCCAGTAGAATCCTGTCGGCCTTTGCATTGAACCGGGAACGATGCGCTACGGACGGTGTAGCCGGTTGAGCGAGATCGTCCGCTTCTACGCTCGTGTCTACATCCCCTTGGGACGCCGATCCATCCTCTTCGTCTTCGTCTTCAAACAGGTCCGTGAGGGAGGGAGATTCGGTGTCGCCCAATCTAGATGCGGCCATGTCAGGGAGGAAGGGGGGATTTTTTATGAGCAGCGCAGCACTGCCAGTGCAAAGTTTTCGTTTCGTCCGCAGAGCTTATGCAACAATTGTCAGAGTCGGTACGAATCTATGCGCCCCATTTGTTTCGTTTTTAAGCTCGTTTCGTTCCTTTGGCTTAAAGGCTCTAATGTCGCCAGGGATAAAACGAATTCGTGTGCGCACAACGCACAGAAAACGCAAAAGTTATCATACAAAAAAGGCGTCAGACTCCAACAAATTCAAGAGAATTTTTGTATGTGAGGTACCCCGCGAACTTCGAAATCCGCAATGATATAACAAGTGATTAGTACATGTACCGTATTCCACTCAACATATTAAAAGCGCAGCTCTTAACTCACAGTAGAAGCAAAGTTCGCAACAAAATTAGGTATGTTCGTATGCTTTCGGCCGGGAGTGTAGATGAGATTATCTTCATGTTATACGCGGCAATCGATGCATAAGCGCTTGTAGGAAAATCACAATGAAAAATAGTTCATTTTCATTACCTTTCATTAGTTCATTTTCATTTGGTATCATCAAGTAACTTAGGTACCAGGTAGATTAGTTGCCACGTTGCAACCCGCATGTCTATAGCACAAATGGTCGAAGGTATCTTATGATACCAATCTACCTATGTTGCTAATAATAACGCCCCTCAGGGGGCGCACTTAGCGTTCACTCTAGTGGACTCCACTGTGGAGCGATTAAATGGGGCCAAGGCGTTACTAAGCTTTAGATGACGAGCGGTTCTCGAATTACTTGGACTTTGTAAGTGAGCGACTCCACCGACCGCTCCAAACGGCAAATTTTGACGGAATTGACAATATAAATCTGGAAAATAAATCTCGTCGCAGATAATTTTGCCACCCAATTGGACGCGTCTAGTGACTTTGAAAAGAATGGAATGTCTGGAAGTCACTCGCGACAAGGCTACTAGGAAAGCGTTATCCAGGAGATCGCTTCATTAGCTGAGTCGTGTTTGGAGAAGCTGAGTGTGTCAGCAACGGGTGTACTTCGAAGTAAAGTAGAGTAGAACTCTGTTTGCCGCTGCATATTGTCCTGAGTTTGCTGTGAAAGATAAGAGCATGGTGACTGCATATGTTGTTCGTCTGTAAATTACAGTGTAATTCACTTATTGACAGGGTTAATAGCATTTGCCACAATAGTTCTTTGCAGTGATACTAATACTACTACTATTCCAGTAATACTAATGCTACTACAGTGTTGTATGTTATTCACTAGTAGTATTAATATCACTCGCTGAAGGCGGTACTATAGTTCTTTGGAGTACTACTATTCCAAGAACCCTGAATGGGCAAGGTCAGCCCTCAAATTGCAATTGTTCGGTGGGTAGCCCTGGTTCGTAGCTTGCGGAAAATCGCCATTCTTCGAAACGCGTAGGACAATACAGAAGGCTCCGAACACCAGCTACACTGAGACGGATCAAGCATGGGGTGTGCAGTAAAAGGCTGTATTGAAGGTGACGAGCTTAGGACGGAACCCTGCACAGTGTGCGGTAAGCAGACACACCACATCTGTGCCATCAGCGTGTTTGAGGGCACGGAGAGCGCACTGAACGTGCGATAATTGTTGCGTGCTAAAAACAGCTCATGTATAATTCAGTTGGATTAATCTCCCTATCGACCCATGTTCTGTTGTGCAGCCTGCGTGAAGCAGGTGTATCCCGATCAAGGTTGTCCTACCAAGACTAACGGCGGTAACAACACTCCAAACAGTGCGTCGCTGAGCTCGAAGAGGCCCTCGTCAAACATTTGGACTGGGTCCGACTCTGACTTTGTTGTGTCTCCGGACATCACGGAGAAAGACACTCGCGTGCCTGTTCAGCGGAATACCAAGCGCTTGAAGTCGTCGAAGCAGACGAAGTTGGACTACTCTGGAGCCGGTGCGAAGCGTAAGACGAAAGTCAAGCCCGTGGTAGCACTCCAAGACGCAGCTATCATCGTCCAAGGCCATCCCTCACCTGTGTCTGAACTGGGCGTTCCGCTCTCTGTCAGACATACTCGAAAATCGGAACCACTGACGGTGTGTGGGACTTGATACACCACTTGGACGAGCCATACCAAAAACAAAATCCGTGACTCCTTCGGGAAGGTTTACCGTAACCTATGTCTACTATGCTGCGAAGTTATTAAGGCTCGCGCCAAGACAACTCGTTACAGCTGGGAAGAAGCGCCGCTTCTAACGCTAAGGAGCACATCAAAGCCATGCACGAAGACCATCCGCTGGCTGTACTAGCCGAGCCGAAAATAAGTGACAAGGCGAAGAACGAGATAGAGAACGCAGAGGCTGAGGCTCAAAGTGTTCACGATTCGGTAGTCCCGATTGATTCAGTTACGGCTGAAGCTACTTCACCTGACAATTCTACGGAGCTGATCAATACTGCGGTAAAGTCCGCAAAGCGCTTTTTCCAGGCCAATGAAAAGACACTGAACGTCTACATTTCGAAGTGGCTCGTCAACCAGGGGCTTCCGTACACGCTGTGCGCATCCGACGCATTCCGCGACATCATGTATGCCGCCACTGGAGATCCATCATTCCCCATCCTGAGTCGCGACCGGTATGGACGCTTACTCAGTGGACAGTTCCAGCTCTTCTGCGATCTTGTCGGCGAGCTTCTAATATCGGAATTTCAAAAGGCATTGTGTCTCAAGTTTCTTAATTTGATACATGATATATGGACGAGTTGTGGGAAGGAGAGTATCGTTGGAGCTTCGGTGGCTTTCATTGACAGCTTGTGGAGATTTCGTTTCATTGCTATGCTAGCTACTGTGAAAAACGACGGCCACAACGCTCCCCTCGTCGCTAAGCTCATCAAAACGGGTATAAAAGCAAAATATGACATCGACATCACGAGTATGACTCGCTTTACGATGTCGGATACCACACCTTCGGCAAAGAGCGCGGCCGATCACCTGGGAACGGAGCAAGAGGACTGCTCAAAGCATCTCCTGAATCTATGTATAGGCTACGGGATCGGCCTACAAGACAACATTCAAACAAATAGCGTGTGGAATAGCGATGTGGCTCGCGGAACAAGGCTGTGACCATAGTTACACCTAGGGGCGAGTTAGATGAAGGGGGATCCGTCATCCAGAAGCTTCGGAATCTAAACAACCATTTCAAGCCAACCAAGCAGCTGAACGCCTTGAAAATGATCCAGCAAGCGCTGTCCTCCCCGAGCTGTAGCCGCAGACTGACAGCGACGTACGCGTATACATGCAAGCTGATCCGAAGATCAATTGTGAACTATGCGGCCTTTGACTCCTACTTCCAAACCCACAAAGATTCGGCTAGTGTGTGGTCGTCTCTATCGGCCAAAGACTGAATGCTTGCAGCGGAGATGGAAGCAGCCATATTAAACATCTCCAATCTTGCTCTAGTGGAGACTCAAAGCGAGAACCTCCTGTCCTTCTACATGGTAGTCTTTCGTCGCCTAGCGGAGAAGAACCCGCAGTCGTTCAAGTTTCAGATGCTTGCAATAGAAGCCCCACACTCCAAAGAGGAAATCGAAACGACGCACAGAAGAGTGGAAAGGACGCATGACCAATTTTCAGATCCAGGCAAGGTATGCATGAAAAGAACTCTACTTCAGTTACAAGCACGGTTCCCGAAAGTCACTAAGGAATCTATGGCTTGTATACTGCTTGACCCACGGACAAAGCATGCTGCCAAAAAATGCTGCGGTAGGAAACATTCCACGCAAACAGGAGAAGGCACTGTATACTAGTGGGCTGGAGTATTTACGAGAGATATACCGAGTCATTTTTGACACAAAGGAAAGATTGCGTTAGATTGCGTTGGGTCGGGACTTTGGTTCTCAGAGCAGCAGCATCTTTAGCCAGGAGAGTTCACCATTCTCCTATCCCGCGTCAACTGGATGGGACGATGAAGACGAGCTGCTACTTGGCGCCCCTATCAGATTGAATAAGACACGAGAGAAACATGAAATTGACCTAAACGCCGATATGTCGATTGACAAAGAGAAAGACACCTATTGGTCGCTATTGGGGCTCTACAAACATGTAGACGTCCTACGCTGGTTTCGTGAGGAAGGCGAAAACCGGTTCCCTTCGATTGCGCTGTTGGCGCGTATCCATCTGGGCAAAGTGTCGTCCTCCGCCTTTCAAGAGCGGTTTTTTTCATCTGGTGGCATTGTAATGGGGCCTCTTCGCGCTAGAACCGACCACAGATGTGCGGAGAAGCAGCTCTTGCTTCGCCACAATCGAAAAGAGATCGTGAAGATGAAACAAGAAGGCGAAAGAGCAGCAAGAGGTTGAATAGTACTTTGTTGCCAAAATAGTACTTGGAGTAGTAGTAGTAGTATTACACATATTTCGTTACAAAGTCCAGTATCTATATTCATATTAGTATGACCCTACCTGAGAGGGTCCGGTAGTTCCGGTACTACACCTTTTCAACTTCAAAATGGCAAATTCCTAGTTCAATTTGGCAAAATGTAAGTTGAAATTGTCATCGTAAAAAACGGGACTGACGCTGCGGCTTATATTGGTGCCAATCATCTCAGATCCCACTATTTAGATTTGTCCGTTGCGCCACTGTCCAACATGGGTGGAATGCGCGACACATTGGAAATCGTGCTGCCGCTGTAGAGCGTAACAATGGTGTATGAATGCAGTAGACCCGGTTAGAAACAGCAAACCGAGTATGTAGTTTCTGGCGCAAAGCGCCCATCCATCATAAACTGCACTATCTAATCACCTGTCATATTCGCTACACAGGTCTTATCACTTTTGACGGCTTTTCAGACCAGGTGACAATTTGAACTTACATTTTGACACGTTGAACTTACAATTTGCCATTTTGAAGTTGAAAAGGTGTATTACTACCGTGTTTTGAGCAGTACTATTAACCCGTGCCTATTAATACCTAGACAATTTAGCTCTTTCGTACTGTCAGGATGGATCAGAGAGCTGCTTGCATGCAATCCGTACGCTGTACTGTAGCAAAAAAACTTGTCACACAAAACTAAACGATGGTTCCATTATCGCGATGAAAGGCAAGGCTGTCAAGTCAGTGACTTGAAGTCACTGAAGAGCCTGGCAGACTTGGTGAATTGTACGGTACCGGTACATGTTCGTATTGTACATTTAACTACATGTACTATTATTGCCCATTGCAGATACTTTGCCCTCTATTTTAGTCCTCTAAAATAGACTTGAACTTTCGCTAAATCCGAGATCTCTAGAGATATGCCAGTCTATTTTGATTTTACTCTGATGTAGCGGTCTGGTTTGGCATCGACGACATCGGTTTTTCGGCAAGAAGGGCAAAACTGTTGCCCTTCTTGAAGGGCAATTCTAAGTTTCGAGCTCACAGCTAATCATTTAAGTCTTAACTGCGAGTTTGTAGTCTCAGATCGGCAAGCTCCAGATAGATTTTACAAATCAGACCTAAGAGCACTGCCACCGGTAGAGTAAAACAATAGTGAAAATCGCCTCGATTGACGCGTGACAATCTAGAAACATAAATTTGCTTCAGCCAGATTTCGCACCGGTTCGAGTCTAATCTAAGTGAAACGAGATGGACACGGCAGCAGTGATCATAATAATCCTCATCAGAGTAAAATCAAAGTAGACTGGCATATCTCTAGAGATCTCGGATTTAGCGAAAGTTCAAGTCTATTTTAGAGGTCTAAAATAGAGGGCAAAGTATCTGCAATGGACAATACTAACTAATTAGTCTCCGTATTAAAAGGGTTAATAGTGCTCGTTGCTCGTCACAGCAACGTCCAATTTTTGTAGTAATCATGATCTTTAATAACGCAAAACGATTTGCTATGCGTCGCACCATCGGAATCGCACGATCTCCCCCAGTTTCTCATTCTCCAGTTCACCTTGGGCAACGCAGTTTCAAGCCATGGTTTCATTCGCCACCTCTTTCGTCGCCGTCGCGGTGGCCGTCGCCTCACTCGCGAGTCCGAGCAGCAGCCAGATCCTCGACCCCAACAAGCTCGCTGTCGGAGAATTCTTTAAGCCTTCAGGCCACATCGTCTCGGGCTTCGTCGACACCACAGCACCTTTCCGCCGCTCGCCCTGCCCCGCACTCAACGTACTCGCTAACCACGGCCACCTACCACGGGACGGCCAGGGCATCACTAAGGACCAGATTGGCTCCGCTCTCAAGTCGGTCTTGAACCAGGGCGATGACGCCGTGGTTGCGCTGCTGGCGAGTTTACCCGATACCATCGCTCTGAGCGACTTGTCACAGTACAACGTCTGGGACCACGATGCGTCACTCGTCCACACTGACGCGCACTTCGGCCGCGACCCGTCCGCGGTCAATATTACGCTGGCCAACGACCTCTTTAACCGTGGTAAAGCCAGCAATAAGCTTGGCGTCAATGAGGTGGGAAACGCTTACAAGGACCGCCGCCAAGCAGGTAAACCCTACGAGCCGAAATACTCCCTATCGGACGCGCAGAAGACGCAGTCGTACAGTCAGGGGGCGGGCCTTTTGCTGGTATTCGGCGCGAAGAACGGGGAGAGCGTTTCTTTGGACGTCGCTCGCTCCTTCCTCGTCGACGAGAGGATTCCGCAGGGATGGAAACCCGCTGCTACTCCTATCACTGTTGCCGACTCTCGTGCCACCTCAGCTAAGCTTCGTGAGGTTGCCGAGGCGGTGTAAGAATCTGAAAGTGAATGGACTGTTTCTTCAGACAGTAGTTTATTAATCTTTTCACAAAATGAAAACGCTCTACTGCTGCTCTACCGGTAACAGGTCTGTGTGCTGTATTATAATGATACCTCCACATGAAAGTATACTTCGCAATCATCCTGTCGATCGGAAGTCAGCGCTAATGTGGAAATGGTCTCGGCCTTTTGGATGGCTCGCAGCTTGTTGCTTCTGGTTTCGCGACGAGGTTGAGAATCATCACCATCGACGCATCACCATGGCATCGGTGACGACAAGAAACGCATAAAATAATCGCAATTGTTATTATAATTACATTCTGACATGTATTGACAATGCAAAATTTATTTTTGCAAAGACCATCGAAATACAAAGATACTACTGTACCCATAGGACAGACGCTGCGCCTCCTTACGGTACTAGTACATGTATTAAATACTAATACCAGTTTGGATGCCCCGTATGTTTGGGTGGCAATACTGACGAATGAAGAAAAAACTAACCGTTTTTAATTCTATAGGTTTTGGTATCGAGGTACATGATTTCAGCGGAACAGACCTCCCTTACTTTTCGTTTCTCATTTTGGACCAAGAATTCACATTAGTCGCACTGCTTTCATGGCCATGCCTCACTAGATTTTTATGGCGATCCGCCACACACATCAACACGTCGATGAGTGTCCGACGGACAGCAATGCTAAGGAAGCGTAAGGAAGACAGCTTCTGAGACACGAGTCGCGCTTGGTGTCGAAGATAGAGAACTTGGTTGCCAAACTCTTGCCGTTCACGCGTTCTGAGTGTTACAACCCACAACCAGCTGGGGTACCAAGTACCGTAAAAGTTGGCTCCAGTGCGACACCAATTTTTGGTCAAAATTAAGTCAGTATTAAAACCTCATTAAGGTTTTAGTAATGAGCCTTTTCGATGCCACCCGTCCCGCACAGACGGGGAATCCTCTTTTAGAGATCTGTTCTGAACGATGTGTCACCAATATATTTGGATACGTCGCACTGGGACCGTATGTTGCACTGGGGCCGACTTTTACGGTAATCACTTTTGTCAAAAGGTATTTAAGAAATAATTGTCCATGCTGCTGTATTGTTTTGGTCCTGTAGAGGTCCCCGTTAGCATTGTCGGTAGGCAGTTAATAAAGTAAACAGTTCTGTGTACATTAGTACAAGTCTGCGAGCGCTATGTCATGCATGCAGCACTGTAATAGTGAGTTATTAGCAACCCAGCTTTATTCGTGGACAAGTTATCGGTGGTGCTTGATATAGCTTGATTATACTGCGTTAATTGCTCATCAACACACAGACTTCTATCCATCGAATTCACTTCTGATAGCTCTCATTTTAATTTTTGTCTCGAACTAACAAGACCAAGAGAAGATCTAATGCCATATTACAAACGCCGAGAATTCCCGTCACTGATACCGACTCGATTCACTCGGTGGAAAATCCTAGCCAATGCTGCAGCATTGATACTTGCTGCTTTTGTTGTCGGTCACCTGACGTACTTGTGGGTTTTACGGTTCAGCTGGTTGCAAGCTTCAAGCTCCTCACACGATAGCGGTACCGGAGAAGTGCCTTCAAGAAATCTTCGCGGCTAACAGTTGCTTTATCCCCCCAGAAAAGCTATTAATACTTTCGAGTAATTCGGACAAACGTGCCTAATGCTCCTGATCAAGGAAGATGTAGCCCACTTGGAAGAAAAAAAAGATTAATTAATGTTATTGAAACAAATTGACACTCTTATATTGTATCACGCCAAAACCGTAGCAAGCGGTACGTTGCGTCCTTCTCTTTTTCCTTTGACGGGTATCATTGACACTAGCCACTCTGTCAGCTGCAGCAAAGCCAATCTGCTTACACAAATAGTGTAGAATGTCAGAGTGTCTTGTGACTTCCAATGCTTGATTCAAGGTTTCCAGCGACCAGTTTGCATTGCTATCGAAGAAACTGACAACACTGGAATGTCCGTGCAGAAATGCAGCAATAAAGGCCTCGTGTTTGAGAGCGCAGGTGACAAATGGTTTACGGAACAGAAGCTCCACAATGGCCAGGCATCCGCGGCCAGCAGCTTTCAGGAAAACCTCACCAAGTGTCTCGGGCGATAGTCATTTCTCGCTGCATATCCGGTTAACCCAGTTGTTGTACTTGAGCGCAGCAGTCACGAGGCCGTCGGCACAAGGCCTCGATAAGTCGAGCAGCACACCCATCTATCGCTTCCTCTTCAACGATCTTCGAAACTAGCTCAGATAAAAGTTGCTGTTACTGCACAACACTTTAACCACCGCGCGTTTCCTGCAGTCTCCAGAGCCCTAGCAATCGTCTCGGTCGAGATTTCTGACTTGGTAATCAACACTTTGACGATGGACGCGTGGTCATGGTAGGATGCGCAAATAAACGCCTTCGTCATTGTCATTGCACTAACGGCCTCGTCGTCGTGCAAAGCTGCCACCACATCCGGATACCCGTTTGTAGCTGCACGAACGAAGGCCGTGGTGATCATCTCAGAAGGAATACATCCAGTGTCACACAGGGACTTGATCATTCCAATTCGATCCTCGCTTCGCATGAGCGGGATATCATCATGAGAATTCGAACCGACTTTACTAGCACGCTCAAAGGCTGCAGCCATCGCGTCCAGAGATATCTCGTCTTTCTCAAACAGAAAGGTGAGAACAGTGAGACTGCCAGCGACCTCGAACGCTTTGTTACTCGTCTGTGGATAGATACGTCAGTTCTTGTAGAGGAATTCCACTGCGTCAAGTCTCCCAAAGCGAGCTGCTTCCACGAAAGCGGAACCTGTGGCGTCGGATGAAACTTGCTCAGTGTGAAGTAAAAACTCCATCATTTTGAGTTTCCCCCCTGCGCACTGCGATAACGAAGGCGTCATCGATGCGCTCCACGCCGAATTCGTACTTAATCAGAAACCTAATTGCACTCATGCGGTCGTCGCGCTCAAGTAAACCGTCGTCATTTAGGTCCATGACCTCGTTACAAAAGACAGGGTGCAAGTCGTAAATGCACTCAGCAATAGCATATTGTTCCTCATTCATCGTTTGCTCGAGAGCTTTCTTGATATCCCAGAGATAAAAGCGGTTGCAGTGATACTCATCAACCAGAAACTTCACCACATCAATGTGTCCGTCAGAAATCGCACGAGTCAACGCCGCACAATCCTTCCACTGTCTATCCTTCAACCAAGGCAATTCGTCACCGTAGTCAGTCTCGTCGACAAGAGGGAAGGCAAGTTCTAAAACGTCGCAGTGTCCATGAGCTGCTGATTCATTCAGAACTCGCCACAAAGCTTCATTCTTGTTCCAATCGGAATAAATTTTGGAAACCAGAAACTCGACCGCCTTTAAATGTCCTCGCTTGGCGGCCGCCGCTGCTGCATCCATCAGAAACCCGTCGTTGTCGTCACTTTCGTCATCGGGTAGTAGCATGGATCCCCGTCGATGTCATACTCCACAATTATATTCCTCTTGGGCACCAGAAGTTTCAAAATATCAATTCGGCCAGCGTCAGCAGTCTCAACAACCGCGTGACACATCACACTTAAAGTCGTTGAGCAACTGGTCCAGCCACTTCGTGTCATTCATTCAAGCTGCCGTTTCCACCGCCTCTTTAGGGTTAGCGCCAATTCCTCGATCCGAGTTACCACATGCGCTAGCGCTAGGATTTGGGCCGGCGGGTTAGCCCACTTGAGTCTTCCGTTTTTGCCTTCGCATTGAGCTGCAGAGTCCATTTCATAGCATCGGATTTGTCTGCCGGATACGATTCCTGTATACTGGAGTGTATACATATGTATTGTCGCCATCACAAGAATAAGAATGAGCACTCCGTACTGAGTCTTTATTCATTTTTAGTACGATCCATACGTACTACTTCGAAGTACGTCATGTAGTCTGTCTACATGTACTACATGATGTAGTGTATTGTTCAGAACAATTTGTTTTGCAGCATCGACGTGCGCTCAGAGTAGTTGCTTCCGACACAAGAAAAGTTTGAACTAGGCAGATACAGTTGACACATGTAGTGAAGGATGTTGTTTAATAGCTCTAGATTTTGGAAGAAAAAATATGAAGGAATTCAACAACTTCTCATATCACTCCACTCACTCACGCTGCCTTGGAATAGCGAAAGCGGACGTTCATCAATGGGGGAGGCCGAGTCCAGAGAGAACCCAGCTGCACCACCGACATCCCGAGTCAATGAATGAAGTCGAATACGATCATCAAAGTTATTGAGGTTGTCTACTAGGAAAGTCAAGTAGAAAAGAAGGTACTATAGAAATGATCCTGTAAAAGTACGGTCTTGGTATGCGTACGTCTTCTGATGCCTTACCCTAATGAGATTCTTGCAACCATACGGGCAGCCCAGAACTCAGAGTAACCGCTCCATTGGCCAATCCACTTCAACATCATCGACTTCAAAAAGTAGACACGGAACAACCAACGCTGTGTCCGAAAAAAAAACAACCCCGACTGCCTAAGGTTAAGTCAAATGCCTTGCATCTACATGCAGTTACCACTCAGCGACTCTACTAGACTCAGAAACAAATCACTCGGCGTACGATCAAGCTCACTTTAAAACGGTCGAGTTTAAAGTTTTAAATCACTTTCATGCCGCCATGATTGTCTGCGTCGTCCTCCTTGATGTAGGATTTCATAGTTGCTCCCAAGAAGGGTCGGTAGGAAGTTACATCGGCTTCAGATCTACAAGAACCACCTATTGCTTATTAACACCTATGGTTTTCTTGTAGGTCTGCAGCACGATGTCCATTTGATGTCGGATACGAATCGGTTCGCAGACTTGGTAAGGAGACTTACGGGTGGCGACAATCAAGAGCGTTCACCTGACGCTCTGCACAACTGCAGTGCAAGTAGCAAGAGTTTTTGTCACAGCAGCACCGTTGGCGCCAGACTACTTCGACGACTAAATAAGAAAACATGTAGATATACTTACTACTTCTAGTAAGTATATTTTTACGAATTCCCATAATAGAACCACTATAGTCCCTCAATCCACCGTTTGAACCTACAGCTGCTCCATAAGTGCACGCCCGATCATCGGTGCTACCTGTTTTCTAGAAGCACCTATGTTAAGTTGATTGAACGCGACGAAATGTTCATCACGATGCGATTCCGGAAGGAATGATGATTCCACTTGCAGTGAGCCTTCCTTCTTTATAAACTCAGCGCAATGTTCGGCTTCGTCTCCTTCTTCTTGAAAGAAGAGCAACTGGCGGTGGCGCTCTTTGTCTTCCGTCATGAACATCGTCATCACCACTAGAAACGACAACGCATGCTGGTTACAGTACTCCGCCATCCCCTTACGCAGTGCAACAGCATCTTTAGCTTTGAGCACAAAGGCCTCCAAGTCAATCAGCACCGCGCTGATACCGACGATTGTCGAGTCACCAGTTGCCGTCGCGAACGTAAACTCTTTATGGTCTACCTGTAAACAATTCTCTAACGTAAACGCTCCCCAGTGCGTAGGGTTGAATTTCTCTGCCTGTAGCCATTTGAACAGCGGCTCTTTTTTCGCAAACGCCGTCTCTCGAGCTTCTCCGCCGCCTTGACGTCTCTCGGTGTCACTTTCTTCGCACTGGGGTCAAAGTTTATACTGTCCAGCGCGATTACTCCCAGCAACATTGTCGACAGTAGTTTATGCACTTCATGGGCATCTACCTCCTTCAATCTCTCGGCCACCAGCGTGCATGTTGATGCCACTAATGCGTTGCCGTCCGCAAAGGCCACTTCTCTCTTCTCAATGTCCAAGTGTTGGCCCAGATCCGAGTGATGGTCCACGATCTCGACCACTTGGAGCCCGTCGACCGGCGGGATCTTCTTGTTGCTTAGTGCGTTATGATCCATGAGTGTGACCTTCACTCTGTTATTTATGCTCCAGGGGAATTCGTTCACGAACACAAGAGCGTCCGTGTCCACGCCCAATTCTTGGAACAACGCAGTGACGTCGCAACGTAGCACTAATTCTGCCCTGGGGATCGGTAAGACGGGCACATGCAGCGTCTCTGAGTGCTGTTGATAGTGCACGAAGGCGTAGCTCAGTGAACTGACGATGGAGTCGGCGTCCGCTGCCTCGTTGCCCATGAACACATGAACCGAGGTCGGCGACTGCGTCAAAGCTGAACGCGTGGAGCGCAGGAAATCGTTGAAGAGAGTGGCGCTCGTGCGGCGAGAGGTGGACGAGTTGGCGTGCCAGAGGGTGGATGCGGACGACATGGAGAGGGGGTTATGACGATGAAGTGTGCGCAATAACATGCACGGCGACGATGATCAGGTCGGATACCGCTCTTTATCTTGGATACAGGTTGTGTAGCATATGCTATTGAACTGTAAAATATCGATACTGCTCCGCAGAATATAATTTATCGATTTCTTCTTCAAAGAAAAACCGATACCTGCATGGTACTGTGGAAATCTGTAAATAAATAACTGTGCAGACGACCATGGAAAATAAATATCCAGCAACAAACTGAGATCATGTTATTGTCCTTTGGAGCGGTAGGTGGAGTCACTCACTTACAAAGTTTAAGTTACTTGAGTACTCTGCGGTACGGCCATGAAATCGTGCTTGCCGAAATACAACAGCGAATCTCGAAACGAAACTCCGGAGCGGTTCAATCGGCCGGTTTGGAATTTTTGACTAGAACTCAAAATGGTATCAGTTTGCTGCCATAGACCTTGGTAGCAAAAAATGGCTTGAGGGAGAGGAGGCACCAGAGTAGCGTCGGGCATTGTATTGCTCGAGGCGCAGCATAAATATGCAGTCAGCTCACAGTCTGGTGGCCAATAAATTTTGTGTAGGCTATTACTACGTAGTATAAAATCCATAAATAAACTTCGCAAAGCGTAGCCAGCCCATTAATAAAAAAAATCAGAGCTCAAAAAATATATTTCCAGAAAATATATTTTTGATGCCTCTCTAAATTATAGTTCTCTTTGACTCCTGCGAGTTCGCAGTAAACACATGCCAGTTCGCAATTCTGAGTTTCTCATGCTGCTATAATTCTGGGTTTGACTGGAGCTATCAGGTAGTGAACTTGTACATGATTGAATGTTACACGACACATGTTAACCTCCTCATTCAGCTGGCGTTCGGATCATCGCAGTTTCGAGTCTACACCAGCAGCAGGTGCAATACCATGAGTGCGACAGCCATAATTCCGCCGAAGGACTTCATCATGCTCGCGTCATTCCCTGCGTCTGCAGAAGCCGAAGACCCAGAAGAAACGTCAGTCGATTCCGTCACAGAAGTCGATCCAGAGTTAGTTGCCGTACCTCCATCAGTCGTTGCCTCGCCACCGCTCCCAGTGTATATGCCAGCGGCCGATACAGTGTTATCATTGGTCATATCCAGACCCACGGAGATCCACGATAGCAGGCCATCTTCAATGCTACTACCAACTTTAACATACCGAACGAACGGGTCGAAGTCGTTGGCCGCGGACTGTAGAGCGATCGAGTCATCTTCATTCGTAGTTACTGGATTGGAGTTGTCCACGTACACTCCAGTGGATTGCACCTCTGAAATCAAAGACTGATCAAAAAAAAGCTGGCCAACGTGTGATACCCGTCCGCCGGAATACGTTCCGTTGGCCAGCACATTACCCCCAAAGTGTGTCATGATGTGGATATGCGTGGTGCGACCCGCATACAGTCCGGGAAACTTGGTAGTGAAGGAGACGAATCCATCGGAGTCAGTAGGCGATAGGCCGCGATGAAAAGTGGTATCGATGTTCGCAGCATCATCCGAGTTCCCGTTCGTCCTCGCTACCACGCCAGAGTAGACTCCACTGGCATTAGCGTGCCAGAAATCAACGTACAAATCATTCACCGGTGAGCACGTGTTAACGTCGATGAACTGCAATTCCACATGTAAGTCAATACCCGGTTGATCCTCGCGAATATCTGAGCGGATGAGCTCTCCGGAGACGTAGTACGGGCCCTCGGTGACTTCAGGCTCCAGCAGACATGCTGGTTCGCCTGTAAAAAGCTCACTTGAGTTTCTGTTTGATGTAAGACCAGCGCGGCTCGATTCATGGTCAGTTGACAGGGCTGTAGCTGCATCAAGACGACGAGCAGCGTGAATGTTTTCAAAAATATCTAGACGACGGGATATCGCCCTCTCTTTCAGCACTTGAGACTTGATACAGTTCTTCAACAGTCGTCGACCGTTTTCAACGAACAATCTGCGCGAGGGCGAAGCACTGCCCAAATGCGTTTGCGAGTGACTCAGTGCGAAGTCGGGCACCGTGAGAGCTGCAATGCTTGCCGCCAGCAGCCAGCAAATGTATCGTGCCATATCAGAGTAAGTGTCGACAGTCCGGTGACCTTGCAAGCACGGCACTAATTGAGAAGTGGGAGATTCGAGTAGGTGCAAATCCAGTCGGTGATGCCAGTGTAGGCAGTTGAAGCTGCAAGTAGGTCACGTCATAGTTCTCGAAAAGTAATTTAACGCAATCATCGACACACAAGACTTGGGTGACAAGAGTCCAACGGTGTTGTCGGGAGGGGCAAGCGTACTGGACCACCAGATCCGTGCACACTCCCGGCCACGAAACCCCCAAAAAAACGCCGTAGCTCTGCCAATTCGTATCGTTTTAAGATACGGATTTGACACAAGTACCAGAACACGGTTGTGAAGAGCTCGCTAAAGCTCACATTCTACTACAAGTATCGGATAGCCACATACAAAAATGTGATTAGACTAATCGGACGTAATATACGAACACCATCACTCTTATACAAGAGTCAACTTAACCCCTGTAGTGCGGTATTCTGTATCATACTTCTCTGGCCCACTCCAAAATGACGATTTCATATTTTGGCCGATAACTATGCAACCAGGGCTCGCCGGTGAACGAAAATCACACCATATCAAAGCCCCGGATATAGCGCACACGAGCATATTTTTTTGCTGTCTAGGCACCATTTATGCGTCTGCACGCTGCGCTCAAACCTTCTGCATTTTGTAGGTCGTTAGTTTTTTTGTCGCAGTTCATTCAATTTTTAGCAATATTGAACCCTACTTTAAGGGTGACAATATGCTACCGTTGGGCGCACACGCGTACGCAGAAACGGCCTGGAAGCGCTACAATTTGGGCGCGAAGAGAGCGAGGTTTATCTCAAAATACCGATGGGTTAGCGAAAGCCACCAGCTTGCATTGGCCAATCAGAAACGACTTATAATTAACCCTGATTTTACCGATTTAGAAAGCGCATTTTATTCCATTTAAGAAGATGGTGATTTAGCGCAGATACGTTGACTATAAGCGCGCTTAAGAGTCCTGTTGGGGCCGGGGGCTCATGCTTAGTGGGCTATAGGTGATCTAGATGCAAGGTGGAATGAGTGATTAGCATTGCACCCCATAAAATTAGTGTTCTGTGACAATCGTAATCAACGTGAGTTTTATCTAATAAAGTTAGATTATTCATGTATGTACTGTCACTGAAAAACCCCAATCGTCATTTTGAAGTGAGAATAAGCCACTCCACAGGATAATATATTCAGCAAACTTGGGTACAGACGTAATCGTCGCATATAAAATTTTGTATAGGGTGGATCAGTTGAACTTTCCTGTTAGATGGCGAGGGGTAGATAGACGGGGATTATTCAGTGGTGGTAGAAAGACGAGTATAAATCCCATACAAGTTTGAATATCCTAATAAAAGCCAACAACGACGCGTGTCAGCCACTCCCTCCCCCTCACTAATCAAAAATAAACTGCCCCCGAGAGAAGCTGCGCGCTGGGTGGATAAACAAGAGTGATGGAGCGCTAGCAAGCTTTTAAGGACCACTGAGAGGTACAGCAAGTATCCACGAGCGCCTTGACGACGAGTATCAACTTCTAGAAGGTGCGTAAATTGATACGGGGGGGGGGGTGCTAGCTTGTATATATTGTTATATAGGTAACGCGACCACATAGTGCTTGTGCGGCATATAGGATCCGCATGAACAGTAATGCGACGAGGGTGGTGTTATCCGAGGTAGAGAGAGTTGCTTTGACCAAGGCCAACGCCATCAGCGCGAATGATACAGAATAACCATTGTAATCCAATCCTAATTCTGTATTATACTGATTTAGCCTAGTACTGAAGATATCGTGTGTATTTGCTGGCTCTAAACGTGGACGCTAGCTATCTAACAGAAAGGTGTTGGGGTGATGGTGTTGGTGGTGTGTGTATGTATGTGTGTATTTGTGGAAGGAGAGCAAGGTTCAGCTAGAGCTATTACTGTATCGAAACACGGAATAATTTGCCCAGTTCCTCCTCACTAATCCGTTAGTTAGGAACTGGGCAAATTTTTCCTCTACATATAGCTTACGCTGGGCATATTTGAGCCAAAATGGTTGGCGCCAACAGCCTACGTAGCCGTATCAAAAATGCCAGGTGTTGATTCCATAAAGGCTGTGGCTGTACTTTACTCATTTATTAGCCAATAGACGATCACAAATACTACATATGTTGGGTACATACTGTATTCTATGTTCACTTTCGTTGCGGCTTTGTTTATATTTTGTCCAGTCCTTGACACCTTTGCGCGAAGGGCTTCACCAACGTAATTTTCGCAGGTTTGAAGGTATAATTAAATTAAAATATTTTTTATTTTGTATGATACAGAAAAAATTATCGCTCTACGAGGGTTAAGTATATATTAAGGGTTCTCACGAAGCTTTTGCAGGCCATCCTTAAAGAATGGCACAGAGCCAATCACAATCCAGAAACGTTTTGACCTACTTCGTTGCAAAGACGTGCGATTCTACAAGGCCAATCCACAACAGCTATTTAGCCAATCATGTGCATCTATGCGAAGGTAAATGCAAGCGAATCACCAATCAAATCCATTCTGCAACGCCTTGCCCATTACGCAGCTCGCGAGGTGGGTAATGGGGGAGTCATTATTCATTCTACAAGAATGGCTATATTAACCAATTAAGTCACGCCGTTCAGTGAAGAATGATTCTACAAGTGCAAAGTGAGAACCCTTATTAATATACTTCCTCTGTCTGGAAAAATAGGGCCAGGTCGTACTTAAGTTCGTCCGGAAATATATGATTTACTGAAAAAAATGTATTTGTTCAATTAGGTGCGTGTGGACGAGACGAAAAATCGTACTTACGTCAAAAATAATCGTACCTATGGAGGAAGTGGTGAATTCATGCTATTTTTCGCCCTGTGAGCCGCTGATTGATAATATTGGATACCTACGACAAAAAGACGGCTACAAGGTTTCTGACCACCAATCAGCTAACGCTAATTTAATTTTTTGGTCGTAAGTTTGAACTTTGATTTGATGTGGCCCTATATTTCCGGACAGAGGAAGTATATAAGGAATGGATATTCCCACCCCGGGGTGGGAAAACATGACTGCCCAGAAGTACACAAAGCTCTTTTTCTATTGAAGTAAGTATGTGCTGGGGGTTGCACCTCCAGGCCCCCACAATAGAAAAACATGTACTGGAGAGTGCAACGGGTCTGTTCGCTGGGGGGCTCGTCGCTGGACCCGTCTACGCAAATACCGAGCGGTCCTGCTTCGCGGGCAAAAACCCGCTCGGGTTTGCTACGGCCACGCTCCTCACACCCGCTCATTTCCGTCTAGTATTAAAATACTACCGGGTAGCCATGTTATTCCCACCCCGGGGTGGGAATATCCTTTCCCATATATATATTTTACTAGGGGTCAGATCGCATAAGATAAACTTGAACTTTAATGGCAAAATAGAAATTTTACAACATCACTTTGTCCGTCATTCCGTCCGAGGGTAAGGTTAAACATTGTAAAAACGCCAATAACGCATTCTACTGGCTGCCGTGCGCAGCGAAAGCGGCCCTGGATGGCTGTAATTTGAGACCTGCGACACTGACTGGATCTGCTGCACGAGCAGACCGCCTCACGCACTTTCGGTTGGACGAAAACAAACATTTTTGCAATGACAACGAAGCACATCGATTGGATGAAAACGACAGACCTGGTCTGTATAACTTTCAGCAATTTACATTTTGCAGCTTAAAATCCTTCCTATCCCCACTCTACTAAACTTGAAACCCTGTCTGTCGTGTGTCCGTCGTTTTCCTTCGTTCCTACTTTGACATTCCTTTTCGCATGGCTACACGTCGCCTTTCTAATACTTTCTCTTCCATCCTTTCGATTGCGCCTTTCTATCTGACTCACCTCTCAATATACAGTCTGAGGCTTGCCAAAGTGGTATGGCTCAGTGGGTAGCGATAGCAATTAGGTTGGGGTGGGTGTGACTGGGAGCGTCTACCACCATGTACGCGCCTAGGGGTCCTAGACCCACCGCGAGTGTCCACGCTCCAAAAGCGAGTGCTGCCAATTGGCCAAACCGAAGTTGCAGCGACATGCGGAAGAATCGTAAAGCTACAGAAGTGCTCTTAAAGTGTGAGCTCCCATTTTCCATAACACAATTAGGGAGAGCATTTCTGGCGGGACGAAAAGAAATGCAGCAGTCGGTCTAACAAGAGCAAGGAGCCCAAGACCAAGGACCAAGTGCGAGGACAGTTCAAGAGCAAGAGATCAAGACCAAAACACACTTTAAGAGCATGAGCGAGGACTCCCGCGCCTGCACATTTAAATAGCATCGGAATGGACAGCTGTAGAGCATTTTACGGAACTGTGTGAGTCCCGTGAGGGGCTGGACTCCTGCACATGGCACCACGCATACCCACCCACCCCTTCGAGCTCGCACGCGCGCCACACTTCAGACGAGCGATAGCAGACGACTACGCGATTTCCAAGGCCGTCCACCACGCGAGCAAGGGCCTTGAATGCACCATGGCGCAATCTATTGGTCGACAGAGTGTACGCTGACCGTGCGGTTGGCTGTCTGGGATGGGCAAACCCGGCCATGGCTACGTAGCCCTGTCAATGGTGGCAGGCTCGAAAATAAGCAACCTGCTACAAAACAAGCCGTATGCCTGGTCGCAAGCGTTGAGCGAGTGTCCGGTAATAGAGTCGAAAACCAGCAACAGGCAGCAAAAGGCCCCGAGTAGGAGCTACCACGAGGGCAACAACAAGAAGCGCGGGACCGGGATTGAACCAGTGACCCTTCGAGCTGCAATCGAACGCTCTACCACTGAGCTACCCGCGCGTCGAACCATACCTACCCCCTTACCCACATCACAAAATAAAGACTTACACAGCGCACAAACCACCACGCTCGCAACCACACTCTCGCACTATCACCGCTGACCTCATGTATACCTACAGCAGTTTCGTTCTCTCACATCCACTCCTGCACATGGAGTGGATATGAGGGAACGAAACTGCTGCACCACGCATACCCACCCACCCCTTCGAGCTCGCACGCGCGCCACACTTCAGACGAGCGATAGCAGACGACTACGCGATTTCCAAGGCCGTCCACCACGCGAGCAAGGGCCTTGAACGCACCATGGCGCAATCTATTGGTCGACAGAGTGTACGCTGACCGTGCGGTTGGCTGTCTGGGATGGGCAAACCCGGCCATGGCTACGTAGCCCTGTCAATGGTGGCAGGCTCGAAAATAAGCAACCTGCTACAAAACAAGCCGTATGCCTGGTCGCAAGCGTTGAGCGAGTGTCCGGTAATAGAGTCGAAAACCAGCAACAGGCAGCAAAAGGCCCCGAGTAGGAGCTACCACGAGGGCAACAACAAGAAGCGCGGGACCGGGATTGAACCAGTGACCCTTCGAGCTGCAATCGAACGCTCTACCACTGAGCTACCCGCGCGTCGAACCATACCTACCCCCTTACCCACATCACAAAATAAAGACTTACACAGCGCACAAACCACCACGCTCGCAACCACACTCTCGCACTATCACCGCTGACCTCATGTATACCTACAGCAGTTTCGTTCTCTCACATCCACTCCTGCACATGGAGTGGATATGAGGGAACGAAACTGCTGCACCACGCATACCCACCCACCCCTTCGAGCTCGCACGCGCGCCACACTTCAGACGAGCGATAGCAGACGACTACGCGATTTCCAAGGCCGTCCACCACGCGAGCAAGGGCCTTGAACGCGCCATGGCGCAATCTATTGGTCGACAGAGTGTACGCTGACCGTGCGGTTGGCTGTCTGGGATGGGCAAACCCGGCCATGGCTACGTAGCCCTGTAAATGGTGGCAGGCTCGAAAATAAGCAACCTGCTACAAAACAAGCCGTATGCCTGGTCGCAAGCGTTGAGCGAGTGTCCGGTAATAGAGTCGAAAACCAGCAACAGGCAGCAAAAGGCCCGAGTAGGAGCTACCACGAGGGCAACAACAAGAAGCGCGGGACCGGGATTGAACCAGTGACCCTTCGAGCTGCAATCGAACGCTCTACCACTGAGCTACCCGCGCGTCGAACCATACCTACCCCCTTACCCACATCACAAAATAAAGACTTACACAGCGCACAAACCACCACGCTCGCAACCACACTCTCGCACTATCACCGCTGACCTCATGTATACCTACAGCAGTTTCGTTCTCTCACATCCACTCCTGCACATGGAGTGGATATGAGGGAACGAAACTGCTGCACCACGCATACCCACCCACCCCTTCGAGCTCGCACGCGCGCCACACTTCAGACGAGCGATAGCAGACGACTACGCGATTTCCAAGGCCGTCCACCACGCGAGCAAGGGCCTTGAACGCGCCATGGCGCAATCTATTGGTCGACAGAGTGTACGCTGACCGTGCGGTTGGCTGTCTGGGATGGGCAAACCCGGCCATGGCTACGTAGCCCTGTAAATGGTGGCAGGCTCGAAAATAAGCAACCTGCTACAAAACAAGCCGTATGCCTGGTCGCAAGCGTTGAGCGAGTGTCCGGTAATAGAGTCGAAAACCAGCAACAGGCAGCAAAAGGCCCGAGTAGGAGCTACCACGAGGGCAACAACAAGAAGCGCGGGACCGGGATTGAACCAGTGACCCTTCGAGCTGCAATCGAACGCTCTACCACTGAGCTACCCGCGCGTCGAACCATACCTACCCCCTTACCCACATCACAAAATAAAGACTTACACAGCGCACAAACCACCACGCTCGCAACCACACTCTCGCACTATCACCGCTGACCTCATGTATACCTACAGCAGTTTCGTTCTCTCACATCCACTCCTGCACATGGAGTGGATATGAGGGAACGAAACTGCTGCACCACGCATACCCACCCACCCCTTCGAGCTCGCACGCGCGCCACACTTCAGACGAGCGATAGCAGACGACTACGCGATTTCCAAGGCCGTCCACCACGCGAGCAAGGGCCTTGAACGCGCCATGGCGCAATCTATTGGTCGACAGAGTGTACGCTGACCGTGCGGTTGGCTGTCTGGGATGGGCAAACCCGGCCATGGCTACGTAGCCCTGTAAATGGTGGCAGGCTCGAAAATAAGCAACCTGCTACAAAACAAGCCGTATGCCTGGTCGCAAGCGTTGAGCGAGTGTCCGGTAATAGAGTCGAAAACCAGCAACAGGCAGCAAAAGGCCCGAGTAGGAGCTACCACGAGGGCAACAACAAGAAGCGCGGGACCGGGATTGAACCAGTGACCCTTCGAGCTGCAATCGAACGCTCTACCACTGAGCTACCCGCGCGTCGAACCATACCTACCCCCTTACCCACATCACAAAATAAAGACTTACACAGCGCACAAACCACCACGCTCGCAACCACACTCTCGCACTATCACCGCTGACCTCATGTATACCTACAGCAGTTTCGTTCTCTCACATCCACTCCTGCACATGGAGTGGATATGAGGGAACGAAACTGCTGCACCACGCATACCCACCCACCCCTTCGAGCTCGCACGCGCGCCACACTTCAGACGAGCGATAGCAGACGACTACGCGATTTCCAAGGCCGTCCACCACGCGAGCAAGGGCCTTGAACGCGCCATGGCGCAATCTATTGGTCGACAGAGTGTACGCTGACCGTGCGGTTGGCTGTCTGGGATGGGCAAACCCGGCCATGGCTACGTAGCCCTGTAAATGGTGGCAGGCTCGAAAATAAGCAACCTGCTACAAAACAAGCCGTATGCCTGGTCGCAAGCGTTGAGCGAGTGTCCGGTAATAGAGTCGAAAACCAGCAACAGGCAGCAAAAGGCCCGAGTAGGAGCTACCACGAGGGCAACAACAAGAAGCGCGGGACCGGGATTGAACCAGTGACCCTTCGAGCTGCAATCGAACGCTCTACCACTGAGCTACCCGCGCGTCGAACCATACCTACCCCCTTACCCACATCACAAAATAAAGACTTACACAGCGCACAAACCACCACGCTCGCAACCACACTCTCGCACTATCACCGCTGACCTCATGTATACCTACAGCAGTTTCGTTCTCTCACATCCACTCCTGCACATGGAGTGGATATGAGGGAACGAAACTGCTGCACCACGCATACCCACCCACCCCTTCGAGCTCGCACGCGCGCCACACTTCAGACGAGCGATAGCAGACGACTACGCGATTTCCAAGGCCGTCCACCACGCGAGCAAGGGCCTTGAACGCGCCATGGCGCAATCTATTGGTCGACAGAGTGTACGCTGACCGTGCGGTTGGCTGTCTGGGATGGGCAAACCCGGCCATGGCTACGTAGCCCTGTAAATGGTGGCAGGCTCGAAAATAAGCAACCTGCTACAAAACAAGCCGTATGCCTGGTCGCAAGCGTTGAGCGAGTGTCCGGTAATAGAGTCGAAAACCAGCAACAGGCAGCAAAAGGCCCGAGTAGGAGCTACCACGAGGGCAACAACAAGAAGCGCGGGACCGGGATTGAACCAGTGACCCTTCGAGCTGCAATCGAACGCTCTACCACTGAGCTACCCGCGCGTCGAACCATACCTACCCCCTTACCCACATCACAAAATAAAGACTTACACAGCGCACAAACCACCACGCTCGCAACCACACTCTCGCACTATCACCGCTGACCTCATGTATACCTACAGCAGTTTCGTTCTCTCACATCCACTCCTGCACATGGAGTGGATATGAGGGAACGAAACTGCTGCACCACGCATACCCACCCACCCCTTCGAGCTCGCACGCGCGCCACACTTCAGACGAGCGATAGCAGACGACTACGCGATTTCCAAGGCCGTCCACCACGCGAGCAAGGGCCTTGAACGCGCCATGGCGCAATCTATTGGTCGACAGAGTGTACGCTGACCGTGCGGTTGGCTGTCTGGGATGGGCAAACCCGGCCATGGCTACGTAGCCCTGTAAATGGTGGCAGGCTCGAAAATAAGCAACCTGCTACAAAACAAGCCGTATGCCTGGTCGCAAGCGTTGAGCGAGTGCCCGGTAATAGAGTCGAAAACCAGCAACAGGCAGCAAAAGGCCCCGAGTAGGAGCTACCACGAGGGCAACAACAAGAAGCGCGGGACCGGGATTGAACCAGTGACCCTTCGAGCTGCAATCGAACGCTCTACCACTGAGCTACCCGCGCGTCGAACCATACCTACCCCCTTACCCACATCACAAAATAAAGACTTACACAGCGCACAAACCACCACGCTCGCAACCACACTCTCGCACTATCACCGCTGACCTCATGTATACCTACAGCAGTTTCGTTCTCTCACATCCACTCCTGCACATGGAGTGGATATGAGGGAACGAAACTGCTGCACCACGCATACCCACCCACCCCTTCGAGCTCGCACGCGCGCCACACTTCAGACGAGCGATAGCAGACGACTACGCGATTTCCAAGGCCGTCCACCACGCGAGCAAGGGCCTTGAACGCGCCATGGCGCAATCTATTGGTCGACAGAGTGTACGCTGACCGTGCGGTTGGCTGTCTGGGATGGGCAAACCCGGCCATGGCTACGTAGCCCTGTCAATGGTGGCAGGCTCGAAAATAAGCAACCTGCTACAAAACAAGCCGTATGCCTGGTCGCAAGCGTTGAGCGAGTGTCCGGTAATAGAGTCGAAAACCAGCAACAGGCAGCAAAAGGCCCGAGTAGGAGCTACCACGAGGGCAACAACAAGAAGCGCGGGACCGGGATTGAACCAGTGACCCTTCGAGCTGCAATTGAACGCTCTACCACTGAGCTACCCGCGCGTCGAACCATACCTACCCCCTTACCCACATCACAAAATAAAGACTTACACAGCGCACAAACCACCACGCTCGCAACCACACTCTCGCACTATCACCGCTGACCTCATGTATACCTACAGCAGTTTCGTTCTCTCACATCCACTCCTGCACATGGAGTGGATATGAGGGAACGAAACTGCTGCACCACGCATACCCACCCACCCCTTCGAGCTCGCACGCGCGCCACACTTCAGACGAGCGATAGCAGACGACTACGCGATTTCCAAGGCCGTCCACCACGCGAGCAAGGGCCTTGAACGCACCATGGCGCAATCTATTGGTCGACAGAGTGTACGCTGACCGTGCGGTTGGCTGTCTGGGATGGGCAAACCCGGCCATGGCTACGTAGCCCTGTCAACGGTGGCAGGCTCGAAAATAAGCAACCTGCTACAAAACAAGCCGTATGCCTGGTCGCAAGCGTTGAGCGAGTGTCCGGTAATAGAGTCGAAAACCAGCAACAGGCAGCAAAAGGCCCGAGTAGGAGCTACCACGAGGGCAACAACAAGAAGCGCGGGACCGGGATTGAACCAGTGACCCTTCGAGCTGCAATCGAACGCTCTACCACTGAGCTACCCGCGCGTCGAACCATACCTACCCCCTTACCCACATCACAAAATAAAGACTTACACAGCGCACAAACCACCACGCTCGCAACCACACCCTCGCACTATCACCGCTGACCTCATGTATACCTACAGCAGTTTCGTTCTCTCATATCCACTCCTGCACATGGCACCACGCATACCCACCCACCCCTTCGAGCTCGCACGCGCGCCACACTTCAGACGAGCGATAGCAGACGACTACGCGATTTCCAAGACCGTCCACCACGCGAGCAAGGGCCTTGAACGCGCCATGGCGCAATCTATTGGTCGACAGAGTGTACGCTGACCGTGCGGTTGGCTGTCTGGGATGAGCAAACCCGGCCATGGCTACGTAGCCCTGTCAACGGTGGCAGGCTCGAAAATAAGCAACCTGCTACAAAACAAGCCGTATGCCTGGTCGCAAGCGTTGAGCGAGTGTCCGGTAATAGAGTCGAAAACCAGCAACAGGCAGCAAAAGGCCCCGAGTAGGAGCTACCACGAGGGCAACAACAAGAAGCGCGGGACCGGGATTGAACCAGTGACCCTTCGAGCTGCAATCGAACGCTCTACCACTGAGCTACCCGCGCGTCGAACCATACCTACCCCCTTACCCACATCACAAAATAAAGACTTACACAGCGCACAAACCACCACGCTCGCAACCACACTCTCGCACTATCACCGCTGACCTCATGTATACCTACAGCAGTTTCGTTCTCTCACATCCACTCCTGCACATGGAGTGGATATGAGGGAACGAAACTGCTGCACCACGCATACCCACCCACCCCTTCGAGCTCGCACGCGCGCCACACTTCAGACGAGCGATAGCAGACGACTACGCGATTTCCAAGGCCGTCCACCACGCGAGCAAGGGCCTTGAACGCGCCATGGCGCAATCTATTGGTCGACAGAGTGTACGCTGACCGTGCGGTTGGCTGTCTGGGATGAGCAAACCCGGCCATGGCTACGTAGCCCTGTCAACGGTGGCAGGCTCGAAAATAAGCAACCTGCTACAAAACAAGCCGTATGCCTGGTCGCAAGCGTTGAGCGAGTGTCCGGTAATAGAGTCGAAAACCAGCAACAGGCAGCAAAAGGCCCGAGTAGGAGCTACCACGAGGGCAACAACAAGAAGCGCGGGACCGGGATTGAACCAGTGACCCTTCGAGCTGCAATCGAACGCTCTACCACTGAGCTACCCGCGCGTCGAACCATACCTACCCCCTTACCCACATCACAAAATAAAGACTTACACAGCGCACAAACCACCACGCTCGCAACCACACTCTCGCACTATCACCGCTGACCTCATGTATACCTACAGCAGTTTCGTTCTCTCATATCCACTCCTGCACATGGCACCACGCATACCCACCCACCCCTTCGAGCTCGCACGCGCGCCACACTTCAGACGAGCGATAGCAGACGACTACGCGATTTCCAAGGCCGTCCACCACGCGAGCAAGGGCCTTGAACGCGCCATGGCGCAATCTATTGGTCGACAGAGTGTACGCTGACCGTGCGGTTGGCTGTCTGGGATGAGCAAACCCGGCCATGGCTACGTAGCCCTGTCAACGGTGGCAGGCTCGAAAATAAGCAACCTGCTACAAAACAAGCCGTATGCCTGGTCGCAAGCGTTGAGCGAGTGTCCGGTAATAGAGTCGAAAACCAGCAACAGGCAGCAAAAGGCCCGAGTAGGAGCTACCACGAGGGCAACAACAAGAAGCGCGGGACCGGGATTGAACCAGTGACCCTTCGAGCTGCAATCGAACGCTCTACCACTGAGCTACCCGCGCGTCGAACCATACCTACCCCCTTACCCACATCACAAAATAAAGACTTACACAGCGCACAAACCACCACGCTCGCAACCACACTCTCGCACTATCACCGCTGACCTCATGTATACCTACAGCAGTTTCGTTCTCTCATATCCACTCCTGCACATGGCACCACGCATACCCACCCACCCCTTCGAGCTCGCACGCGCGCCACACTTCAGACGAGCGATAGCAGACGACTACGCGATTTCCAAGGCCGTCCACCACGCGAGCAAGGGCCTTGAACGCGCCATGGCGCAATCTATTGGTCGACAGAGTGTACGCTGACCGTGCGGTTGGCTGTCTGGGATGGGCAAACCCGGCCATGGCTACGTAGCCCTGTCAATGGTGGCAGGCTCGAAAATAAGCAACCTGCTACAAAACAAGCCGTATGCCTGGTCGCAAGCGTTGAGCGAGTGTCCGGTAATAGAGTCGAAAACCAGCAACAGGCAGCAAAAGGCCCCGAGTAGGAGCTACCACGAGGGCAACAACAAGAAGCGCGGGACCGGGATTGAACCAGTGACCCTTCGAGCTGCAATCGAACGCTCTACCACTGAGCTACCCGCGCGTCGAACCATACCTACCCCCTTACCCACATCACAAAATAAAGACTTACACAGCGCACAAACCACCACGCTCGCAACCACACTCTCGCACTATCACCGCTGACCTCATGTATACCTACAGCAGTTTCGTTCTCTCATATCCACTCCTGCACATGGCACCACGCATACCCACCCATCCCTTCGAGCTCGCACGCGCGCCACACTTCAGACGAGCGATAGCAGACGACTACGCGATTTCCAAGGCCGTCCACCACGCGAGCAAGGGCCTTGAACGCGCCATGGCGCAATCTATTGGTCGACAGAGTGTACGCTGACCGTGCGGTTGGCTGTCTGGGATGGGCAAACCCGGCCATGGCTACGTAGCCCTGTCAACGGTGGCAGGCTCGAAAATAAGCAACCTGCTACAAAACAAGCCGTATGCCTGGTCGCAAGCGTTGAGCGAGTGTCCGGTAATAGAGTCGAAAACCAGCAACAGGCAGCAAAAGGCCCCGAGTAGGAGCTACCACGAGGGCAACAACAAGAAGCGCGGGACCGGGATTGAACCAGTGACCCTTCGAGCTGCAATCGAACGCTCTACCACTGAGCTACCCGCGCGTCGAACCATACCTACCCCCTTACCCACATCACAAAATAAAGACTTACACAGCGCACAAACCACCACGCTCGCAACCACACTCTCGCACTATCACCGCTGACCTCATGTATACCTACAGCAGTTTCGTTCTCTCATATCCACTCCTGCACATGGCACCACGCATACCCACCCACCCCTTCGAGCTCGCACGCGCGCCACACTTCAGACGAGCGATAGCAGACGACTACGCGATTTCCAAGGCCGTCCACCACGCGAGCAAGGGCCTTGAACGCGCCATGGCGCAATCTATTGGTCGACAGAGTGTACGCTGACCGTGCGGTTGGCTGTCTGGGATGGGCAAACCCGGCCATGGCTACGTAGCCCTGTCAATGGTGGCAGGCTCGAAAATAAGCAACCTGCTACAAAACAAGCCGTATGCCTGGTCGCAAGCGTTGAGCGAGTGTCCGGTAATAGAGTCGAAAACCAGCAACAGGCAGCAAAAGGCCCCGAGTAGGAGCTACCACGAGGGCAACAACAAGAAGCGCGGGACCGGGATTGAACCAGTGACCCTTCGAGCTGCAATCGAACGCTCTACCACTGAGCTACCCGCGCGTCGAACCATACCTACCCCCTTACCCACATCACAAAATAAAGACTTACACAGCGCACAAACCACCACGCTCGCAACCACACTCTCGCACTATCACCGCTGACCTCATGTATACCTACAGCAGTTTCGTTCTCTCATATCCACTCCTGCACATGGCACCACGCATACCCACCCACCCCTTCGAGCTCGCACGCGCGCCACACTTCAGACGAGCGATAGCAGACGACTACGCGATTTCCAAGGCCGTCCACCACGCGAGCAAGGGCCTTGAACGCGCCATGGCGCAATCTATTGGTCGACAGAGTGTACGCTGACCGTGCGGTTGGCTGTCTGGGATGGGCAAACCCGGCCATGGCTACGTAGCCCTGTCAATGGTGGCAGGCTCGAAAATAAGCAACCTGCTACAAAACAAGCCGTATGCCTGGTCGCAAGCGTTGAGCGAGTGTCCGGTAATAGAGTCGAAAACCAGCAACAGGCAGCAAAAGGCCCGAGTAGGAGCTACCACGAGGGCAACAACAAGAAGCGCGGGACCGGGATTGAACCAGTGACCCTTCGAGCTGCAATCGAACGCTCTACCACTGAGCTACCCGCGCGTCGAACCATACCTACCCCCTTACCCACATCACAAAATAAAGACTTACACAGCGCACAAACCACCACGCTCGCAACCACACTCTCGCACTATCACCGCTGACCTCATGTATACCTACAGCAGTTTCGTTCTCTCATATCCACTCCTGCACATGGCACCACGCATACCCACCCATCCCTTCGAGCTCGCACGCGCGCCACACTTCAGACGAGCGATAGCAGACGACTACGCGATTTCCAAGGCCGTCCACCACGCGAGCAAGGGCCTTGAACGCGCCATGGCGCAATCTATTGGTCGACAGAGTGTACGCTGACCGTGCGGTTGGCTGTCTGGGATGGGCAAACCCGGCCATGGCTACGTAGCCCTGTCAACGGTGGCAGGCTCGAAAATAAGCAACCTGCTACAAAACAAGCCGTATGCCTGGTCGCAAGCGTTGAGCGAGTGTCCGGTAATAGAGTCGAAAACCAGCAACAGGCAGCAAAAGGCCCCGAGTAGGAGCTACCACGAGGGCAACAACAAGAAGCGCGGGACCGGGATTGAACCAGTGACCCTTCGAGCTGCAATCGAACGCTCTACCACTGAGCTACCCGCGCGTCGAACCATACCTACCCCCTTACCCACATCACAAAATAAAGACTTACACAGCGCACAAACCACCACGCTCGCAACCACACTCTCGCACTATCACCGCTGACCTCATGTATACCTACAGCAGTTTCGTTCTCTCATATCCACTCCTGCACATGGCACCACGCATACCCACCCACCCCTTCGAGCTCGCACGCGCGCCACACTTCAGACGAGCGATAGCAGACGACTACGCGATTTCCAAGGCCGTCCACCACGCGAGCAAGGGCCTTGAACGCGCCATGGCGCAATCTATTGGTCGACAGAGTGTACGCTGACCGTGCGGTTGGCTGTCTGGGATGGGCAAACCCGGCCATGGCTACGTAGCCCTGTCAATGGTGGCAGGCTCGAAAATAAGCAACCTGCTACAAAACAAGCCGTATGCCTGGTCGCAAGCGTTGAGCGAGTGTCCGGTAATAGAGTCGAAAACCAGCAACAGGCAGCAAAAGGCCCCGAGTAGGAGCTACCACGAGGGCAACAACAAGAAGCGCGGGACCGGGATTGAACCAGTGACCCTTCGAGCTGCAATCGAACGCTCTACCACTGAGCTACCCGCGCGTCGAACCATACCTACCCCCTTACCCACATCACAAAATAAAGACTTACACAGCGCACAAACCACCACGCTCGCAACCACACCCTCGCACTATCACCGCTGACCTCATGTATACCTACAGCAGTTTCGTTCTCTCATATCCACTCCTGCACATGGCACCACGCATACCCACCCACCCCTTCGAGCTCGCACGCGCGCCACACTTCAGACGAGCGATAGCAGACGACTACGCGATTTCCAAGACCGTCCACCACGCGAGCAAGGGCCTTGAACGCGCCATGGCGCAATCTATTGGTCGACAGAGTGTACGCTGACCGTGCGGTTGGCTGTCTGGGATGGGCAAACCCGGCCATGGCTACGTAGCCCTGTCAATGGTGGCAGGCTCGAAAATAAGCAACCTGCTACAAAACAAGCCGTATGCCTGGTCGCAAGCGTTGAGCGAGTGTCCGGTAATAGAGTCGAAAACCAGCAACAGGCAGCAAAAGGCCCCGAGTAGGAGCTACCACGAGGGCAACAACAAGAAGCGCGGGACCGGGATTGAACCAGTGACCCTTCGAGCTGCAATCGAACGCTCTACCACTGAGCTACCCGCGCGTCGAACCATACCTACCCCCTTACCCACATCACAAAATAAAGACTTACACAGCGCACAAACCACCACGCTCGCAACCACACCCTCGCACTATCACCGCTGACCTCATGTATACCTACAGCAGTTTCGTTCTCTCATATCCACTCCTGCACATGGCACCACGCATACCCACCCACCCCTTCGAGCTCGCACGCGCGCCACACTTCAGACGAGCGATAGCAGACGACTACGCGATTTCCAAGGCCGTCCACCACGCGAGCAAGGGCCTTGAACGCGCCATGGCGCAATCTATTGGTCGACAGAGTGTACGCTGACCGTGCGGTTGGCTGTCTGGGATGAGCAAACCCGGCCATGGCTACGTAGCCCTGTCAACGGTGGCAGGCTCGAAAATAAGCAACCTGCTACAAAACAAGCCGTATGCCTGGTCGCAAGCGTTGAGCGAGTGTCCGGTAATAGAGTCGAAAACCAGCAACAGGCAGCAAAAGGCCCGAGTAGGAGCTACCACGAGGGCAACAACAAGAAGCGCGGGACCGGGATTGAACCAGTGACCCTTCGAGCTGCAATCGAACGCTCTACCACTGAGCTACCCGCGCGTCGAACCATACCTACCCCCTTACCCACATCACAAAATAAAGACTTACACAGCGCACAAACCACCACGCTCGCAACCACACTCTCGCACTATCACCGCTGACCTCATGTATACCTACAGCAGTTTCGTTCTCTCATATCCACTCCTGCACATGGCACCACGCATACCCACCCACCCCTTCGAGCTCGCACGCGCGCCACACTTCAGACGAGCGATAGCAGACGACTACGCGATTTCCAAGGCCGTCCACCACGCGAGCAAGGGCCTTGAACGCGCCATGGCGCAATCTATTGGTCGACAGAGTGTACGCTGACCGTGCGGTTGGCTGTCTGGGATGGGCAAACCCGGCCATGGCTACGTAGCCCTGTCAACGGTGGCAGGCTCGAAAATAAGCAACCTGCTACAAAACAAGCCGTATGCCTGGTCGCAAGCGTTGAGCGAGTGTCCGGTAATAGAGTCGAAAACCAGCAACAGGCAGCAAAAGGCCCCGAGTAGGAGCTACCACGAGGGCAACAACAAGAAGCGCGGGACCGGGATTGAACCAGTGACCCTTCGAGCTGCAATCGAACGCTCTACCACTGAGCTACCCGCGCGTCGAACCATACCTACCCCCTTACCCACATCACAAAATAAAGACTTACACAGCGCACAAACCACCACGCTCGCAACCACACTCTCGCACTATCACCGCTGACCTCATGTATACCTACAGCAGTTTCGTTCTCTCATATCCACTCCTGCACATGGCACCACGCATACCCACCCATCCCTTCGAGCTCGCACGCGCGCCACACTTCAGACGAGCGATAGCAGACGACTACGCGATTTCCAAGGCCGTCCACCACGCGAGCAAGGGCCTTGAACGCGCCATGGCGCAATCTATTGGTCGACAGAGTGTACGCTGACCGTGCGGTTGGCTGTCTGGGATGGGCAAACCCGGCCATGGCTACGTAGCCCTGTCAACGGTGGCAGGCTCGAAAATAAGCAACCTGCTACAAAACAAGCCGTATGCCTGGTCGCAAGCGTTGAGCGAGTGTCCGGTAATAGAGTCGAAAACCAGCAACAGGCAGCAAAAGGCCCCGAGTAGGAGCTACCACGAGGGCAACAACAAGAAGCGCGGGACCGGGATTGAACCAGTGACCCTTCGAGCTGCAATCGAACGCTCTACCACTGAGCTACCCGCGCGTCGAACCATACCTACCCCCTTACCCACATCACAAAATAAAGACTTACACAGCGCACAAACCACCACGCTCGCAACCACACTCTCGCACTATCACCGCTGACCTCATGTATACCTACAGCAGTTTCGTTCTCTCATATCCACTCCTGCACATGGCACCACGCATACCCACCCACCCCTTCGAGCTCGCACGCGCGCCACACTTCAGACGAGCGATAGCAGACGACTACGCGATTTCCAAGGCCGTCCACCACGCGAGCAAGGGCCTTGAACGCGCCATGGCGCAATCTATTGGTCGACAGAGTGTACGCTGACCGTGCGGTTGGCTGTCTGGGATGGGCAAACCCGGCCATGGCTACGTAGCCCTGTCAATGGTGGCAGGCTCGAAAATAAGCAACCTGCTACAAAACAAGCCGTATGCCTGGTCGCAAGCGTTGAGCGAGTGTCCGGTAATAGAGTCGAAAACCAGCAACAGGCAGCAAAAGGCCCCGAGTAGGAGCTACCACGAGGGCAACAAGAAGAAGCGCGGGACCGGGATTGAACCAGTGACCCTTCGAGCTGCAATCGAACGCTCTACCACTGAGCTACCCGCGCGTCGAACCATACCTACCCCCTTACCCACATCACAAAATAAAGACTTACACAGCGCACAAACCACCACGCTCGCAACCACACCCTCGCACTATCACCGCTGACCTCATGTATACCTACAGCAGTTTCGTTCTCTCATATCCACTCCTGCACATGGCACCACGCATACCCACCCACCCCTTCGAGCTCGCACGCGCGCCACACTTCAGACGAGCGATAGCAGACGACTACGCGATTTCCAAGGCCGTCCACCACGCGAGCAAGGGCCTTGAACGCGCCATGGCGCAATCTATTGGTCGACAGAGTGTACGCTGACCGTGCGGTTGGCTGTCTGGGATGGGCAAACCCGGCCATGGCTACGTAGCCCTGTCAACGGTGGCAGGCTCGAAAATAAGCAACCTGCTACAAAACAAGCCGTATGCCTGGTCGCAAGCGTTGAGCGAGTGTCCGGTAATAGAGTCGAAAACCAGCAACAGGCAGCAAAAGGCCCGAGTAGGAGCTACCACGAGGGCAACAAGAAGAAGCGCGGGACCGGGATTGAACCAGTGACCCTTCGAGCTGCAATCGAACGCTCTACCACTGAGCTACCCGCGCGTCGAACCATACCTACCCCCTTACCCACATCACAAAATAAAGACTTACACAGCGCACAAACCACCACGCTCGCAACCACACTCTCGCACTATCACCGCTGACCTCATGTATACCTACAGCAGTTTCGTTCGTTCTCTCATATCCACTCCTGCACATGGCACCACGCATACCCACCCATCCCTTCGAGCTCGCACGCGCGCCACACTTCAGACGAGCGATAGCAGACGACTACGCGATTTCCAAGGCCGTCCACCACGCGAGCAAGGGCCTTGAACGCACCATGGCGCAATCTATTGGTCGACAGAGTGTACGCTGACCGTGCGGTTGGCTGTCTGGGATGGGCAAACCCGGCCATGGCTACGTAGCCCTGTCAACGGTGGCAGGCTCGAAAATAAGCAACCTGCTACAAAACAAGCCGTATGCCTGGTCGCAAGCGTTGAGCGAGTGTCCGGTAATAGAGTCGAAAACCAGCAACAGGCAGCAAAAGGCCCGAGTAGGAGCTACCACGAGGGCAACAACAAGAAGCGCGGGACCGGGATTGAACCAGTGACCCTTCGAGCTGCAATCGAACGCTCTACCACTGAGCTACCCGCGCGTCGAACCATACCTACCCCCTTACCCACATCACAAAATAAAGACTTACACAGCGCACAAACCACCACGCTCGCAACCACACTCTCGCACTATCACCGCTGACCTCATGTATACCTACAGCAGTTTCGTTCGTTCTCTCATATCCACTCCTGCACATGGCACCACGCATACCCACCCATCCCTTCGAGCTCGCACGCGCGCCACACTTCAGACGAGCGATAGCAGACGACTACGCGATTTCCAAGGCCGTCCACCACGCGAGCAAGGGCCTTGAACGCACCATGGCGCAATCTATTGGTCGACAGAGTGTACGCTGACCGTGCGGTTGGCTGTCTGGGATGGGCAAACCCGGCCATGGCTACGTAGCCCTGTCAACGGTGGCAGGCTCGAAAATAAGCAACCTGCTACAAAACAAGCCGTATGCCTGGTCGCAAGCGTTGAGCGAGTGTCCGGTAATAGAGTCGAAAACCAGCAACAGGCAGCAAAAGGCCCGAGTAGGAGCTACCACGAGGGCAACAACAAGAAGCGCGGGACCGGGATTGAACCAGTGACCCTTCGAGCTGCAATCGAACGCTCTACCACTGAGCTACCCGCGCGTCGAACCATACCTACCCCCTTACCCACATCACAAAATAAAGACTTACACAGCGCACAAACCACCACGCTCGCAACCACACTCTCGCACTATCACCGCTGACCTCATGTATACCTACAGCAGTTTCGTTCTCTCATATCCACTCCTGCACATGGCACCACGCATACCCACCCACCCCTTCGAGCTCGCACGCGCGCCACACTTCAGACGAGCGATAGCAGACGACTACGCGATTTCCAAGGCCGTCCACCACGCGAGCAAGGGCCTTGAACGCACCATGGCGCAATCTATTGGTCGACAGAGTGTACGCTGACCGTGCGGTTGGCTGTCTGGGATGGGCAAACCCGGCCATGGCTACGTAGCCCTGTCAACGGTGGCAGGCTCGAAAATAAGCAACCTGCTACAAAACAAGCCGTATGCCTGGTCGCAAGCGTTGAGCGAGTGTCCGGTAATAGAGTCGAAAACCAGCAACAGGCAGCAAAAGGCCCGAGTAGGAGCTACCACGAGGGCAACAACAAGAAGCGCGGGACCGGGATTGAACCAGTGACCCTTCGAGCTGCAATCGAACGCTCTACCACTGAGCTACCCGCGCGTCGAACCATACCTACCCCCTTACCCACATCACAAAATAAAGACTTACACAGCGCACAAACCACCACGCTCGCAACCACACTCTCGCACTATCACCGCTGACCTCATGTATACCTACAGCAGTTTCGTTCGTTCTCTCATATCCACTCCTGCACATGGCACCACGCATACCCACCCATCCCTTCGAGCTCGCACGCGCGCCACACTTCAGACGAGCGATAGCAGACGACTACGCGATTTCCAAGGCCGTCCACCACGCGAGCAAGGGCCTTGAACGCACCATGGCGCAATCTATTGGTCGACAGAGTGTACGCTGACCGTGCGGTTGGCTGTCTGGGATGGGCAAACCCGGCCATGGCTACGTAGCCCTGTCAACGGTGGCAGGCTCGAAAATAAGCAACCTGCTACAAAACAAGCCGTATGCCTGGTCGCAAGCGTTGAGCGAGTGTCCGGTAATAGAGTCGAAAACCAGCAACAGGCAGCAAAAGGCCCGAGTAGGAGCTACCACGAGGGCAACAACAAGAAGCGCGGGACCGGGATTGAACCAGTGACCCTTCGAGCTGCAATCGAACGCTCTACCACTGAGCTACCCGCGCGTCGAACCATACCTACCCCCTTACCCACATCACAAAATAAAGACTTACACAGCGCACAAACCACCACGCTCGCAACCACACTCTCGCACTATCACCGCTGACCTCATGTATACCTACAGCAGTTTCGTTCTCTCATATCCACTCCTGCACATGGCACCACGCATACCCACCCACCCCTTCGAGCTCGCACGCGCGCCACACTTCAGACGAGCGATAGCAGACGACTACGCGATTTCCAAGGCCGTCCACCACGCGAGCAAGGGCCTTGAACGCACCATGGCGCAATCTATTGGTCGACAGAGTGTACGCTGACCGTGCGGTTGGCTGTCTGGGATGGGCAAACCCGGCCATGGCTACGTAGCCCTGTCAACGGTGGCAGGCTCGAAAATAAGCAACCTGCTACAAAACAAGCCGTATGCCTGGTCGCAAGCGTTGAGCGAGTGTCCGGTAATAGAGTCGAAAACCAGCAACAGGCAGCAAAAGGCCCGAGTAGGAGCTACCACGAGGGCAACAACAAGAAGCGCGGGACCGGGATTGAACCAGTGACCCTTCGAGCTGCAATCGAACGCTCTACCACTGAGCTACCCGCGCGTCGAACCATACCTACCCCCTTACCCACATCACAAAATAAAGACTTACACAGCGCACAAACCACCACGCTCGCAACCACACTCTCGCACTATCACCGCTGACCTCATGTATACCTACAGCAGTTTCGTTCTCTCATATCCACTCCTGCACATGGCACCACGCATACCCACCCACCCCTTCGAGCTCGCACGCGCGCCACACTTCAGACGAGCGATAGCAGACGACTACGCGATTTCCAAGGCCGTCCACCACGCGAGCAAGGGCCTTGAACGCACCATGGCGCAATCTATTGGTCGACAGAGTGTACGCTGACCGTGCGGTTGGCTGTCTGGGATGGGCAAACCCGGCCATGGCTACGTAGCCCTGTCAACGGTGGCAGGCTCGAAAATAAGCAACCTGCTACAAAACAAGCCGTATGCCTGGTCGCAAGCGTTGAGCGAGTGTCCGGTAATAGAGTCGAAAACCAGCAACAGGCAGCAAAAGGCCCGAGTAGGAGCTACCACGAGGGCAACAAGAAGAAGCGCGGGACCGGGATTGAACCAGTGACCCTTCGAGCTGCAATCGAACGCTCTACCACTGAGCTACCCGCGCGTCGAACCATACCTACCCCCTTACCCACATCACAAAATAAAGACTTACACAGCGCACAAACCACCACGCTCGCAACCACACTCTCGCACTATCACCGCTGACCTCATGTATACCTACAGCAGTTTCGTTCTCTCATATCCACTCCTGCACATGGCACCACGCATACCCACCCACCCCTTCGAGCTCGCACGCGCGCCACACTTCAGACGAGCGATAGCAGACGACTACGCGATTTCCAAGGCCGTCCACCACGCGAGCAAGGGCCTTGAACGCGCCATGGCGCAATCTATTGGTCGACAGAGTGTACGCTGACCGTGCGGTTGGCTGTCTGGGATGGGCAAACCCGGCCATGGCTACGTAGCCCTGTCAACGGTGGCAGGCTCGAAAATAAGCAACCTGCTACAAAACAAGCCGTATGCCTGGTCGCAAGCGTTGAGCGAGTGTCCGGTAATAGAGTCGAAAACCAGCAACAGGCAGCAAAAGGCCCGAGTAGGAGCTACCACGAGGGCAACAAGAAGAAGCGCGGGACCGGGATTGAACCAGTGACCCTTCGAGCTGCAATCGAACGCTCTACCACTGAGCTACCCGCGCGTCGAACCATACCTACCCCCTTACCCACATCACAAAATAAAGACTTACACAGCGCACAAACCACCACGCTCGCAACCACACTCTCGCACTATCACCGCTGACCTCATGTATACCTACAGCAGTTTCGTTCTCTCATATCCACTCCTGCACATGGCACCACGCATACCCACCCACCCCTTCGAGCTCGCACGCGCGCCACACTTCAGACGAGCGATAGCAGACGACTACGCGATTTCCAAGGCCGTCCACCACGCGAGCAAGGGCCTTGAACGCACCATGGCGCAATCTATTGGTCGACAGAGTGTACGCTGACCGTGCGGTTGGCTGTCTGGGATGGGCAAACCCGGCCATGGCTACGTAGCCCTGTCAACGGTGGCAGGCTCGAAAATAAGCAACCTGCTACAAAACAAGCCGTATGCCTGGTCGCAAGCGTTGAGCGAGTGTCCGGTAATAGAGTCGAAAACCAGCAACAGGCAGCAAAAGGCCCGAGTAGGAGCTACCACGAGGGCAACAAGAAGAAGCGCGGGACCGGGATTGAACCAGTGACCCTTCGAGCTGCAATCGAACGCTCTACCACTGAGCTACCCGCGCGTCGAACCATACCTACCCCCTTACCCACATCACAAAATAAAGACTTACACAGCGCACAAACCACCACGCTCGCAACCACACTCTCGCACTATCACCGCTGACCTCATGTATACCTACAGCAGTTTCGTTCTCTCATATCCACTCCTGCACATGGAGTGGATATGAGGGAACGAAACTGCTGCACCACGCATACCCACCCACCCCTTCGAGCTCGCACGCGCGCCACACTTCAGACGAGCGATAGCAGACGACTACGCGATTTCCAAGGCCGTCCACCACGCGAGCAAGGGCCTTGAACGCGCCATGGCGCAATCTATTGGTCGACAGAGTGTACGCTGACCGTGCGGTTGGCTGTCTGGGATGGGCAAACCCGGCCATGGCTACGTAGCCCTGTCAATGGTGGCAGGCTCGAAAATAAGCAACCTGCTACAAAACAAGCCGTATGCCTGGTCGCAAGCGTTGAGCGAGTGTCCGGTAATAGAGTCGAAAACCAGCAACAGGCAGCAAAAGGCCCGAGTAGGAGCTACCACGAGGGCAACAAGAAGAAGCGCGGGACCGGGATTGAACCAGTGACCCTTCGAGCTGCAATCGAACGCTCTACCACTGAGCTACCCGCGCGTCGAACCATACCTACCCCCTTACCCACATCACAAAATAAAGACTTACACAGCGCACAAACCACCACGCTCGCAACCACACTCTCGCATTATCACCGCTGACCTCATGTATACCTACAGCAGTTTCGTTCTCTCATATCCACTCCTGCACATGGCACCACGCATACCCACCCACCCCTTCGAGCTCGCACGCGCGCCACACTTCAGACGAGCGATAGCAGACGACTACGCGATTTCCAAGGCCGTCCACCACGCGAGCAAGGGCCTTGAACGCGCCATGGCGCAATCTATTGGTCGACAGAGTGTACGCTGACCGTGCGGTTGGCTGTCTGGGATGGGCAAACCCGGCCATGGCTACGTAGCCCTGTCAATGGTGGCAGGCTCGAAAATAAGCAACCTGCTACAAAACAAGCCGTATGCCTGGTCGCAAGCGTTGAGCGAGTGTCCGGTAATAGAGTCGAAAACCAGCAACAGGCAGCAAAAGGCCCCGAGTAGGAGCTACCACGAGGGCAACAACAAGAAGCGCGGGACCGGGATTGAACCAGTGACCCTTCGAGCTGCAATCGAACGCTCTACCACTGAGCTACCCGCGCGTCGAACCATACCTACCCCCTTACCCACATCACAAAATAAAGACTTACACAGCGCACAAACCACCACGCTCGCAACCACACTCTCGCACTATCACCGCTGACCTCATGTATACCTACAGCAGTTTCGTTCTCTCACATCCACTCCTGCACATGGAGTGGATATGAGGGAACGAAACTGCTGCACCACGCATACCCACCCACCCCTTCGAGCTCGCACGCGCGCCACACTTCAGACGAGCGATAGCAGACGACTACGCGATTTCCAAGGCCGTCCACCACGCGAGCAAGGGCCTTGAACGCGCCATGGCGCAATCTATTGGTCGACAGAGTGTACGCTGACCGTGCGGTTGGCTGTCTGGGATGGGCAAACCCGGCCATGGCTACGTAGCCCTGTCAACGGTGGCAGGCTCGAAAATAAGCAACCTGCTACAAAACAAGCCGTATGCCTGGTCGCAAGCGTTGAGCGAGTGTCCGGTAATAGAGTCGAAAACCAGCAACAGGCAGCAAAAGGCCCCGAGTAGGAGCTACCACGAGGGCAACAACAAGAAGCGCGGGACCGGGATTGAACCAGTGACCCTTCGAGCTGCAATCGAACGCTCTACCACTGAGCTACCCGCGCGTCGAACCATACCTACCCCCTTACCCACATCACAAAATAAAGACTTACACAGCGCACAAACCACCACGCTCGCAACCACACTCTCGCACTATCACCGCTGACCTCATGTATACCTACAGCAGTTTCGTTCTCTCACATCCACTCCTGCACATGGAGTGGATATGAGGGAACGAAACTGCTGCACCACGCATACCCACCCACCCCTTCGAGCTCGCACGCGCGCCACACTTCAGACGAGCGATAGCAGACGACTACGCGATTTCCAAGGCCGTCCACCACGCGAGCAAGGGCCTTGAACGCGCCATGGCGCAATCTATTGGTCGACAGAGTGTACGCTGACCGTGCGGTTGGCTGTCTGGGATGGGCAAACCCGGCCATGGCTACGTAGCCCTGTCAACGGTGGCAGGCTCGAAAATAAGCAACCTGCTACAAAACAAGCCGTATGCCTGGTCGCAAGCGTTGAGCGAGTGTCCGGTAATAGAGTCGAAAACCAGCAACAGGCAGCAAAAGGCCCCGAGTAGGAGCTACCACGAGGGCAACAAGAAGAAGCGCGGGACCGGGATTGAACCAGTGACCCTTCGAGCTGCAATCGAACGCTCTACCACTGAGCTACCCGCGCGTCGAACCATACCTACCCCCTTACCCACATCACAAAATAAAGACTTACACAGCGCACAAACCACCACGCTCGCAACCACACTCTCGCACTATCACCGCTGACCTCATGTATACCTACAGCAGTTTCGTTCTCTCACATCCACTCCTGCACATGGAGTGGATATGAGGGAACGAAACTGCTGCACCACGCATACCCACCCACCCCTTCGAGCTCGCACGCGCGCCACACTTCAGACGAGCGATAGCAGACGACTACGCGATTTCCAAGGCCGTCCACCACGCGAGCAAGGGCCTTGAACGCGCCATGGCGCAATCTATTGGTCGACAGAGTGTACGCTGACCGTGCGGTTGGCTGTCTGGGATGGGCAAACCCGGCCATGGCTACGTAGCCCTGTCAACGGTGGCAGGCTCGAAAATAAGCAACCTGCTACAAAACAAGCCGTATGCCTGGTCGCAAGCGTTGAGCGAGTGTCCGGTAATAGAGTCGAAAACCAGCAACAGGCAGCAAAAGGCCCCGAGTAGGAGCTACCACGAGGGCAACAACAAGAAGCGCGGGACCGGGATTGAACCAGTGACCCTTCGAGCTGCAATCGAACGCTCTACCACTGAGCTACCCGCGCGTCGAACCATACCTACCCCCTTACCCACATCACAAAATAAAGACTTACACAGCGCACAAACCACCACGCTCGCAACCACACTCTCGCACTATCACCGCTGACCTCATGTATACCTACAGCAGTTTCGTTCTCTCACATCCACTCCTGCACATGGAGTGGATATGAGGGAACGAAACTGCTGCACCACGCATACCCACCCACCCCTTCGAGCTCGCACGCGCGCCACACTTCAGACGAGCGATAGCAGACGACTACGCGATTTCCAAGGCCGTCCACCACGCGAGCAAGGGCCTTGAACGCGCCATGGCGCAATCTATTGGTCGACAGAGTGTACGCTGACCGTGCGGTTGGCTGTCTGGGATGGGCAAACCCGGCCATGGCTACGTAGCCCTGTCAACGGTGGCAGGCTCGAAAATAAGCAACCTGCTACAAAACAAGCCGTATGCCTGGTCGCAAGCGTTGAGCGAGTGTCCGGTAATAGAGTCGAAAACCAGCAACAGGCAGCAAAAGGCCCCGAGTAGGAGCTACCACGAGGGCAACAACAAGAAGCGCGGGACCGGGATTGAACCAGTGACCCTTCGAGCTGCAATCGAACGCTCTACCACTGAGCTACCCGCGCGTCGAACCATACCTACCCCCTTACCCACATCACAAAATAAAGACTTACACAGCGCACAAACCACCACGCTCGCAACCACACTCTCGCACTATCACCGCTGACCTCATGTATACCTACAGCAGTTTCGTTCTCTCACATCCACTCCTGCACATGGAGTGGATATGAGGGAACGAAACTGCTGCACCACGCATACCCACCCACCCCTTCGAGCTCGCACGCGCGCCACACTTCAGACGAGCGATAGCAGACGACTACGCGATTTCCAAGGCCGTCCACCACGCGAGCAAGGGCCTTGAACGCGCCATGGCGCAATCTATTGGTCGACAGAGTGTACGCTGACCGTGCGGTTGGCTGTCTGGGATGGGCAAACCCGGCCATGGCTACGTAGCCCTGTCAACGGTGGCAGGCTCGAAAATAAGCAACCTGCTACAAAACAAGCCGTATGCCTGGTCGCAAGCGTTGAGCGAGTGTCCGGTAATAGAGTCGAAAACCAGCAACAGGCAGCAAAAGGCCCCGAGTAGGAGCTACCACGAGGGTAACAACAAGAAGCGCGGGACCGGGATTGAACCAGTGACCCTTCGAGCTGCAATCGAACGCTCTACCACTGAGCTACCCGCGCGTCGAACCATACCTACCCCCTTACCCACATCACAAAATAAAGACTTACACAGCGCACAAACCACCACGCTCGCAACCACACTCTCGCACTATCACCGCTGACCTCATGTATACCTACAGCAGTTTCGTTCTCTCACATCCACTCCTGCACATGGAGTGGATATGAGGGAACGAAACTGCTGCACCACGCATACCCACCCACCCCTTCGAGCTCGCACGCGCGCCACACTTCAGACGAGCGATAGCAGACGACTACGCGATTTCCAAGGCCGTCCACCACGCGAGCAAGGGCCTTGAACGCGCCATGGCGCAATCTATTGGTCGACAGAGTGTACGCTGACCGTGCGGTTGGCTGTCTGGGATGGGCAAACCCGGCCATGGCTACGTAGCCCTGTCAACGGTGGCAGGCTCGAAAATAAGCAACCTGCTACAAAACAAGCCGTATGCCTGGTCGCAAGCGTTGAGCGAGTGTCCGGTAATAGAGTCGAAAACCAGCAACAGGCAGCAAAAGGCCCCGAGTAGGAGCTACCACGAGGGTAACAACAAGAAGCGCGGGACCGGGATTGAACCAGTGACCCTTCGAGCTGCAATCGAACGCTCTACCACTGAGCTACCCGCGCGTCGAACCATACCTACCCCCTTACCCACATCACAAAATAAAGACTTACACAGCGCACAAACCACCACGCTCGCAACCACACTCTCGCACTATCACCGCTGACCTCATGTATACCTACAGCAGTTTCGTTCTCTCACATCCACTCCTGCACATGGAGTGGATATGAGGGAACGAAACTGCTGCACCACGCATACCCACCCACCCCTTCGAGCTCGCACGCGCGCCACACTTCAGACGAGCGATAGCAGACGACTACGCGATTTCCAAGGCCGTCCACCACGCGAGCAAGGGCCTTGAACGCGCCATGGCGCAATCTATTGGTCGACAGAGTGTACGCTGACCGTGCGGTTGGCTGTCTGGGATGAGCAAACCCGGCCATGGCTACGTAGCCCTGTCAACGGTGGCAGGCTCGAAAATAAGCAACCTGCTACAAAACAAGCCGTATGCCTGGTCGCAAGCGTTGAGCGAGTGTCCGGTAATAGAGTCGAAAACCAGCAACAGGCAGCAAAAGGCCCCGAGTAGGAGCTACCACGAGGGCAACAAGAAGAAGCGCGGGACCGGGATTGAACCAGTGACCCTTCGAGCTGCAATCGAACGCTCTACCACTGAGCTACCCGCGCGTCGAACCATACCTACCCCCTTACCCACATCACAAAATAAAGACTTACACAGCGCACAAACCACCACGCTCGCAACCACACTCTCGCACTATCACCGCTGACCTCATGTATACCTACAGCAGTTTCGTTCTCTCACATCCACTCCTGCACATGGAGTGGATATGAGGGAACGAAACTGCTGCACCACGCATACCCACCCACCCCTTCGAGCTCGCACGCGCGCCACACTTCAGACGAGCGATAGCAGACGACTACGCGATTTCCAAGGCCGTCCACCACGCGAGCAAGGGCCTTGAACGCGCCATGGCGCAATCTATTGGTCGACAGAGTGTACGCTGACCGTGCGGTTGGCTGTCTGGGATGAGCAAACCCGGCCATGGCTACGTAGCCCTGTCAACGGTGGCAGGCTCGAAAATAAGCAACCTGCTACAAAACAAGCCGTATGCCTGGTCGCAAGCGTTGAGCGAGTGTCCGGTAATAGAGTCGAAAACCAGCAACAGGCAGCAAAAGGCCCCGAGTAGGAGCTACCACGAGGGTAACAACAAGAAGCGCGGGATCGGGATTGAACCAGTGACCCTTCGAGCTGCAATCGAACGCTCTACCACTGAGCTACCCGCGCGTCGAACCATACCTACCCCCTTACCCACATCACAAAATAAAGACTTACACAGCGCACAAACCACCACGCTCGCAACCACACTCTCGCACTATCACCGCTGACCTCATGTATACCTACAGCAGTTTCGTTCTCTCACATCCACTCCTGCACATGGAGTGGATATGAGGGAACGAAACTGCTGCACCACGCATACCCACCCACCCCTTCGAGCTCGCACGCGCGCCACACTTCAGACGAGCGATAGCAGACGACTACGCGATTTCCAAGGCCGTCCACCACGCGAGCAAGGGCCTTGAACGCGCCATGGCGCAATCTATTGGTCGACAGAGTGTACGCTGACCGTGCGGTTGGCTGTCTGGGATGAGCAAACCCGGCCATGGCTACGTAGCCCTGTCAACGGTGGCAGGCTCGAAAATAAGCAACCTGCTACAAAACAAGCCGTATGCCTGGTCGCAAGCGTTGAGCGAGTGTCCGGTAATAGAGTCGAAAACCAGCAACAGGCAGCAAAAGGCCCCGAGTAGGAGCTACCACGAGGGTAACAACAAGAAGCGCGGGATCGGGATTGAACCAGTGACCCTTCGAGCTGCAATCGAACGCTCTACCACTGAGCTACCCGCGCGTCGAACCATACCTACCCCCTTACCCACATCACAAAATAAAGACTTACACAGCGCACAAACCACCACGCTCGCAACCACACTCTCGCACTATCACCGCTGACCTCATGTATACCTACAGCAGTTTCGTTCTCTCACATCCACTCCTGCACATGGAGTGGATATGAGGGAACGAAACTGCTGCACCACGCATACCCACCCACCCCTTCGAGCTCGCACGCGCGCCACACTTCAGACGAGCGATAGCAGACGACTACGCGATTTCCAAGGCCGTCCACCACGCGAGCAAGGGCCTTGAACGCGCCATGGCGCAATCTATTGGTCGACAGAGTGTACGCTGACCGTGCGGTTGGCTGTCTGGGATGAGCAAACCCGGCCATGGCTACGTAGCCCTGTCAACGGTGGCAGGCTCGAAAATAAGCAACCTGCTACAAAACAAGCCGTATGCCTGGTCGCAAGCGTTGAGCGAGTGTCCGGTAATAGAGTCGAAAACCAGCAACAGGCAGCAAAAGGCCCCGAGTAGGAGCTACCACGAGGGCAACAAGAAGAAGCGCGGGACCGGGATTGAACCAGTGACCCTTCGAGCTGCAATCGAACGCTCTACCACTGAGCTACCCGCGCGTCGAACCATACCTACCCCCTTACCCACATCACAAAATAAAGACTTACACAGCGCACAAACCACCACGCTCGCAACCACACTCTCGCACTATCACCGCTGACCTCATGTATACCTACAGCAGTTTCGTTCTCTCACATCCACTCCTGCACATGGAGTGGATATGAGGGAACGAAACTGCTGCACCACGCATACCCACCCACCCCTTCGAGCTCGCACGCGCGCCACACTTCAGACGAGCGATAGCAGACGACTACGCGATTTCCAAGGCCGTCCACCACGCGAGCAAGGGCCTTGAACGCGCCATGGCGCAATCTATTGGTCGACAGAGTGTACGCTGACCGTGCGGTTGGCTGTCTGGGATGAGCAAACCCGGCCATGGCTACGTAGCCCTGTCAACGGTGGCAGGCTCGAAAATAAGCAACCTGCTACAAAACAAGCCGTATGCCTGGTCGCAAGCGTTGAGCGAGTGTCCGGTAATAGAGTCGAAAACCAGCAACAGGCAGCAAAAGGCCCCGAGTAGGAGCTACCACGAGGGCAACAACAAGAAGCGCGGGACCGGGATTGAACCAGTGACCCTTCGAGCTGCAATCGAACGCTCTACCACTGAGCTACCCGCGCGTCGAACCATACCTACCCCCTTACCCACATCACAAAATAAAGACTTACACAGCGCACAAACCACCACGCTCGCAACCACACTCTCGCACTATCACCGCTGACCTCATGTATACCTACAGCAGTTTCGTTCTCTCACATCCACTCCTGCACATGGAGTGGATATGAGGGAACGAAACTGCTGCACCACGCATACCCACCCACCCCTTCGAGCTCGCACGCGCGCCACACTTCAGACGAGCGATAGCAGACGACTACGCGATTTCCAAGGCCGTCCACCACGCGAGCAAGGGCCTTGAACGCGCCATGGCGCAATCTATTGGTCGACAGAGTGTACGCTGACCGTGCGGTTGGCTGTCTGGGATGAGCAAACCCGGCCATGGCTACGTAGCCCTGTCAACGGTGGCAGGCTCGAAAATAAGCAACCTGCTACAAAACAAGCCGTATGCCTGGTCGCAAGCGTTGAGCGAGTGTCCGGTAATAGAGTCGAAAACCAGCAACAGGCAGCAAAAGGCCCCGAGTAGGAGCTACCACGAGGGTAACAACAAGAAGCGCGGGATCGGGATTGAACCAGTGACCCTTCGAGCTGCAATCGAACGCTCTACCACTGAGCTACCCGCGCGTCGAACCATACCTACCCCCTTACCCACATCACAAAATAAAGACTTACACAGCGCACAAACCACCACGCTCGCAACCACACTCTCGCACTATCACCGCTGACCTCATGTATACCTACAGCAGTTTCGTTCTCTCACATCCACTCCTGCACATGGAGTGGATATGAGGGAACGAAACTGCTGCACCACGCATACCCACCCACCCCTTCGAGCTCGCACGCGCGCCACACTTCAGACGAGCGATAGCAGACGACTACGCGATTTCCAAGGCCGTCCACCACGCGAGCAAGGGCCTTGAACGCGCCATGGCGCAATCTATTGGTCGACAGAGTGTACGCTGACCGTGCGGTTGGCTGTCTGGGATGAGCAAACCCGGCCATGGCTACGTAGCCCTGTCAACGGTGGCAGGCTCGAAAATAAGCAACCTGCTACAAAACAAGCCGTATGCCTGGTCGCAAGCGTTGAGCGAGTGTCCGGTAATAGAGTCGAAAACCAGCAACAGGCAGCAAAAGGCCCCGAGTAGGAGCTACCACGAGGGCAACAACAAGAAGCGCGGGACCGGGATTGAACCAGTGACCCTTCGAGCTGCAATCGAACGCTCTACCACTGAGCTACCCGCGCGTCGAACCATACCTACCCCCTTACCCACATCACAAAATAAAGACTTACACAGCGCACAAACCACCACGCTCGCAACCACACTCTCGCACTATCACCGCTGACCTCATGTATACCTACAGCAGTTTCGTTCTCTCACATCCACTCCTGCACATGGAGTGGATATGAGGGAACGAAACTGCTGCACCACGCATACCCACCCACCCCTTCGAGCTCGCACGCGCGCCACACTTCAGACGAGCGATAGCAGACGACTACGCGATTTCCAAGGCCGTCCACCACGCGAGCAAGGGCCTTGAACGCGCCATGGCGCAATCTATTGGTCGACAGAGTGTACGCTGACCGTGCGGTTGGCTGTCTGGGATGAGCAAACCCGGCCATGGCTACGTAGCCCTGTCAACGGTGGCAGGCTCGAAAATAAGCAACCTGCTACAAAACAAGCCGTATGCCTGGTCGCAAGCGTTGAGCGAGTGTCCGGTAATAGAGTCGAAAACCAGCAACAGGCAGCAAAAGGCCCCGAGTAGGAGCTACCACGAGGGTAACAACAAGAAGCGCGGGATCGGGATTGAACCAGTGACCCTTCGAGCTGCAATCGAACGCTCTACCACTGAGCTACCCGCGCGTCGAACCATACCTACCCCCTTACCCACATCACAAAATAAAGACTTACACAGCGCACAAACCACCACGCTCGCAACCACACTCTCGCACTATCACCGCTGACCTATTGTATACCTACAGCAGTTTCGTTCTCTCACATCCACTCCTGCACATGGAGTGGATATGAGGGAACGAAACTGCTGCACCACGCATACCCACCCACCCCTTCGAGCTCGCACGCGCGCCACACTTCAGACGAGCGATAGCAGACGACTACGCGATTTCCAAGGCCGTCCACCACGCGAGCAAGGGCCTTGAACGCGCCATGGCGCAATCTATTGGTCGACAGAGTGTACGCTGACCGTGCGGTTGGCTGTCTGGGATGAGCAAACCCGGCCATGGCTACGTAGCCCTGTCAACGGTGGCAGGCTCGAAAATAAGCAACCTGCTACAAAACAAGCCGTATGCCTGGTCGCAAGCGTTGAGCGAGTGTCCGGTAATAGAGTCGAAAACCAGCAACAGGCAGCAAAAGGCCCCGAGTAGGAGCTACCACGAGGGTAACAACAAGAAGCGCGGGATCGGGATTGAACCAGTGACCCTTCGAGCTGCAATCGAACGCTCTACCACTGAGCTACCCGCGCGTCGAACCATACCTACCCCCTTACCCACATCACAAAATAAAGACTTACACAGCGCACAAACCACCACGCTCGCAACCACACTCTCGCACTATCACCGCTGACCTATTGTATACCTACAGCAGTTTCGTTCTCTCACATCCACTCCTGCACATGGAGTGGATATGAGGGAACGAAACTGCTGCACCACGCATACCCACCCACCCCTTCGAGCTCGCACGCGCGCCACACTTCAGACGAGCGATAGCAGACGACTACGCGATTTCCAAGGCCGTCCACCACGCGAGCAAGGGCCTTGAACGCGCCATGGCGCAATCTATTGGTCGACAGAGTGTACGCTGACCGTGCGGTTGGCTGTCTGGGATGAGCAAACCCGGCCATGGCTACGTAGCCCTGTCAACGGTGGCAGGCTCGAAAATAAGCAACCTGCTACAAAACAAGCCGTATGCCTGGTCGCAAGCGTTGAGCGAGTGTCCGGTAATAGAGTCGAAAACCAGCAACAGGCAGCAAAAGGCCCCGAGTAGGAGCTACCACGAGGGTAACAACAAGAAGCGCGGGACCGGGATTGAACCAGTGACCCTTCGAGCTGCAATCGAACGCTCTACCACTGAGCTACCCGCGCGTCGAACCATACCTACCCCCTTACCCACATCACAAAATAAAGACTTACACAGCGCACAAACCACCACGCTCGCAACCACACTCTCGCACTATCACCGCTGACCTCATGTATACCTACAGCAGTTTCGTTCTCTCACATCCACTCCTGCACATGGAGTGGATATGAGGGAACGAAACTGCTGCACCACGCATACCCACCCACCCCTTCGAGCTCGCACGCGCGCCACACTTCAGACGAGCGATAGCAGACGACTACGCGATTTCCAAGGCCGTCCACCACGCGAGCAAGGGCCTTGAACGCGCCATGGCGCAATCTATTGGTCGACAGAGTGTACGCTGACCGTGCGGTTGGCTGTCTGGGATGAGCAAACCCGGCCATGGCTACGTAGCCCTGTCAACGGTGGCAGGCTCGAAAATAAGCAACCTGCTACAAAACAAGCCGTATGCCTGGTCGCAAGCGTTGAGCGAGTGTCCGGTAATAGAGTCGAAAACCAGCAACAGGCAGCAAAAGGCCCCGAGTAGGAGCTACCACGAGGGCAACAACAAGAAGCGCGGGACCGGGATTGAACCAGTGACCCTTCGAGCTGCAATCGAACGCTCTACCACTGAGCTACCCGCGCGTCGAACCATACCTACCCCCTTACCCACATCACAAAATAAAGACTTACACAGCGCACAAACCACCACGCTCGCAACCACACTCTCGCACTATCACCGCTGACCTATTGTATACCTACAGCAGTTTCGTTCTCTCACATCCACTCCTGCACATGGAGTGGATATGAGGGAACGAAACTGCTGCACCACGCATACCCACCCACCCCTTCGAGCTCGCACGCGCGCCACACTTCAGACGAGCGATAGCAGACGACTACGCGATTTCCAAGGCCGTCCACCACGCGAGCAAGGGCCTTGAACGCGCCATGGCGCAATCTATTGGTCGACAGAGTGTACGCTGACCGTGCGGTTGGCTGTCTGCGATGAGCAAACCCGGCCATGGCTACGTAGCCCTGTCAACGGTGGCAGGCTCGAAAATAAGCAACCTGCTACAAAACAAGCCGTATGCCTGGTCGCAAGCGTTGAGCGAGTGTCCGGTAATAGAGTCGAAAACCAGCAACAGGCAGCAAAAGGCCCCGAGTAGGAGCTACCACGAGGGTAACAACAAGAAGCGCGGGATCGGGATTGAACCAGTGACCCTTCGAGCTGCAATCGAACGCTCTACCACTGAGCTACCCGCGCGTCGAACCATACCTACCCCCTTACCCACATCACAAAATAAAGACTTACACAGCGCACAAACCACCACGCTCGCAACCACACTCTCGCACTATCACCGCTGACCTATTGTATACCTACAGCAGTTTCGTTCTCTCACATCCACTCCTGCACATGGAGTGGATATGAGGGAACGAAACTGCTGCACCACGCATACCCACCCACCCCTTCGAGCTCGCACGCGCGCCACACTTCAGACGAGCGATAGCAGACGACTACGCGATTTCCAAGGCCGTCCACCACGCGAGCAAGGGCCTTGAACGCGCCATGGCGCAATCTATTGGTCGACAGAGTGTACGCTGACCGTGCGGTTGGCTGTCTGCGATGAGCAAACCCGGCCATGGCTACGTAGCCCTGTCAACGGTGGCAGGCTCGAAAATAAGCAACCTGCTACAAAACAAGCCGTATGCCTGGTCGCAAGCGTTGAGCGAGTGTCCGGTAATAGAGTCGAAAACCAGCAACAGGCAGCAAAAGGCCCCGAGTAGGAGCTACCACGAGGGTAACAACAAGAAGCGCGGGATCGGGATTGAACCAGTGACCCTTCGAGCTGCAATCGAACGCTCTACCACTGAGCTACCCGCGCGTCGAACCATACCTACCCCCTTACCCACATCACAAAATAAAGACTTACACAGCGCACAAACCACCACGCTCGCAACCACACTCTCGCACTATCACCGCTGACCTATTGTATACCTACAGCAGTTTCGTTCTCTCACATCCACTCCTGCACATGGAGTGGATATGAGGGAACGAAACTGCTGCACCACGCATACCCACCCACCCCTTCGAGCTCGCACGCGCGCCACACTTCAGACGAGCGATAGCAGACGACTACGCGATTTCCAAGGCCGTCCACCACGCGAGCAAGGGCCTTGAACGCGCCATGGCGCAATCTATTGGTCGACAGAGTGTACGCTGACCGTGCGGTTGGCTGTCTGCGATGAGCAAACCCGGCCATGGCTACGTAGCCCTGTCAACGGTGGCAGGCTCGAAAATAAGCAACCTGCTACAAAACAAGCCGTATGCCTGGTCGCAAGCGTTGAGCGAGTGTCCGGTAATAGAGTCGAAAACCAGCAACAGGCAGCAAAAGGCCCCGAGTAGGAGCTACCACGAGGGCAACAACAAGAAGCGCGGGACCGGGATTGAACCAGTGACCCTTCGAGCTGCAATCGAATGTTTTACCATTGAGCTACCCGCGCGTCGAACCATACCTACCCCCTTACCCACATCACAAAATAAAGACTTACACAGCGCACAAACCACCACGCTCGCAACCACACTCTCGCACTATCACCGCTGACCTCATGTATACCTACAGCAGTTTCGTTCTCTCACATCCACTCCTGCACATGGAGTGGATATGAGGGAACGAAACTGCTGCACCACGCATACCCACCCACCCCTTCGAGCTCGCACGCGCGCCACACTTCAGACGAGCGATAGCAGACGACTACGCGATTTCCAAGGCCGTCCACCACGCGAGCAAGGGCCTTGAACGCGCCATGGCGCAATCTATTGGTCGACAGAGTGTACGCTGACCGTGCGGTTGGCTGTCTGCGATGAGCAAACCCGGCCATGGCTACGTAGCCCTGTCAACGGTGGCAGGCTCGAAAATAAGCAACCTGCTACAAAACAAGCCGTATGCCTGGTCGCAAGCGTTGAGCGAGTGTCCGGTAATAGAGTCGAAAACCAGCAACAGGCAGCAAAAGGCCCCGAGTAGGAGCTACCACGAGGGCAACAACAAGAAGCGCGGGACCGGGATTGAACCAGTGACCCTTCGAGCTGCAATCGAACGCTCTACCACTGAGCTACCCGCGCGTCGAACCATACCTACCCCCTTACCCACATCACAAAATAAAGACTTACACAGCGCACAAACCACCACGCTCGCAACCACACTCTCGCACTATCACCGCTGACCTATTGTATACCTACAGCAGTTTCGTTCTCTCACATCCACTCCTGCACATGGAGTGGATATGAGGGAACGAAACTGCTGCACCACGCATACCCACCCACCCCTTCGAGCTCGCACGCGCGCCACACTTCAGACGAGCGATAGCAGACGACTACGCGATTTCCAAGGCCGTCCACCACGCGAGCAAGGGCCTTGAACGCGCCATGGCGCAATCTATTGGTCGACAGAGTGTACGCTGACCGTGCGGTTGGCTGTCTGCGATGAGCAAACCCGGCCATGGCTACGTAGCCCTGTCAACGGTGGCAGGCTCGAAAATAAGCAACCTGCTACAAAACAAGCCGTATGCCTGGTCGCAAGCGTTGAGCGAGTGTCCGGTAATAGAGTCGAAAACCAGCAACAGGCAGCAAAAGGCCCCGAGTAGGAGCTACCACGAGGGCAACAACAAGAAGCGCGGGACCGGGATTGAACCAGTGACCCTTCGAGCTGCAATCGAACGCTCTACCACTGAGCTACCCGCGCGTCGAACCATACCTACCCCCTTACCCACATCACAAAATAAAGACTTACACAGCGCACAAACCACCACGCTCGCAACCACACTCTCGCACTATCACCGCTGACCTCATGTATACCTACAGCAGTTTCGTTCTCTCACATCCACTCCTGCACATGGAGTGGATATGAGGGAACGAAACTGCTGCACCACGCATACCCACCCACCCCTTCGAGCTCGCACGCGCGCCACACTTCAGACGAGCGATAGCAGACGACTACGCGATTTCCAAGGCCGTCCACCACGCGAGCAAGGGCCTTGAACGCGCCATGGCGCAATCTATTGGTCGACAGAGTGTACGCTGACCGTGCGGTTGGCTGTCTGCGATGAGCAAACCCGGCCATGGCTACGTAGCCCTGTCAACGGTGGCAGGCTCGAAAATAAGCAACCTGCTACAAAACAAGCCGTATGCCTGGTCGCAAGCGTTGAGCGAGTGTCCGGTAATAGAGTCGAAAACCAGCAACAGGCAGCAAAAGGCCCCGAGTAGGAGCTACCACGAGGGCAACAACAAGAAGCGCGGGACCGGGATTGAACCAGTGACCCTTCGAGCTGCAATCGAACGCTCTACCACTGAGCTACCCGCGCGTCGAACCATACCTACCCCCTTACCCACATCACAAAATAAAGACTTACACAGCGCACAAACCACCACGCTCGCAACCACACTCTCGCACTATCACCGCTGACCTATTGTATACCTACAGCAGTTTCGTTCTCTCACATCCACTCCTGCACATGGAGTGGATATGAGGGAACGAAACTGCTGCACCACGCATACCCACCCACCCCTTCGAGCTCGCACGCGCGCCACACTTCAGACGAGCGATAGCAGACGACTACGCGATTTCCAAGGCCGTCCACCACGCGAGCAAGGGCCTTGAACGCGCCATGGCGCAATCTATTGGTCGACAGAGTGTACGCTGACCGTGCGGTTGGCTGTCTGGGATGGGCAAACCCGGCCATGGCTAAGTAGCCCTGTCAATGGTGGCAGGCTCGAAAATAAGCAACCTGCTACAAAACAAGCCGTATGCCTGGTCGCAAGCGTTGAGCGAGTGTCCGGTAATAGAGTCGAAAACCAGCAACAGGCAGCAAAAGGCCCGAGTAGGAGCTACCACGAGGGCAACAACAAGAAGCGCGGGACCGGGATTGAACCAGTGACCCTTCGAGCTGCAATCGAACGCTCTACCACTGAGCTACCCGCGCGTCGAACCATACCTACCCCCTTACCCACATCACAAAATAAAGACTTACACAGCGCACAAACCACCACGCTCGCAACCACACTCTCGCACTATCACCGCTGACCTCATGTATACCTACAGCAGTTTCGTTCTCTCACATCCACTCCTGCACATGGAGTGGATATGAGGGAACGAAACTGCTGCACCACGCATACCCACCCACCCCTTCGAGCTCGCACGCGCGCCACACTTCAGACGAGCGATAGCAGACGACTACGCGATTTCCAAGGCCGTCCACCACGCGAGCAAGGGCCTTGAACGCGCCATGGCGCAATCTATTGGTCGACAGAGTGTACGCTGACCGTGCGGTTGGCTGTCTGGGATGGGCAAACCCGGCCATGGCTAAGTAGCCCTGTCAATGGTGGCAGGCTCGAAAATAAGCAACCTGCTACAAAACAAGCCGTATGCCTGGTCGCAAGCGTTGAGCGAGTGTCCGGTAATAGAGTCGAAAACCAGCAACAGGCAGCAAAAGGCCCCGAGTAGGAGCTACCACGAGGGCAACAAGAAGAAGCGCGGGACCGGGATTGAACCAGTGACCCTTCGAGCTGCAATCGAACGCTCTACCACTGAGCTACCCGCGCGTCGAACCATACCTACCCCCTTACCCACATCACAAAATAAAGACTTACACAGCGCACAAACCACCACGCTCGCAACCACACTCTCGCACTATCACCGCTGACCTCATGTATACCTACAGCAGTTTCGTTCTCTCACATCCACTCCTGCACATGGAGTGGATATGAGGGAACGAAACTGCTGCACCACGCATACCCACCCACCCCTTCGAGCTCGCACGCGCGCCACACTTCAGACGAGCGATAGCAGACGACTACGCGATTTCCAAGGCCGTCCACCACGCGAGCAAGGGCCTTGAACGCGCCATGGCGCAATCTATTGGTCGACAGAGTGTACGCTGACCGTGCGGTTGGCTGTCTGGGATGGGCAAACCCGGCCATGGCTACGTAGCCCTGTAAATGGTGGCAGGCTCGAAAATAAGCAACCTGCTACAAAACAAGCCGTATGCCTGGTCGCAAGCGTTGAGCGAGTGTCCGGTAATAGAGTCGAAAACCAGCAACAGGCAGCAAAAGGCCCGAGTAGGAGCTACCACGAGGGCAACAACAAGAAGCGCGGGACCGGGATTGAACCAGTGACCCTTCGAGCTGCAATCGAACGCTCTACCACTGAGCTACCCGCGCGTCGAACCATACCTACCCCCTTACCCACATCACAAAATAAAGACTTACACAGCGCACAAACCACCACGCTCGCAACCACACTCTCGCACTATCACCGCTGACCTCATGTATACCTACAGCAGTTTCGTTCTCTCACATCCACTCCTGCACATGGAGTGGATATGAGGGAACGAAACTGCTGCACCACGCATACCCACCCACCCCTTCGAGCTCGCACGCGCGCCACACTTCAGACGAGCGATAGCAGACGACTACGCGATTTCCAAGGCCGTCCACCACGCGAGCAAGGGCCTTGAACGCGCCATGGCGCAATCTATTGGTCGACAGAGTGTACGCTGACCGTGCGGTTGGCTGTCTGGGATGGGCAAACCCGGCCATGGCTACGTAGCCCTGTAAATGGTGGCAGGCTCGAAAATAAGCAACCTGCTACAAAACAAGCCGTATGCCTGGTCGCAAGCGTTGAGCGAGTGCCCGGTAATAGAGTCGAAAACCAGCAACAGGCAGCAAAAGGCCCCGAGTAGGAGCTACCACGAGGGCAACAACAAGAAGCGCGGGACCGGGATTGAACCAGTGACCCTTCGAGCTGCAATCGAACGCTCTACCACTGAGCTACCCGCGCGTCGAACCATACCTACCCCCTTACCCACATCACAAAATAAAGACTTACACAGCGCACAAACCACCACGCTCGCAACCACACTCTCGCACTATCACCGCTGACCTCATGTATACCTACAGCAGTTTCGTTCTCTCACATCCACTCCTGCACATGGAGTGGATATGAGGGAACGAAACTGCTGCACCACGCATACCCACCCACCCCTTCGAGCTCGCACGCGCGCCACACTTCAGACGAGCGATAGCAGACGACTACGCGATTTCCAAGGCCGTCCACCACGCGAGCAAGGGCCTTGAACGCGCCATGGCGCAATCTATTGGTCGACAGAGTGTACGCTGACCGTGCGGTTGGCTGTCTGGGATGGGCAAACCCGGCCATGGCTACGTAGCCCTGTCAATGGTGGCAGGCTCGAAAATAAGCAACCTGCTACAAAACAAGCCGTATGCCTGGTCGCAAGCGTTGAGCGAGTGTCCGGTAATAGAGTCGAAAACCAGCAACAGGCAGCAAAAGGCCCGAGTAGGAGCTACCACGAGGGCAACAACAAGAAGCGCGGGACCGGGATTGAACCAGTGACCCTTCGAGCTGCAATCGAACGCTCTACCACTGAGCTACCCGCGCGTCGAACCATACCTACCCCCTTACCCACATCACAAAATAAAGACTTACACAGCGCACAAACCACCACGCTCGCAACCACACTCTCGCACTATCACCGCTGACCTCATGTATACCTACAGCAGTTTCGTTCTCTCATATCCACTCCTGCACATGGCACCACGCATACCCACCCACCCCTTCGAGCTCGCACGCGCGCCACACTTCAGACGAGCGATAGCAGACGACTACGCGATTTCCAAGGCCGTCCACCACGCGAGCAAGGGCCTTGAACGCACCATGGCGCAATCTATTGGTCGACAGAGTGTACGCTGACCGTGCGGTTGGCTGTCTGGGATGGGCAAACCCGGCCATGGCTACGTAGCCCTGTCAACGGTGGCAGGCTCGAAAATAAGCAACCTGCTACAAAACAAGCCGTATGCCTGGTCGCAAGCGTTGAGCGAGTGTCCGGTAATAGAGTCGAAAACCAGCAACAGGCAGCAAAAGGCCCGAGTAGGAGCTACCACGAGGGCAACAACAAGAAGCGCGGGACCGGGATTGAACCAGTGACCCTTCGAGCTGCAATCGAACGCTCTACCACTGAGCTACCCGCGCGTCGAACCATACCTACCCCCTTACCCACATCACAAAATAAAGACTTACACAGCGCACAAACCACCACGCTCGCAACCACACTCTCGCACTATCACCGCTGACCTCATGTATACCTACAGCAGTTTCGTTCTCTCATATCCACTCCTGCACATGGCACCACGCATACCCACCCACCCCTTCGAGCTCGCACGCGCGCCACACTTCAGACGAGCGATAGCAGACGACTACGCGATTTCCAAGGCCGTCCACCACGCGAGCAAGGGCCTTGAACGCACCATGGCGCAATCTATTGGTCGACAGAGTGTACGCTGACCGTGCGGTTGGCTGTCTGGGATGGGCAAACCCGGCCATGGCTACGTAGCCCTGTCAACGGTGGCAGGCTCGAAAATAAGCAACCTGCTACAAAACAAGCCGTATGCCTGGTCGCAAGCGTTGAGCGAGTGTCCGGTAATAGAGTCGAAAACCAGCAACAGGCAGCAAAAGGCCCGAGTAGGAGCTACCACGAGGGCAACAACAAGAAGCGCGGGACCGGGATTGAACCAGTGACCCTTCGAGCTGCAATCGAACGCTCTACCACTGAGCTACCCGCGCGTCGAACCATACCTACCCCCTTACCCACATCACAAAATAAAGACTTACACAGCGCACAAACCACCACGCTCGCAACCACACTCTCGCACTATCACCGCTGACCTCATGTATACCTACAGCAGTTTCGTTCTCTCATATCCACTCCTGCACATGGCACCACGCATACCCACCCACCCCTTCGAGCTCGCACGCGCGCCACACTTCAGACGAGCGATAGCAGACGACTACGCGATTTCCAAGGCCGTCCACCACGCGAGCAAGGGCCTTGAACGCACCATGGCGCAATCTATTGGTCGACAGAGTGTACGCTGACCGTGCGGTTGGCTGTCTGGGATGAGCAAACCCGGCCATGGCTACGTAGCCCTGTCAACGGTGGCAGGCTCGAAAATAAGCAACCTGCTACAAAACAAGCCGTATGCCTGGTCGCAAGCGTTGAGCGAGTGTCCGGTAATAGAGTCGAAAACCAGCAACAGGCAGCAAAAGGCCCGAGTAGGAGCTACCACGAGGGCAACAACAAGAAGCGCGGGACCGGGATTGAACCAGTGACCCTTCGAGCTGCAATCGAACGCTCTACCACTGAGCTACCCGCGCGTCGAACCATACCTACCCCCTTACCCACATCACAAAATAAAGACTTACACAGCGCACAAACCACCACGCTCGCAACCACACTCTCGCACTATCACCGCTGACCTCATGTATACCTACAGCAGTTTCGTTCTCTCATATCCACTCCTGCACATGGCACCACGCATACCCACCCACCCCTTCGAGCTCGCACGCGCGCCACACTTCAGACGAGCGATAGCAGACGACTACGCGATTTCCAAGGCCGTCCACCACGCGAGCAAGGGCCTTGAACGCGCCATGGCGCAATCTATTGGTCGACAGAGTGTACGCTGACCGTGCGGTTGGCTGTCTGGGATGGGCAAACCCGGCCATGGCTACGTAGCCCTGTCAATGGTGGCAGGCTCGAAAATAAGCAACCTGCTACAAAACAAGCCGTATGCCTGGTCGCAAGCGTTGAGCGAGTGTCCGGTAATAGAGTCGAAAACCAGCAACAGGCAGCAAAAGGCCCGAGTAGGAGCTACCACGAGGGCAACAAGAAGAAGCGCGGGACCGGGATTGAACCAGTGACCCTTCGAGCTGCAATCGAACGCTCTACCACTGAGCTACCCGCGCGTCGAACCATACCTACCCCCTTACCCACATCACAAAATAAAGACTTACACAGCGCACAAACCACCACGCTCGCAACCACACTCTCGCACTATCACCGCTGACCTCATGTATACCTACAGCAGTTTCGTTCTCTCATATCCACTCCTGCACATGGCACCACGCATACCCACCCACCCCTTCGAGCTCGCACGCGCGCCACACTTCAGACGAGCGATAGCAGACGACTACGCGATTTCCAAGGCCGTCCACCACGCGAGCAAGGGCCTTGAACGCGCCATGGCGCAATCTATTGGTCGACAGAGTGTACGCTGACCGTGCGGTTGGCTGTCTGGGATGGGCAAACCCGGCCATGGCTACGTAGCCCTGTCAATGGTGGCAGGCTCGAAAATAAGCAACCTGCTACAAAACAAGCCGTATGCCTGGTCGCAAGCGTTGAGCGAGTGTCCGGTAATAGAGTCGAAAACCAGCAACAGGCAGCAAAAGGCCCGAGTAGGAGCTACCACGAGGGCAACAAGAAGAAGCGCGGGACCGGGATTGAACCAGTGACCCTTCGAGCTGCAATCGAACGCTCTACCACTGAGCTACCCGCGCGTCGAACCATACCTACCCCCTTACCCACATCACAAAATAAAGACTTACACAGCGCACAAACCACCACGCTCGCAACCACACTCTCGCACTATCACCGCTGACCTCATGTATACCTACAGCAGTTTCGTTCTCTCACATCCACTCCTGCACATGGAGTGGATATGAGGGAACGAAACTGCTGCACCACGCATACCCACCCATCCCTTCGAGCTCGCACGCGCGCCACACTTCAGACGAGCGATAGCAGACGACTACGCGATTTCCAAGGCCGTCCACCACGCGAGCAAGGGCCTTGAACGCGCCATGGCGCAATCTATTGGTCGACAGAGTGTACGCTGACCGTGCGGTTGGCTGTCTGGGATGGGCAAACCCGGCCATGGCTACGTAGCCCTGTCAACGGTGGCAGGCTCGAAAATAAGCAACCTGCTACAAAACAAGCCGTATGCCTGGTCGCAAGCGTTGAGCGAGTGTCCGGTAATAGAGTCGAAAACCAGCAACAGGCAGCAAAAGGCCCGAGTAGGAGCTACCACGAGGGCAACAACAAGAAGCGCGGGACCGGGATTGAACCAGTGACCCTTCGAGCTGCAATCGAACGCTCTACCACTGAGCTACCCGCGCGTCGAACCATACCTACCCCCTTACCCACATCACAAAATAAAGACTTACACAGCGCACAAACCACCACGCTCGCAACCACACTCTCGCACTATCACCGCTGACCTCATGTATACCTACAGCAGTTTCGTTCTCTCATATCCACTCCTGCACATGGCACCACGCATACCCACCCATCCCTTCGAGCTCGCACGCGCGCCACACTTCAGACGAGCGATAGCAGACGACTACGCGATTTCCAAGGCCGTCCACCACGCGAGCAAGGGCCTTGAACGCGCCATGGCGCAATCTATTGGTCGACAGAGTGTACGCTGACCGTGCGGTTGGCTGTCTGGGATGGGCAAACCCGGCCATGGCTACGTAGCCCTGTCAATGGTGGCAGGCTCGAAAATAAGCAACCTGCTACAAAACAAGCCGTATGCCTGGTCGCAAGCGTTGAGCGAGTGTCCGGTAATAGAGTCGAAAACCAGCAACAGGCAGCAAAAGGCCCCGAGTAGGAGCTACCACGAGGGCAACAACAAGAAGCGCGGGACCGGGATTGAACCAGTGACCCTTCGAGCTGCAATCGAACGCTCTACCACTGAGCTACCCGCGCGTCGAACCATACCTACCCCCTTACCCACATCACAAAATAAAGACTTACACAGCGCACAAACCACCACGCTCGCAACCACACTCTCGCACTATCACCGCTGACCTCATGTATACCTACAGCAGTTTCGTTCTCTCACATCCACTCCTGCACATGGAGTGGATATGAGGGAACGAAACTGCTGCACCACGCATACCCACCCACCCCTTCGAGCTCGCACGCGCGCCACACTTCAGACGAGCGATAGCAGACGACTACGCGATTTCCAAGGCCGTCCACCACGCGAGCAAGGGCCTTGAACGCGCCATGGCGCAATCTATTGGTCGACAGAGTGTACGCTGACCGTGCGGTTGGCTGTCTGGGATGGGCAAACCCGGCCATGGCTACGTAGCCCTGTCAACGGTGGCAGGCTCGAAAATAAGCAACCTGCTACAAAACAAGCCGTATGCCTGGTCGCAAGCGTTGAGCGAGTGTCCGGTAATAGAGTCGAAAACCAGCAACAGGCAGCAAAAGGCCCCGAGTAGGAGCTACCACGAGGGCAACAACAAGAAGCGCGGGACCGGGATTGAACCAGTGACCCTTCGAGCTGCAATCGAACGCTCTACCACTGAGCTACCCGCGCGTCGAACCATACCTACCCCCTTACCCACATCACAAAATAAAGACTTACACAGCGCACAAACCACCACGCTCGCAACCACACTCTCGCACTATCACCGCTGACCTCATGTATACCTACAGCAGTTTCGTTCTCTCACATCCACTCCTGCACATGGAGTGGATATGAGGGAACGAAACTGCTGCACCACGCATACCCACCCATCCCTTCGAGCTCGCACGCGCGCCACACTTCAGACGAGCGATAGCAGACGACTACGCGATTTCCAAGGCCGTCCACCACGCGAGCAAGGGCCTTGAACGCGCCATGGCGCAATCTATTGGTCGACAGAGTGTACGCTGACCGTGCGGTTGGCTGTCTGGGATGGGCAAACCCGGCCATGGCTACGTAGCCCTGTCAACGGTGGCAGGCTCGAAAATAAGCAACCTGCTACAAAACAAGCCGTATGCCTGGTCGCAAGCGTTGAGCGAGTGTCCGGTAATAGAGTCGAAAACCAGCAACAGGCAGCAAAAGGCCCCGAGTAGGAGCTACCACGAGGGCAACAACAAGAAGCGCGGGACCGGGATTGAACCAGTGACCCTTCGAGCTGCAATCGAACGCTCTACCACTGAGCTACCCGCGCGTCGAACCATACCTACCCCCTTACCCACATCACAAAATAAAGACTTACACAGCGCACAAACCACCACGCTCGCAACCACACTCTCGCACTATCACCGCTGACCTCATGTATACCTACAGCAGTTTCGTTCTCTCATATCCACTCCTGCACATGGCACCACGCATACCCACCCATCCCTTCGAGCTCGCACGCGCGCCACACTTCAGACGAGCGATAGCAGACGACTACGCGATTTCCAAGGCCGTCCACCACGCGAGCAAGGGCCTTGAACGCACCATGGCGCAATCTATTGGTCGACAGAGTGTACGCTGACCGTGCGGTTGGCTGTCTGGGATGGGCAAACCCGGCCATGGCTACGTAGCCCTGTCAACGGTGGCAGGCTCGAAAATAAGCAACCTGCTACAAAACAAGCCGTATGCCTGGTCGCAAGCGTTGAGCGAGTGTCCGGTAATAGAGTCGAAAACCAGCAACAGGCAGCAAAAGGCCCCGAGTAGGAGCTACCACGAGGGCAACAACAAGAAGCGCGGGACCGGGATTGAACCAGTGACCCTTCGAGCTGCAATCGAACGCTCTACCACTGAGCTACCCGCGCGTCGAACCATACCTACCCCCTTACCCACATCACAAAATAAAGACTTACACAGCGCACAAACCACCACGCTCGCAACCACACTCTCGCACTATCACCGCTGACCTCATGTATACCTACAGCAGTTTCGTTCTCTCATATCCACTCCTGCACATGGCACCACGCATACCCACCCATCCCTTCGAGCTCGCACGCGCGCCACACTTCAGACGAGCGATAGCAGACGACTACGCGATTTCCAAGGCCGTCCACCACGCGAGCAAGGGCCTTGAACGCGCCATGGCGCAATCTATTGGTCGACAGAGTGTACGCTGACCGTGCGGTTGGCTGTCTGGGATGGGCAAACCCGGCCATGGCTACGTAGCCCTGTCAACGGTGGCAGGCTCGAAAATAAGCAACCTGCTACAAAACAAGCCGTATGCCTGGTCGCAAGCGTTGAGCGAGTGTCCGGTAATAGAGTCGAAAACCAGCAACAGGCAGCAAAAGGCCCCGAGTAGGAGCTACCACGAGGGCAACAACAAGAAGCGCGGGACCGGGATTGAACCAGTGACCCTTCGAGCTGCAATCGAACGCTCTACCACTGAGCTACCCGCGCGTCGAACCATACCTACCCCCTTACCCACATCACAAAATAAAGACTTACACAGCGCACAAACCACCACGCTCGCAACCACACTCTCGCACTATCACCGCTGACCTCATGTATACCTACAGCAGTTTCGTTCTCTCATATCCACTCCTGCACATGGCACCACGCATACCCACCCATCCCTTCGAGCTCGCACGCGCTCCACACTTCAGACGAGCGATAGCAGACGACTACGCGATTTCCAAGGCCGTCCACCACGCGAGCAAGGGCCTTGAACGCGCCATGGCGCAATCTATTGGTCGACAGAGTGTACGCTGACCGTGCGGTTGGCTGTCTGGGATGGGCAAACCCGGCCATGGCTACGTAGCCCTGTCAACGGTGGCAGGCTCGAAAATAAGCAACCTGCTACAAAACAAGCCGTATGCCTGGTCGCAAGCGTTGAGCGAGTGTCCGGTAATAGAGTCGAAAACCAGCAACAGGCAGCAAAAGGCCCCGAGTAGGAGCTACCACGAGGGCAACAACAAGAAGCGCGGGACCGGGATTGAACCAGTGACCCTTCGAGCTGCAATCGAACGCTCTACCACTGAGCTACCCGCGCGTCGAACCATACCTACCCCCTTACCCACATCACAAAATAAAGACTTACACAGCGCACAAACCACCACGCTCGCAACCACACTCTCGCACTATCACCGCTGACCTCATGTATACCTACAGCAGTTTCGTTCTCTCACATCCACTCCTGCACATGGAGTGGATATGAGGGAACGAAACTGCTGCACCACGCATACCCACCCATCCCTTCGAGCTCGCACGCGCGCCACACTTCAGACGAGCGATAGCAGACGACTACGCGATTTCCAAGGCCGTCCACCACGCGAGCAAGGGCCTTGAACGCGCCATGGCGCAATCTATTGGTCGACAGAGTGTACGCTGACCGTGCGGTTGGCTGTCTGGGATGGGCAAACCCGGCCATGGCTACGTAGCCCTGTCAACGGTGGCAGGCTCGAAAATAAGCAACCTGCTACAAAACAAGCCGTATGCCTGGTCGCAAGCGTTGAGCGAGTGTCCGGTAATAGAGTCGAAAACCAGCAACAGGCAGCAAAAGGCCCCGAGTAGGAGCTACCACGAGGGCAACAACAAGAAGCGCGGGACCGGGATTGAACCAGTGACCCTTCGAGCTGCAATCGAACGCTCTACCACTGAGCTACCCGCGCGTCGAACCATACCTACCCCCTTACCCACATCACAAAATAAAGACTTACACAGCGCACAAACCACCACGCTCGCAACCACACTCTCGCACTATCACCGCTGACCTCATGTATACCTACAGCTGTTTCGTTCTCTCACATCCACTCCTGCACATGGAGTGGATATGAGGGAACGAAACTGCTGCACCACGCATACCCACCCACCCCTTCGAGCTCGCACGCGCGCCACACTTCAGACGAGCGATAGCAGACGACTACGCGATTTCCAAGGCCGTCCACCACGCGAGCAAGGGCCTTGAACGCGCCATGGCGCAATCTATTGGTCGACAGAGTGTACGCTGACCGTGCGGTTGGCTGTCTGCGATGAGCAAACCCGGCCATGGCTACGTAGCCCTGTCAACGGTGGCAGGCTCGAAAATAAGCAACCTGCTACAAAACAAGCCGTATGCCTGGTCGCAAGCGTTGAGCGAGTGTCCGGTAATAGAGTCGAAAACCAGCAACAGGCAGCAAAAGGCCCCGAGTAGGAGCTACCACGAGGGTAACAACAAGAAGCGCGGGACCGGGATTGAACCAGTGACCCTTCGAGCTGCAATCGAATGTTTTACCATTGAGCTACCCGCGCGTCGAACCATACCTACCCCCTTACCCACATCACAAAATAAAGACTTACACAGCGCACAAACCACCACGCTCGCAACCACACTCTCGCACTATCACCGCTGACCTCATGTATACCTACAGCTGTTTCGTTCTCTCACATCCACTCCTGCACATGGAGTGGATATGAGGGAACGAAACTGCTGCACCACGCATACCCACCCACCCCTTCGAGCTCGCACGCGCGCCACACTTCAGACGAGCGATAGCAGACGACTACGCGATTTCCAAGGCCGTCCACCACGCGAGCAAGGGCCTTGAACGCGCCATGGCGCAATCTATTGGTCGACAGAGTGTACGCTGACCGTGCGGTTGGCTGTCTGCGATGAGCAAACCCGGCCATGGCTACGTAGCCCTGTCAACGGTGGCAGGCTCGAAAATAAGCAACCTGCTACAAAACAAGCCGTATGCCTGGTCGCAAGCGTTGAGCGAGTGTCCGGTAATAGAGTCGAAAACCAGCAACAGGCAGCAAAAGGCCCCGAGTAGGAGCTACCACGAGGGTAACAACAAGAAGCGCGGGACCGGGATTGAACCAGTGACCCTTCGAGCTGCAATCGAATGTTTTACCATTGAGCTACCCGCGCGTCGAACCATACCTACCCCCTTACCCACATCACAAAATAAAGACTTACACAGCGCACAAACCACCACGCTCGCAACCACACTCTCGCACTATCACCGCTGACCTCATGTATACCTACAGCTGTTTCGTTCTCTCACATCCACTCCTGCACATGGAGTGGATATGAGGGAACGAAACTGCTGCACCACGCATACCCACCCACCCCTTCGAGCTCGCACGCGCGCCACACTTCAGACGAGCGATAGCAGACGACTACGCGATTTCCAAGGCCGTCCACCACGCGAGCAAGGGCCTTGAACGCGCCATGGCGCAATCTATTGGTCGACAGAGTGTACGCTGACCGTGCGGTTGGCTGTCTGCGATGAGCAAACCCGGCCATGGCTACGTAGCCCTGTCAACGGTGGCAGGCTCGAAAATAAGCAACCTGCTACAAAACAAGCCGTATGCCTGGTCGCAAGCGTTGAGCGAGTGTCCGGTAATAGAGTCGAAAACCAGCAACAGGCAGCAAAAGGCCCCGAGTAGGAGCTACCACGAGGGTAACAACAAGAAGCGCGGGACCGGGATTGAACCAGTGACCCTTCGAGCTGCAATCGAATGTTTTACCATTGAGCTACCCGCGCGTCGAACCATACCTACCCCCTTACCCACATCACAAAATAAAGACTTACACAGCGCACAAACCACCACGCTCGCAACCACACTCTCGCACTATCACCGCTGACCTCATGTATACCTACAGCTGTTTCGTTCTCTCACATCCACTCCTGCACATGGAGTGGATATGAGGGAACGAAACTGCTGCACCACGCATACCCACCCACCCCTTCGAGCTCGCACGCGCGCCACACTTCAGACGAGCGATAGCAGACGACTACGCGATTTCCAAGGCCGTCCACCACGCGAGCAAGGGCCTTGAACGCGCCATGGCGCAATCTATTGGTCGACAGAGTGTACGCTGACCGTGCGGTTGGCTGTCTGCGATGAGCAAACCCGGCCATGGCTACGTAGCCCTGTCAACGGTGGCAGGCTCGAAAATAAGCAACCTGCTACAAAACAAGCCGTATGCCTGGTCGCAAGCGTTGAGCGAGTGTCCGGTAATAGAGTCGAAAACCAGCAACAGGCAGCAAAAGGCCCCGAGTAGGAGCTACCACGAGGGCAACAACAAGAAGCGCGGGACCGGGATTGAACCAGTGACCCTTCGAGCTGCAATCGAACGCTCTACCACTGAGCTACCCGCGCGTCGAACCATACCTACCCCCTTACCCACATCACAAAATAAAGACTTACACAGCGCACAAACCACCACGCTCGCAACCACACTCTCGCACTATCACCGCTGACCTCATGTATACCTACAGCTGTTTCGTTCTCTCACATCCACTCCTGCACATGCTCCTGCACATGGAGTGGATATGAGGGAACGAAACTGCTGCACCACGCATACCCACCCACCCCTTCGAGCTCGCACGCGCGCCACACTTCAGACGAGCGATAGCAGACGACTACGCGATTTCCAAGGCCGTCCACCACGCGAGCAAGGGCCTTGAACGCGCCATGGCGCAATCTATTGGTCGACAGAGTGTACGCTGACCGTGCGGTTGGCTGTCTGCGATGAGCAAACCCGGCCATGGCTACGTAGCCCTGTCAACGGTGGCAGGCTCGAAAATAAGCAACCTGCTACAAAACAAGCCGTATGCCTGGTCGCAAGCGTTGAGCGAGTGTCCGGTAATAGAGTCGAAAACCAGCAACAGGCAGCAAAAGGCCCCGAGTAGGAGCTACCACGAGGGTAACAACAAGAAGCGCGGGACCGGGATTGAACCAGTGACCCTTCGAGCTGCAATCGAACGCTCTACCACTGAGCTACCCGCGCGTCGAACCATACCTACCCCCTTACCCACATCACAAAATAAAGACTTACACAGCGCACAAACCACCACGCTCGCAACCACACTCTCGCACTATCACCGCTGACCTCATGTATACCTACAGCTGTTTCGTTCTCTCACATCCACTCCTGCACATGGAGTGGATATGAGGGAACGAAACTGCTGCACCACGCATACCCACCCACCCCTTCGAGCTCGCACGCGCGCCACACTTCAGACGAGCGATAGCAGACGACTACGCGATTTCCAAGGCCGTCCACCACGCGAGCAAGGGCCTTGAACGCGCCATGGCGCAATCTATTGGTCGACAGAGTGTACGCTGACCGTGCGGTTGGCTGTCTGCGATGAGCAAACCCGGCCATGGCTACGTAGCCCTGTCAACGGTGGCAGGCTCGAAAATAAGCAACCTGCTACAAAACAAGCCGTATGCCTGGTCGCAAGCGTTGAGCGAGTGTCCGGTAATAGAGTCGAAAACCAGCAACAGGCAGCAAAAGGCCCCGAGTAGGAGCTACCACGAGGGCAACAACAAGAAGCGCGGGACCGGGATTGGACCAGTGACCCTTCGAGCTGCAATCGAACGCTCTACCACTGAGCTACCCGCGCGTCGAACCATACCTACCCCCTTACCCACATCACAAAATAAAGACTTACACAGCGCACAAACCACCACGCTCGCAACCACACTCTCGCACTATCACCGCTGACCTCATGTATACCTACAGCTGTTTCGTTCTCTCACATCCACTCCTGCACATGGAGTGGATATGAGGGAACGAAACTGCTGCACCACGCATACCCACCCACCCCTTCGAGCTCGCACGCGCGCCACACTTCAGACGAGCGATAGCAGACGACTACGCGATTTCCAAGGCCGTCCACCACGCGAGCAAGGGCCTTGAACGCGCCATGGCGCAATCTATTGGTCGACAGAGTGTACGCTGACCGTGCGGTTGGCTGTCTGCGATGAGCAAACCCGGCCATGGCTACGTAGCCCTGTCAACGGTGGCAGGCTCGAAAATAAGCAACCTGCTACAAAACAAGCCGTATGCCTGGTCGCAAGCGTTGAGCGAGTGTCCGGTAATAGAGTCGAAAACCAGCAACAGGCAGCAAAAGGCCCCGAGTAGGAGCTACCACGAGGGCAACAACAAGAAGCGCGGGACCGGGATTGGACCAGTGACCCTTCGAGCTGCAATCGAACGCTCTACCACTGAGCTACCCGCGCGTCGAACCATACCTACCCCCTTACCCACATCACAAAATAAAGACTTACACAGCGCACAAACCACCACGCTCGCAACCACACTCTCGCACTATCACCGCTGACCTCATGTATACCTACAGCTGTTTCGTTCTCTCACATCCACTCCTGCACATGGAGTGGATATGAGGGAACGAAACTGCTGCACCACGCATACCCACCCACCCCTTCGAGCTCGCACGCGCGCCACACTTCAGACGAGCGATAGCAGACGACTACGCGATTTCCAAGGCCGTCCACCACGCGAGCAAGGGCCTTGAACGCGCCATGGCGCAATCTATTGGTCGACAGAGTGTACGCTGACCGTGCGGTTGGCTGTCTGCGATGAGCAAACCCGGCCATGGCTACGTAGCCCTGTCAACGGTGGCAGGCTCGAAAATAAGCAACCTGCTACAAAACAAGCCGTATGCCTGGTCGCAAGCGTTGAGCGAGTGTCCGGTAATAGAGTCGAAAACCAGCAACAGGCAGCAAAAGGCCCCGAGTAGGAGCTACCACGAGGGCAACAACAAGAAGCGCGGGACCGGGATTGGACCAGTGACCCTTCGAGCTGCAATCGAACGCTCTACCACTGAGCTACCCGCGCGTCGAACCATACCTACCCCCTTACCCACATCACAAAATAAAGACTTACACAGCGCACAAACCACCACGCTCGCAACCACACTCTCGCACTATCACCGCTGACCTCATGTATACCTACAGCTGTTTCGTTCTCTCACATCCACTCCTGCACATGGAGTGGATATGAGGGAACGAAACTGCTGCACCACGCATACCCACCCACCCCTTCGAGCTCGCACGCGCGCCACACTTCAGACGAGCGATAGCAGACGACTACGCGATTTCCAAGGCCGTCCACCACGCGAGCAAGGGCCTTGAACGCGCCATGGCGCAATCTATTGGTCGACAGAGTGTACGCTGACCGTGCGGTTGGCTGTCTGCGATGAGCAAACCCGGCCATGGCTACGTAGCCCTGTCAACGGTGGCAGGCTCGAAAATAAGCAACCTGCTACAAAACAAGCCGTATGCCTGGTCGCAAGCGTTGAGCGAGTGTCCGGTAATAGAGTCGAAAACCAGCAACAGGCAGCAAAAGGCCCCGAGTAGGAGCTACCACGAGGGCAACAACAAGAAGCGCGGGACCGGGATTGGACCAGTGACCCTTCGAGCTGCAATCGAACGCTCTACCACTGAGCTACCCGCGCGTCGAACCATACCTACCCCCTTACCCACATCACAAAATAAAGACTTACACAGCGCACAAACCACCACGCTCGCAACCACACTCTCGCACTATCACCGCTGACCTCATGTATACCTACAGCTGTTTCGTTCTCTCACATCCACTCCTGCACATGGAGTGGATATGAGGGAACGAAACTGCTGCACCACGCATACCCACCCACCCCTTCGAGCTCGCACGCGCGCCACACTTCAGACGAGCGATAGCAGACGACTACGCGATTTCCAAGGCCGTCCACCACGCGAGCAAGGGCCTTGAACGCGCCATGGCGCAATCTATTGGTCGACAGAGTGTACGCTGACCGTGCGGTTGGCTGTCTGCGATGAGCAAACCCGGCCATGGCTACGTAGCCCTGTCAACGGTGGCAGGCTCGAAAATAAGCAACCTGCTACAAAACAAGCCGTATGCCTGGTCGCAAGCGTTGAGCGAGTGTCCGGTAATAGAGTCGAAAACCAGCAACAGGCAGCAAAAGGCCCCGAGTAGGAGCTACCACGAGGGCAACAACAAGAAGCGCGGGACCGGGATTGGACCAGTGACCCTTCGAGCTGCAATCGAACGCTCTACCACTGAGCTACCCGCGCGTCGAACCATACCTACCCCCTTACCCACATCACAAAATAAAGACTTACACAGCGCACAAACCACCACGCTCGCAACCACACTCTCGCACTATCACCGCTGACCTCATGTATACCTACAGCTGTTTCGTTCTCTCACATCCACTCCTGCACATGGAGTGGATATGAGGGAACGAAACTGCTGCACCACGCATACCCACCCACCCCTTCGAGCTCGCACGCGCGCCACACTTCAGACGAGCGATAGCAGACGACTACGCGATTTCCAAGGCCGTCCACCACGCGAGCAAGGGCCTTGAACGCGCCATGGCGCAATCTATTGGTCGACAGAGTGTACGCTGACCGTGCGGTTGGCTGTCTGCGATGAGCAAACCCGGCCATGGCTACGTAGCCCTGTCAACGGTGGCAGGCTCGAAAATAAGCAACCTGCTACAAAACAAGCCGTATGCCTGGTCGCAAGCGTTGAGCGAGTGTCCGGTAATAGAGTCGAAAACCAGCAACAGGCAGCAAAAGGCCCCGAGTAGGAGCTACCACGAGGGCAACAACAAGAAGCGCGGGATCGGGATTGGACCAGTGACCCTTCGAGCTGCAATCGAACGCTCTACCACTGAGCTACCCGCGCGTCGAACCATACCTACCCCCTTACCCACATCACAAAATAAAGACTTACACAGCGCACAAACCACCACGCTCGCAACCACACTCTCGCACTATCACCGCTGACCTCATGTATACCTACAGCTGTTTCGTTCTCTCACATCCACTCCTGCACATGGAGTGGATATGAGGGAACGAAACTGCTGCACCACGCATACCCACCCACCCCTTCGAGCTCGCACGCGCGCCACACTTCAGACGAGCGATAGCAGACGACTACGCGATTTCCAAGGCCGTCCACCACGCGAGCAAGGGCCTTGAACGCGCCATGGCGCAATCTATTGGTCGACAGAGTGTACGCTGACCGTGCGGTTGGCTGTCTGCGATGAGCAAACCCGGCCATGGCTACGTAGCCCTGTCAACGGTGGCAGGCTCGAAAATAAGCAACCTGCTACAAAACAAGCCGTATGCCTGGTCGCAAGCGTTGAGCGAGTGTCCGGTAATAGAGTCGAAAACCAGCAACAGGCAGCAAAAGGCCCCGAGTAGGAGCTACCACGAGGGCAACAACAAGAAGCGCGGGATCGGGATTGGACCAGTGACCCTTCGAGCTGCAATCGAACGCTCTACCACTGAGCTACCCGCGCGTCGAACCATACCTACCCCCTTACCCACATCACAAAATAAAGACTTACACAGCGCACAAACCACCACGCTCGCAACCACACTCTCGCACTATCACCGCTGACCTCATGTATACCTACAGCTGTTTCGTTCTCTCACATCCACTCCTGCACATGGAGTGGATATGAGGGAACGAAACTGCTGCACCACGCATACCCACCCACCCCTTCGAGCTCGCACGCGCGCCACACTTCAGACGAGCGATAGCAGACGACTACGCGATTTCCAAGGCCGTCCACCACGCGAGCAAGGGCCTTGAACGCGCCATGGCGCAATCTATTGGTCGACAGAGTGTACGCTGACCGTGCGGTTGGCTGTCTGCGATGAGCAAACCCGGCCATGGCTACGTAGCCCTGTCAACGGTGGCAGGCTCGAAAATAAGCAACCTGCTACAAAACAAGCCGTATGCCTGGTCGCAAGCGTTGAGCGAGTGTCCGGTAATAGAGTCGAAAACCAGCAACAGGCAGCAAAAGGCCCCGAGTAGGAGCTACCACGAGGGCAACAACAAGAAGCGCGGGATCGGGATTGGACCAGTGACCCTTCGAGCTGCAATCGAACGCTCTACCACTGAGCTACCCGCGCGTCGAACCATACCTACCCCCTTACCCACATCACAAAATAAAGACTTACACAGCGCACAAACCACCACGCTCGCAACCACACTCTCGCACTATCACCGCTGACCTCATGTATACCTACAGCTGTTTCGTTCTCTCACATCCACTCCTGCACATGGAGTGGATATGAGGGAACGAAACTGCTGCACCACGCATACCCACCCACCCCTTCGAGCTCGCACGCGCGCCACACTTCAGACGAGCGATAGCAGACGACTACGCGATTTCCAAGGCCGTCCACCACGCGAGCAAGGGCCTTGAACGCGCCATGGCGCAATCTATTGGTCGACAGAGTGTACGCTGACCGTGCGGTTGGCTGTCTGGGATGAGCAAACCCGGCCATGGCTACGTAGCCCTGTCAACGGTGGCAGGCTCGAAAATAAGCAACCTGCTACAAAACAAGCCGTATGCCTGGTCGCAAGCGTTGAGCGAGTGTCCGGTAATAGAGTCGAAAACCAGCAACAGGCAGCAAAAGGCCCCGAGTAGGAGCTACCACGAGGGCAACAACAAGAAGCGCGGGATCGGGATTGGACCAGCGACCCTTCGAGCTGCAATCGAACGCTCTACCACTGAGCTACCCGCGCGTCGAACCATACCTACCCCCTTACCCACATCACAAAATAAAGACTTACACAGCGCACAAACCACCACGCTCGCAACCACACTCTCGCACTATCACCGCTGACCTCATGTATACCTACAGCAGTTTCGTTCTCTCACATCCACTCCTGCACATGGAGTGGATATGAGGGAACGAAACTGCTGCACCACGCATACCCACCCACCCCTTCGAGCTCGCACGCGCGCCACACTTCAGACGAGCGATAGCAGACGACTACGCGATTTCCAAGGCCGTCCACCACGCGAGCAAGGGCCTTGAACGCGCCATGGCGCAATCTATTGGTCGACAAAGTGTACGCTGACCGTGCGGTTGGCTGTCTGGGATGAGCAAACCCGGCCATGGCTACGTAGCCCTGTCAACGGTGGCAGGCTCGAAAATAAGCAACCTGCTACAAAACAAGCCGTATGCCTGGTCGCAAGCGTTGAGCGAGTGTCCGGTAATAGAGTCGAAAACCAGCAACAGGCAGCAAAAGGCCCCGAGTAGGAGCTACCACGAGGGCAACAACAAGAAGCGCGGGATCGGGATTGGACCAGCGACCCTTCGAGCTGCAATCGAACGCTCTACCACTGAGCTACCCGCGCGTCGAACCATACCTACCCCCTTACCCACATCACAAAATAAAGACTTACACAGCGCACAAACCACCACGCTCGCAACCACACTCTCGCACTATCACCGCTGACCTCATGTATACCTACAGCAGTTTCGTTCTCTCACATCCACTCCTGCACATGGAGTGGATATGAGGGAACGAAACTGCTGCACCACGCATACCCACCCACCCCTTCGAGCTCGCACGCGCGCCACACTTCAGACGAGCGATAGCAGACGACTACGCGATTTCCAAGGCCGTCCACCACGCGAGCAAGGGCCTTGAACGCGCCATGGCGCAATCTATTGGTCGACAAAGTGTACGCTGACCGTGCGGTTGGCTGTCTGGGATGAGCAAACCCGGCCATGGCTACGTAGCCTTGTCAATGGTGGCAGGCTCGAAAATAAGCAACCTGCTACAAAACAAGCCGTATGCCTGGTCGCAAGCGTTGAGCGAGTGTCCGGTAATAGAGTCGAAAACCAGCAACAGACAGCAAAAGGCCCCGAGTAGGAGCTACCACGAGGGTAACAACAAGAAGCGCGGGACCGGGATTGGACCAGTGACCCTTCGAGGGAGCTGGAGGCGCACACTGTCGTCGCGGACTGGGTTGCCTCGGGCGTTGGTCTTCACTGCGAGGCTGGCACACTTGGCCGGGTTGGCGCGGAGTCCGGTCCACGCGAGGAACTTGGCGACAACGTCATGGCATTTGCGGATGCCGGTGACGCTGTCGCTGAACACCTTCAGGTCGTCGGCGTAGGCGGTGCCGCACGGCCTGATGCCGTCTGCCAACTTCACGCCGACGTCGTCCAGTTTCTCGAGCGCGCGGAGCAGCGGGACCAGTGCTGCAATGAAGAGGAGGGGGCTCAGGGGGCAACCCTGGTATACCCCCCACTTCCTGTCGTACGGGGTCTGTGGCGCCGTCACTGGCGTTGCCGACGACGAAGAAGGAGTCCTTGTAGATGTTGTCGCAGCGCGCGATGAAGTCTGCCTCGACGCCGAGCAGGCGGAGCACGTACCACAGTAGGTCTTGGTTCACTGAACCAAAAGCGTTCCGCAAGTCGTACCAGACCTGGTACAGCTTGCGGTGCATCCTGCGCGTCTGGTGCAGCAGCGTGGTCGCGACGAAATTGTGCTCGTGGCAGCCATTGTAGGCGCGGAAGCCCTTCTGCGCCATGGGCAGAAGGTTGTTCGCTTCGAGGAAGCGCGACAGCCGACGTGACAGGATCCCGCTGTAGAGTTTGTAGATTGCAGTCTGGAGGCAGATCGGGCGCCAGTTGGCTGGGTCGCTGTGGTCTCCCTTCTTGTGGATGAGTCGAACGTATCCGACTTTCCACACGGCCGGTACGCGGCGATGCTGCCAGCAGAACTGGAAAGCAGCGTGGAGAAGTGGCACGAGCTGGGCGGCGAACTTCTGGTAGATGTCATACGCTACACCGTCGTGGCCAGGACTGGAAGTTGCTGTGGCCTGCGCGAGCTGGTCCTCCACCTCATCCATGGTAAGGTCGTCCGTGAGTGCGCCGCGCTCTGCCGTCGCTGGTCCAACACTGGCCATCGCAGTGCGGAACGGCTCGCCACAAGCTGCGTCAGGTGTGAAGGTGGTGCGGGGCGTGTTGATGCCCGTGAAGTGCGCGTGGAGCGTGGCGGCGTCGATGGGGCACGTCTCCGGGGCGTCGTTCTCCGCTGCCGTCTCCGCCGACGCTGCCTTCAGGATCTTCTTCACGCACGCGGACTCGTCCTTGGTGAACGACTGCCGCAGTTCATGCTGAGCCATAGAGGCTCGTACGCGCCCTACTCGCCGTCGTGCTCGACGTACCGCGCGTTGGTCCTGTGGCGTCACACTCTGGGTGGCTTGCAGGTCGTCCAGAGCTTCGTCCAGGCGGTGCTCCCGCTGGCTGCGTGTGACACGAGGCGGACGTCGTCGCTGTTGCTGCTGGCGGTGCCGTCCTGGCTGCGGTGGTCGCGTGGTGAAAGGCTGCAGCACTGCACGGAGGCGCTCCGGGATGGCACTGAGGTAGCCTTCCCCGGACGCCCAGCTGTCTGCGTCGACGATTTTGCTGGCCAGGTCGTCCGCGACTGCCTGCAGGGCTTCAGCTGCTTCATCACGCTCTTCGTCGCTAAGCTGGCGCAGTCGGAGCCGAGTTTGCCGCGCCGGGGCTGAGCCTGGGCCGATGGGCAGGACTGGGAAGGCTTCGCCCTCGTCCCGCGCCGCAATCTCGGCTGCGATGTCGTCCATGGCTTCGTCAGCATCGTCTTGAGCCTTAGCGGCACTGGGGCCGGGCGGTGGCTCTGCTGGTGGCGGTCCTTGTGTCGCCTGGGCCGTGGGTGCGACGTAGCATGAGTCCATGCACGAGCCGTGGGGCCCGCAGTCGCTGCTGGTCTTCCGCTGGTCCAGCGCTCGGTTGGCCAAGCGATCTGCATGGGCGTTGGCCCTGCGGTCGATGTGCCGGAGCTTGTGCGTGGGCACAGAGCGGAGCGCGTGGCGCACGCGGTTGCGGAGCTGGCGGAGTCGCGCGTTCCTGCACGCGAAGGTGCCCTTGACTTGGGCGATCACCAGGCTGCTATCGCCTTCTATGTCCAGTCGCGATGCGCCGTGGTGGGCTGCGCTCTGCACGCCAAGCAGCAGCGCCGTGTACTCGGCGGTGTTGTTGGTCTCACTGCTGCTCGGCATGTAGTGCGAGCAAGTCCATACAACCGTGCCGCTGGGCGCGAACAGTGCTGCGCCTGCTCCACCTGGTCCGGGGTTGCGGCGGCATGCGCCGTCAAATCGAAGTACCCACGGTTGCTCAGCTACCGGCCCACCGTCGACGTCCATCGCTGCTGCGGCTGGTGGTGCTGGTGCTTGAGCTGCTGGTGCTGCTGGAGGCGCTGGTGGCAGCGGCGGCGGTCGTCGACGAGGTTGCGCTGGCTCCGTTGGGAGGCCGGTGACAAGCTGAGCGATGGCCGCGGCCCCGATCGCGCGGTGACTTGGCCCCCACCGCGTGGCACCAGTGCCCGATGCGGCAGGAGTCAGTGGTCTTCGCGCTGCCAGGGCGGCAACCTGCTCGCTCGTCACGGCCTGTGGCTCGGTTGTCGAGCTTGGTCTTGGTCCCCAGCGTGTCGGCGTGCGCTGGGGCGGCGAGGCTTGGTCAGCGGTGGCGTCATGGGCCTGCTGTGCGCCGTCGTCCTGCTGCGTAGATGCGTCCTCGTCCCACTGCATTGGTGCGGCCTGCTGCGCGTTCACGTCCGGCTGCACATCGACCTCCTGCTGCGCTGCTTGGTCGAGTGGCGGATCGGTGACCTCACGCTGTTGAACGGCGTCGTCCTGGGTTGCGTCGTGAGGCGCCACCACCACATCTTGTTGCGGCAACATCCGCGCCGAAGGCGTACACGGTGTCACCGCCTCGTCGGTGTTGAGCCGACGGCGTTTGCCTGCATTGCATGCAGCGCGTTGTGGGAGGGTGGGCTCGAGCCCGGGGGGGGACGAGCTGAAGCCCAGTGGTCTTGGCGGCGGCTGGCACGGCGCTCTGCAAGTTGGTGGCGGCTGCCACCGCGGTGTCGCTTGATGCGTCTGCCGCAGTGGCAGTCATCGCCGCGGCCAGGTGCCCAGTGAGTTGTGGGGCGGCCTCGGGTCGCATGGGGGTAACAGGGGTCGGGGCTGCTGGCACTGCGTCTTGGCGGCGCCGTGTGCACGCAGTGGCGTGGCACGTTGCCACAATCCTCGAGTAGAACGTCAGGCTGCATGCGCACCCGCTGGTAAAGGTATCTTGGAAGCGGGTGCCGCGGTGCGCCGATCTGCGGTGCTGTATTAGCACTGCCATGCTCTCAGCAACGTACGCACACAACGCGCACTCGAACTGGGCAGCGTCGTGCGCGTACGTCGCTTGGACGGACTCTTCATTGTCCTTGGCCGTGTTGCCATCGCTGCTGCTGGTCACGTCGCCTTGGTTGGGCTCCACGCGCACGCGAGCCGGAGTTGTAGGTGCTTGAGACGGCTGTGCGTGCACGTGGTGCGCCACGGTGACGCGATCAACAGAGCGCGGGGCTTGGTCAGCAGCAGCTGCTGTGGCTGGAGCCGTAGCTGTAGTAGCTGCTGCTGGGCTTGGTACAACCGACCCCGGGTCGGGCAGCATGCCGCCCGCCCTGCCGGGTGGTGCCAGACCTTGCTGGACTTCAACACTGGCTTGGGCGGCGGCGCGGGCGTCCTGCGCGACGGAGGCGTCACTGGAGGCGAGGCTTGGGTCTGGGGGCCCTGCGGGGGCCGCTGGTGCGCGAGCCGAGCCGGCTCCCAGCGCTAGAGTGTCGCCGAGCATGCCGCCCGCCCTGCCGGGTCGAGGCAGCACACTCGCGGGGTCTTCACGTGGTCCTGGAGCGGCGGCGTGGTCGTCTTGGCCGTCCTCGTCGTCGCTGGAGTCGCTGGCCAGCTCCCAGGGCCAATGGCTGACCGCCAAGGCCCGAGCTGTGGCCTCTGCGAGGGCCGCCCCCGGCGCTACCTGGTCGGGCAGCCTGTCGGCCGCCCTGCCGGGTGCTGCCACATCGTACGGGGGGTTCTGGGGCGGGCAGGGGGGCGTCGCCGCGAGCCCTGCGTCTGGGGAAGCCATACGGCGCGCTTGGAGGCTCGGCGGCGGCATGTGGGCCGCGCCAGAGCTCGAAGTCGGCGGCGCCTCCTCAGGCAGCCGCGGTGCTTGGGCGTGTTCTTCGCTCTCAGAGCGTACGCCCTGAGAGGCCAGCGATTCTGGGCTTAGCTGGGGGTATGGGGTTGGCCCGCCCGAGCCTGGGGGACGGCCCGCGGGATCTTGATGGGCCAAACGGCGCGAGAGGTTGCTGGAAGGGCGGGTCTGCGCTTGGGCGCCAGAGGCCTCTGCGCGCGTAGCCAATTGGCGTGCAATGGGCGCTGCATGTGTTCTACACGTGCCCGACGTTGCACCCGCTGAAGCGTCGTCGTCGTCGAGAAACGGTGCCACGCGTGGAGGGTCCAACCCCCCATTTTCAGCCGAAGTTGAAGCCGAAACGGGGGCAAAAGTGTGTAGCCCTATGCCCTCGTCGCCGCTGATTGGCCGAAAATCCGGCCAATCGGCAGTGGCCAGATCGGCCTCGTCAGCGGCGCTATAAAAAGACGCATCGCTGTCGAGGCTCGATTGGCTGGCGGTGGACGCCTCGCTGTCGGTGGACAGCGCGCGGTTTCTCATTGGCCAAAAGAGGTGCATGGCGCGCTCTGATTGGTCAAAAAGAAAAAAACCGAAAAGGGGCAGACCGTGGAGGACCGAGGAGATGGAGGACTGAGCAGGACGGAGGTAGAAAAGATCGAGGACAATGTGGTTGGCCTCGCGGGGGAAAGGTGTACGCCCCCGGAGACCGATCCCGCGCGGTTAGCAAGCCAACCGCCGCAGGACGTTCCAAAAATGAGAGTGAAAAGAATTTACCAAAAGGTAAAAACCAGTTTTCACACTGATTAGAACAGAGAAGGTTTTGTATATTTACCATCCGGTGTACCCGATAACTCCCTGATAGAGAGTTTCCTATCTGATGTCTAACTATGTGTGTGACTGTATCTGATAGCTCCGAGTTGAAGTTCGACTGTCGGAAGACAGTCGAACACCGGAATGGGTTTCCAGGGCGGTTCCCTACATGGGTGGGGCCCTTTCGGCCAACATTGGGCCAGTGTGTGCCGTCTAGCGGCGGCTGGTGTGCGACGGAGTCCCCCCGGTCTCCGTCACCCGCCTGCCCCTTGGTTCTTGGCTGGCTTGGCGCTGTGTCTGGTGCTGTCGCGCACGGTACTTGGCACAGTGTGAGTTCCAGATGCGGCGGCTGGACTGGATGCACTGGGTAGAGAGCTGCCGGTCCAGCCGCTTGGCGTCGCGCTTGAGGAGCTTCAGATGCTCCGTGTACACCTTGTAGTTGCCGGCTGCTACCGCGCCCAGCGACCCGTACACGAGCGCCGAGAGGTGCACCTTCCACCCTTGGCGCTCGAGGTGCCGCTTGATGCCGGCATACTTGGTCGCCTTCTCGGCGGCGGCTTTGGCCAAGCCCGAGCTCGCTGAGTCGACGCTAGCTTGCTCCTCGAACGCTACAGCCAGGTCAAACACCGCCACCGTTTTTGTGGTGTGGTTATAGAGCTGGAGGTCGGGCCGTAGCGCGGGGCCAGCTAGCGATGGCACCGTCTGGTTGACGCGCAGCTCGACTCGGTCGCTGCTGCGCCCGCCCTTCGACGCATGGAGCGTCCGCTCGATTTCCTTGAGCGCGGTATCGTGGCGGCCGCGGATGGCGTCCATGGTGCCGGGGCAGCAGTTCAGCACGTGCTGCAGTGTCTCCGTCCAGCGGCAACCCGGGTGTCGGCAACGCCCATGGCCGTGGATGCCGCGGCGTTCGAGGACGGAGGCTGTGTCCAGCATGTTCAGGCGAGCGGCAATCGCAAAGCGGTAGTCGCTCTCCCACAGGCCGCGAGGCCGGGTGAGAAAACTGCTACCCACGCCCCCATGTGCCCGAGCTGTTCGACCTTGGTCCACGTGGTTGCACCACGTCCGCCAGTGTCGGAGCTTCAAGTGCATCTTCACGTGCCGCAGTACGTCACGGCGCGTCAGCCACTTGTCGTGGTGCGGCACGCGAAGTTGCAGTGGCTGGGCGGGCTTGCTGGTGGCTGCGTCGGCAGGCGCGGTCTCGAACTTGAGGCCAAGCTTGCTGAGCTGACGCTGGATGTCGATCCAAAGCGACCCGATGTCGCCGTTGCGCCGCTGTGGTGGGGCGTGGCTGGACCTCCCGAGCTGCGAGTTGAGCAGCAGCTCGCACAGCTCTGCCTCGCGGTCCCTCCAGTGGGTGGTGTCCAGGCGGTGGCGCTTGCCCGCTATCTGCCGGAGCTGCTCGCGGGCGATCCTCTGGGTGGCGTTGTCCGGGGAGTTGAGCATCTGCCACCCATGGGCAATCTGGAGCGCCGCGTGCAGCTCCGTCAGTGGAAGGAGGCCCAGCCCGCCGCGCGATGTCGGCGCGGAGAAGAACGCATTGTTGGCGTTCTTCGGCAGGCGCAGCAGGTGGCGAAGCCCCCGGCGGAGGTGCTCGTCGAAGGCCTCGAGCTGCTGCTTGAACGGGCGAAGGTGGCGAAGGGCGTACTCGATGCGCGGGTACAGGTACCCCTTCACCGCCTTAACCACCTGCCATGGTGCCAGCCCCGACTTCATCAGCGCCGTCGCGTCATGCTTGAGCTGCTTTAGCATGGGCGCGAGCTCGAGGCGGCGGCGCACGTGGTCGAAGCCATCCCCGATGCCGAGGTACGAGTAGGACGCCGCCATTCCCAACGCTGGGATCTCTGTGTCGTTGAGCTGGAGTCCCAGGTCACCCGCCTTGAGCACGCCGCGCGCGTCGCGTTGGACCGACATGGTGCTGCACTTGGAAGGGTTCGCCGCCATGCCGGTCCATCGCAGGAAGGATGCCACGAGCGCGTGCTGCCGCTTGATACCATCCACGGAGCTGCTGAACGTCTTGAGGTCGTCGGCGTATGCTGCAGCTCCGGGACGGTCCACGCCGGTGAGCTGCACCCCCGTGGCAGGCAGTCGCTTCAGCGCTTGGAGCAGCGGGGCAATCGCAGCGGTAAAGAGGTGTGGGCTGAGCGGGCAGCCCTGGAACACTCCCACGCGAAGGCTGATGGGCGCGGTGGTGCCGTCCGCCGCGTTGCCGATGGTGATGGCTGCGTCGCTGTAGATCCCGCGGCAGCAGTCCACAAACTCGGGCGGTACTCCCTGTCGCGCCAGTGTTTCCCATAGCAAGTCGTGTGGCACGCTGCCGAAGGCGTTGGCGAAATCGTACCACACGACATGCAGCTCCTTGCGCTTGCGACGGGCGTGGTCGACGAGCGTGGCCGCGAGGAAGTTGTGTTCCCCGCAGCCGTTCATCACCCGGAATCCCTTCTGGGCCTCCGCATGGCGAGCGTTCGCGTCCAGCCAGCCTACGAGCCTGCGCGACAGGATGCCGGCGTAGATCTTGTAGATAGCCTGCTGCAAGCAGATCGGCCTCCAGTTGGCAGGGTCCTGCCGGCTGCCCTTCTTGTGCAGGAGGCGCACCACGCCGAGCTTCCAGCTCTGAGGCACCGTCTTGTGTCGCCAGCAGCACGCGAACGCTGCATGGAGCGCCGGCAGGAGCTGGGCGGCGAACTTCTTGTAGACATCGTAGCCGACGCCGTCGAGGCCGGGGCTGGAGCTGCCGCGGGCGCGCTGGAGCTGGTCTTCAATGTCGTCCACCGTCGGCGCCTCTGTCAGCAGTTCCTTGGCACGCGTGGCGGCGGGTAAGCGCGCCATCGCTTCACGGAAGGCTGCTCCCTCTGGTGCCTCCGCGTCGAACGCCTGGCGTGGCGTGTTCACGCTGTCGAAGAAGCTCCAGAGCTCGTCGCCCGGAATGGGGCACTTGCCGTCATCCTCTGCAGCTGTCGAAGCTGGGGGGTCCGTGGCGGTTGGTTGCGCCGTCGATGGTGTCGTCGTCGCCTCTCGGTGCGCTCGCGCTCCAGCCAGGATGTCGTCCACGCACGCCTTCTCGGCGGTGTCGAAGCGGTGGCGCAGTAGGTGCTGGTTGATGGCGGAGCGGATGCGACCGACTCGACGCCTGGCCTTGTTGATGGCGGGCCGGTCCTGGGGACACAAGCGCTCGAGTGCATGGAGGTCGTCGAGGGCTTCGTCGATCCGGTGCTCGCGGTGGTGGCGTGTCACTCGCGGTGGCCGTTGGCGGCGTTTCCTCTTCTGTCTGCGTTGGCCGCGGCTGCCGCGCCCACGTCTCCGCTGTTGACGTTGCTGCCGCCCGCTATGCAGCTCACCGTGCTGCCATCGTCGCTGCTGCTGGTGGTGGTGGTGTTGCGGCTGTTGCGGCTGCTGCTGTTGCGGCTGTTGCTGCTGCTGACGCGGACGCTGGTGCTGCTGGTGGTGGTGGTGGCGCGGGGACTGGTGCTGTGTCTGGGAGTATGGCTGTAGCTTGTCGTAGAGGGCGTACGGTAGGGCAGTGATGTAGCCCTCTGCCGTCTCCCAGTCGACCGCGTCCTCGATCTTTGCTGCCAGCGTCGCAGCCAGTCGCTCTACCACGTCACCGGCCTCCTCGTACTCCTCGTCCGTCAGGTGCCGCAGGCGGAGACGCGGTCGGCACTGTGGTACCGCATCCGGGCCGATGCACATGGCTGCGTAGACTTCACCGTCGTCCACGTCACCTTGGTGGTCGAGAGTGGCGTCGTGTGGGGAAGGGGGCGCCGCTGCTGCTTGCGGTACTGTTCCTGGAACTGCCGGTGGCACCGTCGACGCCGGGGCTGCCGTTGTAGTGGAGGTGCATCCATGGCCATCAGGGTGCACGCTGCACTCGAGCTTGGTCCGGCGGCGGTCGAGACCAGCGTTGGCGAGGCGGTCTGCATGGCCGTTCGCCTGTCGGTCGATGTGGTGGAGCGAGAAGCTCCCCACTCGCGCGAGCTCTAGCCTGACCTGGTTGCGCAGCGCCCGGAGTCGCGTGCTCTTGGCCGCGAAGATGCCACGCACTTGCTGGATCACCAGGGTGCTGTCGCCCTCCACGCAAAGTTGCTTCACTCCGTGATCGCCGGCGGCCCTGGCACCGAGCAGCAGCGCGGTGTACTCTGCCGTGTTGTTGGTGCCGTTGCTGCTCGGGTCGTAGTGGGAGCATGTCCACACTACAGAGCCGCTCGGTTTAAAGAGGGCCGCACCAGCGCCGCCTGGCCCCGGGTTTGCCCGGCAGGCGCCGTCGAAGCGTAGGAGCCACTCGCCACTGGCGTCGTCCGAAGTCCTGGCTGCCTCTCGCTCGGCTTCGTCGGCCGTCGCTAGGGCTGGAGCTGGCGGCTCGCTCTCTTTTGTCTCTTCGTCGTGCCTCGCCGGCATCCAGTCCATCGGCTCGCTGTCCGGGGCGTCTTCGTTGGAGGCGAGCACGTCCGGCTGCGCTAGAAGCAGTTGGTCGACGGCAACCGAGGTTGACTGGGTCGGGAGCAGGCGGTCGGCAATGCGGGACACTACCACGCTGCGTGGAAGCGGTGGGCTCCAGCGTGGGGCAGGCACGGCAGCGAGGCGCGTGGCGATGCGCTCTGCTATCGTCGCTCGAGGTAGCGGGGGCCCCCAGCGTGGAGGTGGTATCGTGCTGAGGCGCGCTGCGACCCGCGATGCCACCAGTACGCGTGGAAGCGGCGAGCTCCAGCGGTTCCTGCTGTCGTCGCTGCCTGTTGCCTGCGCTGCCTGCACTTCAACGTTAAAGGAGCTCACCAGCGGGGGGGGGGGGGGGACGCTGTGAGCTCCGTGGAGTGGTGGAGCAGGCCGGGCGAGGTTGGAGCCGCTGCATTGACGGTGGCTTGGGCTCCGACGTTGGTGGGGCTTGGTGCTCCTGCCGTCGTCGAAGCCGCGGCCGATGATGGACTCGAGAGGCTGGCGCACGCTTGCGCGTGTCTTGCTGCAGCCAGCCTCGAGGTGAATGGGCTGCCACCACACGCACAACCCGCCGAGAACCGGTCGAGGAATGTGGAGCGGTGGTGCCGAGAGTCACGGTGCTTCTTCAGGGACGCGAAGCTGCCGTCCGTGTACGTGCACAGCGTGCAGTCGAACCGCGACGCGTTGTGCGCGTACACGGCGAGGACGGAGGCCGGATGAGCGCTGGCCGTGGATAGCCTGAGCGCTGGGGCATGAACGCCAGCCTCCTCCTCATCATGCATGGCTAGCTGCTTGCGAGCCTCATCTCCGTCGTCTGCGTTGAGTCTGCGGCGCTTGCTGCCTGCACGTAGCTCTTGGTGCCGCTGGGGCAGCTGCTGCCACGATGGAGGGCACCTGGTGCCATAGTCAACGTCCATGGGGGCGGCGACGTCGTCGCTGAGCTTGAAGCTTGAGTCTGCAACGTCGTCACCGCTCCCGGCGTCCTGCATGAGCGTCCTGCCATCGCCGCTGCTGGACGCACCGACCTGCATGGGCTCCACGAGCACGCGGGCCGTCGGTACATGATCTTGGTCCGGCTCAGCGTGCCCGTGGTGCTCCACGGTGACGCGAGCAGTAGTAGCAGCAGCAGCTACCGTAGCTGGGGCTGCAGCGCCGGCAGCCGCTGCTGGGCTTGGTACAACCGACCCCGGGTCGGGCAGCATGCCGCCCGCCCTGCCGGGTAGTGCCAGACCTTGCTGGACTTCAACACTGGCTTGGGCGGCGGCGCGGGCGTCCTGCGCGACGGAGGCGTCACTGGAGGCGAGGCTTGGGTCTGGGGGCCCTGCGGGGGCCGCTGGTGCGCGAGCCGAGCCGGCTCCCAGCGCTAGAGTGTCGCCGAGCATGCCGCCCGCCCTGCCGGGTCGAGGCAGCACACTCGCGGGGTCTTCACGTGGTCCTGGAGCGGCGGCGTGGTCGTCATGGCCGTCCTCGTCGTCGCTGGAGTCGCTGGCCAGCTCCCAGGGCCAATGGCTGACCGCCAAGGCCCGAGCTGTGGCCTCTGCGAGGGCCGCCCCCGGCGCTACCTGGTCGGGCAGCCTGTCGGCCGCCCTGCCGGGTGCTGCCACATCGTACGGGGGGTTCTGGGGCGGGCATGGGGGCGTCGCCGCGAGCCCTGCGTCTGGGGAAGCCATACGGCGCGCTTGGAGGCTCGGCGGCGGCGTGTGGGCCGCACCAGAGCTCGAAGTCGGCGGCGCCTCCTCAGACAGCCGCGGTGCTTGGGCGTGTTCTTCGCTCTCAGAGCGTACGCCCTGAGAGGCCAGCGATTCTGGGCTTAGCTGGGGGTATGGGGTTGGCCCGCCCGAGCCCGTGGGACGGCCCGCGGGATCTTGATGGGCCAAACGGCGCGAGAGGTTGCTGGAAGGGCGGGTCTGCGCTTGGGCGCCAGAGGCCTCTGCGCGCGTAGCCAATTGGCGTGCAATGGGCGCTGCATGTGTTCTACACGTGCCCGACGTTGCACCCGCTGAAGCGTCGTCGTCGTCGAGAAACGGTGCCACGCGTGGAGGGTCCAACCCCCCATTTTCAGCCGAAGTTGAAGCCGAAACGGGGGCAAAAGTGTGTAACCCTATGCCCTCGTCGCCGCTGATTGGCCGAAAATCCGGCCAATCGGCAGTGGCCAGATCGGCCTCGTCAGCGGCGCTATAAAAAGACGCATCGCTGTCGAGGCTCGATTGGCTGGCGGTGGACGCCTCGCTGTCGGTGGACAGCGCGCGGTTTCTCATTGGCCAAAAGAGGTGCATGGCGCGCTCTGATTGGTCAAAAAGAAAAAAACCGAAAAGGGGCAGACCGTGGAGGACCGAGGAGATGGAGGACTGAGCAGGACGGAGGTAGAAAAGATCGAGGACAATGTGGTTGGCCTCGCGGGGGAAAGGTGTACGCCCCCGGAGACCGATCCCGCGCGGTTAGCAAGCCAACCGCCGCAGGACGTTCCAAAAATGAGAGTGAAAAGAATTTACCAAAAGGTAAAAACCAGTTTTCACACTGATTAGAACAGAGTATGTGTTCGTATTTACCAGTTAGTAACCTCTCCGTAACTAAAATGTAGGCTAAGATATGTATGTCGCTAAGTGGAGGGTGCTTGTGTCTTCCTGGTTTTTTTTTTTTTGAAGGGCGGTTCCCTACCTGGTAGTGCCCTGTCGGTCAAATGACCAGCTTATCACCGTGCCGATGCCTGCGGTGTGCGTCGCGGCCCCCCCCCAGACCCACGCGGCGCTCGCGAGGCAGTGCCGCTCTGTTGCCGTTCGCGATGCTGTCGGCAGTGCCAGCCCCAGATGCGGTGGCTGGCGCGAATGCAGTGGCTCGACAGCTGGAGATCCAGCTGCCTAGCCTCGCGCTTGTGAAGCTTGAGCTTCTCCGTGTAGGTCTTGAAGTTGCTGGGCTGCACCGAGCCCAGCGAGCCATACACAATGGCAGCGGTCTGAACTCGCCATCCCTTGTGCCGCAGCTCCGCCACGATCGGTTGATATACGAGAGTCTTGTGGTCGTGGCTGAGCTGCAGCGAGGAGTGGCGAGCGCGAGCCGCTTGGTCTTCAAATGTGACCGCCAAGTCGGCGATCACCATCGTCTTGGCGGTCTCATTCCGTAGCACAATGTCGGGCCGCAGAGCCGCACCTGTGTACTCAGGTACGGTCTGGTTCAGGCGCAGCTCTGTGGTCGACTTGGCACGCTCAAGTGCGCCGCGGATCTTGGACCCGATCTGCTCCAAGGCGTCGTCATGACGCTGGCGGATTGCGTCCATGTTGGACTTGCAATGGTTGAGGACATGGGCCAGCGTCTCAGCCGAGGAGCAGACCGGGTCCCTGTCCTTGCAGGCCTTGTGTGCCCGCAGCCGCTTGCGCTTGAGCACCGAGTTGGTGTCAATCTGGTTGAGGCGGGCCTTCACCCCGAAACGGTAGTCGTCGTCGGACAGGCCCGCCCCGGTCATCAGGAACTTGGCGCCCACCCCTCCGTGCACTCGCACCGTCTTGCCCTGGTCCACCATGCCCTTCCACCGGGTCTGGTGGCGGATCTTGAGGTGGAGCTTGACGTGCCGCAGTACCGTCTTGTGCGCGAGCCACTTGTGGTGGTGCGGCACGCGGAGGCTGAGCGGGCCATGGGCGTCCGCCTCATCGCTGTGCTCGAAGTGCATGTGGTAGATGCGTAGCCATCGCTGCACATCTGACCACAGCGAGCCGATGTCACCATTGCGTCGCAAGGCCTCTGCGTGGGGCGAGGCGGCCAGCTCGGAGTTGAGGAACAGGCGTACGAGCTCGTCGTCCCGCCCACGCCAGTGCTCTTCCTGCAGGCGGTAGCGCTTGCGCGCCACTTGACACACCTGTGCTCTTGCCACCGCTTGGATCGCCGGGTCCTTGGACTGCAGCATCTGCCACGCGTGGGCGACCTGCAGCGCGCGGTGCATCTCCACCAGCGGCTGCAAGCCAAGGCCGCCGCTCGACGCCGGCGCGTACAGCAGCTCGTTGGTAGCGGAGCGGGGCAGGTGTAGCAGGTGTCGCAGGCCCTTGGCGACGACGCGGTCGAAGGCTTGGAGCTGGGACTGCAATGGCCGCAGGTGGCGCAGCGCGTACTCTACCTTGGGGTAGACGTATACCTTGAGCGCTCGCACCACTTGCCACGGCGCCAGGCCTGACGTCAGCAACGCTACCGCCTCCCGCTTGAGCTGCTTGAGCTTCGGCTCGAGCTGAGACGGTGGCGCACGTGGTCGAAGCCATCGCCCACCCCCAGGTATCGATAGCTGTCGTGGAGGCTGAGGGTGGCGATGTCATCGTCGTGGAGCTGGAGGCGCACACTGTCGTCGCGGACCGGGTTGCCCCGGGCGTTGGTCTTCACTGCGAGGCTGGCACACTTGGCCGGGTTGGCGCGGAGTCCGGTCCACGCGAGGAACTTGGCGACAACGTCATGGCATTTGCGGATGCCGGTGACGCTGTCGCTGAACACCTTCAGGTCGTCGGCGTAGGCGGTGCCGCACGGCCTGATGCCGTCTGCCAACTTCACGCCGATGTCGTTCAGCTTCTCGAGCGCGCGGAGCAGCGGGACCAGTGCTGCAATGAAGAGGAGGGGGCTCAGGGGGCAGCCCTGGTATACCCCCACTTCCTGTCGTATGGGGTCTGTGGCACCGTCACTGGCGTTGCCGACGACGAAGAAGGAGTCCTTGTAGATGTTGTCGCAGCGCGCGATGAAGTCTGCCTCGACGCCGAGCAGGCGGAGTACGTACCACAGTAGGTCTTGGTTCACTGAACCAAAAGCGTTCCGCAAGTCGTACCAGACCTGGTACAGCTTGCGGTGCATCCTGCGCGTCTGGTCCAGCAGCGTGGTCGCGACGAAATTGTGCTCGTGGCAGCCATTGTAGGCGCGGAAGCCCTTCTGCGCCATGGGCAGAAGGTTGTTCGCTTCGAGGAAGCGCGACAGCCGACGTGACAGGATCCCGCTGTAGAGTTTGTAGATTGCAGTCTGGAGGCAGATCGGGCGCCAGTTGGCTGGGTCGCTGTGGTCTCCCTTCTTGTGGATGAGTCGAACGTATCCGACTTTCCACACGGCCGGTACGCGGCGATGCTGCCAGCAGAACTGGAAAGCAGCGTGGAGAAGTGGCACGAGCTGGGCGGCGAACTTCTGGTAGATGTCATACGCTACACCGTCGTGGCCAGGACTGGAAGTTGGTGTGGCCTGCGCGAGCTGGTCCTCCACCTCATCCATGGTAAGGTCGTCCGTGAGTGCGCCGCGCTCTGCCGTCGCTGGTCCAACACTGGCCATCGCAGTGCGGAACGGCTCGCCACAAGCTGCGTCAGGTGTGAAGGTGGTGCGGGGCGTGTTGATGCCCGTGAAGTGCGCGTGGAGCGTGGCGGCGTCGATGGGGCACGTCTCCGGGGCGTCGTCCTCCGCTGCCGTCTCCGCCGACGCTGCCTTCAGGATCTTCTTCACGCACGCGGACTCGTCCTTGGTGAACGACTGCCGCAGTTCATGCTGAGCCATAGAGGCTCGTACGCGCCCTACTCGCCGTCGTGCTCGACGTACCGCGCGTTGGTCCTGTGGCGTCACACTCTGGGTGGCTTGCAGGTCGTCCAGAGCTTCGTCCAGGCGGTGCTCCCGCTGGCTGCGTGTGACACGAGGCGGACGTCGTCGCTGTTGCTGCTGGCGGTGCCGTCCCGGCTGCGGTGGTCGCGTGGCGAAAGGCTGCAGCACTGCACGGAGGCGCTCCGGGATGACACTGATGTAGTCTTCCCCGGACGCCCAGCTGTCTGCGTCGACGATTTTGCTGGCCAGGTCGTCCGCGACTGCCTGCAGGGCTTCAGCTGCTTCATCACGCTCTTCATCGCTAAGCTGGCGCAGTCGGAGCCGAGTTTGTCGCGCCGGGGCTGAGCCTGGGCTGATGGGCAGGACTGGGAAGGCTTCGCCCTCGTCCCGCGCCGCAATCTCGGCTGCGATGTCGTCCATGGCTTCGTCAGCATCGTCTTGAGCCTTAGCGGCACTGGGGCCGGGCGGTGGCTCTGCTGGTGGCGGTCCTTGTGTCGCCTGGGCCGTGGGTGCGACGTAGCATGAGTCCATGCACGAGCCGTGGGGCCCGCAGTCGCTGCTGGTCTTCCGCTGGTCCAGCGCTCGGTTGGCCAAGCGATCTGCATGGGCGTTGGCCCTGCGGTCGATGTGCCGGAGCTTGTGCGTGGGCACAGAGCGGAGCGCGTGGCGCACGCGGTTGCGGAGCTGGCGGAGTCGCGCGTTCCTGCACGCGAAGGTGCCCTTGACTTGGGCGATCACCAGGCTGCTATCGCCTTCTATGTCCAGTCGCGATGCGCCGTGGTGGGCTGCGCTCTGCACGCCAAGCAGCAGCGCCGTGTACTCGGCGGTGTTGTTGGTCTCACTGCTGCTCGGCATGTAGTGCGAGCAAGTCCATACAACCGTGCCGCTGGGCGCGAACAGTGCTGCGCCTGCTCCACCTGGTCCGGGGTTGCGGCGGCATGCGCCGTCAAATCGAAGTACCCACGGTTGCTCAGCTACCGGCCCACCGTCGACGTCCATCGCTGCTGCGGCTGGTGGTGCTGGTGCTTGAGCTGCTGGTGCTGCTGGAGGCGCTGGTGGCAGCGGCGGCGGTCGTCGACGAGGTTGCGCTGGCTCCGTTGGGAGGCCGGTGACAAGCTGAGCGATGGCCGCGGCCCCGATCGCGCGGTGACTTGGCCCCCACCGCGTGGCACCAGTGCCCGATGCGGCAGGAGTCAGTGGTCTTCGCGCTGCCAGGGCGGCAACCTGCTCGCTCGTCACGGCCTGTGGCTCGGTTGTCGAGCTTGGTCTTGGTCCCCAGCGTGTCGGCGTGCGCTGGGGCGGCGAGGCTTGGTCAGCGGTGGCGTCATGGGCCTGCTGTGCGCCGTCGTCCTGCTGCGTAGATGCGTCCTCGTCCCACTGCATTGGTGCGGCCTGCTGCGCGTTCACGTCCGGCTGCACATCGACCTCCTGCTGCGCTGCTTGGTCGAGTGGCGGATCGGTGACCTCACGCTGTTGAACGGCGTCGTCCTGGGTTGCGTCGTGAGGCGCCACCACCACATCTTGTTGCGGCAACATCCGCGCCGAAGGCGTACACGGTGTCACCGCCTCGTCGGTGTTGAGCCGACGGCGTTTGCCTGCATTGCATGCAGCGCGTTGTGGGAGGGTGGGCTCGAGCCCGGGGGGGGACGAGCTGAAGCCCAGTGGTCTTGGCGGCGGCTGGCACGGCGCTCTGCAAGTTGGTGGCGGCTGCCACCGCGGTGTCGCTTGATGCGTCTGCCGCAGTGGCAGTCATCGCCGCGGCCAGGTGCCCAGTGAGTTGTGGGGCGGCCTCGGGTCGCATGGGGGTAACAGGGGTCGGGGCTGCTGGCACTGCGTCTTGGCGGCGCCGTGTGCACGCAGTGGCGTGGCACGTTGCCACAATCCTCGAGTAGAACGTCAGGCTGCATGCGCACCCGCTGGTAAAGGTATCTTGGAAGCGGGTGCCGCGGTGCGCCGATCTGCGGTGCTGTATTAGCACTGCCATGCTCTCAGCAACGTACGCACACAACGCGCACTCGAACTGGGCAGCGTCGTGCGCGTACGTCGCTTGGACGGACTCTTCATTGTCCTTGGCCGTGTTGCCATCGCTGCTGCTGGTCACGTCGCCTTGGTTGGGCTCCACGCGCACGCGAGCCGGAGTTGTAGGTGCTTGAGACGGCTGTGCGTGCACGTGGTGCGCCACGGTGACGCGATCAACAGAGCGCGGGGCTTGGTCAGCAGCAGCTGCTGTGGCTGGAGCCGTAGCTGTAGTAGCTGCTGCTGGGCTTGGTACAACCGACCCCGGGTCGGGCAGCATGCCGCCCGCCCTGCCGGGTGGTGCCAGACCTTGCTGGACTTCAACACTGGCTTGGGCGGCGGCGCGGGCGTCCTGCGCGACGGAGGCGTCACTGGAGGCGAGGCTTGGGTCTGGGGGCCCTGCGGGGGCCGCTGGTGCGCGAGCCGAGCCGGCTCCCAGCGCTAGAGTGTCGCCGAGCATGCCGCCCGCCCTGCCGGGTCGAGGCAGCACACTCGCGGGGTCTTCACGTGGTCCTGGAGCGGCGGCGTGGTCGTCTTGGCCGTCCTCGTCGTCGCTGGAGTCGCTGGCCAGCTCCCAGGGCCAATGGCTGACCGCCAAGGCCCGAGCTGTGGCCTCTGCGAGGGCCGCCCCCGGCGCTACCTGGTCGGGCAGCCTGTCGGCCGCCCTGCCGGGTGCTGCCACATCGTACGGGGGGTTCTGGGGCGGGCAGGGGGGCGTCGCCGCGAGCCCTGCGTCTGGGGAAGCCATACGGCGCGCTTGGAGGCTCGGCGGCGGCGTGTGGGCCGCACCAGAGCTCGAAGTCGGCGGCGCCTCCTCAGACAGCCGCGGTGCTTGGGCGTGTTCTTCGCTCTCAGAGCGTACGCCCTGAGAGGCCAGCGATTCTGGGCTTAGCTGGGGGTATGGGGTTGGCCCGCCCGAGCCCGTGGGACGGCCCGCGGGATCTTGATGGGCCAAACGGCGCGAGAGGTTGCTGGAAGGGCGGGTCTGCGCTTGGGCGCCAGAGGCCTCTGCGCGCGTAGCCAATTGGCGTGCAATGGGCGCTGCATGTGTTCTACACGTGCCCGACGTTGCACCCGCTGAAGCGTCGTCGTCGTCGAGAAACGGTGCCACGCGTGGAGGGTCCAACCCCCCATTTTCAGCCGAAGTTGAAGCCGAAACGGGGGCAAAAGTGTGTAGCCCTATGCCCTCGTCGCCGCTGATTGGCCGAAAATCCGGCCAATCGGCAGTGGCCAGATCGGCCTCGTCAGCGGCGCTATAAAAAGACGCATCGCTGTCGAGGCTCGATTGGCTGGCGGTGGACGCCTTGCTGTCGGTGGACAGCGCGCGGTTTCTCATTGGCCAAAAGAGGTGCATGGCGCGCTCTGATTGGTCAAAAAGAAAAAAACCGAAAAGGGGCAGACCGTGGAGGACCGAGGAGATGGAGGACTGAGCAGGACGGAGGTAGAAAAGATCGAGGACAATGTGGTTGGCCTCGCGGGGGAAAGGTGTACGCCCCCGGAGACCGATCCCGCGCGGTTAGCAAGCCAACCGCCGCAGGACGTTCCAAAAATGAGAGTGAAAAGAATTTACCAAAAGGTAAAAACCAGTTTTCACACTGATTAGAACAGAGTATGTGTTCGTATTTACCAGTTAGTAACCTCTCCGTAACTAAAATGTAGGCTAAGATATGTATGTCGCTAAGTGGAGGGTGCTTGTGTCTTCCTGGTTTTTTTTTTTTGAAGGGCGGTTCCCTACCTGGTAGTGCCCTGTCGGTCAAATGACCAGCTTATCACCGTGCCGATGCCTGCGGTGTGCGTCGCGGCCCCCCCCCAGACCCACGCGGCGCTCGCGAGGCAGTGCCGCTCTGTTGCCGTTCGCGATGCTGTCGGCAGTGCCAGCCCCAGATGCGGTGGCTGGCGCGAATGCAGTGGCTCGACAGCTGGAGATCCAGCTGCCTAGCCTCGCGCTTGTGAAGCTTGAGCTTCTCCGTGTAGGTCTTGAAGTTGCTGGGCTGCACCGAGCCCAGCGAGCCATACACAATGGCAGCGGTCTGAACTCGCCATCCCTTGTGCCGCAGCTCCGCCACGATCGGTTGATATACGAGAGTCTTGTGGTCGTGGCTGAGCTGCAGCGAGGAGTGGCGAGCGCGAGCCGCTTGGTCTTCAAATGTGACCGCCAAGTCGGCGATCACCATCGTCTTGGCGGTCTCATTCCGTAGCACAATGTCGGGCCGCAGAGCCGCACCTGTGTACTCAGGTACGGTCTGGTTCAGGCGCAGCTCTGTGGTCGACTTGGCACGCTCAAGTGCGCCGCGGATCTTGGACCCGATCTGCTCCAAGGCGTCGTCATGACGCTGGCGGATTGCGTCCATGTTGGACTTGCAATGGTTGAGGACATGGGCCAGCGTCTCAGCCGAGGAGCAGACCGGGTCCCTGTCCTTGCAGGCCTTGTGTGCCCGCAGCCGCTTGCGCTTGAGCACCGAGTTGGTGTCAATCTGGTTGAGGCGGGCCTTCACCCCGAAACGGTAGTCGTCGTCGGACAGGCCCGCCCCGGTCATCAGGAACTTGGCGCCCACCCCTCCGTGCACTCGCACCGTCTTGCCCTGGTCCACCATGCCCTTCCACCGGGTCTGGTGGCGGATCTTGAGGTGGAGCTTGACGTGCCGCAGTACCGTCTTGTGCGCGAGCCACTTGTGGTGGTGCGGCACGCGGAGGCTGAGCGGGCCATGGGCGTCCGCCTCATCGCTGTGCTCGAAGTGCATGTGGTAGATGCGTAGCCATCGCTGCACATCTGACCACAGCGAGCCGATGTCACCATTGCGTCGCAAGGCCTCTGCGTGGGGCGAGGCGGCCAGCTCGGAGTTGAGGAACAGGCGTACGAGCTCGTCGTCCCGCCCACGCCAGTGCTCTTCCTGCAGGCGGTAGCGCTTGCGCGCCACTTGACACACCTGTGCTCTTGCCACCGCTTGGATCGCCGGGTCCTTGGACTGCAGCATCTGCCACGCGTGGGCGACCTGCAGCGCGCGGTGCATCTCCACCAGCGGCTGCAAGCCAAGGCCGCCGCTCGACGCCGGCGCGTACAGCAGCTCGTTGGTAGCGGAGCGGGGCAGGTGTAGCAGGTGTCGCAGGCCCTTGGCGACGACGCGGTCGAAGGCTTGGAGCTGGGACTGCAATGGCCGCAGGTGGCGCAGCGCGTACTCTACCTTGGGGTAGACGTATACCTTGAGCGCTCGCACCACTTGCCACGGCGCCAGGCCTGACGTCAGCAACGCTACCGCCTCCCGCTTGAGCTGCTTGAGCTTCGGCTCGAGCTGAGACGGTGGCGCACGTGGTCGAAGCCATCGCCCACCCCCAGGTATCGATAGCTGTCGTGGAGGCTGAGGGTGGCGATGTCATCGTCGTGGAGCTGGAGGCGCACACTGTCGTCGCGGACCGGGTTGCCCCGGGCGTTGGTCTTCACTGCGAGGCTGGCACACTTGGCCGGGTTGGCGCGGAGTCCGGTCCACGCGAGGAACTTGGCGACAACGTCATGGCATTTGCGGATGCCGGTGACGCTGTCGCTGAACACCTTCAGGTCGTCGGCGTAGGCGGTGCCGCACGGCCTGATGCCGTCTGCCAACTTCACGCCGATGTCGTTCAGCTTCTCGAGCGCGCGGAGCAGCGGGACCAGTGCTGCAATGAAGAGGAGGGGGCTCAGGGGGCAGCCCTGGTATACCCCCACTTCCTGTCGTATGGGGTCTGTGGCACCGTCACTGGCGTTGCCGACGACGAAGAAGGAGTCCTTGTAGATGTTGTCGCAGCGCGCGATGAAGTCTGCCTCGACGCCGAGCAGGCGGAGTACGTACCACAGTAGGTCTTGGTTCACTGAACCAAAAGCGTTCCGCAAGTCGTACCAGACCTGGTACAGCTTGCGGTGCATCCTGCGCGTCTGGTCCAGCAGCGTGGTCGCGACGAAATTGTGCTCGTGGCAGCCATTGTAGGCGCGGAAGCCCTTCTGCGCCATGGGCAGAAGGTTGTTCGCTTCGAGGAAGCGCGACAGCCGACGTGACAGGATCCCGCTGTAGAGTTTGTAGATTGCAGTCTGGAGGCAGATCGGGCGCCAGTTGGCTGGGTCGCTGTGGTCTCCCTTCTTGTGGATGAGTCGAACGTATCCGACTTTCCACACGGCCGGTACGCGGCGATGCTGCCAGCAGAACTGGAAAGCAGCGTGGAGAAGTGGCACGAGCTGGGCGGCGAACTTCTGGTAGATGTCATACGCTACACCGTCGTGGCCAGGACTGGAAGTTGCTGTGGCCTGCGCGAGCTGGTCCTCCACCTCATCCATGGTAAGGTCGTCCGTGAGTGCGCCGCGCTCTGCCGTCGCTGGTCCAACACTGGCCATCGCAGTGCGGAACGGCTCGCCACAAGCTGCGTCAGGTGTGAAGGTGGTGCGGGGCGTGTTGATGCCCGTGAAGTGCGCGTGGAGCGTGGCGGCGTCGATGGGGCACGTCTCCGGGGCGTCGTCCTCCGCTGCCGTCTCCGCCGACGCTGCCTTCAGGATCTTCTTCACGCACGCGGACTCGTCCTTGGTGAACGACTGCCGCAGTTCATGCTGAGCCATAGAGGCTCGTACGCGCCCTACTCGCCGTCGTGCTCGACGTACCGCGCGTTGGTCCTGTGGCGTCACACTCTGGGTGGCTTGCAGGTCGTCCAGAGCTTCGTCCAGGCGGTGCTCCCGCTGGCTGCGTGTGACACGAGGCGGACGTCGTCGCTGTTGCTGCTGGCGGTGCCGTCCCGGCTGCGGTGGTCGCGTGGCGGCGAACTTCTGGTAGATGTCATACGCTACACCGTCGTGGCCAGGACTGGAAGTTGCTGTGGCCTGCGCGAGCTGGTCCTCCACCTCATCCATGGTAAGGTCGTCCGTGAGTGCGCCGCGCTCTGCCGTCGCTGGTCCAACACTGGCCATCGCAGTGCGGAACGGCTCGCCACAAGCTGCGTCAGGTGTGAAGGTGGTGCGGGGCGTGTTGATGCCCGTGAAGTGCGCGTGGAGCGTGGCGGCGTCGATGGGGCACGTCTCCGGGGCGTCGTCCTCCGCTGCCGTCTCCGCCGACGCTGCCTTCAGGATCTTCTTCACGCACGCGGACTCGTCCTTGGTGAACGACTGCCGCAGTTCATGCTGAGCCATAGAGGCTCGTACGCGCCCTACTCGCCGTCGTGCTCGACGTACCGCGCGTTGGTCCTGTGGCGTCACACTCTGGGTGGCTTGCAGGTCGTCCAGAGCTTCGTCCAGGCGGTGCTCCCGCTGGCTGCGTGTGACACGAGGCGGACGTCGTCGCTGTTGCTGCTGGCGGTGCCGTCCCGGCTGCGGTGGTCGCGTGGCGGCGAACTTCTGGTAGATGTCATACGCTACACCGTCGTGGCCAGGACTGGAAGTTGCTGTGGCCTGCGCGAGCTGGTCCTCCACCTCATCCATGGTAAGGTCGTCCGTGAGTGCGCCGCGCTCTGCCGTCGCTGGTCCAACACTGGCCATCGCAGTGCGGAACGGCTCGCCACAAGCTGCGTCAGGTGTGAAGGTGGTGCGGGGCGTGTTGATGCCCGTGAAGTGCGCGTGGAGCGTGGCGGCGTCGATGGGGCACGTCTCCGGGGCGTCGTCCTCCGCTGCCGTCTCCGCCGACGCTGCCTTCAGGATCTTCTTCACGCACGCGGACTCGTCCTTGGTGAACGACTGCCGCAGTTCATGCTGAGCCATAGAGGCTCGTACGCGCCCTACTCGCCGTCGTGCTCGACGTACCGCGCGTTGGTCCTGTGGCGTCACACTCTGGGTGGCTTGCAGGTCGTCCAGAGCTTCGTCCAGGCGGTGCTCCCGCTGGCTGCGTGTGACACGAGGCGGACGTCGTCGCTGTTGCTGCTGGCGGTGCCGTCCCGGCTGCGGTGGTCGCGTGGCGGCGAACTTCTGGTAGATGTCATACGCTACACCGTCGTGGCCAGGACTGGAAGTTGCTGTGGCCTGCGCGAGCTGGTCCTCCACCTCATCCATGGTAAGGTCGTCCGTGAGTGCGCCGCGCTCTGCCGTCGCTGGTCCAACACTGGCCATCGCAGTGCGGAACGGCTCGCCACAAGCTGCGTCAGGTGTGAAGGTGGTGCGGGGCGTGTTGATGCCCGTGAAGTGCGCGTGGAGCGTGGCGGCGTCGATGGGGCACGTCTCCGGGGCGTCGTCCTCCGCTGCCGTCTCCGCCGACGCTGCCTTCAGGATCTTCTTCACGCACGCGGACTCGTCCTTGGTGAACGACTGCCGCAGTTCATACTGAGCCATAGAGGCTCGTACGCGCCCTACTCGCCGTCGTGCTCGACGTACCGCGCGTTGGTCCTGTGGCGTCACACTCTGGGTGGCTTGCAGGTCGTCCAGAGCTTCGTCCAGGCGGTGCTCCCGCTGGCTGCGTGTGACACGAGGCGGACGTCGTCGCTGTTGCTGCTGGCGGTGCCGTCCCGGCTGCGGTGGTCGCGTGGCGGCGAACTTCTGGTAGATGTCATACGCTACACCGTCGTGGCCAGGACTGGAAGTTGCTGTGGCCTGCGCGAGCTGGTCCTCCACCTCATCCATGGTAAGGTCGTCCGTGAGTGCGCCGCGCTCTGCCGTCGCTGGTCCAACACTGGCCATCGCAGTGCGGAACGGCTCGCCACAAGCTGCGTCAGGTGTGAAGGTGGTGCGGGGCGTGTTGATGCCCGTGAAGTGCGCGTGGAGCGTGGCGGCGTCGATGGGGCACGTCTCCGGGGCGTCGTCCTCCGCTGCCGTCTCCGCCGACGCTGCCTTCAGGATCTTCTTCACGCACGCGGACTCGTCCTTGGTGAACGACTGCCGCAGTTCATACTGAGCCATAGAGGCTCGTACGCGCCCTACTCGCCGTCGTGCTCGACGTACCGCGCGTTGGTCCTGTGGCGTCACACTCTGGGTGGCTTGCAGGTCGTCCAGAGCTTCGTCCAGGCGGTGCTCCCGCTGGCTGCGTGTGACACGAGGCGGACGTCGTCGCTGTTGCTGCTGGCGGTGCCGTCCCGGCTGCGGTGGTCGCGTGGCGGCGAACTTCTGGTAGATGTCATACGCTACACCGTCGTGGCCAGGACTGGAAGTTGGTGTGGCCTGCGCGAGCTGGTCCTCCACCTCATCCATGGTAAGGTCGTCCGTGAGTGCGCCGCGCTCTGCCGTCGCTGGTCCAACACTGGCCATCGCAGTGCGGAACGGCTCGCCACAAGCTGCGTCAGGTGTGAAGGTGGTGCGGGGCGTGTTGATGCCCGTGAAGTGCGCGTGGAGCGTGGCGGCGTCGATGGGGCACGTCTCCGGGGCGTCGTCCTCCGCTGCCGTCTCCGCCGACGCTGCCTTCAGGATCTTCTTCACGCACGCGGACTCGTCCTTGGTGAACGACTGCCGCAGTTCATGCTGAGCCATAGAGGCTCGTACGCGCCCTACTCGCCGTCGTGCTCGACGTACCGCGCGTTGGTCCTGTGGCGTCACACTCTGGGTGGCTTGCAGGTCGTCCAGAGCTTCGTCCAGGCGGTGCTCCCGCTGGCTGCGTGTGACACGAGGCGGACGTCGTCGCTGTTGCTGCTGGCGGTGCCGTCCCGGCTGCGGTGGTCGCGTGGCGAAAGGCTGCAGCACTGCACGGAGGCGCTCCGGGATGACACTGATGTAGTCTTCCCCGGACGCCCAGCTGTCTGCGTCGACGATTTTGCTGGCCAGGTCGTCCGCGACTGCCTGCAGGGCTTCAGCTGCTTCATCACGCTCTTCATCGCTAAGCTGGCGCAGTCGGAGCCGAGTTTGTCGCGCCGGGGCTGAGCCTGGGCTGATGGGCAGGACTGGGAAGGCTTCGCCCTCGTCCCGCGCCGCAATCTCGGCTGCGATGTCGTCCATGGCTTCGTCAGCATCGTCTTGAGCCTTAGCGGCACTGGGGCCGGGCGGTGGCTCTGCTGGTGGCGGTCCTTGTGTCGCCTGGGCCGTGGGTGCGACGTAGCATGAGTCCATGCACGAGCCGTGGGGCCCGCAGTCGCTGCTGGTCTTCCGCTGGTCCAGCGCTCGGTTGGCCAAGCGATCTGCATGGGCGTTGGCCCTGCGGTCGATGTGCCGGAGCTTGTGCGTGGGCACAGAGCGGAGCGCGTGGCGCACGCGGTTGCGGAGCTGGCGGAGTCGCGCGTTCCTGCACGCGAAGGTGCCCTTGACTTGGGCGATCACCAGGCTGCTATCGCCTTCTATGTCCAGTCGCGATGCGCCGTGGTGGGCTGCGCTCTGCACGCCAAGCAGCAGCGCCGTGTACTCGGCGGTGTTGTTGGTCTCACTGCTGCTCGGCATGTAGTGCGAGCAAGTCCATACAACCGTGCCGCTGGGCGCGAACAGTGCTGCGCCTGCTCCACCTGGTCCGGGGTTGCGGCGGCATGCGCCGTCAAATCGAAGTACCCACGGTTGCTCAGCTACCGGCCCACCGTCGACGTCCATCGCTGCTGCGGCTGGTGGTGCTGGTGCTTGAGCTGCTGGTGCTGCTGGAGGCGCTGGTGGCAGCGGCGGCGGTCGTCGACGAGGTTGCGCTGGCTCCGTTGGGAGGCCGGTGACAAGCTGAGCGATGGCCGCGGCCCCGATCGCGCGGTGACTTGGCCCCCACCGCGTGGCACCAGTGCCCGATGCGGCAGGAGTCAGTGGTCTTCGCGCTGCCAGGGCGGCAACCTGCTCGCTCGTCACGGCCTGTGGCTCGGTTGTCGAGCTTGGTCTTGGTCCCCAGCGTGTCGGCGTGCGCTGGGGCGGCGAGGCTTGGTCAGCGGTGGCGTCATGGGCCTGCTGTGCGCCGTCGTCCTGCTGCGTAGATGCGTCCTCGTCCCACTGCATTGGTGCGGCCTGCTGCGCGTTCACGTCCGGCTGCACATCGACCTCCTGCTGCGCTGCTTGGTCGAGTGGCGGATCGGTGACCTCACGCTGTTGAACGGCGTCGTCCTGGGTTGCGTCGTGAGGCGCCACCACCACATCTTGTTGCGGCAACATCCGCGCCGAAGGCGTACACGGTGTCACCGCCTCGTCGGTGTTGAGCCGACGGCGTTTGCCTGCATTGCATGCAGCGCGTTGTGGGAGGGTGGGCTCGAGCCCGGGGGGGACGAGCTGAAGCCCAGTGGTCTTGGCGGCGGCTGGCACGGCGCTCTGCAAGTTGGTGGCGGCTGCCACCGCGGTGTCGCTTGATGCGTCTGCCGCAGTGGCAGTCATCGCCGCGGCCAGGTGCCCAGTGAGTTGTGGGGCGGCCTCGGGTCGCATGGGGGTAACAGGGGTCGGGGCTGCTGGCACTGCGTCTTGGCGGCGCCGTGTGCACGCAGTGGCGTGGCACGTTGCCACAATCCTCGAGTAGAACGTCAGGCTGCATGCGCACCCGCTGGTAAAGGTATCTTGGAAGCGGGTGCCGCGGTGCGCCGATCTGCGGTGCTGTATTAGCACTGCCATGCTCTCAGCAACGTACGCACACAACGCGCACTCGAACTGGGCAGCGTCGTGCGCGTACGTCGCTTGGACGGGCTCTTCATTGTCCTTGGCCGTGTTGCCATCGCTGCTGCTGGTCACGTCGCCTTGGTTGGGCTCCACGCGCACGCGAGCCGGAGTTGTAGGTGCTTGAGACGGCTGTGCGTGCACGTGGTGCGCCACGGTGACGCGATCAACAGAGCGCGGGGCTTGGTCAGCAGCAGCTGCTGTGGCTGGAGCCGTAGCTGTAGTAGCTGCTGCTGGGCTTGGTACAACCGACCCCGGGTCGGGCCGCATGCCGCCCGCCCTGCCGGGTGGTGCCAGACCTTGCTGGACTTCAACACTGGCTTGGGCGGCGGCGCGGGCGTCCTGCGCGGCGGAGACGTCACTGGAGGCGAGGCTTGGGTCTGGGGGCCCTGCGGGGGCCGCTGGTGCGCGAGCCGAGCCGGCTCCCAGCGCTAGAGTGTCGCCGAGCATGCCGCCCGCCCTGCCGGGTCGAGGCAGCACACTCGCGGGGTCTTCACGTGGTCCTGGAGCGGCGGCGTGGTCGTCTTGGCCGTCCTCGTCGTCGCTGGAGTCGCTGGCCAGCTCCCAGGGCCAATGGCTGACCGCCAAGGCCCGAGCTGTGGCCTCTGCGAGGGCCGCCCCCGGCGCTACCTGGTCGGGCAGCCTGTCGGCCGCCCTGCCGGGTGCTGCCACATCGTACGGGGGGTTCTGGGGCGGACAGGGGGGGCGTCGCCGCGAGCCCTGCGTCTGGGGAAGCCATACGGCGCGCTTGGAGGCTCGGCGGCGGCGTGTGGGCCGCGCCAGAGCTCGAAGTCGGCGGCGCCTCCTCAGGCAGCCGCGGTGCTTGGGCGTGTTCTTCGCTCTCAGAGCGTACGCCCTGAGAGGCCAGCGATTCTGGGCTTAGCTGGGGGTATGGGGTTGGCCCGCCCGAGCCTGGGGGACGGCCCGCGGGATCTTGATGGGCCAAACGGCGCGAGAGGTTGCTGGAAGGGCGGGTCTGCGCTTGGGCGCCAGAGGCCTCTGCGCGCGTAGCCAATTGGCGTGCAATGGGCGCTGCATGTGTTCTACACGTGCCCGACGTTGCACCCGCTGAAGCGTCGCCGTCGTCGAGAAACGGTGCCACGCGTGGAGGGTCCAACCCCCCCCATTTTCAGCCGAAGTTGAAGCCGAAACGGGGGCAAAAGTGTGTAACCCTATGCCCTCGTCGCCGCTGATTGGCCGAAAATCCGGCCAATCGGCAGTGGCCAGATCGGCCTCGTCAGCGGCGCTATAAAAAGACGCATCGCTGTCGAGGCTCGATTGGCTGGCGGTGGACGCCTTGCTGTCGGTGGACAGCGCGCGGTTTCTCATTGGCCAAAAGAGGTGCATGGCGCGCTCTGATTGGTCAAAAAGAAAAAAACCGAAAAGGGGCAGACCGTGGAGGACCGAGGAGATGGAGGACTGAGCAGGACGGAGGTAGAAAAGATCGAGGACAATGTGGTTGGCCTCGCGGGGGAAAGGTGTACGCCCCCGGAGACCGATCCCGCGCGGTTAGCAAGCCAACCGCCGCAGGACGTTCCAAAAATGAGAGTGAAAAGAATTTACCAAAAGGTAAAAACCAGTTTTCACACTGATTAGAACAGAGTATGTGTTCGTATTTACCAGTTAGTAACCTCTCCGTAACTAAAATGTAGGCTAAGATATGTATGTCGCTAAGTGGAGGGTGCTTGTGTCTTCCTGGTTTTTTTTTTTTTGAAGGGCGGTTCCCTACCTGGGTAGTGCCCTGTCGGTCAAATGACCAGCTTATCACCGTGCCGATGCCTGCGGTGTGCGTCGCGGCCCCCCCCAGACCCACGCGGCGCTCGCGAGGCAGTGCCGCTCTGTTGCCGTTCGCGATGCTGTCGGCAGTGCCAGCCCCAGATGCGGTGGCTGGCGCGAATGCAGTGGCTCGACAGCTGGAGATCCAGCTGCCTAGCCTCGCGCTTGTGAAGCTTGAGCTTCTCCGTGTAGGTCTTGAAGTTGCTGGGCTGCACCGAGCCCAGCGAGCCATACACAATGGCAGCGGTCTGAACTCGCCATCCCTTGTGCCGCAGCTCCGCCACGATCGGTTGATATACGAGAGTCTTGTGGCCGTGGCTGAGCTGCAGCGAGGAGTGGCGAGCGCGAGCCGCTTGGTCTTCAAATGTGACCGCCAAGTCGGCGATCACCATCGTCTTGGCGGTCTCATTCCGTAGCACAATGTCGGGCCGCAGAGCCGCACCTGTGTACTCAGGTACGGTCTGGTTCAGGCGCAGCTCTGTGGTCGACTTGGCACGCTCAAGTGCGCCGCGGATCTTGGACCCGATCTGCTCCAAGGCGTCGTCATGACGCTGGCGGATTGCGTCCATGTTGGACTTGCAATGGTTGAGGACATGGGCCAGCGTCTCAGCCGAGGAGCAGACCGGGTCCCTGCAGGCCTTGTGTGCCCGCAGCCGCTTGCGCTTGAGCACCGAGTTGGTGTCGATCTGGTTGAGGCGGGCCTTCACCCCGAAACGGTAGTCGTCGTCGGACAGGCCCGCCCCGGTCATCAGGAACTTGGCGCCCACCCCTCCGTGCACTCGCACCGTCTTGCCCTGGTCCACCATGCCCTTCCACCGGGTCTGGTGGCGGATCTTGAGGTGGAGCTTGACGTGCCGCAGTACCGTCTTGTGCGCGAGCCACTTGTGGTGGTGCGGCACGCGGAGGCTGAGCGGGCCATGGGCGTCCGCCTCATCGCTGTGCTCGAAGTGCATGTGGTAGATGCGTAGCCATCGCTGCACATCTGACCACAGCGAGCCGATGTCACCATTGCGTCGCAAGGCCTCTGCGTGGGGCGAGGCGGCCAGCTCGGAGTTGAGGAACAGGCGTACGAGCTCGTCGTCCCGCCCACGCCAGTGCTCTTCCTGCAGGCGGTAGCGCTTGCGCGCCACTTGACACACCTGTGCTCTTGCCACCGCTTGGATCGCTGGGTCCTTGGACTGCAGCATCTGCCACGCGTGGGCGACCTGCAGCGCGCGGTGCATCTCCACCAGCGGCTGCAAGCCAAGGCCGCCGCTCGACGCCGGCGCGTACAGCAGCTCGTTGGTAGCGGAGCGGGGCAGGTGTAGCAGGTGTCGCAGGCCCTTGGCGACGACGCGGTCGAAGGCTTGGAGCTGGGACTGCAATGGCCGCAGGTGGCGCAGCGCGTACTCTACCTTGGGGTAGACGTATACCTTGAGCGCTCGCACCACTTGCCACGGCGCCAGGCCTGACGTCAGCAACGCTACCGCCTCCCGCTTGAGCTGCTTGAGCTTCGGCTCGAGCTGGAGACGGTGGCGCACGTGGTCGAAGCCATCGCCCACCCCCAGGTATCGATAGCTGTCGTGGAGGCTGAGGGTGGCGATGTCATCGTCGTGGAGCTGGAGGCGCACACTGTCGTCGCGGACCGGGTTGCCCCGGGCGTTGGTCTTCACTGCGAGGCTGGCACACTTGGCCGGGTTGGCGCGGAGTCCGGTCCACGCGAGGAACTTGGCGACAACGTCATGGCATTTGCGGATGCCGGTGACGCTGTCACTGAACACCTTCAGGTCGTCGGCGTAGGCGGTGCCGCACGGCCTGATGCCGTCTGCCAACTTCACGCCGACGTCGTTCAGCTTCTCGAGCGCGCGGAGCAGCGGGACCAGTGCTGCAATGAAGAGGAGGGGGCTCAGGGGGCAGCCCTGGTATACCCCCACTTCCTGTCGTATGGGGTCTGTGGCACCATCACTGGCGTTGCCGACGACGAAGAAGGAGTCCTTGTAGATGTTGTCGCAGCGCGCGATGAAGTCTGCCTCGACGCCGAGCAGGCGGAGTACGTACCACAGTAGGTCTTGGTTCACTGAACCAAAAGCGTTCCGCAAGTCGTACCAGACCTGGTACAGCTTGCGGTGCATCCTGCGCGTCTGGTCCAGCAGCGTGGTCGCGACGAAATTGTGCTCGTGGCAGCCATTGTAGGCGCGGAAGCCCTTCTGCGCCATGGGCAGAAGGTTGTTCGCTTCGAGGAAGCGCGACAGCCGACGTGACAGGATCCCGCTGTAGAGTTTGTAGATTGCAGTCTGGAGGCAGATCGGGCGCCAGTTGGCTGGGTCGCTGTGGTCTCCCTTCTTGTGGATGAGTCGAACGTATCCGACTTTCCACACGGCCGGTACGCGGCGATGCTGCCAGCAGAACTGGAAAGCAGCGTGGAGAAGTGGCACGAGCTGGGCGGCGAACTTCTGGTAGATGTCATACGCTACACCGTCGTGGCCAGGACTGGAAGTTGCTGTGGCCTGCGCGAGCTGGTCCTCCACCTCATCCATGGTAAGGTCGTCCGTGAGTGCGCCGCGCTCTGCCGTCGCTGGTCCAACACTGGCCATCGCAGTGCGGAACGGCTCGCCACAAGCTGCGTCAGGTGTGAAGGTGGTGCGGGGCGTGTTGATGCCCGTGAAGTGCGCGTGGAGCGTGGCGGCGTCGATGGGGCACGTCTCCGGGGCGTCGTCCTCCGCTGCCGTCTCCGCCGACGCTGCCTTCAGGATCTTCTTCACGCACGCGGACTCGTCCTTGGTGAACGACTGCCGCAGTTCATGCTGAGCCATAGAGGCTCGTACGCGCCCTACTCGCCGTCGTGCTCGACGTACCGCGCGTTGGTCCTGTGGCGTCACACTCTGGGTGGCTTGCAGGTCGTCCAGAGCTTCGTCCAGGCGGTGCTCCCGCTGGCTGCGTGTGACACGAGGCGGACGTCGTCGCTGTTGCTGCTGGCGGTGCCATCCCGGCTGCGGTGGTCGCGTGGCGAAAGGCTGCAGCACTGCACGGAGGCGCTCCGGGATGACACTGATGTAGCCTTCCCCGGACGCCCAGCTGTCTGCGTCGACGATTTTGCTGGCCAGGTCGTCCGCGACTGCCTGCAGGGCTTCAGCTGCTTCATCACGCTCTTCATCGCTAAGCTGGCGCAGTCGGAGCCGAGTTTGTCGCGCCGGGGCTGAGCCTGGGCTGATGGGCAGGACTGGGAAGGCTTCGCCCTCGTCCCGCGCCGCAATCTCGGCTGCGATGTCGTCCATGGCTTCGTCAGCATCGTCTTGAGCCTTAGCGGCACTGGGGCCGGGCGGTGGCTCTGCTGGTGGCGGTCCTTGTGTCGCCTGGGCCGTGGGTGCGACGTAGCATGAGTCCATGCACGAGCCGTGGGGCCCGCAGTCGCTGCTGGTCTTCCGCTGGTCCAGCGCTCGGTTGGCCAAGCGATCTGCATGGGCGTTGGCCCTGCGGTCGATGTGCCGGAGCTTGTGCGTGGGCACAGAGCGGAGCGCGTGGCGCACGCGGTTGCGGAGCTGGCGGAGTCGCGCGTTCCTGCACGCGAAGGTGCCCTTGACTTGGGCGATCACCAGGCTGCTATCGCCTTCTATGTCCAGTCGCGATGCGCCGTGGTGGGCTGCGCTCTGCACGCCAAGCAGCAGCGCCGTGTACTCGGCGGTGTTGTTGGTCTCACTGCTGCTCGGCATGTAGTGCGAGCAAGTCCATACAACCGTGCCGCTGGGCGCGAACAGTGCTGCGCCTGCTCCACCTGGTCCGGGGTTGCGGCGGCATGCGCCGTCAAATCGAAGTACCCACGGTTGCTCAGCTACCGGCCCACCGTCGACGTCCATCGCTGCTGCGGCTGGTGGTGCTGGTGCTTGAGCTGCTGGTGCTGCTGGAGGCGCTGGTGGCAGCGGCGGCGGTCGTCGACGAGGTTGCGCTGGCTCCGTTGGGAGGCCGGTGACAAGCTGAGCGATGGCCGCGGCCCCGATCGCGCGGTGACTTGGCCCCCACCGCGTGGCACCAGTGCCCGATGCGGCAGGAGTCAGTGGTCTTCGCGCTACCAGGGCGGCAACCTGCTCGCTCGTCACGGCCTGTGGCTCGGTTGTCGAGCTTGGTCTTGGTCCCCAGCGTGTCGGCGTGCGCTGGGGCGGCGAGGCTTGGTCAGCGGTGGCGTCATGGGCCTGCTGTGGGCCGTCGTCCTGCTGCGTAGATGCGTCCTCGTCCCACTGCATTGGTGCGGCCTGCTGCGCGTTCACGTCCGGCTGCACATCGACCTCCTGCTGCGCTGCTTGGTCGAGTGGCGGATCGGTGACCTCACGCTGTTGAACGGCGTCGTCCTGGGTTGCGTCGTGAGGCGCCACCACCACATCTTGTTGCGGCAACATCCGCGCCGAAGGCGTACACGGTGTCACCGCCTCGTCGGTGTTGAGCCGACGGCGTTTGCCTGCATTGCATGCAGCGCGTTGTGGGAGGGTGGGCTCGAGCCCGGGGGGGGGACGAGCTGAAGCCCAGTGGTCTTGGCGGCGGCTGGCACGGCGCTCTGCAAGTTGGTGGCGGCTGCCACCGCGGTGTCGCTTGATGCGTCTGCCGCAGTGGCAGTCATCGCCGCGGCCAGGTGCCCAGTGAGTTGTGGGGCGGCCTCGGGTCGCATGGGGGTAACAGGGGTCGGGGCTGCTGGCACTGCGTCTTGGCGGCGCCGTGTGCACGCAGTGGCGTGGCACGTTGCCACAATCCTCGAGTAGAACGTCAGGCTGCATGCGCACCCGCTGGTAAAGGTATCTTGGAAGCGGGTGCCGCGGTGCGCCGATCTGCGGTGCTGTATTAGCACTGCCATGCTCTCAGCAACGTACGCACACAACGCGCACTCGAACTGGGCAGCGTCGTGCGCGTACGTCGCTTGGACGGGCTCTTCATTGTCCTTGGCCGTGTTGCCATCGCTGCTGCTGGTCACGTCGCCTTGGTTGGGCTCCACGCGCACGCGAGCCGGAGTTGTAGGTGCTTGAGACGGCTGTGCGTGCACGTGGTGCGCCACGGTGACGCGATCAACAGAGCGCGGGGCTTGGTCAGCAGCAGCTGCTGTGGCTGGAGCCGTAGCTGTAGTAGCTGCTGCTGGGCTTGGTACAACCGACCCCGGGTCGGGCCGCATGCCGCCCGCCCTGCCGGGTGGTGCCAGACCTTGCTGGACTTCAACACTGGCTTGGGCGGCGGCGCGGGCGTCCTGCGCGGCGGAGACGTCACTGGAGGCGAGGCTTGGGTCTGGGGGCCCTGCGGGGGCCGCTGGTGCGCGAGCCGAGCCGGCTCCCAGCGCTAGAGTGTCGCCGAGCATGCCGCCCGCCCTGCCGGGTCGAGGCAGCACACTCGCGGGGTCTTCACGTGGTCCTGGAGCGGCGGCGTGGTCGTCTTGGCCGTCCTCGTCGTCGCTGGAGTCGCTGGCCAGCTCCCAGGGCCAATGGCTGACCGCCAAGGCCCGAGCTGTGGCCTCTGCGAGGGCCGCCCCCGGCGCTACCTGGTCGGGCAGCCTGTCGGCCGCCCTGCCGGGTGCTGCCACATCGTACGGGGGGTTCTGGGGCGGACAGGGGGGGCGTCGCCGCGAGCCCTGCGTCTGGGGAAGCCATACGGCGCGCTTGGAGGCTCGGCGGCGGCGTGTGGGCCGCGCCAGAGCTCGAAGTCGGCGGCGCCTCCTCAGGCAGCCGCGGTGCTTGGGCGTGTTCTTCGCTCTCAGAGCGTACGCCCTGAGAGGCCAGCGATTCTGGGCTTAGCTGGGGGTATGGGGTTGGCCCGCCCGAGCCTGGGGGACGGCCCGCGGGATCTTGATGGGCCAAACGGCGCGAGAGGTTGCTGGAAGGGCGGGTCTGCGCTTGGGCGCCAGAGGCCTCTGCGCGCGTAGCCAATTGGCGTGCAATGGGCGCTGCATGTGTTCTACACGTGCCCGACGTTGCACCCGCTGAAGCGTCGCCGTCGTCGAGAAACGGTGCCACGCGTGGAGGGTCCAACCCCCCCATTTTCAGCCGAAGTTGAAGCCGAAACGGGGGCAAAAGTGTGTAACCCTATGCCCTCGTCGCCGCTGATTAGCCGAAAATCCGGCCAATCGGCAGTGGCCAGATCGGCCTCGTCAGCGGCGCTATAAAAAGACGCATCGCTGTCGAGGCTCGATTGGCTGGCGGTGGACGCCTTGCTGTCGGTGGACAGCGCGCGGTTTCTCATTGGCCAAAAGAGGTGCATGGCGCGCTCTGATTGGTCAAAAAGAAAAAAACCGAAAAGGGGCAGACCGTGGAGGACCGAGGAGATGGAGGACTGAGCAGGACGGAGGTAGAAAAGATCGAGGACAATGTGGTTGGCCTCGCGGGGGAAAGGTGTACGCCCCCGGAGACCGATCCCGCGCGGTTAGCAAGCCAACCGCCGCAGGACGTTCCAAAAATGAGAGTGAAAAGAATTTACCAAAAGGTAAAAACCAGTTTTCACACTGATTAGAACAGAGAAGGTTTTGTATATTTACCATCCGGTGTACCCGATAACTCCCTGATAGAGAGTTTCCTATCTGATGTCTAACTATGTGTGTGACTGTATCTGATAGCTCCGAGTTGAAGTTCGACTGTCGGAAGACAGTCGAACACCGGAATGGGTTTCCAGGGCGGTTCCCTACATGGGTGGGGCCCTTTCGGCCAACATTGGGCCAGTGTGTGCCGTCTAGCGGCGGCTGGTGTGCGACGGAGTCCCCCCGGTCTCCGTCACCCGCCTGCCCCTTGGTTCTTGGCTGGCTTGGCGCTGTGTCTGGTGCTGGTGCTGTCGCGCACGGTACTTGGCACAGTGTGAGTTCCAGATGCGGCGGCTGGACTGGATGCACTGGGTAGAGAGCTGCCGATCCAGTCGCTTGGCGTCGCGCTTGAGGAGCTTCAGATGCTCCGTGTACACCTTGTAGTTGCCGGCTGCTACCGCGCCCAGCGACCCGTACACGAGCGCCGAGAGGTGCACCTTCCACCCTTGGCGCTCGAGGTGCCGCTTGATGCCGGCATACTTGGTCGCCTTCTCGGCGGCGGCTTTGGCCAAGCCCGAGCTCACTGAGTCGACGCTAGCTTGCTCCTCGAACGCTACAGCCAGGTCGACCACCGCCACCGTTTTTGTGGTGTGGTTATAGAGCTGGAGGTCGGGCCGTAGCGCGGGGCCAGCTAGCGATGGCACCGTCTGGTTGACGCGCAGCTCGACTCGGTCGCTGCTGCGCCCGCCCTTCGACGCATGGAGCGTCCGCTCGATTTCCTTGAGCGCGGTATCGTGGCGGCCGCGGATGGCGTCCATGGTGCCGGGGCAGCAGTTCAGCACGTGCTGCAGTGTCTCCGTCCAGCGGCAACCCGGGTGTCGGCAACGCCCATGGCCGTGGATGCCGCGGCGTTCGAGGACGGAGGCTGTGTCCAGCATGTTCAGGCGAGCGGCAATCGCAAAGCGGTAGTCGCTCTCCCACAGGCCGCGAGGCCGGGTGAGAAAATTGCTACCCACGCCCCCATGTGCCCGAGCTGTTCGACCTTGGTCCACGTGGTTGCACCACGTCCGCCAGTGTCGGAGCTTCAAGTGCATCTTCACGTGCCGCAGTACGTCACGGCGCGTCAGCCACTTGTCGTGGTGCGGCACGCGAAGTTGCAGTGGCTGGGCGGGCTTGCTGGTGGCTGCGTCAGCAGGCGCGGTCTCGAACTTGAGGCCAAGCTTGCTGAGTTGACGCTGGATGTCGATCCAAAGCGACCCGATGTCGCCGTTGCGCCGCTGTGGTGGGGCGTGGCTTGACCTCCCGAGCTGCGAGTTGAGCAGCAGCTCGCACAGCTCTGCCTCGCGGTCCCTCCAGTGGGTGGTGTCCAGGCGGTGGCGCTTGTCCGCTATCTGCCGGAGCTGCTCGCGGGCGATCCTCTGGGTGGCGTTGTCCGGGGAGTTGAGCATCTGCCGCCCATGGGCAATCTGGAGCGCCGCGTGCAGCTCCGTCAGTGGAAGGAGGCCCAGCCCGCCGCGCGATGTCGGCGCGGAGAAGAACGCATTGTTGGCGTTCTTCGGCAGGCGCAGCAGGTGGCGAAGCCCCCGGCGGAGGTGCTCGTCGAAGGCCTCGAGCTGCTGCTTGAACGGGCGAAGGTGGCGAAGGGCGTACTCGATGCGCGGGTACAGGTACCCCTTCACCGCCTTAACCACCTGCCATGGTGCCAGCCCCGACTGCATCAGCGCCGTCGCGTCATGCTTGAGCTGCTTCAGCATGGGCGCGAGCTCGAGGCGGCGGCGCACGTGGTCGAAGCCATCCCCGATGCCGAGGTACGAGTAGGACGCCGCCATTCCCAACGCTGGGATCTCTGTGTCGTTGAGCTGGAGTCCCAGGTCACCCGCCTTGAGCACGCCGCGCGCGTCGCGTTGGACCGACATGGTGCTGCACTTGGAAGGGTTCGCCGCCATGCCGGTCCATCGCAGGAAGGATGCCACGAGCGCGTGCTGCCGCTTGATACCATCCACGGAGCTGCTGAACGTCTTGAGGTCGTCGGCGTATGCTGCAGCTCCGGGACGGTCCACGCCGGTGAGCTGCACCGCCGTGGCAGGCAGTCTCTTCAGCGCTTGGAGCAGCGGGGCAATCGCAGCGGTAAAGAGGTGTGGGCTGAGCGGGCAGCCCTGGAACACTCCCACGCGAAGGCTGATGGGCGCGGTGGTGCCGTCCGCCGCGTTGCCGATGGTGAAGGCTGCGTCGCTGTAGATCCCGCGGCAGCAGTCCACAAACTCGGGCGGTACTCCCTGTCGCGCCAGTGTTTCCCATAGCAAGTCGTGTGGCACGCTGCCGAAGGCGTTGGCGAAATCGTACCACACGACATGCAGCTCCCTGCGCTTGCGACGGGCGTGGTCGACGAGCGTGGCCGCGAGGAAGTTGTGTTCCCCGCAGCCGTTCATCGCCCGGAATCCCTTCTGGGCCTCCGCATGGCGAGCGTTCGCGTCCAGCCAGCCTACGAGCCTGCGCGACAGGATGCCGGCGTAGATCTTGTAGATAGCCTGCTGCAAGCAGATCGGCCTCCAGTTGGCAGGGTCCTGCCGGCTGCCCTTCTTGTGCAGGAGGCGCACCACGCCGAGCTTCCAGCTCTGAGGCACCGTCTTGTGTCGCCAGCAGCACGCGAACGCTGCATGGAGCGCCGGCAGGAGCTGGGCGGCGAACTTCTTGTAGACATCGTAGCCGACGCCGTCGAGGCCGGGGCTGGAGCTGCCGCGGGCGCGCTGGAGCTGGTCTTCAATGTCGTCCACCGTCGGCGCCTCTGTCAGCAGTTCCTTGGCACGCGTGGCGGCGGGTAAGCGCGCCATCGCTTCACGGAAGGCTGCTCCCTCTGGTGCCTCCGCGTCGAACGCCTGGCGTGGCGTGTTCACGCTGTCGAAGAAGCTCCAGAGCTCGTCGCCCGGAATGGGGCACTTGCCGTCATCCTCTGCAGCTGTCGAAGCTGGGGGGTCCGTGGCGGTTGGTTGCGCCGTCGATGGTGTCGTCGTCGCCTCTCGGTGCGCTCGCGCTCCAGCCAGGATGTCGTCCACGCACGCCTTCTCGGCGGTGTCGAAGCGGTGGCGCAGTAGGTGCTGGTTGATGGCGGAGCGGATGCGACCGACTCGACGCCTGGCCTTGTTGATGGCGGGCCGGTCCTGGGGACACAAGCGCTCGAGTGCATGGAGGTCGTCGAGGGCTTCGTCGATCCGGTGCTCGCGGTGGTGGCGTGTCACTCGCGGTGGCCGTTGGCGGCGTTTCCTCTTCTGTCTGCGTTGGCCGCGGCTGCCGCGCCCACGTCTCCGCTGTTGACGTTGCTGCCGCCCGCTATGCAGCTCACCGTGCTGCCATCGTCGCTGCTGCTGCTGGTGGTGGTGTTGCGGCTGTTGCGGCTGCTGCTGTTGCGGCTGTTGCTGCTGCTGACGCGGACGCTGGTGCTGCTGGTGGTGGTGGTGGCGCGGGGACTGGTGCTGTGTCTGGGAGTATGGCTGTAGCTTGTCGTAGAGGGCGTACGGTAGGGCAGTGATGTAGCCCTCTGCCGTCTCCCAGTCGACCGCGTCATCGATCTTTGCTGCCAGCGTCGCAGCCAGTCGCTCTACCACGTCACCGGCCTCCTCGTACTCCTCGTCCGTCAGGTGCCGCAGGCGGAGACGCGGTCGGCGCTGTGGTACCGCATCCGGGCCGATGCACATGGCTGCGTAGACTTCACCGTCGTCCACGTCACCTTGGTGGTCGAGAGTGGCGTCGTGTGGGGAAGGGGGCGCCGCTGCTGCTTGCGGTACTGTTCCTGGAACTGCCGGTGGCACCGTCGACGCCGGGGCTGCCGTTGTAGTGGAGGTGCATCCATGGCCATCAGGGTGCACGCTGCACTCGAGCTTGGTCCGGCGGCGGTCGAGACCAGCGTTGGCGAGGCGGTCTGCATGGCCGTTCGCCTGTCGGTCGATGTGGTGGAGCGAGAAGCTCCCCACTCGCGCGAGCTCCAGCCTGACCTGGTTGCGCAGCGCCCGAAGTCGCGTGCTCTTGGCCGCGAAGATGCCACGCACTTGCTGGATCACCAGGGTGCTGTCGCCCTCCACGCGAAGTTGCTTCACTCCGTGATCGCCGGCTGCCCTGGCACCAAGCAGCAGCGCGGTGTACTCTGCCGTGTTGTTGGTGCCGTTGCTGCTCGGGTCGAAGTGGGAGCATGTCCACACTACAGGGCCGCTCGGTTTAAAAAGGGCCGCACCAGCGCCGCCTGGCCCCGGGTTTGCCCGGCAGGCGCCGTCGAAGCGTAGGAGCCACTCGCCACTGGCGTCGTCCGAAGTCCTGGCTGCCTCTCGCTCGGCTTCGTCGGCCGTCGCTAGGGCTGGAGGTGGCGGCTCGCTCTCTTTTGTCTCTTCGTCGTGCCTCGCCGGCATCCAGTCCATCGGCTCGCTGTCCGGGGCGTCTTCGTTGGAGGCGAGCACGTCCGGCTGCGCTAGAAGCAGTTGGCCGACGGCAACCGAGGTTGACTGGGTCGGGAGCAGGCGGTCGGCGATGCGGGACACTACCACGCTGCGTGGAAGCGGTGGGCTCCAGCGTGGGGCAGGCACGGCAGCGAGGCGCGTGGCGATGCGCTCTGCTATCGTCGCTCGAGGTAGCGGGGGGGGCCCAACGTGGAGGTGGTATCGTGCTGAGGCGCGCTGCGACCCGCGATGCCACCAGTACGCGTGGAAGCGGCGAGCTCCAGCGGTTCCTGCTGTCGTCGCTGCCTGTTGCCTGCGCTGCCTGCACTTCAACGTTGAAGGAGCTCACCAGCGGGGGGGGGACGCTGTGAGCTCCGTGGAGTCTTGGTGGGGCAGGCCGGGCGAGGTTGGAGCCGCTGCATTGACGGTGGCTTGGGCTCCGACGTTGGTGGGGCTTGGTGCTCCTGCCGTCGTCGAAGCCGCGGCCGATGATGGACTCGAGAGGCTGGCGCACGCTTGCGCGTGTCTTGCTGCAGCCAGCCTCGAGGTGAATGGGCTGCCACCACACGCACAACCCGCCGAGAACCGGTCGAGGAATGTGGTGCGGCGGTGCCGAGAGTCACGGTGCTTCTTCAGGGACGCGAAGCTGCCGTCCGTGTACGTGCACAGCGTGCAGTCGAACCGCGACGCGTTGTGCGCGTACACGGCGAGGACGGAGGCCGGATGAGCGCTGGCCGTGGATAGCCTGAGCGCTGGGGCATGAACGCCAGCCTCCTCCTCATCATGCATGGCTAGCTGCTTGCGAGCCTCATCTCCGTCGTCTGCGTTGAGTCTGCGGCGCTTGCTGCCTGCACGTAGCTCTTGGTGCCGCTGGGGCAGCTGCTGCCACGATGGAGGGCACCTGGTGCCATAGTCAACGTCCATGGGGGCGGCGACGTCGTCGCTGAGCTTGAAGCTTGAGTCTGCAACGTCGTCACCGCTCCCGGCGTCCTGCATGAGCGTCCTGCCATCGCCGCTGCTGGACGCATCGACCTGCATGGGCTCCACGAGCACGCGGGCCGTCGGTACATGATCTTGGTCCGGCTCAGCGTGCCCGTGGTGCCCCACGGTGACGCGAGCAGTAGTAGCAGCAGCAGCTACCGTAGCTGGAGCAGCAGCGCCGGCAGCCGCTGCTGGGCTTGGTACAACCGACCCCGGGTCGGGCAGCATGCCGCCCGCCCTGCCGGGTGGTGCCAGACCTTGCTGGACTTCAACACTGGCTTGGGCGGCGGCGCGGGCGTCCTGCGCGGCGGAGACGTCACTGGAGGCGAGGCTTGGGTCTGGGGGCCCTGCGGGGGCCGCTGGTGCGCGAGCCGAGCCGGCTCCCAGCGCTAGAGTGTCGCCGAGCATGCCGCCCGCCCTGCCGGGTCGAGGCAGCACACTCGCGGGGTCTTCACGTGGTCCTGGAGCGGCGGCGTGGTCGTCATGGCCGTCCTCGTCGTCGCTGGAGTCGCTGGCCAGCTCCCAGGGCCAATGGCTGACCGCCAAGGCCCGAGCTGTGGCCTCTGCGAGGGCCGCCCCCGGCGCTACCTGGTCGGGCAGCCTGTCGGCCGCCCTGCCGGGTGCTGCCACATCGTACGGGGGGTTCTGGGGCGGGTAGGGGGGCGTCGCCGCGAGCCCTGCGTCTGGGGAAGCCATACGGCGCGCTTGGAGGCTCGGCGGCGGCGTGTGGGCCGCGCCAGAGCTCGAAGTCGGCGGCGCCTCCTCAGGCAGCCGCGGTGCTTGGGCGTGTTCTTCGCTCTCAGAGCGTACGCCCTGAGAGGCCAGCGATTCTGGGCTTAGCTGGGGGTATGGGGTTGGCCCGCCCGAGCCCGGGGGACGGCCCGCGGGATCTTGATGGGCCAAACGGCGCGAGAGGTTGCTGGAAGGGCGGGTCTGCGCTTGGGCGCCAGAGGCCTCTGCGCGCGTAGCCAATTGGCGTGCAATGGGCGCTGCATGTGTTCTACACGTGCCCGACGTTGCACCCGCTGAAGCGTCGCCGTCGTCGAGAAACGGTGCCACGCGTGGAGGGTCCAACCCCCCCATTTTCAGCCGAAGTTGAAGCCGAAACGGGGGCAAAAGTGTGTAACCCTATGCCCTCGTCGCCGCTGATTGGCCGAAAATCCGGCCAATCGGCAGTGGCCAGATCGGCCTCGTCAGCGGCGCTATAAAAAGACGCATCGCTGTCGAGGCTCGATTGGCTGGCGGTGGACGCCTTGCTGTCGGTGGACAGCGCGCGGTTTCTCATTGGCCAAAAGAGGTGCATGGCGCGCTCTGATTGGTCAAAAAGAAAAACCGAAAAGGGGCAGACCGTGGAGGACCGAGGAGATGGAGGACTGAGCAGGACGGAGGTAGAAAAGATCGAGGACAATGTGGTTGGCCTCGCGGGGGAAAGGTGTACGCCCCCGGAGACCGATCCCGCGCGGTTAGCAAGCCAACCGCCGCAGAACGTTCCAAAAATGAGAGTGAAAAGAATTTACCAAAAGGTAAAAACCAGTTTTCACACTGATTAGAACAGAGAAGGTTTTGTATATTTACCATCCGGTGTACCCGATAACTCCCTGATAGAGAGTTTCCTATCTGATGTCTAACTATGTGTGTGACTGTATCTGATAGCTCCGAGTTGAAGTTCGACTGTCGGAAGACAGTCGAACACCGGAATGGGTTTCCAGGGCGGTTCCCTACATGGGTGGGGCCCTTTCGGCCAACATTGGGCCAGTGTGTGCCGTCTAGCGGCGGCTGGTGTGCGACGGAGTCCCCCCGGTCTCCGTCACCCGCCTGCCCCTTGGTTCTTGGCTGGCTTGGCGCTGTGTCTGGTGCTGGTGCTGTCGCGCACGGTACTTGGCACAGTGTGAGTTCCAGATGCGGCGGCTGGACTGGATGCACTGGGTAGAGAGCTGCCGATCCAGTCGCTTGGCGTCGCGCTTGAGGAGCTTCAGATGCTCCGTGTACACCTTGTAGTTGCCGGCTGCTACCGCGCCCAGCGACCCGTACACGAGCGCCGAGAGGTGCACCTTCCACCCTTGGCGCTCGAGGTGCCGCTTGATGCCGGCATACTTGGTCGCCTTCTCGGCGGCGGCTTTGGCCAAGCCCGAGCTCGCTGAGTCGACGCTAGCTTGCTCCTCGAACGCTACAGCCAGGTCGACCACCGCCACCGTTTTTGTGGTGTGGTTATAGTGCTGGAGGTCGGGCCGTAGCGCGGGGCCAGCTAGCGATGGCACCGTCTGGTTGACGCGCAGCTCGACTCGGTCGCTGCTGCGCCCGCCCTTCGACGCATGGAGCGTCCGCTCGATTTCCTTGAGCGCGGTATCGTGGCGGCCGCGGATGGCGTCCATGGTGCCGGGGCAGCAGTTCAGCACGTGCTGCAGTGTCTCCGTCCAGCGGCAACCCGGGTGTCGGCAACGCCCATGGCCGTGGATGCCGCGGCGTTCGAGGACGGAGGCTGTGTCCAGCATGTTCAGGCGAGCGGCAATCGCAAAGCGGTAGTCGCTCTCCCACAGGCCGCGAGGCCGGGTGAGAAAATTGCTACCCACGCCCCCATGTGCCCGAGCTGTTCGACCTTGGTCCACGTGGTTGCACCACGTCCGCCAGTGTCGGAGCTTCAAGTGCATCTTCACGTGCCGCAGTACGTCACGGCGCGTCAGCCACTTGTCGTGGTGCGGCACGCGAAGTTGCAGTGGCTGGGCGGGCTTGCTGGTGGCTGCGTCAGCAGGCGCGGTCTCGAACTTGAGGCCAAGCTTGCTGAGTTGACGCTGGATGTCGATCCAAAGCGACCCGATGTCGCCGTTGCGCCGCTGTGGTGGGGCGTGGCTTGACCTCCCGAGCTGCGAGTTGAGCAGCAGCTCGCACAGCTCTGCCTCGCGGTCCCTCCAGTGGGTGGTGTCCAGGCGGTGGCGCTTGTCCGCTATCTGCCGGAGCTGCTCGCGGGCGATCCTCTGGGTGGCGTTGTCCGGGGAGTTGAGCATCTGCCGCCCATGGGCAATCTGGAGCGCCGCGTGCAGCTCCGTCAGTGGAAGGAGGCCCAGCCCGCCGCGCGATGTCGGCGCGGAGAAGAACGCATTGTTGGCGTTCTTCGGCAGGCGCAGCAGGTGGCGAAGCCCCCGGCGGAGGTGCTCGTCGAAGGCCTCGAGCTGCTGCTTGAACGGGCGAAGGTGGCGAAGGGCGTACTCGATGCGCGGGTACAGGTACCCCTTCACCGCCTTAACCACCTGCCATGGTGCCAGCCCCGACTGCATTAGCGCCGTCGCGTCATGCTTGAGCTGCTTCAGCATGGGCGCGAGCTCGAGGCGGCGGCGCACGTGGTCGAAGCCATCCCCGATGCCGAGGTACGAGTAGGACGCCGCCATTCCCAACGCTGGGATCTCTGTGTCGTTGAGCTGGAGTCCCAGGTCACCCGCCTTGAGCACGCCGCGCGCGTCGCGTTGGACCGACATGGTGCTGCACTTGGAAGGGTTCGCCGCCATGCCGGTCCATCGCAGGAAGGATGCCACGAGCGCGTGCTGCCGCTTGATACCATCCACGGAGCTGCTGAACGTCTTGAGGTCGTCGGCGTATGCTGCAGCTCCGGGACGGTCCACGCCGGTGAGCTGCACCCCCGTGGCAGGCAGTCTCTTCAGCGCTTGGAGCAGCGGGGCAATCGCAGCGGTAAAGAGGTGTGGGCTGAGCGGGCAGCCCTGGGACACTCCCACGCGAAGGCTGATGGGCGCGGTGGTGCCGTCCGCCGCGTTGCTGATGGTGAAGGCTGCGTCGCTGTAGATCCCGCGGCAGCAGTCCACAAACTCGGGCGGTACTCCCTGTCGCGCCAGTGTTTCCCATAGCAAGTCGTGTGGCACGCTGCCGAAGGCGTTGGCGAAATCGTACCACACGACATGCAGCTCCCTGCGCTTGCGACGGGCGTGGTCGACGAGCGTGGCCGCGAGGAAGTTGTGTTCCCCGCAGCCGTTCATCGCCCGGAATCCCTTCTGGGCCTCCGCATGGCGAGCGTTCGCGTCCAGCCAGCCTACGAGCCTGCGCGACAGGATGCCGGCGTAGATCTTGTAGATAGCCTGCTGCAAGCAGATCGGCCTCCAGTTGGCAGGGTCCTGCCGGCTGCCCTTCTTGTGCAGGAGGCGCACCACGCCGAGCTTCCAGCTCTGAGGCACCGTCTTGTGTCGCCAGCAGCACGCGAACGCTGCATGGAGCGCCGGCAGGAGCTGGGCGGCGAACTTCTTGTAGACATCGTAGCCGACGCCGTCGAGGCCGGGGCTGGAGCTGCCGCGGGCGCGCTGGAGCTGGTCTTCAATGTCGTCCACCGTCGGCGCCTCTGTCAGCAGTTCCTTGGCACGCGTGGCGGCGGGTAAGCGCGCCATCGCTTCACGGAAGGCTGCTCCCTCTGGTGCCTCCGCGTCGAACGCCTGGCGTGGCGTGTTCACGCTGTCGAAGAAGCTCCAGAGCTCGTCGCCCGGAATGGGGCACTTGCCGTCATCCTCTGCAGCTGTCGAAGCTGGGGGGTCCGTGGCGGTTGGTTGCGCCGTCGATGGTGTCGTCGTCCTCTCTCGGTGCGCTCGCGCTCCAGCCAGGATGTCGTCCACGCACGCCTTCTCGGCGGTGTCGAAGCGGTGGCGCAGTAGGTGCTGGTTGATGGCGGAGCGGATGCGACCGACTCGACGCCTGGCCTTGTTGATGGCGGGCCGGTCCTGGGGACACAAGCGCTCGAGTGCATGGAGGTCGTCGAGGGCTTCGTCGATCCGGTGCTCGCGGTGGTGGCGTGTCACTCGCGGTGGCCGTTGGCGGCGTTTCCTCTTCTGTCTGCGTTGGCCGCGGCTGCCGCGCCCACGTCTCCGCTGTTGACGTTGCTGCCGCCCGCTATGCAGCTCACCGTGCTGCCATCGTCGCTGCTGCTGCTGGTGGTGGTGTTGCGGCTGTTGCGGCTGCTGCTGTTGCGGCTGTTGCTGCTGCTGACGCGGACGCTGGTGCTGCTGGTGGTGGTGGTGGCGCGGGGACTGGTGCTGTGTCTGGGAGTATGGCTGTAGCTTGTCGTAGAGGGCGTACGGTAGGGCAGTGATGTAGCCCTCTGCCGTCTCCCAGTCGACCGCGTCCTCGATCTTTGCTGCCAGCGTCGCAGCCAGTCGCTCTACCACGTCACCGGCCTCCTCGTACTCCTCGTCCGTCAGGTGCCGCAGGCGGAGACGCGGTCGGCGCTGTGGTACCGCATCCGGGCCGATGCACATGGCTGCGTAGACTTCACCGTCGTCCACGTCACCTTGGTGGTCGAGAGTGGCGTCGTGTGGGGAAGGGGGCGCCGCTGCTGCTTGCGGTACTGTTCCTGGAACTGCCGGTGGCACCGTCGACGCCGGGGCTGCCGTTGTAGTGGAGGTGCATCCATGGCCATCAGGGTGCACGCTGCACTCGAGCTTGGTCCGGCGGCGGTCGAGACCAGCGTTGGCGAGGCGGTCTGCATGGCCGTTCGCCTGTCGGTCGATGTGGTGGAGCGAGAAGCTCCCCACTCGCGCGAGCTCCAGCCTGACCTGGTTGCGCAGCGCCCGGAGTCGCGTGCTCTTGGCCGCGAAGATGCCACGCACTTGCTGGATCACCAGGGTGCTGTCGCCCTCCACGCGAAGTTGCTTCACTCCGTGATCGCCGGCGGCCCTGGCACCAAGCAGCAGCGCGGTGTACTCTGCCGTGTTGTTGGTGCCGTTGCTGCTCGGGTCGAAGTGGGAGCATGTCCACACTACAGGGCCGCTCGGTTTAAAAAGGGCCGCACCAGCGCCGCCTGGCCCCGGGTTTGCCCGGCAGGCGCCGTCGAAGCGTAGGAGCCACTCGCCACTGGCGTCGTCCGAAGTCCTGGCTGCCTCTCGCTCGGCTTCGTCGGCCGTCGCTAGGGCTGGAGGTGGCGGCTCGCTCTCTTTTGTCTCTTCGTCGTGCCTCGCCGGCATCCAGTCCATCGGCTCGCTGTCCGGGGCGTCTTCGTTGGAGGCGAGCACGTCCGGCTGCGCTAGAAGCAGTTGGCCGACGGCAACCGAGGTTGACTGGGTCGGGAGCAGGCGGTCGGCGATGCGGGACACTACCACGCTGCGTGGAAGCGGTGGGCTCCAGCGTGGGGCAGGCACGGCAGCGAGGCGCGTGGCGATGCGCTCTGCTATCGTCGCTCGAGGTAGCGGGGGGGCCCAGCGTGGAGGTGGTATCGTGCTGAGGCGCGCTGCGACCCGCGATGCCACCAGTACGCGTGGAAGCGGCGAGCTCCAGCGGTTCCTGCTGTCGTCGCTGCCTGTTGCCTGCGCTGCCTGCACTTCAACGTTGAAGGAGCTCACCAGCGGGGGGGACGCTGTGAGCTCCGTGGAGTCTTGGTGGGGCAGGCCGGGCGAGGTTGGAGCCGCTGCATTGACGGTGGCTTGGGCTCCGACGTTGGTGGGGCTTGGTGCTCCTGCCGTCGTCGAAGCCGCGGCCGATGATGGACTCGAGAGGCTGGCGCACGCTTGCGCGTGTCTTGCTGCAGCCAGCCTCGAGGTGAATGGGCTGCCACCACACGCACAACCCGCCGAGAACCGGTCGAGGAATGTGGTGCGGCGGTGCCGAGAGTCACGGTGCTTCTTCAGGGACGCGAAGCTGCCGTCCGTGTACGTGCACAGCGTGCAGTCGAACCGCGACGCGTTGTGCGCGTACACGGCGAGGACGGAGGCCGGATGAGCGCTGGCCGTGGATAGCCTGAGCGCTGGGGCATGAACGCCAGCCTCCTCCTCATCATGCATGGCTAGCTGCTTGCGAGCCTCATCTCCGTCGTCTGCGTTGAGTCTGCGGCGCTTGCTGCCTGCACGTAGCTCTTGGTGCCGCTGGGGCAGCTGCTGCCACGATGGAGGGCACCTGGTGCCATAGTCAACGTCCATGGGGGCGGCGACGTCGTCGCTGAGCTTGAAGCTTGAGTCTGCAACGTCGTCACCGCTCCCGGCGTCCTGCATGAGCGTCCTGCCATCGCCGCTGCTGGACGCATCGACCTGCATGGGCTCCACGAGCACGCGGGCCGTCGGTACATGATCTTGGTCCGGCTCAGCGTGCCCGTGGTGCCCCACGGTGACGCGAGCAGTAGTAGCAGCAGCAGCTACCGTAGCTGGAGCAGCAGCGCCGGCAGCCGCTGCTGGGCTTGGTACAACCGACCCCGGGTCGGGCAGCATGCCGCCCGCCCTGCCGGGTGGTGCCAGACCTTGCTGGACTTCAACACTGGCTTGGGCGGCGGCGCGGGCGTCCTGCGCGGCGGAGACGTCACTGGAGGCGAGGCTTGGGTCTGGGGGCCCTGCGGGGGCCGCTGGTGCGCGAGCCGAGCCGGCTCCCAGCGCTAGAGTGTCGCCGAGCATGCCGCCCGCCCTACCGGGTCGAGGCAGCACACTCGCGGGGTCTTCACGTGGTCCTGGAGCGGCGGCGTGGTCGTCATGGCCGTCCTCGTCGTCGCTGGAGTCGCTGGCCAGCTCCCAGGGCCAATGGCTGACCGCCAAGGCCCGAGCTGTGGCCTCTGCGAGGGCCGCCCCCGGCGCTACCTGGTCGGGCAGCCTGTCGGCCGCCCTGCCGGGTGCTGCCACATCGTACGGGGGGTTCTGGGGCGGGTAGGGGGGCGTCGCCACGAGCCCTGCGTCTGGGGAAGCCATACGGCGCGCTTGGAGGCTCGGCGGCGGCGTGTGGGCCGCGCCAGAGCTCGAAGTCGGCGGCGCCTCCTCAGGCAGCCGCGGTGCTTGGGCGTGTTCTTCGCTCTCAGAGCGTACGCCCTGAGAGGCCAGCGATTCTGGGCTTAGCTGGGGGTATGGGGTTGGCCCGCCCGAGCCCGGGGGACGGCCCGCGGGATCTTGATGGGCCAAACGGCGCGAGAGGTTGCTGGAAGGGCGGGTCTGCGCTTGGGCGCCAGAGGCCTCTGCGCGCGTAGCCAATTGGCGTGCAATGGGCGCTGCATGTGTTCTACACGTGCCCGACGTTGCACCCGCTGAAGCGTCGCCGTCGTCGAGAAACGGTGCCACGCGTGGAGGGTCCAACCCCCCCATTTTCAGCCGAAGTTGAAGCCGAAACGGGGGCAAAAGTGTGTAACCCTATGCCCTCGTCGCCGCTGATTGGCCGAAAATCCGGCCAATCGGCAGTGGCCAGATCGGCCTCGTCAGCGGCGCTATAAAAAGACGCATCGCTGTCGGGGCTCGATTGGCTGGCGGTGGACGCCTTGCTGTCGGTGGACAGCGCGCGGTTTCTCATTGGCCAAAAGAGGTGCATGGCGCGCTCTGATTGGTCAAAAAGAAAAACCGAAAAGGGGCAGACCGTGGAGGACCGAGGAGATGGAGGACCGAGCAGGACGGAGGTAGAAAAGATCGAGGACAATGTAGTTGGCCTCGCGGGGGAAAGGTGTACGCCCCCGGAGACCGATCCCGCGCGGTTAGCAAGCCAACCGCCGCAGGACGTTCCAAAAATGAGAGTGAAAAGAATTTACCAAAAGGTAAAAACCAGTTTTCACACTGATTAGAACAGAGAAGGTTTTGTATATTTACCATCCGGTGTACCCGATAACTCCCTGATAGAGAGTTTCCTATCTGATGTCTAACTATGTGTGTGACTGTATCTGATAGCTACGAGTTGAAGTTCGACTGTCGGAAGACAGTCGAACACCGGAATGGGTTTCCAGGGCGGTTCCCTACATGGGTGGGGCCCTTTCGGCCAACATTGGGCCAGTGTGTGCCGTCTAGCGGCGGCTGGTGTGCGACGGAGTCCCCCCGGTCTCCGTCACCCGCCTGCCCCTTGGTTCTTGGCTGGCTTGGCGCTGTGTCTGGTGCTGGTGCTGTCGCGCACGGTACTTGGCACAGTGTGAGTTCCAGATGCGGCGGCTGGACTGGATGCACTGGGTAGAGAGCTGCCGATCCAGTCGCTTGGCGTCGCGCTTGAGGAGCTTCAGATGCTCCGTGTACACCTTGTAGTTGCCGGCTGCTACCGCGCCCAGCGACCCGTACACGAGCGCCGAGAGGTGCACCTTCCACCCTTGGCGCTCGAGGTGCCGCTTGATGCCGGCATACTTGGTCGCCTTCTCGGCGGCGGCTTTGGCCAAGCCCGAGCTCGCTGAGTCGACGCTAGCTTGCTCCTCGAACGCTACAGCCAGGTCGACCACCGCCACCGTTTTTGTGGTGTGGTTATAGTGCTGGAGGTCGGGCCGTAGCGCGGGGCCAGCTAGCGATGGCACCGTCTGGTTGACGCGCAGCTCGACTCGGTCGCTGCTGCGCCCGCCCTTCGACGCATGGAGCGTCCGCTCGATTTCCTTGAGCGCGGTATCGTGGCGGCCGCGGATGGCGTCCATGGTGCCGGGGCAGCAGTTCAGCACGTGCTGCAGTGTCTCCGTCCAGCGGCAACCCGGGTGTCGGCAACGCCCATGGCCGTGGATGCCGCGGCGTTCGAGGACGGAGGCTGTGTCCAGCATGTTCAGGCGAGCGGCAATCGCAAAGCGGTAGTCGCTCTCCCACAGGCCGCGAGGCCGGGTGAGAAAATTGCTACCCACGCCCCCATGTGCCCGAGCTGTTCGACCTTGGTCCACGTGGTTGCACCACGTCCGCCAGTGTCGGAGCTTCAAGTGCATCTTCACGTGCCGCAGTACGTCACGGCGCGTCAGCCACTTGTCGTGGTGCGGCACGCGAAGTTGCAGTGGCTGGGCGGGCTTGCTGGTGGCTGCGTCAGCAGGCGCGGTCTCGAACTTGAGGCCAAGCTTGCTGAGTTGACGCTGGATGTCGATCCAAAGCGACCCGATGTCGCCGTTGCGCCGCTGTGGTGGGGCGTGGCTTGACCTCCCGAGCTGCGAGTTGAGCAGCAGCTCGCACAGCTCTGCCTCGCGGTCCCTCCAGTGGGTGGTGTCCAGGCGGTGGCGCTTGTCCGCTATCTGCCGGAGCTGCTCGCGGGCGATCCTCTGGGTGGCGTTGTCCGGGGAGTTGAGCATCTGCCACCCATGGGCAATCTGGAGCGCCGCGTGCAGCTCCGTCAGTGGAAGGAGGCCCAGCCCGCCGCGCGATGTCGGCGCGGAGAAGAACGCATTGTTGGCGTTCTTCGGCAGGCGCAGCAGGTGGCGAAGCCCCCGGCGGAGGTGCTCGTCGAAGGCCTCGAGCTGCTGCTTGAACGGGCGAAGGTGGCGAAGGGCGTACTCGATGCGCGGGTACAGGTACCCCTTCACCGCCTTAACCACCTGCCATGGTGCCAGCCCCGACTGCATTAGCGCCGTCGCGTCATGCTTGAGCTGCTTCAGCATGGGCGCGAGCTCGAGGCGGCGGCGCACGTGGTCGAAGCCATCCCCGATGCCGAGGTACGAGTAGGACGCCGCCATTCCCAACGCTGGGATCTCTGTGTCGTTGAGCTGGAGTCCCAGGTCACCCGCCTTGAGCACGCCGCGCGCGTCGCGTTGGACCGACATGGTGCTGCACTTGGAAGGGTTCGCCGCCATGCCGGTCCATCGCAGGAAGGATGCCACGAGCGCGTGCTGCCGCTTGATACCATCCACGGAGCTGCTGAACGTCTTGAGGTCGTCGGCGTATGCTGCAGCTCCGGGACGGTCCACGCCGGTGAGCTGCACCCCCGTGGCAGGCAGTCTCTTCAGCGCTTGGAGCAGCGGGGCAATCGCAGCGGTAAAGAGGTGTGGGCTGAGCGGGCAGCCCTGGAACACTCCCACGCGAAGGCTGATGGGCGCGGTGGTGCCGTCCGCCGCGTTGCCGATGGTGAAGGCTGCGTCGCTGTAGATCCCGCGGCAGCAGTCCACAAACTCGGGCGGTACTCCCTGTCGCGCCAGTGTTTCCCATAGCAAGTCGTGTGGCACGCTGCCGAAGGCGTTGGCGAAATCGTACCACACGACATGCAGCTCCCTGCGCTTGCGACGGGCGTGGTCGACGAGCGTGGCCGCGAGGAAGTTGTGTTCCCCGCAGCCGTTCATCGCCCGGAATCCCTTCTGGGCCTCCGCATGGCGAGCGTTCGCGTCCAGCCAGCCTACGAGCCTGCGCGACAGGATGCCGGCGTAGATCTTGTAGATAGCCTGCTGCAAGCAGATCGGCCTCCAGTTGGCAGGGTCCTGCCGGCTGCCCTTCTTGTGCAGGAGGCGCACCACGCCGAGCTTCCAGCTCTGAGGCACCGTCTTGTGTCGCCAGCAGCACGCGAACGCTGCATGGAGCGCCGGCAGGAGCTGGGCGGCGAACTTCTTGTAGACATCGTAGCCGACGCCGTCGAGGCCGGGGCTGGAGCTGCCGCGGGCGCGCTGGAGCTGGTCTTCAATGTCGTCCACCGTCGGCGCCTCTGTCAGCAGTTCCTTGGCACGCGTGGCGGCGGGTAAGCGCGCCATCGCTTCACGGAAGGCTGCTCCCTCTGGTGCCTCCGCGTCGAACGCCTGGCGTGGCGTGTTCACGCTGTCGAAGAAGCTCCAGAGCTCGTCGCCCGGAATGGGGCACTTGCCGTCATCCTCTACAGCTGTCGAAGCTGGGGGGTCCGTGGCGGTTGGTTGCGCCGTCGATGGTGTCGTCGTCGCCTCTCGGTGCGCTCGCGCTCCAGCCAGGATGTCGTCCACGCACGCCTTCTCGGCGGTGTCGAAGCGGTGGCGCAGTAGGTGCTGGTTGATGGCGGAGCGGATGCGACCGACTCGACGCCTGGCCTTGTTGATGGCGGGCCGGTCCTGGGGACACAAGCGCTCGAGTGCATGGAGGTCGTCGAGGGCTTCGTCGATCCGGTGCTCGCGGTGTTGGCGTGTCACTCGCGGTGGCCGTTGGCGGCGTTTCCTCTTCTGTCTGCGTTGGCCGCGGCTGCCGCGCCCACGTCTCCGCTGTTGACGTTGCTGCCGCCCGCTATGCAGCTCACCGTGCTGCCATCGTCGCTGCTGCTGCTGGTGGTGGTGTTGCGGCTGTTGCGGCTGCTGCTGTTGCTGCTGCTGACGCGGACGCTGGTGCTGCTGGTGGTGGTGGTGGCGCGGGGACTGGTGCTGTGTCTGGGAGTATGGCTGTAGCTTGTCGTAGAGGGCGTACGGTAGGGCAGTGATGTAGCCCTCTGCCGTCTCCCAGTCGACCGCGTCCTCGATCTTTGCTGCCAGCGTCGCAGCCAGTCGCTCTACCACGTCACCGGCCTCCTCGTACTCCTCGTCCGTCAGGTGCCGCAGGCGGAGACGCGGTCGGCGCTGTGGTACCGCATCCGGGCCGATGCACATGGCTGCGTAGACTTCACCGTCGTCCACGTCACCTTGGTGGTCGAGAGTGGCGTCGTGTGGGGAAGGGGGCGCCGCTGCTGCTTGCGGTACTGTTCCTGGAACTGCCGGTGGCACCGTCGACGCCGGGGCTGCCGTTGTAGTGGAGGTGCATCCATGGCCATCAGGGTGCACGCTGCACTCGAGCTTGGTCCGGCGGCGGTCGAGACCAGCGTTGGCGAGGCGGTCTGCATGGCCGTTCGCCTGTCGGTCGATGTGGTGGAGCGAGAAGCTCCCCACTCGCGCGAGCTCCAGCCTGACCTGGTTGCGCAGCGCCCGGAGTCGCGTGCTCTTGGCCGCGAAGATGCCACGCACTTGCTGGATCACCAGGGTGCTGTCGCCCTCCACGCGAAGTTGCTTCACTCCGTGATCGCCGGCGGCCCTGGCACCAAGCAGCAGCGCGGTGTACTCTGCCGTGTTGTTGGTGCCGTTGCTGCTCGGGTCGAAGTGGGAGCATGTCCACACTACAGGGCCGCTCGGTTTAAAAAGGGCCGCACCAGCGCCGCCTGGCCCCGGGTTTGCCCGGCAGGCGCCGTCGAAGCGTAGGAGCCACTCGCCACTGGCGTCGTCCGAAGTCCTGGCTGCCTCTCGCTCGGCTTCGTCGGCCGTCGCTAGGGCTGGAGGTGGCGGCTCGCTCTCTTTTGTCTCTTCGTCGTGCCTCGCCGGCATCCAGTCCATCGGCTCGCTGTCCGGGGCGTCTTCGTTGGAGGCGAGCACGTCCGGCTGCGCTAGAAGCAGTTGGCCGACGGCAACCGAGGTTGACTGGGTCGGGAGCAGGCGGTCGGCGATGCGGGACACTACCACGCTGCGTGGAAGCGGTGGGCTCCAGCGTGGGGCAGGCACGGCAGCGAGGCGCGTGGCGATGCGCTCTGCTATCGTCGCTCGAGGTAGCGGGGGGGGCCCAGCGTGGAGGTGGTATCGTGCTGAGGCGCGCTGCGACCCGCGATGCCACCAGTACGCGTGGAAGCGGCGAGCTCCAGCGGTTCCTGCTGTCGTCGCTGCCTGTTGCCTGCGCTGCCTGCACTTCAACGTTGAAGGAGCTCACCAGCGGGGGGGACGCTGTGAGCTCCGTGGAGTCTTAGTGGGGCAGGCTGGGCGAGGTTGGAGCCGCTGCATTGACGGTGGCTTGGGCTCCGACGTTGGTGGGGCTTGGTGCTCCTGCCGTCGTCGAAGCCGCGGCCGATGATGGACTCGAGAGGCTGGCGCACGCTTGCGCGTGTCTTGCTGCAGCCAGCCTCGAGGTGAATGGGCTGCCACCACACGCACAACCCGCCGAGAACCGGTCGAGGAATGTGGTGCGGCGGTGCCGAGAGTCACGGTGCTTCTTCAGGGACGCGAAGCTGCCGTCCGTGTACGTGCACAGCGTGCAGTCGAACCGCGACGCGTTGTGCGCGTACACGGCGAGGACGGAGGCCGGATGAGCGCTGGCCGTGGATAGCCTGAGCGCTGGGGCATGAACGCCAGCCTCCTCCTCATCATGCATGGCTAGCTGCTTGCGAGCCTCATCTCCGTCGTCTGCGTTGAGTCTGCGGCGCTTGCTGCCTGCACGTAGCTCTTGGTGCCGCTGGGGCAGCTGCTGCCACGATGGAGGGCACCTGGTGCCATAGTCAACGTCCATGGGGGCGGCGACGTCGTCGCTGAGCTTGAAGCTTGAGTCTGCAACGTCGTCACCGCTCCCGGCGTCCTGCATGAGCGTCCTGCCATCGCCGCTGCTGGACGCATCGACCTGCATGGGCTCCACGAGCACGCGGGCCGTCGGTACATGATCTTGGTCCGGCTCAGCGTGCCCGTGGTGCCCCACGGTGACGCGAGCAGTAGTAGCAGCAGCAGCTACCGTAGCTGGAGCAGCAGCGCCGGCAGCCGCTGCTGGGCTTGGTACAACCGACCCCGGGTCGGGCAGCATGCCGCCCGCCCTGCCGGGTGGTGCCAGACCTTGCTGGACTTCAACACTGGCTTGGGCGGCGGCGCGGGCGTCCTGCGCGGCGGAGACGTCACTGGAGGCGAGGCTTGGGTCTGGGGGCCCTGCGGGGGCCGCTGGTGCGCGAGCCGAGCCGGCTCCCAGCGCTAGAGTGTCGCCGAGCATGCCGCCCGCCCTGCCGGGTCGAGGCAGCACACTCGCGGGGTCTTCACGTGGTCCTGGAGCGGCGGCGTGGTCGTCTTGGCCGTCCTCGTCGTCGCTGGAGTCGCTGGCCAGCTCCCAGGGCCAATGGCTGACCGCCAAGGCCCGAGCTGTGGCCTCTGCGAGGGCCGCCCCCGGCGCTACCTGGTCGGGCAGCCTGTCGGCCGCCCTGCCGGGTGCTGCCACATCGTACGGGGGGTTCTGGGGCGGGTAGGGGGGCGTCGCCACGAGCCCTGCGTCTGGGGAAGCCATACGGCGCGCTTGGAGGCTCGGCGGCGGCGTGTGGGCCGCGCCAGAGCTCGAAGTCGGCGGCGCCTCCTCAGGCAGCCGCGGTGCTTGGGCGTGTTCTTCGCTCTCAGAGCGTACGCCCTGAGAGGCCAGCGATTCTGGGCTTAGCTGGGGGTATGGGGTTGGCCCGCCCGAGCCCGGGGGACGGCCCGCGGGATCTTGATGGGCCAAACGGCGCGAGAGGTTGCTGGAAGGGCGGGTCTGCGCTTGGGCGCCAGAGGCCTCTGCGCGCGTAGCCAATTGGCGTGCAATGGGCGCTGCATGTGTTCTACACGTGCCCGACGTTGCACCCGCTGAAGCGTCGCCGTCGTCGAGAAACGGTGCCACGCGTGGAGGGTCCAACCCCCCCATTTTCAGCCGAAGTTGAAGCCGAAACGGGGGCAAAAGTGTGTAACCCTATGCCCTCGTCGCCGCTGATTGGCCGAAAATCCGGCCAATCGGCAGTGGCCAGATCGGCCTCGTCAGCGGCGCTATAAAAAGACGCATCGCTGTCGAGGCTCGATTGGCTGGCGGTGGACGCCTTGCTGTCGGTGGACAGCGCGCGGTTTCTCATTGGCCAAAAGAGGTGCATGGCGCGCTCTGATTGGTCAAAAAGAAAAACCGAAAAGGGGCAGACCGTGGAGGACCGAGGAGATGGAGGACTGAGCAGGACGGAGGTAGAAAAGATCGAGGACAATGTAGTTGGCCTCGCGGGGGAAAGGTGTACGCCCCCGGAGACCGATCCCGCGCGGTTAGCAAGCCAACCGCCGCAGGACGTTCCAAAAATGAGAGTGAAAAGAATTTACCAAAAGGTAAAAACCAGTTTTCACACTGATTAGAACAGAGAAGGTTTTGTATATTTACCATCCGGTGTACCCGATAACTCCCTGATAGAGAGTTTCCTATCTGATGTCTAACTATGTGTGTGACTGTATCTGATAGCTCCGAGTTGAAGTTCGACTGTCGGAAGACAGTCGAACACCGGAATGGGTTTCCAGGGCGGTTCCCTACATGGGTGGGGCCCTTTCGGCCAACATTGGGCCAGTGTGTGCCGTCTAGCGGCGGCTGGTGTGCGACGGAGTCCCCCCGGTCTCCGTCACCCGCCTGCCCCTTGGTTCTTGGCTGGCTTGGCGCTGTGTCTGGTGCTGGTGCTGTCGCGCACGGTACTTGGCACAGTGTGAGTTCCAGATGCGGCGGCTGGACTGGATGCACTGGGTAGAGAGCTGCCGATCCAGTCGCTTGGCGTCGCGCTTGAGGAGCTTCAGATGCTCCGTGTACACCTTGTAGTTGCCGGCTGCTACCGCGCCCAGCGACCCGTACACGAGCGCCGAGAGGTGCACCTTCCACCCTTGGCGCTCGAGGTGCCGCTTGATGCCGGCATACTTGGTCGCCTTCTCGGCGGCGGCTTTGGCCAAGCCCGAGCTCGCTGAGTCGACGCTAGCTTGCTCCTCGAACGCTACAGCCAGGTCGACCACCGCCACCGTTTTTGTGGTGTGGTTATAGTGCTGGAGGTCGGGCCGTAGCGCGGGGCCAGCTAGCGATGGCACCGTCTGGTTGACGCGCAGCTCGACTCGGTCGCTGCTGCGCCCGCCCTTCGACGCATGGAGCGTCCGCTCGATTTCCTTGAGCGCGGTATCGTGGCGGCCGCGGATGGCGTCCATGGTGCCGGGGCAGCAGTTCAGCACGTGCTGCAGTGTCTCCGTCCAGCGGCAACCCGGGTGTCGGCAACGCCCATGGCCGTGGATGCCGCGGCGTTCGAGGACGGAGGCTGTGTCCAGCATGTTCAGGCGAGCGGCAATCGCAAAGCGGTAGTCGCTCTCCCACAGGCCGCGAGGCCGGGTGAGAAAATTGCTACCCACGCCCCCATGTGCCCGAGCTGTTCGACCTTGGTCCACGTGGTTGCACCACGTCCGCCAGTGTCGGAGCTTCAAGTGCATCTTCACGTGCCGCAGTACGTCACGGCGCGTCAGCCACTTGTCGTGGTGCGGCACGCGAAGTTGCAGTGGCTGGGCGGGCTTGCTGGTGGCTGCGTCAGCAGGCGCGGTCTCGAACTTGAGGCCAAGCTTGCTGAGTTGACGCTGGATGTCGATCCAAAGCGACCCGATGTCGCCGTTGCGCCGCTGTGGTGGGGCGTGGCTTGACCTCCCGAGCTGCGAGTTGAGCAGCAGCTCGCACAGCTCTGCCTCGCGGTCCCTCCAGTGGGTGGTGTCCAGGCGGTGGCGCTTGTCCGCTATCTGCCGGAGCTGCTCGCGGGCGATCCTCTGGGTGGCGTTGTCCGGGGAGTTGAGCATCTGCCGCCCATGGGCAATCTGGAGCGCCGCGTGCAGCTCCGTCAGTGGAAGGAGGCCCAGCCCGCCGCGCGATGTCGGCGCGGAGAAGAACGCATTGTTGGCGTTCTTCGGCAGGCGCAGCAGGTGGCGAAGCCCCCGGCGGAGGTGCTCGTCGAAGGCCTCGAGCTGCTGCTTGAACGGGCGAAGGTGGCGAAGGGCGTACTCGATGCGCGGGTACAGGTACCCCTTCACCGCCTTAACCACCTGCCATGGTGCCAGCCCCGACTGCATTAGCGCCGTCGCGTCATGCTTGAGCTGCTTCAGCATGGGCGCGAGCTCGAGGCGGCGGCGCACGTGGTCGAAGCCATCCCCGATGCCGAGGTACGAGTAGGACGCCGCCATTCCCAACGCTGGGATCTCTGTGTCGTTGAGCTGGAGTCCCAGGTCACCCGCCTTGAGCACGCCGCGCGCGTCGCGTTGGACCGACATGGTGCTGCACTTGGAAGGGTTCGCCGCCATGCCGGTCCATCGCAGGAAGGATGCCACGAGCGCGTGCTGCCGCTTGATACCATCCACGGAGCTGCTGAACGTCTTGAGGTCGTCGGCGTAGGCTGCAGCTCCGGGACGGTCCACGCCGGTGAGCTGCACCCCCGTGGCAGGCAGTCTCTTCAGCGCTTGGAGCAGCGGGGCAATCGCAGCGGTAAAGAGGTGTGGGCTGAGCGGGCAGCCCTGGAACACTCCCACGCGAAGGCTGATGGGCGCGGTGGTGCCGTCCGCCGCGTTGCCGATGGTGAAGGCTGCGTCGCTGTAGATCCCGCGGCAGCAGTCCACAAACTCGGGCGGTACTCCCTGTCGCGCCAGTGTTTCCCATAGCAAGTCGTGTGGCACGCTGCCGAAGGCGTTGGCGAAATCGTACCACACGACATGCAGCTCCCTGCGCTTGCGACGGGCGTGGTCGACGAGCGTGGCCGCGAGGAAGTTGTGTTCCCCGCAGCCGTTCATCGCCCGGAATCCCTTCTGGGCCTCCGCATGGCGAGCGTTCGCGTCCAGCCAGCCTACGAGCCTGCGCGACAGGATGCCGGCGTAGATCTTGTAGATAGCCTGCTGCAAGCAGATCGGCCTCCAGTTGGCAGGGTCCTGCCGGCTGCCCTTCTTGTGCAGGAGGCGCACCACGCCGAGCTTCCAGCTCTGAGGCACCGTCTTGTGTCGCCAGCAGCACGCGAACGCTGCATGGAGCGCCGGCAGGAGCTGGGCGGCGAACTTCTTGTAGACATCGTAGCCGACGCCGTCGAGGCCGGGGCTGGAGCTGCCGCGGGCGCGCTGGAGCTGGTCTTCAATGTCGTCCACCGTCGGCGCCTCTGTCAGCAGTTCCTTGGCACGCGTGGCGGCGGGTAAGCGCGCCATCGCTTCACGGAAGGCTGCTCCCTCTGGTGCCTCCGCGTCGAACGCCTGGCGTGGCGTGTTCACGCTGTCGAAGAAGCTCCAGAGCTCGTCGCCCGGAATGGGGCACTTGCCGTCATCCTCTGCAGCTGTCGAAGCTGGGGGGTCCGTGGCGGTTGGTTGCGCCGTCGATGGTGTCGTCGTCGCCTCTCGGTGCGCTCGCGCTCCAGCCAGGATGTCGTCCACGCACGCCTTCTCGGCGGTGTCGAAGCGGTGGCGCAGTAGGTGCTGGTTGATGGCGGAGCGGATGCGACCGACTCGACGCCTGGCCTTGTTGATGGCGGGCCGGTCCTGGGGACACAAGCGCTCGAGTGCATGGAGGTCGTCGAGGGCTTCGTCGATCCGGTGCTCGCGGTGGTGGCGTGTCACTCGCGGTGGCCGTTGGCGGCGTTTCCTCTTCTGTCTGCGTTGGCCGCGGCTGCCGCGCCCACGTCTCCGCTGTTGACGTTGCTGCCGCCCGCTATGCAGCTCACCGTGCTGCCATCGTCGCTGCTGCTGCTGGTGGTGGTGTTGCGGCTGTTGCGGCTGCTGCTGTTGCTGCTGCTGACGCGGACGCTGGTGCTGCTGGTGGTGGTGGTGGCGCGGGGACTGGTGCTGTGTCTGGGAGTATGGCTGTAGCTTGTCGTAGAGGGCGTACGGTAGGGCAGTGATGTAGCCCTCTGCCGTCTCCCAGTCGACCGCGTCCTCGATCTTTGCTGCCAGCGTCGCAGCCAGTCGCTCTACCACGTCACCGGCCTCCTCGTACTCCTCGTCCGTCAGGTGCCGCAGGCGGAGACGCGGTCGGCGCTGTGGTACCGCATCCGGGCCGATGCACATGGCTGCGTAGACTTCACCGTCGTCCACGTCACCTTGGTGGTCGAGAGTGGCGTCGTGTGGGGAAGGGGGCGCCGCTGCTGCTTGCGGTACTGTTCCTGGAACTGCCGGTGGCACCGTCGACGCCGGGGCTGCCGTTGTAGTGGAGGTGCATCCATGGCCATCAGGGTGCACGCTGCACTCGAGCTTGGTCCGGCGGCGGTCGAGACCAGCGTTGGCGAGGCGGTCTGCATGGCCGTTCGCCTGTCGGTCGATGTGGTGGAGCGAGAAGCTCCCCACTCGCGCGAGCTCCAGCCTGACCTGGTTGCGCAGCGCCCGGAGTCGCGTGCTCTTGGCCGCGAAGATGCCACGCACTTGCTGGATCACCAGGGTGCTGTCGCCCTCCACGCGAAGTTGCTTCACTCCGTGATCGCCGGCGGCCCTGGCACCAAGCAGCAGCGCGGTGTACTCTGCCGTGTTGTTGGTGCCGTTGCTGCTCGGGTCGAAGTGGGAGCATGTCCACACTACAGGGCCGCTCGGTTTAAAAAGGGCCGCACCAGCGCCGCCTGGCCCCGGGTTTGCCCGGCAGGCGCCGTCGAAGCGTAGGAGCCACTCGCCACTGGCGTCGTCCGAAGTCCTGGCTGCCTCTCGCTCGGCTTCGTCGGCCGTCGCTAGGGCTGGAGGTGGCGGCTCGCTCTCTTTTGTCTCTTCGTCGTGCCTCGCCGGCATCCAGTCCATCGGCTCGCTGTCCGGGGCGTCTTCGTTGGAGGCGAGCACGTCCGGCTGCGCTAGAAGCAGTTGGCCGACGGCAACCGAGGTTGACTGGGTCGGGAGCAGGCGGTCGGCGATGCGGGACACTACCACGCTGCGTGGAAGCGGTGGGCTCCAGCGTGGGGCAGGCACGGCAGCGAGGCGCGTGGCGATGCGCTCTGCTATCGTCGCTCGAGGTAGCGGGGGGGGCCCAGCGTGGAGGTGGTATCGTGCTGAGGCGCGCTGCGACCCGCGATGCCACCAGTACGCGTGGAAGCGGCGAGCTCCAGCGGTTCCTGCTGTCGTCGCTGCCTGTTGCCTGCGCTGCCTGCACTTCAACGTTGAAGGAGCTCACCAGCGGGGGGGACGCTGTGAGCTCCGTGGAGTCTTGGTGGGGCAGGCTGGGCGAGGTTGGAGCCGCTGCATTGACGGTGGCTTGGGCTCCGACGTTGGTGGGGCTTGGTGCTCCTGCCGTCGTCGAAGCCGCGGCCGATGATGGACTCGAGAGGCTGGCGCACGCTTGCGCGTGTCTTGCTGCAGCCAGCCTCGAGGTGAATGGGCTGCCACCACACGCACAACCCGCCGAGAACCGGTCGAGGAATGTGGTGCGGCGGTGCCGAGAGTCACGGTGCTTCTTCAGGGACGCGAAGCTGCCGTCCGTGTACGTGCACAGCGTGCAGTCGAACCGCGACGCGTTGTGCGCGTACACGGCGAGGACGGAGGCCGGATGAGCGCTGGCCGTGGATAGCCTGAGCGCTGGGGCATGAACGCCAGCCTCCTCCTCATCATGCATGGCTAGCTGCTTGCGAGCCTCATCTCCGTCGTCTGCGTTGAGTCTGCGGCGCTTGCTGCCTGCACGTAGCTCTTGGTGCCGCTGGGGCAGCTGCTGCCACGATGGAGGGCACCTGGTGCCATAGTCAACGTCCATGGGGGCGGCGACGTCGTCGCTGAGCTTGAAGCTTGAGTCTGCAACGTCGTCACCGCTCCCGGCGTCCTGCATGAGCGTCCTGCCATCGCCGCTGCTGGACGCATCGACCTGCATGGGCTCCACGAGCACGCGGGCCGTCGGTACATGATCTTGGTCCGGCTCAGCGTGCCCGTGGTGCCCCACGGTGACGCGAGCAGTAGTAGCAGCAGCAGCTACCGTAGCTGGAGCAGCAGCGCCGGCAGCCGCTGCTGGGCTTGGTACAACCGACCCCGGGTCGGGCAGCATGCCGCCCGCCCTGCCGGGTGGTGCCAGACCTTGCTGGACTTCAACACTGGCTTGGGCGGCGGCGCGGGCGTCCTGCGCGGCGGAGACGTCACTGGAGGCGAGGCTTGGGTCTGGGGGCCCTGCGGGGGCCGCTGGTGCGCGAGCCGAGCCGGCTCCCAGCGCTAGAGTGTCGCCGAGCATGCCGCCCGCCCTGCCGGGTCGAGGCAGCACACTCGCGGGGTCTTCACGTGGTCCTGGAGCGGCGGCGTGGTCGTCTTGGCCGTCCTCGTCGTCGCTGGAGTCGCTGGCCAGCTCCCAGGGCCAATGGCTGACCGCCAAGGCCCGAGCTGTGGCCTCTGCGAGGGCCGCCCCCGGCGCTACCTGGTCGGGCAGCCTGTCGGCCGCCCTGCCGGGTGCTGCCACATCGTACGGGGGGTTCTGGGGCGGGTAGGGGGGCGTCGCCACGAGCCCTGCGTCTGGGGAAGCCATACGGCGCGCTTGGAGGCTCGGCGGCGGCGTGTGGGCCGCGCCAGAGCTCGAAGTCGGCGGCGCCTCCTCAGGCAGCCGCGGTGCTTGGGCGTGTTCTTCGCTCTCAGAGCGTACGCCCTGAGAGGCCAGCGATTCTGGGCTTAGCTGGGGGTATGGGGTTGGCCCGCCCGAGCCCGGGGGACGGCCCGCGGGATCTTGATGGGCCAAACGGCGCGAGAGGTTGCTGGAAGGGCGGGTCTGCGCTTGGGCGCCAGAGGCCTCTGCGCGCGTAGCCAATTGGCGTGCAATGGGCGCTGCATGTGTTCTACACGTGCCCGACGTTGCACCCGCTGAAGCGTCGCCGTCGTCGAGAAACGGTGCCACGCGTGGAGGGTCCAACCCCCCCATTTTCAGCCGAAGTTGAAGCCGAAACGGGGGCAAAAGTGTGTAACCCTATGCCCTCGTCGCCGCTGATTGGCCGAAAATCCGGCCAATCGGCAGTGGCCAGATCGGCCTCGTCAGCGGCGCTATAAAAAGACGCATCGCTGTCGAGGCTCGATTGGCTGGCGGTGGACGCCTTGCTGTCGGTGGACAGCGCGCGGTTTCTCATTGGCCAAAAGAGGTGCATGGCGCGCTCTGATTGGTCAAAAAGAAAAACCGAAAAGGGGCAGACCGTGGAGGACCGAGGAGATGGAGGACTGAGCAGGACGGAGGTAGAAAAGATCGAGGACAATGTAGTTGGCCTCGCGGGGGAAAGGTGTACGCCCCCGGAGACCGATCCCGCGCGGTTAGCAAGCCAACCGCCGCAGGACGTTCCAAAAATGAGAGTGAAAAGAATTTACCAAAAGGTAAAAACCAGTTTTCACACTGATTAGAACAGAGAAGGTTTTGTATATTTACCATCCGGTGTACCCGATAACTCCCTGATAGAGAGTTTCCTATCTGATGTCTAACTATGTGTGTGACTGTATCTGATAGCTACGAGTTGAAGTTCGACTGTCGGAAGACAGTCGAACACCGGAATGGGTTTCCAGGGCGGTTCCCTACATGGGTGGGGCCCTTTCGGCCAACATTGGGCCAGTGTGTGCCGTCTAGCGGCGGCTGGTGTGCGACGGAGTCCCCCCGGTCTCCGTCACCCGCCTGCCCCTTGGTTCTTGGCTGGCTTGGCGCTGTGTCTGGTGCTGGTGCTGTCGCGCACGGTACTTGGCACAGTGTGAGTTCCAGATGCGGCGGCTGGACTGGATGCACTGGGTAGAGAGCTGCCGATCCAGTCGCTTGGCGTCGCGCTTGAGGAGCTTCAGATGCTCCGTGTACACCTTGTAGTTGCCGGCTGCTACCGCGCCCAGCGACCCGTACACGAGCGCCGAGAGGTGCACCTTCCACCCTTGGCGCTCGAGGTGCCGCTTGATGCCGGCATACTTGGTCGCCTTCTCGGCGGCGGCTTTGGCCAAGCCCGAGCTCGCTGAGTCGACGCTAGCTTGCTCCTCGAACGCTACAGCCAGGTCGACCACCGCCACCGTTTTTGTGGTGTGGTTATAGTGCTGGAGGTCGGGCCGTAGCGCGGGGCCAGCTAGCGATGGCACCGTCTGGTTGACGCGCAGCTCGACTCGGTCGCTGCTGCGCCCGCCCTTCGACGCATGGAGCGTCCGCTCGATTTCCTTGAGCGCGGTATCGTGGCGGCCGCGGATGGCGTCCATGGTGCCGGGGCAGCAGTTCAGCACGTGCTGCAGTGTCTCCGTCCAGCGGCAACCCGGGTGTCGGCAACGCCCATGGCCGTGGATGCCGCGGCGTTCGAGGACGGAGGCTGTGTCCAGCATGTTCAGGCGAGCGGCAATCGCAAAGCGGTAGTCGCTCTCCCACAGGCCGCGAGGCCGGGTGAGAAAATTGCTACCCACGCCCCCATGTGCCCGAGCTGTTCGACCTTGGTCCACGTGGTTGCACCACGTCCGCCAGTGTCGGAGCTTCAAGTGCATCTTCACGTGCCGCAGTACGTCACGGCGCGTCAGCCACTTGTCGTGGTGCGGCACGCGAAGTTGCAGTGGCTGGGCGGGCTTGCTGGTGGCTGCGTCAGCAGGCGCGGTCTCGAACTTGAGGCCAAGCTTGCTGAGTTGACGCTGGATGTCGATCCAAAGCGACCCGATGTCGCCGTTGCGCCGCTGTGGTGGGGCGTGGCTTGACCTCCCGAGCTGCGAGTTGAGCAGCAGCTCGCACAGCTCTGCCTCGCGGTCCCTCCAGTGGGTGGTGTCCAGGCGGTGGCGCTTGTCCGCTATCTGCCGGAGCTGCTCGCGGGCGATCCTCTGGGTGGCGTTGTCCGGGGAGTTGAGCATCTGCCGCCCATGGGCAATCTGGAGCGCCGCGTGCAGCTCCGTCAGTGGAAGGAGGCCCAGCCCGCCGCGCGATGTCGGCGCGGAGAAGAACGCATTGTTGGCGTTCTTCGGCAGGCGCAGCAGGTGGCGAAGCCCCCGGCGGAGGTGCTCGTCGAAGGCCTCGAGCTGCTGCTTGAACGGGCGAAGGTGGCGAAGGGCGTACTCGATGCGCGGGTACAGGTACCCCTTCACCGCCTTAACCACCTGCCATGGTGCCAGCCCCGACTGCATTAGCGCCGTCGCGTCATGCTTGAGCTGCTTCAGCATGGGCGCGAGCTCGAGGCGGCGGCGCACGTGGTCGAAGCCATCCCCGATGCCGAGGTACGAGTAGGACGCCGCCATTCCCAACGCTGGGATCTCTGTGTCGTTGAGCTGGAGTCCCAGGTCACCCGCCTTGAGCACGCCGCGCGCGTCGCGTTGGACCGACATGGTGCTGCACTTGGAAGGGTTCGCCGCCATGCCGGTCCATCGCAGGAAGGATGCCACGAGCGCGTGCTGCCGCTTGATACCATCCACGGAGCTGCTGAACGTCTTGAGGTCGTCGGCGTATGCTGCAGCTCCGGGACGGTCCACGCCGGTGAGCTGCACCCCCGTGGCAGGCAGTCTCTTCAGCGCTTGGAGCAGCGGGGCAATCGCAGCGGTAAAGAGGTGTGGGCTGAGCGGGCAGCCCTGGAACACTCCCACGCGAAGGCTGATGGGCGCGGTGGTGCCGTCCGCCGCGTTGCTGATGGTGAAGGCTGCGTCGCTGTAGATCCCGCGGCAGCAGTCCACAAACTCGGGCGGTACTCCCTGTCGCGCCAGTGTTTCCCATAGCAAGTCGTGTGGCACGCTGCCGAAGGCGTTGGCGAAATCGTACCACACGACATGCAGCTCCCTGCGCTTGCGACGGGCGTGGTCGACGAGCGTGGCCGCGAGGAAGTTGTGTTCCCCGCAGCCGTTCATCGCCCGGAATCCCTTCTGGGCCTCCGCATGGCGAGCGTTCGCGTCCAGCCAGCCTACGAGCCTGCGCGACAGGATGCCGGCGTAGATCTTGTAGATAGCCTGCTGCAAGCAGATCGGCCTCCAGTTGGCAGGGTCCTGCCGGCTGCCCTTCTTGTGCAGGAGGCGCACCACGCCGAGCTTCCAGCTCTGAGGCACCGTCTTGTGTCGCCAGCAGCACGCGAACGCTGCATGGAGCGCCGGCAGGAGCTGGGCGGCGAACTTCTTGTAGACATCGTAGCCGACGCCGTCGAGGCCGGGGCTGGAGCTGCCGCGGGCGCGCTGGAGCTGGTCTTCAATGTCGTCCACCGTCGGCGCCTCTGTCAGCAGTTCCTTGGCACGCGTGGCGGCGGGTAAGCGCGCCATCGCTTCACGGAAGGCTGCTCCCTCTGGTGCCTCCGCGTCGAACGCCTGGCGTGGCGTGTTCACGCTGTCGAAGAAGCTCCAGAGCTCGTCGCCCGGAATGGGGCACTTGCCGTCATCCTCTGCAGCTGTCGAAGCTGGGGGGTCCGTGGCGGTTGGTTGCGCCGTCGATGGTGTCGTCGTCGCCTCTCGGTGCGCTCGCGCTCCAGCCAGGATGTCGTCCACGCACGCCTTCTCGGCGGTGTCGAAGCGGTGGCGCAGTAGGTGCTGGTTGATGGCGGAGCGGATGCGACCGACTCGACGCCTGGCCTTGTTGATGGCGGGCCGGTCCTGGGGACACAAGCGCTCGAGTGCATGGAGGTCGTCGAGGGCTTCGTCGATCCGGTGCTCGCGGTGGTGGCGTGTCACTCGCGGTGGCCGTTGGCGGCGTTTCCTCTTCTGTCTGCGTTGGCCGCGGCTGCCGCGCCCACGTCTCCGCTGTTGACGTTGCTGCCGCCCGCTATGCAGCTCACCGTGCTGCCATCGTCGCTGCTGCTGCTGGTGGTGGTGTTGCGGCTGTTGCGGCTGCTGCTGTTGCTGCTGCTGACGCGGACGCTGGTGCTGCTGGTGGTGGTGGTGGCGCGGGGACTGGTGCTGTGTCTGGGAGTATGGCTGTAGCTTGTCGTAGAGGGCGTACGGTAGGGCAGTGATGTAGCCCTCTGCCGTCTCCCAGTCGACCGCGTCCTCGATCTTTGCTGCCAGCGTCGCAGCCAGTCGCTCTACCACGTCACCGGCCTCCTCGTACTCCTCGTCCGTCAGGTGCCGCAGGCGGAGACGCGGTCGGCGCTGTGGTACCGCATCCGGGCCGATGCACATGGCTGCGTAGACTTCACCGTCGTCCACGTCACCTTGGTGGTCGAGAGTGGCGTCGTGTGGGGAAGGGGGCGCCGCTGCTGCTTGCGGTACTGTTCCTGGAACTGCCGGTGGCACCGTCGACGCCGGGGCTGCCGTTGTAGTGGAGGTGCATCCATGGCCATCAGGGTGCACGCTGCACTCGAGCTTGGTCCGGCGGCGGTCGAGACCAGCGTTGGCGAGGCGGTCTGCATGGCCGTTCGCCTGTCGGTCGATGTGGTGGAGCGAGAAGCTCCCCACTCGCGCGAGCTCCAGCCTGACCTGGTTGCGCAGCGCCCGGAGTCGCGTGCTCTTGGCCGCGAAGATGCCACGCACTTGCTGGATCACCAGGGTGCTGTCGCCCTCCACGCGAAGTTGCTTCACTCCGTGATCGCCGGCGGCCCTGGCACCAAGCAGCAGCGCGGTGTACTCTGCCGTGTTGTTGGTGCCGTTGCTGCTCGGGTCGAAGTGGGAGCATGTCCACACTACAGGGCCGCTCGGTTTAAAAAGGGCCGCACCAGCGCCGCCTGGCCCCGGGTTTGCCCGGCAGGCGCCGTCGAAGCGTAGGAGCCACTCGCCACTGGCGTCGTCCGAAGTCCTGGCTGCCTCTCGCTCGGCTTCGTCGGCCGTCGCTAGGGCTGGAGGTGGCGGCTCGCTCTCTTTTGTCTCTTCGTCGTGCCTCGCCGGCATCCAGTCCATCGGCTCGCTGTCCGGGGCGTCTTCGTTGGAGGCGAGCACGTCCGGCTGCGCTAGAAGCAGTTGGCCGACGGCAACCGAGGTTGACTGGGTCGGGAGCAGGCGGTCGGCGATGCGGGACACTACCACGCTGCGTGGAAGCGGTGGGCTCCAGCGTGGGGCAGGCACGGCAGCGAGGCGCGTGGCGATGCGCTCTGCTATCGTCGCTCGAGGTAGCGGGGGGGCCCAGCGTGGAGGTGGTATCGTGCTGAGGCGCGCTGCGACCCGCGATGCCACCAGTACGCGTGGAAGCGGCGAGCTCCAGCGGTTCCTGCTGTCGTCGCTGCCTGTTGCCTGCGCTGCCTGCACTTCAACGTTGAAGGAGCTCACCAGCGGGGGGGACGCTGTGAGCTCCGTGGAGTCTTGGTGGGGCAGGCCGGGCGAGGTTGGAGCCGCTGCATTGACGGTGGCTTGGGCTCCGACGTTGGTGGGGCTTGGTGCTCCTGCCGTCGTCGAAGCCGCGGCCGATGATGGACTCGAGAGGCTGGCGCACGCTTGCGCGTGTCTTGCTGCAGCCAGCCTCGAGGTGAATGGGCTGCCACCACACGCACAACCCGCCGAGAACCGGTCGAGGAATGTGGTGCGGCGGTGCCGAGAGTCACGGTGCTTCTTCAGGGACGCGAAGCTGCCGTCCGTGTACGTGCACAGCGTGCAGTCGAACCGCGACGCGTTGTGCGCGTACACGGCGAGGACGGAGGCCGGATGAGCGCTGGCCGTGGATAGCCTGAGCGCTGGGGCATGAACGCCAGCCTCCTCCTCATCATGCATGGCTAGCTGCTTGCGAGCCTCATCTCCGTCGTCTGCGTTGAGTCTGCGGCGCTTGCTGCCTGCACGTAGCTCTTGGTGCCGCTGGGGCAGCTGCTGCCACGATGGAGGGCACCTGGTGCCATAGTCAACGTCCATGGGGGCGGCGACGTCGTCGCTGAGCTTGAAGCTTGAGTCTGCAACGTCGTCACCGCTCCCGGCGTCCTGCATGAGCGTCCTGCCATCGCCGCTGCTGGACGCATCGACCTGCATGGGCTCCACGAGCACGCGGGCCGTCGGTACATGATCTTGGTCCGGCTCAGCGTGCCCGTGGTGCCCCACGGTGACGCGAGCAGTAGTAGCAGCAGCAGCTACCGTAGCTGGAGCAGCAGCGCCGGCAGCCGCTGCTGGGCTTGGTACAACCGACCCCGGGTCGGGCAGCATGCCGCCCGCCCTGCCGGGTGGTGCCAGACCTTGCTGGACTTCAACACTGGCTTGGGCGGCGGCGCGGGCGTCCTGCGCGGCGGAGACGTCACTGGAGGCGAGGCTTGGGTCTGGGGGCCCTGCGGGGGCCGCTGGTGCGCGAGCCGAGCCGGCTCCCAGCGCTAGAGTGTCGCCGAGCATGCCGCCCGCCCTGCCGGGTCGAGGCAGCACACTCGCGGGGTCTTCACGTGGTCCTGGAGCGGCGGCGTGGTCGTCTTGGCCGTCCTCGTCGTCGCTGGAGTCGCTGGCCAGCTCCCAGGGCCAATGGCTGACCGCCAAGGCCCGAGCTGTGGCCTCTGCGAGGGCCGCCCCCGGCGCTACCTGGTCGGGCAGCCTGTCGACCGCCCTGCCGGGTGCTGCCACATCGTACGGGGGGTTCTGGGGCGGGCAGGGGGGCGTCGCCGCGAGCCCTGCGTCTGGGGAAGCCATACGGCGCGCTTGGAGGCTCGGCGGCGGCGTGTGGGCCGCGCCAGAGCTCGAAGTCGGCGGCGCCTCCTCAGGCAGCCGCGGTGCTTGGGCGTGTTCTTCGCTCTCAGAGCGTACGCCCTGAGAGGCCAGCGATTCTGGGCTTAGCTGGGGGTATGGGGTTGGCCCGCCCGAGCCCGGGGGACGGCCCGCGGGATCTTGATGGGCCAAACGGCGCGAGAGGTTGCTGGAAGGGCGGGTCTGCGCTTGGGCGCCAGAGGCCTCTGCGCGCGTAGCCAATTGGCGTGCAATGGGCGCTGCATGTGTTCTACACGTGCCCGACGTTGCACCCGCTGAAGCGTCGCCGTCGTCGAGAAACGGTGCCACGCGTGGAGGGTCCAACCCCCCCATTTTCAGCCGAAGTTGAAGCCGAAACGGGGGCAAAAGTGTGTAACCCTATGCCCTCGTCGCCGCTGATTGGCCGAAAATCCGGCCAATCGGCAGTGGCCAGATCGGCCTCGTCAGCGGCGCTATAAAAAGACGCATCGCTGTCGGGGCTCGATTGGCTGGCGGTGGACGCCTTGCTGTCGGTGGACAGCGCGCGGTTTCTCATTGGCCAAAAGAGGTGCATGGCGCGCTCTGATTGGTCAAAAAGAAAAACCGAAAAGGGGCAGACCGTGGAGGACCGAGGAGATGGAGGACCGAGCAGGACGGAGGTAGAAAAGATCGAGGACAATGTAGTTGGCCTCGCGGGGGAAAGGTGTACGCCCCCGGAGACCGATCCCGCGCGGTTAGCAAGCCAACCGCCGCAGGACGTTCCAAAAATGAGAGTGAAAAGAATTTACCAAAAGGTAAAAACCAGTTTTCACACTGATTAGAACAGAGAAGGTTTTGTATATTTACCATCCGGTGTACCCGATAACTCCCTGATAGAGAGTTTCCTATCTGATGTCTAACTATGTGTGTGACTGTATCTGATAGCTCCGAGTTGAAGTTCGACTGTCGGAAGACAGTCGAACACCGGAATGGGTTTCCAGGGCGGTTCCCTACATGGGTGGGGCCCTTTCGGCCAACATTGGGCCAGTGTGTGCCGTCTAGCGGCGGCTGGTGTGCGACGGAGTCCCCCCGGTCTCCGTCACCCGCCTGCCCCTTGGTTCTTGGCTGGCTTGGCGCTGTGTCTGGTGCTGGTGCTGTCGCGCACGGTACTTGGCACAGTGTGAGTTCCAGATGCGGCGGCTGGACTGGATGCACTGGGTAGAGAGCTGCCGATCCAGTCGCTTGGCGTCGCGCTTGAGGAGCTTCAGATGCTCCGTGTACACCTTGTAGTTGCCGGCTGCTACCGCGCCCAGCGACCCGTACACGAGCGCCGAGAGGTGCACCTTCCACCCTTGGCGCTCGAGGTGCCGCTTGATGCCGGCATACTTGGTCGCCTTCTCGGCGGCGGCTTTGGCCAAGCCCGAGCTCGCTGAGTCGACGCTAGCTTGCTCCTCGAACGCTACAGCCAGGTCGACCACCGCCACCGTTTTTGTGGTGTGGTTATAGTGCTGGAGGTCGGGCCGTAGCGCGGGGCCAGCTAGCGATGGCACCGTCTGGTTGACGCGCAGCTCGACTCGGTCGCTGCTGCGCCCGCCCTTCGACGCATGGAGCGTCCGCTCGATTTCCTTGAGCGCGGTATCGTGGCGGCCGCGGATGGCGTCCATGGTGCCGGGGCAGCAGTTCAGCACGTGCTGCAGTGTCTCCGTCCAGCGGCAACCCGGGTGTCGGCAACGCCCATGGCCGTGGATGCCGCGGCGTTCGAGGACGGAGGCTGTGTCCAGCATGTTCAGGCGAGCGGCAATCGCAAAGCGGTAGTCGCTCTCCCACAGGCCGCGAGGCCGGGTGAGAAAATTGCTACCCACGCCCCCATGTGCCCGAGCTGTTCGACCTTGGTCCACGTGGTTGCACCACGTCCGCCAGTGTCGGAGCTTCAAGTGCATCTTCACGTGCCGCAGTACGTCACGGCGCGTCAGCCACTTGTCGTGGTGCGGCACGCGAAGTTGCAGTGGCTGGGCGGGCTTGCTGGTGGCTGCGTCAGCAGGCGCGGTCTCGAACTTGAGGCCAAGCTTGCTGAGTTGACGCTGGATGTCGATCCAAAGCGACCCGATGTCGCCGTTGCGCCGCTGTGGTGGGGCGTGGCTTGACCTCCCGAGCTGCGAGTTGAGCAGCAGCTCGCACAGCTCTGCCTCGCGGTCCCTCCAGTGGGTGGTGTCCAGGCGGTGGCGCTTGTCCGCTATCTGCCGGAGCTGCTCGCGGGCGATCCTCTGGGTGGCGTTGTCCGGGGAGTTGAGCATCTGCCACCCATGGGCAATCTGGAGCGCCGCGTGCAGCTCCGTCAGTGGAAGGAGGCCCAGCCCGCCGCGCGATGTCGGCGCGGAGAAGAACGCATTGTTGGCGTTCTTCGGCAGGCGCAGCAGGTGGCGAAGCCCCCGGCGGAGGTGCTCGTCGAAGGCCTCGAGCTGCTGCTTGAACGGGCGAAGGTGGCGAAGGGCGTACTCGATGCGCGGGTACAGGTACCCCTTCACCGCCTTAACCACCTGCCATGGTGCCAGCCCCGACTGCATTAGCGCCGTCGCGTCATGCTTGAGCTGCTTCAGCATGGGCGCGAGCTCGAGGCGGCGGCGCACGTGGTCGAAGCCATCCCCGATGCCGAGGTACGAGTAGGACGCCGCCATTCCCAACGCTGGGATCTCTGTGTCGTTGAGCTGGAGTCCCAGGTCACCCGCCTTGAGCACGCCGCGCGCGTCGCGTTGGACCGACATGGTGCTGCACTTGGAAGGGTTCGCCGCCATGCCGGTCCATCGCAGGAAGGATGCCACGAGCGCGTGCTGCCGCTTGATACCATCCACGGAGCTGCTGAACGTCTTGAGGTCGTCGGCGTAGGCTGCAGCTCCGGGACGGTCCACGCCGGTGAGCTGCACCCCCGTGGCAGGCAGTCTCTTCAGCGCTTGGAGCAGCGGGGCAATCGCAGCGGTAAAGAGGTGTGGGCTGAGCGGGCAGCCCTGGAACACTCCCACGCGAAGGCTGATGGGCGCGGTGGTGCCGTCCGCCGCGTTGCTGATGGTGAAGGCTGCGTCGCTGTAGATCCCGCGGCAGCAGTCCACAAACTCGGGCGGTACTCCCTGTCGCGCCAGTGTTTCCCATAGCAAGTCGTGTGGCACGCTGCCGAAGGCGTTGGCGAAATCGTACCACACGACATGCAGCTCCCTGCGCTTGCGACGGGCGTGGTCGACGAGCGTGGCCGCGAGGAAGTTGTGTTCCCCGCAGCCGTTCATCGCCCGGAATCCCTTCTGGGCCTCCGCATGGCGAGCGTTCGCGTCCAGCCAGCCTACGAGCCTGCGCGACAGGATGCCGGCGTAGATCTTGTAGATAGCCTGCTGCAAGCAGATCGGCCTCCAGTTGGCAGGGTCCTGCCGGCTGCCCTTCTTGTGCAGGAGGCGCACCACGCCGAGCTTCCAGCTCTGAGGCACCGTCTTGTGTCGCCAGCAGCACGCGAACGCTGCATGGAGCGCCGGCAGGAGCTGGGCGGCGAACTTCTTGTAGACATCGTAGCCGACGCCGTCGAGGCCGGGGCTGGAGCTGCCGCGGGCGCGCTGGAGCTGGTCTTCAATGTCGTCCACCGTCGGCGCCTCTGTCAGCAGTTCCTTGGCACGCGTGGCGGCGGGTAAGCGCGCCATCGCTTCACGGAAGGCTGCTCCCTCTGGTGCCTCCGCGTCGAACGCCTGGCGTGGCGTGTTCACGCTGTCGAAGAAGCTCCAGAGCTCGTCGCCCGGAATGGGGCACTTGCCGTCATCCTCTGCAGCTGTCGAAGCTGGGGGGTCCGTGGCGGTTGGTTGCGCCGTCGATGGTGTCGTCGTCGCCTCTCGGTGCGCTCGCGCTCCAGCCAGGATGTCGTCCACGCACGCCTTCTCGGCGGTGTCGAAGCGGTGGCGCAGTAGGTGCTGGTTGATGGCGGAGCGGATGCGACCGACTCGACGCCTGGCCTTGTTGATGGCGGGCCGGTCCTGGGGACGCAAGCGCTCGAGTGCATGGAGGTCGTCGAGGGCTTCGTCGATCCGGTGCTCGCGGTGGTGGCGTGTCACTCGCGGTGGCCGTTGGCGGCGTTTCCTCCTCTGTCTGCGTTGGCCGCGGCTGCCGCGCCCACGTCTCCGCTGTTGACGTTGCTGCCGCCCGCTATGCAGCTCACCGTGCTGCCATCGTCGCTGCTGCTGCTGGTGGTGGTGTTGCGGCTGTTGCGGCTGCTGCTGTTGCTGCTGCTGACGCGGACGCTGGTGCTGCTGGTGGTGGTGGTGGCGCGGGGACTGGTGCTGTGTCTGGGAGTATGGCTGTAGCTTGTCGTAGAGGGCGTACGGTAGGGCAGTGATGTAGCCCTCTGCCGTCTCCCAGTCGACCGCGTCCTCGATCTTTGCTGCCAGCGTCGCAGCCAGTCGCTCTACCACGTCACCGGCCTCCTCGTACTCCTCGTCCGTCAGGTGCCGCAGGCGGAGACGCGGTCGGCGCTGTGGTACCGCATCCGGGCCGATGCACATGGCTGCGTAGACTTCACCGTCGTCCACGTCACCTTGGTGGTCGAGAGTGGCGTCGTGTGGGGAAGGGGGCGCCGCTGCTGCTTGCGGTACTGTTCCTGGAACTGCCGGTGGCACCGTCGACGCCGGGGCTGCCGTTGTAGTGGAGGTGCATCCATGGCCATCAGGGTGCACGCTGCACTCGAGCTTGGTCCGGCGGCGGTCGAGACCAGCGTTGGCGAGGCGGTCTGCATGGCCGTTCGCCTGTCGGTCGATGTGGTGGAGCGAGAAGCTCCCCACTCGCGCGAGCTCCAGCCTGACCTGGTTGCGCAGCGCCCGGAGTCGCGTGCTCTTGGCCGCGAAGATGCCACGCACTTGCTGGATCACCAGGGTGCTGTCGCCCTCCACGCGAAGTTGCTTCACTCCGTGATCGCCGGCGGCCCTGGCACCAAGCAGCAGCGCGGTGTACTCTGCCGTGTTGTTGGTGCCGTTGCTGCTCGGGTCGAAGTGGGAGCATGTCCACACTACAGGGCCGCTCGGTTTAAAAAGGGCCGCACCAGCGCCGCCTGGCCCCGGGTTTGCCCGGCAGGCGCCGTCGAAGCGTAGGAGCCACTCGCCACTGGCGTCGTCCGAAGTCCTGGCTGCCTCTCGCTCGGCTTCGTCGGCCGTCGCTAGGGCTGGAGGTGGCGGCTCGCTCTCTTTTGTCTCTTCGTCGTGCCTCGCCGGCATCCAGTCCATCGGCTCGCTGTCCGGGGCGTCTTCGTTGGAGGCGAGCACGTCCGGCTGCGCTAGAAGCAGTTGGCCGACGGCAACCGAGGTTGACTGGGTCGGGAGCAGGCGGTCGGCGATGCGGGACACTACCACGCTGCGTGGAAGCGGTGGGCTCCAGCGTGGGGCAGGCACGGCAGCGAGGCGCGTGGCGATGCGCTCTGCTATCGTCGCTCGAGGTAGCGGGGGGGCCCAGCGTGGAGGTGGTATCGTGCTGAGGCGCGCTGCGACCCGCGATGCCACCAGTACGCGTGGAAGCGGCGAGCTCCAGCGGTTCCTGCTGTCGTCGCTGCCTGTTGCCTGCGCTGCCTGCACTTCAACGTTGAAGGAGCTCACCAGCGGGGGGGACGCTGTGAGCTCCGTGGAGTCTTGGTGGGGCAGGCCGGGCGAGGTTGGAGCCGCTGCATTGACGGTGGCTTGGGCTCCGACGTTGGTGGGGCTTGGTGCTCCTGCCGTCGTCGAAGCCGCGGCCGATGATGGACTCGAGAGGCTGGCGCACGCTTGCGCGTGTCTTGCTGCAGCCAGCCTCGAGGTGAATGGGCTGCCACCACACGCACAACCCGCCGAGAACCGGTCGAGGAATGTGGTGCGGCGGTGCCGAGAGTCACGGTGCTTCTTCAGGGACGCGAAGCTGCCGTCCGTGTACGTGCACAGCGTGCAGTCGAACCGCGACGCGTTGTGCGCGTACACGGCGAGGACGGAGGCCGGATGAGCGCTGGCCGTGGATAGCCTGAGCGCTGGGGCATGAACGCCAGCCTCCTCCTCATCATGCATGGCTAGCTGCTTGCGAGCCTCATCTCCGTCGTCTGCGTTGAGTCTGCGGCGCTTGCTGCCTGCACGTAGCTCTTGGTGCCGCTGGGGCAGCTGCTGCCACGATGGAGGGCACCTGGTGCCATAGTCAACGTCCATGGGGGCGGCGACGTCGTCGCTGAGCTTGAAGCTTGAGTCTGCAACGTCGTCACCGCTCCCGGCGTCCTGCATGAGCGTCCTGCCATCGCCGCTGCTGGACGCATCGACCTGCATGGGCTCCACGAGCACGCGGGCCGTCGGTACATGATCTTGGTCCGGCTCAGCGTGCCCGTGGTGCCCCACGGTGACGCGAGCAGTAGTAGCAGCAGCAGCTACCGTAGCTGGAGCAGCAGCGCCGGCAGCCGCTGCTGGGCTTGGTACAACCGACCCCGGGTCGGGCAGCATGCCGCCCGCCCTGCCGGGTGGTGCCAGACCTTGCTGGACTTCAACACTGGCTTGGGCGGCGGCGCGGGCGTCCTGCGCGGCGGAGACGTCACTGGAGGCGAGGCTTGGGTCTGGGGGCCCTGCGGGGGCCGCTGGTGCGCGAGCCGAGCCGGCTCCCAGCGCTAGAGTGTCGCCGAGCATGCCGCCCGCCCTGCCGGGTCGAGGCAGCACACTCGCGGGGTCTTCACGTGGTCCTGGAGCGGCGGCGTGGTCGTCTTGGCCGTCCTCGTCGTCGCTGGAGTCGCTGGCCAGCTCCCAGGGCCAATGGCTGACCGCCAAGGCCCGAGCTGTGGCCTCTGCGAGGGCCGCCCCCGGCGCTACCTGGTCGGGCAGCCTGTCGACCGCCCTGCCGGGTGCTGCCACATCGTACGGGGGGTTCTGGGGCGGGCAGGGGGGCGTCGCCGCGAGCCCTGCGTCTGGGGAAGCCATACGGCGCGCTTGGAGGCTCGGCGGCGGCGTGTGGGCCGCGCCAGAGCTCGAAGTCGGCGGCGCCTCCTCAGGCAGCCGCGGTGCTTGGGCGTGTTCTTCGCTCTCAGAGCGTACGCCCTGAGAGGCCAGCGATTCTGGGCTTAGCTGGGGGTATGGGGTTGGCCCGCCCGAGCCCGGGGGACGGCCCGCGGGATCTTGATGGGCCAAACGGCGCGAGAGGTTGCTGGAAGGGCGGGTCTGCGCTTGGGCGCCAGAGGCCTCTGCGCGCGTAGCCAATTGGCGTGCAATGGGCGCTGCATGTGTTCTACACGTGCCCGACGTTGCACCCGCTGAAGCGTCGCCGTCGTCGAGAAACGGTGCCACGCGTGGAGGGTCCAACCCCCCCATTTTCAGCCGAAGTTGAAGCCGAAACGGGGGCAAAAGTGTGTAACCCTATGCCCTCGTCGCCGCTGATTGGCCGAAAATCCGGCCAATCGGCAGTGGCCAGATCGGCCTCGTCAGCGGCGCTATAAAAAGACGCATCGCTGTCGAGGCTCGATTGGCTGGCGGTGGACGCCTTGCTGTCGGTGGACAGCGCGCGGTTTCTCATTGGCCAAAAGAGGTGCATGGCGCGCTCTGATTGGTCAAAAAGAAAAACCGAAAAGGGGCAGACCGTGGAGGACCGAGGAGATGGAGGACTGAGCAGGACGGAGGTAGAAAAGATCGAGGACAATGTAGTTGGCCTCGCGGGGGAAAGGTGTACGCCCCCGGAGACCGATCCCGCGCGGTTAGCAAGCCAACCGCCGCAGGACGTTCCAAAAATGAGAGTGAAAAGAATTTACCAAAAGGTAAAAACCAGTTTTCACACTGATTAGAACAGAGAAGGTTTTGTATATTTACCATCCGGTGTACCCGATAACTCCCTGATAGAGAGTTTCCTATCTGATGTCTAACTATGTGTGTGACTGTATCTGATAGCTACGAGTTGAAGTTCGACTGTCGGAAGACAGTCGAACACCGGAATGGGTTTCCAGGGCGGTTCCCTACATGGGTGGGGCCCTTTCGGCCAACATTGGGCCAGTGTGTGCCGTCTAGCGGCGGCTGGTGTGCGACGGAGTCCCCCCGGTCTCCGTCACCCGCCTGCCCCTTGGTTCTTGGCTGGCTTGGCGCTGTGTCTGGTGCTGGTGCTGTCGCGCACGGTACTTGGCACAGTGTGAGTTCCAGATGCGGCGGCTGGACTGGATGCACTGGGTAGAGAGCTGCCGATCCAGTCGCTTGGCGTCGCGCTTGAGGAGCTTCAGATGCTCCGTGTACACCTTGTAGTTGCCGGCTGCTACCGCGCCCAGCGACCCGTACACGAGCGCCGAGAGGTGCACCTTCCACCCTTGGCGCTCGAGGTGCCGCTTGATGCCGGCATACTTGGTCGCCTTCTCGGCGGCGGCTTTGGCCAAGCCCGAGCTCGCTGAGTCGACGCTAGCTTGCTCCTCGAACGCTACAGCCAGGTCGACCACCGCCACCGTTTTTGTGGTGTGGTTATAGTGCTGGAGGTCGGGCCGTAGCGCGGGGCCAGCTAGCGATGGCACCGTCTGATTGACGCGCAGCTCGACTCGGTCGCTGCTGCGCCCGCCCTTCGACGCATGGAGCGTCCGCTCGATTTCCTTGAGCGCGGTATCGTGGCGGCCGCGGATGGCGTCCATGGTGCCGGGGCAGCAGTTCAGCACGTGCTGCAGTGTCTCCGTCCAGCGGCAACCCGGGTGTCGGCAACGCCCATGGCCGTGGACGCCGCGGCGTTCGAGGACGGAGGCTGTGTCCAGCATGTTCAGGCGAGCGGCAACCGCAAAGCGGTAGTCGCTCTCCCACAGGCCGCGAGGCCGGGTGAGAAAATTGCTACCCACGCCCCCATGTGCCCGAGCTGTTCGACCTTGGTCCACGTGGTTGCACCACGTCCGCCAGTGTCGGAGCTTCAAGTGCATCTTCACGTGCCGCAGTACGTCACGGCGCGTCAGCCACTTGTCGTGGTGCGGCACGCGAAGTTGCAGTGGCTGGGCGGGCTTGCTGGTGGCTGCGTCAGCAGGCGCGGTCTCGAACTTGAGGCCAAGCTTGCTGAGTTGACGCTGGATGTCGATCCAAAGCGACCCGATGTCGCCGTTGCGCCGCTGTGGTGGGGCGTGGCTTGACCTCCCGAGCTGCGAGTTGAGCAGCAGCTCGCACAGCTCTGCCTCGCGGTCCCTCCAGTGGGTGGTGTCCAGGCGGTGGCGCTTGTCCGCTATCTGCCGGAGCTGCTCGCGGGCGATCCTCTGGGTGGCGTTGTCCGGGGAGTTGAGCATCTGCCACCCATGGGCAATCTGGAGCGCCGCGTGCAGCTCCGTCAGTGGAAGGAGGCCCAGCCCGCCGCGCGATGTCGGCGCGGAGAAGAACGCATTGTTGGCGTTCTTCGGCAGGCGCAGCAGGTGGCGAAGCCCCCGGCGGAGGTGCTCGTCGAAGGCCTCGAGCTGCTGCTTGAACGGGCGAAGGTGGCGAAGGGCGTACTCGATGCGCGGGTACAGGTACCCCTTCACCGCCTTAACCACCTGCCATGGTGCCAGCCCCGACTGCATTAGCGCCGTCGCGTCATGCTTGAGCTGCTTCAGCATGGGCGCGAGCTCGAGGCGGCGGCGCACGTGGTCGAAGCCATCCCCGATGCCGAGGTACGAGTAGGACGCCGCCATTCCCAACGCTGGGATCTCTGTGTCGTTGAGCTGGAGTCCCAGGTCACCCGCCTTGAGCACGCCGCGCGCGTCGCGTTGGACCGACATGGTGCTGCACTTGGAAGGGTTCGCCGCCATGCCGGTCCATCGCAGGAAGGATGCCACGAGCGCGTGCTGCCGCTTGATACCATCCACGGAGCTGCTGAACGTCTTGAGGTCGTCGGCGTAGGCTGCAGCTCCGGGACGGTCCACGCCGGTGAGCTGCACCCCCGTGGCAGGCAGTCTCTTCAGCGCTTGGAGCAGCGGGGCAATCGCAGCGGTAAAGAGGTGTGGGCTGAGCGGGCAGCCCTGGAACACTCCCACGCGAAGGCTGATGGGCGCGGTGGTGCCGTCCGCCGCGTTGCTGATGGTGAAGGCTGCGTCGCTGTAGATCCCGCGGCAGCAGTCCACAAACTCGGGCGGTACTCCCTGTCGCGCCAGTGTTTCCCATAGCAAGTCGTGTGGCACGCTGCCGAAGGCGTTGGCGAAATCGTACCACACGACATGCAGCTCCCTGCGCTTGCGACGGGCGTGGTCGACGAGCGTGGCCGCGAGGAAGTTGTGTTCCCCGCAGCCGTTCATCGCCCGGAATCCCTTCTGGGCCTCCGCATGGCGAGCGTTCGCGTCCAGCCAGCCTACGAGCCTGCGCGACAGGATGCCGGCGTAGATCTTGTAGATAGCCTGCTGCAAGCAGATCGGCCTCCAGTTGGCAGGGTCCTGCCGGCTGCCCTTCTTGTGCAGGAGGCGCACCACGCCGAGCTTCCAGCTCTGAGGCACCGTCTTGTGTCGCCAGCAGCACGCGAACGCTGCATGGAGCGCCGGCAGGAGCTGGGCGGCGAACTTCTTGTAGACATCGTAGCCGACGCCGTCGAGGCCGGGGCTGGAGCTGCCGCGGGCGCGCTGGAGCTGGTCTTCAATGTCGTCCACCGTCGGCGCCTCTGTCAGCAGTTCCTTGGCACGCGTGGCGGCGGGTAAGCGCGCCATCGCTTCACGGAAGGCTGCTCCCTCTGGTGCCTCCGCGTCGAACGCCTGGCGTGGCGTGTTCACGCTGTCGAAGAAGCTCCAGAGCTCGTCGCCCGGAATGGGGCACTTGCCGTCATCCTCTGCAGCTGTCGAAGCTGGGGGGTCCGTGGCGGTTGGTTGCGCCGTCGATGGTGTCGTCGTCGCCTCTCGGTGCGCTCGCGCTCCAGCCAGGATGTCGTCCACGCACGCCTTCTCGGCGGTGTCGAAGCGGTGGCGCAGTAGGTGCTGGTTGATGGCGGAGCGGATGCGACCGACTCGACGCCTGGCCTTGTTGATGGCGGGCCGGTCCTGGGGACACAAGCGCTCGAGTGCATGGAGGTCGTCGAGGGCTTCGTCGATCCGGTGCTCGCGGTGGTGGCGTGTCACTCGCGGTGGCCGTTGGCGGCGTTTCCTCTTCTGTCTGCGTTGGCCGCGGCTGCCGCGCCCACGTCTCCGCTGTTGACGTTGCTGCCGCCCGCTATGCAGCTCACCGTGCTGCCATCGTCGCTGCTGCTGCTGGTGGTGGTGTTGCGGCTGTTGCGGCTGCTGCTGTTGCTGCTGCTGACGCGGACGCTGGTGCTGCTGGTGGTGGTGGTGGCGCGGGGACTGGTGCTGTGTCTGGGAGTATGGCTGTAGCTTGTCGTAGAGGGCGTACGGTAGGGCAGTGATGTAGCCCTCTGCCGTCTCCCAGTCGACCGCGTCCTCGATCTTTGCTGCCAGCGTCGCAGCCAGTCGCTCTACCACGTCACCGGCCTCCTCGTACTCCTCGTCCGTCAGGTGCCGCAGGCGGAGACGCGGTCGGCGCTGTGGTACCGCATCCGGGCCGATGCACATGGCTGCGTAGACTTCACCGTCGTCCACGTCACCTTGGTGGTCGAGAGTGGCGTCGTGTGGGGAAGGGGGCGCCGCTGCTGCTTGCGGTACTGTTCCTGGAACTGCCGGTGGCACCGTCGACGCCGGGGCTGCCGTTGTAGTGGAGGTGCATCCATGGCCATCAGGGTGCACGCTGCACTCGAGCTTGGTCCGGCGGCGGTCGAGACCAGCGTTGGCGAGGCGGTCTGCATGGCCGTTCGCCTGTCGGTCGATGTGGTGGAGCGAGAAGCTCCCCACTCGCGCGAGCTCCAGCCTGACCTGGTTGCGCAGCGCCCGGAGTCGCGTGCTCTTGGCCGCGAAGATGCCACGCACTTGCTGGATCACCAGGGTGCTGTCGCCCTCCACGCGAAGTTGCTTCACTCCGTGATCGCCGGCGGCCCTGGCACCAAGCAGCAGCGCGGTGTACTCTGCCGTGTTGTTGGTGCCGTTGCTGCTCGGGTCGAAGTGGGAGCATGTCCACACTACAGGGCCGCTCGGTTTAAAAAGGGCCGCACCAGCGCCGCCTGGCCCCGGGTTTGCCCGGCAGGCGCCGTCGAAGCGTAGGAGCCACTCGCCACTGGCGTCGTCCGAAGTCCTGGCTGCCTCTCGCTCGGCTTCGTCGGCCGTCGCTAGGGCTGGAGGTGGCGGCTCGCTCTCTTTTGTCTCTTCGTCGTGCCTCGCCGGCATCCAGTCCATCGGCTCGCTGTCCGGGGCGTCTTCGTTGGAGGCGAGCACGTCCGGCTGCGCTAGAAGCAGTTGGCCGACGGCAACCGAGGTTGACTGGGTCGGGAGCAGGCGGTCGGCGATGCGGGACACTACCACGCTGCGTGGAAGCGGTGGGCTCCAGCGTGGGGCAGGCACGGCAGCGAGGCGCGTGGCGATGCGCTCTGCTATCGTCGCTCGAGGTAGCGGGGGGGCCCAGCGTGGAGGTGGTATCGTGCTGAGGCGCGCTGCGACCCGCGATGCCACCAGTACGCGTGGAAGCGGCGAGCTCCAGCGGTTCCTGCTGTCGTCGCTGCCTGTTGCCTGCGCTGCCTGCACTTCAACGTTGAAGGAGCTCACCAGCGGGGGGGACGCTGTGAGCTCCGTGGAGTCTTGGTGGGGCAGGCCGGGCGAGGTTGGAGCCGCTGCATTGACGGTGGCTTGGGCTCCGACGTTGGTGGGGCTTGGTGCTCCTGCCGTCGTCGAAGCCGCGGCCGATGATGGACTCGAGAGGCTGGCGCACGCTTGCGCGTGTCTTGCTGCAGCCAGCCTCGAGGTGAATGGGCTGCCACCACACGCACAACCCGCCGAGAACCGGTCGAGGAATGTGGTGCGGCGGTGCCGAGAGTCACGGTGCTTCTTCAGGGACGCGAAGCTGCCGTCCGTGTACGTGCACAGCGTGCAGTCGAACCGCGACGCGTTGTGCGCGTACACGGCGAGGACGGAGGCCGGATGAGCGCTGGCCGTGGATAGCCTGAGCGCTGGGGCATGAACGCCAGCCTCCTCCTCATCATGCATGGCTAGCTGCTTGCGAGCCTCATCTCCGTCGTCTGCGTTGAGTCTGCGGCGCTTGCTGCCTGCACGTAGCTCTTGGTGCCGCTGGGGCAGCTGCTGCCACGATGGAGGGCACCTGGTGCCATAGTCAACGTCCATGGGGGCGGCGACGTCGTCGCTGAGCTTGAAGCTTGAGTCTGCAACGTCGTCACCGCTCCCGGCGTCCTGCATGAGCGTCCTGCCATCGCCGCTGCTGGACGCATCGACCTGCATGGGCTCCACGAGCACGCGGGCCGTCGGTACATGATCTTGGTCCGGCTCAGCGTGCCCGTGGTGCCCCACGGTGACGCGAGCAGTAGTAGCAGCAGCAGCTACCGTAGCTGGAGCAGCAGCGCCGGCAGCCGCTGCTGGGCTTGGTACAACCGACCCCGGGTCGGGCAGCATGCCGCCCGCCCTGCCGGGTGGTGCCAGACCTTGCTGGACTTCAACACTGGCTTGGGCGGCGGCGCGGGCGTCCTGCGCGGCGGAGACGTCACTGGAGGCGAGGCTTGGGTCTGGGGGCCCTGCGGGGGCCGCTGGTGCGCGAGCCGAGCCGGCTCCCAGCGCTAGAGTGTCGCCGAGCATGCCGCCCGCCCTGCCGGGTCGAGGCAGCACACTCGCGGGGTCTTCACGTGGTCCTGGAGCGGCGGCGTGGTCGTCTTGGCCGTCCTCGTCGTCGCTGGAGTCGCTGGCCAGCTCCCAGGGCCAATGGCTGACCGCCAAGGCCCGAGCTGTGGCCTCTGCGAGGGCCGCCCCCGGCGCTACCTGGTCGGGCAGCCTGTCGGCCGCCCTGCCGGGTGCTGCCACATCGTACGGGGGGTTCTGGGGCGGGCAGGGGGGCGTCGCCGCGAGCCCTGCGTCTGGGGAAGCCATACGGCGCGCTTGGAGGCTCGGCGGCGGCGTGTGGGCCGCGCCAGAGCTCGAAGTCGGCGGCGCCTCCTCAGGCAGCCGCGGTGCTTGGGCGTGTTCTTCGCTCTCAGAGCGTACGCCCTGAGAGGCCAGCGATTCTGGGCTTAGCTGGGGGTATGGGGTTGGCCCGCCCGAGCCCGGGGGACGGCCCGCGGGATCTTGATGGGCCAAACGGCGCGAGAGGTTGCTGGAAGGGCGGGTCTGCGCTTGGGCGCCAGAGGCCTCTGCGCGCGTAGCCAATTGGCGTGCAATGGGCGCTGCATGTGTTCTACACGTGCCCGACGTTGCACCCGCTGAAGCGTCGCCGTCGTCGAGAAACGGTGCCACGCGTGGAGGGTCCAACCCCCCCATTTTCAGCCGAAGTTGAAGCCGAAACGGGGGCAAAAGTGTGTAACCCTATGCCCTCGTCGCCGCTGATTGGCCGAAAATCCGGCCAATCGGCAGTGGCCAGATCGGCCTCGTCAGCGGCGCTATAAAAAGACGCATCGCTGTCGGGGCTCGATTGGCTGGCGGTGGACGCCTTGCTGTCGGTGGACAGCGCGCGGTTTCTCATTGGCCAAAAGAGGTGCATGGCGCGCTCTGATTGGTCAAAAAGAAAAACCGAAAAGGGGCAGACCGTGGAGGACCGAGGAGATGGAGGACCGAGCAGGACGGAGGTAGAAAAGATCGAGGACAATGTAGTTGGCCTCGCGGGGGAAAGGTGTACGCCCCCGGAGACCGATCCCGCGCGGTTAGCAAGCCAACCGCCGCAGGACGTTCCAAAAATGAGAGTGAAAAGAATTTACCAAAAGGTAAAAACCAGTTTTCACACTGATTAGAACAGAGAAGGTTTTGTATATTTACCATCCGGTGTACCCGATAACTCCCTGATAGAGAGTTTCCTATCTGATGTCTAACTATGTGTGTGACTGTATCTGATAGCTCCGAGTTGAAGTTCGACTGTCGGAAGACAGTCGAACACCGGAATGGGTTTCCAGGGCGGTTCCCTACATGGGTGGGGCCCTTTCGGCCAACATTGGGCCAGTGTGTGCCGTCTAGCGGCGGCTGGTGTGCGACGGAGTCCCCCCGGTCTCCGTCACCCGCCTGCCCCTTGGTTCTTGGCTGGCTTGGCGCTGTGTCTGGTGCTGGTGCTGTCGCGCACGGTACTTGGCACAGTGTGAGTTCCAGATGCGGCGGCTGGACTGGATGCACTGGGTAGAGAGCTGCCGATCCAGTCGCTTGGCGTCGCGCTTGAGGAGCTTCAGATGCTCCGTGTACACCTTGTAGTTGCCGGCTGCTACCGCGCCCAGCGACCCGTACACGAGCGCCGAGAGGTGCACCTTCCACCCTTGGCGCTCGAGGTGCCGCTTGATGCCGGCATACTTGGTCGCCTTCTCGGCGGCGGCTTTGGCCAAGCCCGAGCTCGCTGAGTCGACGCTAGCTTGCTCCTCGAACGCTACAGCCAGGTCGACCACCGCCACCGTTTTTGTGGTGTGGTTATAGTGCTGGAGGTCGGGCCGTAGCGCGGGGCCAGCTAGCGATGGCACCGTCTGGTTGACGCGCAGCTCGACTCGGTCGCTGCTGCGCCCGCCCTTCGACGCATGGAGCGTCCGCTCGATTTCCTTGAGCGCGGTATCGTGGCGGCCGCGGATGGCGTCCATGGTGCCGGGGCAGCAGTTCAGCACGTGCTGCAGTGTCTCCGTCCAGCGGCAACCCGGGTGTCGGCAACGCCCATGGCCGTGGATGCCGCGGCGTTCGAGGACGGAGGCTGTGTCCAGCATGTTCAGGCGAGCGGCAATCGCAAAGCGGTAGTCGCTCTCCCACAGGCCGCGAGGCCGGGTGAGAAAATTGCTACCCACGCCCCCATGTGCCCGAGCTGTTCGACCTTGGTCCACGTGGTTGCACCACGTCCGCCAGTGTCGGAGCTTCAAGTGCATCTTCACGTGCCGCAGTACGTCACGGCGCGTCAGCCACTTGTCGTGGTGCGGCACGCGAAGTTGCAGTGGCTGGGCGGGCTTGCTGGTGGCTGCGTCAGCAGGCGCGGTCTCGAACTTGAGGCCAAGCTTGCTGAGTTGACGCTGGATGTCGATCCAAAGCGACCCGATGTCGCCGTTGCGCCGCTGTGGTGGGGCGTGGCTTGACCTCCCGAGCTGCGAGTTGAGCAGCAGCTCGCACAGCTCTGCCTCGCGGTCCCTCCAGTGGGTGGTGTCCAGGCGGTGGCGCTTGTCCGCTATCTGCCGGAGCTGCTCGCGGGCGATCCTCTGGGTGGCGTTGTCCGGGGAGTTGAGCATCTGCCACCCATGGGCAATCTGGAGCGCCGCGTGCAGCTCCGTCAGTGGAAGGAGGCCCAGCCCGCCGCGCGATGTCGGCGCGGAGAAGAACGCATTGTTGGCGTTCTTCGGCAGGCGCAGCAGGTGGCGAAGCCCCCGGCGGAGGTGCTCGTCGAAGGCCTCGAGCTGCTGCTTGAACGGGCGAAGGTGGCGAAGGGCGTACTCGATGCGCGGGTACAGGTACCCCTTCACCGCCTTAACCACCTGCCATGGTGCCAGCCCCGACTGCATTAGCGCCGTCGCGTCATGCTTGAGCTGCTTCAGCATGGGCGCGAGCTCGAGGCGGCGGCGCACGTGGTCGAAGCCATCCCCGATGCCGAGGTACGAGTAGGACGCCGCCATTCCCAACGCTGGGATCTCTGTGTCGTTGAGCTGGAGTCCCAGGTCACCCGCCTTGAGCACGCCGCGCGCGTCGCGTTGGACCGACATGGTGCTGCACTTGGAAGGGTTCGCCGCCATGCCGGTCCATCGCAGGAAGGATGCCACGAGCGCGTGCTGCCGCTTGATACCATCCACGGAGCTGCTGAACGTCTTGAGGTCGTCGGCGTATGCTGCAGCTCCGGGACGGTCCACGCCGGTGAGCTGCACCCCCGTGGCAGGCAGTCTCTTCAGCGCTTGGAGCAGCGGGGCAATCGCAGCGGTAAAGAGGTGTGGGCTGAGCGGGCAGCCCTGGAACACTCCCACGCGAAGGCTGATGGGCGCGGTGGTGCCGTCCGCCGCGTTGCCGATGGTGAAGGCTGCGTCGCTGTAGATCCCGCGGCAGCAGTCCACAAACTCGGGCGGTACTCCCTGTCGCGCCAGTGTTTCCCATAGCAAGTCGTGTGGCACGCTGCCGAAGGCGTTGGCGAAATCGTACCACACGACATGCAGCTCCCTGCGCTTGCGACGGGCGTGGTCGACGAGCGTGGCCGCGAGGAAGTTGTGTTCCCCGCAGCCGTTCATCGCCCGGAATCCCTTCTGGGCCTCCGCATGGCGAGCGTTCGCGTCCAGCCAGCCTACGAGCCTGCGCGACAGGATGCCGGCGTAGATCTTGTAGATAGCCTGCTGCAAGCAGATCGGCCTCCAGTTGGCAGGGTCCTGCCGGCTGCCCTTCTTGTGCAGGAGGCGCACCACGCCGAGCTTCCAGCTCTGAGGCACCGTCTTGTGTCGCCAGCAGCACGCGAACGCTGCATGGAGCGCCGGCAGGAGCTGGGCGGCGAACTTCTTGTAGACATCGTAGCCGACGCCGTCGAGGCCGGGGCTGGAGCTGCCGCGGGCGCGCTGGAGCTGGTCTTCAATGTCGTCCACCGTCGGCGCCTCTGTCAGCAGTTCCTTGGCACGCGTGGCGGCGGGTAAGCGCGCCATCGCTTCACGGAAGGCTGCTCCCTCTGGTGCCTCCGCGTCGAACGCCTGGCGTGGCGTGTTCACGCTGTCGAAGAAGCTCCAGAGCTCGTCGCCCGGAATGGGGCACTTGCCGTCATCCTCTGCAGCTGTCGAAGCTGGGGGGTCCGTGGCGGTTGGTTGCGCCGTCGATGGTGTCGTCGTCGCCTCTCGGTGCGCTCGCGCTCCAGCCAGGATGTCGTCCACGCACGCCTTCTCGGCGGTGTCGAAGCGGTGGCGCAGTAGGTGCTGGTTGATGGCGGAGCGGATGCGACCGACTCGACGCCTGGCCTTGTTGATGGCGGGCCGGTCCTGGGGACACAAGCGCTCGAGTGCATGGAGGTCGTCGAGGGCTTCGTCGATCCGGTGCTCGCGGTGTTGGCGTGTCACTCGCGGTGGCCGTTGGCGGCGTTTCCTCTTCTGTCTGCGTTGGCCGCGGCTGCCGCGCCCACGTCTCCGCTGTTGACGTTGCTGCCGCCCGCTATGCAGCTCACCGTGCTGCCATCGTCGCTGCTGCTGCTGGTGGTGGTGTTGCGGCTGTTGCGGCTGCTGCTGTTGCGGCTGCTGACGCGGACGCTGGTGCTGCTGGTGGTGGTGGTGGCGCGGGGACTGGTGCTGTGTCTGGGAGTATGGCTGTAGCTTGTCGTAGAGGGCGTACGGTAGGGCAGTGATGTAGCCCTCTGCCGTCTCCCAGTCGACCGCGTCCTCGATCTTTGCTGCCAGCGTCGCAGCCAGTCGCTCTACCACGTCACCGGCCTCCTCGTACTCCTCGTCCGTCAGGTGCCGCAGGCGGAGACGCGGTCGGCGCTGTGGTACCGCATCCGGGCCGATGCACATGGCTGCGTAGACTTCACCGTCGTCCACGTCACCTTGGTGGTCGAGAGTGGCGTCGTGTGGGGAAGGGGGCGCCGCTGCTGCTTGCGGTACTGTTCCTGGAACTGCCGGTGGCACCGTCGACGCCGGGGCTGCCGTTGTAGTGGAGGTGCATCCATGGCCATCAGGGTGCACGCTGCACTCGAGCTTGGTCCGGCGGCGGTCGAGACCAGCGTTGGCGAGGCGGTCTGCATGGCCGTTCGCCTGTCGGTCGATGTGGTGGAGCGAGAAGCTCCCCACTCGCGCGAGCTCCAGCCTGACCTGGTTGCGCAGCGCCCGGAGTCGCGTGCTCTTGGCCGCGAAGATGCCACGCACTTGCTGGATCACCAGGGTGCTGTCGCCCTCCACGCGAAGTTGCTTCACTCCGTGATCGCCGGCGGCCCTGGCACCAAGCAGCAGCGCGGTGTACTCTGCCGTGTTGTTGGTGCCGTTGCTGCTCGGGTCGAAGTGGGAGCATGTCCACACTACAGGGCCGCTCGGTTTAAAAAGGGCCGCACCAGCGCCGCCTGGCCCCGGGTTTGCCCGGCAGGCGCCGTCGAAGCGTAGGAGCCACTCGCCACTGGCGTCGTCCGAAGTCCTGGCTGCCTCTCGCTCGGCTTCGTCGGCCGTCGCTAGGGCTGGAGGTGGCGGCTCGCTCTCTTTTGTCTCTTCGTCGTGCCTCGCCGGCATCCAGTCCATCGGCTCGCTGTCCGGGGCGTCTTCGTTGGAGGCGAGCACGTCCGGCTGCGCTAGAAGCAGTTGGCCGACGGCAACCGAGGTTGACTGGGTCGGGAGCAGGCGGTCGGCGATGCGGGACACTACCACGCTGCGTGGAAGCGGTGGGCTCCAGCGTGGGGCAGGCACGGCAGCGAGGCGCGTGGCGATGCGCTCTGCTATCGTCGCTCGAGGTAGCGGGGGGGCCCAGCGTGGAGGTGGTATCGTGCTGAGGCGCGCTGCGACCCGCGATGCCACCAGTACGCGTGGAAGCGGCGAGCTCCAGCGGTTCCTGCTGTCGTCGCTGCCTGTTGCCTGCGCTGCCTGCACTTCAACGTTGAAGGAGCTCACCAGCGGGGGGGACGCTGTGAGCTCCGTGGAGTCTTGGTGGGGCAGGCCGGGCGAGGTTGGAGCCGCTGCATTGACGGTGGCTTGGGCTCCGACGTTGGTGGGGCTTGGTGCTCCTGCCGTCGTCGAAGCCGCGGCCGATGATGGACTCGAGAGGCTGGCGCACGCTTGCGCGTGTCTTGCTGCAGCCAGCCTCGAGGTGAATGGGCTGCCACCACACGCACAACCCGCCGAGAACCGGTCGAGGAATGTGGTGCGGCGGTGCCGAGAGTCACGGTGCTTCTTCAGGGACGCGAAGCTGCCGTCCGTGTACGTGCACAGCGTGCAGTCGAACCGCGACGCGTTGTGCGCGTACACGGCGAGGACGGAGGCCGGATGAGCGCTGGCCGTGGATAGCCTGAGCGCTGGGGCATGAACGCCAGCCTCCTCCTCATCATGCATGGCTAGCTGCTTGCGAGCCTCATCTCCGTCGTCTGCGTTGAGTCTGCGGCGCTTGCTGCCTGCACGTAGCTCTTGGTGCCGCTGGGGCAGCTGCTGCCACGATGGAGGGCACCTGGTGCCATAGTCAACGTCCATGGGGGCGGCGACGTCGTCGCTGAGCTTGAAGCTTGAGTCTGCAACGTCGTCACCGCTCCCGGCGTCCTGCATGAGCGTCCTGCCATCGCCGCTGCTGGACGCATCGACCTGCATGGGCTCCACGAGCACGCGGGCCGTCGGTACATGATCTTGGTCCGGCTCAGCGTGCCCGTGGTGCCCCACGATGACGCGAGCAGTAGTAGCAGCAGCAGCTACCGTAGCTGGAGCAGCAGCGCCGGCAGCCGCTGCTGGGCTTGGTACAACCGACCCCGGGTCGGGCAGCATGCCGCCCGCCCTGCCGGGTGGTGCCAGACCTTGCTGGACTTCAACACTGGCTTGGGCGGCGGCGCGGGCGTCCTGCGCGGCGGAGACGTCACTGGAGGCGAGGCTTGGGTCTGGGGGCCCTGCGGGGGCCGCTGGTGCGCGAGCCGAGCCGGCTCCCAGCGCTAGAGTGTCGCCGAGCATGCCGCCCGCCCTGCCGGGTCGAGGCAGCACACTCGCGGGGTCTTCACGTGGTCCTGGAGCGGCGGCGTGGTCGTCTTGGCCGTCCTCGTCGTCGCTGGAGTCGCTGGCCAGCTCCCAGGGCCAATGGCTGACCGCCAAGGCCCGAGCTGTGGCCTCTGCGAGGGCCGCCCCCGGCGCTACCTGGTCGGGCAGCCTGTCGGCCGCCCTGCCGGGTGCTGCCACATCGTACGGGGGGTTCTGGGGCGGGCAGGGGGGCGTCGCCGCGAGCCCTGCGTCTGGGGAAGCCATACGGCGCGCTTGGAGGCTCGGCGGCGGCGTGTGGGCCGCGCCAGAGCTCGAAGTCGGCGGCGCCTCCTCAGGCAGCCGCGGTGCTTGGGCGTGTTCTTCGCTCTCAGAGCGTACGCCCTGAGAGGCCAGCGATTCTGGGCTTAGCTGGGGGTATGGGGTTGGCCCGCCCGAGCCCGGGGGACGGCCCGCGGGATCTTGATGGGCCAAACGGCGCGAGAGGTTGCTGGAAGGGCGGGTCTGCGCTTGGGCGCCAGAGGCCTCTGCGCGCGTAGCCAATTGGCGTGCAATGGGCGCTGCATGTGTTCTACACGTGCCCGACGTTGCACCCGCTGAAGCGTCGCCGTCGTCGAGAAACGGTGCCACGCGTGGAGGGTCCAACCCCCCCATTTTCAGCCGAAGTTGAAGCCGAAACGGGGGCAAAAGTGTGTAACCCTATGCCCTCGTCGCCGCTGATTGGCCGAAAATCCGGCCAATCGGCAGTGGCCAGATCGGCCTCGTCAGCGGCGCTATAAAAAGACGCATCGCTGTCGGGGCTCGATTGGCTGGCGGTGGACGCCTTGCTGTCGGTGGACAGCGCGCGGTTTCTCATTGGCCAAAAGAGGTGCATGGCGCGCTCTGATTGGTCAAAAAGAAAAACCGAAAAGGGGCAGACCGTGGAGGACCGAGGAGATGGAGGACCGAGCAGGACGGAGGTAGAAAAGATCGAGGACAATGTAGTTGGCCTCGCGGGGGAAAGGTGTACGCCCCCGGAGACCGATCCCGCGCGGTTAGCAAGCCAACCGCCGCAGGACGTTCCAAAAATGAGAGTGAAAAGAATTTACCAAAAGGTAAAAACCAGTTTTCACACTGATTAGAACAGAGAAGGTTTTGTATATTTACCATCCGGTGTACCCGATAACTCCCTGATAGAGAGTTTCCTATCTGATGTCTAACTATGTGTGTGACTGTATCTGATAGCTCCGAGTTGAAGTTCGACTGTCGGAAGACAGTCGAACACCGGAATGGGTTTCCAGGGCGGTTCCCTACATGGGTGGGGCCCTTTCGGCCAACATTGGGCCAGTGTGTGCCGTCTAGCGGCGGCTGGTGTGCGACGGAGTCCCCCCGGTCTCCGTCACCCGCCTGCCCCTTGGTTCTTGGCTGGCTTGGCGCTGTGTCTGGTGCTGGTGCTGTCGCGCACGGTACTTGGCACAGTGTGAGTTCCAGATGCGGCGGCTGGACTGGATGCACTGGGTAGAGAGCTGCCGATCCAGTCGCTTGGCGTCGCGCTTGAGGAGCTTCAGATGCTCCGTGTACACCTTGTAGTTGCCGGCTGCTACCGCGCCCAGCGACCCGTACACGAGCGCCGAGAGGTGCACCTTCCACCCTTGGCGCTCGAGGTGCCGCTTGATGCCGGCATACTTGGTCGCCTTCTCGGCGGCGGCTTTGGCCAAGCCCGAGCTCGCTGAGTCGACGCTAGCTTGCTCCTCGAACGCTACAGCCAGGTCGACCACCGCCACCGTTTTTGTGGTGTGGTTATAGTGCTGGAGGTCGGGCCGTAGCGCGGGGCCAGCTAGCGATGGCACCGTCTGGTTGACGCGCAGCTCGACTCGGTCGCTGCTGCGCCCGCCCTTCGACGCATGGAGCGTCCGCTCGATTTCCTTGAGCGCGGTATCGTGGCGGCCGCGGATGGCGTCCATGGTGCCGGGGCAGCAGTTCAGCACGTGCTGCAGTGTCTCCGTCCAGCGGCAACCCGGGTGTCGGCAACGCCCATGGCCGTGGATGCCGCGGCGTTCGAGGACGGAGGCTGTGTCCAGCATGTTCAGGCGAGCGGCAATCGCAAAGCGGTAGTCGCTCTCCCACAGGCCGCGAGGCCGGGTGAGAAAATTGCTACCCACGCCCCCATGTGCCCGAGCTGTTCGACCTTGGTCCACGTGGTTGCACCACGTCCGCCAGTGTCGGAGCTTCAAGTGCATCTTCACGTGCCGCAGTACGTCACGGCGCGTCAGCCACTTGTCGTGGTGCGGCACGCGAAGTTGCAGTGGCTGGGCGGGCTTGCTGGTGGCTGCGTCAGCAGGCGCGGTCTCGAACTTGAGGCCAAGCTTGCTGAGTTGACGCTGGATGTCGATCCAAAGCGACCCGATGTCGCCGTTGCGCCGCTGTGGTGGGGCGTGGCTTGACCTCCCGAGCTGCGAGTTGAGCAGCAGCTCGCACAGCTCTGCCTCGCGGTCCCTCCAGTGGGTGGTGTCCAGGCGGTGGCGCTTGTCCGCTATCTGCCGGAGCTGCTCGCGGGCGATCCTCTGGGTGGCGTTGTCCGGGGAGTTGAGCATCTGCCACCCATGGGCAATCTGGAGCGCCGCGTGCAGCTCCGTCAGTGGAAGGAGGCCCAGCCCGCCGCGCGATGTCGGCGCGGAGAAGAACGCATTGTTGGCGTTCTTCGGCAGGCGCAGCAGGTGGCGAAGCCCCCGGCGGAGGTGCTCGTCGAAGGCCTCGAGCTGCTGCTTGAACGGGCGAAGGTGGCGAAGGGCGTACTCGATGCGCGGGTACAGGTACCCCTTCACCGCCTTAACCACCTGCCATGGTGCCAGCCCCGACTGCATTAGCGCCGTCGCGTCATGCTTGAGCTGCTTCAGCATGGGCGCGAGCTCGAGGCGGCGGCGCACGTGGTCGAAGCCATCCCCGATGCCGAGGTACGAGTAGGACGCCGCCATTCCCAACGCTGGGATCTCTGTGTCGTTGAGCTGGAGTCCCAGGTCACCCGCCTTGAGCACGCCGCGCGCGTCGCGTTGGACCGACATGGTGCTGCACTTGGAAGGGTTCGCCGCCATGCCGGTCCATCGCAGGAAGGATGCCACGAGCGCGTGCTGCCGCTTGATACCATCCACGGAGCTGCTGAACGTCTTGAGGTCGTCGGCGTATGCTGCAGCTCCGGGACGGTCCACGCCGGTGAGCTGCACCCCCGTGGCAGGCAGTCTCTTCAGCGCTTGGAGCAGCGGGGCAATCGCAGCGGTAAAGAGGTGTGGGCTGAGCGGGCAGCCCTGGAACACTCCCACGCGAAGGCTGATGGGCGCGGTGGTGCCGTCCGCCGCGTTGCCGATGGTGAAGGCTGCGTCGCTGTAGATCCCGCGGCAGCAGTCCACAAACTCGGGCGGTACTCCCTGTCGCGCCAGTGTTTCCCATAGCAAGTCGTGTGGCACGCTGCCGAAGGCGTTGGCGAAATCGTACCACACGACATGCAGCTCCCTGCGCTTGCGACGGGCGTGGTCGACGAGCGTGGCCGCGAGGAAGTTGTGTTCCCCGCAGCCGTTCATCGCCCGGAATCCCTTCTGGGCCTCCGCATGGCGAGCGTTCGCGTCCAGCCAGCCTACGAGCCTGCGCGACAGGATGCCGGCGTAGATCTTGTAGATAGCCTGCTGCAAGCAGATCGGCCTCCAGTTGGCAGGGTCCTGCCGGCTGCCCTTCTTGTGCAGGAGGCGCACCACGCCGAGCTTCCAGCTCTGAGGCACCGTCTTGTGTCGCCAGCAGCACGCGAACGCTGCATGGAGCGCCGGCAGGAGCTGGGCGGCGAACTTCTTGTAGACATCGTAGCCGACGCCGTCGAGGCCGGGGCTGGAGCTGCCGCGGGCGCGCTGGAGCTGGTCTTCAATGTCGTCCACCGTCGGCGCCTCTGTCAGCAGTTCCTTGGCACGCGTGGCGGCGGGTAAGCGCGCCATCGCTTCACGGAAGGCTGCTCCCTCTGGTGCCTCCGCGTCGAACGCCTGGCGTGGCGTGTTCACGCTGTCGAAGAAGCTCCAGAGCTCGTCGCCCGGAATGGGGCACTTGCCGTCATCCTCTGCAGCTGTCGAAGCTGGGGGGTCCGTGGCGGTTGGTTGCGCCGTCGATGGTGTCGTCGTCGCCTCTCGGTGCGCTCGCGCTCCAGCCAGGATGTCGTCCACGCACGCCTTCTCGGCGGTGTCGAAGCGGTGGCGCAGTAGGTGCTGGTTGATGGCGGAGCGGATGCGACCGACTCGACGCCTGGCCTTGTTGATGGCGGGCCGGTCCTGGGGACACAAGCGCTCGAGTGCATGGAGGTCGTCGAGGGCTTCGTCGATCCGGTGCTCGCGGTGTTGGCGTGTCACTCGCGGTGGCCGTTGGCGGCGTTTCCTCTTCTGTCTGCGTTGGCCGCGGCTGCCGCGCCCACGTCTCCGCTGTTGACGTTGCTGCCGCCCGCTATGCAGCTCACCGTGCTGCCATCGTCGCTGCTGCTGCTGGTGGTGGTGTTGCGGCTGTTGCGGCTGCTGCTGTTGCTGCTGCTGACGCGGACGCTGGTGCTGCTGGTGGTGGTGGTGGTGGCGCGGGGACTGGTGCTGTGTCTGGGAGTATGGCTGTAGCTTGTCGTAGAGGGCGTACGGTAGGGCAGTGATGTAGCCCTCTGCCGTCTCCCAGTCGACCGCGTCCTCGATCTTTGCTGCCAGCGTCGCAGCCAGTCGCTCTACCACGTCACCGGCCTCCTCGTACTCCTCGTCCGTCAGGTGCCGCAGGCGGAGACGCGGTCGGCGCTGTGGTACCGCATCCGGGCCGATGCACATGGCTGCGTAGACTTCACCGTCGTCCACGTCACCTTGGTGGTCGAGAGTGGCGTCGTGTGGGGAAGGGGGCGCCGCTGCTGCTTGCGGTACTGTTCCTGGAACTGCCGGTGGCACCGTCGACGCCGGGGCTGCCGTTGTAGTGGAGGTGCATCCATGGCCATCAGGGTGCACGCTGCACTCGAGCTTGGTCCGGCGGCGGTCGAGACCAGCGTTGGCGAGGCGGTCTGCATGGCCGTTCGCCTGTCGGTCGATGTGGTGGAGCGAGAAGCTCCCCACTCGCGCGAGCTCCAGCCTGACCTGGTTGCGCAGCGCCCGGAGTCGCGTGCTCTTGGCCGCGAAGATGCCACGCACTTGCTGGATCACCAGGGTGCTGTCGCCCTCCACGCGAAGTTGCTTCACTCCGTGATCGCCGGCGGCCCTGGCACCAAGCAGCAGCGCGGTGTACTCTGCCGTGTTGTTGGTGCCGTTGCTGCTCGGGTCGAAGTGGGAGCATGTCCACACTACAGGGCCGCTCGGTTTAAAAAGGGCCGCACCAGCGCCGCCTGGCCCCGGGTTTGCCCGGCAGGCGCCGTCGAAGCGTAGGAGCCACTCGCCACTGGCGTCGTCCGAAGTCCTGGCTGCCTCTCGCTCGGCTTCGTCGGCCGTCGCTAGGGCTGGAGGTGGCGGCTCGCTCTCTTTTGTCTCTTCGTCGTGCCTCGCCGGCATCCAGTCCATCGGCTCGCTGTCCGGGGCGTCTTCGTTGGAGGCGAGCACGTCCGGCTGCGCTAGAAGCAGTTGGCCGACGGCAACCGAGGTTGACTGGGTCGGGAGCAGGCGGTCGGCGATGCGGGACACTACCACGCTGCGTGGAAGCGGTGGGCTCCAGCGTGGGGCAGGCACGGCAGCGAGGCGCGTGGCGATGCGCTCTGCTATCGTCGCTCGAGGTAGCGGGGGGGCCCAGCGTGGAGGTGGTATCGTGCTGAGGCGCGCTGCGACCCGCGATGCCACCAGTACGCGTGGAAGCGGCGAGCTCCAGCGGTTCCTGCTGTCGTCGCTGCCTGTTGCCTGCGCTGCCTGCACTTCAACGTTGAAGGAGCTCACCAGCGGGGGGGACGCTGTGAGCTCCGTGGAGTCTTGGTGGGGCAGGCCGGGCGAGGTTGGAGCCGCTGCATTGACGGTGGCTTGGGCTCCGACGTTGGTGGGGCTTGGTGCTCCTGCCGTCGTCGAAGCCGCGGCCGATGATGGACTCGAGAGGCTGGCGCACGCTTGCGCGTGTCTTGCTGCAGCCAGCCTCGAGGTGAATGGGCTGCCACCACACGCACAACCCGCCGAGAACCGGTCGAGGAATGTGGTGCGGCGGTGCCGAGAGTCACGGTGCTTCTTCAGGGACGCGAAGCTGCCGTCCGTGTACGTGCACAGCGTGCAGTCGAACCGCGACGCGTTGTGCGCGTACACGGCGAGGACGGAGGCCGGATGAGCGCTGGCCGTGGATAGCCTGAGCGCTGGGGCATGAACGCCAGCCTCCTCCTCATCATGCATGGCTAGCTGCTTGCGAGCCTCATCTCCGTCGTCTGCGTTGAGTCTGCGGCGCTTGCTGCCTGCACGTAGCTCTTGGTGCCGCTGGGGCAGCTGCTGCCACGATGGAGGGCACCTGGTGCCATAGTCAACGTCCATGGGGGCGGCGACGTCGTCGCTGAGCTTGAAGCTTGAGTCTGCAACGTCGTCACCGCTCCCGGCGTCCTGCATGAGCGTCCTGCCATCGCCGCTGCTGGACGCATCGACCTGCATGGGCTCCACGAGCACGCGGGCCGTCGGTACATGATCTTGGTCCGGCTCAGCGTGCCCGTGGTGCCCCACGGTGACGCGAGCAGTAGTAGCAGCAGCAGCTACCGTAGCTGGAGCAGCAGCGCCGGCAGCCGCTGCTGGGCTTGGTACAACCGACCCCGGGTCGGGCAGCATGCCGCCCGCCCTGCCGGGTGGTGCCAGACCTTGCTGGACTTCAACACTGGCTTGGGCGGCGGCGCGGGCGTCCTGCGCGGCGGAGACGTCACTGGAGGCGAGGCTTGGGTCTGGGGGCCCTGCGGGGGCCGCTGGTGCGCGAGCCGAGCCGGCTCCCAGCGCTAGAGTGTCGCCGAGCATGCCGCCCGCCCTGCCGGGTCGAGGCAGCACACTCGCGGGGTCTTCACGTGGTCCTGGAGCGGCGGCGTGGTCGTCTTGGCCGTCCTCGTCGTCGCTGGAGTCGCTGGCCAGCTCCCAGGGCCAATGGCTGACCGCCAAGGCCCGAGCTGTGGCCTCTGCGAGGGCCGCCCCCGGCGCTACCTGGTCGGGCAGCCTGTCGGCCGCCCTGCCGGGTGCTGCCACATCGTACGGGGGGTTCTGGGGCGGGCAGGGGGGCGTCGCCGCGAGCCCTGCGTCTGGGGAAGCCATACGGCGCGCTTGGAGGCTCGGCGGCGGCGTGTGGGCCGCGCCAGAGCTCGAAGTCGGCGGCGCCTCCTCAGGCAGCCGCGGTGCTTGGGCGTGTTCTTCGCTCTCAGAGCGTACGCCCTGAGAGGCCAGCGATTCTGGGCTTAGCTGGGGGTATGGGGTTGGCCCGCCCGAGCCCGGGGGACGGCCCGCGGGATCTTGATGGGCCAAACGGCGCGAGAGGTTGCTGGAAGGGCGGGTCTGCGCTTGGGCGCCAGAGGCCTCTGCGCGCGTAGCCAATTGGCGTGCAATGGGCGCTGCATGTGTTCTACACGTGCCCGACGTTGCACCCGCTGAAGCGTCGCCGTCGTCGAGAAACGGTGCCACGCGTGGAGGGTCCAACCCCCCCATTTTCAGCCGAAGTTGAAGCCGAAACGGGGGCAAAAGTGTGTAACCCTATGCCCTCGTCGCCGCTGATTGGCCGAAAATCCGGCCAATCGGCAGTGGCCAGATCGGCCTCGTCAGCGGCGCTATAAAAAGACGCATCGCTGTCGGGGCTCGATTGGCTGGCGGTGGACGCCTTGCTGTCGGTGGACAGCGCGCGGTTTCTCATTGGCCAAAAGAGGTGCATGGCGCGCTCTGATTGGTCAAAAAGAAAAACCGAAAAGGGGCAGACCGTGGAGGACCGAGGAGATGGAGGACCGAGCAGGACGGAGGTAGAAAAGATCGAGGACAATGTAGTTGGCCTCGCGGGGGAAAGGTGTACGCCCCCGGAGACCGATCCCGCGCGGTTAGCAAGCCAACCGCCGCAGGACGTTCCAAAAATGAGAGTGAAAAGAATTTACCAAAAGGTAAAAACCAGTTTTCACACTGATTAGAACAGAGAAGGTTTTGTATATTTACCATCCGGTGTACCCGATAACTCCCTGATAGAGAGTTTCCTATCTGATGTCTAACTATGTGTGTGACTGTATCTGATAGCTCCGAGTTGAAGTTCGACTGTCGGAAGACAGTCGAACACCGGAATGGGTTTCCAGGGCGGTTCCCTACATGGGTGGGGCCCTTTCGGCCAACATTGGGCCAGTGTGTGCCGTCTAGCGGCGGCTGGTGTGCGACGGAGTCCCCCCGGTCTCCGTCACCCGCCTGCCCCTTGGTTCTTGGCTGGCTTGGCGCTGTGTCTGGTGCTGGTGCTGTCGCGCACGGTACTTGGCACAGTGTGAGTTCCAGATGCGGCGGCTGGACTGGATGCACTGGGTAGAGAGCTGCCGATCCAGTCGCTTGGCGTCGCGCTTGAGGAGCTTCAGATGCTCCGTGTACACCTTGTAGTTGCCGGCTGCTACCGCGCCCAGCGACCCGTACACGAGCGCCGAGAGGTGCACCTTCCACCCTTGGCGCTCGAGGTGCCGCTTGATGCCGGCATACTTGGTCGCCTTCTCGGCGGCGGCTTTGGCCAAGCCCGAGCTCGCTGAGTCGACGCTAGCTTGCTCCTCGAACGCTACAGCCAGGTCGACCACCGCCACCGTTTTTGTGGTGTGGTTATAGTGCTGGAGGTCGGGCCGTAGCGCGGGGCCAGCTAGCGATGGCACCGTCTGGTTGACGCGCAGCTCGACTCGGTCGCTGCTGCGCCCGCCCTTCGACGCATGGAGCGTCCGCTCGATTTCCTTGAGCGCGGTATCGTGGCGGCCGCGGATGGCGTCCATGGTGCCGGGGCAGCAGTTCAGCACGTGCTGCAGTGTCTCCGTCCAGCGGCAACCCGGGTGTCGGCAACGCCCATGGCCGTGGATGCCGCGGCGTTCGAGGACGGAGGCTGTGTCCAGCATGTTCAGGCGAGCGGCAATCGCAAAGCGGTAGTCGCTCTCCCACAGGCCGCGAGGCCGGGTGAGAAAATTGCTACCCACGCCCCCATGTGCCCGAGCTGTTCGACCTTGGTCCACGTGGTTGCACCACGTCCGCCAGTGTCGGAGCTTCAAGTGCATCTTCACGTGCCGCAGTACGTCACGGCGCGTCAGCCACTTGTCGTGGTGCGGCACGCGAAGTTGCAGTGGCTGGGCGGGCTTGCTGGTGGCTGCGTCAGCAGGCGCGGTCTCGAACTTGAGGCCAAGCTTGCTGAGTTGACGCTGGATGTCGATCCAAAGCGACCCGATGTCGCCGTTGCGCCGCTGTGGTGGGGCGTGGCTTGACCTCCCGAGCTGCGAGTTGAGCAGCAGCTCGCACAGCTCTGCCTCGCGGTCCCTCCAGTGGGTGGTGTCCAGGCGGTGGCGCTTGTCCGCTATCTGCCGGAGCTGCTCGCGGGCGATCCTCTGGGTGGCGTTGTCCGGGGAGTTGAGCATCTGCCACCCATGGGCAATCTGGAGCGCCGCGTGCAGCTCCGTCAGTGGAAGGAGGCCCAGCCCGCCGCGCGATGTCGGCGCGGAGAAGAACGCATTGTTGGCGTTCTTCGGCAGGCGCAGCAGGTGGCGAAGCCCCCGGCGGAGGTGCTCGTCGAAGGCCTCGAGCTGCTGCTTGAACGGGCGAAGGTGGCGAAGGGCGTACTCGATGCGCGGGTACAGGTACCCCTTCACCGCCTTAACCACCTGCCATGGTGCCAGCCCCGACTGCATTAGCGCCGTCGCGTCATGCTTGAGCTGCTTCAGCATGGGCGCGAGCTCGAGGCGGCGGCGCACGTGGTCGAAGCCATCCCCGATGCCGAGGTACGAGTAGGACGCCGCCATTCCCAACGCTGGGATCTCTGTGTCGTTGAGCTGGAGTCCCAGGTCACCCGCCTTGAGCACGCCGCGCGCGTCGCGTTGGACCGACATGGTGCTGCACTTGGAAGGGTTCGCCGCCATGCCGGTCCATCGCAGGAAGGATGCCACGAGCGCGTGCTGCCGCTTGATACCATCCACGGAGCTGCTGAACGTCTTGAGGTCGTCGGCGTATGCTGCAGCTCCGGGACGGTCCACGCCGGTGAGCTGCACCCCCGTGGCAGGCAGTCTCTTCAGCGCTTGGAGCAGCGGGGCAATCGCAGCGGTAAAGAGGTGTGGGCTGAGCGGGCAGCCCTGGAACACTCCCACGCGAAGGCTGATGGGCGCGGTGGTGCCGTCCGCCGCGTTGCCGATGGTGAAGGCTGCGTCGCTGTAGATCCCGCGGCAGCAGTCCACAAACTCGGGCGGTACTCCCTGTCGCGCCAGTGTTTCCCATAGCAAGTCGTGTGGCACGCTGCCGAAGGCGTTGGCGAAATCGTACCACACGACATGCAGCTCCCTGCGCTTGCGACGGGCGTGGTCGACGAGCGTGGCCGCGAGGAAGTTGTGTTCCCCGCAGCCGTTCATCGCCCGGAATCCCTTCTGGGCCTCCGCATGGCGAGCGTTCGCGTCCAGCCAGCCTACGAGCCTGCGCGACAGGATGCCGGCGTAGATCTTGTAGATAGCCTGCTGCAAGCAGATCGGCCTCCAGTTGGCAGGGTCCTGCCGGCTGCCCTTCTTGTGCAGGAGGCGCACCACGCCGAGCTTCCAGCTCTGAGGCACCGTCTTGTGTCGCCAGCAGCACGCGAACGCTGCATGGAGCGCCGGCAGGAGCTGGGCGGCGAACTTCTTGTAGACATCGTAGCCGACGCCGTCGAGGCCGGGGCTGGAGCTGCCGCGGGCGCGCTGGAGCTGGTCTTCAATGTCGTCCACCGTCGGCGCCTCTGTCAGCAGTTCCTTGGCACGCGTGGCGGCGGGTAAGCGCGCCATCGCTTCACGGAAGGCTGCTCCCTCTGGTGCCTCCGCGTCGAACGCCTGGCGTGGCGTGTTCACGCTGTCGAAGAAGCTCCAGAGCTCGTCGCCCGGAATGGGGCACTTGCCGTCATCCTCTGCAGCTGTCGAAGCTGGGGGGTCCGTGGCGGTTGGTTGCGCCGTCGATGGTGTCGTCGTCGCCTCTCGGTGCGCTCGCGCTCCAGCCAGGATGTCGTCCACGCACGCCTTCTCGGCGGTGTCGAAGCGGTGGCGCAGTAGGTGCTGGTTGATGGCGGAGCGGATGCGACCGACTCGACGCCTGGCCTTGTTGATGGCGGGCCGGTCCTGGGGACACAAGCGCTCGAGTGCATGGAGGTCGTCGAGGGCTTCGTCGATCCGGTGCTCGCGGTGTTGGCGTGTCACTCGCGGTGGCCGTTGGCGGCGTTTCCTCTTCTGTCTGCGTTGGCCGCGGCTGCCGCGCCCACGTCTCCGCTGTTGACGTTGCTGCCGCCCGCTATGCAGCTCACCGTGCTGCCATCGTCGCTGCTGCTGCTGGTGGTGGTGTTGCGGCTGTTGCGGCTGCTGCTGTTGCTGCTGCTGACGCGGACGCTGGTGCTGCTGGTGGTGGTGGTGGTGGCGCGGGGACTGGTGCTGTGTCTGGGAGTATGGCTGTAGCTTGTCGTAGAGGGCGTACGGTAGGGCAGTGATGTAGCCCTCTGCCGTCTCCCAGTCGACCGCGTCCTCGATCTTTGCTGCCAGCGTCGCAGCCAGTCGCTCTACCACGTCACCGGCCTCCTCGTACTCCTCGTCCGTCAGGTGCCGCAGGCGGAGACGCGGTCGGCGCTGTGGTACCGCATCCGGGCCGATGCACATGGCTGCGTAGACTTCACCGTCGTCCACGTCACCTTGGTGGTCGAGAGTGGCGTCGTGTGGGGAAGGGGGCGCCGCTGCTGCTTGCGGTACTGTTCCTGGAACTGCCGGTGGCACCGTCGACGCCGGGGCTGCCGTTGTAGTGGAGGTGCATCCATGGCCATCAGGGTGCACGCTGCACTCGAGCTTGGTCCGGCGGCGGTCGAGACCAGCGTTGGCGAGGCGGTCTGCATGGCCGTTCGCCTGTCGGTCGATGTGGTGGAGCGAGAAGCTCCCCACTCGCGCGAGCTCCAGCCTGACCTGGTTGCGCAGCGCCCGGAGTCGCGTGCTCTTGGCCGCGAAGATGCCACGCACTTGCTGGATCACCAGGGTGCTGTCGCCCTCCACGCGAAGTTGCTTCACTCCGTGATCGCCGGCGGCCCTGGCACCAAGCAGCAGCGCGGTGTACTCTGCCGTGTTGTTGGTGCCGTTGCTGCTCGGGTCGAAGTGGGAGCATGTCCACACTACAGGGCCGCTCGGTTTAAAAAGGGCCGCACCAGCGCCGCCTGGCCCCGGGTTTGCCCGGCAGGCGCCGTCGAAGCGTAGGAGCCACTCGCCACTGGCGTCGTCCGAAGTCCTGGCTGCCTCTCGCTCGGCTTCGTCGGCCGTCGCTAGGGCTGGAGGTGGCGGCTCGCTCTCTTTTGTCTCTTCGTCGTGCCTCGCCGGCATCCAGTCCATCGGCTCGCTGTCCGGGGCGTCTTCGTTGGAGGCGAGCACGTCCGGCTGCGCTAGAAGCAGTTGGCCGACGGCAACCGAGGTTGACTGGGTCGGGAGCAGGCGGTCGGCGATGCGGGACACTACCACGCTGCGTGGAAGCGGTGGGCTCCAGCGTGGGGCAGGCACGGCAGCGAGGCGCGTGGCGATGCGCTCTGCTATCGTCGCTCGAGGTAGCGGGGGGGCCCAGCGTGGAGGTGGTATCGTGCTGAGGCGCGCTGCGACCCGCGATGCCACCAGTACGCGTGGAAGCGGCGAGCTCCAGCGGTTCCTGCTGTCGTCGCTGCCTGTTGCCTGCGCTGCCTGCACTTCAACGTTGAAGGAGCTCACCAGCGGGGGGGACGCTGTGAGCTCCGTGGAGTCTTGGTGGGGCAGGCCGGGCGAGGTTGGAGCCGCTGCATTGACGGTGGCTTGGGCTCCGACGTTGGTGGGGCTTGGTGCTCCTGCCGTCGTCGAAGCCGCGGCCGATGATGGACTCGAGAGGCTGGCGCACGCTTGCGCGTGTCTTGCTGCAGCCAGCCTCGAGGTGAATGGGCTGCCACCACACGCACAACCCGCCGAGAACCGGTCGAGGAATGTGGTGCGGCGGTGCCGAGAGTCACGGTGCTTCTTCAGGGACGCGAAGCTGCCGTCCGTGTACGTGCACAGCGTGCAGTCGAACCGCGACGCGTTGTGCGCGTACACGGCGAGGACGGAGGCCGGATGAGCGCTGGCCGTGGATAGCCTGAGCGCTGGGGCATGAACGCCAGCCTCCTCCTCATCATGCATGGCTAGCTGCTTGCGAGCCTCATCTCCGTCGTCTGCGTTGAGTCTGCGGCGCTTGCTGCCTGCACGTAGCTCTTGGTGCCGCTGGGGCAGCTGCTGCCACGATGGAGGGCACCTGGTGCCATAGTCAACGTCCATGGGGGCGGCGACGTCGTCGCTGAGCTTGAAGCTTGAGTCTGCAACGTCGTCACCGCTCCCGGCGTCCTGCATGAGCGTCCTGCCATCGCCGCTGCTGGACGCATCGACCTGCATGGGCTCCACGAGCACGCGGGCCGTCGGTACATGATCTTGGTCCGGCTCAGCGTGCCCGTGGTGCCCCACGGTGACGCGAGCAGTAGTAGCAGCAGCAGCTACCGTAGCTGGAGCAGCAGCGCCGGCAGCCGCTGCTGGGCTTGGTACAACCGACCCCGGGTCGGGCAGCATGCCGCCCGCCCTGCCGGGTGGTGCCAGACCTTGCTGGACTTCAACACTGGCTTGGGCGGCGGCGCGGGCGTCCTGCGCGGCGGAGACGTCACTGGAGGCGAGGCTTGGGTCTGGGGGCCCTGCGGGGGCCGCTGGTGCGCGAGCCGAGCCGGCTCCCAGCGCTAGAGTGTCGCCGAGCATGCCGCCCGCCCTGCCGGGTCGAGGCAGCACACTCGCGGGGTCTTCACGTGGTCCTGGAGCGGCGGCGTGGTCGTCTTGGCCGTCCTCGTCGTCGCTGGAGTCGCTGGCCAGCTCCCAGGGCCAATGGCTGACCGCCAAGGCCCGAGCTGTGGCCTCTGCGAGGGCCGCCCCCGGCGCTACCTGGTCGGGCAGCCTGTCGGCCGCCCTGCCGGGTGCTGCCACATCGTACGGGGGGTTCTGGGGCGGGCAGGGGGGCGTCGCCGCGAGCCCTGCGTCTGGGGAAGCCATACGGCGCGCTTGGAGGCTCGGCGGCGGCGTGTGGGCCGCGCCAGAGCTCGAAGTCGGCGGCGCCTCCTCAGGCAGCCGCGGTGCTTGGGCGTGTTCTTCGCTCTCAGAGCGTACGCCCTGAGAGGCCAGCGATTCTGGGCTTAGCTGGGGGTATGGGGTTGGCCCGCCCGAGCCCGGGGGACGGCCCGCGGGATCTTGATGGGCCAAACGGCGCGAGAGGTTGCTGGAAGGGCGGGTCTGCGCTTGGGCGCCAGAGGCCTCTGCGCGCGTAGCCAATTGGCGTGCAATGGGCGCTGCATGTGTTCTACACGTGCCCGACGTTGCACCCGCTGAAGCGTCGCCGTCGTCGAGAAACGGTGCCACGCGTGGAGGGTCCAACCCCCCCATTTTCAGCCGAAGTTGAAGCCGAAACGGGGGCAAAAGTGTGTAACCCTATGCCCTCGTCGCCGCTGATTGGCCGAAAATCCGGCCAATCGGCAGTGGCCAGATCGGCCTCGTCAGCGGCGCTATAAAAAGACGCATCGCTGTCGGGGCTCGATTGGCTGGCGGTGGACGCCTTGCTGTCGGTGGACAGCGCGCGGTTTCTCATTGGCCAAAAGAGGTGCATGGCGCGCTCTGATTGGTCAAAAAGAAAAACCGAAAAGGGGCAGACCGTGGAGGACCGAGGAGATGGAGGACCGAGCAGGACGGAGGTAGAAAAGATCGAGGACAATGTAGTTGGCCTCGCGGGGGAAAGGTGTACGCCCCCGGAGACCGATCCCGCGCGGTTAGCAAGCCAACCGCCGCAGGACGTTCCAAAAATGAGAGTGAAAAGAATTTACCAAAAGGTAAAAACCAGTTTTCACACTGATTAGAACAGAGAAGGTTTTGTATATTTACCATCCGGTGTACCCGATAACTCCCTGATAGAGAGTTTCCTATCTGATGTCTAACTATGTGTGTGACTGTATCTGATAGCTCCGAGTTGAAGTTCGACTGTCGGAAGACAGTCGAACACCGGAATGGGTTTCCAGGGCGGTTCCCTACATGGGTGGGGCCCTTTCGGCCAACATTGGGCCAGTGTGTGCCGTCTAGCGGCGGCTGGTGTGCGACGGAGTCCCCCCGGTCTCCGTCACCCGCCTGCCCCTTGGTTCTTGGCTGGCTTGGCGCTGTGTCTGGTGCTGGTGCTGTCGCGCACGGTACTTGGCACAGTGTGAGTTCCAGATGCGGCGGCTGGACTGGATGCACTGGGTAGAGAGCTGCCGATCCAGTCGCTTGGCGTCGCGCTTGAGGAGCTTCAGATGCTCCGTGTACACCTTGTAGTTGCCGGCTGCTACCGCGCCCAGCGACCCGTACACGAGCGCCGAGAGGTGCACCTTCCACCCTTGGCGCTCGAGGTGCCGCTTGATGCCGGCATACTTGGTCGCCTTCTCGGCGGCGGCTTTGGCCAAGCCCGAGCTCGCTGAGTCGACGCTAGCTTGCTCCTCGAACGCTACAGCCAGGTCGACCACCGCCACCGTTTTTGTGGTGTGGTTATAGTGCTGGAGGTCGGGCCGTAGCGCGGGGCCAGCTAGCGATGGCACCGTCTGGTTGACGCGCAGCTCGACTCGGTCGCTGCTGCGCCCGCCCTTCGACGCATGGAGCGTCCGCTCGATTTCCTTGAGCGCGGTATCGTGGCGGCCGCGGATGGCGTCCATGGTGCCGGGGCAGCAGTTCAGCACGTGCTGCAGTGTCTCCGTCCAGCGGCAACCCGGGTGTCGGCAACGCCCATGGCCGTGGATGCCGCGGCGTTCGAGGACGGAGGCTGTGTCCAGCATGTTCAGGCGAGCGGCAATCGCAAAGCGGTAGTCGCTCTCCCACAGGCCGCGAGGCCGGGTGAGAAAATTGCTACCCACGCCCCCATGTGCCCGAGCTGTTCGACCTTGGTCCACGTGGTTGCACCACGTCCGCCAGTGTCGGAGCTTCAAGTGCATCTTCACGTGCCGCAGTACGTCACGGCGCGTCAGCCACTTGTCGTGGTGCGGCACGCGAAGTTGCAGTGGCTGGGCGGGCTTGCTGGTGGCTGCGTCAGCAGGCGCGGTCTCGAACTTGAGGCCAAGCTTGCTGAGTTGACGCTGGATGTCGATCCAAAGCGACCCGATGTCGCCGTTGCGCCGCTGTGGTGGGGCGTGGCTTGACCTCCCGAGCTGCGAGTTGAGCAGCAGCTCGCACAGCTCTGCCTCGCGGTCCCTCCAGTGGGTGGTGTCCAGGCGGTGGCGCTTGTCCGCTATCTGCCGGAGCTGCTCGCGGGCGATCCTCTGGGTGGCGTTGTCCGGGGAGTTGAGCATCTGCCACCCATGGGCAATCTGGAGCGCCGCGTGCAGCTCCGTCAGTGGAAGGAGGCCCAGCCCGCCGCGCGATGTCGGCGCGGAGAAGAACGCATTGTTGGCGTTCTTCGGCAGGCGCAGCAGGTGGCGAAGCCCCCGGCGGAGGTGCTCGTCGAAGGCCTCGAGCTGCTGCTTGAACGGGCGAAGGTGGCGAAGGGCGTACTCGATGCGCGGGTACAGGTACCCCTTCACCGCCTTAACCACCTGCCATGGTGCCAGCCCCGACTGCATTAGCGCCGTCGCGTCATGCTTGAGCTGCTTCAGCATGGGCGCGAGCTCGAGGCGGCGGCGCACGTGGTCGAAGCCATCCCCGATGCCGAGGTACGAGTAGGACGCCGCCATTCCCAACGCTGGGATCTCTGTGTCGTTGAGCTGGAGTCCCAGGTCACCCGCCTTGAGCACGCCGCGCGCGTCGCGTTGGACCGACATGGTGCTGCACTTGGAAGGGTTCGCCGCCATGCCGGTCCATCGCAGGAAGGATGCCACGAGCGCGTGCTGCCGCTTGATACCATCCACGGAGCTGCTGAACGTCTTGAGGTCGTCGGCGTAGGCTGCAGCTCCGGGACGGTCCACGCCGGTGAGCTGCACCCCCGTGGCAGGCAGTCTCTTCAGCGCTTGGAGCAGCGGGGCAATCGCAGCGGTAAAGAGGTGTGGGCTGAGCGGGCAGCCCTGGAACACTCCCACGCGAAGGCTGATGGGCGCGGTGGTGCCGTCCGCCGCGTTGCTGATGGTGAAGGCTGCGTCGCTGTAGATCCCGCGGCAGCAGTCCACAAACTCGGGCGGTACTCCCTGTCGCGCCAGTGTTTCCCATAGCAAGTCGTGTGGCACGCTGCCGAAGGCGTTGGCGAAATCGTACCACACGACATGCAGCTCCCTGCGCTTGCGACGGGCGTGGTCGACGAGCGTGGCCGCGAGGAAGTTGTGTTCCCCGCAGCCGTTCATCGCCCGGAATCCCTTCTGGGCCTCCGCATGGCGAGCGTTCGCGTCCAGCCAGCCTACGAGCCTGCGCGACAGGATGCCGGCGTAGATCTTGTAGATAGCCTGCTGCAAGCAGATCGGCCTCCAGTTGGCAGGGTCCTGCCGGCTGCCCTTCTTGTGCAGGAGGCGCACCACGCCGAGCTTCCAGCTCTGAGGCACCGTCTTGTGTCGCCAGCAGCACGCGAACGCTGCATGGAGCGCCGGCAGGAGCTGGGCGGCGAACTTCTTGTAGACATCGTAGCCGACGCCGTCGAGGCCGGGGCTGGAGCTGCCGCGGGCGCGCTGGAGCTGGTCTTCAATGTCGTCCACCGTCGGCGCCTCTGTCAGCAGTTCCTTGGCACGCGTGGCGGCGGGTAAGCGCGCCATCGCTTCACGGAAGGCTGCTCCCTCTGGTGCCTCCGCGTCGAACGCCTGGCGTGGCGTGTTCACGCTGTCGAAGAAGCTCCAGAGCTCGTCGCCCGGAATGGGGCACTTGCCGTCATCCTCTGCAGCTGTCGAAGCTGGGGGGTCCGTGGCGGTTGGTTGCGCCGTCGATGGTGTCGTCGTCGCCTCTCGGTGCGCTCGCGCTCCAGCCAGGATGTCGTCCACGCACGCCTTCTCGGCGGTGTCGAAGCGGTGGCGCAGTAGGTGCTGGTTGATGGCGGAGCGGATGCGACCGACTCGACGCCTGGCCTTGTTGATGGCGGGCCGGTCCTGGGGACGCAAGCGCTCGAGTGCATGGAGGTCGTCGAGGGCTTCGTCGATCCGGTGCTCGCGGTGGTGGCGTGTCACTCGCGGTGGCCGTTGGCGGCGTTTCCTCCTCTGTCTGCGTTGGCCGCGGCTGCCGCGCCCACGTCTCCGCTGTTGACGTTGCTGCCGCCCGCTATGCAGCTCACCGTGCTGCCATCGTCGCTGCTGCTGCTGCTGGTGGTGTTGCGGCTGTTCCGGCTGCTGCTGTTGCTGCTGCTGACGCGGACGCTGGTGCTGCTGGTGGTGGTGGTGGCGCGGGGACTGGTGCTGTGTCTGGGAGTATGGCTGTAGCTTGTCGTAGAGGGCGTACGGTAGGGCAGTGATGTAGCCCTCTGCCGTCTCCCAGTCGACCGCGTCCTCGATCTTTGCTGCCAGCGTCGCAGCCAGTCGCTCTACCACGTCACCGGCCTCCTCGTACTCCTCGTCCGTCAGGTGCCGCAGGCGGAGACGCGGTCGGCGCTGTGGTACCGCATCCGGGCCGATGCACATGGCTGCGTAGACTTCACCGTCGTCCACGTCACCTTGGTGGTCGAGAGTGGCGTCGTGTGGGGAAGGGGGCGCCGCTGCTGCTTGCGGTACTGTTCCTGGAACTGCCGGTGGCACCGTCGACGCCGGGGCTGCCGTTGTAGTGGAGGTGCATCCATGGCCATCAGGGTGCACGCTGCACTCGAGCTTGGTCCGGCGGCGGTCGAGACCAGCGTTGGCGAGGCGGTCTGCATGGCCGTTCGCCTGTCGGTCGATGTGGTGGAGCGAGAAGCTCCCCACTCGCGCGAGCTCCAGCCTGACCTGGTTGCGCAGCGCCCGGAGTCGCGTGCTCTTGGCCGCGAAGATGCCACGCACTTGCTGGATCACCAGGGTGCTGTCGCCCTCCACGCGAAGTTGCTTCACTCCGTGATCGCCGGCGGCCCTGGCACCAAGCAGCAGCGCGGTGTACTCTGCCGTGTTGTTGGTGCCGTTGCTGCTCGGGTCGAAGTGGGAGCATGTCCACACTACAGGGCCGCTCGGTTTAAAAAGGGCCGCACCAGCGCCGCCTGGCCCCGGGTTTGCCCGGCAGGCGCCGTCGAAGCGTAGGAGCCACTCGCCACTGGCGTCGTCCGAAGTCCTGGCTGCCTCTCGCTCGGCTTCGTCGGCCGTCGCTAGGGCTGGAGGTGGCGGCTCGCTCTCTTTTGTCTCTTCGTCGTGCCTCGCCGGCATCCAGTCCATCGGCTCGCTGTCCGGGGCGTCTTCGTTGGAGGCGAGCACGTCCGGCTGCGCTAGAAGCAGTTGGCCGACGGCAACCGAGGTTGACTGGGTCGGGAGCAGGCGGTCGGCGATGCGGGACACTACCACGCTGCGTGGAAGCGGTGGGCTCCAGCGTGGGGCAGGCACGGCAGCGAGGCGCGTGGCGATGCGCTCTGCTATCGTCGCTCGAGGTAGCGGGGGGGCCCAGCGTGGAGGTGGTATCGTGCTGAGGCGCGCTGCGACCCGCGATGCCACCAGTACGCGTGGAAGCGGCGAGCTCCAGCGGTTCCTGCTGTCGTCGCTGCCTGTTGCCTGCGCTGCCTGCACTTCAACGTTGAAGGAGCTCACCAGCGGGGGGGACGCTGTGAGCTCCGTGGAGTCTTGGTGGGGCAGGCCGGGCGAGGTTGGAGCCGCTGCATTGACGGTGGCTTGGGCTCCGACGTTGGTGGGGCTTGGTGCTCCTGCCGTCGTCGAAGCCGCGGCCGATGATGGACTCGAGAGGCTGGCGCACGCTTGCGCGTGTCTTGCTGCAGCCAGCCTCGAGGTGAATGGGCTGCCACCACACGCACAACCCGCCGAGAACCGGTCGAGGAATGTGGTGCGGCGGTGCCGAGAGTCACGGTGCTTCTTCAGGGACGCGAAGCTGCCGTCCGTGTACGTGCACAGCGTGCAGTCGAACCGCGACGCGTTGTGCGCGTACACGGCGAGGACGGAGGCCGGATGAGCGCTGGCCGTGGATAGCCTGAGCGCTGGGGCATGAACGCCAGCCTCCTCCTCATCATGCATGGCTAGCTGCTTGCGAGCCTCATCTCCGTCGTCTGCGTTGAGTCTGCGGCGCTTGCTGCCTGCACGTAGCTCTTGGTGCCGCTGGGGCAGCTGCTGCCACGATGGAGGGCACCTGGTGCCATAGTCAACGTCCATGGGGGCGGCGACGTCGTCGCTGAGCTTGAAGCTTGAGTCTGCAACGTCGTCACCGCTCCCGGCGTCCTGCATGAGCGTCCTGCCATCGCCGCTGCTGGACGCATCGACCTGCATGGGCTCCACGAGCACGCGGGCCGTCGGTACATGATCTTGGTCCGGCTCAGCGTGCCCGTGGTGCCCCACGGTGACGCGAGCAGTAGTAGCAGCAGCAGCTACCGTAGCTGGAGCAGCAGCGCCGGCAGCCGCTGCTGGGCTTGGTACAACCGACCCCGGGTCGGGCAGCATGCCGCCCGCCCTGCCGGGTGGTGCCAGACCTTGCTGGACTTCAACACTGGCTTGGGCGGCGGCGCGGGCGTCCTGCGCGGCGGAGACGTCACTGGAGGCGAGGCTTGGGTCTGGGGGCCCTGCGGGGGCCGCTGGTGCGCGAGCCGAGCCGGCTCCCAGCGCTAGAGTGTCGCCGAGCATGCCGCCCGCCCTGCCGGGTCGAGGCAGCACACTCGCGGGGTCTTCACGTGGTCCTGGAGCGGCGGCGTGGTCGTCTTGGCCGTCCTCGTCGTCGCTGGAGTCGCTGGCCAGCTCCCAGGGCCAATGGCTGACCGCCAAGGCCCGAGCTGTGGCCTCTGCGAGGGCCGCCCCCGGCGCTACCTGGTCGGGCAGCCTGTCGGCCGCCCTGCCGGGTGCTGCCACATCGTACGGGGGGTTCTGGGGCGGGCAGGGGGGCGTCGCCGCGAGCCCTGCGTCTGGGGAAGCCATACGGCGCGCTTGGAGGCTCGGCGGCGGCGTGTGGGCCGCGCCAGAGCTCGAAGTCGGCGGCGCCTCCTCAGGCAGCCGCGGTGCTTGGGCGTGTTCTTCGCTCTCAGAGCGTACGCCCTGAGAGGCCAGCGATTCTGGGCTTAGCTGGGGGTATGGGGTTGGCCCGCCCGAGCCCGGGGGACGGCCCGCGGGATCTTGATGGGCCAAACGGCGCGAGAGGTTGCTGGAAGGGCGGGTCTGCGCTTGGGCGCCAGAGGCCTCTGCGCGCGTAGCCAATTGGCGTGCAATGGGCGCTGCATGTGTTCTACACGTGCCCGACGTTGCACCCGCTGAAGCGTCGCCGTCGTCGAGAAACGGTGCCACGCGTGGAGGGTCCAACCCCCCCATTTTCAGCCGAAGTTGAAGCCGAAACGGGGGCAAAAGTGTGTAACCCTATGCCCTCGTCGCCGCTGATTGGCCGAAAATCCGGCCAATCGGCAGTGGCCAGATCGGCCTCGTCAGCGGCGCTATAAAAAGACGCATCGCTGTCGGGGCTCGATTGGCTGGCGGTGGACGCCTTGCTGTCGGTGGACAGCGCGCGGTTTCTCATTGGCCAAAAGAGGTGCATGGCGCGCTCTGATTGGTCAAAAAGAAAAACCGAAAAGGGGCAGACCGTGGAGGACCGAGGAGATGGAGGACCGAGCAGGACGGAGGTAGAAAAGATCGAGGACAATGTAGTTGGCCTCGCGGGGGAAAGGTGTACGCCCCCGGAGACCGATCCCGCGCGGTTAGCAAGCCAACCGCCGCAGGACGTTCCAAAAATGAGAGTGAAAAGAATTTACCAAAAGGTAAAAACCAGTTTTCACACTGATTAGAACAGAGAAGGTTTTGTATATTTACCATCCGGTGTACCCGATAACTCCCTGATAGAGAGTTTCCTATCTGATGTCTAACTATGTGTGTGACTGTATCTGATAGCTCCGAGTTGAAGTTCGACTGTCGGAAGACAGTCGAACACCGGAATGGGTTTCCAGGGCGGTTCCCTACATGGGTGGGGCCCTTTCGGCCAACATTGGGCCAGTGTGTGCCGTCTAGCGGCGGCTGGTGTGCGACGGAGTCCCCCCGGTCTCCGTCACCCGCCTGCCCCTTGGTTCTTGGCTGGCTTGGCGCTGTGTCTGGTGCTGGTGCTGTCGCGCACGGTACTTGGCACAGTGTGAGTTCCAGATGCGGCGGCTGGACTGGATGCACTGGGTAGAGAGCTGCCGATCCAGTCGCTTGGCGTCGCGCTTGAGGAGCTTCAGATGCTCCGTGTACACCTTGTAGTTGCCGGCTGCTACCGCGCCCAGCGACCCGTACACGAGCGCCGAGAGGTGCACCTTCCACCCTTGGCGCTCGAGGTGCCGCTTGATGCCGGCATACTTGGTCGCCTTCTCGGCGGCGGCTTTGGCCAAGCCCGAGCTCGCTGAGTCGACGCTAGCTTGCTCCTCGAACGCTACAGCCAGGTCGACCACCGCCACCGTTTTTGTGGTGTGGTTATAGTGCTGGAGGTCGGGCCGTAGCGCGGGGCCAGCTAGCGATGGCACCGTCTGGTTGACGCGCAGCTCGACTCGGTCGCTGCTGCGCCCGTCCTTCGACGCATGGAGCGTCCGCTCGATTTCCTTGAGCGCGGTATCGTGGCGGCCGCGGATGGCGTCCATGGTGCCGGGGCAGCAGTTCAGCACGTGCTGCAGTGTCTCCGTCCAGCGGCAACCCGGGTGTCGGCAACGCCCATGGCCGTGGATGCCGCGGCGTTCGAGGACGGAGGCTGTGTCCAGCATGTTCAGGCGAGCGGCAATCGCAAAGCGGTAGTCGCTCTCCCACAGGCCGCGAGGCCGGGTGAGAAAATTGCTACCCACGCCCCCATGTGCCCGAGCTGTTCGACCTTGGTCCACGTGGTTGCACCACGTCCGCCAGTGTCGGAGCTTCAAGTGCATCTTCACGTGCCGCAGTACGTCACGGCGCGTCAGCCACTTGTCGTGGTGCGGCACGCGAAGTTGCAGTGGCTGGGCGGGCTTGCTGGTGGCTGCGTCAGCAGGCGCGGTCTCGAACTTGAGGCCAAGCTTGCTGAGTTGACGCTGGATGTCGATCCAAAGCGACCCGATGTCGCCGTTGCGCCGCTGTGGTGGGGCGTGGCTTGACCTCCCGAGCTGCGAGTTGAGCAGCAGCTCGCACAGCTCTGCCTCGCGGTCCCTCCAGTGGGTGGTGTCCAGGCGGTGGCGCTTGTCCGCTATCTGCCGGAGCTGCTCGCGGGCGATCCTCTGGGTGGCGTTGTCCGGGGAGTTGAGCATCTGCCACCCATGGGCAATCTGGAGCGCCGCGTGCAGCTCCGTCAGTGGAAGGAGGCCCAGCCCGCCGCGCGATGTCGGCGCGGAGAAGAACGCATTGTTGGCGTTCTTCGGCAGGCGCAGCAGGTGGCGAAGCCCCCGGCGGAGGTGCTCGTCGAAGGCCTCGAGCTGCTGCTTGAACGGGCGAAGGTGGCGAAGGGCGTACTCGATGCGCGGGTACAGGTACCCCTTCACCGCCTTAACCACCTGCCATGGTGCCAGCCCCGACTGCATTAGCGCCGTCGCGTCATGCTTGAGCTGCTTCAGCATGGGCGCGAGCTCGAGGCGGCGGCGCACGTGGTCGAAGCCATCCCCGATGCCGAGGTACGAGTAGGACGCCGCCATTCCCAACGCTGGGATCTCTGTGTCGTTGAGCTGGAGTCCCAGGTCACCCGCCTTGAGCACGCCGCGCGCGTCGCGTTGGACCGACATGGTGCTGCACTTGGAAGGGTTCGCCGCCATGCCGGTCCATCGCAGGAAGGATGCCACGAGCGCGTGCTGCCGCTTGATACCATCCACGGAGCTGCTGAACGTCTTGAGGTCGTCGGCGTAGGCTGCAGCTCCGGGACGGTCCACGCCGGTGAGCTGCACCCCCGTGGCAGGCAGTCTCTTCAGCGCTTGGAGCAGCGGGGCAATCGCAGCGGTAAAGAGGTGTGGGCTGAGCGGGCAGCCCTGGAACACTCCCACGCGAAGGCTGATGGGCGCGGTGGTGCCGTCCGCCGCGTTGCTGATGGTGAAGGCTGCGTCGCTGTAGATCCCGCGGCAGCAGTCCACAAACTCGGGCGGTACTCCCTGTCGCGCCAGTGTTTCCCATAGCAAGTCGTGTGGCACGCTGCCGAAGGCGTTGGCGAAATCGTACCACACGACATGCAGCTCCCTGCGCTTGCGACGGGCGTGGTCGACGAGCGTGGCCGCGAGGAAGTTGTGTTCCCCGCAGCCGTTCATCGCCCGGAATCCCTTCTGGGCCTCCGCATGGCGAGCGTTCGCGTCCAGCCAGCCTACGAGCCTGCGCGACAGGATGCCGGCGTAGATCTTGTAGATAGCCTGCTGCAAGCAGATCGGCCTCCAGTTGGCAGGGTCCTGCCGGCTGCCCTTCTTGTGCAGGAGGCGCACCACGCCGAGCTTCCAGCTCTGAGGCACCGTCTTGTGTCGCCAGCAGCACGCGAACGCTGCATGGAGCGCCGGCAGGAGCTGGGCGGCGAACTTCTTGTAGACATCGTAGCCGACGCCGTCGAGGCCGGGGCTGGAGCTGCCGCGGGCGCGCTGGAGCTGGTCTTCAATGTCGTCCACCGTCGGCGCCTCTGTCAGCAGTTCCTTGGCACGCGTGGCGGCGGGTAAGCGCGCCATCGCTTCACGGAAGGCTGCTCCCTCTGGTGCCTCCGCGTCGAACGCCTGGCGTGGCGTGTTCACGCTGTCGAAGAAGCTCCAGAGCTCGTCGCCCGGAATGGGGCACTTGCCGTCATCCTCTGCAGCTGTCGAAGCTGGGGGGTCCGTGGCGGTTGGTTGCGCCGTCGATGGTGTCGTCGTCGCCTCTCGGTGCGCTCGCGCTCCAGCCAGGATGTCGTCCACGCACGCCTTCTCGGCGGTGTCGAAGCGGTGGCGCAGTAGGTGCTGGTTGATGGCGGAGCGGATGCGACCGACTCGACGCCTGGCCTTGTTGATGGCGGGCCGGTCCTGGGGACGCAAGCGCTCGAGTGCATGGAGGTCGTCGAGGGCTTCGTCGATCCGGTGCTCGCGGTGGTGGCGTGTCACTCGCGGTGGCCGTTGGCGGCGTTTCCTCCTCTGTCTGCGTTGGCCGCGGCTGCCGCGCCCACGTCTCCGCTGTTGACGTTGCTGCCGCCCGCTATGCAGCTCACCGTGCTGCCATCGTCGCTGCTGCTGCTGGTGGTGGTGTTGCGGCTGTTGCGGCTGCTGCTGTTGCTGCTGCTGACGCGGACGCTGGTGCTGCTGGTGGTGGTGGTGGCGCGGGGACTGGTGCTGTGTCTGGGAGTATGGCTGTAGCTTGTCGTAGAGGGCGTACGGTAGGGCAGTGATGTAGCCCTCTGCCGTCTCCCAGTCGACCGCGTCCTCGATCTTTGCTGCCAGCGTCGCAGCCAGTCGCTCTACCACGTCACCGGCCTCCTCGTACTCCTCGTCCGTCAGGTGCCGCAGGCGGAGACGCGGTCGGCGCTGTGGTACCGCATCCGGGCCGATGCACATGGCTGCGTAGACTTCACCGTCGTCCACGTCACCTTGGTGGTCGAGAGTGGCGTCGTGTGGGGAAGGGGGCGCCGCTGCTGCTTGCGGTACTGTTCCTGGAACTGCCGGTGGCACCGTCGACGCCGGGGCTGCCGTTGTAGTGGAGGTGCATCCATGGCCATCAGGGTGCACGCTGCACTCGAGCTTGGTCCGGCGGCGGTCGAGACCAGCGTTGGCGAGGCGGTCTGCATGGCCGTTCGCCTGTCGGTCGATGTGGTGGAGCGAGAAGCTCCCCACTCGCGCGAGCTCCAGCCTGACCTGGTTGCGCAGCGCCCGGAGTCGCGTGCTCTTGGCCGCGAAGATGCCACGCACTTGCTGGATCACCAGGGTGCTGTCGCCCTCCACGCGAAGTTGCTTCACTCCGTGATCGCCGGCGGCCCTGGCACCAAGCAGCAGCGCGGTGTACTCTGCCGTGTTGTTGGTGCCGTTGCTGCTCGGGTCGAAGTGGGAGCATGTCCACACTACAGGGCCGCTCGGTTTAAAAAGGGCCGCACCAGCGCCGCCTGGCCCCGGGTTTGCCCGGCAGGCGCCGTCGAAGCGTAGGAGCCACTCGCCACTGGCGTCGTCCGAAGTCCTGGCTGCCTCTCGCTCGGCTTCGTCGGCCGTCGCTAGGGCTGGAGGTGGCGGCTCGCTCTCTTTTGTCTCTTCGTCGTGCCTCGCCGGCATCCAGTCCATCGGCTCGCTGTCCGGGGCGTCTTCGTTGGAGGCGAGCACGTCCGGCTGCGCTAGAAGCAGTTGGCCGACGGCAACCGAGGTTGACTGGGTCGGGAGCAGGCGGTCGGCGATGCGGGACACTACCACGCTGCGTGGAAGCGGTGGGCTCCAGCGTGGGGCAGGCACGGCAGCGAGGCGCGTGGCGATGCGCTCTGCTATCGTCGCTCGAGGTAGCGGGGGGGCCCAGCGTGGAGGTGGTATCGTGCTGAGGCGCGCTGCGACCCGCGATGCCACCAGTACGCGTGGAAGCGGCGAGCTCCAGCGGTTCCTGCTGTCGTCGCTGCCTGTTGCCTGCGCTGCCTGCACTTCAACGTTGAAGGAGCTCACCAGCGGGGGGGACGCTGTGAGCTCCGTGGAGTCTTGGTGGGGCAGGCCGGGCGAGGTTGGAGCCGCTGCATTGACGGTGGCTTGGGCTCCGACGTTGGTGGGGCTTGGTGCTCCTGCCGTCGTCGAAGCCGCGGCCGATGATGGACTCGAGAGGCTGGCGCACGCTTGCGCGTGTCTTGCTGCAGCCAGCCTCGAGGTGAATGGGCTGCCACCACACGCACAACCCGCCGAGAACCGGTCGAGGAATGTGGTGCGGCGGTGCCGAGAGTCACGGTGCTTCTTCAGGGACGCGAAGCTGCCGTCCGTGTACGTGCACAGCGTGCAGTCGAACCGCGACGCGTTGTGCGCGTACACGGCGAGGACGGAGGCCGGATGAGCGCTGGCCGTGGATAGCCTGAGCGCTGGGGCATGAACGCCAGCCTCCTCCTCATCATGCATGGCTAGCTGCTTGCGAGCCTCATCTCCGTCGTCTGCGTTGAGTCTGCGGCGCTTGCTGCCTGCACGTAGCTCTTGGTGCCGCTGGGGCAGCTGCTGCCACGATGGAGGGCACCTGGTGCCATAGTCAACGTCCATGGGGGCGGCGACGTCGTCGCTGAGCTTGAAGCTTGAGTCTGCAACGTCGTCACCGCTCCCGGCGTCCTGCATGAGCGTCCTGCCATCGCCGCTGCTGGACGCATCGACCTGCATGGGCTCCACGAGCACGCGGGCCGTCGGTACATGATCTTGGTCCGGCTCAGCGTGCCCGTGGTGCCCCACGGTGACGCGAGCAGTAGTAGCAGCTGCAGCTACCGTAGCTGGAGCAGCAGCGCCGGCAGCCGCTGCTGGGCTTGGTACAACCGACCCCGGGTCGGGCAGCATGCCGCCCGCCCTGCCGGGTGGTGCCAGACCTTGCTGGACTTCAACACTGGCTTGGGCGGCGGCGCGGGCGTCCTGCGCGGCGGAGACGTCACTGGAGGCGAGGCTTGGGTCTGGGGGCCCTGCGGGGGCCGCTGGTGCGCGAGCCGAGCCGGCTCCCAGCGCTAGAGTGTCGCCGAGCATGCCGCCCGCCCTGCCGGGTCGAGGCAGCACACTCGCGGGGTCTTCACGTGGTCCTGGAGCGGCGGCGTGGTCGTCTTGGCCGTCCTCGTCGTCGCTGGAGTCGCTGGCCAGCTCCCAGGGCCAATGGCTGACCGCCAAGGCCCGAGCTGTGGCCTCTGCGAGGGCCGCCCCCGGCGCTACCTGGTCGGGCAGCCTGTCGGCCGCCCTGCCGGGTGCTGCCACATCGTACGGGGGGTTCTGGGGCGGGCAGGGGGGCGTCGCCGCGAGCCCTGCGTCTGGGGAAGCCATACGGCGCGCTTGGAGGCTCGGCGGCGGCGTGTGGGCCGCGCCAGAGCTCGAAGTCGGCGGCGCCTCCTCAGGCAGCCGCGGTGCTTGGGCGTGTTCTTCGCTCTCAGAGCGTACGCCCTGAGAGGCCAGCGATTCTGGGCTTAGCTGGGGGTATGGGGTTGGCCCGCCCGAGCCCGGGGGACGGCCCGCGGGATCTTGATGGGCCAAACGGCGCGAGAGGTTGCTGGAAGGGCGGGTCTGCGCTTGGGCGCCAGAGGCCTCTGCGCGCGTAGCCAATTGGCGTGCAATGGGCGCTGCATGTGTTCTACACGTGCCCGACGTTGCACCCGCTGAAGCGTCGCCGTCGTCGAGAAACGGTGCCACGCGTGGAGGGTCCAACCCCCCCATTTTCAGCCGAAGTTGAAGCCGAAACGGGGGCAAAAGTGTGTAACCCTATGCCCTCGTCGCCGCTGATTGGCCGAAAATCCGGCCAATCGGCAGTGGCCAGATCGGCCTCGTCAGCGGCGCTATAAAAAGACGCATCGCTGTCGGGGCTCGATTGGCTGGCGGTGGACGCCTTGCTGTCGGTGGACAGCGCGCGGTTTCTCATTGGCCAAAAGAGGTGCATGGCGCGCTCTGATTGGTCAAAAAGAAAAACCGAAAAGGGGCAGACCGTGGAGGACCGAGGAGATGGAGGACCGAGCAGGACGGAGGTAGAAAAGATCGAGGACAATGTAGTTGGCCTCGCGGGGGAAAGGTGTACGCCCCCGGAGACCGATCCCGCGCGGTTAGCAAGCCAACCGCCGCAGGACGTTCCAAAAATGAGAGTGAAAAGAATTTACCAAAAGGTAAAAACCAGTTTTCACACTGATTAGAACAGAGAAGGTTTTGTATATTTACCATCCGGTGTACCCGATAACTCCCTGATAGAGAGTTTCCTATCTGATGTCTAACTATGTGTGTGACTGTATCTGATAGCTCCGAGTTGAAGTTCGACTGTCGGAAGACAGTCGAACACCGGAATGGGTTTCCAGGGCGGTTCCCTACATGGGTGGGGCCCTTTCGGCCAACATTGGGCCAGTGTGTGCCGTCTAGCGGCGGCTGGTGTGCGACGGAGTCCCCCCGGTCTCCGTCACCCGCCTGCCCCTTGGTTCTTGGCTGGCTTGGCGCTGTGTCTGGTGCTGGTGCTGTCGCGCACGGTACTTGGCACAGTGTGAGTTCCAGATGCGGCGGCTGGACTGGATGCACTGGGTAGAGAGCTGCCGATCCAGTCGCTTGGCGTCGCGCTTGAGGAGCTTCAGATGCTCCGTGTACACCTTGTAGTTGCCGGCTGCTACCGCGCCCAGCGACCCGTACACGAGCGCCGAGAGGTGCACCTTCCACCCTTGGCGCTCGAGGTGCCGCTTGATGCCGGCATACTTGGTCGCCTTCTCGGCGGCGGCTTTGGCCAAGCCCGAGCTCGCTGAGTCGACGCTAGCTTGCTCCTCGAACGCTACAGCCAGGTCGACCACCGCCACCGTTTTTGTGGTGTGGTTATAGTGCTGGAGGTCGGGCCGTAGCGCGGGGCCAGCTAGCGATGGCACCGTCTGGTTGACGCGCAGCTCGACTCGGTCGCTGCTGCGCCCGCCCTTCGACGCATGGAGCGTCCGCTCGATTTCCTTGAGCGCGGTATCGTGGCGGCCGCGGATGGCGTCCATGGTGCCGGGGCAGCAGTTCAGCACGTGCTGCAGTGTCTCCGTCCAGCGGCAACCCGGGTGTCGGCAACGCCCATGGCCGTGGATGCCGCGGCGTTCGAGGACGGAGGCTGTGTCCAGCATGTTCAGGCGAGCGGCAATCGCAAAGCGGTAGTCGCTCTCCCACAGGCCGCGAGGCCGGGTGAGAAAATTGCTACCCACGCCCCCATGTGCCCGAGCTGTTCGACCTTGGTCCACGTGGTTGCACCACGTCCGCCAGTGTCGGAGCTTCAAGTGCATCTTCACGTGCCGCAGTACGTCACGGCGCGTCAGCCACTTGTCGTGGTGCGGCACGCGAAGTTGCAGTGGCTGGGCGGGCTTGCTGGTGGCTGCGTCAGCAGGCGCGGTCTCGAACTTGAGGCCAAGCTTGCTGAGTTGACGCTGGATGTCGATCCAAAGCGACCCGATGTCGCCGTTGCGCCGCTGTGGTGGGGCGTGGCTTGACCTCCCGAGCTGCGAGTTGAGCAGCAGCTCGCACAGCTCTGCCTCGCGGTCCCTCCAGTGGGTGGTGTCCAGGCGGTGGCGCTTGTCCGCTATCTGCCGGAGCTGCTCGCGGGCGATCCTCTGGGTGGCGTTGTCCGGGGAGTTGAGCATCTGCCACCCATGGGCAATCTGGAGCGCCGCGTGCAGCTCCGTCAGTGGAAGGAGGCCCAGCCCGCCGCGCGATGTCGGCGCGGAGAAGAACGCATTGTTGGCGTTCTTCGGCAGGCGCAGCAGGTGGCGAAGCCCCCGGCGGAGGTGCTCGTCGAAGGCCTCGAGCTGCTGCTTGAACGGGCGAAGGTGGCGAAGGGCGTACTCGATGCGCGGGTACAGGTACCCCTTCACCGCCTTAACCACCTGCCATGGTGCCAGCCCCGACTGCATTAGCGCCGTCGCGTCATGCTTGAGCTGCTTCAGCATGGGCGCGAGCTCGAGGCGGCGGCGCACGTGGTCGAAGCCATCCCCGATGCCGAGGTACGAGTAGGACGCCGCCATTCCCAACGCTGGGATCTCTGTGTCGTTGAGCTGGAGTCCCAGGTCACCCGCCTTGAGCACGCCGCGCGCGTCGCGTTGGACCGACATGGTGCTGCACTTGGAAGGGTTCGCCGCCATGCCGGTCCATCGCAGGAAGGATGCCACGAGCGCGTGCTGCCGCTTGATACCATCCACGGAGCTGCTGAACGTCTTGAGGTCGTCGGCGTAGGCTGCAGCTCCGGGACGGTCCACGCCGGTGAGCTGCACCCCCGTGGCAGGCAGTCTCTTCAGCGCTTGGAGCAGCGGGGCAATCGCAGCGGTAAAGAGGTGTGGGCTGAGCGGGCAGCCCTGGAACACTCCCACGCGAAGGCTGATGGGCGCGGTGGTGCCGTCCGCCGCGTTGCTGATGGTGAAGGCTGCGTCGCTGTAGATCCCGCGGCAGCAGTCCACAAACTCGGGCGGTACTCCCTGTCGCGCCAGTGTTTCCCATAGCAAGTCGTGTGGCACGCTGCCGAAGGCGTTGGCGAAATCGTACCACACGACATGCAGCTCCCTGCGCTTGCGACGGGCGTGGTCGACGAGCGTGGCCGCGAGGAAGTTGTGTTCCCCGCAGCCGTTCATCGCCCGGAATCCCTTCTGGGCCTCCGCATGGCGAGCGTTCGCGTCCAGCCAGCCTACGAGCCTGCGCGACAGGATGCCGGCGTAGATCTTGTAGATAGCCTGCTGCAAGCAGATCGGCCTCCAGTTGGCAGGGTCCTGCCGGCTGCCCTTCTTGTGCAGGAGGCGCACCACGCCGAGCTTCCAGCTCTGAGGCACCGTCTTGTGTCGCCAGCAGCACGCGAACGCTGCATGGAGCGCCGGCAGGAGCTGGGCGGCGAACTTCTTGTAGACATCGTAGCCGACGCCGTCGAGGCCGGGGCTGGAGCTGCCGCGGGCGCGCTGGAGCTGGTCTTCAATGTCGTCCACCGTCGGCGCCTCTGTCAGCAGTTCCTTGGCACGCGTGGCGGCGGGTAAGCGCGCCATCGCTTCACGGAAGGCTGCTCCCTCTGGTGCCTCCGCGTCGAACGCCTGGCGTGGCGTGTTCACGCTGTCGAAGAAGCTCCAGAGCTCGTCGCCCGGAATGGGGCACTTGCCGTCATCCTCTGCAGCTGTCGAAGCTGGGGGGTCCGTGGCGGTTGGTTGCGCCGTCGATGGTGTCGTCGTCGCCTCTCGGTGCGCTCGCGCTCCAGCCAGGATGTCGTCCACGCACGCCTTCTCGGCGGTGTCGAAGCGGTGGCGCAGTAGGTGCTGGTTGATGGCGGAGCGGATGCGACCGACTCGACGCCTGGCCTTGTTGATGGCGGGCCGGTCCTGGGGACGCAAGCGCTCGAGTGCATGGAGGTCGTCGAGGGCTTCGTCGATCCGGTGCTCGCGGTGGTGGCGTGTCACTCGCGGTGGCCGTTGGCGGCGTTTCCTCCTCTGTCTGCGTTGGCCGCGGCTGCCGCGCCCACGTCTCCGCTGTTGACGTTGCTGCCGCCCGCTATGCAGCTCACCGTGCTGCCATCGTCGCTGCTGCTGCTGGTGGTGGTGTTGCGGCTGTTGCGGCTGCTGCTGTTGCTGCTGCTGACGCGGACGCTGGTGCTGCTGGTGGTGGTGGTGGCGCGGGGACTGGTGCTGTGTCTGGGAGTATGGCTGTAGCTTGTCGTAGAGGGCGTACGGTAGGGCAGTGATGTAGCCCTCTGCCGTCTCCCAGTCGACCGCGTCCTCGATCTTTGCTGCCAGCGTCGCAGCCAGTCGCTCTACCACGTCACCGGCCTCCTCGTACTCCTCGTCCGTCAGGTGCCGCAGGCGGAGACGCGGTCGGCGCTGTGGTACCGCATCCGGGCCGATGCACATGGCTGCGTAGACTTCACCGTCGTCCACGTCACCTTGGTGGTCGAGAGTGGCGTCGTGTGGGGAAGGGGGCGCCGCTGCTGCTTGCGGTACTGTTCCTGGAACTGCCGGTGGCACCGTCGACGCCGGGGCTGCCGTTGTAGTGGAGGTGCATCCATGGCCATCAGGGTGCACGCTGCACTCGAGCTTGGTCCGGCGGCGGTCGAGACCAGCGTTGGCGAGGCGGTCTGCATGGCCGTTCGCCTGTCGGTCGATGTGGTGGAGCGAGAAGCTCCCCACTCGCGCGAGCTCCAGCCTGACCTGGTTGCGCAGCGCCCGGAGTCGCGTGCTCTTGGCCGCGAAGATGCCACGCACTTGCTGGATCACCAGGGTGCTGTCGCCCTCCACGCGAAGTTGCTTCACTCCGTGATCGCCGGCGGCCCTGGCACCAAGCAGCAGCGCGGTGTACTCTGCCGTGTTGTTGGTGCCGTTGCTGCTCGGGTCGAAGTGGGAGCATGTCCACACTACAGGGCCGCTCGGTTTAAAAAGGGCCGCACCAGCGCCGCCTGGCCCCGGGTTTGCCCGGCAGGCGCCGTCGAAGCGTAGGAGCCACTCGCCACTGGCGTCGTCCGAAGTCCTGGCTGCCTCTCGCTCGGCTTCGTCGGCCGTCGCTAGGGCTGGAGGTGGCGGCTCGCTCTCTTTTGTCTCTTCGTCGTGCCTCGCCGGCATCCAGTCCATCGGCTCGCTGTCCGGGGCGTCTTCGTTGGAGGCGAGCACGTCCGGCTGCGCTAGAAGCAGTTGGCCGACGGCAACCGAGGTTGACTGGGTCGGGAGCAGGCGGTCGGCGATGCGGGACACTACCACGCTGCGTGGAAGCGGTGGGCTCCAGCGTGGGGCAGGCACGGCAGCGAGGCGCGTGGCGATGCGCTCTGCTATCGTCGCTCGAGGTAGCGGGGGGGCCCAGCGTGGAGGTGGTATCGTGCTGAGGCGCGCTGCGACCCGCGATGCCACCAGTACGCGTGGAAGCGGCGAGCTCCAGCGGTTCCTGCTGTCGTCGCTGCCTGTTGCCTGCGCTGCCTGCACTTCAACGTTGAAGGAGCTCACCAGCGGGGGGGACGCTGTGAGCTCCGTGGAGTCTTGGTGGGGCAGGCCGGGCGAGGTTGGAGCCGCTGCATTGACGGTGGCTTGGGCTCCGACGTTGGTGGGGCTTGGTGCTCCTGCCGTCGTCGAAGCCGCGGCCGATGATGGACTCGAGAGGCTGGCGCACGCTTGCGCGTGTCTTGCTGCAGCCAGCCTCGAGGTGAATGGGCTGCCACCACACGCACAACCCGCCGAGAACCGGTCGAGGAATGTGGTGCGGCGGTGCCGAGAGTCACGGTGCTTCTTCAGGGACGCGAAGCTGCCGTCCGTGTACGTGCACAGCGTGCAGTCGAACCGCGACGCGTTGTGCGCGTACACGGCGAGGACGGAGGCCGGATGAGCGCTGGCCGTGGATAGCCTGAGCGCTGGGGCATGAACGCCAGCCTCCTCCTCATCATGCATGGCTAGCTGCTTGCGAGCCTCATCTCCGTCGTCTGCGTTGAGTCTGCGGCGCTTGCTGCCTGCACGTAGCTCTTGGTGCCGCTGGGGCAGCTGCTGCCACGATGGAGGGCACCTGGTGCCATAGTCAACGTCCATGGGGGCGGCGACGTCGTCGCTGAGCTTGAAGCTTGAGTCTGCAACGTCGTCACCGCTCCCGGCGTCCTGCATGAGCGTCCTGCCATCGCCGCTGCTGGACGCATCGACCTGCATGGGCTCCACGAGCACGCGGGCCGTCGGTACATGATCTTGGTCCGGCTCAGCGTGCCCGTGGTGCCCCACGGTGACGCGAGCAGTAGTAGCAGCAGCAGCTACCGTAGCTGGAGCAGCAGCGCCGGCAGCCGCTGCTGGGCTTGGTACAACCGACCCCGGGTCGGGCAGCATGCCGCCCGCCCTGCCGGGTGGTGCCAGACCTTGCTGGACTTCAACACTGGCTTGGGCGGCGGCGCGGGCGTCCTGCGCGGCGGAGACGTCACTGGAGGCGAGGCTTGGGTCTGGGGGCCCTGCGGGGGCCGCTGGTGCGCGAGCCGAGCCGGCTCCCAGCGCTAGAGTGTCGCCGAGCATGCCGCCCGCCCTGCCGGGTCGAGGCAGCACACTCGCGGGGTCTTCACGTGGTCCTGGAGCGGCGGCGTGGTCGTCTTGGCCGTCCTCGTCGTCGCTGGAGTCGCTGGCCAGCTCCCAGGGCCAATGGCTGACCGCCAAGGCCCGAGCTGTGGCCTCTGCGAGGGCCGCCCCCGGCGCTACCTGGTCGGGCAGCCTGTCGGCCGCCCTGCCGGGTGCTGCCACATCGTACGGGGGGTTCTGGGGCGGGCAGGGGGGCGTCGCCGCGAGCCCTGCGTCTGGGGAAGCCATACGGCGCGCTTGGAGGCTCGGCGGCGGCGTGTGGGCCGCGCCAGAGCTCGAAGTCGGCGGCGCCTCCTCAGGCAGCCGCGGTGCTTGGGCGTGTTCTTCGCTCTCAGAGCGTACGCCCTGAGAGGCCAGCGATTCTGGGCTTAGCTGGGGGTATGGGGTTGGCCCGCCCGAGCCCGGGGGACGGCCCGCGGGATCTTGATGGGCCAAACGGCGCGAGAGGTTGCTGGAAGGGCGGGTCTGCGCTTGGGCGCCAGAGGCCTCTGCGCGCGTAGCCAATTGGCGTGCAATGGGCGCTGCATGTGTTCTACACGTGCCCGACGTTGCACCCGCTGAAGCGTCGCCGTCGTCGAGAAACGGTGCCACGCGTGGAGGGTCCAACCCCCCCATTTTCAGCCGAAGTTGAAGCCGAAACGGGGGCAAAAGTGTGTAACCCTATGCCCTCGTCGCCGCTGATTGGCCGAAAATCCGGCCAATCGGCAGTGGCCAGATCGGCCTCGTCAGCGGCGCTATAAAAAGACGCATCGCTGTCGGGGCTCGATTGGCTGGCGGTGGACGCCTTGCTGTCGGTGGACAGCGCGCGGTTTCTCATTGGCCAAAAGAGGTGCATGGCGCGCTCTGATTGGTCAAAAAGAAAAACCGAAAAGGGGCAGACCGTGGAGGACCGAGGAGATGGAGGACCGAGCAGGACGGAGGTAGAAAAGATCGAGGACAATGTAGTTGGCCTCGCGGGGGAAAGGTGTACGCCCCCGGAGACCGATCCCGCGCGGTTAGCAAGCCAACCGCCGCAGGACGTTCCAAAAATGAGAGTGAAAAGAATTTACCAAAAGGTAAAAACCAGTTTTCACACTGATTAGAACAGAGAAGGTTTTGTATATTTACCATCCGGTGTACCCGATAACTCCCTGATAGAGAGTTTCCTATCTGATGTCTAACTATGTGTGTGACTGTATCTGATAGCTCCGAGTTGAAGTTCGACTGTCGGAAGACAGTCGAACACCGGAATGGGTTTCCAGGGCGGTTCCCTACATGGGTGGGGCCCTTTCGGCCAACATTGGGCCAGTGTGTGCCGTCTAGCGGCGGCTGGTGTGCGACGGAGTCCCCCCGGTCTCCGTCACCCGCCTGCCCCTTGGTTCTTGGCTGGCTTGGCGCTGTGTCTGGTGCTGGTGCTGTCGCGCACGGTACTTGGCACAGTGTGAGTTCCAGATGCGGCGGCTGGACTGGATGCACTGGGTAGAGAGCTGCCGATCCAGTCGCTTGGCGTCGCGCTTGAGGAGCTTCAGATGCTCCGTGTACACCTTGTAGTTGCCGGCTGCTACCGCGCCCAGCGACCCGTACACGAGCGCCGAGAGGTGCACCTTCCACCCTTGGCGCTCGAGGTGCCGCTTGATGCCGGCATACTTGGTCGCCTTCTCGGCGGCGGCTTTGGCCAAGCCCGAGCTCGCTGAGTCGACGCTAGCTTGCTCCTCGAACGCTACAGCCAGGTCGACCACCGCCACCGTTTTTGTGGTGTGGTTATAGTGCTGGAGGTCGGGCCGTAGCGCGGGGCCAGCTAGCGATGGCACCGTCTGGTTGACGCGCAGCTCGACTCGGTCGCTGCTGCGCCCGCCCTTCGACGCATGGAGCGTCCGCTCGATTTCCTTGAGCGCGGTATCGTGGCGGCCGCGGATGGCGTCCATGGTGCCGGGGCAGCAGTTCAGCACGTGCTGCAGTGTCTCCGTCCAGCGGCAACCCGGGTGTCGGCAACGCCCATGGCCGTGGATGCCGCGGCGTTCGAGGACGGAGGCTGTGTCCAGCATGTTCAGGCGAGCGGCAATCGCAAAGCGGTAGTCGCTCTCCCACAGGCCGCGAGGCCGGGTGAGAAAATTGCTACCCACGCCCCCATGTGCCCGAGCTGTTCGACCTTGGTCCACGTGGTTGCACCACGTCCGCCAGTGTCGGAGCTTCAAGTGCATCTTCACGTGCCGCAGTACGTCACGGCGCGTCAGCCACTTGTCGTGGTGCGGCACGCGAAGTTGCAGTGGCTGGGCGGGCTTGCTGGTGGCTGCGTCAGCAGGCGCGGTCTCGAACTTGAGGCCAAGCTTGCTGAGTTGACGCTGGATGTCGATCCAAAGCGACCCGATGTCGCCGTTGCGCCGCTGTGGTGGGGCGTGGCTTGACCTCCCGAGCTGCGAGTTGAGCAGCAGCTCGCACAGCTCTGCCTCGCGGTCCCTCCAGTGGGTGGTGTCCAGGCGGTGGCGCTTGTCCGCTATCTGCCGGAGCTGCTCGCGGGCGATCCTCTGGGTGGCGTTGTCCGGGGAGTTGAGCATCTGCCACCCATGGGCAATCTGGAGCGCCGCGTGCAGCTCCGTCAGTGGAAGGAGGCCCAGCCCGCCGCGCGATGTCGGCGCGGAGAAGAACGCATTGTTGGCGTTCTTCGGCAGGCGCAGCAGGTGGCGAAGCCCCCGGCGGAGGTGCTCGTCGAAGGCCTCGAGCTGCTGCTTGAACGGGCGAAGGTGGCGAAGGGCGTACTCGATGCGCGGGTACAGGTACCCCTTCACCGCCTTAACCACCTGCCATGGTGCCAGCCCCGACTGCATTAGCGCCGTCGCGTCATGCTTGAGCTGCTTCAGCATGGGCGCGAGCTCGAGGCGGCGGCGCACGTGGTCGAAGCCATCCCCGATGCCGAGGTACGAGTAGGACGCCGCCATTCCCAACGCTGGGATCTCTGTGTCGTTGAGCTGGAGTCCCAGGTCACCCGCCTTGAGCACGCCGCGCGCGTCGCGTTGGACCGACATGGTGCTGCACTTGGAAGGGTTCGCCGCCATGCCGGTCCATCGCAGGAAGGATGCCACGAGCGCGTGCTGCCGCTTGATACCATCCACGGAGCTGCTGAACGTCTTGAGGTCGTCGGCGTAGGCTGCAGCTCCGGGACGGTCCACGCCGGTGAGCTGCACCCCCGTGGCAGGCAGTCTCTTCAGCGCTTGGAGCAGCGGGGCAATCGCAGCGGTAAAGAGGTGTGGGCTGAGCGGGCAGCCCTGGAACACTCCCACGCGAAGGCTGATGGGCGCGGTGGTGCCGTCCGCCGCGTTGCTGATGGTGAAGGCTGCGTCGCTGTAGATCCCGCGGCAGCAGTCCACAAACTCGGGCGGTACTCCCTGTCGCGCCAGTGTTTCCCATAGCAAGTCGTGTGGCACGCTGCCGAAGGCGTTGGCGAAATCGTACCACACGACATGCAGCTCCCTGCGCTTGCGACGGGCGTGGTCGACGAGCGTGGCCGCGAGGAAGTTGTGTTCCCCGCAGCCGTTCATCGCCCGGAATCCCTTCTGGGCCTCCGCATGGCGAGCGTTCGCGTCCAGCCAGCCTACGAGCCTGCGCGACAGGATGCCGGCGTAGATCTTGTAGATAGCCTGCTGCAAGCAGATCGGCCTCCAGTTGGCAGGGTCCTGCCGGCTGCCCTTCTTGTGCAGGAGGCGCACCACGCCGAGCTTCCAGCTCTGAGGCACCGTCTTGTGTCGCCAGCAGCACGCGAACGCTGCATGGAGCGCCGGCAGGAGCTGGGCGGCGAACTTCTTGTAGACATCGTAGCCGACGCCGTCGAGGCCGGGGCTGGAGCTGCCGCGGGCGCGCTGGAGCTGGTCTTCAATGTCGTCCACCGTCGGCGCCTCTGTCAGCAGTTCCTTGGCACGCGTGGCGGCGGGTAAGCGCGCCATCGCTTCACGGAAGGCTGCTCCCTCTGGTGCCTCCGCGTCGAACGCCTGGCGTGGCGTGTTCACGCTGTCGAAGAAGCTCCAGAGCTCGTCGCCCGGAATGGGGCACTTGCCGTCATCCTCTGCAGCTGTCGAAGCTGGGGGGTCCGTGGCGGTTGGTTGCGCCGTCGATGGTGTCGTCGTCGCCTCTCGGTGCGCTCGCGCTCCAGCCAGGATGTCGTCCACGCACGCCTTCTCGGCGGTGTCGAAGCGGTGGCGCAGTAGGTGCTGGTTGATGGCGGAGCGGATGCGACCGACTCGACGCCTGGCCTTGTTGATGGCGGGCCGGTCCTGGGGACGCAAGCGCTCGAGTGCATGGAGGTCGTCGAGGGCTTCGTCGATCCGGTGCTCGCGGTGGTGGCGTGTCACTCGCGGTGGCCGTTGGCGGCGTTTCCTCCTCTGTCTGCGTTGGCCGCGGCTGCCGCGCCCACGTCTCCGCTGTTGACGTTGCTGCCGCCCGCTATGCAGCTCACCGTGCTGCCATCGTCGCTGCTGCTGCTGGTGGTGGTGTTGCGGCTGTTGCGGCTGCTGCTGTTGCTGCTGCTGACGCGGACGCTGGTGCTGCTGGTGGTGGTGGTGGCGCGGGGACTGGTGCTGTGTCTGGGAGTATGGCTGTAGCTTGTCGTAGAGGGCGTACGGTAGGGCAGTGATGTAGCCCTCTGCCGTCTCCCAGTCGACCGCGTCCTCGATCTTTGCTGCCAGCGTCGCAGCCAGTCGCTCTACCACGTCACCGGCCTCCTCGTACTCCTCGTCCGTCAGGTGCCGCAGGCGGAGACGCGGTCGGCGCTGTGGTACCGCATCCGGGCCGATGCACATGGCTGCGTAGACTTCACCGTCGTCCACGTCACCTTGGTGGTCGAGAGTGGCGTCGTGTGGGGAAGGGGGCGCCGCTGCTGCTTGCGGTACTGTTCCTGGAACTGCCGGTGGCACCGTCGACGCCGGGGCTGCCGTTGTAGTGGAGGTGCATCCATGGCCATCAGGGTGCACGCTGCACTCGAGCTTGGTCCGGCGGCGGTCGAGACCAGCGTTGGCGAGGCGGTCTGCATGGCCGTTCGCCTGTCGGTCGATGTGGTGGAGCGAGAAGCTCCCCACTCGCGCGAGCTCCAGCCTGACCTGGTTGCGCAGCGCCCGGAGTCGCGTGCTCTTGGCCGCGAAGATGCCACGCACTTGCTGGATCACCAGGGTGCTGTCGCCCTCCACGCGAAGTTGCTTCACTCCGTGATCGCCGGCGGCCCTGGCACCAAGCAGCAGCGCGGTGTACTCTGCCGTGTTGTTGGTGCCGTTGCTGCTCGGGTCGAAGTGGGAGCATGTCCACACTACAGGGCCGCTCGGTTTAAAAAGGGCCGCACCAGCGCCGCCTGGCCCCGGGTTTGCCCGGCAGGCGCCGTCGAAGCGTAGGAGCCACTCGCCACTGGCGTCGTCCGAAGTCCTGGCTGCCTCTCGCTCGGCTTCGTCGGCCGTCGCTAGGGCTGGAGGTGGCGGCTCGCTCTCTTTTGTCTCTTCGTCGTGCCTCGCCGGCATCCAGTCCATCGGCTCGCTGTCCGGGGCGTCTTCGTTGGAGGCGAGCACGTCCGGCTGCGCTAGAAGCAGTTGGCCGACGGCAACCGAGGTTGACTGGGTCGGGAGCAGGCGGTCGGCGATGCGGGACACTACCACGCTGCGTGGAAGCGGTGGGCTCCAGCGTGGGGCAGGCACGGCAGCGAGGCGCGTGGCGATGCGCTCTGCTATCGTCGCTCGAGGTAGCGGGGGGGCCCAGCGTGGAGGTGGTATCGTGCTGAGGCGCGCTGCGACCCGCGATGCCACCAGTACGCGTGGAAGCGGCGAGCTCCAGCGGTTCCTGCTGTCGTCGCTGCCTGTTGCCTGCGCTGCCTGCACTTCAACGTTGAAGGAGCTCACCAGCGGGGGGGACGCTGTGAGCTCCGTGGAGTCTTGGTGGGGCAGGCCGGGCGAGGTTGGAGCCGCTGCATTGACGGTGGCTTGGGCTCCGACGTTGGTGGGGCTTGGTGCTCCTGCCGTCGTCGAAGCCGCGGCCGATGATGGACTCGAGAGGCTGGCGCACGCTTGCGCGTGTCTTGCTGCAGCCAGCCTCGAGGTGAATGGGCTGCCACCACACGCACAACCCGCCGAGAACCGGTCGAGGAATGTGGTGCGGCGGTGCCGAGAGTCACGGTGCTTCTTCAGGGACGCGAAGCTGCCGTCCGTGTACGTGCACAGCGTGCAGTCGAACCGCGACGCGTTGTGCGCGTACACGGCGAGGACGGAGGCCGGATGAGCGCTGGCCGTGGATAGCCTGAGCGCTGGGGCATGAACGCCAGCCTCCTCCTCATCATGCATGGCTAGCTGCTTGCGAGCCTCATCTCCGTCGTCTGCGTTGAGTCTGCGGCGCTTGCTGCCTGCACGTAGCTCTTGGTGCCGCTGGGGCAGCTGCTGCCACGATGGAGGGCACCTGGTGCCATAGTCAACGTCCATGGGGGCGGCGACGTCGTCGCTGAGCTTGAAGCTTGAGTCTGCAACGTCGTCACCGCTCCCGGCGTCCTGCATGAGCGTCCTGCCATCGCCGCTGCTGGACGCATCGACCTGCATGGGCTCCACGAGCACGCGGGCCGTCGGTACATGATCTTGGTCCGGCTCAGCGTGCCCGTGGTGCCCCACGGTGACGCGAGCAGTAGTAGCAGCAGCAGCTACCGTAGCTGGAGCAGCAGCGCCGGCAGCCGCTGCTGGGCTTGGTACAACCGACCCCGGGTCGGGCAGCATGCCGCCCGCCCTGCCGGGTGGTGCCAGACCTTGCTGGACTTCAACACTGGCTTGGGCGGCGGCGCGGGCGTCCTGCGCGGCGGAGACGTCACTGGAGGCGAGGCTTGGGTCTGGGGGCCCTGCGGGGGCCGCTGGTGCGCGAGCCGAGCCGGCTCCCAGCGCTAGAGTGTCGCCGAGCATGCCGCCCGCCCTGCCGGGTCGAGGCAGCACACTCGCGGGGTCTTCACGTGGTCCTGGAGCGGCGGCGTGGTCGTCTTGGCCGTCCTCGTCGTCGCTGGAGTCGCTGGCCAGCTCCCAGGGCCAATGGCTGACCGCCAAGGCCCGAGCTGTGGCCTCTGCGAGGGCCGCCCCCGGCGCTACCTGGTCGGGCAGCCTGTCGGCCGCCCTGCCGGGTGCTGCCACATCGTACGGGGGGTTCTGGGGCGGGCAGGGGGGCGTCGCCGCGAGCCCTGCGTCTGGGGAAGCCATACGGCGCGCTTGGAGGCTCGGCGGCGGCGTGTGGGCCGCGCCAGAGCTCGAAGTCGGCGGCGCCTCCTCAGGCAGCCGCGGTGCTTGGGCGTGTTCTTCGCTCTCAGAGCGTACGCCCTGAGAGGCCAGCGATTCTGGGCTTAGCTGGGGGTATGGGGTTGGCCCGCCCGAGCCCGGGGGACGGCCCGCGGGATCTTGATGGGCCAAACGGCGCGAGAGGTTGCTGGAAGGGCGGGTCTGCGCTTGGGCGCCAGAGGCCTCTGCGCGCGTAGCCAATTGGCGTGCAATGGGCGCTGCATGTGTTCTACACGTGCCCGACGTTGCACCCGCTGAAGCGTCGCCGTCGTCGAGAAACGGTGCCACGCGTGGAGGGTCCAACCCCCCCATTTTCAGCCGAAGTTGAAGCCGAAACGGGGGCAAAAGTGTGTAACCCTATGCCCTCGTCGCCGCTGATTGGCCGAAAATCCGGCCAATCGGCAGTGGCCAGATCGGCCTCGTCAGCGGCGCTATAAAAAGACGCATCGCTGTCGGGGCTCGATTGGCTGGCGGTGGACGCCTTGCTGTCGGTGGACAGCGCGCGGTTTCTCATTGGCCAAAAGAGGTGCATGGCGCGCTCTGATTGGTCAAAAAGAAAAACCGAAAAGGGGCAGACCGTGGAGGACCGAGGAGATGGAGGACCGAGCAGGACGGAGGTAGAAAAGATCGAGGACAATGTAGTTGGCCTCGCGGGGGAAAGGTGTACGCCCCCGGAGACCGATCCCGCGCGGTTAGCAAGCCAACCGCCGCAGGACGTTCCAAAAATGAGAGTGAAAAGAATTTACCAAAAGGTAAAAACCAGTTTTCACACTGATTAGAACAGAGAAGGTTTTGTATATTTACCATCCGGTGTACCCGATAACTCCCTGATAGAGAGTTTCCTATCTGATGTCTAACTATGTGTGTGACTGTATCTGATAGCTCCGAGTTGAAGTTCGACTGTCGGAAGACAGTCGAACACCGGAATGGGTTTCCAGGGCGGTTCCCTACATGGGTGGGGCCCTTTCGGCCAACATTGGGCCAGTGTGTGCCGTCTAGCGGCGGCTGGTGTGCGACGGAGTCCCCCCGGTCTCCGTCACCCGCCTGCCCCTTGGTTCTTGGCTGGCTTGGCGCTGTGTCTGGTGCTGGTGCTGTCGCGCACGGTACTTGGCACAGTGTGAGTTCCAGATGCGGCGGCTGGACTGGATGCACTGGGTAGAGAGCTGCCGATCCAGTCGCTTGGCGTCGCGCTTGAGGAGCTTCAGATGCTCCGTGTACACCTTGTAGTTGCCGGCTGCTACCGCGCCCAGCGACCCGTACACGAGCGCCGAGAGGTGCACCTTCCACCCTTGGCGCTCGAGGTGCCGCTTGATGCCGGCATACTTGGTCGCCTTCTCGGCGGCGGCTTTGGCCAAGCCCGAGCTCGCTGAGTCGACGCTAGCTTGCTCCTCGAACGCTACAGCCAGGTCGACCACCGCCACCGTTTTTGTGGTGTGGTTATAGTGCTGGAGGTCGGGCCGTAGCGCGGGGCCAGCTAGCGATGGCACCGTCTGGTTGACGCGCAGCTCGACTCGGTCGCTGCTGCGCCCGCCCTTCGACGCATGGAGCGTCCGCTCGATTTCCTTGAGCGCGGTATCGTGGCGGCCGCGGATGGCGTCCATGGTGCCGGGGCAGCAGTTCAGCACGTGCTGCAGTGTCTCCGTCCAGCGGCAACCCGGGTGTCGGCAACGCCCATGGCCGTGGATGCCGCGGCGTTCGAGGACGGAGGCTGTGTCCAGCATGTTCAGGCGAGCGGCAATCGCAAAGCGGTAGTCGCTCTCCCACAGGCCGCGAGGCCGGGTGAGAAAATTGCTACCCACGCCCCCATGTGCCCGAGCTGTTCGACCTTGGTCCACGTGGTTGCACCACGTCCGCCAGTGTCGGAGCTTCAAGTGCATCTTCACGTGCCGCAGTACGTCACGGCGCGTCAGCCACTTGTCGTGGTGCGGCACGCGAAGTTGCAGTGGCTGGGCGGGCTTGCTGGTGGCTGCGTCAGCAGGCGCGGTCTCGAACTTGAGGCCAAGCTTGCTGAGTTGACGCTGGATGTCGATCCAAAGCGACCCGATGTCGCCGTTGCGCCGCTGTGGTGGGGCGTGGCTTGACCTCCCGAGCTGCGAGTTGAGCAGCAGCTCGCACAGCTCTGCCTCGCGGTCCCTCCAGTGGGTGGTGTCCAGGCGGTGGCGCTTGTCCGCTATCTGCCGGAGCTGCTCGCGGGCGATCCTCTGGGTGGCGTTGTCCGGGGAGTTGAGCATCTGCCACCCATGGGCAATCTGGAGCGCCGCGTGCAGCTCCGTCAGTGGAAGGAGGCCCAGCCCGCCGCGCGATGTCGGCGCGGAGAAGAACGCATTGTTGGCGTTCTTCGGCAGGCGCAGCAGGTGGCGAAGCCCCCGGCGGAGGTGCTCGTCGAAGGCCTCGAGCTGCTGCTTGAACGGGCGAAGGTGGCGAAGGGCGTACTCGATGCGCGGGTACAGGTACCCCTTCACCGCCTTAACCACCTGCCATGGTGCCAGCCCCGACTGCATTAGCGCCGTCGCGTCATGCTTGAGCTGCTTCAGCATGGGCGCGAGCTCGAGGCGGCGGCGCACGTGGTCGAAGCCATCCCCGATGCCGAGGTACGAGTAGGACGCCGCCATTCCCAACGCTGGGATCTCTGTGTCGTTGAGCTGGAGTCCCAGGTCACCCGCCTTGAGCACGCCGCGCGCGTCGCGTTGGACCGACATGGTGCTGCACTTGGAAGGGTTCGCCGCCATGCCGGTCCATCGCAGGAAGGATGCCACGAGCGCGTGCTGCCGCTTGATACCATCCACGGAGCTGCTGAACGTCTTGAGGTCGTCGGCGTAGGCTGCAGCTCCGGGACGGTCCACGCCGGTGAGCTGCACCCCCGTGGCAGGCAGTCTCTTCAGCGCTTGGAGCAGCGGGGCAATCGCAGCGGTAAAGAGGTGTGGGCTGAGCGGGCAGCCCTGGAACACTCCCACGCGAAGGCTGATGGGCGCGGTGGTGCCGTCCGCCGCGTTGCTGATGGTGAAGGCTGCGTCGCTGTAGATCCCGCGGCAGCAGTCCACAAACTCGGGCGGTACTCCCTGTCGCGCCAGTGTTTCCCATAGCAAGTCGTGTGGCACGCTGCCGAAGGCGTTGGCGAAATCGTACCACACGACATGCAGCTCCCTGCGCTTGCGACGGGCGTGGTCGACGAGCGTGGCCGCGAGGAAGTTGTGTTCCCCGCAGCCGTTCATCGCCCGGAATCCCTTCTGGGCCTCCGCATGGCGAGCGTTCGCGTCCAGCCAGCCTACGAGCCTGCGCGACAGGATGCCGGCGTAGATCTTGTAGATAGCCTGCTGCAAGCAGATCGGCCTCCAGTTGGCAGGGTCCTGCCGGCTGCCCTTCTTGTGCAGGAGGCGCACCACGCCGAGCTTCCAGCTCTGAGGCACCGTCTTGTGTCGCCAGCAGCACGCGAACGCTGCATGGAGCGCCGGCAGGAGCTGGGCGGCGAACTTCTTGTAGACATCGTAGCCGACGCCGTCGAGGCCGGGGCTGGAGCTGCCGCGGGCGCGCTGGAGCTGGTCTTCAATGTCGTCCACCGTCGGCGCCTCTGTCAGCAGTTCCTTGGCACGCGTGGCGGCGGGTAAGCGCGCCATCGCTTCACGGAAGGCTGCTCCCTCTGGTGCCTCCGCGTCGAACGCCTGGCGTGGCGTGTTCACGCTGTCGAAGAAGCTCCAGAGCTCGTCGCCCGGAATGGGGCACTTGCCGTCATCCTCTGCAGCTGTCGAAGCTGGGGGGTCCGTGGCGGTTGGTTGCGCCGTCGATGGTGTCGTCGTCGCCTCTCGGTGCGCTCGCGCTCCAGCCAGGATGTCGTCCACGCACGCCTTCTCGGCGGTGTCGAAGCGGTGGCGCAGTAGGTGCTGGTTGATGGCGGAGCGGATGCGACCGACTCGACGCCTGGCCTTGTTGATGGCGGGCCGGTCCTGGGGACGCAAGCGCTCGAGTGCATGGAGGTCGTCGAGGGCTTCGTCGATCCGGTGCTCGCGGTGGTGGCGTGTCACTCGCGGTGGCCGTTGGCGGCGTTTCCTCCTCTGTCTGCGTTGGCCGCGGCTGCCGCGCCCACGTCTCCGCTGTTGACGTTGCTGCCGCCCGCTATGCAGCTCACCGTGCTGCCATCGTCGCTGCTGCTGCTGGTGGTGGTGTTGCGGCTGTTGCGGCTGCTGCTGTTGCTGCTGCTGACGCGGACGCTGGTGCTGCTGGTGGTGGTGGTGGCGCGGGGACTGGTGCTGTGTCTGGGAGTATGGCTGTAGCTTGTCGTAGAGGGCGTACGGTAGGGCAGTGATGTAGCCCTCTGCCGTCTCCCAGTCGACCGCGTCCTCGATCTTTGCTGCCAGCGTCGCAGCCAGTCGCTCTACCACGTCACCGGCCTCCTCGTACTCCTCGTCCGTCAGGTGCCGCAGGCGGAGACGCGGTCGGCGCTGTGGTACCGCATCCGGGCCGATGCACATGGCTGCGTAGACTTCACCGTCGTCCACGTCACCTTGGTGGTCGAGAGTGGCGTCGTGTGGGGAAGGGGGCGCCGCTGCTGCTTGCGGTACTGTTCCTGGAACTGCCGGTGGCACCGTCGACGCCGGGGCTGCCGTTGTAGTGGAGGTGCATCCATGGCCATCAGGGTGCACGCTGCACTCGAGCTTGGTCCGGCGGCGGTCGAGACCAGCGTTGGCGAGGCGGTCTGCATGGCCGTTCGCCTGTCGGTCGATGTGGTGGAGCGAGAAGCTCCCCACTCGCGCGAGCTCCAGCCTGACCTGGTTGCGCAGCGCCCGGAGTCGCGTGCTCTTGGCCGCGAAGATGCCACGCACTTGCTGGATCACCAGGGTGCTGTCGCCCTCCACGCGAAGTTGCTTCACTCCGTGATCGCCGGCGGCCCTGGCACCAAGCAGCAGCGCGGTGTACTCTGCCGTGTTGTTGGTGCCGTTGCTGCTCGGGTCGAAGTGGGAGCATGTCCACACTACAGGGCCGCTCGGTTTAAAAAGGGCCGCACCAGCGCCGCCTGGCCCCGGGTTTGCCCGGCAGGCGCCGTCGAAGCGTAGGAGCCACTCGCCACTGGCGTCGTCCGAAGTCCTGGCTGCCTCTCGCTCGGCTTCGTCGGCCGTCGCTAGGGCTGGAGGTGGCGGCTCGCTCTCTTTTGTCTCTTCGTCGTGCCTCGCCGGCATCCAGTCCATCGGCTCGCTGTCCGGGGCGTCTTCGTTGGAGGCGAGCACGTCCGGCTGCGCTAGAAGCAGTTGGCCGACGGCAACCGAGGTTGACTGGGTCGGGAGCAGGCGGTCGGCGATGCGGGACACTACCACGCTGCGTGGAAGCGGTGGGCTCCAGCGTGGGGCAGGCACGGCAGCGAGGCGCGTGGCGATGCGCTCTGCTATCGTCGCTCGAGGTAGCGGGGGGGCCCAGCGTGGAGGTGGTATCGTGCTGAGGCGCGCTGCGACCCGCGATGCCACCAGTACGCGTGGAAGCGGCGAGCTCCAGCGGTTCCTGCTGTCGTCGCTGCCTGTTGCCTGCGCTGCCTGCACTTCAACGTTGAAGGAGCTCACCAGCGGGGGGGACGCTGTGAGCTCCGTGGAGTCTTGGTGGGGCAGGCCGGGCGAGGTTGGAGCCGCTGCATTGACGGTGGCTTGGGCTCCGACGTTGGTGGGGCTTGGTGCTCCTGCCGTCGTCGAAGCCGCGGCCGATGATGGACTCGAGAGGCTGGCGCACGCTTGCGCGTGTCTTGCTGCAGCCAGCCTCGAGGTGAATGGGCTGCCACCACACGCACAACCCGCCGAGAACCGGTCGAGGAATGTGGTGCGGCGGTGCCGAGAGTCACGGTGCTTCTTCAGGGACGCGAAGCTGCCGTCCGTGTACGTGCACAGCGTGCAGTCGAACCGCGACGCGTTGTGCGCGTACACGGCGAGGACGGAGGCCGGATGAGCGCTGGCCGTGGATAGCCTGAGCGCTGGGGCATGAACGCCAGCCTCCTCCTCATCATGCATGGCTAGCTGCTTGCGAGCCTCATCTCCGTCGTCTGCGTTGAGTCTGCGGCGCTTGCTGCCTGCACGTAGCTCTTGGTGCCGCTGGGGCAGCTGCTGCCACGATGGAGGGCACCTGGTGCCATAGTCAACGTCCATGGGGGCGGCGACGTCGTCGCTGAGCTTGAAGCTTGAGTCTGCAACGTCGTCACCGCTCCCGGCGTCCTGCATGAGCGTCCTGCCATCGCCGCTGCTGGACGCATCGACCTGCATGGGCTCCACGAGCACGCGGGCCGTCGGTACATGATCTTGGTCCGGCTCAGCGTGCCCGTGGTGCCCCACGGTGACGCGAGCAGTAGTAGCAGCAGCAGCTACCGTAGCTGGAGCAGCAGCGCCGGCAGCCGCTGCTGGGCTTGGTACAACCGACCCCGGGTCGGGCAGCATGCCGCCCGCCCTGCCGGGTGGTGCCAGACCTTGCTGGACTTCAACACTGGCTTGGGCGGCGGCGCGGGCGTCCTGCGCGGCGGAGACGTCACTGGAGGCGAGGCTTGGGTCTGGGGGCCCTGCGGGGGCCGCTGGTGCGCGAGCCGAGCCGGCTCCCAGCGCTAGAGTGTCGCCGAGCATGCCGCCCGCCCTGCCGGGTCGAGGCAGCACACTCGCGGGGTCTTCACGTGGTCCTGGAGCGGCGGCGTGGTCGTCTTGGCCGTCCTCGTCGTCGCTGGAGTCGCTGGCCAGCTCCCAGGGCCAATGGCTGACCGCCAAGGCCCGAGCTGTGGCCTCTGCGAGGGCCGCCCCCGGCGCTACCTGGTCGGGCAGCCTGTCGGCCGCCCTGCCGGGTGCTGCCACATCGTACGGGGGGTTCTGGGGCGGGCAGGGGGGCGTCGCCGCGAGCCCTGCGTCTGGGGAAGCCATACGGCGCGCTTGGAGGCTCGGCGGCGGCGTGTGGGCCGCGCCAGAGCTCGAAGTCGGCGGCGCCTCCTCAGGCAGCCGCGGTGCTTGGGCGTGTTCTTCGCTCTCAGAGCGTACGCCCTGAGAGGCCAGCGATTCTGGGCTTAGCTGGGGGTATGGGGTTGGCCCGCCCGAGCCCGGGGGACGGCCCGCGGGATCTTGATGGGCCAAACGGCGCGAGAGGTTGCTGGAAGGGCGGGTCTGCGCTTGGGCGCCAGAGGCCTCTGCGCGCGTAGCCAATTGGCGTGCAATGGGCGCTGCATGTGTTCTACACGTGCCCGACGTTGCACCCGCTGAAGCGTCGCCGTCGTCGAGAAACGGTGCCACGCGTGGAGGGTCCAACCCCCCCATTTTCAGCCGAAGTTGAAGCCGAAACGGGGGCAAAAGTGTGTAACCCTATGCCCTCGTCGCCGCTGATTGGCCGAAAATCCGGCCAATCGGCAGTGGCCAGATCGGCCTCGTCAGCGGCGCTATAAAAAGACGCATCGCTGTCGGGGCTCGATTGGCTGGCGGTGGACGCCTTGCTGTCGGTGGACAGCGCGCGGTTTCTCATTGGCCAAAAGAGGTGCATGGCGCGCTCTGATTGGTCAAAAAGAAAAACCGAAAAGGGGCAGACCGTGGAGGACCGAGGAGATGGAGGACCGAGCAGGACGGAGGTAGAAAAGATCGAGGACAATGTAGTTGGCCTCGCGGGGGAAAGGTGTACGCCCCCGGAGACCGATCCCGCGCGGTTAGCAAGCCAACCGCCGCAGGACGTTCCAAAAATGAGAGTGAAAAGAATTTACCAAAAGGTAAAAACCAGTTTTCACACTGATTAGAACAGATACTACACTTGATCTTAGCCAGAAGGCCGAGAAGGTATGATTTATTAAAAGTTTGGGCTTCTGGTTCTATAAGTGTCGTTAAACCTCATGTACATCAGGTATTTGTAATAGTATTTGTTTTAAGAAATAGACACGTAATATTTTTACCAATGTGATAAATTACGTTTACAGTCTATTGGAATTATGAATTGTAAAAAGCGCACGATGTTGAAGCGAACGTTGAGCAGACCTTTGCTGTGACGACGTTGGTTTAAAGTTTGTCTCTTCAGACATGTAACCTGGAAGTATCATAGTCACAGCACGGCCGAAGGTCGGCATGCAGGTGGTCGCAGCGCTGTCGCCGCCCTTCGCTACCACGGCAATACATGTTATCCACACGATGGGCCCCAGCCAATGACAGACCACTCCGCCAGTCCACGTCCTCACTGTTTAGACGCAGCAGAACAGTAGAACGGTAGAACGGCCTCCACTTCATGCACGATGTCCGAGCGAGCAGAGCGACTCTCAGGCCTGCAGAATGGCGCCGTGGGCTCCATCGCTGGCATGATCGAGGTGACGCTGCAGCAGCCCACGGTGGCCATCAAGAACGCGGTGCAGCAGGGCCGCTTCATCACGTGGTCAGTGCCGACGCTCTATCGCGGCGTGGGCGTCTCGCTGGCATCCATCGCACCTGTGAGTGCCATTCAGTTCGCAGTCAATGGCCGGCTGCTGCGTGGCTTGACGGATCCGACGTCGCCGCCATCTGACCGGACCAAGGTGCTGTGCGGATCGCTCTCAGGCGTCGCGTCGGCGGTGCTCAGCGCACCCGCGGAGCTCGTAATGACGTTGCAGCAGAACAATGGCAAGAGCTTCAGGGCGACTGTCAAAGAAATCGCTCAGGAGCACGGCGTGGTGCGACTTCTGAGGGGGTTCACGGCCACCGCCGTGCGAGATGCCGTGTGGTGCGCTGGGTACCTGGCACTAGGCCCCGTGTTCACGCGCGAGATGCACAAGCTGAGCCCCGCCATCTTCGGAGACGTTGATACTGCTACTAAGTCGCAGAAGGCGTCGGCCTCGGTTGCTGGTTGCGTCACTGCTGGTCTGATCACGGTGACTGCCACGCAGCCCATAGACACCATCAAAACGGTCATGCAGGGCGAAGCTATGGTGCTGCCCTCGGGTCGCCCTCCCAGTACGCTCGCCACGGCCGGCCGCATCTACCGCGAAGGAGGCTTGGCGCGATTCTACCGCGGCATCGTACCGAGAGGATGCCGCTTGGTCGGCGCCGTCTTCATACTGGGACAGTCGCGGATCTGGCTCGAGGAAGTTTTCGAGGAGCACGTACTCCTTAAGATCTAGGCCACCCATAGAGCTCAAGTCACTCAACAACGTAACACGATTCCAACTATGATATAAGACTGGCCCCCTTGAAACTTGGCGGTGCTATTCAACGATGTTCATACTGCATTTCGGCTACCCCAATCAGTGTACAAACTGTAATTTACAGGCTTCAGTAGTCGAAGGGATTTGCTGACGAGGGTTATCGCTGGGCAGCGATTCGCTAACCGTGCGCTGGGTGTGCAACGAGCGCTCTGCCATGCAACTTCACCTTGAAATCAAACACAGATTCGACAAGATGACGGAGCGGGCACAACGCTTGACGGCGCTCCAGAACGGGGCCGTCGGCTCACTCGCAGGCATGATCGAGATGACCATCCAGCAGCCCTGGGTGGCCGTCAAGAACGCTGTGCAGCAAGGTCGACCACTTCCTCGCTCGATTCCGGCGCTCTACCGTGGTCTCGGGGTGTCCTTGTCCTCCATTGCGCCCGTGAGTGCCATCCGCTTCGCTATGAACGGACAACTGCTGCGTGTGGTGAGCGGGACGGATACGGCGCCAACAAACCAAGTTAAAGTGTTGTGCAGCACGATCGCCGGTGCAACAGCAGCGGCCATCACGGGTCCGGCTGAACTGATCATGACAGTGCAACAGAATGACGGGCGAAGCTTTGGGGCAACTCTGAAGGCTATAGTGGAGACCCACGGAGTGACAAGACTCATGCGCGGCTATCCAGCGACCGCAATTCGTGACGCTGTCTGGTGTGCTGGTTACTTGGCGTTGGGACCGCTATTTACACGCGAGGTGCATCGCTTGAGACCGCAGACGTTTGGTCACTATGACACTGCCACTAAGTCGCAGAAGGCTTCGGCTTCTGTTGCCGGTTGTCTGGCAGCTGGTCTTGTGGTTGTTCCACTGACGCAACCAGTGGATACTATAAAGACGGTTATGCAAGGTGAGGCGATGGCGCTTCCTTCGGGTCGTGGGTCTAGTATGCTTGCCACGGCCAGCCGGATCTATAGTGAAGGAGGAGTCCGACGATTTTATCGCGGCATCGTGGCGCGAGGAAGTCGCCTCGTTGGAGCAGTTTTCATCCTTGGGCAAGTTCGAATGCGTCTTGAAGAGTTGTTTGAGGATCACGACTTGCTAAGATTCGAACGTATCACTAACTACAAGCATGAGTGAGACAGAGGAGAAAAGACACAAGTGCATGTACAGTCGGTAGCTCGTTATTTTTGTCCGTGCTGAAAGATGATTGCGATAGTCGTTCGTTATCGAGTGTTATTTTTTAGCTTGCGTTGGTGCTGTAAGCCGTTTATGATAGGATGCAGTGGCAACCAGCCACTCGAATCAGTTGTGGTCCTGTTTCATCTGTACGCGTTGTAGCTTGGCCCGGAAGTGTGACGCGGATCTTTCCTGTGAGGATACCTGCAGCTTTTCCGTTAAGAACAACGGGAATTTCGAACGGAATGTAGCGGGGTCGACTTTGGCAGAATTTCTCCAGAGACACCGATGCAACACCTACCAAGTATTCATGTAGCACACGCGAATATCGTCAATCCTCATGTCTTTTTGTGATTCGATGGCGTACAGCAGCAACTACTTACCCATCAAGTCGTCTTTCGAGGTGGCGTCATAGTCCATGACGACCAGGGTCAAATGCACATGCTTCACGTCGCGTTCGTTATCGCACAATATGTGTAGCATAGGGACCTGATCGTCTCTCCACCTACATGGATTCACGAAAAAAAAAAGCAACACAAGTTAGACCTATCCGAGTGCAAAAAATGAATTAAATCGTAGACTGAGGCCAACTTGCTTTGGAGAACAAGTATTCGAGATCGTGGCAGTACTCGGGTGGCTTCCACTCGCGTCTACTTGCACTGCATTACTCGGAGTCGAGTAGAACTTGACGTACGGGTCACTGAGGCCAGCTAGGTCAAGACCTAAGAGGTCTTCGCCGGTAAGGTCAGAGATTTCGACGAGCGTAGAATTCTCCGTTGAACCAGAGTTGACGTGCGGTGTTTGGCCAATTTGAAATGCAGCCGCAATGGGTTTGTGGTCGCTGGTAGCGATCGCTTCAAAACAGGAGAAGCGCTGTAGCTTTAGGTTGCCACGCAATCCCGGTAGTGATTTATATAACACTCGGTCGCAGTAAGAGGGAACGCGCTCCAGCTATCCAGAAGAGGAGAAACTAAGTAAGGGACTAGCAGGCCGAATTCGAATCGAGTTGTTAGGCTCACCAAGTACTCGTCCAGAGTGTGCCGCACTCTCTTGAACGTTGGCGGGAAAAGTGCTGGTGGCAGCTCCCATCCAGTAAGCGCCTTCTTGCCGTCAACTTGGTGCTTCAGTTGATCATTCTGGTTCAACGCAGCCCATTTCTTAGCTCGTACGAGTGTCATGACCTCAGCGCAGTGTTTTTCGTGGTTGCGTTGGCGAGGGGCTGAGTAGCTCAGATCCAGGCGATAGTTTAGATCACCGAACCAGAAACAGTGGTCAAATTGATGGTCGATGGACACGTTCTTTTGCCCGAATTGAGAACCAAGGATTGTAGCGCACTGCAGGATACCAACAAGCTGCATTATCAGAACAATGTGTTTATTCGAGTTGGGAATGTAGCACGTACATCGCTGTTCCGCTTGTCGAGGAACTTTTGATCTTGATGGGCAGCCAAGTGGCAACTAGCAAAACAGAGTGAGGTGTTTTCGACGACACACTTGAACAGCAGGCCACCCTGATTCAGTTGTAAGTTAGTTTTCGGTAAGAATCCGCAGGGATAATTCGTAAGAAAACAGAAGACTTAACTTACCTTGTTTCCGATGACGCTCCCCAAGCCCGTGGGAACTGCTAGCTTTTCCACATCGCAAACGTTGTTGCGTTCGTGAACGTAGACGAACAACCGCATCTCCATCAATTCTACTTTTCCTGCTAGAACGTAGTTTTCACCAAGATGCAGATAAATCTGTTTGCTGAATGGATAGTCGTGGGTATCCCCCATTGTGTCGCGCAGATTGCTGCTTAACTGGCGCACCATTCTTGTCATCTTGCGCATGGACTTCTTGGTGCGTGACCGCTTCACAATCACATCTGAAGACTTGTTGGTATCAATTCCACTAGAGTTACTCGGTTCCGAGGTGGGGCTATTAAATTGCGCGCCAGCACGAGCAGTGCGAATTGCCTCGCTGCTGGGGCTGCTGTTTTCATCCGTGCTAGATAAGTTCAACGAGCTACCAGGTCGCATAACAACTTTTGTGTCGCTTTCCTCTTCCTCCATGTCGTCTTCTTCCTCAACATCGTCGACCTCAGTGGCATCGAGGACGCTATTAAGTGTAAGAGACTTAGTCTTATTTTCCTCGCCTTCTCGTTCTTCAGCCTTGCCCCAACTATCCGCTCTCACCAGATTCTCGGAAACCTTTTCACTCTTGTAGGTGCTTTCCTGTAGCCCCACAGCGATGACATCAAAATCACCACCCCCTTCCGGAATCCACTCGTTCAAAAGTTTGGAATCTTTGGGTGGCATCGTATTACCGACGTTCCAGGACGCAATTAGAAGTTTCAGCGGAGTTCCTGTACTCATACTGTTAATGAAGTTCTTCCGACCTCCTGCAGCACTTGCAGCCAAAGACGGCGGCGGCGGAGTACTGATGGTTTGTCTACGTGATGGAGCTTCATGTTCAACCTGCTTAAAGGGAACACAGTATTGTAAGACTAAAACAGCACGTGGGTACAAGTTAGTTCTGCGTTCCATTCTCACCTCGAGTTGAATGTCTTCGACTTGAACTCGAGGCATCATGGATTTTGATCTCGTGGCAGCTCGGGTTCCAACATCAGGGACGACTGCAACTTCTTGCTTGTCTTCCATCGAGTCTAGGAGGCGCTAGTACAACGGCAAATGGCTGAAGCTATAACAGTCGCGTTCGGGTGGCCTAAAAATACGAGATAAGCCTTACATCATGTAAGTTACATGGAGGGAGTCTATTGCGCTTTCTACAATTTCCATCCGCGGTTCAGTATTGGGTTCAGTATGAATCCTCTTAAGTACGACAAAGACCGTAGTTGAGCCATTTCGAAATAACAGAGAATTTGTATGCGAGTGACTCCTTGAATAGGACAAGAATGGCAAATTTGGCCGGAATTTACAATAAATAACCTTTAGTACCGTATTATTGACTTTTTGTATTTATTTACAAAACGATCAATGTTGAAAATCATTCGTGATAGTACTTCCCACCTTCATGCAGTTAAACTTACTCAGTCTCCGTGCGACTTGGGCGTGATCGGGGTAGTTGAATCCTTCGCCATGGGGCTGTTTAGACGAATATCATTAGCTTTGGCTGATTCTATTCTTTTTCGTGGTGTACACGGTGCTGAGTGTATTGGGCTTTTGGAGACATCGTCCAATCCAGCTAGGTTTGATAGAGGGCGTGTAGGAGGCTCACTACAAGCAGGAAGTCACTTATAAGACACAACGCGATGAAGCTACGGAAACATTTGTAGACTGACCTTCCAACAGCGGCCCGGTATTGCTCTCGCAGGAATTTCAGATCCTCTGTCACGGTCGCTAGACTCGTTTCTAAGTGCGCACACTTAACTTCTAGTTCTTCAATCGTTGGCTTGGCTGTGGACAATAAGGCCCCGTGTGTGAGAGGACGAACGCTAATTACAAGAATACTATACTAAGTACCAGACAGGATAATGCACAAACCTGCATGCCCCTCGCTCAGATGTGCAGCGATGGCGGGATTCCTTGTAGAGATCTTGTCCTTGGGCGGATCGAGGATGTACGGGTTGACAAATACTTGAAACTCGAGTCGTGCGCTCTGGAGGTACTCGATGAACTGCTCAGTGACGCAGTCCACATGATGTATGAATTCGTAGTTGAATACGGGGCTTCGTGTATTCTGCTCGACACTTTCAGTTGTGAAGAGCTCCCCGAGGAATTCGTATTGACAGTAGGCCAAATCCGTGATGATCGGAAGCCCTGTTGCTCCTACAATGCGAATTTTAAATGTCCAAGGCTTGCCAAGGAGATCTCTCGGACTCTCGACATCCATCAGGTCGTCTTCATTGTGCTTTTCAGGGTCTGGGGACGACAATGGAATCCACATCACTTGCAACTTTCCGATAGTGTTAAATGGCGGCACAGCCAGCTTAATACTAAGCTGAGACTCATCTGGCTCTGTCTCCAAATTGTACAGTAAGTATTCGAGGAACGTAGTGGCGCTGCCGATGTGGAACGAATTGTCAAAAAGTAACGTGATCGGGTCGTGACCTGCCGGTGACTCATACTCACGGTCATTCATTAGCGCGTTGCGAAGAAAGGCAACTTCGTCCTTGAGCAGCGCATGAGCCTTCACGAACTCGAACACGTCAAGGAAAATTGTTTCGTCTGTGGCCTTGTTGTACACTTTGACTTTGACCTTCGGAATGCCATTTGCACCGCTACCGTCTTTGTCTTCCATCGATGAGCTTTGTAGAGCTGTCTCAAAGCTGAGCACATCTCGGTTTAGAAACTTGGCAATCTGCGTGAGCTCCGCGATCTTTGGTAGTACTTCTCGAAGTTCCTGGTCATTCACCTGTCGAGCCAGCAGCTCCCGTTGCTTTTCTGCAGCTAATCTTGCTTCTTCCTCGGCTTTAGCTGCTGCTGCTGCAGCCTCAGCGGCTGCAGCTTCGGCCACCGCAGAGCTCGCAGCATTATTAGCACGTGCAGCGATCGTGGCTGCTGCTGCCGCTTCCACGGCAGCAGCCTCTCTCTCTAGCCGTTCCTTCTCCCACCGTGCCTTCTCCTCCTCGAATTTCTTCATTTGCTCTTGCAACTCGTTCATCGCCGAGGTATCAACGGTCTGTAGAGCTTCTTTGTACTCTGAAGCAGCAGCGTCAGCAGAAGGTGGCTCGCCATCAGGCTCTCGACCCGGATAAACGAACAGCATTAGCTCGTTTCCAATCACGACACGGTCGTAAGGCTCAAGCTGAACGCGTGTACTTTTCTCGATCTTTTTCCCGTTGCGCATGACTTCCCCGGCGTCGGCACAAAGGAAGATCTCCGAGCCATCATTCTCAAACGAGCAATGGCCGTTTACTATGCTGAGCGACATTGGCTGAATGTCTCCCTGTGGACCCACCGTCAAATGAGGTTTATCCAGCAAAAACATAAATCTCTTGGACCGATAGGCATCAACGTCCAGGTTGATCAGGTAGGGCGACGTCGTGTCAGCTTCGAAATGATACAAGTGGATGCCACGTTTTCCGTACTCCTCGCGTTGGCGCTGCATCATTTCATCCTGCACACTCATTCCACCACCCGCGCCACCACCCCCTCCACTCAGTACATTCTCCAGTTCCTTTTGCTTCTGGTTTAGCAGCTCAGCCAATTGAGCAACCTGTGCACTAGCTGCATCATCACCACCGGAAACTTCACCGCTCTCGGGAGGTGAACCGCCTTCAGCCGATGACCCTGCTGAAGCACTGCGCATCTTTGCAATACGCTCATTCTCGTCCTTCAATTGGCTCACGAGTGCCTTCATCTGCTCCAGTTCCGCCATGAGCTTTCGTTCCGCTGGACTTGCAGCAGTTGAAGCTTTCTTGGGCTGAAGTTTAATTACCGAGGCATTCTTGGCGAAACCCAGCGTGGAGAACGTATAGCCATGAAACTTGACCTCCGGACGAATGGCGCAGAACAGATATGTCCGAGCCTGCAGCATCGTGTCCTTGAGATATTTGCACAAGAAATACGAATTGCATCCCGGAATCGACATGCCTGGCTTGAGCTTATTGGCTTTGACGGCTTCGGCCATCTTCATGAAAAACTGCGCCATCTCTGTTAGTGACAGATTGATCTTCTTGCCTTGGTCCTGCAATTCTTTGGATTTTGAAGCATCAGGGTGAGGCCCCAAGTACTTGTGCTCAATCTCTCCGTCTTCAAATACTACTTTTTTGTACTCGGCGTAAACGATGTCACCAGCAGGCTCCGTACCAGCAAGATCACACACGTAGACTCGACCCCGTTGTTTCATACCTTCGCGCTCCGGGTCAGGTTTCTCTACTTCGAGTGTCATGATGCAGTGTCCACGCGTAGACTGGTGGTTGAATTGCGTTGGTGCAATGGCTTTCTTTGCGTTAGCTGCCATGAAAGTTTTACGCAAGTCGTTCCAGTCCTTCAGTACAACTGACTGGCACCAGTCGATATCTGTAAATCCGTCGGGGTCCTTGCGCATACCTGACTTGTATTGCTGCTCCTGTGCTACGGGTGACATGAGATCTCGCACAGTGTCCACAACGTTCTGAAAGTATTTCATCGAGATCTTCCAACCGTCCTGTTTCTCCTTGAACAACTCGTACGCTAGGCGAGGAAAAATTCCCCACTGGTTGAAATAAATGCCGATAACAAACAGTTTAGCATCCTGAAACAATTCCCTTTACGTGTTCAAAGTCTTACCAACGGATGGGGGTCTTCGTGCTTAAACCACGCCTCAGGAATATCAACAGCATCCGGCTAGTGGATAGCAGTTAGTTAGCGAAGTATATTGATAGGAATTCAAAAACAAAACCCACCCCGAACACGGTAAAGGTTTTTCCTGATCCAGAAAGACCATAGGCAAAGAGTACGACGGCATTTCCTCCCATCAGGTCTGTTTTAATCTTGCGCCCAACGCTTTCGTAAGCCATTTGTTGGTCAACGAGGGTCATGTTGTCGGCTTGTAGACTGTCACCCTGGATGTGCCGCTTGTACCCGTAAGCGCTCCACCACGCGTAGCTGAACGGGAACCTTGTGGTGGAGTACGTTGAGTTAATAAGCTCCACATCGCCCTCTTCCTCGCCATTTTGCGTCAGCACAACTCCCAGTTTGTCATCGCACGTGAACGGCCTGCATCGAATCGATACTTTAATACTGACACTCATCTTTGCAGCAGCTCAGTAGGATCCAAGATGCAGAAATTTCCGTCAATTTGTTTTGCAACAGCACTCTGTCCAGCCACAGACGCTTGGTGTCCCTTGCCAAAAGTCGGATGGCTCTCGCTTAACGGATTTGGCATTAAACTTTAAATATATCGTGTCCTGTTCACTACTCACACGATCGCACTAAATTACAAAGGATGTTGACTTCGGGCGGCACGTTCATTCCATCGTGAATTTGAGTCTACTGTAAGCTCGATTCGACACGAGTGAATAGCTACTTGCTGAGGATTCCACACACCTCCTGCATCTTGGCCAGGTACTCAGCTGCGTGCTTGGGCTGGAAGACCAAAGCCGGTCGGAATCGCACAGAATTGACCCCACATCCTCCCGATGCGACGCCTTTCGTCTTCATTAAACTAACGAACTCGTTGCGCACGGTTTCCGTTGGGAAGTCGATGGCCAAGTACGTGCCTTGCCCACGCACATTTGACACCAGTGTGGGGAATTCAGCCGCAATTTCGTGCAGCCCGGTCTTCAGATAGTCACCCGTGATATTGACATTTTCTAGCAGACTGTCGCTCTCGACCACATCAAGCACTGCCTTCAGAGTGATCATCTTGGTGGGGTCTCCCATCCAAGTGTTGAAGATACGGTAGCCCTCCTTAAGACGGAACTCCTCTTTGGCGAAGTACCCACCTGTCTGCATCTTCTTGCTGAATGTGACGAGGTCAGGCGGGTTCTCAAGGCCCCAGTGTTCATGAGCCCAAAATTTTCCCGTGCTGCCTCCACCAGTCTGGACCTCATCCACAATGAATGCCACACCGTACTTGGCAGCCAAATTGCGTAGTTCACGGAAGAACGCAGGACTCGCATGGTTGTCTCCTCCCTCAGCTTGAATCGGCTCAATAATCATGCCGGCAATACGCGAGTCCTCGGGCTTGGTAACCTCGGCACTGCTCTTCAACAGCCTCTCGACTTCGTCCAGGCAGCGCGCTTCTTCAGCTTCGTTAGCTGCCTGGTGGACATCCAACGGGTACCTCAGCTTCGGAAACGGGGTAACAGGCCAGTCGAACGCTGGCACATCCACCTTGTGGATGGCTTTCGAGTGGGTCGTCGATAGGCAGCCAAGCAAGCGGCCATGAAATCCGCCTTGGAAGGACAGAATGCTCAAGTTGGGCGTGCCAGGCAGCTGATGCGTCATGCACGTCTCGAGCTCGTGGTCGGAAGGCGGACGTCCGCCTCTCAGTTTGGTCTGAAACCACATAAACACCGCCTTGTAGGCATTTTCATTGGAGCATGAGCCACACATGAGCGTGTTGACATCCTTGAGCCCCTTTGGGGCTACTTTTAGCAGGGTGTCATCGATACGGTCTACCCAGTCAGAAGGAGGGAACACGCCGAGACACGGTCGTTGTGCCAGCATAGCTAGGTTTTCCTTGTCGCTCATGGCTTCGAGGATCTTGGGGTGGTTGTAGCCGATGGGCAGCGACGCGATCTGGCCGTACACATCCAGGAAGCGATTTCCGTCCACATCCACCAGGTAGTTGCCTTTGCTGGCAGCGTAGTCTGCAAAGAAGTTGATGGCTCCCGTATTCTGCAGCGCAGCAAGGCGCTTCAGCTGCTTCTGCGACTTGGGGCCGGGTACCTGGTCTGTTACGACTGCAGCATGCGCGTACTCGTCTGGGAAAGCGGGGGTGGGCGTGGCGGGGATGGTGCGCCCGCCGGTTGTTAAGAAGCGCCGCCACGGGGACGAGCGTGGCTTTAGAGCGCGCAGATACAGAGACATCGCGGCAATGGGGTCCTTTGGTTCCGATGGGCAGATTGGAGAATGACTCATTTCTAGGATCGGGCGGGGACTTCAAGTTGCCTTTTGCTTTTGATTTGTATCGGAGTGATGGTCTATTTTGATTTGCTGCGAGGGACGCGTCACCACTGATCAGGGCCTCTATCAAAGAACCTGACGTACACTTACCGATACCTATACCGGTATAGTACTGTAAGGACCTTAATCAAAGAACCTGACGAAACACTTACCCGATACCTATATCGGTACATATAACCACGAGCAGTCTGGTATAAACATTTTTACATTATTTACTCTTTATCTCTTTTTAGAAACTTGTTAAAATTTGGAGACTTCACTTGAAGTTCCCTGCTTCCGGATTCCTTCGTAGTGATACCGTCTGCTATTGCGCTTTTCCAGTGGTTGAACCCTAAGTGTGAAAGATCGATCCCCGCTGACAGTCTTCGGGTGGGATGTCCTCGATGGATACGCTGGAGTCTGTGCAGATGAGCAACATAAAAGCTGAAGTCGATGCAGCGAATTTCAGGTGGACGTATCAATTGTCTTTCAGGTGTCTGGCAAAATATTGCAAAGCAGCATGTGGTAGGCTGCCAGCTTCCACTTAGGGGGGGAGATGACAGACGCGCTGTGACCGAACGGCTCGAAGCACCACGCGCTAGCAATTACGCGGCAGCTTAACAGCGTTTTGATGTAGTTGTTTGGCAGCGGTTGGGACATCGGTGCAATTGTGATGGACAATGGTAGCCAATGTGGCCGTACGAGGGGGGTTATAGCGTTGCGGTGGCCTAGTATTTGCTTTTTTAGCCCTGTGTTGCCCATGGTATTAATAATCTTGTCAAAGCAGTGCTGAAACGAGTTTATTAACCCGTTTCATAGCAGGTTGAAACAGTAATGAGCTTCCAAAATGCTTTCTCTCAGAAATGGATTGTTCGGGCAAATCGAGCAATGCTTGAGCGCTATGGGAAAACTTCAACGCCGGTCCCCTATGCGTCGTGCCTTACTGGATGGAACTCCATGCAAAAATGCTTCGCATCGCTGTTTTGCATCGCTGCTCCGGGTTTGATCTACCCTCGAAGATATTGAGTATACTTGTCGAAACAATAAAGAGTTCCCAGACAAATTTCGTGCTTAGGACAAGCAGTGGTGGACAGAATGGATGACAGGCTGGACACTTAAAACTTCGCCCATGGCTCTCCCTGGATATGGCCCCACATTTAGGTTAACCTATAGAAACATTCCGAGCCAACTCGAAGTGGAAATTATCGTATTCCTTTCATCTGCACGGATACGGCCCCACATCCAGTGCAAAAATGATTTTATGAGATCTGATACAGTATAGTAAAACATAATTGGCGTGGGGCTAGCCGATTGCGGGGCTGTACTTTTTTAAATTATGTTTTACTATACTGTATCAGATCTCATAAAATCATTTTTGCACTGGATATGGGGCCGTATCCGTGCAGATGAAAGGAATACGATAATTTCCACTACGAGTTGGCTCGGAATGTTTCTATAGGTTAACCTAAATGTGGGGCCATATCCTGGGAGAGCCAGCCCCACAATCTAGAAGACCGGCTGCTAGAAAAGGCGGGAAGCGGGCTGGTGGAGGAGCCCGCCATTTGCAAATTTGCACCTCCAAGTCCAGACCAAGCCCAAGACCAGTGCCAAGCCGCCCCACCGACCCCATGCCCACCCGCACCCCAGCATCAACAACTTTGTCCGCAGCACCGTGTCCCACGCTGCCCCGTCCTGTAGACGTCCATGCTTAGCGTGGCTTGCGCCACACCACGTTCGACGGCCTGATGGACATTACATCCAATGCGTCGGAGACGCTGGAGTGGTGTGTGTCCGTGCACCTCGTCCCTTCGTCCCTACTCTGCCCAAAGTGCGCAAAGGACATGCGCCTCGACGCGAAGAATGAGCGCTGGCGCTGTGCTCGAGCTGCGTGCCGCACGGAGCGAAGCGTCCGCACGGGCTCGTTTTTCGCGAAGTGCAAGCTCCCGCTGCGGAAGCTGGTCCGCCTGCTGTACCACTGGGCAGCGCGGACAGCAGTAACCAAAGCTGCTGAAATGGTGGGTGTGAACGAGCAAGCCGCCAAGCAATGGTACACCTATTGTAGGGACATTTGCTCTAAAGAGATGTTATCTATGCCAATGGAGGTCGGAGGGGGAGGGCGCGTCGTTGAAATCGACGAGACTTCTCTGAAAAAGAAGTCCAAATACAACAGGGGACGCCATTTCCCAGACTATTGGCTTTTCGGTGGGGTAGACCGGACAACTAACCGCTGGTTCGGCATTGTGACCTACGAGGACCGCACGAAGCCAACATTGTCCGCCTTGATTAAGAAGCATATCAAACCTGGGTACGTTGAAGTTGTTATAATATTTCTTTACTTATTTTAACTAATATGTGTCTAAATGATTGTAGCACTACAATTATTAGCGACCACTTCGCGTCGTACGTGTCCGTCAACGGAAGACACACTCTGGCCAACAACAGACTGCTACAGGACAAGCACTACACTCACTTGTGGGTGAACCACAGTGAGACTTTCGTGGATCCCGTCACCGGCGCCCACACGAACCGCGTTGAAGGCGCCTGGGAGATCCGCATAAAGTAGTACATCAAGGCCATGAGGGGCATGAAGAAAGCGTTGCTCCCCATGAACCTTGATGAGTACCTGTGGCGCAGCTAGTTTACACCATCTCAAGCGACCGCGACGGACGTGCTGCGGGCGCTAGTCAAGGGAATAGTGAAGTATTATTACTAAATCTTGGAGGACTACATGATCATCTAAGTCAATAATACACTGATGATGACTTTATAGTTTACTTCCTAAAACGTAGCTTAACCTAGATGTGGGTCTGTACCCATGTGGGGCCATATCCAGGGAGAGCCGCGCGAAGGGCTGAGTAGACCGGAGCATTGGAGCTGTCGGACGCCATGTGTGACCAGGGGTTGAAATGTATCGTTGGGCCTGCTTGCTGTGCTGCAGACTCTGGAGAGAGCGATTCCATCTCGGACATTTGTCTGTACGTGCACAGTATGGGGGCGTTCCCAGACTCTGCCGTATGCACTGCGCACCGGTGCAAAGCTCTTCAATCCCATTCGTGCTGTTGTGAAGGACAGTGGGTACGCGTCCATGAAGGAGGGACTATTGCGGCCAAAAAGAGCGTAATGAAACACACAGAAGTGAATATACGCGGTCTTGGTGCTGTTCTATGTGGGGCCGTCCACGAAACGTCCCGGATATGTGCCTCGGCGAATGAAATACCGGCATACAGTAGCCAAGCAATAAATGTTAACTAGGATGCATGTTCTTACATGTTAGATATCGATTGAAAATCAAAAGCTATAAGAGAAAAACAGTTGCAATGCTATTTCATGAGCGGGGTGTCAAACCCGCTAGTGTACAACCTACAAGCTGCAGTTTCATGCTCGTACTAGTAACGCTATGATGGCGCTGACGCTTCAGTATGCTCGCTACAGCGGTGCTTTAAGCTTATGGGGTTTCGTCCGTCACAAATTGCAATTATTCAGTAAGTGTTCCTAAAGAGCTGGATTTGCATTACAGCGCTTAGAACGAAACGAAAATATGAGAAAAAGCTGATGGTTTCTGATGATTTTTGCAACTTTCGTTTCGTTCCGGTTTTGTAGACGTAAACTTTCGTCGGCTCTGGGCGATACGAAACAGCACTGCCTCTCCTACATATTTACATGTTAGCTACTTATCTCCTATTGATTAGCCTCATTCGCCTTGCCATAGCCTTCCACACCATGAACTAAACGTAATGTAGCCTTTACGCGTCAAATTGACCTACGTCTGACGCGTGAAGGTGACTGGAACTGCTCTAGCGCAACACACTTCCCTCTGAGATCAGGAGGGGAGTCGTCTTGCCCTTATTGCGTTTACGTCGGAGCTCTATAGACCACGCACAGCGTGTCACTGTAAGCAACGTTTGGGGGAATTCATATTTCGTTTCGTCGCTTTCTGCTTAAGCGCCATCTAAATTTTTGGCGGATTTTTGGGTCGACTTTTTTTTGTAGTACCCAAAGTCGTTTTCGTACTGTAGCTTAAGCGCTCTTAGAGCATCTCCACCGCAGCACTGTATCTGGCTCTTCCAAGCCACTTTATAGATAATGTGGTAATTTATCCTCCCACCGCATCACGCTATCTCTATCTGTAACTTTATCTTCTCTCCAAATTTGGAGACGACTCTTCAAAGTGGGCTGTGTTTACAGTGCCATCTTTACATTTGAAGAGTCACTGAAGCGTCGCGATGCGAATGATACCTCTGTATTTGGAAATATATTTTTATTGGGGCCACAAAGGGGCACTTGAAGATACAGATAGTGCGCTAGCGGTGGAGATGCTCTAATAGAGCGCTTGCCTCTTTTTCGAGAAGACGCGGACAATTTCGGAAATAAGTTGGAATGCTGGTCAAATTCGTGAATTTCGGCTCATTGCTGTAGTCTCATTGGCCCGCTCAATTATTAGCCTTCTAAGAGGGCTCGCTCGGGTTTGGACCAAAAAGGACTTACGTGTCCTCGTAAAAAAAAGTTACACACCTCCATAAATTTAATTTGGACATTACCTCAATAGAGAGCACCGTAAAACTTATAGCCTTCCAGATGTTATGCGACTTAGCTTGTGTCAAATCACAATGCACGTATTATGGTTTTACTGAAAGTTCGCATTTATCTAATTAACTGCATATATATCAGGTGTTAATTACTGGGTCAAATTACTGCATTTTTGAATTGACCAATGAAAATACGTAAATTAATTTTTCAATGAAATACATCACCACAATCTTCCATTGTTCACGCAAACATATATTTTTGTTTCGAACCGACGCTTGTGAAGCACAGAGCTGACCGCAACTGGCAGTGCTGACGCGCGAATACATGTATTCTTTGCCTGCCTGCAAGTAAGCGACGTTGTTGACGGTGGCCGCAACCACCCATAATGAAATTGATCACGCGCGCGTTATGCCCCAGCGATATTATTTGAGCCTGAGCGCCAGCTGTGCATTTGGGGAAATGTCCGGAGGTGTATGAATTCGGTTGGAATGGGCTAAACATGTAACAACCGACCATCGCCCATACCGCCCTCATCGGTATCTGTGCATACACCTGCATACACATACCGCCACAGCAAAAGGTATGTGCAAACTTTAATGAAGAGCCTTCTTATATTAAGTTCTGAAGACCAACTCTACAGCCATCCCTTGACAAAAATAAGAGCGTAGACCGCCAAGTAAATGCTGTCTATTCGAAAAAGAGTGTCACCTGAAGGGGTCTCAGCACCAGAGCTCTCCTGACCCCTATATCTCCGTCGATGGGGTCGGAGCATCGCCGCTGCCACCATCAGCATAACATCAGCAATACCTAGAGTCGTCGTGAAAGCCGTCACCATGTCCTGGCCGCTAATAAGTAATTGCCTTGTGATAGGGCAAAGTTTTTCACAGCCGCGACAGCCTCTTTTCCCGAAGCGAACGTCGTTCCCTTGCGAAGTGTTGGCATGCTCTCCTAAGGGTTCATCACTGGATAAAGCTGGTTGCGGAGATAAGACTGTTTCGTCGACATAAACTCCCCCATTGTCGTCGTTAAGGCGGATCCGAAGTTCTGCTTGTCCAAAATCCTCGTGATGCCCAGGAAGGCCTTCTTCTGTATGTACGGTTTGATGTCGATCACTGCCCGAGGCGGAAATGCACTGGTCTATTGTGTTCGCACAGACGCGTTCATCAGAGGAATGGCGGTCCACAATAGTCAGGGGCTCTCGATGATGCCGTACAACGTCATCCACTACGGAGGCGAGCTGCTCCCGTAGTATCCCCCGATCTGTTCTTCATTGTGCCGTACCGTCAACCAATTTAAATGTCCATAATAAACGAGAGGCAGCTCTTCCTCTCTGCCGACATACACGTCCAGTCGTTGTCTATAAATATTTCAGATGGATACCGCACACACGTACAGACACGATTTTACACCTTCAGCATATACCGACCTAATTCATACACCTTTGGACATTTTCCCCGGCCATTTGGCTAGATATCATACCGAATGGCATCAGGCTCCATTGTCGCGCACCAACTCACTCAGCAGCCCAAGGAGTCGACTCTTTCCATGTCGGCCGTTTCTGGATTCAGAGATACGGACGGCGCTCCGAGGCTCGACTCGAGCCTCGCTGCGACTCGCACTGTGCGAGCGGTCTCGCTGGCTTCTTCCTATCAAGTGTGTACCTTACATTACCATCTCCGCAGCCTCTCCTCGGGCAAGTTGTCATCGGCTACCTCGATCATCTCACAGCGAACGAGAACGAAAGCACAAGCTACAATTGCTCAAAATCTAGCCTTCGCTAAATACTTTAAGTACAAATCTACGGTCTCTGATTGGCAGAAAAAAATAGCTTCAGTCCAGGCCACAATTTTCACACCGCGTGCCTCTTGGTGCGACGTGCATAGCCGCTACGAAGGGGGGAAGGTCGCAGCGAACGTCCCGCAGCCAGTGCGGAATTGCGGACTGGCGACACTACGGCATTGCTCCTGCCAGGGCGGAAGGAACCGCTGCAGCACCCCCTACGTTATTTGAGCTATCTTCGTCCTTCCTCGCATTATACCTGTAGGTAGGTTCATGCTGTCTCACGATCATGCCCTCGACAGTCTAACCGTTACCATAAACAATCGACAGATCGATGAACGGCGACGTCCCCAACAATGGCGGCACTCCAGGCTCGCCCGAGTACGCACGCGGACCCACAGTGGCCTCGCAGTGGCCAGCGGATGTAGACTTGGATGCGCTATACCTGTCGGAACGTGCCGATGTGGACGAACTTGTGCGCAGTGCCTCGGACATGAGCGTTTGGGCCATTGAGAACCGCAAGGACAACGCCATGGTATACCTGCATTCCAAAAACAGCGAGAGACTCTCGTATTCCGTGCGCGCTGTCACTAAAATCGCGGGCTCTGTGCCCGACGTGCTTGAATGTCTGCGGTCCGTGGACAACACGAGTCTCAAGGGTTTCCAGAAGCTACTACACTCACGCAACTTCCTGGACGGAGAGGTACTGCACGCGCATCAAGCCGACGCCGGTTCGGTTCAGGACGGTGCCTCCATCGAGTCCATGACGCTGAAGTGGCTTGTATACTCGTCCCCCAAGACCCTTGGCCGCTCCAAGGAGTTCTGCATCCGAGAGTACTGCGTGCTGCTACCCAACCACCCGGTGCATGGAAATATGGGTGTACTCAAATTCGAGTCATACGACGGCGCGGCGGCGCGCTACGGCATCCGCGGTAAGCCGGATGCTTACAGTTTGACAGTGTTTGAGCCGAGCTCCTACGTGGTGCAGCAGACACCGGAAGACCCCAACATGTGCAACGTCACTCTGACATTTGCGATGCGTAAAGCGCGAGGAGGTGAAAGTGTTTCAGCTGGTGTCCGGCTTACGTCACTGAGACTTGCGGGAGACCTCTCGGGCATGCAGAAGGCGGTGCAACAGGCGCTGTTTGCTCCTGCGGCGCTCGCACAACGACAGGAGTGGGTGAATGACGCTCAGCGCACTAATTGCTCGCTTTGTGTGCAGTCGTTCGGTATGTTGAAGCGACGCCACCACTGTCGAGTGTGCGGCGAAGTGGTCTGCTCGGCTTGTACCGTGTTTAAGATGGTCAAGGGCGATCTGGATGTGGCGGCGAAAGTTCGTGTTTGCAAGGCTTGCTTGGCGAAGAGTGGCAGCTCAAACGGTGCTGGGAATCCAAATTTTGCAAGCACTATGGTTGGGGGATTCTCGAACCCGTCGTCTCGAATGGTTAGCAGCAATGGCACGGAGCTAGAGATGAACGGTGGTACGGGTATGACGCCACTTCCGAATGGCGTGGGCGTTGGTACTAGCATCGGTAGTACGAGTTCGCTGACTTCGGATGAGTCGTACAGCCCACCTAATGAGAATCCGGCCTCGTCGACTCCTCCTACGATGCAGTACAACAAGGGTTCAGCGTTATCTTTAAATGACTTTGATGCGACTGCGCAAATGAGTGACGATGGAGCTAGCAGCCCGCCTCCTCTTCACAGACAAACTTCATCAACTTCAAGCCAAGGTAGAGGAACGGGTTACGAAGGTAGGCCGATTGGTTCCATGGGTAGAACCGCGTCCAATGCTAGTATTGCTACTAGCAGGAAGAAGAACTCGGATCGTCGTATCCATTATTTCAACGAGGACATGGAGGAGATCTGCATGTTGGCGATGGAGACGTTGACATGCCCCATGGCGGGTATTCGCACCGAAGACTTCGAGCTCGTGAGGTATTATGACGGCAAGCCTGCACCAGGCCTCCCTCGAAGTCTACCGACCTTTCGACGACTAGCAACTCGTGGCAAGCCGTGCATTGTGCTCGACGTGAGCTCGGACAAGCGTATTTCAGGCGAGAAACGCTTCACAGCTAAATTGCAGTTTTTCGTCGGTATCCCGTTGCTTGTAAACGGTGAAGTGGTAGGTGATTTGTGTGTAGCGGATCGTTACGCTCGCGACAACATCGACCACAAGCAGGTGGAAGTGCTTAATGTGTTGGGCGAGACCGTGACCCAGTATATGCAGTCGGAAGAGTACCAGGAAGACCTAGTGGAGTTTAAAGCTACCCACTTGGCGGCTCGCAGACCCCCTACGAACGGCTCGGTCTCTCAGTCAGCAGACGAAGAAGTTAGCGCGCCGCCAACAGGCACCAAGGAAGTTGCGTTTTAAGAGTATAGCGATGTGATTAAGCTGGAATACGTGGACACGTTTGGCGGTGGTTGGCGAGCTGGGTGGAGTAGCGCGCAACCTAATCGCGGTGTATATGTGATCCTGTCTAGCAGGAGTGCTTTCCTCCTGCCACTTGTTTACCGCATGAGCGGGGTACGTGAAAAAAATGATGAGGGGCTTCGTTGGTAGCTGTCTGGGTATGGATGGCTGTGTGGATTCAGAGTTACCCCAAAGTGATAAAGTATTTTCCGGTTTTGCCTTCTTTGCTAGACTTTCGCATACCCTGTCGCGTGTGTTGGGGCATCTCCCATTTTTGACGTGGTAGCCTAACATCACGTCTTCAGACAGTTCAGATTCGAGCTGACAGACTTCCGCTTTGTCGGACAGATCGAGGCCTAGGTGACGTCAAAGGAGACTGTGATCGCATGTCGCCGTCATTATCCCAGCAGTTCGGCCACGTATCTCGAATAAACTGGAGTTCTTGCTGGAAACTGCGGGTTTTAGGGCGAGCATTTAGCAGACGCTGTTGTTCTTTCTCCTCCTGACGACGAGTAATGTGGGACGAACGTGTGATCGAAGTCACCGCTAGCGGTGCCGCCCGCTTTCCTGAAGGCGTTGTCTGTACACGTAATTCAAGGTGATATCGCATGGGTAAGGTGAAGAAGTACTTCAGTAAGACCAAGTGCTCCACACACGTTCTTACCATTGAACGTTGTGGCAAGCGGACAACTCGGCTTTTCTCGGCTTCTTGCCACTGTCGACTCACAAGTTGCACACCAAAGCGTGCTGGGCTTGGAAGGTCGTTATGATACTCTTGATCATGCTCACGCAGTGACGGTAGATCAATTCGAATTGGACTCGATGTGCACCTAGCTGAGCTTGCACCATCCACACCGGAAGAAAGCGGAGAAACGACACTCAGTGTCACACTGATGCGATGTTTACTCGCTGTACGACCTCTTTCCTTCTCTTCGTGCTTCTTCTGCTTCTCGTCAACCATGTGATAGGATGGTAGCTCCATGCACAATGGATCGCCCGCAATATGCGTGCGTCGCCCACAGATCAAGCAACAGTTTCCACTTAGTCGCATGAGCTTGCGAGTAATGGGGACACGCAGAGTCGGGTATTGCAATGCCTGTAAAATTCGAGTCTCGCGCCAAGCTTCTCGAGCTGCAGCAATCGTGCGTAGTCGTCTCCGTGTTGGCACTACGTGAGGTTTTAACTCTTTACCACCAAAATGCAGCATGAACATTTTCCTCTGGAAATTCAAAATGAACACAAGGTCTCAACCTGGTAAACTTTCCAATGAAGCGATAGCGGTTTCTTACCGTGAGTACGAGACAGTCTACATCAGTGGTAGCGCGAATGTCCACAGGGCACAGGGACAGTTTTTTCTCGGACGTGATATATTCACCAGCCACATCAAACTTGCCCAGAAAAGTGAGCTCGACCGTGACACTGCGCTGTACACCGCGTACTTCTCCCATGCTGAAGAAACCTTCAGATACCCCACATCGAACATCAACGAATGAAGTTCCTACCTCATCTCGGAACTCTCATTTACAGTAAGGTTGACACTTTCTATTGCTTCTCCTCGCAAAAACACAAAGAAGGAGTCCGCCTCGGTACCTTTGCGTGTCAAGTATTGCTGTGAGATTTATCATGTACATTTCAAAAAAGAGTTGACAGGGTATCATGCGAAGAAAAAAAGTTGGAACACATACACCTGCTGACACATTGACAAGCTTCATCGAATTCACAATGTGCATGAGTTCTACATGCAAAAAAACACACATCGATCAATGAGCGGAGAAAGCAAGCCAGCCTCAGGTTCCTATCAACATACGCATCTTGCTCCAGTTCTTAAAAATAAGCAAATGCTGCAAGAAAGCGATGTTGTCGGTGATAGTGCCCTGTACAAATTGAGTTCATCGGTGAATTAACTGACGATATGACCATCCGATTCAGTGTACCTCGATTGTTTGGCTACGCGTCATACGTAGATAGGATGCAGCTGTGAGCACGATGAAGTTGGCCATTTGGGCCTGTTGGTCAACCACGACTGTAGCACTGCGCTTGGAGTCTGGCTCAATGAGGCAGAGCTCTCCGAACGTTGCACCAGGCGTTAATGTTACCACCTTGTTGCCATAGTTGATGTTTGGTCCTGCTGACTATGACAAGCAAGCGGTAAATGAGCCTGATCGGTACTATACGATAGCAAACGCGAGTACTTACAAGCCGACGCATACTGGAGGTCACAGAGTTTGAGCGCATGAGCCGCATATGCTTAATCTGCTCTTCAGGACTGCGCACGTACACCGATACGAGACCACTCATGAGGATCTACAGCCAAAGTTCACGATTCACGTGAGAGGACCAGTTAGTCTATGTGTATAAGGAAACGTACGAAGCACGTGCTGCCCTTCTCGCCCTGCTTGACGACGACTTCGCCACTGTTAAGATGCAGAAACTCCATCTCCTTGCATAATTTCTTAGCGGACACTTCAGACATTGCCGTGAAGAGCGAGCTTAGTTTCTCTTGATTCATAAGCCAGTGATACAGAATCTTCACGTGTGCAAAGTTAGCCAAAAAGAAGTTTGGTCAAGGAAGCGTGCAATAGTTGTGCTATGCATAACAGTCATGGAAACGAGCGCAGTAACACGGAAAAGGATATCACTCTCTGAGCGGTCCTCTGGAGGCTTCTTCAGCATGCTATAGACGAGTAGGAAAGGCAAGTCAGCACTTGCACGATTAGAGATATCTACTGTAGCTTACTCGATGATGTACTGAACCTTCGCACTGATAGTCATGAGCGCTGGACTGGGCAGAATCTCGTGGCGTAGTGCACTCCATGTACTCGATTTTGATTGAGAAGTTGATGACACTGATCGCTGCGCCTTGTTGTCGCGCTCATTGTCCGTTGATGACGTTGATTTCTCGTTGTTTGCAGTCCATGCTGTTGTTGCTCCGGTTGTGAGACTTGGAGCCGCTCCACTACGTCGAACATTCCGAGACTGCCTCGAACCTCGTCTATCAAACGCAGTAGCAACAGTGCCAGTGGACATGGAGACTGTAGATGAATTCGACGAGACTGGTGCGACCGATGGTAACGCTGCCATTGCGGATGGAGGACGGAAGTAATATTGCCCAACTATGTTTGGAAACGTACGTCCTGTACCGAAAGACGAAAAGTCGACAAAGTCGTCATGAATCAACCGTCAATTGCAAATTGAATTACTGTGAGGAAGGCTACTTCTTGCTAGGCTTGACCAGCTTGTACGACTCAAGTCGAGAAGTCGGCAGACCGGTGGATGCGTACGCGTTCTTCTCACTGCTCTTCTTCTTCTTACTGCGACGTTTCTTCTTCTTTTCGGGTTCGTCAGAAGCCTCCTCCACTGGCTCCGCACTCTCTTTCTTTGCCGTCTTGCTCTTCGGTTTGAATTCCTTCTCATCAGCCTCCTCATGTTCGGGCTTGGCCTCTTCCTCGTCAACAAGCTCCTTCTTTTTGTTACGTTTCCGCTTTTTCTTCGGCAGCTCAGCCTCCTGTGCTTCACTAGCTTCGGCTTTTTCCTTTTTATTCTTTCGTCTGCGATTCTCTTCCTGGGATTCCCGGATACTTTTCTTAAAGGTCTTAAGCCGCTTGCGGTCCACAGAGTACTCGGTGTCAGCATACGGAGCCATGCGCTTTAGAGACACGAGCTGCTTAAGCTCCTTGTCGTCCGCAGCCATGATCTCGTCCACCGTCAGACCGAAATCGTTGTTCTGCACCTGGCGGTACTTGAAGCGACACTTAATATCCCCAATCAGATCTTCGTAGTCCAGACTGTACAGCTCGTCCAGGTACTTCTGCTTCTCACGCTGCATTTCTTCCATCGTTTTGGGCGGCGCCTCCTCTTTTTCATCTTCGCTCTGTTCCTCATCCTCTATATCCTGTTCCTGCCCCTCCTTATCCCCGTCCTCGTTTTCCTCGCTAGCCTTCTCGTTACTCTCTTCCGTCTCACCTTCCTCATCTAGATCGACAGGAAGGCCACCAAATAGCTCCTTATCCTCTTCCTCGTCCCACGTAGGCTTCTCCATGTCGTCATCGTTCTCATCATAGTACTGCTCGTCAAAGACTGCCTGCATCCGCTTATCGTACTCTTCAGGATCAAAATCACCCTCCAAGTCCTCCGGCTTTAAACCAGCCGTGCCTTCAGCCTCACCCATGAGGCGCGCCACCTTCTTCAGTTTCTGTTCAATCTCCGCCTGCTTGAGATTCTTCAGACGCCGCAGTTCCTCCTCTTTTTTCTGACGTTCAAGCGCCTTGCGCTCCTTACGCTCAGCACGTTTGCGTTTACGCGAGTCGTCCTCACGACGCATCGTATCATCAATATGGCGCGAGTGGGTCTGAATAACACTACTCCCCTGCTCCTCGAAACGGAAATTGTACGTGTGTTCAAAGTTTTCAGCCTTCTCCAACTCCTCAGCGTCTTCCTCATCCTCCTTAACAATGTCGTCATAGTGCGGGACGACCGCCGTCTTGTCCTTCCAGCCTTCACTGCTCAGATAATGCTCAAGAAACTTCTCTGGGTCCATTTCGTCCTTCTTCAGCTTTGTGCCGTACTTAGATGTGAAGTCCGCATAGTCCTGTTCTTCCTGTTGCTGCTCGACTTCAGTCTTTTGCCTGACCGTGAAGAGGCCTCCGTCCAGATCGTCTTCCTCGACTTCATCTTCACCACTGCTGCCATCCTCTTTCGTCTTCAACGAAGCCAGGAAATCGTTCTTGATCTGAGCCTGCTCCTCAGCATACGTTTGCACAGAATTGCTGTCTTCCTCCTCCTCCTCGCTACCACTAACGTCTCCCGCGATCACCTGCTGGCGTACTAAATCCTTGTAGTACAGCGGCGTCGAGCCCTTCTTCTTCTTGTTCTTCTTGCCATCCTCCTCGTCACTCCCGCTATCCGTCTCCGGCTTCTTAAAGAAGGCGATGGACGAGTCGTAGATGGCAGGGTCCTTCTTGCGGATGAGCTTGAGCGTCTTGCTGATGTCCGCGTCCAGCTCCTTGGTGAGCTCCTCTCCATCCTCGTCCTCTGTATCCGAGTCGGACTCGTCGTCATCGTCATCCGCGTTGAGCCCGCGCTTCTCCAGCATCGAGAGTTCTTCCTTACGCTTGCGCTCCTCAAAGGCCTGAGCGAACTTCTGGTTCACCTTAAGCTGGATCTCCGGACTACTGGGCGGCGACGCCGGTGCAGATTTTGACGAACCCTTAGACACAAGAAGATCATCGCCTTCTTGAGGTGTAGACAGCGTGGCAGACCCGGAAGCGGACGCCTTGGCGCCCTTACGAGAGCGACCGAAGCCCATTATGCGTGAATGAATGGCGACGGGTAGTTCAAAGCTTATGCTAGATGACTACCTGGTGCTGTTTGGTTACTACATGGTAGTCATTTTTATTTTTCGACGTGTACGGTACACCGTAGTGAAATCAAAGTAAACGGCAGACTAAAAGTTTGATTGGGGTTATTCGCCACTAATTTTGTCCTACCGCTTTTGTCCTTCCGTTTGAGGGGGAGGGGGGGGGGGGGGGGGGCTGGAGATAATTCGAAAAAAGATTTTGTATTTTTGAACCACCTTTCATCATCGGGCGCTCGGTACCACATGCTCAATACTGGGTATACCTTTAGGTATGGACAGCCCTTCACCGGATTAATTCCACGGTACTGCGTAACATGTACCCAATGTTGAGCAGTTTGGTTGACCATGATGCCAGACTTTCTGGTTGCAAGTGAGGGCTCTTCGCTCTAATGATCATGGATTCAGGCGAAACTTTCGCACAACAACTGCTTTGTCGCTTATAAGATTTTCTCATTCATGTGATAAAGCCGATCGTATTAACCCCCGTCACCGGAGTATGGGACGATAGCAAGAATTAGCGTCGGAGTGGAGAGGTCGACCCTGTGTAGGGTAACCAGATCGCGCTCAGCCGCTGGGTTGGGCTAAATGTTCAAGATGCTCTGTTTGGGGGAGAAGTTAGGGAGCTCCCTTATCGGAGCTCCCTTGCTAATAAAGTATGGCCATCTGTCATTACAGCCATACAGATAACTGAGCTAATTATAATTATAGAAAAACAAAAAGGTCCACGAAACTATATGAACCAAGAAATTTAGCCAAATCATCTGGTTCTCTTAATCCAGCGTAACCCCTGGATCGCGGTGGCAAGAAGCCACATGGAATTCATCTTCGTCTTGCTCAAGTAACTCGATAAAAGACATGCTAGGCCTGGGCACGCTTCCCACAGCCTCACTTTGAGATACGAGCTCAAATCCAGAGGGCTCACGACGAGTGCTGTTGATGCCGTGACCAGTTTGGTGCGACTGAGACGCAGCTTGACCACGCACTCGCTGGCGTTTACGAAGAATCGAAGGCTCCAAAATTCTTGTAGATAGCTGGTCGCTAGCAATCGGTAGCCACCAATGCTTATCATACTGCTCATGTAGTAGCTTTTTAGCCCCATTTGATTCGATAATCGCATGATATCATGAAGGCACGGGCGTCCATGCACGCGTTTGAAAACTCCATCACAAACACTACGTTGAATTCCATGGACAACATTCAGCAAAGGCATCCTGAATTTGTTGGTACAATCTAGTACCATCAAATTCATAAATTGTTGAGCGAGAGTTGTTGTAACCGGGTGAGCCCACAACAAATACCGTAATCTCTGTGAAGATTGATTTACTACGTGGGTGAAATAAAATTCATTGTCATTTAGAAGCTGGAAAAGAGCTTCGGTGCTCGTCAGAGTTGCAAGCATTTTCGTCCCGTTTCATATTCGAAATATCTCCAGGCAAAACTAACGAGTTTGCATCCGAGAGTACAACAGAGCATAGATTTTGGAGGTAGAGACACCAGCTGTTGCTTCTAACGCCACCAGATCATTTGTAGAAACATCAGAAACTGTTGTGCGCCGGGCGTCGCGCTGTCAGTGAGCCACGTGCACGCGAACGTCCGAGGAGGGCGGGTGGTTGTGAGTTTGGCTGCCGTCTTTAGTGTATTTAATTCTCCACGAGCGTCTAGTATTGGTTTCGTCGACCGCGATCAGACTAATTCGCATTTTGCACCCAGACCTTTTTGAAGTAACAAGTTGCCGGACCCGATCCGAATCTCTCAGCTTTCTCGTGTTTTTTGGTTTACCAGCATGATCACACTCAAATACTCGATGTCGTACCTCACCTTCCGCATTCAAAGCAGGGTTTTTTTTACGAGATACGTTATAAATGTGTGATTTCGTCCATTCATGGAGCGCGGCCTCGGCTGCCTCTTGAGATTGATATTCAAGTTCAGGGGGAGCTGGAATGAAATATTCTGACGGGGTCGCGGTGGTAGTGGCGTTAGTTCCTATACGTCTAGCGTATGTTCGAATTGGGCAGAGCCCTCACTTAATCCATGTCCATGTCGGACGGGTTGATGTATTGCAGAGCCTGAACCGGAGCGTTGTAAAGTAGAGTTCGCTTGTCTTGGATGATGATCAGCTGATAGTTCTGCAGTTAATGGTCGTACCGAGACACTCAATATGCTGATAGTGATCCAAATTTGGTTGAATTATTGCCGACTCGTTGATAGTTGGTCCACGTCCTATGGCGATACATGGCTGTACTGTTGAATTTGAGGCATCAGAAGAAGATGTTAATGCGCTTTGTGCAGATATGCTCACGGCTCGCTCGCTGGTCATTGGCAGCTCATGCGGCGTCTGGGAGTTTTGTGCGGCGTGGGAGGTCGTGTGTCTATTCGCAATGTCATGTGCTGCTACGGGGCCTTGGTACCAGGCTGAACTTGACTCTGTTCGTGGTCTGTATGTGCTGCCGAGTATTGGCTGAAGATACCATCGGGCTCTAGCCTTGGCGGTTGGCGTCGGAACGGGTGCACCATTGAAACAATTGATTCAACGCTACGAAATAAACTTTGTTAGTTTCGTGGACCTTTTTGTTTTTCTATAATTATAATTAGCTCACTTTTCTGTATGGCTGTAACGACAGATATGACGAAAATATGATCATGTATTCATTCACACTACCAGCATTAAACCGTCATTATCACAGCGGCTACATGTAGCACCTGCATACTAGTTCGATACTATCACTGTGCAATACAGTACAATACAATAACAGATCCGCGCTGCATTAACGATCTGTTCGCTAGGAATAGATGGGTGATAACGTCAGCTCAAGTAAACGGCACCAAACGAAACGCTCTGCACTTCACCTTTGTGTGGCGAGTCTTCGTAACGCCTGATCGCCAGCGTATCGCAAAGCATAGTGCTCGCTACGCTGTTTGGCCGGTTCTTTTCTCGCCACCCGCTCCGATCAACACACTATACACCACGGCAACTAACTTGTTTGAGTTAGTATTTACGCCAATATGGCAGTTTGAATTTTACCAAATTCGACGTGTACTCGACAAAACTTCATCCGGCTCCGGAAGTTCGTTAGGTTCGCACTATTCCGGAAATCGACAGAAAAGAGGAAAAATATACCCCTTCTGGTGTATATTTTGGGGACAGCTGGTATGCATATGCTAAAGTTTGTAAGACCCGGAATAGCTCCGTGATGGCATGCCGGGACGGATGTGTATACACTATACCGGATCCGGGTGGCCCATGGGCCTGTTTTTGAATTTCATGTGGCGCTCTTTACAAAATCCAATATGAAATCTAATCTATGCAAGAGGCTTGTAGCCATCTACTGGTAGGCTTTCTTCCTGGGGAGAAAATATTAACACTGAAAACGAAAAAAAGGTAATAAATTTCAGAGCTTCTTCGGGCGAAGCACGACTTTGTATTGATAACAAAGCCAGAATAATGGCGAGGTCGGAGTAAACGCGACGGTTATAACCAGCATTCATCGTTCACAGCGGTTTACAGTTTGCTTTTTTTCACACGTAGTGACGTTGTAACTCAAAACCACGACGAAGGAATCCTTCAGGGCAAAGTATACGAACATTAAGCTGTATGTACCTGTGGTGGGTGAGAGTTAAATTTTTTAACCTGATAAACCGCTACCATCGGCGGAGACAACGCCATATAGTACCGTGTTTGACCTTATATTTACTGTATTCATTTGGTGATTTAATGCATATCTTGCAGCCGCAGCATCTGCACACTGTTCACCATCTAAACTGCCACAACTTATAGGCGAACACTTTCACCTCAAGCAAGGTCACAATCGTCATTGCGGATAGTCATTATGTGTTCACCTAGCGCGTGCACCACCAAACAGAGGGAGCTCCCTAGCTTATCGATTCATCTTTGATATGATGTACTTATTGTATCATATACCGTTTTGAAACCATCAAAATGTCAGGTTGTTTTTGCTTATTCGGTCAACTTGACCATGGCATTTGTAGAGAAGACAGAGGTAAATGAACTTAAGAATTAGATTCCGTACTCTCTTTCTCTACATGTACTTCTCTGTCCCACCAATTTATAGGGATTTTGGTTTTTTTGTGTAACACACAAAATGTTAGAACGATTTGATTGGTTGAAAAATAGAGCTAGCGGTGTATCCATCTATAGTCAAACGGTTAGTTGGAGGTGCTAAAAGGGTGTTCACAAGAACAGAACAAACTGAATTGTCCTCAATGGTACGAACGCTTAGAGGAAGGCAAAGACATATCGCCAAAGACACGCGTTGAGGTGGTGGTATATCGGACCATCCTAAGCAAGGAAAGCCGCCTTCGATATGGTACGATAAAGCGTGCCAAGAAGCGCTTTGGGCTTAGTCGGGCCGCAATTGAGGTCATCTGGGGCCTATGAGACGACCCTGCCGCGCTTATGCTGCCCCATCGGCCGTAACCCTCCTCGGAAGAACCGCCTTACCGCTAAGGAAGTAGGCGAGCGTGTTGTTGCGGTGCCGCTTTGCTAGCGCCAGACGCTGCGTTCTTTGGAAACGGCCTCCGGTATCCCACGGTCGACTCTACACCGCTATATCAAGACCAAAGTCCTGCGCCGCATTATTTCTACTCTAACAAGCGATCAGAAGCTTCAGGGGTTGACGTGAGCTCTTGCTCAAGTGAGGCGTCCTATTAGTAAGAAAATATTGATTCGCGAGAAATGGCCGGGTACGTATGTTTTTTTGTTTTTATTTTTTGAGCTACATTTGTCAATTTTTGTATGTAGGTAAAAAAAGTCAATTATTCGCGTTCAACAGGACAACGCCTGCCCATGTGGACAAGGACCAAGGAGAAGTTGTTTCTGCAGGGCTTACAGAAGGTTGGAAGATAAAGATGGTATGTCAACCAGCGCTCGCCCGACTGTAATATACTGTATTTGGGAATCTTCAATGCGATTCAATACATCCAGTATCGGCAACAACAAACCAAATTGATGGACTCATCCAAGCTGTAGATATTGGTTTTAATTGTGTTAAATATCAAACTATTGAAAAGTGCTTCCTCACTTTGCAAAACGTGTTGGGATGCATTATTATCAACGAGGGGGGGGGGGACAATGAATTTAAGCTCCTTCGAGTTGGTAAGACCTTCAGTCTATCAGGGGTCAGCCCCACATCGCTTTAACTTTAGTAGCAACTGTTGAAAATGGCTACAAATCGCTGACAGCTCAAATCCTCAGTCAATAAATAAATCTACTTTGATAAATCAACGCTTTTAGAAACATGATTCTGCACATAAATCTGCAGCGATAGCTAAGTCGATAAAATAATCTTTAGATTTGTCACATATCGGCATAACATGCAATAAAACCTTGCGGAACTGAGCGCTTAATAGAGAGCGTTACAATCGTTTCTGATGATTGTGCTGCTGTTCATGTGGTCCCCAAATCGAGGTGACCGTCTGGTAAAATGGTTTTGCAAAATCGCTTAATATCACGCGAACTACGAAAAAAAAACTTATTCTTTCCAAAAAGGAGGTCACGTACACGAAGTTATTTACTTCCTGGTCTCTGTTACGAAGCTGCAAAAAATATAGGCTATACAGCGCTGGTAGTAGCTTTTGAATACGGGCACTCCGGTCTTAAAAGCGGTTCTGGAGCAAGCGCTAAGGTCGAAAAAACAAAATCCCTATAAATTGAATGGACAGAGAAGTAAATAGACTTGCGAGGGAGGTTTGTAGGCTTAAAGTTTTATTTTTAAGGTTGAGCCTACTGGTACGCTCGCCATCCCACATATCCTACCGATGGGGAGAAAAGACTAAAGGATTTCCTACCCTTTAGGTAGACAAAACCTATTAACGTTGGGAAGGTTGGGATGTCCTGTGACGCATCTCCTGCACCTGCTCCGCAGCTGCAGCATCTGCATTGCTGTATCGCACTTTCGTTTTACCACAGTAACCGCATCCAAGTCATATTAGAGTGCTGTCCCAATTTTATCTGCGCTCCCCTAATTCCAAGCTAATTTCCCTGAAAAGTCGTTTTTTTTGCGGACGACTCGCGCCCATTATTCTGACAGTGGCAGAAGTCTATGCCCATACGTGTTATTTAGCTTTCTACTGGGTTATATAGGCCACGCGGCACACCAAAAAATACGCAGCTTGTTACGCTCTTTAGCGTGGCGACCTCTGTTTGTCTGAGAAGCAAGTTGGGCATGAGCAATGGTCCCAAAGTTGTAAGGTTGAAAATCATCTCCCGGTTGGGATAATAAGAAAGATCTTCATCGAAAAATGAAAGAAAAGAGAGTGCACGTGCCCCAATACCACGCCTCCTTAAATTAGGCATATGATGAATTTAAATAAAATAAGCTAAATTGTAGAATTCTTGATTTTTATTTTGTTTAAACTATGACCTTCTTTATTTTGTGTCCTTCTTGCCTTGCGGATTGGCAATATACAAAACATATTTAAACTGTGCATCCTGGGATACCCCCTCGAGTGGACGGTGTGAAACACATATGTCCGATTCCTACTTCATTCCAGGGAAGTTTGACCGATTTCCTCTTGGTTAATGTGGAAGCCAACCCTCCCACGTACAGACCGACGCATATGAACATCACCGTCCTGTGCCTTGTTAAAGGACGCGTTGTAGTAATAATAGACTATCACGGCGCACGATTGCCTTATCATCCATCCCCCCACCTCGCACGATACGCATGCAAACATTATATTATGGAAGCTACATAATTAATTGCAGATCGCTAGGGCATTCATGTCTTTGACGTATATCCTAAACTCCATCACGTGCTGCAATAAGAGCATCTCCAACGGTAGTACAAAATACAAAAGTGATATAGTGTAGCTAAACCTAAACTTAGATAAAACGGGTTTCGTTTCAAGTATTTGATCGATAAACCCCAGCGGTTAAGACGTAGTGCAAAATACACATTTAAACAAACTACATTTAGACGGCACACTGGAAATGCGCGCTACTACCGTCAACGTAATTGCCTTTCTTGTCAATTTAACCCTATAGCGATGAATTTTGACTTGATTTCAGTATGTTATGAATTGACTCAAAATAGTAAAACATGCCTGGATGCATGGTTTTACTCGCTACCCGCAGCAAAATCAACGTATTTGGGAGGGTTTATGGAATCATTTGGCTCAGTTAGAAGTAAAACGTGCCCGTATGGCATGTTTTGCAACGGTTTCGGCAAAATGATTTTATTGGTGGAAAATGCGCTTTATCGGAACTGAGCACTGCAACGTGAGACATTTCAAGCCGATAAATTTCACAAAATTAAATGTAAAGTATTTTCGTAGTTTCAGTTGTTGACACCGCCGGCCACACTTCTAAATCAGGAAAAGGGTGGGTGTCTGCCTGCCTGGTCGAGATGGATAAGTGCGATATTAAATTCAGGAGTGCTACAGTGTCGGAAACCACGTACATGGATGGCGGCGAATGTGTAGCAAGCATCCAGGGCACGGGGAGAGCAGCATCGCAGTTTACGACGTGGTGCGTGACTATGTGTTATGTCTTTAGTGTCGGACTACATCAAATTCGTTGTGTAGGGAAGGTCTTCCGATTGAGCTGTTGCCGAGGGATTGCCTGGGCAAGCTGGTAACGTTGTTGTAGCGCTATCCCGTGTGCTGTGGGTTCGAACCCCGGTGGCACAGCCAAATCTCGCAAGGTGAGTCTGTGTTACAGTGTGTGGTTATGTAAGTTCCTTTGAAGGCAGTACCAGCGTGTGGTTAACTTGCGCGTGCTATGCTGGTGCTGTGTTGTATTATGAGCCGTATAGATGCGATGTACTGTGTTGATGGAGAAGGCCCTGGAGAATGGGCACGTGACGTGCACCTGGGAGAGCTGGATAGGGTATCACTGGACCGTGCTCAGTGTTGTGGGTTCCAGCCCCGGCATCGCAATAGCTATTGGTGAGGTCCAGGTGAGTAGCGAATGTAAGTAGTTGCGTGATAATAAAGTGACAGCTTGGTGCTAAGTATCAACAGGGCATATTGAATTTATCTGTGTCGAGTGCGGGGCACAGTGTGACATGCAGATGAGCTGATACAGGATTTAATACAATTGCCCCGTCAACCAATACGTCCACCACACGGACTGAGTGCGCAATTCATTCACCAACATGCTTCGTTGCACACGGACAAGATGGCGCCGCGTCGGGCAAAGCGAACCCTCCACACTGCGTTCTTGGCAACAGCGTCGGTTACAACCTCCATTAAAAGCAAAAACTTGGGTAGCAAGCGACGAAGCACAAGAAATGCTTCTGCGTCCACCAAGACACAGCCAATGGGTTCTAGCGACGAAAACGAGCGACTGGTAGAGGAAGACGACAGTGAGAGCGATCAAGATGCCACGCACGAGGTCGCAGATATCCTTGAAGAGCGAGAAGGGCGTTTCTACGAGAAATGGGCTGGTTACGACTCCGACGAAAACACTTGGGAGCCTGAAAGCAATTTGAAACCTGAAATGATTGAGCGCTTTCGCCAAAGAAGTACAGCATCGGAACCCCCTCCAAATCAGGTAGCAGAGGTGATGGCAAGCGCCGATTCGGAAGATGATACGATGGTCACATCCGATGGGATGGAAGAGGATACAATGCCGAATAACTGCGCCGATATCAGTGGACGAAGCTTCATTGGTGCACAGGTCAGCTTTTCGCCGATGGTAGAAGAATGGATGCCATTTGAGGACAACGCAATTGTTGGTTCTGCTTATCTTACCGGTGTGATATCTCGGGATTGTGTGGAAAAGTCTAAAAGAAAAAAGAAGAAATCTCTGAACGAAAGCTCTCTCTTCGAGTTGCGCTGGACGACGACTCAGTTCCAAATGAACCGGCATGTGCATACCATACCCAGCAGCAAAGTTCTCGAGAGAATTGCTATATACAAGCGTCTGAGTGGTCATGATCTACGTGCAGAAACTTGGGAAGTACTCTGTCGCCTGTAACACGAAGCAGTTGCAGGTGGAGACCTATGGGATGAGTTTGAAGCTGTTAATGAGGATTGCGCGATACAATTATCAAGAGGTGATCCCGGAAGATGCGGGGGATGTCGAACGTGTAGCAGCAACGGATTTTCAGCCTCGAGCGGTGCTGACACCACCCGAGTCAAACCCGAGTTCTAAGCGATTTTTTCACACTCGGTATCTTCTAGTTTTCTGGCATATTTACCTCTCGCTTTCTGGATAAAAGTTGTGAGCAATACTAACGCATATGCCTCAGACCAGAAGCGCTCACGTGTTACGCTGGAGGAGCTGATGAAATTCTTGGGTGTGATGTTCTACATGGCGTTGATAGACAAAGGAGAGTATGCTAATTACTGGGGCGAACAAGTTGAAGATACTATTTTCGAGTCACAAAGTGTGCGTCTTGATCCGATCATGTCACTAGACCGCTTTAAGTTTCGTCGCAAGAATCTCTGCTTTCGCCATCCTGTTTCGAAAGAGAACCTACAACGTGATCCGGCCGTACGCATCCGCCCCCTGTTGAATATGTAGAAGCTCAGGGCTTCCAAGTTTGTTGTGCTAGGACGGAATGTTGCTGTTGGCGAGTCTAGTATCGCTTGCCTCTCTAGGTTTGGCCGTCGCCTGATTGTATTCAAAGCGACAAAGCCATCCGGAAAGTATCACTTCAAGATTTTTATGTGTTGCTGCTCCGAATCATGGGTCATGGCCAATTTTCGACTTCACTGTGCTAGTGATTGGAGTGCACGCCATGAAGGCGTAATTCCGAGCGGTGATTCGGACATTGGCGCGAACGACGTCCATATCGGCAGAGGTTCGCAAGTGTGTAGCTGAGGTTACCAGGCCAATACATCACACTGGTCGGGTTGTCAACACTGCCAACTATTATGCGTCAGTCCAGCTATTGGAGCTGCTTCGTGTGTTGGGACTATTCAAACGTAGAACGATACGGGAAAACAGTAAACACTTTCCACGCTGTGTAATGATATCGAAAAATGATAACGTGTCTCGTGGATCAATATAGTAAGCAGTTAGTGCAACTAACAAAATAGTCGCGGCATCATGGGTGGACGGCGCTGTTGTGAATATCGTATCAAATGCCGATCCATCGACTTTGACAACAGTTCATCGTCAGGTAGGTTGTATGTAGCAACCGTTCCCCGCTCCTACTTGTGCAATCGAGTACAACAAAGCGATGCAAGGTTTCGACCGGATTGGCCAGATCAGAGCTCGGTTTTCAGTCGCAGATGGACATTCTTTTCGAAAGTGGCACAAGAAGTTGGCTCTAGCATTCATCAATCTTGCTCGATGCAATACTTTCATCACCCGCAAAATGGTCGGAGGGTGCAAAAGCAAGCGTGACTCTCAAAAGAATTTATGGTTAAGCTAATTGGTGAGCTTTTATCCGGTGCCTGGAAAAGCAGTATTTTGGACACAGGTATAATGTATGAGAACCCAACAGACCCAGATCTCGGCATACTGCGTACGCCGTCGGCTAATACTCAACATCACAGCGAAAGTCATGATCAGGACCCGAGAAGCTTGTCATGCAAGCCGATACATCTCCGCGTGCACTTCCCAGACTCAAAAACGAAGCGAGGCTGTGTGGTGTGCCGATTCGAAGGGCGGTATCCAACTGTATTGAGAAACTGGTGCACAGAACACTTGGTTCCTCTATGCAGTGTGAAATATCCCATGCAACCTTCAAAGAGGTCTGTTCGTCAGGAAGATTGGACATGTTGAGAGAAGTTCCACTCGTACCACTTTCCAGAGAAGCTGTTTTACAACAAGGGCCACATTCGGCGCTCATCCGAGCTGTATCAACGAACCAGAGAGAGAGAAAGTGAGGGTTTGTCTCTTGCTTCTCCTGATCCACCGTCAGAGTGCTCCACAGTCTACTACTAAGGAATAACTGAGACTTCTGATACGTTTGTACTGGTAAAACAATTCATGCGTAAATTCATTTTTTATTTTGCAATTGTTCTGCGTAATTCATAACACAGGGGTATCTACTATTTTGTACGCGTATAACAACTGTGCGTTGCTGGTCCATTTGACGTCCAAAACTATAGCGCGTTGGAAGATCCATAGCAAGCAGAAAATGCGTGAACAAGAGTTGCGATGGAGGGGGCACACTTTCCTCCCCAACAATATTCTGGTCGCTACGGAAGACACACACAAGAACTGCTCGAGTGCACAGTTGGCTGTTTCCTAAAATAATATGTTGTTCGTGGAAAGAACCGAGCAGCGAGATAATGCGCATTGCGGCTCCTGCCTGATGGAATTTATATCGGCATGAAATATGGATACTGAGAGTAGTTCTGGGAATTGGGCTGCGTTTTGAAAATTTACACTGTGGGCAGCTGCAGCAAGCTCCGGTCTGACTTCAACGCCAACACAGGCTTGAACCCTTGACTCTAAGACGACTTGGACTAGAATATTACCAATGCCACACTCAATATCACCAAATACATCTCCGCTACCGACGTTCACCTCTTTTAGCAATGTAGAAACACCGGTGAGGGCAATTTCGCCTGCGTTGAAATGTTTTTTTTCGATTGTTGGCGGATACACCGCTGATCGATATTCTGAAATATTTTATCGTTAAGCTGATGAGCTGAAATATACGATCTTGGTTGGGAGCAAATCGTGTCGGATTGCGTCGTCAGGACAGATGCGGTTTGGGTCGACTGGAAGGCTGGGCGTGGCCGAAAGAACGCGAAAGGAAATCGGTCGAGTTTCTTGCCGTGCGTCTTCTTTAATTTTTTCAGGCGCTCACGGAGCGCAGATTTGGACTTCCCACTCACGCGCATCCGCTTCACCACGATGTCCCACTCGATGCGATGGTGGTTGTGTAGGTACGGGCGGACTAGTCGCACTAGCATTGTGCCTTCGTCGTCGCCGAAGTTGGCCATGGCTTGTTTCCAAATGGCAGTGGAATATAGCTACTTTGAGGGCGGGGTATATATATGAAAATTTGTATTACAGAAAAATCACTGTTTATCACTCTTTTGGAAAGCGTATTTTATAGAGGTGGAGGCTCGTTTACTTTTACGATGGCTACCGTAAAATACAAGAAATGCGTCATTAATTCCCCGCAAGCGATATTCAGATGATATATTTTGTTCTGGCGGCGATTTTGATTGGTGAAAAACGACAAAATGACGACGTTTGCAGCCTGTTCTTGTGTCAAAATAAGGGTGATTGCCACTAACCGCTGTTTACAGACCGATAGTAAAATGCGGTATTTACCGTGGTTTGCTAAGCACGGCCATCTGGGCGGTTTTGCATGCTGGTCATCGCAATAGGGTTAAGGCGTCTCCAGCGCCGCCGCCGTTCACGCAAGAAGAAGCATGGTGGGTCACGTCCAGGAAGAAGTGCCAATAGGGACCGCGATCACGTTGCAGCCTACAATCGGTCCAGGAAGCAGTATTTGTGCGATAGACCTACTTACACAGACGAGCAATTTCGTCGCCGCTTTCGAATGGGCAAACAACTATTTCTGGCAATTGTCCGTGATCTCGAGAAGGCCGCCGCATATTTTTTTGTGGAAAAAAGATTGTACGGGCAAGTGGGGTGTGCATCCATTATTAAAGTGGCGGCTACTATTCGAATGTTGGCGTATGGATGCTCAGCTGACTCATTAAACGACTTTTTCCCGATTGGAGAAAGCACAGTACTTGAAGCATTAGATAAAATCATTTCAAATGTGATTTTGCTGTTCGAAAACGAATATCTACGGTTTCCAAATAAACGCGACTTGCTCAGTATTTTGGCTGTAAAGGCTGCTAGAGGATTCCCAGGGATGATAGGATCCATTGAAGAATTGTCCTAGCGCGTGGCGCGGTGCATTCCAAGGGGCTTCTGGAGACGCCACTGTGGTTCTGGAGGCAATTTGCAACAGAATATTTACGAATCTGGCATGCATTTGTAGGAATGCCAGGAAGCAACAATGATTTAAACATTTAAGATGCTTTCCCACTAATAGCGGAGTACGTCGACGACAACGCACCTCATTTTACGTACAAAATAAATGGCCACGAATATGACTTTCTCTATTACTTGGCTGATAGAATGGAGATGTTTTGTAAAAACATTTTCTACACCACGTACAAATGTTCCGAAAACTTTTTCGTCACTTCAAGAATCTGTTCGAAAAGACGTAGAGAGGGCGTTTGGAGTATATCAGACTTGCTTTGATTTTGTTGCTCGTCCAACGAGGACATGGTCGCTGGATAAGATAAAAGGGACAAATGAAGTGCTGTGTGATACTTCACACTATGATAGTCGAGAGTGACAAGCAAACGGGTCACAGAGCTCCTCGGTCGGTTTTTGCTTACACGGCAGGTTATGGGTACGCTCGTCACACTTTCCGATGCACAACCATTTGGATCAATCAGACACAGTACCAGAATCATGTACTTGCAAGTATAAACGAGTCATGGACTCTACTGCGCATTTCCGACAAAAGAGAAATTTAATTGAGCATGTATCAAAGCTAGACTAAGCATATAGCTAATCTTCTAGCTCCTTTAGTTTATCTAGTAGTTGTCTCTGCTTGATTAGTAGATACTCTTTTCCAAATTCCGATAATCCTTCCGTAGAGGTACACATCAATGCCATCCTTCCGCGACTTTTGCTCAGCCCCCAAGATTGCCACCTTCAGTTTACATGTTAGCCACTTCAAGCTGTTGCTCATTATATTCACCTGCGAAGCCGTTGCTTTCGCAAATTCCTTTTGCGAGTGGATCATTGCTTTGTCGACCTGCTCCTCAAACTGCATTTTCTTTTTGTCGCCTGAGCTCGGTCAATTGTGTGCAGGAGATTGTGCTCTACTCGGTGCAGGTGACTGCAACACATCGTCAACTTCAAACACATCATCACTGGATCTGCAAATCGTGTCTTCTGCCTCCTTTTGCTTTTCAATATCAGCGCCTATTCGATCTGCATTATCAAAACAATAGTAAATTGAGAAAATAATAATTGCCCCTAAATATATAATATTACCTTAGTTTTCTGTAGTATTATCTACTGAAAGCTGAAGTCGCTTTCTAGGTTGTGGGATATAGCGCATAAATTTTGCCCCCTCTTTGAGAACATCGTAACAGTGGCCGAGTCTGAACAGCTCTCGTTTAACGCGCGGCTTCCTTTTATTTTTTTTGTAGTTCCATCCAACACGCCTTGCTCATACGCGGCCAGCGCGTTTGCATTCATCTGTTCTCGCTTAGCTGTAAAGTGATTGGCAACTTCAGCAGCATAGTTCGCGTCTGACCACCCGCTGTGGCGCTCTGATTTCACCTAGTTGACGCAAATTAGCATATACATGAGTTTTAGCCAAATTAGTAATAAAATATGATATAAAAACGTAAGAAAAAGAATAAAATATTGTGCCGCGTACTGATGCGAGGCAGCCACGTCCGGCCGTATGAGGCTTGACCACCGGCTTTGTAAGCCCCCAGGATTTTGAGCGCTTTCATCGGAACCAGCGAGTAACACGAACGTTTAAAAAATTCGACCCCAGAAGAGAGAGGAAGACTGGTCGGTTCCCACGGCACCATCTTCCGATACGTTCAGGTACGTCCGGCCGAGGGACACGTCCTGTTCTTGGCTCGACGAGGTGGCGTTTGGCATGGCACCGAGTAGCGAGCACACGTGAGCTGCAGAACGATGCTGTACAGCTTGTGAAGCTGTTGAGCCTCGGTGCTGTTGGGTCGCGATATGAGAGCGACAGGATGAAAACGACACCTACGTACCTGAGAAAACTTATCGCCCGCATTTACCCGCCATTCAGACAGGTTGTAGTACGTACACGAGACGAAACAGTAGACGCAGTTAGGGAAGCTGGCACTTCCGAACGTTTAGCCGATTGTGTTGCTTACTCAGTAGAAAGCAAAAGGTAAAGTGGCTAGAGTACTCGGTTTCCAATTCCTGTTCTCGCTACAGTGAGCACGGTAACCTCCTGGGCACTGCCAGAGGCGCCCTGGAACCCCGAGTCTAGTAGTTACAACTGCAACTGCAAGCTGGTACTGAATGCAATTTGCATTCGCCCTGAAGTACAATGAGGGCAAGGCTTTCAGCCTGAGCCCACACTACACAGATAATAGTTTCCGCGAATTGTTTGTGCAACATTCCATAGTAAAATAGACGTATTTAAGCGTGAAGGCGACGACACAGGTAACATTTGTATAGTTTATTAATCGAACACAGGTATAGATGTCCATAGCCATCATGGTACTGTCTCACTGTATTTGTGTATTAACCCTTTTGTTCCCAATACATTTCGTATTGTAAACTTTACATAGTTCAACTAAGACATTTTTGTAAAACGATGGATAATGCCGCGTTTTAGGGAAATCACAGATATAAAGTTTGAGATACTTTTGCAAAACGTGGCATAATGCCTCGTCTTGCAAACTTTTCCGGTATGAGCCTTATTGGCTCAAAATTAAATCTTGAATTTTGATTGGGCAAATTTTGTAAAACGATGCATTATGCCACGTTTTACAAGGTTTGGCAACCAAAGGGTTAATCTTCATGAATGTATGATTTATTTCGGAGATAAATACCCAGGTTATCGTTTTACGGAAATTGTCCGCCAAGACCCGTTTCACGTGATTCAGCGCTTTGCGGAGAAGGTAAGGTCAAGCCAGAGAAAAAGATTGTGTCCAAAAAGCTGCATGATGCGTTGTATTCTGTTGCTGGAGAACTACGTCCACCGAGCGATATGGAAATACGCTTTGCAAAGTGTGCTCAAAGAAGTGGCTGTATCGGATGCGAGTTGCACCGAAGAAGGCCTAATATTTCAACTTTGAAATTTCAGACCTTCTTCGCCAATTTAAACGCCACTACTGTAGAGTAATGGCGTTTCAGCAATGTTTTTTTATCACTTACCAGCTCGCGTCACTTCAGAATCTATGCGACGCCATGAGGCTGCGCCGTGGGCTGGGATCACTAATAAACAATGGGGAATGAGCTTTCCAATGCTTCGTGAAGAGAAAACAGGTATTAATACATGAATTCCCAGCTAAGTCGAAGACGATCTAGTACAGACAACTCCGGCTATAGTGGCGCCGGGTATAAGAGGAAATCGGTATTGGAGCGGTCTGATCCGGTCCCAATTTTCTCCATATTAAAATCAAGTCAAATTTGCTACAAGACTGTAAGTTTATAAGAGAGACTCTTGATCAGGGCAAGGTGGCGTATTATAAGAGAAGTACATTTTGCGTGACTCGCTTTAGAACTCCCAACAGCAAAAAAAGAAATGGCCTCCTCGCGCGAACACCTTACGATCAATGAAAAAAAAAGATCTCCGTCGGCACCACCTAGCCGTTCCAACCTTAAACACGTCGATCTCCAGGAGTGGGCTGCACCCCACCTCGGGAAAAGCATAGGCATTATTTCCACGGTGGGAGAATAGTGAACCAACCTCTCGACAGCACGCTAAAGGTAGCATGAAGAAGAAACGTAAATTCCAGCATGCTTTAATTGAGACCGAGCTTCTATACTCAACATACAGGAGGCCTCCTTTTTGGCGATGTTCTTTAAGCTAAGGCACGTGCACTCGTCGGCAAGGAGGTCATTTCGCTGTCTTGGGTTCGGCGTTCCTGAGTACGTGACGGAATAACGCTGCATCAAATACATAAAGAAGCGGATCTGTTAATACTAAGAGCTTGCATTTACTCACAATAAAGGTACAGAAAAATTCATAAAAGAATACATATATATCATTTTGTTAAACTTTATGTGAAAAATGGTAATATTTCTTATGAGGATAAGTAGGTTTATTTGATTAATAGTGGTTTTTTTCTCTTATAAATGTAAGAATCTATAAGAGAGGTATGAGACCAAACACCTCCACTATAGCCGGAGTTGTCTGTAAAGGCAAAATCTTACTTATCAATCACAAGCTGCAACCACCAATAAAAGATAGGGAAATGTTCAATGACAGCGGTGCCTTCTGCTACTTTCCACTCCGGCTATGATAGTACTACTGCCACCAGCGAGTTCACACAAAGCGTTCCGCACTAACCAATTCATTTATCTAGGAAAAACGTAGGACAGCATTCCGGCAACAAAAGCGGTGTTGCTATTGGTTACTGCAATGGTATAAACATCTTATTTTGCCCATTTACGGAGCGTTGGGAGAGCACTTTTCGACTGCTGAGCTAGTCAAAGTGTTGTTTGGACCGGCAGTTCAGACACCAGACGCTTTCGAGTTGATGGCAGGAGAGGCAACGGGTCTAAAAACTCTCTGAGCCTGATCTTATGCCATGTTCTTTGGAATCTTGCGCCCGCTCGCTGTTGCCGCCTCGGCAATGCGTCTTACTAGCAGTACAAGGCTAGACTAGTCAAGGTTTTGATCATATCCGCACTTGAAAGACCGTGCGTGCCGATGCGTCTTAAATATAAAAAATGTAAAAGCATAAGCGTGGACACACTGACACTTTTACAGTTTTCTAGCAGAAATTCCTCAAAGTCCGCAGCGGTGAACGAATTTAAATCGATCGGGCCACTTGCATCAACGTATCGGGCCGATTCCTCCTTTTCCTCTACAACCCATCTCGAAATTACCCGTAAATTTCCACGATAGGCTCGCTGCGTCTTGCTTGAGACGCATGTATCACGCACGTCCTGTGCAGTAACTCCCCGGGCTTCCGGCACATACTCTTCAGCTTCATCTGTGACCTCCAGCATGGGGGCCAAGGTGCTACGATAGCCCAACACGGTCTCTGTCGTGGCACTGCTGCCGGTCGAAATGCCGGTATCGGTCGAGAAGCTGCAGCCGGACGAGAAGCTGCTGCCGGTTGCACTGGCCAATGGGACCTGACGCTGTCGGGTGAGAAGCTGTTGCCGGTCGCACTCGCCAACGTGACCGACGACAAGGTGCTGCTGTCGGTCAACGTTGTGCTGTTGCCGGTCGAAATGCTGCTGGTGGTCGCACGGGCCAATGCGGTCGTCAAGGTTCCGTGGGCGCTCTGTGAAGCCGGGGACAAATTGCTGTATCGGACTTTGGCCAATGCTGGGGAAGACATGCTACCGGCGCGGCCAACTGTTGCAGCTTCCTGCCGTCAGCTGCTACGAGCCATGCTCTTGTTAGCGCGGGTTGGATTCGTCATCGGCGCTGACCTTACTCAATCTTGCTGTATTTGCTACTGTGCATCACTCGCCATGAAACTCTGCGGTCAAACTTTCAACCAATCACATACATTGGCCCCCCGTAGGATTCTCTGACTACGAAATCCAGTAACATATTGCCAATGTTGACGTTTTCTCCGCGAATTTTCCTACGATTGCATACAAAGTCCAAGATACCGCCTACGTTTCTACTACAATCAACATATGCCACATGCAGTGTACATGTATGCTGTGAGACATTATATTCTACAGTATGTGGTGAAAATCGTATTGCAGCCCATGTACGTGTATGATAGAGTAAAGCCATTCCTTTTTTTCTCGGAAGTTCAGAACCGATCATGTATGCCTGTCAGATACATGTTGAATTCCATGGAATCCATGATGGATGTAGAAACAAAACAATCAGGCGCAAAGTAAATACAACCCAAGAATTCGATCCTCAAAAGACAGCGGCTGTGGCTGTGTCCCAGGATTTGCCACAAAAATACATGTACACGCTTTCCACTGCGTAAATACCGATACAGCCAAACCTGCTTATCTGAGGCACATTCGATGACCAGTGGAGGCGTTGACTCATATAAAATGGTTCCATTTAAGGAAACAAATGCAAAATTACAAACGAAAGTCGCGCATTGTCCGCTGGCGCTTTGCTTTCGTAGCACTAGCGCGAACTAGATTCGTGATTGCGTGCAGTCCTTTGCGCTCGTTGTCTGCTGCCTCACCACACTGTAGCAAATAAGAAGAAAGCTCCATCAATGCTTCAAAGCGATCGAACGCGCAATCGTGTCATCGAGTTCGTCGTCCGGCTCGATCTCTGGTGCGTGGTCGATCACGTCCGGCTCGTGAACGTTAATCTCATCGTCAATGGCCACGTAATCGCCAACATTTATACAGTGTAGACAGTCAGATCCGCCATCATCACAGGGAGTGCGACCAATTCCTCCTTGGTCAACGGTTCCACGATACCCGCCTCGTTGTGCCCCGTCGGTGGTTATTGTCGACAGGCTGTGGCGCGTTGTTAACGAGATTATCATAGTGGGAGGAAGGAAGGAAGACCTGAGAAGGGTATATCCGTCCTTGGTTCGGAGGAGCAGGTTCTTTTTGCCTGTAGAACTCCAAGGCAGCAACTACGGACTTAACGGGATAACACACTTTCTTCTCTCCCTCCTTCGCAGCGGCTTCCACATACTCTCCGCACTGTCGCACCTCCACTAGCGTGGTGCCATTTAGAATTCGAGTTTTGACCCAGCAGTTCTTAATTGTGTTGGCTGTGACTCCTGACCACGCCTCAATAGAAAACTGGGCTGCCTCCAAAACATTCAATTTGCTTGTAAGATTCGCCTCCATCGCGTCCAAGCACCAGCGAATAAACAATTTTCGGTATCGTTCTAATAATACCTACATACAAATAAACAAATGGTAACAAATAGCAACATAAATTCAAGTAGGAGACCTATCAAACTTTGAATGGCCCTTTGATTCAAAAGGCCATTCATGAATCAGTTAAAAAGGTCTGGCTCGATTTGGTTCCCAAAATGTGTAGCTCAGTTAACATTTAGACAGTTTTGCATCATTTAAGCAGCATGCATAGTTTATCCAAGTGATCATTTTGGTTCCCTCACCATCTGTATCAAATAAAACTCGTGTTGCACATAGAGAGGATCAGATAAACAGGTTTGACTGTACCGGTATTTATACTTCGCCCCGTCCAAGGTTGGTTGGTGCTCTCGCACCCTCGAGTAGCCCCTCTATGCATGCGCCACAGCAAAGGCAAAAAAGCACGGGAGAAGAGAAGCAAAGCTTCTTCTTCGCGGTCCCAGTCCGACTTTTGCTTCTGTTGTTGCTGCCCCTTGGGTCCTTTTCTCAGAGAACAAGACCAGTCACTGCTACGAGGGACCACAGACCTACCTACCGTATTTCGGATACCCCCCCCTCAGCCAGCCATCATCGCACACCACAACCGGCAGGAAGGCCGGACAGAGAACACGGCTCACACGAAGCGTAAGGACACCGACCTCCCCCCTCCCCACGTTTCAACACCACCGACTTTTCTAGCCCGCTGCAGTAGTGATGGCCATGATGCTGGACGACACAGCCGACTCGAACGACGAGCGCGGCCGCGCCATTGTGCAAACGCTGGCCGTCGTCGTGGAGTCCATGGTGCACGCCAGTGATCGCATGCCGCTGGGTTACTACCACAAGACCAAGTTTGAGGCATTCCGCGCACCAGGTATCTCAGTACGTGACTATCTCACGAGAATCCAGAAATACGCCAGCTGCAGCCCCGAGTGCTTCGTGCTCGCGCTCGTGTACATGGACCGCCTGCACCAGATGCAGGGTTTTGTGCTTACGGAGCTCAACGTGCACCGCGTTGTCATCACCAGCGTCGTGTTGGCCGCCAAGTTCTTCGATGATCACTATTTCAATAACGCCTACTACGCCAAGGTTGGAGGTGTTCCCTGCCCCGAGATGAATGAGCTCGAGGTTGAGTATCTGCTTCTCATCAACTTTAGTCTCCATGTGAGCAGCGAGACGTATGCGCGCTACTACAACGAGTTGGCTAACCACTACATGTACACTCGTGTGCGCAACTCGTCGTTGCCGCACTCGCCATACTATCAATTGCGCCACTTCGTAGCTTCCGACCCGCAGCACGAAGGACAGCTCGTGTATGTGACTGAGAGCTACCCGAAGGTGCCACCTCCTCAGGAGCATCGACGCAGTCTCCCGCTGCCGCTGCACCATCATCATCAGTCACAGCAAATGGCCCCCATGCACCACCGCCGAACAGTAGAAGACGGCGAGAACGGCGCGGTGGCGGCCGCAGGGAATTCCTCTACAACAGGGAACAGCGGTAACGGCATCGCCTGCACAAAATCAAGCCGAGCATCCGGACAGAAAAGGAGAAGCGCAGTCGCGCTCGGGGTGAACGCGTAACATACTTGGTTGAGAGAGGCGAAGACACCCCGAGGGCGACGCCAGCATACAGAAACACCATAATTTTGACGATGCGAGTGAAAGTGCAAGGCAACCAATGCGGTTTGGAAAAGCCAAGTCGGTGAGCATATCAAGTGAACGGACGATCGTTGCAGCAATCTCCCAAACGTTGAGATCCGGCACTCCCAGTCCAAAGGTAGCAGGTGTGCCGCGACAACTTGCGCACGGATTGGCCGTCAAACTCCAGTGCGCTCTGTCTTCTCTTCGCTCGCCTCCGTCTCATTCGCCTCTCCGTTAATATAGTCACTCACTGGCCGTAGGTCAGTCACTAGTCTCCCAATAGTATTAGCTGCTAGTCAAAGTCACCGAGGTTACTTTCACTTGCACGATTTCCACTTTTACGGGTGCGACGTGGAAATGCCTTTGTAATCTAGACTCGGGTACCTTGAAAAACTGCTCGAAATGGAACTTCGTTAGCTAACCAAGAAGTTTACGCTGAATGTAGTTTATCTGCACCGTCAGAGGTATTATAGCTGTACGGATAGTGCAACCTAACATGGTTGCATGTTTCAATGAGCATCAATGAGCACAGAACGACAGCGAAAAGCTCATTGCATCTCGCTTACTTGCGCTTCCAGTAGGTGCCGTCGGACACGCCCCACTGATACTTACGCTCGTGCTCGCGAATCATGAACGGGTAATCTTGACGCTCGATCAGCTCGAAGTCTTTCGAAAGAACCTTCTCGATAACACCTAAGCTATCCACAGGCTTGCCCTCAGCGTCGCGCACGCCGCCAATCCACTTGTCCTTTGCCGTGTACTCCTCCAACCACGAGTACGGGCTCACGAGGGCAAGAATGCCGCCGGGTTTGATAAACCCGCCAATTTCCATCAGGAATTTCTTGGGATCAGGCAGGCGGCACAGCAGGTTGCTAGCAAACACTGCGTCGAATTTACCTGGAGTAAGGAGAATGTAGTAATGATCAGTGTCTGTCTGTCACCTGTCCGCGGTGTCCACAAACTAGGTGGCTTACCTAGCGTCGGAGGAAGAGTGCACGCATCTCCCTGTAGGAACACGACATTGGCCGGCTTTGCACCCTGGGGAAGCTTCGCATGACGAACCTCGTGGATGTCTCCCTGGATGTGCGCCTCGTACTCCATCGCACCCTTGTCCTTCATCTGCGTGGCAGCATCGACAAAGTGTTGCGAAAAGTCGATACCCACGGCCTGCAGCACAATTTCAATAAAGCTCAGTGCACCATGATCAATTGAACTATGCCAGTTTGCTGTGCCCCCGTCGCATTGCACACACCTCATCATAGTACTTGCTGAGCTCAAACGTGGCACGACCAACAGCACAGCCGATGTCCAGCGCGCGGCAACGCTGAGCAGAAGTTGTCAGCTTGGCACAACGCTCTACCGTTCGTGGAAGGAATTGCAGTGCGTCCAGCGGAGCGAAACTGTAAGGCACCACTGTCGACGGTTCCTCTAGTGGTAGGGAATGTGATCAGGAAGTTCGAAGCACAGACATACATGTACTTCAAAGTATGCTGGGCAACGCACCATAGTGGAACTGGATGTATTCGTGCACAGCGCGCTCGGACTCATAGACGGACGATCCGCTGGCAGTCGTGCTACGGACGGAGACGCTGGCTGACGAGGAGGACATGGCGGATATGAAAATGGCAACCAGAGAGGACTGAAAAAGGTACCGGTATGCCATTCCGGCGCTTATTACGGGATTGGCAGTCCCATAAGCAACAGCAATGATACCGTCCGCTTGAGCTCCACTAAGAGCGTGTGCACTACACACCTGGAGATGGAGTTCTTCAAATCGTATTGGATAAAAGCAGAAAGCCATTGGTTAAAATCTTATGCCAACAACAACACAACTCGAGATAAAATCAGGATTTCTTCTCTACCTCTTTGAGGTGGAGAAGGGAGCGCTATCTAGAGATCGTCCCGTCCTTGTGCAAAAAGATGTTTGCCGATTTCAATCTGACTTTATTTTGTGAATTGGATAACACAGATAGTTGTTATATTCCCAAAATTGCGTTGAAGTCGGAATTCAGCAGCAAAGACGAGAAGTGCTCGATCACTGCGGAAGTAAGAGGATAGCTGTGTGACTGGGAATCATGCAAAGGCTTGAACTAAGGCAAGAATGCCTGCATTTAGAATTTGGTCGGTGATAAAGCATTTAATTGGTTTAAATAGCATAGCTAATTGGATAAAAAGGTAGCTGGAGATGGAGACACCGCGGACAACGTAGAGATGGAGATTGCCGCAAATCTTCATCTCCAGGTGTGTAGTGAACACACTCTAAGTACGATGGACTGGTTGTGAAAGAAGCAACCTGCATTCATGTAAAAACGTAAGACACATACTGTCATTTCAAGAGAAGCGTAAGAAAATCTCGCTACGATTCAATCATTCGTGAAATGATTTCCGGTTTTTTGTGTGACTACATCATTCAGAGATCATCAACCGAAATTGTGCCCGAATTCGTAAGACTCAATTCTTACGATCAGATGGCTGCCTCCATTGGCCAAAATTATGGCGCTCTGCAGCATCTACTCGCTACGCGCACCGCTGCGAGCAGTAGACCAGGTAGGCAGACCACCAGCGGCCCGCTGGTGGTCTATCTGATGCATGTACATGTCGACCAGCTAACTACTTAATGATCGGCACTATTGTGAAGTACGTAGAGATCCACGTTTGTATTATGCTAACGACAGTACGATTGGGTTCTTTGTCGTGGTTAATTACGCACGACGAGATAAAGGACCGCGGTGTCTCTGTAAAGTATCCCGAACCATACCGGTACGCTCGGGTTCTTGGAACGCAATATGAAGCACCACGGTGTCATGTTGGCCATAGTTGTCATTGCCACGTCGAACAGAAAAGAAAAGTGCATTCAAACAGCAAAAATTTGTTACGCTCCAGTCCGGCTGTAGCAGCGTTGATATACATGTAGGTCGGAACTAGCACTATCGAATAGCAATCATGGGTGCTCACCATTGGAAAACCGCACGCTAGTATCGCATTTTACGACTATCACTGATAGTCGTAAAATGCGATAACTTCCGTGATAGTCTATCACGGAAGTTATGGGTGCCACTGACCGTCATGTGGTGGCCATGTTAGGGAGTAGTGCCTGTCGATCACCTTGATGTCACCCATCGCGACGTTAACGCTGATGTGAATGGCACGCGCACCACGGCGACAACTACTGTACATGCAGGGACCAGGAACCCGAGGAGTGCAGCTTTGACCATAGCGCTTTCATCGAGCTAGTCGTCGAGAGACACTATTTGGACAGAAGCTGCACATATACGTTGTCAGTGCCATAACACAAATACATTATTAGCCTCGCTCCTAAAATCATGTCAATCATGTTGAGGTTCACGTACCATCTCGATAATGTCTCCGCCTTGAGCTGCTTTGGTGTTCAAATTAACTTGTAATTTTGACCAATAGAACAAGAGTAACCCAACGTAGTATCCCGATCTTACGATTTCTCCTCACAATTCAATTCAAGCCAGTCGCTTTTGGGTACAGTACTGCAGCCCAAAACTGGTTACGCTTTAGCATTAGTACTGCTGTACACTTGTTTTATTTATTTATTGAAGTCGAAATAAATGGGTTTTGTAGTGTTTTAGCCGTAAAAGTCGGCACCAGTGCGACAAACGGTTACAGTGCGACATCGTCAAATGTAGGGATGTCCCCCTCCGCTATAGTAATATATAACCTTTGCTAAATTATACGATAGCGAATTACTGTTAAAACGTATAATATCATATTGTACAAAAAAAGAAATGTACTGTAAAAAGGAAGGTGCCATTTTATTCGTTGGCAGCTTCGTCTACAATATCCGACTCGTCATCTACATCAGAGGCTTCAGGCAGTGCATGTAGATACGTCTTGAAGACATCAGATGCATCCCTAGGGCCAATAAAAATCAGTTTCGCCCTGCAAAAACCTTTTACGATGGTTTTATCGCTGACCATATCCCACGCTTTCGCCACCAGGAAGGACATCATCACACGGCGCTCTGCTGCGTCAGCGGGGAAAGGATGCTTGGTGTGATAATGCACGTATAGGTCCCTAAACATACAACACAATTAGCATGTATATACGTAGCAAAATGAATAAAAAACTTACTCGATCTTCTTTTTGAGCATTCGCATCACGCTAACATCCATCGGCTGACTTAGGGCGGTGATACCCGGTGGGATGTATTGAACCTGCGTCGAGCACTCGGTCTCAAGCGTCTTGCGGATGCTCGCCATTTTGTGAACTTTTAGACTGTCCAAAAGTAACATGCGGCATCCAGTGACACTTGGGCACCAAATCTGACCAGTAATAAAAGAAAAGTAATTTAGAATGAGTAAAATAGATTAAAAATATAATTGCCGCGACAAATGTACCTTTGAAATCCAACCATCATAATGGAATGGTCGCACCATGCCTTTTCTTGAACTGTGTGCTCCACGGACCACTCTTCTTATCAGCTTCTAGCTTAGCCTTTTGTCTTCTCCACCGGTACACGATGGAGCGATGTACGCTCATCTGTACCGCGACCGTGCCAACGGAGGTTATTTTTGTTGCCTCCACTCCCTATAATCAATAAAAAAAATAAATTAAGGGACGACTCAGAATTAAGTATGAGAAGTATGGTGCACATTTAAATATCTTCAGTTTGATCTTGTTCTTATTCTTAGGCCGGCGCTTCATCGCTTGCTGGGGTGATGTGTGGTGGAGGGCGGGAATTTACCAATAGCGCCACTGGTCCTGGGGACGGACGGAGGTCGCTCGCGCGGGTCAATTAAAAAACCTTGAGAGGTTTTTTAATTGACTTAATTTTCACCGCCAAACGGTGTCGCACTGGAGCCGACTTTTACGGGTAGCTTTTACTGGTAGTGCTTCGGTACGAAGTAAACGTACAGCCCAACGGGGATTAATTCATGTCCGCGCATTGTGTTTGATGCAATACAAATACCAAGTAAATCCATTTATATTCCTACAGAATTGAATCAAACTTAGCGGGGTATTTATTTGTGGGTGTGAATTGGTCCAGTATCGAATTGAGCTGGAGGAGATATAGATTTCTGAAAGCCGATGAGTATGCGCTGGTTTGCTGTTGATATTCGTGGTTGGTGTTCTTAAGACCCCCCCTGTTAATACGCTTCGATGAGGAGGCGCTAGATTGAGTTTCGGTACATGTATATGCCTTGGTACACTAAAGCTACGACACACCTGAACATTCACTACATGTACGCGGATTTGTGGACACGGTTGTGGACACGGTTGTGTTTGTGCGCATCTATGTGAGTACGGGTGCGTTCATGCGCCTGGTTTAAAGAGAAACTGTTTTCTGGTGGGCGACCCGAAGCTGGCGGCACTTCCTTGCCAGTTCGTCACGGCCTACTGCTTCCATCGTTGCAGCAGTGTCTTCTTGGTATCCGTTTGAACATGTTTGTGAGTCCGGTCATTTCGTGGCCGCGGCAGCAGAGGGTTCCCATAGAGGGCAGAGTGGCTGCCGCGGATTCCGAAAAAACCGAACTGAGTCTGGAAAACGACTAGAGCTGGTGATAGACCGATGTTCTCCATCGATCAAAAAAATCCCGGACGAAAATCGGGAAATTCTCCGTGGTTGCCGCTAAAGGATTGTATAATATTTAACAATAATTTTTTACTGACTTTTCGATGACGAGGTCCGCGGATTCGCTTTGCTTTTTCTAAATCACGCGTTTTCAGGCTACAAAACCACGCACTACCAGACCAATTCCTCTAGTTGCCAGACAAAAATCAAATTTGTGTTTTAACGCTTAAACTAGTTTTGAAAATAAATACCGTCTCGGTGCAACGATAATACAACACAAAACACTTTTGGGTCGTAACCTTTGGGTCGTTCCTTCGTAACCTCCAGCTGGGGTTACTCTTTTCTTTTTCTGGACGCGAGCTGACGAGCCGCCCCCCCTGTTTCTTTCTTCCCAGCCAGCATATACCAGTGCGAGCGCCTCTCCTCCGAGCAAGTAAGTGTCTCCCCTGTTCCGCTCTCAGCGGAGCTGCAGGTCACCATCAGCCACATGCCGCAGCTCTGCGAGCTCCCCTGTGTCTGCTCTCGATGTTGATTCCCTCCTAGCCCTCACAGACGCAGGGGAAGCCTCCTCAAATCGTCGTCTTTCCGAGCGTAATTAACCGTGTACCCGTTCTTCTCCTTCTGTAGCCTCTTTTTCCCAAGTTTTTTCCTTTCCATTTACGGCAGAAGGATGTCCCACCCTCGTGAGAGCGCGCTGGAGCTGCGAGTCGGCAAGAAATTCCGCCTGGGCCGCAAGATCGGCAGCGGCTCCTTCGGTGACATCTACCTGGGCACCAACATGACGTCGGGCGAGGAGGTTGGCATAAAGCTTGAGTCCGTGAAGAGCAAGCACCCACAGCTTCTCTATGAGTCTAAGATCTACAAGATTCTCAACGGCGGATGTGCGTACAACTTATAGTACCCTTGGGGTTGAGAGCTGTCATTGTTTACCTAACATGTTGCGTGGCATTTTGTGGTATTTTCTTCAGTGGGCGTCCCGAGCCTCCGATGGTTCGGAGTTGAGGGCGAATACAATGTCATGGTGATCGACCTACTAGGCCCTTCCCTTGAGGACTTGTTCAACTACTGTGGTCGTCGCTTCCAGCTCAAGACGGTGCTGATGATCGCTGACCAGCTGCTGTGCCGCCTCGAATACTGCCACTCTAAGAATTTCATCCACCGTGACGTCAAGCCTGACAACTTCTTGATCGGCCTGGGCAAACGTGCCCAGATCGTCCACGTCATCGATTTCGGTCTCGCCAAGAAGTACCGCGATCCCAAGACACACCAACACATCCCTTACCGTGAGAACAAGAACCTCACGGGTACGGCCCGTTACGCCTCCATCAACACCCACGTGGGCATTGAGCAGAGTCGTCGTGATGACCTGGAGTCGCTTGGCTATGTGTACATGTACTTCATCCGCGGCAGTCTGCCGTGGCAGGGACTGAAGGCCAACACCAAAAAGCAGAAGTACGAAAAGATTATGGAGAAGAAGATGAACACTCCCATTGAAGTGCTCTGCAAGGGCTACCCCGCTGAGTTCCGTGCCTACTTCGAGTACTGCCGTGCGCTGCGTTTCGACGACAAGCCTGACTACGCCTATCTCAAGCGTCTGTTCAAGGAGCTCTTCTTCCGCAAGGGCTTCCAGTTCGACGCCATGTTCGACTGGACGGTGCTCAATCTGCGCAGTGGCCGTCGGGAGCGTGGCACCAGCGGTGAGGGCGAGCGCAGTGCACGTGCTGACCCGCGCCAGGAGGCTGCCCGTGATGGTCGCCAGATCGCGTCGCAGGGTCGCGTGTATGTCCGTGACGAGGCAAAGGAGGGTGACGCGCAACTGCAGGCGCAGCAGTCGTACCGCTCGGCTGGCTACCGCGACGACCGGCAGGTGGCTATGGACCAGGGCTACCCCGCCCCTCGTGTGGCTACTGGCGCCAGTCGCGACGCTCTCGGTGAGGCCAAGCCGATGAGCCGACAGCGCTACTGAGCTATGTAGTCTGTCGAGGAGCAGATTGTGTTGTCGCTGTCAAATTCTTGGCGGTGGCCGACGACAATGCCGCTCCACGCCTGATGTGTCAATTGTGAGGTGTTACTGGTCTCAAGATCGATAACATTTGCTACAAAAGACCGTGAAACGAATGAGAAGCGAACGAAAACGAATGGAAATTGCTGAAGAACACGACGAGGAGTGATGAAGATGAGCGAGCGGCCAAGGAAGCACGAACATATACCCAAAATAAAAAAGAAAAGATGACAAACGAAGAGACCTGACGGCCGCTCACGAGAATGAAAGATGAAGGATCATACGACAAGGTCGGACGACCCGAGGACTTTGTAGTTGTAGGAGAAGAGAAAGCAAGAGGATAAAATGGCTGCAGCGGTGAAGCGCCCATTTAATCCGCTTGAGGTGGAAGCAGGATGTTGAGCCCTCCACGATCGCGGCGAAGGTAGCTGCGGTTGATCTTTGACGGGGCCGCGGTCGGGTGGCATGCATTGAGCTCGCGAGGTTTGGCCTAAACACGTGGTGTGCTCAATGCAGCCCTTGACATCATTGGACTTTTTTTTCATTTCATTGTGTCTGATAAATAAATTTTACCACCGAATACCGTACATGGCTCAAAGCTTCAGGGGCTACTTATTCAGGCTTGTCGACGCGTTGCCGCTCCGGACGAGGAATGAGCTCCGTGTCAATGAAATGGGCTGCACTGCGACGTCGGACTCGGCGATATAACGTGTTTTGGGTGCAAGCAGTGATGATGCGGTCGGTGTCCTCAAACAGGTATTCGCCAAGGCTGTAGATGGGGATGCCCATGTCCTGGATTGCTCTCATGCGGTTGAAGTGACGATAAACACTCGAGTTTATTTGTCGCTCATGCTCGGAGCGGATATCGAAGATAAATGGAACCAGATGCTGCTGGAAGATGTCCACTTCATTCTTAAACGTGTGGAAGCGGATAAGGTCCTTCTGCTTGCGGACCATTTCGTCCGATATATTAGCCAGTCCCATGCGATAAGCAGCATCATCCATTTGCCGCTTTTCAGCGTTCTCGATCGACGCCAGTTCCTTCCACAAAGTCATATATTTATTTTCCGATGAATACCACAACGGACAGAGCTTACCATTGCTTCAGTCTGCTTTAAAAAATTATGATACGCGTTTAGAACAGGTTGTACATTTAGTCTGTCCGCACGGCTCCAACCTGCTTTGGCGATCTGCTCCCACAGGACACGTATGATGAATTCTCAAAGTGTACAGCATGCTCAAGCCAAAATGAGCATACCTTCACAGTGTGTTGAGGAGCAACCATTTGTGCTTTTGGTGGAAACGCTGGTACGATCGGAACAGCCCGCGTAACTGAGTCACGCACGAAACAAGGTACTTTCACGGGGCGAATAGGACCGATGGAGATTTTTCGAGGAGCAATTGGAGGAGCTGGGCGAAATGATTCCTGATTCTTCATAACGGCTTCGCGCTGCTGTCTTGGCTGATAAGGCTCCATTAGAGTTGCTGCAGGAGTAACATTGCCCCATGGACTGACAGCAGCAGATCGAAGAAGCTACGATGAATACCACGAGCGTCAGCCAACATGCTGCAAGTAATATTTAAGGTCGCAATGCATGGGCATACAGCGTCATCAATGTTGTTGCTCTCTAGGCTGGACAACTGCCGACACGAACCTGGTCGACCTGTCATCTCCGAAGCACAGTGACGTTCTCGGCAGTACATGTATCCAGTCATGGTTAAATATACCAATGTAACTCAGGTGAACCTATTTCGGCATCTTTTTATCGACAACACCACACTGATCAATAACTCGTCATCTCATCATTCTCATTATGTGCATGCTGCAGATCTAGGAACGAATATATCAGCGTCGATCCTGCCGCTCTACAGGTCGTCCATCTCGTCGGTCTCCTTAGGATGCGCCGGCTTGTACGTCTCAATGCCTTTTCCAGCGCCTTGCATGGCCTCGTTCTGTGTGTACTGCTTCTGCGCGACATCCTTCAATCGCCGCTTGTGCACCTTAGTCTTGAGGTGCACATCGCGTGTCTTGGCGTCGATAAAGTGGCGACCGCATGGCGTGCAGTAGAACTGGCCCAGACCCGGTAGGTCCTCGTCCTCCTCAAAAGCCATGGACTTGCCTGTTATCTTCTCCGCGCGCAGGTCGTCCTGGATCTGGTCGACGTCGCGAGCGCGATTCTTGGTGGCATGGCCACGTTTGTACTGCTTCTTCTTGGCGTGTGCGCGCGCCCTGCCTGATCCCGACCGTCCGGTGCCCATGCTGGTCTAATTCTCGTGCTGACTGCAATGCAATGTATTTCAAGACAAGCGATTGGATGGGAGCCACAAAGTTAAAACAACTGGTAACGTGTTATGGTTAAATCTCACACGTCGCAGATTTAGTTGTGTCAGTAGCGGAACGACTTGAGACTCAACTCGTGGCGGATGTCGTCCTTGAGCGATTGGAATATGGACGGGAAGGCCATGACGTCGCGGGGATTCGTGTCCACCCACAGTTTGTTAAAGCGAGTGAAGATCGTGGCTACAAGCAACGAACAGAAAAAAAGACTAAGTACACAATAGGAAGCATGGCTGGGGCGGCGCCGATGTACCGTAGAAATCGTGGAGCTGTTTCAGGCCGGCATCCACAACGTCATCTCCACCATGAGCAGCGTGGCGGTACAACTTGATATCTAGCAGACGCTCGTCGATCAGCTCGATGATAAAGGCCGTCACATTGATTCCAGTTACGGCGAATGGGTACCAACGTGTCGGGTGATTCGACTCCTCCAAAGCACTGCCACAAGGAATCAATATCGTGAAAGAATTACTTTTGCGAAGCAACAGCAAACGTACCGCTGGGCTTCAATACTGTATCCCTTCGTGAAGTGGTTGAGCTGGACCAACGACAAGAGCCCCATACCTCGGAAATCCGACATCGGGTCCGTGCCTGTGCGCAGATTTACATTACAGTTAGGTTACACGATTATTAAATACACTGAGTACCAGCAGAGCGCACCTTGAAAGCCAATTTCTCCCCATTCCTTGGTGATGCGTCCACCTTCACGACGGATATCCGGCTTCAAGTTTGTCCACAGCTGCTCCAGCATTTGCTCATGTTCCGGCTTCGACGAGCTGTATGCTTCGTTCTTCAGCGCGTACACTCGCGCATACACCTTGTTCACAAAGTTGCAGCGCTGGAGGCAAGAGCGCACATTGGTCATCAATCTGCAGAGCACCAGCGTCAAATCGCACAAATCGGCCCACAATAGTTACAAGCCGCCACTCACGTGACATCTCTCTCGTCCAGCTTAGCTCTCGTTGCTACATCATGCAGCGTTGCATCCATCTAAGACAGCACAAGCAATCAGTAGTGGGCATAAAAACCTGGATCGTAGCGCCACGCACCGGGAACGGCTCGTTGTCAAACACCACATTGCATGTCTGCACCATATTCGCCGACAGCGCCAGTTCCGTGCGGAAACGCACGATGCGCTCCTCCTCATCCACCCCGGCACCCGCCGGGCTGCACAGACGCTGCCACTCATTCTGCCCGTAAAAAATGTGCCCTGCAGCAGCAGTCAGATCAGACACTAAGCTTACCACCGTGTTGTATGCGCCACTTACAGATCGTAATCTTGACCCAGCGCCAGATGCGCACCACGGCCGTCTCATTTGCCGCCGCAGCACGACGAACACGCGGCCCCGCCGACATAATGCTGAGAAGAGGAACTGACAGTGAGCTGTGGATACTCCTTTCTACATTCTAATTGGTAGAAAGCTACTTACAAAGCACCGAATGATTCGATAGAGCATCTTCATTTCCACCAATGGTCAGTCACCACATTCAAACTGTAGGGCGCCACTACCGTCGCACCGAGCTGCACTGGGCATGGAGGAAACAGCAGCGCTTCTGGGCTCTGCAGGTGCGTCTGTCGTGTGCAATTCCTTTTCCAACCTATACCTCTTCTAAAATGCTGCCTTTTTCATCTCTGGACTCCCCGAAATACGCTCGAAATCACTCTCCGTAGCCATCAAGCAGCGCTTGGCAGGTGTAACGGGACTGTTGGCGCAGCTTCGTCGGCAAGATGCGGTCCCCGAGTTATCAGCCACGTTGATCCCGCTTGCTCTGCCCTGCTTACGCGATCACAACTCGAAAATTGCGTTCGGCGCGTTGGAAATCCTGGAGCTACTGGTCGCCCGCGTGACAGAGAGCACGCTTCGCTCATATTTAAAACTTTTGTGGATTAGCCTCGTGGAGCGGCTCGGGGACAGCAAGTTGCCGATCCGAGAGAAGGCTGTGGACGTGGTAGTGGAAATCTCCGTTGTGCTGGACGTGACCACGGTGCTGGACAAGCTTAAATTATGCATGAGTCACAAGAACTGGCGCACACGCGAGCAGGTATTGATGCTGAAAGGAAGCTAAAGGCTGGAATTAGTGATCTGATGCAGATAATTTGATGTTGTAGAGCTTGCATGCAATTTGGAGATGCTTGGAACGGCACAATCTGTTCAAGGAACGGCAAGACGAACTGCTGGATGATGTGAGTGGTGGTAATTGGAGATTGGGGCGGGCACACTGTTGTCTAACGGAGTGATCGTGCACAGGTGTTGAAATTGCTGGAAGACTCGTCGAAAGATGTGCGCGATGCAGCGATTACGACATTAGCGAGATTCTACACTTTCATTGGGCCCTCGCTTTTGGTACAGAGATCCGAGGCCGGTAGAAGATCTTTGGTGGTGTGGAACTGAACGATGTTATGTGTCTCGATAATGTAGAGTGACTTGGAGTATAAGAATATCCGCGTAGCACACATGAAGACTCTAACTGAAAGATTTGAGCAGCTCCCGGCTTGTTCTAAAAGTTCGGCTGGTGTTGTGCGTGCAGCGCCTTCGCGTGATGCAGGATTTGTACGTTTGCTATTTTTTGTTGGAGTATGTTCGGCAATGGTACTGAATAATTTTGTGCTCTTCGCAGGCGCAGGCTTCCAGCGAGGCCCCAGCTTCTAACAACGCCCTACCAGATGAGTTGTCGTCGATCTTGTCGTCATATGATCTGCAAGCTTCGTCATCTTCTTCTTCGATGGCCCGGTACTTGGCGTCTGTACGGACCCGAACTCTGAACGAGGGTAAGGCTGCAGAAGGCGAGGGATCTCCGTCACAAGAGTCTTCCACGAGCAGTCAAACTGCACAGGACTTCAGCGTAGAAAGGTTAACCGGAGCAGGCGGCAACGATATGTCGGAGAAGGAACTTCAGAAGCAACTGGGTGTGATATTTGACACACTCGAGCTTGACAACAATTGGGACAAGCGTGTTGACGGATTGAAGATGCTTCAGAAGCTGGCGAACCGATGCAGTAAAGCTTCGAATAGCGAAACTGCGCTCCCTTTATTTTCTCAGGGCTTACGATCCATTCGTGAGCGTCTATGCCTGCAAGTGATTGACTTGCGATCTTCCGTCTCCAGAGAAGCATGTCAGACGATTCAGACGCTCGCCAATACTCTCCGAGACGAGTTTAATTCGCATGCAGAGGTTTGTCTTGGCAGTCTACTCAAGGCGACGTACGTGACCATCCAAGTGATTTCGACCTCAGCAGATACCACGATCAAAAGCATGATTGAAAGCACGAGCAATGGATACGCGCGCGTGATTCCTAAGCAAGTTGGCTTGATTTTTATCGCAGTTTTTTGTTCAGAGCTAATGGTCTTATTGCCTGTTATTTTGTTAGGCTGATTGAATGCGTTAAATCTCGGAACCAAGTGCTGCGATACAGCGCTGTGTGCTACCTGACATTAACCCTTCAGCAGTGGAGCGTCAGTTTCCTCAGCAAGTGCGTATTGCTGTTTTGCTTGCAACCGAACCGAGTGCATATGACGTTAACGTTTGTGCTTCAGACACTCGGATCTGTTCGTACCGATTATGCCTGCTATTTTGCAGGACGCTCTGGGAGATGTGCGCGCGCAGTCCAGAAAATGCTATTGGTCTTATCACCACCTCTTCCCAGTACGTGATTCCATGTTTGCAGCATATGCGAAGCCTAAGCTAACACTTAATTTTGCTGGCATGATTCCTGTGTAACACTAGGATGAGGCTAAAAGCATCTTTGCTCGCTTGGATCGATCAACGCAAAAAAACTTGAGCGACGATCCCTCGAAATACACCGCCAAGGCATTACGACATGCAGACTATAGTTTGACGAATACTTCAGCACCCCAGACTTCGGTTGTTGTTCGTTCAGCGCTTCGGACAACGAATGCATCTCAGCCACGACTTGCTGCCCCTGCAGTATTAAACCCAGCGACATTCACTGATGGGGAACCGCGCGATACCAATACAGAAGAATCGACTAGTGGAAAACTGCCAATGCGCGTACTAGAAGGAAGTTCAACCCCATTTGGTGTTGATTATGGAGAGGAAAAGGTGCAGGCTTCGCGAATGCTATCGCAGGGGCCCATGCGTGTCGGAGCAGCTCGAGCGAAATCTTCGGCTCCAAAAGATAGTTCTGCTTTGGCAGATGAGAAGAAAAAGAGTGCTTCTGCCGGCCCTCTTCGTGTAAAAAATGCCCCGAAGCCGTCACAGTCAACGAAAGCCACTGCTGAAAGCCTGTACACGTCGCGACAGGAGCCATCTACCGCAGCTTTTCACACCAGTTCTCAGCAACAGGCTTCTAAAGCGCAGCGAATTCAGCTTGCAGCAGAAGCTGAATCGCCAATTTCAATGGACATCAATGACGGGGAGGCCCGTGGTCCGAAGCGATTACCACTTGCGTCTTTTCCTTCACCAACAGCGTCAAATGCATCAAGCTCTAAAACCAACAACTCAAAGAGCGACGGCGGGGACAATATGCCAAAGCGAGTAGCACCGGCAAAATCGTCAGATCGGACTGAGGTTATGTCATTGCCAGTCACAGATCAACTTGAGGAAGCAATCCGGAACATCGAGAGCAGTTCCTGGTCTGCGAGGTTAGAGGCTGCACAGTATATCGGAAAGTATCTTCAGATCCGACTCGACGAGATTGAAAGTGGTGCAAACGGAGATCACAAGGTGGATGATAGGATCCTGATAGCTTCCATCAAACATCTTAGCGATGGCCATTATCGCGTCTCACAGGGCGTGCTGAAGAATTTCCTACCGCTGCTGAAACTTTCCAACGACAGTCAGCGATTGCTACCTCACCTCAAGACGATTCTCCCGAAGCTGTTCCAGAAGTTTATCGACACCAAGGAATCCATTCGAGTAGTTGCAAAGGAGAATTTGGAGTACATCGCATCGACAGTCGATAGCTCGACCTTGGCTGCGATTGTGATATCGATGTTGGGAGATGGAAGCAATATGAAGGTTAAGGCCGCCATGTGCCACTACTTGCGCGAAGTGCTGCCTGGGGCCGAAGGATATATGAAGCATGGTACGAACAACAGCCACATGAGGCTGTTCCTGCTCAAAATCGCTCTCCTCATGGATACAGACGTCCCTGTTTCTGTTTCATCAGCATGTGGTGAGCTAGTCTCGATTGCCGCGCAGCTTTACGGTCCGGAGATGCAGGTGGCTCTGGGACTCCTTCCTCCATCGAAGCGTTTGGTCGTTTCCAAGATCCTTAAATCCAAGAAAATTGTGCTCAACTTCAGCAACCCACCAAGAGCACCATTTTCTACTTCGTTAACAGTACCACACTCAACGAGATCACGCGATGAAGAGAACGATAACCAGGAAATTCCTCCAGTACCGAAACAAGAGCGGAGCCGCAAGCGAGTAGAGTCGCCAAGCGTGAGTTCCTCCAGTCCGGCTCGACAGAACAGTCAAAAGCGGATCAACACAACGTTGCAGGAAACCTCGCCGCTACCTATGGATGGCCGGCCAACTGACATTTACCCAAGAAGAAACGAGATGGCTTTGAAGAATTCGCCATCCGAAAATGTGTCATTTTCCACTGCGCTGTTCGCGTCTGTCGGTGATACGGCGGATAAACACGACGTACAACTTGAAGATATCCTTCATATCCTTGAGCAGAACAATTTGCCCGAAGCGGAGCTCAAGCACGCGTTGCGCAAGGTACGTGATGCGTTGTTTCATTGCTGTGATTTTATGTCATAACTGACATCCTGATATCCTGATTGGAACAGACTTTACATTTCATCGAGACTGGGTCGGCTGAGACCTGGGATCGTTGCTTCGGGCGGCTACTTCTGCTACTGCTAGATGCTGCTACCGGTAATAATGTGTATGCGTTGAAGATTTTACAACGGCTGGTGGCAGCGCAGCCTTCTCGAGCGCAAGTATTTTTCGAGCTGCTTCTTCAGCGTTTGCTTGATGCAATGGTCGATCAAGTCGACGTGGTAAGTCCGAGCCGAGCGGCAGGTGCTGTTGCTGTGGGATCTAACGTATCATGCTTTTGTGGTCGAAACAGGCTCGCCATTTGATGGAACAAATTCTTCACGACCTTGTGAGCTACGCGAGCGACCCCCAGCAGACGCTGTCCGTCCTGATTCCATTGGACTCCGACAAAGAGCCGCCGACACTGCAAGTGGTGCTGCGGCTCATCAAGGTGTGCTTTGAGACGTGCGAGCGCAGTTCTTTCCAAGAGTCAGCATTTCTGCGCAAGCACGACATGGCCAATCGCATTATGAGCTTACTGACGCGACGTCTAGACCATACGAGCTCCCACGTTCGCAAGAACGCGGTGGACTGCCTGGTGGCGTTCTATTTCGCAACGAAAGGAGACAGCTCTATCGTACCCAAGTATCTCGCCACCGAATTGGACGACACGCGGCGGCGGCTGGTGGAGATCTTCATCGACCGCGCCAAGATGGAGCGGCATCATACAGACCTGCTATCGACATAAGTCACGAGCTCCAATCCTTCCATTTGCCACGCAAGCCCTTTTTAGTTCGATGTAGCTGCATATCGACACTAATTTATTCGCTAACACAGCGGTGAGTCTGCTTCTACTGGGCTACTCCAACAAACAGCTATCTACGTGTACTTCGGCGCCTTGTTTCGGGCTCAAAACTTGGTACTTCTTCGCAACACACATCGAGTTGAAGTGACATTTCACGGCTCTAAATCTCTGATTACGGTAATACCGTACATTGTATATATGTCAAACCATGGTGTAAATTTATTATTTGGTTTCGCAGTTAAATCTTTCTAGAATTTTCGTTTTCACTGTGGCTGTCACATATTGTCACTGGAGTGTATTTATTATTCTAGGTTATCCGTTGTTTATCTCATCACCCGCCACTGGCTGTTTTCTCGCTCGTCTCTACTAGACTGAGACTGAAGAGACTGACGAGCGAGACTCTCTACAGAACGAACAAGGACGGATGGTGCTGACTAATGAGACTCGCCACGTATACCCTTTCCACTGGGACGTCGTCACGCGCGCCTTCTGGAACAAGTACCCGAATGAACGGCTTGCGCATGTGGAGCGCGTGGACGTTTTGGACCGGCGTCTGGACTCGCAGGGCCGCCTCGTGACCACGCGCCTGGCAAAGGTGACCCAGAAGAACCTGCCGGGCTGGGTACGCTCCGTCTTGGGGGACTGCACCTACGTATTTGAGGAGACGACGTGCGACCCGCAGCGCAAGCAGTTAGTGCTCAAGTCAAAGAATCTGTCGCTGCGGTCTGTGGCGACCGTCGAGGAGACGTGCGTGTACTCGGTGCACCCAGACGACGAGCAAAAGACGCTGTACGAAGCCGAGGCAAAAGTAACAGCCTTCGTGCCACTGCTGAGCCAGAAGCTGGAAAAGTTCTCTGTCAGTCGCGGCGCCGATACGGCGGCCAAAGGCATCAGGGCAGTGGAAGAGATCTGCAACGACATTTTCCAGGGCACATTTCAGCCAGCATTCTGTGAGACTGTGAACGCGGCGAAGAACTCGGTGGCAGCTCATGCTGCTAAGGAAATGGCTAATGCGGCAGCCAAGTGTACAGACAAGCAGTAGACTGATTGTTGCAATATTTGCTGAGAAAGCAGAATGAAGGTCGGGCGCGCAACAACACACTTCGTTGCAGCTGCCTGCTTTTTGGCAAAACTACCGTCAATTATTATTTGCATCGTTGTCTTCACGAGTCTGCACGAATCTTCAAAATGTTGGAGTAGCATTGACAATACTTTGTTCCCAATGTGTTCCGAGACGAGTGAGTACCTACGTGCGCTCATTGAATTTGATCTCGTGCTGTCGACATTCTGTAAAGAGTCTATACCTTCAAATTGCGACATAAGTACTCACATGGCGGCGTCTTTTGCTTGTCGAGTTATCCGCTAATTCTAACTGTTAGGTTCATCTATCCACTCATCAATCCTCATCGCGCACGACACCAGAACCCTCCTCCGGTTTGGTCGATTTGTTAGTATTTGCCGAGCTTGGCATCTCCCCATTGGTTCCGGAGGGTGAAGACTCTTCCGTCGAGGCTACAGCGGACGAAATAGATTCGCCACTTGACGATACCACTGACTCGGTAACTGTCTCTGCTATCTCTGGTGGTGCTGCCACGGCTTCTTTCTCTATGTCTCCTGTTCGTACCAACACAGGCTCCAGAGCATTTCCTGTTTCTATCGATCGATCCCCTGAAGACACAGCAGCTCCAGAGACCTCAGATGCCACCTCCTTGTCGTCAGGTGCAGCTTTTCCTGGCTCAGAAACCTCCAATTTTGGTTCTGGTCTGCTCTCACTTTCTTTTTCAGCATCCGTTGCCTCCTTAATCTTGGTTTCCTCAAAGTTCGCCTGTGCTTCGAGTCGCACTCTCACTTTGTCAGACAAAACAGTAGTGAGTTCATCGACACAGCTGAACGTCGTTGCAGTCAGAATCTCTCGCAAGAACTCTGGGCAGTCGGGGTGTTCTCGGCACAATTGTTGATGCTTGATTGCAGTCTCGGAAAATACAACTCGGACATTCGATACCGGATCCAGCGCTAGCGTGAAAAATACGACTGCAAGCTTAGATGAAAAGAAGCTTCGAGCCGCATCGGCCTTTGCGCTTTCAGGAGCTTCGTCTGCCTCCTCGTCTTGTCGAGAAGTGGTTGACAGGAATGACGCACAAATCTTTACGAAGCATTGTCTGTCTTGATAATGTGAAGACCTCGCGAGAGTCACGAATTTGTCAACAACCGCAGTGAGCCATTCCGGATTTGATCCCAGACGTGCCACTAGTAGTGGGCATGCCTGAATTTCACCAAGAGAAACAGGTTAGTACAGCAATCCCATCAGTACGCCAAAACGTCTGGCTACGTACATGATAGCTCTGTTCTCGGACAACAGAGACTGGGTCTGTAATGAGCTTGAACACCAAAGGGTTAACCACTGAAAAAGTCGCCTCTGGTGTAAAAGTGTGGCACAACTGCGCTAGTTGGCCACTAAGCACTTCACGGAAACGCCATTTGGTGGTATTGTCGAATGAGTCAAATTCTGAAAGGACTGGTAAATAGCTTTCACGAAACGAGGGCGAAACATTTTCCAAGAAATCGGCAAAGTGCAGCATCACGCCCAGCCGCACGTCCTGCACGTCATGAAGATAACTGTCGAACGCTGTAGCTAGCTGTGTTTCTGTAATGCCCTGTCCAAGAATCCGCGCCAACTCGTGCAATGAGTATGCAAACGACCGACGGATCTTCCAGAAAGTGTCATTGTGTAGCAGCTCGAACGCTGGGGAGAGTTTCAACCAATCTACGGGGCCCAAAATACTTACTACTGCCGGGAAATTAAACGCACAGTGAAATTTGATGTCCACTTCGCCGCTTCCACCCAATTGTGATGCCGCCGTTGTTGCCATGCTCGTAAAGTGGCCCACTAATTCATCTGTAACTTGATCTTTTTCCAATGCGGCCAGGAATGGTCCCAAACTCTGGTACGCAGCCATACGCACCCATCGTGACGAATCGTTAATAAAACTCTCAAATAAAGGTATCAACAAGGGCCCTCTGTCTGCAGGCGCCAGAGCCAGCGCGACATTAACTAGACACTCGGCACAAGCTTTACGCACGCCCCAAATATCGTCCTTTGCCAGTCGGTGAAAAGCCGGAATGAGTCTTTCCCGACTCAGCTCCACTCCTGCCGTCTTGCAAACATTAGGGAAGCTCAATGCTGTGGATTTTCGTACTCGGAAAACTGGGTCTTCTGACAGCGAAATCAGCTCCGGCACGCAAAACTGCTGACACAATTCGGGCCCAAAATGTTCCGCCAATCCGTTGTAAAGCGCCACAGCGGAAATCCTGAACTGTTCGTTATCGTCGTCATGAGCTAACGGCAATACAATTGTTAGCACATGCTGTCCCTGGTCTTCGGGCTTAACCAGCGCAGCCATCTCCACGAGACTCTCGCTCGCAGCGGAGCGCACCTCGTGCTGGTCGTCCGACACGAGCTTAGTTACCAACGGGATCAATTTATCTACCAGAACTTTGTAGCCCGTGTCAGGATCCGCTTCCACTAGGAATATACATAGCAGAGGGAACTGCAGCGCCACGTGTTGGCGCACGACGTATTCGACGTCGCAAACCAGAGGCTCGAGTAGCGGTAGCAACTGATCGCATGTGGCCTGAAAACCCACAGAACGCGCCGTTTCGTGCAGCATTTTAACATGGATGACGCGTTGCAGCGGGATGTTGCTGCACACATACTTGGTGACGCGCTGCAGGTCGGTCAGACTGTCATCAATGGCCAAGTCTTCGAAGGTCGGGCCGTTCGCAAGCTCGGACTCCTTTGTCATGAGCCCCTCGTCACCCTGTGACATGGTGAAAATTAGAACAATGAATTGCGCTGTTCAACTCGCAGGAGTTTGAGCAATGATTCATTAAGTGCGCACCAATTCATAGTCCATGAGCACAATTGCAAGGGAAGCGGGCGAGCCTAGAAGGGTCAGGAAGCGTCTGGCTGTGAAGGAGACAGCGGTGGAGCCTGTCCTGGGTTCGAGGCAGGAGGCAACGTACGCGCCACGGAGGAAGAGGAAGGAAGCTTGTTCAACAGCCGAACAAAACGTTCCCCCCTCGGAAATAAAGCGGCACCACCGAAATAGTCGCACGAAAGTGACGCGAAGGTTGCAACAGTGCAAAACGCCAATGAATACAGACAATCCTCTTTGGAGTGATATCCCAAATAGTCATACCCTCTAGTTAAGGAGGTTGGATCTCCCGCTGACCGTCAGCATACAAGCCCAAGTTAAAATTACCTCTAACCTACAGATTGTACTTAGTGATACACAGTCAAAGATTATCACTATCTAGAGGTCTTTACATATTGAAAATGTCCGTTTGGTGGACTAAGTTAGAAAAGGACCAGCAGCGACGTTTGCTTTTTTAAACCCTGCTTGCGACCCAATTCCTCCCGAAACACGCTCTGCAGAGTATGAAGAGCGCTCATTGCTCGAGACGACACATCCATCGTGTTAGTATGAAGAAAGAGCGTAGCCATCGCCCTTGCAGGTGGTTGTGATCCATCTCGGCCTGCTATGTGTGGGTGATGTTGCAGGTGAGGGCATCCTGCAAGGAAGAGCGAGCTTTTTTAGCTGTCGTTGTTATGTTTCGTGGAAGTCTACTTGTGGTCGAAGCGCTAACCGCACTATCGGCCTCCAGTGACCTGAACCGCGGTGTCATGTACTAAAAGCGATGGTACCCTTGTAATGGTACAGCTCTGGATAGTGATTCCTCCAGATAATGATAAAAAGTGGCTTCCCGAGGGTATCACTACAAAGAGGATTGTCTGTATCGCGTTGGAGCTCCACAACTGTTCTAACGTTTGGAAGATCTCGTTGCCAGACTGTAGGCTACAGTACGTATCCATAACATGCAACGGATGCTGTCGACTGTGGAACTGTAGCAGCAAGGCATGGACGTGTGCATCGCACTCGCTGATCACCACACAAAACCCCTATTCTGACCTTGCTGTGCAGCCACGTTCGCACCGAAAAGCTCAACTAACGTTAGCGTCTAAAAGTACTCGCTAATTATACTCGAATAGAATGGCCACCACAAGCAAGCTACTACCATTTGAGAGCTCCTGAAGAATGACGGAGGTTCACATGGGTATCGCAGGTGGGAGTCACCTTTGAATTCGTGCTACTCTAGTGGCAACTCATTTTCAAATGTGCTCTCCGTACAGATAGTCGCTACATGTTGGCGGAAGTCGATAGACTGAAGATGCAGGTGCACGAGCTACGAGCTATCAGCCGCCTCGCTCAGGAAGAACGAACACGAACAGCGGAGATGCTTGCGTCGTTCGTGACAAGAGCTCAGTTGGACGCGGCATTGTCCACAAAAGTGTCGCTGGCTCATGTTGACGCTCAGATGGACACAATCCGATCGGAGATGGCAACGCTCTTGGCCCAGAAAGCCGACATTTCGTCGCTGGCCACATTACAGAGCACCAAGCTAGACGTGTCCGTATTCGACGCCAATGCGTGGGACCTGAACAAGCTTCGCGTTTCAATGGAACAGCACGTCCGAGACCTTTTTGCAACTTTTGCAGGACAAGTGGAGAACCAAGTCAATACCAAGCTTGGGATAGAAGATTTTAACCGAGTCTTCAATCCTGAAGCTACCGGTCAAAAGGCATCGCTGGAGACTGCAGCTTTGCGTATCTCGAAAATGACGGATCAGCTTGAATCGCTCAGCACCTACGTGAATGGAGACCGCCAGCGTCAACAGCAAGTGGCGGAGCTTAACGTGAACATGTTGGATCTCGCACGCAAACAGACAGCGGCTCGGAACTCTATCGTGCAGCTTGGAAGTGCTGAGCAAGCTTCGACGGCTCAACTTCGAGCTTTACATGAGCAAACCACCCAAGCCATGACTAATCTTTGGTCTCTAACGGAAACACTAAACGGACTACAAGCCCAGATACAGGCAGATAGGAGTGCACAAGACACGAGACAAGTACAGCTCGTTAATAATGTTAAGCGATTGGAGCTACACAGCGAGCACATCACGAAGACGCTGAGCGAGGTCGAACAATTTGCGCGTGCTGGTCTTGTGGATGCTATCGATGATAAACTCAAGGCTAGTAGTGAAAAGCTACATAATGAATTGAGTAACGTCAGTGCAACGTGCGGAAAGCAGTACCAACAGCTGAACCAGCGGGTAAACAAGGCCAAAGATCTTCTGCTGTATCACAAAGAGCGATTCGCACAACTAGATGCATGTATTCGAAAACTGGCCAGCCTTCTCAAAGAAACTCAAGGGGACCTCAACAATGTTAAAGGGCCACTCGCAACGCTAGCGACCAATCTACACGAGGAAAATGTAGCAATTCTACACGAGATAGAGCGAAGTCAGGTATGAGTTGCAACGAGTTTCTATGGCGAAACATTGTATCGCTCATACAATTGTGCATAATACTCTACAGAACGGCGCGCGAGACATCATGCTGGACTACCAGGATCTGTTAGAGAGAGAAAAGAGCTCTGTACCGTTACCGTCTCGCCCTTCGTCGTCACCTTCTACAGGCTCGAGCGACGCTACATCAACAAGTCGAAAGCACAAGCAACAAATGCTACTTGCCACCAAAGCAGTGAACCGGCCTCACACCTCAGGCGGACGAATCCAGGCGTGTACTACACCCAGTGGCGCCTTGCCAATAGGAGTTAGACGATCTGCCGGCGTTGTTCGCAGTACGAGATCACCATCATTACCGTGGCGAGCTCAGACGGCTGGATCAATTCCGCAGGTTCATAGTACTGATGGCAACGGCATGAAGGAGAAGCGCCTGACAGGACCAGTGCCAACGATGGCAAGGTCATGCCTGAGATTGACTGCCAGTTGCCGAGCATCGCCTGCGAATAGGCGCTAATTGTCTCTTATTTCTTTTTCTAGTTTCTTTTCCCTGGTATTGAAGCCTCGAGGACCAAACATTCGTGGCCAGCTAACATTAATAACAGTTCTCATTTTGCCGAGTGCAAAACAAGTGGTCTGCCCTCTGCGAGCCACGACCGACCGCTAACAGTCTTGTAACGTCCCTCTCCGAGCGAAGGACTTGTCACGCCCTTGTGACGATGAACAAGAAAAAAGGATACCAACACCGCTTGTAGAAGGAAGAGCTGGCCAACGCAGGGATCAAATAGTGCGCTCCAACTTAGTCGGACAAGAATTCTACCAGTAATGCCTCTAAGGAAAGCTTACCGGAAAATGAACTTAGTATGCGTGCATTATTTCCGATGTGTTTTACTCTATTTGTTTTGGGTTAGTGTAAGAACCTTGCACGAAATGTGAGTACAAGCTGCGCTGGAGAAGGAATGCTAAAGAGCCACTATTGCGAGGAACAGAGGCTCGTGTCATGTATCGAGTCATTGATGCATTGCTACTGTTCTTGCCTGTGTTGCGGCTGCGCTAATCCATGAAGATGCACCTAGAGACGCACACTGATGTTGTCAGAGTAAAGTTGCGTCTTGACGTCTAGGATCGCCACCTCCTTACGGTGGAAGATACCAGCCGCGAGCGTAGCATCACAGTTTGTCTTCTCAAAGACTTCCGTGAAGTGCTCGGGCTTACCAGCACCACTGGACGCAACGACGGGAATACGCACCGATTTCTTTACAAGCGAGATCAAGTCCAGGTCATAACCGGCTTTCTGGCCATCCATATCCACGCAGTTGAGCAGAAGCTCACCAGCACCGAGGGCTTCAACAGCTTGAGCCAGTTGCACCGCGTCGATGCCGCGGGTCTCACGGCCACCACGGACGGTCATCTGGTACCAGCAGTACTCCTCGCCGTTCGGTCCTGGTTGCGACAGCTTAACAACATTGTGGCCCTTTGCGTTCTCATCGTAGAACGATGCCACATACACCCGCTTAGGGTCCATGGAGACCACCACGGCCTGATTGCCGTACACAGCGGAAATGGTCTCGATTGAGCTGGTACCGTCACCCTTGCCGCCATTCGCATAATACTTCTCAGCCGTGTACACGGCATCACTGCCGATGGAAACCTTGTCAGCACCCGAACGGAAGTACAGTGCTGCCACATCCAGCGCCGAGTGGATTTTCTGCTGGTCGTCCACGTACTCACGGATACCACCACCAATCGTGAGCGGCACGAACACGCACTCAGAGCTGGCCTCTAGCACCTGAACCATCGGCAAGTCGCCCATCGGCTGCTCACGGAAGCTCGTGATGTTGAGGAACGCTACCTCATCGGCACCCTCCTCGAAGTAGCGCTTGCATAGATCCACCGGTTTGCCCATGTTGCGGACGTTGCCTCCTTCAGCACTATCTGAGGTCTCGCGAACGTCGTACTGGTCTCCTTTCGTCACCACGAGGTCGCCCTGGTCATTGGCACGCACATCCAGACACCTACAACGGCAAATTTGTCAAACATCATCACATAAACCGCAAAAATATCCAAAGTTTGCACGTACGCGATGATACGCTTGGAGAGCGTCGTTCGCGGAGCCGTGATTGCCGCGGGGATTGGAGCATCATGGTCCGCGAGGTCCTTGTTCTCCAAGAACCCCTTCAGAATAGCAATACCGACCGCTCCACTCTTTTCGGGGTGGAACTGCGTGGCCATGACGTTGCCCTTCTGGACAGCACTAACGAACTCTAAGTCCCCATAGTTGGTTGTAGAAAGCACCCAGTCAGCGTTCTTGTCCGTCTTGGTCGCGCGGAAAGAGTGCACAAAGTAGACCTTAGCGTCTTCTGTGCCCACAGGCAAAGAAGCGAACAGAGCTGACTTCTTCCACGCGTTGATGCCGTTCCAGCCGATGTGCGGCACTGTCACCTTCTCTGACGGGAAGCGGGCCACTTTGCCCTTGATGATGCCCAGACCTTTGAGCTCGGGGCACTCTTCCGAGCCCTCGAACAGTGTCTGCATACCCAGGCAGATGCCCATGAAGCGACGGTCTGCAGAAATGTAGTTCTTGAGCTCTTCCACGTAGCCGCTGGCGTTTAGGAATTCCATGGCAGAACGAAAGTTGCCCACGCCCGGGAAGATGAGTACCTCGGCATTGCGGATATCCTCAGCGCAGGTTACGTCCTTTACTGAGTGTCCCGCAGCGCGGATTGCATTCTTCAGGCTGCGCACGTTGCCGGCACCGTAGTCCAGCACCGTCACCTCCACCATCGCTTCGTTCTGTCCAGGAGTCGCTGTAGCGATTACAGTGCACAAAATTGGACGTGTTTGCGCAATGTTGTGTGGTGCACAAATACATTTTGCTCACCATGTGAAAGTTTTACGCTGCAAAGGATCGCTACAAACGTCAACAAACCGGGTGACGGACAGTTGACTACAGCTGCAGCTGGGTGGTCTGTCCGGCTGGGGTTCATGTTTTACGATGTATGTACATGTACAGGAGGGACCGACCTGCAGTGGAATGGCTCACCACATGACATTTTCTGCCAGGCATTTTACACGGCATTTCCTTGGTAAAGGTTTCTTATCCTGTCTGGTCAACCGATAGATACGGCAGCGACAGACTTTCGGGTGCTTCGAGCGCGTGGATCCTACAATGTAAAGCGTTGCAGTCGCTAGTTTCTACTGGCAACAAGGCAGTGACGTCTGCCACCAGGGTCGACTTGGGCGGTGAGCAGCTCAATCACTTTCCATTTTACCTTCAAGCGCGCAGTTCATATCCCCATACCCCATTCAAGATCCATGAAGTTCACAGTCTTCATCGCGGGACTCCTGACCATTGCTAGTGCTGTCCAGGCTGGAAACCCGCAGAATGCCATCCAGCTCTCGGCTTCGGCACAGGACGACAATGGAGATATTTTCCTGGCAACTCCTGCTCCCACGACGATCACAAGCGCACCGACGCCGGCACCGACTAACTTCAGCGACCCGACGCCAGCTCCAACATACCCCACGGCAGCATCGACGGAGAGTGCTAACATGGTGCAGTCGGAGGAGGGCTCGTCGGCTTCAACCACCGGAATTGTCGGCGTGGCATACTCGAGCGAGGGCACTGTCGGTGTGGCGTACGCCACCACCCGTGCAGAATACGAAGCAGAGAAGAGCTCTAAAAGCGATTCGAGCAGCAGCCCCACCGTGCCCATTGTGGTCGTTGGCTGTTTGGTTGGAGTGCTTGGTATGGTGGCAGCCGTTTTGATCGTGAGAAAGCGCGAGGGAGTTGCTGAAGAAGGCGAGACCGACTACTCCAATGGTATCAGCACGCCCGCCTCAGTGAAGGCTGAGGAGGCCTACGCCAACATCATCCACACGCCGGCTGTGGGTGAAACAATAGAGGTTGAGTACTCCAACGCGATCCACACGCCGGTTGCAACCGTGTAAGCAAGCCGAATTTTCTTCAGTGCGCGATGGTTTGTCAAGTGATGAAGGGTCGAACTTCGTCATGACGATGACTAGCCACGCTGCACTATTTTTTGAGCTTCATTGTTCATTCAGTTTGTGATGTTATTTGTTTGATTGAGTACGTAAGCGTCGATGAGTCTTGACAGGAAATGTATGTGACCTGTGCGTTAAGTGAGTAAAGGTGATAATACAAAAGTAGTTTTGGGTAGCGTTCACTTGTCTCTTTCCTCTTGCTGTCAAGCAATTGCATGCAGTCCACCGAAACCTCCATATATCGCGCCTGGTCGTCAAGGACTTTAAAGGTTACTACTGAGTACCTCTGCATCTTGGCACAGGAAACCACTTCAACACGAGCACCGTTGACGTATTCGGGAATGCAACGTGGAAGTCTATTGTTTCTATCTACTACGAAGTACTACGTAGTCATGTCGATGTCGTTAGACAACTTGCAGAAGATGGGCGGATACCATTTCAGGAATCGTTTATCTCAATGCTTGATCGATCAATGCGCTCTCAATACGTTCTTGATAGCAACGAAGACTGCCGGCAACGTTGCCAATCACGAACTGAGCCACCGACCGAACATGGCGGGAGTCAAACACGACACCAGGATCGTAGTCAAAGGAAATCCGCACGTAAAGCTGTAAAAGTGATAACTCGTGCTCAGGCGTTGACTCTGAAAAGCGCTTGGTCAGAGCATACTCTCGTGCGTGGTAGACAAGTCCATCAATTGGTTTGTGCTTGATTTCGATAGGTGTGACGCTCGAAACGAAAAGGATCATGTCTCGATCTGGATCTACGATGCGCTGCACGATCTGCTTGGCCTTCACATCCGCTCGCGAATTGTTCGAGAACATTTCCTTCGTAAAGTCTTCGATTATGGTATAAGGCTGATCTAGATTCTGCGCGACACACATGTTATTAAATCAACATTACCGAATGGATTATTGCAGCCGTACTTACCTTTGCTGCCTTCTCATACAAGCCGCCATTGCCAAAGTGCTTTTCAACTCCCTTAAAATGGTCCCACGCTGCCTCTCCACTTTTGTGTAGGCTGAAAGGGAGTAACTTATTCGCGAATACTTCGATGTACTTATCGTCAACACCTTCTCTGACATGAACATCATTAGTAGGAAACTCCATCGTTGAAAGACCGCTAGCAGCAAATACAGAGTCGATCTCGTGGTATGCGATCTGAAGATGCTGGAAAAGGTCCTGGAAGTCCCCAATGTCACCTTGAAAGTCCAGCACACATGCAGTGCGATGTTCGGTAGTATTTGATCCTTTCCCACGCAAGCATTCAGATCCCTGCAACGACGAACTCACGTTGGTGAAAAGTTATTGACTAGCATCTCTAGCGTCATTCTTACCTGCTGTGTAAGTCGTTTCCGCAGCAGCGCACTAAGCCCTGTTGCCATCTTCCGTTTACGTTCAACAATAAGTCTTAACCGCACATTTTTACGCTGTGCTTCCTCTCTTCGTCGCCGCTGTCGACCAGCCATCTCTTTCCAGACTCGCGGCACTTGCATTATCTGTCTCGGCACCGACGCCATCGCATTAAAGTTCCTACTTGACGTGGCACCAAGCTGCAGAGTTTTTAATTGCATCTCCAGCTCTGCCACCTTCTCACGAAGAAAAGCCAACTCATATTGTGCCTCGTCCCGAACTCGGTTCGGGTTGGCTGGGACCTTTTTGGTCCTTACAGCTTTTGTTCGAGTCATGGTTTCAACACTTGGTGGTAAATACAATTGGAGATCGACAGCGACTGCCCCATTGAGGAGATTTTCCATGTTAAGCGGCACCATCGTCGCTGCTTCTCGACAGTCGATGGTGAATGACGGCCCCCCAATTAAGACCGTTCGACATTGCTCGCTTTTGAATGGCGGCTGCTTCAACGCTGCTGAGGACGTTAAGCTCTTCGCACTGAAACCAGGACAGTCAAGTGAGCATTCGTCTACAAAGCTTAGCGCCGCTTCGAAGACGCTCGCGTCGTCTTCTTCTTGCAGGAACGCCATGACCCAGTGGTTTGTGATTTGTGATTAAGCAAGTGGCAAATTGCGTGACGTAACAAAACAAATCACAAAATGAAGTGCATGTGTTGACTTCAACAGAGCTCCGTGCGCGTAGTACATTCATTCTTCACGGCAAACAACGCGAACTCATTATTTATTACCAGTGCCAGGATGCCAAGTCGTTGCGTCGACTCTTCATGCAGTTTGCAATAGAATCACCAAGAAATTCATGATGAGATTGGTGCTGGTCAATGGCGGCAGTAGTTAGAACGCAGCGGTGAAAGTTGGCCTAGAACTTGAGCAGCTCGTACTCCTCGAAAACTTCCTCGAGCCAGATCCGCGACTGTCCCAGTATGAAGACGGCGCCGACCAAGCGGCATCCTCTCGGTACGATGCCGCGGTAGAATCGCGCCAAGCCTCCTTCGCGGTAGATGCGGCCGGCCGTGGCGAGCGTACTGGGAGGGCGACCCGAGGGCAGCACCATAGCTTCGCCCTGCATGACCGTTTTGATGGTGTCTATGGGCTGCGTGGCAGTCACCGTGATCAGACCAGCAGTGACGCAACCAGCAACCGAGGCCGACGCCTTCTGCGACTTAGTAGCAGTATCAACGTCTCCGAAGATGGCGGGGCTCAGCTTGTGCATCTCGCGCGTGAACACGGGGCCTAGTGCCAGGTACCCAGCGCACCACACGGCATCTCGCACGGCGGTGGCCGTGAACCCCCTCAGAAGTCGCACCACGCCGTGCTCCTGAGCGATTTCTTTGACAGTCGCCCTGAAGCTCTTGCCATTGTTCTGCTGCAACGTCATTACGAGCTCCGCGGGTGCGCTGAGCACCGCCGACGCGACGCCTGAGAGCGATCCGCACAGCACCTTGGTCCGGTCAGATGGCGGCGACGTCGGATCCGTCAAGCCACGCAGCAGCCGGCCATTGACTGCGAACTGAATGGCACTCACAGGTGCGATGGATGCCAGCGAGACGCCCACGCCGCGATAGAGCGTCGGCACTGACCACGTGATGAAGCGGCCCTGCTGCACCGCGTTCTTGATGGCCACCGTGGGCTGCTGCAGCGTCACCTCGATCATGCCAGCGATGGAGCCCACGGCGCCATTCTGCAGGCCTGAGAGTCGCTCTGCTCGCTCGGACATCGTGCATGAAGTGGAGGCCGTTCTACCGTTCTACTGTTCTGCTGCGTCTAAACAGTGAGGACGTGGACTGGCGGAGTGGTCTGTCATTGGCTGGGGCCCATCGTGTGGATAACATGTATTGCCGTGGTAGCGAAGGGCGGCGACAGCGCTGCGACCACCTGCATGCCGACCTTCGGCCGTGCTGTGACTATGATACTTCCAGGTTACATGTCTGAAGAGACAAACTTTAAACCAACGTCGTCACAGCAAAGGTCTGCTCAACGTTCGCTTCAACATCGTGCGCTTTTTACAATTCATAATTCCAATAGACTGTAAACGTAATTTATCACATTGGTAAAAATATTACGTGTCTATTTCTTAAAACAAATACTATTACAAATACCTGATGTACATGAGGTTTAACGACACTTATAGAACCAGAAGCCCAAACTTTTAATAAATCATACCTTCTCGGCCTTCTGGCTAAGATCAAGTGTAGTATCTGTTCTAATCAGTGTGAAAACTGGTTTTTACCTTTTGGTAAATTCTTTTCACTCTCATTTTTGGAACGTCCTGCGGCGGTTGGCTTGCTAACCGCGCGGGATCGGTCTCCGGGGGCGTACACCTTTCCCCCGCGAGGCCAACTACATTGTCCTCGATCTTTTCTACCTCCGTCCTGCTCGGTCCTCCATCTCCTCGGTCCTCCACGGTCTGCCCCTTTTCGGTTTTTCTTTTTGACCAATCAGAGCGCGCCATGCACCTCTTTTGGCCAATGAGAAACCGCGCGCTGTCCACCGACAGCAAGGCGTCCACCGCCAGCCAATCGAGCCCCGACAGCGATGCGTCTTTTTATAGCGCCGCTGACGAGGCCGATCTGGCCACTGCCGATTGGCCGGATTTTCGGCCAATCAGCGGCGACGAGGGCATAGGGTTACACACTTTTGCCCCCGTTTCGGCTTCAACTTCGGCTGAAAATGGGGGGGTTGGACCCTCCACGCGTGGCACCGTTTCTCGACGACGGCGACGCTTCAGCGGGTGCAACGTCGGGCACGTGTAGAACACATGCAGCGCCCATTGCACGCCAATTGGCTACGCGCGCAGAGGCCTCTGGCGCCCAAGCGCAGACCCGCCCTTCCAGCAACCTCTCGCGCCGTTTGGCCCATCAAGATCCCGCGGGCCGTCCCCCGGGCTCGGGCGGGCCAACCCCATACCCCCAGCTAAGCCCAGAATCGCTGGCCTCTCAGGGCGTACGCTCTGAGAGCGAAGAACACGCCCAAGCACCGCGGCTGCCTGAGGAGGCGCCGCCGACTTCGAGCTCTGGCGCGGCCCACACGCCGCCGCCGAGCCTCCAAGCGCGCCGTATGGCTTCCCCAGACGCAGGGCTCGCGGCGACGCCCCCCTGCCCGCCCCAGAACCCCCCGTACGATGTGGCAGCACCCGGCAGGGCGGCCGACAGGCTGCCCGACCAGGTAGCGCCGGGGGCGGCCCTCGCAGAGGCCACAGCTCGGGCCTTGGCGGTCAGCCATTGGCCCTGGGAGCTGGCCAGCGACTCCAGCGACGACGAGGACGGCCAAGACGACCACGCCGCCGCTCCAGGACCACGTGAAGACCCCGCGAGTGTGCTGCCTCGACCCGGCAGGGCGGGCGGCATGCTCGGCGACACTCTAGCGCTGGGAGCCGGCTCGGCTCGCGCACCAGCGGCCCCCGCAGGGCCCCCAGACCCAAGCCTCGCCTCCAGTGACGTCTCCGCCGCGCAGGACGCCCGCGCCGCCGCCCAAGCCAGTGTTGAAGTCCAGCAAGGTCTGGCACCACCCGGCAGGGCGGGCGGCATGCTGCCCGACCCGGGGTCGGTTGTACCAAGCCCAGCAGCGGCTGCCGGCGCTGCTGCTCCAGCTACGGTAGCTGCTGCTGCTACTACTGCTCGCGTCACCGTGGGGCACCACGGGCACGCTGAGCCGGACCAAGATCATGTACCGACGGCCCGCGTGCTCGTGGAGCCCATGCAGGTCGATGCGTCCAGCAGCGGCGATGGCAGGACGCTCATGCAGGACGCCGGGAGCGGTGACGACGTTGCAGACTCAAGCTTCAAGCTCAGCGACGACGTCGCCGCCCCCATGGACGTTGACTATGGCACCAGGTGCCCTCCATCGTGGCAGCAGCTGCCCCAGCGGCACCAAGAGCTACGTGCAGGCAGCAAGCGCCGCAGACTCAACGCAGACGACGGAGATGAGGCTCGCAAGCAGCTAGCCATGCATGATGAGGAGGAGGCTGGCGTTCATGCCCCAGCGCTCAGGCTATCCACGGCCAGCGCTCATCCGGCCTCCGTCCTCGCCGTGTACGCGCACAACGCGTCGCGGTTCGACTGCACGCTGTGCACGTACACGGACGGCAGCTTCGCGTCCCTGAAGAAGCACCGTGACTCTCGGCACCGCCGCACCACATTCCTCGACCGGTTCTCGGCGGGTTGTGCGTGTGGTGGCAGCCCATTCACCTCGAGGCTGGCTGCAGCAAGACACGCGCAAGCGTGCGCCAGCCTCTCGAGTCCATCATCGGCCGCGGCTTCGACGACGGCAGGAGCACCAAGCCCCACCAACGTCGGAGCCCAAGCCACCGTCAATGCAGCGGCTCCAACCTCGCCCGGCCTGCCCCACCAAGACTCCACGGAGCTCACAGCGTCCCCCCCGCTGGTGAGCTCCTTCAACGTTGAAGTGCAGGCAGCGCAGGCAACAGGCAGCGACGACAGCAGGAACCGCTGGAGCTCGCCGCTTCCACGCGTACTGGTGGCATCGCGGGTCGCAGCGCGCCTCAGCACGATACCACCTCCACGCTGGGCCCCCCCGCTACCTCGAGCGACGATAGCAGAGCGCATCGCCACGCGCCTCGCTGCCGTGCCTGCCCCACGCTGGAGCCCACCGCTTCCACGCAGCGTGGTAGTGTCCCGCATCGCCGACCGCCTGCTCCCGACCCAGTCAACCTCGGTTGCCGTCGGCCAACTGCTTCTAGCGCAGCCGGACGTGCTCGCCTCCAACGAAGACGCCCCGGACAGCGAGCCGATGGACTGGATGCCGGCGAGGCACGACGAAGAGACAAAAGAGAGCGAGCCGCCACCTCCAGCCCTAGCGACGGCCGACGAAGCCGAGCGAGAGGCAGCCAGGACTTCGGACGACGCCAGTGGCGAGTGGCTCCTACGCTTCGACGGCGCCTGCCGGGCAAACCCGGGGCCAGGCGGCGCTGGTGCGGCCCTTTTTAAACCGAGCGGCCCTGTAGTGTGGACATGCTCCCACTTCGACCCGAGCAGCAACGGCACCAACAACACGGCAGAGTACACCGCGCTGCTGCTTGGTGCCAGGGCCGCCGGCGATCACGGAGTGAAGCAACTTCGCGTGGAGGGCGACAGCACCCTGGTGATCCAGCAAGTGCGTGGCATCTTCGCGGCCAAGAGCACGCGACTCCGGGCGCTGCGCAACCAGGTCAGGCTGGAGCTCGCGCGAGTGGGGAGCTTCTCGCTCCACCACATCGACCGACAGGCGAACGGCCATGCAGACCGCCTCGCCAACGCTGGTCTCGACCGCCGCCGGACCAAGCTCGAGTGCAGCGTGCACCCTGATGGCCATGGATGCACCTCCACTACAACGGCAGCCCCGGCGTCGACGGTGCCACCGGCAGTTCCAGGAACAGTACCGCAAGCAGCAGCGGCGCCCCCTTCCCCACACGACGCCACTCTCGACCACCAAGGTGACGTGGACGACGGTGAAGTCTACGCAGCCATGTGCATCGGCCCGGATGCGGTACCACAGCGCCGACCGCGTCTCCGCCTGCGGCACCTGACGGACGAGGAGTACGAGGAGGCCGGTGACGTGGTAGAGCGACTGGCTGCGACGCTGGCAGCAAAGATCGAGGACGCGGTCGACTGGGAGACGGCAGAGGGCTACATCACTGCCCTACCGTACGCCCTCTACGACAAGCTACAGCCATACTCCCAGACACAGCACCAGTCCCCGCGCCACCACCACCACCAGCAGCACCAGCGTCCGCGTCAGCAGCAGCAACAGCAGCAGCCGCAACAGCCGCAACACCACCACCAGCAGCAGCAGCGACGATGGCAGCACGGTGAGCTGCATAGCGGGCGGCAGCAACGTCAACAGCGGAGACGTGGGCGCGGCAGCCGCGGCCAACGCAGACAGAGGAGGAAACGCCGCCAACGGCCACCGCGAGTGACACGCCACCACCGCGAGCACCGGATCGACGAAGCCCTCGACGACCTCCATGCACTCGAGCGCTTGCGTCCCCAGGACCGGCCCGCCATCAACAAGGCCAGGCGTCGAGTCGGTCGCATCCGCTCCGCCATCAACCAGCACCTACTGCGCCACCGCTTCGACACCGCCGAGAAGGCGTGCGTGGACGACATCCTGGCTGGAGCGCGAGCGCACCGAGAGGCGACGACGACACCATCGACGGCGCAACCAACCGCCACGGACCCCCCAGCTTCGACAGCTGCAGAGGATGACGGCAAGTGCCCCATTCCGGGCGACGAGCTCTGGAGCTTCTTCGACAGCGTGAACACGCCACGCCAGGCGTTCGACGCGGAGGCACCAGAGGGAGCAGCCTTCCGTGAAGCGATGGCGCGCTTACCCGCCGCCACGCGTGCCAAGGAACTGCTGACAGAGGCGCCGACGGTGGACGACATTGAAGACCAGCTCCAGCGCGCCCGCGGCAGCTCCAGCCCCGGCCTCGACGGCGTCGGCTACGATGTCTACAAGAAGTTCGCCGCCCAGCTCCTGCCGGCGCTCCATGCAGCGTTCGCGTGCTGCTGGCGACACAAGACGGTGCCTCAGAGCTGGAAGCTCGGCGTGGTGCGCCTCCTGCACAAGAAGGGCAGCCGGCAGGACCCTGCCAACTGGAGGCCGATCTGCTTGCAGCAGGCTATCTACAAGATCTACGCCGGCATCCTGTCGCGCAGGCTCGTAGGCTGGCTGGACGCGAACGCTCGCCATGCGGAGGCCCAGAAGGGATTCCGGGCGATGAACGGCTGCGGGGAACACAACTTCCTCGCGGCCACGCTCGTCGACCACGCCCGTCGCAAGCGCAGGGAGCTGCATGTCGTGTGGTACGATTTCGCCAACGCCTTCGGCAGCGTGCCACACGACTTGCTATGGGAAACACTGGCGCGACAGGGAGTACCGCCCGAGTTTGTGGACTGCTGCCGCGGGATCTACAGCGACGCAGCCTTCACCATCAGCAACGCGGCGGACGGCACCACCGCGCCCATCAGCCTTCGCGTGGGAGTGTTCCAGGGCTGCCCGCTCAGCCCACACCTCTTTACCGCTGCGATTGCCCCGCTGCTCCAAGCGCTGAAGAGACTGCCTGCCACGGGGGTGCAGCTCACCGGCGTGGACCGTCCCGGAGCTGCAGCCTACGCCGACGACCTCAAGACGTTCAGCAGCTCCGTGGATGGTATCAAGCGGCAGCACGCGCTCGTGGCATCCTTCCTGCGATGGACCGGCATGGCGGCGAACCCTTCCAAGTGCAGCACCATGTCGGTCCAACGCGACGCGCGCGGCGTGCTCAAGGCGGGTGACCTGGGACTCCAGCTCAACGACACAGAGATCCCAGCGTTGGGAATGGCGGCGTCCTACTCGTACCTCGGCATCGGGGATGGCTTCGACCACGTGCGCCGCCGCCTCGAGCTCGCGCCCATGCTGAAGCAGCTCAAGCATGACGCGACGGCGCTAATGCAGTCGGGGCTGGCACCATGGCAGGTGGTTAAGGCGGTGAAGGGGTACCTGTACCCGCGCATCGAGTACGCCCTTCGCCACCTTCGCCCGTTCAAGCAGCAGCTCGAGGCCTTCGACGAGCACCTCCGCCGGGGGCTTCGCCACCTGCTGCGCCTGCCGAAGAACGCCAACAATGCGTTCTTCTCCGCGCCGACATCGCGCGGCGGGCTGGGCCTCCTTCCACTGACGGAGCTGCACGCGGCGCTCCAGATTGCCCATGGGTGGCAGATGCTCAACTCCCCGGACAACGCCACCCAGAGGATCGCCCGCGAGCAGCTCCGGCAGATAGCGGACAAGCGCCACCGCCTGGACACCACCCACTGGAGGGACCGCGAGGCAGAGCTGTGCGAGCTGCTGCTCAACTCGCAGCTCGGGAGGTCAAGCCACGCCCCACCACAGCGGCGCAACGGCGACATCGGGTCGCTTTGGATCGACATCCAGCGTCAACTCAGCAAGCTTGGCCTCAAGTTCGAGACCGCGCCTGCTGACGCAGCCACCAGCAAGCCCGCCCAGCCACTGCAACTTCGCGTGCCGCACCACGACAAGTGGCTGACGCGCCGTGACGTACTGCGGCACGTGAAGATGCACTTGAAGCTCCGACACTGGCGGACGTGGTGCAACCACGTGGACCAAGGTCGAACAGCTCGGGCACATGGGGGCGTGGGTAGCAATTTTCTCACCCGGCCTCGCGGCCTGTGGGAGAGCGACTACCGCTTTGCGATTGCCGCTCGCCTGAACATGCTGGACACAGCCTCCGTCCTCGAACGCCGCGGCATCCACGGCCATGGGCGTTGCCGACACCCGGGTTGCCGCTGGACGGAGACACTGCAGCACGTGCTGAACTGCTGCCCCGGCACCATGGACGCCATCCGCGGCCGCCACGATACCGCGCTCAAGGAAATCGAGCGGACGCTCCATGCGTCGAAGGGCGGGCGCAGCAGCGACCGAGTCGAGCTGCGCGTCAACCAGACGGTGCCATCGCTAGCTGGCCCCGCGCTACGGCCCGACCTCCAGCACTATAACCACACCACAAAAACGGTGGCGGTGGTCGACCTGGCTGTAGCGTTCGAGGAGCAAGCTAGCGTCGACTCAGCGAGCTCGGGCTTGGCCAAAGCCGCCGCCGAGAAGGCGACCAAGTATGCCGGCATCAAGCGGCACCTCGAGCGCCAAGGGTGGAAGGTGCACCTCTCGGCGCTCGTGTACGGGTCGCTGGGCGCGGTAGCAGCCGGCAACTACAAGGTGTACACGGAGCATCTGAAGCTCCTCAAGCGCGACGCCAAGCGACTGGATCGGCAGCTCTCTACCCAGTGCATCCAGTCCAGCCGCCGCATCTGGAACTCACACTGTGCCAAGTACCGTGCGCGACAGCACCAGCACCAGACACAGCGCCAAGCCAGCCAAGAACCAAGGGGCAGGCGGGTGACGGAGACCGGGGGGACTCCGTCGCACACCAGCCGCCGCTAGACGGCACACACTGGCCCAATGTTGGCCGAAAGGGCCCCACCCATGTAGGGAACCGCCCTGGAAACCCATTCCGGTGTTCGACTGTCTTCCGACAGTCGAACTTCAACTCGGAGCTATCAGATACAGTCACACACATAGTTAGACATCAGATAGGAAACTCTCTATCAGGGAGTTATCGGGTACACCGGATGGTAAATATACAAAACCTTCTCTGTTCTAATCAGTGTGAAAACTGGTTTTTACCTTTTGGTAAATTCTTTTCACTCTCATTTTTGGAACGTCCTGCGGCGGTTGGCTTGCTAACCGCGCGGGATCGGTCTCCGGGGGCGTACACCTTTCCCCCGCGAGGCCAACTACATTGTCCTCGATCTTTTCTACCTCCGTCCTGCTCGGTCCTCCATCTCCTCGGTCCTCCACGGTCTGCCCCTTTTCGGTTTTTCTTTTTGACCAATCAGAGCGCGCCATGCACCTCTTTTGGCCAATGAGAAACCGCGCGCTGTCCACCGACAGCAAGGCGTCCACCGCCAGCCAATCGAGCCCCGACAGCGATGCGTCTTTTTATAGCGCCGCTGACGAGGCCGATCTGGCCACTGCCGATTGGCCGGATTTTCGGCCAATCAGCGGCGACGAGGGCATAGGGTTACACACTTTTGCCCCCGTTTCGGCTTCAACTTCGGCTGAAAATGGGGGGGTTGGACCCTCCACGCGTGGCACCGTTTCTCGACGACGGCGACGCTTCAGCGGGTGCAACGTCGGGCACGTGTAGAACACATGCAGCGCCCATTGCACGCCAATTGGCTACGCGCGCAGAGGCCTCTGGCGCCCAAGCGCAGACCCGCCCTTCCAGCAACCTCTCGCGCCGTTTGGCCCATCAAGATCCCGCGGGCCGTCCCCCGGGCTCGGGCGGGCCAACCCCATACCCCCAGCTAAGCCCAGAATCGCTGGCCTCTCAGGGCGTACGCTCTGAGAGCGAAGAACACGCCCAAGCACCGCGGCTGCCTGAGGAGGCGCCGCCGACTTCGAGCTCTGGCGCGGCCCACACGCCGCCGCCGAGCCTCCAAGCGCGCCGTATGGCTTCCCCAGACGCAGGGCTCGCGGCGACGCCCCCCTGCCCGCCCCAGAACCCCCCGTACGATGTGGCAGCACCCGGCAGGGCGGCCGACAGGCTGCCCGACCAGGTAGCGCCGGGGGCGGCCCTCGCAGAGGCCACAGCTCGGGCCTTGGCGGTCAGCCATTGGCCCTGGGAGCTGGCCAGCGACTCCAGCGACGACGAGGACGGCCAAGACGACCACGCCGCCGCTCCAGGACCACGTGAAGACCCCGCGAGTGTGCTGCCTCGACCCGGCAGGGCGGGCGGCATGCTCGGCGACACTCTAGCGCTGGGAGCCGGCTCGGCTCGCGCACCAGCGGCCCCCGCAGGGCCCCCAGACCCAAGCCTCGCCTCCAGTGACGTCTCCGCCGCGCAGGACGCCCGCGCCGCCGCCCAAGCCAGTGTTGAAGTCCAGCAAGGTCTGGCACCACCCGGCAGGGCGGGCGGCATGCTGCCCGACCCGGGGTCGGTTGTACCAAGCCCAGCAGCGGCTGCCGGCGCTGCTGCTCCAGCTACGGTAGCTGCTGCTGCTACTACTGCTCGCGTCACCGTGGGGCACCACGGGCACGCTGAGCCGGACCAAGATCATGTACCGACGGCCCGCGTGCTCGTGGAGCCCATGCAGGTCGATGCGTCCAGCAGCGGCGATGGCAGGACGCTCATGCAGGACGCCGGGAGCGGTGACGACGTTGCAGACTCAAGCTTCAAGCTCAGCGACGACGTCGCCGCCCCCATGGACGTTGACTATGGCACCAGGTGCCCTCCATCGTGGCAGCAGCTGCCCCAGCGGCACCAAGAGCTACGTGCAGGCAGCAAGCGCCGCAGACTCAACGCAGACGACGGAGATGAGGCTCGCAAGCAGCTAGCCATGCATGATGAGGAGGAGGCTGGCGTTCATGCCCCAGCGCTCAGGCTATCCACGGCCAGCGCTCATCCGGCCTCCGTCCTCGCCGTGTACGCGCACAACGCGTCGCGGTTCGACTGCACGCTGTGCACGTACACGGACGGCAGCTTCGCGTCCCTGAAGAAGCACCGTGACTCTCGGCACCGCCGCACCACATTCCTCGACCGGTTCTCGGCGGGTTGTGCGTGTGGTGGCAGCCCATTCACCTCGAGGCTGGCTGCAGCAAGACACGCGCAAGCGTGCGCCAGCCTCTCGAGTCCATCATCGGCCGCGGCTTCGACGACGGCAGGAGCACCAAGCCCCACCAACGTCGGAGCCCAAGCCACCGTCAATGCAGCGGCTCCAACCTCGCCCGGCCTGCCCCACCAAGACTCCACGGAGCTCACAGCGTCCCCCCCGCTGGTGAGCTCCTTCAACGTTGAAGTGCAGGCAGCGCAGGCAACAGGCAGCGACGACAGCAGGAACCGCTGGAGCTCGCCGCTTCCACGCGTACTGGTGGCATCGCGGGTCGCAGCGCGCCTCAGCACGATACCACCTCCACGCTGGGCCCCCCCGCTACCTCGAGCGACGATAGCAGAGCGCATCGCCACGCGCCTCGCTGCCGTGCCTGCCCCACGCTGGAGCCCACCGCTTCCACGCAGCGTGGTAGTGTCCCGCATCGCCGACCGCCTGCTCCCGACCCAGTCAACCTCGGTTGCCGTCGGCCAACTGCTTCTAGCGCAGCCGGACGTGCTCGCCTCCAACGAAGACGCCCCGGACAGCGAGCCGATGGACTGGATGCCGGCGAGGCACGACGAAGAGACAAAAGAGAGCGAGCCGCCACCTCCAGCCCTAGCGACGGCCGACGAAGCCGAGCGAGAGGCAGCCAGGACTTCGGACGACGCCAGTGGCGAGTGGCTCCTACGCTTCGACGGCGCCTGCCGGGCAAACCCGGGGCCAGGCGGCGCTGGTGCGGCCCTTTTTAAACCGAGCGGCCCTGTAGTGTGGACATGCTCCCACTTCGACCCGAGCAGCAACGGCACCAACAACACGGCAGAGTACACCGCGCTGCTGCTTGGTGCCAGGGCCGCCGGCGATCACGGAGTGAAGCAACTTCGCGTGGAGGGCGACAGCACCCTGGTGATCCAGCAAGTGCGTGGCATCTTCGCGGCCAAGAGCACGCGACTCCGGGCGCTGCGCAACCAGGTCAGGCTGGAGCTCGCGCGAGTGGGGAGCTTCTCGCTCCACCACATCGACCGACAGGCGAACGGCCATGCAGACCGCCTCGCCAACGCTGGTCTCGACCGCCGCCGGACCAAGCTCGAGTGCAGCGTGCACCCTGATGGCCATGGATGCACCTCCACTACAACGGCAGCCCCGGCGTCGACGGTGCCACCGGCAGTTCCAGGAACAGTACCGCAAGCAGCAGCGGCGCCCCCTTCCCCACACGACGCCACTCTCGACCACCAAGGTGACGTGGACGACGGTGAAGTCTACGCAGCCATGTGCATCGGCCCGGATGCGGTACCACAGCGCCGACCGCGTCTCCGCCTGCGGCACCTGACGGACGAGGAGTACGAGGAGGCCGGTGACGTGGTAGAGCGACTGGCTGCGACGCTGGCAGCAAAGATCGAGGACGCGGTCGACTGGGAGACGGCAGAGGGCTACATCACTGCCCTACCGTACGCCCTCTACGACAAGCTACAGCCATACTCCCAGACACAGCACCAGTCCCCGCGCCACCACCACCACCAGCAGCACCAGCGTCCGCGTCAGCAGCAGCAACAGCAGCAGCCGCAACAGCCGCAACACCACCACCAGCAGCAGCAGCGACGATGGCAGCACGGTGAGCTGCATAGCGGGCGGCAGCAACGTCAACAGCGGAGACGTGGGCGCGGCAGCCGCGGCCAACGCAGACAGAGGAGGAAACGCCGCCAACGGCCACCGCGAGTGACACGCCACCACCGCGAGCACCGGATCGACGAAGCCCTCGACGACCTCCATGCACTCGAGCGCTTGCGTCCCCAGGACCGGCCCGCCATCAACAAGGCCAGGCGTCGAGTCGGTCGCATCCGCTCCGCCATCAACCAGCACCTACTGCGCCACCGCTTCGACACCGCCGAGAAGGCGTGCGTGGACGACATCCTGGCTGGAGCGCGAGCGCACCGAGAGGCGACGACGACACCATCGACGGCGCAACCAACCGCCACGGACCCCCCAGCTTCGACAGCTGCAGAGGATGACGGCAAGTGCCCCATTCCGGGCGACGAGCTCTGGAGCTTCTTCGACAGCGTGAACACGCCACGCCAGGCGTTCGACGCGGAGGCACCAGAGGGAGCAGCCTTCCGTGAAGCGATGGCGCGCTTACCCGCCGCCACGCGTGCCAAGGAACTGCTGACAGAGGCGCCGACGGTGGACGACATTGAAGACCAGCTCCAGCGCGCCCGCGGCAGCTCCAGCCCCGGCCTCGACGGCGTCGGCTACGATGTCTACAAGAAGTTCGCCGCCCAGCTCCTGCCGGCGCTCCATGCAGCGTTCGCGTGCTGCTGGCGACACAAGACGGTGCCTCAGAGCTGGAAGCTCGGCGTGGTGCGCCTCCTGCACAAGAAGGGCAGCCGGCAGGACCCTGCCAACTGGAGGCCGATCTGCTTGCAGCAGGCTATCTACAAGATCTACGCCGGCATCCTGTCGCGCAGGCTCGTAGGCTGGCTGGACGCGAACGCTCGCCATGCGGAGGCCCAGAAGGGATTCCGGGCGATGAACGGCTGCGGGGAACACAACTTCCTCGCGGCCACGCTCGTCGACCACGCCCGTCGCAAGCGCAGGGAGCTGCATGTCGTGTGGTACGATTTCGCCAACGCCTTCGGCAGCGTGCCACACGACTTGCTATGGGAAACACTGGCGCGACAGGGAGTACCGCCCGAGTTTGTGGACTGCTGCCGCGGGATCTACAGCGACGCAGCCTTCACCATCAGCAACGCGGCGGACGGCACCACCGCGCCCATCAGCCTTCGCGTGGGAGTGTTCCAGGGCTGCCCGCTCAGCCCACACCTCTTTACCGCTGCGATTGCCCCGCTGCTCCAAGCGCTGAAGAGACTGCCTGCCACGGGGGTGCAGCTCACCGGCGTGGACCGTCCCGGAGCTGCAGCCTACGCCGACGACCTCAAGACGTTCAGCAGCTCCGTGGATGGTATCAAGCGGCAGCACGCGCTCGTGGCATCCTTCCTGCGATGGACCGGCATGGCGGCGAACCCTTCCAAGTGCAGCACCATGTCGGTCCAACGCGACGCGCGCGGCGTGCTCAAGGCGGGTGACCTGGGACTCCAGCTCAACGACACAGAGATCCCAGCGTTGGGAATGGCGGCGTCCTACTCGTACCTCGGCATCGGGGATGGCTTCGACCACGTGCGCCGCCGCCTCGAGCTCGCGCCCATGCTGAAGCAGCTCAAGCATGACGCGACGGCGCTAATGCAGTCGGGGCTGGCACCATGGCAGGTGGTTAAGGCGGTGAAGGGGTACCTGTACCCGCGCATCGAGTACGCCCTTCGCCACCTTCGCCCGTTCAAGCAGCAGCTCGAGGCCTTCGACGAGCACCTCCGCCGGGGGCTTCGCCACCTGCTGCGCCTGCCGAAGAACGCCAACAATGCGTTCTTCTCCGCGCCGACATCGCGCGGCGGGCTGGGCCTCCTTCCACTGACGGAGCTGCACGCGGCGCTCCAGATTGCCCATGGGTGGCAGATGCTCAACTCCCCGGACAACGCCACCCAGAGGATCGCCCGCGAGCAGCTCCGGCAGATAGCGGACAAGCGCCACCGCCTGGACACCACCCACTGGAGGGACCGCGAGGCAGAGCTGTGCGAGCTGCTGCTCAACTCGCAGCTCGGGAGGTCAAGCCACGCCCCACCACAGCGGCGCAACGGCGACATCGGGTCGCTTTGGATCGACATCCAGCGTCAACTCAGCAAGCTTGGCCTCAAGTTCGAGACCGCGCCTGCTGACGCAGCCACCAGCAAGCCCGCCCAGCCACTGCAACTTCGCGTGCCGCACCACGACAAGTGGCTGACGCGCCGTGACGTACTGCGGCACGTGAAGATGCACTTGAAGCTCCGACACTGGCGGACGTGGTGCAACCACGTGGACCAAGGTCGAACAGCTCGGGCACATGGGGGCGTGGGTAGCAATTTTCTCACCCGGCCTCGCGGCCTGTGGGAGAGCGACTACCGCTTTGCGATTGCCGCTCGCCTGAACATGCTGGACACAGCCTCCGTCCTCGAACGCCGCGGCATCCACGGCCATGGGCGTTGCCGACACCCGGGTTGCCGCTGGACGGAGACACTGCAGCACGTGCTGAACTGCTGCCCCGGCACCATGGACGCCATCCGCGGCCGCCACGATACCGCGCTCAAGGAAATCGAGCGGACGCTCCATGCGTCGAAGGGCGGGCGCAGCAGCGACCGAGTCGAGCTGCGCGTCAACCAGACGGTGCCATCGCTAGCTGGCCCCGCGCTACGGCCCGACCTCCAGCACTATAACCACACCACAAAAACGGTGGCGGTGGTCGACCTGGCTGTAGCGTTCGAGGAGCAAGCTAGCGTCGACTCAGCGAGCTCGGGCTTGGCCAAAGCCGCCGCCGAGAAGGCGACCAAGTATGCCGGCATCAAGCGGCACCTCGAGCGCCAAGGGTGGAAGGTGCACCTCTCGGCGCTCGTGTACGGGTCGCTGGGCGCGGTAGCAGCCGGCAACTACAAGGTGTACACGGAGCATCTGAAGCTCCTCAAGCGCGACGCCAAGCGACTGGATCGGCAGCTCTCTACCCAGTGCATCCAGTCCAGCCGCCGCATCTGGAACTCACACTGTGCCAAGTACCGTGCGCGACAGCACCAGCACCAGACACAGCGCCAAGCCAGCCAAGAACCAAGGGGCAGGCGGGTGACGGAGACCGGGGGGACTCCGTCGCACACCAGCCGCCGCTAGACGGCACACACTGGCCCAATGTTGGCCGAAAGGGCCCCACCCATGTAGGGAACCGCCCTGGAAACCCATTCCGGTGTTCGACTGTCTTCCGACAGTCGAACTTCAACTCGGAGCTATCAGATACAGTCACACACATAGTTAGACATCAGATAGGAAACTCTCTATCAGGGAGTTATCGGGTACACCGGATGGTAAATATACAAAACCTTCTCTGTTCTAATCAGTGTGAAAACTGGTTTTTACCTTTTGGTAAATTCTTTTCACTCTCATTTTTGGAACGTCCTGCGGCGGTTGGCTTGCTAACCGCGCGGGATCGGTCTCCGGGGGCGTACACCTTTCCCCCGCGAGGCCAACTACATTGTCCTCGATCTTTTCTACCTCCGTCCTGCTCGGTCCTCCATCTCCTCGGTCCTCCACGGTCTGCCCCTTTTCGGTTTTTCTTTTTGACCAATCAGAGCGCGCCATGCACCTCTTTTGGCCAATGAGAAACCGCGCGCTGTCCACCGACAGCAAGGCGTCCACCGCCAGCCAATCGAGCCCCGACAGCGATGCGTCTTTTTATAGCGCCGCTGACGAGGCCGATCTGGCCACTGCCGATTGGCCGGATTTTCGGCCAATCAGCGGCGACGAGGGCATAGGGTTACACACTTTTGCCCCCGTTTCGGCTTCAACTTCGGCTGAAAATGGGGGGGTTGGACCCTCCACGCGTGGCACCGTTTCTCGACGACGGCGACGCTTCAGCGGGTGCAACGTCGGGCACGTGTAGAACACATGCAGCGCCCATTGCACGCCAATTGGCTACGCGCGCAGAGGCCTCTGGCGCCCAAGCGCAGACCCGCCCTTCCAGCAACCTCTCGCGCCGTTTGGCCCATCAAGATCCCGCGGGCCGTCCCCCGGGCTCGGGCGGGCCAACCCCATACCCCCAGCTAAGCCCAGAATCGCTGGCCTCTCAGGGCGTACGCTCTGAGAGCGAAGAACACGCCCAAGCACCGCGGCTGCCTGAGGAGGCGCCGCCGACTTCGAGCTCTGGCGCGGCCCACACGCCGCCGCCGAGCCTCCAAGCGCGCCGTATGGCTTCCCCAGACGCAGGGCTCGCGGCGACGCCCCCCTGCCCGCCCCAGAACCCCCCGTACGATGTGGCAGCACCCGGCAGGGCGGCCGACAGGCTGCCCGACCAGGTAGCGCCGGGGGCGGCCCTCGCAGAGGCCACAGCTCGGGCCTTGGCGGTCAGCCATTGGCCCTGGGAGCTGGCCAGCGACTCCAGCGACGACGAGGACGGCCAAGACGACCACGCCGCCGCTCCAGGACCACGTGAAGACCCCGCGAGTGTGCTGCCTCGACCCGGCAGGGCGGGCGGCATGCTCGGCGACACTCTAGCGCTGGGAGCCGGCTCGGCTCGCGCACCAGCGGCCCCCGCAGGGCCCCCAGACCCAAGCCTCGCCTCCAGTGACGTCTCCGCCGCGCAGGACGCCCGCGCCGCCGCCCAAGCCAGTGTTGAAGTCCAGCAAGGTCTGGCACCACCCGGCAGGGCGGGCGGCATGCTGCCCGACCCGGGGTCGGTTGTACCAAGCCCAGCAGCGGCTGCCGGCGCTGCTGCTCCAGCTACGGTAGCTGCTGCTGCTACTACTGCTCGCGTCACCGTGGGGCACCACGGGCACGCTGAGCCGGACCAAGATCATGTACCGACGGCCCGCGTGCTCGTGGAGCCCATGCAGGTCGATGCGTCCAGCAGCGGCGATGGCAGGACGCTCATGCAGGACGCCGGGAGCGGTGACGACGTTGCAGACTCAAGCTTCAAGCTCAGCGACGACGTCGCCGCCCCCATGGACGTTGACTATGGCACCAGGTGCCCTCCATCGTGGCAGCAGCTGCCCCAGCGGCACCAAGAGCTACGTGCAGGCAGCAAGCGCCGCAGACTCAACGCAGACGACGGAGATGAGGCTCGCAAGCAGCTAGCCATGCATGATGAGGAGGAGGCTGGCGTTCATGCCCCAGCGCTCAGGCTATCCACGGCCAGCGCTCATCCGGCCTCCGTCCTCGCCGTGTACGCGCACAACGCGTCGCGGTTCGACTGCACGCTGTGCACGTACACGGACGGCAGCTTCGCGTCCCTGAAGAAGCACCGTGACTCTCGGCACCGCCGCACCACATTCCTCGACCGGTTCTCGGCGGGTTGTGCGTGTGGTGGCAGCCCATTCACCTCGAGGCTGGCTGCAGCAAGACACGCGCAAGCGTGCGCCAGCCTCTCGAGTCCATCATCGGCCGCGGCTTCGACGACGGCAGGAGCACCAAGCCCCACCAACGTCGGAGCCCAAGCCACCGTCAATGCAGCGGCTCCAACCTCGCCCGGCCTGCCCCACCAAGACTCCACGGAGCTCACAGCGTCCCCCCCGCTGGTGAGCTCCTTCAACGTTGAAGTGCAGGCAGCGCAGGCAACAGGCAGCGACGACAGCAGGAACCGCTGGAGCTCGCCGCTTCCACGCGTACTGGTGGCATCGCGGGTCGCAGCGCGCCTCAGCACGATACCACCTCCACGCTGGGCCCCCCCGCTACCTCGAGCGACGATAGCAGAGCGCATCGCCACGCGCCTCGCTGCCGTGCCTGCCCCACGCTGGAGCCCACCGCTTCCACGCAGCGTGGTAGTGTCCCGCATCGCCGACCGCCTGCTCCCGACCCAGTCAACCTCGGTTGCCGTCGGCCAACTGCTTCTAGCGCAGCCGGACGTGCTCGCCTCCAACGAAGACGCCCCGGACAGCGAGCCGATGGACTGGATGCCGGCGAGGCACGACGAAGAGACAAAAGAGAGCGAGCCGCCACCTCCAGCCCTAGCGACGGCCGACGAAGCCGAGCGAGAGGCAGCCAGGACTTCGGACGACGCCAGTGGCGAGTGGCTCCTACGCTTCGACGGCGCCTGCCGGGCAAACCCGGGGCCAGGCGGCGCTGGTGCGGCCCTTTTTAAACCGAGCGGCCCTGTAGTGTGGACATGCTCCCACTTCGACCCGAGCAGCAACGGCACCAACAACACGGCAGAGTACACCGCGCTGCTGCTTGGTGCCAGGGCCGCCGGCGATCACGGAGTGAAGCAACTTCGCGTGGAGGGCGACAGCACCCTGGTGATCCAGCAAGTGCGTGGCATCTTCGCGGCCAAGAGCACGCGACTCCGGGCGCTGCGCAACCAGGTCAGGCTGGAGCTCGCGCGAGTGGGGAGCTTCTCGCTCCACCACATCGACCGACAGGCGAACGGCCATGCAGACCGCCTCGCCAACGCTGGTCTCGACCGCCGCCGGACCAAGCTCGAGTGCAGCGTGCACCCTGATGGCCATGGATGCACCTCCACTACAACGGCAGCCCCGGCGTCGACGGTGCCACCGGCAGTTCCAGGAACAGTACCGCAAGCAGCAGCGGCGCCCCCTTCCCCACACGACGCCACTCTCGACCACCAAGGTGACGTGGACGACGGTGAAGTCTACGCAGCCATGTGCATCGGCCCGGATGCGGTACCACAGCGCCGACCGCGTCTCCGCCTGCGGCACCTGACGGACGAGGAGTACGAGGAGGCCGGTGACGTGGTAGAGCGACTGGCTGCGACGCTGGCAGCAAAGATCGAGGACGCGGTCGACTGGGAGACGGCAGAGGGCTACATCACTGCCCTACCGTACGCCCTCTACGACAAGCTACAGCCATACTCCCAGACACAGCACCAGTCCCCGCGCCACCACCACCACCAGCAGCACCAGCGTCCGCGTCAGCAGCAGCAACAGCAGCAGCCGGAACAGCCGCAACACCACCAGCAGCAGCAGCAGCGACGATGGCAGCACGGTGAGCTGCATAGCGGGCGGCAGCAACGTCAACAGCGGAGACGTGGGCGCGGCAGCCGCGGCCAACGCAGACAGAAGAGGAAACGCCGCCAACGGCCACCGCGAGTGACACGCCAACACCGCGAGCACCGGATCGACGAAGCCCTCGACGACCTCCATGCACTCGAGCGCTTGTGTCCCCAGGACCGGCCCGCCATCAACAAGGCCAGGCGTCGAGTCGGTCGCATCCGCTCCGCCATCAACCAGCACCTACTGCGCCACCGCTTCGACACCGCCGAGAAGGCGTGCGTGGACGACATCCTGGCTGGAGCGCGAGCGCACCGAGAGGCGACGACGACACCATCGACGGCGCAACCAACCGCCACGGACCCCCCAGCTTCGACAGCTGCAGAGGATGACGGCAAGTGCCCCATTCCGGGCGACGAGCTCTGGAGCTTCTTCGACAGCGTGAACACGCCACGCCAGGCGTTCGACGCGGAGGCACCAGAGGGAGCAGCCTTCCGTGAAGCGATGGCGCGCTTACCCGCCGCCACGCGTGCCAAGGAACTGCTGACAGAGGCGCCGACGGTGGACGACATTGAAGACCAGCTCCAGCGCGCCCGCGGCAGCTCCAGCCCCGGCCTCGACGGCGTCGGCTACGATGTCTACAAGAAGTTCGCCGCCCAGCTCCTGCCGGCGCTCCATGCAGCGTTCGCGTGCTGCTGGCGACACAAGACGGTGCCTCAGAGCTGGAAGCTCGGCGTGGTGCGCCTCCTGCACAAGAAGGGCAGCCGGCAGGACCCTGCCAACTGGAGGCCGATCTGCTTGCAGCAGGCTATCTACAAGATCTACGCCGGCATCCTGTCGCGCAGGCTCGTAGGCTGGCTGGACGCGAACGCTCGCCATGCGGAGGCCCAGAAGGGATTCCGGGCGATGAACGGCTGCGGGGAACACAACTTCCTCGCGGCCACGCTCGTCGACCACGCCCGTCGCAAGCGCAGGGAGCTGCATGTCGTGTGGTACGATTTCGCCAACGCCTTCGGCAGCGTGCCACACGACTTGCTATGGGAAACACTGGCGCGACAGGGAGTACCGCCCGAGTTTGTGGACTGCTGCCGCGGGATCTACAGCGACGCAGCCTTCACCATCGGCAACGCGGCGGACGGCACCACCGCGCCCATCAGCCTTCGCGTGGGAGTGTTCCAGGGCTGCCCGCTCAGCCCACACCTCTTTACCGCTGCGATTGCCCCGCTGCTCCAAGCGCTGAAGAGACTGCCTGCCACGGGGGTGCAGCTCACCGGCGTGGACCGTCCCGGAGCTGCAGCATACGCCGACGACCTCAAGACGTTCAGCAGCTCCGTGGATGGTATCAAGCGGCAGCACGCGCTCGTGGCATCCTTCCTGCGATGGACCGGCATGGCGGCGAACCCTTCCAAGTGCAGCACCATGTCGGTCCAACGCGACGCGCGCGGCGTGCTCAAGGCGGGTGACCTGGGACTCCAGCTCAACGACACAGAGATCCCAGCGTTGGGAATGGCGGCGTCCTACTCGTACCTCGGCATCGGGGATGGCTTCGACCACGTGCGCCGCCGCCTCGAGCTCGCGCCCATGCTGAAGCAGCTCAAGCATGACGCGACGGCGCTAATGCAGTCGGGGCTGGCACCATGGCAGGTGGTTAAGGCGGTGAAGGGGTACCTGTACCCGCGCATCGAGTACGCCCTTCGCCACCTTCGCCCGTTCAAGCAGCAGCTCGAGGCCTTCGACGAGCACCTCCGCCGGGGGCTTCGCCACCTGCTGCGCCTGCCGAAGAACGCCAACAATGCGTTCTTCTCCGCGCCGACATCGCGCGGCGGGCTGGGCCTCCTTCCACTGACGGAGCTGCACGCGGCGCTCCAGATTGCCCATGGGTGGCAGATGCTCAACTCCCCGGACAACGCCACCCAAAGGATCGCCCGCGAGCAGCTCCGGCAGATAGCGGACAAGCGCCACCGCCTGGACACCACCCACTGGAGGGACCGCGAGGCAGAGCTGTGCGAGCTGCTGCTCAACTCGCAGCTCGGGAGGTCAAGCCACGCCCCACCACAGCGGCGCAACGGCGACATCGGGTCGCTTTGGATCGACATCCAGCGTCAACTCAGCAAGCTTGGCCTCAAGTTCGAGACCGCGCCTGCTGACGCAGCCACCAGCAAGCCCGCCCAGCCACTGCAACTTCGCGTGCCGCACCACGACAAGTGGCTGACGCGCCGTGACGTACTGCGGCACGTGAAGATGCACTTGAAGCTCCGACACTGGCGGACGTGGTGCAACCACGTGGACCAAGGTCGAACAGCTCGGGCACATGGGGGCGTGGGTAGCAATTTTCTCACCCGGCCTCGCGGCCTGTGGGAGAGCGACTACCGCTTTGCGATTGCCGCTCGCCTGAACATGCTGGACACAGCCTCCGTCCTCGAACGCCGCGGCATCCACGGCCATGGGCGTTGCCGACACCCGGGTTGCCGCTGGACGGAGACACTGCAGCACGTGCTGAACTGCTGCCCCGGCACCATGGACGCCATCCGCGGCCGCCACGATACCGCGCTCAAGGAAATCGAGCGGACGCTCCATGCGTCGAAGGGCGGGCGCAGCAGCGACCGAGTCGAGCTGCGCGTCAATCAGACGGTGCCATCGCTAGCTGGCCCCGCGCTACGGCCCGACCTCCAGCACTATAACCACACCACAAAAACGGTGGCGGTGGTCGACCTGGCTGTAGCGTTCGAGGAGCAAGCTAGCGTCGACTCAGCGAGCTCGGGCTTGGCCAAAGCCGCCGCCGAGAAGGCGACCAAGTATGCCGGCATCAAGCGGCACCTCGAGCGCCAAGGGTGGAAGGTGCACCTCTCGGCGCTCGTGTACGGGTCGCTGGGCGCGGTAGCAGCCGGCAACTACAAGGTGTACACGGAGCATCTGAAGCTCCTCAAGCGCGACGCCAAGCGACTGGATCGGCAGCTCTCTACCCAGTGCATCCAGTCCAGCCGCCGCATCTGGAACTCACACTGTGCCAAGTACCGTGCGCGACAGCACCAGCACCAGACACAGCGCCAAGCCAGCCAAGAACCAAGGGGCAGGCGGGTGACGGAGACCGGGGGGACTCCGTCGCACACCAGCCGCCGCTAGACGGCACACACTGGCCCAATGTTGGCCGAAAGGGCCCCACCCATGTAGGGAACCGCCCTGGAAACCCATTCCGGTGTTCGACTGTCTTCCGACAGTCGAACTTCAACTCGGAGCTATCAGATACAGTCACACACATAGTTAGACATCAGATAGGAAACTCTCTATCAGGGAGTTATCGGGTACACCGGATGGTAAATATACAAAACCTTCTCTGTTCTAATCAGTGTGAAAACTGGTTTTTACCTTTTGGTAAATTCTTTTCACTCTCATTTTTGGAACGTCCTGCGGCGGTTGGCTTGCTAACCGCGCGGGATCGGTCTCCGGGGGCGTACACCTTTCCCCCGCGAGGCCAACTACATTGTCCTCGATGGCAGGTGGTTAAGGCGGTGAAGGGGTACCTGTACCCGCGCATCGAGTACGCCCTTCGCCACCTTCGCCCGTTCAAGCAGCAGCTCGAGGCCTTCGACGAGCACCTCCGCCGGGGGCTTCGCCACCTGCTGCGCCTGCCGAAGAACGCCAACAATGCGTTCTTCTCCGCGCCGACATCGCGCGGCGGGCTGGGCCTCCTTCCACTGACGGAGCTGCACGCGGCGCTCCAGATTGCCCATGGGTGGCAGATGCTCAACTCCCCGGACAACGCCACCCAGAGGATCGCCCGCGAGCAGCTCCGGCAGATAGCGGACAAGCGCCACCGCCTGGACACCACCCACTGGAGGGACCGCGAGGCAGAGCTGTGCGAGCTGCTGCTCAACTCGCAGCTCGGGAGGTCAAGCCACGCCCCACCACAGCGGCGCAACGGCGACATCGGGTCGCTTTGGATCGACATCCAGCGTCAACTCAGCAAGCTTGGCCTCAAGTTCGAGACCGCGCCTGCTGACGCAGCCACCAGCAAGCCCGCCCAGCCACTGCAACTTCGCGTGCCGCACCACGACAAGTGGCTGACGCGCCGTGACGTACTGCGGCACGTGAAGATGCACTTGAAGCTCCGACACTGGCGGACGTGGTGCAACCACGTGGACCAAGGTCGAACAGCTCGGGCACATGGGGGCGTGGGTAGCAATTTTCTCACCCGGCCTCGCGGCCTGTGGGAGAGCGACTACCGCTTTGCGATTGCCGCTCGCCTGAACATGCTGGACACAGCCTCCGTCCTCGAACGCCGCGGCATCCACGGCCATGGGCGTTGCCGACACCCGGGTTGCCGCTGGACGGAGACACTGCAGCACGTGCTGAACTGCTGCCCCGGCACCATGGACGCCATCCGCGGCCGCCACGATACCGCGCTCAAGGAAATCGAGCGGACGCTCCATGCGTCGAAGGGCGGGCGCAGCAGCGACCGAGTCGAGCTGCGCGTCAACCAGACGGTGCCATCGCTAGCTGGCCCCGCGCTACGGCCCGACCTCCAGCACTATAACCACACCACAAAAACGGTGGCGGTGGTCGACCTGGCTGTAGCGTTCGAGGAGCAAGCTAGCGTCGACTCAGCGAGCTCGGGCTTGGCCAAAGCCGCCGCCGAGAAGGCGACCAAGTATGCCGGCATCAAGCGGCACCTCGAGCGCCAAGGGTGGAAGGTGCACCTCTCGGCGCTCGTGTACGGGTCGCTGGGCGCGGTAGCAGCCGGCAACTACAAGGTGTACACGGAGCATCTGAAGCTCCTCAAGCGCGACGCCAAGCGACTGGATCGGCAGCTCTCTACCCAGTGCATCCAGTCCAGCCGCCGCATCTGGAACTCACACTGTGCCAAGTACCGTGCGCGACAGCACCAGCACCAGACACAGCGCCAAGCCAGCCAAGAACCAAGGGGCAGGCGGGTGACGGAGACCGGGGGGACTCCGTCGCACACCAGCCGCCGCTAGACGGCACACACTGGCCCAATGTTGGCCGAAAGGGCCCCACCCATGTAGGGAACCGCCCTGGAAACCCATTCCGGTGTTCGACTGTCTTCCGACAGTCGAACTTCAACTCGGAGCTATCAGATACAGTCACACACATAGTTAGACATCAGATAGGAAACTCTCTATCAGGGAGTTATCGGGTACACCGGATGGTAAATATACAAAACCTTCTCTGTTCTAATCAGTGTGAAAACTGGTTTTTACCTTTTGGTAAATTCTTTTCACTCTCATTTTTGGAACGTCCTGCGGCGGTTGGCTTGCTAACCGCGCGGGATCGGTCTCCGGGGGCGTACACCTTTCCCCCGCGAGGCCAACTACATTGTCCTCGATCTTTTCTACCTCCGTCCTGCTCGGTCCTCCATCTCCTCGGTCCTCCACGGTCTGCCCCTTTTCGGTTTTTCTTTTTGACCAATCAGAGCGCGCCATGCACCTCTTTTGGCCAATGAGAAACCGCGCGCTGTCCACCGACAGCAAGGCGTCCACCGCCAGCCAATCGAGCCCCGACAGCGATGCGTCTTTTTATAGCGCCGCTGACGAGGCCGATCTGGCCACTGCCGATTGGCCGGATTTTCGGCCAATCAGCGGCGACGAGGGCATAGGGTTACACACTTTTGCCCCCGTTTCGGCTTCAACTTCGGCTGAAAATGGGGGGGTTGGACCCTCCACGCGTGGCACCGTTTCTCGACGACGGCGACGCTTCAGCGGGTGCAACGTCGGGCACGTGTAGAACACATGCAGCGCCCATTGCACGCCAATTGGCTACGCGCGCAGAGGCCTCTGGCGCCCAAGCGCAGACCCGCCCTTCCAGCAACCTCTCGCGCCGTTTGGCCCATCAAGATCCCGCGGGCCGTCCCCCGGGCTCGGGCGGGCCAACCCCATACCCCCAGCTAAGCCCAGAATCGCTGGCCTCTCAGGGCGTACGCTCTGAGAGCGAAGAACACGCCCAAGCACCGCGGCTGCCTGAGGAGGCGCCGCCGACTTCGAGCTCTGGCGCGGCCCACACGCCGCCGCCGAGCCTCCAAGCGCGCCGTATGGCTTCCCCAGACGCAGGGCTCGCGGCGACGCCCCCCTGCCCGCCCCAGAACCCCCCGTACGATGTGGCAGCACCCGGCAGGGCGGCCGACAGGCTGCCCGACCAGGTAGCGCCGGGGGCGGCCCTCGCAGAGGCCACAGCTCGGGCCTTGGCGGTCAGCCATTGGCCCTGGGAGCTGGCCAGCGACTCCAGCGACGACGAGGACGGCCAAGACGACCACGCCGCCGCTCCAGGACCACGTGAAGACCCCGCGAGTGTGCTGCCTCGACCCGGCAGGGCGGGCGGCATGCTCGGCGACACTCTAGCGCTGGGAGCCGGCTCGGCTCGCGCACCAGCGGCCCCCGCAGGGCCCCCAGACCCAAGCCTCGCCTCCAGTGACGTCTCCGCCGCGCAGGACGCCCGCGCCGCCGCCCAAGCCAGTGTTGAAGTCCAGCAAGGTCTGGCACCACCCGGCAGGGCGGGCGGCATGCTGCCCGACCCGGGGTCGGTTGTACCAAGCCCAGCAGCGGCTGCCGGCGCTGCTGCTCCAGCTACGGTAGCTGCTGCTGCTACTACTGCTCGCGTCACCGTGGGGCACCACGGGCACGCTGAGCCGGACCAAGATCATGTACCGACGGCCCGCGTGCTCGTGGAGCCCATGCAGGTCGATGCGTCCAGCAGCGGCGATGGCAGGACGCTCATGCAGGACGCCGGGAGCGGTGACGACGTTGCAGACTCAAGCTTCAAGCTCAGCGACGACGTCGCCGCCCCCATGGACGTTGACTATGGCACCAGGTGCCCTCCATCGTGGCAGCAGCTGCCCCAGCGGCACCAAGAGCTACGTGCAGGCAGCAAGCGCCGCAGACTCAACGCAGACGACGGAGATGAGGCTCGCAAGCAGCTAGCCATGCATGATGAGGAGGAGGCTGGCGTTCATGCCCCAGCGCTCAGGCTATCCACGGCCAGCGCTCATCCGGCCTCCGTCCTCGCCGTGTACGCGCACAACGCGTCGCGGTTCGACTGCACGCTGTGCACGTACACGGACGGCAGCTTCGCGTCCCTGAAGAAGCACCGTGACTCTCGGCACCGCCGCACCACATTCCTCGACCGGTTCTCGGCGGGTTGTGCGTGTGGTGGCAGCCCATTCACCTCGAGGCTGGCTGCAGCAAGACACGCGCAAGCGTGCGCCAGCCTCTCGAGTCCATCATCGGCCGCGGCTTCGACGACGGCAGGAGCACCAAGCCCCACCAACGTCGGAGCCCAAGCCACCGTCAATGCAGCGGCTCCAACCTCGCCCGGCCTGCCCCACCAAGACTCCACGGAGCTCACAGCGTCCCCCCCGCTGGTGAGCTCCTTCAACGTTGAAGTGCAGGCAGCGCAGGCAACAGGCAGCGACGACAGCAGGAACCGCTGGAGCTCGCCGCTTCCACGCGTACTGGTGGCATCGCGGGTCGCAGCGCGCCTCAGCACGATACCACCTCCACGCTGGGCCCCCCCGCTACCTCGAGCGACGATAGCAGAGCGCATCGCCACGCGCCTCGCTGCCGTGCCTGCCCCACGCTGGAGCCCACCGCTTCCACGCAGCGTGGTAGTGTCCCGCATCGCCGACCGCCTGCTCCCGACCCAGTCAACCTCGGTTGCCGTCGGCCAACTGCTTCTAGCGCAGCCGGACGTGCTCGCCTCCAACGAAGACGCCCCGGACAGCGAGCCGATGGACTGGATGCCGGCGAGGCACGACGAAGAGACAAAAGAGAGCGAGCCGCCACCTCCAGCCCTAGCGACGGCCGACGAAGCCGAGCGAGAGGCAGCCAGGACTTCGGACGACGCCAGTGGCGAGTGGCTCCTACGCTTCGACGGCGCCTGCCGGGCAAACCCGGGGCCAGGCGGCGCTGGTGCGGCCCTTTTTAAACCGAGCGGCCCTGTAGTGTGGACATGCTCCCACTTCGACCCGAGCAGCAACGGCACCAACAACACGGCAGAGTACACCGCGCTGCTGCTTGGTGCCAGGGCCGCCGGCGATCACGGAGTGAAGCAACTTCGCGTGGAGGGCGACAGCACCCTGGTGATCCAGCAAGTGCGTGGCATCTTCGCGGCCAAGAGCACGCGACTCCGGGCGCTGCGCAACCAGGTCAGGCTGGAGCTCGCGCGAGTGGGGAGCTTCTCGCTCCACCACATCGACCGACAGGCGAACGGCCATGCAGACCGCCTCGCCAACGCTGGTCTCGACCGCCGCCGGACCAAGCTCGAGTGCAGCGTGCACCCTGATGGCCATGGATGCACCTCCACTACAACGGCAGCCCCGGCGTCGACGGTGCCACCGGCAGTTCCAGGAACAGTACCGCAAGCAGCAGCGGCGCCCCCTTCCCCACACGACGCCACTCTCGACCACCAAGGTGACGTGGACGACGGTGAAGTCTACGCAGCCATGTGCATCGGCCCGGATGCGGTACCACAGCGCCGACCGCGTCTCCGCCTGCGGCACCTGACGGACGAGGAGTACGAGGAGGCCGGTGACGTGGTAGAGCGACTGGCTGCGACGCTGGCAGCAAAGATCGAGGACGCGGTCGACTGGGAGACGGCAGAGGGCTACATCACTGCCCTACCGTACGCCCTCTACGACAAGCTACAGCCATACTCCCAGACACAGCACCAGTCCCCGCGCCACCACCACCACCAGCAGCACCAGCGTCCGCGTCAGCAGCAGCAACAGCAGCAGCCGCAACAGCCGCAACACCACCACCAGCAGCAGCAGCGACGATGGCAGCACGGTGAGCTGCATAGCGGGCGGCAGCAACGTCAACAGCGGAGACGTGGGCGCGGCAGCCGCGGCCAACGCAGACAGAGGAGGAAACGCCGCCAACGGCCACCGCGAGTGACACGCCACCACCGCGAGCACCGGATCGACGAAGCCCTCGACGACCTCCATGCACTCGAGCGCTTGCGTCCCCAGGACCGGCCCGCCATCAACAAGGCCAGGCGTCGAGTCGGTCGCATCCGCTCCGCCATCAACCAGCACCTACTGCGCCACCGCTTCGACACCGCCGAGAAGGCGTGCGTGGACGACATCCTGGCTGGAGCGCGAGCGCACCGAGAGGCGACGACGACACCATCGACGGCGCAACCAACCGCCACGGACCCCCCAGCTTCGACAGCTGCAGAGGATGACGGCAAGTGCCCCATTCCGGGCGACGAGCTCTGGAGCTTCTTCGACAGCGTGAACACGCCACGCCAGGCGTTCGACGCGGAGGCACCAGAGGGAGCAGCCTTCCGTGAAGCGATGGCGCGCTTACCCGCCGCCACGCGTGCCAAGGAACTGCTGACAGAGGCGCCGACGGTGGACGACATTGAAGACCAGCTCCAGCGCGCCCGCGGCAGCTCCAGCCCCGGCCTCGACGGCGTCGGCTACGATGTCTACAAGAAGTTCGCCGCCCAGCTCCTGCCGGCGCTCCATGCAGCGTTCGCGTGCTGCTGGCGACACAAGACGGTGCCTCAGAGCTGGAAGCTCGGCGTGGTGCGCCTCCTGCACAAGAAGGGCAGCCGGCAGGACCCTGCCAACTGGAGGCCGATCTGCTTGCAGCAGGCTATCTACAAGATCTACGCCGGCATCCTGTCGCGCAGGCTCGTAGGCTGGCTGGACGCGAACGCTCGCCATGCGGAGGCCCAGAAGGGATTCCGGGCGATGAACGGCTGCGGGGAACACAACTTCCTCGCGGCCACGCTCGTCGACCACGCCCGTCGCAAGCGCAGGGAGCTGCATGTCGTGTGGTACGATTTCGCCAACGCCTTCGGCAGCGTGCCACACGACTTGCTATGGGAAACACTGGCGCGACAGGGAGTACCGCCCGAGTTTGTGGACTGCTGCCGCGGGATCTACAGCGACGCAGCCTTCACCATCAGCAACGCGGCGGACGGCACCACCGCGCCCATCAGCCTTCGCGTGGGAGTGTTCCAGGGCTGCCCGCTCAGCCCACACCTCTTTACCGCTGCGATTGCCCCGCTGCTCCAAGCGCTGAAGAGACTGCCTGCCACGGGGGTGCAGCTCACCGGCGTGGACCGTCCCGGAGCTGCAGCCTACGCCGACGACCTCAAGACGTTCAGCAGCTCCGTGGATGGTATCAAGCGGCAGCACGCGCTCGTGGCATCCTTCCTGCGATGGACCGGCATGGCGGCGAACCCTTCCAAGTGCAGCACCATGTCGGTCCAACGCGACGCGCGCGGCGTGCTCAAGGCGGGTGACCTGGGACTCCAGCTCAACGACACAGAGATCCCAGCGTTGGGAATGGCGGCGTCCTACTCGTACCTCGGCATCGGGGATGGCTTCGACCACGTGCGCCGCCGCCTCGAGCTCGCGCCCATGCTGAAGCAGCTCAAGCATGACGCGACGGCGCTAATGCAGTCGGGGCTGGCACCATGGCAGGTGGTTAAGGCGGTGAAGGGGTACCTGTACCCGCGCATCGAGTACGCCCTTCGCCACCTTCGCCCGTTCAAGCAGCAGCTCGAGGCCTTCGACGAGCACCTCCGCCGGGGGCTTCGCCACCTGCTGCGCCTGCCGAAGAACGCCAACAATGCGTTCTTCTCCGCGCCGACATCGCGCGGCGGGCTGGGCCTCCTTCCACTGACGGAGCTGCACGCGGCGCTCCAGATTGCCCATGGGTGGCAGATGCTCAACTCCCCGGACAACGCCACCCAGAGGATCGCCCGCGAGCAGCTCCGGCAGATAGCGGACAAGCGCCACCGCCTGGACACCACCCACTGGAGGGACCGCGAGGCAGAGCTGTGCGAGCTGCTGCTCAACTCGCAGCTCGGGAGGTCAAGCCACGCCCCACCACAGCGGCGCAACGGCGACATCGGGTCGCTTTGGATCGACATCCAGCGTCAACTCAGCAAGCTTGGCCTCAAGTTCGAGACCGCGCCTGCTGACGCAGCCACCAGCAAGCCCGCCCAGCCACTGCAACTTCGCGTGCCGCACCACGACAAGTGGCTGACGCGCCGTGACGTACTGCGGCACGTGAAGATGCACTTGAAGCTCCGACACTGGCGGACGTGGTGCAACCACGTGGACCAAGGTCGAACAGCTCGGGCACATGGGGGCGTGGGTAGCAATTTTCTCACCCGGCCTCGCGGCCTGTGGGAGAGCGACTACCGCTTTGCGATTGCCGCTCGCCTGAACATGCTGGACACAGCCTCCGTCCTCGAACGCCGCGGCATCCACGGCCATGGGCGTTGCCGACACCCGGGTTGCCGCTGGACGGAGACACTGCAGCACGTGCTGAACTGCTGCCCCGGCACCATGGACGCCATCCGCGGCCGCCACGATACCGCGCTCAAGGAAATCGAGCGGACGCTCCATGCGTCGAAGGGCGGGCGCAGCAGCGACCGAGTCGAGCTGCGCGTCAACCAGACGGTGCCATCGCTAGCTGGCCCCGCGCTACGGCCCGACCTCCAGCACTATAACCACACCACAAAAACGGTGGCGGTGGTCGACCTGGCTGTAGCGTTCGAGGAGCAAGCTAGCGTCGACTCAGCGAGCTCGGGCTTGGCCAAAGCCGCCGCCGAGAAGGCGACCAAGTATGCCGGCATCAAGCGGCACCTCGAGCGCCAAGGGTGGAAGGTGCACCTCTCGGCGCTCGTGTACGGGTCGCTGGGCGCGGTAGCAGCCGGCAACTACAAGGTGTACACGGAGCATCTGAAGCTCCTCAAGCGCGACGCCAAGCGACTGGATCGGCAGCTCTCTACCCAGTGCATCCAGTCCAGCCGCCGCATCTGGAACTCACACTGTGCCAAGTACCGTGCGCGACAGCACCAGCACCAGACACAGCGCCAAGCCAGCCAAGAACCAAGGGGCAGGCGGGTGACGGAGACCGGGGGGACTCCGTCGCACACCAGCCGCCGCTAGACGGCACACACTGGCCCAATGTTGGCCGAAAGGGCCCCACCCATGTAGGGAACCGCCCTGGAAACCCATTCCGGTGTTCGACTGTCTTCCGACAGTCGAACTTCAACTCGGAGCTATCAGATACAGTCACACACATAGTTAGACATCAGATAGGAAACTCTCTATCAGGGAGTTATCGGGTACACCGGATGGTAAATATACAAAACCTTCTCTGTTCTAATCAGTGTGAAAACTGGTTTTTACCTTTTGGTAAATTCTTTTCACTCTCATTTTTGGAACGTCCTGCGGCGGTTGGCTTGCTAACCGCGCGGGATCGGTCTCCGGGGGCGTACACCTTTCCCCCGCGAGGCCAACTACATTGTCCTCGATCTTTTCTACCTCCGTCCTGCTCGGTCCTCCATCTCCTCGGTCCTCCACGGTCTGCCCCTTTTCGGTTTTTCTTTTTGACCAATCAGAGCGCGCCATGCACCTCTTTTGGCCAATGAGAAACCGCGCGCTGTCCACCGACAGCAAGGCGTCCACCGCCAGCCAATCGAGCCCCGACAGCGATGCGTCTTTTTATAGCGCCGCTGACGAGGCCGATCTGGCCACTGCCGATTGGCCGGATTTTCGGCCAATCAGCGGCGACGAGGGCATAGGGTTACACACTTTTGCCCCCGTTTCGGCTTCAACTTCGGCTGAAAATGGGGGGGTTGGACCCTCCACGCGTGGCACCGTTTCTCGACGACGGCGACGCTTCAGCGGGTGCAACGTCGGGCACGTGTAGAACACATGCAGCGCCCATTGCACGCCAATTGGCTACGCGCGCAGAGGCCTCTGGCGCCCAAGCGCAGACCCGCCCTTCCAGCAACCTCTCGCGCCGTTTGGCCCATCAAGATCCCGCGGGCCGTCCCCCGGGCTCGGGCGGGCCAACCCCATACCCCCAGCTAAGCCCAGAATCGCTGGCCTCTCAGGGCGTACGCTCTGAGAGCGAAGAACACGCCCAAGCACCGCGGCTGCCTGAGGAGGCGCCGCCGACTTCGAGCTCTGGCGCGGCCCACACGCCGCCGCCGAGCCTCCAAGCGCGCCGTATGGCTTCCCCAGACGCAGGGCTCGCGGCGACGCCCCCCTGCCCGCCCCAGAACCCCCCGTACGATGTGGCAGCACCCGGCAGGGCGGCCGACAGGCTGCCCGACCAGGTAGCGCCGGGGGCGGCCCTCGCAGAGGCCACAGCTCGGGCCTTGGCGGTCAGCCATTGGCCCTGGGAGCTGGCCAGCGACTCCAGCGACGACGAGGACGGCCAAGACGACCACGCCGCCGCTCCAGGACCACGTGAAGACCCCGCGAGTGTGCTGCCTCGACCCGGCAGGGCGGGCGGCATGCTCGGCGACACTCTAGCGCTGGGAGCCGGCTCGGCTCGCGCACCAGCGGCCCCCGCAGGGCCCCCAGACCCAAGCCTCGCCTCCAGTGACGTCTCCGCCGCGCAGGACGCCCGCGCCGCCGCCCAAGCCAGTGTTGAAGTCCAGCAAGGTCTGGCACCACCCGGCAGGGCGGGCGGCATGCTGCCCGACCCGGGGTCGGTTGTACCAAGCCCAGCAGCGGCTGCCGGCGCTGCTGCTCCAGCTACGGTAGCTGCTGCTGCTACTACTGCTCGCGTCACCGTGGGGCACCACGGGCACGCTGAGCCGGACCAAGATCATGTACCGACGGCCCGCGTGCTCGTGGAGCCCATGCAGGTCGATGCGTCCAGCAGCGGCGATGGCAGGACGCTCATGCAGGACGCCGGGAGCGGTGACGACGTTGCAGACTCAAGCTTCAAGCTCAGCGACGACGTCGCCGCCCCCATGGACGTTGACTATGGCACCAGGTGCCCTCCATCGTGGCAGCAGCTGCCCCAGCGGCACCAAGAGCTACGTGCAGGCAGCAAGCGCCGCAGACTCAACGCAGACGACGGAGATGAGGCTCGCAAGCAGCTAGCCATGCATGATGAGGAGGAGGCTGGCGTTCATGCCCCAGCGCTCAGGCTATCCACGGCCAGCGCTCATCCGGCCTCCGTCCTCGCCGTGTACGCGCACAACGCGTCGCGGTTCGACTGCACGCTGTGCACGTACACGGACGGCAGCTTCGCGTCCCTGAAGAAGCACCGTGACTCTCGGCACCGCCGCACCACATTCCTCGACCGGTTCTCGGCGGGTTGTGCGTGTGGTGGCAGCCCATTCACCTCGAGGCTGGCTGCAGCAAGACACGCGCAAGCGTGCGCCAGCCTCTCGAGTCCATCATCGGCCGCGGCTTCGACGACGGCAGGAGCACCAAGCCCCACCAACGTCGGAGCCCAAGCCACCGTCAATGCAGCGGCTCCAACCTCGCCCGGCCTGCCCCACCAAGACTCCACGGAGCTCACAGCGTCCCCCCCGCTGGTGAGCTCCTTCAACGTTGAAGTGCAGGCAGCGCAGGCAACAGGCAGCGACGACAGCAGGAACCGCTGGAGCTCGCCGCTTCCACGCGTACTGGTGGCATCGCGGGTCGCAGCGCGCCTCAGCACGATACCACCTCCACGCTGGGCCCCCCCGCTACCTCGAGCGACGATAGCAGAGCGCATCGCCACGCGCCTCGCTGCCGTGCCTGCCCCACGCTGGAGCCCACCGCTTCCACGCAGCGTGGTAGTGTCCCGCATCGCCGACCGCCTGCTCCCGACCCAGTCAACCTCGGTTGCCGTCGGCCAACTGCTTCTAGCGCAGCCGGACGTGCTCGCCTCCAACGAAGACGCCCCGGACAGCGAGCCGATGGACTGGATGCCGGCGAGGCACGACGAAGAGACAAAAGAGAGCGAGCCGCCACCTCCAGCCCTAGCGACGGCCGACGAAGCCGAGCGAGAGGCAGCCAGGACTTCGGACGACGCCAGTGGCGAGTGGCTCCTACGCTTCGACGGCGCCTGCCGGGCAAACCCGGGGCCAGGCGGCGCTGGTGCGGCCCTTTTTAAACCGAGCGGCCCTGTAGTGTGGACATGCTCCCACTTCGACCCGAGCAGCAACGGCACCAACAACACGGCAGAGTACACCGCGCTGCTGCTTGGTGCCAGGGCCGCCGGCGATCACGGAGTGAAGCAACTTCGCGTGGAGGGCGACAGCACCCTGGTGATCCAGCAAGTGCGTGGCATCTTCGCGGCCAAGAGCACGCGACTCCGGGCGCTGCGCAACCAGGTCAGGCTGGAGCTCGCGCGAGTGGGGAGCTTCTCGCTCCACCACATCGACCGACAGGCGAACGGCCATGCAGACCGCCTCGCCAACGCTGGTCTCGACCGCCGCCGGACCAAGCTCGAGTGCAGCGTGCACCCTGATGGCCATGGATGCACCTCCACTACAACGGCAGCCCCGGCGTCGACGGTGCCACCGGCAGTTCCAGGAACAGTACCGCAAGCAGCAGCGGCGCCCCCTTCCCCACACGACGCCACTCTCGACCACCAAGGTGACGTGGACGACGGTGAAGTCTACGCAGCCATGTGCATCGGCCCGGATGCGGTACCACAGCGCCGACCGCGTCTCCGCCTGCGGCACCTGACGGACGAGGAGTACGAGGAGGCCGGTGACGTGGTAGAGCGACTGGCTGCGACGCTGGCAGCAAAGATCGAGGACGCGGTCGACTGGGAGACGGCAGAGGGCTACATCACTGCCCTACCGTACGCCCTCTACGACAAGCTACAGCCATACTCCCAGACACAGCACCAGTCCCCGCGCCACCACCACCACCAGCAGCACCAGCGTCCGCGTCAGCAGCAGCAACAGCAGCAGCCGGAACAGCCGCAACACCACCAGCAGCAGCAGCAGCGACGATGGCAGCACGGTGAGCTGCATAGCGGGCGGCAGCAACGTCAACAGCGGAGACGTGGGCGCGGCAGCCGCGGCCAACGCAGACAGAAGAGGAAACGCCGCCAACGGCCACCGCGAGTGACACGCCAACACCGCGAGCACCGGATCGACGAAGCCCTCGACGACCTCCATGCACTCGAGCGCTTGTGTCCCCAGGACCGGCCCGCCATCAACAAGGCCAGGCGTCGAGTCGGTCGCATCCGCTCCGCCATCAACCAGCACCTACTGCGCCACCGCTTCGACACCGCCGAGAAGGCGTGCGTGGACGACATCCTGGCTGGAGCGCGAGCGCACCGAGAGGCGACGACGACACCATCGACGGCGCAACCAACCGCCACGGACCCCCCAGCTTCGACAGCTGCAGAGGATGACGGCAAGTGCCCCATTCCGGGCGACGAGCTCTGGAGCTTCTTCGACAGCGTGAACACGCCACGCCAGGCGTTCGACGCGGAGGCACCAGAGGGAGCAGCCTTCCGTGAAGCGATGGCGCGCTTACCCGCCGCCACGCGTGCCAAGGAACTGCTGACAGAGGCGCCGACGGTGGACGACATTGAAGACCAGCTCCAGCGCGCCCGCGGCAGCTCCAGCCCCGGCCTCGACGGCGTCGGCTACGATGTCTACAAGAAGTTCGCCGCCCAGCTCCTGCCGGCGCTCCATGCAGCGTTCGCGTGCTGCTGGCGACACAAGACGGTGCCTCAGAGCTGGAAGCTCGGCGTGGTGCGCCTCCTGCACAAGAAGGGCAGCCGGCAGGACCCTGCCAACTGGAGGCCGATCTGCTTGCAGCAGGCTATCTACAAGATCTACGCCGGCATCCTGTCGCGCAGGCTCGTAGGCTGGCTGGACGCGAACGCTCGCCATGCGGAGGCCCAGAAGGGATTCCGGGCGATGAACGGCTGCGGGGAACACAACTTCCTCGCGGCCACGCTCGTCGACCACGCCCGTCGCAAGCGCAGGGAGCTGCATGTCGTGTGGTACGATTTCGCCAACGCCTTCGGCAGCGTGCCACACGACTTGCTATGGGAAACACTGGCGCGACAGGGAGTACCGCCCGAGTTTGTGGACTGCTGCCGCGGGATCTACAGCGACGCAGCCTTCACCATCGGCAACGCGGCGGACGGCACCACCGCGCCCATCAGCCTTCGCGTGGGAGTGTTCCAGGGCTGCCCGCTCAGCCCACACCTCTTTACCGCTGCGATTGCCCCGCTGCTCCAAGCGCTGAAGAGACTGCCTGCCACGGGGGTGCAGCTCACCGGCGTGGACCGTCCCGGAGCTGCAGCATACGCCGACGACCTCAAGACGTTCAGCAGCTCCGTGGATGGTATCAAGCGGCAGCACGCGCTCGTGGCATCCTTCCTGCGATGGACCGGCATGGCGGCGAACCCTTCCAAGTGCAGCACCATGTCGGTCCAACGCGACGCGCGCGGCGTGCTCAAGGCGGGTGACCTGGGACTCCAGCTCAACGACACAGAGATCCCAGCGTTGGGAATGGCGGCGTCCTACTCGTACCTCGGCATCGGGGATGGCTTCGACCACGTGCGCCGCCGCCTCGAGCTCGCGCCCATGCTGAAGCAGCTCAAGCATGACGCGACGGCGCTAATGCAGTCGGGGCTGGCACCATGGCAGGTGGTTAAGGCGGTGAAGGGGTACCTGTACCCGCGCATCGAGTACGCCCTTCGCCACCTTCGCCCGTTCAAGCAGCAGCTCGAGGCCTTCGACGAGCACCTCCGCCGGGGGCTTCGCCACCTGCTGCGCCTGCCGAAGAACGCCAACAATGCGTTCTTCTCCGCGCCGACATCGCGCGGCGGGCTGGGCCTCCTTCCACTGACGGAGCTGCACGCGGCGCTCCAGATTGCCCATGGGTGGCAGATGCTCAACTCCCCGGACAACGCCACCCAAAGGATCGCCCGCGAGCAGCTCCGGCAGATAGCGGACAAGCGCCACCGCCTGGACACCACCCACTGGAGGGACCGCGAGGCAGAGCTGTGCGAGCTGCTGCTCAACTCGCAGCTCGGGAGGTCAAGCCACGCCCCACCACAGCGGCGCAACGGCGACATCGGGTCGCTTTGGATCGACATCCAGCGTCAACTCAGCAAGCTTGGCCTCAAGTTCGAGACCGCGCCTGCTGACGCAGCCACCAGCAAGCCCGCCCAGCCACTGCAACTTCGCGTGCCGCACCACGACAAGTGGCTGACGCGCCGTGACGTACTGCGGCACGTGAAGATGCACTTGAAGCTCCGACACTGGCGGACGTGGTGCAACCACGTGGACCAAGGTCGAACAGCTCGGGCACATGGGGGCGTGGGTAGCAATTTTCTCACCCGGCCTCGCGGCCTGTGGGAGAGCGACTACCGCTTTGCGATTGCCGCTCGCCTGAACATGCTGGACACAGCCTCCGTCCTCGAACGCCGCGGCATCCACGGCCATGGGCGTTGCCGACACCCGGGTTGCCGCTGGACGGAGACACTGCAGCACGTGCTGAACTGCTGCCCCGGCACCATGGACGCCATCCGCGGCCGCCACGATACCGCGCTCAAGGAAATCGAGCGGACGCTCCATGCGTCGAAGGGCGGGCGCAGCAGCGACCGAGTCGAGCTGCGCGTCAATCAGACGGTGCCATCGCTAGCTGGCCCCGCGCTACGGCCCGACCTCCAGCACTATAACCACACCACAAAAACGGTGGCGGTGGTCGACCTGGCTGTAGCGTTCGAGGAGCAAGCTAGCGTCGACTCAGCGAGCTCGGGCTTGGCCAAAGCCGCCGCCGAGAAGGCGACCAAGTATGCCGGCATCAAGCGGCACCTCGAGCGCCAAGGGTGGAAGGTGCACCTCTCGGCGCTCGTGTACGGGTCGCTGGGCGCGGTAGCAGCCGGCAACTACAAGGTGTACACGGAGCATCTGAAGCTCCTCAAGCGCGACGCCAAGCGACTGGATCGGCAGCTCTCTACCCAGTGCATCCAGTCCAGCCGCCGCATCTGGAACTCACACTGTGCCAAGTACCGTGCGCGACAGCACCAGCACCAGACACAGCGCCAAGCCAGCCAAGAACCAAGGGGCAGGCGGGTGACGGAGACCGGGGGGACTCCGTCGCACACCAGCCGCCGCTAGACGGCACACACTGGCCCAATGTTGGCCGAAAGGGCCCCACCCATGTAGGGAACCGCCCTGGAAACCCATTCCGGTGTTCGACTGTCTTCCGACAGTCGAACTTCAACTCGGAGCTATCAGATACAGTCACACACATAGTTAGACATCAGATAGGAAACTCTCTATCAGGGAGTTATCGGGTACACCGGATGGTAAATATACAAAACCTTCTCTGTTCTAATCAGTGTGAAAACTGGTTTTTACCTTTTGGTAAATTCTTTTCACTCTCATTTTTGGAACGTCCTGCGGCGGTTGGCTTGCTAACCGCGCGGGATCGGTCTCCGGGGGCGTACACCTTTCCCCCGCGAGGCCAACTACATTGTCCTCGATCTTTTCTACCTCCGTCCTGCTCGGTCCTCCATCTCCTCGGTCCTCCACGGTCTGCCCCTTTTCGGTTTTTCTTTTTGACCAATCAGAGCGCGCCATGCACCTCTTTTGGCCAATGAGAAACCGCGCGCTGTCCACCGACAGCAAGGCGTCCACCGCCAGCCAATCGAGCCCCGACAGCGATGCGTCTTTTTATAGCGCCGCTGACGAGGCCGATCTGGCCACTGCCGATTGGCCGGATTTTCGGCCAATCAGCGGCGACGAGGGCATAGGGTTACACACTTTTGCCCCCGTTTCGGCTTCAACTTCGGCTGAAAATGGGGGGGTTGGACCCTCCACGCGTGGCACCGTTTCTCGACGACGGCGACGCTTCAGCGGGTGCAACGTCGGGCACGTGTAGAACACATGCAGCGCCCATTGCACGCCAATTGGCTACGCGCGCAGAGGCCTCTGGCGCCCAAGCGCAGACCCGCCCTTCCAGCAACCTCTCGCGCCGTTTGGCCCATCAAGATCCCGCGGGCCGTCCCCCGGGCTCGGGCGGGCCAACCCCATACCCCCAGCTAAGCCCAGAATCGCTGGCCTCTCAGGGCGTACGCTCTGAGAGCGAAGAACACGCCCAAGCACCGCGGCTGCCTGAGGAGGCGCCGCCGACTTCGAGCTCTGGCGCGGCCCACACGCCGCCGCCGAGCCTCCAAGCGCGCCGTATGGCTTCCCCAGACGCAGGGCTCGCGGCGACGCCCCCCTGCCCGCCCCAGAACCCCCCGTACGATGTGGCAGCACCCGGCAGGGCGGCCGACAGGCTGCCCGACCAGGTAGCGCCGGGGGCGGCCCTCGCAGAGGCCACAGCTCGGGCCTTGGCGGTCAGCCATTGGCCCTGGGAGCTGGCCAGCGACTCCAGCGACGACGAGGACGGCCAAGACGACCACGCCGCCGCTCCAGGACCACGTGAAGACCCCGCGAGTGTGCTGCCTCGACCCGGCAGGGCGGGCGGCATGCTCGGCGACACTCTAGCGCTGGGAGCCGGCTCGGCTCGCGCACCAGCGGCCCCCGCAGGGCCCCCAGACCCAAGCCTCGCCTCCAGTGACGTCTCCGCCGCGCAGGACGCCCGCGCCGCCGCCCAAGCCAGTGTTGAAGTCCAGCAAGGTCTGGCACCACCCGGCAGGGCGGGCGGCATGCTGCCCGACCCGGGGTCGGTTGTACCAAGCCCAGCAGCGGCTGCCGGCGCTGCTGCTCCAGCTACGGTAGCTGCTGCTGCTACTACTGCTCGCGTCACCGTGGGGCACCACGGGCACGCTGAGCCGGACCAAGATCATGTACCGACGGCCCGCGTGCTCGTGGAGCCCATGCAGGTCGATGCGTCCAGCAGCGGCGATGGCAGGACGCTCATGCAGGACGCCGGGAGCGGTGACGACGTTGCAGACTCAAGCTTCAAGCTCAGCGACGACGTCGCCGCCCCCATGGACGTTGACTATGGCACCAGGTGCCCTCCATCGTGGCAGCAGCTGCCCCAGCGGCACCAAGAGCTACGTGCAGGCAGCAAGCGCCGCAGACTCAACGCAGACGACGGAGATGAGGCTCGCAAGCAGCTAGCCATGCATGATGAGGAGGAGGCTGGCGTTCATGCCCCAGCGCTCAGGCTATCCACGGCCAGCGCTCATCCGGCCTCCGTCCTCGCCGTGTACGCGCACAACGCGTCGCGGTTCGACTGCACGCTGTGCACGTACACGGACGGCAGCTTCGCGTCCCTGAAGAAGCACCGTGACTCTCGGCACCGCCGCACCACATTCCTCGACCGGTTCTCGGCGGGTTGTGCGTGTGGTGGCAGCCCATTCACCTCGAGGCTGGCTGCAGCAAGACACGCGCAAGCGTGCGCCAGCCTCTCGAGTCCATCATCGGCCGCGGCTTCGACGACGGCAGGAGCACCAAGCCCCACCAACGTCGGAGCCCAAGCCACCGTCAATGCAGCGGCTCCAACCTCGCCCGGCCTGCCCCACCAAGACTCCACGGAGCTCACAGCGTCCCCCCCGCTGGTGAGCTCCTTCAACGTTGAAGTGCAGGCAGCGCAGGCAACAGGCAGCGACGACAGCAGGAACCGCTGGAGCTCGCCGCTTCCACGCGTACTGGTGGCATCGCGGGTCGCAGCGCGCCTCAGCACGATACCACCTCCACGCTGGGCCCCCCCGCTACCTCGAGCGACGATAGCAGAGCGCATCGCCACGCGCCTCGCTGCCGTGCCTGCCCCACGCTGGAGCCCACCGCTTCCACGCAGCGTGGTAGTGTCCCGCATCGCCGACCGCCTGCTCCCGACCCAGTCAACCTCGGTTGCCGTCGGCCAACTGCTTCTAGCGCAGCCGGACGTGCTCGCCTCCAACGAAGACGCCCCGGACAGCGAGCCGATGGACTGGATGCCGGCGAGGCACGACGAAGAGACAAAAGAGAGCGAGCCGCCACCTCCAGCCCTAGCGACGGCCGACGAAGCCGAGCGAGAGGCAGCCAGGACTTCGGACGACGCCAGTGGCGAGTGGCTCCTACGCTTCGACGGCGCCTGCCGGGCAAACCCGGGGCCAGGCGGCGCTGGTGCGGCCCTTTTTAAACCGAGCGGCCCTGTAGTGTGGACATGCTCCCACTTCGACCCGAGCAGCAACGGCACCAACAACACGGCAGAGTACACCGCGCTGCTGCTTGGTGCCAGGGCCGCCGGCGATCACGGAGTGAAGCAACTTCGCGTGGAGGGCGACAGCACCCTGGTGATCCAGCAAGTGCGTGGCATCTTCGCGGCCAAGAGCACGCGACTCCGGGCGCTGCGCAACCAGGTCAGGCTGGAGCTCGCGCGAGTGGGGAGCTTCTCGCTCCACCACATCGACCGACAGGCGAACGGCCATGCAGACCGCCTCGCCAACGCTGGTCTCGACCGCCGCCGGACCAAGCTCGAGTGCAGCGTGCACCCTGATGGCCATGGATGCACCTCCACTACAACGGCAGCCCCGGCGTCGACGGTGCCACCGGCAGTTCCAGGAACAGTACCGCAAGCAGCAGCGGCGCCCCCTTCCCCACACGACGCCACTCTCGACCACCAAGGTGACGTGGACGACGGTGAAGTCTACGCAGCCATGTGCATCGGCCCGGATGCGGTACCACAGCGCCGACCGCGTCTCCGCCTGCGGCACCTGACGGACGAGGAGTACGAGGAGGCCGGTGACGTGGTAGAGCGACTGGCTGCGACGCTGGCAGCAAAGATCGAGGACGCGGTCGACTGGGAGACGGCAGAGGGCTACATCACTGCCCTACCGTACGCCCTCTACGACAAGCTACAGCCATACTCCCAGACACAGCACCAGTCCCCGCGCCACCACCACCACCAGCAGCACCAGCGTCCGCGTCAGCAGCAGCAACAGCAGCAGCCGCAACAGCCGCAACACCACCACCAGCAGCAGCAGCGACGATGGCAGCACGGTGAGCTGCATAGCGGGCGGCAGCAACGTCAACAGCGGAGACGTGGGCGCGGCAGCCGCGGCCAACGCAGACAGAAGAGGAAACGCCGCCAACGGCCACCGCGAGTGACACGCCAACACCGCGAGCACCGGATCGACGAAGCCCTCGACGACCTCCATGCACTCGAGCGCTTGTGTCCCCAGGACCGGCCCGCCATCAACAAGGCCAGGCGTCGAGTCGGTCGCATCCGCTCCGCCATCAACCAGCACCTACTGCGCCACCGCTTCGACACCGCCGAGAAGGCGTGCGTGGACGACATCCTGGCTGGAGCGCGAGCGCACCGAGAGGCGACGACGACACCATCGACGGCGCAACCAACCGCCACGGACCCCCCAGCTTCGACAGCTGCAGAGGATGACGGCAAGTGCCCCATTCCGGGCGACGAGCTCTGGAGCTTCTTCGACAGCGTGAACACGCCACGCCAGGCGTTCGACGCGGAGGCACCAGAGGGAGCAGCCTTCCGTGAAGCGATGGCGCGCTTACCCGCCGCCACGCGTGCCAAGGAACTGCTGACAGAGGCGCCGACGGTGGACGACATTGAAGACCAGCTCCAGCGCGCCCGCGGCAGCTCCAGCCCCGGCCTCGACGGCGTCGGCTACGATGTCTACAAGAAGTTCGCCGCCCAGCTCCTGCCGGCGCTCCATGCAGCGTTCGCGTGCTGCTGGCGACACAAGACGGTGCCTCAGAGCTGGAAGCTCGGCGTGGTGCGCCTCCTGCACAAGAAGGGCAGCCGGCAGGACCCTGCCAACTGGAGGCCGATCTGCTTGCAGCAGGCTATCTACAAGATCTACGCCGGCATCCTGTCGCGCAGGCTCGTAGGCTGGCTGGACGCGAACGCTCGCCATGCGGAGGCCCAGAAGGGATTCCGGGCGATGAACGGCTGCGGGGAACACAACTTCCTCGCGGCCACGCTCGTCGACCACGCCCGTCGCAAGCGCAGGGAGCTGCATGTCGTGTGGTACGATTTCGCCAACGCCTTCGGCAGCGTGCCACACGACTTGCTATGGGAAACACTGGCGCGACAGGGAGTACCGCCCGAGTTTGTGGACTGCTGCCGCGGGATCTACAGCGACGCAGCCTTCACCATCGGCAACGCGGCGGACGGCACCACCGCGCCCATCAGCCTTCGCGTGGGAGTGTTCCAGGGCTGCCCGCTCAGCCCACACCTCTTTACCGCTGCGATTGCCCCGCTGCTCCAAGCGCTGAAGAGACTGCCTGCCACGGGGGTGCAGCTCACCGGCGTGGACCGTCCCGGAGCTGCAGCATACGCCGACGACCTCAAGACGTTCAGCAGCTCCGTGGATGGTATCAAGCGGCAGCACGCGCTCGTGGCATCCTTCCTGCGATGGACCGGCATGGCGGCGAACCCTTCCAAGTGCAGCACCATGTCGGTCCAACGCGACGCGCGCGGCGTGCTCAAGGCGGGTGACCTGGGACTCCAGCTCAACGACACAGAGATCCCAGCGTTGGGAATGGCGGCGTCCTACTCGTACCTCGGCATCGGGGATGGCTTCGACCACGTGCGCCGCCGCCTCGAGCTCGCGCCCATGCTGAAGCAGCTCAAGCATGACGCGACGGCGCTAATGCAGTCGGGGCTGGCACCATGGCAGGTGGTTAAGGCGGTGAAGGGGTACCTGTACCCGCGCATCGAGTACGCCCTTCGCCACCTTCGCCCGTTCAAGCAGCAGCTCGAGGCCTTCGACGAGCACCTCCGCCGGGGGCTTCGCCACCTGCTGCGCCTGCCGAAGAACGCCAACAATGCGTTCTTCTCCGCGCCGACATCGCGCGGCGGGCTGGGCCTCCTTCCACTGACGGAGCTGCACGCGGCGCTCCAGATTGCCCATGGGTGGCAGATGCTCAACTCCCCGGACAACGCCACCCAAAGGATCGCCCGCGAGCAGCTCCGGCAGATAGCGGACAAGCGCCACCGCCTGGACACCACCCACTGGAGGGACCGCGAGGCAGAGCTGTGCGAGCTGCTGCTCAACTCGCAGCTCGGGAGGTCAAGCCACGCCCCACCACAGCGGCGCAACGGCGACATCGGGTCGCTTTGGATCGACATCCAGCGTCAACTCAGCAAGCTTGGCCTCAAGTTCGAGACCGCGCCTGCTGACGCAGCCACCAGCAAGCCCGCCCAGCCACTGCAACTTCGCGTGCCGCACCACGACAAGTGGCTGACGCGCCGTGACGTACTGCGGCACGTGAAGATGCACTTGAAGCTCCGACACTGGCGGACGTGGTGCAACCACGTGGACCAAGGTCGAACAGCTCGGGCACATGGGGGCGTGGGTAGCAATTTTCTCACCCGGCCTCGCGGCCTGTGGGAGAGCGACTACCGCTTTGCGATTGCCGCTCGCCTGAACATGCTGGACACAGCCTCCGTCCTCGAACGCCGCGGCATCCACGGCCATGGGCGTTGCCGACACCCGGGTTGCCGCTGGACGGAGACACTGCAGCACGTGCTGAACTGCTGCCCCGGCACCATGGACGCCATCCGCGGCCGCCACGATACCGCGCTCAAGGAAATCGAGCGGACGCTCCATGCGTCGAAGGGCGGGCGCAGCAGCGACCGAGTCGAGCTGCGCGTCAATCAGACGGTGCCATCGCTAGCTGGCCCCGCGCTACGGCCCGACCTCCAGCACTATAACCACACCACAAAAACGGTGGCGGTGGTCGACCTGGCTGTAGCGTTCGAGGAGCAAGCTAGCGTCGACTCAGCGAGCTCGGGCTTGGCCAAAGCCGCCGCCGAGAAGGCGACCAAGTATGCCGGCATCAAGCGGCACCTCGAGCGCCAAGGGTGGAAGGTGCACCTCTCGGCGCTCGTGTACGGGTCGCTGGGCGCGGTAGCAGCCGGCAACTACAAGGTGTACACGGAGCATCTGAAGCTCCTCAAGCGCGACGCCAAGCGACTGGATCGGCAGCTCTCTACCCAGTGCATCCAGTCCAGCCGCCGCATCTGGAACTCACACTGTGCCAAGTACCGTGCGCGACAGCACCAGCACCAGACACAGCGCCAAGCCAGCCAAGAACCAAGGGGCAGGCGGGTGACGGAGACCGGGGGGACTCCGTCGCACACCAGCCGCCGCTAGACGGCACACACTGGCCCAATGTTGGCCGAAAGGGCCCCACCCATGTAGGGAACCGCCCTGGAAACCCATTCCGGTGTTCGACTGTCTTCCGACAGTCGAACTTCAACTCGGAGCTATCAGATACAGTCACACACATAGTTAGACATCAGATAGGAAACTCTCTATCAGGGAGTTATCGGGTACACCGGATGGTAAATATACAAAACCTTCTCTGTTCTAATCAGTGTGAAAACTGGTTTTTACCTTTTGGTAAATTCTTTTCACTCTCATTTTTGGAACGTCCTGCGGCGGTTGGCTTGCTAACCGCGCGGGATCGGTCTCCGGGGGCGTACACCTTTCCCCCGCGAGGCCAACTACATTGTCCTCGATCTTTTCTACCTCCGTCCTGCTCGGTCCTCCATCTCCTCGGTCCTCCACGGTCTGCCCCTTTTCGGTTTTTCTTTTTGACCAATCAGAGCGCGCCATGCACCTCTTTTGGCCAATGAGAAACCGCGCGCTGTCCACCGACAGCAAGGCGTCCACCGCCAGCCAATCGAGCCCCGACAGCGATGCGTCTTTTTATAGCGCCGCTGACGAGGCCGATCTGGCCACTGCCGATTGGCCGGATTTTCGGCCAATCAGCGGCGACGAGGGCATAGGGTTACACACTTTTGCCCCCGTTTCGGCTTCAACTTCGGCTGAAAATGGGGGGGTTGGACCCTCCACGCGTGGCACCGTTTCTCGACGACGGCGACGCTTCAGCGGGTGCAACGTCGGGCACGTGTAGAACACATGCAGCGCCCATTGCACGCCAATTGGCTACGCGCGCAGAGGCCTCTGGCGCCCAAGCGCAGACCCGCCCTTCCAGCAACCTCTCGCGCCGTTTGGCCCATCAAGATCCCGCGGGCCGTCCCCCGGGCTCGGGCGGGCCAACCCCATACCCCCAGCTAAGCCCAGAATCGCTGGCCTCTCAGGGCGTACGCTCTGAGAGCGAAGAACACGCCCAAGCACCGCGGCTGCCTGAGGAGGCGCCGCCGACTTCGAGCTCTGGCGCGGCCCACACGCCGCCGCCGAGCCTCCAAGCGCGCCGTATGGCTTCCCCAGACGCAGGGCTCGCGGCGACGCCCCCCTGCCCGCCCCAGAACCCCCCGTACGATGTGGCAGCACCCGGCAGGGCGGCCGACAGGCTGCCCGACCAGGTAGCGCCGGGGGCGGCCCTCGCAGAGGCCACAGCTCGGGCCTTGGCGGTCAGCCATTGGCCCTGGGAGCTGGCCAGCGACTCCAGCGACGACGAGGACGGCCAAGACGACCACGCCGCCGCTCCAGGACCACGTGAAGACCCCGCGAGTGTGCTGCCTCGACCCGGCAGGGCGGGCGGCATGCTCGGCGACACTCTAGCGCTGGGAGCCGGCTCGGCTCGCGCACCAGCGGCCCCCGCAGGGCCCCCAGACCCAAGCCTCGCCTCCAGTGACGTCTCCGCCGCGCAGGACGCCCGCGCCGCCGCCCAAGCCAGTGTTGAAGTCCAGCAAGGTCTGGCACCACCCGGCAGGGCGGGCGGCATGCTGCCCGACCCGGGGTCGGTTGTACCAAGCCCAGCAGCGGCTGCCGGCGCTGCTGCTCCAGCTACGGTAGCTGCTGCTGCTACTACTGCTCGCGTCACCGTGGGGCACCACGGGCACGCTGAGCCGGACCAAGATCATGTACCGACGGCCCGCGTGCTCGTGGAGCCCATGCAGGTCGATGCGTCCAGCAGCGGCGATGGCAGGACGCTCATGCAGGACGCCGGGAGCGGTGACGACGTTGCAGACTCAAGCTTCAAGCTCAGCGACGACGTCGCCGCCCCCATGGACGTTGACTATGGCACCAGGTGCCCTCCATCGTGGCAGCAGCTGCCCCAGCGGCACCAAGAGCTACGTGCAGGCAGCAAGCGCCGCAGACTCAACGCAGACGACGGAGATGAGGCTCGCAAGCAGCTAGCCATGCATGATGAGGAGGAGGCTGGCGTTCATGCCCCAGCGCTCAGGCTATCCACGGCCAGCGCTCATCCGGCCTCCGTCCTCGCCGTGTACGCGCACAACGCGTCGCGGTTCGACTGCACGCTGTGCACGTACACGGACGGCAGCTTCGCGTCCCTGAAGAAGCACCGTGACTCTCGGCACCGCCGCACCACATTCCTCGACCGGTTCTCGGCGGGTTGTGCGTGTGGTGGCAGCCCATTCACCTCGAGGCTGGCTGCAGCAAGACACGCGCAAGCGTGCGCCAGCCTCTCGAGTCCATCATCGGCCGCGGCTTCGACGACGGCAGGAGCACCAAGCCCCACCAACGTCGGAGCCCAAGCCACCGTCAATGCAGCGGCTCCAACCTCGCCCGGCCTGCCCCACCAAGACTCCACGGAGCTCACAGCGTCCCCCCCGCTGGTGAGCTCCTTCAACGTTGAAGTGCAGGCAGCGCAGGCAACAGGCAGCGACGACAGCAGGAACCGCTGGAGCTCGCCGCTTCCACGCGTACTGGTGGCATCGCGGGTCGCAGCGCGCCTCAGCACGATACCACCTCCACGCTGGGCCCCCCCGCTACCTCGAGCGACGATAGCAGAGCGCATCGCCACGCGCCTCGCTGCCGTGCCTGCCCCACGCTGGAGCCCACCGCTTCCACGCAGCGTGGTAGTGTCCCGCATCGCCGACCGCCTGCTCCCGACCCAGTCAACCTCGGTTGCCGTCGGCCAACTGCTTCTAGCGCAGCCGGACGTGCTCGCCTCCAACGAAGACGCCCCGGACAGCGAGCCGATGGACTGGATGCCGGCGAGGCACGACGAAGAGACAAAAGAGAGCGAGCCGCCACCTCCAGCCCTAGCGACGGCCGACGAAGCCGAGCGAGAGGCAGCCAGGACTTCGGACGACGCCAGTGGCGAGTGGCTCCTACGCTTCGACGGCGCCTGCCGGGCAAACCCGGGGCCAGGCGGCGCTGGTGCGGCCCTTTTTAAACCGAGCGGCCCTGTAGTGTGGACATGCTCCCACTTCGACCCGAGCAGCAACGGCACCAACAACACGGCAGAGTACACCGCGCTGCTGCTTGGTGCCAGGGCCGCCGGCGATCACGGAGTGAAGCAACTTCGCGTGGAGGGCGACAGCACCCTGGTGATCCAGCAAGTGCGTGGCATCTTCGCGGCCAAGAGCACGCGACTCCGGGCGCTGCGCAACCAGGTCAGGCTGGAGCTCGCGCGAGTGGGGAGCTTCTCGCTCCACCACATCGACCGACAGGCGAACGGCCATGCAGACCGCCTCGCCAACGCTGGTCTCGACCGCCGCCGGACCAAGCTCGAGTGCAGCGTGCACCCTGATGGCCATGGATGCACCTCCACTACAACGGCAGCCCCGGCGTCGACGGTGCCACCGGCAGTTCCAGGAACAGTACCGCAAGCAGCAGCGGCGCCCCCTTCCCCACACGACGCCACTCTCGACCACCAAGGTGACGTGGACGACGGTGAAGTCTACGCAGCCATGTGCATCGGCCCGGATGCGGTACCACAGCGCCGACCGCGTCTCCGCCTGCGGCACCTGACGGACGAGGAGTACGAGGAGGCCGGTGACGTGGTAGAGCGACTGGCTGCGACGCTGGCAGCAAAGATCGAGGACGCGGTCGACTGGGAGACGGCAGAGGGCTACATCACTGCCCTACCGTACGCCCTCTACGACAAGCTACAGCCATACTCCCAGACACAGCACCAGTCCCCGCGCCACCACCACCACCAGCAGCACCAGCGTCCGCGTCAGCAGCAGCAACAGCAGCAGCCGGAACAGCCGCAACACCACCACCAGCAGCAGCAGCGACGATGGCAGCACGGTGAGCTGCATAGCGGGCGGCAGCAACGTCAACAGCGGAGACGTGGGCGCGGCAGCCGCGGCCAACGCAGACAGAGGAGGAAACGCCGCCAACGGCCACCGCGAGTGACACGCCACCACCGCGAGCACCGGATCGACGAAGCCCTCGACGACCTCCATGCACTCGAGCGCTTGCGTCCCCAGGACCGGCCCGCCATCAACAAGGCCAGGCGTCGAGTCGGTCGCATCCGCTCCGCCATCAACCAGCACCTACTGCGCCACCGCTTCGACACCGCCGAGAAGGCGTGCGTGGACGACATCCTGGCTGGAGCGCGAGCGCACCGAGAGGCGACGACGACACCATCGACGGCGCAACCAACCGCCACGGACCCCCCAGCTTCGACAGCTGCAGAGGATGACGGCAAGTGCCCCATTCCGGGCGACGAGCTCTGGAGCTTCTTCGACAGCGTGAACACGCCACGCCAGGCGTTCGACGCGGAGGCACCAGAGGGAGCAGCCTTCCGTGAAGCGATGGCGCGCTTACCCGCCGCCACGCGTGCCAAGGAACTGCTGACAGAGGCGCCGACGGTGGACGACATTGAAGACCAGCTCCAGCGCGCCCGCGGCAGCTCCAGCCCCGGCCTCGACGGCGTCGGCTACGATGTCTACAAGAAGTTCGCCGCCCAGCTCCTGCCGGCGCTCCATGCAGCGTTCGCGTGCTGCTGGCGACACAAGACGGTGCCTCAGAGCTGGAAGCTCGGCGTGGTGCGCCTCCTGCACAAGAAGGGCAGCCGGCAGGACCCTGCCAACTGGAGGCCGATCTGCTTGCAGCAGGCTATCTACAAGATCTACGCCGGCATCCTGTCGCGCAGGCTCGTAGGCTGGCTGGACGCGAACGCTCGCCATGCGGAGGCCCAGAAGGGATTCCGGGCGATGAACGGCTGCGGGGAACACAACTTCCTCGCGGCCACGCTCGTCGACCACGCCCGTCGCAAGCGCAGGGAGCTGCATGTCGTGTGGTACGATTTCGCCAACGCCTTCGGCAGCGTGCCACACGACTTGCTATGGGAAACACTGGCGCGACAGGGAGTACCGCCCGAGTTTGTGGACTGCTGCCGCGGGATCTACAGCGACGCAGCCTTCACCATCAGCAACGCGGCGGACGGCACCACCGCGCCCATCAGCCTTCGCGTGGGAGTGTTCCAGGGCTGCCCGCTCAGCCCACACCTCTTTACCGCTGCGATTGCCCCGCTGCTCCAAGCGCTGAAGAGACTGCCTGCCACGGGGGTGCAGCTCACCGGCGTGGACCGTCCCGGAGCTGCAGCCTACGCCGACGACCTCAAGACGTTCAGCAGCTCCGTGGATGGTATCAAGCGGCAGCACGCGCTCGTGGCATCCTTCCTGCGATGGACCGGCATGGCGGCGAACCCTTCCAAGTGCAGCACCATGTCGGTCCAACGCGACGCGCGCGGCGTGCTCAAGGCGGGTGACCTGGGACTCCAGCTCAACGACACAGAGATCCCAGCGTTGGGAATGGCGGCGTCCTACTCGTACCTCGGCATCGGGGATGGCTTCGACCACGTGCGCCGCCGCCTCGAGCTCGCGCCCATGCTGAAGCAGCTCAAGCATGACGCGACGGCGCTAATGCAGTCGGGGCTGGCACCATGGCAGGTGGTTAAGGCGGTGAAGGGGTACCTGTACCCGCGCATCGAGTACGCCCTTCGCCACCTTCGCCCGTTCAAGCAGCAGCTCGAGGCCTTCGACGAGCACCTCCGCCGGGGGCTTCGCCACCTGCTGCGCCTGCCGAAGAACGCCAACAATGCGTTCTTCTCCGCGCCGACATCGCGCGGCGGGCTGGGCCTCCTTCCACTGACGGAGCTGCACGCGGCGCTCCAGATTGCCCATGGGTGGCAGATGCTCAACTCCCCGGACAACGCCACCCAGAGGATCGCCCGCGAGCAGCTCCGGCAGATAGCGGACAAGCGCCACCGCCTGGACACCACCCACTGGAGGGACCGCGAGGCAGAGCTGTGCGAGCTGCTGCTCAACTCGCAGCTCGGGAGGTCAAGCCACGCCCCACCACAGCGGCGCAACGGCGACATCGGGTCGCTTTGGATCGACATCCAGCGTCAACTCAGCAAGCTTGGCCTCAAGTTCGAGACCGCGCCTGCTGACGCAGCCACCAGCAAGCCCGCCCAGCCACTGCAACTTCGCGTGCCGCACCACGACAAGTGGCTGACGCGCCGTGACGTACTGCGGCACGTGAAGATGCACTTGAAGCTCCGACACTGGCGGACGTGGTGCAACCACGTGGACCAAGGTCGAACAGCTCGGGCACATGGGGGCGTGGGTAGCAATTTTCTCACCCGGCCTCGCGGCCTGTGGGAGAGCGACTACCGCTTTGCGATTGCCGCTCGCCTGAACATGCTGGACACAGCCTCCGTCCTCGAACGCCGCGGCATCCACGGCCATGGGCGTTGCCGACACCCGGGTTGCCGCTGGACGGAGACACTGCAGCACGTGCTGAACTGCTGCCCCGGCACCATGGACGCCATCCGCGGCCGCCACGATACCGCGCTCAAGGAAATCGAGCGGACGCTCCATGCGTCGAAGGGCGGGCGCAGCAGCGACCGAGTCGAGCTGCGCGTCAACCAGACGGTGCCATCGCTAGCTGGCCCCGCGCTACGGCCCGACCTCCAGCACTATAACCACACCACAAAAACGGTGGCGGTGGTCGACCTGGCTGTAGCGTTCGAGGAGCAAGCTAGCGTCGACTCAGCGAGCTCGGGCTTGGCCAAAGCCGCCGCCGAGAAGGCGACCAAGTATGCCGGCATCAAGCGGCACCTCGAGCGCCAAGGGTGGAAGGTGCACCTCTCGGCGCTCGTGTACGGGTCGCTGGGCGCGGTAGCAGCCGGCAACTACAAGGTGTACACGGAGCATCTGAAGCTCCTCAAGCGCGACGCCAAGCGACTGGATCGGCAGCTCTCTACCCAGTGCATCCAGTCCAGCCGCCGCATCTGGAACTCACACTGTGCCAAGTACCGTGCGCGACAGCACCAGCACCAGACACAGCGCCAAGCCAGCCAAGAACCAAGGGGCAGGCGGGTGACGGAGACCGGGGGGACTCCGTCGCACACCAGCCGCCGCTAGACGGCACACACTGGCCCAATGTTGGCCGAAAGGGCCCCACCCATGTAGGGAACCGCCCTGGAAACCCATTCCGGTGTTCGACTGTCTTCCGACAGTCGAACTTCAACTCGGAGCTATCAGATACAGTCACACACATAGTTAGACATCAGATAGGAAACTCTCTATCAGGGAGTTATCGGGTACACCGGATGGTAAATATACAAAACCTTCTCTGTTCTAATCAGTGTGAAAACTGGTTTTTACCTTTTGGTAAATTCTTTTCACTCTCATTTTTGGAACGTCCTGCGGCGGTTGGCTTGCTAACCGCGCGGGATCGGTCTCCGGGGGCGTACACCTTTCCCCCGCGAGGCCAACTACATTGTCCTCGATCTTTTCTACCTCCGTCCTGCTCGGTCCTCCATCTCCTCGGTCCTCCACGGTCTGCCCCTTTTCGGTTTTTCTTTTTGACCAATCAGAGCGCGCCATGCACCTCTTTTGGCCAATGAGAAACCGCGCGCTGTCCACCGACAGCAAGGCGTCCACCGCCAGCCAATCGAGCCCCGACAGCGATGCGTCTTTTTATAGCGCCGCTGACGAGGCCGATCTGGCCACTGCCGATTGGCCGGATTTTCGGCCAATCAGCGGCGACGAGGGCATAGGGTTACACACTTTTGCCCCCGTTTCGGCTTCAACTTCGGCTGAAAATGGGGGGGTTGGACCCTCCACGCGTGGCACCGTTTCTCGACGACGGCGACGCTTCAGCGGGTGCAACGTCGGGCACGTGTAGAACACATGCAGCGCCCATTGCACGCCAATTGGCTACGCGCGCAGAGGCCTCTGGCGCCCAAGCGCAGACCCGCCCTTCCAGCAACCTCTCGCGCCGTTTGGCCCATCAAGATCCCGCGGGCCGTCCCCCGGGCTCGGGCGGGCCAACCCCATACCCCCAGCTAAGCCCAGAATCGCTGGCCTCTCAGGGCGTACGCTCTGAGAGCGAAGAACACGCCCAAGCACCGCGGCTGCCTGAGGAGGCGCCGCCGACTTCGAGCTCTGGCGCGGCCCACACGCCGCCGCCGAGCCTCCAAGCGCGCCGTATGGCTTCCCCAGACGCAGGGCTCGCGGCGACGCCCCCCTGCCCGCCCCAGAACCCCCCGTACGATGTGGCAGCACCCGGCAGGGCGGCCGACAGGCTGCCCGACCAGGTAGCGCCGGGGGCGGCCCTCGCAGAGGCCACAGCTCGGGCCTTGGCGGTCAGCCATTGGCCCTGGGAGCTGGCCAGCGACTCCAGCGACGACGAGGACGGCCAAGACGACCACGCCGCCGCTCCAGGACCACGTGAAGACCCCGCGAGTGTGCTGCCTCGACCCGGCAGGGCGGGCGGCATGCTCGGCGACACTCTAGCGCTGGGAGCCGGCTCGGCTCGCGCACCAGCGGCCCCCGCAGGGCCCCCAGACCCAAGCCTCGCCTCCAGTGACGTCTCCGCCGCGCAGGACGCCCGCGCCGCCGCCCAAGCCAGTGTTGAAGTCCAGCAAGGTCTGGCACCACCCGGCAGGGCGGGCGGCATGCTGCCCGACCCGGGGTCGGTTGTACCAAGCCCAGCAGCGGCTGCCGGCGCTGCTGCTCCAGCTACGGTAGCTGCTGCTGCTACTACTGCTCGCGTCACCGTGGGGCACCACGGGCACGCTGAGCCGGACCAAGATCATGTACCGACGGCCCGCGTGCTCGTGGAGCCCATGCAGGTCGATGCGTCCAGCAGCGGCGATGGCAGGACGCTCATGCAGGACGCCGGGAGCGGTGACGACGTTGCAGACTCAAGCTTCAAGCTCAGCGACGACGTCGCCGCCCCCATGGACGTTGACTATGGCACCAGGTGCCCTCCATCGTGGCAGCAGCTGCCCCAGCGGCACCAAGAGCTACGTGCAGGCAGCAAGCGCCGCAGACTCAACGCAGACGACGGAGATGAGGCTCGCAAGCAGCTAGCCATGCATGATGAGGAGGAGGCTGGCGTTCATGCCCCAGCGCTCAGGCTATCCACGGCCAGCGCTCATCCGGCCTCCGTCCTCGCCGTGTACGCGCACAACGCGTCGCGGTTCGACTGCACGCTGTGCACGTACACGGACGGCAGCTTCGCGTCCCTGAAGAAGCACCGTGACTCTCGGCACCGCCGCACCACATTCCTCGACCGGTTCTCGGCGGGTTGTGCGTGTGGTGGCAGCCCATTCACCTCGAGGCTGGCTGCAGCAAGACACGCGCAAGCGTGCGCCAGCCTCTCGAGTCCATCATCGGCCGCGGCTTCGACGACGGCAGGAGCACCAAGCCCCACCAACGTCGGAGCCCAAGCCACCGTCAATGCAGCGGCTCCAACCTCGCCCGGCCTGCCCCACCAAGACTCCACGGAGCTCACAGCGTCCCCCCCGCTGGTGAGCTCCTTCAACGTTGAAGTGCAGGCAGCGCAGGCAACAGGCAGCGACGACAGCAGGAACCGCTGGAGCTCGCCGCTTCCACGCGTACTGGTGGCATCGCGGGTCGCAGCGCGCCTCAGCACGATACCACCTCCACGCTGGGCCCCCCCGCTACCTCGAGCGACGATAGCAGAGCGCATCGCCACGCGCCTCGCTGCCGTGCCTGCCCCACGCTGGAGCCCACCGCTTCCACGCAGCGTGGTAGTGTCCCGCATCGCCGACCGCCTGCTCCCGACCCAGTCAACCTCGGTTGCCGTCGGCCAACTGCTTCTAGCGCAGCCGGACGTGCTCGCCTCCAACGAAGACGCCCCGGACAGCGAGCCGATGGACTGGATGCCGGCGAGGCACGACGAAGAGACAAAAGAGAGCGAGCCGCCACCTCCAGCCCTAGCGACGGCCGACGAAGCCGAGCGAGAGGCAGCCAGGACTTCGGACGACGCCAGTGGCGAGTGGCTCCTACGCTTCGACGGCGCCTGCCGGGCAAACCCGGGGCCAGGCGGCGCTGGTGCGGCCCTTTTTAAACCGAGCGGCCCTGTAGTGTGGACATGCTCCCACTTCGACCCGAGCAGCAACGGCACCAACAACACGGCAGAGTACACCGCGCTGCTGCTTGGTGCCAGGGCCGCCGGCGATCACGGAGTGAAGCAACTTCGCGTGGAGGGCGACAGCACCCTGGTGATCCAGCAAGTGCGTGGCATCTTCGCGGCCAAGAGCACGCGACTCCGGGCGCTGCGCAACCAGGTCAGGCTGGAGCTCGCGCGAGTGGGGAGCTTCTCGCTCCACCACATCGACCGACAGGCGAACGGCCATGCAGACCGCCTCGCCAACGCTGGTCTCGACCGCCGCCGGACCAAGCTCGAGTGCAGCGTGCACCCTGATGGCCATGGATGCACCTCCACTACAACGGCAGCCCCGGCGTCGACGGTGCCACCGGCAGTTCCAGGAACAGTACCGCAAGCAGCAGCGGCGCCCCCTTCCCCACACGACGCCACTCTCGACCACCAAGGTGACGTGGACGACGGTGAAGTCTACGCAGCCATGTGCATCGGCCCGGATGCGGTACCACAGCGCCGACCGCGTCTCCGCCTGCGGCACCTGACGGACGAGGAGTACGAGGAGGCCGGTGACGTGGTAGAGCGACTGGCTGCGACGCTGGCAGCAAAGATCGAGGACGCGGTCGACTGGGAGACGGCAGAGGGCTACATCACTGCCCTACCGTACGCCCTCTACGACAAGCTACAGCCATACTCCCAGACACAGCACCAGTCCCCGCGCCACCACCACCACCAGCAGCACCAGCGTCCGCGTCAGCAGCAGCAACAGCAGCAGCCGCAACAGCCGCAACACCACCACCAGCAGCAGCAGCGACGATGGCAGCACGGTGAGCTGCATAGCGGGCGGCAGCAACGTCAACAGCGGAGACGTGGGCGCGGCAGCCGCGGCCAACGCAGACAGAGGAGGAAACGCCGCCAACGGCCACCGCGAGTGACACGCCACCACCGCGAGCACCGGATCGACGAAGCCCTCGACGACCTCCATGCACTCGAGCGCTTGCGTCCCCAGGACCGGCCCGCCATCAACAAGGCCAGGCGTCGAGTCGGTCGCATCCGCTCCGCCATCAACCAGCACCTACTGCGCCACCGCTTCGACACCGCCGAGAAGGCGTGCGTGGACGACATCCTGGCTGGAGCGCGAGCGCACCGAGAGGCGACGACGACACCATCGACGGCGCAACCAACCGCCACGGACCCCCCAGCTTCGACAGCTGCAGAGGATGACGGCAAGTGCCCCATTCCGGGCGACGAGCTCTGGAGCTTCTTCGACAGCGTGAACACGCCACGCCAGGCGTTCGACGCGGAGGCACCAGAGGGAGCAGCCTTCCGTGAAGCGATGGCGCGCTTACCCGCCGCCACGCGTGCCAAGGAACTGCTGACAGAGGCGCCGACGGTGGACGACATTGAAGACCAGCTCCAGCGCGCCCGCGGCAGCTCCAGCCCCGGCCTCGACGGCGTCGGCTACGATGTCTACAAGAAGTTCGCCGCCCAGCTCCTGCCGGCGCTCCATGCAGCGTTCGCGTGCTGCTGGCGACACAAGACGGTGCCTCAGAGCTGGAAGCTCGGCGTGGTGCGCCTCCTGCACAAGAAGGGCAGCCGGCAGGACCCTGCCAACTGGAGGCCGATCTGCTTGCAGCAGGCTATCTACAAGATCTACGCCGGCATCCTGTCGCGCAGGCTCGTAGGCTGGCTGGACGCGAACGCTCGCCATGCGGAGGCCCAGAAGGGATTCCGGGCGATGAACGGCTGCGGGGAACACAACTTCCTCGCGGCCACGCTCGTCGACCACGCCCGTCGCAAGCGCAGGGAGCTGCATGTCGTGTGGTACGATTTCGCCAACGCCTTCGGCAGCGTGCCACACGACTTGCTATGGGAAACACTGGCGCGACAGGGAGTACCGCCCGAGTTTGTGGACTGCTGCCGCGGGATCTACAGCGACGCAGCCTTCACCATCAGCAACGCGGCGGACGGCACCACCGCGCCCATCAGCCTTCGCGTGGGAGTGTTCCAGGGCTGCCCGCTCAGCCCACACCTCTTTACCGCTGCGATTGCCCCGCTGCTCCAAGCGCTGAAGAGACTGCCTGCCACGGGGGTGCAGCTCACCGGCGTGGACCGTCCCGGAGCTGCAGCCTACGCCGACGACCTCAAGACGTTCAGCAGCTCCGTGGATGGTATCAAGCGGCAGCACGCGCTCGTGGCATCCTTCCTGCGATGGACCGGCATGGCGGCGAACCCTTCCAAGTGCAGCACCATGTCGGTCCAACGCGACGCGCGCGGCGTGCTCAAGGCGGGTGACCTGGGACTCCAGCTCAACGACACAGAGATCCCAGCGTTGGGAATGGCGGCGTCCTACTCGTACCTCGGCATCGGGGATGGCTTCGACCACGTGCGCCGCCGCCTCGAGCTCGCGCCCATGCTGAAGCAGCTCAAGCATGACGCGACGGCGCTAATGCAGTCGGGGCTGGCACCATGGCAGGTGGTTAAGGCGGTGAAGGGGTACCTGTACCCGCGCATCGAGTACGCCCTTCGCCACCTTCGCCCGTTCAAGCAGCAGCTCGAGGCCTTCGACGAGCACCTCCGCCGGGGGCTTCGCCACCTGCTGCGCCTGCCGAAGAACGCCAACAATGCGTTCTTCTCCGCGCCGACATCGCGCGGCGGGCTGGGCCTCCTTCCACTGACGGAGCTGCACGCGGCGCTCCAGATTGCCCATGGGTGGCAGATGCTCAACTCCCCGGACAACGCCACCCAGAGGATCGCCCGCGAGCAGCTCCGGCAGATAGCGGACAAGCGCCACCGCCTGGACACCACCCACTGGAGGGACCGCGAGGCAGAGCTGTGCGAGCTGCTGCTCAACTCGCAGCTCGGGAGGTCAAGCCACGCCCCACCACAGCGGCGCAACGGCGACATCGGGTCGCTTTGGATCGACATCCAGCGTCAACTCAGCAAGCTTGGCCTCAAGTTCGAGACCGCGCCTGCTGACGCAGCCACCAGCAAGCCCGCCCAGCCACTGCAACTTCGCGTGCCGCACCACGACAAGTGGCTGACGCGCCGTGACGTACTGCGGCACGTGAAGATGCACTTGAAGCTCCGACACTGGCGGACGTGGTGCAACCACGTGGACCAAGGTCGAACAGCTCGGGCACATGGGGGCGTGGGTAGCAATTTTCTCACCCGGCCTCGCGGCCTGTGGGAGAGCGACTACCGCTTTGCGATTGCCGCTCGCCTGAACATGCTGGACACAGCCTCCGTCCTCGAACGCCGCGGCATCCACGGCCATGGGCGTTGCCGACACCCGGGTTGCCGCTGGACGGAGACACTGCAGCACGTGCTGAACTGCTGCCCCGGCACCATGGACGCCATCCGCGGCCGCCACGATACCGCGCTCAAGGAAATCGAGCGGACGCTCCATGCGTCGAAGGGCGGGCGCAGCAGCGACCGAGTCGAGCTGCGCGTCAACCAGACGGTGCCATCGCTAGCTGGCCCCGCGCTACGGCCCGACCTCCAGCACTATAACCACACCACAAAAACGGTGGCGGTGGTCGACCTGGCTGTAGCGTTCGAGGAGCAAGCTAGCGTCGACTCAGCGAGCTCGGGCTTGGCCAAAGCCGCCGCCGAGAAGGCGACCAAGTATGCCGGCATCAAGCGGCACCTCGAGCGCCAAGGGTGGAAGGTGCACCTCTCGGCGCTCGTGTACGGGTCGCTGGGCGCGGTAGCAGCCGGCAACTACAAGGTGTACACGGAGCATCTGAAGCTCCTCAAGCGCGACGCCAAGCGACTGGATCGGCAGCTCTCTACCCAGTGCATCCAGTCCAGCCGCCGCATCTGGAACTCACACTGTGCCAAGTACCGTGCGCGACAGCACCAGCACCAGACACAGCGCCAAGCCAGCCAAGAACCAAGGGGCAGGCGGGTGACGGAGACCGGGGGGACTCCGTCGCACACCAGCCGCCGCTAGACGGCACACACTGGCCCAATGTTGGCCGAAAGGGCCCCACCCATGTAGGGAACCGCCCTGGAAACCCATTCCGGTGTTCGACTGTCTTCCGACAGTCGAACTTCAACTCGGAGCTATCAGATACAGTCACACACATAGTTAGACATCAGATAGGAAACTCTCTATCAGGGAGTTATCGGGTACACCGGATGGTAAATATACAAAACCTTCTCTGTTCTAATCAGTGTGAAAACTGGTTTTTACCTTTTGGTAAATTCTTTTCACTCTCATTTTTGGAACGTCCTGCGGCGGTTGGCTTGCTAACCGCGCGGGATCGGTCTCCGGGGGCGTACACCTTTCCCCCGCGAGGCCAACTACATTGTCCTCGATCTTTTCTACCTCCGTCCTGCTCGGTCCTCCATCTCCTCGGTCCTCCACGGTCTGCCCCTTTTCGGTTTTTCTTTTTGACCAATCAGAGCGCGCCATGCACCTCTTTTGGCCAATGAGAAACCGCGCGCTGTCCACCGACAGCAAGGCGTCCACCGCCAGCCAATCGAGCCCCGACAGCGATGCGTCTTTTTATAGCGCCGCTGACGAGGCCGATCTGGCCACTGCCGATTGGCCGGATTTTCGGCCAATCAGCGGCGACGAGGGCATAGGGTTACACACTTTTGCCCCCGTTTCGGCTTCAACTTCGGCTGAAAATGGGGGGGTTGGACCCTCCACGCGTGGCACCGTTTCTCGACGACGGCGACGCTTCAGCGGGTGCAACGTCGGGCACGTGTAGAACACATGCAGCGCCCATTGCACGCCAATTGGCTACGCGCGCAGAGGCCTCTGGCGCCCAAGCGCAGACCCGCCCTTCCAGCAACCTCTCGCGCCGTTTGGCCCATCAAGATCCCGCGGGCCGTCCCCCGGGCTCGGGCGGGCCAACCCCATACCCCCAGCTAAGCCCAGAATCGCTGGCCTCTCAGGGCGTACGCTCTGAGAGCGAAGAACACGCCCAAGCACCGCGGCTGCCTGAGGAGGCGCCGCCGACTTCGAGCTCTGGCGCGGCCCACACGCCGCCGCCGAGCCTCCAAGCGCGCCGTATGGCTTCCCCAGACGCAGGGCTCGCGGCGACGCCCCCCTGCCCGCCCCAGAACCCCCCGTACGATGTGGCAGCACCCGGCAGGGCGGCCGACAGGCTGCCCGACCAGGTAGCGCCGGGGGCGGCCCTCGCAGAGGCCACAGCTCGGGCCTTGGCGGTCAGCCATTGGCCCTGGGAGCTGGCCAGCGACTCCAGCGACGACGAGGACGGCCAAGACGACCACGCCGCCGCTCCAGGACCACGTGAAGACCCCGCGAGTGTGCTGCCTCGACCCGGCAGGGCGGGCGGCATGCTCGGCGACACTCTAGCGCTGGGAGCCGGCTCGGCTCGCGCACCAGCGGCCCCCGCAGGGCCCCCAGACCCAAGCCTCGCCTCCAGTGACGTCTCCGCCGCGCAGGACGCCCGCGCCGCCGCCCAAGCCAGTGTTGAAGTCCAGCAAGGTCTGGCACCACCCGGCAGGGCGGGCGGCATGCTGCCCGACCCGGGGTCGGTTGTACCAAGCCCAGCAGCGGCTGCCGGCGCTGCTGCTCCAGCTACGGTAGCTGCTGCTGCTACTACTGCTCGCGTCACCGTGGGGCACCACGGGCACGCTGAGCCGGACCAAGATCATGTACCGACGGCCCGCGTGCTCGTGGAGCCCATGCAGGTCGATGCGTCCAGCAGCGGCGATGGCAGGACGCTCATGCAGGACGCCGGGAGCGGTGACGACGTTGCAGACTCAAGCTTCAAGCTCAGCGACGACGTCGCCGCCCCCATGGACGTTGACTATGGCACCAGGTGCCCTCCATCGTGGCAGCAGCTGCCCCAGCGGCACCAAGAGCTACGTGCAGGCAGCAAGCGCCGCAGACTCAACGCAGACGACGGAGATGAGGCTCGCAAGCAGCTAGCCATGCATGATGAGGAGGAGGCTGGCGTTCATGCCCCAGCGCTCAGGCTATCCACGGCCAGCGCTCATCCGGCCTCCGTCCTCGCCGTGTACGCGCACAACGCGTCGCGGTTCGACTGCACGCTGTGCACGTACACGGACGGCAGCTTCGCGTCCCTGAAGAAGCACCGTGACTCTCGGCACCGCCGCACCACATTCCTCGACCGGTTCTCGGCGGGTTGTGCGTGTGGTGGCAGCCCATTCACCTCGAGGCTGGCTGCAGCAAGACACGCGCAAGCGTGCGCCAGCCTCTCGAGTCCATCATCGGCCGCGGCTTCGACGACGGCAGGAGCACCAAGCCCCACCAACGTCGGAGCCCAAGCCACCGTCAATGCAGCGGCTCCAACCTCGCCCGGCCTGCCCCACCAAGACTCCACGGAGCTCACAGCGTCCCCCCCGCTGGTGAGCTCCTTCAACGTTGAAGTGCAGGCAGCGCAGGCAACAGGCAGCGACGACAGCAGGAACCGCTGGAGCTCGCCGCTTCCACGCGTACTGGTGGCATCGCGGGTCGCAGCGCGCCTCAGCACGATACCACCTCCACGCTGGGCCCCCCCGCTACCTCGAGCGACGATAGCAGAGCGCATCGCCACGCGCCTCGCTGCCGTGCCTGCCCCACGCTGGAGCCCACCGCTTCCACGCAGCGTGGTAGTGTCCCGCATCGCCGACCGCCTGCTCCCGACCCAGTCAACCTCGGTTGCCGTCGGCCAACTGCTTCTAGCGCAGCCGGACGTGCTCGCCTCCAACGAAGACGCCCCGGACAGCGAGCCGATGGACTGGATGCCGGCGAGGCACGACGAAGAGACAAAAGAGAGCGAGCCGCCACCTCCAGCCCTAGCGACGGCCGACGAAGCCGAGCGAGAGGCAGCCAGGACTTCGGACGACGCCAGTGGCGAGTGGCTCCTACGCTTCGACGGCGCCTGCCGGGCAAACCCGGGGCCAGGCGGCGCTGGTGCGGCCCTTTTTAAACCGAGCGGCCCTGTAGTGTGGACATGCTCCCACTTCGACCCGAGCAGCAACGGCACCAACAACACGGCAGAGTACACCGCGCTGCTGCTTGGTGCCAGGGCCGCCGGCGATCACGGAGTGAAGCAACTTCGCGTGGAGGGCGACAGCACCCTGGTGATCCAGCAAGTGCGTGGCATCTTCGCGGCCAAGAGCACGCGACTCCGGGCGCTGCGCAACCAGGTCAGGCTGGAGCTCGCGCGAGTGGGGAGCTTCTCGCTCCACCACATCGACCGACAGGCGAACGGCCATGCAGACCGCCTCGCCAACGCTGGTCTCGACCGCCGCCGGACCAAGCTCGAGTGCAGCGTGCACCCTGATGGCCATGGATGCACCTCCACTACAACGGCAGCCCCGGCGTCGACGGTGCCACCGGCAGTTCCAGGAACAGTACCGCAAGCAGCAGCGGCGCCCCCTTCCCCACACGACGCCACTCTCGACCACCAAGGTGACGTGGACGACGGTGAAGTCTACGCAGCCATGTGCATCGGCCCGGATGCGGTACCACAGCGCCGACCGCGTCTCCGCCTGCGGCACCTGACGGACGAGGAGTACGAGGAGGCCGGTGACGTGGTAGAGCGACTGGCTGCGACGCTGGCAGCAAAGATCGAGGACGCGGTCGACTGGGAGACGGCAGAGGGCTACATCACTGCCCTACCGTACGCCCTCTACGACAAGCTACAGCCATACTCCCAGACACAGCACCAGTCCCCGCGCCACCACCACCACCAGCAGCACCAGCGTCCGCGTCAGCAGCAGCAACAGCAGCAGCCGCAACAGCCGCAACACCACCACCAGCAGCAGCAGCGACGATGGCAGCACGGTGAGCTGCATAGCGGGCGGCAGCAACGTCAACAGCGGAGACGTGGGCGCGGCAGCCGCGGCCAACGCAGACAGAGGAGGAAACGCCGCCAACGGCCACCGCGAGTGACACGCCACCACCGCGAGCACCGGATCGACGAAGCCCTCGACGACCTCCATGCACTCGAGCGCTTGCGTCCCCAGGACCGGCCCGCCATCAACAAGGCCAGGCGTCGAGTCGGTCGCATCCGCTCCGCCATCAACCAGCACCTACTGCGCCACCGCTTCGACACCGCCGAGAAGGCGTGCGTGGACGACATCCTGGCTGGAGCGCGAGCGCACCGAGAGGCGACGACGACACCATCGACGGCGCAACCAACCGCCACGGACCCCCCAGCTTCGACAGCTGCAGAGGATGACGGCAAGTGCCCCATTCCGGGCGACGAGCTCTGGAGCTTCTTCGACAGCGTGAACACGCCACGCCAGGCGTTCGACGCGGAGGCACCAGAGGGAGCAGCCTTCCGTGAAGCGATGGCGCGCTTACCCGCCGCCACGCGTGCCAAGGAACTGCTGACAGAGGCGCCGACGGTGGACGACATTGAAGACCAGCTCCAGCGCGCCCGCGGCAGCTCCAGCCCCGGCCTCGACGGCGTCGGCTACGATGTCTACAAGAAGTTCGCCGCCCAGCTCCTGCCGGCGCTCCATGCAGCGTTCGCGTGCTGCTGGCGACACAAGACGGTGCCTCAGAGCTGGAAGCTCGGCGTGGTGCGCCTCCTGCACAAGAAGGGCAGCCGGCAGGACCCTGCCAACTGGAGGCCGATCTGCTTGCAGCAGGCTATCTACAAGATCTACGCCGGCATCCTGTCGCGCAGGCTCGTAGGCTGGCTGGACGCGAACGCTCGCCATGCGGAGGCCCAGAAGGGATTCCGGGCGATGAACGGCTGCGGGGAACACAACTTCCTCGCGGCCACGCTCGTCGACCACGCCCGTCGCAAGCGCAGGGAGCTGCATGTCGTGTGGTACGATTTCGCCAACGCCTTCGGCAGCGTGCCACACGACTTGCTATGGGAAACACTGGCGCGACAGGGAGTACCGCCCGAGTTTGTGGACTGCTGCCGCGGGATCTACAGCGACGCAGCCTTCACCATCAGCAACGCGGCGGACGGCACCACCGCGCCCATCAGCCTTCGCGTGGGAGTGTTCCAGGGCTGCCCGCTCAGCCCACACCTCTTTACCGCTGCGATTGCCCCGCTGCTCCAAGCGCTGAAGAGACTGCCTGCCACGGGGGTGCAGCTCACCGGCGTGGACCGTCCCGGAGCTGCAGCCTACGCCGACGACCTCAAGACGTTCAGCAGCTCCGTGGATGGTATCAAGCGGCAGCACGCGCTCGTGGCATCCTTCCTGCGATGGACCGGCATGGCGGCGAACCCTTCCAAGTGCAGCACCATGTCGGTCCAACGCGACGCGCGCGGCGTGCTCAAGGCGGGTGACCTGGGACTCCAGCTCAACGACACAGAGATCCCAGCGTTGGGAATGGCGGCGTCCTACTCGTACCTCGGCATCGGGGATGGCTTCGACCACGTGCGCCGCCGCCTCGAGCTCGCGCCCATGCTGAAGCAGCTCAAGCATGACGCGACGGCGCTAATGCAGTCGGGGCTGGCACCATGGCAGGTGGTTAAGGCGGTGAAGGGGTACCTGTACCCGCGCATCGAGTACGCCCTTCGCCACCTTCGCCCGTTCAAGCAGCAGCTCGAGGCCTTCGACGAGCACCTCCGCCGGGGGCTTCGCCACCTGCTGCGCCTGCCGAAGAACGCCAACAATGCGTTCTTCTCCGCGCCGACATCGCGCGGCGGGCTGGGCCTCCTTCCACTGACGGAGCTGCACGCGGCGCTCCAGATTGCCCATGGGTGGCAGATGCTCAACTCCCCGGACAACGCCACCCAGAGGATCGCCCGCGAGCAGCTCCGGCAGATAGCGGACAAGCGCCACCGCCTGGACACCACCCACTGGAGGGACCGCGAGGCAGAGCTGTGCGAGCTGCTGCTCAACTCGCAGCTCGGGAGGTCAAGCCACGCCCCACCACAGCGGCGCAACGGCGACATCGGGTCGCTTTGGATCGACATCCAGCGTCAACTCAGCAAGCTTGGCCTCAAGTTCGAGACCGCGCCTGCTGACGCAGCCACCAGCAAGCCCGCCCAGCCACTGCAACTTCGCGTGCCGCACCACGACAAGTGGCTGACGCGCCGTGACGTACTGCGGCACGTGAAGATGCACTTGAAGCTCCGACACTGGCGGACGTGGTGCAACCACGTGGACCAAGGTCGAACAGCTCGGGCACATGGGGGCGTGGGTAGCAATTTTCTCACCCGGCCTCGCGGCCTGTGGGAGAGCGACTACCGCTTTGCGATTGCCGCTCGCCTGAACATGCTGGACACAGCCTCCGTCCTCGAACGCCGCGGCATCCACGGCCATGGGCGTTGCCGACACCCGGGTTGCCGCTGGACGGAGACACTGCAGCACGTGCTGAACTGCTGCCCCGGCACCATGGACGCCATCCGCGGCCGCCACGATACCGCGCTCAAGGAAATCGAGCGGACGCTCCATGCGTCGAAGGGCGGGCGCAGCAGCGACCGAGTCGAGCTGCGCGTCAACCAGACGGTGCCATCGCTAGCTGGCCCCGCGCTACGGCCCGACCTCCAGCACTATAACCACACCACAAAAACGGTGGCGGTGGTCGACCTGGCTGTAGCGTTCGAGGAGCAAGCTAGCGTCGACTCAGCGAGCTCGGGCTTGGCCAAAGCCGCCGCCGAGAAGGCGACCAAGTATGCCGGCATCAAGCGGCACCTCGAGCGCCAAGGGTGGAAGGTGCACCTCTCGGCGCTCGTGTACGGGTCGCTGGGCGCGGTAGCAGCCGGCAACTACAAGGTGTACACGGAGCATCTGAAGCTCCTCAAGCGCGACGCCAAGCGACTGGATCGGCAGCTCTCTACCCAGTGCATCCAGTCCAGCCGCCGCATCTGGAACTCACACTGTGCCAAGTACCGTGCGCGACAGCACCAGCACCAGACACAGCGCCAAGCCAGCCAAGAACCAAGGGGCAGGCGGGTGACGGAGACCGGGGGGACTCCGTCGCACACCAGCCGCCGCTAGACGGCACACACTGGCCCAATGTTGGCCGAAAGGGCCCCACCCATGTAGGGAACCGCCCTGGAAACCCATTCCGGTGTTCGACTGTCTTCCGACAGTCGAACTTCAACTCGGAGCTATCAGATACAGTCACACACATAGTTAGACATCAGATAGGAAACTCTCTATCAGGGAGTTATCGGGTACACCGGATGGTAAATATACAAAACCTTCTCTGTTCTAATCAGTGTGAAAACTGGTTTTTACCTTTTGGTAAATTCTTTTCACTCTCATTTTTGGAACGTCCTGCGGCGGTTGGCTTGCTAACCGCGCGGGATCGGTCTCCGGGGGCGTACACCTTTCCCCCGCGAGGCCAACTACATTGTCCTCGATCTTTTCTACCTCCGTCCTGCTCGGTCCTCCATCTCCTCGGTCCTCCACGGTCTGCCCCTTTTCGGTTTTTCTTTTTGACCAATCAGAGCGCGCCATGCACCTCTTTTGGCCAATGAGAAACCGCGCGCTGTCCACCGACAGCAAGGCGTCCACCGCCAGCCAATCGAGCCCCGACAGCGATGCGTCTTTTTATAGCGCCGCTGACGAGGCCGATCTGGCCACTGCCGATTGGCCGGATTTTCGGCCAATCAGCGGCGACGAGGGCATAGGGTTACACACTTTTGCCCCCGTTTCGGCTTCAACTTCGGCTGAAAATGGGGGGGTTGGACCCTCCACGCGTGGCACCGTTTCTCGACGACGGCGACGCTTCAGCGGGTGCAACGTCGGGCACGTGTAGAACACATGCAGCGCCCATTGCACGCCAATTGGCTACGCGCGCAGAGGCCTCTGGCGCCCAAGCGCAGACCCGCCCTTCCAGCAACCTCTCGCGCCGTTTGGCCCATCAAGATCCCGCGGGCCGTCCCCCGGGCTCGGGCGGGCCAACCCCATACCCCCAGCTAAGCCCAGAATCGCTGGCCTCTCAGGGCGTACGCTCTGAGAGCGAAGAACACGCCCAAGCACCGCGGCTGCCTGAGGAGGCGCCGCCGACTTCGAGCTCTGGCGCGGCCCACACGCCGCCGCCGAGCCTCCAAGCGCGCCGTATGGCTTCCCCAGACGCAGGGCTCGCGGCGACGCCCCCCTGCCCGCCCCAGAACCCCCCGTACGATGTGGCAGCACCCGGCAGGGCGGCCGACAGGCTGCCCGACCAGGTAGCGCCGGGGGCGGCCCTCGCAGAGGCCACAGCTCGGGCCTTGGCGGTCAGCCATTGGCCCTGGGAGCTGGCCAGCGACTCCAGCGACGACGAGGACGGCCAAGACGACCACGCCGCCGCTCCAGGACCACGTGAAGACCCCGCGAGTGTGCTGCCTCGACCCGGCAGGGCGGGCGGCATGCTCGGCGACACTCTAGCGCTGGGAGCCGGCTCGGCTCGCGCACCAGCGGCCCCCGCAGGGCCCCCAGACCCAAGCCTCGCCTCCAGTGACGTCTCCGCCGCGCAGGACGCCCGCGCCGCCGCCCAAGCCAGTGTTGAAGTCCAGCAAGGTCTGGCACCACCCGGCAGGGCGGGCGGCATGCTGCCCGACCCGGGGTCGGTTGTACCAAGCCCAGCAGCGGCTGCCGGCGCTGCTGCTCCAGCTACGGTAGCTGCTGCTGCTACTACTGCTCGCGTCACCGTGGGGCACCACGGGCACGCTGAGCCGGACCAAGATCATGTACCGACGGCCCGCGTGCTCGTGGAGCCCATGCAGGTCGATGCGTCCAGCAGCGGCGATGGCAGGACGCTCATGCAGGACGCCGGGAGCGGTGACGACGTTGCAGACTCAAGCTTCAAGCTCAGCGACGACGTCGCCGCCCCCATGGACGTTGACTATGGCACCAGGTGCCCTCCATCGTGGCAGCAGCTGCCCCAGCGGCACCAAGAGCTACGTGCAGGCAGCAAGCGCCGCAGACTCAACGCAGACGACGGAGATGAGGCTCGCAAGCAGCTAGCCATGCATGATGAGGAGGAGGCTGGCGTTCATGCCCCAGCGCTCAGGCTATCCACGGCCAGCGCTCATCCGGCCTCCGTCCTCGCCGTGTACGCGCACAACGCGTCGCGGTTCGACTGCACGCTGTGCACGTACACGGACGGCAGCTTCGCGTCCCTGAAGAAGCACCGTGACTCTCGGCACCGCCGCACCACATTCCTCGACCGGTTCTCGGCGGGTTGTGCGTGTGGTGGCAGCCCATTCACCTCGAGGCTGGCTGCAGCAAGACACGCGCAAGCGTGCGCCAGCCTCTCGAGTCCATCATCGGCCGCGGCTTCGACGACGGCAGGAGCACCAAGCCCCACCAACGTCGGAGCCCAAGCCACCGTCAATGCAGCGGCTCCAACCTCGCCCGGCCTGCCCCACCAAGACTCCACGGAGCTCACAGCGTCCCCCCCGCTGGTGAGCTCCTTCAACGTTGAAGTGCAGGCAGCGCAGGCAACAGGCAGCGACGACAGCAGGAACCGCTGGAGCTCGCCGCTTCCACGCGTACTGGTGGCATCGCGGGTCGCAGCGCGCCTCAGCACGATACCACCTCCACGCTGGGCCCCCCCGCTACCTCGAGCGACGATAGCAGAGCGCATCGCCACGCGCCTCGCTGCCGTGCCTGCCCCACGCTGGAGCCCACCGCTTCCACGCAGCGTGGTAGTGTCCCGCATCGCCGACCGCCTGCTCCCGACCCAGTCAACCTCGGTTGCCGTCGGCCAACTGCTTCTAGCGCAGCCGGACGTGCTCGCCTCCAACGAAGACGCCCCGGACAGCGAGCCGATGGACTGGATGCCGGCGAGGCACGACGAAGAGACAAAAGAGAGCGAGCCGCCACCTCCAGCCCTAGCGACGGCCGACGAAGCCGAGCGAGAGGCAGCCAGGACTTCGGACGACGCCAGTGGCGAGTGGCTCCTACGCTTCGACGGCGCCTGCCGGGCAAACCCGGGGCCAGGCGGCGCTGGTGCGGCCCTTTTTAAACCGAGCGGCCCTGTAGTGTGGACATGCTCCCACTTCGACCCGAGCAGCAACGGCACCAACAACACGGCAGAGTACACCGCGCTGCTGCTTGGTGCCAGGGCCGCCGGCGATCACGGAGTGAAGCAACTTCGCGTGGAGGGCGACAGCACCCTGGTGATCCAGCAAGTGCGTGGCATCTTCGCGGCCAAGAGCACGCGACTCCGGGCGCTGCGCAACCAGGTCAGGCTGGAGCTCGCGCGAGTGGGGAGCTTCTCGCTCCACCACATCGACCGACAGGCGAACGGCCATGCAGACCGCCTCGCCAACGCTGGTCTCGACCGCCGCCGGACCAAGCTCGAGTGCAGCGTGCACCCTGATGGCCATGGATGCACCTCCACTACAACGGCAGCCCCGGCGTCGACGGTGCCACCGGCAGTTCCAGGAACAGTACCGCAAGCAGCAGCGGCGCCCCCTTCCCCACACGACGCCACTCTCGACCACCAAGGTGACGTGGACGACGGTGAAGTCTACGCAGCCATGTGCATCGGCCCGGATGCGGTACCACAGCGCCGACCGCGTCTCCGCCTGCGGCACCTGACGGACGAGGAGTACGAGGAGGCCGGTGACGTGGTAGAGCGACTGGCTGCGACGCTGGCAGCAAAGATCGAGGACGCGGTCGACTGGGAGACGGCAGAGGGCTACATCACTGCCCTACCGTACGCCCTCTACGACAAGCTACAGCCATACTCCCAGACACAGCACCAGTCCCCGCGCCACCACCACCACCAGCAGCACCAGCGTCCGCGTCAGCAGCAGCAACAGCAGCAGCCGCAACAGCCGCAACACCACCACCAGCAGCAGCAGCGACGATGGCAGCACGGTGAGCTGCATAGCGGGCGGCAGCAACGTCAACAGCGGAGACGTGGGCGCGGCAGCCGCGGCCAACGCAGACAGAGGAGGAAACGCCGCCAACGGCCACCGCGAGTGACACGCCACCACCGCGAGCACCGGATCGACGAAGCCCTCGACGACCTCCATGCACTCGAGCGCTTGCGTCCCCAGGACCGGCCCGCCATCAACAAGGCCAGGCGTCGAGTCGGTCGCATCCGCTCCGCCATCAACCAGCACCTACTGCGCCACCGCTTCGACACCGCCGAGAAGGCGTGCGTGGACGACATCCTGGCTGGAGCGCGAGCGCACCGAGAGGCGACGACGACACCATCGACGGCGCAACCAACCGCCACGGACCCCCCAGCTTCGACAGCTGCAGAGGATGACGGCAAGTGCCCCATTCCGGGCGACGAGCTCTGGAGCTTCTTCGACAGCGTGAACACGCCACGCCAGGCGTTCGACGCGGAGGCACCAGAGGGAGCAGCCTTCCGTGAAGCGATGGCGCGCTTACCCGCCGCCACGCGTGCCAAGGAACTGCTGACAGAGGCGCCGACGGTGGACGACATTGAAGACCAGCTCCAGCGCGCCCGCGGCAGCTCCAGCCCCGGCCTCGACGGCGTCGGCTACGATGTCTACAAGAAGTTCGCCGCCCAGCTCCTGCCGGCGCTCCATGCAGCGTTCGCGTGCTGCTGGCGACACAAGACGGTGCCTCAGAGCTGGAAGCTCGGCGTGGTGCGCCTCCTGCACAAGAAGGGCAGCCGGCAGGACCCTGCCAACTGGAGGCCGATCTGCTTGCAGCAGGCTATCTACAAGATCTACGCCGGCATCCTGTCGCGCAGGCTCGTAGGCTGGCTGGACGCGAACGCTCGCCATGCGGAGGCCCAGAAGGGATTCCGGGCGATGAACGGCTGCGGGGAACACAACTTCCTCGCGGCCACGCTCGTCGACCACGCCCGTCGCAAGCGCAGGGAGCTGCATGTCGTGTGGTACGATTTCGCCAACGCCTTCGGCAGCGTGCCACACGACTTGCTATGGGAAACACTGGCGCGACAGGGAGTACCGCCCGAGTTTGTGGACTGCTGCCGCGGGATCTACAGCGACGCAGCCTTCACCATCAGCAACGCGGCGGACGGCACCACCGCGCCCATCAGCCTTCGCGTGGGAGTGTTCCAGGGCTGCCCGCTCAGCCCACACCTCTTTACCGCTGCGATTGCCCCGCTGCTCCAAGCGCTGAAGAGACTGCCTGCCACGGGGGTGCAGCTCACCGGCGTGGACCGTCCCGGAGCTGCAGCCTACGCCGACGACCTCAAGACGTTCAGCAGCTCCGTGGATGGTATCAAGCGGCAGCACGCGCTCGTGGCATCCTTCCTGCGATGGACCGGCATGGCGGCGAACCCTTCCAAGTGCAGCACCATGTCGGTCCAACGCGACGCGCGCGGCGTGCTCAAGGCGGGTGACCTGGGACTCCAGCTCAACGACACAGAGATCCCAGCGTTGGGAATGGCGGCGTCCTACTCGTACCTCGGCATCGGGGATGGCTTCGACCACGTGCGCCGCCGCCTCGAGCTCGCGCCCATGCTGAAGCAGCTCAAGCATGACGCGACGGCGCTAATGCAGTCGGGGCTGGCACCATGGCAGGTGGTTAAGGCGGTGAAGGGGTACCTGTACCCGCGCATCGAGTACGCCCTTCGCCACCTTCGCCCGTTCAAGCAGCAGCTCGAGGCCTTCGACGAGCACCTCCGCCGGGGGCTTCGCCACCTGCTGCGCCTGCCGAAGAACGCCAACAATGCGTTCTTCTCCGCGCCGACATCGCGCGGCGGGCTGGGCCTCCTTCCACTGACGGAGCTGCACGCGGCGCTCCAGATTGCCCATGGGTGGCAGATGCTCAACTCCCCGGACAACGCCACCCAGAGGATCGCCCGCGAGCAGCTCCGGCAGATAGCGGACAAGCGCCACCGCCTGGACACCACCCACTGGAGGGACCGCGAGGCAGAGCTGTGCGAGCTGCTGCTCAACTCGCAGCTCGGGAGGTCAAGCCACGCCCCACCACAGCGGCGCAACGGCGACATCGGGTCGCTTTGGATCGACATCCAGCGTCAACTCAGCAAGCTTGGCCTCAAGTTCGAGACCGCGCCTGCTGACGCAGCCACCAGCAAGCCCGCCCAGCCACTGCAACTTCGCGTGCCGCACCACGACAAGTGGCTGACGCGCCGTGACGTACTGCGGCACGTGAAGATGCACTTGAAGCTCCGACACTGGCGGACGTGGTGCAACCACGTGGACCAAGGTCGAACAGCTCGGGCACATGGGGGCGTGGGTAGCAATTTTCTCACCCGGCCTCGCGGCCTGTGGGAGAGCGACTACCGCTTTGCGATTGCCGCTCGCCTGAACATGCTGGACACAGCCTCCGTCCTCGAACGCCGCGGCATCCACGGCCATGGGCGTTGCCGACACCCGGGTTGCCGCTGGACGGAGACACTGCAGCACGTGCTGAACTGCTGCCCCGGCACCATGGACGCCATCCGCGGCCGCCACGATACCGCGCTCAAGGAAATCGAGCGGACGCTCCATGCGTCGAAGGGCGGGCGCAGCAGCGACCGAGTCGAGCTGCGCGTCAACCAGACGGTGCCATCGCTAGCTGGCCCCGCGCTACGGCCCGACCTCCAGCACTATAACCACACCACAAAAACGGTGGCGGTGGTCGACCTGGCTGTAGCGTTCGAGGAGCAAGCTAGCGTCGACTCAGCGAGCTCGGGCTTGGCCAAAGCCGCCGCCGAGAAGGCGACCAAGTATGCCGGCATCAAGCGGCACCTCGAGCGCCAAGGGTGGAAGGTGCACCTCTCGGCGCTCGTGTACGGGTCGCTGGGCGCGGTAGCAGCCGGCAACTACAAGGTGTACACGGAGCATCTGAAGCTCCTCAAGCGCGACGCCAAGCGACTGGATCGGCAGCTCTCTACCCAGTGCATCCAGTCCAGCCGCCGCATCTGGAACTCACACTGTGCCAAGTACCGTGCGCGACAGCACCAGCACCAGACACAGCGCCAAGCCAGCCAAGAACCAAGGGGCAGGCGGGTGACGGAGACCGGGGGGACTCCGTCGCACACCAGCCGCCGCTAGACGGCACACACTGGCCCAATGTTGGCCGAAAGGGCCCCACCCATGTAGGGAACCGCCCTGGAAACCCATTCCGGTGTTCGACTGTCTTCCGACAGTCGAACTTCAACTCGGAGCTATCAGATACAGTCACACACATAGTTAGACATCAGATAGGAAACTCTCTATCAGGGAGTTATCGGGTACACCGGATGGTAAATATACAAAACCTTCTCTGTTCTAATCAGTGTGAAAACTGGTTTTTACCTTTTGGTAAATTCTTTTCACTCTCATTTTTGGAACGTCCTGCGGCGGTTGGCTTGCTAACCGCGCGGGATCGGTCTCCGGGGGCGTACACCTTTCCCCCGCGAGGCCAACTACATTGTCCTCGATCTTTTCTACCTCCGTCCTGCTCGGTCCTCCATCTCCTCGGTCCTCCACGGTCTGCCCCTTTTCGGTTTTTCTTTTTGACCAATCAGAGCGCGCCATGCACCTCTTTTGGCCAATGAGAAACCGCGCGCTGTCCACCGACAGCAAGGCGTCCACCGCCAGCCAATCGAGCCCCGACAGCGATGCGTCTTTTTATAGCGCCGCTGACGAGGCCGATCTGGCCACTGCCGATTGGCCGGATTTTCGGCCAATCAGCGGCGACGAGGGCATAGGGTTACACACTTTTGCCCCCGTTTCGGCTTCAACTTCGGCTGAAAATGGGGGGGTTGGACCCTCCACGCGTGGCACCGTTTCTCGACGACGGCGACGCTTCAGCGGGTGCAACGTCGGGCACGTGTAGAACACATGCAGCGCCCATTGCACGCCAATTGGCTACGCGCGCAGAGGCCTCTGGCGCCCAAGCGCAGACCCGCCCTTCCAGCAACCTCTCGCGCCGTTTGGCCCATCAAGATCCCGCGGGCCGTCCCCCGGGCTCGGGCGGGCCAACCCCATACCCCCAGCTAAGCCCAGAATCGCTGGCCTCTCAGGGCGTACGCTCTGAGAGCGAAGAACACGCCCAAGCACCGCGGCTGCCTGAGGAGGCGCCGCCGACTTCGAGCTCTGGCGCGGCCCACACGCCGCCGCCGAGCCTCCAAGCGCGCCGTATGGCTTCCCCAGACGCAGGGCTCGCGGCGACGCCCCCCTGCCCGCCCCAGAACCCCCCGTACGATGTGGCAGCACCCGGCAGGGCGGCCGACAGGCTGCCCGACCAGGTAGCGCCGGGGGCGGCCCTCGCAGAGGCCACAGCTCGGGCCTTGGCGGTCAGCCATTGGCCCTGGGAGCTGGCCAGCGACTCCAGCGACGACGAGGACGGCCAAGACGACCACGCCGCCGCTCCAGGACCACGTGAAGACCCCGCGAGTGTGCTGCCTCGACCCGGCAGGGCGGGCGGCATGCTCGGCGACACTCTAGCGCTGGGAGCCGGCTCGGCTCGCGCACCAGCGGCCCCCGCAGGGCCCCCAGACCCAAGCCTCGCCTCCAGTGACGTCTCCGCCGCGCAGGACGCCCGCGCCGCCGCCCAAGCCAGTGTTGAAGTCCAGCAAGGTCTGGCACCACCCGGCAGGGCGGGCGGCATGCTGCCCGACCCGGGGTCGGTTGTACCAAGCCCAGCAGCGGCTGCCGGCGCTGCTGCTCCAGCTACGGTAGCTGCTGCTGCTACTACTGCTCGCGTCACCGTGGGGCACCACGGGCACGCTGAGCCGGACCAAGATCATGTACCGACGGCCCGCGTGCTCGTGGAGCCCATGCAGGTCGATGCGTCCAGCAGCGGCGATGGCAGGACGCTCATGCAGGACGCCGGGAGCGGTGACGACGTTGCAGACTCAAGCTTCAAGCTCAGCGACGACGTCGCCGCCCCCATGGACGTTGACTATGGCACCAGGTGCCCTCCATCGTGGCAGCAGCTGCCCCAGCGGCACCAAGAGCTACGTGCAGGCAGCAAGCGCCGCAGACTCAACGCAGACGACGGAGATGAGGCTCGCAAGCAGCTAGCCATGCATGATGAGGAGGAGGCTGGCGTTCATGCCCCAGCGCTCAGGCTATCCACGGCCAGCGCTCATCCGGCCTCCGTCCTCGCCGTGTACGCGCACAACGCGTCGCGGTTCGACTGCACGCTGTGCACGTACACGGACGGCAGCTTCGCGTCCCTGAAGAAGCACCGTGACTCTCGGCACCGCCGCACCACATTCCTCGACCGGTTCTCGGCGGGTTGTGCGTGTGGTGGCAGCCCATTCACCTCGAGGCTGGCTGCAGCAAGACACGCGCAAGCGTGCGCCAGCCTCTCGAGTCCATCATCGGCCGCGGCTTCGACGACGGCAGGAGCACCAAGCCCCACCAACGTCGGAGCCCAAGCCACCGTCAATGCAGCGGCTCCAACCTCGCCCGGCCTGCCCCACCAAGACTCCACGGAGCTCACAGCGTCCCCCCCGCTGGTGAGCTCCTTCAACGTTGAAGTGCAGGCAGCGCAGGCAACAGGCAGCGACGACAGCAGGAACCGCTGGAGCTCGCCGCTTCCACGCGTACTGGTGGCATCGCGGGTCGCAGCGCGCCTCAGCACGATACCACCTCCACGCTGGGCCCCCCCGCTACCTCGAGCGACGATAGCAGAGCGCATCGCCACGCGCCTCGCTGCCGTGCCTGCCCCACGCTGGAGCCCACCGCTTCCACGCAGCGTGGTAGTGTCCCGCATCGCCGACCGCCTGCTCCCGACCCAGTCAACCTCGGTTGCCGTCGGCCAACTGCTTCTAGCGCAGCCGGACGTGCTCGCCTCCAACGAAGACGCCCCGGACAGCGAGCCGATGGACTGGATGCCGGCGAGGCACGACGAAGAGACAAAAGAGAGCGAGCCGCCACCTCCAGCCCTAGCGACGGCCGACGAAGCCGAGCGAGAGGCAGCCAGGACTTCGGACGACGCCAGTGGCGAGTGGCTCCTACGCTTCGACGGCGCCTGCCGGGCAAACCCGGGGCCAGGCGGCGCTGGTGCGGCCCTTTTTAAACCGAGCGGCCCTGTAGTGTGGACATGCTCCCACTTCGACCCGAGCAGCAACGGCACCAACAACACGGCAGAGTACACCGCGCTGCTGCTTGGTGCCAGGGCCGCCGGCGATCACGGAGTGAAGCAACTTCGCGTGGAGGGCGACAGCACCCTGGTGATCCAGCAAGTGCATGGCATCTTCGCGGCCAAGAGCACGCGACTCCGGGCGCTGCGCAACCAGGTCAGGCTGGAGCTCGCGCGAGTGGGGAGCTTCTCGCTCCACCACATCGACCGACAGGCGAACGGCCATGCAGACCGCCTCGCCAACGCTGGTCTCGACCGCCGCCGGACCAAGCTCGAGTGCAGCGTGCACCCTGATGGCCATGGATGCACCTCCACTACAACGGCAGCCCCGGCGTCGACGGTGCCACCGGCAGTTCCAGGAACAGTACCGCAAGCAGCAGCGGCGCCCCCTTCCCCACACGACGCCACTCTCGACCACCAAGGTGACGTGGACGACGGTGAAGTCTACGCAGCCATGTGCATCGGCCCGGATGCGGTACCACAGCGCCGACCGCGTCTCCGCCTGCGGCACCTGACGACGAGGAGTACGAGGAGGCCGGTGACGTGGTAGAGCGACTGGCTGCGACGCTGGCAGCAAAGATCGAGGACGCGGTCGACTGGGAGACGGCAGAGGGCTACATCACTGCCCTACCGTACGCCCTCTACGACAAGCTACAGCCATACTCCCAGACACAGCACCAGTCCCCGCGCCACCACCACCACCAGCAGCACCAGCGTCCGCGTCAGCAGCAGCAACAGCAGCAGCCGCAACAGCCGCAACACCACCACCAGCAGCAGCAGCGACGATGGCAGCACGGTGAGCTGCATAGCGGGCGGCAGCAACGTCAACAGCGGAGACGTGGGCGCGGCAGCCGCGGCCAACGCAGACAGAGGAGGAAACGCCGCCAACGGCCACCGCGAGTGACACGCCACCACCGCGAGCACCGGATCGACGAAGCCCTCGACGACCTCCATGCACTCGAGCGCTTGCGTCCCCAGGACCGGCCCGCCATCAACAAGGCCAGGCGTCGAGTCGGTCGCATCCGCTCCGCCATCAACCAGCACCTACTGCGCCACCGCTTCGACACCGCCGAGAAGGCGTGCGTGGACGACATCCTGGCTGGAGCGCGAGCGCACCGAGAGGCGACGACGACACCATCGACGGCGCAACCAACCGCCACGGACCCCCCAGCTTCGACAGCTGCAGAGGATGACGGCAAGTGCCCCATTCCGGGCGACGAGCTCTGGAGCTTCTTCGACAGCGTGAACACGCCACGCCAGGCGTTCGACGCGGAGGCACCAGAGGGAGCAGCCTTCCGTGAAGCGATGGCGCGCTTACCCGCCGCCACGCGTGCCAAGGAACTGCTGACAGAGGCGCCGACGGTGGACGACATTGAAGACCAGCTCCAGCGCGCCCGCGGCAGCTCCAGCCCCGGCCTCGACGGCGTCGGCTACGATGTCTACAAGAAGTTCGCCGCCCAGCTCCTGCCGGCGCTCCATGCAGCGTTCGCGTGCTGCTGGCGACACAAGACGGTGCCTCAGAGCTGGAAGCTCGGCGTGGTGCGCCTCCTGCACAAGAAGGGCAGCCGGCAGGACCCTGCCAACTGGAGGCCGATCTGCTTGCAGCAGGCTATCTACAAGATCTACGCCGGCATCCTGTCGCGCAGGCTCGTAGGCTGGCTGGACGCGAACGCTCGCCATGCGGAGGCCCAGAAGGGATTCCGGGCGATGAACGGCTGCGGGGAACACAACTTCCTCGCGGCCACGCTCGTCGACCACGCCCGTCGCAAGCGCAGGGAGCTGCATGTCGTGTGGTACGATTTCGCCAACGCCTTCGGCAGCGTGCCACACGACTTGCTATGGGAAACACTGGCGCGACAGGGAGTACCGCCCGAGTTTGTGGACTGCTGCCGCGGGATCTACAGCGACGCAGCCTTCACCATCGGCAACGCGGCGGACGGCACCACCGCGCCCATCAGCCTTCGCGTGGGAGTGTTCCAGGGCTGCCCGCTCAGCCCACACCTCTTTACCGCTGCGATTGCCCCGCTGCTCCAAGCGCTGAAGAGACTGCCTGCCACGGGGGTGCAGCTCACCGGCGTGGACCGTCCCGGAGCTGCAGCATACGCCGACGACCTCAAGACGTTCAGCAGCTCCGTGGATGGTATCAAGCGGCAGCACGCGCTCGTGGCATCCTTCCTGCGATGGACCGGCATGGCGGCGAACCCTTCCAAGTGCAGCACCATGTCGGTCCAACGCGACGCGCGCGGCGTGCTCAAGGCGGGTGACCTGGGACTCCAGCTCAACGACACAGAGATCCCAGCGTTGGGAATGGCGGCGTCCTACTCGTACCTCGGCATCGGGGATGGCTTCGACCACGTGCGCCGCCGCCTCGAGCTCGCGCCCATGCTGAAGCAGCTCAAGCATGACGCGACGGCGCTAATGCAGTCGGGGCTGGCACCATGGCAGGTGGTTAAGGCGGTGAAGGGGTACCTGTACCCGCGCATCGAGTACGCCCTTCGCCACCTTCGCCCGTTCAAGCAGCAGCTCGAGGCCTTCGACGAGCACCTCCGCCGGGGGCTTCGCCACCTGCTGCGCCTGCCGAAGAACGCCAACAATGCGTTCTTCTCCGCGCCGACATCGCGCGGCGGGCTGGGCCTCCTTCCACTGACGGAGCTGCACGCGGCGCTCCAGATTGCCCATGGGTGGCAGATGCTCAACTCCCCGGACAACGCCACCCAGAGGATCGCCCGCGAGCAGCTCCGGCAGATAGCGGACAAGCGCCACCGCCTGGACACCACCCACTGGAGGGACCGCGAGGCAGAGCTGTGCGAGCTGCTGCTCAACTCGCAGCTCGGGAGGTCAAGCCACGCCCCACCACAGCGGCGCAACGGCGACATCGGGTCGCTTTGGATCGACATCCAGCGTCAACTCAGCAAGCTTGGCCTCAAGTTCGAGACCGCGCCTGCTGACGCAGCCACCAGCAAGCCCGCCCAGCCACTGCAACTTCGCGTGCCGCACCACGACAAGTGGCTGACGCGCCGTGACGTACTGCGGCACGTGAAGATGCACTTGAAGCTCCGACACTGGCGGACGTGGTGCAACCACGTGGACCAAGGTCGAACAGCTCGGGCACATGGGGGCGTGGGTAGCAATTTTCTCACCCGGCCTCGCGGCCTGTGGGAGAGCGACTACCGCTTTGCGATTGCCGCTCGCCTGAACATGCTGGACACAGCCTCCGTCCTCGAACGCCGCGGCATCCACGGCCATGGGCGTTGCCGACACCCGGGTTGCCGCTGGACGGAGACACTGCAGCACGTGCTGAACTGCTGCCCCGGCACCATGGACGCCATCCGCGGCCGCCACGATACCGCGCTCAAGGAAATCGAGCGGACGCTCCATGCGTCGAAGGGCGGGCGCAGCAGCGACCGAGTCGAGCTGCGCGTCAACCAGACGGTGCCATCGCTAGCTGGCCCCGCGCTACGGCCCGACCTCCAGCACTATAACCACACCACAAAAACGGTGGCGGTGGTCGACCTGGCTGTAGCGTTCGAGGAGCAAGCTAGCGTCGACTCAGCGAGCTCGGGCTTGGCCAAAGCCGCCGCCGAGAAGGCGACCAAGTATGCCGGCATCAAGCGGCACCTCGAGCGCCAAGGGTGGAAGGTGCACCTCTCGGCGCTCGTGTACGGGTCGCTGGGCGCGGTAGCAGCCGGCAACTACAAGGTGTACACGGAGCATCTGAAGCTCCTCAAGCGCGACGCCAAGCGACTGGATCGGCAGCTCTCTACCCAGTGCATCCAGTCCAGCCGCCGCATCTGGAACTCACACTGTGCCAAGTACCGTGCGCGACAGCACCAGCACCAGACACAGCGCCAAGCCAGCCAAGAACCAAGGGGCAGGCGGGTGACGGAGACCGGGGGGACTCCGTCGCACACCAGCCGCCGCTAGACGGCACACACTGGCCCAATGTTGGCCGAAAGGGCCCCACCCATGTAGGGAACCGCCCTGGAAACCCATTCCGGTGTTCGACTGTCTTCCGACAGTCGAACTTCAACTCGGAGCTATCAGATACAGTCACACACATAGTTAGACATCAGATAGGAAACTCTCTATCAGGGAGTTATCGGGTACACCGGATGGTAAATATACAAAACCTTCTCTGTTCTAATCAGTGTGAAAACTGGTTTTTACCTTTTGGTAAATTCTTTTCACTCTCATTTTTGGAACGTCCTGCGGCGGTTGGCTTGCTAACCGCGCGGGATCGGTCTCCGGGGGCGTACACCTTTCCCCCGCGAGGCCAACTACATTGTCCTCGATCTTTTCTACCTCCGTCCTGCTCGGTCCTCCATCTCCTCGGTCCTCCACGGTCTGCCCCTTTTCGGTTTTTCTTTTTGACCAATCAGAGCGCGCCATGCACCTCTTTTGGCCAATGAGAAACCGCGCGCTGTCCACCGACAGCAAGGCGTCCACCGCCAGCCAATCGAGCCCCGACAGCGATGCGTCTTTTTATAGCGCCGCTGACGAGGCCGATCTGGCCACTGCCGATTGGCCGGATTTTCGGCCAATCAGCGGCGACGAGGGCATAGGGTTACACACTTTTGCCCCCGTTTCGGCTTCAACTTCGGCTGAAAATGGGGGGGTTGGACCCTCCACGCGTGGCACCGTTTCTCGACGACGGCGACGCTTCAGCGGGTGCAACGTCGGGCACGTGTAGAACACATGCAGCGCCCATTGCACGCCAATTGGCTACGCGCGCAGAGGCCTCTGGCGCCCAAGCGCAGACCCGCCCTTCCAGCAACCTCTCGCGCCGTTTGGCCCATCAAGATCCCGCGGGCCGTCCCCCGGGCTCGGGCGGGCCAACCCCATACCCCCAGCTAAGCCCAGAATCGCTGGCCTCTCAGGGCGTACGCTCTGAGAGCGAAGAACACGCCCAAGCACCGCGGCTGCCTGAGGAGGCGCCGCCGACTTCGAGCTCTGGCGCGGCCCACACGCCGCCGCCGAGCCTCCAAGCGCGCCGTATGGCTTCCCCAGACGCAGGGCTCGCGGCGACGCCCCCCTGCCCGCCCCAGAACCCCCCGTACGATGTGGCAGCACCCGGCAGGGCGGCCGACAGGCTGCCCGACCAGGTAGCGCCGGGGGCGGCCCTCGCAGAGGCCACAGCTCGGGCCTTGGCGGTCAGCCATTGGCCCTGGGAGCTGGCCAGCGACTCCAGCGACGACGAGGACGGCCAAGACGACCACGCCGCCGCTCCAGGACCACGTGAAGACCCCGCGAGTGTGCTGCCTCGACCCGGCAGGGCGGGCGGCATGCTCGGCGACACTCTAGCGCTGGGAGCCGGCTCGGCTCGCGCACCAGCGGCCCCCGCAGGGCCCCCAGACCCAAGCCTCGCCTCCAGTGACGTCTCCGCCGCGCAGGACGCCCGTGCCGCCGCCCAAGCCAGTGTTGAAGTCCAGCAAGGTCTGGCACCACCCGGCAGGGCGGGCGGCATGCTGCCCGACCCGGGGTCGGTTGTACCAAGCCCAGCAGCGGCTGCCGGCGCTGCTGCTCCAGCTACGGTAGCTGCTGCTGCTACTACTGCTCGCGTCACCGTGGGGCACCACGGGCACGCTGAGCCGGACCAAGATCATGTACCGACGGCCCGCGTGCTCGTGGAGCCCATGCAGGTCGATGCGTCCAGCAGCGGCGATGGCAGGACGCTCATGCAGGACGCCGGGAGCGGTGACGACGTTGCAGACTCAAGCTTCAAGCTCAGCGACGACGTCGCCGCCCCCATGGACGTTGACTATGGCACCAGGTGCCCTCCATCGTGGCAGCAGCTGCCCCAGCGGCACCAAGAGCTACGTGCAGGCAGCAAGCGCCGCAGACTCAACGCAGACGACGGAGATGAGGCTCGCAAGCAGCTAGCCATGCATGATGAGGAGGAGGCTGGCGTTCATGCCCCAGCGCTCAGGCTATCCACGGCCAGCGCTCATCCGGCCTCCGTCCTCGCCGTGTACGCGCACAACGCGTCGCGGTTCGACTGCACGCTGTGCACGTACACGGACGGCAGCTTCGCGTCCCTGAAGAAGCACCGTGACTCTCGGCACCGCCGCACCACATTCCTCGACCGGTTCTCGGCGGGTTGTGCGTGTGGTGGCAGCCCATTCACCTCGAGGCTGGCTGCAGCAAGACACGCGCAAGCGTGCGCCAGCCTCTCGAGTCCATCATCGGCCGCGGCTTCGACGACGGCAGGAGCACCAAGCCCCACCAACGTCGGAGCCCAAGCCACCGTCAATGCAGCGGCTCCAACCTCGCCCGGCCTGCCCCACCAAGACTCCACGGAGCTCACAGCGTCCCCCCCGCTGGTGAGCTCCTTCAACGTTGAAGTGCAGGCAGCGCAGGCAACAGGCAGCGACGACAGCAGGAACCGCTGGAGCTCGCCGCTTCCACGCGTACTGGTGGCATCGCGGGTCGCAGCGCGCCTCAGCACGATACCACCTCCACGCTGGCCCCCCCCGCTACCTCGAGCGACGATAGCAGAGCGCATCGCCACGCGCCTCGCTGCCGTGCCTGCCCCACGCTGGAGCCCACCGCTTCCACGCAGCGTGGTAGTGTCCCGCATCGCCGACCGCCTGCTCCCGACCCAGTCAACCTCGGTTGCCGTCGGCCAACTGCTTCTAGCGCAGCCGGACGTGCTCGCCTCCAACGAAGACGCCCCGGACAGCGAGCCGATGGACTGGATGCCGGCGAGGCACGACGAAGAGACAAAAGAGAGCGAGCCGCCACCTCCAGCCCTAGCGACGGCCGACGAAGCCGAGCGAGAGGCAGCCAGGACTTCGGACGACGCCAGTGGCGAGTGGCTCCTACGCTTCGACGGCACCTGCCGGGCAAACCCGGGGCCAGGCGGCGCTGGTGCGGCCCTTTTTAAACCGAGCGGCCCTGTAGTGTGGACATGCTCCCACTTCGACCCGAGCAGCAACGGCACCAACAACACGGCAGAGTACACCGCGCTGCTGCTTGGTGCCAGGGCCGCCGGCGATCACGGAGTGAAGCAACTTCGCGTGGAGGGCGACAGCACCCTGGTGATCCAGCAAGTGCGTGGCATCTTCGCGGCCAAGAGCACGCGACTCCGGGCGCTGCGCAACCAGGTCAGGCTGGAGCTCGCGCGAGTGGGGAGCTTCTCGCTCCACCACATCGACCGACAGGCGAACGGCCATGCAGACCGCCTCGCCAACGCTGGTCTCGACCGCCGCCGGACCAAGCTCGAGTGCAGCGTGCACCCTGATGGCCATGGATGCACCTCCACTACAACGGCAGCCCCGGCGTCGACGGTGCCACCGGCAGTTCCAGGAACAGTACCGCAAGCAGCAGCGGCGCCCCCTTCCCCACACGACGCCACTCTCGACCACCAAGGTGACGTGGACGACGGTGAAGTCTACGCAGCCATGTGCATCGGCCCGGATGCGGTACCACAGCGCCGACCGCGTCTCCGCCTGCGGCACCTGACGACGAGGAGTACGAGGAGGCCGGTGACGTGGTAGAGCGACTGGCTGCGACGCTGGCAGCAAAGATCGAGGACGCGGTCGACTGGGAGACGGCAGAGGGCTACATCACTGCCCTACCGTACGCCCTCTACGACAAGCTACAGCCATACTCCCAGACACAGCACCAGTCCCCGCGCCACCACCACCACCAGCAGCACCAGCGTCCGCGTCAGCAGCAGCAACAGCAGCAGCCGCAACAGCCGCAACACCACCACCAGCAGCAGCAGCGACGATGGCAGCACGGTGAGCTGCATAGCGGGCGGCAGCAACGTCAACAGCGGAGACGTGGGCGCGGCAGCCGCGGCCAACGCAGACAGAAGAGGAAACGCCGCCAACGGCCACCGCGAGTGACACGCCACCACCGCGAGCACCGGATCGACGAAGCCCTCGACGACCTCCATGCACTCGAGCGCTTGTGTCCCCAGGACCGGCCCGCCATCAACAAGGCCAGGCGTCGAGTCGGTCGCATCCGCTCCGCCATCAACCAGCACCTACTGCGCCACCGCTTCGACACCGCCGAGAAGGCGTGCGTGGACGACATCCTGGCTGGAGCGCGAGCGCACCGAGAGGCGACGACGACACCATCGACGGCGCAACCAACCGCCACGGACCCCCCAGCTTCGACAGCTGCAGAGGATGACGGCAAGTGCCCCATTCCGGGCGACGAGCTCTGGAGCTTCTTCGACAGCGTGAACACGCCACGCCAGGCGTTCGACGCGGAGGCACCAGAGGGAGCAGCCTTCCGTGAAGCGATGGCGCGCTTACCCGCCGCCACGCGTGCCAAGGAACTGCTGACAGAGGCGCCGACGGTGGACGACATTGAAGACCAGCTCCAGCGCGCCCGCGCCCGCGGCAGCTCCAGCCCCGGCCTCGACGGCGTCGGCTACGATGTCTACAAGAAGTTCGCCGCCCAGCTCCTGCCGGCGCTCCATGCAGCGTTCGCGTGCTGCTGGCGACACAAGACGGTGCCTCAGAGCTGGAAGCTCGGCGTGGTGCGCCTCCTGCACAAGAAGGGCAGCCGGCAGGACCCTGCCAACTGGAGGCCGATCTGCTTGCAGCAGGCTATCTACAAGATCTACGCCGGCATCCTGTCGCGCAGGCTCGTAGGCTGGCTGGACGCGAACGCTCGCCATGCGGAGGCCCAGAAGGGATTCCGGGCGATGAACGGCTGCGGGGAACACAACTTCCTCGCGGCCACGCTCGTCGACCACGCCCGTCGCAAGCGCAGGGAGCTGCATGTCGTGTGGTACGATTTCGCCAACGCCTTCGGCAGCGTGCCACACGACTTGCTATGGGAAACACTGGCGCGACAGGGAGTACCGCCCGAGTTTGTGGACTGCTGCCGCGGGATCTACAGCGACGCAGCCTTCACCATCGGCAACGCGGCGGACGGCACCACCGCGCCCATCAGCCTTCGCGTGGGAGTGTTCCAGGGCTGCCCGCTCAGCCCACACCTCTTTACCGCTGCGATTGCCCCGCTGCTCCAAGCGCTGAAGAGACTGCCTGCCACGGGGGTGCAGCTCACCGGCGTGGACCGTCCCGGAGCTGCAGCATACGCCGACGACCTCAAGACGTTCAGCAGCTCCGTGGATGGTATCAAGCGGCAGCACGCGCTCGTGGCATCCTTCCTGCGATGGACCGGCATGGCGGCGAACCCTTCCAAGTGCAGCACCATGTCGGTCCAACGCGACGCGCGCGGCGTGCTCAAGGCGGGTGACCTGGGACTCCAGCTCAACGACACAGAGATCCCAGCGTTGGGAATGGCGGCGTCCTACTCGTACCTCGGCATCGGGGATCGCTTCGACCACGTGCGCCGCCGCCTCGAGCTCGCGCCCATGCTGAAGCAGCTCAAGCATGACGCGACGGCGCTGATGCAGTCGGGGCTGGCACCATGGCAGGTGGTTAAGGCGGTGAAGGGGTACCTGTACCCGCGCATCGAGTACGCCCTTCGCCACCTTCGCCCGTTCAAGCAGCAGCTCGAGGCCTTCGACGAGCACCTCCGCCGGGGGCTTCGCCACCTGCTGCGCCTGCCGAAGAACGCCAACAATGCGTTCTTCTCCGCGCCGACATCGCGCGGCGGGCTGGGCCTCCTTCCACTGACGGAGCTGCACGCGGCGCTCCAGATTGCCCATGGGTGGCAGATGCTCAACTCCCCGGACAACGCCACCCAGAGGATCGCCCGCGAGCAGCTCCGGCAGATAGCGGACAAGCGCCACCGCCTGGACACCACCCACTGGAGGGACCGCGAGGCAGAGCTGTGCGAGCTGCTGCTCAACTCGCAGCTCGGGAGGTCAAGCCACGCCCCACCACAGCGGCGCAACGGCGACATCGGGTCGCTTTGGATCGACATCCAGCGTCAACTCAGCAAGCTTGGCCTCAAGTTCGAGACCGCGCCTGCTGACGCAGCCACCAGCAAGCCCGCCCAGCCACTGCAACTTCGCGTGCCGCACCACGACAAGTGGCTGACGCGCCGTGACGTACTGCGGCACGTGAAGATGCACTTGAAGCTCCGACACTGGCGGACGTGGTGCAACCACGTGGACCAAGGTCGAACAGCTCGGGCACATGGGGGCGTGGGTAGCAATTTTCTCACCCGGCCTCGCGGCCTGTGGGAGAGCGACTACCGCTTTGCGATTGCCGCTCGCCTGAACATGCTGGACACAGCCTCCGTCCTCGAACGCCGCGGCATCCACGGCCATGGGCGTTGCCGACACCCGGGTTGCCGCTGGACGGAGACACTGCAGCACGTGCTGAACTGCTGCCCCGGCACCATGGACGCCATCCGCGGCCGCCACGATACCGCGCTCAAGGAAATCGAGCGGACGCTCCATGCGTCGAAGGGCGGGCGCAGCAGCGACCGAGTCGAGCTGCGCGTCAACCAGACGGTGCCATCGCTAGCTGGCCCCGCGCTACGGCCCGACCTCCAGCTCTATAACCACACCACAAAAACGGTGGCGGTGGTCGACCTGGCTGTAGCGTTCGAGGAGCAAGCTAGCGTCGACTCAGCGAGCTCGGGCTTGGCCAAAGCCGCCGCCGAGAAGGCGACCAAGTATGCCGGCATCAAGCGGCACCTCGAGCGCCAAGGGTGGAAGGTGCACCTCTCGGCGCTCGTGTACGGGTCGCTGGGCGCGGTAGCAGCCGGCAACTACAAGGTGTACACGGAGCATCTGAAGCTCCTCAAGCGCGACGCCAAGCGACTGGATCGGCAGCTCTCTACCCAGTGCATCCAGTCCAGCCGCCGCATCTGGAACTCACACTGTGCCAAGTACCGTGCGCGACAGCACCAGCACCAGACACAGCGCCAAGCCAGCCAAGAACCAAGGGGCAGGCGGGTGACGGAGACCGGGGGGACTCCGTCGCACACCAGCCGCCGCTAGACGGCACACACTGGCCCAATGTTGGCCGAAAGGGCCCCACCCATGTAGGGAACCGCCCTGGAAACCCATTCCGGTGTTCGACTGTCTTCCGACAGTCGAACTTCAACTCGGAGCTATCAGATACAGTCACACACATAGTTAGACATCAGATAGGAAACTCTCTATCAGGGAGTTATCGGGTACACCGGATGGTAAATATACAAAACCTTCTCTGTTCTAATCAGTGTGAAAACTGGTTTTTACCTTTTGGTAAATTCTTTTCACTCTCATTTTTGGAACGTCCTGCGGCGGTTGGCTTGCTAACCGCGCGGGATCGGTCTCCGGGGGCGTACACCTTTCCCCCGCGAGGCCAACTACATTGTCCTCGATCTTTTCTACCTCCGTCCTGCTCGGTCCTCCATCTCCTCGGTCCTCCACGGTCTGCCCCTTTTCGGTTTTTCTTTTTGACCAATCAGAGCGCGCCATGCACCTCTTTTGGCCAATGAGAAACCGCGCGCTGTCCACCGACAGCAAGGCGTCCACCGCCAGCCAATCGAGCCCCGACAGCGATGCGTCTTTTTATAGCGCCGCTGACGAGGCCGATCTGGCCACTGCCGATTGGCCGGATTTTCGGCCAATCAGCGGCGACGAGGGCATAGGGTTACACACTTTTGCCCCCGTTTCGGCTTCAACTTCGGCTGAAAATGGGGGGGTTGGACCCTCCACGCGTGGCACCGTTTCTCGACGACGGCGACGCTTCAGCGGGTGCAACGTCGGGCACGTGTAGAACACATGCAGCGCCCATTGCACGCCAATTGGCTACGCGCGCAGAGGCCTCTGGCGCCCAAGCGCAGACCCGCCCTTCCAGCAACCTCTCGCGCCGTTTGGCCCATCAAGATCCCGCGGGCCGTCCCCCGGGCTCGGGCGGGCCAACCCCATACCCCCAGCTAAGCCCAGAATCGCTGGCCTCTCAGGGCGTACGCTCTGAGAGCGAAGAACACGCCCAAGCACCGCGGCTGCCTGAGGAGGCGCCGCCGACTTCGAGCTCTGGCGCGGCCCACACGCCGCCGCCGAGCCTCCAAGCGCGCCGTATGGCTTCCCCAGACGCAGGGCTCGCGGCGACGCCCCCCTGCCCGCCCCAGAACCCCCCGTACGATGTGGCAGCACCCGGCAGGGCGGCCGACAGGCTGCCCGACCAGGTAGCGCCGGGGGCGGCCCTCGCAGAGGCCACAGCTCGGGCCTTGGCGGTCAGCCATTGGCCCTGGGAGCTGGCCAGCGACTCCAGCGACGACGAGGACGGCCAAGACGACCACGCCGCCGCTCCAGGACCACGTGAAGACCCCGCGAGTGTGCTGCCTCGACCCGGCAGGGCGGGCGGCATGCTCGGCGACACTCTAGCGCTGGGAGCCGGCTCGGCTCGCGCACCAGCGGCCCCCGCAGGGCCCCCAGACCCAAGCCTCGCCTCCAGTGACGTCTCCGCCGCGCAGGACGCCCGCGCCGCCGCCCAAGCCAGTGTTGAAGTCCAGCAAGGTCTGGCACCACCCGGCAGGGCGGGCGGCATGCTGCCCGACCCGGGGTCGGTTGTACCAAGCCCAGCAGCGGCTGCCGGCGCTGCTGCTCCAGCTACGGTAGCTGCTGCTGCTACTACTGCTCGCGTCACCGTGGGGCACCACGGGCACGCTGAGCCGGACCAAGATCATGTACCGACGGCCCGCGTGCTCGTGGAGCCCATGCAGGTCGATGCGTCCAGCAGCGGCGATGGCAGGACGCTCATGCAGGACGCCGGGAGCGGTGACGACGTTGCAGACTCAAGCTTCAAGCTCAGCGACGACGTCGCCGCCCCCATGGACGTTGACTATGGCACCAGGTGCCCTCCATCGTGGCAGCAGCTGCCCCAGCGGCACCAAGAGCTACGTGCAGGCAGCAAGCGCCGCAGACTCAACGCAGACGACGGAGATGAGGCTCGCAAGCAGCTAGCCATGCATGATGAGGAGGAGGCTGGCGTTCATGCCCCAGCGCTCAGGCTATCCACGGCCAGCGCTCATCCGGCCTCCGTCCTCGCCGTGTACGCGCACAACGCGTCGCGGTTCGACTGCACGCTGTGCACGTACACGGACGGCAGCTTCGCGTCCCTGAAGAAGCACCGTGACTCTCGGCACCGCCGCACCACATTCCTCGACCGGTTCTCGGCGGGTTGTGCGTGTGGTGGCAGCCCATTCACCTCGAGGCTGGCTGCAGCAAGACACGCGCAAGCGTGCGCCAGCCTCTCGAGTCCATCATCGGCCGCGGCTTCGACGACGGCAGGAGCACCAAGCCCCACCAACGTCGGAGCCCAAGCCACCGTCAATGCAGCGGCTCCAACCTCGCCCGGCCTGCCCCACCAAGACTCCACGGAGCTCACAGCGTCCCCCCCGCTGGTGAGCTCCTTCAACGTTGAAGTGCAGGCAGCGCAGGCAACAGGCAGCGACGACAGCAGGAACCGCTGGAGCTCGCCGCTTCCACGCGTACTGGTGGCATCGCGGGTCGCAGCGCGCCTCAGCACGATACCACCTCCACGCTGGGCCCCCCCGCTACCTCGAGCGACGATAGCAGAGCGCATCGCCACGCGCCTCGCTGCCGTGCCTGCCCCACGCTGGAGCCCACCGCTTCCACGCAGCGTGGTAGTGTCCCGCATCGCCGACCGCCTGCTCCCGACCCAGTCAACCTCGGTTGCCGTCGGCCAACTGCTTCTAGCGCAGCCGGACGTGCTCGCCTCCAACGAAGACGCCCCGGACAGCGAGCCGATGGACTGGATGCCGGCGAGGCACGACGAAGAGACAAAAGAGAGCGAGCCGCCACCTCCAGCCCTAGCGACGGCCGACGAAGCCGAGCGAGAGGCAGCCAGGACTTCGGACGACGCCAGTGGCGAGTGGCTCCTACGCTTCGACGGCACCTGCCGGGCAAACCCGGGGCCAGGCGGCGCTGGTGCGGCCCTTTTTAAACCGAGCGGCCCTGTAGTGTGGACATGCTCCCACTTCGACCCGAGCAGCAACGGCACCAACAACACGGCAGAGTACACCGCGCTGCTGCTTGGTGCCAGGGCCGCCGGCGATCACGGAGTGAAGCAACTTCGCGTGGAGGGCGACAGCACCCTGGTGATCCAGCAAGTGCGTGGCATCTTCGCGGCCAAGAGCACGCGACTCCGGGCGCTGCGCAACCAGGTCAGGCTGGAGCTCGCGCGAGTGGGGAGCTTCTCGCTCCACCACATCGACCGACAGGCGAACGGCCATGCAGACCGCCTCGCCAACGCTGGTCTCGACCGCCGCCGGACCAAGCTCGAGTGCAGCGTGCACCCTGATGGCCATGGATGCACCTCCACTACAACGGCAGCCCCGGCGTCGACGGTGCCACCGGCAGTTCCAGGAACAGTACCGCAAGCAGCAGCGGCGCCCCCTTCCCCACACGACGCCACTCTCGACCACCAAGGTGACGTGGACGACGGTGAAGTCTACGCAGCCATGTGCATCGGCCCGGATGCGGTACCACAGCGCCGACCGCGTCTCCGCCTGCGGCACCTGACGGACGAGGAGTACGAGGAGGCCGGTGACGTGGTAGAGCGACTGGCTGCGACGCTGGCAGCAAAGATCGAGGACGCGGTCGACTGGGAGACGGCAGAGGGCTACATCACTGCCCTACCGTACGCCCTCTACGACAAGCTACAGCCATACTCCCAGACACAGCACCAGTCCCCGCGCCACCACCACCACCAGCAGCACCAGCGTCCGCGTCAGCAGCAGCAACAGCAGCAGCCGCAACAGCCGCAACACCACCACCACCACCAGCAGCGACGATGGCAGCACGGTGAGCTGCATAGCGGGCGGCAGCAACGTCAACAGCGGAGACGTGGGCGCGGCAGCCGCGGCCAACGCAGACAGAAGAGGAAACGCCGCCAACGGCCACCGCGAGTGACACGCCACCACCGCGAGCACCGGATCGACGAAGCCCTCGACGACCTCCATGCACTCGAGCGCTTGTGTCCCCAAGACCGGCCCGCCATCAACAAGGCCAGGCGTCGAGTCGGTCGCATCCGCTCCGCCATCAACCAGCACCTACTGCGCCACCGCTTCGACACCGCCGAGAAGGCGTGCGTGGACGACATCCTGGCTGGAGCGCGAGCGCACCGAGAGGCGACGACGACACCATCGACGGCGCAACCAACCGCCACGGACCCCCCAGCTTCGACAGCTGCAGAGGATGACGGCAAGTGCCCCATTCCGGGCGGCGAGCTCTGGAGCTTCTTCGACAGCGTGAACACGCCACGCCAGGCGTTCGACGCGGAGGCACCAGAGGGAGCAGCCTTCCGTGAAGCGATGGCGCGCTTACCCGCCGCCACGCGTGCCAAGGAACTGCTGACAGAGGCGCCGACGGTGGACGACATTGAAGACCAGCTCCAGCGCGCCCGCGGCAGCTCCAGCCCCGGCCTCGACGGCGTCGGCTACGATGTCTACAAGAAGTTCGCCGCCCAGCTCCTGCCGGCGCTCCATGCAGCGTTCGCGTGCTGCTGGCGACACAAGACGATGCCTCAGAGCTGGAAGCTCGGCGTGGTGCGCCTCCTGCACAAGAAGGGCAGCCGGCAGGACCCTGCCAACTGGAGGCCGATCTGCTTGCAGCAGGCTATCTACAAGATCTACGCCGGCATCCTGTCGCGCAGGCTCGTAGGCTGGCTGGACGCGAACGCTCGCCATGCGGAGGCCCAGAAGGGATTCCGGGCGATGAACGGCTGCGGGGAACACAACTTCCTCGCGGCCACGCTCGTCGACCACGCCCGTCGCAAGCGCAGGGAGCTGCATGTCGTGTGGTACGATTTCGCCAACGCCTTCGGCAGCGTGCCACACGACTTGCTATGGGAAACACTGGCGCGACAGGGAGTACCGCCCGAGTTTGTGGACTGCTGCCGCGGGATCTACAGCGACGCAGCCTTCACCATCGGCAACGCGGCGGACGGCACCACCGCGCCCATCAGCCTTCGCGTGGGAGTGTTCCAGGGCTGCCCGCTCAGCCCACACCTCTTTACCGCTGCGATTGCCCCGCTGCTCCAAGCGCTGAAGAGACTGCCTGCCACGGGGGTGCAGCTCACCGGCGTGGACCGTCCCGGAGCTGCAGCATACGCCGACGACCTCAAGACGTTCAGCAGCTCCGTGGATGGTATCAAGCGGCAGCACGCGCTCGTGGCATCCTTCCTGCGATGGACCGGCATGGCGGCGAACCCTTCCAAGTGCAGCACCATGTCGGTCCAACGCGACGCGCGCGGCGTGCTCAAGGCGGGTGACCTGGGACTCCAGCTCAACGACACAGAGATCCCAGCGTTGGGAATGGCGGCGTCCTACTCGTACCTCGGCATCGGGGATGGCTTCGACCACGTGCGCCGCCGCCTCGAGCTCGCGCCCATGCTGAAGCAGCTCAAGCATGACGCGACGGCGCTAATGCAGTCGGGGCTGGCACCATGGCAGGTGGTTAAGGCGGTGAAGGGGTACCTGTACCCGCGCATCGAGTACGCCCTTCGCCACCTTCGCCCGTTCAAGCAGCAGCTCGAGGCCTTCGACGAGCACCTCCGCCGGGGGCTTCGCCACCTGCTGCGCCTGCCGAAGAACGCCAACAATGCGTTCTTCTCCGCGCCGACATCGCGCGGCGGGCTGGGCCTCCTTCCACTGACGGAGCTGCACGCGGCGCTCCAGATTGCCCATGGGTGGCAGATGCTCAACTCCCCGGACAACGCCACCCAGAGGATCGCCCGCGAGCAGCTCCGGCAGATAGCGGACAAGCGCCACCGCCTGGACACCACCCACTGGAGGGACCGCGAGGCAGAGCTGTGCGAGCTGCTGCTCAACTCGCAGCTCGGGAGGTCAAGCCACGCCCCACCACAGCGGCGCAACGGCGACATCGGGTCGCTTTGGATCGACATCCAGCGTCAACTCAGCAAGCTTGGCCTCAAGTTCGAGACCGCGCCTGCTGACGCAGCCACCAGCAAGCCCGCCCAGCCACTGCAACTTCGCGTGCCGCACCACGACAAGTGGCTGACGCGCCGTGACGTACTGCGGCACGTGAAGATGCACTTGAAGCTCCGACACTGGCGGACGTGGTGCAACCACGTGGACCAAGGTCGAACAGCTCGGGCACATGGGGGCGTGGGTAGCAATTTTCTCACCCGGCCTCGCGGCCTGTGGGAGAGCGACTACCGCTTTGCGATTGCCGCTCGCCTGAACATGCTGGACACAGCCTCCGTCCTCGAACGCCGCGGCATCCACGGCCATGGGCGTTGCCGACACCCGGGTTGCCGCTGGACGGAGACACTGCAGCACGTGCTGAACTGCTGCCCCGGCACCATGGACGCCATCCGCGGCCGCCACGATACTGCGCTCAAGGAAATCGAGCGGACGCTCCATGCGTCGAAGGGCGGGCGCAGCAGCGACCGAGTCGAGCTGCGCGTCAACCAGACGGTGCCATCGCTAGCTGGCCCCGCGCTACGGCCCGACCTCCAGCACTATAACCACACCACAAAAACGGTGGCGGTGGTCGACCTGGCTGTAGCGTTCGAGGAGCAAGCTAGCGTCGACTCAGCGAGCTCGGGCTTGGCCAAAGCCGCCGCCGAGAAGGCGACCAAGTATGCCGGCATCAAGCGGCACCTCGAGCGCCAAGGGTGGAAGGTGCACCTCTCGGCGCTCGTGTACGGGTCGCTGGGCGCGGTAGCAGCCGGCAACTACAAGGTGTACACGGAGCATCTGAAGCTCCTCAAGCGCGACGCCAAGCGACTGGATCGGCAGCTCTCTACCCAGTGCATCCAGTCCAGCCGCCGCATCTGGAACTCACACTGTGCCAAGTACCGTGCGCGACAGCACCAGCACCAGACACAGCGCCAAGCCAGCCAAGAACCAAGGGGCAGGCGGGTGACGGAGACCGGGGGGACTCTGTCGCACACCAGCCGCCGCTAGACGGCACACACTGGCCCAATGTTGGCCGAAAGGGCCCCACCCATGTAGGGAACCGCCCTGGAAACCCATTCCGGTGTTCGACTGTCTTCCGACAGTCGAACTTCAACTCGGAGCTATCAGATACAGTCACACACATAGTTAGACATCAGATAGGAAACTCTCTATCAGGGAGTTATCGGGTACACCGGATGGTAAATATACAAAACCTTCTCTGTTCTAATCAGTGTGAAAACTGGTTTTTACCTTTTGGTAAATTCTTTTCACTCTCATTTTTGGAACGTCCTGCGGCGGTTGGCTTGCTAACCGCGCGGGATCGGTCTCCGGGGGCGTACACCTTTCCCCCGCGAGGCCAACTACATTGTCCTCGATCTTTTCTACCTCCGTCCTGCTCGGTCCTCCATCTCCTCGGTCCTCCACGGTCTGCCCCTTTTCGGTTTTTCTTTTTGACCAATCAGAGCGCGCCATGCACCTCTTTTGGCCAATGAGAAACCGCGCGCTGTCCACCGACAGCAAGGCGTCCACCGCCAGCCAATCGAGCCCCGACAGCGATGCGTCTTTTTATAGCGCCGCTGACGAGGCCGATCTGGCCACTGCCGATTGGCCGGATTTTCGGCCAATCAGCGGCGACGAGGGCATAGGGTTACACACTTTTGCCCCCGTTTCGGCTTCAACTTCGGCTGAAAATGGGGGGGTTGGACCCTCCACGCGTGGCACCGTTTCTCGACGACGGCGACGCTTCAGCGGGTGCAACGTCGGGCACGTGTAGAACACATGCAGCGCCCATTGCACGCCAATTGGCTACGCGCGCAGAGGCCTCTGGCGCCCAAGCGCAGACCCGCCCTTCCAGCAACCTCTCGCGCCGTTTGGCCCATCAAGATCCCGCGGGCCGTCCCCCGGGCTCGGGCGGGCCAACCCCATACCCCCAGCTAAGCCCAGAATCGCTGGCCTCTCAGGGCGTACGCTCTGAGAGCGAAGAACACGCCCAAGCACCGCGGCTGCCTGAGGAGGCGCCGCCGACTTCGAGCTCTGGCGCGGCCCACACGCCGCCACCGAGCCTCCAAGCGCGCCGTATGGCTTCCCCAGACGCAGGGCTCGCGGCGACGCCCCCCTGCCCGCCCCAGAACCCCCCGTACGATGTGGCAGCACCCGGCAGGGCGGCCGACAGGCTGCCCGACCAGGTAGCGCCGGGGGCGGCCCTCGCAGAGGCCACAGCTCGGGCCTTGGCGGTCAGCCATTGGCCCTGGGAGCTGGCCAGCGACTCCAGCGACGACGAGGACGGCCAAGACGACCACGCCGCCGCTCCAGGACCACGTGAAGACCCCGCGAGTGTGCTGCCTCGACCCGGCAGGGCGGGCGGCATGCTCGGCGACACTCTAGCGCTGGGAGCCGGCTCGGCTCGCGCACCAGCGGCCCCCGCAGGGCCCCCAGACCCAAGCCTCGCCTCCAGTGACGTCTCCGCCGCGCAGGACGCCCGCGCCGCCGCCCAAGCCAGTGTTGAAGTCCAGCAAGGTCTGGCACCACCCGGCAGGGCGGGCGGCATGCTGCCCGACCCGGGGTCGGTTGTACCAAGCCCAGCAGCGGCTGCCGGCGCTGCTGCTCCAGCTACGGTAGCTGCTGCTGCTACTACTGCTCGCGTCACCGTGGGGCACCACGGGCACGCTGAGCCGGACCAAGATCATGTACCGACGGCCCGCGTGCTCGTGGAGCCCATGCAGGTCGATGCGTCCAGCAGCGGCGATGGCAGGACGCTCATGCAGGACGCCGGGAGCGGTGACGACGTTGCAGACTCAAGCTTCAAGCTCAGCGACGACGTCGCCGCCCCCATGGACGTTGACTATGGCACCAGGTGCCCTCCATCGTGGCAGCAGCTGCCCCAGCGGCACCAAGAGCTACGTGCAGGCAGCAAGCGCCGCAGACTCAACGCAGACGACGGAGATGAGGCTCGCAAGCAGCTAGCCATGCATGATGAGGAGGAGGCTGGCGTTCATGCCCCAGCGCTCAGGCTATCCACGGCCAGCGCTCATCCGGCCTCCGTCCTCGCCGTGTACGCGCACAACGCGTCGCGGTTCGACTGCACGCTGTGCACGTACACGGACGGCAGCTTCGCGTCCCTGAAGAAGCACCGTGACTCTCGGCACCGCCGCACCACATTCCTCGACCGGTTCTCGGCGGGTTGTGCGTGTGGTGGCAGCCCATTCACCTCGAGGCTGGCTGCAGCAAGACACGCGCAAGCGTGCGCCAGCCTCTCGAGTCCATCATCGGCCGCGGCTTCGACGACGGCAGGAGCACCAAGCCCCACCAACGTCGGAGCCCAAGCCACCGTCAATGCAGCGGCTCCAACCTCGCCCGGCCTGCCCCACCAAGACTCCACGGAGCTCACAGCGTCCCCCCCGCTGGTGAGCTCCTTCAACGTTGAAGTGCAGGCAGCGCAGGCAACAGGCAGCGACGACAGCAGGAACCGCTGGAGCTCGCCGCTTCCACGCGTACTGGTGGCATCGCGGGTCGCAGCGCGCCTCAGCACGATACCACCTCCACGCTGGGCCCCCCCGCTACCTCGAGCGACGATAGCAGAGCGCATCGCCACGCGCCTCGCTGCCGTGCCTGCCCCACGCTGGAGCCCACCGCTTCCACGCAGCGTGGTAGTGTCCCGCATCGCCGACCGCCTGCTCCCGACCCAGTCAACCTCGGTTGCCGTCGGCCAACTGCTTCTAGCGCAGCCGGACGTGCTCGCCTCCAACGAAGACGCCCCGGACAGCGAGCCGATGGACTGGATGCCGGCGAGGCACGACGAAGAGACAAAAGAGAGCGAGCCGCCACCTCCAGCCCTAGCGACGGCCGACGAAGCCGAGCGAGAGGCAGCCAGGACTTCGGACGACGCCAGTGGCGAGTGGCTCCTACGCTTCGACGGCACCTGCCGGGCAAACCCGGGGCCAGGCGGCGCTGGTGCGGCCCTTTTTAAACCGAGCGGCCCTGTAGTGTGGACATGCTCCCACTTCGACCCGAGCAGCAACGGCACCAACAACACGGCAGAGTACACCGCGCTGCTGCTTGGTGCCAGGGCCGCCGGCGATCACGGAGTGAAGCAACTTCGCGTGGAGGGCGACAGCACCCTGGTGATCCAGCAAGTGCGTGGCATCTTCGCGGCCAAGAGCACGCGACTCCGGGCGCTGCGCAACCAGGTCAGGCTGGAGCTCGCGCGAGTGGGGAGCTTCTCGCTCCACCACATCGACCGACAGGCGAACGGCCATGCAGACCGCCTCGCCAACGCTGGTCTCGACCGCCGCCGGACCAAGCTCGAGTGCAGCGTGCACCCTGATGGCCATGGATGCACCTCCACTACAACGGCAGCCCCGGCGTCGACGGTGCCACCGGCAGTTCCAGGAACAGTACCGCAAGCAGCAGCGGCGCCCCCTTCCCCACACGACGCCACTCTCGACCACCAAGGTGACGTGGACGACGGTGAAGTCTACGCAGCCATGTGCATCGGCCCGGATGCGGTACCACAGCGCCGACCGCGTCTCCGCCTGCGGCACCTGACGGACGAGGAGTACGAGGAGGCCGGTGACGTGGTAGAGCGACTGGCTGCGACGCTGGCAGCAAAGATCGAGGACGCGGTCGACTGGGAGACGGCAGAGGGCTACATCACTGCCCTACCGTACGCCCTCTACGACAAGCTACAGCCATACTCCCAGACACAGCACCAGTCCCCGCGCCACCACCACCACCAGCAGCACCAGCGTCCGCGTCAGCAGCAGCAACAGCAGCAGCCGCAACAGCCGCAACACCACCACCAGCAGCAGCAGCGACGATGGCAGCACGGTGAGCTGCATAGCGGGCGGCAGCAACGTCAACAGCGGAGACGTGGGCGCGGCAGCCGCGGCCAACGCAGACAGAAGAGGAAACGCCGCCAACGGCCACCGCGAGTGACACGCCAACACCGCGAGCACCGGATCGACGAAGCCCTCGACGACCTCCATGCACTCGAGCGCTTGTGTCCCCAGGACCGGCCCGCCATCAACAAGGCCAGGCGTCGAGTCGGTCGCATCCGCTCCGCCATCAACCAGCACCTACTGCGCCACCGCTTCGACACCGCCGAGAAGGCGTGCGTGGACGACATCCTGGCTGGAGCGCGAGCGCACCGAGAGGCGACGACGACACCATCGACGGCGCAACCAACCGCCACGGACCCCCCAGCTTCGACAGCTGCAGAGGATGACGGCAAGTGCCCCATTCCGGGCGGCGAGCTCTGGAGCTTCTTCGACAGCGTGAACACGCCACGCCAGGCGTTCGACGCGGAGGCACCAGAGGGAGCAGCCTTCCGTGAAGCGATGGCGCGCTTACCCGCCGCCACGCGTGCCAAGGAACTGCTGACAGAGGCGCCGACGGTGGACGACATTGAAGACCAGCTCCAGCGCGCCCGCGGCAGCTCCAGCCCCGGCCTCGACGGCGTCGGCTACGATGTCTACAAGAAGTTCGCCGCCCAGCTCCTGCCGGCGCTCCATGCAGCGTTCGCGTGCTGCTGGCGACACAAGACGATGCCTCAGAGCTGGAAGCTCGGCGTGGTGCGCCTCCTGCACAAGAAGGGCAGCCGGCAGGACCCTGCCAACTGGAGGCCGATCTGCTTGCAGCAGGCTATCTACAAGATCTACGCCGGCATCCTGTCGCGCAGGCTCGTAGGCTGGCTGGACGCGAACGCTCGCCATGCGGAGGCCCAGAAGGGATTCCGGGCGATGAACGGCTGCGGGGAACACAACTTCCTCGCGGCCACGCTCGTCAACCACGCCCGTCGCAAGCGCAGGGAGCTGCATGTCGTGTGGTACGATTTCGCCAACGCCTTCGGCAGCGTGCCACACGACTTGCTATGGGAAACACTGGCGCGACAGGGAGTACCGCCCGAGTTTGTGGACTGCTGCCGCGGGATCTACAGCGACGCAGCCTTCACCATCGGCAACGCGGCGGACGGCACCACCGCGCCCATCAGCCTTCGCGTGGGAGTGTTCCAGGGCTGCCCGCTCAGCCCACACCTCTTTACCGCTGCGATTGCCCCGCTGCTCCAAGCGCTGAAGAGACTGCCTGCCACGGGGGTGCAGCTCACCGGCGTGGACCGTCCCGGAGCTGCAGCATACGCCGACGACCTCAAGACGTTCAGCAGCTCCGTGGATGGTATCAAGCGGCAGCACGCGCTCGTGGCATCCTTCCTGCGATGGACCGGCATGGCGGCGAACCCTTCCAAGTGCAGCACCATGTCGGTCCAACGCGACGCGCGCGGCGTGCTCAAGGCGGGTGACCTGGGACTCCAGCTCAACGACACAGAGATCCCAGCGTTGGGAATGGCGGCGTCCTACTCGTACCTCGGCATCGGGGATCGCTTCGACCACGTGCGCCGCCGCCTCGAGCTCGCGCCCATGCTGAAGCAGCTCAAGCATGACGCGACGGCGCTGATGCAGTCGGGGCTGGCACCATGGCAGGTGGTTAAGGCGGTGAAGGGGTACCTGTACCCGCGCATCGAGTACGCCCTTCGCCACCTTCGCCCGTTCAAGCAGCAGCTCGAGGCCTTCGACGAGCACCTCCGCCGGGGGCTTCGCCACCTGCTGCGCCTGCCGAAGAACGCCAACAATGCGTTCTTCTCCGCGCCGACATCGCGCGGCGGGCTGGGCCTCCTTCCACTGACGGAGCTGCACGCGGCGCTCCAGATTGCCCATGGGTGGCAGATGCTCAACTCCCCGGACAACGCCACCCAGAGGATCGCCCGCGAGCAGCTCCGGCAGATAGCGGACAAGCGCCACCGCCTGGACACCACCCACTGGAGGGACCGCGAGGCAGAGCTGTGCGAGCTGCTGCTCAACTCGCAGCTCGGGAGGTCAAGCCACGCCCCACCACAGCGGCGCAACGGCGACATCGGGTCGCTTTGGATCGACATCCAGCGTCAACTCAGCAAGCTTGGCCTCAAGTTCGAGACCGCGCCTGCTGACGCAGCCACCAGCAAGCCCGCCCAGCCACTGCAACTTCGCGTGCCGCACCACGACAAGTGGCTGACGCGCCGTGACGTACTGCGGCACGTGAAGATGCACTTGAAGCTCCGACACTGGCGGACGTGGTGCAACCACGTGGACCAAGGTCGAACAGCTCGGGCACATGGGGGCGTGGGTAGCAATTTTCTCACCCGGCCTCGCGGCCTGTGGGAGAGCGACTACCGCTTTGCGATTGCCGCTCGCCTGAACATGCTGGACACAGCCTCCGTCCTCGAACGCCGCGGCATCCACGGCCATGGGCGTTGCCGACACCCGGGTTGCCGCTGGACGGAGACACTGCAGCACGTGCTGAACTGCTGCCCCGGCACCATGGACGCCATCCGCGGCCGCCACGATACCGCGCTCAAGGAAATCGAGCGGACGCTCCATGCGTCGAAGGGCGGGCGCAGCAGCGACCGAGTCGAGCTGCGCGTCAACCAGACGGTGCCATCGCTAGCTGGCCCCGCGCTACGGCCCGACCTCCAGCTCTATAACCACACCACAAAAACGGTGGCGGTGGTCGACCTGGCTGTAGCGCTCGAGGAGCAAGCTAGCGTCGACTCAGCGAGCTCGGGCTTGGCCAAAGCCGCCGCCGAGAAGGCGACCAAGTATGCCGGCATCAAGCGGCACCTCGAGCGCCAAGGGTGGAAGGTGCACCTCTCGGCGCTCGTGTACGGGTCGCTGGGCGCGGTAGCAGCCGGCAACTACAAGGTGTACACGGAGCATCTGAAGCTCCTCAAGCGCGACGCCAAGCGACTGGATCGGCAGCTCTCTACCCAGTGCATCCAGTCCAGCCGCCGCATCTGGAACTCACACTGTGCCAAGTACCGTGCGCGACAGCACCAGCACCAGACACAGCGCCAAGCCAGCCAAGAACCAAGGGGCAGGCGGGTGACGGAGACCGGGGGGACTCCGTCGCACACCAGCCGCCGCTAGACGGCACACACTGGCCCAATGTTGGCCGAAAGGGCCCCACCCATGTAGGGAACCGCCCTGGAAACCCATTCCGGTGTTCGACTGTCTTCCGACAGTCGAACTTCAACTCGGAGCTATCAGATACAGTCACACACATAGTTAGACATCAGATAGGAAACTCTCTATCAGGGAGTTATCGGGTACACCGGATGGTAAATATACAAAACCTTCTCTGTTCTAATCAGTGTGAAAACTGGTTTTTACCTTTTGGTAAATTCTTTTCACTCTCATTTTTGGAACGTCCTGCGGCGGTTGGCTTGCTAACCGCGCGGGATCGGTCTCCGGGGGCGTACACCTTTCCCCCGCGAGGCCAACTACATTGTCCTCGATCTTTTCTACCTCCGTCCTGCTCGGTCCTCCATCTCCTCGGTCCTCCACGGTCTGCCCCTTTTCGGTTTTTCTTTTTGACCAATCAGAGCGCGCCATGCACCTCTTTTGGCCAATGAGAAACCGCGCGCTGTCCACCGACAGCAAGGCGTCCACCGCCAGCCAATCGAGCCCCGACAGCGATGCGTCTTTTTATAGCGCCGCTGACGAGGCCGATCTGGCCACTGCCGATTGGCCGGATTTTCGGCCAATCAGCGGCGACGAGGGCATAGGGTTACACACTTTTGCCCCCGTTTCGGCTTCAACTTCGGCTGAAAATGGGGGGGTTGGACCCTCCACGCGTGGCACCGTTTCTCGACGACGGCGACGCTTCAGCGGGTGCAACGTCGGGCACGTGTAGAACACATGCAGCGCCCATTGCACGCCAATTGGCTACGCGCGCAGAGGCCTCTGGCGCCCAAGCGCAGACCCGCCCTTCCAGCAACCTCTCGCGCCGTTTGGCCCATCAAGATCCCGCGGGCCGTCCCCCGGGCTCGGGCGGGCCAACCCCATACCCCCAGCTAAGCCCAGAATCGCTGGCCTCTCAGGGCGTACGCTCTGAGAGCGAAGAACACGCCCAAGCACCGCGGCTGCCTGAGGAGGCGCCGCCGACTTCGAGCTCTGGCGCGGCCCACACGCCGCCGCGGAGCCTCCAAGCGCGCCGTATGGCTTCCCCAGACGCAGGGCTCGTGGCGACGCCCCCCTGCCCGCCCCAGAACCCCCCGTACGATGTGGCAGCACCCGGCAGGGCGGCCGACAGGCTGCCCGACCAGGTAGCGCCGGGGGCGGCCCTCGCAGAGGCCACAGCTCGGGCCTTGGCGGTCAGCCATTGGCCCTGGGAGCTGGCCAGCGACTCCAGCGACGACGAGGACGGCCAAGACGACCACGCCGCCGCTCCAGGACCACGTGAAGACCCCGCGAGTGTGCTGCCTCGACCCGGCAGGGCGGGAGGCATGCTCGGCGACACTCTAGCGCTGGGAGCCGGCTCGGCTCGCGCACCAGCGGCCCCCGCAGGGCCCCCAGACCCAAGCCTCGCCTCCAGTGACGTCTCCGCCGCGCAGGACGCCCGCGCCGCCGCCCAAGCCAGTGTTGAAGTCCAGCAAGGTCTGGCACCACCCGGCAGGGCGGGCGGCATGCTGCCCGACCCGGGGTCGGTTGTACCAAGCCCAGCAGCAGCTACTACAGCTACGGCTCCAGCCACAGCAGCTGCTGCTGACCAAGCCCCGCGCTCTGTTGATCGTGTCACCGTGGCGCACCACGTGCACGCACAGCCGTCTCAAGCACCTACAACTCCGGCTCGCGTGCGCGTGGAGCCCAACCAAGGCGACGTGACCAGCAGCAGCGATGGCAACACGGCCAAGGACAATGAAGAGCCCGTCCAAGCGACGTACGCGCACGACGCTGCCCAGTTCGAGTGCGCGTTGTGTGCGTACGTTGCTGAGAGCATGGCAGTGCTAATACAGCACCGCAGATCGGCGCACCGCGGCACCCGCTTCCAAGATACCTTTACCAGCGGGTGCGCATGCAGCCTGACGTTCTACTCGAGGATTGTGGCAACGTGCCACGCCACTGCGTGCACACGGCGCCGCCAAGACGCAGTGCCAGCAGCCCCGACTCCTGTTACCCCCATGCGACCCGAGGCCGCCCCACAACTCACTGGGCACCTGGCCGCGGCGATGACTGCCACTGCGGCAGACGCATCAAGCGACACCGCGGTGGCAGCCGCCACCAACTTGCAGAGCGCCGTGCCAGCCGCCGCCAAGACCACTGGGCTTCACCTCGTCCCCCCCGGGCTCGAGCCCACCCTCCCACAACGCGCTGCATGCAATGCAGGCAAACGCCGTCGGCTCAACACCGACGAGGCGGTGACACCGTGTACGCCTTCGGCGCGGATGTTGCCGCAACAAGATGTGGTGGTGGCGCCTCACGACGCAACCCAGGACGACGCCGTTCAACAGCGTGAGGTCACCGATCCGCCACTCGACCAAGCAGCGCAGCAGGAGGTCGATGTGCAGCCGGACGTGAACGCGCAGCAGGCCGCACCAATGCAGTGGGACGAGGACGCATCTACGCAGCAGGACGACGGCCCACAGCAGGCCCATGACGCCACCGCTGACCAAGCCTCGCCGCCCTAGCGCACGCCGACACGCTGGGGACCAAGACCAAGCTCGACAACCGAGCCACAGGCCGTGACGAGCGAGCAGGTTGCCGCCCTGGCAGCGCGAAGACCACTGACTCCTGCCGCATCGGGCACTGGTGCCACGCGGTGGGGGCCAAGTCACCGCGCGATCGGGGCCGCGGCCATCGCTCAGCTTGTCACCGGCCTCCCAACGGAGCCTGCGCAACCTCGTCGACGACCGCCGCCGCTGCCACCAGCGCCTCCAGCAGCACCAGCAGCTCAAGCACCAGCACCACCAGCCGCAGCAGCGATGGACGTCGACGGTGGGCCGGTAGCTGAGCAACCGTGGGTACTTCGATTTGACGGCGCATGCCGCCGCAACCCCGGACCAGGTGGAGCAGGCGCAGCACTGTTCATGCCCAGCGGCACGGTTGTATGGACTTGCTCGCACTACATGCCGAGCAGCAGTGAGACCAACAACACCGCCGAGTACACGGCGCTGCTGCTTGGCGTGCAGAGCGCAGCCCACCACGGCGCATCGCGACTGGACATAGAAGGCGATAGCAGCCTGATGATCGCCCAAGTCAAGGGCACCTTCGCGTGCAGGAACGCGCGACTCCGCCAGCTCCGCAACCGCGTGCGCCACGCGCTCCGCTCTGTGCCCACGCACAAGCTCCGGCACATCGACCGCAGGGCCAACGCCCATGCAGATCGCTTGGCCAACCGAGCGCTGGACCAGCGGAAGACCAGCAGCGACTGCGGGCCCCACGGCTCGTGCATGGACTCATGCTACGTCGCACCCACGGCCCAGGCGACACAAGGACCGCCACCAGCAGAGCCACCGCCCGGCCCCAGTGCCGCTAAGGCTCAAGACGATGCTGACGAAGCCATGGACGACATCGCAGCCGAGATTGCGGCGCGGGACGAGGGCGAAGCCTTCCCAGTCCTGCCCATCAGCCCAGGCTCAGCCCCGGCGCGACAAACTCGGCTCCGACTGCGCCAGCTTAGCGATGAAGAGCGTGATGAAGCAGCTGAAGCCCTGCAGGCAGTCGCGGACGACCTGGCCAGCAAAATCGTCGACGCAGACAGCTGGGCGTCCGGGGAAGGCTACATCAGTGTCATCCCGGAGCGCCTCCGTGCAGTGCTGCAGCCTTTCGCCACGCGACCACCGCAGCCGGGATGGCACTGCCAGCAGCAACAGCGACGACGTCCGCCTCGTGTCACACGCAGCCAGCGGGAGCACCGCCTGGACGAAGCTCTGGACGACCTGCAAGCCACCCAGAGTGTGACGCCACAGGACCAACGCGCGGTACGTCGAGCACGACGGCGAGTAGGGCGCGTACGAGCCTCTATGGCTCAGCATGAACTGCGGCAGTCGTTCACCAAGGACGAGTCCCCGTGCGTGAAGAAGATCCTGAAGGCAGCGTCGGCGGAGACGGCAGCGGAGGACGACGCCCCGGAGACGTGCCCCATCGACGCCGCCACGCTCCACGCGCACTTCACGGGCATCAACACGCCCCGCACCACCTTCACACCTGACGCAGCTTGTGGCGAGCCGTTCCGCACTGCGATGGCCAGTGTTGGACCAGCGACGGCAGAGCGCGGCGCACTCACGGACGACCTTACCATGGATGAGGTGGAGGACCAGCTCGCGCAGGCCACAGCAACTTCCAGTCCTGGCCACGACGGTGTAGCGTATGACATCTACCAGAAGTTCGCCGCCCAGCTCGTGCCACTTCTCCACGCTGCTTTCCAGTTCTGCTGGCAGCATCTCCGCGTACCGGCCGTGTGGAAAGTCGGATACGTTCGACTCATCCACAAGAAGGGAGACCACAGCGACCCAGCCAACTGGCGCCCGATCTGCCTCCAGACTGCAATCTACAAACTCTACAGCGGGATCCTGTCACGTCGGCTGTCGCGCTTCCTCGAAGCGAACAACCTTCTGCCCATGGCGCAGAAGGGCTTCCGCGCCTACAACGGCTGCCACGAGCACAATTTCGTCGCGACCACGCTGCTGGACCAGACGCGCAGGATGCACCGCAAGCTGTACCAGGTCTGGTACGACTTGCGGAACGCTTTTGGTTCAGTGAACCAAGACCTACTGTGGTGCGTACTCCGCCTGCTCGGCGTCGAGGCAGACTTCATCGCGCGCTGCGACAACATCTACAAGGACTCCTTCTTCGTCGTCGGCAACGCCAGTGACGGTGCCACAGACCCCATACGACAGGAAGTGGGGGTATACCAGGGCTGCCGCTGAGCCCCCTCCTCTTCATTGCAGCACTGGTCCCGCTGCTCCGCGCGCTCGAGAAGCTGAACGACGTCGGCGTGAAGTTGGCAGACGGCATCAGGCCGTGCGGCACCGCCTACGCCGACGACCTGAAGGTGTTCAGCGACAGCGTCACCGGCATCCTCAAATGCCATGACGTTGTCGCCAAGTTCCTCGCGTGGACCGGACTCCGCGCCAACCCGGCCAAGTGTGCCAGCCTCGCAGTGAAGACCAACGCCCGGGGCAACCCGGTCCGCGACGACAGTGTGCGCCTCCAGCTCCACGACGATGACATCGCCACCCTCAGCCTCCACGACAGCTATCGATACCTGGGGGTGGGCGATGGCTTCGACCACGTGCGCCACCGTCTCCAGCTCGAGCCGAAGCTCAAGCAGCTCAAGCGGGAGGCGGTAGCGTTGCTGACGTCAGGCCTGGCGCCGTGGCAAGTGGTGCGAGCGCTCAAGGTATACGTCTACCCCAAGGTAGAGTACGCGCTGCGCCACCTGCGGCCATTGCAGTCCCAGCTCCAAGCCTTCGACCGCGTCGTCGCCAAGGGCCTGCGACACCTGCTACACCTGCCCCGCTCCGCTACCAACGAGCTGCTGTACGCGCCGGCGTCGAGCGGCAGCCTTGGCTTGCAGCCGCTGGTGGAGATGCACCGCGCGCTGCAGGTCGCCCACGCGTGGCAGATGCTGCAGTCCAAGGACCCGGCGATCCAAGCGGTGGCAAGAGCACAGGTGTGTCAAGTGGCGCGCAAGCGCTACCGCCTGCAGGAAGAGCACTGGCGTGGGCGGGACGACGAGCTCGTACGCCTGTACCTCAACTCCGAGCTGGCCGCCTCGCCCCACGCAGAGGCCTTGCGACGCAATGGTGACATCGGCTCGCTGTGGTCAGATGTGCAGCGATGGCTACGCATCTACCACATGCACTTCGAGCACAGCGATGAGGCGGACGCCCATGGCCCGCTCAGCCTCCGCGTGCCGCACCACCACAAGTGGCTCGCGCACAAGACGGTACTGCGGCACGTCAAGCTCCACCTCAAGATCCGCCACCAGACCCGGTGGAAGGGCATGGTGGACCAGGGCAAGACGGTGCGAGTGCACGGAGGGGTGGGCGCCAAGTTCCTGATGACCGGGGCGGGCCTGTCCGACGACGACTACCGTTTCGGGGTGAAGGCCCGCCTCAACCAGATCGACACCAACTCGGTGCTCAAGCGCAAGCGGCTGCGGGCACACAAGGCCTGCAGGGACCCGGTCTGCTCCTCGGCTGAGACGCTGGCCCATGTCCTCAACCATTGCAAGTCCAACATGGACGCAATCCGCCAGCGTCATGACGACGCCTTGGAGCAGGTCGGGTCCAAGATCCGCGGCGCACTTGAGCGTGCCAAGTCGACCACAGAGCTGCGCCTGAACCAGACCGTACCTGAGTACACAGGTGCGGCTCTGCGGCCCGACATTGTGCTACGGAATGAGACCGCCAAGACGATGGTGATCGCCGACTTGGCGGTCACATTTGAAGACCAAGCGGCTCGCGCTCGTCACTCCTCGCTGCAGCTCAGCCACGACCACAAGACTCTCGTATACCAACCGATCGTGGCGGAGCTGCGGCACAAGGGATGGCGAGTTCAGACCGCTGCCATTGTGTATGGCTCGCTAGGCTCGGTGCAGCCCAGCAACTTCAAGACCTACACGGAGAAGCTCAAGCTTCACAAGCGCGAGGCTAGACAGCTGGATCTCCAGCTGTCGAGCCACTGCATTCGCGCCAACCACCGCATCTGGGGCTGGCACTGCCGACAGCATCGCAAACGGCAACAGAGCGGCACTGCCTCGCGAGCGCCGCGTGGGTCTGGGGAGCCCCGCGAGGCCAACCACATTGTCCTCGATCTTTTCTACCTCCGTCCTGCTCAGTCCTCCATCTCCTCGGTCCTCCACGGTCTGCCCCTTTTCGGTTTTTTTCTTTTTGACCAATCAGAGCGCGCCATGCACCTCTTTTGGCCAATGAGAAACCGCGCGCTGTCCACCGACAGCAAGGCGTCCACCGCCAGCCAATCGAGCCCCGACAGCGATGCGTCTTTTTATAGCGCCGCTGACGAGGCCGATCTGGCCACTGCCGATTGGCCGGATTTTCGGCCAATCAGCGGCGACGAGGGCATAGGGTTACACACTTTTGCCCCCGTTTCGGCTTCAACTTCGGCTGAAAATGGGACCGTTTCTCGACGACGACGACGCTTCAGCGGGTGCAACGTCGGGCACGCGTAGAACACATGCAGCGCCCATTGCACGCCAATTGGCTACGCGCGCAGAGGCCTCTGGCGCCCAAGCGCAGACCCGCCCTTCCAGCAACCTCTCGCGCCGTTTGGCCCATCAAGATCCCGCGGGCCGTCCCCCGGGCTCGGGCGGGCCAACCCCATACCCCCAGCTAAGCCCAGAATCGCTGGCCTCTCAGGGCGTACGCTCTGAGAGCGAAGAACACGCCCAAGCACCGCGGCTGCCTGAGGAGGCGCCGCCGAGCCTCCAAGCGCGCCGTATGGCTTCCCCAGACGCAGGGCTCGCGGCGACGCCCCCCTGCCCGCCCCAGAACCCCCCGTACGATGTGGCAGCACCCGGCAGGGCGGCCGACAGGCTGCCCGACCAGGTAGCGCCGGGGGCGGCCCTCGCAGAGGCCACAGCTCGGGCCTTGGCGGTCAGCCATTGGCCCTGGGAGCTGGCCAGCGACTCCAGCGACGACGAGGACGGCCAAGACGACCACGCCGCCGCTCCAGGACCACGTGAAGACCCCGCGAGTGTGCTGCCTCGACCCGGCAGGGCGGGAGGCATGCTCGGCGACACTCTAGCGCTGGGAGCCGGCTCGGCTCGCGCACCAGCGGCCCCCGCAGGGCCCCCAGACCCAAGCCTCGCCTCCAGTGACGTCTCCGCCGCGCAGGACGCCCGCGCCGCCGCCCAAGCCAGTGTTGAAGTCCAGCAAGGTCTGGCACCACCCGGCAGGGCGGGCGGCATGCTGCCCGACCCGGGGTCGGTTGTACCAAGCCCAGCAGCGGCTGCCGGCGCTGCTGCTTCAGCTACGGTAGCTGCTGCTGCTACTACTGCTCGCGTCACCGTGGGGCACCACGGGCACGCTGAGCCGGACCAAGATCATGTACCGACGGCCCGCGTGCTCGTGGAGCCCATGCAGGTCGATGCGTCCAGCAGCGGCGATGGCAGGACGCTCATGCAGGACGCCGGGAGCGGTGACGACGTTGCAGACTCAAGCTTCAAGCTCAGCGACGACGTCGCCGCCCCCATGGACGTTGACTATGGCACCAGGTGCCCTCCATCGTGGCAGCAGCTGCCCCAGCGGCACCAAGAGCTACGTGCAGGCAGCAAGCGCCGCAGACTCAACGCAGACGACGGAGATGAGGCTCGCAAGCAGCTAGCCATGCATGATGAGGAGGAGGCTGGCGTTCATGCCCCAGCGCTCAGGCTATCCACGGCCAGCGCTCATCCGGCCTCCGTCCTCGCCGTGTACGCGCACAACGCGTCGCGGTTCGACTGCACGCTGTGCACGTACACGGACGGCAGCTTCGCGTCCCTGAAGAAGCACCGTGACTCTCGGCACCGCCGCACCACATTCCTCGACCGGTTCTCGGCGGGTTGTGCGTGTGGTGGCAGCCCATTCACCTCGAGGCTGGCTGCAGCAAGACACGCGCAAGCGTGCGCCAGCCTCTCGAGTCCATCATCGGCCGCGGCTTCGACGACGGCAGGAGCACCAAGCCCCACCAACGTCGGAGCCCAAGCCACCGTCAATGCAGCGGCTCCAACCTCGCCCGGCCTGCCCCACCAAGACTCCACGGAGCTCACAGCGTCCCCCCCGCTAGTGAGCTCCTTCAACGTTGAAGTGCAGGCAGCGCAGGCAACAGGCAGCGACGACAGCAGGAACCGCTGGAGCTCGCCGCTTCCACGCGTACTGGTGGCATCGCGGGTCGCAGCGCGCCTCAGCACGATACCACCTCCACGCTGGCCCCCCCCGCTACCTCGAGCGACGATAGCAGAGCGCATCGCCACGCGCCTCGCTGCCGTGCCTGCCCCACGCTGGAGCCCACCGCTTCCACGCAGCGTGGTAGTGTCCCGCATCGCCGACCGCCTGCTCCCGACCCAGTCAACCTCGGTTGCCGTCGGCCAACTGCTTCTAGCGCAGCCGGACGTGCTCGCCTCCAACGAAGACGCCCCGGACAGCGAGCCGATGGACTGGATGCCGGCGAGGCACGACGAAGAGACAAAAGAGAGCGAGCCGCCACCTCCAGCCCTAGCGACGGCCGACGAAGCCGAGCGAGAGGCAGCCAGGACTTCGGACGACGCCAGTGGCGAGTGGCTCCTACGCTTCGACGGGTCGAAGTGGGAGCATGTCCACACTACAGGGCCGCTCGGTTTAAAGAGGGCCGCACCAGCGCCGCCTGGCCCCGGGTTTGCCCGGCAGGCGCGAGCAGCAACGGCACCAACAACACGGCAGAGTACACCGCGCTGCTGCTTGGTGCCAGGGCCGCCGGCGATCACGGAGTGAAGCAACTTCGCGTGGAGGGCGACAGCACCCTGGTGATCCAGCAAGTGCGTGGCATCTTCGCGGCCAAGAGCACGCGACTCCGGGCGCTGCGCAACCAGGTCAGGCTGGAGCTCGCGCGAGTGGGGAGCTTCTCGCTCCACCACATCGACCGACAGGCGAACGGCCATGCAGACCGCCTCGCCAACGCTGGTCTCGACCGCCGCCGGACCAAACTCGAGTGCAGCGTGCACCCTGATGGCCATGGATGCACCTCCACTACAACGGCAGCCCCGGCGTCGACGGTGCCACCGGCAGTTCCAGGAACAGTACCGCAAGCAGCAGCGGCGCCCCCTTCCCCACACGACGCCACTCTCGACCACCAAGGTGACGTGGACGACGGTGAAGTCTACGCAGCCATGTGCATCGGCCCGGATGCGGTACCACAGCGCCGACCGCGTCTCCGCCTGCGGCACCTGACGGACGAGGAGTACGAGGAGGCCGGTGACGTGGTAGAGCGACTGGCTGCGACGCTGGCAGCAAAGATCGAGGACGCGATCGACTGGGAGACGGCAGAGGGCTACATCACTGCCCTACCGTACGCCCTCTACGACAAGCTACAGCCATACTCCCAGACACAGCACCAGTCCCCGCGCCACCACCACCACCAGCAGCAGCAGCGACGATGGCAGCACGGTGAGCTGCACAGCGGGCGGCAGCAACGTCAACAGCGGAGACGTGGGCGCGGCAGCCGCGGCCAACGCAGACAGAAGAGGAAACGCCGCCAACGGCCACCGCGAGTGACACGCCACCACCGCGAGCACCGGATCGACGAAGCCCTCGACGACCTCCATGCACTCGAGCGCTTGTGTCCCCAGGACCGGCCCGCCATCAACAAGGCCAGGCGTCGAGTCGGTCGCATCCGCTCCGCCATCAACCAGCACCTACTGCGCCACCGCTTCGACACCGCCGAGAAGGCGTGCGTGGACGACATCCTGGCTGGAGCGCGAGCGCACCGAGAGGCGACGACGACACCACCGACGCCGCAACCAACCGCCACGGACCCCCCAGCTTCGACAGCTGCAGAGGATGACGGCAAGTGCCCCATTCCGGGCGACGAGCTCTGGAGCTTCTTCGACAGCGTGAACACGCCACGCCAGGTGTTCGACGCGGAGGCACCAGAGGGAGCAGCCTTCCGTGAAGCGATGGCGCGCTTACCCGCCGCCACGCGTGCCATGGAACTGCTGACAGAGGCGCCGACGGTGGACGACATTGAAGACCAGCTCCAGCGCGCCCGCGGCAGCTCCAGCCCCGGCCTCGACGGCGTCGGCTACGATGTCTACAAGAAGTTCGCCGCCCAGCTCCTGCCGGCGCTCCATGCAGCGTTCGCGTGCTGCTGGCGACACAAGACGGTGCCTCAGAGCTGGAAGCTCGGCGTGGTGCGCCTCCTGCACAAGAAGGGCAGCCGGCAGGACCCTGCCAACTGGAGGCCGATCTGCTTGCAGCAGGCTATCTACAAGATCTACGCCAGCATCCTGTCGCGCAGGCTCGTAGGCTGGCTGGACGCGAACGCTCGCCATGCGGAGGCCCAGAAGCGATTCCGGGCGATGAACGGCTGCGGGGAACACAACTTCCTCGCGGCCACGCTCGTCGACCACGCCCGTCGCAAGCGCAAGGAGCTGCATGTCGTGTGGTACGATTTCGCCAACGCCTTCGGCAGCGTGCCACACGACTTGCTATGGGAAACACTGGCGCGACAGGGAGTACCGCCCGAGTTTGTGGACTGCTGCCGCGGGATCTACAGCGACGCAGCCTTCACCATCGGCAACGCGGCGGACGGCACCACCGCGCCCATCAGCCTTCGCGTGGGAGTGTTCCAGGGCTGCCCGCTCAGCCCACACCTCTTTACCGCTGCGATTGCCCCGCTGCTCCAAGCGCTGAAGAGACTGCCTGCCACGGGGGTGCAGCTCACCGGCGTGGACCGTCCCGGAGCTGCAGCATACGCCGACGACCTCAAGACGTTCAGCAGCTCCGTGGATGGTATCAAGCGGCAGCACGCGCTCGTGGCATCCTTCCTGCGATGGACCGGCATGGCGGCGAACCCTTCCAAGTGCAGCACCATGTCGGTCCAACGCGACGCGCGCGGCGTGCTCAAGGCGGGTGACCTGGGACTCCAGCTCAACGACACAGAGATCCCAGCGTTGGGAATGGCGGCGTCCTACTCGTACCACGGCATCGGGGACGGCTTCGACCACGTGCGCCGCCGCCTCGAGCTCGCGCCCATGCTGAAGCAGCTCAAGCACGACGCGACGGCGCTGATGCAGTACACTTATTCATAAACGCGACAAGATACTGAAACAAGTGGTATCGTGATTTCACATTTTGGTTGCAATGTCAAAATCAGAGCCAGCCGAGCTATAGAACACATGCCCTCGTTAAATTGTTTTTATCACATCATCTGTATAGAGCTCCCTGTTTCCGCTGCGTTTGTGCTACCAAAGCCATCGTATCATGTGCGCGATTATGTATTTAAAATTGGGGTTAAACTTGGCCGCCAGAGGCCTCGGCCAATTTAAAATGGCGGTTGCCTACCCCCCCCCCCCTCCCTCTTCCATTTGACCCACGTGACGAATTGGTTTTGAAGAGAACAATGTAAGATATAGATAGCGATGTGATGTCCACACTTGTTCGTAAACGCGACAAGATACTGAAACAAGTGGTATCGTGATTTCACATTTTGGTTGCAATGTCAAAATCAGAGCCAGCCGAGCTATAGAACACATGCCCTCGTTAAATTGTTTTTATCACATCATCTGTATAGAGCTCCCTGTTTCCGCTGCGTTTGTGCTACCAAAGCCATCGTATCATGTGCGCGATTATGTATTTAAAATTGGGGTTAAACTTGGCCGCCAGAGGCCTCGGCCAATTTAAAATGGCGGTTGCCTACCCCCCCCCCCCCCCCTCCCTCTTCCATTTTACCCACGTGACGAATTGGTTTTGAAGAGAACAATGTAAGATATAGATAGCGATGTGATGTCCACACTTGTTCGTAAACGCGACAAGATACTGAAACAAGTGGTATCGTGATTTCACATTTTGGTTGCAATGTCAAAATCAGAGCCAGCCGAGCTATAGAACACATGCCCTCGTTAAATTGTTTTTATCACATCATCTGTATAGAGCTCCCTGTTTCCGCTGCGTTTGTGCTACCAAAGCCATCGTATCATGTGCGCGATTATGTATTTAAAATTGGGGTTAAACTTGGCCGCCAGAGGCCTCGGCCAATTTAAAATGGCGGTTGCCTACCCCCCCCTCCCTCTTCCATTTTACCCACGTGACGAATTGGTTTTGAAGAGAACAATGTAAGATATAGATAGCGATGTGATGTCCACACTTGTTCGTAAACGCGACAAGATACTGAAACAAGTGGTATCGTGATTTCACATTTTGGTTGCAATGTCAAAATCAGAGCCAGCCGAGCTATAGAACACATGCCCTCGTTAAATTGTTTTTATCACATCATCTGTATAGAGCTCCCTGTTTCCGCTGCGTTTGTGCTACCAAAGCCATCGTATCATGTGCGCGATTATGTATTTAAAATTGGGGTTAAACTTGGCCGCCAGAGGCCTCGGCCAATTTAAAATGGCGGTTGCCTACCCCCCCCCCCCCCCTCCCTCTTCCATTTGACCCACGTGACGAATTGGTTTTGAAGAGAACAATGTAAGATATAGATAGCGATGTGATGTCCACACTTGTTCGTAAACGCGACAAGATACTGAAACAAGTGGTATCGTGATTTCACATTTTGGTTGCAATGTCAAAATCAGAGCCAGCCGAGCTATAGAACACATGCCCTCGTTAAATTGTTTTTATCACATCATCTGTATAGAGCTCCCTGTTTCCGCTGCGTTTGTGCTACCAAAGCCATCGTATCATGTGCGCGATTATGTATTTAAAATTGGGGCTAAACTTGGCCGCCAGAGGCCTCGGCCAATTTAAAATGGCGGTTGCCTACCCCCCCCCCCTCCCTCTTCCATTTGACCCACGTGACGAATTGGTTTTGAAGAGAACAATGTAAGATATAGATAGCGATGTGATGTCCACACTTGTTCGTAAACGCGACAAGATACTGAAACAAGTGGTATCGTGATTTCACATTTTGGTTGCAATGTCAAAATCAGAGCCAGCCGAGCTATAGAACACATGCCCTCGTTAAATTGTTTTTATCACATCATCTGTATAGAGCTCCCTGTTTCCGCTGCGTTTGTGCTACCAAAGCCATCGTATCATGTGCGCGATTATGTATTTAAAATTGGGGTTAAACTTGGCCGCCAGAGGCCTCGGCCAATTTAAAATGGCGGTTGCCTACCCCCCCCCCCCCCTCCCTCTTCCATTTGACCCACGTGACGAATTGGTTTTGAAGAGAACAATGTAAGATATAGATAGCGATGTGATGTCCACACTTGTTCGTAAACGCGACAAGATACTGAAACAAGTGGTATCGTGATTTCACATTTTGGTTGCAATGTCAAAATCAGAGCCAGCCGAGCTATAGAACACATGCCCTCGTTAAATTGTTTTTATCACATCATCTGTATAGAGCTCCCTGTTTCCGCTGCGTTTGTGCTACCAAAGCCATCGTATCATGTGCGCGATTATGTATTTAAAATTGGGGCTAAACTTGGCCGCCAGAGGCCTCGGCCAATTTAAAATGGCGGTTGCCTACCCCCCCCCCCCCTCCCTCTTCCATTTGACCCACGTGACGAATTGGTTTTGAAGAGAACAATGTAAGATATAGATAGCGATGTGATGTCCACACTTGTTCGTAAACGCGACAAGATACTGAAACAAGTGGTATCGTGATTTCACATTTTGGTTGCAATGTCAAAATCAGAGCCAGCCGAGCTATAGAACACATGCCCTCGTTAAATTGTTTTTATCACATCATCTGTATAGAGCTCCCTGTTTCCGCTGTGTTTGTGCTACCAAAGCCATCGTATCATGTGCGCGATTACGTATTTAAAATTGGGGTTAAACTTGGCCGCCAGAGGCCTCGGCCAATTTAAAATGGCGGTTGCCTACCCCCCCCCCCCCTCTTCCATTTGACCCACGTGACGAATTGGTTTTGAAGAGAACAATGTAAGATATAGATAGCGATGTGATGTCCACACTTGTTCGTAAACGCGACAAGATACTGAAACAAGTGGTATCGTGATTTCACATTTTGGTTGCAATGTCAAAATCAGAGCCAGCCGAGCTATAGAACACATGCCCTCGTTAAATTGTTTTTATCACATCATCTGTATAGAGCTCCCTGTTTCCGCTGCGTTTGTGCTACCAAAGCCATCGTATCATGTGCGCGATTATGTATTTAAAATTGGGGTTAAACTTGGCCGCCAGAGGCCTCGGCCAATTTAAAATGGCGGTTGCCTACCCCCCCCCCTCCCTCTTCCATTTGACCCACGTGACGAATTGGTTTTGAAGAGAACAATGTAAGATATAGATAGCGATGTGATGTCCACACTTGTTCGTAAACGCGACAAGATACTGAAACAAGTGGTATCGTGATTTCACATTTTGGTTGCAATGTCAAAATCAGAGCCAGCCGAGCTATAGAACACATGCCCTCGTTAAATTGTTTTTATCACATCATCTGTATAGAGCTCCCTGTTTCCGCTGCGTTTGTGCTACCAAAGCCATCGTATCATGTGCGCGATTATGTATTTAAAATTGGGGTTAAACTTGGCCGCCAGAGGCCTCGGCCAATTTAAAATGGCGGTTGCCTACCCCCCCCCCCTCCCTCTTCCATTTGACCCACGTGACGAATTGGTTTTGAAGAGAACAATGTAAGATATAGATAGCGATGTGATGTCCACACTTGTTCGTAAACGCGACAAGATACTGAAACAAGTGGTATCGTGATTTCACATTTTGGTTGCAATGTCAAAATCAGAGCCAGCCGAGCTATAGAACACATGCCCTCGTTAAATTGTTTTTATCACATCATCTGTATAGAGCTCCCTGTTTCCGCTGCGTTTGTGCTACCAAAGCCATCGTATCATGTGCGCGATTATGTATTTAAAATTGGGGTTAAACTTGGCCGCCAGAGGCCTCGGCCAATTTAAAATGGCGGTTGCCTACCCCCCCCCCCCCTCCCTCTTCCATTTGACCCACGTGACGAATTGGTTTTGAAGAGAACAATGTAAGATATAGATAGCGATGTGATGTCCACACTTGTTCGTAAACGCGACAAGATACTGAAACAAGTGGTATCGTGATTTCACATTTTGGTTGCAATGTCAAAATCAGAGCCAGCCGAGCTATAGAACACATGCCCTCGTTAAATTGTTTTTATCACATCATCTGTATAGAGCTCCCTGTTTCCGCTGCGTTTGTGCTACCAAAGCCATCGTATCATGTGCGCGATTATGTATTTAAAATTGGGGTTAAACTTGGCCGCCAGAGGCCTCGGCCAATTTAAAATGGCGGTTGCCTACCCCCCCCCCCCCTCCCTCTTCCATTTGACCCACGTGACGAATTGGTTTTGAAGAGAACAATGTAAGATATAGATAGCGATGTGATGTCCACACTTGTTCGTAAACGCGACAAGATACTGAAACAAGTGGTATCGTGATTTCACATTTTGGTTGCAATGTCAAAATCAGAGCCAGCCGAGCTATAGAACACATGCCCTCGTTAAATTGTTTTTATCACATCATCTGTATAGAGCTCCCTGTTTCCGCTGCGTTTGTGCTACCAAAGCCATCGTATCATGTGCGCGATTATGTATTTAAAATTGGGGTTAAACTTGGCCGCCAGAGGCCTCGGCCAATTTAAAATGGCGGTTGCCTACCCCCCCCCCCCCTCTTCCATTTGACCCACGTGACGAATTGGTTTTGAAGAGAACAATGTAAGATATAGATAGCGATGTGATGTCCACACTTGTTCGTAAACGCGACAAGATACTGAAACAAGTGGTATCGTGATTTCACATTTTGGTTGCAATGTCAAAATCAGAGCCAGCCGAGCTATAGAACACATGCCCTCGTTAAATTGTTTTTATCACATCATCTGTATAGAGCTCCCTGTTTCCGCTGCGTTTGTGCTACCAAAGCCATCGTATCATGTGCGCGATTACGTATTTAAAATTGGGGTTAAACTTGGCCGCCAGAGGCCTCGGCCAATTTAAAATGGCGGTTGCCTACCCCCCCCCCCCCTCTTCCATTTGACCCACGTGACGAATTGGTTTTGAAGAGAACAATGTAAGATATAGATAGCGATGTGATGTCCACACTTGTTCGTAAACGCGACAAGATACTGAAACAAGTGGTATCGTGATTTCACATTTTGGTTGCAATGTCAAAATCAGAGCCAGCCGAGCTATAGAACACATGCCCTCGTTAAATTGTTTTTATCACATCATCTGTATAGAGCTCCCTGTTTCCGCTGTGTTTGTGCTACCAAAGCCATCGTATCATGTGCGCGATTACGTATTTAAAATTGGGGTTAAACTTGGCCGCCAGAGGCCTCGGCCAATTTAAAATGGCGGTTGCCTACCCCCCCCCCCCCTCCCTCTTCCATTTGACCCACGTGACGAATTGGTTTTGAAGAGAACAATGTAAGATATAGATAGCGATGTGATGTCCACACTTGTTCGTAAACGCGACAAGATACTGAAACAAGTGGTATCGTGATTTCACATTTTGGTTGCAATGTCAAAATCAGAGCCAGCCGAGCTATAGAACACATGCCCTCGTTAAATTGTTTTTATCACATCATCTGTATAGAGCTCCCTGTTTCCGCTGTGTTTGTGCTACCAAAGCCATCGTATCATGTGCGCGATTATGTATTTAAAATTGGGGTTAAACTTGGCCGCCAGAGGCCTCGGCCAATTTAAAATGGCGGTTGCCTACCCCCCCCCCCCTCCCTCTTCCATTTGACCCACGTGACGAATTGGTTTTGAAGAGAACAATGTAAGATATAGATAGCGATGTGATGTCCACACTTGTTCGTAAACGCGACAAGATACTGAAACAAGTGGTATCGTGATTTCACATTTTGGTTGCAATGTCAAAATCAGAGCCAGCCGAGCTATAGAACACATGCCCTCGTTAAATTGTTTTTATCACATCATCTGTATAGAGCTCCCTGTTTCCGCTGCGTTTGTGCTACCAAAGCCATCGTATCATGTGCGCGATTATGTATTTAAAATTGGGGTTAAACTTGGCCGCCAGAGGCCTCGGCCAATTTAAAATGGCGGTTGCCTACCCCCCCCCCCTCCCTCCCTCTTCCATTTGACCCACGTGACGAATTGGTTTTGAAGAGAACAATGTAAGATATAGATAGCGATGTGATGTCCACACTTGTTCGTAAACGCGACAAGATACTGAAACAAGTGGTATCGTGATTTCACATTTTGGTTGCAATGTCAAAATCAGAGCCAGCCGAGCTATAGAACACATGCCCTCGTTAAATTGTTTTTATCACATCATCTGTATAGAGCTCCCTGTTTCCGCTGCGTTTGTGCTACCAAAGCCATCGTATCATGTGCGCGATTATGTATTTAAAATTGGGGTTAAACTTGGCCGCCAGAGGCCTCGGCCAATTTAAAATGGCGGTTGCCTACCCCCCCCCCCCCTCCCTCTTCCATTTGACCCACGTGACGAATTGGTTTTGAAGAGAACAATGTAAGATATAGATAGCGATGTGATGTCCACACTTGTTCGTAAACGCGACAAGATACTGAAACAAGTGGTATCGTGATTTCACATTTTGGTTGCAATGTCAAAATCAGAGCCAGCCGAGCTATAGAACACATGCCCTCGTTAAATTGTTTTTATCACATCATCTGTATAGAGCTCCCTGTTTCCGCTGTGTTTGTGCTACCAAAGCCATCGTATCATGTGCGCGATTACGTATTTAAAATTGGGGTTAAACTTGGCCGCCAGAGGCCTCGGCCAATTTAAAATGGCGGTTGCCTACCCCCCCCCCCCCTCCCTCTTCCATTTGACCCACGTGACGAATTGGTTTTGAAGAGAACAATGTAAGATATAGATAGCGATGTGATGTCCACACTTGTTCGTAAACGCGACAAGATACTGAAACAAGTGGTATCGTGATTTCACATTTTGGTTGCAATGTCAAAATCAGAGCCAGCCGAGCTATAGAACACATGCCCTCGTTAAATTGTTTTTATCACATCATCTGTATAGAGCTCCCTGTTTCCGCTGTGTTTGTGCTACCAAAGCCATCGTATCATGTGCGCGATTATGTATTTAAAATTGGGGTTAAACTTGGCCGCCAGAGGCCTCGGCCAATTTAAAATGGCGGTTGCCTACCCCCCCCCCCCCTCCCTCTTCCATTTGACCCACGTGACGAATTGGTTTTGAAGAGAACAATGTAAGATATAGATAGCGATGTGATGTCCACACTTGTTCGTAAACGCGACAAGATACTGAAACAAGTGGTATCGTGATTTCACATTTTGGTTGCAATGTCAAAATCAGAGCCAGCCGAGCTATAGAACACATGCCCTCGTTAAATTGTTTTTATCACATCATCTGTATAGAGCTCCCTGTTTCCGCTGCGTTTGTGCTACCAAAGCCATCGTATCATGTGCGCGATTATGTATTTAAAATTGGGGTTAAACTTGGCCGCCAGAGGCCTCGGCCAATTTAAAATGGCGGTTGCCTACCCCCCCCCCCTCCCTCCCTCTTCCATTTGACCCACGTGACGAATTGGTTTTGAAGAGAACAATGTAAGATATAGATAGCGATGTGATGTCCACACTTGTTCGTAAACGCGACAAGATACTGAAACAAGTGGTATCGTGATTTCACATTTTGGTTGCAATGTCAAAATCAGAGCCAGCCGAGCTATAGAACACATGCCCTCGTTAAATTGTTTTTATCACATCATCTGTATAGAGCTCCCTGTTTCCGCTGCGTTTGTGCTACCAAAGCCATCGTATCATGTGCGCGATTATGTATTTAAAATTGGGGTTAAACTTGGCCGCCAGAGGCCTCGGCCAATTTAAAATGGCGGTTGCCTACCCCCCCCCCCCTCTTCCCTTTGACCCACGTGACGAATTGGTTTTGAAGAGAACAATGTAAGATATAGATAGCGATGTGATGTCCACACTTGTTCGTAAACGCGACAAGATACTGAAACAAGTGGTATCGTGATTTCACATTTTGGTTGCAATGTCAAAATCAGAGCCAGCCGAGCTATAGAACACATGCCCTCGTTAAATTGTTTTTATCACATCATCTGTATAGAGCTCCCTGTTTCCGCTGCGTTTGTGCTACCAAAGCCATCGTATCATGTGCGCGATTATGTATTTAAAATTGGGGTTAAACTTGGCCGCCAGAGGCCTCGGCCAATTTAAAATGGCGGTTGCCTACCCCCCCCCCCCCCCCCCCCTCCCTCTTCCATTTGACCCACGTGACGAATTGGTTTTGAAGAGAACAATGTAAGATATAGATAGCGATGTGATGTCCACACTTGTTCGTAAACGCGACAAGATACTGAAACAAGTGGTATCGTGATTTCACATTTTGGTTGCAATGTCAAAATCAGAGCCAGCCGAGCTATAGAACACATGCCCTCGTTAAATTGTTTTTATCACATCATCTGTATAGAGCTCCCTGTTTCCGCTGCGTTTGTGCTACCAAAGCCATCGTATCATGTGCGCGATTATGTATTTAAAATTGGGGTTAAACTTGGCCGCCAGAGGCCTCGGCCAATTTAAAATGGCGGTTGCCTACCCCCCCCCCCCTCTTCCCTTTGACCCACGTGACGAATTGGTTTTGAAGAGAACAATGTAAGATATAGATAGCGATGTGATGTCCACACTTGTTCGTAAACGCGACAAGATACTGAAACAAGTGGTATCGTGATTTCACATTTTGGTTGCAATGTCAAAATCAGAGCCAGCCGAGCTATAGAACACATGCCCTCGTTAAATTGTTTTTATCACATCATCTGTATAGAGCTCCCTGTTTCCGCTGCGTTTGTGCTACCAAAGCCATCGTATCATGTGCGCGATTATGTATTTAAAATTGGGGTTAAACTTGGCCGCCAGAGGCCTCGGCCAATTTAAAATGGCGGTTGCCTACCCCCCCCCCCCCCTCTTCCATTTGACCCACGTGACGAATTGGTTTTGAAGAGAACAATGTAAGATATAGATAGCGATGTGATGTCCACACTTGTTCGTAAACGCGACAAGATACTGAAACAAGTGGTATCGTGATTTCACATTTTGGTTGCAATGTCAAAATCAGAGCCAGCCGAGCTATAGAACACATGCCCTCGTTAAATTGTTTTTATCACATCATCTGTATAGAGCTCCCTGTTTCCGCTGCGTTTGTGCTACCAAAGCCATCGTATCATGTGCGCGATTATGTATTTAAAATTGGGGTTAAACTTGGCCGCCAGAGGCCTCGGCCAATTTAAAATGGCGGTTGCCTACCCCCCCCCCCCCCCCTCTTCCATTTGACCCACGTGACGAATTGGTTTTGAAGAGAACAATGTAAGATATAGATAGCGATGTGATGTCCACACTTGTTCGTAAACGCGACAAGATACTGAAACAAGTGGTATCGTGATTTCACATTTTGGTTGCAATGTCAAAATCAGAGCCAGCCGAGCTATAGAACACATGCCCTCGTTAAATTGTTTTTATCACATCATCTGTATAGAGCTCCCTGTTTCCGCTGTGTTTGTGCTACCAAAGCCATCGTATCATGTGCGCGATTACGTATTTAAAATTGGGGTTAAACTTGGCCGCCAGAGGCCTCGGCCAATTTAAAATGGCGGTTGCCTACCCCCCCCCCCCCTCCCTCTTCCATTTGACCCACGTGACGAATTGGTTTTGAAGAGAACAATGTAAGATATAGATAGCGATGTGATGTCCACACTTGTTCGTAAACGCGACAAGATACTGAAACAAGTGGTATCGTGATTTCACATTTTGGTTGCAATGTCAAAATCAGAGCCAGCCGAGCTATAGAACACATGCCCTCGTTAAATTGTTTTTATCACATCATCTGTATAGAGCTCCCTGTTTCCGCTGCGTTTGTGCTACCAAAGCCATCGTATCATGTGCGCGATTATGTATTTAAAATTGGGGTTAAACTTGGCCGCCAGAGGCCTCGGCCAATTTAAAATGGCGGTTGCCTACCCCCCCCCCCTCTTCCATTTGACCCACGTGACGAATTGGTTTTGAAGAGAACAATGTAAGATATAGATAGCGATGTGATGTCCACACTTGTTCGTAAACGCGACAAGATACTGAAACAAGTGGTATCGTGATTTCACATTTTGGTTGCAATGTCAAAATCAGAGCCAGCCGAGCTATAGAACACATGCCCTCGTTAAATTGTTTTTATCACATCATCTGTATAGAGCTCCCTGTTTCCGCTGCGTTTGTGCTACCAAAGCCATCGTATCATGTGCGCGATTACGTATTTAAAATTGGGGTTAAACTTGGCCGCCAGAGGCCTCGGCCAATTTAAAATGGCGGTTGCCTACCCCCCCCCCCCCTCTTCCCTTTGACCCACGTGACGAATTGGTTTTGAAGAGAACAATGTAAGATATAGATAGCGATGTGATGTCCACACTTGTTCGTAAACGCGACAAGATACTGAAACAAGTGGTATCGTGATTTCACATTTTGGTTGCAATGTCAAAATCAGAGCCAGCCGAGCTATAGAACACATGCCCTCGTTAAATTGTTTTTATCACATCATCTGTATAGAGCTCCCTGTTTCCGCTGCGTTTGTGCTACCAAAGCCATCGTATCATGTGCGCGATTATGTATTTAAAATTGGGGTTAAACTTGGCCGCCAGAGGCCTCGGCCAATTTAAAATGGCGGTTGCCTACCCCCCCCCCCCCCTCTTCCATTTGACCCACGTGACGAATTGGTTTTGAAGAGAACAATGTAAGATATAGATAGCGATGTGATGTCCACACTTGTTCGTAAACGCGACAAGATACTGAAACAAGTGGTATCGTGATTTCACATTTTGGTTGCAATGTCAAAATCAGAGCCAGCCGAGCTATAGAACACATGCCCTCGTTAAATTGTTTTTATCACATCATCTGTATAGAGCTCCCTGTTTCCGCTGTGTTTGTGCTACCAAAGCCATCGTATCATGTGCGCGATTACGTATTTAAAATTGGGGTTAAACTTGGCCGCCAGAGGCCTCGGCCAATTTAAAATGGCGGTTGCCTACCCCCCCCCCCCCCCTCTTCCCTTTGACCCACGTGACGAATTGGTTTTGAAGAGAACAATGTAAGATATAGATAGCGATGTGATGTCCACACTTGTTCGTAAACGCGACAAGATACTGAAACAAGTGGTATCGTGATTTCACATTTTGGTTGCAATGTCAAAATCAGAGCCAGCCGAGCTATAGAACACATGCCCTCGTTAAATTGTTTTTATCACATCATCTGTATAGAGCTCCCTGTTTCCGCTGCGTTTGTGCTACCAAAGCCATCGTATCATGTGCGCGATTACGTATTTAAAATTGGGGTTAAACTTGGCCGCCAGAGGCCTCGGCCAATTTAAAATGGCGGTTGCCTACCCCCCCCCCCCCCCCTCTTCCCTTTGACCCACGTGACGAATTGGTTTTGAAGAGAACAATGTAAGATATAGATAGCGATGTGATGTCCACACTTGTTCGTAAACGCGACAAGATACTGAAACAAGTGGTATCGTGATTTCACATTTTGGTTGCAATGTCAAAATCAGAGCCAGCCGAGCTATAGAACACATGCCCTCGTTAAATTGTTTTTATCACATCATCTGTATAGAGCTCCCTGTTTCCGCTGCGTTTGTGCTACCAAAGCCATCGTATCATGTGCGCGATTATGTATTTAAAATTGGGGTTAAACTTGGCCGCCAGAGGCCTCGGCCAATTTAAAATGGCGGTTGCCTACCCCCCCCCCCCTCTTCCATTTGACCCACGTGACGAATTGGTTTTGAAGAGAACAATGTAAGATATAGATAGCGATGTGATGTCCACACTTGTTCGTAAACGCGACAAGATACTGAAACAAGTGGTATCGTGATTTCACATTTTGGTTGCAATGTCAAAATCAGAGCCAGCCGAGCTATAGAACACATGCCCTCGTTAAATTGTTTTTATCACATCATCTGTATAGAGCTCCCTGTTTCCGCTGCGTTTGTGCTACCAAAGCCATCGTATCATGTGCGCGATTACGTATTTAAAATTGGGGTTAAACTTGGCCGCCAGAGGCCTCGGCCAATTTAAAATGGCGGTTGCCTACCCCCCCCCCCCCTCTTCCCTTTGACCCACGTGACGAATTGGTTTTGAAGAGAACAATGTAAGATATAGATAGCGATGTGATGTCCACACTTGTTCGTAAACGCGACAAGATACTGAAACAAGTGGTATCGTGATTTCACATTTTGGTTGCAATGTCAAAATCAGAGCCAGCCGAGCTATAGAACACATGCCCTCGTTAAATTGTTTTTATCACATCATCTGTATAGAGCTCCCTGTTTCCGCTGCGTTTGTGCTACCAAAGCCATCGTATCATGTGCGCGATTATGTATTTAAAATTGGGGTTAAACTTGGCCGCCAGAGGCCTCGGCCAATTTAAAATGGCGGTTGCCTACCCCCCCTCCCTCTTCCATTTGACCCACGTGACGAATTGGTTTTGAAGAGAACAATGTAAGATATAGATAGCGATGTGATGTCCACACTTGTTCGTAAACGCGACAAGATACTGAAACAAGTGGTATCGTGATTTCACATTTTGGTTGCAATGTCAAAATCAGAGCCAGCCGAGCTATAGAACACATGCCCTCGTTAAATTGTTTTTATCACATCATCTGTATAGAGCTCCCTGTTTCCGCTGTGTTTGTGCTACCAAAGCCATCGTATCATGTGCGCGATTACGTATTTAAAATTGGGGTTAAACTTGGCCGCCAGAGGCCTCGGCCAATTTAAAATGGCGGTTGCCTACCCCCCCCCCCCCCTCTTCCCTTTGACCCACGTGACGAATTGGTTTTGAAGAGAACAATGTAAGATATAGATAGCGATGTGATGTCCACACTTGTTCGTAAACGCGACAAGATACTGAAACAAGTGGTATCGTGATTTCACATTTTGGTTGCAATGTCAAAATCAGAGCCAGCCGAGCTATAGAACACATGCCCTCGTTAAATTGTTTTTATCACATCATCTGTATAGAGCTCCCTGTTTCCGCTGCGTTTGTGCTACCAAAGCCATCGTATCATGTGCGCGATTATGTATTTAAAATTGGGGTTAAACTTGGCCGCCAGAGGCCTCGGCCAATTTAAAATGGCGGTTGCCTACCCCCCCCCCCCCCCTCCCTCTTCCATTTGACCCACGTGACGAATTGGTTTTGAAGAGAACAATGTAAGATATAGATAGCGATGTGATGTCCACACTTGTTCGTAAACGCGACAAGATACTGAAACAAGTGGTATCGTGATTTCACATTTTGGTTGCAATGTCAAAATCAGAGCCAGCCGAGCTATAGAACACATGCCCTCGTTAAATTGTTTTTATCACATCATCTGTATAGAGCTCCCTGTTTCCGCTGTGTTTGTGCTACCAAAGCCATCGTATCATGTGCGCGATTACGTATTTAAAATTGGGGTTAAACTTGGCCGCCAGAGGCCTCGGCCAATTTAAAATGGCGGTTGCCTACCCCCCCCCCCCCCTCTTCCCTTTGACCCACGTGACGAATTGGTTTTGAAGAGAACAATGTAAGATATAGATAGCGATGTGATGTCCACACTTGTTCGTAAACGCGACAAGATACTGAAACAAGTGGTATCGTGATTTCACATTTTGGTTGCAATGTCAAAATCAGAGCCAGCCGAGCTATAGAACACATGCCCTCGTTAAATTGTTTTTATCACATCATCTGTATAGAGCTCCCTGTTTCCGCTGCGTTTGTGCTACCAAAGCCATCGTATCATGTGCGCGATTACGTATTTAAAATTGGGGTTAAACTTGGCCGCCAGAGGCCTCGGCCAATTTAAAATGGCGGTTGCCTACCCCCCCCCCCCCCTCTTCCCTTTGACCCACGTGACGAATTGGTTTTGAAGAGAACAATGTAAGATATAGATAGCGATGTGATGTCCACACTTGTTCGTAAACGCGACAAGATACTGAAACAAGTGGTATCGTGATTTCACATTTTGGTTGCAATGTCAAAATCAGAGCCAGCCGAGCTATAGAACACATGCCCTCGTTAAATTGTTTTTATCACATCATCTGTATAGAGCTCCCTGTTTCCGCTGCGTTTGTGCTACCAAAGCCATCGTATCATGTGCGCGATTATGTATTTAAAATTGGGGTTAAACTTGGCCGCCAGAGGCCTCGGCCAATTTAAAATGGCGGTTGCCTACCCCCCCCCCCTCCCTCTTCCATTTGACCCACGTGACGAATTGGTTTTGAAGAGAACAATGTAAGATATAGATAGCGATGTGATGTCCACACTTGTTCGTAAACGCGACAAGATACTGAAACAAGTGGTATCGTGATTTCACATTTTGGTTGCAATGTCAAAATCAGAGCCAGCCGAGCTATAGAACACATGCCCTCGTTAAATTGTTTTTATCACATCATCTGTATAGAGCTCCCTGTTTCCGCTGCGTTTGTGCTACCAAAGCCATCGTATCATGTGCGCGATTATGTATTTAAAATTGGGGTTAAACTTGGCCGCCAGAGGCCTCGGCCAATTTAAAATGGCGGTTGCCTACCCCCCCCCCCCCCCTCTTCCATTTGACCCACGTGACGAATTGGTTTTGAAGAGAACAATGTAAGATATAGATAGCGATGTGATGTCCACACTTGTTCGTAAACGCGACAAGATACTGAAACAAGTGGTATCGTGATTTCACATTTTGGTTGCAATGTCAAAATCAGAGCCAGCCGAGCTATAGAACACATGCCCTCGTTAAATTGTTTTTATCACATCATCTGTATAGAGCTCCCTGTTTCCGCTGCGTTTGTGCTACCAAAGCCATCGTATCATGTGCGCGATTATGTATTTAAAATTGGGGTTAAACTTGGCCGCCAGAGGCCTCGGCCAATTTAAAATGGCGGTTGCCTACCCCCCCCCTCCCTCTTCCATTTGACCCACGTGACGAATTGGTTTTGAAGAGAACAATGTAAGATATAGATAGCGATGTGATGTCCACACTTGTTCGTAAACGCGACAAGATACTGAAACAAGTGGTATCGTGATTTCACATTTTGGTTGCAATGTCAAAATCAGAGCCAGCCGAGCTATAGAACACATGCCCTCGTTAAATTGTTTTTATCACATCATCTGTATAGAGCTCCCTGTTTCCGCTGCGTTTGTGCTACCAAAGCCATCGTATCATGTGCGCGATTATGTATTTAAAATTGGGGTTAAACTTGGCCGCCAGAGGCCTCGGCCAATTTAAAATGGCGGTTGCCTACCCCCCCCCCCCTCCCTCTTCCATTTGACCCACGTGACGAATTGGTTTTGAAGAGAACAATGTAAGATATAGATAGCGATGTGATGTCCACACTTGTTCGTAAACGCGACAAGATACTGAAACAAGTGGTATCGTGATTTCACATTTTGGTTGCAATGTCAAAATCAGAGCCAGCCGAGCTATAGAACACATGCCCTCGTTAAATTGTTTTTATCACATCATCTGTATAGAGCTCCCTGTTTCCGCTGCGTTTGTGCTACCAAAGCCATCGTATCATGTGCGCGATTACGTATTTAAAATTGGGGTTAAACTTGGCCGCCAGAGGCCTCGGCCAATTTAAAATGGCGGTTGCCTACCCCCCCCCCTCTTCCCTTTGACCCACGTGACGAATTGGTTTTGAAGAGAACAATGTAAGATATAGATAGCGATGTGATGTCCACACTTGTTCGTAAACGCGACAAGATACTGAAACAAGTGGTATCGTGATTTCACATTTTGGTTGCAATGTCAAAATCAGAGCCAGCCGAGCTATAGAACACATGCCCTCGTTAAATTGTTTTTATCACATCATCTGTATAGAGCTCCCTGTTTCCGCTGCGTTTGTGCTACCAAAGCCATCGTATCATGTGCGCGATTATGTATTTAAAATTGGGGTTAAACTTGGCCGCCAGAGGCCTCGGCCAATTTAAAATGGCGGTTGCCTACCCCCCCCCCCCCCCTCCCTCTTCCATTTGACCCACGTGACGAATTGGTTTTGAAGAGAACAATGTAAGATATAGATAGCGATGTGATGTCCACACTTGTTCGTAAACGCGACAAGATACTGAAACAAGTGGTATCGTGATTTCACATTTTGGTTGCAATGTCAAAATCAGAGCCAGCCGAGCTATAGAACACATGCCCTCGTTAAATTGTTTTTATCACATCATCTGTATAGAGCTCCCTGTTTCCGCTGCGTTTGTGCTACCAAAGCCATCGTATCATGTGCGCGATTACGTATTTAAAATTGGGGTTAAACTTGGCCGCCAGAGGCCTCGGCCAATTTAAAATGGCGGTTGCCTACCCCCCCCCCCCTCTTCCATTTGACCCACGTGACGAATTTGTTTTGAAGAGAACAATGTAAGATATAGATAGCGATGTGATGTCCACACTTGTTCGTAAACGCGACAAGATACTGAAACAAGTGGTATCGTGATTTCACATTTTGGTTGCAATGTCAAAATCAGAGCCAGCCGAGCTATAGAACACATGCCCTCGTTAAATTGTTTTTATCACATCATCTGTATAGAGCTCCCTGTTTCCGCTGCGTTTGTGCTACCAAAACCATCGTATCATGTGCGCGATTATGTATTTAAAATTGGGGTTAAACTTGGCCGCCAGAGGCCTCGGCCAATTTAAAATGGCGGTTGCCTACCCCCCCCCCCCTCCCTCTTCCATTTGACCCACGTGACGAATTGGTTTTGAAGAGAACAATGTAAGATATAGATAGCGATGTGATGTCCACACTTGTTCGTAAACGCGACAAGATACTGAAACAAGTGGTATCGTGATTTCACATTTTGGTTGCAATGTCAAAATCAGAGCCAGCCGAGCTATAGAACACATGCCCTCGTTAAATTGTTTTTATCACATCATCTGTATAGAGCTCCCTGTTTCCGCTGCGTTTGTGCTACCAAAGCCATCGTATCATGTGCGCGATTATGTATTTAAAATTGGGGTTAAACTTGGCCGCCAGAGGCCTCGGCCAATTTAAAATGGCGGTTGCCTACCCCCCCCCCTCTTCCATTTGACCCACGTGACGAATTGGTTTTGAAGAGAACAATGTAAGATATAGATAGCGATGTGATGTCCACACTTGTTCGTAAACGCGACAAGATACTGAAACAAGTGGTATCGTGATTTCACATTTTGGTTGCAATGTCAAAATCAGAGCCAGCCGAGCTATAGAACACATGCCCTCGTTAAATTGTTTTTATCACATCATCTGTATAGAGCTCCCTGTTTCCGCTGCGTTTGTGCTACCAAAGCCATCGTATCATGTGCGCGATTACGTATTTAAAATTGGGGTTAAACTTGGCCGCCAGAGGCCTCGGCCAATTTAAAATGGCGGTTGCCTACCCCCCCCCCCCCCCTCTTCCCTTTGACCCACGTGACGAATTGGTTTTGAAGAGAACAATGTAAGATATAGATAGCGATGTGATGTCCACACTTGTTCGTAAACGCGACAAGATACTGAAACAAGTGGTATCGTGATTTCACATTTTGGTTGCAATGTCAAAATCAGAGCCAGCCGAGCTATAGAACACATGCCCTCGTTAAATTGTTTTTATCACATCATCTGTATAGAGCTCCCTGTTTCCGCTGCGTTTGTGCTACCAAAGCCATCGTATCATGTGCGCGATTATGTATTTAAAATTGGGGTTAAACTTGGCCGCCAGAGGCCTCGGCCAATTTAAAATGGCGGTTGCCTACCCCCCCCCCCCCTCCCTCTTCCATTTGACCCACGTGACGAATTGGTTTTGAAGAGAACAATGTAAGATATAGATAGCGATGTGATGTCCACACTTGTTCGTAAACGCGACAAGATACTGAAACAAGTGGTATCGTGATTTCACATTTTGGTTGCAATGTCAAAATCAGAGCCAGCCGAGCTATAGAACACATGCCCTCGTTAAATTGTTTTTATCACATCATCTGTATAGAGCTCCCTGTTTCCGCTGCGTTTGTGCTACCAAAGCCATCGTATCATGTGCGCGATTATGTATTTAAAATTGGGGTTAAACTTGGCCGCCAGAGGCCTCGGCCAATTTAAAATGGCGGTTGCCTACCCCCCCCCCCCCTCTTCCATTTGACCCACGTGACGAATTGGTTTTGAAGAGAACAATGTAAGATATAGATAGCGATGTGATGTCCACACTTGTTCGTAAACGCGACAAGATACTGAAACAAGTGGTATCGTGATTTCACATTTTGGTTGCAATGTCAAAATCAGAGCCAGCCGAGCTATAGAACACATGCCCTCGTTAAATTGTTTTTATCACATCATCTGTATAGAGCTCCCTGTTTCCGCTGCGTTTGTGCTACCAAAGCCATCGTATCATGTGCGCGATTATGTATTTAAAATTGGGGTTAAACTTGGCCGCCAGAGGCCTCGGCCAATTTAAAATGGCGGTTGCCTACCCCCCCCTCCCTCTTCCATTTTACCCACGTGACGAATTGGTTTTGAAGAGAACAATGTAAGATATAGATAGCGATGTGATGTCCACACTTGTTCGTAAACGCGACAAGATACTGAAACAAGTGGTATCGTGATTTCACATTTTGGTTGCAATGTCAAAATCAGAGCCAGCCGAGCTATAGAACACATGCCCTCGTTAAATTGTTTTTATCACATCATCTGTATAGAGCTCCCTGTTTCCGCTGCGTTTGTGCTACCAAAGCCATCGTATCATGTGCGCGATTATGTATTTAAAATTGGGGTTAAACTTGGCCGCCAGAGGCCTCGGCCAATTTAAAATGGCGGTTGCCTACCCCCCCCCCCCCCTCTTCCATTTGACCCACGTGACGAATTGGTTTTGAAGAGAACAATGTAAGATATAGATAGCGATGTGATGTCCACACTTGTTCGTAAACGCGACAAGATACTGAAACAAGTGGTATCGTGATTTCACATTTTGGTTGCAATGTCAAAATCAGAGCCAGCCGAGCTATAGAACACATGCCCTCGTTAAATTGTTTTTATCACATCATCTGTATAGAGCTCCCTGTTTCCGCTGCGTTTGTGCTACCAAAGCCATCGTATCATGTGCGCGATTATGTATTTAAAATTGGGGTTAAACTTGGCCGCCAGAGGCCTCGGCCAATTTAAAATGGCGGTTGCCTACCCCCCCCTCCCTCTTCCATTTGACCCACGTGACGAATTGGTTTTGAAGAGAACAATGTAAGATATAGATAGCGATGTGATGTCCACACTTGTTCGTAAACGCGACAAGATACTGAAACAAGTGGTATCGTGATTTCACATTTTGGTTGCAATGTCAAAATCAGAGCCAGCCGAGCTATAGAACACATGCCCTCGTTAAATTGTTTTTATCACATCATCTGTATAGAGCTCCCTGTTTCCGCTGCGTTTGTGCTACCAAAGCCATCGTATCATGTGCGCGATTATGTATTTAAAATTGGGGTTAAACTTGGCCGCCAGAGGCCTCGGCCAATTTAAAATGGCGGTTGCCTACCCCCCCCCCCTCCCTCTTCCATTTGACCCACGTGACGAATTGGTTTTGAAGAGAACAATGTAAGATATAGATAGCGATGTGATGTCCACACTTGTTCGTAAACGCGACAAGATACTGAAACAAGTGGTATCGTGATTTCACATTTTGGTTGCAATGTCAAAATCAGAGCCAGCCGAGCTATAGAACACATGCCCTCGTTAAATTGTTTTTATCACATCATCTGTATAGAGCTCCCTGTTTCCGCTGTGTTTGTGCTACCAAAGCCATCGTATCATGTGCGCGATTACGTATTTAAAATTGGGGTTAAACTTGGCCGCCAGAGGCCTCGGCCAATTTAAAATGGCGGTTGCCTACCCCCCCCCCCCTCTTCCCTTTGACCCACGTGACGAATTGGTTTTGAAGAGAACAATGTAAGATATAGATAGCGATGTGATGTCCACACTTGTTCGTAAACGCGACAAGATACTGAAACAAGTGGTATCGTGATTTCACATTTTGGTTGCAATGTCAAAATCAGAGCCAGCCGAGCTATAGAACACATGCCCTCGTTAAATTGTTTTTATCACATCATCTGTATAGAGCTCCCTGTTTCCGCTGCGTTTGTGCTACCAAAGCCATCGTATCATGTGCGCGATTATGTATTTAAAATTGGGGTTAAACTTGGCCGCCAGAGGCCTCGGCCAATTTAAAATGGCGGTTGCCTACCCCCCCCCCCCCCCCCCCTCCCTCTTCCATTTGACCCACGTGACGAATTTGTTTTGAAGAGAACAATGTAAGATATAGATAGCGATGTGATGTCCACACTTGTTCGTAAACGCGACAAGATACTGAAACAAGTGGTATCGTGATTTCACATTTTGGTTGCAATGTCAAAATCAGAGCCAGCCGAGCTATAGAACACATGCCCTCGTTAAATTGTTTTTATCACATCATCTGTATAGAGCTCCCTGTTTCCGCTGCGTTTGTGCTACCAAAACCATCGTATCATGTGCGCGATTATGTATTTAAAATTGGGGTTAAACTTGGCCGCCAGAGGCCTCGGCCAATTTAAAATGGCGGTTGCCTACCCCCCCCCCCCCCCTCCCTCTTCCATTTGACCCACGTGACGAATTGGTTTTGAAGAGAACAATGTAAGATATAGATAGCGATGTGATGTCCACACTTGTTCGTAAACGCGACAAGATACTGAAACAAGTGGTATCGTGATTTCACATTTTGGTTGCAATGTCAAAATCAGAGCCAGCCGAGCTATAGAACACATGCCCTCGTTAAATTGTTTTTATCACATCATCTGTATAGAGCTCCCTGTTTCCGCTGCGTTTGTGCTACCAAAGCCATCGTATCATGTGCGCGATTATGTATTTAAAATTGGGGTTAAACTTGGCCGCCAGAGGCCTCGGCCAATTTAAAATGGCGGTTGCCTACCCCCCCCCCCTCCCTCTTCCATTTGACCCACGTGACGAATTGGTTTTGAAGAGAACAATGTAAGATATAGATAGCGATGTGATGTCCACACTTGTTCGTAAACGCGACAAGATACTGAAACAAGTGGTATCGTGATTTCACATTTTGGTTGCAATGTCAAAATCAGAGCCAGCCGAGCTATAGAACACATGCCCTCGTTAAATTGTTTTTATCACATCATCTGTATAGAGCTCCCTGTTTCCGCTGCGTTTGTGCTACCAAAGCCATCGTATCATGTGCGCGATTATGTATTTAAAATTGGGGTTAAACTTGGCCGCCAGAGGCCTCGGCCAATTTAAAATGGCGGTTGCCTACCCCCCCCCCCTCCCTCTTCCATTTGACCCACGTGACGAATTGGTTTTGAAGAGAACAATGTAAGATATAGATAGCGATGTGATGTCCACACTTGTTCGTAAACGCGACAAGATACTGAAACAAGTGGTATCGTGATTTCACATTTTGGTTGCAATGTCAAAATCAGAGCCAGCCGAGCTATAGAACACATGCCCTCGTTAAATTGTTTTTATCACATCATCTGTATAGAGCTCCCTGTTTCCGCTGCGTTTGTGCTACCAAAGCCATCGTATCATGTGCGCGATTACGTATTTAAAATTGGGGTTAAACTTGGCCGCCAGAGGCCTCGGCCAATTTAAAATGGCGGTTGCCTACCCCCCCCCCCCCTCTTCCCTTTGACCCACGTGACGAATTGGTTTTGAAGAGAACAATGTAAGATATAGATAGCGATGTGATGTCCACACTTGTTCGTAAACGCGACAGGATACTGAAACAAGTGGTATCGTGATTTCACATTTTGGTTGCAATGTCAAAATCAGAGCCAGCCGAGCTATAGAACACATGCCCTCGTTAAATTGTTTTTATCACATCATCTGTATAGAGCTCCCTGTTTCCGCTGCGTTTGTGCTACCAAAACCATCGTATCATGTGCGCGATTATGTATTTAAAATTGGGGTTAAACTTGGCCGCCAGAGGCCTCGGCCAATTTAAAATGGCGGTTGCCTACCCCCCCCCCCCTCCCTCTTCCATTTGACCCACGTGACGAATTGGTTTTGAAGAGAACAATGTAAGATATAGATAGCGATGTGATGTCCACACTTGTTCGTAAACGCGACAAGATACTGAAACAAGTGGTATCGTGATTTCACATTTTGGTTGCAATGTCAAAATCAGAGCCAGCCGAGCTATAGAACACATGCCCTCGTTAAATTGTTTTTATCACATCATCTGTATAGAGCTCCCTGTTTCCGCTGCGTTTGTGCTACCAAAGCCATCGTATCATGTGCGCGATTATGTATTTAAAATTGGGGTTAAACTTGGCCGCCAGAGGCCTCGGCCAATTTAAAATGGCGGTTGCCTACCCCCCCCCCCTCTTCCATTTGACCCACGTGACGAATTGGTTTTGAAGAGAACAATGTAAGATATAGATAGCGATGTGATGTCCACACTTGTTCGTAAACGCGACAAGATACTGAAACAAGTGGTATCGTGATTTCACATTTTGGTTGCAATGTCAAAATCAGAGCCAGCCGAGCTATAGAACACATGCCCTCGTTAAATTGTTTTTATCACATCATCTGTATAGAGCTCCCTGTTTCCGCTGCGTTTGTGCTACCAAAGCCATCGTATCATGTGCGCGATTATGTATTTAAAATTGGGGTTAAACTTGGCCGCCAGAGGCCTCGGCCAATTTAAAATGGCGGTTGCCTACCCCCCCCCCCCTCTTCCATTTGACCCACGTGACGAATTGGTTTTGAAGAGAACAATGTAAGATATAGATAGCGATGTGATGTCCACACTTGTTCGTAAACGCGACAAGATACTGAAACAAGTGGTATCGTGATTTCACATTTTGGTTGCAATGTCAAAATCAGAGCCAGCCGAGCTATAGAACACATGCCCTCGTTAAATTGTTTTTATCACATCATCTGTATAGAGCTCCCTGTTTCCGCTGCGTTTGTGCTACCAAAACCATCGTATCATGTGCGCGATTATGTATTTAAAATTGGGGTTAAACTTGGCCGCCAGAGGCCTCGGCCAATTTAAAATGGCGGTTGCCTACCCCCCCCCCCCTCCCTCTTCCATTTGACCCACGTGACGAATTGGTTTTGAAGAGAACAATGTAAGATATAGATAGCGATGTGATGTCCACACTTGTTCGTAAACGCGACAAGATACTGAAACAAGTGGTATCGTGATTTCACATTTTGGTTGCAATGTCAAAATCAGAGCCAGCCGAGCTATAGAACACATGCCCTCGTTAAATTGTTTTTATCACATCATCTGTATAGAGCTCCCTGTTTCCGCTGCGTTTGTGCTACCAAAGCCATCGTATCATGTGCGCGATTATGTATTTAAAATTGGGGTTAAACTTGGCCGCCAGAGGCCTCGGCCAATTTAAAATGGCGGTTGCCTACCCCCCCCCCCCTCCCTCTTCCATTTGACCCACGTGACGAATTTGTTTTGAAGAGAACAATGTAAGATATAGATAGCGATGTGATGTCCACACTTGTTCGTAAACGCGACAAGATACTGAAACAAGTGGTATCGTGATTTCACATTTTGGTTGCAATGTCAAAATCAGAGCCAGCCGAGCTATAGAACACATGCCCTCGTTAAATTGTTTTTATCACATCATCTGTATAGAGCTCCCTGTTTCCGCTGCGTTTGTGCTACCAAAACCATCGTATCATGTGCGCGATTATGTATTTAAAATTGGGGTTAAACTTGGCCGCCAGAGGCCTCGGCCAATTTAAAATGGCGGTTGCCTACCCCCCCCCCCCCCCTCCCTCTTCCATTTGACCCACGTGACGAATTGGTTTTGAAGAGAACAATGTAAGATATAGATAGCGATGTGATGTCCACACTTGTTCGTAAACGCGACAAGATACTGAAACAAGTGGTATCGTGATTTCACATTTTGGTTGCAATGTCAAAATCAGAGCCAGCCGAGCTATAGAACACATGCCCTCGTTAAATTGTTTTTATCACATCATCTGTATAGAGCTCCCTGTTTCCGCTGCGTTTGTGCTACCAAAGCCATCGTATCATGTGCGCGATTATGTATTTAAAATTGGGGTTAAACTTGGCCGCCAGAGGCCTCGGCCAATTTAAAATGGCGGTTGCCTACCCCCCCCCCCCCCCTCCCTCTTCCATTTGACCCACGTGACGAATTGGTTTTGAAGAGAACAATGTAAGATATAGATAGCGATGTGATGTCCACACTTGTTCGTAAACGCGACAAGATACTGAAACAAGTGGTATCGTGATTTCACATTTTGGTTGCAATGTCAAAATCAGAGCCAGCCGAGCTATAGAACACATGCCCTCGTTAAATTGTTTTTATCACATCATCTGTATAGAGCTCCCTGTTTCCGCTGCGTTTGTGCTACCAAAGCCATCGTATCATGTGCGCGATTATGTATTTAAAATTGGGGTTAAACTTGGCCGCCAGAGGCCTCGGCCAATTTAAAATGGCGGTTGCCTACCCCCCCCCCCCTCTTCCATTTGACCCACGTGACGAATTGGTTTTGAAGAGAACAATGTAAGATATAGATAGCGATGTGATGTCCACACTTGTTCGTAAACGCGACAAGATACTGAAACAAGTGGTATCGTGATTTCACATTTTGGTTGCAATGTCAAAATCAGAGCCAGCCGAGCTATAGAACACATGCCCTCGTTAAATTGTTTTTATCACATCATCTGTATAGAGCTCCCTGTTTCCGCTGCGTTTGTGCTACCAAAGCCATCGTATCATGTGCGCGATTATGTATTTAAAATTGGGGTTAAACTTGGCCGCCAGAGGCCTCGGCCAATTTAAAATGGCGGTTGCCTACCCCCCCCCCCCCCTCCCTCTTCCATTTGACCCACGTGACGAATTGGTTTTGAAGAGAACAATGTAAGATATAGATAGCGATGTGATGTCCACACTTGTTCGTAAACGCGACAAGATACTGAAACAAGTGGTATCGTGATTTCACATTTTGGTTGCAATGTCAAAATCAGAGCCAGCCGAGCTATAGAACACATGCCCTCGTTAAATTGTTTTTATCACATCATCTGTATAGAGCTCCCTGTTTCCGCTGCGTTTGTGCTACCAAAACCATCGTATCATGTGCGCGATTATGTATTTAAAATTGGGGTTAAACTTGGCCGCCAGAGGCCTCGGCCAATTTAAAATGGCGGTTGCCTACCCCCCCCCCCCCTCCCTCTTCCATTTGACCCACGTGACGAATTGGTTTTGAAGAGAACAATGTAAGATATAGATAGCGATGTGATGTCCACACTTGTTCGTAAACGCGACAAGATACTGAAACAAGTGGTATCGTGATTTCACATTTTTGTTGCAATGTCAAAATCAGAGCCAGCCGAGCTATAGAACACATGCCCTCGTTAAATTGTTTTTATCACATCATCTGTATAGAGCTCCCTGTTTCCGCTGCGTTTGTGCTACCAAAGCCATCGTATCATGTGCGCGATTATGTATTTAAAATTGGGGTTAAACTTGGCCGCCAGAGGCCTCGGCCAATTTAAAATGGCGGTTGCCTACCCCCCCCCCCCCTCCCTCTTCCATTTGACCCACGTGACGAATTAGTTTTGAAGAGAACAATGTAAGATATAGATAGCGATGTGATGTCCACACTTGTTCGTAAACGCGACAAGTTACTGAAACAAGTGGTATCGTGATTTCACATTTTGGTTGCAATGTCAAAATCAGAGCCAGCCGAGCTATAGAACACATGCCCTCGTTAAATTGTTTTTATCACATCATCTGTATAGAGCTCCCTGTTTCCGCTGCGTTTGTGCTACCAAAGCCATCGTATCATGTGCGCGATTATGTATTTAAAATTGGGGTTAAACTTGGCCGCCAGAGGCCTCGGCCAATTTAAAATGGCGGTTGCCTACCCCCCCCCCCCCCCCTCCCTCTTCCATTTGACCCACGTGACGAATTGGTTTTGAAGAGAACAATGTAAGATATAGATAGCGATGTGATGTCCACACTTGTTCGTAAACGCGACAAGTTACTGAAACAAGTGGTATCGTGATTTCACATTTTGGTTGCAATGTCAAAATCAGAGCCAGCCGAGCTATAGAACACATGCCCTCGTTAAATTGTTTTTATCACATCATCTGTATAGAGCTCCCTGTTTCCGCTGCGTTTGTGCTACCAAAGCCATCGTATCATGTGCGCGATTACGTATTTAAAATTGGGGTTAAACTTGGCCGCCAGAGGCCTCGGCCAATTTAAAATGGCGGTTGCCTACCCCCCCCCCCCCTCTTCCATTTGACCCACGTGACGAATTGGTTTTGAAGAGAACAATGTAAGATATAGATAGCGATGTGATGTCCACACTTGTTCGTAAACGCGACAAGATACTGAAACAAGTGGTATCGTGATTTCACATTTTGGTTGCAATGTCAAAATCAGAGCCAGCCGAGCTATAGAACACATGCCCTCGTTAAATTGTTTTTATCACATCATCTGTATAGAGCTCCCTGTTTCCGCTGTGTTTGTGCTACCAAAACCATCGTATCATGTGCGCGATTATGTATTTAAAATTGGGGTTAAACTTGGCCGCCAGAGGCCAGTTGTGCCAAGTCGAAACCAATTGCATCAAAATGTCGGAAGGACCTTAAGATGTACTTGAAGGAAGTAGAGTTTGACGACTCGGACGAGAGCGAGGAAACTGACCAGATAAGGACCCATTTGTCTGGTGGAGAGGTAATCAGCATAAGTACTGGAATCTCAGTCGACTGGCTAGGAAATGGCTAGGCACAGTCGCAACAAGTGTGGCGTCTGAGCGAGCGTTTTCTACAAGCGGGATTATTGTAACTGCGAAGCAGTGCTCATTGGCACCCGAGTTAGTCCGAGATACTGTTTTCATTGCAGAAAATGCACGCGGGACAGAACGCCAAACAATTGATGCATCGGAGCAGCGCTGAGCAATATGTGGTGTAAGCTTAGCAGTGTGACAAAAAATACTTTAGTAGTACGTTTATTCAGCTCTTTGATTCATTTTCTTTCTTGTCCAATCTCCTAGTTATTTCACGCGTCAAGTGCTTATCCACGTCCATCCTAGTTCATCGCTTCCGTATGCTTCATTTAAGGCGCTCCTACAAGCGAGCACATCGCTCGCATATGCTACATAAGCTCTTGTCCAGTTGTTCTAGTTGACCTTGATGGACGCGTAGATCTTGTGCGCGAGCGACATCAAAGCACCGACGCCCGTCTGGAACACCAGCGCGCCTAGCCGAAGTTGAACATAGTGCCGATGTGTTTTTCACGTCCAGACGCGTCCAGTGGTAGTACGTCGAGTACATACAGGAACACGTAGCCTACGCAGGCGTCCGACACGAAGAACAACCGCCATCACCTGAACACACCTAAACAAAGGTTATAAAACTACAATACTGTAGCACAGAGCTGTCCAGTTGTAGTCTCCGCACGCAGTTGGAAGTAGATAAGTACGATAGTGATCTCGGCGCACGTGATAAGGATAAGGAAGGTCAGCAGCAGGCGGTCGAGCACGTAGTAATACTTGTCCGTCGACAGCACCGACAGCACGAAGAAGAGCCCCACGAAGTTGACGCAGAAGGCAGCACGCCACCCACTGCCGCCACCGACAAGTGCGCCATCATGACGCCGTCATGTACGCTGCTGAGGAGGAACATGACGCGAATATTACTCGCCGACACGGGGAACGTAATAGCAGCGTTCCTAATACCATTAAAAAGCATCGTTAGCAACACGACCATGCTTAAGCCCATCAACCACACGCGTTACCTAAAGCCGAAGTAGGCGCTGGCAAACACCAACGGCACCGAGATGTCCGTCCAAAGAAAAAAAACTCAGTAGAACCGAGCCGAACGGCACAGCGGCGTCCGATCCAGCGCCACATACACAGGTTCAGGAAGAAGAAGGGCGAGAAATGACTCCGGGGAACAGCATAGCCGTGAGCACCTTGCACATTTTCCAGCTTTTGCCCTTGAATATCTTGCACGTTCGAGCTGTGGACCCAACCAGCATTCAATAGAACGAAGCACACCAGTAGTGCAATCACCAGATTGCCACAGTTTGACGGCGCCAGAATGCCCACAGCAACGAAGAACAGCGTCACGAGCGCCATAACCAGCAACTGACTGCTCATTCCCACCATCACACAGAACAGCATCAGGTTCTTGGACGGAGGACGGAACCCATCAGCATGCACAAGCTACCAATCGGTCTCTTCTAGCTCCTTAGCGCGCTCTTACTCGGTAGGCATGCGGTTGTAGCGACTGATATCGCGATGAAAGACTGCGGGGCCAAGCACGCTAACCAATCAAAACAGGCGACATTGCTTTCAGGTGTGTGTTCCACACATGCTAAACCTCGAGGTTTCAAATTCGCGTTAAGGTTAAAATAAACGCTTACGAGGGTTAAAGATTTAGATAAACGTTGACAGCACTAATCCGGATGGAATAAAAAATTCCATGTGCAAGTGTCGTATTGAGCAAAGTATCGCATCGTTCTGACTTGATGTGGCATTACGGAGCGAAGCGCGGAGGGAACACATTATCCTTAAACTGACCATCGATGTTCCCGACCGGGTTGAAGTTCATGACAACAACTGCAATTCGTGAATCAGAATCATACGCATACCCAATACGAAAATGGGTGCTTTCGCGCCAACACAGTTGCGTGAAATGACTAGTTCCTGGACCTGGCTTGTTAGCAGCAAAGTCGTACTTTTTGCTTCTGCGTACCATGCATTTATGGATTTCTTTACCATGTCAAAACTCTTATCATCGAATCATTTCAGGAAGCTCAGGTTTTCTCCATATAGTGGATTGTCGGAGCGTTTAAAATTCTTTGTTCTGATTAAAGTTTCTGCGTAGGATTGAGAAAATGCCCTAATGTGTTTGTTGTAACTGATCGGTTTAGCATGATGTCGAGTGCGATATAGATTGATATAATGAGTTATATTAATCAATTGGACATGATTTTATGATTCATTTGTGGCATAATGGATTGATCAATATATTTATAGAATGGATAATTCGTCGACGAGAACGTTCATTTTTGAAAGTGCTCAGTATGGACTCTGCATACGTCGATTTCGCTCTAATTATTGCTAGCAAGCACAAGAATCTTCCCGACATGAAGTTCATGACCGAGTGTATTCACTACGTATCACACGTACAGTATGGTCTTTCAACCGAAGCCATGCGCTACACTATTGTGGCTCATCTGATTCCAACTATGCGAGTGTTTCCAGGCGACGTACTAATCAACGCGAGTTTGATTCCTTTTGCGAATGCGTTGAACGCCTTTCAAAATATGTCGGTAGATCTGGCACCTTTGGACGTTATGATGGCCTGGGAACCAAATGGGCGACCAGTTTTCACATTATTATTGAATGGCTTAGTTGAATGCTCAAATCGATACCCTTGCATCTCTAACTTTCTAAACCACACATCATGGGTGTTCACCGCGCTGGACATCTATCGGAAAGCTATTTCAAACGAGTAACTTTCGCGAATATTGATATACTTCAGCAGTGGCTTTAGTGCGAAGTATTAAAATAATAAATAATAACTCAGCCAAGACGATGAGTGAAGACGGATGAAATTCAGTCACTACAATTTTTCTGTTTACCAACCGCAATAAATTAAAAAATAAATTTTACTCAGCTAAGTTGATGAGTTTGATTTTTTTGTGATGTGGTCCACAAATCGGAAGAATGAGAGTACGCAAATCCATGGAAGATAACCAACCGCGGCAACGGCAGACGTCTAGGGATATGCGCGACAGCAAGGACTCCGAAGATGACTCAAGGCTTTCTCGCCGAGATCGCGTCCAGAATCTTGAAGGCGAACTCAATCGTGCCCTGAATATGGTGGAGACCACTCAACAACAGCTGAATGCAGCGCACGCATTATTGGCTACAGAACAGAGGGACGCCAGGCTTCTGAAGAATAGCTGTACACGTTGCAAACACGGCTAAATGATGAACGCCAGACTGTCGATGAAAAGATGCAATCAAAGCTGGATCAAGAATGCCAGGTTGCCGAAGAAAAACTGGATCAAGTACGCCAAGCTTACGAACGCTCTACAATTAAAGCAGGATCAGGAGCGCCAGGCTTCCGAAGAGAAGCAGGATCAAGAGCGCGAGGCTGCCGAAGAAAAGCTAAACCAGGAACGACAGGCTGCTGTAAGAAAGTTGAATGCTTTACAGGTGAAACTGGAGAAAGAACGGGTCGCTGCAGCAAAGAAGCTGATGAGGGAAGTCAACAAAGTCAAGAAAGAATTCGCTGGGGAATTAATTGCCAAAGTTGAAGAGAAAATCACTGAGGAGCGTCATTTCAATCGAATGTACAGCAACAAGACTTCGACTGCGATTGAGCATATTGCCGACTCGCTCAACACTGTGACGAGGCGTGGCTTTGCAGTTGATGATGGCATTAAAGCACTCAATAATCCTATGGGATACATGGCACCAGTTATCCAACACAAAGAAGACGACGATACCGCCAATGCATTTATCCCGTCCACGATGAATGTCATCTACGTGACTGCAGACACATATTAAGGACTGTTGCTACTGATTGATAACCAGGGTCACAACCAGATATCTGCAGTGAAGCCTATCCCGATCAGTGTACCTGAAGACATTTCCACAGTGAAAAAGATGATTAAGAACGCGGGCAACAAACTGCTGGAGAAAAAACGCAGACGCGAACCTGACTCTGAGGACACGGTAAGTAATTTTCTTTGTTTATGTTTTTCTCCAACAACAATTAGAACAACCTGGCATATATATGTTTTATTGTTGCGCAGATAGACTACGCACACATTGCTTTTGAAGACGAAATGTGCTTCGAGTCATCATAGGCGAAGAATCATGCACGGTTGGTTGGCTTCATTGTCATCGGAGGAAGACACAATAGCTGCAGGAGTACCTCCGCTACTATTGTTGGTGGTTGTGCTGCGATACTCGACGTTGTTGGCGCTACAATCATTGTCATTGCTGTTGCTCCACACCGATGCCGGTGCAGTGCCCACTGGAGGCTTGCGCATAATTGGAAACGCTGGAACCGATTGCGGGTAAGGCGAAATCGACGAAGATGACAGTGACCCACCTTTACCACTACTTTTACTGACGATGGACGGCAGTCTACTCTTACCAGAATCAACAGCAGCGACACTAGTAGCCATTTCGTCCTTGCCTCCTTCATTGTTCGGGAGAGCTGGACAGTCACGAATCAGGTGGCGCACGGACTGCTCCACACGAGACTGGAATTTGCGCACGAGTGTGGTCGCGATATCTTCCGGCAGCTCCGAGTGACGCTTGAGTAGTTTCACCAACTCGGTAAACGTCAGCAGGACACCCATGTCAGCGCATGCGTGGATCACACGGACGACACCAGCCTCGTCTTCAAACGGGTTGTAGTTGGGCTCGCACGGCATGCTCAGTTTGTGTTGCTTGCGATTCTGGAAATGGCGGTGAAGTGATGTGAAATGCACCCCAAGAGCCTTGGCGGCGTTGCGCAGGCTCATACCGTGGATGGCGACATCCTCTATGGCAGCCTCCCTCACTTTGGTGGGCACCAGGTTGCTCTGTACATATTTGTGATCACTGGCATTGCTTTCGAAATGGCCAGAGCGACCATTGCTGCTTCCAGCGCTCGGGTATCTGCGAAATGACGATCGTTTCTGGCCTGGTAGTAGCGCAGACGCTGCTGTTGCTGCGACAGCAAATTATCTCCACCATTGGCTACGCCGTCGGCGCCTTCCCAATCGTACGAGGCACGGCTTTGTATCGGACTGCGACGCATCGGTGACGACGGAGGTGGAGCTGCCAGCTGCCGATACTCTCCGCAGTGCTGCTGCGCTTCGATCTCGTTGTACTGCTCCATCCCGTAGCTGTGGATGCAGCTCTACTGTTGCTGCAGCATGTACTGTTCACGCAGCACGATGACCACTTCGTCGTTGAGTTCTGGTGTGAGTTCGAAGTCCAACGGCGGCGTCCTGATGATGTTGGTCACGGACGATAGTGGTGCATTGTTGGGGGTTCTGTAACCGAGTGCCAATGGATTCAATCGCGGAAACACATAGCGGTCGCTGTCGGTCAAGGTTACCGGGGCCGTGAAGTGGTCGTCGCTGGCATTCGCGGCGTTCGGTGGCTCATTGTGGCATAGCTGCTGCAGCGTGTGCTGACACACGAGGCGATGCAGTGCGACCTGTTGCAGTCCGTAGGTTTGCGAGGTCTGATTCAACGAGAGCCGGCGCTCGATGACGGCATGCACCGCTTGTGCCCAAACGTGGTCGCTCACTGGATTGCCCTGACGCATGATATGCCGCTTGTAATATGTCTTAGAATCAAGTAGATATTTGTATGGATGCTGGAAGACCACGCTGTACGGAGAGGAGCGACAAGGCAGTCGGCCTGGGAGTGCACGAGAATACCCTGGTGACCAGTCTGATCCCCTAGGATACCACTCCCCTTTACGCCAAGGTGGTAACAGCAAACATGATGTGAAGGTGGAAGCAAATGAGTTATCGCAGCCGCGATTCCGCAAACCATGACAACAGATCAGTAAGTGTATAAGTGACGTGCACTTCCTTATCTTTCCGGGGTCTGCTTAACAATCCGCTGATTCAGACCGAGGACACTCGAGGACACCAGCACGAGCTGAGCACGTTCAGCGACCCGTTCAAATACATGTGCAGCCGCTTAATGTGCGAGGTGTTCCATGAGAAGTTGCCATCAAGACGCACATAACCATCTAAACCAAGCTGAATTTTCGTCAACTTTGTTGTTGGCTGATACATCAATCATCATGGAGCCGACTTGAAGCCAATCAAAGCCTTAGGAGGACCTAGCTGTCCATGAATGAAAAAAAAAACTAGATGGTCCGACTTTTGTGATATTTAATATACATGTAGTTGACACAGTGAAACTTTACACGAAAAGATTTGTTACACGTAATACCGCTTTGAGACATTTTGCAGCTATTACCCTTCTGCCGTGAAATTATTATGTGACGCTCCAGCCTACATGTAGTAATGATACTAAACAAACGATTTTTTGTACGCGTCAATACCATCATCTGCTAACCAGCGGACATGTTCTGATGGAAAATTTAGGATCCGCTTTGCAGCTTTCTTGAAACTCTTACCACTACCATCTTCACCGAAATCTTTGCTGGCATGTGATTTAACTCAAATCTTGTTATCTTCGCATTAACCTATTGTAGCGAATCTATATCGCTGTTCGCTCAGTTCATTCCGACAACTCCCTGTATCAATTTCCAAGTTCTAGCTCTAGTATTAAAAATAAAAAATAAAAGCTCATTTCGATGGTACAACCAAAAGTTGGTTGCAGCTGGAGAGAGATGTTATGATTTCTCGATTAGCCGCTTCTAATTCATTTTTACATATTTTAAATGTTTTCTTACTGGGGGGATACAACTCCACGCGATCTATGTATTGACGATGTGTGCATTACGGGTTTCACTAAAAATGCCACCCCTGTTCCAATTATTTTTTCCAACAAATCATTCGTCTGGCAGATCATCTAGTTGTTTTTGAGGGGTGACATTCTCACTGTAACTCGTAGTATCAGCCATGTCAATCGCAATAGCGGAGTTGTGTTCAAGTTATTTCTGATAAAGAGTTTGCGAAACATTTGCAAGTACCCAAAATAAGCATCTGATTGTTTTCTGTAAGAAATGACTACGGATTGAACGAAGAAGACGTTATACAGTTGGAAGGCTAGCTCTGATATTCATCTGTTATATTTATTACGCCATTTTCTATAAAATTGATTCCCATGAAATGAAATATTCAAGACATTTCTTGATTTCTTCAGTCGAACAGAAATTGAATGCCCGCTAAAGCCTCAAAGGCTGCCGACAAGGCAGTAACTGACAGCTACCAGCATCTATCGGATCTGGAGCATGTGTTAGTTCGTCCTGATACTTACATCGGGAGTAGTGCTCTTATTGAAGACAACGTCTTCATCGCAGATATTGACTTTGAGACTCCATACATTGTGAAGAAGAAGATTGAATACGTTCCGGGACTCATTAAGATTTTCGATGAGATCATACCGAACGCTTATGACCAAACGGTTCGTGAATGGACCGGATGTACGAGCATTAGTGTTGATATTGATCAAGCCGCTGGCGCCATCTCGATCACGAATAATGGTCAAGGCATTCCCGTGGTCAAGAAAGAGGAAACGGATTGTTACATTCCAGAAATGCTCTTGGCAATTTGCGCACATCGAGTAACTACGGCGATGCGGATTCCAAAAAACGTATCACTGGAGGTCGAAACGGCCTTGGAGGAACCCTGGCCGTCATCTTCTCGAAGTCATTCACTCTTGAAACAATCGATAAAGAACGAAAGAAATAATACGTCCAGTCTTGGACGGACAACATGTCCAACAAGACCGAACAAGTGATCGAAGCGGTTCGATCCAAGGCTCCTTTCACGAAGATTACGTTCGTGCCGGATCTTGCTCGGTTCAAGTTAGATTCGCTGTCTGATGATCATGTCATGTTGATGAAGAAGCGCTTGATTGATATCGGGTTTGCTACTAATTCTCGTGTGAAGACATATTATGACGGCAACTTGATATCTATCAAGAAGGCGAATGATTATATGAAACTGTATGATCACCTCGAAAACGAGAAGTTCATCGTCGATGATACCAACGAACGTTGGACGGTTGGAGTTGTTCTTTCGAACAACGGATTCCAGCATGCCTCGTTCGTAAATGGGATTCATACCATTCTTGGTGGCACGCATGTGGATCACGTGGTGAATCAAATCACGAAACTTTTGGGCGACAAAGTAAAGAGCAAGATCAAGAACACTACTATCAGGTCTCCTGATATTAAGAACAAGATCTTAGTCTTCATCCGCTCAATCATTGAGAACCCTGTGTTTGATTCGCAAGCAAAGGAAACACTCAAAATGAGCAAGAAAGATTTCGGCAGCGAATACGTGATGAGCAAGAATTTCTAAAATCGTCTGCTGAAGTCTAGCAGTTATGCTAGCCTGCAATTTCTGACACGAAGGAACTGAAAGATCTGGAAAAGACCAGTGGAGTGAAGAAAAGTCGTCTGAATGATTTGCCCACCCTTGAAGATGCATCATTTGTTGGAACGAATAAGGCGTTGGAATCACGATTGATTCTCACAGAGGGACTATCAGCTCGCACGTTTGCGATTTCTGCATTCAATGTGATCGGTCGTGAACAATTTGGCGAGTTTCCTTTGAAAGGAAAACTACTCAATGTTCGGAATGCACCGCGCTCGAAGGTGGCCAACAATGATGAAATCAAGAACATCGTTCGCATCGTTGGCCTGAAGTACGAGCTAACGTATGAACAGGACGCAGACATGAAGTCGCTGCGGTATGGAGGCATCATCTCACTAACCGATTCTGACTTAGATGGGTACCACATCAGTGGTTTGCTCTTGAATTTCATTCATCATTTCTGGCCTGCCCTTCTTGCACGAGGTTTGCTAAGCTTTTGCATTACACCAATTGTCAAAGTGACAAGCGGATCGAAACTCCTCGAGTTTTATACTTTACAGGATTACGAAACATGGCAAGAGAAGGCAAAGGGCAAATTCACTGCGAAGTACTTTGAGGGCCTGGGAACATCTACAGCTAGTGATGCTCAAGAGGCATTGAAGAACATCGATCAGAAACTGATTAGCTTGTAGCCACTTAACGATTTACATGTGACCGTTTACTGCTGCAAAGTCCTCCGTGTAAGTAATGCATCCCTCCCCACGTATAGCACGCAACCATTGAGCTATGTTTAGGCCACCTTTTGTGGTCGCATGGTCCATCGCGTCAGTTGTACAGCCTTCCGTACGAATCTCATGTAGTCACTTGACCATTTCCAGGTGACCACCATATCTTGCTGCTTGATCCATCGCGTCAATTATACAACCTTCAGTACGGTTGGCGTGTAGCCACTTAACTTCCAAATGACAGTTTTTCGGCCGCCTTATCTAGAAGGATTAAAAATGGCCTTCCGTAGGTTGCTTTCCAGCTTTGATTTTATACTTTTAGATTTTAAAAAATATAATGCATACTTGCTTGGTTTGCTACCTATCTAATTACGTTTCAAGCATATCCATGTTAACATCAATGTCACTGAGCGGTAGTTGCTTCAATGAGCTTCACCTTCTGTTCCTTTTTCTTGACAAGTGCTTTCATGCGAGTTGCGTTCTCGTCGGTGAAGCTGCGGTAGCTCATACTGATCAGATACTCATATCAAGATAGGCCACTTCCTGGAGCACGAGGGTCCACGTCAAAGTTTTTCTCCAGAATAGCTAGCAGCGATGTTTCAGGCATCTTTCGTTGATCGATTTTGCTTGCTTTGACCATGGCGATGAACTTTGTCTTGTTCAACAGAATCATCATCTCGTAACCCAACTGTTCTATGATCGCTTCGCGGCGAGCACTGTACAACTCGAGACGAACGCGATAATATTCATCAATGACGTACACGTTGGAATACTTCGTGATTTGTCCGTTCGGATCAAAGAGACATATGTTGCTGGTTGATAGCACTTGCTTCTTCGCCAGCTTAAGTCTCAGTTTGTCGGTCAGGTCTTCGCGATCCATGTTCATCCACGTTTTAAACTCATTCTTCTTGAATATGAGCTTAAAGTCAACAATCGTGTCGGTGTTGTTGTACAACACATCGTCAAGTGGGCTGTCTTTCTCGTTCAAGAGCTCCTCGCAGAATATCTTATAGCTATCCGTTGAGACATTGATAGGCAGATCAGTGATATGCAAAATTCTGTTCTTGCTATCGAACGCCCATTTGCCGTATGACGTGAACCTGTTCTGTGTGATCTGGACAATCTCTCCTGTGAACCCCTTATACCAAAGCAAGATATTGCGTTCGGGAGTTTTTTCCATGAGCATCAACTTGATATAGTTGACAATGTCAATAGGATTGTCAGCAAATCCACCCCATAACCAATCAACAATATCTTTACCTATTAATGGAATTGCTGAAAATAAATTAGTAATAACAGTTGCACCCCAAAAACTCATTTGTCCCCAAGGTAAAACATAACCCATAAATGCAGTCGCCATCATTAAAATGAAAATAATTACACCCGAACACCATAAAGTAGTTCAACACATCACTCGAGAAACCTGTGCCGATACCATGGGTTCCGTTGATGAGAATGACGGGCAACACTGGAGCAAATCATTCTGGCTCGATTTCCTTTGCTCTGGCCAGGTATGAAAGCAATGGGTTATCTCGCGGGTCAAACAATTTCGTTGCGATCGGTTCCATTTGAGTACAGATGTATCTCGGTGATGCTGCATCTTTTCCCAGTGACATTCGTGATCCAAACTGTCCGATAGGTTTCAACAAGTTGATATTGTTGGAGCCCACATAATCCTGAGCAAGATTGACAATTGCTCCCATCAGCGAAGCCTCGCCATGATGGTATTGCATCCGCTCTGCGCACTTCGGAGCAAGCTGTGCGACCTTGATTTCGTCCTTGACGGCACAAATCATCGCCGTAGCGATGATCTTACGCTGGCTTGGCTTGAGTCCATCCATCACAGAAGGAAGCGAGCGAGTGCAATGGTATCTGCTGAAATGGATGAGTTCTTTATGAATAAAGTCTGACGAATTAACTGTGCGCTTGCTACGATTGATGCTGAGCGAGGAATCGTATCCTGTCATCGGCCACTGTTTGCGATCATCGGAGCGTTTGTCGTTAAAAGCCAAGGAAATCGACTCGTCACACTGCTCATCGCGTTCGAATGCAATCGTACAGAAAGAATGCTACACGCATATGGGGATGGACTTGGCGTATGAACGCGGTCACCAGGACATAGATATTTGGTTCACCTCAATTGCAAGCGGCCCCGTTACAACGAAGCAAAAATGTTTGCTGGAATGGCTGCAATCGTTCAGCGAGCACGTGAGCGATGTGTTCGTCTTGCGATCAAGCGGCAGTACAATCCAGAGTAACCGCTTTAGATCCATTACAATCAGCAGTCAGCCCATAGCGAGATCTGCTTTACTCGCAGAGCGCAGCTAAAAGACGAAAACGCACAGCTGAATGCAGAATAATCTTGATACATCATGTGGCCACTTATTCTGCAAGAGCCGCGTTGGTAATGGCTTGTCTGATGTGTCGATCGAAGTGTAAAGTGTTTTGTATGGGAGCGCTGCAACGGATGCTTTTTTAAATTAACTACATGTATTTATTATATACAATATGAAAGAACCTGAGTACTCCGATGCAACTTTGGCAGCCATGATCCAAGAAGCAGTTGGATTTGCGCAAAGCTACATTCAAATAGAAGCTGAGCGTCGGAATAAGCGTAATAAGACCCAAAGAGCATGGTATGAACGTAACAGAGAGAGCATCCTGAAACAAAGAAAGGAATACTACAATGATAACAAGATCGCTTAAGTGAGCAGAAAAAGAAATACTACCAGGATAATAAGAAGCGCATAATTGCTTACAAGAAGAAATTTAAAGAACGCATCAAACAAAAAATGATAAGTGAAATCGTTCGCCTCGCTGTTTTTTGTCCTAGCAATTAAACATATATGATGACAGAGTACGAGTTTTCCTATTTGGATTGGGCAGAATTGCTTAACGTATTATATGTAGAATTTACTAAATATACAGATGTAACAAAGACCACTTATCACAAGAAATATTATGAGGCTAATAAGAAGCATTTCATTGAATCTCATAAGAAATATTGTAAAACCAGTTAGGAGCGCATATTCCAGCAAAAGAAGAAGTATTATATGGCTAATAAAAGGCGGATAGCCAAGAAACACAAGGAATACTACGAAGCGAATAAGGAGCGCATCGCTCAGAACCAGCAGGGCTATCGAAAGAAATATTACCAAATCAATAAAGAGCGTATTTAGAAACAAAGGAAAAAGTTTTACGAGGCTAATAAGGAGCGCATCGCCATGGAACAGAAGGAGAACCGCTAGAAATACAATGAAAATAACAAGAGCAAAGTTCATGTCGCTGAGTGATCGTTTACCAACTCACTTATATTTTGCTTTTTCATGCTACAAAAAACAATTGCGAATGCTATTTTATGCATCGGTAGTGAATCATCTTGTAAGTGTTTTGCTTGTGATAATATAGATACACGATGCCTGTTCAACTACAAACGCACCAGCAAGCTACTTTAAATTATTTTCTTTCGAGTCCTAATCGCGGTATTTTGGCATTACACGGTACTGGTAGTGATAAAACCTTAACCGCCATAGCTATCGCTGAGCACCTGAAGCGATTTCGCGAGTGTATAATTTTAGCTCCAAAGAGTTTAGAAGATAATTTTCGCAAGGAGCATAAGCTGTATGGTGCCAATGCAGATCGATACAAGTTCATTTCTTCAAATGCATCGAACTTGATTGATAAACTTGAGACGACTACAGATGCATTAACTGGAGTTGAGATCAAATCGCTACAGCTTGATATTAAGCTTATCGTGATGGATGAATTTCACCGGCATGGTGTTGCAATGACGAACGGTAGCAAGAATGCCACCGCACTTTACGATATGTTGATGACCGCTAAGAACTGTAAAATAATTATGTTGACGGCATCAGTTATCGTCAATAACCTTTATGAAATGGTTCCTGCTCTTAATATTTGCAAGGGTCCTATCAAGACAAAAGACGGAGAATGGACAACCCTACTACCAGAATCATCCGAAGACTTCGAGCAATATTTCATTGATACCAAGCATAGGAAACTAAAGAACATTGATAAGCTGCAAGCGCGAATCACAGGATTAGTATCATATAAAGGTGATTTCTTTGAGCGCGAGGTTCTTGGATTCTATCCGATGATCAAGACTACTATCAAAAAGGAGCATTATCCTGATCGTCTACCAATAAAGCTTGAAGCTATCCATATGACTAATCAACAGTGGGGAGTATACGAGCAGGCTCGAGAGAAGGAACGGTTGGAAACTCGCAATGCCATCGTAGGTAGTGGATGGACGAAAGGTGAGAGAATAGTACTTTTGCCAAAGGACAAAAATAAGTTTGAAAACCTCAGCAAGGCCGAGTTAGAGCATGAACTTATAACTGGTAGAGAGCTGAAGAAAAAGATTTTATTTGGCAAAAGCACATCTTATCGGATCAAATCACGCCAGCTAAGTAATGTTTACCAACCAGATAACATCAACATTAATGATAATATCGAAACATATTCTTTAAAAATCAAAGCAATCGGAGATAGACTGAAGCCGGGAGTGAAGACTTTGATATACTCAAATTTTCTCGAAGCAGGCATTAAGCCCATGTCATCCTACCTTGAGCATATTGGATACAAACGATATGTACCAGGGGAAAAGACAGGCAGTGCCATTCATGGTAACTATGGGGAATATTCAGGCAAAGTATCAAGCGAAGACAGGACAGACACATTAAAAGAATATAATAAACCAGATGGACTTCTTACCGTTTTATTGATATCATCCAGTGGAGCAGAAGGTCTCAGTACAAAGGGGACACGTGTTGTAGCTATTATGGAACCCTACTGGAATTGGGAAAGATCACTGCAGGTCATGGCTCGAGGTATTCGTTATCGTTCGCATGAACATCTTCCGGAAAAGGAAAGGAATGTGCAAGTGTATATTTACATCGCCATTCCACCAAAAACTGTGGTACCAAAGAAAAAAACATCCGATGATTACCTATGGACTACGGGTATAGCAAAATACGAGATTAATCAAGAGCTCATCAAACTTATGGCTAGTTCGTCTATCGAATGTTCTCAATTCAATAAAACTACTAACTTTAGATGCTTTACATGTAATCCGCGGAATGGATCCCCGCTTTTTCTTAACGATTTGAACAAGGATATGCAGTACCCCTTACCATGTAGTCGTGATGCCAAACCGCTTAATGCTAAGGAATTTAAGCTTAATGGAAACCTCTACTACATGACAGATACCAAACGTATTTTTACGCAGTCCAAGAGCGGTGGGTATACTGAAGTTAGCGATGCAGATGTGAAGGACTGGGTACTGTCACGAAAATGCCTACATTTCAGGTGATTTAATCAAAATGCAATTCTAATTATTGAAAGAGTAGACAAAGTAGATTACAAAAAGCACCAAATGCTAGAATAAAAAATTCAAAACATCTCTATTTCATTGCTTTTTCTTTTAAATTATTACAACTAAATCAGCCTCTGATGTAACCACTTCACCACTTCAAGATGCCCATGCCAAGCTGCGCCATGCATAGCAGTTTCTGTACAACCCTCAGATCTGTTCACATGCAGCCATTTTACTACATTTAGGTGGTGCCCATTGATGGCAGCCTCATCCATAGCACGTTTTGTACAACCTTCAGAGCGATTTTTGTGTAACCACTTTACTAGGTTCAGGTGGCCATTCTCAGATGCTTGATCCATAGTCTCGGTGGTGTAAATCTGAGAAGATTTCCTCTCAACACTGCATTTATGATACTGAAAATAGGGAATCTCACCATTAATCGCAGCCTTTTCTATTGGAACGTTATCAGAATAATCGATGAAATTAGACACGAGCGACAGGAGCACAGGAGGGAGCGGCTGCTTGCTGACAGAGACAATCATTGCGTATTGTAATCTAACAAGTTTGTACTCAGTATATTTTGGTTGAAATGTGTTAAGAGTACGTGGAGTGTACTCACGTGTATCTGGCATACGGCAAGCGTACTAATCGAACATAACGATATTATTTGCAGACCTGATCTAGCAAGACGTCTGAGTTCAAAACACATGTACGATTTTTTCAATATGTTAGTAATATACCACTAATTACATATAGCTATGGAACATGAGAAGTATACTTATCAAAGTTTCGTGTTTAAGAACTTGTTGTCCCTTGCCGGAATGAAGCATGCTTTCCGGTCAGGCTACATAACATTAAAAGACCCTCCCAAACATGATAATATATTCTTGCTTACCCCTGAAATGGTTCAGCTTGTCAATGAAGCATTACTGAGAGAACACAATAATCTTTGATATCAGTAAAACAGGGTGAATTTTCAAATTTGAGTTGCAGAATAAAATATATCATAAGCATACCTGACGGCGATAGCACTTTTACTTTCTCTCCGTTTGCGAGTATCTCTACACCCTATCTGACAAGTGATCACATAAACAACGAAGAAAGAGCTAAAGAAATTCGTAAAAGTACATGAGTGAAACAAACAAATCAAAGACGAAGGAAGAGAAAAATATTGATCTTGAAGTAGAATGCATCAGAACATTGTTAACGTTCAGGCCGCGAAAGAAGAATCGAGACCGTTGACTGAAAAAGAGCGTTGCTCGTTAGACCCAGTGATTGTTATCGGTATTGTAGCAGCAGCTGCGGCAGATATAGAACAACAGCAATGACACATGTGGCAAGCACGGTGTTAGGCCGACAAAACATATTTTTATTTTCTATTATCAGCAAAATTTTTGCAGATAATCAGATCAACATTATTTTCAATTGAGGCTGTCAAACCTGCCATCCGTATCTCTGTTTTGAGTCATCCGCTTTCGCTTCTTCTGCTTTTGTTTCTTCCACTTTAGATTCTTCTGTTTTTTCTACTTCCGCTTATTCCGTCGTTTCTTCCTTTGTCAACACATTTTTCATAAAATCTCGAAACTTTTGGTTTGCTTCTTGCTTCAAGTTAGTGTCATCGATGTTAGAATCGTCTAGCTATAAATTTCGTTCTGGTTATTTCATCGTTTGTTCATTTGTCAACACGTCTTTCAGAAAATCTCGAAACTCTTTTTTTGCTTTTTTCTCCAAGTTAGCTTCATCGATGTTAGGATCGGCTAACTTTAAGTTTCGTTCTGCCATACCGCACATATTTTTTATGCTTTCAGCAAAAGTAGCAATGGCTGCACCAACATGTTTTTTGTTCAATTCCTTCTCTTCTCCAAGCAACACGGATTTTTTTAACTCTTGGAATCGTTCGGATTCGCGCTGTTTACTGATATTTTCGTCCTCATAAATCTTACGCTGAATGTGTTCTGTAAGCACACCGAATACTTCTCGTTTACTCGTTAGCTTCTTTCAATATTTAATTGCTTGATCGATGTCCAGTACACATAACGCATTGATGTAATCGCTAACCCCCTTCCAGTCAAAAACCTTTTCAGATGAGTACGGGATTGTAAATGCTGCTATAGATCGTAGGTCTTCATTGCAAGTATAAATGAGATATCTAAATACTATTAATTTTTCGTCTTCCATTCTTTTCTTTATCTATATAACTTTCTTTATTCTTTTAGAAGCGTCACTTTTGTACTTTCTTCCAAACAATCAATATCAACAGACTTGCATAATTTTGAGTATCAGTACTGTCGTTATGTTGTGAGCATTACTCCAGCTTCAAAATATCCGATATCTCCTTATACTGGCCACATACGATACCGTTTACCATTGGGTTCATTGGTGGATATGATGACTAACCCGAATCAAATGGATGAAATTAAAGCATATTTATCGCAATATGATGGGTATGAAGACTTTGTGCGTCATGAGTACGATAATCTTGGTGGTCGCTGCTACCGTGGAATCAATATACTGTTAATTGCGCTCAACAGTAATCCAAATGCGCTTTTTTTCTCCATCTATAGATACCTGTGTGGACCATTGTACACCCCTCCAGTAACCTTTCCTTCTGCACTGGACTAAGTAGTCGACCTTGGCTTCAGTCACAAAATTTATCGTGGTTTCGCGTACTCATCGGACCCCAAAATGCTGCTGTAGGTGTGTCCCGCATGCCATATTTAATATTAAAAGGTGTGTGGCCGAACAGAAACGCTATAAATGGTCATTGCAACCGGTTCGGGTGTGCTTCGGCCAAACGGAAGTAGCTAAAAATTTGTTGAATGGACAGTCTTTATCCATTTTGTTTCATCGCAAGGAATCTAAAAGTAATGGATTTGATTACTCGATGATGGCAAAGGTTCTATACAAGCATATCCGCTATCTGCATGTGTTTGTAATGCCTGCTGATCGGATTATGGCTGAACGCTGCTAAAGTAACAGTGGTTCGTGTTCATCAACACATGTGACGTTGATCACGGGCATTTGCATTACAATATCCAAACATTATCTATGGATGCTATACGAGCTGAAGCCCAGTGGTCTTGGCGGCGGCTGGCACGGCGCTCTGCAAGTTGGTGGCGGCTGCCACCGCGGTGTCGCTTGATGCGTCTGCCGCAGTGACAGTCATCGCCGCGACCAGGTGCCCAGTGGGTTGTGGGGCGGCCTCGGGTCGCATGGGGGCAACAGGGGTCGGAGCTGTTGGCACTGCGTCTTGGCGGCGCCGTGTGCACGCAGTGGCGTGGCACGTTGCCACAATCCTCGAGTAGAACGTCAGGCTGCATGCGCACCCGCTGGTAAAGGTATCTTGGAAGCGGGTGCCGCGGTGCGCCGATCTGCGGTGCTGTATTAGCACTGCCATGCTCTCAGCAACGTACGCACACAACGCGCACTCGAACTGGGCAGCGTCGTGCGCGTACGTCGCTTGGACGGGCTCTTCATTGTCCTTGGCCGTGTTGCCATCGCTGCTGCTGGTCACGTCGCCTTGGTTGGGCTCCACGCGCACGCGAGCCGGAGTTGTAGGTGCTTGAGACGGCTGTGCGTGTACGTGGTGCGCCACGGCGACGCAAGCAGCAGAGCGCGGAGCAGCAGCTGCTGTGGCTGGAGCCGTAGCTGTAGTAGCTGCTGCTGGGCTTGGTACAACCGACCCCGGGTCGGGCAGCATGCCGCCCGCCCTGCCGGGTGGTGCCAGACCTTGCTGGACTTCAACACTGGCTTGGGCGGCGGCGCGGGCGTCCTGCGCGGCGGAGACGTCACTGGAGGCGAGGCTTGGGTCTGGGGGCCCTGAGGGGGCCGCTGGTGCGCGAGCCGAGCCGGCTCCCAGCGCTAGAGTGTCGCCGAGCATGCCTCCCGCCCTGCCGGGTCGAGGCAGCACACTCGCGGGGTCTTCACGTGGTCCTGGAGCGGCGGCGTGGTCGTCTTGGCCGTCCTCGTCGTCGCTGGAGTCGCTGGTCAGCTCCCAGGGCCAATGGCTGACCGCCAAGGCCCGAGCTGTGGCCTCTGCGAGGGCCGCCCCCGGCGCTACCTGGTCGGGCAGCCTGCCGGCCGCCCTGCCGGGTGCTGCCACATCGTACGGGGGGTTCTGGGGCGGGCAGGGGGGCGTCGCCGCGAGCCCTGCGTCTGGGGAAGCCATACGGCGCGCTTGGAGGCTCGGCGGCGGCGTGTGGGCCGCGCCAGAGCTCGAAGTCGGCGGCGCCTCCTCAGGCAGCCGCGGTGCTTGGGCGTGTTCTTCGCTCTCAGAGCGTACGCCCTGAGAGGCCAGCGATTCTGGGCTTAGCTGGGGGTATGGGGTTGGCCCGCCCGAGCCCGGGGGACGGCCCGCGGGATCTTGATGGGCCAAACGGCGCGAGAGGTTGCTGGAAGGGCGGGTCTGCGCTTGGGCGCCAGAGGCCTCTGCGCGCGTAGCCAATTGGCGTGCAATGGGCGCTGCATGTGTTCTACGCGTGCCCGACGTTGCACCCGCTGAAGCGTCGTCGTCGTCGAGAAACGGTGCCACGCGTGGAGGGTCCAACCCCCCATTTTCAGCCGAAGTTGAAGCCGAAACGGGGGCAAAAGTGTGTAACCCTATGCCCTCGTCGCCGCTGATTGGCCGAAAATCCGGCCAATCGGCAGTGGCCAGATCGGCCTCGTCAGCGGCGCTATAAAAAGACGCATCGCTGTCGAGGCTCGATTGGCTGGCGGTGGACGCCTTGCTGTCGGTGGACAGCGCGCGGTTTCTCATTGGCCAAAAGAGGTGCATGGCGCGCTCTGATTGGTCAAAAAGAAAAAACCGAAAAGGGGCAGACCGTGGAGGACCGAGGAGATGGAGGACTGAGCAGGACGGAGGTAGAAAAGATCGAGGACAATGTGGTTGGCCTCGCGGGGCCCCCCAGACCCACGCGGCGCTCGCGAGGCAGTGCCGCTCTGTTGCCGTTCGCGATGCTGTCGGCAGTGCCAGCCCCAGATGCGGTGGTTGGCGCGAATGCAGTGGCTCGACAGCTGGAGATCCAGCTGTCTAGCCTCGCGCTTGTGAAGCTTGAGCTTCTCCGTGTAGGTCTTGAAGTTGCTGGGCTGCACCGAGCCTAGCGAGCCATACACAATGGCAGCGGTCTGAACTCGCCATCCCTTGTGCCGCAGCTCCGCCACGATCGGTTGGTATACGAGAGTCTTGTGGTCGTGGCTGAGCTGCAGCGAGGAGTGACGAGCGCGAGCCGCTTGGTCTTCAAATGTGACCGCCAAGTCGGCGATCACCATCGTCTTGGCGGTCTCATTCCGTAGCACAATGTCGGGCCGCAGAGCCGCACCTGTGTACTCAGGTACGGTCTGGTTCAGGCGCAGCTCTGTGGTCGACTTGGCACGCTCAAGTGCGCCGCGGATCTTGGACCCGATCTGCTCCAAGGCGTCGTCATGACGCTGGCGGATTGCGTCCATGTTGGACTTGCAATGGTTGAGGACATGGGCCAGCGTCTCAGCCGAGGAGCAGACCGGGTCCCTGCAGGCCTTGTGTGCCCGCAGCCGCTTGCGCTTGAGCATTGAGTTGGTGTCGATCTGGTTGAGGCGGGCCTTCACCCCGAAACGGTAGTCGTCGTCGGACAGGCCCGCCTCGGTCATCAGGAACTTGGCGCCCACCCCTCCGTGCACTCGCACCGTCTTGCCCTGGTCCACCATGCCCTTCCACCGGGTCTGGTGGCGGATCTTGAGGTGGAGCTTGACGTGCCGCAGTACCGTCTTGTGCGCGAGCCACTTGTGGTGGTGCGGCACGCGGAGGCTGAGCCGGCCATGGGCGTCCGCCTCATCGCTGTGCTCGAAGTGCATGTGATAGATGCGTAGCCATCGCTGCCCATCTGACCACAGCGAGCCGATGTCACCATTGCGTCGCAAGGCCTCTGCGTGGGGCGAGGCGGCCAGCTCGGAGTTGAGGAACAGGCGTACGAGCTCGTCGTCCCGCCCACGCCAGTGCTCTTCCTGCAGGCGGTAGCGCTTGCTCGCCACTTGACACACCTGTGTTCTTGCCACCGCTTGGATCGCCGGGTCCTTGGACTGCAGCATCTGCCACGCGTGGGCGACCTGCAGCGCGCAGTGCATCTCCACCAGCGGCTGCAAGCCAAGGCCGCCGCTCGACGCCGGCGCGTACAGCAGCTCGTTGGTAGCGGAGCGGGGCAGGTGCAGCAGGTGTCGCAGGCCCTTGGCGACGACGCGGTCGAAGGCTTGGAGCTGGGACTGCAATGGCCGCAGGTGGCGCAGCGCGTACTCTACCTTGGAGTAGACGTTACCTTGAGCGCTCGCACCACTTGCCACGGCGCCAGGCCTGACGTCAGCAACGCTACCGCCTCCCACTTGAGCTGCTTGAGCTTCGGCTCGAGCTGGAGACGGTGGCGCACGTGGTCGAAGCCATCGCCCACCCTCAGGTATCGATAGCTGTCGTGGAGGCTGAGGGTGGCGATGTCATCGTCGTGGAGCTGGAGGCGCACACTGTCGTCGCGGACCGGGTTGCCCCGGGCGTTGGTCTTCACTGCGAGGCTGGCACACTTGGCCGGGTTGGCGCGGAGTCCGGTCCACGCGAGGAACTTGGCGACAACGTCATGGCATTTGCGGATGCCGGTGACGCTGTCGCTGAACACCTTCAGGTCGTCGGCGTAGGCGGTGCCGCACGGCCTGATGCCGTCTGCCAACTTCACGCCGACGTCGTCCAGCTTCTCGAGCGCGCGGAGCAGCGGGACCAGTGCTGCAATGAAGAGGAGGGGGCTCAGCGGCAGCCCTGGTATACCCCCACTTCCTGTCGTATGGGGTCTGTGGCACCGTCACTGGCGTTGCCGACGACGAAGAAGGAGTCCTTGTAGATGTTGTCGCAGCGCGCGATGAAGTCTGCCTCGACGCCGAGCAGGCGGAGTACGCACCACAGTAGGTCTTGGTTCACTGAACCAAAAGCGTTCCGCAAGTCGTACCAGACCTGGTACAGCTTGCGGTGCATCCTGCGCGTCTGGTCCAGCAGCGTGGTCGCGACGAAATTGTGCTCGTGGCAGCCGTTGTAGGCGCGGAAGCCCTTCTGCGCCATGGGCAGAAGGTTGTTGGCTTCGAGGAAGCGCGACAGCCGACGTGACAGGATCCCGCTGTAGAGTTTGTAGATTGCAGTCTGGAGGCAGATCGGGCGCCAGTTGGCTGGGTCGCTGTGGTCTCCCTTCTTGTGGATGAGTCGAACGTATCCGACTTTCCACACGGCCGGTACGCGGAGATGCTGCCAGCAGAACTGGAAAGCAGCGTGGAGAAGTGGCACGAGCTGGGCGGCGAACTTCTGGTAGATGTCATACGCTACACCGTCGTGGCCAGGACTGGAAGTTGCTGTGGCCTGCGCGAGCTGGTCCTCCACCTCATCCATGGTAAGGTCGTCCGTGAGTGCGCCGCGCTCTGCCGTCGCTGGTCCAACACTGGTCATCGCAGTGCGGAACGGCTCGCCACAAGCTGCGTCAGGTGTGAAGGTGGTGCGGGGCGTGTTGATGCCCGTGAAGTGCGCGTGGAGCGTGGCGGCGTCGATGGGGCACGTCTCCGGGGCGTCGTCCTCCGCTGCCGTCTCCGCCGACGCTGCCTTCAGGATCTTCTTCACGCACGGGGACTCGTCCTTGGTGAACGACTGCCGCAGTTCATGCTGAGCCATAGAGGCTCGTACGCGCCCTACTCGCCGTCGTGCTCGATGCACCGCGCGTTGGTCCTGTGGCGTCACACTCTGGGTGGCTTGCAGGTCGTCCAGAGCTTCGTCCAGGCGGTGCTCCCGCTGGCTGCGTGTGACACGAGGCGGACGTCGTCGCTGTTGCTGCTGGCGGTGCCGTCCCGGCTGCGGTGGTCGCGTGGCGAAAGGCTGCAGCACTGCACGGAGGCGCTCCGGGATGGCACTGATGTAGCCTTCCCCGGAGGCCCAGCTGTCTGCGTCGACGATTTTGCTGGCCAGGTCGTCCGCGACTGCCTGCAGGGCTTCAGCTGCTTCATCACGCTCTTCGTCGCTAAGCTGGCGCAGTCGGAGCCGAGTTTGCCGCGCCGGGGCTGAGCCTGGGCCGATGGGCAGGACTGGGAAGGCTTCGCCCTCGTCCCGCGCCGCAATCTCGGCTGCGATGTCGTCCATGGCTTCGTCAGCATCGTCTTGAGCCTTAGCGGCACTGGGGCCGGGCGGTGGCTCTGCTGGTGGCGGTCCTTGTGTCGCCTGGGCCGTGGGTGCGACGTAGCATGAGTCCATGCACGAGCCGTGGGGCCCGCAGTCGCTGCTGGTCTTCCGCTGGTCCAGCGCTCGGTTGGCCAAGCGATCTGCATGGGCGTTGGCCCTGCGGTCGATGTGCCGGAGCTTGTGCGTGGGCACAGAGCGGAGCGCGTGGCGCACGCGGTTGCGGAGCTGGCGGAGTCGCGCGTTCCTGCACGCGAAGGTGCCCTTGACTTGGGCGATCACCAGGCTGCTATCGCCTTCTATGTCCAGTCGCGATGCGCCGTGGTGGGCTGCGCTCTGCACGCCAAGCAGCAGCGCCGTGTACTCGGCGGTGTTGTTGGTCTCACTGCTGCTCGGCATGTAGTGCGAGCAAGTCCATACGACCGTGCCGCTGGGCGCGAACAGTGCTGCGCCTGCTCCACCTGGTCCGGGGTTGCGGCGGCATGCGCCCGTCAAATCGAAGTACCCACGGTTGCTCCGCTGCCGGCCCACCGTCGACGTCCATCGCTACTGCGGCTGGTGGTGCTTGAGCTGCTGGTGCTGCTGGAGGCGCTGGTGGCAGCGGCGGCGGTCGTCGACGAGGTTGCGCTGGCTCCGTTGGAAGGCCGGTGACAAGCTGAGCGATGGCCGCGGCCCCGATCGCGCGGTGACTTGGCCCCCTCCGCGTGGCACCAGTGCCCGATGCGGCAGGAGTCAGTGGTCTTCGCGCTGCCAGGGCGGCAACCTGCTCGCTCGTCACGGCCTGTGGCTCGGTTGTCGAGCTTGGTCTTGGTCCCCAGCGTGTCGGCGTGCGCTGGGGCGGCGAGGCTTGGTCAGCGGTGGCGTCATGGGCCTGCTGTGGGCCGTCGTCCTGCTGCGCAGATGCGACCTCGTCCCACTGCATTGGTGCGGCTTGCTGCGCGTTCACGTCCGGCTGCACATCGACCTCCTGCTGCGCTGCTTGGTCGAGTGGCGGCTCGGTGACCTCACGCTGTTGAACGGCGTCGTCCTGGGTTGCGTCGTGAGGCGCCACCACCACATCTTGTTGCGGCAACATCCGCGCCGAAGGCGTACACGGTGTCACCGCCTCGTCGGTGTTGAGCCGACGGCGTTTGCCTGCATTGCATGCAGCGCGTTGTGGGAGGGTGGGCTCCCGTATCACGCTAAGTACAGCAACAGCAACGGAAGCGCTATGGCTCATCCGTTTGACCCATCAGGTCCTAGTTTGGAGAGAAAAGAATTAGGTAGGTGCCGGCAATCGGCTCCAATCATCACTGTTGGTGAAGCTTCCCGTCACGTCAGTTGAGTTGTATCATGCATAACTGTTCATTTATTATTTTTACATGAGAAGCAGTATTCCCTCCTCCGACCGCGGTACTTCCCTCCGCCACCATACCGCACTACCCGTGCATGTACATGCACAGCTGGCGCATCTCATCTCGTCATCGCCACCAATACATTGGAGAAGCGCAAGCTATTAACAGACATGGTAATACAAATTCAACTTCTTCAACTCACAAAAAAATTAAATAGGATCCTGCCGTTAATCCCCCAAGTGCGGCAGACTGCACACGCTTATCAACACAAGTCTCCGTAGCCAATGATTTTTCGTTGAATTTTGGTGAACGTGATTAAAAATGTCAACCCAGGATATATTATTGACGACTGGTCGTTCTTGGTTGATGATTTACGAAATACTACTATATGAACTTCCATGTTGCTTTGGGTCACTTAGACGGAAAGGTACCCTTGCCAGGCTTGATTCTTATGGACAGAACCTCAGGGAAACATTCTTCGCGGCATATACTTTATATCGCGTTTTTCTTCTATGGACAAAATATGACACAACGTCATACAATACCTTGCGCTTGAGGAAAATGGGGCTTTCGAGAGTATACAAACTCTTAGTGATCGGCAGTTCTCTGGTCCCTAGTCACAGGGGATGAAGTTACCAGTTAAAGGCAAGTTTTACACTGGTGTATTTAAAGCTAGGCTCAGCTTGAGTTCTAACACAAACTATTAGTAGCGTAAAGTGAAGCTATGTAATTATCCAATGGTTGGCTCATAGAGCCCCTGGTTCCGTATACCAGGTATCCGCAAGAGTGACGGGTCGCTCTTCATGTTACTTGGGTACACCGTATTGTACCCCGTTACACAACAGATACCTGCATGGCTTTAAATCTGTAAATAAATAAATGTGCAGACGACCACAGGAACTAGAGAGTTAGGCTGGTAGTGCGTTTAGTGAAACCATTTAACGATGTTATTGTATCGTTTAAGAAAACACTTATTATTGTAAGAAGATAATTTATACCTCTGTCCTTTGTTAATCTATTTCGAAAAGGTATTATGATTTGAGGGATATGACCGCTTTCAACTATCGAAAAGACTTTCCAGCTTATTCACAACTGCAAATTCTCAGCGAGTTCATCTTCTGCGACGGCCCTCACGGGCCTTATTCTGTCGCTACGGTGGTGAGCGAGTTGTTGCGGTTGCTAATTGCTACTCATATATGTATTTACGCATCTACGTATCTGCGAATCCACGCACAAACATATCCGCTCGCCTCGAATACGGATGCCAACCTGCTGAGAAGATCGTGGCTCACATCGGATGCTTATGGAGGTGGCGGCTGCAGCTTCTCTCCGGAAGACAGTAGCGAACCCTGCGGAGATTTACGAGACAGCTTGGGTTACTGGGGTGGTCTTAGTGGTCTCGGCTGCAGGCTCTCTCCGGAAGGCTGTAGGAGCAATACGGAGATTTACGATCTAGCTTTGAGCGCATAACATTTTCAAGTGCTGATTAGATCAATCAGATGGGACCGCGCCAACAAAAAGATGCTTAAAAACCTAAGTACGAATCGCAGTTGAGGACATCATTCCAAATAGGAGTGTTTTCTCTTTCGGTTGATGTCTTCAGACCCTCGAAAGTTGCAAAACCAAGGAGTTGTGTCCTCTAAAGATGTCGTCTCCAGAAATATTTTTTTTCAAAAACCTTTCGGTGTCAACATAGACAGTTTTGTCTGCTAATCTGATTGCCCCTTTTTCCAGCTCCTGATTGGGCCTCTTTCCGTTTTAGAATCTAGGTATACATGTATTCTGGCAATAAGGGAAAGTCAATTCGGGGCCGGAATGCCAATTAGGGGCCGGTTCATTTGACCAATGAAAGACTCGCGTTTTATATTAATCACTTGTGATTGGTCACTTATAGGGTACCATTTAAGAGACAATGCAAGATCAATAGTGAAATCAAGTCACTGAAGCCGGTCCCGAATTTACACGACCATCACTCTTTAATGTTATTTTTAATTGGATCTATTGTGATTTGTCCATCGGCTAGAAGTTTCAGAAATAGCCATAAAATATACAAAACGACAGCTTTTGATTGGTACCCTTGGTGTCGCTTTACTTATATTAGATCAAAAGATACAAAAGTTTGGGGAAGGTGGCTGTAGCGGCTCCATATGAGAGTCCAGGAAGTTGTGAACTTTGGCAGCATTAGTGCGGATACCATCAAAGCCCCCCCCCCCCCCCGCGCGCAAATATTGTCCAACCACATCGCTTCTCGGCCCAGCGCGACAAGTCACCGATTCCAGGATTAGCAGCATACATTGCACAAATCTGATAGCACTGCACATTAGCGAGATCCATGTACGCCTCTTTGGCGATCTTTTGATAATATTTCATCACCGGGGTATCCCTAGGACTGTGCACCAAAGCGGATCTCGTGGAGGAGGCGTTGGCCACTTCCATCAAGTGATCCATGATCCACACGTCCCCCTTAGCCAACTTCTTCCTCATGTGACCGCAGACACGGTCCTCTATGACCTTTCACAAAACAATTGAACTTAATCGTCTACAAAAGCACCAACTTAAGTCATTGCTTGTTCCATCTTGATGACGAAGTTTTTTTTACAATTGTGGACAATTGTCTGCGTAGATAGTGAGATGCTTGTGTCTATTGGGTAGCACAGTCCGCTGCATGAAATGATAGAGCATGCTGCTCATCTCGCCAGTCCCCTTCCTGGCTACGGATTCCTCGTAAACGTAGTTGTACTGAATCCGTTTGCTGCTATATTTAATGCCGAACACGTCCACATTGACCAGTGATAGGAAGTACCATAGAGAAGGTGTGGAACTCGTGCTAGGTAGCCTCAAGTTCTGGCTAAAGTCCACCACAATCACAGCTTGGTCTTCTAACACTGATTTCAGGCCCGCCTTGTATACCACCGTAAACGAATTGTTTGCCGTTTAACGAAATGACCCTAGCATTCACGGCAAAATAAAATGATTCGTGTGTCCATACCTCATCTTTTTAGCGCCCGCAGTGTGTACACATAGTTCCTCCGTGAGTTCAGTCAAGGCGCACAAACGAATGTGAGCGAGCAGTATTGTGCACAAGCCCCAAACGTTGGAGGGAGGGACCGAATCCGAATGGTAGGGAAGTGGTGCTGGAGAAACATTTCAAACGTTGTGGGGAGTGGCTCGCACACATCCAAGTCATTCGCCGTTACTTAGTTGTGCATTTCGTCGTAAAGATGGTACCATGTAAACCGGACTGGAAGTAATGTGTAGTTTTCATCGCTGTATCGCTTGCTAGCAACTCCATCGATAGTTGCAAGTCGATGGTCCGAACTCTCACATGAACGCCATCACTCACTGTCGCAGCAAAAGTGCGAAACCAGGAAATTAGCCATCGGATATCAAGCTTTACAGCGTTGATATTCATCACGCCTCTGTACGTCTTCACGGAGAAAGCTCAGCCGTGTATTTGCATGTACCGAGTTGTAGTCCATATTTCCTATATTGCGAACCACGACTCGCGACATACACGCTCTATTAGTAGTAGATATTACGATAGTACTTTGCTTTCCCCCGTTCCCCGACGACGAACGGCAGTGTCAGTCCTTAACAGCATAGCCAACGCGGCAGGACACTCTGCTTCTATTCCTTCACAGACATGTGCAACAGCGAGCACGATAATTTCTCCAATTCGGCCGCTATACCTTGAAGACATTTATCTTCGTAGGAGTCGTGCTGTATCAGGCGGGTTACCCGGTCGCGCAGCTCCTCGTCGATCAATATGATGCTTCCACATCCACAAATTCATTAGCCTGCGTCTGGTAGCTCGTCGGGAGGTTCGCCAACACTAGATACTTCGCTCGACTCGCCCGAGTGGGACTCCCACACACTAGCGTCAGACGCCGCGTCGTTAGGAACACCAAAGTCTTCTCGCAAGGAGTCCAGCGGCCTCCTGCTGCCAGAGATATTGTCATTTTGTGTTGAAGACACGCGGGTGTCGGCACCAGCGCCTCTGCCTGTGTTTGCGCCGGCATCCGTGGCACTTTTCACTGAATATCTCTTTCGATACGCTACCAAAGCATGGGTCCGTGTGAGAAAGGGCTTCATTTAATTTTTCTGTTATTATAAAATCTAGCAACATGAACAAATGTTCCGCGTAAAAACAACTGGCTTATAATAGAATACTGGTTTTTGATTGGTGGGATTTAGTAAAAACCTGCCACATTGGCAGGTTTTACCGCAATAGGGTTAACTTCGATTTTGGTTGGCCAATCATTTAAAACGTTTATTTTTAAACACCAAATGGTTTGTGAGCGTCTTTTCATTTAACGCGGTCTCAGATAAGCATAGAATGCCAAATTCACAAGACCCACACGTCAAACACCTCCGCCCCGTGTGATGATCGAGGTGTCCCCGAATTGAGCCAACCATTAACCATTGACAAGTGACTAATGATATGTAGGCCAAAACACTACACTGTATCGCTTGGTAACAACGCGGCGTCGTGAACACTAAATTGAAAACGACTGGAATCACACGGTAAGCATTGAAGCCGCCCCCGCCAGAATTTTGCTCAAATCACCTGTCTAAATTGATTAGAGAAAGGAACCATTTTCACCTCAGAGATTTCGCTAAGGGTTATATTTTACGGTGCAAGGATTGAATTGACTTGGGAAAACTTAAGTCTCACACGCCGACGATTTGAGGGGACACGCTCATTAGTTAAAATTGTGAAGTGGTCTGCTAGCTCTCACAGTCACTTGTCAAAGAGCTCTGGTGACCGCAGTTCACTGTTCTTGCCGGAGTACGCAAACTGTTACGTGTATGAGACTTCATATTACTTACTTAGTTGTTGGTTGCTGCTAAACAGTGCGTGCTACGCGTGTTGTCACCTCTTCGATGTCTTCATGATCGTTTGAATTTGCAGCCCCTAAGGTGTTTGCAGACTCTCCGGTGCCGGTAGGGTCTCCGACGCTCCCAGGCTCTCTGGCGCTTGCAGACTCTACGACATTTGGAAGATTTCCAGTGTTTGCAAGTACTTCACCGTTCTCAGGGTCTTGAGCGCTACCAGATCTTTGTCGCTTTCGCCGCTTGAAGGGGAAGGATCACACTCCAGTATCTCCCGCCTGCCGAATCGACCTTAGCAATGTGGTAAGTTGATCTGACTGGCTCTTCGTTTTCGTTTGCTTGGTTTTAACCTTAGCCCATGTTGAACAGCTAAATAGCACGAGCTTCATCGCCGATTTCAGTCAAAGGTTCGCTCATCTTTGCTTCAACACCGTTGCTAATATGCCGCATCGTGACACTCCACTCTAACAGAGTTGCCTTCTTTTTTGCTGTGCCTAAATCATCTGGTGATATTGCTTTGTAAGGGGGATAGCCGCGTCGAGCATCGCCGAACCACCACAGTCTCCACGCTCCAAGTGGATCGATACTGGGAAATTCAAAATCTTTCGGTAATTTGTGAAACTTGCCGCCCCACGTGAAATATGTGCGTTGTGGACCTGACGATATTTCAGTTGGTGCTGCTGATTTAGTACGATGCGGTCCGACTTCTGATAGCAGTGATTTCATTTCTTCACGTAGAAGTTCCCGTGTAATGTTACCTGCTGCCACACCTTTTTCCTCCAGGACCTTCTCCATTCGTTGCTCGAGCATTTCGGGAAGGGCGTCTATTGACTGTTGCTGCTTATCCAACTTCTTATACAGCTCGATATGTGGAGGTATTCCTGAGGGCACCATCCACTTCGACTCACCGACCACTAGCTTTCTTCGAAGTTCATTAAGAACGCTCGGATCAGTGAAAATTAGTGTCGATAGAAAGGGGTGATTGGATGGCAAGTTGCTCAGCAGGAAATCAGCGTGGTGGACCAGTGATTTAATACATAGTCGCAAAATATCTCTTAGCCTCGCTTCGTTAGCCAGACCGGGAAATATTGCTGCAATATATGACTCGACGTTGCTATCAGTATTGTCACGAAAATGGGGTGGAAGAACTGCAACATTTTGATTCGTTCACAGGAAGGCAAGCGACAACGCGCCCTAAAAACTGGTCTCCAGCAGACTCATAACGGAAGTGCCGGTCTTGAACTCCACCTGGTGACCACCCGCAGCGAAGACACACACTAACAATGGATGGACCTCATGTGCTGCCTACACAGGCAAATGTCGCCACATCTTTTCTTACCGAGTGCGTTCTGTAGGTTTTAGCGACACCGTCTTTTTGTAAGAGACCTTCCAGAGTCTTGCCGAATCTAATCTTTGGGTCGGATGGAAATAATGGACCGGGTTGCATGTGTGGATTACATGCAAAATAGATTCCCAACGCGGTTACCCAGCACGTATACGGACAGAACCGGTTTGCGTAGAGATGGCGAGGGTCACGCGGGCCAGCACCTTCTTGGTTGGTCTTTGTTTTATAAAATATTGCTCCAATGCTGTAATCCTTTGACAGCAAGCGCTGCGTCTGGAGAGTCTGAACTCACACGGATCTGCACATGAGATTCCACTGCGTAGTTAGAAAATGAATGTGAAAATCCACCATCACTTCGCGTGAGCGTAGAACTGCACAGGTCTTTGTAGAGAGAAATGGTCAGTGGCTGCTTGCCTGAATGTTTTGGTGAGCTCGTCTGGATTTGCTCAGCCTCGATGCGTTTTATTCCAGAGAAAAGCTGCTTCATATCATATCCATACTCCGTGGGAAGTGGAATTCGTTTTGTACTGCGATATCCACTAAGAGTAGCCGACTTAGCGACTCCTCTTTTGTACACCAAGAATTGCTCGAAGAACGCTGGGGTAAACTCGGCGAGATTTAGGGCATCACTGCCATCGAAGAATCTAGCTGTGTTACGGTCTTTCAGGGCGAGAACTTCTCTAACCCACTTCTTGATGCCGTTAATGTTGCCGATATACTTCTTTCTTGTTTCTTGGGAAATGCACGCGTAGCGTATCGCGCTCGCGTCGATCTCCTCTACTGTTATGGTGTGCGATCTGCCGCCGTCCATGTTTGCAATGGCGTGCTAGTTCCTGTACTTTTGGCCAATTGGAGATCCTCCTAATCGTCGGCGCCAGGCACTTATTAATTCCCGGGATGATTCAATCCCGTGACCCCCTTTACTAAATCTCTGTCAAGCCTAAGAAGACGCCAATTCCGGAAAACATCAGCCAATTCGCTTACGTTTTGGCAAAAAAATCCGTATATTACATGCGTAAGTAGGAAAATGGTAATTCTTGCAGCAAATTAAAAACCTATACTTAGTAGTATTTAAGAAAAAAAGAGGAAAATAAGAGCACTTCATTTTAAACTTGGATTCATGCAGTACCTACTTTTTGTGGATCACACATTCTGTCGCTGAATCCGACTACCGAGTAGAGAAAGTCTTCTGTCCGTACGTACGTCCGTTACGAGGGGAAGGGTTAATAAAACGCACGCTAATCCGCGCATTCTACTGGTTGCCGAGCGCAGCGAAGGAGGGCCCGGTTGGCAGTAATTTGGGATCTGCGACACTGACTGGATCTGTTGCACGAGCAGACCGTCTCTCCCTTTCGATTGGACGAATGCAAACATTTTTGCAATGACCTCGAAAGAAATTGATTGGATGAAAACGGTCGATCGTGGCTGCCTGACTTCCTGTAATCTACACTGTGCTACTGAAAACCTGTCCTATCTACTGTAAATCGAGCACGTTAACCACCGCAAATTGAAAAAGCTAATAAGATGTTGGCATTACGGCAGTCTAGCACTGCGCAGACCAATTGCAATAGAGGTACAGGGCTCACATGGCCACACCTAAAGCTTAACCCGGGCACATCACGTGCTATTTACACCGGTGGGCATTAAGAACCATGCGAAATTGCTTCGACGTACTCTCTTAATATAATTTCTACTTAGTAAACTTATTATTTTAGTATTATGATTATTATTTGCTGTATCATACCTAAAGTAAACTTAAGCAATAGATAATAATATTAGTAGCGCTTAAATAGTTTCGTTTTGTTTTGTAAAAAGCGCCTTAGTAGTGGATACGTATTTTAATATTTCTTAAAATATAAAAAGCTAAAGCAACTGGGCTTCAAATAATTTAATTATTCTACATAATATTAAGCCGCGAATGTGAAATTTGGCACAATATTGACCTCTTCCACCGACGTCGTCGGCACTGGAAGTCTCGCCAGCACATCGAGTGCCCCCGTAATCAACATAAGTACTAATTTGTTAAAAATAAAAACATATTCCCAGTGGTCGCAATTTAATTTAAACTTGCACTCATCCTATTCGAATTTAGGAAAACGTGCGAACTATCCAGCGCTGTTTGTACCATGCATTGAACGCACTTGGATGATGTAACATACGACATATGCGTAGCACGGAAGGATGCGGAGCCACGGAATGACACGAAGCACGGAAGGACACGAAGCCATTGAAGGACATGAGACGACGGGAGGACACGAAGCCATGGGAGGACACGAAGCCATGGGAGGCCATGACACAACAGAAGGATGCGAAACCTCGGGAGGGATGAAACCAATGTGGACCACATGCCATGGAAAGACGCGAGAGCACGGTACCACGTGAGTGCATGTGGCCACGGCACCACGGAAGAACGTACGGTAGAACACGTAGGCACGGACGATGGAGCCACACCGCGATACCACGACAAGATTAAGACGCACGGAGACAAGACAGAGCACGCAGCGGCGGGGACGCGGACGGCGCCCGCGGAAGGCCACGAAACACGAAAGTGTACGGAGCACGTAAAACCACGACGCACTTAGATTCACAAACTTACACGAAACCTCGAAGCGCACGATACACGCGATACGCGTAATACCACGAAGTACTTTGATCCACGAAAGTACACGGAACGTCGAAGCACGCGATGAACACGATGCACGCGGTACCACGAAGCCCTTCGATCTGCGAGCACGTTCTCTCCAACAAACCATGCCACCTCCGCCGCGAAGCGGCGGCGGCAGGCTAGTTACTAACTACCAACTGTAGTAAGTCTGTCCGTCCGTCACACGATTCTACCAAAATATCATTTTTTGGATAAAATGGGCTGGCGAAGCAAAGGCAGCCCCGATTGGCTAAAAATACAATTTAGCTGCCGAGCGCATCGAGGCGGACCAAGCCGGCACCTGGTGCGGTCTTGCTGGTCCGAAAGGCCCGCCCCAGCCACAACTTACCAACCTAACATGCGAGTAGTGCAGTGAGGTGAACGGAGGCGCAACACGGTAAGTAACATGCATGCTCCCCGCCGCGAAGCGGCGGCGCTCGTCTAGTTAACGTTAATCCTTATTGGACAACGTACCGGTAGCACTATCAGGACACACTGTTATTAAGGATGTAAAATACATTTAAGGCTTAGTAACGCGATATGAGTGTGTTGGCATAGGCCTTGTAATCTTAAAAGCCAGTCGAAATGTCTTTGACTGAAATCCCTGTCTTCGGTAACGTAGGGCTTCAAAAGATGGTTTCGGGGAGAATTACTGGGAAGGCATCTGAGAACCGTCGGACATTGCCATGGTAGCAAAAAACTGGTACTTTTTTGTGAATGCAATCTTGGCAGCGAAGGCAGCTCCCCCGTCGAACGGCACAATTTTTTTGTGTTTGGAAATCGTAAAATCAGTACATTATTACCCAAAATTTTAAATATGTCACCAGTGAAAAAAATGTTTGCGCTAAACGAGTACGGTCCTGGCCTGCCCGTTCCTCCATTACACTAAAACTAGATCGCCTTCCACCTAGGTGGGAATGTTCATGTTTCTACACGTAGCACTTTCCCATTGGTTATTATTGATCCCAGCCCGCGGCGCGAGGAACATTGTTCCTGAAGATAGCTGGTAAGCGAAAAAAAGATTGCTGAAACGCCATTAAGTATAAATAGATTTCGTTTATTAACAAAGTCGTAAGAAACTCTGAAATTTCAAATTTGAGAAGTAACGTTTTTTATATTATTACTGTATTTTGTAACAAAGTTAGAATAAACGCGACGGATATTATAATACCAACATTTATTATTCACAGCGGTTTACAGTTTATTTTTTCTCACGCAGAGCGACGTTGTATCTCAAAACCATGACGAAGGAATCCTTCGGGGGCACAACTAGGCACTGTTCAAACAACTTGTTGGCACACCTAGCACGTATTTAGGCCATTCACTATTGATGCTGATGATAAACAGTCTACTCTGTTTTTATGATGATTTGTGTGTGTGTTTTCACTATAAATACCACACGTGCCACTCATTATTATCACGTTTGGCTTACCAGTATAGTAAGGTAAGTAGGGACAAGTAGTATGACATACTTATCTGTTGCAAGCTAAAGATCAATAGCTAGTTAAAATAAACTGTCAGCGCTAAACGTGATGACGGAGCTACACAGATCGTGACAACTTCGTTGATGTTCTTCGGTAACCACTTTTTAACGTACTACTGAAGAGGCTCTCTTCGTGAAATGCATCGTGCGTTCAAAATGAAGAGGGACTGGACTTTAGTAATCGAGACGCACAATTTACGTCCATTCTCCTTGGTTTAACAGCTTAGTGTCCTGACATGAGCACATCCCCAACACTGTCGCCGTCGAATCCGATTATTAATTTTAAAATGAAACAAAACGCAGTTTAGGATAGCATCTCCTGGCTTTTTGCTGGGGGGGGGCTCTCTCATTTACAAATACTGATCTGGAGGCGTTAGAGTAACGCATTTAAGCCCACGACCGAGTAGAGTCGCTAAATATGCAATAAATAAATAAAATATCTTCAGATGCTAAAAAAAGGGATTTTTTCCCATTTACAATAAACGTTTTAAAATACGTTTAAAATGTCTTGTATATTGAAAGAACAATTTAAAATCATTCTTCCCCAACAGAAGTAGTAGCGTCGATGTACTGCGTACGTTGGAGGGCATTTGGCAAGATCGTCTCTGGTAAGGCTATTGGAGGCGTAATACGTGGATTACATCGTGTTGGTGATGTTGTCGGCAGTGTACAGTAGCTTCCTTGGCCGATGGTTCCCCAATCGACTGTCCTCGCTGCTTCGTCGGCGTCTATGGTGAATGCTTAAATCGGAGTCTGTGTGTAGTTTAACAGACATGCCAGATTCTATTATCTTTTCAGGGAATGCTCTGCAGCTGTCTGTACGCCTTTTTATGCGAAAGAATCAGTGTCTACTAGACACCATCGCTAAAAAAACGTAAAAGATGGTAATATACATTTTGAACGTCTTAAATGTTTCCAATGGCGATTTTTTTAAAAGAATCAATCCCTACTTTCAAGGTTGTACATCAACCCGCCGCTCCATGAAAGATGCGGACGAATTATTCAATGGAGAGATTATTGATTGCTTGAACCGCCTTCGAGTTCGAGATCCGATGAACATCGACGACATCGTGTGCAACCCAGCCGAACAGGATATGGAGTGAGGCAACTAATCTCCCGCTTATTAATACCGTGGGCGACGGGATAGATGGTGATGATGAAAATGACAGCGCTGAGAGTGAGTTTCCAGAACAGACCACACAGGAGAAAGTGGATACAGTCCGTAGTGACATTTTTAAGCTTCAGAGCACCCGGACCTTAACGCAAAACTGTTAAAAGACCTTCAAAAGCTAAAGCTGCGTGTAAGGGACCAGCTCCGACGCGAACATGACGCTTAGACTACTCAGACATCGATAACTTCAGGTTGGTTAGATACTATTAGATTTGCCAAAACGAGATATCAGCTATAGTATTCGACAGGTCTCCATACATTTTACTATTAATAACCACCGGGTGGATTGAATTGATATCAGATATAGGGATATATTGATTTTTCCAGGTATCGGTTAGGACAGTTTAATCTGTAGTGTCGAAATTCTCTGAAATTTACTTCGAAGTATTTCAGTTAAGGGGGGATCCGGTTGGTGTTTCAATTTCCATAAAATAATAACCCGGGTATTTATATCCAAAAAATGCCATAAATTCGTGAAAAGTAATACACCAATAAAGTGAGACAGTACCATGATGGCCATGGACACTGTGTTGGATTAATAAACTATACAAATGTTACCTGTGTCGTCGCCCTCGCGCTTAAGTACGTCTATTTTAATATGGAATGTTGCACGAACTATTCGCGGAAATTAATACCTATCTGAATGGCGGGTAATTGCGGGCGATTAGTTTTCTTAGGTATCGTTTTGTTCCTATCGCTCACAGTGTGAGCGTACACACGGAGTATAGGCGGTGGAAGCATTCCACATATTATGTATACAGTTGTTGCCTCTTACACATGCTCGTGTAGGCGAGAACACTGCAGATGACAGTAAGTTAGCAGGCGGTACGCGCCGCTGGAGTAGTCCATATTAGGGCACCTAGCACTCTGGTTTTCGATGAAGATCCTCCTAAATATGCCAACCGTGAGATGATCTTCAGCCTTACATCTTTTGGACCACCAGACTTGCTTCTCAGACAAACAAAAGCCTCCCACGCTAAAGAGCGTAACAAGCCTCGTATTTTGGTGTGCCACATTTTAAATAACCCAGTAGGAAGCTATTAACACATATGCGCACAGACTTTTTGTCATTGTCAGAAATTCTGATGGGCGAGTCGTAATATATCAACAGCTCACTGATTCGGAATTGAGGGAACATATTTATGGCGCGCACTGTAACATGTACTTGAATGCGGATACTGTAGTAAAACGAAAGTGCTGATTAGCAATGCGATGCTGCGGCTGCGAAGCAAGCGCAGGAGATGCATCGCTCCAGGAAATCCCAACCTTCAAAACGCTAGTATATTTATATTTTGTCGGGAAATCCCATCCTTCACAACGAAGGGTAGGGATGGTAAATTTCAGAGCTTCTTCGGGCGAAGCACGACTTTGTTAAGTGGTATCAAAATATATATCCCAAATAGTGATACTCTCCATATAAGGATAGAAATGGGTTCACGAAGATCCACGGTTTACAAACTCAAGTCAAATGTCTCTCTTCCCTCTCGATTATGGTTAATGATACGAAAAGCTGAAAAGTCACTAAATAGAGGTCGTTAACTATGGCCGTTAACGATATGAGGAAGGACGAAGCCATCATTGACTTTGCGGTATTGTTAGGTTGATGGACGGGTTCATAGCCATGTCTACAGGTGTTGTGTCTTTTTAGTAAGCTATTGAGGGGTGGCCTAGGGATACATGTAGAGTGGTCGACGGTTTTGTTGAGTACCAGGTATACATGTAGAAGAGAGACGAACTTGGTTGACAGTGCCAACCAGTCAACGGAACAGGCCTCCACCGTTTATCAAGCTCGGTTAACCATGGGTCTATGAGCGCATTCAGCGTGTGCTTTAACCTATGATCGAAACGCAATAATTCATGATCGAATCATCGGGACCGCCCTATTCAATGAACAGTGTTCATCCCGCCCTGCCGCAACCTACAACTCATGTTGTACCATCTAGCTGGTACACTCTGGATTGTAATAACTCCTGTTTGTGATAAATTGGTGGTTCCCGAAGCTATCACAGACGAGAGGATCGTCTGTCTATGGGAGGCAAATAGGAGCCCATCATGTAAAATGAGATCCATTTCAAATTGCGCATGCTCCAAAATTCTTGTCATCGTCTAATCGAAGGACGGGAACTCAAAAACAATTATTTGGTCGTGACGATCGGTCATTCGCCGTTTGTGGTTGTATCGACCGATGATTGGATTATATCGGCTACACTACGTTCCCTACCGTGCGATTGCTCTACCATGTCACATAGTGAGCGTCCGACTCTGACCGCTGTTCATCCTCAAGTCTGATGCAATAAACGTCCTCGATTGGTTCCTTTGCGGGGATGAATTATTCAGACTTTTGCCTCGTACTGAACACGCCTCTCGTCGGGGTGGGGGTCACTGTGTCGCTACTCACGGTTCCTTAGCCAGCGTCCGTCAAGTCTTTACCTGTATTCATTCAACATGGCTCCGCACCGCCAGCACCCGGCCGAGTTCCAACTCCAGCTCGACCTCATCGAGAACAAGCCACGCACCATCGCCCAGCAACTGCCTCCCTTGTCGGACGGATGCTCTCGACTCTTCCTATGCCGTCACGGCCAGACAGGTGAGCACTAAAGCACTATCATTACTGGGAATACACCCATACTAATCTGTCCTTCATAGACTACAATATGCAGCGCAAGCTTCAAGGTCGCGGCGTTAACATGCCCCTGAACGCTGAGGGCGTCGAGCAGGCCAAGTATCTGGCCAAGGCAATGAAGGACGTGCCTCTGAGTGCCATATACAGCAGCTCATTGAAGCGTGCGTTTCAGACAGCGGACACGGTTGCTCAGCTTCACCCGAAGATCGAGGTACAGCCGTTCCAAGAGGTGGAGGAGATGAACTTTGGCAAACTCGAGGGCCACCCGATGGAGAAGTACGAAGAGGAGATCCACAGCATGCATAAGCGGTGGAAACATGGCGAGCACAACGCTGCTTGGCCTGGTGGAGAGAGTCCGATAGATGTTGTGAAGCGCGGCGTTAAGAAGATTACCGAGCTGGTGAGTAGCACGCCGCCCAAGGAGCAGGTTCTAATGGTCACGCACGGTCGCTTTAACAAGATCGTGCTGGCTCAGATGCTGCACGGCGAGCTGACGCACATGACGGAGATTGATCAGAACAACACGTGCGTCAACGTCATCGACTTCGACCACACAACGCAGACATACCACGCCATGGCGCTCAACAACATCAACCACTTGCCAGGCCCACCCTCGGTATAATATGTGAAGAGTGTTTGTAGAAAAATAAATAAATATTCCACGAGGCGATTGTATTATAAAGGATCGATCCCACGGTAAATTTTGCGCTGGTTCTGCGCTCCTTCTATTCGAACTCTTGTTAGTCAAGTACCGGTGACAGCATTGCTGTCAGTAGCTCTAGGAGCAGTCTAACCATTTAGTGGCCTTGGAAGCATTAGCGGTACTTATCGGTCATTTGTCGAATTGAAGCTACCAGTATGGATAGGATTTCTGCAATCGCGATGGGAATTTGATAAAGCCACTTCCAGTTTCGCTGGCTTATTTGGTCTCGGTTTATGGGCCTTTGCATTACTTGCAACCAACTCCACCACCAGTCCTCAAGCCTGTGACGTCTTTGTGGTGGGCAGTGGTCATGGTGGACTTTGTAGCTACTGATGCGATTCCGCAGAATATATTTTACTGTGCAGAGGACCATGGAAAAATAAAAACCAAAAGATATCATGCTTAGGCTAAAACTTTTAAGTTAAACTTTAACTTAAAAGGCCGGTATTTTAATATCTGTTGCTGGGAAGGCATCAGAGTAGCGTTCTTCATTGCTAAGGTAGCGGTTTCGTGGCGTATGCGATAAGTATTGCTCGAGGCGGCAGCTTACAGTGGTGGCAAATCAAAAAAACTGGACAAATAATTTTCTAAAGCGTAGCCAACCAATAATTTAATTACTTTTCAGAGATCTAAAAATTTATTTTCTGGACGAAGCGAGCCCCCTACGCGAAAGACAGCGCGCTAGCAAGTTCGACAATCCCGCTGAGTACGACCTCGTCATGTAAAACCTGGAGAGCGAGGACTATTAATATCCATCGAGTAGACTGGATCACGGATGCCTACAATGTATGTGACTCTGCAAGACCGTCGGTGGATGTTCGGTCAAAAAGTCAGCAACCCACTTCCGCCCCCTGACGCCTACGCAAACCAGTCGCAATGGCCACTTTCAGCGTATCAGATAAGTGCCAAGATGGACGAGAACGAGGAAATGTATGGCCACACAGAGGTGCCTTCCCCCAAGAAGGTTATTCTATCGTCTCAAAGGGTTTATTATCAGAGAGAGCTCAACAGCCCAGCAGCACGGCACGACAGACACAAAACGCTTGGCCACACTCCTTTTACCATAAAAGACGGCAAGCGAGACCCACCTGTACCTTCTTGAACGAATCGGAGGCTGCATCGGCGTCTTTCAGGACGCAGGACAAGGAACGTGGGGCGCATCTTATTACTTGCCAGCCTTATGTACATCTCGTTCTCGCACCATGTACGTGATCGTTCCCGAGTCACGTGCTCCTTCCGGCTTTGATAGCAATGGCGACTGGCGTGCGTTTAACGATAGGGACGCTTTCTTCGGCACACCTCACACCTCGCCATGTAGTCGTACGTCCAGAAAATGGCGACGATGATGGAAGACAACGGAGCGACTTTCACTCCAAGACCGGGTCGGATCCGGCAGCTGTGACTGATTCTGTAGCATCCACAGGCAGCCACAGCTCGTTCTTCTTCGGTGGCGCATGATACCATGTAGCATCTCCAGGGACGCTAGCGACGTAATGTGACGCCGACGAGAAGCTACGTGTGATAGGTTTGGACAATGTGTCCTAGTGTCTAAAAGCCAGTGCAGCTTGTAGTTCAAAGTCCGCGGTCCTCCTAGACGATCGCCCTTGTCATTTAAGAATACAAGTACTGCGGAGCTCGCAGTGTGAGTACCATGAACCCAGCGAGCACGCCTACACGCACACCTTCTACGCCATTTCATTCAGCGCATGGTACTTTCACCTCGAGTACCAGTACGCTACGATCAACACCTGGCCCAGTTTTAAGGCGATCCCCTCGATATAGCCCGTATCATGCCGAGGTTTACCAGTCGCCTTTAGCTACAAGGAGAATTGTATTCTCCCCCCCACACCATCCTCCACGCAAGTACGGAGCCCCAGCTCACCATTGCTGCCAAGACGGCAACGAGCGCCGCCTCTAAAGGCAGGGCGCCCTCGTGACGAGATCTGGCAGCACTTCTTCATCGAGCGCGACGGTGGTAAGAAAAACGGACGATGTAAGTACTACGGCACGCTAAAAAAGAACGGAATCCCCGTGGTAACTTACTCAAGCACTTACTCAATAAAAATCAGTGCCCAAACGTTCCCAGAGAAGTACAAGCGTCTTTAAGACCGCCTTTGGCAGCACCCGATCCAGAATCCGAGCCCAGCCGTACCGCCGAGCCCGCCCCAATAGTTAAACCAAGCTGCCTTTTTGAAATGGCATTGACGAAGCTATTTTTTTGTACTCGCCCTACCATTTGTGCTAATTGAAGCACAAACATTTCGAGAATTAATCACAATGGTTGCTCCGACCATGAAACTGCCATCACGACATAAGCTGAGCGAGGTGCTACTGAAGCATGTGGCAGACGAGATACGTCTGAGCGTCATCAACCTCATTAATGGTCATACATACGTATCGCTTGTCACTGATGGCGGGAGCAACACTAACGGTTCCAGCATCATTAACTCCATGGTTGTGGCACCGAGAATGCCGTCTGTATTCTGGTCGTAGTGGTCGACTCGTTCAGAGCAGCACACAGCAAACTATCTTGACGGGGAAATCGAGAAAGTAATCTCAGAGATTGAAAGAAAAACAACAGCACGGGTAATCGCTGTTGTTACTGACAACGCAAAAAAAATGAGGAGTGCGTCAGGTCGTATTGAAGCTCGAAGGCCCAATGTAGTAAGTGGTGGATGCTCTGCGAATGTCCTGAATCTCCTGATGCAAGACATGTGTCGGTTACCTGCGATTCGATCAATTCAGACAAGAGCTGTAGCCGTCGCGCGCTTCGTTAAAGACCATCTAGCTTTACTAGACGAGTTTAAACGCTTGCAACAGGGTATGCGAGGCATTGGTCTAAGAGCACGGAGTCTGGTGCTACCGGTGATAAGATGGTCAACGAGATGGTACTCAGTGTATGTGTGCATGCGCACTGTTCTGAACAGTCAGAACATACTCGAAAAACTGTTTTTGAGTCCTGACTACGAGCATTTCCGTGATCGATATCGCGGTACAGCGGCGAGCAGAAAAAAACCTCGCTATATAAGGGAGCTAATGGAGCGATTCCAGTAGAGTTTATGACGCGTTCCTATCCTTAAATTAACCTAACCTCCGCATAAAAGAGGGATTTTATTCCTTTGAAGCGAATCAAGCGCGGTTCAAATTCAAGAATAGAGTTTGGGCTTAAAATAGAAACAACCTTCTCAAATTTCCATAAGCTCCAAGAAAAGCATGGTGAGGTGTGGAAGGGTCTGTAACACCGAAAACTACAGCTATGAGGACATCCAATGTCTCTTGGACAGCATCCAAGCGATTTTGCCGACTGGGTCAAACGAGTGGGAGGCTGTGCTAGCTGACTACGCTGCGTATGCGGTCGAGCACAACCGCGCTGAGCGGGAGCTGTCATCACTGAAGAAGAAGTTCAGTGGACTGTTGAATGTCAAAAAGAAAACAGGAGATGCGTCATGCCAATGACCCTAAAGTTCCATATCGAGAGATGGTAGGATCGTTGCACTATCTTGTGGCTTGTACTCGGCCGGACTTAGCGAATGCAGTACGAACTCTAGGTCGATACATGGGGGCATACACGGTCGAGAATTACCGAGCTGCACAGCGAGTTGTACGTTATATACTCGCCACGAAAGACTTGGGTTTGGTGTATAGAGTGACATCAGAGTATCCGACATCGGATGCGTTCTCATATGCGGATCACCAGTCGTGTCCTGACCAGTCGATCAGTGACGGGTTACGTACTACGAATGCATGGATGTGGAAAAGCCACAGTCAGCGGCGAGTTACAGAGGATACATGCAGTTCTGAGCTAGTGGCGTGTTGTGAATGTTGCAAGATGGTAACATGGGCTCGTGAGCTTGTCATGGAACTGGGATTTGGTGATCCGTACCCACATGTACCGGTATACTGCGATAACCAAGGCACAATTGCAGTGGTTACCAACAATAAATGGCTGGCCAAGCACGCGCGATTCATAAACGAGTATGTCCAGGAGAAGGCGTTGGACGTGATGTATGTGCCGAGCGCTGAAAACCTGGCAGATGTGTTTACCAAGGCATTAGGGCCTGCTAAATTCGAGCGCCAACGAGGAAGGCTGAATATCGAAGATGTATCCGAGGCCTGGAAAGCTGTTGAAACCACCGTGGGACCGATGCAGGTTTGTGACGCCAAGGAGACCGACACGGACGTCGATATGGAAGAGGCGTGATGTGACGGACTTTCGTCTGGACGAACACTTGCATGTTGCATATGCATTTGCATGATCGACTATGCTATCTAACATGAATTGAAGTGGGAGTACGAGATTTCAGCGGAAGATGGGTACGCAGTTAATGTGCAAACTGTTGTTAAGTCATTCCAGTTAGATATAGTCGAGAGTAAGGAGTTCGAGTTGTGAATGGTTGTGACTATGAGGGAGAAGGATAGATGCAGGAGAGACTCTGCGGAGTCCTCCAGGAAGGATCTTCTCCCTTGTCTTGTATGGGCCGGAGTAGTTACTTGAAACTGTAAGAGGGTTTTGGTCGAGGCCTTCCCTGATGCAACACAACTAGTTTTGACTCACTCACTTATAAATTCCCAATCTTCTGAGCACGCACCATCTTCACTACACTTTGCAACAAGTCTCACCACTGGTGCTGCACGAGGCTAAAGTTCTCGTATAATGTCATGTTGGTCGAGCAATTGCGTTGCTGCCCAAGCTCTCAATATTAATATACCCGCTTCATTATGCATTTGATTCAGCGTTGCTCCGTGACCAACTATAGAATGCGGAACCCAATACAGCGAAATGACCTCCATGCCGACGAGGGCGCTTGCCTTAGCTTGAACAACATCGTCCAAAAGAAGACTACCTGTATGTTAAGTATGGACGAATGCTAGAAGCTCTGTCTCGATTGAAGAATACTGGGGTTTACTTTCTTTTCATGAAACCTTTAGTAACGCAGTTGAGAGCCAACGAGAGGTTGGTTCACTATTCTCGCACCGTGGAAATGCTTACGCTTATCCCGAGGCATGCTTCAACCCACTGCTGGTGATCGACATGTTTAATGTTGGGGTTGGCTAGGTGATGCCGACGGAGATCGTTTGTTCGTAGATAGTAAGGTGTTCGCTCGAGGAGGCTATCATTTTTGCTGCTAAGGCAGTCTTAAACTTAAGTAGCAGATTTAACTTGATTTTAATATGGAGAAAATTGGGGCCGGATCAGACCGCTCTAATACCCGATTTCCTCTTATACCCGCGCCTCTATAACAGGAGTTTGTCTGTAATACTGAAACTAAGTTGGCTGATCCACGGGATGCTAAAATTCGAGTCAATTGCATTGGCAAGCGGTTGTATGAAAAGTCTGAAATGTTGAAATTGTTTTTTGTAAGAGATGAGCAAGTGTCGGGGCGTTTACCTGCATCAGCGCTATCACCTGGTAAGTTACCAGTGGTAACTACTTTCTCGACCGACGTACATGACAAATCCGTACGGGTTTACAGTGCTCTCATGAATGATTGACATTTTTTCATGGCACTTCGGTTTTTCAACTTCGGAATTGTAATTTGCAAGTTCAATCTTTCAAAATGATAGCTTAAAATGTAAAAAAATGATTTTAACATGAGACTGCGCAAAACAAACTGATACTAGCTAACCATTTTAAAACTTGTGAGTTAGGCACATGGTTGAAAAGAGGAGTATTTCTTCTTTTGAACGATGGGTATTGCGTGCATTTTTACGTAGTCGATCAAAATTTACACCCATTAAAAAAAGTTGACTCCAACTCGTGCGACCAAACCCAAAATATTTTTTATTGGTGTACTCGGTTTAGTTTTTTTCTGCGAATCAAATGAGACCATTCCCAGATCTCAATAAGGAGTCCTTTGTAATTAAAAAGCCGTTTTAATATTTGAGATTTCAAAAATCAGAGATTTTTAGACATTTTTACACTAGCATCATTTTGATTTGCGCTGTATAGTAACAGGCATAGAGTACTGTACCTCCTTTTCAGCATGTAGTGACTAGATACGCCCACTTTAGTGTTTACCAAGGTGCCAAGCGCGCACCCGAGAAACGTTAGATAGTAGTAGAACAGGACGCGTTATCAACGCATCGAAGCAACCAAAGCGTTGACCTTTGCCACCGCCAATACTGCCACAAAACCTTAGCAAAACCTGGATCTGCTCTGTGTTTATTTCTTGCCTTCGAGGTACTTCTTGTTAATATGGGTCAGTCTTAATCTTCTCAGTCGCTGTCGTTCTAGAGTCCTAACGCTCACGAAAAAGACTCAGCAACTTATCCCCGTTCGAATGCACTAGCTCGTTCTTGGAGCCGAACCGGTGCCCACACACAGCCTCCTTAGTAGCCATAAAAAGTTTGTTATCTTCCGAGTCATCGTGCGCGTGGTCAGATCATTCACAGGCGCTTCAGAGAACTTCAGAGCGCCGCTGTGTCCCGCGCCAGGGCTCCATCACTGCCGATTAGGGGTGGTTTTGAACTAGTTTAGAACGGTTTACTTTGGGAAAACGTGCAAAATTCCGTCCAAAATCCAAAACTACTCAAAACTATCGAATGACCTACTTCTAAACTGAAGGTCCAAAGTACTTTTAGACCCTTTTGGACTTTCAAGCTTTCGCACAAGAAGACAGGCAGATACACGATGAGTCCGCCGGCGCAAGCGGGAGCCAAGATGGGCGGAGTACAGCCGACGCAGGATTGGCAAGCTGTCACCGCGCTCCTTCGTCGAACTGTGTTTGTTCTCAAACTTGGAGCTGGTGCTCAAGTTTAGTACAGTGCATCAACACGCGTGTAGCACGATTATCGAGAAAACACGAGGTCGCTTTGTGAGATCTTCGTGACGGGAGATGTGGCGTCTCAGCAATTTGAACACAACGTTTCAGCGCCTGGTCGACGGAGACGTTTCTGACCGGGGGTCTGTTCGTGATGGAGCTACTGGTGTACCTGTTAGGATGTCTTGTCAGCACTAAAATGATATTATCCAGCACAATATCCAATACAGACGTAAGCTAATGAAGTTCGTGGTTTACGCGGCAAGCTTTCTCATCAAACACAGTCTTGTGGTACGAATTAAGGGTTGGATATCGGAAAATAAACGCTCCAGACTTTCCAGTGCCGCTTTTTCGGCTCTTGTTGCTGATCAAAATGAAACTAGCAAGGTGCTAAAAGTGATACTTTGGAAAGGGGTTAAGAGGCTATAGAAGTGGTCTACACCGGTACAAGTCGCATGGATGAACTAAATTCCGGATACCTTTACGGATACTGTACGGATTCTTAAAGAAACGCGTGATTACATTGGCAAAGATGCACAAGAGGTGATAAGTGGACCTTGGAGCTACTTGTTGGTACTGCGCTGGCAGCAGTCGCGCGAAGGACGAACCAGTCACATCGCGTGTAATACTGCACTGATCGATTAGCACGATGGGTTTACGTTCAGAATTCGTACTACCGTCAGTGACTGCAGGAAACAACCCCTTCTCTACTTTAATGAAGTGTCTCTATGCGAGATAAAGGAGACACTGCTGGCTTAGATGCCAAGTGTCGCTGTTGGTGGAGCTACTGAAGACAAACAACGAGCTGGTAGTTGTAGCGGTGTTTGAACGCGCGTCCAGCCCTGGAGAGCTCGACTTTATCACCGAATGCGGCTACTGCTTTGCAGTCCCCATGCACGGATGGATGGGCATATTTTGGGTGCCGTACGCGACTTCGCCCTTGCTACACGATGCTAACGCCACCACTAAAGCTGTGAATGTTGCATCAAAGCCTGCTGTAGGGCCTAATTCAAGCATTGAAGAAATCCTGTTCCTCCGGGGCTAGTTGCTACAAACTGTGCAAGCTTCTCCGAATGATGCTGCATATGACACTCCCGCCGTTGGTGAGCTTGCTCCGCTCGCTGTTCACGTACGTCACGGGTTCTTTGTGTGTGTCTGGCTAGGGGAGCGATGGAAACGCCGACGTGGAGACGCGGTATTCTGGCAAGTGTGTAACGTGGAAGGGAATTATTGGTACCACACGAGGTTTTTTATGGCTGTTTCCGTGGTGGTTGTTGCGGATCTGCTGGTAGTCAAGCTATTCAACGGCTGTACAAAGCGCACAACAAGTAAATATTAAAGAAGATGAATTGAGATTAAGATATAGAGTCAACTTCTACGCTTTCAGGTCGGGACTGGTGGCGTGCAAGGTCAATCCTCTCGCTCTTAATCGTACCGTGGTTGATGTAGATCTAAGCCAACTTCTCAACCTTGGTAACGGAGAGTATATTTCTTCGCTTGGGATGAATGTGGTCGAAAATACTCTATACCCTCTCGCTTGCTGCGGAGGAAGTGGGGATTGCGAATACAATTTCATCAATCTTCTTGAGCAGCGGGTACTTCTTATCACTCTTGGCATTCCAGTAATCGCGAGGACTTTATTCTAAATACTTACTCCTCAGCTCTTCGCCAACACGCCGCCTATTAAATGCAAGAACCTCTGCTGTCAGTTTGGGTACACCTGCGGTGGTAGTGAGGATTCCGCAGCGCTTCGCCATTTCACAAACTTGGTCGTCTACTGTATCATCATCATTGCCAACAAAGTCGTCCAGATCCGTAGATGGATCGAGCATGAACGCGATACCCATCGCGTTCGTGCACGTATGCCAACGACGCTTGATTCGCTCGCGAAAGCAGGTTTGCAGTTCAGCAAGTGGGATTGGTGAAACCTTCTCGTACTGGCCGTTAGCGAGGAGGACTTCGTCAGCTGCAGGAATAGCATCGGTGCTGGGTGTGGCGGAGGTCATCTGCTCCACGGTACGCTGAGTAGCTCAATTCCATGTTGATCTTGACCGCTGGCATCTTGTTCCTCTAGGTTGTCCTGTGATTCTACTAATTCACGATGCTGGTCATCTTCGTCTGGTGAGGTAACTACGTATGCGGCGTGATATCGCAGCAACCTGAACCAGCGATAGACCGCCGATACGAAGACATTATCTGCTTCTAGCGCCCGTAGTGCCGTAATAATAGGATCTAGCAAATGCACGATCGTTCTTAAGTTGCTCTACAATCCATTGTCTCGTCTTGGAGCGATTCCCGTAGGGTTTAGAACGCCGTCAAATCTAAGTTTAGGAGGCCTTCGTAGAGTAGAAAACTGGCACACCACCCGCTGCGATTACATATACTCTATTCCGCATTCGACGCGATGAACTTTAGAGACGACGACAACATGGTTCTCGTCCTTATGCTGGCGCTTGCGCAGGAGGAGGAAAATAAGCGCCGACGAGGCCAGAACTTCCTTACTCGAGCTGACCTGCATCCAGAGCCGCGATTTGGAACCGCGTGGGAGGCTATTTACGCGTCCGGAAACGACAAAGCCTTCATCCTCACAACGGGTTTTGATGTGAGCTGCGTTCACTACGTACTTGGGTACTTTGAAGCCAGGTGACATGGACAATGTGTCGGTTTGGATGCTTGATATTCTTACGTGCTTAACACCTATAGATGGAACTCTACGCCAATTCCAAGAAGCGATGTCAATTACGAAGGCGAATCCAGACCAGACCGTCGTTCCTTGTCTCCTGCAGCAGCACTCGCATTAGTTCTGCACTATCTCAGCTCAACAATGTCGGAGCACTGCCTACAGCAGATATTTGCTGTTACACCATCAGTTTGCTCGCGCTAACTGGCGTTTTCGATCCAGATTCTCCTCGATGTGTTCAGTCCTATTCCCGAGGCTGCGATTAGTTGGCCGACGTGCGAAGAGTCTTTTGCTGACTATGCGTCTATGATCTCGCTACGCCACCCCCTGCTAACCAAGGGATTTTGCTTCGTCGGTGCCAACATTCCGGTGGCGGCGTCTGAAGTTGATGACATCCAGAACGCGTACTACAATGGCTGGACCTGTAGCCATTTTTGCTCGAACGTATTAGCGTTTGCTCCCGATGGCAGCTTGATATGGTGTGGTGTGAAGGGCCCAGGTAGCTGGCATGACGCAGCCAATGCACGCAGACTTTACAAGTTGTTGCACCGGACACCAGACGGGTATTATGACATTGCAGACACGGCATTTCCTCAAAGTCGTTTGGATATTGAGTACAGGATTCGAACGCCGCCGAAGAGCTCATCTAGACTCCCGGGGCAACTACAAGAAACCGGGAGAATCCGCGAGTACAGGGAGCTGATGGATTTCTACACGGAGTTGGTTTCTGCCAGACAAGCTGCAGAATGGAGAATGCGCTCGATACAAGGGTCGTTTTCGCGGCTGACCGAACCAGAAGGGTTGGAATCAATCAAATTAAAACCGTCTATGAGAAGATTTGGCGTACAGAGGTTCCCGAGTCATCGATGGTGTACGAAATTTTCGCGCTGATGATGTTTTGCGAAATCGACGCGAACGAGCGCGCGACTAGGTATTACCGAGCTGATGAATCAATCATTAACATTTAACGCAAGCTACTTACTCATTGCAAATATGCCAGCATGACCGACCAGCTTCAAAAATCTACGGTTGCGCAGCACCGCGCGCCGCAATAAGCTGCATCTCCATTTTTTCGTTTTCGTTTTCGAGTCTTCTGTTTTTATCCTGCTCTTCTTGGAGTTTATCTCGGACACGTTAACCTTCTCTTTCAGGTCTGCACACTTCCTCTTCAAACGCTCCATAGCTTCTTCATGCTGGCGCTCCATCCGTTCTTTTTGGGCTTTGAAGTGCTTTACGTTCTCTTCGTTGCGTAGTTGGAGTCGCTCCACTCGATTGTCGAGATTGTGACGGTCTTCGCGCTCGTGACGTCGGGCTTCTTTCTCTGCGTCGAGCTGCTGTTGAAGAAAACGCTCCGATGCGCTTAGACGATGATCCAATGTTTGCTGATCTAGGTGACTCACTACAGTCTTCACCAGTGTTGTACCCGAACGGCGCTGCGGCTCTGTAGATCGTGTCTACTGAGAATTCACCGTAGTTTCACGGGGGGCGGACTGGGGTCGAGATCGACTGGAGTTTGCAGGCTCGCTACGGCGAGTCGTCATCCCTACATTCCTACCCGCATCAGTGAAGCGGTTCGGATGTCAAGACGCACTGCCACGTAGAGCCGTCGATCCTTCATCAGTGCGAGTTGTTCGTGACGATGTATGGCGGTCTGACACCCCATCGACTGGGGTAGAACGGTCAGAACAGGTATGATACGAACGATCATAGGAAGGGCGCCGTGTAGGAGCCTGTTGCTCTTGTGTGGAGCGCAGCTGCTGGGCAGAGCCTTGGGCAACTTGTGGCTGGTGTTCATCGTGCTGTCCTTGGTAGGTTCTTCCAAAGGCTCCGTTGCCGCTCATTTCTTGCTGCTCGTTGTGGTTTGTCTGTACGGGAGTGCCGAGATGGACGACCGCACGTGGCTGGTCGATTGGTGGAACTACGGGCTGCACCGGGAATGTGTTTCTGTGTTCAGCGTTGTTTCCGTGTGAAGGTAGCCCGAACCGGCGGATGCCAGGCAATACTGGTGCAACCACTGGCGGCCGATGCAGAGCGGCTCAGACGCAGCAATTCATTCTGTGGACTCGCCGTCGCTTAGGGAGGGTGATGGCGGAGTCAACGAAAACGTTCGAATGACCTCTGTATCACTTACCCTCTCTTGCTCGTGTTCGTTCTCATTTGCGTCGTCCGCGCCCGCCTGTGGCCTCTCACCGCCATTGCCTGGAACGCTTCCATCATCAACGTCGGCGTCCATAAAGACCCTTTCCTCGATGAGACGCTGAATCTGACGCGCCCGGCAAACACTCTCCGGATCTTTGTCACATCCGTCTCGATCTCAGTCGTTTTCTCGTGGTGAAACTGTGGTGATCGTACAGACCGTGCAATTCCTAAGCCAAACATTTGTGCGAGCCGCTCAATGTATGCGTGTAACTGTATTGATTATACTATTCACGATTTTACACATGATTTAAAAATTTAACCACTACACTTCCAAGCCATTGCTTATATTCTGGAGCTCCTATGTTGCCGTCCTCATTGACGCTGCTGGCAAGATGCTCGTACAAATAGCACAACAATACCCCAGTAGAATAGACGACTTGTGTGGGCTAACGTTGGGCAGAAAAAATGACCGAGGTTCATATCAAGATGGCATCTCAGGGTCTCGAGACGTGTCTCTGAACTTTCAAGCGCGCAAACGGCAAAGACTTGTCCAAATTCCCTCCGTATTTTTTTTCCCAAGCCATTAGGGTTTGTAGAAGTATATCATGCTCTGTAAAGACCTGACAGCGCTAAATGACCTTGCAGGATATCGATTACTCCGTATTTTATTTAGATCTGTCACCAAGACTGGTATCTGACAAAGGCTAGCGAGACACACAAAAGTGCGGGAGAATTGCTGGTCTGCACTGCCATGACACGTACTGAAATACAAATCCTCACATATGTTTTTTACCTCTGCAGTTGGTAACCCCAAAACATCGTGCACTGACATATAGCCGGCGGATCGACCATTCGAGCGGACGTATGACTTCCTGCGGATAGCTCAATCCTCCATTTTGCTCCGGCGGAATTGCAGTACGTACTCAAAATATTTGAAGGAATTTTTCGAAAAATATAGGTTTGTTTGTATTTATGTTTTTCTTAATCTTTACAACCCGTAAAACTAGATAGCATATCGTTTTCTCGAGGACGCTGTCGGCTCGAACAGAAGACCCAGGTATCGGCGACTTTCGACGTGTTGTGGAAGGAGTGCTGCGAACGGTGATTTTGATGTAAGCGTTATCGCGTGATACGACATGAGTGTTCATTTGCGAAGAGGCAATATCGGCCATTCCGCGAACAGTGTACTGAGGCCTACTGTAATAAACCAAAGCAAAGTGTTGGAACAACTGGACACTGGAGTAAAGCATGAAAGCGGCTGCTTGTGCTCCAGAGGTAAAAAACGAGTGAGGAGCTTTAGTAGATATTGCAGTGGTAAACACCATATAGAAACCAACAGGAACTCCAAGTGGACCGCATCGTGTACGATTGTGGTTCTTGACCTCGCGAGATCCAGACACCTCTCCCTCAAGCAGTATACTCGTATGCCGGGACAGTTTGATTACCACCCGAAACTCGTGCGGGGTGGGTGAGGGGGAGGGGGGGGGACCTGCTGTCGGTATTAGCCGCATGGCATTCGCCAACACTCTTGATGAAGCCTGTTAAGCTCTGTCCGAATGATTTACGGGCAGTCACCTCTCCAGACAGCACCTGAACACCTAGCATCACACCGCTTTGAATCCATTCCGCCTGTCTCTCTCTGCGTGTGTTGCTCCTTATCTCCTCGCCTGCATCCGTTTTTTTTTCTTTTATTGTTCTCGAGCAGTCCCTCTTATCTATTGAAGAGACCTTGCACCCATATGTTGAGCGTCAATACGACATATAATGCTCCTTGGACGTGGAGGGCAACACGCTTTGGTTTTCTGATCTTTGGATCTTCTTGTTGCCTTGAGCGCGCTGTACAGCTCTCTGATATAGAGCGAAAGGTGTAATATATGCTAAAGAAAGAATAGTGAGTTGGGACATAAAAAGTTAGTATAATTGAGTGTTGCCCGCTAAAAAAACCCTGGGCAAAGTAGAGTCGGCATTCACCACCATTTCTATAATACATCGTCGCCGCGTTTTGGTTGTTGGCGTGGAGCTGAATGATATGAAAATAGTTGGTAACTCCAATACGTTCCGCTAGCTCGTCTCGAAACAACTTAATAGCTGAACCCGACGTTGACTTATTGGTCACGTTAGCATTAGTCTGTCGAGTCATACTGGCATCAGCTAGTGTTTTGTGGGCAACAGCAGAATTAACTATGGCCTCTGGCCTCTTCCCACTGGTTGACCTTTGGCGCTTGGGGTTGGGGTGACGTCTATTTCGCTGGTGCTGTGGCTCTCGTCGTCGTCCGCCTCGTCGTCGTCCGCCTCGTTGTTGTACTCCTCCTTGTGCGCGAACTGCATGTGCGATGCATACTGATCAGTGGTAGCTGATCAAGAGAAGATCATGTCGAGTTCGTCGTACATGATCAACGGCCGGCTCCTAAACTCTCTTGCGTGGGGATGTTCGGCAATGATCGTGTTCTACACTGCCTTGGTGGCCGCGAAGTTTGTTTCGGGATCCCGTTTAAAACCGCTATTTATCCTCATTGTCGAAAAGGCTATATACTGCTTCTTGAGCTCTCTAAGCTCACTTTGTAGCTGCTTGCGCGGCGCCTTTTCGGTGGCGGCCTGATCCCGATTGAATTTGTGTTCAACTCTGGTGCAGATAGGTTTCTGGAACATTCATAAGTATGCGGCCCCCATTTAAACTACTTGGTCGAGGACCGCAATGGTGGGACGAGCTGTCGATTGGTCAGCCCAGATTATCGCTAAGTTGTCTACGGTTTGACGTCTTGGTTGTTTTCTGAAATCTATTTCAGAGCTAAGGAGGGATCCGGTTGGTGATTTAATTTCCGTAAAACAATTAACCCATCCAAAATAAACCTTACTTCATGAAGCGTAATACACAAATACAGTGAGACAGTACCATGATGGCTATGGACATCTATACCTGTGCTGAATTAATAAACGTTACAAATGTTATCTGTGTCGTCGCCCCACGCTTAAGTACTCCTATTTTGGTATGGAATGTTGCACGAACAATTCGCGGAAACTAATACCTGTCTGAATGGCGGGTAAATGCGGGCGATGGGGTTTCTCTGGTACGTAGGTGTCGTTTTCTTCCGGTCGCTCACACGAGTGTAGGCGAGAATCTCGCCGCGAGATCACTTCTGTAGGTGGTTACGCGCCGTTCGAGTAGTGCATTTTGAGGCACGTGGCACTATGATTTTTTGATGAAGATCTTCCTAATTATCCCAACCGGGGGATGATTTTCAACCCATCAACTTTGGGACCATTGCTGATGCCCAACTTGCTTTTCAGATAAACAAAGGCACCACACTGAAGAGCGTAACAAGCTGCTTATTTTGTTTTGTGCCGCATGGCCTATATAACCAAGTAGAAAGCTTGGGCATAGACTTCTGCCACTGTCAGAATAATGGGAGCGCGTATATATATGGGAGCGCACTCTAGCATGTACTTAGATGTGGTTACTGTGGTAAAACGAAAGTGCGATTCAGCAATGCAGATGCTGCAGCTGCGAAGCAGGTGCAGGAGATGCGTCACAGGAAATTCCAACCTTCGCAATGTTAATAAGGTTTGCCTATCTAAAGTGTATGGAATCTTTTAAAATTGAAAACGAAAAAATCTGATATTTCAGAGCTTCTCCGGGCGAAGCCCGACTTTGTATTGTTGATTGGAACTGCACTTTAAAATTAATTGCCATACCAGTTGATAGCCATTTTTAATTGCTAGATTTCATGGTCGGTTCGGAATAGCTGTCGTTTCTTATTTCAAAAAAAAAATCTAATGCAGGAATGGTTAAGGGTGGTCGACCATTTTTATTATGGCGCATACTGTCACTTCATCTTTGGCATGAACATAGCGACCAATGATTCCTCCGACACGTTAAGCAACAGCATCAGCAAGAACGATTCCGACACCGGTCACGGAGCGCTCGTCGCGACTGTAATTCCCATGGTGGCCGCATATCTTCGCAGATATTATGTAAAGGAAGATGCCGAACGTCACAACTAATCGGTGGGATGTGTTACAAGGAGTCCATTGCTACCGCAGAAGTCGGATAGATGCAGCACTTGTCCGATTTTCTCTGCCGAAAACAAGATCCAGATCCCATATGAACGCATAACGTTGGTTACGATCACTTAAGCAGCTGGAACAAAAATGGTTAATTATCTTAAAATTTGTATCGACACGATTATAGCAAAAGGCACGCAGACCTTTTCCCAAATCGCACACAATCTCTATCAGAAATCGCTGTCTTAGTGGCAAAGATGCAACACGCGAACGTTTTTATAAAAAAAGGTGCTGCATCTATCTGATTTTTGCGGTAGCAAGAGCCCGGTCCGATTCTACGAAGTTGGAAGGATGCCCTTGCGCACATTTGGAATGTTGCAAGCTGACCATAAAGCCACGGGGGGGTCCCATCGACAAGAGAAATCTGCATCGACGAGCGACTACTAATCTTCTTGTATGTACTGTCCGGTAATAGCAGTAGAGCAACACACGAGATGTGGCAACATGGTCCGAGTACCACAGAAATTCTTCGTTAGTGTTCACAAGCTGCTAAAGCTCGCTGGAATTCGTACGTCACATTACCGGAAACACGCGTTCCAACTGTGATTCGACAGTCCCAGTAGTTCTACCCATATTTTGCTGACTGCATAGGTACATTAGATGGGACTCATATTCCAGCTACTGTTCCACCGACAGGCAGTTCTTGAGTCACAAATAGGAAAGGTTTCTGTTCACAGTAGGTGCTAGGTGTATGTGACTTCGATATACTGTTCGTGTAAGTCCTCGCAGGCTGGGAAGGATCAGAACATGATGGACGCATCCTCGAACATGCTATCTTGCAGATTCTGGAGGGCGTTTTTTTAGCTTAAATGTGGTGATCGATGCTAAATTTGTTGTTTATTTTGTGTACAGGTAAATACTATATCTATGATGCTGGGTATGCAATGAACGAGTACACGATGACAAAACATTCAGAGGAAAACGGTACCACCCGAAGGAACTTGGCCCTGAAACTCAAAACCTGCAGACAAAACAATAACTCTTCAATTTGCTGTACTAATCACTTCCCAATATCATCGAGCACACATTCGGGTTTGTTAAAATAATGTCCAATCTTTCGAGTAATGACAAATACCGAGATCAGCTCGAAAGTAGGCCTCGTGAAGTCTTCATTTGCTCAATTCACAATTTTACCTGCCTACATAAGAATGAATATGCTGACAGAGAGATCCGAGGAGGACAAGTAGAAGAAGAAAATATATACACGTATTATGTTGAAGAGAGCGATATCATTTCGATGAAACAACTTCGCGACAAGATGGCCTCGGATTTGTGGCTTCACAACACAGTGTACATTGCTGGTACAGACGAGAGGTGGTGATTTAAGAAGAGCACAACGATGTTTGCTTTTCTTAAGCAATATCGCGTTATAAATGACCTACCTCTCAATCCGCTAGAATAATCCCCTGCATGACTGAATTCGGGCGGACGAAATCCGCTGGAATCTATCCGATATTCCGCTGGAATTGCGCTCAGTACGCGCTAGCGAAACCTCCAATCCGCTAGAGCGCGAAATCCGCCTGATTCTGCTCGAATTTTGGTTTGCAGTACGCACCCTCCTATAGTCTCTCTGTCCGGCTCGGCGACGGTCCCATCTTCGTGCAACATGCAATTTTTCGCTGGCTATTGATGTTGCGTGTTTTTTAGAGGGTCCGGTAGCAAAAGGGTTAACCCTATTGGCAGGCGTGTGCCCTGGAGGCGTTTTCACCACGGTGCATTTTTGAGCAACGTAGGGCCGCTCCTGGAACTTTCCAATAGGTATTCGACTTTCCGGCAAAACAAGCTCGCTTTTTAAAAAGTTCCAACTTCAACTTCATAATAAAGAGCCGAATTCACGCCAGAGGCCAACAGATACACTCCGCACCAGGTTATACCGGTCACCGACATTTGTGGCCGTATCTCACTCGTTTTTAGGAGTTAGAGCTCGCTATGTAGATATGTTGGAGCTGCGATTTGTACAAAGCTGGGGTTAGTGCTAACGGGCAGCAGTTCGCTGTCCATTATGTGGTCAGTATACAACGAGGTGGTTTTGGCACCACGACAGGATAGATCGGCCAGGCAGTGGCATACTAAGATCCAGTACAGTGTATCTTAATGATACTGTACTAGTTAATTTACAAACACTTACCACATTTGTATGGACAGGGTGCTGCTGCTGCACCGACGCAGCTCTGGAAGCCTAAAATAACACCCGGCGGCGCACAGCGCGCCTTTCCTCACTTTCTATCATCACTAAACATTGTCTTCCTGAAGCCATACGCACTATAGTACCTTAAAAAAAAATACAGAGCTCGTTTCTGAAGGTGTCATTTTTTCGGATACTTTTGTACAGGATATGGGTGGAACAAGGGTGGGCTTCCTTTACGGGTTGGTGGATGACTACATAAATAGTAGCTCAGTTTCTGGTTGGAACCACGTGAGGCCATGGCCTTATGGAGTGTTAGTACAGGCAGCGCATGTTGGCCATGGAGCGTGGTTATGGTCTCTTAACCGGTTCTGGCGCCGACTATACGGAGTGCAAGCAAGTGAGGCAACGGTGGTTGCCGGGAGATATTGTAGGGAGACAGTTAAGTACGCAATATCACTTCTAAATTATTTTCACAGTATATCCTCAAACTAACAAGACAGCCAGTAAAGCGGTCTCTAGGAGTCATGCAAGGGCCGATTATCCTGCCAAAGTTGAACTCCCATACAAATGTGGTAAGTGTTTGTAAATTAACTAGTACAGTATCATTAAGATACACTGTACTGGATCTTAGTATGCCACTGCCTGGCCGATCTATCCTGTCGTGGTGCCAAAACCACCTCGTTGTATACTGTCCACATGATGGACAGCGAACTACTGCCCGTTAACACTAACCCCAGCTTTGTACAAATCGCAACTCCAACATATCTACATAGCGAGCTCTAACTCCTAAAAACGAGTGAGATACGGCCACAAACGTCGGTGACCGGTATAACCCTGTTTCGGAGTGGACAACCTTCATGACCAATAGATCAACCGCAACCTGAGAGAGAGAACTTGCGTCCGTCCGCTGGACCTAGCGGAGTGAATGTGCAAATTGAGCTTAACAGCCTAGCGGGCTTGTTTTCCCACTACAGACAACTCTGGCTATAGTGGCGGCGTTTGGTCTCGACTTCAGATGCCTCTCTTATAGATTCTTACATTTATCAGAAAAACTACTATTCATCATATGAACTTATCTTCATAAAAAATATTACAATTTTAAGAAAAGTTCATATATTTAATAAAAACGAAAATATTTGTAATACATGTATTATTTTATGATGTTTTTCCTTACCTTTAATGTACGCGATTTCAGCGGAAGATGGATACACAGTTAATGTGCAAACTGTTGTTAAGTCATTCCAGTTAGATAGTCGAGAGTAAGAAGTTCGAGTTGTGAATGGTTGTGACTATGAGGGAGAAGGATAGATGCAGGAGAGACTCTGCGGAGTCCTCCAGGAAGGATCTTCTCCCTTGTCTTGTATGGGCCGGAGTAGTTACTTGAAACTGTAAGAGGGTTTTGGTCGAGGCCTTCCCTGATGCAACACAACTAGTTTTGACTCACTCACTTATGAATTCCCAATCTTCTGAGCACGCACCATCTTCACTACACTTTGCAACAAGTCTCACCTCTGGTGCGGCACGAGACTAAAGTTCTCGTAGGTTATGAGCCCAAGACTACGCGTACGACGTTACGGTGACTCACTGCGTGTGACCTCGTTCAAGTCGCAGATGTCGTCGCAAGGAAATCAGGCTGGACAGCAACAAAGAGCTGGACAGCAACAAGGAGCTGGACAGCAGCAAGGAGCTGGACAGCAGCAAGGAGTTGGACAACAAGAAGTGGTGCCGCGGGTGGAGGGGTGGCTCAAAGCCGTGTGTGTAGTTCCAAGCCTCCCAAGTGCACCGAAAACGGTGGCTTTGACCTGTATCATGCCCAAAGCGAAGACTAACTAACACAACACGAGTGTTGGGGTGTAACTAGCGATAATGCTGCTGCTGACCCAAACGACCCGGAATGGGTGAGACGGGACCAATTTGGGCGATACGGCAAGCTGTTTGGTATGCTTCAAAAGGACTCGAAGAAAGTGTGCAGGTTGGTTACAGCACATGAAATGTGGCGATCATTTGAACAAGACAAGACGAAACGAGCCTATGCCTGTGAAATTCGATTGCGTAGTAAAATGTATTCCACCAAGTTTGCTGCTGGTGAGGATATGGAAAAGTACCTGGAGAAGCTTGAGGACATGAGACGTCAATTGGCTAATATGAACGCAGTTATTACTAACGAAGAAATGGAACGGATAATACTGCAAAGTGTGGCTGACTCGCATCGAAATGTAGTTCGATTGTTCAGTCTGCTGGTGGCGCTCCACATGATCTTGCTACTGTAGTGAATACACTTCTTGGTGAAGCTGAAACTGATAGAGCCTGTGCAACGGAGGCCACGGACGCCGGTGAGAATACCCAAGCTAAAACCCCTTGAGAAAAAGAGAAATATTTTTGAATCTCAGCGCTTTACCGATCCAGCCACGCTTTTCCAGATGATGAACATGACGAAGTACCAACGTGGGAGCAGTCCAGCAGAACCGGCACGAATTGCCCGCGCGAGTCTGCTAAAGGTCCAATAGGCCTCACAATGCCCACCCATCGGTTGTGGTCATGGCTCGGAAATTGCATCCGTGCGTCAGTTGGACAGGTTTACGCAACGACGTTAGCAGCCGTTTTAGAGGGGGCTGTTGGCGCGATCACCAAGCAGCTTAGCTACCAAAGTGATGCCACCGCGCCCTGTTATGCAGAACCCAACGAGCAAATTCAAGAAATACAGTGGCAAGGGCAAGAAGGTCAGACAAGAGAGTCGAAAGTGCTTCTTCTGTAAGAAGAAGGGTCACCTCCGAGCTGATTGCTATGGGTGGAGGGCGTTACAGAAGAAGTAGGGCATGGATACTTCTGATAGTGTCGAGTATACTAAGCCGACGAATATGAAGCTGGTGTGGCCTGGGGCCCTTGGTGATACCAATAAACCACCTGTACCGATACACATGACTTGGAATCAAGACGATGGCCGCTCGGAGAAGCATAAGATCTATGATTGGATGCTAGATAGTGGAGCCGGGGGGAATGTATGTGCTGATGGGGGTTCGTCATGTTGACTAGAGACCCGATGATGGCTCTAGATTGGCAAGGTGGCATAGATGTTAACGAGCACTCAGGTTTGATCCGATTGCGAGTGGCAAATAAGAAGATTCTGGAATTACCTGGCACTCGTTACGCACCTGGTGGTGCCACCAACCTTATTAGTCAGCGGATACTGGAGCGGACTGGCTGGAAGCCGTCTTACTCTAAGACTGACGATGAGCGACGTCTAGCTAAATAATTTGAGAAGGATGGTGTCCGACTTGAATGTACTAAAGGATCGGATGGTTTCTACTGGATGGGGCATGTCCAGTGCTTGAAGCTGCATTAATGATGGCCCGCCCTGTGGAGACACTGGAAGATAACATTGTCATGAGATGGCATCTGAAACTAGCACACTTGAACGAAGCCGCCATGAAGAAGATGGTAAAATATGGCCATGCAGATGGCATGAGTGGATTAACGCTAGATGATTTCAAGAGAACACCACTTAAGTGCATCGCTTGTGAGGCGGCAAAGGCAAAACGGATGTCTTTCAAGCGTCAGCAGGGCAAACGTGCCACGGAATGTGGAGCGAGGCTCATGTCCGATGTCTGCTACGTTGGTATCACAACACCTGGTGGTGCAAAGTACTTCCAACTAGTGCAAGATGAAGCATCTCGCTTCAAATGGTTCTTCCTTCTGAAGAAAAAGAGTGAAGCTTGAGAAAATGTGATGAATTTGATACGCCAATTAGAAAAGGACTTTCAGATCAGAACATTCACGTTGTAATCAGGGTGGAGAATTCCTGAATGGCAAGTTAACCTCTTTTCGGAGTGACCATGGAATCAGATTGATGACAACAAATGCCTACACTCCTGAAGAGAACTGTTTGGTGGAAAAGCTAAATGGTAAATTGCTAAGCAAAGTCAAAGCGATTCGAGATGCAGAGAACTTACCTCAGTGTTTGTGGGGTAAAATACTGCATTATGTCGTACATGTCGACGACGTGATCTTAACGAAGGCCCTTGGCAGCATGACCCCATACCAGAAGCTGTACAAGAGAAAACCAGACATGAAAGACATCAGGATGTGCGGATGCGTTGCCTACCACCACTTGCCTAAGGCTAAACAAGGCAACCAGTTGGAGATGCGAGCCAAACCTGCCGTGTTTTTGGGAATGGCAGAAGGATCACTTGGCTATCGACTACTGGATCTTGAATCCGGGGACCTCATTCAACGTAGATCAGTTCGCTTTCGTGAAGATGTAGCGGTTGGAGGAAACTATTTGGAAACCCTTCTTGCTGTGCGATATTATGGCAAACTGACAATCGTACGAAATGAAATTACGTTCGTATTTCTTCCGGTTACCCATGTTGCTGTCACCGATGTGGAACAAGCTGATGAACTTGAAGAAAAACCTGCTCCTCCGCGTATTGCAAGCTCTTCAGACGCGGAGTCTAGCAGTGACGATAGCAGTAACTGGGAATACGTCGAAGAGGTTGAACGTCAAGATGGTAGTGGTATTTGCAGTAAAACGGATACTTGTGTACAACCTACCGAAGGACAGCGATCGAGAGTGAATGTTCAGGGTGTCGGAACTAGTGGGAGTTTGAACGAAAATGAACGAAGTACTTTAAATGTGAGTGTTTTGAGTCCTGCTGGTCGTAACAATTCTGGAGGAAATAGTCAGGGTACGAGGGACCAGGAACAAACTCAACCCAGTCACGGCTCCGCCACTTCTTCGCGTAGATCATCTCGTCAACGGAGACCAACCTGTCGATATAACCCGAACACGTGGGTCATGGCGATGACTCTAATATAGTGCATGTTGGTTGGTGTCGTCAATGATATCCTGGACCCAACATCCAGGACAGCGGCCCTGCAGTCTGACAATGCAGAAGGGTGGCAACGTGCGATGGACGCAGAGTACGAGGCTTTAGTGAAGAACATGACTTGGGAATTAGTTTCACGACCGAAGAAAGGAAAATAACGGCATCGAGCGAACATTTTGACATCAGTATGGGTGCTAGTGGCAAAGATAAATGAAAGAGCAGAAGTGGACAGACTGAAGGCCAGACTTGCTGTACGAGGTTATATGCAGAAAATTGGGATATACTATCGCGATACTTACTCTCCTGTTGTTCGGATTAAGTCTGTTCGACTGGTAATGCTGATCGCTCTGTTCATAAATCTGGACTGCGTGCATGTAGATTTCGTCACTGCCTGCAGATTTCGTCACTGCCTTTTTGAACGGGGAGCTGACCGATGGTACTTTCTATATGGAGCAACCCGAAGGATATGAAGATGGAACCGATCGGGTCTGTAAGCTCTGAAAGGGGTTCTATGGTTTGAAGCAATATATGGAATGACACGCTACATAAGGTTCTGGCTAAGCTAGGCTTCGTACAGTGTGTACATGATGCTGGAGACGGCGTCATGGACATGTCGTGTATCTAACAGTGTATGGGGATGACATTATGGTCGCTGGGTCGCCAGCTGATATAAATGACGTCGTACAGGACCTTGCCAAGCACCATAAACTTAAAGAACCTTGGCCGAGTGAGGCACTTACTGGGCATGGAAGTGAAGTACATTCCTGGCCGTATGTTGAGTTTATGTCAGATGGGCTTAAAATGTACAATGTTTTCGGTAGAACATGAAACATGTTAGACTAACTTTCCATAGTGAGACTAAGTGGTTTACACGGCTTCACAGTGAACGACCCTCTAACGAATATCTGTCTCGTTGTGGCTTTGGAACCCAGCCGAATCGTCATTTGTTTGCAAATACCGCGCTGCTGTCAGAGTCACAAGACGGCTTGTCGCAGGTACACCGACAGGGCTCGGCTACAGCCGTGACTATTATACATACAACGAGGAAGCAACATGACGTCTGCGACGTTGAATGCCACAGAAACGACCGCACAAAACAGGACATAAGTAAAGCTCTGGAATGAAATGGTGTCGAAATAAACCTTGTACATACATACGCCATGAATGACGAAATAATATGCGGCCTCGGTTGGATATTGTTTCTCCGACCGGCAAATAATGACTGTCGTCGCGTTCGACTGTTGCCGTCGAAGACCTGCTTCGGCGAACAGCCGTACAGGACGTATTGGGACTTTCAAACGAAAAGCGGACGGTGTACGCAGGACTAATTGGGCACCAGAGTGTTGATTCAGTCGAGTTGTCCAGACACTTGAGTGCAGTATTCTAGTGTCACTCGGGTCATCGTCCAAATTCCCCGAGAATCACTCGTCGCCAGCTCCATCGTGGAGGTTCGGTGAGTGTCACGATTGTTCAACGATGTGTGTACCATTTATCAGTGCTTGACTCGCATTTCCGCGAGCGACATCAACTAGCGCCACCTTTTCTAATGCCATTTTTGAAATGAATGACCACCATCCGCAATAGCGAAACGAGCCCGAATTTGATCTGATCGATCCATCCCCTGCATTTATACGTTGTAGTTATTACGCACTTCGGTGCTATGAAGTAATTGCCACACGGAGTCGAGCGGTAGTTGCTTCTGACGAAACGACATTATACACGATGCTGACAATGCCCCCCTCACGCCAAAATGCAGCGAGTATTTGATGCTCAACAGAGATACCTTGGCGATACTCCCCTCTCGTTCTTTTTTCTTTTTCTAGTTGCACATGCTTCGGGAAGCGCTTGCTTGAATCTCGAACCGTTCCTGTTCCGACAAGCCTTTCAACTTTGGAGCTTGAAGTAGCTTCACCGAAATGTAGAACTTATCCGTGGTGACTACTCGCTTGGTTTCGTAAATCAATCGGGCAACTTCCACCACAATCACGGATTGCTGTATCCTATAACAGCGGTTTCGGAGTGCTTGAGCTCCAGAATCATTTGTTACCCCTTCTACGTAATCCTCAAGAACGCTCTCGCAATGAGATATATAGTCCACTGCTCCAAAGATTTGGCGCAGCACATTATATACAACTTGAAATGGAGGTTTTCGGGGTTGTATAGAATAACGTGACGGCCGAGACGAGAACGACAAGCCACACGTGCCTCTTCCAGAGCCATACGCCTCCACAATGCTATGTACTTGCCTCCACTTATTTTTAAGACACTTCAAAGAGCGCGAATATTCTTGCAGTTGGATCTCGTGGCATATTCGCCATAGACACCTCGCTGTAAATGAGAATGCCTTACGGAGGCACTTGAATGTTCTGCGCGGCATGATGTCCTCCAGAGCGGTACTTGAAAACTCAAGTATATCTTTGGCCTGGCAACGCCAGTAATCGACATATTCACATTTTACGGTAATTTCAATCATAATGCCAAAAATGTCACGATCTCCTGTAGTACAAATGGCTTGACAATTCCAATTTGGTTGATTCGTGCCTACACGTTGGACTCACAATGTTCTTGCTGCCAGATATAAAAAGGGAAGGTAGAAAAAAATGTCTGACGCTGAATGCTCGAAAATATAACGAAGCTTGGATTCATTTTAACCATCCTCGCGAAGAACTGATTCTCCAATTGCTCGACCTGACACGGGGCCGGTACTTCGTCGAGCGTGTCAAGACTGTCTTCGATTGCCAGTGTCTCATCATCATTGGCTTCACAGAGGGTTGCGTAGGTTGTAGTTAGCGTTCTCTACTGTACTAAGCTAATCGAAATGTCTTGAGACTGTGTCTCAAACTGAGAATCGTTTCACCGTATTTGAAAAAGAAGTGGTGTCTGCTCGCTTGATGCCGTTTTCTGTTGATTGAGACTTGGTTCTCCTGTCTTTGCAGAACCATCCAACAACGTAAGCTGTGCATATTTTTCTGTAGACTTTTTCACGCATCTAGCTTTCTCGTGAGGGGGGAACCACCCGTGTATTAACAGAGAGTGACGGTACATACGTTCCTGCTGCTCTACCTACACGAGGTGTATACGAAACTAGAATTTTCGCGCCGGGACGAACAGATAAATCACCTTTTAACGGGGTTGGTAACCGAAGCATGGCCACACGTGTAGGTTTCTCAAAAACAATTAGTGAGTTGGCCCAAACACTCACCTAATGATACATGTACTAAATCGTTTGGCTGTGCCAACCATGTATTTTCGCTGGCGGTTGCGGGGTCAGTGTCACTCCTTTCGGCATTAGGTGATGAAGTCGCGACATTTCCCGGTTATAGCTCTGATAATATGTAACTTGTGTCCGCTATGCCGCCCCAAGTAGCTAATCGATGGTTCGCGTTTCAAGTAACTGATTTTATGTTATCGCATTGGTTAGGCTTACTGCCCATTGCATTTTATTTTTGCTATACGACTGCGACTCAGGGATCTTATTGGAGGTTACTGAATCGCTGCTGCCCACAATCGTCGCTCTTCGATTTAAACTACGAGTACCCCGATCGTTCCGAAGAGTTGCTGTCAACACTTATGCAACGTTGTGACGATGCAGCACCCAATGAAGTCGCGGTTGTATCATATAACAATGCTGACGGTGTTTTTTTAAGCTGGGTACGAGTAACGCAGCAACGGCTAATCTATTATACAAAATTGTACTAAGGAAATACAGATGGGCGGAGCGCAAGACGTGGGAACTATCCACGAAGTAGTTGCCTCTAAATGTATCCCCGCACAACCCGGAACGTTTCTACTTGCGAATTATCCTGTTAAACTGACGCTCGCCCAAGTTGTTTGCGGTTCATGGGACGGTTGATGGTATAAAGTATCGTACATTTCGCCGCAATTGTAAGGCCAAAAATGAAGGGCCCGGAAAACCGAATCCCCGATAAAACACGGTATATATCGCGTTCTACTGAGAAGGCAAACGAGGGCTCAAAATGACTCTCTATATCTTGTAGAGCTACTATAGGACTACTTGTAGTAGTCAGACACGCGACATCGCTTGCATGGTACTCGAGAAAACATCGTCAATGTGGGGATGATGGTGAGCACACCGACCTAAATTGACCCATCGCCTCAGCACCGCACCGTATGCATGTGGCATGATACCAATTCAAAGATAATGATGCTAGCTACCCGCCAAGTCTTTGTAAGCTTTAGTAAGATCAATATAGTGATCGCAATGGCAACTTTAATGTGGTCAAAGTGAAAAAAATGTCCTTACTTCAACACCACCGCCCGGGTCGACTATGCAAAAAGTCATATGTTCAGTATATGTTAGGCAGGCTAACAAATCATGTTTGTCGAAATACCATGTGCTATGCAAAGCATGTGTTTTTGTCATCATTTTTGGCTGAAAAATTTTCCTGTTTGGAATCCTGTAGCGTCAAAACGGCTGCGAATTGGCCTATTTTTACACCATTTTCATAATCTAACCCGTATGGTTTACCCTATGTCTAAATGTCAAATATGGAAAGTAGGCAGCATCTGGACTAAATAATCACTTAAAATTGGGCCCTTCGTTTTTGATCCCTACAATAATTCGATACTAGGAAAACGACGACGAGTGAATACACAATTTACTCCAGAAGTTTTCACTCTTCTTGTCAAAATCTGGTTCAAAATGTTTATGCTTTCTGAATCAAAGCTTTTGACTGATATGACTTTTTCTTACATATCCAGTGATGAAGACAATCAGGATTGTCGGGTTGGCGAATTCTCCAAAGTTAAGATATACCAAAATGACCCCGAAGAGGTGTCAATAAACGATAAACGGTAATGCCAATGATCTCTGGGACAAGTTCAAGAAAGATCTGTCAGAGGAGTACGGACGACTCGTTGAGGGAAGGGACACGGCTATTCGCATTGTACGCTCAGACGAAGTGCGTCTTCACGTGGCTGACCGATTTTACACTTCGGTGGTATTAGCGATGCAGCTACTTACGATGAATTCCAACAGCTTGGGAACGATTACGATGAACTAACGTGGATTTTGCGAAGCCATCCTGCCAAACAAGACGAAAAATGACCACAGAGCATCAAACAAGCGCCCTGCTACCATTGCACGTGTCAGCTACGAGGTCACTGCGTCGGTTCATGGGCCTTCCATGAAAGCCATACGGTGGTACGACAAACAAGGCCTGGCAACAGGTGAGAGCGCTCAGGAAGACCACGTCGTGTGCCGTGATCCAGTTACTGGGGGTGAGGCCGCAGTGATGGCTCCGAGGATCGTGATAGACTATCAGACTTTCATGGGCGGCGCCGACGTTCATGATCAGTTGAGGCTCCAAAGGTAAAGGTGCTTAACGTGTCTTTCAATGTGTATGTATTTATATTATGTTGTCTGGTGCATTTTTTTATTGCTAAGGTGCTCTCTACCCCTCGCGCGAAGATACAAGAAGTACTACCGAGGGCTCTTTCTCGGACTAATTAACCTGGCTATCATCAACGCTGTCGTTGTCTACAATTGACGTTGCGTCCGAGACGACCAGTGGAAGGTGCCACACGTGGTCTTTCTGAAGCAGCTCCATTTGGAGCTGGGCCAACTCATAGCTGAGAGCTGGAGGCGACTGCTGCGCCACCGCGGCCTCCAACCAATATCTACAAAAGGCCACAGGAGGTCTCGTCATACACCGGCGCAGACGGATGCATGGCGGAAAGTGAGTGCTCACCAGACCAGAAAGCGCCGTCAGTAATCGTGCAAGGTCTGTTCGGTTCTCAAAGCGGATGGAGAGGGGGGCGGGGGCGAGACGACCTTTTATTGCGGTGATTGCAAGCTAAAAACGTCATCAAGAATCGCCTTGGCCGCGCGGGTGTTCCTCTGCAATAAAATGAAACACTCTATCGGTGAATATCCTGCTTCGTGCTTTGAGATCTGGCATAAATATAAGAAAACGGCACGTTGATTCTCCAGTCGCGCAACAAACGCGAGGTTTGTGATCGAAAACCAAAGAAACCTACCGGTGATGACAACAACTCCAATTCATCTAGCAGCGAAGATGGAAGTGACAGCGCACCGACTAGTCGATCTCACTCTTTTTTAAATTTGGATTTAGTATACGGCAGTTCTGATTTGTTTTCATATGTTCAGTGTCTCTAAATTTGGTTAAATAGCTGGATTGCCACAAAAGTCGTACCGTTTATGCTTGCAGCAGACACTTTAAAGCTTTTATCGTTTACTATATGGGCACCTTTATTTTATGAAGACACGATATGGCAGGCGCGGTTAGGGGTAGGTACCGGCTTTGAAATAGACACGACAAAATTAACCTGATATCATTAAAGGTGCTGATCTTCTAGATAGCACGTAACGTGTATAGGAAAAGGCGAGATGGTGAGAACAAAACGCTTGGCGCTGGGAGGGGGCGGTAAAGCGTTAAAAATACAATACCTCCAAGTAACGCGTATTCCGCGAGTGTCGTACTCACGTACCGTCGATGCTTTTAGCTTTTTACACTCCCACGAGCTATTTTAGGGAGCGATGCGTTCTCATCAAACTATTAGATTTGCATTGATCTTGTCACTCAAGAAGTATCTCCTAATGAGTTTACCGGTGTTTGTTTTGGCGCACCGGTAGTGACCGTCCGGCAGTGCTTCCTATCCCTCATTAAAGCAATTCAATGAAGTTCTTTTTTATAAGAGAAGATAGTAAAGTCGTGATGTGCACGAAGAAGCTCTGAAATTTTGGAATCATTCTTTTTTATTTTATATTCACACAGATTTTATGCCTGCTTTTCCTCCCAATAAAACTTGAATTGAGAGTATCGGGAGTCGATGCGAACGAGGCTTGGCAGTTGATGTGAGTAGTAGAAGTAAAATCCGAAAGTGATTGAGATTGAGATCGTATGCACAACGGCAACTTCAACTTACCCTTGTATCAGCCAATCAGCATCGTCGATTCTTGGGGATCGACAAATCACATCACAGAATCATCATAAGGTTGCACCGGTGTATGCTTGTAACAACAACACCACAGAGCGCACGAGCGCCATAGGGATCCGGTCAGGCAGACTGCGAAGTGTCAATGGCAACACCCCCACTCAATTTGCAGTCTAGGCGTTCGAGTAGGTAGCGAAGAGTCTTGGTTGGCAACCCCTTGATCAGGTAGTCGGCGAGCTGGTTCTTGGACTCAACGTACTTGATCTCCACAACACCACTTGCCACCTTCTCGCGGATGAAGTGATAGCGAATGTCCACATGCTTGGAACTCGACTGGTATCCAACATTTTTCGCCAGCGCCATCGCACCTTGGTTGTCCTCGCAGATGGTTGTGCCTTCAGTCTGTTCCGCACCAAAATCCTTGAGCAAAAGTCGCATCCACTCGACTTCCTTCACGCACTCGCTGAGCGCCATCTATTCGGCCTCCGTCCAGCTCAATGCTACTGTCTTCTGGTATGTCGAACGCCAAACCACGTGAGCACCACACATCATGAGCACAACCCCGCTCATCGAACGTCTATCGTCGCGGTTGCCAGCCTAGTCAGCGTCCGAGTACGCCACAATTTGCGTTCCAAGTAATCCGTCGTACATGATACCCAGGTTGTTGGGTTTCAACAGGTACGCACCACCCTGATCCCAGCGTCCCAGTGCTTGTCGCCAGGGTTTTCGAAGAAACCGCTCAACTCGGCAACTGCAACCGAAATGTCCGGTCGGGTTCCACAAGCCAACTACATCAGGCTTCCGACGAGCGACCGGTATGGTTTCGACATCATCTTGTTCTTGGCTTCACTGGTTTGCGGTTCGTCGTCCTTGGTCAAATGAACATTTGGATCGATGGGAGTCAGACATGGCTTTGCGTTTTCTTGGCCAAACTTCTTTCGATTGACTCGGTGTATGACCGCTGGCAAATCCCCAGCGTCTTACGCTCTATATCGTAGTCGATTTCGATACCCAAAATGAAGCGTGCACGGCCGAGGTCCTTGATCCAAAATTTCTTCGCGATCCCAGCCTTCACCGCATCGATTATTACCTTCTCCTTCGCCGCAATTAGCATGTCGTCGACGTAGAGGCACACGATGCATTCGTCGTCACCTTCACATCTCGTGTAAACAAACGGGTCAGCATCGGCGGATTTGAAGCCGCCGATGCTGACCCGTTTGTTTACACGAGATGTGAAGGTGACCATGTCTTTGAGATGGTCGTCGATTGTCTCATTCCAGACTCGCTATGCTTGCTTGAGTCCATACAGACTTTGTAGCAGCATGCAGACGACCTCATCTTCACCTTCATCATCCGCCAACTTCAGGAATTCCCGAAGTCCTTCCGGAAGATCCATGTAGATTTCCTCGTTTAGTTTCCAGTAGAGAAAAGCGGTGTCGACGTCACACTGTTCAATCTCGAAACCGTCAGCAGCGCACTTGGCCAGCTTGGCGCGATTCGAGTCCAGGTAAGCCACAGACGCGTACGTCTCTTCGTAGTCAATGCCGTGTCGCTGTGAGTACCCCTGGCCACGAGACGAGCCTTGTGAAGGATGACCTGTTCCTTCTCACCTAGCTTCAGCGCGAATACCCAGCGGCACCCGATCGGTCGCTGGTGTGTCGGCTTCGGTACCAACTTCCAGGTCTTGTTCGCGATCAGTGATTCGAGCTCACTGCCAATCGCTTTCTTCCACGCATCTTGATCCTCGCCTGCAATAGCTCCTTCGTACGTCCTTCGAACCTCTTCAGTTGCAGCCATCCCTTGGCCTCCTTCATAAATTGCATGCTGATCCTTTCGAGGCTTCCACGAGCTTGGTCCACCCGTTGATGCTTCGTCCTGATTTCGGAGGTTGCTTTATTCTGCGCTTCTGCATACTCGGGATCCGTTGTCTCGTCTATGTGACAAGTTCTCGACCGCGTAATCATAGGGTGTGTTGATCCATACGAAACCACAGCACTTTCCATTGTCACGTCACGTTGAAACGGGATAATGGCTCCACCTTCATCAACGGTCGGAACAAGCTGAAACTGTTGTTCGTCATCGGGGAGGGGGATTGAAGCCGTAATTCCATCTTCGTCAGGATCCGTGCGCGTCACCACAGAGCTGGTTGTCTCCATGAACTTCACTGTGCACACGATTTGCACCTTCCCGGTCGACACGTCGAGAAGCCGATATCCTTTCACACCATCCTCGTAGCCCATGAAACGACACTTCAATGCCTTTGCATCACGCTTGCGTCTCTTCTCGTCGGGGATATGGACGAAACCAAGTGTGCCAAACACTTTCACGTTCTTGAGTTCGGGCTTGGCCTGATACACAATTTCGAAGGGCGTCTTGACAGTTACCGAATTGGGGATCCGATTGATGATCCACGCTGCTGCGTTGACGGCTTTGACCCACCACTTTTTTGCAACGTTTTCATGGTAGAGCATGCAGCGAGCCATCCCTACCAAACTTCTGTTCATGCGCTCAGCCAGAACATTCTGCTGAGGCGTATATGGCACCGTTTTTTCGTGCTTGATGACATTGCGGTTGAGGAAGGCCTTGAACTGCCGACCCGTGTATTCACTGCCATTGTCCAAACGCAGACGCTTATCGCCTTGCCTGTCGCGTTCTCCATTGCTGCCTTGAAGATCTTGAACTTCGACAGCACATCCGATTTGGCCTTCATAAAGTAGACCGTCACGTGTCGTGAGTAGTCGTCGATGAATGTGACGACATAGGTACATGCACCAGGCGTCTTGGTTTGCATCGGACCCATAACGTCCGAGTGCTCCAGGTCAAGCACACCTGCACTCTTGACAAGCTTCTCTGGGTATCGCGGGAAGTCGTCAGCTCTCATCTTGCCCATGCAGCAACCTGCGCAGACATGCTCCTTTGACACATCGTCCGAGATGCGAGGTACTCCATCTGCCATGGACAACACCTGTTCGTATCGCTTGAACGGGATGTGGCCAACACGGGCGTGCACAACTGCCCATGGCTCCTTACGTGGTGTCGTCGCGTCAAGACACACCTCATCCCCCACTGTCTTCAGCTTGTAAATGTTTCCAACAGCGCTTCGCCTCCATCGCCATAGCGAAATGCACATTTGTCCTTGCTGAATTGTGCGATGACGTTTTTATCGGCCAGATCGACACCGAGATGAGGCTTCCTTCAACTTCTGGGATGTACAGCACATCCGACAACGTGACGGACGTCCCGTCTTTCAACTTCAACCCGACGGTGCCCTTTGCAACTGCATCGATCTTCGTGCCGTCCGCAATCGTTATGCGGACTTGCGTCTTCAGCTCCGTCATGGACACGAACTTGTCCCGGACGTTTGTCATGTGCGAGCTTGCACCTCAGTCGACAAGCCACTCTGACTTGCCCATTGCGCTCGCAGCAGTAAACGCGAAGTCAGTAGTCTCCCGTGCGACTTGACCACGACCTTCGTCAGCTTTCTTCTTGCGGCACTCCAATTCCTTGTGCCCGGGTTTCTTGCAGTAGAAACACCTGCCGGTGAATCGAGACTTGCTGAAGTCCTTTCTCTTCTTAGCGAACGCACTCCGTGAGCCGATGACGATTCATTCGAGGCTTCAACGCCGGAGAGTGCTTGGATCGCATAAGCGAGCGTTATGTTCGGGATGTTCTCGAGCACAGTGCTGATCATCTTGTATTTATCCGTCAGACTGCCGAGGAGACGCACGAGCTGGTGAATTTTGTCTAAAGGTTCGCCAATTGTCTCCATCTGCAGGACGATCTCTTTGAATTTGTCCACATGGCCTGCGAGCTTCGATCCGGGCTGCATCTTGAAATTATGCAACTTCTTCGTTACGATGAGCCGGTTCTTGATGGTGTTCCGGTTGAACTGCTCCTCTAGCATGCGCCACGCGTCAGCAGCCGTCGTTGCTCCACGGATGTAAACTTGGTACGTGAGACTCACGTCTCCAGCAATCACACCAAGGGCTTTCAGATCATCGGTCTTCAACTGCATCGTGGAGCGGTCACTTAGTTGGTCGACCTCTGGCTTGACGATATGGGCCAGCAGTCCCTTGCGCATCCGCTTCATCCGCATGCTGAACTCCCAGTGGAAGTCGTTGTCTTCCACAAGCTTAATAGTCTCTGCGTATCTTGGGCTCATTACCAATTGAGAGTATCGGGAGTCGACGCGAAAGAGGCTTGGTAGTTGATGTGAGTAGTAGAAGTAAAATCCGAAAGTGATTGAGATTGAGTTGAGCAAAGTGCTCTTACTAACTTGTCGGTAGGTGTCTTACGAAGAACTACACCAAAGCTTAGCTTCAAACTCCTTTATGTAGAGCTAGGGCTGCTCATGAAATATGCAAATCGGTTGCAGATCGTATGCACAACGGTAACTTCAACTTACCCTTGTATCAGCCAATCAGCATCGTCGAATCTTGGGGATCGACCAATCACATCACAGAATCATCTGTAGGTTCGCATCAGTGTATGCTTGTAGCAACAACAACACAAAGCGCACGTGCTCCGGTCAGGCAGACTGCGAAGTGTTAATCGCAACAACTCGTTACTTGGTTTTAGCTCGCAACCCTATTGTAAATGGGCAATTTTTCTTAATTATGGCATTTTATATTCAGCGGACAGATGCTGCGGCTTCGAAGCAGGCGCAGGAGATGCATTTAAGCACCAAGGACATCGTATATATTGTACTAATAATATGTATCAGCTCAATCACGGCACTACAAACCAAGTCCGTGCAGCAGTAGCGAATTAATAAAAATACCAGGACTGCTTAGTTACACGGCTTTGACAGTAACGTTTTTAGATTTACACTTTTCAATGTCAGGGTAGATTAAAAAGTAATGGTTTATCAGTACTGCTGCAGTCAGCTTAAATTTCAAACTCATTGTCCCTAAAATGTCTTTCGTCAATTGTTTACGCGAGGTTGTGAAAATGTAACACTTGGGAACCGGATTAATTTGGCAGGTGCTCACACATTTTGGGGGTCAGGTTTTGCTACTGATGGGTCAGTATTTGAATCGACATACCATCCCACCGAATTAATCCTTGCTGGGCTGTCTAAAGTGCTTCCGATCCCATTAAAAGAAACAACCTTGCAGTGCTTTAATATTTAGTAGTAAGTGTTTCGGCGGATGTATCGATACAGAATCAAATACATGACGAACGTCTCTCTACGCGAATTCAGCGAGCTGTGTCCCACTGCCCGCGATCACGTTCGCATGAATTACAACGTAGGGCGAGGCAGGCGGTCTGAGATTAAAGGTGCGCACTGCAAACCCGCTAAACTGAAACGACGGACTGACCTTCCCGCTGGAACGAAGGCAAACGCTCGATTGAAATATCCACCGGATCATCTGCAGTGCAAGATTTTGGAGTGTACAGATGAAACTGTCTACGATGAGCTCATATATCGTGATATCCTGTAGTATTTGATAGGTTTTGATTCCACCGGACTGGTAGACTTGCTTTTTGTATACTGTCTTGATAATACTGTCTAACTTGAAACTTGATACAATCTGATGATAGAAAAAAACAGTCAAATGAGGTCAAAATCAAAGGTTTTGGTGAGAATAAGACAAATCACCATGTTAAGGCGGTTGATATGGTACACACTCATGAAATTTAGAGGATGTTGAACAAAATACTTCAAATATGGAAAGTTATAGAAATATCTGACGATATGCTAGACTTGTCCAAGACCTCTACTCTGACCCTTTTAGATGCTATTTGCCGGTGAAAACCGTTTAGAATGGTCAGGCAAGCCATACTTGATCAAAAGTTGTTCTACGGGCTGTATTAGCTAAGGGAGGTTCATCTGTAACGACCTGCTGGTTTTCACTGCGCTTGTTTTGAGTCCACAACGTAATCCGCTGGAACCATCCTAAGGCCCGACTGGCGCTCAGAGAAGTACACTGTACATGGTTAAGAAGAGACAGCCCCTTTCCTCCTCTTTGTCGGATTAGGTAGGGAAGTGAATGCGAGTATAGATGCCCCCTCACTGCTCAATCAAGCGTGTTGATCGCTGTCTAGATTGTCCCCGAGATGCACGAGATAGCGGATATGTTTGGATTTGCCTAAATATTTGGTTTAGCTGAAAAGATCAATAAGCACGGGAAAAGCAGTGGTTACCCGAATTTATATTCCCTTCACGTAAACTTCTTTCGCCGATGTGCTATACCATGTTACGCCATGTCCAACACGCACATCGATGAAGATGTGATATTTGGCTTATTGCAAACTATCTAGTTAAGCGACTTAGTAAAAGAAACGAAACCAATCGAAGAAGCACAATGTAATTTGAAAAGACGTACATGTTTGGTACATATAGTCCGCCGAGAGAAGTAAGCTTGCAAGTAACATGTTTTTTGTTTACAAAATACCAACTTAGTTTTAAGTTTCCAAAATGGAATGTACAGTATTAATTTAAACATATCCACCGAGTGGAGCGAGGTGCTCACACTCCTGTTCGGCTTCAACTACAGCAGACCATAAAGCATCGCTTGCGGGGCCCCGCTCGCCGAGCAGCTCGGCTTGTTTATTTAAATAGCCGCAACATTGTTTACCGACATCGTGTGACGCAAAGATTACACTCAGACTTGAAGTAATCTTTGTGATTTTGTCGCACTGGTTTAAATTATAACTTATATTCAAGCATGCACATTTTTTCACCGTCATGCCTTTTTTGAGCAACGTAGGGGCACTCCTAGAACCATTCGAATAGGATGATTTGTATTTAGTGTTAAAATGGGAACTTCCGTAATGAAAAAAAAACATTGATATTCTTGTTGCACTTATCAGCCCCGCCTTGTTTCCTGCCACTGCTTCTATCAATGCCACGAATCGACGAGGTACAGATACACTTGTAGTTCCCCTTCCTTCGCATTGTTGCTCAGGCTGGCTGCCGCTGTATTATCTCATGTGCTAAAAATCTATTCAAACTGTGTGCGTTCCCGGTGAAATGTTGGTAAAACCGATCGACGGCTAGTTGCTGCTTTGTCCAGCAGCCTGCAAGAGTAGTGTTGACAGGCATTTCTAGCTTCTCGTTTTGTGGACAACTCGTTTTAATATTTTAATATGCCATCGGTCCAATCGGTCCAACTACTTTATGTCATCAGTTGAGCTCTGCACATTTTGCGTTGACGTTCGATGTTTGGGCGTGGGCCGTGTCCTTGATACGCAGGTTTACCGTAGTCAATCTTGCACAAATGGCAAGAAGTGGTGTTCAACCTTGTGACTCCCAATAAGGCGGTTACAATAATCTTATACGCGATCTGGCCCATGTTCACTAAGGGTCAGTAACATGGATTGCTTCTCAGGATCAACACCTATAGTCATAGCCTGGGCTTGTGCTAGCTGGTACGTGTACTGAACATCGCCGTAAAGCTCAAGACACTACACCCTTCACTCTAATTAATGTTTCAATGACTATAAGTAATATCTGTAGCGTAGATTACGTTGCGTAAACCACACAACATGACTAGCTACGACATTCGTTTAAACAGACTAAGGCCATAGAACGGTACAGGCTAGATCAATGTACGGCAGCATGACAATCCTGTAATACTAGTATACCATGACTCCACACTGCCGTCCATCTCTCTATTATGTTACTCTGAAATGGCGCATGATAATATGATGGTCAAGTTAGCATGTAAAGCCCACTGCCCGCCCTTCTAACCTAGTATTATGTATTAATGACTTTTATTACTCAATAAATAGAGCTTGGCCACTGGCCTACTGTTCAATTCCATGTAAAGTGGTTTGCAGCACTTTCAAGTCTCCAGCACCACTACTCTCTTGGTTTCAAAGGGATATTCCTGGAAACCTTTGAAAGGGTATTTGGTACTTGTTTTGCTCCGAGGGGACATGCCTGGTCATATTAGGCATTTATTTACCGCATTCCTTATGTGATTAGCGTCGATCAGTTATTAACGACAACCAAATAAACCAGTCATGACTTCCTCAATATTGTGCCGTTGCAGCTTATGTGCCTACTGACAAAATACAATACGCAAGATAAAACCTGGTCAAAATGTCTAGGTATTGTTTTTGTTTAGCAATTTGCAGCATCCATAAAGATTACGGTACATTGTGGCTGAAGATTACTGTCAGACTGTAAGTAATCTTTTTGATGTAATCTTATGGATAAAAGCTGTGTCATTAATTTAGTAGGCATTTATTCAACACTGTGTCTTTTTTTTAAATGTGAACCAAAGATTACTTTAAGACCGGAAGTAATCTTTGTAAGTTACAGTGCGTGACACCATACGTTTTTTCTTCCCCGGTATTTATATCGCTGACCAGTACACAACCAGTTCAGTAACCGATTTGTAAGAAAATAATTCAAATGAAGTAACAAAGTCGAACAGATACTGTACAAATGTTTTTACTTGATTTTTAGCCCAACAACAATCTTTTAGCGCAGCACGCATTTCCAGCAGATTAAAAAACGGCTAAACATCCGCCACGCACATGCGGAGACTCATTGTCAAGCTCACCAGTTACCAGTAAACTAATTAATTGTAGTACATTCCCAGGATCTCCATGTACTAGTTTTAAATTGGTACGTATAACATATGACTAAAAATATTGGTAACAACCCTCGAATTAAATTGTAAGAAAAGTAAAAGTACTGTTTGTTTTATCCTTTTGAGTTGTCGCAAATTTTCCTGGGAAACACATGGACACTGCCTTTTCGGCAAATGCTCTCTCTTCGCTATTACCACTTCAGCACACACACGGTCATCGAAACGCATTGGCTACAGCAAGCAACAACCAGCATGAAGCGTTCCTTCATTTTCGTGGTGCTTACAGCTGTTTCTCTGATAAGGTATGAGGCAGTGGACACGCGAAAAAACGACTTCACATACAATCCAAGCCGGAGGTTTTTGAGAGCCACAAAAACGATCGACAACACCGTCGCTGCTGAGGAGAGAGGCATCCCGACAAGTTTCTACGGCAAGCTGGGTAAGGCTGCAGGAAACTTGCGCATACCCAAAAAACTGAAGTTCTGGCTCTGGAAGAAGGGGAAATGAGACTTCGAGCGTCTTCAAGAGTACTTGTTCAAGGGGGTGCCGAAGGACGTGTACGATAAGGACCCGAAGTTCGCAAAAGTCTTGCTTGCATACGGCGAGTACTGGCGTCGGAACGCTATTAATGGTCACCTGATTCGAAGCTAATTGATCACACTTTTTGTCTTGCCCGCGCAAAAAACTTCGGACTTTTTAATTAAGGTCGATCTACTGGGAGTGTAGAACTTAAGAGTTTCGCGCCGATGTCCTATATCGATACCAATATTCGCAGAGCAGTTAAGACGCGGTTCCAGCGACATCCAGCGGGGTCGCAGAGCTTCGACGGCAGGAGCTTCTCGAGCTCGCTTAGTGCCGATCTAGTCGTAGTCCGTGTGCGCAGCGGCAAGTTGTTTCATGCTGTGATGTACTCGCCGAATCCGCGGACGTTGGGGTTGCGGTCGTACGACACGAACGTCAGCGGCTGACCGAGACTGTAGCGGCGATGTTACCCGTCAACTCAGCTCATACACAGTATCGGAGACGGTTTAATAATGAAATTAGCGAACGAAATTTCGATTAGGGGATGCTGCCCGGCAAGTGAGCGGAGCCTACAACCGCAAACAGCCGTCTCTGGCGTTGCCAAGCTCTTTCTTGGTGAAGATATGATCCGTAGTAATTACCTTTCCTGATCCACACGACCCGATTGCCCTGAGCCATTTTTCCTAACCTGGTGCCCCACATGGATAAGGTCTACACCTCGGTCGGAGAGTCAAACACAACAAGTTGATCGCTGTGTCAAACCGGTGTCTTAGTTGTTCGGTGAAGTGGTGTAAACCGCGCTTTAAATCCATAAACAACATGCTGCCATTTTACCCATAAAAATGGTTTCAACATCATTTACAATGTAGCCAAGAAACCAAGGTATATATTTAACGTAATTAATGTAAACTGTTTGGCTACGCACTGCACGTCAAAATTCGAGCGGAATGGGGTAATTCCAGAGGATTTTAGCGCTCCAGCGGGTTGGTCTATCCGCTGTCCTGGTGTGCACGTCATTCCAGCGGAATTCCGGCTAAATTACAGAGGATTTCATCCGCCCGAATTCCGACATATAGCGGATAGTTCCAGCGGTTGGAGTTGTGGATACAAAAAGGCACAGTGGAAAACCAGCAGGTCGAACACTCCAAAATCGTCAATCGAGCACTTGCCTCCGGTCCAACGGGAAGGTCGATCCGTCGTTTCAGTTTAGCGCAGCCTTAATAACGAGTACAGTATAACGTAGATATGGACGAGCGGTCAAAGGGAGAGATCTTTGCCAAAATCAAGCTAATACTGGAGCATGTTGGCAGCACCACTGCGGTGGTTCTGTGTGAATACAATTATTACAACTTCCTCGGTTTTTCTATACGTCAAAATGCTAAGCAACCTGCTTTTTTCCCTTTTTTCATGGTTCGACCCCCACTATAACTGTGTATAGACGTACTTTCATTTTGTTTAGATACAAAGCATCGCACTATTTCTTTTACTATTGATAGCATCTCTTGTCAAATTCCAGACGGCTTTGCTTTAAATGTTGCCTTCGTCGTCGCCCAAGCGCTGAAGTACGTGAATTATAACTTTGAGTGCTTTTTCGTCCGACTCGTTAAGACCTGGAAATAAGTCCAACCGCGAAAGATGCTCTTAAATCGCGCGTGATACGAACCGCTGGGGCTGAAACGTTGCCCAGCCAAGCAGGCCCTGCGCATGTATTGCGACATTTTTTACGTGCACCGTAAGGCTTACATACACGCAGTTTGGTGCCGTAGTACTGGCTACTACTAGTAGCCAGAGCAAAATTTTGAACGGGTGGTACCCGTCGGGTACAAAGCACATCTTGAGATTGAGGATAGAAAACGGATGGAATCGGTGCAAGTTTGCACTGCAAGAAGCCACTTTCGTACCTAGAACCCCGTTGCCCAATTTAGCATCTTAGCTCGCTCCCTTTTAGCAGTGGCCCCACACCTTTCTGGTATCTGGACGGTCTGGCAGACCACCACTACTCGCCCGCTCGCCAGAAACGTCTTTCTGTCAAATAGCCCGCAACATCGATACACTAACCCTCCCTCCAGCTATTTCTATGATAAAAGGTACTTAGTCATTACCGTAGACATGGTAACACTTCACATCAGGAGCATTTCTAATACGTGCAGCACTTTTGCAAACTGTAGTTAGGCTGTCGGCCCAAGCTATGATCAGTGCTGGGGAGTTGCTCGTTCAAGTGCATACTTGGCCTGGCCTCCTCTGTGCCAATGAGTGAGTGCCCTTCCGTAATACGGTACAAAGTGTGTACTGCAGATTAAACCGGTAATATCTCACAAGTCACAGTGACCCAGTGAGACGTTGTCCATCAGTAAAGATGGTCGGCAGTCATTTCACGTTTTCTTTCAAGACCACAACACCCTACTTTCCGGCGGAATCCTTCTCTGCTGCCATGCGCAGTATATTCTACATTGCTCTCGCCTTTGTGGTTTTAAACCACAGCAGCGCTGTCGCAGCGTTCCCGAACCCCGATGAGATTTGGATCTTGTCGAGGCATCTCCTGCCAAACGATCTCTCCGGCCGCAGGCCAAGAAGCTGTCCAGAGCGACAGGAGCAGTGCGATTTTGAAAGCCTTAGTCACAACTCCTAACAAAATCGGCAAGACGACCAACGTAGGAATGCAAAAACTCATCGAGAAGGCCAAGAAGGCGATGGAGGCAAAAAACAAATCTGGTTAAAGCCTCGTCGTCGTAAAAAAGCCCAGCGACGCAGCCTCGGATGCGGAGAGAAAGTCTGCAGCTACCTTCTTACATCTTCGAGAACGTGATGCAAGTGTTGATCTCAGATCAAATCACCAATTAGGATACGAGAACATTCGGGACAACGATCTAGTAAAAAAAATACAGTGATTGCTTGGTCGTGAGGAAGATTACGATGCGTTGAAGAAAGCCTCATACTTATGACCCACGCGCTATTAATAGCAGCGAATTCTACTGTTTTCTGGACAAGTCGTTATGCAAATTTGGAAGTCAGACTAAATATCGTAGGCGTTAGACCTCGAAAGCAGAAGCTGCCTACTGTGCACGGTAGGGTCTATTTACATAAACAGGGTCTGTATTCCATATTAACCATTTAATTGGTCGATTACACTATCATGATAGCACCGTCTCATATATTTTAATGCGGCACGAAGAATCAAGATTATTTGTTGATCGTTCAACTTCTGGTTACATAGCCCTAGACTGACTTGAGACCATCGAAAGTTACATTATTTAGGTGCTTAAAGCGTACTAGTTGCATACGGGAATATTTTCGGTGTATCGTCGTACTAGTAGTATATGCAGTGCAGATCTTTTCGGGGATCGAACATCAGTGAACAAGCTGAGAAGCACCATCAACTTTTTGTGGATTCTAGTACAACAGTATACATGTTTCTGAACGCTTTTTGGTCATTGGCAGTCACGTCAAAAATAAAGGGAAGTATTGACTGGCAAACACTTTTTTTTGGTGAATAACAAATGTGCTGGATACTACCATGTATGCAAAAAAGTCACGAAACCCAGAATGATGGAGTCTCATTACAGCTACGTCGCAACAGTGTTATCGTGCCACAATGCGCTTTTAACGAGTCACAATATTTATTAATCTGAATTCTGATCTGATCAAGGACCTTTGACGGGCTACAGTCATCCCCGCCTAATCTGGAAAGGTGGGACCAATAAAAACTGCAAGGTTGCAAGATTCGCACAGGTCTTACATAAATGCCAAATATACTGTGTTAATCTGAACTCATGCTTCTCGCTCCCCACGATCTAGCAAGTGTGCATGTCACTATCCCCAAAGTCCTACTTTTTGATCAGTACATGCTGTGGTGGGCAACAAATCTCCGCTGCACCCATCCATAATCTCTGCAAGGTACATTGCTGATCGCAATTCCAGATTAGGCGGGGACGACTGTATCAGGATACAGTTTATTCTGATTAGGTCTGCGTAGGCTGGAATAGCTCAAGTCGCCAAACAAATATACAGCACCCAAACACCTCGGTAATCCCTAAAACAATATCTATATGCAAGATAACTTGTGATACAACGCGCGAGAAAAGATTAATATCTAGTGTAAAAATGGACGAACACCTCGCGATCATCTCTTTGTGTAAGCACACAAAGAGATGATCGCCTCGTGTAGACAGATGTGCCGGTATGTATCTGGGCAGATGGGCAAAAGACGTCTGCCTCAAGGACATAGGAGATCGTTAGGCTCTAGGCATAATTGATTTCAATGTACCTCACTGAAAATGAAATGAATGTTATTAATGTATACAACTGAAAAAAGTGGTACGTCTGGTACCATTGCTCAAGACGATTATTAATCGATCCAACGAAGCCGCCTTGGTTGCGGTTTCCAGACAGCCAATCTAGCGTTTTTAGCCGCCTCTGGTTGCAGCAAATTTGTTTGAAAAAACTATACGCTAGCTAGCGCAGTGCATCTAACCTAGGAGACCGCCACTCCTGTGTGTCTAACTCTCACGTTACCGCTTGACATGGTCAACCACAAGTTGATGGCTATCGACGACACATTCTGCACCTCCATTTGAGTTTTAGACCCATAAACCTCCTCGCCAGCCTCCTCTATACCTAGTTTAGTTGGGGATCCGCCTCACGAGAAGTTCATCCTTTTTACACTAGATTTTAATCCGTAACCACAACGCGCTACTACTGCGGATGCGCAGCATAACAAACTAACAGGACGACAAAATACCGTAGGCTGTCAATCTGGATATTTCAAGAGGATATTTTGCCGTCTCTCGGGCCGCTTGCCCATCATCTTCAAGTGTAAGTTTTGTAATAGTGCATTCGACATGGCGGATGCTGCGGCTGTGAAGCGGGTGCAGGAGAAGTTTTGGTCATTTTCTCGGACTCACAACCTCACATATTTATTATAGAGTTTCTTGAGGGCGGTCGTGACACAACGGCATCCTTATGAAATAATGTTAAGCAAATACGAGGCTATAAATGCTCTTCAGTACATAAATTACTGGTAGCACCTTTGCCAGATTCCCAAAAAACTCTTACTAAATTGGAGGCTGATATACGCTTGATGTTTTTATTTTCCGCATCCATGGAAGTATTTCGTGCTGCTGTTTAATAACTTTACTAGTCAATCTTATTTTCAAGGGCTCGAAGCCCAAGTCTTTTCTTTTCTCAGCGCGGTACATTGATGTCATTTATCACTAACGGCTATATGTCCTATGATCCAGACGTCTCTTGCCCATCTAGTCATCCTAGTGCCTTCGGCGGGGTCACTAGGTGCCTTGCAAACTTACACGGCCGCGTTCTCGGGTCCAGAAGGTCCCGCAGACATACTACGTGCCGTTCAGTACGCAACATCGTTGTATGCATGTTCCAGTACTGGTCGCCATCTAGGTGCTAAATCTTTCACGACGGTAGGATTTAATTGCGCACTTTCCCTGCGTCCCATCGCGACGTTCTCCAAGGGGTCCGCAGCCTTGTTATGTTCCCGGCGGTGGTGCCTCCACGATTGTACTATCAATTGTTCTGCAATCCTCCTGCTCTTCCAGTAGATTGCTCGAAGATGCTTCGCAAAATAGGTGCTTTCCGCTGCCTGTGCTGTTGGATAATCAAGTTACTATCGCCGACTATATGCAATGGCGACCACTGTTGCTGCCTGCACGCCCTCAGTCCTGTGAGCAGCCCCATGCACTCCGCGAAGTTGTTCGCTGGCATATGACATACTGGTGACCCGACATACGGTAAGAAGGCTGCCCGTCGATGCTATCTTCACGACCACAGCCCCACACACCCCTGGACCTGGTTTCCTCTCGAGCTTCCGTCAAAAAGGAGAATATACGGACTGGACGCACTCCGTAGTTGGGGACAAGTTCCAGGCCGTCCATTTCGTGTATCCAATGTTCATGTGTAAACGCTCGACGCATGCTTTGGACGGTCAGCCACATTCGTGTATCGCGACCCCCCCCCCAGGTTGAGGTAAAGTTGTGGCGTAGTGATTTCTTCGCCATTGCCGACAATCGTCAGCAGACAAAGACCCGGCCGCCTTCAAGTTGCTCAAGCTACGAGCCCTCAGTCACCTGATGTACGGTGACTTCATGGTGCAAGAGACTCGACCAGGTCACTACCGAGTCTTCAACGAGCCTCGTTGAGCTCCATTTGAACTGACCATCCACGGTACGAAGACTCGGTGGCGGTTGGGATGGGATCGTGGAAGTCTCCACAACCTTTTGAGTGCTCGGTTACGACCTGGGAAGGGACGCCGGCGGTTGAAGAAGCACATGCGACGGTAAGGGCGTCGTTTGGCACGCAAGAAGATCCATATAACGGAGAGACTGAAACTGGAAGCGAATTCAATGGGCTGCATAGCGCAAATGGGAGGTCCAAAGCTCCAATAATGCGACTTCTAGAATACCAGGGGGGCCGGGGATCGTAGTTCACTTGATATTAGTATACATGATAAGGATTGCATATTAGGACATGGCCCGAAAGGGCAACACAAATACAGAACTTCCACTCAAGCACAAAGAGCGAGCTCCGGCTTCAAGGTAAGCGTCTGGTCAAGCTTGTGTGAGTGTGTTATGCCTGTCGGTGGACTCGAAGCTTACTAGCAAGGGTTCATCCAGCAAGACCAAGAGACTGTGTGTGTGTTGGCCGATTATACATCGGAAGGTTTACGTGACGGCTAAATCTTGACTATTTGCACGGTTAGGGGTGCTTGTATTGCATCCTATATATTCTTTCAACCGAGTGTTGAACACTTGGTGCCCTTGTAAAAGGCTTATCCGTGCCTGGTACCCTCCCGCTGTTGGGACCACGAGGATTCATAACCCCTGGTAGCTTTGCTCGCGGTAGTAGCGTGTTCTTAATCAAACTGGTTGGCCTATATAAGTAGTTCGCAAGGTCCAGTCTGTCTCGGTGCATATGCAGAACTGACGACTTCAGATCCGCCCGAACGATCGATAACTATTTTAACAGACGTATAGTTGTGGGAGCATCCTAACTACAATAGTAGCTAGAGTTAACGTGTTATTTCCAACACCACGACTGGTGCCGCGACCCGGGAACAGAGTGTGACCATTGTGTACTATTTGTATGGCCTCCCAGTTTGTGAGCAGCCAAGAGAAGAAGAACAAGAGAACAACGAGCAAATTGGCGAAAGAACTATCGACGGTTTGAGCAACTCCTGCCAAGTCCGGCGGAACACGATATGAGAGTACAAACCCGGACTTGACGGCTGCACGACTTGCAGCTGTCTCCGAAGTCTCGGTGAGCTTCGAGGACGAGGCTGACAATGATCCTGACGCCCATGACGACTATGATGATTACGAGGAAAAGACGCCGGTTCCAGAGCCAGACGAGACGACTCCGGAAACGGCCACGTTATCGCCGGGGCTGAACGGGGCGACGGTCTTGGTGCGTGGGTGCACGCTCTCAAAGATACGTACAGTACAGGAGACAAAAGCGCTCATCGTTTCTGAACGCTTCACTTTATGTGGTTCATACGGATCTAGGATTACCAGTGGTAGGTGCGCAAGAAAGGACCCTGGACACACCCATGCCAGGATTACGCGGTCAATACGCAAAGATGCAGCCGTATGTGCTTCCACGCCAGGATTACAAGCTGAATTCAAGTGAATCAAGCCTCTCACTAAGCTATAACACGCAACAAGTGCATTCCGTGCCGAGACAACGGCGCAGTACCAGCCTTAGAGCAATCCGCGCCTGGATGACATTTGCATTCGTGGAAGTAACAAGTGATCATCCAAGATACACTGCCATCGAAGAACATTTACCCAAGTCAGTAACAAGTGTGAGATTGTGCGTGCCTGGGTGAACATGTATCAAGACGACAGGTTAGTATCGCATTCAAGTGACTCGCAAGTTTGAAGTTCAACCACGCTCGGAGCGCACCCAGGCACGACCCTGTCGCGTCGACAAGACCATCCCATACTGAGACCGAGATATTCGACCCAAGCCATACCCAAAGGAAGACTATTAGAAGCCAGAACTGACTGCAATACGAGGACCAAGATACCCATACTGAAGAAAAGATGTTTTACGAAAACTTGAAGAAGAACTGCACGATGAGTGTGCGAAGTGCAAGAAGACAGAAGATCTTGGACCTATTGATAATTTTAAACAGAGTTCGTTTTTCCCCGTTGAGCATAAGTGTTTGGCGTGGAATAAGTCAGGAAGGGCAAGCGTCGCGAAGAAGAAGCAATCACACCGCCGCGCCCCCACACATTCCGGGCAAGTTGGTCAAGAAGGACTGATCGCTTCGCTGGAACTCCACCTATACTCAAGTCCAGTTAGGTGGTGACCAGCGATCGTATATCCTGGAGTGACCCACCTATTTCATAACCTAGTTGGGTCACTAACTTGTTAGTGCTTTGCCCATTTCATATTAAACTGTGTATTCCTGAAGTGCTAAGTAGTCGCCTTTTGGAAATTTGTATTGACTACTGTGTCGACTGACCGTATCCTGGATTCCAGCGAATTCTTCCTCTTAATTGAGGTGATGCGCTTTTGTATTGTGAGTATTCAGGCTACTAGGTGCCTGAATTTGGACTCGAGTGAGCCTAGTGTCTGAGATCCCCCGCTCCGGGTCTGTAATAGTTGGACAGCTGCATATTACTACAGATTTGTATATAACTCTGTTTATTGGTTATCAACCAGTCCAGAACTGCGCCTGGGATACTGTACACGAGTTGTCTGTGTCCTAGCGTACTTGCCTCTGGTTTCCCACATCCTGGTGAAGACACCCACGCCAGGATTACGTTTGAGAGCTCGAGGCTGCATCCTGGAGTGGACGCTTGCCCCGCACTTCTTCATTAGGTTATAGTTGTTCACGACCCTCCCAACTACTCTAGTGGAGTCGAAGATAAACGAGTCGATAGGGATACACAAGGTACACACGCCAAGACCTTCCCAGGGAATCATCTCGCTACCTGTATCCCCTACTTCTACGCTTGGATCGTGTTTATCTTGGCGCAGGACCTATCATCCCGGCGCAAGAACCCAAATCCTGGCGAAGAAGACCAAGCGCGGTGTACTCCTGGAATCTACTGGCTCAGCAACGTTGCTGGGTTGCGCTATACACTCCCCGATGCGGCAAATAGTTTCACCAACTTCGCCTCATAATTCCTATGCAACACCAGGAAGAAAAGACGTTGCACGTCAATAAACTCATCCATGTCCTAAGCGTAGAGAAGAACGTCGTCGACCCACACCTGTGCGTGACGCGGAATCAGATCAGCCAGGCTGCGCTGCATTTGTCTTTGAAAATGAAGTGACGAGTCCATCGCTCCCTGCGGGACCCTGGTTGGTGTGTCCACACCGTCTGGTGTAAAAACAGAAAACAGCTTGGCTTCCTTCATCCAAAGGAAGCTGCTAAAATCCGTTCTTGTGGTCGAACATAGCAAATGTCTGGGCGCTGTTCGTATTGTCTATCCCGGATGAAACATCGGGCATGGTTCCTGCAATTGGTACTGTAGCACGCTTGACAGCACGGTAATCGATTGTGAGGCGAAAGCCGGTATTGGAGCCAGGTTTGCGCACTGGCACAACGGCGCTCGCCCAACGCGCCACTCTATTCTCACGCACGAGCATTGTCATCGTACTCGTAACCATTTCGTAACCCCGTAGCCTCATAATCAACTCTAGTTACGTTCTCGCGTCTTGCTTCAACATCGTCACTTCTAGTAGCGTGTATTCTTCAAGAATCGGCCCCTGCATGACCACCATCTAACAAGTCCTCTTATCTTGTCCGGGTCATAGGGCGGATCGTGCTGCGTATGTGCGTCCTGCGAGTGTCCCGGGTTCGGCTTGAGCCACTACAGCTTCAACACAATGCTGGCCGACAGAACTCTACCTGAGTCCTGTGCCGGAACGTCGCCCTCCCTACTCTTTTTTTTCCTCTTCAACCTCTGCCTTAGCTAGCCCAACACAAACTAATGCAGAGCGTCCGTCCTCGTCCCCTCTTTCCGGCGTTCGTTTCCTTCGTACTTTGTTCGTACTGCGATGCGTCCACCACAGTGCGTCTTAACGTCCACACTGTCCGGCACCGCGTACTTAACCTTTAACTACAGTCTTTAACACCGTAGCTTCGACCCACCAACGGATATCTTCGTAAGCGTGTAGTTCTGTCAGTGGTCGCGTCGTCGCCCAATACGTTCGTCCTTCGTTCGTCGTTCTCAGTATTTATGCCGTCCTCCATTGCATCCGCCCTTCAAAGTCCGGGTTCTCGTTCACTCTCACACACACACTGTCATCGACTGCAACCGCCCGAGTCCAGATACCCGTTCAATTCGTACAGCAAGTTCTGACCTGCCGCACTTCCGTCAACCTTCCGTTTTCTCGTCGAGTTCCGAAGAGCTCGGCCCGCGCTTGTTGGATCCCAAAGGCTCGTTCTCCCCCTTTTCGAATTCCAAAGTGAGCTAGTTCTCACTCCCGTTGCCAGCCGTGATCTGTCTGCGACTCCTCATCCTTCCGTTGCGTGCGGTTTTGCACGGTAACCGAACACTCTACTCCCACATTGGGTACAGCCGACCCTTCGTCATAGCGGTACGCCCTCTGGTCGTCTTGCTGGAAGATCTCGCCAGCACCCGCCGCACCTATATCGTGCCACACCAACCCGTTACAACATCATTAGAAAGCGCCAAAATTAGGTTATGCTTTTTCGTAATTTGCTTAAGTTTGGCGCTTTCTAACAATTCGTTAGGCAATTTAACTGCAATGGCATCTCGATGGACTGGTGAGAGAGACGCCAAGGGAGCAATGTCTGGAATGATAGTTGCGAAGTTCATATACGATCTGATCGAGTCAAGAGGACGGACAAACCCAAGGCGCCCTTCGTCCTTGCTGACATCCACGTCCAAACGAGCTGCAAATAAATCAATACCTCCGTAGGCATAAAACTATTATACTGACACACTTGTACGGACACACTATTCATAACTAAGTGTGTCCGTACGTATGCGGATTTGGCCGGTATGTGCTGAAGGTGTAAAATACCTTTGCACCTTAAGCATATACCGACCAAATTAATACCTCTTTAGACAGTTTCCAGCTTTTAGAGGGGTGGTAGAGCATTCGGCGGTATTATTGAGTATAGAAGAGAGACAAACCTGAATGGCAGTGCCGGCAGTGCGAACCAGTCAACTAAACAGGCCTCCACCGTTTATCAAGCTCGGCTAGCCATGGGGCGATGGGCGCGTTCAACGCTTGAAAGTAGCTTATAACTTATGATGGAATCGCAACATTGGAACCGCACTGTTCATCCAGCAAGGTACAGTAGCGTATCAGGTTGTACCAGCGAACTGGTATATTCTGGGTTGTAATAACTCCAGTTTGTAATAATATGGAGTTTTCGAAGCTATCAGGAGTGTCTGTACTTCGGTATAAGAGTGATTTTAGTTGTTGCATGAAATCCGTCTAAAATCAAAGTATTATTATATTCTAAAACATGTTTAGTCGGATGAATGCACTACGAAACAACAAAACTGGTTTATCTAACACGGGGCAGTATTTTCGGAATGGGGCAGTTTTTCTGTCGCTTAGAACAGCCTCACCTAGTACTTCAATTTGAATTTATGTCGGCTCAGTGCCGCGCACAGCAGCAGCACTGCATACTGTAGTACAGTTACTGCATACAAGATGTCTGGAATTTCCGAAGCCAGGATAGCAACGCCGGGTCCCCTGTGGGCCCGGTGGCGTACGTGGCTTACCGCTAAGGATGTTTGATTCGGTTGGGGACACTGGAAACATCAACAGCTCTGAATTATGCCGTCAGGTCGTTGGCTAATCCAATGATCATGTCAACAGGAAAACGTTATGAATAGCAATTCTCGAAAGTGTTGTTAGGTCGTCGGCAAATGCTATGATCAATGCTTGGGAGTTGCTCGACATGTACCAAATGCGTACTTGCGCTTGACGTATACCATGGAATGGCACATTCTGAACGCGGTGGACGATGTAGAGACAAACTCATAAAAGTGCATATTCTCAAAGAAGTTTTACAAGAAAACAATGATGAATGGCAAGATGCTACAGAACTAGACTGCATCAGCCAATCCTTCTCAGAACTTGACATACTTAGCATATACTTTAGTCTTCTAAGGCGTTCACGAGTGCATATCGAAGCAAAATAGTTACACAGTCCGTTTATTATTAAGTCAGCTTGAGTGCCGGGGGGGGGGGGGGGGGGGGTATAATCGTTAGTGAGAGCGCAGACTTGAGCTGTCCATCGTACCTGCGTTTACACGTCAGAACGTCATAAAGCTCCTTTGTAGAAAAGGAATCAGTTAAACTTGAAATATCAAAAACGAGGATTTTATTAGAAATCAAATTCAGTTGAAAAGCAGCTGGAGCACGAGAATGTATCTATCTACTTCACACACACTAAATCCGAGTGATAAAACCTGGACGGGGTGATGCAAATGTGTAGGAATGCTTGGCCTCGGTGGGGAGAAGGACCCCTTATTAATACCAAACCTCTAGATAGGAGTGCACGGCTGATACGCTTCATAAAGGCACCGGCACGAGGCACAGGATAGCGCTGCAGAATGCTCTAAGAGAAGCGCTTTCCTCTGTCGTTACATGCATTCATTTCGTTATTTTCATAATGGGCGTTTTCGTTTTCGTTCGGTTCTGTTTGCTGAGCTGAAGGTGCTACGGTATTGACAGGATGGTAAGATAGCTGGCTGTGAAAACAGCTTTTCTATAAATTTCAAATCTAGAGAGCTTTCGCAAATGTCAGAATCCGATTCCGATTCTGGGCTGGTTCTGAACTCTCGATTAGGAAATTGAGCCTGGAAATCAAGAATTACTACTGGTATTGTCAATCCGGACACAAAATGCGAAGAAGAAATGATGTACAATACGTTAAATAAACTCAGCTTCCAGCAACGGCGATGTCACCACGACCGTAATGCACCTCAACCGCCACGCTTCTGGTACTTGTATGCTTCAGACATTCATCCCTTATTTCTCCGCTGATGTTAGCTATCATTTAAGCCTAATAATAGGTTAGGTTAAACAGCCTGCAGCAGGAGTGGTAACTGAACAAATAAGTAAATAAAAGTGTCCGTGTTTTTTTACAGCTACGAGCGGCAGCGTACTCCAACTGGCAAGTGGAAAACCTTACGTTAGGGTGATGACTAGTCTTGTTAGTGTGTTGTGTGACCGGGCGTGCAGCTTGCGTTAGGCCAAGCCTGTCGTGCTCGCAGAGGTGTTGTCTGCCTTCCCTGTTAACTTGCAAAAGATCAAACTTCCAGTCGGAATCCGAAACCTAACCCATTTGTGTAAACGATGGCTCACTGCTTTGGGGAAACAGCTAGTTTGGTGTTTTTGTGTCCGACTTCCCGTTTATCCACATACTTAAAGTATGTATGCACTGCCTTGTAAAAGTTTCCACTTGTAAATATTGTACTAAAGTAGTATCTGGTTGTTTCTTACATTTTAATCCTCCGTCCACAAAAGTATTGTTACAATACTGCAAAGTCAATGATTCCGCATATCGTTCATTTCCGTAGTTAACAGCCTTTGTTAAGTGATAATCCAGCTTTCCGTATCACTAACCGCTAATGAGAGGGTAAAGGGATATTGAGTTTGTAAACGTGGATCATCGGCGAACCCAATTTTTTATCCCTATCTGGAGTGTATCACTACTTGAATTATCACTGTCGAGAGGATTATCGTCGGTATCATCCAGGTGCGCAGATTTCGCTCCATCCATCACCGTTTTGGGAACACAAAAGTCGACGCCTCTATAACCGCATGACAATGAAAAAAGAACGTGAATGTTGCTTGAAGAAAAGGTGAATTAAAGAAATTCGTTAACGAAACTAAAATTGGTGGGTTATACTAAAAAAGCCACTCGCAAACTGTGTGCTGCTTTCTTTAATGCTTGCTGTAGCCTACTGCTAACACAACCGTCGTAATCGAAATTAGAAGCGACTGTGGGCATGGGTGTCGGATTTTCTGTCCTAAAAATGTCCTAATTGTCCTAAAACAATTCCTAAAATTAGACTTTTTTTAAAATGAGATTTTCCAAGAACGATATTATCTGTCCCCGGGCCCCTAAACCGCCGCTCCGCTAGGTAAAAATGTCCAAAGAGGTATGAATTCGGGCCGAACGTGTAACAACCGCTAAGCCTATCCCGTACCACCACCACCGGTTTCTAAACCTGTACACACACTAATGGTAAAAGGAATTTGAGCTAAAATCCATCGGAATGCTTGCTAAAAATGCATCGATTACCACAAAAGTACTCCCGACCTAAATCCAGATCATGTCTGGATACGACTAAAAAAAACAGTTAACCCGCAGTGACTCGGTGGCCACGGGGATCACCACAGACAGAAGTATTCGATAGTGTCTCCTTTGTGCAATTATTTGTTAGGCAATTCACCTGCAATTAGAACTCGATGCACGAAAGGTGAGCGAGGCGCCAAGCGAGCAAAGTCTGGAATGAAAGTTGTGAAGTTCACATCCGATCTCATGGAGTCAAGAGGGCTGAAATAGCCCAAGGCTTTCCTTCATCCTCGCTGTCATCCACGTTAAGACGTGCTGCAAATAAATAATACCTCCATAGGCATAAAACTATCATATACGCAGTAAGAGTGTCCGTACATCCAAATTCATACCTCCTTAGACAATTTCCAATTTGTAGAGGGGTGGTAGAGCGTGCGGTGGTATTATTGAGTATAGAAGAGAGGCTGGCAGTGCCGGCGTGCAGCAGCGTATCAGGTTGTACCATCGAACTGGTATATTCTGGATTATAATAACTCCAGTTTGTAATCATTTGAAGTTTTCGAAGCTATCAGGAGTGTCTGTACTTCAGTATAAGGAAACGTAAGGTTCGGCTGTTCTAAGCGACAAAAAGCTGTCCCATTCTGAAAATACTGCCTCGTGTTAGATAACACTTGAGCTAACCAGTTTTGTGGCTCCGTAGTGAATTCTTCTTACCAATCATGTTTTAGAATAAAATAACAATTTAATTTTAGACGGATCTCATGTAACAGCAAAAATTATGCATGTTGTTTTTACCACTTCTTAGTATTTCAATTTATGTCGGCTCAGTGCCGCGCACAGCAGCAGCACTGCATACTGTAGTACAGTTACTGCATACAAGATGTCTGGAATTTCCGAAGCCAGGATAGCAACGCCGGGTCCCCTGTGGGCCCGGTGGCGTACGTGGCTTACCGCTAAGGATGTTTGATTCGGTTGGGGACACTGGAAACATCAACAGCTCTGAATTATGCCGTCAGGTCGTTGGCTAATCCAATGATCATGTCAACAGGAAAACGTTATGAATAGCAGTTCTCGAAAGTGTTTGTCAGGTCGTCGGTCGATGCTATGATCTGTTGGGGAATTGCTCGTACAGTAGAGAAAAACTATGGAGTACTGCATCGTCTAATCGAGCACTGATGATTGTAGGCGAACGCAGACTTTACCTCTCAACCAGTGTATCCATCGTTCCTGCATGTGCACCTCAGAAACGTCGAAAACGTAACACTTAGGTTTTAGCTGCAGTTATGGGCCAGGTTCATTTACATACTTAAAGTATGTATACACTGTGCTACTGACTAGAACTGGTTTGTAAATTTCTAACTATAATTTGATAAACGAAAAAGTCAACTTACAATCACCAAATTATCACAAACTGAAGTTAATCACATCCAGAATGTATTAGTTCGTTGGTCGCGGTGTAGCCAAAACTGCGATGAATTAGTGGTTGTGCCCACGAATTAAATGCGCCTTTAGACCTACGACTATTGTAGCCGAGCAGGATAAACGGAGGAGGCCTGTTAATTAATTGACGGGTTGGCAGCGTCAGTTCCGCATACGGTCCCTTTCTTTAGGCAATGGCCTCAAAAGAGTGATAATTCATCATTCGTATCACTAACGAGAGGATAGAATGATGTTTGATAGATCATCGAGAATCTATCCCTACATAATTTATTAAAAGAGTGTACCGGTATTGCTATTTGGGAGATCACGATCGAGAGGATCGTCTGTATTCAGGTATCGAACCGATTCGTCTCATGTTGGATACATATTCAACACGGGCGAGACGATACAGCACTTTCACATGCCAGAGATCACGCTGGTGATCTAAAAACAAATACTGTCTTGGCTTGCCCGTGTTTTCCAGAACTAGCAGCTACATGGAAAAAATGTCGCCAACTCGTCGGCCAATGCTACACTACACATCAGGAAAAAACGTTAGCAGATCTAAATGATATTGTCTCGTCGGCCAATGCTATGATCAGTGCTGGGGAGCTGCTCGATCATACGCATTTGGGGTATACGGTACAGACTGAACTGGTGGACGATGTCTACCGGTAGCTCGGACCCAGAGACTGAGTGAGACATCGTCCACGGTAAAAATGGCTGGCCGTCACTTTTCGTTTTCCTTTCAGGACTACAAGATCCTTCTTTCCAGCGGCACCCCTTTTTGCAATTATGCGCACTATATTCTGCATTGCATTTTGTGGTTTTCGCTCACAGCAGTGTCGTCGCAGCTTTCTCGAATGCCGATGAGTCGCGGCTCTTGTCGAACGCATCTCATGCCAAAAGATCTCTCAGGGTCGAAGACCAAGAAGTTGTCCAGAGCGACGGGACCAGTGGGATCATAAAAGCTTTAACCGCGACTACTAACAAAATCGGCAAGGCGCCCGCTATACCAATCAAGACACTCATCAAGTTGGCCAAGAAGGCGAAAGAGAAAGCGTCTGGTTCAGCTCTCATCGTCGTTGAGAAGCCCAAAGAAGCAGCCTCGGATGAGCCTCGGGTGTCTACAGCTGTCTTCTTGCAGGTGCGAAAAGTGGTTAAGTGCTCATGTCCGTACTTAGTACAGACAAGCACTTGCACTATGGACAACTATCTTGAAAACAAATACATTCCAAAGCTTGGTCGTGAAGGTTGTTTTCGCCGCGTTGAAAATTCATCTACTTAATACATATGGTATAACTCATGCGATTTGCGTACAAGAAATATTTTACGGTTTGTCTGTCCGAAGGCCTCGTACTTCAAATGGTGGCGCGACTATCTGTTAAACTAATGCCGTGCCTTGCACGGGGAAGCTCTGGATTTTGAAGGACTCAACTGGGTGTTGAACTGAGTTAGAGAGGAATATAGTAAGTAGAAAGCGTAGCATAGTTAATTGCTAATTCGACCTACCCGCCAAACGAGAACTGAATTAATTAACCCAATACTCGCATCAACGCATCTCCTGTGCCTGCTTCGCAGCCACAGCATCTGCTACAAACAATGATACACGCCCACGGAAGACGATTATTTGTCCTAAAACGAGTCCTAAAATGTCCTAATTGTCCTAAAAGCGACGTTAAGTACGAAATTTTTCTCGCAAGCGGAGGCGCGCACGGGCTTAGGGTTTTGTCGAGCCTCCCCCCCAAAGTACCCAAAAGTGCCCAAAGAATTAACCTACAGTAAACCTAATTTACTGCAAATTAAAAATGGTTTCCCGTCAATTATTAAATGTTACCCTACTCCTATTTTACTGTAAAAAAAACTTTTTTCTGAGTTTATGTTATGAAATAATGCAATACGGTGGTCTGTAACATAAAAGGTTAATCACCGTAACCTGGGGGGGGGGGGGGATATGTATCTGGCGCAACATGCTGAGGAGGACGCTGACGACGGTGGCGAACGTCGGCAAGTTGGTCGAGGTACTTCGTTGGCTTCTTCTTTCAGCACTTCGACAAAGTTCAGCATACTGGGATGCGGAGCTCCAAATGCCTCGGCGAGCCTCCGATTGTGCGCCTCCAGCGGGTTGTTAGTCCTGTTGACTATCTCGACGTTCTCCTCCATCATTCCGGAGATATTTTAACAAGAAATATCATATGTGTCGCACCACGTCTTCACAAAGTAGACCCAGAACGCCTGCCATTTTGCTATACGATCCTCTTCGATAGGCACGCCGATCATTCGATACAGTTTTTTGTTACGAGCGGGATGAATTTCTTCCGTAGCACCTTGACTGGTATCGCATTGAGCACGTCGAGTACTCCAGGCCCGAAACCTCCGTTTGTGATATTCCTAATGAGAGCATTTTGCGCCGTAGAGCTTGCTTCTAGTGGAATAGTCCGCCGACGATGTGAGCACTCTCGAATTGGTCGCGAATTCCAAGGTGGAGTGCCTGCTCAAAGTCGCAGACCACAACGCTCGGTATGCAGGCCATATCCGTCTGGATTTTAATCCATTGAAACACGTTCCAATACGTCCAGTGATCCTTGGTGTCAACTAGGATGTAGAAGCATCGCACGTAGAGATCGTGAGCACGATCGTGAATCATCACGATTATGGTCTGCGTAAATGGTTTTGGTGTCACACTGAATGTGGCGTCGACGAATAGAGAAATACCAGGGTATTTCATCAGTCGGTTGAGATCTGGGTGCCCAAAACCGGCAATGCGCCTAAACTTTCCTTCCATCGGGTAGCATAAGATTGGAAAAGCGTTGAGAATAGAACTTTACGATGAGAGGACTTCGCACTAACGTGACAAGATGCATAAGATAGGAAGGGTGTTAGATAAGAACCTGAGGATATCCTTTGAAGTTCGTTTATTTGGGCACTCAATTGGGCAAAAGGGGTACTTCTCGATAACGTTTCAAGATGCCTAAGGTGGGAAAGTTTGTGTAGATAAGAACATTAGGTTTCTATTTAAGTCGTTTATTTGGGCACTAGTTTGGGCATTAGGGGAAGGTTTTTTGCTGGTGTATTTAGGCACTACTTTGGGTAATAAAGGCAGCGAATTACTACGTGTGCTGAAAGTTTTACCAACAGCGCTATCAATTCGAGTACAATTTTAATTTCGAAAGGTCGCTTGTTTTACGGTATCTTGTTATTTTTTAAGCTAATTCCATTGGGCACTTTTGGGCATTTCGGGCACCGTTTCGGGTACACAGAAGTTTCTCCCGGTTATAGATTATAAGAGTTTCACCTGGCTCATTTTCTGTAGATCCTAGTATTCCTTATTTACATCTGTAGTCTCTTCATCTAGTTTGAAAGTGAATAGCGGCACTTTTGGCTAAAAAAAACCTGGCGTCACTCTGATATAACAGCTACATCAAGTACTACAGTTTAGTTTGTGTATAACATTGAAAATCCACTTTTTTCTTGAAAGTAAGCGTATATTTGGCAGAATCGCACCTCTGTAAACACTCTGGAACAGAATTTATATTTAATTTTGCTTTTAAAGCAAAGTCCAAGAGCAAGCATCCTTGCTGTGACTGGTGTCGATTATATGCCTTCTCTCCGTTCTATTCCCAAGATATCTGCTGCAGTTTTGAACGCGATACCGTTCACTCTAATTAGGCGTACTTCGAAATTAGTCGTGCATTCGCGCTTTAGTGACGTCACAAATTTGGGATCTTTTAAAAATCATTCCTATTCAAAAAGACCGGCTTTGGGTAAATCTCGGAGAGTCCTTTGTTCTAGTATGCTCGATTTGAAATTCGAACGGTACTTTTCACAAAATGGTCACCTGAAATCGTGGTAGTTTAGGTTGCAACCTAACATTCGTTACTAGTCATGGCATGAGTAATTAGTGTGAGCGGTGCAGTTCTTACTTAACACTAAGAAATCTCTCTTGAAATAAGTATTGCGAGGCGAGAATTCTGCTGGGAATGCACTGCTACACATTTACGTGCTGACGGACAAAAAAAACTCACCTTTTTAGTAGTGCTGCTGCCGTATTCTAGTATTAAATGCTTACAGCTTGCTTAGGACTGGCTCAAGGCTATTATCGTGATAAACATTTCGAGCATGTCACGAAACAGCTTTACGTCGTACTACCAACGTGTGCCAGGACATTTGGGTCACCTTCACAATCTAGGGAACCGAAGATTCAAGACTCGTGAAAAGTTCATCGTCTTTTCTTGCGTTGACCAAAACGAGACGATACGCTACACCATATCTGCTATTAATATCGGTCGGAATGGTCAGCTGAAATATGGTGGTATCTCTAGCAACTAAAATCTAAAGATTGGTCAATCCACGCAAATACTTTCCTTTCGTCTCTCGCGTCTCTTCCCTAAGTAAAATGTCAAAAAAAATCCATGTGGTTTGCTAAAAAATAGCATTTCATGAGTTTTTGCTTGTAGTTTCGTCATTTGATCATTTGAGGCACCTCAAAACGAAATGATAATCTCCAAACCAACTAATCTTCGAGTTAGCTCGTCGCGATCTTTCGATTCATGTGTCTGTTGACTTTTAAATCTCAATTCCCGCCAAGATACGACCATCTAAAAATTGAAGAATCAGAATTTTCCTTAAGATTGCTTTTTCGTTTATTCAGTGGCGAATCCGAATCTGCCATCGGTTTTTAGCCAATTAGCTGTGAAAGACGTTCAAAACGACAATGTGGATTAAGTATGTATGTACTTTTTGTCACAAATGAACCACAAAACTGGTACGTACTACAATCATTCCATTACGGGGATAAGCATCCTCCCGTTTCACGCATTGGCTACTAACGGCGTTGCAGTGTCGCCGCTGAGCTGGACGACGTTGCTGGTCCAGACCCGGATGATGGCGACTTTGACGATGAGACCGAGGTTTCTAAACCTTCGCTGGCGAGTGCAATGCGTTCGGCGTTGCTGAATGCACCTTGACTACCTATCAACGGTGATACGCCAGCTGCCAGGCTCGTTTTCGACCGCGTGCAGGCGCTGATGAACAATGATGAGTGGATGCAGTTGTTCAAACCATTATAAGCAACAAGCCGACTGACCGGCTCTAGCTAATGAGCTGCAGTACCTGTCAACTCGTTATCGGCGAGCCAAGTCGCAGAGGGCTCGGTGTTGTGGACCCATACTTCTGTCCCCTCAAACCAAGCATTCCAGTACGCCGCTTGGACCGTGTTCTCCGTAGGACCGACCGGACCGATGCACACTGCACTGTCGTCCGGGTCCTAGCTATTATCCCCAGCGAACGTGTGTTGAACAAGTTGATCTTGCGCGATGACCGACGCTTGAGACTCGGATGTGAGGGGTGAGCAAGGAAACCCCGATCCCAGTTTTGGAGCCAGAAGGGGCTACGCTGAAGGTGCCGAGGAACCAACGTAGCTAGACAGTGTTTCCACCTCCACTTCAACATCGTGTACTATGCCATCTGCCCCTCCGTGATACACTTCATCTTATGGTTGTTGCTGCAGTGCTGCAGACTGAGTAGGCGTCCCCGCCACGTGATGACGCGCTGTATCCATCCCTGTTAAATTGATGGGTGGTGGTTATTCTTATCAGGTGCTGCGGAGTGGTCACTGCACGTGGGTCCTACAGCATCCATATCGACATCGGCGTTGGAATGAGTAAGTGATGCAGCATCCAAGTGCTGGTATGCATACACTGCTTCCTCCTCGTCACCACTATCTCCAGCTGACTCTTCATCCGATAAATCCATCAGGGCAATGTACGGCCCGTGCAGCTGTTCCGCCTTGAATCGATCAAAGCTCTTGGCCGCTTTCTTGCTCGATTTTACTTGCTTTTCCCGCCAGCTTCGCCCACGGGTTGGCTAACCGCCGGCCCACCTCGCGCGTGAGAAGTAGTGTCCGCCACTGGTGCCCCTCTTAGTTACCGGGCTGCTCCTTTCTCCCTCTGTTGGTTGTGGGCCCCTTGCTCCCAGTGAGGCCCGCGTCTGCACCACCGTTCTTGGCAGCATGTCGCAAGGATGACCTGCTGTGTGCAACCGTGTATCCCGCCCTATCGCGCGTTCTGGAGAGTCATTGGGCGGCGCGATGCTAGAGACGTGATGATCATCGTCCATGCTGGTCAGGGGGGAGGATAAATCTTTGTACGCTACCAACTGTTCTGTCCGTAACGGCAGTGCGGCCAGGAACGATCACAAGCTTGGGACATCGAGATGGCTATACGCACTCGCGGGAGCAGGCCCGTATTGTGCAACTGTGCCACGGTGCCGACGTTGAAGCTTCTGCTTGGTCGTCGCTAAGGCGGATACAGTCACTGTACACCTCCCAGCATTGTGGCGTCCACTAGAGCATCGGTAGCATTTGATGCACATATTTGTTTGGAAATGATGAACCAATACATCCGTGCCATCCAAGCCAATATGTGTCACGCCACTAAGTCCCGGTGGGCAATCCATCTGTTCGAATCGTACCAGGTAAAACCTGTTGTCCACTATATCCAACGACTCCGTGCGGGGAGCTTCCACGTGCAGCACTGGATATTGTGCAATGCCCGCCATGGCCAAATTGGTGTCCACTATCGAGAGCGAATTGGCGCCTAGCACTCGAACCGCGTATTACTGCTTCAGTTGGGCATTTAAGTAAGTGCCTGTCGCGTGGCTCGCTGGATTCCGGTTCGTATTTTGTAGTGTTTTCATCATCGCTTGCACCTTCAGCGCGACCCTCGTCCAAAACTAGGCCAGCCGTGCCGAATAAAAGACCACCGTGAGCGTGTGTTTGCCATCAAACGCAAATCGCTTGGCATCTTAACCAAACTAGTCATCATTGGAATACCATAATTCACGCCAGTGTTGGCCGTGAACAGGTATGTGGGCTGGCCTTCGGCCCCAGTTGACGCCTGCTGGGATGTCCGCTGTTAGGGCGTATTCCACATAATGACGGTTAAATCCTCGATTAGCGCACGTTGGACAACCGGTAACGTGGTCTTCAGATAACCCGGCGGTGCCTAAGGGTTCCCGGGTCCGGCCTGCGTCCATGACGCATGCTTCGGTTCTCCTGCAGAGCCTGGCATGCTCGTGGATGATCAGACGACAGTAATATAAAAAGCAAGTGTAAGGGGAGGTTAGATATGCAGTACTTATCAGCCAGCTTGCTGATTTGGGAGTGGAAGAAAGTCCCTAAGTTCGACGTAAAATAGTTAAAGACAAGCCGGCGTATCTAGTTCTGTAGTACGTGATCTCACGACTAACTTCGTTATATTGATAGCAGTAGATAAGGCCATATATCTCGTAAGGCCTGTTTTGAGGCCTTGGTAGTAGGATTAACGCCTTGAAAGCAAACACAACTTACCGGTAATCGAGGTAAAAAAATGTTAGCTAAAAAGCAACAACAATCTTTAAAACGACAAAGTCTAACCTTCAAAGCATATCTGAAACTAGAAGGTTGGGCTGGTAGTGTGACAAGCAACCCATTACAGAACGTCTTTAATTATGGATGCAAATGCAGAAACCCACTAGCATAATACTTGGAGAGCATATCGAATTGACACTAGGCGTCCATACCGACAAGCTGGCTTCAAACTTACTTGCAAAGTGTATACACATTTTCTTTTTTTACTGCTCTTATTTTATACTGCGCATTTCACTCATGGGAATTCTATGAAATAAAGTTACCTTTTTTATTTATTTCCTTTTACTTTTGTAATAATCTTTTCCTGGGAAAGCAGTGCATTGTGCTGCTGGGGCACCACAAACAGAGCTGAAGCCGGTAACTGCTTGCCAGTCGTAGGTGTGTGTGAACGTGTACTGCCCGCACAGTCACAATACACTGGACAGCAAGCAGGAAGCGATGTAGGAGAAGTCCGTAAACCAGACAACCAAGCTGGCTCCGAAAACCAGCACGAGAAATGTCGGACGATATGTTTTTCTCGCATGATATAGAACAGGAGAAACACGACTTCGTATGCAACGGCGCGGCGTCTGTGCTGGAGTCAGGAGTTGAAGAAGTCGTGAGTGATAGTCGATAAACACAGTTGCGTAAACCTGGATTAGTGCCGGAAGGCGATGATCCTGGACAAGACTCGGAAGAAATGAGTGAAGTTTTTGCCGTGTACGCTGCGATAGCATATGCCACGATGGTGGATGAGCAATGAGAAGAGCAACCCAAGAAACTGGCATGAGTCTGAGGTGCGCGTTCCTCGCACATTTCGTGAGGCAATGGCTTCGCCTCAAATCTGAGAGTGGTGGAACGGCAAGGAGAAAGATACGTCTGCAATGGAAGCCAAAAAAGTCTTTGAACTTGTCCCCGAATCGGAATTCCAGAAGGAAAGCGTGCTATGGGGACAACATGGAGGTACCAGCTGAAGACAGATAGTTTGGAAAACGTTGTCGGATTTCGACCCGACAAATAGGAGCCCAACATTGATTTTCTCCTATTGGCTAAAACCTTGTCACATATGGTTCACACCACTCCATTTGGTGTGTGAGCTGTGTGGACGCGCCGCCCAGCCAAAGATTCCTCCCAGCCAAGTAGTAGCGTCCAATCCGAGTCATCATGGCTGCCCCTGCAACGATTGCGCGCCCCACGGGCGAGACTCTGCGCGGCAAGCAGAAGGAGAAGGACGTGCGCATGTCCAACATCATCGCCGCCAAAGGTTTGTGCGCTTATGTCCCTCCAAGATGCTGTCATTGCATCATTTTGCTTAACGCCAACTCTATTTCTAACTGTATTTCTATCCAAATCTCCAGCCATCGCTAACGCGATCCGCACGAGTCTGGGGCCTCGTGGCATGGACAAGATGATCCAGCAGGGCAACGGAGAAGTGATCATCTCGAACGACGGCGCCACGATCCTCAGCCAGATGCAGGTGTACCACCCCACAGCCAAGATGCTCGTAGATCTGTCCAAGTCTCAGGACATCGAGGCTGGCGACGGCACCACCAGCGTCTGCGTCATCGCCGGCGCTCTCCTCAGCGCGTGTGAGGACCTTCTACTCAAGGGCATCCACCCGACCAACATCTCGGAGGCCTTCGGTCTTGCTGCTGTAAAAGCCGAGGAGATCCTCACTGAAATGGCCAAACCCGTGGAGCTCGCGAACCGAGAGGAGCTCATCAACTGCGTCAACACTTCACTGTCCTCCAAGGTCATCTCCGAGTACGCAGACCGCCTGTCCCCCATCGCCGTGGACGCTGTACTCAAGGTCATTGACATCGCCACTGCCACCAACGTGGACCTGAACACTGTACGTGTCGTCAAGCAACTGGGCGGCACCATCGACGACTCGGAACTAGTGGAAGGACTTGTGTTCAGTAAGGGATTCGATAAGACCGCGGCTGCTAGTGCCCCCACGACCATCGAAAACGCCAAGATCGCTCTCATCCAGTTCTGCCTCTCGGCTCCTAAGGCGGATATGGAGAGCAACGTGGTGATCAACGACTACGCTGCAATGGACCGACTTCTTCGAGAGGAGCGCAAGTACATTCTAAACCTGTGCAAGAAGGTCAAGAAGTCTGGCGCCAACGTCCTGCTCATTCAGAAGAGCATCCTCCGGGACGCCACCAACGACTTGTCGCTGCACTTTCTGGCCAAAATGGGCATCCGAGTCATCACGGACATTGAACGCAACGACATTGAGCACATCGCCACGACGCTCGGGTGTCTGCCAGTAGCCAATATCGAGTACTTGACGCCGGAGAAGCTGGGCACGGCTGGACTGGTGCAGGAGGAGACGGTGGGCGGCCACAAGGTCATCAAGATGACGGAGATCGTCAACCCGGGCAAGACCGTGTCCATCCTCGTGCGTGGATCGAACAAACTCGTGCTGGAGGAGGCGGATCGCTCGCTCCATGACGCGCTGTGCGTCGTCCGCTCGCTGGTGAAGAAGCGCTTCTTGATCTGTGGCGGCGGAGCGCCGGAGATTCAGGTGGCGCAGAAGCTGGCGGCGTACGGCCGATCGCTGGAAGGCACGGCCAGTTACTGTCTGCAGGCGTTCGCGGATGCCATGGAGATCGTGCCCTACACTCTGGCGGAGAACGCGGGGCTGCACCCCATCGGCATCGTCACGGAGCTGCGAGCCAAACACGCGCAGGGACACACGAGCATGGGCATCAACGTGCGCAAGGGGGCGATTAGCGATATGTATGAGCTCAACGTGCTGCAGCCGCTGTTGGTCAACACGAGCGAGATCTCGCTGGCCACCGAGTGCGTGCGCATGATCCTCAAGATTGACGACATCGTGATGGTCCGGTAAATGACAGAAACAGTAGGTTGATCGAAGATCGCATTGGCCAGAACAGTTCTTTTTTTCTCTTAACGTTTTACTATTGCGATCTGGTATTTCTTTGGGCTGCTTACGGTTTGCTGTCCTCGCCTCCTTTCAGTTAGTAGATGCCTCCGTCCTGAGCTTTCTTACGCGGAGGCTTTGTATTTTGTCCGTAGCATTGCAGACTGATCAGCATTTGTTGGAAGTTTCCTTTGCTGTCAGGGTCCGTTCATGGTAGAGCGAGTAGCATCCGCCAGCTGAAGACCTGGACGCTGACTCGATGCCCCGGAAAGCCCCAGTAGGGCTATATCTGTAAAAAACTTTATTCGGACCAAATTTTGTACGAACTTCTCGCCAGAAAACGCGAGGTGAATCATTGTTGCTGCAAACTTGAAGCCCCGGTACCTCTGTGTAGTAGGCCACAAGTGAGACCAAAGATGCCGCTGTGTCGCCACCAGGGCGTCTGCTGTGATGTACGTTAGTCTGGGTTATTTTCGTAATAAAATTTAATGCAGGTGCACGAAAGTCTGCACGAAAATATTCTCGTGCATTTCGTGCACTGCACGAAACAGCGCTAATATACACCGTTCACCCTAGGGCGAGGTTGGTGTATGTGCCTTTCTGCCAAAACGCCCTCCGATTTAAGGCCTTATCTAGGACTTCCGCTCCTAGTAATACGAAGGACCCATAAAACCTACCCTGGGGAGGCTACAACAAGTGCACCAAGTCCATTTTCTATACCTTGTTGTGGACACTCTAACAATTGTGTTCTCAAGCTAAGGGGATCCGGTTGGTGTTTCAATTTCCGTAAACTAATAACTCGGATATTTATCCTGGTAGTGCTCCGTAGAAGCGCTTAACAACGAGGATTAATTCGACGATAGCTGTTGTGCAATGCACACCAATTCAATTCATACTTTGTTCAAAAGAAACGTTTTATAAATCTCAAAAAATCATATATTTTCTTAGAAATCATGTAAAATGTGGATATTTTTTCGGTGGAGAGAGAACGTCTCCACCAGGTTATCAATTTCTAAAGCTGAAATAGAGAGAAGACAAGAGTTGACTTAGTGACATTGCCATGAGAGTGAGCAACATAGATGAAAGACTTCATCTCAAGAGTGACAGGTATTATGTCATGACAAGCAGCGATGTGTTCGACGCCTTACAAACTTAATTATGCAAAGATGGGGGGGGCTACATGTACGTTGGTCGCGCTTCGAGGTGTAGTTGCACCCACGGATGAGGGGAGTGCGTCATGCATGACACGCAGGCGAAAAATCTAGATCAGGCACTTCCGTGGCTGCAAAGCGTCTCTGTCGCTTTCAGTGCCGCTCCGCTATAGCAGTAGGGTGGTGAACGCGCTTCCCCGCGTCGACTTCGGGTCAACGGATCACCTGCTGACGACATACAGTATACAAAGCCGTCCTGGAGACAGCCACTTGACGGCTCCAGGCGACAACACTCCTCACGGCAAAGGGTCGCTCACAGCAGCGTCCTCCTCAGCCCCAGCTGTTGCAAACCACTATCCCCTGCTCTCTGAACCCACGAGCCACTTCAATCTACTGCCTCAGTACGCACCGATGCCCTGTTCGCCCTATCAACCCGCGTTCAGTAAGTCTCTTTCGAGGCTGTCCCCGCAGAACCGCAGAATTCCACGCGTATATTAGCTGCTTTATTCTGCCCAGTACTGGCGGCATTGCAACTGAGAGTCGAGCGGCCTCCGCCGAGCGTCCAGGGATCTTCTACGAAGACTACTCCTACCTACAGCCTCTTCGCGTGGCCTCTTGGCCGTCTGTTTCGCTCGCCTGCATCGCCTCTCCTTCCTTCACTCACTTTCATCGTACTTGCTACTATGTCGCTCTCCTCGCGCGATCTTCTCGCAGCCGACCCTTCGTCTGCTGGCCGGTGCCTCCAGCCAAAGATCCTAGCGCACGTCCGTCACCGACCGTACCGTCCTTCTACATGTAGCTGTCTTCCACGTCACGCTCCGTCAGGTCAATCGTCACTGCGTCGGGGCCCTACGTGACGTCTCCACAGTGACGCACACACTGCCTACTCGCCATCTCCTCCAAGCTCGTCCCCGAGCTTGCCTCCGTCCGGCAGCGCTTCGTAAGCTGAGATACCGAGCCATCGCCTCTCCATGGGTCCGTCTGCCCTGGTTCGGTACTCGACTTGGTATCCAAGCCAATACCGTCCTGCCTTGTTACGCCTCCTCCGGCGCCCACACTCGATGATGGGGCCGTACCATTCTGCACGTATGAGATCTTGCGTCCTTGGTTGGTTGCGAGGTCGTCCTGTCCTCGTAGCGTGTGTACTTCTGCACCACTTTTCTCACGTCCATCAACTCCCGTTCCGGCTGGATGCACGGCGTCTCCTCCGCTGGGATTCGCTTCAGTGTCTCCCGGTGTGTCTTGCCGTGTCCCGACGAACCTTCCGTCATGTGCTCGCACTGTTGCTTCACCGGCCGCATCCTCACATCTCTCGTCGTCACTGGGTACTCCAGCATCGTGAACCCCACGAGCCGCGTCTGTACCAGTCTTATCGGCATCTGGGGCTCCCTGCTGGTCGCGATGAGCCCCGCGTCTAGCTTCTCTGGCATCTCTGGCCGCTCGCACTTTCCACTGCTTTTGTCCTGGGTCCTGAGCTTCGTCCTTGGCGTCATCATGTGGGTCACTGCTTCGCGTCTGTTCAGTACGCGTTCTCTTCTGGACTGAGCTCGGCGCTGCTACAGTTCGTCGCTTCCTCGCCGCCTTAATTCGTGTGATCGGTGGTAGACCACTGAAATTCTCGGCCGCGGTGGCCGTTGCCACACTAGCGGCACTCACGTCCGTTGGAGTTGATGTTGCACTCAATTCTTCACCCACCGCCTCTCCATCAGGCACATCAGCGGTCACCGATCCTGTCGCGTGACCGCTTGGTCCCGTTGTTTGTTGTTGTTGATCTGCGATCCGTTCGCCGATGCGTTGCCTCAGAACTTAACAAATGTGCTGTCGGATATCAGACAACACACTCGCTCCCTGCTCGTTCTCGCCCACCGGTGCCACAGCACCCGGCATAGCGTTCGTCAGTCCTTGCGGTGTTGGAGGCACAGCCCCCGACGGCTGCTCGGCCCCACTTGTGTCGTGGATTTCTACTACGTCTTCGCTCCCTACCACTGGTCCTTCCCATATCTCTGACAGGTCACCAGTGTCTTCTTCTTCGAATTCTGCCATCGTCCGTCGCGCTATCTCGTCCAGAAGCCTTTATAGACAATGATAGGTCGTTAAGAAACTACAGTGCGTCACTATCGTGTCGCCAGAGTCATGGCGAACGAGCTTCCAGTTGTCGTACCCCACGTCTTCGACGGTCCTAGCTGGTCCAACCCACCGATGGGCAAGTTTCGTCACCCCTCGTCCTGTCGGTGGGTTTCGAATCCACACTACGTCGCCGACTCTGAACTTCGTCGTCGCCTTAGTCCTTTGATTGTAGAATTTTTCTCGTCGTACTTGATCTTGCGCTGCCGCTCGTTGTGCAATCTCTGTCGCCACTCGCATACGGTCCACCAAGGCCCGGTGATAACCTGCCCACTGGCCGATTTGACTAACTCCACTTGCCCGCAATAGTTCATTAGATGCCTTCAGACGACGTCCCATGAACAGCTCATTCGGTGTGAAACTCGTGGTAGTGTGGCGTGCGCCATTGTACGGGTACACTGCACCCGGTTGCCATTCGTCCCAGGTCTTCGCAACGTACATGGCCACCATGCCCTTCCATGTACGCTGGAAGCGCTCCACTAGTCCTAACAGCGCGGGCCTATATCGTACTGGCGTCGTCTGGTGCGGTTGCAGCAACGCCATTAACTCATCAATCACGTTGCCGTTCAATTCCGGCGCTCCGTCCATCACTAACTCCCGTAATGGTCCATGTACCAATACGATCCGTTCCACTACAAACCGTGCGACGTCACGAGCCGTGTGTTCCGGTACTGCGACTGCAATGGCGTATCTCGTAGTATATCCTACCGTCGCAATAACGTATCTGTTTCCTCGCTCCGTCACAGGTAATGGGCCAGCGACGTCCAGGGCCCACCTGTCACCACACTACCTAGTCCACCTAGCGTGTGACCCTTCCAATTCGGGGTACGACCGGGCTGCACGGATTCTCTGTCTTGTGCTGACAGCTGGGACGCACCGGCGCTGGTGTGTTACCGATACCTGCTCTTCTTCGACGGGGGGGGGGGAGAGGGGGGGGGGGCAGTCAGCGTGTTGCGACTTGATTCCTGTGCAGACCTGGCGGCATCACTACCGTGACTAAACAAAGTGGCAGACACCCTAGCCAACATGGTCATAGATGCTCGCCAAAGCTTTCACACGCACCTTAGTCGTGACCGCAGTTCCGTTGCGAGCTGGGAGACTGCTCTCAGCCATGCTGTGCATGATGCAGATCAATGGTATCTACTGAACCCGGTCGATACCCCTCGGAGCTAATGGCCTCCATGCTGTGACAGAAGGAGGTACCCATGAGCACTAGTGTAGTTATGGTAAGGCGGATGGATTGAGATGCCCGTCGGCAAGATCAGCGGATATCGTTTGCTGCAGGTGTAGATAAGTGACAGCCATGTTCCAATAACAAAACCCCCTTTCCAATTCTACCCAAACTTGTCGTTGCACAACGACTTTTAGTTAATTCACACAGGAAAACACAGTTCGTTAGGTTACAGGTTGGTTGATTGATAGCTTACCATTCAGCCTATATTCCTAACGAACTGTGTCTTCCTCCGGGTTCTGGGCACTTTTTAAATACCTTCACATGTGTATGGGATACTTAAACGAGCCATTTTATGACGCGGTCACCGAACTCAATTAAAACGATGGTGTCTAGAGCACTTGTGTTGTATGGAACCCTACAGCACGAGATGCCAGCGAGCAAGGCATCAAATCAAAGCCCAAATGAGGCACCCCAAAACGCAGTACCATTTTGAGTTTTTTTAAACGAAGGTAAAGATTTGGCTGGTGGGATCGGACTGAAACGAATAGCCGAGAAAAACCCGATTTGTGTTTGGCAGCCTATTACCCAATCAGAACCATTTACTCTAAGTTCGCGGGGCTGCGGGGATGGACGAGAGGGCGACTGGAGTCGATTAGCGTCAGCGACTGTAGACGTCAGTGCCATCGCTGTCTGAAACTGGACGAGGGCCTAAGGCGAAGAGTATGCGTAGTGATTGCGCTGTTGGTCGCATCCAAGGTGCAGCAAGAACGGCAAGCCCGGGAAAAACCGTCTGAATTTAGCGCTGCTTGGTTGCGTGCATCATCTACACGGGTCTGATCGCGGCCAAGGACACATTGCCAATCATGTCGAATGTGGAGTCAAGCGAGATACGTTGAGGAAGCTGCCAATGGTGGCTTTGCTGGGCGACAGTATGTATTAAGCGCTGTTGAGATCCGTATGAACCACATAAAGTGAAGCGTTCAGAAACGATGAGCGCTTTTGTCTCCTGTACTGTACGTATCTTTGAGAGCGTGCTCCCACGCACCAAGACACACTGCAACGCCGTTAGTAGCCAATGCGTGAAACGGGAGGATGCTTATCCCCGTAATGGAATGATTGTAGTACGTACCAGTTTTGTGGTTCATTTGTGACAAAAAGTACATACATACTTAATCCACATTGTCGTTTTGAACGTCTTTCACAGCTAATTGGCTAAAAACCGATGGCAGATTCGGATTCGCCACTGAATAAACGAAAAAGCAATCTTAAGGAAAATTCTGATTCTTCAATTTTTAGATGGTCGTATCTTGGCGGGAATTGAGATTTAAAAGTCAACAGACACATGAATCGAAAGATCGCGACGAGCTAACTCGAAGATTAGTTGGTTTGGAGATTATCATTTCGTTTTGAGGTGCCTCAAATGATCAAATGACGAAACTACAAGCAAAAACTCATGAAATGCTATTTTTTAGCAAACCACATGGATTTTTTTTGACATTTTACTTAGGGAAGAGACGCGAGAGACGAAAGGAAAGTATTTGCGTGGATTGACCAATCTTTAGATTTTAGTTGCTAGAGATACCACCATATTTCAGCTGACCATTCCGACCGATATTAATAGCAGATATGGTGTAGCGTATCGTCTCGTTTTGGTCAACGCAAGAAAAGACGATGAACTTTTCACGAGTCTTGAATCTTCGGTTCCCTAGATTGTGAAGGTGACCCAAATGTCCTGGCACACGTTGGTAGTACGACGTAAAGCTGTTTCGTGACATGCTCGAAATGTTTATCACGATAATAGCCTTGAGCCAGTCCTAAGCAAGCTGTAAGCATTTAATACTAGAATACGGCAGCAGCACTACTAAAAAGGTGAGTTTTTTTTGTCCGTCAGCACGTAAATGTGTAGCAGTGCATTCCCAGCAGAATTCTCGCCTCGCAATACTTATTTCAAGAGAGATTTCTTAGTGTTAAGTAAGAACTGCACCGCTCACACTAATTACTCATGCCATGACTAGTAACGAATGTTAGGTTGCAACCTAAACTACCACGATTTCAGGTGACCATTTTGTGAAAAGTACCGTTCGAATTTCAAATCGAGCATACTAGAACAAAGGACTCTCCGAGATTTACCCAAAGCCGGTCTTTTTGAATAGGAATGATTTTTAAAAGATCCCAAATTTGTGACGTCACTAAAGCGCGAATGCACGACTAATTTCGAAGTACGCCTAATTAGAGTGAACGGTATCGCGTTCAAAACTGCAGCAGATATCTTGGGAATAGAACGGAGAGAAGGCATATAATCGACACCAGTCACAGCAAGGATGCTTGCTCTTGGACTTTGCTTTAAAAGCAAAATTAAATATAAATTCTGTTCCAGAGTGTTTACAGAGGTGCGATTCTGCCAAATATACGCTTACTTTCAAGAAAAAAGTGGATTTTCAATGTTATACACAAACTAAACTGTAGTACTTGATGTAGCTGTTATATCAGAGTGACGCCAGGTTTTTTTTAGCCAAAAGTGCCGCTATTCACTTTCAAACTAGATGAAGAGACTACAGATGTAAATAAGGAATACTAGGATCTACAGAAAATGAGCCAGGTGAAACTCTTATAATCTATAACCGGGAGAAACTTCTGTGTACCCGAAACGGTGCCCGAAATGCCCAAAAGTGCCCAATGGAATTAGCTTAAAAAATAACAAGATACCGTAAAACAAGCGACCTTTCGAAATTAAAATTGTACTCGAATTGATAGCGCTGTTGGTAAAACTTTCAGCACACGTAGTAATTCGCTGCCTTTATTACCCAAAGTAGTGCCTAAATACACCAGCAAAAAACCTTCCCCTAATGCCCAAACTAGTGCCCAAATAAACGACTTAAATAGAAACCTAATGTTCTTATCTACACAAACTTTCCCACCTTAGGCATCTTGAAACGTTATCGAGAAGTACCCCTTTTGCCCAATTGAGTGCCCAAATAAACGAACTTCAAAGGATATCCTCAGGTTCTTATCTAACACCCTTCCTATCTTATGCATCTTGTCACGTTAGTGCGAAGTCCTCTCATCGTAAAGTTCTATTCTCAACGCTTTTCCAATCTTATGCTACCCGATGGAAGGAAAGTTTAGGCGCATTGCCGGTTTTGGGCACCCAGATCTCAACCGACTGATGAAATACCCTGGTATTTCTCTATTCGTCGACGCCACATTCAGTGTGACACCAAAACCATTTACGCAGACCATAATCGTGATGATTCACGATCGTGCTCACGATCTCTACGTGCGATGCTTCTACATCCTAGTTGACACCAAGGATCACTGGACGTATTGGAACGTGTTTCAATGGATTAAAATCCAGACGGATATGGCCTGCATACCGAGCGTTGTGGTCTGCGACTTTGAGCAGGCACTCCACCTTGGAATTCGCGACCAATTCGAGAGTGCTCACATCGTCGGCGGACTATTCCACTAGAAGCAAGCTCTACGGCGCAAAATGCTCTCATTAGGAATATCACAAACGGAGGTTTCGGGCCTGGAGTACTCGACGTGCTCAATGCGATACCAGTCAAGGTGCTACGGAAGAAATTCATCCCGCTCGTAACAAAAAACTGTATCGAATGATCGGCGTGCCTATCGAAGAGGATCGTATAGCAAAATGGCAGGCGTTCTGGGTCTACTTTGTGAAGACGTGGTGCGACACATATGATATTTCTTGTTAAAATATCTCCGGAATGATGGAGGAGAACGTCGAGATAGTCAACAGGACTAACAACCCGCTGGAGGCGCACAATCGGAGGCTCGCCGAGGCATTTGGAGCTCCGCATCCCAGTATGCTGAACTTTGTCGAAGTGCTGAAAGAAGAAGCCAACGAAGTACCTCGACCAACTTGCCGACGTTCGCCACCGTCGTCAGCGTCCTCCTCAGCATGTTGCGCCAGATACATATCCCCCCCCCCCCCCAGGTTACGGTGATTAACCTTTTATGTTACAGACCACCGTATTGCATTATTTCATAACATAAACTCAGAAAAAAGTTTTTTTTACAGTAAAATAGGAGTAGGGTAACATTTAATAATTGACGGGAAACCATTTTTAATTTGCAGTAAATTAGGTTTACTGTAGGTTAATTCTTTGGGCACTTTTGGGTACTTTGGGGGGGAGGCTCGACAAAACCCTAAGCCCGTGCGCGCCTCCGCTTGCGAGAAAAATTTCGTACTTAACGTCGCTTTTAGGACAATTAGGACATTTTAGGACTCGTTTTAGGACAAATAATCGTCTTCCGTGGGCGTGTATCATTGTTTGTAGCAGATGCTGTGGCTGCGAAGCAGGCACAGGAGATGCGTTGATGCGAGTATTGGGTTAATTAATTCAGTTCTCGTTTGGCGGGTAGGTCGAATTAGCAATTAACTATGCTACGCTTTCTACTTACTATATTCCTCTCTAACTCAGTTCAACACCCAGTTGAGTCCTTCAAAATCCAGAGCTTCCCCGTGCAAGGCACGGCATTAGTTTAACAGATAGTCGCGCCACCATTTGAAGTACGAGGCCTTCGGACAGACAAACCGTAAAATATTTCTTGTACGCAAATCGCATGAGTTATACCATATGTATTAAGTAGATGAATTTTCAACGCGGCGAAAACAACCTTCACGACCAAGCTTTGGAATGTATTTGTTTTCAAGATAGTTGTCCATAGTGCAAGTGCTTGTCTGTACTAAGTACGGACATGAGCACTTAACCACTTTTCGCACCTGCAAGAAGACAGCTGTAGACACCCGAGGCTCATCCGAGGCTGCTTCTTTGGGCTTCTCAACGACGATGAGAGCTGAACCAGACGCTTTCTCTTTCGCCTTCTTGGCCAACTTGATGAGTGTCTTGATTGGTATAGCGGGCGCCTTGCCGATTTTGTTAGTAGTCGCGGTTAAAGCTTTTATGATCCCACTGGTCCCGTCGCTCTGGACAACTTCTTGGTCTTCGACCCTGAGAGATCTTTTGGCATGAGATGCGTTCGACAAGAGCCGCGACTCATCGGCATTCGAGAAAGCTGCGACGACACTGCTGTGAGCGAAAACCACAAAATGCAATGCAGAATATAGTGCGCATAATTGCAAAAAGGGGTGCCGCTGGAAAGAAGGATCTTGTAGTCCTGAAAGGAAAACGAAAAGTGACGGCCAGCCATTTTTACCGTGGACGATGTCTCACTCAGTCTCTGGGTCCGAGCTACCGGTAGACATCGTCCACCAGTTCAGTCTGTACCGTATACCCCAAATGCGTATGATCGAGCAGCTCCCCAGCACTGATCATAGCATTGGCCGACGAGACAATATCATTTAGATCTGCTAACGTTTTTTCCTGATGTGTAGTGTAGCATTGGCCGACGAGTTGGCGACATTTTTTCCATGTAGCTGCTAGTTCTGGAAAACACGGGCAAGCCAAGACAGTATTTGTTTTTAGATCACCAGCGTGATCTCTGGCATGTGAAAGTGCTGTATCGTCTCGCCCGTGTTGAATATGTATCCAACATGAGACGAATCGGTTCGATACCTGAATACAGACGATCCTCTCGATCGTGATCTCCCAAATAGCAATACCGGTACACTCTTTTAATAAATTATGTAGGGATAGATTCTCGATGATCTATCAAACATCATTCTATCCTCTCGTTAGTGATACGAATGATGAATTATCACTCTTTTGAGGCCATTGCCTAAAGAAAGGGACCGTATGCGGAACTGACGCTGCCAACCCGTCAATTAATTAACAGGCCTCCTCCGTTTATCCTGCTCGGCTACAATAGTCGTAGGTCTAAAGGCGCATTTAATTCGTGGGCACAACCACTAATTCATCGCAGTTTTGGCTACACCGCGACCAACGAACTAATACATTCTGGATGTGATTAACTTCAGTTTGTGATAATTTGGTGATTGTAAGTTGACTTTTTCGTTTATCAAATTATAGTTAGAAATTTACAAACCAGTTCTAGTCAGTAGCACAGTGTATACATACTTTAAGTATGTAAATGAACCTGGCCCATAACTGCAGCTAAAACCTAAGTGTTACGTTTTCGACGTTTCTGAGGTGCACATGCAGGAACGATGGATACACTGGTTGAGAGGTAAAGTCTGCGTTCGCCTACAATCATCAGTGCTCGATTAGACGATGCAGTAACCGCGCACTGGATTTGCACTCGTGAATACTCTAGAAGACTAAGGTAAAGTGCCAGTTGTGGCACGGTGCCAATTTTGGCACGCTTATTGACTTGACTTCAGTATACTTTTCGCCAAAATTGGCCTTGCCAGAAATATAAGATATATCAGGGGATTTGAAATGACTAGTATTTGTATGTACTGTGCCACGAACTGATCCGCACTTTTCACCTTTGGAACTCTATCAAGTTTGGATGTTGATCCTGATTACGCTAGATAGAACCAGTCTCTGCAAAAGTGTTTTCCAGCTGCAGATTTATCTCCTCTTTTAAGTGATACTACTTATACAGAATAGTTTTGCGTAGTACTGTAGTTACACGCCTGTTTTTGAGGCCATCGAAACCGTGCCATAAGTGGCATTTTACCTTAAAGAATATTTTAATTAAGTAAGTTTTAGTATGATTATAGATTTGTAGCATTTTGACACTGTCTTAAGTTGAGACACAGGAGATTGTCTACAAGACTCAAGTTGAAACACTTGCAGATTAAAAAAATACAATGATGATTACAAATCTATCGAAGACTTGTCTTCGGGGTCTTTCGAGAATTTCAACTGAGCTAGGGTTGCACTTGTCCCACCTCTGTGGGCGCCTCGCTTGGAAACGCTTGCATGTACTGCAGCGCTAAGTTGTGATGCAATTTCATGACTCAGATAGGTACATGCTTCTGAGTTTCAGATTGAAACCATTGTACTTTGATAGTATTATTTAGTTGTAGTATATGGGTCAAATATTCTTCGGTCCTATCCAATGGATGATCTAGTTATCTTGATCTTTTTTTCTATTCAGATTTCACAGACCCTCCGTAAAACCTCCGGTTTTAAACCTGAATTTTCCTGGTATATTCACGAGAAAGTCCATTACTGTATGTGGCAGTATGTGGCTGTGATAATACAGATTTCGCCACATCGGTACCACTATCAGAATTTGAAGGTGATATTTATACTGGGATAGCAGTACGCCGAAGGTGGCTGTGGCCCAGCCCAGATCGTATTAATTAGAAGCCGGTAACTGAGGCCGGTTACTGAAGCCTCTTTTGAAGGATTTGACTACGAATCTGACGCCGGTAACTAGAGCTGGTTACTGAGCCTGTGTGATGTGGTTTCTAAGAGAAGCACCCATCACTTTAAAGGTGTCGGGATGGTGGCACATCCCGCCTTTTCAACATTTCAAAATGATGAAACATTTGAATTATTTCTCCAATGTTACAAATTGTTTAACCCCATTCAAACCGGACGCTTGCATAATGCATGTTACGAGTTTTTCTTAAGTTGCATAATGCAACTTAAGAAAATTTAGACTTAATTTCAATATACTATGTACTGTCTCGTGGAGAATGGGTATACAAAGTCTAAGATATTGGAAAAGGTACATCTTGCACTGCTTTGCACACTTCAAATCGACAAGGACACAGACTGGACACTCGTATTTTATCAAAATTTGAATATTTAGTTTTAAAGTGATGCTGCACATCGCATTTATTCTTGGAGGTAACGGTATATCGCCTTCCGACAGCCACAGATTCAGTCATTCTGGAATTTTCGCGTACGGGGGACAAGTCGAAGCTGAAGTATGGTTGGCGTTCGTGGAAATATTGGATCGGCGAGGGCGCACCGTTCAAGGTGGCGAGGTCCGCGCTACACTAGGAAGGGTGATTTGCTGTTCGACCGAGGCTGCGGGGAGCCGTCGACCAGCTTGCGTCGATGTGGAAGTACGTGCGGCCGGGCTCCAACCCAGACGGAGTCAAGGGCGTCGACTATTTCTTGGGCGAGGAGGAGCTACTGGATTTCTACAACCTCGGTAAGATTGTTGCTACTGTCTTGCCAGATGTACTGTGTGATCAACTAACTTTGTTATCATGTTTTGATCACTACTCGTACAGCGTCTACGGCCAGAACAACAGAGAGTCCTGCCACTACGACCTGTACCAGCCGGCGCGAGCTCGGTTGGTGCCAGGGATCGCGCACAGAGTGTTCCGGTTGCGGAAGTGACGGCGAGGACGAAGGCCAAGTCTACTGCTCCTGCGGATCTACCACGCCGGTTGACATCGCGCGCGAAGTCGCTATCAAAATCGAGCTCGCTACCGCGTTAGTAATCTTTCATATGCAAATTTGGCTAATAAGCACCGATCCAGATAAGCTAACTTGCATATGCATGTATGTCTTGAGGTGATAAGCAGACTCGGATGAAGACAAGGCTCCAGTTCCGAGACAACCGGACCATCCCGCTGCTAATGAATTGACCTCACGCGTACGCGCTCGCAAGTTGAGCCTCACCGTGTTCAGCAAGCACACCGTCCGTTCAAGCGCCGGCAAACGGCCAAGACGATGACGAGTCGGCGGTCGGAGAAGACGAGGACGTTGTCAGCGTAGACTCCGTGGACGTTGATACTCAGTGTGTGACGGAAACGGTAAGCTGACTATATGCAGCTTAGCAATCATGCATATTTTGCAGGTTTAGCTAAGGTGAATATGTTATTTATCTAACACCTACGTGCTGTGCTGAATGTGACCAGATAGTCTTGCTGACACCACGGACAATTTGAACATAATCCTGAGTGGAGGACTTCATGAAGGAGATGGGAGGTAGCGATGCTGTTCTTACTGGAAAATTGAAAGCAGACGTGCTTAAAGACGTTCGGCTTCGGGGTGGGGGTCTGTACAACAATCAGATATCTATCAAACTCTACATCAACCCTACACACCTGCTGACAATCGAGCAAGCTATCCTGGTCTACTGCAAGGCTACGCGGGGCCTACACCTGAAGTCATGCGCCGCGGCGATTCTCTTATTGCGCTATTCTTTTACTTCCTTCCCGTGGGACTGTGGCAGCATATAGCCATCTGTTCTAACAAGTACCAGCGCGGCATGCTTCCCCAGTGAGTGGAAGATGCGTACAAGCGTCACAAAAAGAAATGTCGCCTCAATCCAGACATCAAGAAGAAAACCAAGGGTGGCATTTATCAACAGGTACAAGCATTCGCTCCCATTTTGCCTCACGAGCTGTGCCCCTTTGTAGGACTGCTGAACGCCCGTACGATAGCTTCTAATCGTAAAAAAAATGGCAAACCACTGGAAGACTACCGATGACGGTGCTATCTCTTGCGGCTCGTTTGGATCTTTCATAGCTCGCGACAGATTCATGGAGATCTGCCGCAATATCCATTTCAAGGACAACAACGACCCAAGAGCCAAGACAGATCGCGCGTGGAAGATCCGTAAAGTTGTGGAGGTGCTGCAGAAGATATTTCGGGAAGGATATGTTCCTCCTGCCGAACTGTCTTTTGATGAAGCTATACTTCCAAGCCGCAGCAGTTTCAACAAGATGAGGGAGTACATGAAATTGAAGCCTAACAAGTAGGGCACCAAGCTCTTCATGCTGTGTAGTGCGCACACTGCGTACTGCATCAGGTTTTTTTTTGGCTCTTGATTTCTCTTATCTTGCATAATGCATGATACTAAGTACGCTTCGTGATTTCTTGTGCTGCATATACGCAGGTTTGAGGTCTACTGCGGGAAAAGTCAGCACTCGAGTGACAGCCACACAGCAGACAAGAAAGAGGGACCTGCTCCGGTGGTGCGGAACCTGAGAGCTGTTTTTGGTGACGTGCCCTCGCTCGCGAAACGGCTAATTGCCATTGATCGGTTCTATACCTCGGTGTCACTAGCCATCCAGCTCTTGGTGATGGGATTTTACTGTGTTGGAACAATTATGGCGAGTAGACTCGGGTTTTGCAAAGAAATTATCGACAAGAGGAATAAGAGGCCAGCCGGCGTTGAGCGATGTTCGTGCAGATTGTGGAGTCGACGCAGGTTCCGGGGATGCACGCAATTTGTTGGTGGGATTCGAAACCCGTACCTGGCTACTGGTGGAAGCGAAGGGCTGGGTCGCGTCGTTCGGCGTGATAAGTGCGGAGAGGAACGTGAGCTCATCGCCCCCCCCCCCCCCCCCCGAGTCATCAAAGATTACCACAAGTTAATGGGGGGCGTCGACGTCCATGACCAGTTACGCTTACAGCGTTACCCTATTCAGAGCAGTTACTTTCAGAAAAGTACTACAAGGGTCTCGTGCTGGGCCTAATTGACATTGCCATTGTCAACTGCTACATTGTGCACAAAGCCTACCACCAGTCGAAGTCAACGCGACCGCTGACTCACGTGAAGTTCATCAAACGTCTGCACAAAGAACTACGCCAACTCCAAGAAGCAGACATGTATGAAGCAATCACATTTGGCCCCGAGGTGGATGAGGCCGCTGCGGAGGCTCCGGACGCGCCCGGGGCTATACATATCTCCGAGCTGATGGATCTGTGGCGCGATGGAGAGACGCAGCCGAAGCGTCGGCATCGCGCTTGCAAGGTTTGCTCGGTGATTCAAGACGGACCCAAGAGCACTACCTCGTATTACAGCGGAAGCTGTGATGAAAAGAGGCCCGTGTTTCTTTGCATGGTGCCGCGACGCACCATCCGCGGGGTGATGATGACCTGTTTTGATGTATAGCACAAGGAGTGGAAGGACGGTAAGCTTCGGCCATCGATCAAGAGAGACGAATCAGAATTCGACCGGCTACGGCAGCCGACACTGGAGATGCACGGAAGAAGCACTGGCAGTCGAGTGGGTAGTGGATTGCATATATGCACTTTAACCAATTGCCTTAACCTAAATATATGCTGGTTTCCATTGCCATTCGCTTTTTTATGCTTACCATTTAGTGTGCAATCAAAAGGGTGTGTATCAGGATTCAGTGAAGCTTTCAGCAAAATCCGTCACCTGTTTCTTCTCTCTTGAAATCTGTATAAGCTGTTTTGGAAGGGGCACGCATCCAAATGATTACCCAAATTGTATGGATGATATCCCATCTCTTTACCGATTTAATACTAATGTCAGTATTGGCAGCAAGTTTCACGACTTTACAAAATTTAAAAACTGGGATCTCTAAAAAAAAGCAAGAGCGCCTGCAGTGTACACATAGAGACAGGCAAACTTTGAATCACATCAACTTCATACATTGCATTATGCACCTTAACCGTGACACATAATGATCTTAAATGCAAGGTAACATGTAGGATAAGCATTGCACATCGTAGACGCATCACCAGATGATCCGCTGATGTACACAGCCAAGCCCGCAAGTATAGTCAAATTAAGTGTTCTTAATGTGCATAATGCAGCTTAAGAAAAGTCAAAAACGGCCAATTTGAAGGGGTTAAACAGTTCAAATATGTCGTTCTTAAACGAGACACTCTATAAACCAACTCATGAGACAAAGTATTATCGCCTAAACTGCTTACTAAACTCGCTTTCTGCCGCCACTGCTTGCAGTCTTCGAACTTTTGCCGGGACATCATTGATTGCTACTCCTGTTTCTAGTGACGCCGCACTGCAGACGCTGCTGCTGCGAAGCAGGCGCAGGAGATGCCTTCGCAAGGCTAATAGATTTTGTTGATGTGTTTAGCTTAAGGGTACAGAATATCGTTGGGTAAAAAAGCACGTCACTGAGCACTTGCTTAACTTTAGTAGAAGCGCCTTTGCTTCATCAGGATGGCAAGCTGGACGGCGCGTCGTGCTCTTCATAGAGGATGAGGTGCCGGAGTTCGGTGGCGTCGGGAACACACAGTCGCCGTCGGCCGTCTGGTCGAATATGAAAATACAGCAGGCCGTCATCTAGACTGAAGTGTCGAAGGCGCCGCGAGGAAGATGCACTGTCAGCACTGAGTTCGCGAATAATTGGACCAAATACGGAATCTTCTTCGTAATTTTCACGAGACATTGCGTGCACGTCGATGTTAGATGACGTCTGGTGGGCGAACAAACAGTCTGGTTCTTGAGTGGTAGGAGAAGCCAAAGACTAAACCAAAGCTGATAAACTGATAGCCCGACTGGTGCCGTCATTCCAATCGGGTCTTCTCGACATGGTATCCGCTACAACGTTTGTATCACCAGCAACCCAGCGAAATATAGGCTGAAATAGGGCCAACTCGTTGAGCCAGCGCGCCAGGCGTTGTAGCAGGTCTGCTGCTGTAAGATACTCTCGATAGTATGATGGTCGGTGTTAATGAAGAAAGGCTTGTCAATCTGATATACTTTCCACGTCCACATAGCATGTAGCACAGCAAGTAACTCCTTCTCTCGGGTGGGATACACCACCTCGGCACGCGAAAGTTTGCCACCTCCAAAAGCAATAATCCGTTCAGATTCATCCTCGGCAAGCTGGAACAGGAAGTTTCCGACAGCGAAGTCGGACGCATCACAGCTGACGTGAAATGGTTGTTCGAAGTCAGGGTGAGCTAGTACAGGTGGAGAAGAAAGCTTGTTCTTGAGGGTACCAAATGCTGCCAATGCCTGCTCGCTGAAGTGTACAGCGTCACGCGGCCGCTTGTCCTTGATCATCTCTGTCAACAGAGCCACGTGATCGGCAAATCGGTTGCAAAAGCGCATAACATATGCGCGCGTGCCCAGGAAGGATTCGAGTTCTCGTTTCGTTGTAGGAAGAGGCCAATCTCGAATAGTAGCTGACTTGGCGGGATCCATCCTTACTCCATCACACCCAAGCAGGTCACCGAGGCACGGAATTGCGTTCGCGCAAAATACGCACCTCTCAATTTTGATGAATAATTGTTCATCAGCACAGCGCTGTAGTACTTTCTCCAGAACAACCAGATGATCGTTGATATCATCAGTCGGAGTGAATACGAACAAATCGTCGAAGTATGTGCGGAGAGCAATGTGGCGATGACGATGGCCGAATTATACCGGCGGCGAGCATTTCCCGTGTCCATGCTTGAATGGCGGCTTTTTGCTCGGCGCATTTTGGAAATTGTTTCAGATGCACGGGAACCGAGTCTGAGACGTTGATAGTGGTGTCCATGGCATTTTGACGCGACGGAGGCACGTCAGGAAGCTCGGATCGAAATACTCGATTCTTGAACTTCTGCCAAACAGTCCAGACCGGTGTATCTTCTAGTTTTCGCCATGCTGCCTCTGCCTTATCTTCGGCACCACTGCACGTCATGGCAAAGCAGTACTCGTTGTCTGCTGCTTTGAGGAGCTGTAGCATCTTGCGTAGCGGGACCAATCGCGTGGTACTTTGCTCATTTTTGTAGCCATGTTGGTAATAGTGCCGTAGCAACTCATCCTCGCTCCGATGACGAGCAACCTTGGAACCAGATGAAATACGGCGAGATCCAGCTAGGCGAGCCTTGTTAGCAGGTACGCAGGGATGGAAATTAACGCTCGGAGCACCATCGAGCTCATTATCAGCTGAGCGACACGAAATTGGACGTGTTGCCCAGTCGATGCACGGGTTAGCTTCTGCCAGCCAACACACCCCAAGCAGAACATCACATCCTTCTGGAACGTCCATAACTAACATTCGTGATCGGTAAAGAGGAAACTTCGCCATGTTGATCGAGATGGTGGCCTCGTGCCGCGGAATTAAACAGGACTTGCCTGCTCCTAGTATTATTTTGAGTGGTCGGCGACGTTCGATCGCGCGAACACCCAGCATTTCTGCGAACTTCGGGCTGATGGCATTAGACGAAGCTCCAGAATCAATAAAAGCGGAAGCCGCCCGGTCATTGACGGTGGCGGGTAGCTCCAGGTAGCCATACAACTTTGGGATCTGAGTAGTCGACTTGGTCTTGGGCTTGTCACGCGCCCTGCCTTTGCGACTACCAGTGGCTGACCGTGCTGCCGTATGGCAAGAGACAACAGCGGTATTCTCGACGGGTGGCCAGCCCGCCGAGTCATTTAGTTTTTTGGAGAGGCACCAGTAGCCCGAAGCGGGCAATCTGGTGCCTTGTGGCCCAACGTACCACACTTACTACAAGTGGGTACAAAGGTGGACTTGCCGGAATTGGCAGGGGCTTGGTTTGAAGATGCAGACCCGGCCGTTTTAGGATTAGATCTGGAACCTTGTGACTTGTTGTGGCCAAACTGTCCACGACCATCCTTGCACGTTGAAGATGCGGTGGAGCTTGGCTGGGCCGTCTTGCCGCGAGTGTCCTTGCGGGAATCCTCAAACCTCTGGGCATATTCGATAGTCTTATGAAGGTCCTCGGGAATACTTTGCGAGACGTACGCGCTGGTGTCTGCCTGCAGGTTCTGCTGGTAGAACCAGCGTTTAACCACCTCAGGCATATCGACACTCGACATGGACAGGAGCTGCAGGAACTTTGTCGTGTACTCCTGCTGAGTACCAGGGGGTTGAAGCTCGTATATCTTTGTGAGCAACTTGTACTCATAGTCGCTGTCTCTGAACCTAGCCCTGATTCGCTGCTTGAACAGCGACCAGGTGCGTTGGGCATCTCCAAGCAAGAACTTGAACTCGCGGTACCAAGACATCACATCGGTACCCAGAAAAGGTACAACCATGTCTACAAAGCGTGAGTCATTGCTATCCAGAAGATCGGCATAAATAGCGAAGTGCTTCTCAATGTGAAACAGCCAGAGCACCAGGTCTTCATCTGGGCGACCGTGGAACCGAGGAGGGTTAGCCTTCTGCTTCTGGTTGTTAGCGCGAGCCTGCTGGTCGTACATCGCTTGCTGAAATTGCGCTTGTTGGACCATGAAGACCTGCATTTGGGCATTACTAGACTGAATCGCCGTTTGTTGCACGCCCATCATTTGCACCAGCTCGGCCAGGATTTGATCCGTGGTCGGCGGTACTGGGGAAGGTATGGGAGATAGGGGGTGAGTGGCCATGCCGTGGAGGCTCCTGGCCTAGGTTGGTTGCCTGCTCGCGGCTGGTGTTGGCCTGCGGCGGCTGGTCTAGGTTCTATGTGGCCATGTCAGTGTTACCTTCGTCGGTACGAGGTTCTTGGTGAGGTCGAAGGTTGGGTGACTCCTCTTCGGTGTAGCTTAGACCCCATGCAACAGGAGGCGAAGTTCGCACTTAGTCGGTTTCGTACTTAATAGTGAAAGTACGGTGTTTCCTGAAAGTCTCCTGAACAGAGCTTTCGCTCTAATTTCGAAATTGTCTTGCACTCTGTAGGAAGAGGCCTGAGCCTTGAACTAGGATGTGCACTAGCTGAACAATTAAAGACTGAGCATTATGAAAGCGCACGCAGCGCTGTTAAAAGCTAACTACTGCTGGCTACGAGTGAGGTCTCTCGAAGGTGAGCGATGGGTGGACACCCGTCGCCGGATTCTCTCTGCTGATCATTTTCCGGTGACGTCTTCGTGCTGGTATAGTGGCCGGCAACGATACGGCGGAGATACTAATGTTGTTCTTTCTTTGTAAGTTTGCAGGTACACGAGCTATCTTCGTGACATTTGCACACCAATTCAATTCATACTTTGTTCAAGTGGTTTTTTAATCTGAAAAGTCGCATGTTCTCACAGAAATCATTTAAATGTTTAGATATTTATCGGTGGCGACGTTCTGTCCCCACCAGGTTATCGATTTCTACAGCAGAAGTAGAGAGAAGAAGAAGTTGACTTAGTGACTCAGAAATAGCTTCACTTTAGAAATTTTCATGGAGAGTGAACAGCGTAGATGAAGGAATTCATCTCAAGACTGGCAGGTATGATATCACGACAAGCAGCGATGTTTTCGATGACTCATGAGCTTGGGATGGGGTGGTGTCAGCGTACTACATGTACGTTGGTCGCGCTTCGAGGTATGCTTTCGATCCATAATCACACCTATTGAAAACTAACTAATCGCGCATAGATTTATCTCGCAGCAATACGCATTCATTACGACTACAGCTCAGTGCATCAGTGAGTTAGCCTATGTTTCGATGCGTTTGTATCTGTGAACACTTACCTAACAAATAATTTTCAGGTTCACAGGCTGGAAAAATGGATATTGTTAAAAGAAGTTTCTTGCAGATATGAAAGCAGATACTGCGGCTGCGCAGCAGGTGCAGTAGATGTTTTGAAGGTTAGACTTAGTCCTTCCTAAAGTTTTTTTTTGCTTCTTAGCTAACAACTTTTTTTTACCTGTCAGTTGCCTTTGCTTTAATACGTTTCTCCTACTAGACAATTCACACCAAGACCTCAAAGCAGGTGTTACAAGATATATAGCCATATCTACTGCTATCAATACAACGTAATTAGTCATGAACTCAGGTACTACGGAACTAGAACTCCGACTTGTGTTTTCTAATTTACGTCGAGTTTAAGGGACTTGCTTCGAGCCCTTTGGAATAATACTATTTAGTAAATTTGGTAGACACCAACACATACTATTAGTACTTATAATATTATGTTTTGGAGGGGATCTTCCCGCCTTTACGTTTTGAAATCCAAAGTAAGGCGGGCCGAGTGCTGCGTGTGTACCGCGATGCTGTAGGCGATAGTGGCTCATTACGCAAGACACCACCAAGCGACCCAAGCAAGCTTCACCCTCGTCGCGTCTTCTCTTAAGACTAAGATGGCAAGCAGAACCGCCAAGACATCCGAAGATCCTTCGTTGAGGTCGCTCAATGGATGAAGACCACTTTCATGCTTCCTGCAAAACCTGCTCGCACTACGGTCACTCGTAAGGGGTCTGCACGCATTCAAAGTGAGGCGTACGAGAGTGACAAGCGTCGCAAAGCTATGGCAGTAACATCAATGAGAGTGATGAAGCGCCTAGCGCAGTGGGCTCAAGGGAGAACGTCTATCTGTCTCGGCCGCTCATGGCTCGAAATCTACAGATTGAACTCAGCGACGCCTTGAGCTCAACGACGTTGACGGAAGTGTTAATACGTTCAGCTATGAGGGCGCTGAAAGCGTGGGCGAGATGTACGTCTCATTCACTGTGAGAAGTAATCAACCGTAATAACGAGAGCTTCGCGTAGGCTGGGATAGCTGTCCTTTTTACTCTCTGAAACGAGTCTTCTTCATCCGAAGAAGCTTGAAATATATATGCTAACCTAACGTTACTTTATACGGTTCAATCGTTTTTTTAAGAAACGTTCTACTGTGGAGATTATTTTGGATGGATCTCGAGAACAGAACGGTTGGGCGAAGTACGCGTTCATTTTCATTTTCTTTAGGCTCAACAACGGAACGCTACGGAATAACGGAGAAAAAGGAAGAAAAAGACGGTGGAGTTGGCGTTCCTACGGTGTGAGCTGGTCTCGCTTGCTGGCGGAAGGACTGGGCTTGTCAGGCGTCGAGGGGGCCGGCTTTTTGTTCTCTTCGTCGTCTTCCTCGTCGACCTCTCCTCCCTCGCGATCGTCGTTCTCGTCCTCGGTCGGGCCCGCTTGGCCTAATTCTTCGGACAAGTCCAGGGTAACGGGAGGCGTCGGAGGCAGGACGATGTATCCCCTGTCTTCGTCCTAGATGTCGGAGCCGTGCTTCTTCATCTCGGAGCGCTTGAAGGCTTGTCGTCGTACTGCGCGACCTTCTTGCCGGCTCGCAGGAGCTTCATCACCTCGAATTGAGTGTGCCGGAGCGTGCTGTTGGAGAAGAGAGCCTTCCGGGGTCCGCGGGTACGGTTGTCAACCCAGTGTGGCTTGGGCGGGTCGATGCCCTCGACATCAATCACGATACGAGCCAAGGCACGGTTCGAGAGTCGCTGGTATGGTTCACGAGCGGGGTCCAGCGCTTGGGTTTGCTCGAGGATGTCGGGGATACCGGTGTATCCGACCTCATCGATGTCGTACTTCCTAGTGGTGCACACGAGAACGCGCTCGTAGCGCTTGCGGTCGCGGTTGAGCAGCACGGAAAAATCTTCGGGAGCGTCGTCCTTCTTGGCGGAGGCCGAGTGCTTAGCTGCTTTCCCATCGAGCCATAAGAGCATGCCGTGGTCTTCGCCCTCGTACGCCTTGAGTCCTGCGTAGCAACCGAGTTCCTCGAAGTAGCGGCTGAGGAAGACGAAGCGGTCCTGTTAAGCGCTGGATTTCTGTTTACAGAGGGCGCCGGCGTTGTTCGTGGGTACCTAAAATGCATAGGCGAGGTACGCAGGGCGTGAGCGCATCCAAGTCCGGTTGTGGGCGAGGTGCAGCTCCGGGTACTTGGAAGGAGTGTAACACGCACGTTGACCTCTCCACGGATCGCGACCTGGAACGGTGTCTTGTCTTGATCATCGGCGTACTTAACAACACGGCCGAGGTCTCGACGGATGCGGTCGTCGGTCCTCGCGGCGAGATGGAAGTCGAACTTGTTCTTGGCGGCGGTGCGCTGTCGTTTCGTGGCCTTCTTGTCGGAGCCGCGCACGGAGCGACTCTTGCAAGTCCTGGATGAAGTCATGGCCGGAGTGAAGAGCACATGCGGAGGCGGGTGACAGACCTGCATCTCGGAAAGCGCAGGAAGGAGGATCACAGGCTCCGTCAGCAGCACGGGCTTGCCCTCCAGCTGCGCGATGGCGATCCCATCAAGGATCTCGATCCCGAAGGAATCACCGTTCGCGATCACGGTCTGGCGGAAATGAGCTTAGAACTCGACTGGGCGCGGAACTTCGCGTCGCCATCTGACGTCTGATTCGGATCGTCGTAGCGCGCGCAGCTGGTCCGCGATGGTGCCAAGGTTCATGGCAGCCATCTTCGGCTGTGCAGCAGTTCGTGGTTTGTCGCTGTTGATTGTAAAATGAGCCTGGTGGCTCTGGTGTCGGAGAGAAAGGTGCTAACGTTGTGGTCGGTCCACATCAAGTCGCAAGTGGGAGAATGCGTTTGTATTGACTGTTGCTGGCTACTGAGGAATAGTGACTACAATTGGCGGGTGCCAGTTCGGGAAGAGACAGCGGCCGATGGAGAGCTGACGTGTGAGGACGCGCGCGCTGGCGCAGAGCGACGGCTGGTGACGCTAGCGAATGAGGCGAAGATTTCGTCTGGCCCCGCGATGGAGACCGTAAGTGTGCTAGTTGTAGGTTGGGTGTTGCTGGTTGCGACGACGGTTGTGGAATTGGCTGGTGTGACGGGCTTGCACTACAAGGAACTGCTTGTGGCTGCGTTGCGTGTGGTGGCGTGAACGGTGACGGAGCCACTGCGCAGTGGCTACGCGGTTGCTCGCCACGGTTGGCTTGTTCGTCTACAAGAGGATGGGTCTCGCGCAGGAGTATCTGCGTCGATACCAAACGTACTTGCGTAGTGCTGCAGTGCAGGGACCGCCGCCGCCCGAAAGCAGTGGAAGCTGCTCGAGGTGGTGCCTGCTATTCCGATGGTCGTCCTGGAGACGCTTGGAGAGCACAAGGAAGATCTAAAACGAGTGTTGTACAACTGGATCGATGCTTTTCATGTGTACCGGCGCGTTTTCCTGTCTGAAACGGTGATGAAAGGTCGCCTAGGAGTGGCTAGGTACTGACATGGGTTGGACGTGGAGTGGAGGAGAACCATGGGTCGTTCGTGCGTGGTATTAAGTGCCTTTTGGGGTGGTTTCTCGCTACTGATCTACTCTATCTTCTACGTGGTTCTCTTCGTCTACGAAGGCGTGGAGGTCGTGTGCCAAGGACGGTTTGGTGTTGGAGTAGTGCTCGTCGCTGTCAGCTACTTCTACCTTTGTGAGGACGGTGTGGTGGTCGGAGAAGGGCTGATTATGGATCAAAAAGTGGTGTTGCTAAGTATTGGCATCGCTGTGATAGGCGTACTCAGAAAAATTGGGTGTGCGTTCGAGAAGGAGGGTCAATCGCCCCGCCCGTGAGATGGTCTCCGAAGGCAACGCTGGGTGCTGCTCACAGATGGAAGAACTGGAATATGTGGAGCGACTCAGCAAGGAGTTCTGGCGGTTGGATAGACATGTACCTACCGAGCAGAAGATGACTGTGAGGACTAGGAGTGCGGCAGTAGCCGAGAGACGCGCGTTGCAGGCCAAGATGCGTAAAGGTCGAGCTGCGGGTGGCTCGACAAGGGCGTCGAGTTTCAGTCGGAGAGGATGTCATGAGTGGGGACGGAGGACACCGTCCCGGAAGGGTGGTCCGCCCATCCCGCTCCACCGATGAAGAAGTGGAGCTGCAGGAAGATGAGCCTTGGGAAGAATCTCTGTGCCGTGAGACAGCTGGCGAAGACTACTCTAAAGAATTGTACTGAAGTGGCAGCAGTCATCGAGCTACCCCCCTAAGGGCCATTGCAGTTGGAGCGTCAAAGCCTCGGGAGTTAAGGAGGCACCATGACGACCAAGGACGGGTGGCATGAAGGCCACGCTGGTGTGCGGCGTGGCGGCAGGCTACACAAGGACGGTTGGGGTGTCTGATCGTCCGTAGGGAGGTGCAATGCGATGGCGTTCCGAGATGGTCGGGATGCTAGGCTCACGAATGGTGCGTTAACGTCGAACGCTTCGGTCAGAGCTTAGGAAGGTATGTTACGAAAGGGTCAGACGTGAATTTGCCTGAAACCCAACAAGTTTTTTTTTAGTCTTTACATTTATTGATTCTTCGTGTTGTCAATAGCAACCGACTACCTACTTGCCTACGAGCCTAGTCGTCCGATAACACAGCGTCTGGAGTCAGGCCCCATTTCCAGGACGACTCGCGATACATGACTCACAGCAATAAGTCATCCGTGCACTAACTGAGGGTACATATGCGTGGCTTTGGAATGAATAGGAGAAATATCTGATCAGAGTCGTGGAACGCAGAGTCTACATGGCAACCTTCTACAGCTACCGTGATCATGGAAAGAAGAAGCGCTTTTAGTTCGATCAACAAAAATTTGAATTACTGACTATGCTATTTGACTAAAATTCATTGAAGCGCTTGGATTCACCAGGTGACTTTGGCCTACTTGTCATTTGCAAAGCTGTAGGCGTCATATGGATCGATCTGTCGAAGACAGACGTAACGCTACAGCCAACGATATTAAAGCTTCCAGGGCGGTGGTCCGCGCTGAGGGTCATGTGAGTCACGTGCGTGGTCGGCACCGTCAGAATAACCCCGCCCGGCGAGCAAGTTGGCGAATGGAAGCCTTGAAATACCCTCAATGTTGTTTAGCAAGACATGTCGGTGCCGTTTTGTGCCATCAGTTCCGCGAGTTTTGCACCTTTCCCACGTCCCGTCATAGCACAAGCCTCACCTGCATACCATTTTAGAAAGATCTGAGATAACTATCACGCACAAGAGGTGTTGTGAATGCGCACTTACTGAGTTGCTTGCTTAAAGGTAAAAGCTAGAATGAACGAGGCTCTCGTTGTTGCTGGACGACCCATCTCGTTAGTTTCACATAAAAAAATTCTGTTGACCTAATATCTGATATTTTAGCCATCTCCTTCGCTAAATCGACACCGCATACCCCTTAGTTGTCTTCGTCAGAGCAAGTCCACATGCTACATTTTTTCTAAACCTCAATTGGAGATGTATGTAAAATGTTCAAGACCGAGCAAAAGTCATCAGTGCTATTGTATTTGTCGTCGCCGAAAATCCTATCTGTGATCACGACGCAGGTTAACGAACGGCAGTGCTGTATGTTGGTACTAACTTAAATGCATCACCGGCTTTGTAGAACTGAAGCGCTTTGAAGGCACGGCGAGCTGTGGTGGCTGAGTGCGGGTGGCCCCAATCCTCGCGTTCGCTATGAGGCTGTCGCTTGTAAAGGGTTTGTTACTAAAGGGGAGAAAGATGCGAGTCCGACTATTCCGGAGCCCGGGCGGCTGAGGTTTCACGTTGAGAATGGAATGGCTGCAACGGCTACCAAAATCTGCCCTGATGCACTTCCTCACAGGGGGCGGAAATGGATCCGATTGAAGCTTTCACATCAATATTCTCTGTTTATCAATACATATCTTGGCCGGACTTTTCGTCGAAGAAAACGGAAGAAGGCTCATATTAGATATGTCTACAAAGAGAGTTTTGCAGTGTGGCGCTCCTTACTCTTTTCAACATGTTCAGACTTGGGGACAAATCTGTTATCAAGTTAAATAAAAAACTAACCGATCACCGGATCGGTTCGAGCCCCGCAGTTAGGGCGGTAGCTGAATGCCCAATATTGTAATGTTGCCAGTAATGTGGTCCCGCTCGCCATTTTAGCGGCGACGGTGCGACCGATTTAGATAGACTCGTGTAGAAATTGACCGCGTCCGACGTCTGCCGACCGTGGAACCTGGGTGGCTACTGCAACTACGCCGGCCCGATACATGTTAGTCGCTCCACTGGCTATAAGGTGAGCGTGCTGTACTGGTGAGGTTCTTTTCAGGCGACCACCGGCAACTTGACTTGTTTTTGACGACACGAACCACCGCCACAGCATACTTTTCCGTGATTGTCTTGGAACCCGGTATCGTTTGCGGCAAATTACAGTAGCGACGTACCGAGCACCAGTCACAGCGAATGCCCGGATCGTGCGCTGCCAGCGCTGATGGTTGCGACGATCATAACGCTGGAGTACTAGGCACAGGCGAACCAGCCGTACCCGGTCCGCATTAGGTGCGATGGCTGACGGTCAATTGAGGCCACGGACCGAACTTCTTAGTGGCGAAGTTCCTCGGCGCAGGGGGGGGGGGGGCACCGGACTTGTTCAGGGGTAACACTGTACTGAAGAAATGACGAGCATAGCGATATGTTGAATCCGTACCCATATAGATTTATAATTCGTACCCGTCGGGCTGGTTTATCACCTGGACAGAGGCGGTGATGCTCAGCTCGCCCTGTGTGGTTGCACTTCGCTGTCTACTCGTCTGTTTACCTACCGCTAGAAGCGCGGCGTACGCGTGCCGAATGCTTGCTACAGTTGAAGTGACAGGAATGGTGCGACCTGATTGGCAGATTATTTGGTATCCCGGATTGTGATAGAAAGTCAACTTTAATTCGGCCTATCACGGGGTCTGCTGCACCTTTAGGTTCGTGAGCTATGGCTTGGTACAGTATGCAATCTCATACGGTGTCTTGACAGTGACTGAATTGGGGATCCGATTGATGATCCACGCGACTGTGTTAACACCACTTCTTCTCGATGCTCTCGTAATAGAGCATGCAGCGAGCCATCTCATCGAGCTCCGGTTCATGCGCTCAGACGACCCGATCTGCTGAGGCGTATAAGGGAACGTCTTCTCATTCTTGATGCCGTTGCGGATGAGGAAGTCCTTGAACTGTCCACCCGTGTACTCACCGCCGTTATCCGAACGCAGACGCTTGATCTTCTTCTCCGTCGCGTTCTCCATTGCTGCTTTGCAGATCTTGAACTTCGCCAGCACGTCTGACTTCGGCTTAATGAAGAATACAGTGACGTGACGCGGGTAATCGTCGATGAACGTCACCATATCCGTGCAACCACCAGGCGTCTTAGCCTGTATCGGACCCGTCACTACATGGAGATCATGTAGGGAGCTAGGCCAATGACGCTGCTGTCTCTTGTGGGGACGTAGTGGTTGCGACTGTTGAGCAGGAGCCGCTGGCGGCGAAGGTAAAGATGGATTCAGATTGGGCGGGGCACTAAGGTGGCGGAGACGACGATATCGTCACGGTCAGGGAAATAAAGATTATGCGGCCCTTGGGTCAGAGTTGACAGCCATCGTAGTAACAAATTCGTCAAAACGTTTATACGCGTTAGAACGTTGGTAAGAAGTCGGAAAAAAATGTACCCCCCCCCCCCCCACGTCGGAACATTTTTTTTCGGATTTACTATGCGTTGTTTCGCAAGCGTATTTGAAGATCATTTCGATCAGAGGAAACTGGCAATGTACCGCTATTCACCCAAGGAACACCGATTCAAGCTTTCATGGCATTGTTATACATTGTATTTTTAGACCATCAACCCTACAGTTTCTGGTCGATGCCTGTCCAGTTTACGAAGAGCGTAGTCATTTCTTCAAGAGCCAAGTACCCATTGTCCAGAAGGATAGATGCGTATCCGACAAGCACAATTGGTAGATCTGCAAAACGTACCAAGCCGCGTAGCTGCTACGATATTTCCTGCAATTCCGTCAATGCGATCTGTCTCGTCAATTGGATCTTGGAGTAGCATCACAGGAAAACGGCAAACGGATGATTGGTTTCTACATGTTAATGATATACTTTTGAGCGTGATCTTCTGGAGTATCAAGCTAGCTGTGCATTAGACTATTTCATCGAATGTGCTTCAACCAAGAGGCTGTTCGCACGGATGCAACCGCGCTATGAGCTACTAACAAGAAAAGAACTTAGAAGTCGTGCCCTTTAAATAAAAGCGGAATGCGCTGAGACTGCGTCAAGCGAGAGAAGCGAAGCGAGAGGATACTTGCGGTCGAACAAATTACCTGTCTGACATGTACCAGAATGTCGTTTGACGTTCCCTTTACATGCCAACTTTGGCTGTTTGGTATCGTTGTCCATTTCGAGCAACTTCCTGACGATTCAGCTTACCATGAAATTTATCATAGCGACCAGATGGAGGGGTCACTTATGAGGTTTTTCCAGCTTAAAATTTTGAAATCTGCATCCGCTAATACCAATGGACGTTGACTGGCCGACCGCTGGTGTTGGCGACCCGCGACGTGGGCCGACAGCACACGCATGCATTGCCGCTTGTGGTTTCAAACGCGACGCTATGCCCCTACAAGTTATTCCACCCAACGATGTGCTCGATTGTATAGCGGTACGCATTCAGTCGAAGCGCCCATCGCTGCAAACGGTCACGAACATGTTACTTGAGGTCTGCGGTGCGAAGGGGTAGGTCAAATTCGAGTGATCCCAGAATAAACGAAAGCCACGACGGCGAAGAATCAAGTAACTTAGGTTATTGCATGCCATTGCAATCGAATAAGCCTCATTTTTCGTGATATCCCGCTTGGGTTTCGAGTCTTTAAATATTCCACATGTGCCCACAACAAGTTTGTGGTCCTCTTCTTCAGCTGTAAGGTCATGATTCCATCGCCGTCCATCGTAATCACCACGCTGAACCCAAGTCGAGAGGCATCGGTGAAAACGCAGACGCCATCGTCACTTGTGGGAAAAGCCACCATCGCTGAGCCATGGATATCCGAGATGGTGCTTTCGTAGCTCATTTCCTCTTCTGTACTCTACGCTATAGAATCCTTCAGGGCATTCATGCTGCGCCGGCCAATCTGTTTCCTAGCCGACTCGAACTTGGCGAGTAGTGGTTCAAACATTCGTGACAAGTCAACGATTGAGTCACGAAGCCAGTTTGCGGCGTACATGAAGTACTGCCGTTCCGCCTCAGTAGACGGCTACGAAAGGCTACTCAGAGCGTCGAGTCTGGCTGGGTCGTGTCGGATGTCCTCCCCCCGAGATTTCTTGATCGCACACAGCACCATCGTGGTGAAAGCTGACTTTTGGCCAGGTTTAACTTCAAGTGGCGCTCCTCCAGGATGGAGAAGAACTTGCGTAGCACTTCAGAATATGTTTTCATGTCATTGGCAAACAAGAGGATGTCGTCGATCCACACTTTGGCGTTGTATGAAACCAGGTCAACAAATACTCCCTCTTATGTCTCTGGAAATGAAGGTCGGAATCCATAGCGCCTTGAGGCACCCGTGGTGTAGAGTAAACACCGTCTTGCGGCATAAATGAAAGAATCTCCTGGCTTGCTTCATTAAGTGGTAATTGCCAGAACCTATTCATCCCGCCGAAACTCGCAAATACAACAGCCCCGTTGATCTTGTCCATGATAGCTGCGATGTTAGGCATGGTTCCTCCGATTGGGATCGGCAGTGCATTGACGTTTCGGTACTCAATTGTCCTGTGAAACTCATCCACAGATCCTTTTTTACGGACTAAAACGACTGAACTCCGCACGACCACTTGTGGCTGCAGCCTGTACCAGCCAAACCTGTTCCTCAGCCAGATTCATATCTACTGGGGGCTCCATCGAAGTATAGTCAACCTCGACCCTGTCATCCCATCCACCGGTAGTCTCTTCAATGCCGGTTGAATCAGCATATCATCCACATTGATACTCAACGAACTTTGTAAATCACGTCCTAGTAACAGCTCTTCTTCTTCGCTCTCCATAACCACAGACTAGACGTCATGAAGTCGAGCGACTCCCGCCATGGCCTGTAGAGCAAGAGCGACCGTTACACTTCTTCAGTACATGGAGCGGCCATCTGCAACCACCTCTCCTACTGGCGTGTCCAGTACCTCTGTTGGAAGATCAGACAATAGCGATCTCAGTGACTCCATCACCGTACTCGGGGTCACAACTTGATCAGCTCCAGTGCCTGGAATATAGTTACCTTCATTCATTTGCACAGATCGTACAGGCGGTCAAGCCTTTACCACATTTGAGCGAACCACATCCGAGATCTGTCCCCTTGGCATCGCGAAACTTCTCTAAAGCCTCACGGCGCTGATCAGTAGCACTTGAATAACCCTGATGCCAGTGTTCGCCACGGCAAAACAAGCAGCCCGCAGCCGGGGGCTTGGACACACTCATCGGCTTTGGTCTCCATTCGGTGCCCGTGATACTGGCGCTGGTCTCGGGTACTGTAGGCGCCTAGCCGAAACGGATGCCTCCTTAACGTCGTCACCACTTTTGCTCCGCTATCCGGCGGCCTTCCAACACCGCGCAAGGGTCTTCATCAGTTGTGGATACGCTACGGGACCTCAGCATGTTTTAATACTAGATCAAACAACGCAGCGTCGTTTGTCTTACAATCACGCCTCTCCAGTTCCACGAGGCGTTTGATCGCCTCCCGTAGCACGGTCGGTTGGAGATTCTCGATCAAGAGGTGGTATTGAGCCCTCATACAATCCCGGTACCCGATGATGAAGGGACCCATTCGTCAAATAAGGCTCTGCAAGTCATTCTCCGTCTCGATCCGCTTGAAATCTTGGAAATGTTGAAATATGCATGCATCACAGAGTCATCCACACGGAGATCCATCCATAAGCAATGGCAGAAAAGTGACTTCACATCTGGGATATAAGCGCTACTAAATGACTGGCACTTCGACTTGATCGCTGCAAACCTGTCGTTTTCAAAGATCGATTCCAAAGGACGCTTAAGCTGAAAAGTTGCGATGGTATCCAGAACTTGGGACTTGATGGAACCCTTCACGGTCGCCACCACATGACTGAAGGTATCGCCAGTGACGTTATAACAGCGGCGAATCTTGGTGATGTAGTGGTTACACTGTTGATACCACAAGACGAGAGCTATGTGCTTCCAGCCAGCCACTTCCGGCGGATGCACAAATTCGCAGATTGGCCGATGCATTGATGAACCGGCTGCCATATTGGCATCGCCGTCGGACCCATCGTAAAGCATCCACCAGCCATCATCGTGATGGACTCTTGGCGAGAGAGTAGTCGTGTAGGTTTTGTCCCTCACTCACACGCAGACTCTGTAGAGGTGTCCTTGGACTACACCCAGTCCGTGGAGAGTGTTGAGGAGTCAATGTCTATTCCGCCTGAAATGCATTGTGACAACAAAATGATATCGGCAATTGGGGGATTGGGTAACATTACGCCTGGTAGTGTGTCAGACGAGTTTCTGATGGACATGATCGACAATGGATGGTCGGATCTCGTGACCGAGACTCTGTATGAGTACCGGATGGTGCCTTACGAGCCCAGACCGGCCGGTTCCATGACTGAGGTTATCCGAAGCTATTCTCCGGTGAGTTGGGGCGGACACCCATGGCTATGGAGGCTGCAACTACGCCATCAGACTCATTCTTCTACTTCATGCAACCTGAGCTTTGGGAATCCATCGCTACAGAATGCAATAACTAGTTCACAGAGAAGATAGAAGAGTGCGTCCAGGACTAGAATGCGAAGCAAGTGGCAAGAGAGCAGAACCATCCAGAATTCAAGAAGAAAAGTCGTGATAAATAAAAAACGATCTAATTCGAACACAAGACACCACTGCAAGAGAATTGCGTATTAGTTTCGGTCTCCTCGTCGCGAGGTCTGTCGTTCCCAACAAAGAGAGGCTGGAGGACCATTTGCGTACGACTGATGAAAGAGCCATTCCCCAAGGTTGCGTCGGTCGATTTATGGCTCGGGATAGATTCATGCACCTCTGTAGACTCCTACACTTCAGCAGCAATTGCGACGCATGGGCTGCTACAGACAGGGCCTGGAAACTGAGACCTACCATCGACGCACTGAAGCATCAGTTGCAGCTGGAGACACGCCGCCACCAATAATGGCTTTCGACGAAGCTACATTGCCTTCGAGGACAACTTTCAACCGCATGCGAGTCCACCACAATGAGAAACCCACAAGTGGGGGACAAAAAAAATTCTGTTGTGCTGTTCATCGACAGCATTTGTATTCGGTAAATAGAATGAGTGCTACTTTTCGAAGCACTCATATTTTTGGCTCTAAAAATACATTATATTGTGCCGTACATAATAACCGTTTTGTTATCATGTATAGCTTCAAAGTTTTTGTCCGTGACATGTGTTACCATCAGTTGAATTACTGTTCAAAATGTGCAATGCTCTGTTCCACGCATTCGCATCTCTAACACATTGCTGCACTATTTTTGCTATGTTTGGTACATGTTAGTCGGAAAACGTGAATGTGGAACTCTGAATATCTTGGACCATACACGATAATGGCGAACCCGCAGATCAAGGTCTAGGTTTTTGTGAAGACGAGATGGCATACACGTTATCTTAATATATCAAGCTTTTTATACTAAACCTTACCCGCACATACACGTTAAAATAAGTAGGGTTTAGATAAATGGGGGAATGAAAACGCTACGGTTTCAAGAGGTTAATCACACCCAAGCCTTCAAGACTTAGCATGCTACTGCCCGATGAACGCCTATCTCTTGTGTCTTCGTTAGATAATCAATACAACAAGGACGAGCAACAGCGGTTCGGGAGATAAAAGCGTCGTGGCGATTGAATAATGTTCGGGGGAACGTGTTCGCAAAATATTTTTAACGTATTACATACTGATGCCTATATTTCTAATGTACTACTGATGTCCTGATACTGCGCGCTGCTTTGTTCGTTAGAAAAGCGCTACGGTAACAACGATCAACAGTGAACTTACAGTTCTTGGACTAACTCAACGTTTCAGTACATTAAATGCCCGAAAAAGAGTTAAATAAATCCGTTTGTCCAAAACTATATTCAAGTGGAACACGCGACCCTTCGTTGTTCCACCGGAACTACGTTGGAACATCCATCGGTAAACTATCCGTCATCAATTTAGCTTCTATCCAGATTGTCGTTATTGCAACTGTCGCGTAGTTCCAAGAACTGAAGTTCTCTACTACTATTCGGAGCTCAGGGCCACAACATCTTTAAACCAGTTGAAGAGATCGTTTACTTACTTTCTTTCTAACCGTTGCAACAAATAATAACTCATCTTGCATTATGATAATATTTGTCCCCAAATACCTATTAGCTAGTTAATATTTCAAAAATCTTGGAGTTTTTCATATTGATACTTCCTGACATTGACAAAATTCTCCAATATTCGCACAGGTTAAAATCACTAGTAAGAGCAAGGAAGAGTTACTATTTTTGAGATACTATCAATCTCTGGTGGTGTCCGGTATAGGATTAATTCAACGTTTTATTATGCGCGACGGTCGTATCAACCTCTGATTCACTATTAGAAACAATGGGCGATAGTTGATGAGAGTTTTGAGTGCTTGTAGCCAGTGGCAGTCGCTGGTGAGGTGACTTGATTCGGCTGCAAGAATATCTACTATACCAGTAGGACGGGCCGGCTACAGCACTTTTCTCCAGAAGGATGGCTTGTCGGTATTTGCCGTGCCCGATCTTCAGTCAAAGATAAAGCTTCCTCCCTCAGCATCAGCGATACCAGGAGAATCTGTATATAGATTTACAGATTGTGCCATTGAAATTTTTTCAGCAGTACGATGACAAGTCAGGTCGTCGATTGCTTTTTGGTCTAATGACACATTGACAGGCTTAACAGTACAACGTAAACGTCTCGATGGCGCACAATATCCATTCACTAGTAGTACTTAAAACTGTTTGGTGATTGTAACGGATAGAGCATACCGTTATGAACTGGTAGGATCAGCAGAGTAGGAGGTTCACTGTGGTATAGCTATAATAGTACTAATGCAAGAGGCAGACGTAAAGGGGCTGTGGAAGCTTCGACTAGTTTCCATCCGCTTGAATGGTGGGGGTGGCACTTTGTACTCTGGGCGACCTCCCCCAAGCTTCGCTCTTTGCTTGTTATACTGGTAGCACTTGTTGTTCCCAGCAACCTGACCAAAAGCGTCCATGCCGACGAGAGCTCAACTGCAAGCCGAGATCGACCGGCTGAATCCAGTGATAACAGACCGCACGCGAATGCCGGCCAATCTGCCCAAGTTCACCGGCAAGAGGGGAGAGGACGTACGCGAATGGATGTTCCAGATCAGGAACGCCTGCCGAATCACAACATCTCGATCGAGGACGCGATCACGCGCCACCTGGGAATCGCCGGGTCGGCGATGGAGAAATCGGCCTCGGGATGGCGAAGCCGGTCTCGGGATGGTTCCTGCACATGCTGTCAATGAAACGAAGCGAGGAGCACACGTATAGGCTTTCCGTGAGCATGTGCTCCAACACTTCGAGGCGTCAAACTGCTGTTCTGTGTAATCGCCAGCGCTTTAAGTGAACAGTGGACACCGAGTCGTACAACGGCAAGTACTCGGCTCTTATCTTCTGCGTTGAAGGCAGGAGCAGGCTCGACCAGGTTCTCTGTTACGCTAACGGGCTCAAGCCTCGAGCCCATAGATACGTCAAGTTGGAGAACCCGGAGACGCTGAGCGATGCCGTAAACCTAGCGGTCAATTACGAGGTTACCCACATCGTGGACGAGATGCGCGAGCGTCAAATCCGCGAAGCCAACAACCGCACCTATGGCAACCAACCGAGACCGATCAGCGAAGGGAAAGTTTTTCCGAGGTAGATGTCGTTTCAAGCCAAAGTCGGACACCAAGCGTACCTAGAGAACAAGGCCAGCAGGTCAACGAGCAACCACGCCAGTGGGTGAGGGTCCTGACGTGATCAACAATGCAACCAGAGCACATCAGATTGATAACATCAGGCTTAATGCACTGTGTGAAACCCCTCTTGTCTACAAGTGACGACCGTTGCTCTCGGTAAAAGGAGAGGTCAACGTAGGCCGTCGGTGTCTAGTAACTCAGCGTGTGCTGTTGGACTGTGAAGCTACCACGATATACGTAACGAAACGCTGGGTCGAGCATCACTAACTCCAAACAACGAAGTTCAATGACAAAAACATCCGCGTCAAACCGGGAGACAACCAGATCATGGAGACGGAGCTGGAGGCTCTAACTGTTGACGTCACGGTGTCTGGTATTCCCAGAGCGTACAAGTGTGTAGCTGTCGTGCACGCGATCCCCAACGAACTCGACTACATCCTTGGAATCCCGTTCTTTGAGGACGGGCAGCCGCAGAACTACTATAGAGGTCGACGAATCGAAGAAACTGAAATCAAGACTCTGCACTGGGAGCGAACAGGCGAGGCATAAGGACCGATCGAGGAATACGGACCGGTGGTTGCCTTCGGGCTGAAGAGATCTGTCAAGGCGAAACGGCTTTCGGCTAAAGGACCCGATCCCAATCGAGGTGCCGCGCTGGAAATGGATGTCGGACCCGGTCGTGACCAAGTGCAACAAGAATCCAAGTGTTGTTCGCGAACAACGCGAAGACGCATCAGCCGGCAAGGGCTCGTTAGGCGGGATATCATCGGCGCGCGAGGGTACTATCAAAGAAGCTGATGAAAGCAATAGTACCGTGGGAAGGACAGCATCGTGGAGAAGACGTTCCCAATGGATACGTAGACGCGAGTGATGTACAGACGAAGTACGTCACGCGCAAAAAGCTGTGTAAGTTCCTGAGAATCAAGACCAAGTCAGCGGGGGGACCCGACTTCATGCTGGTGCTGACGAACGAGACCATCAAGCAAGTAGCACGCGCATTGCAGCAGCGCGCCCAACCCAACAACGTCGGTAGTGAGGAAGCCCAGCGGTAGCTCGAAACAGACTGGAGAATGATTCGCGACAACCCAGCTTTCAATCTTACCTGGAGTACAAGGACGACGTGTTGCGCCCTGAACTCCCGGGAGGACTGCTCGAGGAAAGCGATATCGAACATCGTATCGACGTGGTAGACTTAGACCTCGCAATGTATTGGCAGCAGTTGAAGAAGAAGTTGATCCTACCCAGTATCAGTCCCCATGCTGCGCCAACGTTCTGCGTGCGGAAACCAGTCGGTTGGAGGATCGTGCACGACAATCGATACTGGAACTCCAAACGATTCGCCAGAGCATATCGATGACCCGACGGAAGATATATAGGACGCCATATCAGGAGCTTACTGGTTCTCCATGATGGACATGTTCGTGGAATCTTGTATCGCCGATGGCGGTGTTTACACCCCGGCGACGATGCATCAGTTGGCCGTCGACGCCCTTCCGTGGCGTGGAGGATGCGAAATCGTTTTACGCTGACATCTATATTTCACGAATTCGCAGGGCATCGAATATCACCTGGAAGCGTTGCGCAAAACCCTGAATATTTTGCGCGGCAACAAGCTGTACGGAAAGCTGCCCAAGTGTATCTTCTGTGCTGAGGCGATTTCGTGTCTTGGTGACCTTGTCAGGCTTAACGGTGTACTTATGGACCCCGACAAAGGGCAGACGATCAAGGACTGGCCGGCACCACTGACCCAAGAAGAGCCCCACAGCTTTCTCGGTCTAACAGGCTACGATTAGCGCTTGTGCCCGGAGTATGCTTCGCTGACAGCTCCCCTGTTCGCTCGCCTCGAAAAGAAGGATAAGCGTAACGCGAAGATCCATTTCAACGTTGAGCAGTTGAAGAGCTTTAAGGAGTTGAAGCGACAGCTGTGCAACCCACCCGTGTTGCATCTGCCTGACTCCATCCAGCCTATAAGTCTTCGTACGGATGCCAGCAAGTTTGCGGTCGGCGGTGCACTGTTCCAGGTCGTCGATGGTGTCGAGGCGTATACCAGCAGAAAAATGAAATCAGCGGTGCTCGGCTACCTGACGCAGCAGCAAGAGTTCTCGGCAATCGTCCTCGCAAGAGCAGCTTTCAGTATCTAATGCCTGGACAAGCCTCCGATTGTCAAAACCGAAAACAAGGGTTTTGAAGGTCTATTCACGCAGAAGATGGTCTACCGCCGACTTGCACGTTGGTACGATATTCTAGTGGAGTACCTGCAAGCGTTTTTGTATCTTCCTGGTGTGAAGAACAGCATAGCTGACGCATTAAGCCGGAGACCTGACCTTGAACTGGAGGCAAAATTCTTCCATGACTTTAGTGTGACTCGCTTCGATGACAGCTTGGCAATCAGCAAAGTTACCGCGAACTCCGATCAAGTTACTGATATCAAGAAAGCGTACAAGATGGATCGTGGATACAAGCGATCTTCGCGGCCATCAAGCGTCGTACAGCCAACGTACAGCCCAAGGTCGAGCGACAACAGCAGCAGAAGTACCAGTATTACTCTGAGGAGAATGGTTTGCTCTGGTACCAGACTCCTGTCGACGATGTACCACTTGTTGTCGTACCCAACAACGTCAAGTTGAGATCGTTGGCGAGCCAACTATGGCGGTCATCCTGAAGCCGATCGTACGTACTTCACGCTGGCTTGACGCTGGTATTGACCCCGGATATTGAAGTCGATTCAAAAATACATGACAGACTGCGAGTCGTGCGGGCGGAACAAGCCTCATTTGACTAAACCTCTCGGTTTGCTCGAACCCCTAGTCATGCCCGACGCGTGATCGAGATCAATCTCTAAGGACTTGACGACCGACTTGCCACGTACCAAGTGGGATGTTGATTCCATCTGGGCCGTCGTGGACAGCCTGTCGACGCCATGCCATTTTGTACCGACTACGAAGAAGGTGACGCCGAAGGCGTTGGCCGTATCTTCATCGACAACGTGTGAAAGTTTCACGGTAGGCCCTCGAATATCGTTTCAGATTGCGACCGAGTTTGAATCCAAGTTCTGGCAACAATTTTTTAAGTCCATCGGAGCAAAGCTGGGCATGACCATCGCACATCGAGCTCAAGGCGACGAACAAACGGAACGTAGGAATTGGAATCTGGAGGAGTACCGTTGATGCTTCGTTGGATCATGGCAAGACGAATGAGACGTCCATCTTGCGAACGCTGAATTTGCAGTCATCACGATCGTGAACTCCAGCACCAAGCTTGGTCAATTCCAAACTGACTTGGGATACATTCCGCTCAACCCTCTACAACTAGCAGCGGGGAACCTTGAAGCTGTGCCCAAGAGTCGACGGGGTGCTGAGTTCCACGAACGCCAAGCGGCAATTCTTCTTCGATGTCTTGAAGGTTTTGGCTCAAGCTCAAAAGCGAAATGCGTGACGTGTATGACCGTAACCGTGCGGAGTAACAATTTGAAATTGGTGACCGTGTGTAGTTGAGCACCCAACATTTGGACCCGAAACACATTGACCTACCCAATTCGACAAAGTTCGGGCCGAAGTGGATCGGGCCGGACACAGTTGTTCGTGAGGTACACAACCACGCGTGCGAGCTCAACATCCAAGCAGGCAACAAGCTTCACCCAGCCTCAACACGGGGTCACGGAAGCCCTACAAGAGATCAACGAGATTGTCGCGCCCACACGCTGTCATTCTCGCGTGTCGGTCAATTTGCCCAGCGTTTGCTGGGTAAACGGAGACACAAACGACGGATGCAATTAGTTGTGGAGTGGGTGGGTGATGAGAAGCCCACCTGTGTTCCGATGGAAGTCTTAGGACAAGAAGCATGCTTGATCGCGAGTTGCAGCGAACAACGCTGCACCAAACGAGGACGAAGAACTCACAAGTAGTAGAGGGGGTTCAAGGCCAACCTGTATTGGAGATAATCAGCTGGTCCTTGTTCTTGCGACGACGTGCCTCGCACTGATTCCCGTTTTGCGTATTTTTCTTCGATGGATATGGCATAAGCACCATCCGGTAGATGTTGAGGACCTTAGTCAGCGACTCGAGAGTCAAAAGCAGTTCGCGGTAGCCCCCCCCCCTCGGCGTATCGTAACCAACACCGTAGCCATCCAAGATTTCCAGAGTCTTCAACAGCCTGTCCGGCTCACGCTTGTTCGCAACGAGCGCAAAGCAGTGCTCAACGCGATCGTGCGTGGCGTGAACGGTATAATGGTCCGGTTGAAGCGCTGACCCAATCGACCAAGAAGCGTCACGTTGGTAATGCTGACATCAAATTGATTCGGGAACATCGTAGTCGAGACCACCTCGCTGTCGGCGACGAAAACCGAAGAACGCAGCGATGTCAGCACGGACGACGCGGTAATATAAGGACTTGCCGTAAGCTGTGCAAAAGTTCGTCCAGTGACAATCGGCAACGAGCCCAGGCTAGCCAAAATCAAAACACGCCGAGCGAACCGACTCAAGGAAACACAAGCCTGTCTCTGAAGCCGTTACATCACGGGAGGTATCCCGATAGTACGCGTTGAAGCTACAAGGAGAGCCAGGTGCCTTCCAATTGTCTACCTGATTCATCAGGTAATCAACGCACTGAAGGGTTTCAGGCCATTCCCAGCTGAGCTCACAGAGCGTGACGTCTCACTCGACTAAGTGCGCAACGTGGGGTGGCGTACCCCAACGGTCGATGTGCTTTTTAAGCGGCTGTGGAAGGACAAGCTTCCATCCGCTTGAACGGCAGGGGTGGCAATTTGTATTATGGACGACCTCCCCCAAGCTTCGCTCATTTCTTGATATAGTAATCCTTCTAAAGAAGTTGTTTTAGAAGGATACAATTTTAGCTCGCCTCTTATGAAAATAATTGCATATTATTAGGGGCCTGTTTGGACCCACCGCAATAATTACTCTCAATTTCACGTCTCTGATTGTATTTCTAGGTTGTATTTGGCAAATCACATTTGGAGCGTGTAGTACTCCGATTTCACAATCGCAATCGGCACAAAAATACTAAAGCTCGAAATATCGTGTTTTTGGATCCAAACAGGTCCACTGGAATTACAACTCTTTTGACGCAAATTGTCAGGCGGTCAGGTCGACGGGCTAGCGCGTGTCCGCGCGCTAGCCCGTCGATGCCTTTGCTCTCTATACAAGTACGCCACCTCCTTTATATACTAGTGCGCCAAGTCCTAATGTTTTGATAAGACTGCTATGTTAATGAACCTGTCGGCTGGCTTGGTCGTTGGACTAAAAGAAAGACACTCGCCTAGTATCTTCAGCCTCAAATGTGTGACCAGGGAGGTATGTAAACAATATTAGGCGAGCGATACGCCGTGTTTTAGATTCAACACAGTGTGAAATCTCGGAGTCCATTACGATGCGTAGTCTAGCTTATATTATTAACAATGTCGTAGCCTAAACTTACTCTCTCCAAGCCCGTGATCCACCCATCTCTACTGACAATTACAGGGTATATATAAACAGGGGCAGGAGGAGCAGAGCAGTGCTCTGCCCTGAGGGCGCTCTAATGCGACTGCGGGAGTAGTGCTGGCATGATGGACTTTGGACGGCGAAGTAGTGTCTGCAACCGCGACAGCTTTCTATGAGCACTCTGCAGATCGAGGAAACCCGCGGGGGGCTGCTGGTCGGTCCTGGTCAACGGTACTTGGTCTGCACGCGGCACCAAAGCCTGCGCCGGGCTGCCAACAGATTATCGAAATCGCGGAAAAGATTCTACTCAGAGTAGAATCTTTTAAAATGCTATTTTAGAGGGATAACGCAATATGTGTGTGGTCCACGTGAACTTTCTCGGTATTGCAAGCGTCGTCTTGATAATTTTCGATTGTGATTGTGGGGTGTGTTTGGAATCGCTCAAAATGCCATTATGGATAAAATTACCCCGATATTACAATACTTTGGTGGATCCAAATGGGCCCTATTAAAAGTACCATATTATATTATAATATATTATATTATATGTGTATATTATGCGGCGGCAACGGCTAATAAAGTAACGGTGCGAGCCATTTGATTTCTTCTTGCACAGAGACGTATGAAAAAAACTGGATTATTAACGAGCTTCATAAGCAGAATGCCAGAGTGCATTACATAATAGAACTCTTATCAGAATGGGGCTGCCTACAATAGGTTTTTTTTTGGGTAGCGCGCGTAGTAGATTAACAGATAGTTCTCGTAATGCTCGAAATTCTTGCTGGTGGTTGGATCGATTCCCTTTTTCGCCATCTTGTCGAACTTAAAGCTTTTGTAGACACTCTCAGGGGTCTTATTAGCATACAGCCACTGGTTGTACATCTTGTCCTGCTTCAAAAGCTTGTTTGCCTCCTTTGCAAGTTCATTTGCTTTCAGCTTCTCAAGTTTCGCCTTCGCATTCTCCTTTTGTGCCGCCAGTTGCTTTCTGCTTTTGTAGCTTGTTCCTTCACTTTCTCCTGAGTCTTGAGAGCCTTTGCCTCCAGTTTTGCAGTTTTCTTGGCTAAGCTTTCTGCCAGCTTTGGTTGTTCTTTGTCTTCGCAATAGGCTTATCTTGAGGATTCGGCTTCTGACGTGTCAGCTTCATGCCCTTCAGGCTTTCCGAAAGCATTCCTCTTTCCTCGTTCTTGGTTTCAGTGGCGCGCAGGAACCGAACACCATTCCGATTGTTGCTGGTACGATCAAGTGGATCTGCCGACACCAGGAGATGGCTGTGTAAAGTGAAGAGGAAGGCAAGCGCCAGCAGTAGGGTCCTGTACGGCAGCATGGTGGGAGGAATGCAAAAGTCGTTTTCTTAAAAGATGTCTTCGGTACTAGAAAGAACAGGGAGAAATGAAGTAGGCGGCGACTACAGTCAAGGCGGGTGATCGGTGGCTCGTAATGCACGGTTAGATTCGTGTACCGAAGATAGGGTAGATATTACACCCACGTGGGCGCTTTATCTTGAAGCCCCGGTAGTCAAAATATTACTCTTAATTTATGTGGATTGGTGGAGGTGACCGCACTTATGGTGATAAGGAGAAGGTGAAATAGAGAAGTGGATACAGAGATACTTGGACAAAATGCTTGTTTTTGAGTTGTATAGACGTTCACAGCTTACAGTGTGGTGCCACAAGATGTGGACTACATATCTTGTGGCCGCGGTTGAACTTACTCGATGCCTTACTATACTATAGGCTCGGCAGCGAAGGTTGAATGCACCACACACCTCTTGCTTCATGCAGAAGAGCCTCTCGGAGCCACGAGATGTCGAAACCCAAGTTCTGCCGTGATGGTGAGAGAGGAGTCCTTGTGGCATCACTGCATCACCAAGGTATAAGGACTAAAAGACCATCAAACCCTATGAAATTATAGGAACAAGGGTGAGTATAGTGAACTCAGTGGGGCTCGAAGACCCCAACGACAACACGAACTCCTTGCGTCATGGTTGTTTTGAAAGCAACTATAAGCCTAATTTATGGCTGGGGTCCATGGCGTGGCGGCGGTGTTCGTAAAACGCAATTTGGGCGAAGGCAAGATGTCCCATTTTGAAAGGGTTTTGCCCTTGTGTTTATGAGTAATCTTTTGACTACCGGGCCTTCGAGATAATGCGCCAACGGCGTATTATATCTACTCCCGCACTTTATGTGAGGCACATAGGCAAAAATGCACTAAACTGGCTTATACTAGGAATACCTCAGAATGAGGAATGGGCAGCCCTCCACGGATTAATTCCACGGTACTGCGTAAGCTTAACCTGGGTCAACATTCGTACAGCATTAAACAAAGTTGCAAGTTTTTGTAGTCATTTTTAGTCAGCTTCTTCTTCTCAATTTCTATGAGGCGGCAACGTGCAAACACGTTAGGAACGTGTTGAAGAGGAAGGACGAAATGATGATCTGCAGAGGTTGATCGTATAACGTGTTTGTGTGTGGTGTTTTTAGAGTTGCAGGAGGCAATTCGTAGAATCTTGGAGGGTTTTGGGGGCGGGCGTCCAGATTATAGGAACATGCTGCGTAGTTCATTTCGTACAAATGGCTGGGGACTAACGTTTGAAGATATCTTACTAAATTCGTATGGTGTTATCGTGCGGTATCCGCTCTGTAGTGCGTGATATTCTCGACAGTTAATAAGCACGTATACAGAATGGAACTTGCCGCACAACAGAAAAAGTCGAGTGTCTGTACTGATATTCTGTTACCGATGTGGTAATCTATTGTTGCAGTAACAATGCTAATACATGCTCACAAGCCACTTCCATTTTATTACAGTCGCTCAAGCATGTAATTTGGACTATTAAACAGCGTTCATAACCCAATTTTTCACTTATTAAGTCAATAAAAAAGTACGGGTATTCCCAGTGTAAGTCGCAGACGATCTAGTTAATAGTTAGAAATTTTACTCGTGTCTTATTAACATGTGCCGGGGAGTTCAGAGGTGGAGCTTACCTCCCTTTGTCACCAGTACTTTGAAATAGTCAGCTCAAATAGCAAAAGAAAAAAAGAGGAAATCAGCGCTCTTCGATCCGTGCATTCGTCGTGTGACTCCAAACCCACGCAGCTATACTTGCAGAGTTTAGTCGTTGTCGCACAAGCAAAACAACGAGTCTGAGCTTGCGATAGTGGTTGGTCCGCATGACTGGAAGTTTTTGTGTGGAGACAATAAGTAAATTGTGATTGAGAATATAACCAATCTTACCATCACAATCTATATTTCCTCAGCCCTGTGCGCCAACTGCACCTCCTACCTCTGTAGAGGATTCTGAACAGTTAAGTGAAAGCTTCGGTTGACCTCACGGGAACGATTTCACGGATGAAGCAGCAGCCACTTCAAGACAAACAGTTGCGTCCATTACCATCCGAGCAGGTGAGCGTGTCGATGGCGTTATCCTCGACATCAGTGCACCTGTAGCGATGACTCTAAACCACGGAGGAGGTGGCGGAACCCCGAGCACTTAAACACTCGCTCCTAGAGAGTACATTACGTAAATTGAGGCTAATCGGGGAGAGACGAAAGGTCACACCCGTATATTTTACTTGCGTCTCGAGATGAGTGCAGGAAACTCGGTCGCAGGAGGGTCTTGGAAAGATAGTAAAGCCACGGTTAGAGTTCCAGATGGTTTTCAACTCGGAATATTCTTTATGTCGTGACGGGGACGAAATCCATCTATTGGGTTTGATTTGGACGAGCATTGTGCCCATTGCACCAGTACCGGGAGCACCCACTCCAGCGCCAACGCCTTGGGTGGAAAAGATCATCGACCACGACGCAGTGATGCCGTTTAAAACTGCCAGAACATGTCACAATCTCGGAAAAGGCTGCGGTGAAGTTAAGCCCCCAGCTTCACATTATCAATTTGGTGCCATCCATACCCTGCAGTGAATGCAATAGGGCAGACCAGCAGCGGTCTCAAGACGAAGGGTGTCCCTAGTGCTGGTTGTAAGGGATCAGGCTATGGCTCACAGGTCTTCGGACGCTCGACGTGGTACAATGGCGTCTGGGCTACCATGTACTCATGATACTTTCCCAAGGACTCACCATCTACCGGTCTGGGTCATCGTCATGACTGGGAACACGTGATCGTTTGGATCGATAACCCTGAGCTCGCCGAGCCGAAGATACTCGCTGTCACCCCTTCAGCACACAGTGGATTATCAGCTCAAGTCCCTCCTGATGCCAATAAAGTGGATGGCAACAGTGTCAAGGTCAAGTACTTGAGCAAATGGCCGATTGACCATGCACTGGAAAGCACATGCGAGGGTGGCGACTACCAGGACACTATTATGTGAGGACAAATGACCATTGCGGCTCGGGAGGGACTGGGCAGAACAGGCTTCGGAGACGCGAACGTACCCATGAACGACAGCACTTTCGAAGGGAAATTAAAAAAAACGCGTGGCCTTTTAAGCAAGCAACAGCCAGTCTATGCCATATGTCATCCGCCTCTACACTTTGTGTACAAGTTGGAGATTCGTTGCGCAGGACCCATCTCCGGGATGACCCCGACCTTTTTCCGACGTTGGGCATCGAAATGATCTGCTTTGTGATCTGTAATGGACAATTTACATTACGAGAGAGTACTGGTAATGCTGACAACTTGAAGTGGCATGACCACAATGAGTGCTGCTAAAAATACCTGAAGTTGCCACGTAAAAATCCACTTGTCACTTTGTTGTTGCAATCATGAAGGTTAAAGTACACGTCGGCGCGACTGATACGTGGATCACGGCACTACCCGAGAGCCTCAAACATGAATTTTCGCTGGAGGAGCTCGAGCAGATGAAGCAACAGGTATACTGTAACCACAGTGATAGGCTGTGTTTGACAACGATCTGACGCTCATCCGATTGCAGTTTACAGATTTTGATACAAGTGGCGACGGTAGCATCGCAGCCTCTGAGCTCATCGTTCTAATGGAATCGATGGGGATCTCGAATACACTAGAAGAGGTACGTAATCACCTACATGTACTCATAATGTTATGCTTTGTCTAAAAGGATGGTGGAGGTTTGCGTAGGTACAGGAGCTCATTGACAAAGTCGATGAGAATCGGTCTGGTGAGCTGGAATATCCAGAATTTGTTCGGGTACGTTAGATTTTTCTGATTAATTTAGTAGCCATACAATTATAAAGAGAAAACAGCTTGTGAGTGACATCCGACGAGGTGACGGAGACAAGTTAGCAGTTTTTGTTCAATATTCGAAACACGTAATGTCTATTCGTCGAGAACTCCTCGACTTGAACACTCAACCAACTCTCAACTCGCAGGTCTTCGGTGTGAAAGGTTGGTATTTTGTCTACATCGTCCTTGGTACGTGTCTGCCGAAATGATTACATTGCTCCTGTCTTGCCAAACAGAGAATGCCTGGGAATGGAAAGTACTTATTCGTGGACCTTCAGGGTCTCCGTATGAAGGTGGAGTATTCCATTTCTCTGTTCGGTAAGCTTAGTCACTTGCGTTTGTTAGATCATTAGCTCAACAACTCTGTGTAGGTTTGGGCACGAGTATCCGTTTGAACCACCAGTGTTCAGTTGCTTAACTCGTATCTACCACCCCAACTTCGTTCCAGTAAGTAATTTAATCCACCTCTTTTTATTGCACGAAAAAACAAGCACTTCTTACGTATTAGATGGTTCTCGAAGGAAGCTCCTGAACGGCTCGATGTCGCTATACGGATTGCTACGTCGCTGGGACACTGAATGGCGTATGCGGCGTCTTCTCGAAGAAGTTGAAATGCTTTTCGCTACACCAGATGAAGAGCTTATCGCGGAGTTTGAAGCTGAAACGGTGGAGATGCTAGTAGGACGTGGAGTCGATACGCGATCTGCTATCGCTTCCATCATCGCCAGCTCCAAATCCAAAGCAGCTCGACACCCTCGCGTCATTGCACTCGAGTGCATCGCCGCATACCGGGATGACCGCGACCCTTTCAGCCGCGATGCCCGAAGGCTTACCCTTCAATGGGCTACTGCAGCCTTGTAGCGATTGACGTTCGCAAAAGGAAGGCTTCATTTGTTTTACAGTGATATTAATTCATTGGATCCAGGGGATTTCTTTTCCGTAATACTGACCTTGTGTCCTTAACAGGACACAAGGTCAGTATTACGGGTTAAGCTCGCAAATTAGTTTATTCTGGAAGAAGATATTAATAATAAAGAGCGTCCTAAACGAGTCCTAAACCTAACATGTTCTATTTCTCCTAAAAACAATGTTAAGTACCAATGTTTTTCTTGTAGCACCATCATGGATGTCTGCCTCATGAGTTTTAACAGCTCAGAGCTTTACTTAAGCGAGGATACACCTGAATCGGTTTTAAATTACCGATCAGAATGAAATACCAGTAATGATGTACTTGCAATGGTGATTGCGGTTTTTCTTTACCATTTTTCAACCTTTTATAAGGTGAAAGAAGATCAAGTAACGTGATACTGAGTAAAAAGTAAATCTAAAACAATTAGGCTTATCAAGAATTTAAAAACTAATCTTACGACATTGCACGTCATTGCACTAGATTCATGCCCTGGCTCACTGTAGAAAAGTTCAAAAACACGAAGAGGCATTCGCAGGCTTTGGAGTCTCCACCCTAATGAAGTCTGCATCAAACGACATGGAGCAGGTCAACAACTCGTCAGACGCATCAGTCGTCGGTGTAAATGCCTCCGCCTTGTGCCGCGACTCGGTTGCACTGTCCTTAGAAAAATGTGACCCCAACTTGACAAACAAACCAGATAGGACAGACGCCACAATGAGTGACATTGCCCACACCATGTACCCTGCGCTATCGATGACGTTGCCCATGACGGCACTGGAGAGACCGGTTGAGAAGTATCCGACGGCATGCGTAATTCCAGTGGCTCCAGCAGCGATGTCCTGGGGTAAATCTGTAGGCACCGTGTAACTCAACAACGTATAGCTGCCCAGAATAAATACGCTTGAGAGGAATGTAAGAGCTCCGAGAGCCACCACGCTGCACGTCGCACTTACAAAGTAGATGACTCCGAGTACGACTGCTTACAGAAGAGAGAAGATAAAGATCGGCTTGACCCGGTTCGACTTAAAAACAGCGTCACTGATCCAACCGCAGAGAATTCCTCCAACAAATCCCCCCATAGTCCAGGCGCCTCCAATGATGGCTGTATCGCTTGAAGTCAGCGGTGTCGAACGCACATCGTCGAAGAAGGAGAGGAACCAGTTAAGAAATCCGTCACGAGCCCAGCAGAGGAAAAATAACGCAGCAAGGTACCCAAGAAACGTAGAGTTTTTCAAAAGCTCCTTCATCTGCACTTTGGGTGTGAGGACTTCCTTGTCCATGTCGTCACCGCATGATATGCATTGGGGATCAATCTGCGTCGGAAGGCTGTCGGAAGAGAGGTGTTTTATATCGGCAGGTGTACTCTTTACGAAAGACAAGACGATAACCGACATCACCAGCAGCGCGCCGCCAGGAATAATGAAGACGTATGCCCAACCCAGGGACTCGATGATGCTGCTTCCGGTGCCCAACGATAAGTAGAATCCGCTCGTCAACATAGTGTTAAAGACGCCAGCAAACACTCCACGTTCACTCGCCAGGTACCAAGCTGCGTTGATCTTTACAACTGCACTAGTACCAAAGCCCTGCATAAGCACGTTCGCTGCATAGAACACGACGAAGAGAATCTGCTTCACAAGGTGCGACCCGTTGCTGAGGAAGATTATACCGAGTGTCAGATTGCAGAGTGCTGCTCCGATACAGGCAACGACCATGCCGCTTCTACCTCCAATTTGGTCGGTGATCTGCCCCGTGAATGGGGCACTGATGGCATACGCCCAGGACCCAGCAGAAAGAACCCTGCGCAAATACATTAGCACCTTCTTTCGACTATACGAAAACACTGAAAGACGAAGCGTACCAGCCCATGTAGACCGAGGAGTATTCAAGTTGATTACGCACCGACGAACGTTGCCCGCAGCAACATTGTACCGGGCCATGTAGAATGCAGCGTAGGCGATACCCATGGGAAACCAGTTCAGTGGTCGTCGCCATCTAAACATTAAGAGAATCGTGAGCCTAGTCTAAGCATAGCAACGTTCAGTCACTGCCTTACCGATAGCGTCTCGAGTGCAGCTTTCGTCCCTGAGGACTCAGCTCGACGTCGTACACGACACTGCAGGTCACGAACGCGAGGATCATCAACGAAATTGCTACCTGTGTATCCATACTGGAAAATGCTAGCTGGATCTTCCTAGTGCGTGGAAAATGTGGGAATGACCTCCAAAAGACCAGCGTTTGGACTGCCTTGCAGTTGAGTGTCTTCATCATGCGATGCAGCAGCGGGTGACCTCTCGCACATGTGGCGTTATGTGCAGAGATCTCCACTGTTGGCGTGGAACTTTTCGGAACCCAGCTCGTGATCCAATCAGTGGCGTCGTTTCTTTCGGAACCCTCTCAGTCGGCCAATGAACGGCGACCGCCTGATTTCACCACTCGACTTCAACAACGACGGTTACTGGTAATGCTCACACTGAATCCTAGCTGACCTTCCACGCCCATTATGGTACACGTGAGGCGTTGGCAAGCTTGAGCTTAAGGGGCATATCATTGCATAGCCTGAAGTATTCCAGCCGACTAGGATAAAGCCTACTTCTCTAGGCAGCTGTGGCAACGAAGCTTCGTAGCGCATAGGCTGAGCAATGAGTCCTGAGGTGGGCCATATCTTCTGTGCGACATGTGCCCCTCGCACGTCATGGCGGTGAAGGACGGTCTTGGCTTAAACTGTAGATCTTGTTGATAAGTGTTTCCAAATGTCTTGTCATGGTACTCATTCATGTGCTTAGTGATTTTGACAAAATAAGTGCTGCGACCAATGGAGTATGCATTATAGCTGTCAGGAACCTTGTTGCTATATGTTACTGTACGTGAAAGCAATGCACCCGATATGAAAAAAAAGAATCCCAATGCTGGCAAAATCTGTCTGCTGGATGATTGCTTCGTAAGCGCTCACGGTTGGATGGTGATACAAGTCTTTTCGGCCAGATGGGCCGATTCATGGCAGGTGTAACCAATGGCAGCCAGTGTTGGACTCGACGTGTTCTGTTGGTTGAGCTTCTGTGTTTGCTTGTTGCGAGAGTTTTTCAGATAACAATGTCGTACTCGCTATCCCGTTTCATTGGTCAGAGTACGGCAATGATGATACTTAGTACTATCGTCAGCCAGTCCGAACTGAGCGCAAACTTTGTTTAGGCGGGGACTTCATTTTATAATTCCATGTGTTCAACTTAAAAGTATTCTGCAAAAAAAGTAGAATACATAAAGTTATTTTTGTCTTTCCATACGACATGTTTTAATATCAGATATTAACAGAAACGGATGTACCTAAAAGTACACTTCTACGTGCAGGCACAAAATTGGCTCCGTGAACGAATATCGTTCGGCAGCCATTAACTTCGCAAGCACAACGAAGGCGCGTATAGCTCTGTAAAGCTCTACATAAAGAGAAATGACGGTCCCTTGGCTGGGATCTTTTAATTTAGGGGAAATTTCAAAATACGTCCGTATAATTGAAATATTGTCAAAACGGGTATAGCCTTTTGGTAACCTACCCAGCAGAGGCTACTTAACGATGTCTTCAGCGTAACTGCTGGATATAGTTTGTCTGCAGAAGCGTAAGAATGTTTATTATGTCTCCCTGACAGCGTATATCGCTGAAAACGACCACTTTAGCTGTTGTTTATTTCCTAAGCAGAAAGGCTCAATAAAGGAGCGTTAATGAAGAGCTTGTATGCTAACCATAAAATGTAGTGGTTGCGCTGGCGTGTTCTATTAGCATTATGCACGTTTTTGAATCGAGAGCTATCACTGTGCTCGAGCAGACTCCAGTATTTCACTCGGGTCGTAAATAACGCTATATAACGGATCCGTTTTGAAAATATTTCAATTAACGGACGTATTTTGAGATTTCCCCTTTATATTAATACAAGTTACTTTACTTTTTTATGTATGTTATGCAAAATGCAAAAACTCGCGCTGAAGAAGCGATATACAGTGCTGTAGCCTATTATAACATTAGCTACCAGTCAGATACTTTGTAGTGGTTAGCAATGTATAGACCCCTAGATGTCTTGACAGAGTTGTTTATTGATCGAGTTGTTAGTTGGTAGGAATCATCCGATGTAAGAAAATACCCTTAGCAAATTTCATAATTCAACTTTTTACCGCGACTCTTCGCGTTAAGAAAATCCTTTAAAAACACATATAGCGCCGAGTATGGGAGCACTTTTAGCTTATGTTTCCCATGGCACTGAGCACTACACTCTCTGCTACGAACCGAAACCTACAAAAGAAGCAGTTTCGCCGTATTCTATATTGAGAGCGCGAGGTACAAAACGGCCGTGTCGGGAGTGCTGCAAATTTCTGCCAGCGCTACGGAATGTATACAAATTGTTTCAAACAGATTTTGATCTGCACCTCATTTGGTCAATCCATAGCCGCCGCCGACCCGTAGATGCCAATACGACCGATGCTAAACGGCTTCAATGGACGCCTCAGGCTAGTTGTATCCCAGGAAACGTGATGTGTGTGGATGAATCAATGAGTACGTGGTAGGACAGAGATGCCATGACGGTATTTCCCACAAGACCAAAATTGTACGAAAACCAAAAGGCTTAGGAGCGGAGCTGAAGGCTATTGCTGGTGACGACACAGGAATCATTCTGAGTTTTAGAGTTAGTTGAGGGGGCCGTACAACAACGACAGAGCCGTATGCTGCAGAGTATGGAAATGAAACTGCAGTTGTTCTTAGACTTGAAGAAGCGGATCGTGGAAGAGGTCATACAATAGTCGCAGACATCGTGTTTTCGTGAGTGTAGACGCTTATTTTATTTTTAGGTCCGAATGGGGTTATCATGGGGAAGACAGCTACGGTTGAATTTCCCAAGAAGTTATTGAAGGATTGGTTCGCTACCGGACCGACAAGAGGTTCTTTTAAGGTGCTATCTAGTTCCACCGACATTGGGACTCCAATGTATGCAGTTTGTTGGGTAGATAGAAAACCCAAAACAATTATTAAGCCGTGGCACTGCATTCTCTGGTATAGACGCGGTTCTGCCGCGACACCGCTTGATCGAGCGCGATAGCATTGTGGAGACATTGCACTTTGAAAACCGCGTTAAATGACCTCAAATGATCGTTTTTTCTCAAAGTTCTCTACTGTTGGTCATTTGCGCCAATATAGTTTAGCATTAGAGAGAGAGAGCGGACACCACTGTTTTGGCGCTGGCGAAACCGGGTCCCATTTAGGGCTCCGATGCAGTCTTTAAAATATGAAGAAAAAAACATATTGTGGTTGGCGTCATGGTACGAGGGGGCTGGACATATTCGCGATATCGAGCTGTGATAGCAGCAATGCCTTGACGCAGAATTGTAGAAATAGTGCCGGGACCGTGTTGTAAGCGTTCCAGTGCAACTCGATTCTTTTTTTCCCGACAACAGGCACAGGAAAATCATGAGTCGCTCACCGCTTCAAATGCGCCGCGTTGTAGAACGGTTCCAGTGGTCTCAATGTCCGCACAAAGCAACTTAAGCGTTTGATGTGTCATGCGCGCTACTTGGTAGAGTCGAACTGGGCTTGTGATGGAAAGAAATTCTTGATAAAATTCTGCACCGCTCAACATCGAAGTGCAACACGGCTTTTGGCGGTTAAGTATTCTTGTAGTAAGGGCAAAAATCCGACAAGTCTGCCACACTTTAGCTTAGGATCGCTATCATTCTGGTACTCGAATTGGTTGTTATCGCCGCTGCAGTTCAGTTCATTCATTCGGAATTCTAGGAGGAAGAATGCAGAGTGATAGACTTAGAAATTTGTAAATCAGTGCCGGATACATCAGTAAGTTAATCCAGGTCACCCAATATTTTTGGATCAGCAGAAGATGCTACTTATTATCTCGAAAACTATATGTTGGCTTGTGGTAGAGAGTCGATGGTTTTTTGAATTCTTGTGTCATTTTCGATTTGATCTTGCACTACATCGCAAAACGTGTTCGTCCTTACCCAGCGATGGCTTTTACTTGGACCGAAGAGAACGTAGCTCGTTTTTATCTACATCCTGGTGGACGCAGTTGAGTGTCTTGGCACATCATACGACGGGAATTCCAAAAAGGCTTCCTGGGCAAAGATACTTAATACGTCCAACAGGGGCCAGCACACTGGTCAACCAGCAGCCAAGAAACAGCTTCAGAACAAACACACTGAATAGAAGAAGAAATACAATATGTTTCGGCCTTTATGAATAACAGCAAATATAGTTGGGATCCCGTCACGGACATTCCTACAGCACCAGAGGCAGTGTGGTCGCAAGTCCTTCAAGTGCATCCGCAAGCGAGGGAGTTTAGTACTCGCCTTATCATCATGTACATGGAACTAGATAAGATACTGTTTCAACGTTGGACAACCGGCAATCATGCAGTTCATATGCGCCGTGACGGGAGTAGGGAGATACCGGTACAATATCTGGCTTAACTAGCCGAGCTTTAGAGCCCAGTGAAAATAATCTCCAACCTACCGGCGATCAGCAACAATCCCAAGATTAACGCAACGAACTGGTGTCCAGCGACAGCGGCGGTGAGGAACCTAATTCGGACATTGATGGGTCAGCTTCAGCTCAATCAAACGGGGACCACCATCAAAGCGACTTTCCAATGGTCAGGTTATCAGCGGCCCTCTGACAAAAATCGCGGAGGCATAGGAATCACTCGCAATTTTATCTTATTGCGTCGACAAAGGGAGAAAATGGGCCCTTTAATCCGCGCTGGCATAGTAATCATACATTTTATGCAACTGTTTACTGATACACGAAGTGGCTGAGCGTGTTCTGTTTTGCTCGATTCTTGCAACCCGACAAGAAATCGCAACATATTTCTGTGGATTAGACAACGAAGGTACGAAGGAAGCACTTTATATGGTTCACGACGTCTTAGATGCTCGTGAGTGTGAGAATAGCAAGAGCGCAAAGTCGATTCATCAAATCTTGAAGATAATCGGTCAGGATAGCTTGCATGTCTTGATTAGCATCGGGCTAAAAAAAAGATACGCTTAAAATAAAGCGCGTTTTCTGAAATAGTTATGCGCTTCATTTTTTTTTAGCAAAACTCCACGTTTTATGCGCAAAGCTCTTTCACTTACGAGTAAATCTCTTTCAGGTTGTCGACGTTCGAGTTGGGTTAAATATATTAGATACTTTCGTTTATAAAGGTTCCCACCTACTGTCCCCACCTGATAAAAGTGTAGTTATACTGATAATACGTTTAGAAATTTGCAATCTTTGCGTATATGGACGCAAAGTCACAACCGGAACAAAGCGGCACGGGGGGGGGGATTTAAGCAAAACAAAAAATGATTTTTTTTTCGATTACACTCTGAGTATGAACGGTGACATACAAAACGGACATTGGGTGGATCATCCCGCCTATCGGCTTGATGGGATTTAAGCTAGTCCTTGTAGCACGCTTTGTTTATATTGTGATGGCAGTTTGTAGATTTCTCATGCCTTTTTTACAGATACTATAGCTATTCTTCGGTACGTATTTTGAGCGGTGCCGTGCGGCAACTCGCTTCTTGGCCATTAACTTCAATTGATTTAGTCTCTTTTTTCGAGCACACAGGTACTTGGTCTCCTTGCATATTCTTCGAGTCTGATGCACATTCATATTTCGCTTCGTTCAGAGACTGCTCTTGCATTTAGTGCAGGTAAAGGCCCTAGTAGACGTCGAGTTACCACCTCCTGGATTTTTTTTTGCCAAATGCATGACTCTTCCCTACGATTTTTGGCTAAAGAGTATTGTCTAGGGAACTAAGAAAGCATTTGCACTATAACCAACCATGTTCAATCGCTTCGTGGAGGGGTTCGATTTGACTTGACATGCCGCCCATCGGTAAATTAAAGAAATCCGCCAAAATAGGCTTTCAGATTGCCAGACATCTACTTCTTTTCTACGATTGTTCGAGTAAAGGCGAAAGCAATACTCTCTATTTTTAATACTAAAAATTGAGCTGCTTATAATTAGCTTATAGCTGATCTAAACTTTCGTGTTCAGTGCCAGAATGAACTGATCAAATAATCAGATAAACGGTTGAAATTCTGCTGATTTTCCCTTCAGACGGATTGATAAGGATGATTTACTGAACACACCATGTGTCTTCCACCACAAGCTCGTAACATTTCCTCTGTTCATATCATACGATCTGGAGAGCCTTCCCTTCCTCTACCGAGTTTTTTGTGTAATAGACTATATTGACCAACTATTGCTATAAGCTGGCCAAGATCCAATCAAGTAGTAGTACATGCGCGATCACAACTCATAGCAAACTTACCAAAAAAATTTAGATTTCCATGTTAAGCGAGGTAAGGGTAAAGTATTATCGGGAATTCCGACAGTAAGGTAGTTCTATAACGTGCAACAAGTATTATAATGTTGTTATACTTACTGCAGAGCATGAACCATGTGTAGCCGCTTTCACTGTATTGCCCTTTCACGTAGTATGAATAACCCGACCATCAACACAAACCCCAATTAACTTGATTTTTTTTAATATTTTGTACTAGTATTTCTTAACGTGTATTAAAGATCAAAGCGGAAGATAACGACACGGCTCCCTACGTTGCGGTGATAGCTTGCTGAGCATCAAGAGTCCAATCAAGTAAGGTACTGTAGGAATATCCAGGCTCACCGGCATTAGCAGCCGGATCAGTCATCAAGAAACAAGAAGCATGCATTTGCTTAGACCCGTGCTGTTCGCAATGGTTACCCGTCAAGAACGCCACCACGGCCGCCGACAACGAAATCGCCGAATAATCACAGTCGATTCGAAAAAGTCACAACACGAAACTCAGCTATAATTTAACAACTCCCCAGTTGTCTGATCACGGCTGCAATGATGAAGGATGGCACAAAATTGGTGGTGGAGGCGTAACGACAAAAAATGATATACTACGCGGGCTATGAACGCGAACGGCGTCATTTACAAAGAAAGATGCTGTCGATTGATGAAATGATGGCAGGGTCTCTTAAACAAAACACGAAGAGTGGGAGGAGAGATGCGGTCCATTTACGAACTGGTAGCAGCGTCGCTTTGGCAGGAATCTCAAAAAGTGTGGTGAAGAAGGCGCGCATCGACTTCGCGATTAAGCTCAAAGGCGCAAAAGCCTACCAGCACTCAAAGTCAAACTAGTCAAAATTTAACATTTGCCTCATTTGCTTGCTCGCAGAAATACATTTTCTGCTTTCAGAAACTTTATTTAGCTCCGTGGCTTGACGTCGAACTTAAGTTTGTTGCCTGGTTGCTCGTTGCACGCGATTAGATGTGGCTTGTGTACTGAATCAGAAATTTTGATAAGCTTAAATCTAGATCAGATCATTTCAAAGGACATCAATTTTGACAGGGGATACTTATTGAAGGAGGGTTTCTAATAGTTTGCAGTTCAAAATGGGCGATCGATGCACTCACGTATGGCCAGTGCTGGCAGGCTACAGGTGGTGGTAGGGGCTGGGATGGAGCGAGCAAAATGGGTACTCACCATAAAATGCAGTGTGCTTGAATAGGGTAATGTTGCTCTAACGGATCGACAAACACTTTGGTATCATAAAGGGACGGCGTTTCTGCAACCAAACTACAACGTCACGACATTTATTGCAGCAACACAGTGTGTTTGCAGCGCCATAACGAGTATCAGAAAAAACAACACTACAAGGGTTGATCATAATAGATATTTCTGAATTCTTGATAATTACGATGATTCTTTGACAAAATTTGTTGTAGGGAAGGCACATTGACTCATCCGGATCAAAGCAACTAGAGAACCGCATGAGCAATGCAACACAGGGGCAAAGCTGACGTCAGCACTACTAGCGGTGATCTAATGCCCGCAGCGCCTTCATCCCCTCCTGTCACACTGTCGAGCTCATAGTTCGCGGCTGTGCAAGGATCAACTACACTATCAGCTACCGCAAATCGAGCGCATGGACACTCTTTCCGGAGGGAGCTGCACCTGAAGCATCGGCCACTTTTGCAAGAAGAGCCTCTCTGACGCCGATATAGCTCTCCTTACGTTAGTGATGCTCGCCTTGCAAAATCAATCGTATGCTCGGCTTTTCAAATGAGTTTTGTAAGATAATAATTTTCCTAACCTAGTAGAGTAAATTTACTAATATCATGTTTCGGATAACTTTTGTGTCAAGTTGCCATCCACGATTGCCTCAAATTTGCAGAACTTCATTGTTAAAACGGATTATAGTACAGTGTATAGACGCTTGTGCTCTGATTGGGTAATTACAGGTACCACCCTATTAGTGAACCCTGGCCGAATTTTGCCTGGACAACGAATAAAACTGATCTACAAGCTAACTCTAGTGCAGTACTAGTATTTAGAGCAGATGTAAGTGTCGTTTTTGCCTACTCGGTTCGCCGTTGCGCCTCATGGCTTGGGTCTCGGCAGCTCTGCGTCAATGACGGCTATAGAGCCCGTCAGCGGACGTTTGAAGCGGTCTGTCTGTATGTACATCCATCTCGCCCAACTCTCACGCGCTGTGCACCTTCATCGTCGTCCTACAGGCCTTCGCGAGATGTTCTTCCTTCCGCGTGCACTCGCAGATCGATAGCTCTGTCCTATGTTCTCAGTTGCGTCAAGTTCTCCAGCCATGGAGGTTCTTCGCGGCGAGACTCTCGTTGACGAGCACACGCGGTAATAATAGTGCGATTAATTTAAATGAAGGTGTGCTGGTCGACAGTATGGACATGTGATCAAGCGAGATGATCATCTAAGCGAGTGTAGCCGCTAGCCGATACTTGGTCTGGCGCGCGGTGACAGATCCTGCACTTATACTGTGCCTCGAATGTAGGAAGAGTTGGCGAGGCCTCGAGTCAATGCAGCGAAGCTCTTGGCAAAAGCTTCAGACACAAGCGGCTTGGAGGCTTGAAACAAAGACTGGAAATGGACTGATTGCGGCAAAAAGACTTGGTATTAGAATTCAAGTTGTGGGGGTAGTTAGACTTTTGTAAAGACCATTGTAGTGGACCCTTGTGAGACAGTCCTTTCCATTATGGTAATCGGTAATATTTACAGGTGGTCCATCACCGTCGTCATCTGCGCAACACTGCCCAGCTCAGCATTAATTCGAGTGGCGGAGACAAACTGACGGATATAATCTACAGGAAACAATAAAAAAAGCAACATAGTTAGCAGCTCAGCAACAAATTCAAGCAGCGCATCCCACACCATCCACCGCGTCGGCTTCGTGCATTGTTGCGTCATCGTCCACCCGCAGCCGCGCTCATCCACATTCATAGCCGCGTCATCTTCCCCATTGTCGAGCACAGCCTCTGGCGCGTTACCCTTTGTCGTGTCTGCTGCAGTGGCTGTCGTGTATCCCTTGTCCGCGTTCACCGACTTATATGGCACTTAAAATACCACTCTGGCCCACTTAAGAATTGGCACTTCAGTTTTCAAGCCATAAAAAAATCCAGGATTTTTTGTGTGGGAGCTATCATACCTCAAAATAACCCTGAGATTATCCTTTTTCGCGTGATATAATTGGCTGGAAAAAACAGCTGAAATTGTGAATGCAACGGTTCAATTTGCGTTGACGATTTTGGGTACCATTAGGTTTTTTATCGCAGCATCTTCAATTTTTAACGATATTTAATAAATAGGGCATCAATTTATTCCGGAGATATTTTCCTACACGTTCATATACATTATATAATTATATAACTCTAGTGTAATTTGGGGATTCATTAGGCTGGTTCAAGTATAGAGGATTTTCGGACTGATTTCGCTGCCACATGGAAAACCCAAACGTTTTGGCCAATCATATGATATAGAGCACTGTTTTGTCCAATTATAAAGAGCCAAATGTGGACCACATTAAAATGGGGTTAAATTGAAATGTCGATTCTTAAGTGGGCCAGCGTGGTAATAAACAACCTTATGGGTGACAAATAAAACCGTTATGTCACCACGAATAACATCAAAATCGTGTTGTTTACAGCTTGTTTATCACCTCCAATCGCGACCGTGGTCATGTCTTAGTCATCTTTCCAATTTTGACCGCTATGTCGCTTTTAAAGTTTTAATCCTATTGCAGTCAAAACTATTTTGGTATGTTCAATTTCCGATAGAAGCTGTAGACATGCATATGCTCGGTTTTACTCCGCATCCCGCATCATAATATATCCTACTGCACGGGTTTACCAATAAATATCGCAATTATTGCTGTAAAACCAAGCAATATGTTAGGTTTCCCGTAAACCACCTGATTGTTTCAAAACCAAATCCGTACATTTTGGTTGGATACAATCTTAAAACCAAGGATATTGTACGCTTTTAAAGGCAACGGTAGCAATAGGGTTAAACACATTAAACAATCATCCCTAATATCACCCGCGCCATTGCCGAAAACGTATAGATCGGTATGGCTCGTCAAACAGATTGCAAACAGTTGCTTGTGGGTGGTTGCAATCACTACTGTAAATAAATTGAAATTGGTCAGTATTGTCTATACAATAGTTTAGTTTTAACTGTACTTAGTAAGAGCTTTCTGTAGTCGTAGGACGTAGAGATCTTGAGCACTTGAGCATATTAGCGATGTCGTAGACAGGAAGCACTAGACGAAAACAGTTATTTGAGGGATAGGATGCAAATTGCAAAGTGATCAATGTATTAAGTTGCTGTGGGCGTGAGCTCTGGAGGAAAGCCTTAGGCAACAAAACCTCCTTGGACTATTGTGTACCCACTGGATACAGTAGCCACCAGTTTGGTAGCCAACCAAACTTGGTGTCCCTGGGTGCGTCGGTGTTCCGGCGATTCGGCAGTAACCGCCATCTCAGTCGTGATGCTCACCCACACACATTCGGCCCATCCAAAACACAGTGTACACAGACAACTTCAATGCATGCCGAAGTTTGTAGTGCAAGTGACCGCCAGACTCAGGTATTCCCAGCTTATTCCGAGCTGGTTCTGCGGCAACTCTCTTACTCCCACTTCACGCCGCACTACAAGCACTAAGGAAAGTAAAATCGTTAAGAAAATATAGCCCAAATGAAGCAATACAAACCATTTCAAACCGACATTGCAGATCAAGGCATTCCTTGATCTTCCCATCGTTTCTGCGATAGCTCTCCGATACTACCCCAACGACCTCACCACCAAGCATTCCCAAAGACAGTTAGTCGATAAAGCCCGTGTGTCCGCCGTACAAGGTATATCAGCACAAAAGCCATCACCACAACAGTTACCGACGCCCTGAGAGTGTAGCCATTTTCACAACCAGCACCAACTCTTCCTCCCAGTCCTTCCTGCTGACCCTGCAGCATGCTGACCAACCTTGCGTTAGAAGACGGATCTAGTCGTCTCGTATACCATTTTCTCCGACTCCTTGTGTCCTTTGCCACGCGACAAACTCGTTCACCACACTGAGTTTGTCCCGGAGATATTCAAAACGCTGAGGTCCAAAAGCTTTTGCGAAGATGTCCGCCACATTTTCAGTAGTCGATTCGTAGTCCACAATCACCTCACCATCCTCTACAAACTCTGCGACCATCCTTGCCTCCTTGGCATATCGCTGGACCTTCTTGATGTTCCCCTTGTTTGCAATGACTTGGATGGCGCTTTGGTTGTCACAATAAACTGTGGATACCCCCTGATTAAGCTTCAGCTCGTACAAGAGTTGCCGTGCCCACACCAGATTATCCACGCATTCGCTAGCTGCTATCAGCTCCGATGCATATGTGCTCGTTGTAACACGTCCTTGCTGCTTGCTTCTCCACATTCATGTACAGCCATTCCGTTGCAGCGCAAATCCTGCCGTCGAGCGGCTGGTGCCTTTACACATGGCATGGTCCACGTCTGAGAAAGCATTTAGAACCGGAGTTGCATTCGCAGGTCGATACACAAGGCCGAGGTGTTTGGTGCCAACCAAGTACCGAATTGCACACTTGGTCATAGTGTAATTTTCGCGGGTAAAGAAAGCGCCAGTGTACTTCCCCAGACACCTCACAGTATTGGTCATATCTGGTCGTGTGCACGTCACCACGTACTGGAGTGACCCGATTATTTTGCGTAAAGGTAGTGTTTCATTATTGATCATCGACGGGTCCTTCTCTATCGCAGGCATGCGCTCATTGTGCATTTGCGGAGATCTGACAGCTCGAGCCTCCTCCATACGAAATCTCGATGCCCATTGCTCTACATAGGCTGACTGTGGCATACACAGGATTACTCCGGGCTCGAAGTTAATCTCCATTCCAAGCAAATGCTTAACGCGCCCCAGCTCCTTCACCTCGAACTCAGCGCCCAATTCATGAACCACAGTCTGGACGTCCGATGATTTGGCAGCGATTACAATATCATCGACGTATACCGTGAAATAGATCATACCCACAGTATCATCTCGATAGTAGACGCCAGAATCGAAGACGCATTGCTGAAACTTGAGCTGCACTAGATATTTGTGAAGAGTTTCATTCCAGACCCTGAAGGCTTGCTTAAGGCCATAAAGACCTTAAAGCAATCGGCAAACTCTGTCAGTACCATCGTGAAAGCCTTCAGGTTACTCCATATAGATGTCGACACCCACAAGCTCTCCATTGAGGAATGCTGTCACAAAATCGACATGTCTGTAGTCCAATCCCAACATCAGTGCGATAATCATGACCAGTCGAACTGATTCGATGCGCACCACTGGAGAATAGATGGACAGATAATCAATCTTGAATTTCTGCAAAAAATCTTCGTACAGCTAGTCGCGCTTTGAACCTCTCAACCTCATTCTTTTCGTTCCGTTTTACCACGAGGATCCAGACAGAGGTGAGGATGTTCACACGATTCTTAGTCGTTGATTTCGGTCAAGGTACGAGCTCCCACGTCAGGTTCTTCATCAAACTGTCATACTCTTCATTCATGGCTGCTCGCCACTGGGGTGCATACTGGGATGCAAGTGCCTGGCGTACAGTTGTAGGATTTAACAGCTCACTGACGATCCCGAGGAACATGTACTGCATCAGTGTGCATGTCATTACCCACGTGGATGGGTCAAAGCGAGTTGGGGCTCGAGTTGGACGTGTCGATCGGGGAGATGGTTGCATAGGGACTGGAGATGTAGAGCTGACATTGCGTGTACCAGACCCACTTGCCACGCTAGACGTCGGTGCTGGTGAGGAGCTCGACGACGAACCACCACTTCCACTCGTACTGCCACTCGGCGATGAAGAAGTAGTCTCTGCGCCAGTCGAACTATTCGACGAACTAGTCAAACCGGTTGAAGCTGCCACACCAGCAATTCCACTAGCCGGTTTATCGTCACTGCTTGTACTGAATGGAGATGCGGAGGAAAAATTGAGTCGGAACTATATGAAGACCCTGTAGAAGCACTGGAACTTGAACTCCCACTGTCACCAACTTCCACCAGTCTTTCACTGAAAGGAACATCCTTTGATTCATCACTGCTGCTGTCACTGGAGTCCGCTCGTCGTCTCTTTTTGCAACCTGCAGCTCCAGTAAAAGACGCAGGATCCATCTCCACATCATCGATGTCCGAGGTCCTCACTGGAATATGCACGGTATCCAGAACACCATCCACAGGAAGTCTAACGAAAGGTACACGGTCAGGTAGATCGGCTTGCCTTCCAGTATAGCGTTGTTCCAGCAAACTGTGACGTACGCGCCGTCGGCAGCGATATTTTCACGGAAAGATACGTCGCGTCGCTCAATCAGATCACCTGTGTGTAGATCGAGTAGTCGATATCCAAGCGAGCTCTGTGCGTATCCGAGAAATAGAGTAGGAATTGCCTTCGGGCTCAGCTTGGTCTGTCGTTTTTTTTAGGAGCGTGAGCAAAAGCGACACAACCACATACGCGCAAGTTTCCAACGTCCGGCTTCAAACCGGTGAGCTTCTGGTACGGTGTCATTCCGATCAGCTCCTTTGTTGGGCTCATGTTTTCGACTTCGACAACGTACATCAGGATTTCACCCCAGAGAGACGACGGTAAACCGGCGGCCTCACGAATGGCCCGCACTTTATTCAGCAAGTTCCCGTTCAGTTTCTCCACCAAACAGTTCTCTTCAGGCGCGTACGCGTTGGTGGTCAGCAATTGCACGCCGTGATCAGTGAGAAATGAAGTCAGCTTCTAGTTGGCGAATTCCTTGCCTTGTTCGCACGAAAACGTGTTGATCGTGTGTTCCTTCTCCAACCGCAGAATCAAATTTGTCACGTTTTGAGAGGCTTCACTCTTGTGTTGTAACAAGTAGCACCGTTTGTACCTCGAAGCTTCGTCCTGCACCAGTTGAAAGTAGCGATTGCCACCTGTTGTCTCCACTCCAACGTAGCACACGTCAGACATTAGGCGATTAAAACATGTCTTGCTGCGTTTGCCGTGTCGCTTGTACGACATCCGCTTCTGTTTGGCCGTCGAGCAGGCGATACACTCCAGAGGCTGTTTGAAGTCGTCCGGCTTTAGCGACTGCCATTGGCCATCTCCTTCAGTACCATTTGCTTAAGTTCCTGGGCATTCAAGTGAGCAAATGTCATGTGCCCTTTCATCAGTGGGGATTGCTGTCGAGCTGACTTCACCATATGCAGACCAGTCGCAGCCCCCTATCTCATCAACCAATAGTTACCATCGCGCTTGGGTAATACGAGCCTCACTCCACCACGCAAATCCAGATACGTGACTCGCTCCTCTGCACACGCCGTGTTTGAGTAGGACGGCACCCAGCTGCAATGCTCCAGCCGCTCCAGACTCAACAGATTGGTAGCGCCCTGTTTTTGTAGCGCGTGACCTCAAGATCTAGCGTCACGTTGCAGTCGGTCACAGCATCAGTTACACAGATTTTGACCAGTCCAAAAGCTTCGCTGCCTCTGATTTCACCTTTCCAGCCCACAAACGTCAGCGTGTCTTTCTCCATGCTAGAAAAAGCGGTCACATTCGTGCACACGTGAACACCTGCACCTTTATCAACCATCCAGCCACTGCACTGGGAAGTACTCGAGTCATTCGCCATAATCATACCAATCGATGATGGCTTGCCGTCGCCAGCACCACTCCAGCGCACCATCGACATTGAGGGGAACTTCTTCTTGGCACTGCCTTCTCTGCAGGCTGCGCCTCGTTCTGCTTCTTCTGGCGCTGATGTTTCTCAAGGTAGGCGACACAATTTTTCTTCAGGTGGTCAGGCTGGTTGCAAAAGTGGCAGGTTCTCGTCTCGATCAACTCGCCATTCACGCCCTTGAACTTCTTCTTTTTCAAGTTGTTGTTGGCTTTCTGCTTCCAGTGTCTCTTGCCACCGCTTTTGCCAGCACCACCTCCACCGTGCTGTTGCAAATGGAAAATTTTGGCAGCATCAGTTTGCTTCCCACTCTTCTTACTCGAGGTGCCGCGTTGCTTGTCGAGTTCGGCTTCACTGCGAAGTGTCTTCAGCACGTCGGACAGCAGTGGAACTTCCTTGACCTACATACGAACGACACCACGATACACATAAGCCACACCTTGGAGAGCCACTTTCACCATCTCTTCGTCCATGATGATGTCATTCATGTTGAGTAGTTGGCGCCTCATTTTCTCCATCTCGTCAAGGTACTCGTCCATGTCCATGCCGACCACATAGTCGTAGGAGTAGAGCTTCTTGCGCACAAACAACGCGTTCGAGTAATTGCGTTTGGTTTTCTCCAACTCAAACGCCACCCACATCTGCCGCGCTTCGCTCATCGAGCAGATCTTGGATGCGTCTTTGATGAAACACCACGCAACAGCGCATCCCTTGCGAGAGCGCTCTTCTCGTTGTAGAGAGCCGTTTATGCTGCCGTTGGGTTCGCACCCAGCGCGTACGAGCCGTCAATAATGCCCCAGCATCCACGCTGCGCCAATTTCGATGAAACCATTGCCTTGTAGAGGTCGAAGCCGCCTTCCTCGTCGTACTTGGGTGGTTTGTTGATGCCGAACTGGGGTACCGTGACAGCAGCGTTTCGGTCCGCCATGCTCATATCTTCGGGTACTTGGGTTCAATATCCTAAGCGCTTTCTGTAGTCGTAGGACATAGAGCTCTTGAGCACTTGAGCATATTAGCGATGTCGTAGACAGGAAGCACTAGACGAAAACAGTTATTTGAGGGATAGGATGCAAATTGCAAAGTGATCAATGTATTAAGTTGCTGTGGGTGTGAGCTCTGGAGGAAAGCCTTAGGCAACAAAACCTCCTTGGACTATTGTGTACCCACTGGATACAGTAGCCACCAGTTTGGTAGCCAACCAAACTTGGTGTCCCTGGGTGCGTCAGTGTTCCGGCGATTCGGCAGTAACCGCCATCTCAGTCGTGATGCTCACCCACACACATTCGGCCCATCCAAAACACAGTGTACACAGACAACTTCAATGCATGCCGAAGTTTGTAGTGCAAGTGACCGCCAGACTCAGGTATTCCCAGCTTATTCCGAGCTGGTTCTGAGGCGACTCTCTTAAACTGCAGCAAGAACGATCTACTTTACTAGCAAATGGGTCGCTGACAAGATAGTATGGCGTTTACCAGAGCGGTTAAATGACGAGCATGTTAAACTACCCCCCCCCCCTCCCAACAACAATAACAACACCCCTTGCGACCAGACCTCGAAAAATACAGTAACCTACTGTATTGCCACCATGGGCATTCCATTCCGTAAAAGGCCACGGAACTTTATCAGCGAAAAATAATAAGTACGGCGCAATTATTGCCAATGCATCCATTTAACTATTAATGCTACTTATCTTACCATTTTGTGTCTAGATAAGACTAGTGACATCCCACGGGTCCTTAGAAATACACATCTCGAAATGAGACGGAAGCATGCTTGTGCGCTGGGACGTGAGAATCATCTTGTATTCTGAGGAAAAACGTTCACACGGATGGTAGCCAGCTGCGCTATCATCGCAGAGTACGCAACACCGCGTGCGCACCTTTTCTACTCTCCTTGCTGAATGATATGAGCTGCGTAGCTGTCTTTGAGCTCCTTGCGCTTAAGACCAGACTCGCACAAACATCCCTCCGTGCTTGGACGCTGAAAGCGTGTTTGCGCCGCGGTCTCAGCCGCCGTAAGCTTTTACCGACACCGACCTACACGAGGCCACTCTCCAAACGGGTGGCTACACAAGTTTTGCAACTGCTTTTAGGTACTCCCTATAATAGAACAACCGAGTCGAAAAGCTCGATCATGCTCGTTGACTCCCACCGTAAGCGTTTGGACAAACTCTCGGTTTTCTCCACTTGGCTAAACAACTTGGCGAGTTCCTTGTGATCGCCGCTGAATGAAATGGAGTCTTCAACGCCTTCCACCAGGCGGATATGCGACCGCAGTTTTATTCAGCGATGCAGCATCTCGTGCATCGACGGCCGGTGCCACGTTGCGTTTCTTGGCGTAAAGCAAAGCGAGCTTGGGAAGTTTAGTGGCATTGTTTGGTTAGTGCAAAAGAGGTCCATAGGGTTGGTTGCTCAGTTAAGAACGATTTAGTCTCCAAGGTATAAAAATCTAGGCAATGGACGCCGAGTGTCCTAGCAATGTTGCGGTTGGTGTTGCAGTTAAATTCGACAATTGACAATATCATGTCAACGGGTTTGCTATAAGCCACCAACACGTTCACTAACAGCGCGATGCGAACATCAGCACCTTGACTCCCATGATAGCGGAGAATCGGCAAGTAGTCTGTGCTGAACGCGGTCGCCAACTAGGATTCGTGTACAGCAACATAGTGCACCGTGGGCCCAGCCATCGTACACGACGCAGATCTCGCCTCTCATCTTTTTCTCAATTACGGGCCCAAGATTTGTCGCCAAGGCAATCATGTCAGCCTTGGAGATAGTTGAGCGCCACTTAGCCATGGATCTCGGGCACTTGCCGACTACATTGCTTAGCCTCTCTGTGGCCATGGCAACCGCTCGTAGCGATGGGATGTATCCTCGGAAACAAAGCCGCAAGTTTTAATGAGGTGCTCGGGGTCACGGTGGTGGGTATCGCGCGGCGTGCGAAAGCCTTCGTGGCGAATTACCGGGTGCGACGCGAGGTTAGAATAGTCTGTCCCAGGTAGTTGTGATCATGTAGAAAGCTTTATCCTTTAAGAAGCAACATGAAAAGTGTATTAACGTTTGCTTAGCGAGTTGGTTCGAGCTCTTGGGTGCCACCCTCTTGTATCCAACCATCAAGAGTACACTCCGCGCCAAATGATATCATGCACCCGCTATATCTCAATAAAAATTCGAGTTAGAAAATGCTGTTTGGATATGTAGTTCCTGTTACTACTACAGACCCCACACTTGTGCTAACGATCAGGATTGCTGGCTGTGGTGGGGCTCGCATACAAATAATAAATTTGCTACCGCGACACTATTATCACGAAGGCGGAACTATACAAAAAAGACAAATCCATACAATTTCCATGTATTAGGAATATGTGTAAATAAATAAATCGCTTAATAGTGCCCTTCTTTTCCAGCACCTCGACAAGTCGTTTTTGCACCAGCTACGCTAAAGTAGCCTCGTCCACGGCTGCCCATGCAGCAAGCACGGCGGCACGCAGCTCCGGAAGACTGGAGTATTGCTTCTTCCCGTTGTCGTACACCGTACTTGGTAAAATGGCCCACAGGTTCTCGATCTGGTTGAGGTCCGGGGAACGTGCGGACCATCTTAATAAGAACTCGGCGGTGCGCTTCGATAAAAGGATTGAAGCATTGTCCTGCTGAAAGATGTACTCTGTTCCGTGGTGTTTGTGAGCAAATGGTAGCATGTACTCTGAAAGTGTGTACACGTAGTGGTCCGAGTCTTGCTTCCCAACTTGAATAGCCAACTCAGTCTTACCACAGTGACTAAACCCACCTCACACCATTACCATCCTGGCGACGTACACTCTGGCGCTTCGGTACGCGCAGGTCTTGCCAGTATCACTGGTACCCGTCTGGCCCGTCGAGGTTCCACTTTTTCTCATTCGAAAACACCACGCAAGGCCGCACATCCTTGGTGCAGAGTAGCCTCCCCTTCGCAAATTCACGGCGAGCCAGTTTGTGCTCGGCTGTAAGCTCCAACGTGTTGTCCATCTTCATGTACTGCTACCAGTCCACACACACAAGCACACGTTGGATGGTACGCAACGAGGCTGTGCTGTTCACCAACTGCTTGAGCTGCGAAGCAGGAAAATCCCCGGTGGAAGCTTTCGAGCCAGCAGACGAACCTCTCTATCGGACATGATGGATGGAGGACCCAGCTTTTTGGCTCGCTCCGCGACGGTGGAGCCAACATTCGGGCTACTGTTTGGTCGCTGCAGCTGGCCCAGAAAGCAATAGCACAGTTGGATCACCCAGATTCGTGTAGACCATTGATTCGGCCGCGTTCTTCATCGGTGACTCGAACTTGGACGGCATCTTTGCGAATGCGAAACTAAATAACTGTCAGTGTATGGGCAGATCATTTTACCAGCACTCTTAATATATGGATTTTTGTATTGTTATTTGCCTTCGTGATAATAGTGTCGCGGTGGCAAATTCACTTATTTGTATGGGAGCTCAGAGATAGCACAGAACGCCACCCATCTACGCTGGATGGGGTGATTGGACTGGCATTGCGCTTGGTCACACAGTGACCGGAGGTAGCCTGCCATAGCCTACGGCCGAGTGGGTCAAAACAGCGACGTGTCACCGCTGTAAGGAAATTGGTCCCATTGCGCCATCCGCCCCAATCGGAACAAGTAAGCCCATTTTTTTTAAACGGGGCCGTGTAACGGAGTAGTTTACTCCGTTTAAGACCATGTCGAGGTCGTGACTGTTTTCACGATGATCATGACCTCGGCGAGGTCAGCCAAGATGATGTATATGTCTACCCAGTTCTTCAGGTCTGGTCAATTATACTCCGCACCAAATGACATCGCGCACCCCAATCTGTGGCTATATCTCAATCAATATTTAGAGCTAGAAAATGCTGTTTGGGTATGTAGTTCCTGTTACTACTACAGACCCGCACTTAACTCCCGATCGGCTAACGATCGGGAGTTTGTTGGCTGTGGTGGGGCGCGAAGTTCTTGCTGAAAATAGAACCGTAGCTCGAGCGGCGGAATAGCGCATCCTGAAATGCGCTCAAATAGCCCCCAGTTTGGGTCAGCTTGCACACTGTTTCGCGAAGCAGATACTCGTGATCTGGAGGTAAGAGCCGTTTTCGCATAGCGGACTTAAGTGCGGGCGATCTGGGCTCGGTCGCAATCTGTCACGGACTGACGGTACCAGCTCATGAGTGTTTGTGCTATATAGCACGAGACCATGGTGACAATTGCTGATAAGCTCTCCACCATCAGTGGGTGATATTCATTGTAGTACTGTTCAATCGTGAAAACCCACAGCTACAGATCCTCATTCAGCGTGCCGTGGTACTTCGGAGGCCCTGCCTTGAGGGCAGCCGGTGGATTACTTGCTATTGTTTCCAGACGGGCAGCTTGAGCAGTTATTAGCTCGTTCATCGGCTGGTGGAACTGTTCTTACTGCTGCGCAAAGAACTGCAGCATCTCTCCTAACGTTTGGGGAACGTTACTCGAATCCAAGTTGGAGCAGTTCAATGAGAGCTTGGACACGAATGGCACGATGGTAGACACAAATGTCGTATACTTGAGCACGAAGATTGTACGGAGGTCGCAGATGTACATTCGAAGGAGGTCGACGTGGACACGAAGGTCTTAGGACTCGAAGGTCTTGGACGAGGACGTTAAGGTCTTGGCTACGACATGTGCTACTATGTAGGAAGCTTTTATCATTTATGAAGCTAAATGACAATGTATTAGCGTTTGCTTAGCGAGTTGGTTCGAGCTCATGGGCGCCACCCTCTTGTTGAAACCATCAAGAGTAATCGACCAGACCTGAAGAACTAGTTAAACATATACATCTTTTTGGCTGACCTCACCGAGGTCACCATCATCGTGTAAACAGTCACGACCTCGGCATGGGCGTAAACGGAGTAAACTAATCCGTTACAGTTGTTTGCGACCAGCACCTCATAGCTTAAACCGACGAAGCGCTGGGCCCTAAGGCTCGAAGAAAAAAGTGCAGATATCTCAGTCTGTCGCCATGACTGCACGTTGAACAGTGAGTAGTGGTCTGAACGTTGGCGAGGTGCTAGTTTTAGTCACCGTAGAGTTTGCCGAGCCACCCAGCGTAGCTAGTCCATGGGAATCACTCTCGAACCTTTGTGATGTATCGTGAATTAACTGGACAGTTGGACCAAATCTGACTGGACAGCTAAAACCCATTTGTATTGCAGTAATTGGCACACGGGTTATACCGGTTAGAAGCCTGCACATATTAGTACCCCCATAGTTTTATGTGCCCGATCAAAGAATTACAAGAACTGAAGATATTGAAAGTCTGGTCCTGAACGGAATTACTACCGACACACCTAATTTTTTGCAGCGCAGATTTATTTCGGCCCTGTGATGGTAGGAGTCATTCGGGCATCTTCACCGTGGACCGCAAATAGCAGAGAAGACAGCAGATATCGCAGCTAGTTTGAGGATAGGTTTCTTCATCACTAACACTAACGTAGGATATTAGCAAATAAATTTCGGGACCGACAGCAAATTGGCTGAATTTGCTGCCGCATTTGCTGTTCAGCAAAAGTCCAGAAAAACTGGTACATAATGAACCCAAGTATAACATCCAAATAAAACGAGACAGATTCCCATCAGCAATGCATAAAACGTTTGAGTCAAGCTGGATCCAGTTGCTATTTGCTGTCACCGCGGTGGAGACTCCAGCGGACTCCACCGTGGAAATAGCGACTTTTGTGGATAAGCAAACATGAAAACTAACAGCGTAAAAAACGGATTTGCGGCTAGGATACTGATGGCGCGGTGGAGATGCCCTAATTCACGCAACACATCTAAAACGAATAGGGGAAAACTCAAAATACGTCCGTATAATTGAAATATTGTCAAAACGGATCCGTTATATAACGTTATTTACGACCCGAGTGAAATTACTTGAGTCTGGTCGAGCACAGTTATAGCTCTCGATTCAAAATGTATATAAGGCTAATAGTAAACGCCAACGTAATCACTACATTTTATGTTAAGCATACAAGCGTCTCATTAGCGCTCCTTTATTGAGCCTTTTTGCTTAGGAACGAAACAACAGCTAAAGTGCTCATTGTCAGCGATATACGCTATCAGCGCTTTGGGGGACATAAAAATATTCTCACACTTCTGCACGCAAACTATATCTAGCAGTTCACGCTCAAGATATCATCAAGTCGCATCTGCTGGGTAGGTTATACTCGTTTTGACAATATTTCAATTAAACGGACGTATTTTGACATTTCCCCAAAAACTAACATGTAAAATTCATTGATTTAGTCAAACATTTAGCTAAATTTTAGAGATATGGATCACAGTTAAGATGACCATATTATGCGCCGAATAGCTAATAAGATTAGGATTTGCCTAACAGTAAGGCCATGTTCGAGTTGAAAACGTGATTTCGCTAAAAATAGCTATTCCAATAAATTTGCCTAATTTTAAGCAGCTCAATCGAAATAGCTGCTTCGCGGAAAAAAAGTCTACCATCAATTTGGAAACATTTGATTTTTTCTAAAACTTATGTATAAAACCTCAAAACCTCAAGAATCAGAATAAAACCTCGTTATATGGGAGCGAAATCGAACACGGCCTAAGTAATATTATACCGGTAGTGGAATACTAGTAAGGTCCGGCGCTAGTTTCGTGCATTCAACCAGTGTTGTCCATTTTTATTTAAACCAGTAATATTGCAATGATTTCAGTTTGAGTGAAACACTTGGTAAAATATCGAGGCGTGCTGGCAACCAGTAAAACCTGTCTTTTTTTCTTCTGGCGTGCACTTCCCGCCAAATTGTGATCAGTCTCAATTCCTCCCAAAGACTAAAACTACTTGTCTAACGACCACCACATCTTCCAACCCTCGCAACTATGCCTTCCTATACGATTGAAGACCTCAATGCCGCTGTGAAGCGTGTTCTAATGGGTAAACAGACCCGTAGTGTAAGTACTGCAACCACCATACCGTACCGCACTTTACGGAAATGGGTCACGAAGGGCAAAATGGGCATCTTTCGCGACCCTGTGCGACGCGGTCCAACACCTTTACTCTCGGCACCAGCGGAGCAGCGCCTGGTCGAATGGATTGTTAAGCGTCAGATGGTGGGACAACCTGCTACACGCAATGAGATCATCGACAAGGCCGGAGCTATCTTCTCGTTGGCGGCTGGACAAACCGCAGGCGGGGGGGGGGGGGTACCGTCGCTTTCTGGACCGGCATCCTCTTCTCGTAGCTAGAACGCCTCAGGCGGTGACCAAGGTCCGAAACTGTGTGACTATGGATGACACAGCGTTGCTGTTCAACTCGCTAAACAAAGTCGTACTCGAGAACAAGCTCGACGCTTCCGGGTCTTCAATTTGGACGAAACAGCGTTTCAAACAAACAAGGGGTCCAAGCGCGTCGTGGCCGTCAAAGGCTCCAAGAATGTTTGGCATCAAGACGTGGCTCTAAGCTTCCACCTTACTTTGTTGACTTGTGGCAGTATCGCTGGAGGCATGATACCGCCAGTGTTCGTGCTACCTGGCTCCACGGTCAAACTGGAAGTGCTAAACGGTTGCGCTATCCCTGGAGCTGCCGCAACTACATCTACATCGGGGTTCATGAATGGTCAGCTGTTCGTGCAGTGAATGCGTTTCTTCGCTGGTAGCGTTCGGGTCGACGTGCAAAGACCTTTGCTGCTGATATTGGACGGGTGCAGCTCACACTACTCCGCCGACATCGTGCTAGATGCTGAACGCCTTGGTGTCCTCCTATTGTTGCTTCCATCTAACACTACTCACTTACTACAACCGCTTGATGTGGTAGTATTTTCATCATTCAAGGCCAAGCTCCGCCTATTGACCGACATTTGCGTGGGTGAAACCTGCAGCAGCTCTATCGACAAGGAGGAAGCCATCAAGATGGCTAGTACGGCGTCGTTGGCATGCAAAATGGGTGACAATGTCAAGGCTATTTTTGCTGGATGCGGACTTTTTCCGTCCTCGAAGCCTCGAATGGATGCATTTATCGCTAACTTCGCTCGTAGCGGTACCCCAACCATGGTCCAGCTAGCAAAGTGGCTCCGCATCAGGGAAACCGTGCAGAAGGACGTTCTCGTACTACCGCCGACCACGAAGCGTGTACGCAAGACAGCTACCGTTGGTGGTCGGCTGCTTACTCGGGAAGCGCTTGAAGAGATTGCGCGGCCGCCTAAGAAGACCAAGAAAGAGCCCAAGCCCAAGCAAGGAGCAGCAGCTCCGAAGATCCCGAAGGCTAAGAGGACTGCCAAGGCCATGAAGAACCCTCCAGACCAAGAAGACGCCCAAGCTCAAGAAGCAAAGGCCGCAGCAACGACAAAGTCAGTGGAACTGCCGTCTGGCGAAACAACGCCACATGCTTACGTTGTTATGGAAGCAGTTGTCTCGATAAAACATTTAGTACACTTTTCCTGTGCACTTCTACCTTCTTCTTCTTTTTTTTTTTTACGTTTTTAGTGATACGATATACCTCTATATGCCTGGGTCCGCTGTGATTTCTGGTTATCAAAATTTGACAATCTCAAACGTTATCAGAAGGAGAGCCCGACTCATGGTACTGAGCATACTGGTGGTCAATCAGCTCACTCGATGGCAGCTGTCGGTCGCTTTCGCAGTTCTGTGACGGCCACCGAGTGATCTAACTGACAGTCAGCACATTTGTGATGAGTTGAGTTAATGCTTCCAGGCGGAATCGAACCACCATTCTCTCGGTTATGAGCTGACGACTTTAAGACTAAGCTATTGCAGCGCTTCTTGACAGCACAAATCGACCTATAATTATACACATATTACAAAATATTGTGTACAGTCTGCATTAGCCTATACCCTCTCGGTAATGATATGTTGCAATGTCGTATCGGATAGTACAGGTGTTTCAAAGCTGAAGGAGAAAAAAATGCCTTTCTTCAAAAGTTAAAAGTTAAAGCGGCAGAAAACTGGCCACTTGTGAAAAATGGGTTGTATCAGTCAGCTGCTCCTTATTGTTCGCTTAGTAACGGTTCGTCACTGAAACCCTATGCTCATAGGTCCTATAGAGCGCGATCTCTCCTATCATTGGAGAGATCGCGCTCTTTTCAAATCTGCCTTTGTTGCTCACAACTAATAGTTCACTACAAAGTTACTTAGGGGCTGACAAACTGGCACGAAACTGGCACATTACCTTAGGCTACGATGATTTTTCACATGAACTGTACTACTACTAGTACACTTCGAAGTCGTACTTTTTGTCGTGGCTAAGGGGCGTTCTTAACACGGTAGAATGGTAGAATTGTAGTACTCGGTACTACAAATTCGAGAACGTTTGCGTAATAGCCCTTTGCATAATAGCTGACGACGGTAGTACCATACACCACGCGCTGGGGAACGAGGTGAACGGTAGAAGTAAAAGCCAGCAAAAATTTGCAGTGAAATTCACAAAAGCACGGATCTCGGCTCAGTCTCCCCGTCACTGAAGAGGTCGTCGTCGGAGTCGCTGCTGAAACCGTTGTCGTCAGAGTCACTGCTGCTGTCACATACTGAGATCCACCCCCAAGTCTCATGGATTGCAGAGCCTTGGTCTCTCAGGTCGCTGTTATGGATGGCGGTGCCCTTATTCATCTTTAGCCGTTTTTGTTGTGCTTATTGCGGAGAAGAAAAAAGTGTGACCGTGAAGTTCATTATCGATAGTGCGGCCCGGACCGGGACCAGGGTCGCGCGAAAAAAAAACCTTGTTATCTTCTCAAATGAGGTTAAATAATGAGCTTATCTGAACATCAAGCCCTTTGTATTCTGATTGGTTCGAGGGCGGGGGAAAGGGAGAAACGTACAAACCATAAATTCTGACTTCGGGGACGAATGCAATGGCGGAACAAGCGCGAATGAGGTCGAACTCCAGGAGACTGTCAACAGATCGTATGCAAAGGCCTCTAGCATTCGTCCCAAGAACACGCTGCGAGCGTACAACAGCCGCCAGCAAGAGGTTTTGAAGTGGTGCTCTGCAAAAGGCTCAGCTTTTAGCGACTTAACACGCACTACCGTGACGGGAGAAAAGCTTCATTTGATTTTGGAAGAGTGCGTCATAGGTCGCGCGAAACAACACAAGAACGGGCAAGCAAATGCTGCACGGCGGAATGCAATCGGCAAATCTACTGTAAACAGCTACGTGGCGGCAATGGTGGACCTGTGGAAGCAACAGGCGCGAGCCAATATTAACAGCAATCCATCACCTCGTAATGAGGCTATAGAAGCCCTGTTTAAAGTGCCAGAGTATGAGGAGGACGAACGCAAGCGAAAAAACTATGAGGGCCGTAAAGCTGACGCGTTGCTGGACGGGTACACAACTACCGAGCAAATCCGGCGCATATCAAACGTTTTCTGGGATAATGCGCGCGAGTCAGGGACGCGACTTCGTAACTTGCTTGCGTTTCTACTTTGTCACTACGCTCTAATGCGAGGCGAGGCCTCTCGGAAGATTTAGCTGGCTGATATTCACTCAGTCAACTTGGAATATGAAGGGTATCGTCCTTGCCGGGCGGTGGTACTGGTAATGCGGCAAGGAAAAACTAACCAAATCGGTCGTATTGAAGTTGGTGCGTTATTGCGGAACAAGTCCGCGGAGTTATGTCCTCATGGATTAATGGCGTCCTATTTCTTTTGTCGTTGGCATGTCGATCGCGAACCGTTTCCTGATTTCACTTCTTCCGAACTATGGTATCCGCTTAAATTGCTAAAAAAACTGGGAAGGACCCGACTGTGGAGATGTCTTATAAAGTTCATCGAGAAGCTATTACGGCTGCTTTGAAATCTGCTGGTGTTCACAGCAAAGCAAAAACACACATTGGAAGAGGATCTGGCGCACGAATGGCCGATCTCACGGGCGCAAGTGAGGCACAAATTAGACACCTTGGTCGCTGGAATAACCAAGTTATGGAAAAGTGTTGCCTGACATCACTCCCCCGCGAAGCGATGCGAACACTGGCAGGATTTGAGCCGGCGACTGGCAGCCTTTTTCTCGCTCGTGCGCACGTAGATCCCCCATTGTGTCTTCAACGTCAAATTTCCCCCCAGGTAGAAAAATGGCAATGTGTACTCAATGACGGCAGCTGCGAACAAACAATTGCAACCGGAGGATTCTTAGAGCTGCTGCGGTACCTGAGGGTTGTTCTTCTTCAAGATGCTGTTTATGAGTGAGTCGATGCCTACGCATCCTATTTGGCAACATCCACTCTTTCAATCGCATGAATTCCAGAAATACAAGTGCTAGGCAAAAGAGATCGTGAGCAATATGGATGACCCTACGGAGCAGCGGCTACGAAAAGCAATGCCAGTTTTACAGGCAAAACTGGACGGTGTACATCATGATCTTAAAACGTCATTGCAAAAAATGGGGAGCTCACTGCAGGTACTTGAAAACAATATGGAAGGCGTAATGCAGGCAGTTATCCCGCTCTCGCATGGCACTGCTGTTCTGCAGGTTAAGCTTGCCCCGCCCGGAAGTACTACCGCTATTTTCAACGGCTTTTACATCAGCTACTACTTCTTCCGCGGCTACTACGGCCTCTGCGGCAGCAGTGATGGAGACAGGCAAGACCCCCACCGCTCTGGATGGACAGTTTATTAGCTACACATTGAGCTGCAGTTTGGTATCTGTGAACGATTTCTGGAAGGAGTGGGCGGTTGGCTTGAATGATGGCCCACCAGTAAGCGCTTTGGAGGAAAAATACGGGACTAAGTGGTGCAGTTCAGACGAGCGAAGGTTTTTCAATCGTCGTCGTCGAGTTATTACGCTGGTGAAGGAGCTTAGCGTGGAGCTAATGAATACCGGAGCTAAAGACGAAAGCACGGCGATTGAACAGGTTGTTGATGCACTAGAATCAGCTCGGATAGCGCGAAAGAAGACATTGACCTGGATTTCGAAAGTTCCCGAAGTATTCAAAGGCCTAGTGAGAGCAACACTTCAAATTAAACCCCCGACGCCTTGCTCGAGCAACAAGATCACAGAGCGCGAACGCAAGAGCCAGACCTATTGCTTGCATGATGAAAAATGCCGTTGTACTTGAAAGTTCTTTTTTCTATTCTGCGCAACAAAGTTTTGAAAACTAATCGCGGCATTCAAGCGTGTATTACTTGCTTTACGACAGCTACAGCAGAGCTTGGTGAAATAACCAAAACAATTTGCCGTTAGTGCTGAGACGATACGTACCGCAGTGTACAAAGGTACCGCTTTAGACCATTCCATTACCGCAGTTTGGCAACGAGATACAACAATGTGCCATTATGGTACCGCAGTGTACCATAAAGGTACCTCAATGTGCTATTACGGTACCGCAGTATGTCATACAGGCACCGCAGTGCTACATTGCGGTAGGCACCTCATTATTACATTGAGGTAGGTACCGCACTTTTCGATAGATACAACTTGAGTATTTTGCTACCAGTCATTGCATTTTACTCCATATAAAAGAAATGAAACAAAATGAATCAAGTCCTAGCTTGTTATGTTGAAGAGAATGAAGAAGAAAAAGAATCCCAACTTGCTACTTGCACTTACGGTGGCAAGAGGTCGTTGTACTGCTTCGACCTGTATTTTCTTGACGTTAAAATCGCCGGATGACCACTTGGGCATCAAGTCCTCAATCGAATCGGGCCTTTCAGCAATTGATCCAGAAACCACAGTCATGTAATGCAGCACGTAGAGCCCACAATCCGTGCTGTTCGTTTGCTGTGGCTTCGTGTTGTGCACGAACGTGCTCCACTGATACGCAGATTACGATCCAAACTTCCTCTCGTGAACTTTCGTGAGGAGCTCGTGCAAAACATCAAAATCATAGTTGGCGCTATGCGCTTTCTGCATCGAGTTGACGTGGTACACTTTGGTGGGATCGTCACTCATCGGGTTTTCAACCACGAGGAAACTCCAGTGGTTCCGGCTGTACACTGGGAGGAGGATGTTCTTGTATGCCATCCAGTCAAACTGCGCGCACAAATCATCAAACATCGCCGTTTCTTGTTTGGATTGCGAGTAAATCTTGCTATCTCCATGACTGCGTACATTCCTGTCCCACATCCGCAAACCAATCCATCTACCCGAGGCATCGACTGGAAGATAAAGTAGTCCAGCACTGTTGCTGTGAGCAAGCCGTCCGTCAGCACGCTATCCAAATCATCTTGGTACACATAAACAACTCTGTTCTCGTCCGGATCGTTGCTATCTTTCCAGACGAAGATAGCCATGTCTTTCGGGACTCTCTTCCCGAAGAACCAATCAGAAGCACCTCATTTTCTTTTAGCCGGGGTCGTGTCTTCCTCATAGAGACTGCCTTCCGAGCTCACATCTTTAGCACTACCTTCTTCACTGCTTTCCACCACACCATGCACCTCTGTTACTACTGCCAGGCCCACTCTTGTCCCCTTTACCATCGTGGTTGCCCTGAGATTGCCGCAGCCGTTTGGGCTGATGTGGAGGTGTGGAAGGTGGGATAGGCTGGCTCGGCGTGTTATCCTCCTCTCCGTGAGCTGGCTCAACATCTGCCGCATCTGACCCAGGTGCGGCTACAGCGGCCAAGTCCATCAACGCAGTCAAAGAATCCTCAATCGTGGGAGCTGATGTGAGTGGAGTGTCCGAGGTGGATATTGGGGGTGCTGTGGTACTGCGCTCTACTGTAGCTTCACTGGTACAATTAGACGTCGGTGCACCACTCAACCAGTAGAAATGCTGCAGGAATCCAGTCCCCACGGTTCGGTAGCTCCCGCTGTTGTTGTACATGTTCTCGAAGGCGGGATTAGCCCGCACAGAATCTCGCACAAAACTGCAAAGCGCAACGTCTGCGGCATGAACGCTATCACGCGTTTCCTGTAAGACCGCATCACACTCAGCCTCTGTATACATGCATATCTGCGTCCTGATATCCTCAGCTGCCGTGTCACCTCTCTCGTAATCTCGAGAACGCGTGCTCGATGAGTGTCAGGCATGCTGGTCGCAATATGAGCGCCCATGCACTCTACCACAGTAGCCGAACTCTCCACAACTTGATTTAAGTTGCTTTGTCTGTGTGTGTACGCCAACGTGGTAAACGCGACACGCACGAGCTCACCACGGTAATCCTGGAACGAATTGACTCGAGCTCTCGTCTGTTGGTCAATGGGCGGGTGCAGCTCGGATGGAGCAGGAGCAGTGGACTCTGCTTCCTGGAGAATCTGTGGAGTAGTAACGTCCGCTCGTACCATCGTCGGCGGTCTTGGCGGAATCAGCGATGCCGTTGGGGTTCTTAGCCAAAGGGAAGGTTGCGTCACGGTTGGCAGTGATATACCGCTGCTGCTCTCGTAGCCAGCGCTGGCGCAGGGCCCTCCCAGCGCGGCTTCGAAGCCAATGTTCTGCAGCCTTGTTGTCACCAGGCTCAGGTTGCGCGGCTTGCTTTCGTGCGAAGCGAGCGGCAGAGTCGGATATGTCGCTGCCTCGATCACCGGTGTAGACCCAGAATCCACGGTGGCGGCGCATCTTGTGTGTGTGTGCGTGTCGCAGTGTAATTCTTCGGCTTTGGGGAAGATTGGTCTGTGCTCCCCTTCCTAACGACGAGGCCGCCTATTGGCTGAAAGGCAAAAGTTACGCTGGGACAGTTATTTGTGTGACGCAAATAACTGTCCCAGCGTAACTTTACGCAAATTGCGTCAGATCCCAAGCTACAAATCCTCTTAGGACCGGGACCCGGCCTCAGTCTGCGGAAAGAACGATAACTCCTCATTATCAACAGCGGGTAGAATTGTAGTATTGTAGAATGATCTCGTCTCTTGCACTTTATGACCCTCGTACAATTCTACCTCTGTTAAGAACGCCTCTAAGCATCAAAGCTGAAGATAACGGCAGCTGATTTTGTGGACTAAATATAACGACACACTGCCTGTTTTCCTGCTGAAGCTCAAGCGGCCAATAACTCAAGGGCACGCTATCACTCTGCAATTCAAGTCCAAACCAACAATCTGTCTACCGGTAGCCAGTAAGAAAAAAGAAACATGTTCTGTTCCTCATCATGATCACTCTGCTTAGTGTCAGCAACTGTATCACACCCACTCCAAACGAGATCGCCAAGACAACCACAGGCAATACCAATTCGATCCACGGCGCAGTGCCCTATCATGAATCGACTCGGATGTTGTCTGATCACGACTTTGATGAGGAAAGAGGGCGGAGATTTATCGGAGGATTCGGTGGAGGAGATGGAACCACGACAAATGATACACCAAGCAATCAAGTTTACGGGACACACACTAGCATTCGGCTGATGAACACGAACCGTGTCACTGAAGACGAGGAATGCAATCGATTCACGAACTGGTGGAAGCGCCTCTTCGACAAGAGTATCAAGAAGTGTAATGAAGAAAGCACGCGTCGACTTCGCGGTTAAGCGAGAATGGGGTTCATGAGACCGAGTCGAGCCAATGTCTCGTCAATCGAGCCCAGTTAGCAAGACGTTTTTGCTCTGATCGTTTCCGAAAATGCATGTACAGCATCAGCTGCGAAAAGAAAAAATATAATATATGTTCGTACTGAGCTCATTCACCGTGCTGTAGCCAGATTATCTAACTAGCTTTGAACCACCAGGATTGCTGTCTACCTCAGTTCGTAATTGCTTGAAAATGTGGTTCATGAAGCACCTTTTAAGAACAAATTTTCTCCATGTTGGCTTGCTTTGTCTTATGATAAAATTGTACGTACCACCGTACGCCATAGTAGCAATAAATCTCGCGTTCTTCTGCCGAGAAAAACTAATTGTACCGTTTCAAAATATGTCTATAACATGCATGGATCGAGTACAGGAAAATCCGCGTTCGCAGTCGCAACTTGTCCAGAAAATCATATCTACAAAGCTTTTGTAGATTTTTTGTCCGTCTTCAAGATTTGATCCACCGCACGGGCGATATCCTGGCTCTTAAAGTCTACACGCATACGCAGAAGTGTCTCTATAATTTCCGTTGAGAACTCTTCACGTAAGCTCGCCAAGTAGTCCAGAACGTGCAAGGGCTGCATCAAGTTTAGCACGAACACGACCTGAAAGAGTCGGGTGAAAGCTCCACGAAGACTTCGTTGCGGCACGAGCGTGGACATGCGTGTCAACATTTCAGTGACTTCACGTTCCAGTTGCAACGCACCCAAATCATTGCAGCGTTTCTTGGACGCCAAAAGCGCGTTCTCCACACAAGAAGTCAAGTATTGCGTGGCTGCTTCAACCAGGTCCTCAAAGGGAGCTCTGCATAGGGCTCGTTCATAGCGTTGCAGCTCTCGATTCATCAGGATTTCCCGTTCCACCAGTCGCACCAAAGGAGATCCCTGTGATCCGAGCGCATCGTATTGAGCTGATGTGAGCACATACTGCAGCTGTTCGTCCATCGAACGATTAAGTACTTGCGGTAGCCTTTTGTGTAGAGTTTGTGAAAGCATCTCTTGTATCTCATTCGATACAATCGAGTGAAAGGCCTCTGTCATGTCATGAATGGGTGTTGGCAGACACTCGAGAACAGGAGCGTCAGTCGGGAAACTGGCGCTTGAATACTCGTCGATTTTCTCTTGTAGTGCACGTAGAAACTCGCCGCTCATGAAGGCCGAGTTGATAGTCATGATGAGTCGTGCCTCCTCCTGTAACGTCCGTTCCAGATCTTCATCCACGGCCTGCAACAGCATGTCCGAGAAGGACACGTCGCTTTGACCTGGAGTGTCGTCGATAGAGTTGCCATCTTGTCCAGTTGCTGCGTTAATGGAGCTCACAGGGATCACGCAGGGTCGGCTTGGTAGCACCAGTATAGCTTGCAGATACTGTGACTCCAGTGCATCCACTATCGCAATCACAATAGACAGAGCAGTATGGTAATTCATACTAACGTTACAACAAAACCGCATAAAAAATGAGTTAATCATGAAATAGTCATCGTAAAAAGACTGATAGACGCACCATTGTGACGCTCTGAAGAACGCCTTGTTAAGTACGAACGACACGTCCTCGACCACACTGGACACATACACTCCTTGCTCAAGTTCCTGGGGTTCTGCAATTGCTGTCGCTTTGTGTACCGACTGAAACACGTAGAATCTCTCGAGTACGACGTATACGCCGCTCAGTTCCTGCACTTTGACTTGGAATCCTCCATCTTTCTGTCCCAGTCCTTCACATACAGTAACTAGAAACGCAGTATAGCTCACTAATACTCGGATAATAAACGCCAGTTCATCCAGAAACAAGTCGATCATCTGCAGACTCTCGTCCGCCTCCACTTCGTCCCCTTCCAGCACGTGTCGTGGGTCTCTTTGTGCCTGGGAATTCGCTCTTCGTTCCCACGCCACCATACGAGCGTCGTCTGCATACATTTGCACCATTTGTAGCGCGATCTCAGCGCACGAGGCGTGGATCGGCTCCAGTACTTGCTTGAGCACCTGTGGGTCTGCTGTGACGTCCGCTACGGCGTTCATAATGTCCGTAGCTCCTGTCATTAGCTCACTTAGAGATTCTACGTAAAACGCACGGTCAATGTAGCCATGTTCATTAACTTTCGCTGCCCGTTTGCTGCCTCGCACACAGTCCAGACTCGCACGCGCTTGAGTGGCAAAGATGCTGCTCAAGCAGCTGGAAAACGTGGGCGCAGCCTCGTGTGCAGCGTTGAGAGTAACGCAGCGAGCGAAGGCCGTCAATGCGGCGTCCACATCCGCATCGGAGCCCGCGCAGGCCTGTTGCAGTCGGGAGAGTGCCGTGTCTTGCAGAGTCTGAGCTTTAGCCTCGCAGCTCCGCAACATCTCGTCACGCACAGCAGCCGCTTCCTGGCCCCCGTCCGACACGCTCCCAGCCGACACGCGCATGTCCCCCAAGGCGTGACATACCTGGTCCAGCTGCTGCTCCGCGAACGCCACGTAGAAGGACGTGACGCTCTCCTCGAAGCTCATGGTCACGCTGGAAGATGGCGGGAAATGAACCGAGGACAAATATGATATGTGATAGGGACTGAAGTAACGCATGATCCGCCACGTACGAGGTGTCACATGCGTATACCTACCTACACGTATACTAGTACATAGGCATCGAGTTGATGCTATTGTCGCTGTACGTGTAGTAAGGTGTTGGTGCTGCGCTCGTCGTCCTGATGATTTATTCATTTTTATCTATGAAACTTCCTCGATGGTGATGGCTCTCAGCTTAAGCGAAGACAATTCCTCTTGTCTAAATGAGAGGAAATTTTACGCTGCTACTGAATTTTAATCGACGACAACAGCGATGTTACTATGGCGCTGCTTACTTGTCGGCGACGAGGGGTCCGATGAGTGCGGCGGTGGCCTCGAAGACCTCGTCCGGGCCGGGGGTGGCGTCCACCTTGAAGACCTTGTTCTGCTTCTCGTAGTGCATGATGACGGGCATCGTCGAGTCGAGGTATGTGCGGAAGCGCTTGCGGATGGCCTCGGCGTTGTCGTCCGTGCGTCCGCTAGTCTTGCCACGCTCAAGCAGACGCTCCTCCATGACGCTCTCGGGGCAGTCGTAGAAGAGCACGCCCTGCACCTGGAACTCGTCCTCGGACATCTCCTCCTGCCAGCCCTGCAGGTTGTCGAAGTTGCGCGGGAACCCGTCGATAAGGAACAGGTCGCGGCCGCTCTTGACCATGGCCTGCTGCAGCAGGTTCAGCGTGATCTTTACGGGCACAATCTGTCCTTCTTTGATCATGCGGTCAATCAGCTCGCCGTTTTTCGAGCCTGACTGACGCTCCTCACGCAGCAGGTCGCCGGCCTGAGCAAATGGCAATAAACCGTCAATACGTCAGAGCTTGTGAAACGCACGTATCTTGGGCTGTATATTTCTCACCGACAGGTGGACGAAACCGTACTTCTCCACCAGCTTGGAGCACTGCGTGCCCTTGCCAGCACCGGGGCCGCCCAGCACGAACAAGATCTTCTTGGCCAGCGTTGAGCTCATCTTCGTAGTCTGCAGGGGTTGCCGTCAAATTTGCTACTGACACGCGGAAAATTCACGTTCAGATAAATTTGTGTGTAAAGCGTTTCTAAATAAATTTAGAAATGAAAATGTGGGACACACAGTATTTCGATCTTACGAAAGGATCGCTTCAAGCGCTAAACTGGCTGAGTAGCAGGCGGAGCGATGGAGAACAAGAGCCACATAGCCATCAACATGTCGGGCACCGGCTCGCTGGACGTGGCACTGTCTCGGGAGGAGGCGCTGCACCGCTTCCGAGACATCAATTGGGCCACATACACACGGTACAGCTTGTTTATCAGATACTTTACGCGCAATTCGAATTTACTTATTCTACGCCTGTTATTTTCGTGTGCGAAGTGCTGGTGGCTTCTCGCTGGAGAAGACGGAAATCACAGCTTTAAAGGACCTGGAGGGCGCCATCAAGCCTGGCGCTGACGACGCGACAAATGTGAGAGACAAGAACTAGCGAAAATATTGTGATTCCTTACCATAATAATTAATTTCTATTCTGTTACTTTAGGTCAAAGCCGTGGACGAGTTCATGAGCGGTGGGTCCAATTTTATTTGACACTTTAAACATGCCACTAGACGCTAAATACTTCGTGTGTGACTTGTGTTAGATGCTGGCCCTCAGGTGGGCAGTGCTCTGCTCAAACTGGTGAAGAATGTGACGGAGCCGACTGTGCTCAAATACTGCCTCGCTCGCATGGAGGAGCTGCTGCCTGGTACATACGAATATCTAGGGATGCTGACGATATACACGAGACTGATGGCCATCGTTGTGTCTAGATGGGCTGCGTTTGCACAAACGCATGGTGTTCTTCGTACCGGAAGGCAGCACAGTGGACGCTGCGCCGTTTTTGAGGATGATCCGCAATGATACAGGCTACTTGCAGTATGCAGCGAGTCATCTGCTTGCTCTTTTCCTCACGTAAGAGTCCATGTCATCTATTTGAGGTTTTAGTGTCACTAAATGAGGACTAAATTACTATGCTACTTCCAGTATCCGTCCGCGTCAGGAAGATGCTGAGGCACTGTGCCAATGGGCGATCCAGGCGTTGAAGACTGGTGCATTGCCCACGTCGACGAACGACTCGACCCGCGCCAATGTCACACGCGCAGCAGTGGCGTCTCTGATGGTTCTTTTGCGTAACGAGAAGTTCCGCGTGGTGTTCGTCAAGCTTGGTGGTGTGCCTCCGTAAGGAACTGTTGGTATAATATTGGCAGTGTGAATGGATAACTCACTGTGGTTTTAAACTGTGTGGGGGAACAGAGTCGTGGACTTACTGGAGAGCTCGCAGAACCGAGCGCAGCTGGCATATGAGCTCACCTTCATCCTGTGGACCTTGGCCTTCTGCGACGAAGCCATGGAGAAGTTCGTGGCTGCTAAGGCGTTAGATGCCATCGTGCAGCAAGTGGCAGCAGCTCCACGTGAGAAAGTTGTTCGTGTTGCTTTGGAAGCTCTTCAGGTGAGACGATGGCTGCAGTACCAGGGAATAAAACAATTTCTAAATTATGGGAATTTTATTTGCAGAACCTTCTCGGCAAGCTCAGTGGTTTCTTCAACGAACGGATGATCGACAGTGGCCTACTCAAGACGCTCAACAACATGCGCGAACGGAAGTGGGCGGACGAAGATATCGCCAAGGGAATCCAGGCTATCCGTGACGTACTCATCCGTGAGTACAAGGAACTCAAGTACGTAAAAAAATCACGTGGTATGGACTATTTGAGTTGATTATGGACTCATTCTGTTGTATTGCAGTACGATGGAGCGGTATGAGAAGGAGCTGCGAACGGGGACGTTGAACTGGGGCTTGCTGCACACAGACAAGTTTTGGAAGGACAACTTCATGACGTTTGAGAACAAGGACTTTGAGCTCATTCGGTACGTGGCAATGGCAAGATAAATGGCCGGGGGGCTCTTATAGTAATTATGTTGTGTGTGGCAGTTTGCTGATCGACTTGCTGGAATCCGATGACCCCAAGACTGTGGCGGTGGCTCTGTTCGATCTGGGCGAGTTTGTACGTTTCTACCCGAACGGCAAGCACATTGCCAAGCGACTTGGCGCCAAGAAGATGACGATGAAGCTCATGACGCATGAAAATGCAGAGGTGCAGAAGCAAGCTCTGCAGTGCATCTCCAAGATGATGGTCAACAAGTGGGAGTTTGTCAAGTAAGAACAGCGGAACTACAAACTCAGTATTAACACGGACAGGAGGTTGTAATATGCATTTAACTCGAGAAAAGAGTGGACTCCAGCGTTCCAAAATGACATTACGTGTATTATAAATTGAGTTTTCTGATCCTTTTGACTGAAATGGTATGAAGACTACTTGGTGTTCACCCAGGAACGCCAGAGGCCAACAGCAGCTTCCGCCGCACACGAGAGGCTCACCACATAGTCTGACCATCGAGATATCAGTAAGACTTGATACCATCATTAATAAATATACTATGCTGTACATACCAGGGAGGAAGCCCTTCTCGAGGCACCAGTGAATGCAAGGTCCGGCGTAGAAAAAGTTGCGTAACTGCACGAAATAAAGTTCACGGCGACTACAGTACAAGTAACAAGTAATAATACCAAAAACGATCAGTTAATGAGCCGATACAAGCAGTAGAAATGCCATACACAGCATCGTACCGAGCTTGGATGGTGGCAAGTTGAGTCGCTCGCTAGAGTAATAAGAACAATCAGATTAAATCCACCCTCTCGACCATTTAACAGCAAACTCATTGATTACCTCCTCGTCCGAGAGATCGCTCTGCTCCTTGATCTGCTTCTCCTTGGCAGTCAACGCACAGATCCTGTCGACAACATGAATCAGAATGCAACCGCATCTACTTGAACCACTCCAACGTACCGGAGAGCATTGGCATACACATCCAGAAGAATGTAGACCCCCCACGCCCGACACGACAGTCGTGAGATCTTCATGGCGTCAACGTTCAGCAACTGTGGAGCTCTGCAACATCAACAAGATCCGTACAACATCAGCTCGCAGCCCTTATAAGTCATAATACGTCAATCCAACTCACACAAATCCGACGTAGGACGTGTGCTCGAGTGGGTAGTATACGAGCATGGACAGCGCCTGGAGACTCACGATGCGCTTGACGTGTTCGCTGTCGTCCCCGTAACACCAAGAGCCGTTCTTCCAGGCCGCGTACGACTCCAAGCCGCCTGTGAAGCGGATGACATAACGTGCCATGGAAATGTTGGAAGCAATAGCTTTGAATCCTTTGGTCGTCTCCGTCTCCTGCTGCGATGTGTGCGCCATCAAGTGGCCCATAGCGCCGAGCCCATAGCCGATGGTCTTATAGAACTTGTCCGAGCGGAATGTACTGCTACTGAAGCGTGCGAACTTGTCGACGTCCAGCAGCGCGAGGTTCTTATCAGCGTCGGTCATACTGGGTCTATGGCTCGCACGATCAGCTAATGCGCAATGGCGTGTTGCTTCAAGGACTCCGTTTGACGCAATATAGCCCGCTAAATAAGATATCGTTTTCTACGGGTGAGCCTGTTGAAGTCGCTGTTATCATGATGAAGAGGGCTCGCTGTAAGTGCGAAATCGTATTTTACTGGGTAGGTACGCACAGCAAGCTCCCCGATTAAGTGCGGTCTGGCTCCTAAAAACGACAGCCCGGTGCGAGGAAGCATCGGGCGAATAAAGACTGGCCACTCGGCTAGTACGTGAGGATGCGTCACTTGGGTAATGTATGTCGCCTGCCTTATGCCCGCTACAGGAGTGATCGACCCCAACAGAGTGGAAGAAGTGGTCGAACGAAAAAGCTCAGCGGCGCCGTCAGGGAAGCACGGCAGCAGCACGGAGCAAGCGGCGACGGCTCCGTTACAAAGCTCAATTTGCGTCGGTTCATAACAGCCAGAGACATACCCGGACAGGCCTCTTGCCTACGAGCCACGTACCCTTGCTCTTCCAGGCCAACGGCTGATTGAAACGGGCAGCAGATACGAGTGAGGGACACCCACCCGAGAGCATTACTACTTTGTCACTGTCCAGTTGGCGACGAGCGACATATCACACACACCCAGGAGCTAGCAACTACCTTAGCATCATGTACCGAGAGGGATACCTCATCAAATGCGGCCGTAGTGCGTACGACCCACCGGTACGTGTCTATCAAAGCCAAGCTCCATGTGTTGGTGCCCTTTATTGACGTGTTATGGTTGTCACAGCAACTGATCTACTGCGTATTCGAGAACGGCGTAGTCCAGTATTTCACCGAGAAAGGAGGCATGATCGTGGGTGAACTCGAATTGGCTGGACACGTGACCAAAGTGCGCGTGGAGAAGACTACGCCTGGCAAATTCCCGCACCGCTTTACAGTCTCAGTCGCCGAGGTGGTTCGAGTGGAAGGCCGCCGTATGAAGCTAGGCGAGCCGCGTATGACCGAGTTCGCGGCTCCAACTAACGACCTCATGAAGGAGTGGGCCAACTCGCTGCACTTGTGGCGTCGTATGAACTGGAAGGAGAACGTCAAGTTCTTTGACAACTCGAGTGAAATCTCGCAAGCGGAAGAGCTCGAGTCGCTGCAGCTCCAGATGCACACGCTCAAGACGGTGCGGGGTCGCTCCGCGTCCGGCAACAAGTTCAGGAAACCGTTTGTGAACATCATGCACGTCCAGCCCTCGCCTACGATCAAGAAGCTGCGTCAGATGATCATGCACACGGGCTCGACGGCCTGCACCAGCACCGCATAAGAAGCGGCATTTATCATTCAGGTGCGGAACTGGAAGCCAGTGCCGTCACGTTGTTTATTATGCATGTCGTATAGAGCCATGCGACCGGTTGACGAGGTCATTTAGCGTCCACCGGGCCTCATTTTGGTGTACGTCACGAGGTCAATTTTGTATGTATTAATACAGAGCAACTATTATCAAGCTATCTCGCTACTTCCTCTTGTTACTAGCCACATTTCGGTGCAATTGAATAGTCGTCGACTCCATCGAAATTCCGTACATTTTGCTGACCAATAAATTATTGTTGGCAAATTTACTGGAAATGGAGAAGGTAGTGAAATGACCAAAATTATTTTACATTTCTTGCAATTGATAAATACCATAGTTTACCTATCTACTATTCTAGTCGAATGCTTCAGGCCGTCTCCATCTTACTGGCAGCAATTGCTGCTTCCAGGTGGGTCGACACGGCGTGGCGAATCAGTGACGAATCCACGCAGTCTGCACCTCGAAGCCACGGGTGCTGCAAGGCCTCGGACACCGTAATGCGTTCATCCGGAGCCACAAGCATCGAGGAAATGAGGTTCTGTGCGCCTGGGGTAATTGTTCGGAGTACTTCTTCCGGCTGCGATGCCCAAAAGTGCTCCAAGTCTCCATCCAGAAGGTCGTCGTACCAGGCGTCTCCCTTGCTTGCTTCGTTAAAAGGTGGCAGACCCGTGACCAGGATAAACAGCACCACACCAGCAGACCAAACATCCACTGGAGTGCCGCGGTACATTCGTCTCGACTTGATCTCTGGGGCCATGTACAGTGCCGTTCCGCTCTCGTCTCGCGAGAAAACCTCAGTCGCATCTTCACCCATTGGTGCCGTCGCTGCCACGCCAAAATCTGCGAGTTTTAATTGATAATTGGCATCCAACAGCAAATTCTCGGGCTTGACATCTCGGTGCACGACTCCGTTGGCATGACATGCCTCCAATGCTCGCAGTAATTGGCATGCGTATACTTTTACCAGAGGCTCCGGAAGAGCTCCACCGACCTCCAGCAGGTCGAACATGTCTCCGTTTGGTGTGAAATCGGTCACTAGGGCCACGTAGTCGTAGTCACCTTTCTTCCCGGACACTAACCGATCGATCTGCAGGACGTTGGGGTGCTGCACGCGACGCATAGCGTTGCATTCGTGCACAATGGACGTCACCTGGTGCTCCAGGTCGTCCACGTTCACGCGGTCCGTAGCGAGCGAATCGACTGTAAGCGCGGCCGGGAGCTTGACAGCCACGTCGCGCTGCAGTCGGTCGTCGTAGGCCAGTAGCACGCGGCCGTGGAGCCCCGAGCCGAGCTCCTTGATGATCGTGTACGGACCCTTCTGGAGCTGTTGGCTGTGCTCGTCCGCTGGCATCTGCAGCCGCAGAGGCGACGGAGTGCTGGTCGCAACACAAGCCAGCATGTTGCTATTGATGTGGACTCTTGAGGGTAGTTAGGGAAATGGGAATGTCTTCTCTTTGATGCCGTGGAATCATGGAAGCTATCATGTTGATGTATCATAAATTGATGTATCATAAATTATGATTCATAAAATAAGGGTGGTGAAGGTCTCCACGGGATTTCTGTGAGATTCGAAACGCTTTACTTGGATTAGGTAAGGACGATGGGGTGAAAGAATGTCAGGGTACATTTCCATGCGGTCTTATCTCAAGAAAATGTCGCTCTTTTTTTCACTATGGTGTTTTCATAATCAAAAAATGCCAACGAGCGGCTGCTTACCAAAAAATCCGACTTGGACGCAGTTTTGACTCAAAACTTTTGAGTGAAGTCATACGAAAACATCTTTTCTCCTTGTTCTCGCCCACTATCAAGTGAATGATTTCGCAGTCAGTTGCACATGACATGATGCAGATACATGTACCATGTATATTGCCGCCGCACTGGCTGTGTTGGGTCTTGCGACTGACGTGGCATCATTGTCAGCTTTCCCTCGCGTGCCTATGCCATTGGCACGATCTTCGGTGCCGATTCTGGAGGATGAAGGTACCGGTATCGGTTTCATGACATTCGAGGTGGTCGAGCTCAGATGGTTCTAAATGTAGACCATTTCGAGGCCTCTGCCTTGCATCCAATGTCCTACGACGTCTTACAATATCCACTTGCATCAGTCGGGCACGAACGAACACTCACTTCATATTATAACTGCAGTGGTCGCTATCAATTGCGTCGTTGTCTGTATTGGCCCTCGTTAGCCTGCGCTGCGAATTTTGCAAATGCAAAAAAATAAATAATTAAGAGCCATATCGTCTTTAAACTCTATGCCGTTTCTTGGAGGAAGCCATCCACCACGTTGAAGTCGGTTTTTCCAATTCGACCAATCCTGAGCCTTTTGTCTTGAAGCGCCGCCAAGCAACAATGTTGCGGCTGACACTGGGGCGCCCGCTACCGCTGCACGGGTGTCCTCTCCATGCTCCATTGCTGCGTCCTCTAGTCGTGCTCCACTCCACCTCCTCCTCATCTAAGCCCGTCGCCTCGCAAGACAACGGATTCGCCCGAGGACGCTCTATCTACCGCGTCCTACCAGCGGATTCCGAGTCAAAACAGCAGAAATTCCAAGTGGAAAAGACCGGAGGAACATTGGGGCTGCGGAACCAAAAGGCGAATGGACTCAAGAGTTTCGCAGCGGCGAAGCGCACAAGCTCATGGCTTTACGATGTCCTGTGGGACTTATTCCTACCCAAAGATGCCCATTTTTCAGTAACCAAAGACTATTTCCCATACGCCAAGTGGAGCTTCGTGGGCTCCATAGCTTCCTGTGCTGCTGGTGTCTTGTCAATGCAGTCACTGCTGTACGCTGTGGGTCTGGGAGCTGGAGCGATCCCCACTGCAGCCGCAGTGAACTGGGTACTTAAAGACGGATTGGGTCAATTTGGAGGCGTGTTATTCGCCAGTATCGTCAACAACCGCTACGACGCAGACCCGAAACGTTGGCGAATAGCGTCGTCCATTGCACTGGATATAGCTGTTCTTGGAGAGATCTTAACACCGTTAGCACCAGGGAGTTTCCTGGCGATTGCGTCATTGGCCAACGTCGCGAAGAACGTGGCGTGGCTGAGTGCTAGCGCTACACGCGCAGGTTTCCACAATTCGTTTGCAATTAGAGAAAACCTGGCCGATGTGACGGCCAAGGCGGGGTCTCAAGCGATCGCCTCGTCCATCTTTGGTACTGGTTTGGGGATTCTGATCTCCCAATGGACTGGTGCCAATACGTTGAACGTTGTGGCAGCGTTCGCTGTACTCTCGAGTGTACACATGCTCAGCACATACAAGTCCGTGGACTGCGTGCAGTTGCGTACCTTGAACTGCCAGCGTCTGCATCTTATAGCTACGCACTTCTTGGAATCTTCTCCAGACGCTCGAGAGATCCCGGGTATGAAGACTGTGAGTGAACGAGAAAAGTTCATCCCCACGTTGTTAACCGGATACAACAAGTCTGTTATTTTCGAAGATGCCACGCTTGATCAACTTTCACAGGGTAGTCCAGCGATACTTGGTCGTTTGCGAGACTTTTACGCTGTGGAGAAGTATCTGCTGAATCTGAAACTGGAGCAAGGACAATATCAAATTGACTTGGCTTTGGAGGAGACGGCGACGGCTCGAGACGCGCTTTGTGCTCATTTACACGCTGTTTTAATCCAGTTAGCGCTTGAGAAAGCTACAGCCACACCGATTAATGCATGGGAGCTAGTGCAAGAGAAATACCACGAGGCACGAGCGTTAAACGATGAGTTCATTGCGCGACTGGAGGGATCCATGTGGCACACCGACTACCTTCTTGTTGAAGAGCAAATGTCACGATACAAATGGCTACACTAGTTTGATAAAACCCTGGGTAAAATTGCTACAGATGGCAAAATGAACCTCGTTTTAAGCAACTTGTTTCTTTGCTCTTTTGCAATGTTTTAGCTATCCTCAAGATTGATGCTCTGGCCAAAGCGGCTGTAGAGAACCTTCTTCAGTGCCTAGAAGGAAGGAAAAGCAGCCATCAGCCTCCTCACGTTCACTGGATGTCTGTTTATTACGTACCACCTGCCGCGCCTCAAGTTTGGACTCATCCGCTTGCAGCTTCTTCAGCTCATTGTTGGCTTCCTAAACACAGCGCAACATATCCCCGTCAGTACTGTCAAAATGGCTACATTATGCATTGCACACCCACCTCCACGCGCTTCTCGAGATATTCCTGGGCGAAATCTTCGGACGCCTCCACGAAGCTCTCCCCAATAAATAGCCTGGCAGCATCAACGTGAGTGCCGTAATAATATTATAATATACTGGAATATCCCAATACGCACTGGACGTTATCGCCCTCGCCCATCATGAGGTCCGTGTTGGCATCATCCAGAGTGTCGAGCTTGTCTTTGAGCGCCTTCTTCTGCTCACGAATCTCGTGCAGCGCCGCGTTGTTGCGGCCAAACTCATTGATGCGCAGCTGGTCCTCCTTACGGACCTAGTAGGCATGTAGATGGTCAGTATTTCGGAAGGGGGATGTCCATGGCCTGGGAGATCACATACGTCCGCCTCCACTTCCTGTTGCTGCGCCAGCATGATGATCAATTGTGAACCCACAAATCGACATCTCTGTATAAGAGCAGGATCTCTATTTGTGAGCATGGCTACAAGAGTGAGGGATGGTAAGAAAACTATTTCCGATATAAAAATAAAATATTTTATTTATCTATTTATATATATGTATTTATTTTCTTTTTATGGGGGTAACATGTTCTTTTTATCACATTCCCCCTCAATACAGAAATCCGCTAGCTACTGTGTAAGTGGCGTCTATTAGCACGCGAATCTCTTCAGTCAGAACCTACCTTCGCCAGGCTGTTGACGCAGTCATTTTAAGATCTCCAGTTTCGCCAACAAGTAAAGCACGATGGGGAAAAACGGTAAACTTGATCAACAGGGCAATAGACATGGTGAGTTTGAACACCACTGTATCACTTAGTCGCGCAAAAAGAAGCAGTGACCAAGAACGGTAGATCAGTAAAGAATCCAATCGGAGTTGGTGCAGGCTGTCTGCTTTTGTTTACATCGAGACGAGAAGCTCGGCCCGGGTTGGCACTGGTTGCGCTCCTGTTTAAAATGTACACCGAGTACTGCACGGCATCTCCCCATAAGTGCAGTGGCAACTCACTTGCAAACACCATAGAGCACGCCATGTTAAGCACCGTCCGGAGAATCCGTTCTGCTTTTCCATTTGATCGCTTGATTCTTTGCTTCACTTACTTGTCTGGAAATGTCACGTTCTTGTCGAGTAAGCCCATGTTGCGGTATTCACCGCCACCATCGGTCCGCAGTATGTGCGCAGTCCAAGTGGCGCTCGAAGAACGCCAAGAACCTCTCGAACATATTTGCAGCGTCATCCTTCGTGTTGCGACAAACACCCTGCAGTAATAGGAGTAATGGTCAACGAAGTTCACCATGTATGTGTTGCCTTTGCGATCTACTGGCGCCATGGGTCCCTTGAGATCGCTGCACGCGACTCCACCATTCCTGTCGGTGGGTGAGTTCTTCACCGTGTCCTTCTTTGACTACGCGTTCTTTGACAGCTTGTCCTTTGCGCATATGCGGCAGTTGTCCCGCTTGCGAATCGTTAACACCACGCCAGATCGAGGATCGTCAGCCATCCTCCCTACACTATCGTACATGAAGGTGGCCGAGCCTCTCGTTCAGCTCCATCGAGATGCACTTCATTACACACTCGGGAGTTCTCTCCGATTCGGGATCTTGATGTGCTGTGTAAACTGCAAAGTAGCCGCTAGTGTTCATGCTCTTGGTTGTCGCATTCACCAATCGATCGCCATTCATCTTGTCTACCTCGAACGGGCATACGCCGTATGCGACTCGTGCGATATACCTGTGCTTCTCGGTATACACTAGTGACATGCCCTTTGCTTCGAGCTTGCAGTACGAGAGAAAGTTTTGAGTGAGTTGTTCGGAGTAGTAGACTTTGTGCACCACCACGTCGTGTTCGACGCCGTCAACAATGGCACGCTACACTACTCAATGGCAGTGAGCGAGGGCAGACTCTCTCAGCGAGGCAATGGGCATCAGCCCGTCGTACCAGCGTGCGCAGCCGCAGCAGGCGTACATACCAGCGCAGCAACAAGTGCAGTATCAGCAGGCGCAGCAGCCCGCGCACTGGCCGGAGAAGTCGCAATACCAGCAGCAGTTCGCACCGTCGCGGAACTTCGGGCTGAAGATCCCCACCCTAAAGGACATGAAGCTCCCAATCGAGTGCTCTCTGGCAAGGAGGAGTACGATGGACTCTGAACGGGCTTCAAGGACTGGGGGTTCAGGTTCTTGGACAAGTTGGTTGTGGCTCAGGTGATCAGCAGCGGCGACTGGTCCGAGGAGTTCAAGGGTCATGCGCTGAACCGCTACCTGGAGGGGAACAGATCAGAACCAGTACTTGGTGTTGGTCCCAGTGCTGCGGACTGCTCGGATCGCATTGTCCTGCAGCCCATCTGCGTGTGCGCACCGCGTGAGACCAAGAGAGCGATGCGGACGCGGCTCGACAGACGTCGAGTGGATCATCTGCGGCAAGCCTGGGAACTACCAGACTTCGCTGGTACATTTGAGCCAGACTTGAACGACAGTTCCAACCGGAACCAACACAGTCGCAACATTAGCCGCGGATAGAACATGGTCGCGAACATCGCGACTGCGGCCAGCGAGAAGAACTACTGGTATTGTGGTAAAATCGGGTATATAACGAGAGACTGTCCAGAGCGAGCAGCTCTGGTCGTGCGATGTTTGCGTTGGCTGTTGACCTTGATGGCGGCAATGTGCGGGTTCTAAACAGAGGAGCTAGTCGGCATCTAGTCCGAGACGCAAGCGTGTTACAGGACGCAGTGAATCGCCGCGAAGAAGGCAAATTTGCTAACGGTCCGCGGCTTGCAGTTACCAAGAAAGATCGGGACTGACTGAACACACTGGGCCTGCCGACAAGATCTCCAAGGACGGTGACTGTGGCATCTGACTCGCTGCATGGGGTCCTGTGCAAAGTCGTGCGCCAATCTTTCGAGTAGTCCCTCCAACTGTTCCAGTCTCTCGCTTTCTGGGACAGAAGCACCACGACAACTTTCGCTGTTTACTTCAGCGCCGGATACACTGGCGGCATCTTTGACTTGCGGAGTTTGGTCGGAAGGTGCGACGAGTGCTGGGGCAGCCTGAGTATTTTCGCGACGTGTTGAGCTCATAACCTGTTGATTGTTGTTATTGTATGCGCAGGAGCTGGTAGATTGCAGAATGCGTATATAGAGTTTACGCGTGTTCTATGGGAACACACGTACATTTCCTTGGCTATCTATCTCATGTATTGGTCATACTTCTACCTCGTCCTAACGTCCCTTCATAGGCACCGTCACCTGTTCGCACTGGTCTCCGACTGCCTGCACGAGTCACAGCATAACGAAGGCAGCTTCAAAATGAAACTCCAACCGAATGGTGTCTAGCTCAATAGCTTTCGACGGTGATTTCGACAGGACGAATCTCCGACCAACACGGCATCGCGCCGAAGACTGTCCGCTCGACCCTGCTGTTAATCCAGCGAGCTGCTTTCACTAACGGAGCTTCATCCCAGAGTCCTACCAGTGATCACTGTATAGAGGGCGGGTCTTCTAATATAAGTTGCTTTAGTCTTACAAAATTCACAATGTAAAACTGCAGCTGTTTAGTGTGCATCGATATAAAAAGATAAACATATTTTTATCTCGTGAAAACATATTTAATTTGTTTTGGACCATCCCTTACGGTCGGTACAGTTAAATCCTCTCCTAAATAAACCTTGAGAAACCTGATATCCTGTCGTACACGATATGAATGAAGTCCACCGAGTCCATTCCCAGATATTGCTATGGAGTAAACTTGATATAGCTCAAATGACAAACCTGATACGAGAATTTGAGAACGCATGTGTATATATTGTAGCCTACGACTTCGAACTGGCCGTGGAAATCTGTGATTAACTTTTATGTCATCAACCAGCACCCTTGGGATTGTTTGTATATGCTCTCGCTAATATACTAGTACTATAACTCAGAATTCCGCCGTGGATAATATATATGCATACTATTAGGCATCATATCCGTTATGCATTAGATATGCATTTCACAGCCCCCCCCCCCACACACACACACCGGAAATATAGGGTTTGTTAAGCTTCCGAAACGCGGATTCCATACACAGAGCTCTCAGTTCAATTCTCCAAAACTGCCATTATGATCACTCTGAAAAGTACGTTATGTACTTCCTAATTTTAGAGTGAGGTACCTCATGCAATTTTATTTTATTTTTCAACTAGCCATGAAGCCTCTATATTGAGTATCTTCCTCTTGCCTATCGAGGAACTAGTGCTATAACCTGTTAATTTTGCTTGAACAAAGTACACTCTGGCCAAAGACGAATGATCGAGAGGACATTGATAGTCGCTCATATCGTAGCTTGTAATCGAAACTTAATTACCTCACTGCGAAAATAAAAAAGTCTAAATTCACCTGAGTCCGCTTTACGCTACACCATGCAATCTCGTGAAATGGATAGCTCGCTGTCGAAATTCTTGGTAAACGTCTGACGTCACTCTACATATGCTCAAATGACGTCTTTCATGTGTCCGCCAGTCGTCGGCAATCGCAGTAAGGGTGCGTACCAACTTCGAGCGGAATGAGGGTAATTTCAGCGGATTTCACGTTCTAGTGGATTTGCCAACCTGCTGGCGCGTACTGAACGCTATTCCAGCGAATTTCATAATTCCAGCACGCAGGGGGGAAATTCTAGCTGATTGAGAAGTAAGTCCTTTATAACACAATACTGCCTAAGAACCATCGTTGTGACCTTCTTAAACCACCACCTCTCCTTCTCTACCAGCAAGATACACGGTCTATTCAAGCCACGTATCCGAGGCGATTTTGTCGCGAAGTTGTTCCATCGAAATGTGATCGCTCTCTTCGGCATAGTTACTACTGACCATTTCTTCGTCGTTTGCATCTCCTTCTTGTCCCTGTCCGCCTCGGAGTTCTCTGTCAGCAAATTCGTCTTGTTGAAGGCGAATACAGTTGTGAATAGCAAATGAAGCTTCCTACTTGCGCGCTGATCTCGCAGTTTGTCATTGCCTGAATAACCGGAAACTTCTTTTTAACTGACCCGAACGTACGCATTTTAGGTAAAATGTTTTTAGCCTTACCTTCCGATTCAGGAAATCGTGCAAGTAGCATCTTTGAAGACGCGGCCATCGTATTCTGACCCTTCCGAGCCTGCAAGGGCGCACACGAACAGGCATCGAAGTCACATACACCCAACACGCTCTATGAACTGAAATCTTTCCTATTTCTGAATCGTGAACTGACTGTCGGTGGAACAGTAGCTGGAATATGTGTCCCATCTAATGCGCCGATGCAGTCAGCAAAATATGAGTAGAACTTCTGAGACTGTCGAATCACAGTTGGAGCGCGTGTATCCGGGAGTGTGACGTACGGACTCCAGCGAGGTTTCACAGCTTTTTTCGGACCATGTTGTCACCTCTCTTGTGTTGCTCTACTACTCATACATGACACTACATACAAGAAGATTAACAGTCGCAGGCCGATGCAGATTTCTCTCGTCGATGGCCCCCTCCCCCCCCCCTCGCGCACAGATCCAAGAGCAGCTAGCAACAGTCGAAGCGTGCGCAAGGACATCCCTGCATCTTCGTAGAACCGGTTAGGGCTCTCGCTAACCACCAACCCGCCGTAATACATCGCACCCCTTAGTTGTGACGTTCGGCATTCTTTCTTTGCACAATATTTGCGTAGTTATGAGATCACTATGGGAATCACATCCACGACGAGCTCACCGCGATCGCTGTCGAGCCGCTCTCACTGTCGCTCTAGGTGATGCCGTTGCTTAACGTGTCGGTGGAGCTGTCGGTCGCTAAGTTCATGCCAAAAATGAAGTGATAATAGGTGCCATAATAAAACTGGTCGACAACCCGTTTCCCATTCCTGCATCGAAGGCGTTAGGGATTTTTTGCCATATGAAAATGCAGCCCCCGGAGCCAACCATGCACTCTAGTGCATACACGCCTAGCCACGTTTAGACCGACAGCAACGTCAAATACTTTTAAACTGCAGTTTCGATCAACAAACTAGCCAATATATTAACCTAACCGTAGCCACCATGGTAATTATCTGAACTGATCAATCAACAGCTCGTCTCAAAGTTACGGTCCTCGACCAAGTAGTTCAAAGGGGGGTAGCATATGAAGAAACGTTCAAAAACCTGTTATGACCATAATTGAACGCAAGTACAAGCATTATCGCCAGTGGAAAGGCGAAGCGCAAGTAGCTACAAAATGAGCTTACAGATCTCAAGAAGAAGTATAAAACCATATCGACAAAAAATAATAACAGCAGTTTGGATGGGATCCCGAAACAACCCCCCCAAACGCCCCTGAGTCGGTGATGGCATTGCCAAACATCCCCAAGCAACAGCGTTTAGGAGTCGGCCGTTGATCATGTACGACGAGCCCGACACACCACCTCCGCAAGCAGTACCTCGGCTTCTGAACCAAGTCAGTGAGCGATTTTTCGCTAACATTTACGATATGCTAACCCATCTTGCTCCGTGATCACTTTCGAATGCAACCCAAGGTGCACGACGCATTATACAATGAATGTGCTCCTTTCATTTCGAAAAAAAAGTATAGAAAGTATCGGCGGGAGGAGACAGCAGTGACGCTGGACTGGCTTGACCGAGCTGTTATTCGTTGTGACCAAGAGACAAAGTTTCGGATATCTTACTACAATACGTAAGTACCGTCATATAGGCCTGTATGCTATTCTACTCGCCTTATCCGGAATTACCGAGCTTTCCAGTGCTGCGCCGATTGATTTGCAAAAGCATTCCCGGGGCCCATGTATAACTGTAGTGGTTTCAGCCGATGAATCAGAGAGACTTCGCAATCGGAAAGGGAGGACGTCGACTAATATTCTCAGTGCATCTGATTGGCAGTTTAATGTGGCCTGCATCTACCTGGGCGCAGAAGGCGCTGCTCATGATTCAATGGCACTCGCCCATAGCAAACTTGTGCAAATTCTTCAAGACTGAATATTTGTGTATGCCGATACCGGTTATGCATTGCATTCTAAAGTGGTAACTCTTAATAGAACAGTGCGCTATCACCTAATGGAATTCGGAAAAGGCACTGGAAGGCCACAAACAGAGCGAGGAATGTTTAATCTCCCGCACGCAAATTCCCGAAACTGCGTCGAACGACTCAACGGCTTTTTGAAGCGACGGTTCAGGATTCTTCGTATCCCTATCAAGTGTGATTTTGAGGTGTCCAAGGCTGCGATCTTCGCGTTTGCCTGCGTACGCAGCTCCATTCGACGAAAGGATAAGTCAGATCTGGCAGAGGGTATGGGCGGAAATGATAGTGGCGACGGCGAGGAGTTCACGGTTAGCGGGGCATAAATGAAAAAGCTGTGAATCAACCCCTCAATGTTAGTGACCTCGTCTCATTTTACGCATCTCGTCCCATACTCTCCTCCGATGGCCATATCCCCGTTCCATATCGTCCACCGCCGCGTCCCAGGCTCTGGGACAAGACGCCAGAACTGTGACAAGGTCGTTAATATTGTGGAAATGATTGGCAGTACAAGTTGAATTTTGAAATCAGTCGACCAGTCCGACAGTTAAATTCCAGTATGCATTGAATACAAGACCTATTAGCCAAACTCGCTCAGAGATCATCGTGGCTTTGACAGTACTTCAGAAGCTTTAAGCGCTCTGCGTCGTTATAGTAGAACCGACATTGAGGGTTGAAGTGCGTACTCTCGTATTAGCATCTTTAACCTCATCTGATAGTAAGCCGCGGCCGTCTTCAATACCGCAACAGTGCCTGTTTTGGCTTCGCCACTAGTTTCGACCCCTTGCTCTTTTTACGTACTTCACGGTAACGCTTGATACGGTCCGTACGTTGGACGTCACTGGGTGGGCTCAAAAGGGGTGAGCTGGCTCGCGTTCGGAGCCCGGCTGGATGTCTGCAATATCTTCCACAGTATCGTAGTTTGTATCGCTACTGTAAGCGTTACCGTTCATATTATCTAACGGAGGCCTAGATGCAAATCGACTGATACCCTCTGCACCAGTCAGTCTCTCTCGAGTCGCCAGCTAAAAGTGAACAAACACTAGCGTGAGGGAACCCCACTGAACGAAATCGTTTGCAAAGACCAGCGTTGCGCGGATGAGCTTCCGTCAGCGTTTTCCACGCTTGTTCACCGAGCGTTGGGCTGATTCTGTCGCGTTGCATCATCCAGCTTCACATAGATCGCATACACGTTTAAACGCATCATACTGTGCCATAATTCGTGAGTACTTTGGGCGACATGTTTATAAGCAAACAAATTAGAATAAAGCACTGGTAGATACTACAAGCATGTGTAATAATATGTGAACTTGTCAGCGTCAATCCTTATTTTTTTGGGCAACTGTGCAACAATCAACGCCCACGCCTTCGACTTGACTCCTTTGTCAATTGTGATTGAACAATCATTGCGCGCGCTGAAATAGAACTCTGGGAGCTGCTTTTATTCTTCTTGTGTCATGGAGCGGCAAGCTTGGCTAAACAAATGAATAAACATATAATTATCGCATTCATCTAATGAAAGGTAGGTTACCTTGAAGGAAAAGTACGCGCTTGTTCACGATCCATGCCACCGACTACAAGTATCTGTGTACTCGCTACAGACACTATTACGTCTGCGGCCGGCTAACCCAGCAACGCTGGTACTGCCTCGTCCTGTTAGTCTAAACGATATAGCTATTCTCCAATTGTTTTGTCAGGGGGTGGGGGCGTTATTTTCTGCTGCCGTGTCTCATTTGCTTTCTTCGTATGAGGTGACGAAATGGTCACTACTGAAAGAGCTCCTTTGAAAAACAGCCCTCACATGTTTTTCAGATCCAGTGATTTGGAGGTAAAGCAGCTCTTCTGCAATATTTTTGTTTGACTTGCATTTTCACGCTTAAATTGCAATTTCAGCGCACAAGCAGCTGCTTTCTCCTCGACCAGCTATTATCGGTGCAAGTCGAACACGAGCGAGGTCGTTGGATATTTCAGAATATGCAAGTACTAATAATGCAATATTTTGCCAGTAGTTATATCTATGTAATACAGTAGCGTAATCGCTACCCATTATTATAGTCCTATGGCAAAAGTTGTGAAGGGGTCACACAGCAGCTTGCACAGAGGAAGTGCTTAACGGTATTTACCCAGGTGAACGTCAGTTCACGTGTTCCCGGCCTCAATGGGAACGGTTTGCTATTTAGACGAGTAGTTAAAAAGACTGATGTATTTATAGGTAAGCTTACCATGAGTTCTCATTCAAACTAGAAGTCACCTATAGTGAGGCTCTGTAGATATCCAACGGTTGGCTCAGCGAGCCTCTGGTACCATGTACCATGTACCAGAAAGAGTGACACGTCACTCTTCATGTAACTAGGGTACACTTGGGTTGTACCCCGTTGCATCCCCCCCACTTAACTGAGAATCACCTGATTCTTCAATCACAACTGATTCTCCAATCAGAAGTGAGAGAATTAAAACACCCAAAGGTGAAATTATCACACCAAGCTGCCAAGCTGCCACGCGGCTAGCGCGGCTCTCAGTCACGCCCACAGTGACTTGTGCTCTTAAAGCACACTGGGACCTGCATCTACACTCTCACAACTGTGTTTGTCGCAACGCCAACACTCAGGGCTGCCTTAGCTCTTGCCCTAGAGCGCACACAGTGCTCTGGCACGGGGTGCAATATCATCCGAACGTGTGACATTCGCCCACAGTTCGCACCGGAGGGCACGGCAGTCCTCACGAACGCGTCCGGCGCACGGTATCTCCCGCAAGGGACAACACTGATCAGGCAACACCTTCCCAACAACGAAGGGAGTTCTAAGCTCGCGTCGGGCCATTTTGTCGGCTCTTACAAGGGTCAATCCCCTGCGGGCGTAGCTTCTTCCATGCTACACCCCGCGTCTTGGTCGTCAGACCAATGGCACGCAGGTGTCTCTTATCGACACCATGTACCTTTACGGTACCCAATCGTGGTGGTCCATGCTGCCGCCATACCACTATGCCATGGCGGCGTTGGTGTCTGCAAACGACACCGTGTACCTCGATGGTACTCAACCGTAGTGGAGCGCATCCCAGCACCATGCCACTGTGGCGTTGGTGTCTGCAAGCGACACGTGTATCCATGTGGTACTAAACAATGGTGGGGCAAGCAACCATCACCACGGCGCCATACTCGGTGCGGCACCAGTTGTAACTGTGTGCGTTGCCTCGACCTGCCTCATGCACTTCGCCAGTGTGGCCGGGCGCGTCGGCCTTGCCGATCGAAGGCATCTAGCCTTCGCGTTAGCAGTTTGAGTCTGCGTGACTTGACGCAGAAAAAGTCACCCACATCTGTGAGGTCACATTAACCTCACAACTTGGAGCCATTGACTCGGTGCGGAACTATGTTACCCGCCTTGACTGTGGAACTCTGTTACCCACCTTGGTTAGTGCCATTCGGCATCAGCCCTGTTGAAGCCCATACGGCGCGACGACCTTCGGTGTTGGGATCTGCAAGCGTGGCAGACCCACACACACCGGTCAGGAGTTTATGTCCATCGGCATTGCCGCAGTGACACGTAGAGTTCCGACGCGCGTCGCAGACCGCATCGGTCACTCCGTTCCGTAAGGAACTTGGTCTTAGCTCAAGACCAGAAAGGAAATGTACTTCCGAGCCTCTCCCCCACTTAAACGTGAGACCACTGGCTTCGAAGTCTCCGCTCCGTGAAGAGAAGGAGATCAGTGGATCCTACCACGATATCTTCTGCTTTTCAGATGAAGATGAAAGGGGTGCTGTTAAAGTGCCCCGGGTGATCTTGAACGACCTCGACCGGCAGCAGGAGCACTAGCAAGCAGCCCAGCAGCAAATGCGTGGGGGGGGGGGGGGGGGGCGAGACGGCATCCGTTAGCCAGAGATCTGCCATCCACCCGAGAGGATATTGGCCTCCCGAGGAGAGCTCAGGGGCAGGTCTCTTCCTGGAGAGACTCTCTTCTCCTAGTGGGTTTACTGGTGGCCACACTTCTAGGGGCGCTTACGAATGTGCCCTGGCCCATAAAAGGAGAAGTTGTTCGCCGACAACGTGAACAGGGCCTGGCGCGTATTCCTCGCGCAGCACCGGATCCCGGGGGTTCTTAATAATCTTAGAATCCAAGCGCTATTGGCGCTGGTTTCTCAACTCCTCTAGGACGCCATTGTCGAGAACAGCGGAGGAGTTTAACTCTTCCTGAGTGGTATCTTCTTTGATGAGAACCATCTCGGCAATCTCTGCAACCTTGAATCTGGCCAGGAAATCTTCCGCCGTCATTTCCTCGAGGTTTAATACCTCTGACACTTCTGGCAACTGCTCCAAGTGGATGCCTTGACGGGTAAACCGGTCTCGCCACCGAAGATGTGATAGCACTCTTCCACCGACCGCGTCGGAGGAGACCGGGCCATGGACCCCGAGTCCCTTGGAGCGACGTCAGCCTGAACAAGGTTCAGACTCGACTTGCGGTGGTGACGGTGACGTCGACGGCGACCGTGACGTGAAACTCCGTTATCCACTGCGTGTGATGTCTCGATGGCGACATCAGAGGCACACCCCGCGTCTTTCTTTTCAGTTATGGTCTGGTCGACCTTGTGTGGAACTGTGTTACCCACACAGGAAGCCCATCCAGCGTCTTCCCCTTCAGTTATAGTCTGGGCGACTGTGTGCGTGTGGAACTATGTTACTATTCCTAATAAAATTGGTGGAGTTACTGTAAAAAATTAAAAGTATATTTACATTGAGTGGCCCTGCTGAACTTTCAGATCCACATTGGTCCCCAGAGAAGGCTCTCCGGTTCTTTATCAATAATATTGATAATATGCTTCAAGGAAATAAAATTAATTTTAATAAGTAAAACCGCACAGGAAGCGCAAACCGCATTTTCCTCTTCTGTTAAGGTCTGGGCGGCCGTGTGTGGACCTAAGTAACCCACTTGGTTAGCGCTAATGGGCATAACCGCTGTCGAAGCTCATACGGCGCGACGACCTTCGGCGTTGGGCTGCTGGCGTAGCAGTCCCACACGAGGCAAAAACCATGCCCATGGCTTTGCCGCAGTGGGGCATGGCCTTGTTGTACGTGGAGCTGTCACCGAACTGACAACTCCGTGGCGCTACTGCGTCCTGGTGGTCTCGTTCAGACGGCCAATGCGTGACAGAGGTGGGAACATGACTCACCAATGCTCTGCCATAGACCTAGACAGGCAGGCCTTCTGATGTCTTATGTTCGGCACAGCCATATTGTTCATGGCGAGAACTGCGAGCGACACCGTGGTGCGCGAGTTCATCGAACAAAAACGTTCAGGTCCGTCAAGAACAATTGGTACTTCCTTCTCCGTACCAAAGGCTAGTCTACCAACGACCAGCCCACGACTACCACTCAGACGTAAAGTGCAGTTAGGTGACGCTATACTAAGCGACATTCCGGCGGCGTTTCAACGCCCCATAACTTATCAAGCATTCAAGGGTACCGTACCCCCGTACACCACGTGTACTACCAGCAGCCCGCCGCTGCTCTTCACCGGTTTGAGATAGCCATGTCTCTTGGGCTAAGCGTCGTGGTGCGCACAACCTTTTGCACACCCATCACGAAGCCTAGGCGCTCTTCAGTAGAGCATACCGCCTCTGCTGGTGGCTGGGGAACCCTCGCCCACCTGACCGTGGCCTGCGCCACCGGCCCTGGGATCCACGGCTCTCAGGGACTGTCTTCTTCCCGAAGGTGAGGAACATAAACGCTGGTAATGCCCAAGTCCACCGCATCCGTAGGAGTGAGCTTAGCTCTCGATTGAGCTTAAGTCCATGGGTCCGGGCCGCTGTTCGCACCGGTGGCTATGGACTGCGTAACATCAGAAGCAGGAGAATCATTATGGTTCTGCTCTAGGAATACCAGCCTGGTCGTGGCGGTGCTCCACTTCCCGAGAAGTACATGCCTGCTCGTGACTGTACTCCTCTTGGAGGGCGATTCGAATCGCCTCCTTCACTGTGGTCGCATGCACGCGATATAGCTGCGTGAGTGCAGGACCAACCACCAGGCCGTCCATGAAGACTGTTGTCGTAATGTCTTTAAGGAGAGGACCCCCAGCTTGCGAAGCCGCCAACATGCGCATTTCTTGCACGTACTCATGGATCTCGCGTTTCTCTTGCTTGCAGGCGAGAAAGCGCGAGCGCTGGCGGAGTTCGTTGTTCACCGGTAGGAAAGTGGCACACAACTGATCACACAGTTGCACCCAGGATGCGAAGCATCCAAGAGATGTCGTCTCCCTGGTTCATGCCCATTTCTTGGCACGGCCACCAAGGTTGGACAGGGCAAAAGTCACCCGAAGTAGCTTTCCGAGATGAGGCCCGCCTTCATGGCGATCTCAACCTCTCGAATCCAGACCTGAAGGTTTTCCCATCCCTTCGAACGCGGGGACCTTCAGCCTTACTGGCTTAGGCCTGATAGCCTGGGAAGCGGCCATTGAAGCCTCCAAGCTTCCGCAGACGCGCGCAATGAGACCACGCTCGTAGGTCTCAAACGCGGTCACGCGCTCGTGTTGCTCGGCAGACGCCGCCGCCGCCAAGCCGTGGGATGACATCTTGCCCAAAGATACCTCCCATCTTCCAAACAGACTCGAACTGCGAGTCGTTCAATTTAGGAAACTCACTTCGGTCCGTCGTGACTTAAACGCTGAAACCACAGAGGATTCAGGCAGCGCAATCTACCCGCGCAGGCGTATGATTGACTACAGGTGCTACCAAGTGTGATGGGGTCACACAGTACCTTGCACAGAGGAAGTGCTTAAGGGTATTTTATTTACCTAGGTGAACGTCAGTTTACGTGTACCCGGCCGCAATGGAAACGGTTATGCTACTTAGACGAGTAGATAAAAGACTGATGTATTTATAGGTAAGCTTACCATGAGTTCTCACTCAACTAGAAGTCACCTATAGTGAGGCTCTGTAGATATCCAACGGTTGGCTCAGCGAGCCTCTGGTACCATGTACCATGTACCAGAACGAGTGACACGTCACTTTTCATGTAACTAGGGCACACTTGGGTTGTACCCCGTTACAATAGTGCTATTTTGGTTATTAGAATATAGTGCTATTATAAGACAACGAATAGAGAACTTCAGTTCCTGGACTAATCCTGGTAGTGCTTCTTAGAGGCTTTTAGCAGGCCAACGAGGATTAAAGAGTTAAGAATTAATTCGACGACAGCGGTTGTGTTAGGCACACCAATTCAGTTCATCTTTGTTGAAGTGAAACGTCTATAAATCTCAAAAATGGCATGTTTTCTTAGAAATCATGTAAATGTGGGTTCGGCGGAGACGTCTCCACTCCTCACAAACTTCACTCCTCACGAACTTGATTATCGTCTCCACTCCTCACAAACTTGATTATGCAAAGATGGGGGGGCGTCGCATCGACGAATATATCGTTTTGATCAGCGGACTACATGTACGTTGGTCGCGCTTCGAGGCATATTGCAAACTAACTAATCGCGCGTGATTTATTTCGCAGCAATACTAATCCATTACGACTACAGCTCAGTGCATCAGTGAGTTGGCCTTTGTTTCGATGCATTTGTATCTGTGAGCACTTACCTAACAAATAAATGTCAGGATCCGTTCACAGGTTGAAAAATGGATATTGTAAAAAGCAGTTTCTTGCACATATGAAAGCAGCTACTGCGGCTGCAAAGCAGGCGCAGGGAATGCTTTGAAGTTTAGACTGAGTCCTTTTAGGTTTTTTTGCTTCTTAGCTAATAACTTTTTCCTGTGGTCGTGTTTGTTTTGAATGTGTTACTCCTACTAGACAGCTCACACCAAGGCCTCAAGCAGGCAGGATATATGGTCTTATCTATTGCTATCAAAATAACGAAACTAGTCGTGAAATCACGGACATCGGAACTAGAACTCCGGCTCGTATCTTACTATTTAACGGCGACTTGTGCTTCGAGCCTTTGGAAATAATATTGTTTGGTAAAGTCATTAAACAGCAGCACAAAAATATCACATTTGGTCCTGGATGCTAAAAAGAAAACAAAGCCGCGCATTCGCAGGGAACAGCTCTGGATTTTACATTTACTAGTACTGTTGTAAGCGAAACTGCGGCCGAAGTCGTCGTTTAGCACCCTAAACAAAAACAAGATCGAAATTTCGTCCTTACGTTTTTAAGTCGTTGCTGTCAGGAGAACGCAAGGAAATGTTGGTCTTTTCACGCTTGTTTTTTAATGCAAGTCACTGCTAGCAGTGCCAACCTCTTTGGTCCCAGCGGGCGGGCTATCAGCGCAAAGAACAAGTTATCACTCAAAAGGAAAAATTGGGTAAGCTAGCTAGCCTTACTTGGAGGTTATGTATCGATGTCGACTAACGCTGTGGGACTGTAAACCCGAAACAAGGTATTCTTTTTAACTTCTTTTTTATACATACCGTTGATGATTCACTCTCTAATACGATTGGTTAGGCTCTTCAGCCCGCTAAAGCTGTCCTCCCAGTGTAAAATGCAGAAACTAACATGTCGGTGTACATGTAGGGAATACGGCTAGATCAGTTATACTAAGCACAAAACGTTTGCATATCAAATCAATTACTTTGATGATTTACAGTTAGTAATTCCCTTGAGCTCCGAATCTCCACGGGCCACATCCCCGGCCCCCAATTGACTTAGATATTTTTCCTGGATTTTCGTCCGAGTTCTCCGCACACGGCACTCATACGGCAGCTAGCGTTTTTGCCTGCCTCAGCCTGGGTTTAGACCCGCGTGCTACGCACACGCTTGTAAACTACAGCTACCTGCGCTGAAACTACATCCGCCCCTAAACTAAACCTTAGGTCATTAATGTACTCTAGACCCCTCTACCTCCCCCCCACCTCGCTCCGCTCGGTCGTCCGCTGGACTCAAATTAGAAAGTGACTAGTGAAAAAACGCCAATGAAACTAAACTATTTCCATCTACTTTTTCGCTTTGGTTTGGTAGGTAACCAAGGCCTAAGCACGTTGACGCTAGCACTTCTCGTATTGGTGCATATGCCTACCAGCTAGAAGTAGCTGACTCGCTCTCTTAGGGCCGTTCTTAACAGACGGAAAACCATCCACGCAACTTTCTTATCACAACTATGCCGTAACGCGTCAAATCTAACGATAAATACTGTCATTTTGTAAACGCCAGCAACTAAGAAGCATGGGTTCATGCTGAGAGCTCGGCGGGATTGACTCCGACACCGAACAGGAAGCGAAAGAGATGCAAGGATAGGTGCTTCTATTATTCGTCATAATGAACGAGGGGCTTCGTGGTCGTGGGGATCGTGTATTTTAACAGAGGTTACAATGGGGGCAGCGAGTCCAAAAGTTGGAGTCTGAAGGCAACTTTCACCGTACACACCGCATGAGTGTGGTGTAGTTCAACAAGTTATTTTTCGACTTAGGAATGGCATTTGCGTTGATCAGTCTCGCTCGACGCCATCACCCGGTGCCGGGCCTATTGCACGTGAGATTGTACTTCATTGCCTGCTTCGGTGGCTTGCAGGGGGTTCCTATTTGGATATACGCGACATCGCCGAGATTAGTGTGGCGTCATTTTATCAAGTATTCCACTTAGCAACCAAAGCTGTTTTATCATGTAAGGCGCTGTATATGCGCTTTCCTAAAACAGACTATGATATTGCGCGAGCTGCTGCCAACTTCACGCTTTGTAGTTCACATGGTGTTATCAACGGTTGTGTTGGGTGCGTGGATGGAATGCTGTTACGCATCAGGACACCAGCTTCAATGGAAACCGGCAACGTCGGTTCTTATTTCTCAGGTCACTATCCGGCTGTGGGGGTGGACGTGCAGGCGGTGTGAGATCACCTTGGCAAAATCAGTTTCATGTGTGTTGCAGCGCCTGGCGGAGCAAATGATGTCCGGGCTTTCAGTAAAACTAGTGTTGCTACACTTGTAGAGAAACTACCAATTGGAAAGTATATTATCGGAGACAATGCGTACATACCGAGTGAGCATTTGATCACTCCCTTTTCGGGGTCACATCGAGAGAATCTTCACAATGACGCCTACATTTTCTACGTTAGTCAGCTGCGAATTAAGATAGTACAGGCATTTGGCTTGATGGCTACGAAATGGTGAATTTGACGTCGGTCACTTCAAGTGAAGCTTCCTAATGTTGGACGAGTGATAATGGCAACGGGAGATTGCATAAGTTTGTCGTTAGCGAGAGGCCGGATGTAATTACAACAGATTCTGTAGATCCGCTATCGAGCGGGAGAGTTATCGACAAAGGATATCTACCAAGCGACACAGTAATCATTCAAAGTCCTGGTGTATCTGTCATTTGCGATCGCATAGTCCGCCATATCAGAGATCGTGCGTTGGCTAGACGTCTGTACAATCTATCACGGAACAAGCGTAAACGTTAAAAAGTAAAAATTAGCTTATCTCGGTTGTATGTTAAATGCATCACTTACGTGCGTGTCTAGTCCGATTTTAGTTGAATTTAATCTCTTCCTTTTTTACGCTGTAGCTGCTTGATGTCATTTTGTTGATCTTCTACTATCTCTGGATCCTTTTCGTTTTGAAGCTCACGTTTCAATGCACGAATACGGCCCGAAATGACCGTCCACTCTTGAAAACGAGGCAGCGACATCTCTTGCTCAGATTTCTTCTGTTCGAGGATTTCCTTGGCATTTTCGCGTGCATTCCACTTCTGCATTAGAACTAGCTTTTGCGTTGCGTTTCCCGATCTCGTGGTACTATAAACATAGTCAGCAATAGCTTCAGCAGCCGAAGAGCCACCCGACTTTTCTTTTCTGTCTTGCTTTCCAGGAGATGACGATGGAGTCTGATTCTCGCTGTCGAAAAATGTACCGTCGGGAAAGTCTGCTTCTACGTGTCCCGTTAGAGCGGGTCGATGAACAAGTTGGAGATGCAGATAAAGAACATCTAGTCGACCGCAACAGAAGTGATACAATTTAGGGTTGTGATTGCCAGAACTAGTGAAGCGAGTACGAGCTTCTTAGTACCCTTTGGATGTCTCTGCATAAATACTTCTCCGTTTTACTCATCAATGCTGTACTACAACAGAAGGGTTGATGCCCATATCGCCCAAAGCAAAGTGGCTGAATTGTAGTCTACCGACGTGCTCGTTTTCGGTGTCATTAAAAGCTTGTTCAACATCACTCCAAAATGCAGTATGTGTAGAAACACGTGAATCTAGATCTCGACGGCTCGAAATATCACCAAAACGGGAGAAACGCTCTTCAAAAGTGTCAGAAAAGAGGACATTGAGAAGCCGAAACGGGTATTGCGCTTGTTTGCTAGGTGTTCTGACTTTTTCGATGGGGGACTAAATAAGTTGTCGTACACCTCTTCGTTGAGTTTCTTTAAGGCCATTAAGTGAGCCATGGTTACCTTCTTTTTGTTATTGTACCCAGACACGGCGAGAGCTTTGCATATTGTGTGTAACTCTCCATGTCTTATTTACCCGATAACAATTTCCATGATTGATTTTATTGTCTTTTGTTGTAGCATAACACCGAGATGCTCGTATGTTTCGTCACCGACGACTACATCATCAAGCGTCACTGCTTAAACGAGCGACCGAATCCTGGCACAGCTACCATTTTGATAGCGCTCTCTACCATAACAATGCTCTTCTTATGGAAACCCGCGCTACCAATAAGGTACACGCTACCACGCTACCGTTGATAAGAACAGCCCTAACTCCTTTGAGCACCCGGAGCAGTCCATGGGATCTAATTTAGACCATCGAAATCGTGCTCGTTCCACGGCTGAACAGAACTTTGTAGTATTTCTTTGTGTTTCGTGCATTTCTTGGCAAACATGATCAGCCTTTCGCCTGGATAAGCAATTCATGTAGTGCCAATTTGCCCTCACCACCGAAGCGTTTTCGCCATACCTCCATTGCCATGCCCAATTTAGCTGTAGGGGGCTTAGATCATCTCATAGTGCGGTAGGTACCGGTACCTATTAAATGGTTGCACTGTTTTTTGTGGTGGATGTTGCTTGAGTGTGGCGGATTATTTAAGATGACAGGTATTATAGATGTATAAGTTGTTATATGAAATAGAAGGGATGTTGTCCTAATCTTCAGTGGATGGATCAACATAACGCATTTTATAAGAATCGACGAGGTTATGCGATGACAGATACGTTCTGACAAGGTTTTCAATACAGAAAGATCGTTTTCTACAGTGTAAGTGATGTGTGAGGACTCTGGGCACCAGTACTGGATGGACTCGACACTTCCAATAAAACCTCAATATGATGATGGTGTGAAGCTTTGGCTCCTGGCCAGACAAGTACTTCGCATGATATTTTTCTCTCAGCTGACGTTATTCGAAGAGTTTGGTATTAATTGGCAGCACGACAAAATCGCCGCCAGGTAGGAGGGGGCGGCTACAAAACGACCATATTCTCCACGCTGAAAGCTTTCCGTTAACACCATAAACAATAACTAACAAGAACAACACTTCGCACAACTGGAGCTCCATTGCTTGTTTTGGCAGAACTTTGGTCGATATAGCAATCTGCCATTTCTAGTGTAATATTTTACGGTATTTGTATCCCACGGCAACCAGTTCACCCAGACTTCTACACATCGACAACTTCCATGACACAAACTTAGGGCCGGTATTAGCCAAAACATAAAAGTGGATTTGACTCCCATGGCTCAACCAAATAGAAATGCAGATGTTGGTGGACGCCGTATGGGACCATAACTGATATCAGACCCACGTTCACCGACAAAAATTACGGGCGGGTAGGAACCATAGTAAAATTGGCGGACGGTATTACGGATGACAGCCAAGGGGGGCAGGCTGACATCTAGTTCATTACGCAGCCAACCCTGTGCTACCTTATAAAAACAAGATTAGGTACCCTACACGTCGCTATTTAATTTTCTTGCTCCATCTCCGACAGTTTCATTACTCCGCGTCAGTAGTAGTAGTTTTTCCGCAGGCAGGGTGCTCATTGGGTGAACCGGGTAATCCCTCCTATCCACCCTCCGTCCACGTCCACCGGAATCTAACAGAAAAGGTGTCGTCCGCCAAAGCCTCCGTCCACTTGCCATAATTTGAGCAAAAACGGGCCTTAGAAAGAACATTCCTGAGACGCTCAATTCTACACTACGAAGGCCTGCGAATGGGCAACGAGCGTTCATTGTTGAGTTGTTCAGTCGCGCCCAGCTTTAGCCACCAGATTGTCAGCTGAGAAGTGAGTGTGCTGTTGGTGTAAAAGTCGGCTTATCACGAAGGCGAGGTGATTATGGGACGACAAGTAAGGGGTACTGAATTGCACCGCGACATCGATTCATTACATCCAGTCTGCTATTTGCCAAGTCAAGCTCACTTGGCCTCAAAACAAAACGTGAGTCTGGTCAATGCTCGTCAAAACCTATATCGTTGTTTTTTCTCGCCGCGGTAACTGCCACGTCAAGCAACGCGCAGCCATATTGCTCGGCTCAAGGCTGTGGATCCATCCATTCGAATTTCAACAAGAATGCTGCAGTAAGCAAGGCGGCAATTTTAACGAGTGTTGTCGCACCAGTTGTAACCTCGGCTCCCCTTGTAGATGAGATAAATTCCACGCGAATCTCTCTACGAAAACGTTACGACTCAAACCCACTGTATAAAAATCGAAATACAGTGTATCAAATGACATTTCTTTATACAAAGATAAAGTAGCTGGCTAATTTATTATGTTTTTAAAGGAAAATATGTCAGAGCATGGTTCAAAAAGTTGAAAAGGCATTCGCAGGCGTAGGGGTATCCTCCAACATGCTGAAGTCGCCGTCGAGCGATACAGAGCAGGTTGACAGCTCGTCGGACGCATCAGTCATGGTCGTGACTGTGGTCGGTTGGTTTGGCGACTTGACTGCGCTGCCCTCAGAGAAATGTGACCCCAGCTTGGCAGATACGCCGGATAGCACCGACGCCACAATGAGCGACATTGCCCATACAACGTACCCCGCGCTATCGATGACGTTGCCCATGATGGCACTGGAGAGACCAGTTGAAAAGTATCCGATGGCATGCATAATTCCAGTGGCTCCAGCAGCGATGTCCTGGGGCAAATCTGTAGGCACCGTATAACTCATCAACGTGTAGTTGCCCAGAATAAATACGCTCGAGAGGAATGTAAGAGCTCCAAGTACCGCCACGCTGCACGTTGCACTCACGAAGTAGATGACTCCGAGTACGACTGCTTGAAGAAGTGAAAAGATAAAGATCGGCTTGACCCGGTTCGACTTAAAAACAGCGTCACTGATCCAACCGCAGAGAATTCCTCCAACAAATCCCCCCATAGTCCAGGCGCCTCCAATGATGGCTGTATCGCTTGAAGTCAGCGGTGTCGAACGCACATCGTCGAAGAAGGAGAGGAACCAGTTGAGAAATCCGTCACGAGCCCAGCAGAGGAAAAATAACGCAGCAAGGTACCCAAGAAACGTAGAGTTTTTCAAAAGCTCCTTCATCTGCTCTTTGGGTGTGAGGACTTCCTTGTCCATGCCGTCACCGCATGATATGCATTGGGGATCAATCTGCGTCGGAAGGCTGTCGGAAGAGAGGTGTTTTATATCGGCAGGTGTACTCTTTACGAAAGACAAGACGATAACCGACATCACCAGCAGCGCGCCGCCAGGAATAATGAAGACGTATGCCCAACCCAGGGACTCGATGATGCTGCTTCCGGTGCCCAACGATAAGTAGTATCCGCTCGTCAACATAGTGTTAAAGACGCCAGCAAACACTCCACGTTCACTCGCTAGGTACCAAGCTGCGTTGATCTTTACAACAGCACTAGTTCCAAAGCCCTGCATGAGGAAGTTCGCCGCGTAAAAAATAATAAAGAAGACCTGTTTTACAGCATGCGTCCCGTTGCTGAGGAAGATGATACCGAGCGCCAGATTGCAAAGTGCCGCCCCAACACAGGAAACGATCATGCCATTTTTTCCGCCAATGTAGTCGGTGATCTGCCCCGTGAAAGGAGAACTGACGGCGTACGCCCAGGAGCCTGCGGAGATAACCCTAAAGAAGAGAGAAGCAGTGGCATTAGAGAATGCCAAGAACTGTAAGATCAGCGAAACGTACCAGCCCATGTAGACCGAGGAGAAGCCAAGTTGACTGCGTACGGACGAAACGTTGCCTGCAGCCACATTGTACCGGGCCATGTAGAATGCAGCGTAGGCGATGCCCATGGGAAACCAGTTCTGTAGTCGTCGCCATCTACACAACACAAGATTCGTGGGCCAGAAGTTCATGATTTCCAAGGTTTTGATATTGTCTTACCGATAGCGTCTCGAGTGCAGCTTCCGTCCCTGAGGACTCAACTCGACGTCATATACGACGCCGCAGGTCACGAATGCGATGATCAGCAACGAAATAACTATCTGGGTATCCATACTGGAAGTCGTTTGACCTGTCCAGCAGGATGGAAAAATGAGAATGATTGAGTTTGAAAGCCTCTCTTCGAGCGAGGAATTGCATTGCAACCAGGCGTCATGCGATGCAGCAACTTGTATGAGCCCTCGCAGTGCGAGTCGCACATCCTCTTTCTGGGCAGATGTCTCCACAGCCACAACTCAGTGAACTGCCTGAAACGAATTCGGAACCCGGCCTGTGGCCCAATCAGCGCTTTCGGAACCCAGCCGTAGCCCAATCATAGCTTTTGGAATGCAACAGAACAACCAATGACGGACGCCCGCCGTTTCGCCACTTTGACTTCAACATCGACGACGGTTATTATCAATGCTCGCGTTGACTCGCCACGTCCACTCTTATACAGCAGAAGCCAGCATCTAAACTGTTGGGGGCTAGGCAGCCTTGCATATATCCAGGATACCGATAGTATCAATAAGCGTATCCTTGTTGTGTAGGGCTTGCCAACGCGATAGTTTGCGTTCTGCAAGGTCTGACAAACGCTGGCGAGCAATGACTCGTGGCATGAGCTCAAACAGTTTTTCTGTGTGACACGCACCTCGCACGCAATGACGGCAGTGTTCTTCTCAAACGAAAGAACCATGCGTTGTATGAACCGGAACTGCCGTTGGTCAGTGCGTAAGTTTTGGAGCACGGCTTTCCGCAACTGAAAAATGTTTGGACGAAGCAAGCCTACAGCAAGAGCGTAATTGACAACGGTTCATTGCTGGTCAAGCGGCTGCTGGCGCAAGTAGTCAAATGCAACCAGTGATACGTTCGACGTGCTACATGTAAGTAGACGGAGCTTTTGCTGATGCGCGTTGCTTTTGATCCTCAAAAGAATTGTGGAATAGCAGTGGCAGTTAAGCAGGCGCTGGAGTTGCGTTGATAATTACAAGACAACGAGACACTGGCCAACGTGCTCACCCTTGGGACTAATCATCTTGTGGGCGTAACCAGTGTATTACTAAGTACGAAATTTACTAAAGTTGAGTCAGTTTTTCACTGTGCGCCATGTCGACCGAACTGCTGACGTACGAGTTCGTGTGCAAGCTGTCGGAGCTGCTGTCGGGCTCCAAGAAATGCGTCGAGCTGCCGACGTCACACCGCAGCGTCATGCTGCTCAACATCCGTGGACAGGTTTTCTGCATGGACCAAGCCTGTTATCGTACGTCGGAGAAGGGGGGAAATGCATTCTGGTAGTGATGCACATACATAATCTGTCATTTTTTGCAGACCACGGCGGACCTTTAGTAAACGGCGACATTGAGGAGCTCGGCGGCAAGGTGACGATCAAATGTCCGTGGCACGCTTTCCAAATTGCAGTGGAGACGGGGGAAGGACTCTACAAGGGCATGGACATGACCATGAGTCCGTCAGGTAAACTACAGCCATCGTCACCCCGACTGAAGTCCAAAGGCGTCAAGCAACGCACACACTTTGTGGAACTACGGAATGATGGTCAAGATATCTACGTCGCAGACTCCTCTTCCATTCCAGGTAAAAACATTCCTAAAACAATTGACAAAAAACGTGTGTTGGGGTATAACTGGTTCTGCCTATTCATGTAGGCGCGTCAATGATCGAGTCGGACGTGTACGCCTTCCGTACTGCTAACATCCCCGAAGCCGCCAAGAAGGGCCAAGTGCGGATCCATTCTCGCTTCGAATAGCCCCTTCAAATGCAGCCGAGTGCTCTTCTTTTAATTTAGTGGCGTCATCTTAGAGCAGCGACTTGGTCACAATTCGCGCCGCCTCCGCACGTACAAAAAGTTTGGGACGAACATACGGTTTCTGACTCAACAGCCAGTAGTTGGCGTCTTCCATCGTCACTTGGTTGTCCATCTGACGCGGTGCGTACCTGGCCGAAATGCTCTCGTTTTCACGCCCATCGACCTTCACGACGCCGCTCTTGTCTTGCTGCAGTAACCGCTCCTTCAGGTCTTTGACTGCCAGCTCTTCAATGTCCATCTCGGACTCGTCTCGCTCGTCCTGGTTGAGTTTACTGCGGTCCACTTTCTTGCGTTTCTTGGCGCGTTCCCTCTCGATCTGCTCTTCACGCTTGGCGTCCTCTAGTAACTGCGATCGTCGCGCCAGATCTTCTTGTCGTAGACTCGAGAACGAATCTTCGCAGCTTACGCGTAAGATATCCGTGGCTGTGAGCTCCATGTGACCAGCCTTCTGTGCCCTCTGAAGAGCGTCCAGAGACTGCGCCTGTGCGTCGCCACGTTGCTTCGAGACCTCCACCATTTCTTCGATCACTTGCTTTAAGTATACGTGCAGAGCGTACGCCATCACTTCGCTGGTTTGGCCTCCAAGTTGGACACCGGACCGTCGTCCAGCCTCGCCCACCTGGGCGCGTAGCTTCTCCGAGTTAAATAAGTCCTTCTCCACCCACTCTTCCTTCACACACGGCAGCTGTTCACTCATACGTACACGACGTACACCTCCCTCCATCATGACGCGTCGTTCCGTGCTTAAGTCGATGCTTGTGTGGGTCAACACATCAGCTTCTTTACGGATATCTGCGACGCTGGCTTGGGCGAGTTCTTGACTCACCAGTTCCGACGCTGCGGCACTCAGCGCCGCCACCTCTGCAGCAGTGGCCTTCCCTCGACTCGTAGAGTTCGTACGTGGCTTCTTCAAAGGCGAACGCGGCGTCGGGGGCACTGCAGTACTGTTGCGTTTCAACGCTGAAGGCGACGACGTCACAGCTGGAGCGGTAGTGCTCACAGTAGGGACAAACGGCTTGACAACTGGCGGTGACGGCGCTGGGATGGATGCTGGGAGAATGGGCAGCAGTCCGATCTTGCACATGGGGCAGTTGGCCGTGTTGTTCTTCGCCACGCACGTCTTGTAGTGGCCGTACACTTGCTTGTACGTCTTGGCGCGCGCTGGCGGGTTCGGAGAGCTCATCTGCTTCATGATCGTCTTCGCCTCGGCGCACTCTTCGCCCACGGGACACGCCGCCGTCGTGCACTTCTCCACGTGAAGAATCAACTGCAGCAAGCGACCATACTCTTGCGTCATATTGGCCGTCACATTCTTTTGTTGTGGAGCGGACGCTGCTGTGGTAATGGTCGGAGTCAACACTGTGGACGCAGGACCTGGAGACGAGCTGTTGGTCCTGGGAAGCGACGCGTTCGACACTTTCCGCTTCAGAGGCGCGTTCTTGGGCGACTTGGACTTAATGTTCTTCTTGGCCTTGACAGCCGAAGACAGAGGCGTGTTGTCGTCGTCGTCGTCGCTGCCTGCACCGCGTCGAACACCCGCTGCCTTCGCCTTCGCCGCCAACGTCGCCTGATTCTGAGCATACGTTTGTCTTAAGCCATCGCAGAATGGGATCGAACAGTGCTCGGTGATCCCCACGTCGCATTCCTTGGCGTGGTACTTCACCAGTCCTTTAAGCTGCTCGCAGTGCGAACACCCGTTCGTTCCTCCGCACGATAAGCTGTGCTTGAACACGCGCCGCACGTCGTCACATTTCTTCACCTGACACAATCCGTGGCCCAATGAACACGTCGCTGCGTGGGACAGCAGTCGCTTGGCAAACATGATCTTCTCCAGCGCTTCGTTCCTTGATTGAGCCACACCTGAAGCAGCAGCAGGGGGTGACGTCGTGGTCGTGGCTGTAGCACCAGCAGCAGTTGCTGGCTCCGGCTTGACTCCAGACGTACTGCCTGCCCCAACTGCTGGCTGGATCGACGTCGGCCTCGTGATCTGAGCTGCGATCGACGCAGGCATCGCCACGGGCGCCGCAGCGAGTGTCGGCGGCGCGGCTGCTATTGGACGAGTGTTTGGCGCGATAGCCGCGACTTTCGGTGACGCAGTGGGCGTCACTGGGCTCCTGGCTGCGATAGGTCTGCCCAAGGTCCCTGGAGCAGACGTCGGCGCTGCTGGCTCCGGTTTGACGGCGTTAAACGCTCCCTGGGATCGTAACAATACGTCAGACTTCTACAGCGTAAGCGGTACGGTATACCTAGACTTACTGGCGTGTTAGTGGTGGGGAACGTCCGTGTTAAATCCATTTTCTGGATGACACTGGAGAAGATGGCGTCGCCTGCGATCCGCTTGATGATATCTACGATGGATTTAATGTCGTTGCCGTTGCCCTTGCGCATCTCCGAGTGCAGCGTCGCGTACTGCTCTACGGGTAACATTTGCTTTAGTAACGCGAACATTTGCTGGAACATTTGCTGCCCCGAGCCCGGTGACTGCTTAGCCGGCGTGGCGGCGGGTATGGGGGAAGGAGTGGGCGCTAGTGGATGTGGCTGTGGGAGGATGGGCGTCGCGCCTGCAGGTGGAGTGATAGGCTTAGCTACGGGCGCTAATAGACTTCCCGGAGGAGCGACTGCCGCAGCGAGCGGGACGCCGCTGAACGAGCGCATGGAAGCTGCGCGTTGAGGGGCGTTTAAGGACGAACAGAGCGCTGTTAGAGGCGAGAAAGGGAGGGATGGATAGAGGAGACGCAGACGCACGTACTGTTCATCTCATCTTCGTCGCCAGAGTCGTCGCCGCCGAACAACAGGTCGTCAATGGGCGCACTCATAATGCACGAGCGAGACCTCGCTTACTTCTCTTGCGAGCAAAATGGAAGAGTGAATGTGGTGTACGGAGCGGGGGAACATGGTTGTACGAAGGTATCAGAATGATTATGTTGCATGAATGTATCCGGATTACATTATTTTTATCCGGATGGCTGATGGATACTGTACTGTCGACCGTATGACTAAAACAGTACCGTTGGAGATCACGTGGATAGTGTCGTCTACTTGAAGGGCCATGCCTTTCCAAGGTTGAGTACGAAGTAATCGTCATTGACAGGGACCTCCATGCCGCCAAAGTTCTGGTCGTCGTTGAGCGCCTCCTGGGCTTCGGGGGTCAGCTGATGCCACAGGACGAGGTTCTGGGCGCCACCTTCCTTGGTCGTGCTTTCCAGCGCGTTGTTGTGGTAGCTGATCTTGACGCTCTTCCCGCTTATCATGCTGGCGTCCGGGGGCACTTGAGACGAGTAGCCGCCGGTCGAGTCGGAAGTCGTGACGGCCAAGATGACCTGGTTCGTAACGTTCGGGTTGTTCGTCCACACGATGACGTGCTCCCAGGCAGGCGTGACGTCGGGGAAGTACCAGGCGTACATGATGGCCCAGACTCGGCCGAACCAGGCAGAGCGACCGTAGACCTGCGTGCCCAGCTTCGAGCCACTGCACGCGGCGCCAGTGGGATCAGCCTTCTCCATCCCCTTGCTGATTTGACCGGCAGCGTTCACTGCAGGGTACGGGTGGCATCCGTTGACGATGTGAAGCTTGGGTCTGAACTTGATGGCAGCCTTTTCAGTGATAGTAGATTCGGAAGGCTGCGCCATCTCGAACGGCTCCACCTTGTCGTATGCAATCTTCGGCTCTTTTGAGGCTGCGCCCTTATCCGGTGATGGCGTTGCCGCATCTTGAGTGGTATCTTGTATCGTGGGGTCCAGTTGCGACTCCGGCATCGTCGCCAACGGCGTCTGTACCGTCGAGGATTCCTTCGTCTCCTTCGTTTTCTGCGCCGCCGCGGCGGCAAGGAAGACGGCGACAACACCGAGAAGAGTTCTGATCTTCATTTTGGACAGTTGGAGAACGGCGTGGAGAATTGAAAAGTGATCAGGTTGATCTGCAGCGCGGAGCTGCGGACACACTGTGTGTCCGACACACGTACCGACTGGGATGGAGGAACAGCCACGTCGAAAGGCAGCCTACAGTACCGGCACTGTATTGCACAGTACATGTACATTCAGGTAACACCTTCATTGCATGTACTGTACAGTACAGTACCTGTCGTGTTGCCCGGTTTACGAGTGGTCGTGTGGTCGTGGATCACGACCCGGGATTCAACGCGCATCATTGCCCTGTACTGTGGTACATGTATTTGCAGTAATCTTGGTTTGCTGTAAAGTACAACTGATAGTAGACCACTTTAATCGTGGGAAATTTGCCAAATTTCCCACACCGTTCCACATCTTAACATTGCATTTCACCAAGATTTTGATGGACATCTACTAAATATAGAAGATCGGGCCTTTGGTACAAGTACTACTTACCTGTGCTTAAAGCACACTATGCCAATGCACCGCTTTGGCATCGTGGACTCGCAATTCTCAATACGAAGCGAACCAGATGCAACTACCTCGGACGCTGCCGCACCAGCTATCAAAAGCGGGTCCCCGGCAGCATTGCGCGTTCATTGCGAATCGAAAGGCTCGCCTCCATGTTGCAGGGTGGACACAGAAACAGATCGATGAAATCGAAAATGGCCACAAAAGTCTCACTGCGGCTGCGCAAGTAGACGGAAAACTGAAAAAGGCTTTAAACGGCTGCACGGATGCGAAGACGGAATTCGCTGGTGGATGGAAGCTCGTTGGCGGAAGTACAAGGTACTGCAACAGTTTTGTGGTGTTTTGACAACAGCGTTTCCAAACACAGCAACAGTGGAGTCAGATTTTTCGATTATCTTATGGGAACGCAATGAATACCGGCAATCAAGTGACAAGCTTTTCACTCGAGCGCCACGCAAAACAGTTTGATATGGTACTAGTACACGGTTTATGTGAAGTAAACATTTCAATACATATATGCTATATTTATTATGGGTCGTTTTTCCTCACACTGTTTATGCCACCTTTCATACCACCATACAAGTAAGCTTTACGTAACTATTGTGGTATTTTGAATTCCCACCATCGAAGAGGCCTGCCAATCGATTCCGCTAAGTTCCCGCTTCCCGTTGCCAATCCGGTACGGTCTCTTCCAATCCTAGACACGAGCATTTCGCAATACATTAACCCAATACATGCATCGTATACAACTGTATTGGGCCGTGAGCCTCACGGCACAAATATAAAAAACACCACAAAAGCCTGAATTCCACAACGATGGTGAAAACAATGCTTTTAATAGAAGGCGGGAGTGAGCGGATGCGAGGAGCGTAGCCGTAGCAAACCCGCGCGGTATTTGCGTAGGCGGGCCCAGCGACGAGCTCTCCAGCGAACGGACCCGTTGCGCTGTCCAGTTTATGTTTTTTCTACTGCGGGGGTCTGGGGGTGCAACCCCAGTATGCTTTTATTACAAGGATTTGTGCTGATCAGGCCTTTTGTTGTGTTTCTAACACCTTGTCGCCTCACGGTGAGGCTCTTGTTGGGGACGGCCTAAAGTAGGCACCCCGATCCCTATTGGCGACAGCCTCGTAGTGAATGCAAGTTTCGTTTAAGCGTTGTGACAGCGCTGATGAGTGAAGATTTGTGTCAGTGTAGGCATGGGCGCACTGAGGCAACCGGCTGTGGATGCAAAGACCAGGGTTCGCTTACGTAAATTACATAATGTCACACACACGCGAGTTATTATGAATCTGTCCTGGACTCACAATAACTCGCGCGAGTTTTTATGAGTCTGGATTGACATTTACTCGCGCGAGTTATTATGAATCTGGCATCGCGCCTGGTTTCACGTTAACTCGCGCGAGTTATTATGAATCGTGACTCACATTAACTCACACGAGTTATTATGAGTCTGGCCTGGACTCACATTAACTCGCGCCTGGATTCACATTAACTCGCGCGAGTTAATATGAAACTGACCTGGGCTCACAATAACTCGCGCGAGGTAATATGAACCTGACCTGGACCCACAATAACTCGCGCGAGTTATTGTGAATCTGGCCTGGACACACATTAACTCGCGCGAGATATTATTATTAAGCTGGTCTAGCAAAAGCACAAAATGTATTGAGGCATGTTATGTTTCTTCAGATCTTTCTTGCTTTCGCTTGGACATGTAGTACTAATAGCGTAAGAAGCCTACAAAGTCACTTCACCCCCAGGCATAAGGCTGTACTCAAACGCTGACGGAGTACGACGAGTGCCTGTCCTGCCAGCGCCACGAACGCGTGCGTTCTGGCGATGACGACGCCGCTCAGTACGAAGTTGAGATATTGACAGAGGCTGTAGCACCCGAGTTGGGAGTGTGTCTTGGGGGCGGCTGTACGATCCACCCACCAATGAGGATGAAAATCATGCGGTGACAGGTGCCTGCACGACAGCTCTGCTTCTAGAACTGTATGAGCACACGGAAGTCCAGTTGAGCGTGTAAACACTTTTGTGCATGGACGCAAGCGTAGGTCTGAAGACGCTCGAATCTTAACAACTTGGAGTAGAGCATAATTGTGAACAGTCTTCACAACGTCGCCTTAAAACCACCCTTCCAATCTCGTCAATTTCTTGATACTAGCTTCCGCTTTGGCAGTTCGGTATGACAGCACATTTTGCGCCTACAAGTGCTGTAACTTTCTGTGAATGGATAGAAATTCGCCACTTGAGGTTCCGAGCCACACTTTCAGTGTGGTAACCTTCAGTGCGGGATGTAGCCTGTACCCCAAAGTGAACAACTTGATCAGTCCAGCAACGGACTATTCGCCAACGCCATAGATCTAACCAGACATCATCCACGTATGCAGCTTCCTGTGGTGACAGCAAATGTAACTCCCTCCGTCTGAACTCATACTCCTCTTCTGTAGTCGCAGCGACGACCCTCAAAAATGCATCACAGAAGTAGCAATGAGCAACTGAATCCTTGTACACAGGTGTTCGCGACTTGGACAGCTCAAGATCTTTTTCGCGGTGGAATGTATGTGTTCTAGCGTGACTCTCTACATTTTTTACAACGTGCCATAGACACAGCAATGCCGGAACGCGAGGAAACACACTTTAAACTAGCGAATTCATCAGCGCTAGATCTCGGTCGGTGAAAAACACAAGCGGAGGGTTCACATTTCTCGCGTGCTTTAAACACTTGAGCTGTTCGAGGGCCCATGTGTAATCTGCAGCAGTCTCTCCAATCAAAAATGCTTGCGCTATGTGTATAGTTGTGTTCATGCCACTGATCCCCACGATATTTAATAGAGGCATGCCAAACCGGTTTGTCCCATACGTGCAGTCCATCAGGACAATATCAAAATTATCCCGATAGATGTCAATTGCATCATCAAATGCAAAAAACAAATGAGTGAGTCGACACGTCATCGGTTCGAAAGCGCACAAAGTATTCTCCATTTTGAAGCAAATCCAATAAATACTCCACTCGGCTTTTGCCTCCAAGTTCATCTCGCACAGCATTTTGTCGCTCGTTATAAAGATCACTGGCCGTAATAACGACATCCGGCGATTCCAACCTCAATCTTGCCAGTGTCTGTGCCGCTCGGGCACCTGTCTGCCAGTCTGTGACTATAGCACGCCGGACTTCTGCGGATCGTGACGCACGACGATGAACTGGGTGAGCCGCTGGTTCTGCAGAGGAAGGATGGTTGTGTGTATACGCCGTTCCTCGGTGCTCAATCTGCCACTTCTCAAAGCTTCCGTCAGGCGAGAAAACGCGGACGACATGAAGCTGCATGGGGCATCCACAACGACGCGATGATGTATTCGGTCGTGGAAATTCGGAGCCGTCGTGAGCCGTGCCGGTCGCATGCCAACACAATACGCCGAGGCTGTTTCTTTTTATCACAAACCCGTGCTTTTTGAACGACCGCGTAGCCGTTACGGGCTGCGAAAGCGTTAACAGCAGCCCGCGCTGCTGTAGGCGACTCAAATGAGGATTCAGAATGAACTGGAAGATGCCACACGCGTTTGAACGGCATAGAGGTGTCATTGCAGGCGCAGATACATCGGCTGCGGTCACGTAAGAAGTGCTTGTCGGCGTCCCGGTCTGTGAGAGCAGCGGTGGCACACTTGAATACTGCGGTAGCTGGGAGAGTATGTCGACGATGCCTGGGGGTTGCCATGGCGACTCACTTGGATGAATTGCGAGCTGGGCTAGCCTGTTATTGATGATTGGAGCGCCCAGAATAGAATTGGAGATGGCCCTGAGCTGTACGGCCCTGCTGCTAGTGCGCTCTCGATGTGGCTGACTCGCTCCAGCACCATGCAAGCGAAATATGGCGACTTCACGACACGACTGAAGCCTGTTCACTATTGTACTCCGCAGAAGTCGTGACACCAAAGTTTGGCAAGTCATAGAAGGGCGTTGTACTTCGAAAACCTAAATCGATATTTAGATATATGGTGTTTCGCGCGTTCTGATTATGAAAATGAGGTCAGAATTAGCTTATTCGCAGCCGTTTTAACGCTACAAGCTGTCCAAAAATGTAATTCGGAAGCCCCAAAATGCTCGTGGACTGGTCTGGCCTCTTTATGCAGAATTGGAGGGGTATTATTGGACAATATCGAGTTTCATGTGGTTTTCGCGGGAAAGGCGTTTTGACAACACAATTCGTCAAGTCGAGACATTTGAACCAACGGCTGGCATCTCACTATTCTCATATATACTCCTAGAGGTAACTTCACTACCTATCACTATCGCTCATTCAATTCAGCGCACTCCCGAAATTGTATTATTACAGGTAAATGATATTAACCGTTAGCTTAGAATTGAGACAAAATTTGCCTTACTGGTGGTTATCTACCGCTTGCTGTAAAAGGAATTAGCGCGTGCAGCCACCGTAGGTAGATAGCCAAGACACCAAGTAACAAGATTGCTCGTGCACTTTTCGTCCTACTGCTCTAGTATTTCCTGAATACTCGAGAAACCCATGATGCCCACCATCATTGTTTCTTTTCCTCTGGGTAATTACAGGTAGTCGAGCTCCATTTACATTAGCCATACGCCAGATAACGAAACAGTGGGGGCTGTACTGGATAAAGGAGGGTTTCCGCTTTCTTTTAAGGGTAAATTTGTCCAAATACGACTCATTTTGGCTAAATGGTGTCACTAAATGTGACCGGTTACAAAAGTTGGTGTCATGAATTTTGCGGAGTACCATAATGTGACAACTTTTAGAGTCCGCAAAGATACAGTCTGACCAGATGCATAAACGTCACAGAGGGGCTGTCGCCGATAAGGATCGGGGTGCCGGTGTTAGGCCCTCCCTCTTGTTGGAGCCGGTAATGCAAATCCGGCTCCAACAAGAGCCTTTCCACTTGCACTTCGATTCTACAGTACATGTATTAATATCAAGAAGTGCAAGTGGAAGTGGTTGGCATGACAGATTGTGTTAAGATGATCCTAATAGTCTCTAGATCAAAATCGAATCCAGTACTGTAGCTGCGATTTTGTTATGAATGTACTTATTAGAATACTACACGTATTATCTGTATCGGCCCGTAATTTTGCCAAGTTCTGGGCGGTTTTTGGAAAGACAACATATTCCGGTCATTACATCGTTGCAAAAAATGCAATATTGTTGCCAAGCTTGATGTAAGCTTGGTTCAGCACAAAACCACCGACCAATTCCGACCACATGATAAGGCTACGTATGAGCTCGCTGAAACTGGCGCCTCTGGTGTTGGTGACTTCGGGGTTTTGATCGGAGGGGGCCCTCAGGGGCCCCCTTGGAGAGCGCACATCTCGCGCTAGGAAAAGTTGGACAACGAGTTCAACTCTTGCGCATCATGTCGTTTGTCTGTAGCAAGTCACAAAAATAATATGTGTTATATTAAACGAAGTACCAGACTAACTTCAATATCACCGGTACCGCGCTACCATATACTACTGTGGTAAGCTTCATGATGTGAGTTTGTGCATAGAATGATCGTTGGAACTTGATCAATAAGGCAACCTTGCCGAGTTTAGCTCGATGCTCCGCTGGTTTGGCATCGACTAATGCGTTTAAGTCCAGAAGTCGTAGACCCAGTATTAACGTCCATACTGACGAGTGTGCCAAATTTCGAGCCGAAACAATTCCTCCTTGATAGGGCCACCCGCGCCGCACCTCCGGGCTGTTACAGATAATTCGTGCTAACGTTATTAATTGAAATTAATAACGTTAGCATCATACTATTAAATGGTCGACCTACTGGTACATTAACTCGGTGATAGTGACCCCTGCAATGTTTCTGCGTGATAACGTCGGCGTGTGTGTGTGCTGCATTTCGTACTACTTGTACTTCAAAGAAGTACATGTAGTGCTACAGTCATCCAAATTCTCCAGTGGTAGGTCTCAAAGGCAATTTCAACCTAAAAGTAGTGCGTGTAGGACTCGAAAGAGTTTATTGCTCCCAGTGGTAGGACCAATTGGTAGTTATAACTTCAAGGTGATCTAGCCTTTGGTGCTGTGGTCTTAAAATAAAACTCGAATTTCAGTCGTTTTGACTTGATTTTACTATTGCGAATCGTTGGTTAAAAGAAGACGCCGATGTACAACAATCATCAGCCCACAAAAGTGACAGTGAAACATGTATCTACACCTGTTGTGATTGAACAGTCAGTAGACGCTGCGGTAATGCGGAACAGAAGAAAGCAACATTAACAACTAAAGTCGCTGAAAAACAACGAAGAATGACGCTAACCGGTAGCAGGTTGTATAGAAGCTTATCTGCCAAAGGTGATCGAGTGTACATCTAGATTTAGAGCCGAAAGCAGAGCGACTTCATGCGTCAATATGGTTTACAATTTCGGTAAGACTTCACTAAGTTCCTCCCAGTGGGAAGTACTCTCCTCACCACGGGTTTATCCTAAAATCCCAAGGTCTTAAGAAGCGACTCTTTAACCCTGTTGCTGCCAAAAATATACTTGAATGTTGTAGTAAAAACATGTATATATGCATGGTTTACTACGTCCTGCAGCATAATATATCATATTGCATGAGTTTACCAACAACTATTGCAATCATTGTAGTAAGCCCAAGCGGTATGCTTGGTTTCCGCAAACCACCTAGGGGCAACGCCAGCAATAGGGTTAAGACCTGGGAAAAGGTCCAACCACTGGAGACGCTCTAAGGTTATGTAGTCTTATCGGTATGTACTAGGGTACTCCACTAACATGAAAGGTGGCCTTCTACTTTGTTTTAGCTATTTTGTTTCTATGAAAGCTCCGCGGTTCTGTGTATTTTTTCTGATGTGTATTGTCAATTCCAGTCAAAATTGGACACCGAGGATGATTAGACGATCGTCTTAATAATAAACACTTCGATATGATTGGTCAAAACTCACTAGCAGCATCTTCGAGCTGCGCACTGGAAAGCGACGCAAGCAGAAACCGCACTGCGTACGCATCCACTTGTGCGGTGCTCTGTGTGACCAGGTTCGTGCTATTATATCATTATTATGACATGCCATGCACAAATTCCTGATTAACTACTATCTGGTGGAGTGTTTTTTACGCTAAAACTCGCATTACAGTAGACTGGATCACAGCACAAGCATGGAAGACGCCGTAACCAAGCAGCATGCGCATCCCAACACCGTGCTTCACTGCTTGTACGGGTTCTACAACCTTGGTTACACGCGCAAGGAGCTCGCTCATATCTACAACAAGTTCGATACCACGATAGGCAACTGGATTCGCGTCTATGAGGCTACTGGGACGTTTGAACGAGCGGGCAAACCGAGTGAGAGGAATTTTTCAGCGGTCATGGATTTGCGACTACTACGCAAAACATCCTCTTGCCTATCTTGACGAAGCGCAAGACGCCTTCGTACGAGCTCATCACATCACTATTTCGAAGTCTTCGGTTTGGCACATTATTTATGTGTTCGGACTGACGTGGAAGGTTATGGAAAGACGAGCAATGCATATCAAGGAAATGGATATCTTTCGTTTTGTAGAGGAGCTAGCTCAAATTGACTGGTGCCATCACAACTTGGTATTCTTAGATGAAGTTTCCTGCGACAGTAGAGGGATGATCCGAAAACGTGGCTACTCGCTCAAGGGACAAAAGCTTGCTATTAGAGGCGACTTCCAGCGGAAGCCGAAGGTCTCCATCTTGGCGTTTATCGGTGTAGGTGGTCTTATTGACTACTTTGACACTCAAGGGACATTCGATCGGATTTATTTTGTGACGTGCTGTTGAGACTGTGCCTATTTGAGGAGCAATAACGCTCGGCTTTATCCGGGCTCTAACTCTGTGTGGATCCTCGACGGTGCTTCAATACATCGTCACCCCGAGATAAATCATTTTATCAGAAGCATTGGTGTTGTGCCGATATTCCTCCCAGCTTACTGCCCATTCTTCAACCCGTTCGAGTATTTATTCGCTTACGTGAAAAGTCTTTTCAGCGGCACTATGATGAATCCAGCGAGAGGGACCTCCTACCTTTTGCAGCCCAGACTTTTCAGCGTTTCGACGACTTCAATATGACGAGGGTGTTTGAACATTGTGGCTGGAAGTTCCCAGGATATTTCGATCCCAATGGCTCCATGTCGACAGAGAAGCGACATGTGCCGGATATACCGAGAAGGGAGCTCAGGACGGACAACGACGACGAAGATGAATTAGGGTTTAGAGAGAGAGCGATGCAACGACTACGAGTGCGACCCTGAGAACTAGCTACTCAGCATACTCGAAGTCGTTTATATTCTCCATGAGTGGAAGCGGATCAACCACTTCCGTAATAGGCGCCAGCTCCAGGTCTTCCAGAAGGCGTCAATCACATTCTTTTTTGACGTCAAGTTTGTTTATGAGCGTCTAAGCGTTGGCCAAATGCAGCCCAGTCTTGATGAAGCACTTCATAGTCAGCAAGAGATCCGATCACACAGTCTTGGGCCATACAAGCTGATTGAGTGAGACATGCCATCCTTAGCACCACTTGTGTAGCCGACGCACGTAACATCTGAACGATGTGAACTGGTGGGGGCTGCAAAATTTTCTCCCTCCAAGCCGAACGGTTTATATCTCGAGTTATGTGGTTTGCCCACAGTCGCCACGATCAGGCAGCGAGATGCGTCCGGGGAGTCACCGGAGGACTTCGCGGTGAATGGATCAACGTTCCGGGATATAGCACGCAAGTTATGGGAGCATTTTGGGGACCACGTGAAAGGCGAGCGGTCAAACACGATGGAATCTGGTCAGTAGAAACTCCTGCGGAAGAGCAATGGCTGAAGCTGATGCAGCTCAAACTTAATAAACACCTTGTCGACAGCTCCAAGACGGAAGCCGCCTGGAACCAATGGCTCGTTTCATCGCGGGGTAAAACTGTCAAGCTTCTGATATTTTAAGTATGGAATGGCAGTTACTAAAGCAAAGGACTTGGATACTTTCGAAGCAGCGTGTATCCGCCCTCAAGAAACTGATCGTGCTGGAGCTACTGCTGAAGTGTCTCTCCGTGAAGTTGCGGCCGAGCTAGAAGCACACTGGGGATCCAGTTTCCATCTCACGACCGTAACGTGGACTTAAGGATAGGTTGGACCACAAGCTGATATTGATGTGCAGCATCCACTGGAGATGCTAGTAGCTGCTGCTCAGGTCGACCAACAAACGATGCAGCTCTGTGTGACGCTCGACGTGATGCGGAACGTGGAGTCCGCGACTGTCTTGTTGTACCAGGGGCTGGAGTACGTCGAGATTGAGCTGATCCGCCAGGTGATCTTGCTGCTCCGAGAGGTGTGGATCGTTGAGCTGCCGATGGCACTGGACTTGGGGTAGAGTCACTAGTCGTTGTCGCTGGCAGTGTTGCTCGGACTGGAGGTGTACGCCGTCGTATTGGACCTGGGTGGGGCGGTGCAGCCTCCGTTGGTGTCCGAGTACGCTCAGGATATGGAGATACACGAGCCGAATGTGGTGATCCACACGTACGACCGCCACTGCGTGCACCACCAGCTGATGTAGCATCCGTTGATGGGGATCCTCTTGCGCTTCCAGGCGACACGTTAAATCGGAGATCCATTACCGTTTGCTGACGCAGGGAACGTTACCGATGCGCACTGCTCTGAGCTTGCAGTGTGTGAAATCCTGTCGTCTGTAATGTTTCCGTATGAGCTATGGTAGCATGAACGGTTTCATAGGCCATTCAGCGAGGGCGATTAACCAATCAAGCAATCAAGTTTTGAGTAGAACGCACAATATTTACTCCTGCACTCCATCATTTTTCATCTCTTGATTTTCAGGGTACCCATAATATGTTAGTCAATTTAGCTATTGAAATAGCTAACGGTTAGTTTACAAGCTGTGCATGTTAGTATCGCAGATGAGAGGCCATGTATAACGCTGAAAATGCAGCTTTCTTAGACTGGTTCTATCTGTCACAGTATACAGCTAGATGATAGACTCGCTATTCTAGTCGACTGCCTTAAAAAAAGTCTACGACTTTTAGTCGCAGTGCTCCACGTCTGACCAACGAGGTCGTCAAGCGCGTCCATCAGCGTTCCAAGTCTGAAATGGAACGCGAGTCGCCAGATTGTGGCGGTACTTCGCGTTGGACCGTATGATCTGCTGAGAGGTAGAGAGCTTCTCGTTCTATTACAGAGTGGCTCAGTCGTGGGTTTCCTTGTCAAAGAGTAGAGCTCAAGAATACAACACTACATGTTCTTAAACCTCTTACGTTGAAGTTCCTACGTCGCCCTGATAGATACACAAGCCCAACCAAAGTAGGTAGCCCGCGGCAGTTTCGTGGAGAGGTAGGGTATCTTCTTGCTGAATAGTCGTAGGAACGTAAGTGCTGAGAGAGCCGCTCGAAGATCCTTGGTAACGGAAAGCCAAGGCGAAGGAGAAAGGAGTGGGAAAGCAATGAGCACTCACGGTTGGTCAGATGAGGAGCACGACGGTGGGACAGGTCGTCGGGATCCGGAACAACAAAGTTCCGACGGCTCCAGATGGAGATGTGAGCAAGCTCGGTGCTGTACCTCTGTCCCCAAGGACGATGAGAATAGTTGAGTCAAGGCTGGCGATGCCCAGGGTCGAGAAGTATATAGCGTGTTGTCATGGAGTGGGTCAGTCGACCGGCGCCAAGTGAGGATCTGACTCTACCAATAATAATGAGACTGAGCTTGAAAATTTCAAAATTAAATTATGATGGGTCTGAGACCCAACATCATAAATAATGCGATAAAATGAAACTCTGAATGACTTAAAGTTTGTAAGGAGCACACAAATATTTGAGGTATTTTTGCAATTTTAATTACAAAAACAATAATGGGTAATGTCTCATGACATAAATTATGGTGTCGCACAGCTAAAAGCTGCGCCATAAATAATGGTTGGGTATATATGGCCATTACTTGAGCATCTATTTATTTTTCGGCGGCCCTGCCTGTGCCTCGCCGCGTGGCGGCTTCGACTGGAAAGTCTCCTGCGGAGCTAGATCGACCAGTGAATTACCTAGGTGTAAATAGCCCCTCCATTACATAAGTAGTTGCATCAGCACACGATTAGCGTGAGCTGTATTACTATCATCCTATTGGCTGATATATGGGGAGCCAGACCCATTACTAGCCAATTAGTCGATGACGTGTATTTGAGAGGCCAGGGCGAAAACCCTGGTCCTAAAATAAAGTCAGAGTTGAATTTTCCACAAACCTAAGACTCAGCCGTTCTATTGCGAGCTTCTTCAACACTATAGTTTACGCAAGTAACGGAGTATATACCTGACCCGTTACACCTGGTCGCACTTCGTAGTTCTTCGAATGCATGAGGCCAAGACCTCGACCACGCTGATTTCTCCCACCTCACTCGGATCGAGTGGGAAGCTCTCCACCGCCTCGCGGCGGTGTCCGGAGAAGCGGCCGTCACGCCGCTGCTGCGCTCAGCGACACCCGACCAGCAACGTCTAGCAGCACATGAACTCGTGGAACGCGAGCTCGCCGATGCGAATCGGCGGGTGTCAACTTCCAAGAATGACGTCGACGAACTGGCAACGTCCACGTACTCCGGAGCCGGTGAAGATCGACTTCCGCTGAATCGGTGGTTTCGAGAGATCGACATCGCCATCGCCTCGAGGTTGATCGAGGCGCCGTCCGCGAAGGTGAACTTCGTCCTCTCGCGGCTGTCCGGGAAGGCCAAGGAATGGCCCTCGGTAAGTTGGTTGTCGACCTCAACGCTTTCCCCACTCTGGAAACCCTCCAGAGTGGTTTCCGGTTCGCGTTCGAGCCGCCACAGGATGAGTCCGTATTCGGGCGGACTTCTTTGCCCTCCGGCAAGGCGCGATGTCCATGCGCGACTACGTCCAGAAGACACGTCATCTCGCGCCGTGTATCGTGTCCAAGACTATCGACATGGCCTCCCAGGTCCATGTTTTCGTGTTCGGCATGCGCGAAGACATGACGCGCTTCTGCCTTACAAGATCCGAGCTCTTCATGCTTGAAGTGGCGTTCGCCCTCGCGCTGCACGAAGACTACGTGGTGGCAGCTTCATACGCCCGTGCACTGTCCGCTGAAGCTCGGGAATTTGCGCCCGAGCCTATGGAGTCGGCGCTGTCGATGCGTCGATTAACCGCCAACGTCATGGCTCACGTCGGAATGGAGGTAGGAGCGGTCGTTCTCTAACCTGCTTCCGTTGCCAGAAGATCGGTCACCGCGCAGCGGAGCCAGCTCCAGTGCTTGCGCATGTCGAAGCCGAGCCTGTGACCGCTGACCAGCTAAAAAACGGTCTGGGACAGTAGGTGCGGGGCACCATACTGGCTGGAATGAAGGTCCGGGTCCCCCGGTGGCAACTCAATCTCCTAGACCTCCCGTGCTGCATGCACACTTCCATTCCACCGCCACGCCGAGTGACTCGAGACTGATCATCGTCAGCCTCCATGTCGCCGGCGCCCGGCGACCGCTGCGCGCGCTCCTCGACTCTGGAGCGGCCAACAACTTCTTCAACGCGTCATGTTTGCCGGTGCTCCGCTGTCCGCAAGGGTCGAGGAGAGGTAGCTATCAAGTTACCCGATGGAAAGTCGCGCGGCGCGAGATTACACTTCCATACACGTTCGACGGCTTCCGAAGCAACGGCGACTTCCTCGTGATTCAGTAGAGATGTGGAAGTCGGGTGGTCGACTGTGCATCTCGAGGTGGGCTTGCAAGTTCGATCGTTCGCTGCCGGCTGGCGGTACCCTCCATTTACTCAAGCACGCAGACCGACTCCGTCGGTGAGCTGTCACTTGGCACGGGCTCTCGACGTGGTTTCAGCCGACGTCGCTTGGTTGTCTTCTTTCGCCGCCTCGAGTGCGAACTCGAGGGTGATGAGCCGCTCTCGCTGGACGAGATCTCACCCCCCCCCCCCTCTCTCTAGCGGGAGCCCTTGCTCGACCGCCAGTTGGTTTTCGTGTAATAGCACCGCAAAACCGTGCCGAGAGGGCCATCGTACACTCTGTGCACAACGTGCGTCGTGAGGCCAATTCTTCTGGGCGACCAGGAGGTGAGTGAACACCTCGCTCACGTCGTTGTCACTGCGACGTTTGACGGACCGGGCCAACCAGCCACGGTGCTTGGCTGCTTCGGGAGCAAGCACGGTGCTCGCGCTGGCCCCGACAAGGTGGCTTCAGTCTGCGCGTGGCCTACGCCACAGAGCCCCACTAACCTGCTTCAGTGGCTGGGTGTCGCCAATTATCTCCATAAGTATCCGAAGAATTACGCCGGACTGATCCAGCCGCATTCTTCGTTGCTGAAGGACGATGCTACATGGTCGTGGACTCCCGCGCATCAAGATGCCTTCGACCCGGTGAAGAAGTGCCTGGTTTAGCCCCTGATCCTCGCGCTCCCAGATGACTTGAAGCCTTTTCACGTCGTCTGCGATGCGAGCGACTTTGCCATCGGCTGTGCGCTGATGCAATTTGACGATGAAGGTTGTGAACGCGTTGTGAGCTACCAATCACGCTAGATGAAGCCGGCAGAGCGAAATTATCCTGTCCACGATAAGGAACTTCTCCCGATGCGCTACGCTCTGATCAAGTTCAGAGTGTACTTGCTGGGTGAGAAGACCTTCGCGGTGTATACCGATCATGCATCGCTGAGGACAGCGATGAAGAGTCCTCACCTCTCGCAGCGGATGGCTCGCTGGCTGTCGTTCTTCTCTGAGTACAGCTTCGTTGACCTCTACAAGCCCGGCAATACCAACATTTTCGCCGACGCTTTGTCTCGGCGTCCCGACTGCGACCCACGTGGCTCGTTGGGTCGACAAGTATTGCCCGAAGTAGACGATGTAGACGAGCGTGCTTCGTGCGAGGCGTCAGGTTTGAACACGACGAGTGTCTCTCCGAAACTGTCACTTCGCGGCGAAATCCGAGCTGCTTACGAGCATGATTCAACGTACGCCAGTATCCTGGAGCATCTTCGCTCTCCCAGTACCGATACGCTGGGAGCTCTTTCTCGCTCCGTACGGAATCACATTCATCGTTATCGTCTTGACGATGGCCTGCTGACGTACAGCATCGACAACTTCGATGCTCCCCGTGTTGTTATTCCCAATGACCCCGACCTGCGCTCACGGATTATCCATGAGTTCCAAGACGCCCCGCTGGGTGCTCCTCTCGGTCGTGAGAAGACTTTCGCCGCAGTGTCACGCGATTTCTATTGGCCCCACCGGTATGGAGGGGTACGGAAATGGGGGAGCGCCCGCGATATTTGTTAGCGTGTGAAGCCTTTGTCGTCGTCACAAACTCCACTGCGTCTTCTCCCCGTGGCCACCGAGGCCGAGCGCTCGGTGTCGTTGGACTTTATCTTCGGCCTTCCACCCGATGCACAAGGACGTTCGGGTGTCTCAGCGTGCGTCGACCGCTCCAGCAAGATGGTCCATCTGATTCCAGTATCGGACAAGATCACCGCGGCTGTTACCGCAGTGCATTTCATTGATGCTGTCTTCCGTCATCATGGTCTACCCGAATCCATTGTCTCCGGCCGCGACCCGCGTTTCACGTCAGCCTTCTGGTCGAAGCTCTTCGAGCTACTCGGCACGAGGCTGTTGACGTCCACGGCAGCCCACACGGAAACGGATGGCCAGACTGAGCGCGTGAACCGCGTCCTCGAAGACGCTCTTCGAATTTTTTTACGCAACCTCTTTCTCCAGTTGGAGCTCGTTCCTGCCCCTTGCCGAGTTCGCGCTGAATAACGCGGTACACGGGTCGACCGGGTAAACGTCTTTTCACCACTCTGGGTGGGGAAGCAGCTGCAGCCACGCCTTCCACCCCAGCTCCAGCGTCACCAGTGACGAGACCGGTGCTAGATCAACCGGTACAAGCATCGCTTGCTCATGATATCTCGAGTGTATCCCCAAATGTCGCGTCGGTTAACGTCGTGACACGTTCCCTGGCGAAGACAATCTTGACGACATCGCGCATCGCGGTGTCTCCTCTCGCAGGTTGGGCCAATCGTAACCCGATCAACCCCGGTGCTACTTCGAGATCCTCTGCGGCAGCTAACTCCGCGCCTGACCAATCGACTCCGCAGCCGTCTCCGACTTCGTCCTACAACGCCAAGCGGTCGCCCGCTATGCTCGAGACGCACTGCAAGACACAGTGGACAAGCAGAAGGAGAACGCTGACAAGATTGACCGCAAGCACACGACAACATTCACGACAGGAGATAGAGCGATCCTGTCGACTTCTGGTATCCGAGACTCTGTAGTTACCAACCTCGGCGCGAGCAAACTCGCGCCGCGCTTTATTGGGACGTTTACGGTAATCAAGCTTATTGGTGATGCCTTTTTTACCCTGGACATCCCTACTTCGCTACGACTACATCCGACGTTCTACGTCGGACGACTGAAGAAATACCACCAAGCTACGCTTCCAGAGGATGCGTTGGAGCCCCGCACTAATCTCCTTCGTGACGTTGTTTAGGCGTATGAGTCCAAACTCGTGGCGAGCGCGAGCGCGAGCGATAATAACGGCTTGAGCGACCGCGCGAACGAGACCAAGACCTGTGACTTGAACGCCCACACGAACGGGACCGAGACCGACGTCTGGAGCCATCCCGTGAAATGCGTCGTAGCGAGCCGGCGCGACTAGAGGCGGGATTGCTCTCGGACAGCGAGCGCTTGTACTTCTCGATCCACGCGTGTTCTTGTTCACCGAACGGGTACTCGGCGATGTGGCTTCTCCACTCCTCGACGGTCGGACGAGGTCCAGTGAAAGTACCACAACCCCATGCGACCCTCACGTAGCAGATGCGGCGAATGTCCTTCCATGCTCTGGTGCAAATCCGCTCACATCCGTGAGTGAGTGCTCCTTGACGATCTCCTCGCAATACGCCACCCAACCGACGAAGCTTTCGCCTTCTTCCTGCGTCCGGTTCCAGCGCCGGATGAACGCGCACCATGACTCCCGCAGCGCCCCACACGCGACGCCTTCGACAGGCTTCTGCCGCGGTCCACGGAAGCGCCGGACGTGGTCCTTTACGGTGTCCACCGTGCCCGGAGCCGGATAAGTCATACCGAGCCCACGACCGAAGCTGGTCGTCCATCATGCGCGTGCCACGCTCCGCCGCAGCTGCTGCTGCTGTCGACTACGTCACCGTCGACGGTGTCCCCGGTTGCTGCTGTTCCCTCCCGTCGCTTGTCCAGTCAAGTTGTGTTGCTCCTTCGTTTCGCAGGAGATGTCTCCGTCTCTGCTTCGTTCCGCCCGTTAGCCAAGTTCCCGTTCGCCATCCTCGCTGATTGATTTGTTCTGTGCCCGTCACTTATGTTGCGTAAGTGCAACTTTAAAAGGAGGGGGGGGGGTGATATAATGGGCCCATCCATTACATAATTAGCACACGATTAGAGCGAGCTGTATTGCTATCATCCTGTTGGCTGATATATGGGGAGCCAGACCCATTACTAGCCAATTAGTCGATGTCGTGTATTTGAGAGGCCAGGGCTTTCACCCTGGTACTAAAATAAATCCAGAGTTGAATTTTCCACAAACCTAAGACTGAATCGCTCTATTGCGAGCTTCCTTAACACTATAGAGTACGCAAGTAACGGAGTATATACCTGGCCCGTTGCACCAGGGCTAGGTACCGGACTCCGTGACCCCTAGGGTGACGTCACAGGCTCTGGCCTTGACTCCCGTCGGGATGTCCTTGGCTGGGATTCTCTCGTTTGAGGTCGTGTCTATCGAAGTGCTCAGCACATACCAGAATTGTGGCGGGCGCGGATGCCGCATCAGGGTGCGCTCCACTCTTCGTTCCAACCGGCGGTAACGACTATGTCTGGACGGGGCGCTACTCGGCTATCCGCGTGGTCTGTTACACCCGCAAATGCAGACACCTGTGAAACCAGCGATAGCGGACAGCTGGTCTTAGGGACGCCGTTGACGAATTGTTTTTTTTTTCAAGAATTCATGGGAAGACTAGAGCTCGGAGAAAACGTCAATAAACTTAGGGGGGGGAAGGGGGGCAGGAGACGATGGGACTTCAGCAATGGCCGGGAGTGAGCCATTCCTACAGTCACTATGGCGTACTTTAGCCCGGGGTTTACCATCGACAGAACGTTCCTACCATTGGTATCCCGGCTGAAATGAGGAACGCAGTGAAATTTCCTATTTCATTTATTTCTGACACTGCTACGAGCAAAAGGGCTACTGCGCTCTGGCGTTCCCTCGCGAAGCACACCGATGGTACGGACAGCCAGATGAGACTGACTGCTTTTGAGCAGTGTCGGAAGGGGAAAGTGGGCCTGGGGTGGTGGTACAACTCGAGAATCGATAGCTTCTAAACTCTACGCGTGAGGTTCCACAATCGATTCATCTGTCAAACTCCTGCACAGTTATAGAGCCGTCTCAAGACGAGCAGTCGGAATCGCGGTGAGTCGGTCGGAGAGTGGGGAGACAGGATTTCAACGATGCCCGAGGCTCTGAATTACGATGAGCCGCGTATGAGGTACGCGTTCTTCCTGGACGGCCTGCATAACAAAAAGATGAAGGCGGTGCTCCCTCCGGCATATGCTGCCAACTACTGTTTACTGAGATGAAGACGGCTTGAGCACTAGCCGAATGGCGCAGCTCACGGAAGTCATTGTTGTTTTATCGTTGGGCCGGGACATAGTGAATCTGTATGGCAATGTCAAATGTGAATTCAACGTTAAGGCGTCGTTGAGTAGGAGAATAGTAAAATTAGTATAATAAGTGCGTGCTCCTTATGAAATCCTGTTCATATCCACCACCATAATGTCACGCAAAACAAAATCGTTGATATCGTGGTCGTCACGGTCAAGCGAAGTAAATTATTTCATCATGTTATCCTAATCTAATCAACGCACTTTCAAGCAATCTAGCTACCCGGGATTGGTCTTGTGTATATCATACAGTGTGGGTTGGTTTCTTTTTGGTGTCACAGATCCGGTAGCTTTCATATATTTCCCTTTTCGGAATACAAGGCACTGGGTAGGACATACCAGTGAAATTTCTCCAAACAAGTGATATCCGTGTCGGGACACATGTAGACTTTTGGTACGTACGTATAAACACCCCTACAAAGACAAACGTTGTCTTTCCCGTAGTAATCTGTTTATCCTTATGGTCACCGCTTCTTCCATTGGCAAAATCACGCAACCTCACCTCTTTCGTCCGCATATTTTTAGTATATGCAGCGAGGAGACTGCAATGCAGCTTTGTGCGGACTGCTATCACGTCTGACCGGTACATAGACCTCCGTCAAGCATAGTGAAGGTCATACAACTGTGGCTTGGCACCAAATGACGCGATCTCGTCGCCAGGAGCTTCATCCCATTTCCCCGATACAATTCCGATGAAAGTGAAATCCGGTGAGGGACCAATGGTGTAGCAGTGTCCTCTAAATGTCTTCGTGTCAAATTAAGTTTGATATCGCAATATCAATTAGCGCCAATGCAAAATTTTGTGCCTATTTTTGTAGGAATGCCCAACCGCAAGCGAAAAGCGGACACAAAATGGATTTAGCCCATTCACGCCTTGTTGTGCTTGTTGTATTGTATCACGCATGTTGGTGCAGGATACGTTTAGATAACATGGCTCTCGACATTCGTTATAGTGGAAGTACCGGCATTTAATACCATTTGAGCGATGCTTCCGTCGAACCACAACGCGACAACAATACCGTGCTCCGCTCGAACGGCCTGGTAGTTATCACCACGTGAGGCTCTTTCTTGTTTTGGGACAGCAAGTGTTTTCTAGCTGCTCGAACAGTCCCACGTCCATATTGGTCTTGGATCGTAGTCCTTGTAGTAGCTGAAACGATGTATAATAGCTATCAGCGCTGACGATGCGATTCGAGCCGCACCACGGTCGGGTCACCTCGAGCACAATTTTTCTAATAGAAGTATGCGAGAACCAACCCACTCACGTAGCATCTTCAATGCCACCTCAATATCAACAAGACCATCAAGTCTGTCTGTTATATATTCGGTGCAGTGAAAACAAAAAATGATCACTACCCAACTTGTCGCACACAATCGCATATACATAAGAAACCGATACTTGTCAGTAGGCTTCGTTGGATTGAACTCAATCCAACGCCACCGAATTTTGATCTGATAGCGACACTGCACCCATTATGCGCAACCTCATGCCTCATCGCAACGTAGCGCCCGTCTGTAATCCTCATCTCAACGTAGCGCCCGTCCGTAAATTATAACAGAATAAGTTGTGAATGCGTTCTTGCAGCTGCATCGCGCTATGTAAGAGATGCTGACGCCATAAAACAAATGCATTTTCTGATCAACTTGAAACGACGGAAGACTGTGATTTTCCAGGCCCGAACGAATTTGGTTTACCAAGTATTGTATCCTCCCGATGCACGTCCCAAGCAGTTCTTATACTCGCCTTTGTCGCTGATACTGATAAACACAAGAACGTCAACAAATTCGATTAATTTCGAGAGTGAAACCGGAGGCAATAGTCGAACTCATATCGCAGCTGCATTTGTTTCGTCCACTACCTGCCGCCAAAAAGAAAGAGGAATGCATGCTAGGAAGCTGGAGGAGGCTGAATGCGTGAAGATGTAGTGCACTCCCAGACTATCACACAACTCATGACTACGGTTGCACAAGTCCATCGGAGCTTTTATCTCGACTATTTGATCGAATTTCATGTTCTTAACAGGTTCTACCTCCTTCAGCGGGTTGGTAGCACGTGGCATGGGTCGAATTCGACGAGAACGGCGTGATCTTTTGCCAGACCCTCAAAACAAAGTTCTTGAGGGATAAATTCACTTTCCAAAACCGCGGTCAGCGTACCGGCTTGGCTTTGACGATGGTCTTACCAGCGCTCAGATGCTCTCATCTGGAAGGATCCTAATTAAGACAAAATGCTTCTGAAGCGTTTATCCCAGCCACTGCACATCGTAGTGAATATCGTTGTGGTTTATAAATTTCTAGTAAGCACGCCCCATAAGACACACAGGACTCACTTGTCTGTGCCCACTTCTTCGTTATGAGCTACTTGCTTGGGAATGGTGAGTACATAGCCGAACTGTTCGCGTCCACCACAAAAATCGGGGGTAACCAGACCTTTCACCAATCCTTACAGCACCACACGTCCTATACTCGCCTTTGAGGCACCCAGTCCTGCCCCCCCCCCCCCTTCCCCCTCTAACGAGTGACAGAGACTTCCGCATCAACTGCGAGGCCTCCTGTCCAAACCGGGCGACCCCACCCATAAAAGTGTATCCACTATCACAAGAACCATTGCCACTGCTCACCATTGGTTCACGACGCACTATTGCTCCACGGCGCACCGCGCGTTTAACGGCTCCTTGGCTAGCTCGATCTCCACAACGTGAACCAGAACACCCCACATCAACCGCGATGTGGCCATCAAGAGTAGTGCTTGCAATTTCTCGAGAAGCATCAAGATCATACCTCCATCTCGTGAAACGGCGCCACAATGGACTACTGCAGTACGACGCATCGTATATACTACGGTCCGCAGCATTACCGGTAACCGGTAAAGCGCTGCCGACGCTTTGCTCACGATAAACACTGTACTCAATAACTGTGTCAGCATGATGTACAGGCCATTCTCCACCAGCTTCGTGACCACAGGAGCGACCACCACCTTCACCGTCATCGCGGCTACCTTGTACAACCTCTTTTAAATCACTATGACCTCCGCCACCTGATTCACTAACCCCTTCTACTTCCAACCCACGATGGGTTAACCAATTTGCCGCTTTGCCGGTTCCTCGACCAGCGTTTCCACTAGGGATGGCCCACACCTGAAGTCGGGCCCTAAACACAAGCAGCGAGATACTTGTCACGGCTTTCGGCTTCCGGACCCCCCCACGTACAATGGCCATATAACGTCTTCTACATTCACGAGAGCCATTTCCGCGCCCCACAGCTTCTGCGTGCCCGTGTTACCCCTCACAACACCAGTGTGATCGCCACGGGACGCAGGACCTCCCGCCTCACCACTGTCAGATCGCCGTCACCTTCAGCACCTATTTGAAGGGCATCCGTAGAAGCATCATCTCCGCCATAGCAAGGTGCGACGTCCTCTACATCGGACGCACGAACACGCGTAGCTTCAGTGGCCACCACCACACTACGTAAACGTTCTATCATGCACCCTTCCTGTGGTAGTTTGTGTTGGTTTCTGTTGTCGTATCCATCCATGCATCCAAGTACGTTGTCGCACAGATGCATGTAGTAGTCAACAAGACTTCGCTCCCGGACAATATATAGGCCCCTCTTTGCCGTGACATGTCTTCACATAACTACACCCGTTACCAAGCCTGCGCCGAGGGGACCCGCCTCCGCAAATACCGCGCGGCGAGCGGGGGGGGGGGGGTTCTAGCCGTCCGGCAATCACGGTGAAGAACATTACCTTGGAGGCACGCTGACATCTGCTTGAAAAAAGATCAAAATATGCTTAAAAAATTCGTACAGGCAAAGGTGATGCATATACCGCGCGGCTCCGCAACCTCACCTCCATCTCCCGGCCATCGGAATGACAATCACCTGCGCTTGAAACACCTCGCTTCTCTCTACGCGGCATCTTTACCCCCGCGAGTGATGTTCAAAAGCGAGCGCTTGAAGCATTCAGATTCAAAACACTTGGCGCTGAGAATAATAGCACATATCGTGAATATGATACACATATCAAAAGGTAATACGTTTTTGACTCGTACCAGCTTCATTAGCAAGCGCCAGCCTAGAACAGTAGCCTCACGCGTACCTCAGGAAAATAAAGAGAAGAAACGCAGCCCCAACTCTGCTGCATGTGCTTCTGTGGAAGCGCTGCGCTGTTTGCTAGCACAACTCGGCCAATCAGAACGCCGGCCGCGAATCTAATGCCTCTTCGGATCGGTGATTCTCCACGAAGTTTGTGTTTTGACCGTTCAGAACCCTTTTACAGATTATATCGATGGGGGGGGGGGGGATTTTGCTCCTCTAGCATGTGCCTACTTAAAGGATACACGTTGATGGCGGTAAAATGACCTTTTATTGTCGAAGATATTACAGTTGTATACTATCCATAACCACTGAGTCCACGAAAGGGTCAAGTTTCCAGCAGTTGCTATAAAAATTATTGGAAAAAGTAAACAGTTGAGATATTTCGCGTAAAACGTGACTAGTTTAACAAATGCACCCAAGTCTTTATAAGTCTTATGGACTACTGTCGTTAGCTTACCTCGAAATACATATGTCTTCCTGAAGAGCCAGGGCACTACGTGCAGGGGTTAATAGTACCGCCCAAAACCGGGTAGTAATAGTACCGGAACAACTGACCCATGACAGCAGTGGTAATACTACTATGAATATAGATACTAAACTTTGTATAGAAATATGTGTTTTACTAATACCACATCTCATAGTACTATTAAAGTCTGAAAGTATTACTCAAGTACTATTTAAGTCTCTTCCTGTTCAGTTGCCTTTTTAGTGTCTTTTTTCATCTGTATGATCTCCTTTCGGTTGTGTCGAAGCAGTAACTGCTTCTCCGCGCGCCTGTGATCAGTTCTAGTGCGAAGAGGCCCTATCCCAGTGCCTCCTGAAGAAAAAACTCGTTCTTGAAACGCTGACGACGACAATTTGCCCAGATGAATGCGCGCTAACACTGCAATTGACGGGAACCGGTCCTCCTCTTCATCGCGGAACCATCGAAGGACGTCGATGTGTTTGTACAGGCCGAGAAGAGACCAATACGCTCCTTTAATTTTTTCAATAGACATGTCCTAGCTCAGGTCTTTCTCCGTTTTCTTGGGGATCTGGCGCTGCGCAACATCCAACCAGTCCGGCTCCAATTCGAGCCACTCTGACAACACCCTGTCAGCCCTCGCGTCGATCTCGTGCTTTTTCACCTTTTCACGTGTCCAATTCATCCGGATAGGGGCTCCTAAGAGTGGTTCCTCTTCGTCGTCCCACCCGGTCGACGCAGGCGACGAAAACGGGGAAGCTTCCTGGCTGAATATGCTACTGTTCTGCGAGCCAAAGTCCTGGCTTAGCGTAATCTTCTTGTCCTTGGTCATTGCCTCAAATACTATCCGATGCTCTTGTCGTAGATAGTCAATGCCATCAGTGCACAGTGCATTTTCTACCTTACGCGGCACGCTGCCGACTGCTGCAATCCTTTTAGCAGCATGCTTTGCTCGCGGGTCTTGTAGAATGCATGCCATAGATTCTTTTGTCGCCTTGGGAAATCGTCATTGTAGTTTAAAAGTGTCCTTCGCAAGCACGTCTTACCAGGCGCAGAAAATTGATCTAGAGTCCTTTCCACCCAGCGATGGGTGGTTTCATTTACACCTTTGGCACGCGGTGCTTCAATTGTCATCATCTGGAACTTGAATGATTTCAGTTTTTTTTCCAGCTAGACGCCTGAATACAACCATGTAGCATGGCACCAGATTCTCGCTTTGAGATTCAACTAGTGCTAGATCTGCAATGTGAAGAGTCCCGGCCTCCATCTCGGCTGCAAGCATCCAGCCCTTGGCCGTGATAGCACATTCGAAGAGTCTTTGATCGCTTGGAAATAGGCCTCGAAGGCCGCGTAGTTGATTATAGATCGTCTTATCCGTTTGCACGTGTACGCCACTCGCACATCACTGTCGGTTAGGGGTTCTAGCACAGAATTCGAGAGAGCTGTCTGAATCATTTTTAAGTTGTTCAGGTGCTTCGTAGACTTGAAGTGATTATTCAAGTTCCGCAACTTCTGGATATCCGATCCTCCCTCTTCCAATGCACCTCCAGGTGTTACTATGCCACGAGTCACTTTCACTGTCCCACACACTAGTAGTTTGTATATTGTCCGTCAGGCCAATGCCGTAACCGATGCAAAGGCTCAATACATGCATTGAGCAATCCTCTTGCTCAGTACCGAGGTGGTCAGCCACATTCTTGGCTGAAGGAGTAGTATCCGACATATTGAACCTCGTCATGTTGCAAATATCAATGTCGTAGTTGGCTTTGAATCCGTTCTCGATGAGTTTAGCAACGAAAGGAGCGGTGTGCCCGTCATTCTTGACGGTTGTAAGCATAGCAACGAATCGAAATCTCCACAGAGAGTCAATGAACGCGACTGATGCACCAACAATACTCTCCTTCCCAGAACTAGTTCAAATGTCGTGTACGAGATTTAGAATTTAAGGCAGCAAGCCTTCTGGAACTTAGATGCAAGTAGTTCGCCCACTAGATCGCAGAATAATTGAAATTGTCCATTCCGTAGTCGTCCATGTCGATCACGCCTCAGAATTGGAAATGCAGGATCACCGGTGGCTGCGTACATCATGTCTTTGAACGCGTCGGAGGTACACAATGTGTACGGAAGTCCTTGGTTTATCATCCATTTCGAAATGAGAACGTTAAGCATTTTCTCGTTTGGGCGGAAAAAAGCGCTTTGTTGGCTTTGAAATCGCACTACTTACATCCATTGAGGGTGCCGGAGTAGTTGTAGAGTTAGTATCTTCATCATCACCCTTCGACTCTGTAGGTGCAGTATCTAGAACATTCCGAGCCTCCGCCTCGGCGCTCTCAACTTTACACTTAGCCTTCTCAGTAATCTTCTGCTCAGCGAGCATAGCGAGCGGATGCTCCTCGTGCATAGCTTTGATATGGTCTTTGACATTGGACGCGTTTTTGGTGTTTCACAGAGCTTCCTCCCAGCTGTAGCGATTTGTTGTACCCCGAGCCTTAACAGACTCGCAGCACAACAAACACAAGTTGCGGTAAATCTTCCGTGAATTCTGCCACGGATTGAGCTTCTGGTACGGCTCGTCGAGGTGGTGGATCAGGTCCCAGACTGCGTCAGTAGTTCCCGCCTTAAGAGCGTGTCTGACAGACAGAGGAACGCCGAACTCTGACACAGGTGAATGTGGGGCTGAGTCGGAGTCTGTGACAGCAACTAACGCTATCACAGGCTTGACCCGTGTCTTTTTTACTGCGGCCCCCCTCCACCATAGGTTAGCTTTTTTTGCTTTCCCGTCTTCACACGTTTGGCAGCTCGAGTCGAGAAGCGGACACGCCTTGCTCGGCCAGGGGGCTGCCAGGAGATAGAACGAAATCGGAGTCTGCACCAGTCCAAATATTCGAAGCCGACCTCTTCGAGAGCATGGAGCTATTAGCAGCGAGGTCCGTGTTGCTCTTGGAAGCCACGTCGGGTTGCTGAGGGTAAGCCTTCTCCACGCACGCCAAACTGCAGAACCTGTAGCGTAACATCATTAATAACAACTTTGACATTTAAAAGACATCACAGCTTTAATACCTTTCGTTCAGCGCGCTGTCCTTTCCCTCAAAGACGCCAATGGCACACATGTGATGGACCTCCTTCACGCATACAGTGGAGGGACCTGTCTTGACACCATCGTCTTCGTTGCAGCCCTTCCCAGCGCAGCCCATTCTTGGTGACGTGCAGTGGACGCTGGTGTTCTACACGTATACAGTGTCTCGCGCAATAAGGAGAATGGCGTCTTCAAATAATGGCGATCGTCTACGAGAGGCGAACGAGAGCCAACCGCTGCATCATTGCAGAATAAGGGTTGGCCTTGTCCAATCGAGGTACCTGAAAATAGTAGAGAGATAGTAGTACTTTAAAGTACTATAGTACCGCCTTGGCCGATTCGTTCTATCACTCATAGTGAATATTGTGTTCTACTCTAAATTTCCAAACCGGCCGATTGAACCGCTCCGGAGGTTTGCTCCGAGTTTCGCTCGGCGGCATAATATTCGTAGTATTCCCACCTTAAGTACGAATCCATGTGGCAAGTGATAGCTGTACAATCGCTGGAGCGGTTCTCAAATTACTTGGACTTTGTATGTGGGGGACTCGACCGACCGCTCCAAACGGTAAATTTGGACGGAATTGACGATACCATATAACATGGTAGTAATAGTAGTATGATTTCAATAGTAGTAGTATTAGTATTACTTTAAAGACATATTTTGGAGATAGCTATTAACCCCTGACTACGTGTGCCAAAACGCCATTAGCAGTTTCCGCTTCATGTGATCTTAAACGTTCTGCTGCTTCGCAGGCAGCGGTCGCTCCAGTGGATCTTGGAGCCACCTCTTTTCGAGAAACTGGATGCTACTCACTGCCAGCGAAAACTGACCACCACCTAGCTGCAGCTGCCCAAGGGCGCCAGCGAATCACTGTCCATCACGTAAATCAGCTGCCCGAGGGTGAAAGAAAACAAAATACATAACTCTATCAATGACGGGATGGTGGTATGACAAAAGTAAAGCAAATCGTGTCTGATGATTTTAATTTTGCTAATAAAAAAACGGCGAGAAAGGTGCGAGCGATTTCAGTACAGATTTCGCCCGCAAGCTAATTTACACACACCAGCTTTCTCCCTTACAAACTCGGTTATTTAGATAGGCATTTTAAGCGCGAAACGATCTAAGACATATAAGGCGCTTGCGATCTGCAAAAGTTCATACCCTACACGTAGTTAATAACTTGTGGAACTTAGAAGGTCTACCCTTTTGAGTTTCTGGGCGGCGGCTGTAACAACCCATGTTCAGCGCCGTCAGCATAGTTGACTCACAATTAGGTCTTAAAAGGCGCCTTTAGGCTCTTCATGTATTTCTGCTCCAGTTTATCCTCTTATTTTAGTCTTGTAAAAACAATCACTACGGCAACCGCTGAACGCGCTTTATAGCAACAACTAATGAACGATAGATCGATGTTTGATCAGGTTAAGTACCATTATACTTTGCAAGCCTAGCATTGTTTATTCAACTGTTTGCTGTAGCGCCATTATCACGCGCTCTACGCAATCGCACTCTATTCCTCATAGAGGCGCAAATTGCTACATTTTTCAAAGGGCGCCATATTAGCAAGGGAAACTCTATTTCGGTATTTTACGTTATTTGTTGAAACGTCAAGACAAGATATTTAGTAGTAACCACCCACTTGACTTTTATTCAATATGAGCCATCCCTAAGGCATTGTAGGGTAAGGCTGAGAGCTCTTTGTCAAACACCTCATACTTGTGTGGACCACAGAACAATCGGCACTGAACATACCACCCCGTCGAAGAGACCCTAGTGATCATTCGACGCACCCCAGTACCTCAACTTAATGCAAATAGCAGGGTCTTTCTAGACGACTTTAGTCATGATACGTAACGGCTGCTTGAATGTAACTACTATAAGAAGTTTGAGAGCGCCAAAGGTATGAATGAGTTTTTTTTTGCAGTATGACGTTATACTTTTTGGCGATATTACGAATCAACGCTATCAAATGATTATAATTTGCGATTTTCTATGCGTCTGTTTAGCTAAACAAATAAACGCAGTGTAATCGCTGTATCGTCATTTAAAAATACAGCGTGAGATTTTTCCTCCTGCTAAGTTGAAATGCCACCTGTTTCTAAATAATAGCAGTTTTATTTACCAATTACTGAAACATATTTATATATCATATTTATTTATTATTTTTAAAAATATTTAGATTAACAATTCTTATGTTTAGTCCTTTAGAACAATTTAAAATTTAACTGTAGTTAAATACTCTTTATGTGGGACGCAGTAATAAATTGTGCTAACGTTAATTGCATTTAATTTAATGCTGTGTTTCCATACGCATTTCCGGTAGCGGCGCACACTACCGAGCTAGGAATGAATCTGTTGTTGCTGACACGGGGAGGACGGAAGCAGTTGTCTCCCAGCTGACGAATAATACACTCCATAACCTTTTGAAGGGTTAAGAAACATTTATCCACTGCACGACTACGTAGAATCTATCTCAAAAGCAGCCATCAAGGCCCGAATGAGAGTATCAATATCGTAAGTTGGGTGTCGGTAATGAACATCCTGGATAGCTTTAAAATTGATCATGTCCAAGTTATTCATCTCGGGCGACTTGGGCGGCCGAAATTCCATACGAATATCCCAACCACTTTCCTTTGCTGCCTGCTGGACGGCGGCCGTATTTACAGCACCATAGGGGCTCACATTGTCGTGCCGTATCCGCCCACGTTCGTGCCTATTATGCAAACCGTATAGTAAGTATCATCAATTGGAAAAACTAATCGATATTTACCAACCTGACCACTTTGTTCGTATGGCTGGGAAAATATCTTTTCGACCTGCACGTTAGCGTACTCGTCCGCTTCAGTGGAAATTCTCATTCTCCTGCTTGTCGATTGACAGATGACCGCTGAGCTTTCCCACGCTTAACTACCAATCAGATGCCGCTTTTTCCGTTTGGGTGGGCGCGGCTCTGGATGTCGTAGCGTGGTCATGCAACAGCAGTAGTGACATTACTTGTTCATTGTTTGTTGACAACGGTGTGACGGGGAAGCTTCTCGGTAGGAGGCATATAAGAATGTTTGACATCTTTGGAATTAAACAATTTTTCGTCGATATGTACGATGGCGTGCATATCGACGAATCGAGAGTACCTAAAGCCTGGAGATACATTAAATCGGTTAATATTAATGTAGTAGAATACACTTGTATATGTACCTATATCTTGGCTTGAGTACACGGCGCAGCGCAAGCTCGAGGCTGCGCTTCCTGTGATCTACCGTCTGTCGGGGCTTGCCTGCTGTAAATCGTCGACAGAGTAGTCCCGTTTTCATGTTCCACTGCAACGTGAAGTGGGGCACCCCTGCAGGGATTGAGATACTCCCCTCCGCTCGCTGCAACAGAGACGGCATCATCTTCACCTTTTCCGCTATATCTGGGTACCAGACACCTCTACACGACTATGCGCCGGCTCCATTAGCTGCATAGCCTTCGGATTGTTGGGACGGAGCGGCGATGCCAACTAAACTCGCTAGCTGCTACCTTCGGGGCACGAACCAACACCCCGTTCATAGCACCAGATGTAAAATATGAACCATTTGGCGACGAGGCGGGTCACCGCAAACAAAACTAAGCCAAATCGAGATAATTATGATTTTATGAACAGATATAACAACCACTACCACCGCACTCTCACACGTTGCCATCAGATCGGATCATGACGGACCCTCCGAAGCGACATTCTGGCGGTCCTGGGCACTCAAGACAGACAACGCTTAGCAGACGTCTATCCATCCGAGAACGTACGACTGCACTGGATCGTGCAAAGGGCACTTTAGGAGAAAATGTTGTTGCCCACTTCAAGCTACCCTTCAGTCACTAGTCTCGCGATGGGAGGGACACAACATGCTCAAGCCGAAAGAGTGGTTCTTGCCAGGTGCTAAAGTTCGTGCTGTCTTCGGTGTTGAATGTTCAATGATTGCAAGACTGAAGGATATGATCAAAAATGGAGTCGAAACATTTAACAATCGTCGCAACTCAGCCCAACCAGCTTTCCATGTAGCCATCGGAGACCCCAACAGTACTTTGCGGAGCTTTCACTGACATGGAATGTATTGTGGAAGCGATACACTGCCGAGGCTTCACAGCAAAACAGACGACCGATACAGTATTGTCGGCGGTCTCAGTACGTTCGCATGTATTTTTCTGGTGTTCGGCTGTTTAGAGTTAAGGAAGATCTTTGCGACGCGTGTTTGCGGATTGAAGTCACTCTGCTGGATCCAAATTGGGCAGCGGAAGAACGACTGGCGCTGCAAACAGAAAGGCAAATGCATCTTGAAGCACCGATCAACCAACGGCAAGCACTATCTGACTTCGTCAGACAATACGTAGAGAATAAAGCACCACAACAAATGGTACCTGTGCATAAAATAATGCACAGGAGGGATCCCTTGGATTTAGAGCCTGTATTACAGCACTGTGTCCCGACTGTACAAATTCAGATAGAGGACTTTGGAGGTTTTCGTATCCTGTTTATGGACTCAAACGACCACCGGCGGATCATAACTCAACTTTACTCATGCACAATTTTGTCATTGCAGACACTACAAAGTGAATTAACAATGTCTTGCTGTATGACGAACAAACACAATGAAGAGATGCAAATGCTTCGTGTAGCCTGTGTATCATGTACCACTTACAACTTCGCAAAAAAATGTACGCGAAAATTGGGCAAGATACGCCTGAAGACACCAGCTCATTATGGATAACTGCGTTGGCCAGAATATGCACGTGTGGTCTTCATGTTCTACGCCATGCTATCCATCGTATTTTACAAGAAGTAGTATTGCTCTATATACTTCCAGGCCATTCACACCATGCTGTCAATCGTGTTGTTGCGTGGTGTCGACAAAAATGAAAACAGTCAATTTGTACTCACCTGATCAAGTTGTATCGAAAGTGAACGAAACTGTGACCGTACACGAAACATTCTTGACTATCGTAAAATAGACAGACTAGTTTATTGCGGATGGGAATACTTGCTTAGGAAATATTCTAAACGGACGCTGGTCGGCTACACAAACAACAATTTTATTCGAGATTGGCAGTGGTGGGTTGTCGCGATGCGTCATCTCGTCACAACAGAACATCAAAAATACAGAAACATTTCCACTTATTGGAGATTTAGATAGCCCTGCAATGTGAAAGTCTTTTCTTTATGATTATTTTGGCCCTGATGTTAGCATGGATAATATCTCGATTGGAGAAGTCAAGCTGCATCGACAGCCTGAGCTCTTGCTCACGGAAACAAAGGTGAATCTCTATCGCTGAATAATTTCTCGATTCCATCCGAGTATATAGACGACTACCCAACTTACCAGCGTCTTCGTGTCAACAAACAGACGAACCAAGTGATACCAACGTGTCCAGTGATACCGCGACAAGCAGAAAATTGGCGGTTGGATCAGTAGCCCGACAAAGAAACCGGTTGGTAGGCCGAAAAAGAAGCAACTCTGCACCAAGAGGCCTTCAATTTTGTCGTTTTTCAAGCCATTGCGCACCGGCACCACCCCTGAACCTGATACAATACCCACACCTCCCCTCTCCTCTACGAGAACAAACACTTCTCGCTGTGAAGGCCATGCTGCAACCGGAGAATCAATCCCTGCGTCTCCTACCCTCCAGTCACAATCGTGTACGTAATTTCATCGGAATATTAATGCATAATAAGAGGATTTGCGAGGCCCAGGTTCTTTTGGTGACCCTGGTCGTCGCCAGACAGTTCATATAGAACAACGTCAGTTTCTTTCTCGGAGAGAGATTCGGCTGATGGCGAAGGCAGTCCATGGCTGGTTGGAGGTTTGCTTTGGCGCGAAGTTAATCAACGATACAGATTTTTATTTTGGCACTCAATTTTTGGTGGACTCGTGTCCCTAGCCTTTATCAAAATATAATCCATCATTTCACTGTGGTTCTAAACAGAAAGTCTTATGCTCGACTCTAATTTGGAGTATGTCGTAATGAGTACTGTAAATAGACGTGTAGCTCGATAGAGCCGGTGAAATTTTGGTGTGCCTGGTCTATCTGCGCAACGCTAAAGTGCAAAACAAGTTCGCACACGTCAATAAAACATGAAGCTCGCGCTTTTGCTCATGGGATACCCTACCTTATTAAATGGTGCATCAAAGTGTCCAAGGCGAATTACAGCTTAGCGTTTCAATGGCTAAGGATTGCTGCAAAATGTCTTGACCTTGATATTATCAGTTTGAGATATTGTGCTTTTCAATGCTTTTGTCTTTTTCGCTTAGCTTCATTTTCAATTTATAATTATTGAGATCGTTTTATAACTCGAGAATAGTTTAAAAAAACTAGTCAGATTGACCCAGTAGGAGTGGCTATTTAATCAAGCTGCTGGCACGAGCTAAATTGACCGCTCAAATCGGATTTTTGACAAGTCAACATCGTTATTCTGTAAATCTACCTGTTTGCGTGTTTGAAAGCGTAACCCAATGACACCTATATTGATTTCATGTCAGCCTTCCCTATCTCAGTTTTTAAGTCTGAATATATCCGTCGATCATGTTCAATCTAAGGCATAAACTGGGACGATATTTTATCTGCCAAAACATAATAAATATCATTCATTGCATACCTCTAACCAGTAAGAGAGAAATCCGACAGCTAAATGCCATCTTCAAAACTAGTATCACAAGAATTATCCGAAATGATATCATGAAACACAACAATTGCAAAGTTTCGAAACATTATAGAACACGAAGGCCATGTCTGATGGCAGGATCGGATCGACTGATGAGTTATGATTATAAATAGCACCAACTGCCAGATTTTCGTTTTTGAAGAACTTATCCGGCGACAAATCTTGAGGAGAGCCCTGACTGAATATTATGACTGTCATAGTTGTTTGCAGTCCCACGTCGAACCGAGTTGTTCACCGTTGCTCGAAGTACTATAAATAGTCTGAATATTATGCAATGTATGTTACTGCACCTATCATCCCATACTATATTGTATCGGTATAACTTCAAATCTCAAAAACTGGACGAGTTGGCGACAGCGCTATCGTTCTGGCTAAACGTTAAGCAAGGCCCTTATCCCAATTCCAGCGCATTACCACGCTACCGTATATTAATAGACCAAGAACAGAAGTGGGTCGGAAGGGGGGGGGGCATGGGTATAAGGCTTAAATTTTACACGAAAGGTTTTGGCTGTAGCATATATAACCCTTACCACGGTGCTTTGTGAAAGACAAATGTGAGGAAAACGAAGCTGATTCAGACTTACCTGTTTTATGTAAATATAACGGGAGTAGTAATTTTCGTGTCTGACGACAGCAAAGCATGCAACTCGCGATTACTCGACAAACCCCATCATATTACTGTATTGGATAAACCTACCAGACAACAAGTAAAACAGAAATTTTGCAAAAAAAATTAACGATTGATAAGACGTACTCTGGAAACAACATTGAGCGATAAGGGAGTGAGAAAAGATAAAACAGTACTTTTTTCAAGACTGAAAAAACTTTGGCTGGAGTACTCTGTCATGATCAAAGGTACGAAGCAAGACCAAAAATAGTGCGTCAAGACTCACATCACTCGCACTACACATAATGGTGCTTTTCATTAACGTCCCAACGTTTTCTGCTATTGTATCGGGCTCGCGTTTCATTGCGAGAACGTTCACGTTCAAACCAGCTGTGTCCTTGGCCCAGTGCTTCGTGCAATACACTGCATACGTTAATAAAGTTGAATTGGCGGGTTTTAGTGGACTTAACTTTTCTTTTGATTGAGAAGTTTCGTACATCTTCAGCAATAAGCTGGGCAACGCTCAGGCGACTATTTATTTCACGATTCTGCTTTCTCTCCACCGATATCTACCCGCTGACAGTCATGAATAAGGTGCCAGCTGCGCCAGCGCTCCAATACATTTTATACATATCCTTGTAGTATTTTGCTGGTGAAAGAAATGACATGTGATGTGCACTCGTCGACCTGGCTGATTCTTGTGTGTCGTTCTCTGAGATTGTTGGTGGTCTGGTGGCATAATGGAGACAAAAATATCAATCTTGTCCTCTTCCACTGAGTCATCGCCGCTTTTAGCCTTTTATTCAATTGATGAGGAAGATTGTGGTGTGGACGTCGTCATGTTGCGCTTTCGTCGAGAAAATGTGGTGGGACCGCCCACGTTTGCTTCACAAACATGGCTAAGCCGTTCGCCAGTTGCGTGTCTTCATCCTAGCGGCTTGGTCAAGCAAAAAGGGTACTAGGGCCTCAACCGACTAATTTTGAGTCCAACCAGCCAACTATTTCACCATACACACTTATCGCCGTCATTCAAGGTGGCATAAACATTAACTTGTGCTGTGCACCGGCGCGGCGGAAAGCGTTATTTGTTAATCATATGCCCGCCTTTGCTGACGAATATATCCACGCTGTGTTGTACGAGATTTCAATGTCAAGTTAAGCAAGGAGATGAATGTTTGGTCAGACATTTCCTGGCCCACTCTACCCATGCATTCTCACAGTCTGTAGAAAGGCCCGCACGAAGAATAGCAACAATAAATGTGAGGTCAACATAATTGGGCCCACCAAGCCTAACGGCGTTTTCGTACGCCCTGCCTATCGAAATCTAGGCCAAAAGCTTTTCTATGGTAGCGGAAATGGCTCACGCAACTGCTTTTGATCCTAGGGTGACATTACCAATGATGTTTATAACCTTGAAGGAAGAGGGGTAGCGGTTGATGATGGTCGCTGCTACACAAAACATCACCTTGATGACTGCGAGAGCCCAACGGACGAACTATCTTAAATGACTGCGTTGCTGACGTACGTACAAACGAAGACGGACCGCAAGTGGAACGGCAACGATTACAGCTCGCTGAACTTTCCAAGATTTTCAAAGAGCGTTATCAAGTATGCCTATACGCACTATGCCTAAGCTAAAACTACTAAACGTACTTTACAATAACAAATGGATTTATACCTCACAATCTTTGGCTGGACGGGAATGATCTCTCGTAGACCCACCGGCTCACAATTCACTTGGTTGGACCAGCCGCAGGTGTCGTCTTTGAAATGGCGTCACAAACCACATCCTTACAGACGTGCTATGAGGGTGCATTTGCAGATGATTAAGAAGGAGATTAGAGATGTTTACGAGTACAAGGATCCAGCAAAGGTTCGGTATCATGAGTTGCTTTCGCTTATGGTCGCATTCGTGGAGAGTAATTCTTCATCCTCCTCTGTGTCAAATAAAAAATGTTTAACCGGCCGAGACCGGACCATTGTAGCGAACTACCTCGGCAGCTGCGAACGCCGAGGCTGACCGGGCAAATGGATGATAGCCACAGACTCGGCGATCCAGCTAGCCATGGATGCATTAGTCCGGCAGTATATTACGTAAATGAGATATTCGATCGTGATTGCCTAAACTTTATGCTAATTTAGATGCGATTGTATTATTTTCCGAAAACTGAATTGTACAATCAATTACCCGACATCGTATTCTAGTTGATGCCCCCCCCCCCCCCCCGTTAACAAAACCTCCACTGGGAACCCGGTTGACCAAATACGATTTACTATGGACCGCTTGCTACTAAGCTGCTAGTAGCTGCTATGAAGGTTTCCGGGGGAATATTCGTGCTAAACGAACTCAAGTGCTCTGTCGAAGCCATCCTATCATAGGATGGATTGATATTGGTTCATTGACAATCAGTCAATTGGCAAAAGGGGTTTTATGTCGGCGGACTTTCCTCCTCGTGCTACGGTCCAGTCGTACGTTGATAAGAAGACAATGAATTACTTCCTAATCGGACTCTTACTGCTTGAGTGTTCTATCCTTTTCTCGCTGAATTTCACTAACGCCTTAGTGCTATGTTGACATCAGCTCGAAATGCTGTTAGTTTATGAGCCCAACGTTTGGGTTAGCTTATGGTAGGTGTCAGAGCTAAGCATGATCGTGACGGAAAACATTGCATACCGGGTGCCGCGGTTGTTGAGTGTGTGCATTGTCAGAAGATGAGTGCTACCTTCATCGATGGAGAAGACCGTTGAGATGGAAACGAAAGGCAATAACAGCAAGGTGGTCAAAGGCACCGGGCGCTGGCGGATGTGCTAGGTGCTGCAGCGTTGGCGGTTTACTCGTATTTGTGTAACTCACACACATGTGGGCACGGCTGGCGGCGACTATGAGGTCATGTTTCTGTGGGTGGCTGCGGTGTTGAGTTGGATGTATTGTTGTTAACTCTCGACAAGAAGAAGGCCACTGTCGTTGTGTCAATGCACAAAGCGTGAGCGGTGAAGGCCGTCACGGTTGACATATTAGAACCCCTGGAGTCAGTATGTGACTCAACAAAAGAGAGCCCGTAGACAGCGCCAACGAAGACGCGCAGGACGCGGTGGGGCTGGCGTTACACAGTGCGTCGGTAGTCGCACGGGTATATTTTGCACGCATGCAGTCGGCGGTTGGGCAGGTTCGGGAGGAACGCAGAAGATCATCCCGGCTAACATGACGGAGCACATGGAGGCGGGGGAGACGAGCTTGGCTGTGAGCATGGTAAGTGTGTTGGGTGTACAGAAACACTGGTGTATAGTGCAGCATGTTGGCTATGATTGGTGGTGCTACGGCGATGACATGAGCACTCGTGCTATGCGCTGGAAATGGCAACTGAGCTGGGCCACGGTGGCTGGGAGAGCCGTGGACATGTCAGCGAGCGCAGCCGAGTAGGACTTGTCGATGGGCCTATCAGTACACATGGCTGAGCCGGGAGTCATACTGTTGGTCGTGCAGTTTGGCCAAGCCGGTGGCCATACTGGCGACCGCGCCGATGGTCAGTCGGGTGAATTTGTCCGTGGACGTGTTGAAATTATCAGCATTCGTGCCAGTTGACTTGCTGGTCAATCGGATGGTGACGCCAGTTATGGACTGGTCCACAAACGCGCCAGAGGTCCTGCTGGTGTGCTCCGCGACGGCACCGATGGAATGGTTGCTGGCGGATTCGGGGTACTCGCTGGCGGGCTCGGTGTACTTCTCGGAGAACAAGGTCCAAGAAGAGCATGTGCTGATGAATCCGGTAACTGTGCCGAAGCCCCCGGTACTGGCGAGTGCACCTGTGGACTCGGAAGTTCGCGCAGAGAAATGCATCGCTCGTTAGCGTGCCGGCGTTGGAGATCGCACTGGTGGGCTTGGCAGGGCCGCGACGGGTGGTCGAGCAGGTAGTGAGTGGTACGGGTGGCAATGTAAATATTGCAGCTGCTGGTACTCCGATGACGAGCAGTGGCTCGGGTGAACAAATTGACGCCATAAGTGGACCGTCAGCAGGGACTGGAAGCAGCAGCGGTTCAGCGTACTTAAGGTCAGCGAGTAGTGACATGACGGAAGCCGTGGCTGTGAGTACATGTAACAGTGCCGGCGCGTCTGGTCTGGTGACAGTGTCGTCCGAAGCAAGCACTGGAGAAACAAGCGCCCAGGTGAGTATTTGCGCTGGAACCTGCTTCGGTACTGCATGATTTGGCTGTACCGGGTACCGTACCGTGCCCGTCTCGGGTGGCTTGCCAAGCGGCAGAGCTAGTATCGGTGGGGGGGGGGGGGGGGGGGGGGTTGGTCTCTGGAGGCGTGGTAGGTGGCAACACCAGTGCTGTGCGTATGTCTAGTGGCTGTAGTAAAACAGAGTCTGGTGGCTTGCTGAGCGTTGTGTGCGGTTCCAGAGTCCCGGTGGGTCGGTTTGATGTGTTGTGTTTTATCAATGGTAGCTCATGAACCTAAACGTTTGGTAAAATTTTTTTACCAAAAGCTCACTGCTGAACAATGGCGCAATCACGGGTGGAAAATTGCCGCTAGAGATGGCGGCTCCGTTTTTGTGTGGGCGATGGCTCATCGGGCAGTGATGACTAGCTGTCGGTCTCCACTGGCCTGAGTTCTGCGACGACGACGGGGTCTGTCAGTGGCTTAATCGAACTGGTGGATAACCAAGGTGCGCTCTATCACTGCGAGCAGCGGAGCTGCGTCCGATGCAACCAGTACGATCAAAACAAGTGGCGATCTGTCGTTATGGAGTCCGTCCTGGAGGGAAGGTGTTGATGCCTGCTAGTAGTACGAGTGGTGGTGCTACAGGAACTGCTAACAGCGGTGCAGGTGACTAGCGGTGCTAGCACCGGCTTTACGAGCGAGTCGGTTCTGGCGCGCACACCGGATGGCGGCTCGAGCGATCCGTCGGGGCTGATCGGCAATGGCCGGCCTGTGCTCCTAAAGGCTGACATGGGGTGCTATTGAAGGTTGACACCGGCAGCTGTTCTGTGCTGTTGAAGGTTGGCGCCGGTAGCAGTGGAGCTGGTTGTGGAGGAGCTGGTATATCAGGAAGAAGCGAAGCTTGGTGGACGCCACGAAGAATACAAAGTGCCGCCCCCGCAATTCAAGCGGATGAAAGCTACTCGAAGCTTCCACAGTCGCTTTACGTCTGCCACTTACATAAATACTACTGGAACTTTACATAGTGAATCTTCTACTGTACTGGATCCTACCAGCTCTTACCGGTATGGTCTATCCGTTACATTCACCCCTTACTCGAATAGCGCTCCACTCGGACTTGCCGCTTAGTCGTATCTTTGCTGAGCTCCTGGGTATATGGATGGTGGCCTGGGATTCGTTTTAACCGGTGGGGTTTTGATGCAACGCCTCACATGGAAGGGGTAGGTCCCGCTTCTGGTATTCCGGCCCCGCCCTCCTCGCCTCAGCCTGCAATAATGGAAGGATCCCCGCTGCGCGATGAAAGCGCGGCTTCCGATGCTGGCCTTGATCTTCTCACCGCAGCCGCGTCCATGCCGATACGCTCATCCACGCCACCAAGACTGAAAGACCTCTTTATTCTGGATGCTGGCCCGCCGCAGCCTTTTCGGCTTGTTGACTCGGCGCTTTCCAATGTGCTACTGGACATATCGGTGGACGCCCGGCTTGAATCCTTGAGCGCCGCTGATGCTGCGCTGCTGCCAAACAGCTCGACGTTGCTTGGACTACCCCTAATGTAACCGCTCCTGATCCCGCGGCTCCTAGTGGCGTCATGTTGTCGCCTGCTCCCTTTATTGCTTCGCCTGCTGCGCTGCCACCGCCTGCGGCGTCACCTCCACTTACTGCTGTACCCGCTGCTATGTCACCGCCTGTTGATGTACCCGAGGTGTTGCCGCTTCTTGATCGCGGATCGGACCACGATGCGACTAAGCCCGACGCTGATCCGTGTGGTGCTGATGCACTGACAGCTGCGTCGGCCTCCGTCCTCGAGCGACCGGAGCTGCCCGACCCCGGAGCGGCACCCTTCTGCCCGGTGCTGGAATCACTTGAATCCAGACTCTTCGGTCAACACCGAGAGTGTGCACCCGTTGAAGAAGCGCATCGATCGTTGGGGTTCGCCGCCCCATGATGCGTACTTAGTCGAGTGGAACGTCACACTTAGTCAGCACAGCTGGGAATTGCCCGAAAACCTTCATAGTGTTGATTAATTTATCATTCAGGTAAACAAGTGGAAGGGGTCTGGTACTCCTTGTAGCTTCAATACGTTCTATTGGAAGACCTTCCGCGGTGCAACGGCTACAGGCTTGTGTTTCCTTGAGTCGGTTCGCTGAGCGTGTTTTGATCTTGGCCAGCCTGGGCTCGTTGACGGTTGCCAATGGATGCACTTCTGCACAGCTTACGGCAAGGATTATCGAACGGCATCGTCCGTGCTGACATTGCTGCGTTCTTCGAGTTTCTGCACCGACAGTGAATTGGTCTACTAGCAACGTTGGTTCTACTTCTTCGATAGGGCTGCCGCCAGTTTTGATATTAACATCCCATGGCGCTATGCCTCACCTTTGGAGTGCTCCAGTTTGCGCTGGACCCGGGCCTCATGCAGGCGAAGGCGCTCTGCCTCATGCTTCGCTTCACAGTCTTTTTTTTCTTGGCGATAGCGCAACTCACGGTGGTGCTCTAGTTATCCCATCATGAGTAGCATCTGAGGCATCTCCAGGTTGGCTGCGTCAGCCCCTGTTGGGCTTTGTCGATATTCAATCTTGTTTTTGCCGTAAGTGACATTGTGATAGTACCGTCACGCTGGCTCTTCCGTTGTTTGCACAATGCAACAAGTTCTCCCGGTGTTTTCCAGTACGGTAAGTTGCTTCAAGGGGCCCTTTAGTTAATATAAAAATACAATTAGCCACAAAAATTGAATATTTAAGCATTATAAAATTACGTTTTGCAACAGCACAAGGTGCATCAGAACGAGTAGAATTTGCTGTACCAGCAGTCATACAGTCGCTGACAATGCAGTTGATACTGTTCGAAGGTGAACGACCCAGAGTGTCCTCGCTGGTGGCGGCGGCGAGTCAATCGATTTGCTGGTGACATCCCCAACCTCATGCTCCATGGCACTGGAGGAGACGCTACCAATCGAGCTCCTATTTGCGGCATCATCATCCAGCTCTAGAACGCTGCACCTGCTCTAAATCACTGCTCCCAGTCTAGCGTAATCTTCACCAGAGCTCGGCGCGACGTTCCTTTTTTTCTTGGAAAAATTATTGCGCCTCCATGTACCGGCCTGGTCTGGAACAAAATACAACTTTTATGACCGATAGATTCACCGCTACCTTTGAGAGAGGGCATGCGTCGGTCAGCTGGACCTAGCGGAGTGATGGTGCAAATTGAGCTTAAACAGCCTTTGTATAGGTAGCGGGCGTGTTTTTTCCCGCTAATACTGAAACCAAGTTGTGCTGATCCACGGGAAGCTGAAAATCCAGTCAAAAATGGGTGTACAAGGTGGATAAAATGACTACCAGGTAGATACGAAGACAGTCCGTATACTGAGAGCAAGGTTATTTAAATTTCCTAATTTAGAACTTTCTCAAAAGCGGGCTTGTTTTGTCGAAGAGCCTTATCTGATAATCTACTCTTTCCTATGTCATATACAAACATCTAGCGCGAATTTGACCGTTATAATGAGATCTTGTAACCACCGAGGTCTCGGCGACAGGTGGGCGAGGCCTCGAAGAGTCGCCTTCCCGATACTATCGGGATGTGTCCCGTCGTGACCACTCGTTACGTTGTGGTGTGTGACACGCCGCCTCGTCCGAGTAACTAGGCCAATTGCCGCGGGCTCCTTTCCGCCAATTTGCGATTGACGACTCATCTTCCCATAACTGATCCTTGTCAATCAAGAACTGTGGTAACGCGGTGACGATGGCGCCTTCGATCTCGGGTGTTTCCCGACATCACACGAAACTTGTGCGATCGGGCGTTAGAGGTACCGGGAGATACGCTTAGCGATCTTCCAATCCGCCACCATCGGTACATGCGCTGGACGCATCACCCAGTGTGCGTGCATCTTGCGATACACAGCGAGCTCCCTACTACTGAGTGAAAACTAGCCGCCTCCGATTCTGTCTCCTTCGTCGCGTGTGGAATTTGGGTGGACAAGTCAACCGCTGCCGGAGATTCTCCCCCAGTGGGGTGCGTGCACTGGATTCGCTTTCTCTAACCCAAACTTGGTGAGCATCGCCACGATAGCAGCTTCTTGGTCGAAGTAGTAGCCGCTGATCTCGTCGTACTGGATTCGCATTTCAGAGAAGTTGCTGGCGACACCGACCTCCTTGAGCTCCACGACCGCCATGCCGACGAAGAGCTAAGAAACCCTGCTGTCATCCGTACCAGTGTGAGCCTTAAGTCGACCATATGTGTCCCGATGACCGTCACCCCACCACACACACACACTCCTTCGTGGCGCACTTACCAGGGTCGCGGAACACAGAACACTTGCACCCACCCGGACACAACGATATCACGAAGGTTCGGCCCTTGACTAGTAAACACCTCGACTGGTACTCCCAATCATCTTTGGCGCGTGACGAGCTCCGGTTCAGCACGTATGTGACGTACTCAGCCGCGGCACCCCAAAACCTCGGCAGCAATTTTGCACCAAACCCCAGCCATCATGCAGATCGTGCAGTGCATCCGCTCCGCTTTACTTGTCGGGTCCGGAAACTAACAAACAGTTCTCTATACCCGCGATAGCTTCTCGTTATACTGCTTCACCGGGAGCATGAATGATCTTGGTTCAAGACTCTTCATTTGCAGCGTGGGGGCATACTTTTATAGAATGGGTTTTACTGTCGCTACTGCCGTTACGTGGCAACTTAAACTATTCCTGTAGGGAGGGGTAACGTTTGTTTCGCTTTGCTATCAAAATAAGCGGAAACACAATTAAAAATATGGTAGAGAAAATGAGCTAAATCTATTCATTTAGTACTTGAACTAATTAAAGTTATAAGTTAAGAATCGTCAACCAGTTTGCATAGATCAATTTCAACCAATCATATGGATCTTAAATGGGAAATAGACAAATATCACTTACAAGTATTTTTTATTTCAGAAAAATGCATTCTCTCCCGGACAGGGGAAGTACCGTTGGCAGCTAGGTTTCCGACTTCAGTCACCTGACGGGCCACTCCGGTCTCTTTGCAAACGAGATCCACGTTTCGGTACTCTCCGCAACCGTCCGTGCGGAGAACGTGTACACGACAGCAGAACCGTTTCTCGAATCCGACTATAACGCTCTAGAACTTATTCACAGCCAGGCTCTTTTTTTGAAACCTTGCAGTAATTCGACTAGTAGTCCACGAAACTGGCCATATAGCGATTGTCTTGGCGGTCAAGCGGCGCCACCGAACCCTGCAAATGACCCCTCCGTATTATCGATCGGTGCGTGCTCTCCTGCGTCCTTGGTAGGCTGGTTTGCTCTAGACTGATTGCCCTAAGCACAGACCATGCGTGGCTTTGGCTCACGATTCGAGATCTTGATACCCGATGTGGAGTCCTTCGCCAAGCGCTCGGCGGTGTTCAACGTCAGGTGCACGGAAGTCCATCAACGTATTCACAGTGACGACCGACGAGACTGTTTCCGTACTCGCGTTCACCACATTCATGACCAGCTCATCCATCTTCGCACTATTTGCGGCTAACGACTCGAGACTAGCCCCAAGCGCGTTGTACTTTAGGTCGGCATAGAACACCAAACCGTCACTTTTCACCACCGCCAATTTTCCGTTGCGCTTAGTTAGGAGCAAACCTTCACCATCAGCCGTCCATATGAGATCAGGTTCTGCGTCAGTTTTGGTGCGTACGTAATTCACATCAACGAGCCCCACCTTAGTCATGACGCCTCGGCCATCGCTCCCAGAATCACCGATCCTTTTTTAGCCACACCGGTTCGGCAACACGCACATGTCCTCATCAGAACACCCCATTACGTAGCAGCGCGGGGTCGTTTACGACATGTCGACTGGCATTACTGTTCAGTATTCAGATCTAAGCATACACAGACTGGGTGTCGATACCAACAGCAAGTGCGAGCTTGACTAGGTGGTCCTTTCTGCTTCCAGTGGGACCTTCGGGTGTCTGGACTTGTGGCATCGCCGCGTTCCTGCTGGATTTCAGCTACCGCGTTTACGACCTCCTTGCTCAATATGATTTAGCGCTCGATCTTTGTCGAACATCATCTGCGCCCAATCCTCCAGTTCACCTGCTTATTGAAGGGGATCTGGTCGCGCGATGTTGCACTTGGCCATCAAGGCGTGCCTTAAGTCCGGGCCCGCATACTTGACGGTGTTCTATATCACCAGTGTAGGTGATGGGTTGTTGCCATCATGAGAGCATTCCAGTACAGGAAGCACTCATTCCACCATCGCCACGGGGCACAGCAGACATGCAGGAACCAAGCACCCCTCGGTGCATGGCAATGACCCGAACGAACAGCCCACTAAGGTGAGGCGGCACAGAAAGATTAAGGCGCCGTCCTGGCGGCTGTATTCAGCTGCGCTTGTCGGCAGTGGCCAAGCACATGGACCTTGTCAGCAAGTAGCAGTACTAACGACGAGCATGCCTGTACGGCGAACGCCGCGGTGGGCTTCGTGGAGGCGAATGAGAGTTGGAGTGATACGATCGTCGCTGAGAGCAAGCGCAAGGCCGTATAAGATGACTGCGTACGCCCCGTTGGAAACAATTAAATAAGCCTGAGATGTTATCTAGCTTCAGGGAGTAGCTTGAGCTGCTCTTAGCCACAACGATCGCTTGTTTGCATTGTGGCCGATTGGTAAATGGGTTTATCCTCTCTCTAGATGCCGGGGAAGTTTACTGGGCATCAAGCCGGATATGACAGACTCTAGTAATCCAAAGCCGCTTTGAAGTTTTGGCGCTAAGCACATCCGTGCCCACCACAACTCCGATAATTTGACATCAGAGGTTTCACACTTAGTGATTACGTACCAATGGGCTGACGCTGTTTCGAATAAGATGCTATTAGTGGTTAAAATATATTTCGGCCCTCAACCGATCGGCGGCTCTCATTTCCCTTATGGCATGTAGCTGCTAGTGCAGTGGCTGCAAAAAATGTTGTGTGTCGCCCAGACTTCTTGTGCACCATCCAATGAAGAAATTGCAGGCTTTAAGGTCTTATACACTAGATGGTAGTCAGACTTTGATTCAAGAAGCGACTCCATGAGACTTTTATTTACCAGTCGGCTTCGGGGTTCGGTGCTATTTTGGTGTGGGTTGCATCTCTTGGATTGCAAAGAACTTACCCAAGGGAAAGCTAGACCTCTTGGAATCACGTACCTTAATGAAGAATAATCTAAAAAAAGGTTATTGACGGTATTTTGTCCAAAGATGTTTTATTGAAAATGAAATTCTCCCACTGTTAATAAATAACGTTACTTGACTCAGCTCCGTCTCCCGTGATAATTATAGCGTTTGGAGTCACAACTGCTCTTATCGATACATCACTTAGAGTCACCTTGGAGCTTCAAGACTGTATTGTATCCACCGATTCCGGATAGAATACAGATGGCTGGACTGCCCATTGATCGCTGGTGAACTCTTAGAAAATCCTGTTCAAACGATGTTCCAAGTAGGTACATTGAATGTCTTTTTTTGACAACTTATACAGTACTTAAAGAATAAGTGCAGCAAAAACTGTATAGTGTGGGTGGATCATTAGTGTGGGTGCGTAAATAATATAGCCCACACTTTTACTGCATTTCGATTTTTATAGGTAAAACCACACTAATTATGCACCCACAGTAGATTTGTCTTCAACTAGGCACGCTAACTTACAGCGTTCCAACTAGACCGACTTGCGAACACAAACAGGTGCTGGATGTGGTGCCATAGTGGCAAACTAAGTTAGAAAGCAGCAATGAGAAAGAAAAAGGAATTACTACGTATTATATTACCGGAATTTACGTTATCTTTGCAACCGATCGATTTTTTGCAACCGGTAGTACGTAAAAAGTCTGTAGCTCCACCAAAATTAACCAATCCGGCATCAAAACAGTGTCCCAAGCGCGCCTTTCCTTACAATATTGTGAGCAAACGGACACTTTAAAATGGATATGAGTGTATTGTGCGAGATTTTACGCCTTCCGCCGTTTTTACGGCTTTGACTTGAAAAATACTTCTTACACCGGTTGCAAAAAAGCCGTAAATTCCGGTAATATTATATTATAGTATAATAGAGCGCAGTGTGGCAGCACATCTGGGAAAGCTCAAACGAGCGTTAGAAAGTGGTAAATTGAACGAAAATACTACTTTCAACATGGACGAAGCACATTTTGTCATCAATATGTATAAGGCCCACTGCGATACGTCACACTCGGTACGTCGTCAGGAACACTTCGGGTAGAATAGCTGCGGTTCTGGACAATCATCATCGAAGCGAACGCTAGAGCCGCCTCTACTATCAAGACAATCGTCATTCCTTCGCCACCACTAACAACATCATAAAACGCACCACCTTGCCATCTTTAAAATCAAGCGTAAAGGCTGGATGGACCAGCGGTTTTTAGAGCATGGCTTCCGCGATAATAAGTTCAATCAGCGTAACCCTCGTGAAGTCGTATATATGGACAATGCAGGCGGTCATAAATTGGAGGAGCGTGGCGATATTTTGTTATCGGAGACTATGCGCGTGAAGTTTTTGCCGCTTAATTCAACGATTATTTTACCACCAAGGCCGTTAAAATAACTTTTAAACTTTTATTTTACAAAAACTATGCACAGTAATAATAAAAAACATATTAAAATAGATATTTCTTTGTTACTCGGAACGTTAGGCGAAGTGACAGAGCCCACACTTTTCGTTCAAATACATTTTTAGTGTGGCCCTCACTAATTACGCAAGGACACCATTAGTGTGGGTGCACTAATACCGTAGCCCACACTAATACTTCATTTCGTATGCCAAACCTTGATGCGCAAATACCGTGGGCCACACTATATACACTTTTTGCTGTAGTACAGCATTTCAAATCGTAATCAAGATGAGTAGAATTTTTGTTCGTCCAGTACAGTATCAGTCTGCTCTGCCTCCGTGTTCTCTTGCACATTTCAAGGTGTTTTTGAGCTCTTAAACTGCTTCAGAATTGCTGAAGATGAATTATCGCCGTACGCCAAGTAAGTGTTGTAGTAGCGAAAGTATGTAACGAATGAGTTGTAACAAAGTAAACAACCAAATATTCGTGGATCGTCGGCGAAGTCATGGCGAGGAAAGACTACCAGTATCTACTACTACTACTACCGTAGTATTACTTAGACGTATTGAGTGAATGCACAAGAGGCTACTTGTAGTAGGCCGGTCAACAGTTCACATTGAAAAAGTGAATATAGATCATTCTGAGGCGGAAACGAAAAGAAAGAAGAATCAACAAGAGAGAAGGGGAGTATCGAACCGAGTAGTATACGCTGCCGTCTGAATAGCCAAATCCATGTCTACGCGTCCTATGGTCTACACTAACTTGTACTAGGGTGAACCACTCCGCGGTTAACAATCTCCGCCTTTTCGAATTTTGCAGCCTTCTGCCCCACAAAATGCTGCCATAACGATTTTACCCAATTAAATTTTTGGGGGTTCTGAGCAGCTTCAGCGAGAATAGAATCCCGGACGCTATGACTCTTGATCATTTTCTCAAAAAGGGGTTTGGCATTCTCCGCCATGTCTTGAGTACTTTTCGCCTTGATCACTTTGTCAAGCTTCATAAAGTCGTCGAGCGTCGTGAGGGCTTTAGACGTGTCGTCGACTAGCGCGAGGATGTTTGAGGGGGCTCTTTCTTCTTCATCTTCGCTGTATTTATCCATGGTGCGTTGACTCCTCAGATATCGTCTACTTGTCTGGATTGCATCGAGTTGGGTCGAGACCATATTCGTGTGGTCTGAGGTGGTGGTAGCTTCGCTTCTGGTGAGAAGGGTGCCTGCGGTCACTAACAGAACGTACAGCGCCTGCATCGTTAAATAGTCGACTGGTTCCGTCTAAGAGCTGGGAAATGCAAATTCGAGAATGGAGAGGAGGCTCCGTGCCGACGGGAGCAAATCGACATGTCTCCATGGACATCGCCTCGGAATGTAGATTTGCCATAATCAAGATATTCCCTACCATAGCGAATTTATAATACTGTATGGGCTCAGCCCATTGGGCTGCTGGCTGGCGGATCCAGCCATTTGTTTGCTGTATATCAGTCGAATATCAATTTTGCGATTTGCTTTTTGTCTGATGCGTGAATGAAGTAAACATGTGCAATACAGTACGCATCCAGTAAACACTAACAACGTGCATCCCGCGACGATGACAAGGCTTTTTTTTGTTGGTACGTTAAATAGAATAAGTACCTTCCATTACTTTTACAGAAGTATCCGTATTTTGTTAAGTGCTCCCCACTTCGGTTTACGCTCAGAACGCTGTAAACTACCGGTATTACACCGGTATAAGTATCCTGCTGTCATAGACAGCTGTTTTGTTATCTGTTCTATCTATTTCAAGCTTTGCTTCCGGTTCAGTAAGGTGAGCATAAACAGGCCTCGTTAATTGTGGGAATTCTCCACGTTTCCCACAATAAATTGTAGTATGAAAGGTGATACATGTATAGTGAAAGCAGTATATTGTGTCGAAATGTTTATTTAGACCCTAGAAGGAAGCAATATGTAGGGCCGTTGCAAGCTGTTTAGAGTGTAAAATGCTCACCAAGGAGAAAATTGTCCGTGCTTGCCGGTGTTCTAACCGATAATCGAAAAGTTTGACTCAACTTTTGCTGTATCTGGAAGAGCTGGACAAAACTGTTGTAAGATTAGAACCTTGTACGTTTGCGATAAAACCTACAAGTGAATTGAATAGAAAGGGGCATGCAATGCTGAATTAGTAGGAATTTGCACCAAACTTTAAGACGGTCGTATGTATATCTAGAATGCGTTGACCGCCGATGATGGCGTCGACAATGCTTAATAATTTAATGGTAAGCTATTTTATAATAAATAGTAATAACAAGACGCCCGAATAGTGTTAATAGGTGTTTCTACTCTCGAGTCAGACGTTTGCCAGCTTGATTCGTCGTGCCTTCGTGTACTTAAAGCGTTCCGTACGTGGTGGTTATAGAGTTTGTAAAAAGCTGTACGCATAAAGCAAAAGTTGAGACAGCGCGCGTTTTATTCTTTTCTTTTTCCTGTTTGCTCTCTTTTCCGTGTTCTCTAATAAATCGGCCAAAGAGAATTGAGGGTATTGTTTGGCGTACAACAAGACCGTGCACGATTCTTTGTCCTGACTGAAATAGCGACTTAAAGTTTATTGGCATTGTGAGCAGGGTGAAAATGCTTTTTTTTGTGGGAGCGGTTTTTGGTGGGAACTCAGCGTGGTCTCTCAGCAACAAGACACTAAAAAAACAGTGCATGGGCTAGATTTTAGGCCTGAACATCAGACTTAGTAGGCGTCCTCAAACTTCTTCCCACCGGTACGGATTAAGATGGATGGACGGCGTGGGAATTATGCCCATTTCCCACAATTAAAGAGGCCTATTATAGTCATAAACTTCATCGGGTGAAACAGTGATTCAGTGACTGAAGCTCCGTGATAAACAAGGAAAAACAAAAACAGATGGACTGCTGGATCTGCATTATCGTATATATCATACATGTGCAACACATGATGTGTAAAGGTACCTACTACTATTTATATAGTACAGTGCTCTCAATAAGTCCGCTGGGTACAGAGATACATTTTGGGAGTGGATCGCCAATTATCGTACTAATTGCTCTGCAAATCATGTTTGCGACTACGGATATACAAGGGTATCTAAAGGTACCGGCTGGGGACTCTGATCGACCTGATCAGAAACATGAGCCCCCATTAAGACTATCCGGGATAGTGCAAGTACAGCTGTAATATTTGTACCGGTACTGTATGAAAGATGAGATTCCAGAGTGACTACGACTTCCAGGCAATAGCAGAGGTCGCAAACGCAAATTTCCGGTAGCCGAATGTAGCGTCCGGTAAGCCGAAAATTATGTGAAATTTTGTTTAGAATGCATATATGCTAAAAAATGGTTCCTTTTCAGTATTTACGCTCTGAATCAGCTACTAGCACCCCTTCCGCAAAAAAAAAGAACGAGGAGTAACCGAAACGCTTGATAATGGATGCAAGCGACAAAAATATATATTCAAATGCTCATCCTCAGGGAAGTCGGTCAACCAAAACCAACCGATCCATTGAGTCGGTTACCCGTACCCGTCCGATAATCTCTCAGGGCCATCTTTCGGTTAACCATACCCGCCTGTGGTCACGGTTAAACCTTACCCGAACGGGTACGGTTAACCATTTGCGACCTCTGCCCAGTAGTAATCCGTAGCCTTAGAATACTCCCTCAACAGGAATAAAAACGAGATTCACTTTTGGACAATATGCGTACAAACCCAAGTTAATATACCCTCTCTCGTCCGGCGCTATGACTACCGAGGGGGGGCTGTCTGTAGTAATACCCCCGACAGTACATGTACCAGTACCAAATGTATCAGTACCGTATGTTCGTCAGTAGTTGTCTCTGTAACTACCAATTTGAAAGAGAGCCTCCATCAGGAGATAATATTCGCGAGGGCATCACTTTATGCTCGAAACTGTGTAATTATAACCTTTTTTATCGTTCGACTTCTAGCTTTTAAAAGATAACAGCGTGTTCCGCAAACTATACGTGAGTGCGTTGAAGGTGTAGACATCCGACTGCAGTTAACTACTTGTGGTATTCGTTTCGATATATACAATTATTGCTAACGCAAGCGGAGCAGATGGCAATGTTTGCAGCTCGCCGAGCTATCATTTCAGGTAGAAAGCTCTTGCAACGTAGTTTTTACCGGTATAAAAAAAAAAAAAATGCGGTAGACGGAGAGGCGGGTAGTGAAAACGGTACCGATGTGCAAGCCTAGAACGCGTGACATTTGCCATACATTACGTCCTGGCACCTTAAATCTGTTGCAGCACATTAAAGTCTGGACAGCACACAGCGTTATATATCAGCACAAAGAGATGTGGCCTCTCCGTATTGAGGACAAACGGTGTGCAGTGTGTCAGAGATGCAGTACGTCACAGATTGTGTATCGTACATAAGGGCAACTTGCATGTTGCAGCTAGTGATGGTCATCGAAGCTTCGCAAAGGAGTGATCAAGTTTGGCAGGATTCTAGAAGAGAGATGCTAGGAGAGAGCTAGTGGAGTTTGCTCGTTTAAAGCTATTGATTCAAATCACTTTCCATTCTACACTGCATCGCACAAGAAGAGTTCAAGTCGTTTTTCTTCGCTCTATCCGAGTTGAAGGTCAAGTCTGGTAATCAGCCAATGAGATCGCTTTATGATCACGGGTACAGCCCAAATTTATATGTAGCCAAATTTTGTTCTCTGAAATTTATTTCAGAGCTAGGGGGGGGGGGCGGTTGGTGTTTCAATTTCCGTAAAATAATAACCCAGGTATTTATATCCAAAAAAAGCCGGTACCATGATGGTCATGGACATCTATACCTGTGTTGGATTAATAAGCTCGGATTTTTCGATGAAGATCTTCCTAATTATGCCAACCGGAAGATGAGTTTCAACCTTTCTACTTTGAGACCATTGCTCATGTCCAACTTGCTTCTAAGACAAACAAAGACCATCACGCTAAAGAGCGTAACAAGCTGCGTATTTTTTGGAGTACCGCATGGCCTATATAGCCCAGTAGAAAGCTAAATAACACGTATGGGCATAGACTTCTGCCAGTGTCAGAATAATGTGGGCAAGTCATTCGCAAAAAAAAACTTATTTCAATAGCTCACCGGTTGAAAAAAAAACGACTTTTTCGGGGAATTACCTTGGAATTAGGGGTGCGCACATATAAATAGGATCGCACTCTAACATATACTTGGATGCGGTTACTGTAGTAAAACGAAAGTGCGATTCAGCAATGCAGATGCTGCAGCTGCAAAACAGTTGCAGGAGATGCGTCACAGGAAATCCCAACCTTCACAACGTTAATATATTTTGTCTACCTGGGAATCCTTTTACATTGAAAGCGAAAAAAGTGATAATTTCAGAGCTTCTTCGGGCGAAGCACGACTTTGTCGATTGCTGTAAATAAGTGGCTCAAATTGTGTTGCTACAATCATACTAGTAAGCGGACATAGCGTCGAGCGTACAACCGGCTTGCAGCCTTGAAACTCTGAAGGTAATCCAGGCGCAGAACGTCAAGCTAGGATGTGGTGTACCAGAAGTGCATACACCAGGAAACAGACAACTCGTGTAGAGTATGCCATCTGCGTTTCTGTACTGGGTGATAACCAACAAATAAACAGGGTTATACAAAACAATGTACAAATATGCAGCTGTTCTTATATTACAGACCCAGAACGGGGTCTCACATATTAGGCTAACTCGAAGCTAAGCTTGAGCCCCTAACAAGGTCCAAACACTCAAAATACGAAACTTAGTTAAGGGGAAGAATTCGCTGTAATCCAGGATACGGTCAATCCACACAGCAGTCACTACAAATTCCCAAAGGTGACAACATAGCACTCCAGGAATACAAATGTTAATGTGGAACGGGCAAAGCACTAACAAGGTAGCGACCCAGCTAGGAAATTAAAATAGGTCGGTCAGTCCAGGATGTACGATCAATGGTCGCCATCTAGCTGGCTTTGAGCATAGGTAGAGATCCAGCGAGCGATCGGTCCTTCTTGATCAGCTTACCCGGATGTGTGGGGGCCTAGGCGGTTGGATGGCTTCATCGACGCGGCGGCTCGCTTCCTGACTTATTCCACACGATTCACTTGTGATTATGAGGAAAAACGAACTCTGTTTAAAATTACCACTAAGGACCAATGTCTTCTCCACTTCGGTGCACTCATCTTGTGATTCTTCTTGTATCCTTCACATAAAATCCTGTACTCAGTATGGGCACAGTGCTGCATTCACTTAGTCCTGTCTTTAGTCTGGCTTGAGGCGAATATCTTGATCTCACAACGAGCGATCTTACCGACTCGTTAGTTTTGCGCTTGGTTCTGGCTGAACGCGGTTGAGCTTGAATCTGGTTTCACTTTATCGCATTGCTGGCTCCTTGATCTGACGTCATCTGGTATAAGTTCATCTTGAAGCACAAACTTGTTCTTGACTTGAGTGGATGATCTTCAGCCACAGCAACTCTTGGCTACAGTAAGAATGTGAACTGCTTTAACCAGGGTCTGCCATTTAGTCGTGTAGTGTCCTGGGACTTGTACCGCACTTCGTCATCTTGGCGTGGGGAACCGTCACTGCGTATTGTAGTGGAGCTGATAGCTTGTCGCACTTGGATCAGCGTGTAAGCCTGGTGTATGGCCTTCAATTTTGGGTATTAGACCTTGCAATCCTGACGCGGACGTGTGTACAGGATTCATCCTGTAGCTTTGAACAGCAGTAATCCTGGAACAACGCCGTGCATGGCTTCATTTCAAAGTACTAGTCATCTTGCAAACGTGGTACAAGTCGTCGTATGTGCTGGTATCCTGGTACAGAAGGCCAGAGCAGCGTTCATCCTGGTGCGAGGGAGGTGAATGTATCCTAGTACTGGTCATCATAACTTCTCGAAACATTGGCGTATAATGGTAGGATCAAGTCGCTCAAAATCGCTCGGTCTAGGCACGCTAAATTAGCAGTTTTACACAGATTTACCTATAACATCTAAAATAAATTTCAGTTTTCGTTCATGGGAATTCAAACGGAAGAGCTTTATCTTGTCAGCCGAGTAGTTCAGTACAACTTCAGTAGATTGTGTCGTGTCGAAGCTGTTTTGGAGCAAGCACGGATGTCGTGATTATCAGCCCCCTGTGTGATCGGGCCTGTATTGGGCAGGTCGATTTCAGTGCCGCTATGAGACCTGATCAATGCGGATGCTTCGTGGCGAGACTATCATTGACAAACACGAACGGTGTATATAAGCACGCCGAACTTGAACGATGGCCAGCTGATCGGCAGTGGGGATAGTAATCTAGTGAGATGATAAACTAAGCTAGTGCGCCGTTAACCGATAGTTGAGCTTGTGTAGAATGACAGAGCTTGCACATATACTGAGGCTTGGATGTTGGAAGCGTAAGTCTTGCGTCAATTTAACGAAGCTCATGCCAAAAGCACGAGCAACAAGCAGTCTGGGGGCTTGTGCAATAAGTCTGGAAATGGGCTTATTGCAGCACAGTAGCAAATAAATTATCTGTGAGAGTCATTAAAGTCTTCCACAATCTTCACATGCGCTACAATATGGAACTCGTTATTAAGACTGATTGGATAACCGGGAGGAGCCATTTGTGCCCGAGGTTTACCGATCAAAGCCTGATCATGAACGAATGCCCGGAGAGCCAGGATGTGCCCTTATTTGATGCCCGGTCGTTGTAAATGCGCTCACCGCGGGTAATCGGATATGTCACATTAGGTAGCGATCGGTCCACAAAGTACTTGTGGCAACCACTACATACGTAAGCACCTTGCCGTAATTGTCCTCTATTAGCACATCGACATAAAGGGGAAAGGCAACGCAAATGAAACGCAAGAATTGACGATGGTGGCATTCGTGATTTAGATTAAACAAATAAACGTTATGTAAAGTTGAATAGCACCTGCCCAGGTACCTGTTTCTCAATACTGAAGTTTCTTTCTGTCAAGTCAGCTAAGCGCATCAGCACCAGCGCTATCTCAATTGCTACGAGGCTGTACATAACACAATTGTAGCTGTCCGCTTGCACGCCGAACTCGCTTGGATAAGGACGGGATGCGATACTCCTAGGAGCAGAGTTCGGTAGCAGCGTTGTCAATTATATGCCCCAGCTCGCTCTTGACCACAATAGGCTGACGAAATCGAATCGTGTACAGACACGTCCTTCTGGGCAGGGTTGCTCCAAATTAAGTTGTATTTTAATTGAGGTCCAACGCCCAGCCAATCAATAATGTGTTAATTGCAAATATTCTGCAAACAACACACCATAGTAAAGTACAGTGATCATTCTGCCAAACCTGCAATTGCAAATACTATATTCTGCAAGCAACATACTACAAGTATAGTAAAGTACAGTGACTATTCAGCCGAACCTGTACTGGAGAAACAACGCTCATGCCACCTCTGCTGCGTAAAATAACAATGGTGCTTCGAGCGTTGTTGTATGTATTCTCTGGTTATTCAAGTGAAGAGTGCTTCCAAACATACTGTCAGTGTGTCTGTATAGTAGTCAGATGTGCGGTTAAACAACAGTTAGCGATTGTAGAAAATGCAGCCACTAATACATGTCAATGCTCAGCGAGAACTACCACTACGTGCTTAAATTGATACACCACGTAGTTTTATGAAGACCCTATGGCTATTTCATTAAATGGTCTTCATAATAACTGATTGAAATCGTCATACATCTTCCTAAAACTACTTTAGGATACCGAGTGGCCAGTGAGATGGTGGCTGACGCATGTTGCTTACATTGGTGCAGCATGCAACATTCATCCACGACGTATTATAAACTTGCTGGCATTTACTTTCCGCTAGTTGTGCCCAGTATATTTTTACTGATAGGCAAATACCCCACATCCTGTCGTGTAAAGCATGAGGTTCATAATTGGTTAGGCCAATTCGAGGGTAACTCTTGGCTGTGCAGACGGCCGATGTGAACCAGCGCAAGCCGGAGCTGCGGTAACGCCAAGAGATGGTATAGAAGCGCGCTAGATGCCAGTATTTAAGGCCAGAAACGGACCTTTATTTGATCGTGATTGTGGTCTCCTCAAACAATAAGTTTGTGTGTTTTTATTGGAATAATCTCTGGACAATTTGTTTATCGCGCAACCCTGCTTCAGGGCACCGCCTATCATAATGCTGCGCTATTGCAGTGGATTGTAACGCAATGAGATCATGTCTGGAGAAAGTTGACGACATGGAGGACAAGAAAAGCAAATGGAAGAAAGAACATATCTCGAAGATCTCTAGGGCGATGATACCGGTGCAGAGTGCGTACAAAGACTGGCGACATGAGTGAAGATGGTTTCGCTTCTAACAGCCGCAGCGGGGCGCTATTGCCATCACTAACACACGGCTCTTGCTTTCACTAAGATGCGTTGACCCGTCCGATAGGATCACGTCATCTTTTAAACATATTGTGGATCAGCCGATTCTACTAAGAAGTTTGCTTTATCGACGCTAAGGATCAATCCGCACCCTTAGATTGGTATTTGGATGATAACTTAGTTTGCATCAATTTCGCAGAGGCCCTGTCCTGCCAGTCTACTTTCGGTTGGACCTTTGCTCGACGTTTCTGCTCGAATGGCGCGATTTGTTCCCATTTCCGATAAATTTGGGGAATGGGCCACACATACTCGTACAGGGGGGGGCGTTTTCAACAACAAACGAGGATTTCAGTACCGATAAAAGAAAGAAAAAAGCGTAGCAGGATAATGTATAAGAAGAAAGCGACATGCTACGTGCTCTTCGCTACAGAATGTCTATTTGGTGACATTTCAGTCAGGGTGCATCTTTCGTAATAAGACCTTTTTACCTTTAACTCTAAAGTAGTTTTAACCCTAGTTTAACGGCATGTCACCGCCCTGAACACGTTGTATTTAGAACGTGTAGAGGATGGCATTGTTGAGAAGTGTGAGCGCAGAGGAGTAGAAAATACAGACTTGGGCACAGGGAAAGACGCCTTGAAGCGATTAGAATTAAATCCAATTCCTCGGAGTGTGTGTCGTTCCGGCAACCATAGCCTCGAGTTCGCTGCAACTGTCAGCCACCTGAGTAAAGTATTTGGTGTACACAGGGTACCTATTGTGACCATCGTACTCACTCCAACGGGACCAAATAGCAGCACCATGGCACTGGTGTCAGCGTGCCGTCCTTCACAGATGGGGGCGAGCTCGCTGGACTTATCCTTACGCGAACCGCCGCTAGTACCAGTTGCACCCGTGGCCAGCAAACACAGCTCACGTAACCTCGGTGTCGTACACAGCTTCGTTAGCAGGCTCACAGCCATGTCTCCCGTCGACACTTACGTCGGTGCAACGCTACCCTTCGCTCCAAGCTATTCGTTAATTTTTACTTCGCGCCAATGAGTGTCGCCTTGCTGGACTCACTCTCCATCTGTTCAACCGCCGCTTACAACCTGGTTACCAAGCTCACAGAAGCGCCCGCACTAACCTAGCTGTTTTTGGACGGCATAAGACGCGGCAACGATTCCTCTTCCATGTTGGCAGTACCGCGGCCGTCAGATTCTTGCAGGTCCAGCTCATCATTGTTCCGTTCACCCCCTAACACCGCTGACCGACTCCAGCCTCCGGCATATTCAGCGTCGCTGTAACTATCGAGTTGTAGTGCTTCACCCGCAGCGCCACTCAACCTAGCGTTTCGCATTGCTGCGCCCTTCGTATCCTTTATGTATCGTGCGATGCGCTTGGAAAACTATACGGTCACTCTTGGTTGGTGCATTCGCGCGCCGCGTTGCCTTGTGCTCACAATGTCTGGGCTCGTGCATCATGCCATTTAGAGCAGCAACCTCACGATTGATGGACATATTGGCCGAGGCGAACTAACCACGCTTTTGTTTAAACCGGTGTGTGATCACCGTGGTCTTTGTTCTCATTACATTATTAGGTGCAATCACGTAATGTCTGCGTGCGTGCCGTTCCGGCTGAGCAACAGTTCGATCGTTGCCTCCTGGCCCAGGATGTACTCGCCGGACGCACACTGCACCCGCATGCCCAAAAACTTGCTTACGACATTCAAGGTTTTGCTTGGATCGCGTCGAGCATGCCGATGAACGTGCCTGCGTACACCCCACTACAATCACGCCAGAAAGTTGGCATTGTAATACACGTGCGTGTCAGTCAAACATTGCACTAATTCTCCTTTGGTGAGCCCGTCGCGAAGCGCTTTGGCCCACAGACGTCCGGTCTGCTCTGCCTGTATAGGCTACAATGATGGCGCAGTACCATCTCGCTCGTGTTAGTGACGTTGTGCACTGTGCTTACGCAGCATCGTTTCAACCACAGTCATGTCCTCTGTGACGTACAGGTGGATGTCCATGTTCGACTCCCTTTCGGTCTTTACGTAGGCGTTCGGCGCGATACCGACCCCCCCCCCTCTTCGTGCAGAGCACCGGCAACACCGAAATCATTTAGCGGTCGTCCGCCCATAACCGCTGAGAACGGAAAAGTGTATTTGAATCGAAGAATTTGCTCACTATCATATGCAACCAGTCGTGCCTTGTAGCGCTCGACGTTGTCCTGCATCGGGTTTGGTCTTACATAGCCAAATTGATGAGCAGCGGTTTCATTTCGTGCGCTCCCTCTATCTTCTCCCTCGTGACATTGTTCTCTAACGATACGAGCTCCGACTACGCCACTTCCCGCTGTCAGCGGGTGTTATTGCCACATTCCGGTTCTTCGTATCCTTGTGATACATGGCGCACGCGATCAAACGTGCCGGCACCTTAAAACCGCCATAGTGGGTCTTCGTCCCATCCGATGGTGTCACCGTTCGCTTCACCACGAATTCATTGTCAGACTTGGTCATGTTCTTTCCTTGTTCACCATGCTTACTGGGCTTTTTCGTTTTGGCCGATGAGCTCGTCGGCAGCTCCTACCGTTGTTCACGCAAGTTTGGCTAATCGTTGATCGTTTGGTCAGAATGCAACATTGTGGTTGTCTTAGCGCCCATGTCATCCATAAAAATTCTGCTACACGCTTTGCGCGCTAACGCCTTGTCTATCTGGCGCAACATCTGCGCATTCGACGCCCCATCTAGGTTTCATCATCTTTGCTGACTATCACACCATCCCCCGCACCCCCCACAAAGTCGCCAGGCATCTTTTTTCGGATATCCGTGTATGAGGAGCCGAAGATAACAGTGCCCGTCACCATGGCTCTCTGGCCAGTAGTATCTCTAATGGAGACGCGCGTTTGGAAATTCTGTGAGTCAGACGGCGGTTCAGAATGTAGACCGCGTACTCGGCTGCCTTGCCCCAGAAAGGCATGAGGAATTCAGCGCCGTGCCCGTGACCGTCTGGTGCATTCGCGCTTCCTTATCATCCGAGGCCTGGTTGTTTACTTCCGAGCCCCGGTGCTTTTGCACAACGGGTCCGCCACATTGAGCTCGACGCCACCATACGTTCACAGACAGTGCACGAGACGTTTTTCAAGGGACACTGGGTAGCTCAGACTGCTTCGTCGCATTGCTTTATTTTCTTGGTCTGAAACACTGGTAGTAATTGTCTTGCGGTCGATAAAATTGATCAGGAATATGTTGCCTATCCAGTCGCGCGGTGTGATTGTACCCTTGATTTCACTGCAGATCACATCACAAATACAGTCAGTCGGCGCATTCGCAACCTTGTCCATGCGTGACTGCTTCTAGCGGCGGTGCTTACTCCTTGCGCACGCCACACACACCGGTCTGCCTCGGTCTGTGAGCTTGATGTCACTGTCCGTATCACCTGCGATCTTCTCAATCGTGTTATAGACTAGATGGCCGAGACGTAGGTGGAAGTGGCTGAGACCGTTTTCCTGAGGACAGTTCACAAATTTCACCAGCGCTCCCGCCAGTGCAGCGACAACACGAGACTCTGCCGTCACATTGAAACTTGTGATGCCGTCTGTCGGTCGTTTCTGTTCGTGTCAAGTTGAACAATGTCATGGCCAGTATTGCAACTTGTAAGCTCTTCTAGTTGTTACCACCGGGAGGATGCCAGCCAATTTGTAATTCTGCTGTGGGATTGACAACACAAGTTGCTCTCTGTGGCTGTGTTGAAGTCGGAAGAAGTTAATAATATAAAGATATACTTTGTTTTTATTGGCTATGTCAATAACCAGAATGTGATCGTCGATTACAATTAAGTATTGTGATTGACATTATTCACAATCACATACGATTTCTCACAGCCCTGGTTTGTACAATAACATCTTAAACAATCATTTGTGTCGATGAGCGCTAGGGGTGCAATGTATATCAGTACACGCTGAATTTCAGCTGATTTGTTGGTCCAGCTGTCCTAGTTGAGCAGAAAAAGCGCGAGCCCTCGTATGCCTCTTCAAGAAAATGGCGGATAGTGTTGTGTGTTTAGATTGCGCTGTTAGCAGACCGCGACAGCATCGAGGAAATTATTTTGGGTAACTTTGTCATTATTTTTTTTTATTTCGAAGGGAATTTCAGGCTGGACCAAACTTCTGCTAACGGTTGTATGTGAGAAATGGCTGACAAGTAGCCCAAAAAATATGTCAACAGAGCGTTTTTGTAGCTTGACTTCTAGATTTCCACAAATATCATCCAATCAGATGACGGATCGCTCATTTTATAGTGTATAATGCTAATGTGCAATTGATTGGGACAGAGGATTTAAGCACTTTGACCAGGTAGAAATATCTCCTCCATGGTGTAGCGGACTGTAAGTATCCTGTGTCGACAGATGCATAGAGTGATTTGTCGAGTGGTTGACAGCTTGTGGGTGACAGATTCGTGGTGCTACGTCGGTTTTGTGTTTCTGGTGATTGTGATTCCAAACACGGAAACGGTCGAGCATGACTTATCCATTATCGGCTGTAATTAAGAATTAGTATCGGAAGCTATTGGCAGATTTCTCTCTAGAGAGCATACAACTCACTTAACAGCTCGGCACTGTGGTAGCCTGGCATAATTAAATAAAAAGAAGTTTGTTTCCGTTTTTATTGTGACCCGCTATCACGCATTTTGATGCTAGATCGTATGTGGTTCTTGCTCCATTTCCCGTATCGTTTCAAAAAAGCTTTTTATTGCTCACTACATATTTGCCCGGTCAGAATTAGTTTAATCTTCTTTCAAAGTTGACTTATAATTTTCGGTCGTCCTAAATAGCGAGTGTAATGTTTATTAGTGCAATCAAACTTATCTAATCCACAATCAGCTTTGTCTGCTTCATCACAAGCCAGTATAACCACGCTCCGCACATCCATGTCCTCCATGCGGAAAGCATAATTAACGAACTTGGACGCATGCAGCTCTATGGTAATGCGCGATCAGAAATGTTTCCGGTCGATGGATAGTGACCGATCGTCGAAGGTCACAAGCATCACAAGGCCCCGGGTGGTTCCGTCTCCACGTAGAAGTGTAGCGGCGTTTATTTTCGGTAGGAGATCAAGACCAAAATACCCGCTCAAGCTGAAGCTAACCGGACAGAGCGGCTAAATCAACAAGGCCAAGAGCTGAGGATGGGATACTGGTAAGCTGTTCATGGTCTGAGTCATCAAGATTGCCACCCAAGGGCGTCGGTCGGTGTGGTAGAAAGCGACCCAAGATTGATGATCAGTGTTTAGGATTATCGCCTTAGATCGCCGATCTGTGATCGAAATCGGCGGTCAAATTGCTGATCGTCGATCGCGTCGCAAATAGAGATTCAGATTCTTGAGTGGCGATTGGCGATCAAGATCTTTGATTGACCGTCGTGATCGGCGATCACGGGAAGGCACGAAGGATGGTGGGAGCCGATCGTATATTGTGGTCTGGATATAGAAGAATGCTTGCTGCAAGTAAAAGGTAGGCATTGAGTAGGAATTGATCAGAGTTGAATTTGCTAGAAGAAGACAAGTGGTCGTCTGACACAAGAAATCAGCGAGAACTTCGGTATAAATAATTGATATAGAAGACATAAGTAGTAAACCTATCGACACGGGGTAAGGTCTGAGTTAATATATTGACCAGATCTGCCACACTAGCATTCCCCACTTATTGCGCTCAAGTTTCTCGATCGTCTTGACTTTGGAGCTTGGCTGAACTTCAAGCAATTCTCAACTAAGTTCCTGTTGTTGAAAGCAACGAATGGCTAGAACGGAAAGGGCAAACCCCATAAATCATACCTGCGGCCCTAGATCGGATCTATGCCGCTAGATCGAAGTTGATCGAGCCCTCCGTTTAAGATCAAATACTCGGGTGCAGAGCGAAGAAGATCCGCCCTGGCCACACATACCGCGTCCCCCAAGGACGGTCAAAACATTATTGATCCACCTTCAGGTCCCTGAGAGAGCAAATCCAGCCCGCCGATAAATACACAAGATGAGACCAAATTTAGCTGATCGCGAAATCATCGGGAGGCGCTTCGTTAGCCAGTGTCTGGGCGATGTATGTGAGTGGCAATCGATCTCAGCCAGCTTTTGGCTGATCCCGCTACACCACAGCTCCGTATTCTGCACCATACGCTGCGTTATTTTGGTCGTTCACAAGCGAGCAGCACGTTCGTGGAATCGCGGCCGACCTTCCTTCTTCGAAATGGATTGGCCGTCTGAGGTGGCCAATGGACGATCCATCTCATAGTGCATTAGCGCCAGGTACTGCTTGGTATGCATCTTTATCAAAAAAGCAGCTCTTGGTTGGGTCACATTGAGCCGTAGGGTCCGAGACGCAGAAAAAAGAGATCACCATAGTCTGGTACGCGCATCTCAGTTTGATTATGCGCAGGCGTATTGTCAAACACGATAACGATGTACTTGCCGACGTACTCGGTCTTATATGCGTCTGAGTCGTTGATGGGCTCGTACAGCGCCACCACAAACTTCGCAATAGTTTGATTATTAACACTGCCGCGGTGGGTACGGTACGCAACGACACCATCCGAGAACGAGACCGCGCACTGGATCTGAAGGTTGTCTCCCTTCGGAGGCGGAAGCTTCACGCTGGCTTGTTTTTCCCTCTTCACCCTCCCACCCGTACGCCTTATGTAGTAGTTGCTGTTCGTCTCGTCAATGTACCTGACCAGGTCGCCCTGGTCGTTATGGCGGATAGGCCCCTTGACAAACCCTTTCCGTTTTTCTTTGTTCGTTTCGTCGTTGCACGTCGTTGGTTTGACTCCGGCTTTAGTGATAAGGAAAATTCATAAACCGTACTCTTTATAAATTGTGCACAACGTATCAAGGCTGCTTGATAATGTACAGCTTGTCGACAATGTGCTGGGAGATTATCGTTTCCGATAGCTGCACGTTGGAAGCCTTACCTCATCAAATCCTTCAAAGTACTGAGCGTGTACGTACAGCACTCGTTGAGCCAGGTCTTCAGCGCAGTCAAGATCTCTGGTGCCACTGTAGCAGCACGTGCGCACCCACGAGGGGAGGGGTCAACACGTCCATGCGATACAAGGTACTCCGCCGTGATGCAGGGAACCCGTTGTGACGGGCGACCGCTCGCCAATCGCCTCCGCCGTTGTTCGCGCCCCGGATGTCGCGGCGTTCCTCAGGGGGCTTGGCGATTGAAGTTAGTACCTTGGGAGGGCATCGGCTTGGTCAGAGGCAAGTTGTCGAATCTAGTGAGTTTGCAGCAGGTTGGAGGCGCGCGCTGATTCAAAGAAAATATCCGACAGCCAGTGACTTTCGTGTATACTCGCCCGCAATGATAGTTGGTGTTGGAACCGCCCACATGATTATGTATTAGCCAACTTTTATTGTATAGCACTCGCTATTTGGAGCAGTTATTACAAACCCCAAGAGTTAAAATGTCAACCAAATTTGCCGGGTAAAGGTGTAGAGCTTATTTGCGTTTTGGAGCAACACGGCCTCTATCTTGATGAATGTGAACTCATCCCAAGAAATTGTCCGTGATTCTTGGGCTGGTTCCAAACTGCTTATGATGGGGTGCGCCACCACCACTAAGAACTACTACATAAATGAAAATAGAACGGGACTCACAGTGGCGCTTAGCGCTTCTAGAACCTGGTTGCTATTGCACGAACACGCGCCATTCAACTAAAACCACACGATCCTAATATGAACTAAATGTACAAAAGCACTCGCATCCCTTGTGACTGGGCAGGTTTGTGCCGAGCTTTGCTTACAGAATAAACCAGAAGAGAATAGCTCGCACTAGCGTAAAGGCAACCGACCATTTGACATACATCAAGCGATGGTATTCATTTTTCCGCTACCTGTAAGCACAAAAGAAAGAAAAGGAAGGCATGATAGCCCACGAACGTGTTATTCTACTTAAGACACTTTAAACTTCCTAGTAGTTCAAGTGTCCTTGTGGAACCGGTGGTATTCACTGCTACTGGGTAATTTGAACTCGGTTGGCTTGGCCTTGCAATGCGGTTAACGGTTCATCATAGCTAGTAGATGTATAAGCATAACATTATACTCCCTCTCCCGTGCATCAAAAGATTTAGCGACCGTGTGGTGATGTTAAACTTGAGAAATAGGTGGAGTGGCATTGTGAATTAAAAATGTGGGTACGCTGCCAGATATTTAGTGGGTATCATCAACGAGTGGCAAACCAACTTCAAAGATGCTTCAACATTTGTCAGCAGTTCAAACATCATGCCATTGAACTTTAATGTGAGACGCAGCAACAGAAAGAGGGGAGTCACGAAGAATCTTTGTAATTTTTTTATCTATCTTGAGGGAGAAGGATAATCGCTGCTATTTTATGAAGTAGCTTTCGCTTAGTCCCTACATTCAATGCAGGTATACTTGTTTTGGGGTCTTTGGTGGGCCTGGTTCCGTTTGGGTTCTGCTGAATTAGATGCTATTTTGGTGAGCAATAGTAGCAGCAGCTGTTACTGTGGCTGGAGCTGCAGCATCGGCAGCCGCTGCGTGGCTTGGAACAACCGACCCCGGGTCGGGCAGCATGCCGCCCGCCCTGCCGGGTGGTGCACGTCTGTGTGGACTTCATCTCGGGCTTCGGCGGCGGCGCGAGCGTCCTGCACGGCAAAGGCGTCACTGCTGACTGTGGCGGGGTCTTGGGAAGCGGCCGGGGCCGCCGAAGCGCGAGCCGTGCGGACTCCCCGCGCTGCTTGGTCGGCGAGCTTGCCGCCCTCCCTGTCGAGTAGAGCTAGCTCACTCGCTGGGTCTTCGCGCGGGTGTGGACGTATTGAGTGTCCTCGTCGCCGCTGCTGCTGTCCGTGTCGAGCTCCCAGAGCCAATGGCCGCCAAGGCTCGAGCTGTAGGTGCATCAGCAACAAATATTTTGAAGTGAAACAATGTCTCGCTTGATGGTGACTTACATGAGATACATTATTTGCCACTAAAAGCTCTTTGTGCTTAGAGCTTATCCACCGGTTGAGCCAAAAACTATCTATTAAATCCACGATCTGACAATGGATTCTTCTACCTGATCAGGCTAAACAGTGAGCAAAGCTCTGCAACTGTCGTAGCACGGTTGAACATTCCTATAAAATGACGATCGTCTGAAGACCATGGATAACACACTCGTTGTACAAAACATATTGCCCCCCCTGTCACCCGCGTAACTTCCAGTCAAATTTGACAAAGATTTAACTGAGTCACGGCCAAATTGGCGGTTTGACTCCCACCGGTGGAAATTCGTACAAGTAGCGTGTTTTTGTTTTAAACAGGGTGGAAAAATTAGTGATCAAAAGCAAGGCTGTCTCGCTGCTGCTCGCGTCGCCGTGGAGCACCACGTTCACGCTGAACCGGACGAAGACCATGTACCGACGGCTCGCGTGCTCGTGGGGCCCGTGCAGGACGACGCGTCCTGCAGTTGCGACAGCAGGACGTTCGACAGGACAACAGATGAGGCGATGACGCTGCAGATTCAAGCTTCATGCTCAGCGACGACGTCGCCGTCCCCATGGACGTAGACCTTGGTACCAGGTGCCATCCAGCGTTACAGCAGCATCCACTTCGAGCTGCGCGTTGACAGCAAGCGCCGTAGACTTGCAACAGATGACGGAGATGAAGCTCGCCTGCAGGCGGCAGCGCTGCAAGAGGAGGAGGAGGCTGGTGCCCATGCCCCAGCGCTCAGGCTATCCGCGGCCAGCGCACACCCGGCCTCCGTCCTCGCCGTGCACGCGCACAACGTGTCGCGATTCGACTGCGCGCTGTGCATGTACACGGCCGGCAGCTCCGCGTCTCTCAAGAAGCACCGTGACTCTCGCCGCCGCCGCACCGCCTTCCTCGACCGGTTTTCGGTGTGTTACGCGTGTGGTCACAGCCCATTCATCTCGAGGCTTGTAGCAGCGAGACACGCCCAAGCGTGCGCCTGCCTCTCGAGTACATCATCGGCCAAGACTCCGCCGGCAGCAGGAGCATCAAGCTACACTGACGACGGGGCCGAAGCCACCGTCACAGCAGCGGCTCATGCTGAGCCCGGCCTGCCCCGCCACGACCCCACGGAGCTCTCAGCGTTCCCACCCCCTCCTCCCCGCTGGTGAGCTCCACTGATGTTGAAGACGTTGAAGTGCAGGCAACAGGCACCAAGAACAGCAGGAACCGCTGGGGCTCACCGCTCCCACGCGTGCTCGGTATCCGACGGCAGCACGCACTCATGGTCGACTTCCTGCGCTGGATCGGCATGGAAGCGAACCCAGCCAAGTGCTGCACCATTTCGGTCCAACGAGACTCACGTGGCGTACTGAAGACAGCGGACCTCGGCTTACGGCTGGTCGACTCGCCGATCCCAGCGCTGGACATGAGCGCATCGTGCGCGTACCTGGGGATCGGCGACGGCTTCGACCACACGCGCCACCGCGTCGACCTGGCTCCCAAGTCCCGCAAGCTGAAGGACAACACGACGGCGCTGCTGCAGTCAGGGTTGGCACCGTGGTAGGTCGTGGCGGGGCACACGAGCACCTTGCACAGAGGAAGTGCTTTGGGTATTTACTACCCACTTAAACGTCAGTTCACCGGTTCCTGGCCTCACAGGGAACCAATTGCTACTAGACAAGTAGGTTTAAGACTGATGTATTTATAGGTAAGCTTAGCTTGGGTTCTAATACAAACTATAAGTCACCTATGTAGTTATCCAATGGTTGGCTCCTAGAGCCTCTGGTACCATGTACCATGCATTCATAAGAGTGACAGGTCACTCTTCATGTAACTTGGGTGCACTGGATTGTACCCCGTTACACAGGTGGTCAAGGCCATAAAGGTGTATCTATACCCGCCCGTGGAGTATGCCTTGCGCCACCTCCGCCCGTTTCGGCAACAACTCGTGGGATACGACCGCCACCTCGCCCGTACCTTCAACACCTGCTGCGTCTCCCGGGCTCCGCCACGACGAGCTCCCTCTACGCACCGGCGTCGAGAGGTGGACTAAGGCTTCCGCCTGGAAGAAGCTACATGTATGCCCGATGGGTGGTAAAACACCAAACTTTGTTGGTGTACGATTATAGTCCGCTACTGCTACTGTACTACCGGAGGATTTGGCACCGACACTGCAGACGTTTGCAACCCCCAGCGAGATGACTTACTATTTGTATTACCGAGGGTTGCAAAACTGCTGCTGTTCCGCATCCCTCAGTAGAGAGGTTTCGCAAGACGAACTTGTGGGAGTTAGAGACGTTCGAGGGTCGCTACAGAGAGAGTCCACCATTTCGTTCGTCCAATCTAGAGGAAGAGCTTTCGCATCTTACAACTTGTACGTGTGGATTTATGTCACCGCTTATTAAGGAACCGCGTGCGGGGTTTCGTCGACGCGAATGCACTTTAAAGCACTATTTACCATACTCCTCCTTCCTATGACCCTCTCGTTGTTCCATGTACATCTGCTGCGTATATGGTGCTCGTACGAGCTTATAGCAAACCTAAAGCGCTTTAATTAAGGAGGAATGTGCTTACATAATACCTAAGTACCCACAATAGGTTTATACACGCTTCTTGTACTGTATTGACCTTTTCTTATGGCTGCTAGCACTAGAATGCACCAGCCTTATATGATTTTTAGCGTTGCTTTGCACATTTCACGACTACCGGCTGGCCCCCAAGTACCAACGTGTAGAAGGCCCTCTAGACGTTCTAGACGAGTCGAGAACAACTTGTAGAGCATCGACTCTGTATAGGGCTAGGGTGTGTCTCGTCTTTAACTCCCACAAGTTGCTTTGCGAAACCTCTCTAGTGCAACCAAAGTTGCAATGAGTACCATCTGTTTTGCTGGCGTTTTGGGCGTGGAGCTACCCGTATTAATAGGAATACTGCTGCAAGTAACCCCTTATAGCCAATCGGATCTGCTGTTTTTCAGAAATACACCTTGGTTCCGATAATGTACTTGCACGAAATATAAAAAGGTAAAGTATTAAGTTCTAGAGGTGGATTGAATCCAAATAGAAAACAAGCCCACGTTAAAAGATAAAAAGGTAAAAAAAAAAAAATGAATCGGTATATAGTCGCGTAATAAAAAAAACTCTTCAGATCAGTGCTCAGCCTGATGTATTATAATGCTTTCACATGTCAGCTCAGGTTTGGTATTGATGACGACGTCGTTCATACTCCACTTGGATTTCAGCACTCGTCTTCCCCGACGTCTCCGGCACCAATTGGAGTGCCATGCAGTAAAACAAACCCAACAGTCCCACAAACGGCACGTAGCTGTAGTCCTTCAGTGCGTCTGCTAGATACGGATACGACACTCCCACCACAAGATTGCAGAGCCAATTAACGCCGATACACAACGAGGAAGCACTCGCACGGATAGAATCCGGGAAAATATCTGCCGTCATTACCCACACCAGTGGGCCCAGCGTCACGCCAAAGATGATCACATACAATGCCGTGAAAAGCACGGACAACGCAGGCACTTCCACCAGAAACGCCAGCGTCATGCCAACAGCCATGACCAGCATACCCGCCAGCCCCCACAGAATCATATTTCGATTTCCGAAACGAACCGCCAAAAATCCCGTAAAGAACGCTGGCCAGATGTTGATAAAATCGATAATCAACGTGCCCACCCGTGGATCGGAGATGCCTGCATCTGCAAAAATGCTGCTCGAGTAATAAAATACAGCGTTAATTCCCGACAGTTGCTGCGAACACGACAGCAGCATGGCACCAGCGACTTGCTGCCGATATTTCGGGCCAAACATGGATTCCTCCACTTGCTTTCTGTTGATCAGAGTTTCTTCACTGTCCTTGGTCTCAAGCCAATCTAACACCGTGCTGATGTTCTCCACTCCATACAGTCGAGCGATCACGTGCTCAGCCTCTTCTTGGCGCTTCTTCATTAACAGCCACGCAGGACTCTCCACACAAAGTGACGGAGCGAGCAATAAAAATAATGCGGCAAGTACTAACGGGAATCCGGCAAGAAATCGCCAACCAGAACTGGTATTGGCGAAGAAGAACGCCACAGCTGGCATCATGATACCAAACGTGACAGAGATCTGGAGACCCAAGCCAAGCACATTGCGTAGATACGGCGGTGACAGCTCGTTCACGTACGCTCCAATTGTCCCCGTGGCAACGCCAGACGCGATACCGGCAATGAGACGGCCCACCGCGAATAGCCAAATGTTTGAAACACTCATCTGGACCACCGCTCCTACAATGATAAAGCCACAGTTAACGAGCAGCAGTTTCTTACGCCCCCACATATCACTGAATCTGCCGCAAGAGAGACTGCCGATCATGGCACCGAAAATCCACGCGTTGACTGCGAAAGTCCATTCCAGTTTCGAGTGCCCTGGAAACATAAGGCACGTGTTCTCAGCCACAGGACGAGCGTTGCATTCCGTAGTGTCGTGGAATTGAGCCAGATTCAGTTGCGAGGTGGACCAACCGCTTTGAAACGGCTGCAGTAAGGACACAAGTATACTCAGATACACGGCAGCTCGTGGCTTGACCTGGCACGAGTCAACGACTTGGGACAACTCGGACATCACTAATAAGGCGTCTTGATCTTTTAAGAGAAAAACGAAAGAGTTGGACGTGGCGGTGATCATTTTATCAAAATTCAGAGTAAGAAATCATAAAAAAAGAGAGAAACTCGTGGAAATTTTCATATAAAACTCATTCAAACATACAATTAAGGCGACGAATCTTCCTTTTGCGTAATCGAGAGCTCCCGAAATACTGGAACACCGTCGGCGAGAATCATTCGTCTGCCTTCTCCTCTCTTGTTAAGTTTTTTTAGGCGGTGCTGGCCGATGACACTGCATAAAATAGTTGGCGGAAGTAGTACAGGCATCACGAACCCAGGACGTGTCAGTGCATTGTAGCTCCACATGTACGCTGTCATGAGGTACTGAAACAAGCAGCCGCAGTTCAAGATAACTAACGAAGTCCGTATGTACTCGACTTCGTCGCGGAGGAACAGGAAGTTACCAAGTCGGCTAACTTTTTTGGCTTCGATCGATGATTTCATGTCCTTCGTGTCACTACATTGAGGCTCAAAGTAGGCAACGTCGTGGTCGAAGATCGTTCCTCGGTGGACGAACACAACCGGGAATTTCGAGCACAAATAGCGAGCCGCATGAATACCCGGTCCCGTCTTTTGATCACCCTGCTGTCCACTTGCCTTCAATACGCGCGACGCCATGACCAGACGCACGATGTAGTAAGGTTGGCTTGTGATAGCTCTCCACATGAAGACTCCATTCATGACTTGAGTTGTCATCTCCACCCAGCTCCCTTGAGCTCGTTTATCACCCACCGGTAGCAGACCTGTCTGTACCAGCAACATGGTCACACCTGCAATGGCGACCACAGCTTCCAGCACTCCGTTGTATATTTTCGCCGTGAGTTTCCGTTCCCAATCTGGATCCTTAAAGTGGCTGTTGGTATCTCCGAGTATTGGAGTAGCCGGCGCAGGCGTTCGATTGGGCTGATACATCGGTACTTCGATGTGGGAATCGGCCCGATTTTCAGGAAATGAAGCAGCCTAGCAAAACGTCCAAAAACAAAGGATTGCTATGGCACTGCTTATCCCGGCATTCTATCCTAGATCGAGACGGTAGCAAAAAAGCTAAACTAGCTAAGTAGATTCGATCCCGATTTAATAACAGAAGAATGCTAACGGGGCGTCAACCTACTGTTATAGTGCAATTATCGTTCACTTGTAACCGCACGACAGACATCGACTGTAAATTCGCATTTCTAAAAACACGTATTTGTTCTAAAAAAGCAAAACCTGCAGAACATTTTCACAGACAAATGAAATACTTATGCATATTAACTTAGAGGCATGTGGATCCACTCGCAAAATCGTTCGATTACTCGAAGAACCGAAAATGTTGAAGTAATAAGCATAATCATCTGTGGAGTGCTTTTTCTAGAAAGTAAACTTTTGAAAAAAGCTTACTTTATTAACAAGAGCATCTCCACCGGTGTGAGTAAACAATATCGTTTACTTTACCAAGAGCGGACTTTTTCAAGGGTTAACCATTAAAAAGTCCGTAGCAGAATATACTTCGAAGTAACACCGGACCTTTAAATCTTCCTCTTTTTTAAATCTTCAAAAATATGAAGTTAAGAAATCAATAAAAAAAACTGAAAACTGATTTACTGTACGTGTACAATGTACCGTATTGCTGCTGTACAATTTCGATGAGCTTACACGTCAAGGGTACAAATCGATGAAGTAGTCTTGATATTCACACACAAAAATTGTGCAGCAGCATCAACGACCAACGTTCGCTCTGATCCTGGTCGCCTACACTTTGGTGTTTAGCGACGCATGTGAGTTGCGAGTTCTTACCGTAGCAACTCGTCACGAACTGGAATACCCCTGGCATGGATGACTTGGCGACCTTGACGCTTCCTTTTCAGTCGGAAGAGCCGGCACTGGCCAACGACGTTGCACAGAATCGCTGGTGGCAGCAGCACCGGTAAAGCGAATACAGGACGTGACGATTCATCGTAGCCCCACATATATCCCGACGTAACGTATTGAAAAAGGCAGCCGCAATTCAAGATGCCGAACGTGTTTCGCAGGTACTTTACATCGCTGTGAAAAAAAATAAATCCCCAACCTCCCGAATATCCTCCTCAATCACTGGTTTCTGGTCCTCTCCACGCTCTTGGGCGTCAACTCCACCCGCGTTGATGATAGCACTTTTGCTGACAAATACGTGCGGAAAAACCTTGCTCAAATATCCTGCAGCACGAATACCTGACTCCATACTCTCGTCCGGTCCTGCACTAGCCTTCAGCTTCGCTGTCATCGCAAATCGGTAAATGTAGAATGGCTGGTTGGTGATGGCCAGCCACGTAAAGACACCATTAATAATCTGCGAAGACACCTCGACCCAGTCGTCCTTCTCGTTACTATCACCCACGTCTACAATCTCAGCTTGGACCATTACGAGAATCACAAGTGCGACGACGACGACAGCTATGAGCACACCATGGTAGATCATCGAGACCAGTTTCCAGCACGTTTTTAGGTCACCAATGCGGTCATATGCACATTCTAGGACCGGTGTTGCAGGTGGCTCAACTTGAACTGCCATTTCGGGGGCTTGTGGAACGATAAGCGTCACTTATTGGTCGATGTTTTGGAAATGAAGTCCTTTAACTGCTGAAGCACTTGAGTCACAAACCCTCGTTGGACATTCTTCGTATACTGTAGCGATTTTGGTGTCCGGTGTCTCTAGTTGAGAGTAAATTGATTACCTCTTGTTTAGGAGACAACCCAGCAGTCGTAGCCATAATCCTTAATGAAGCAATGGCATCCGCACTCTGCAAGAAAATCCGGTCGTATCCAGCTTGTGAGTTTCGAAGTCTTATACATTTACATGTGAAGTCCAATTTCGATCACCTGGTATGGTTCAGCAACGATTTGCAAATTGTGGATCGATATCATAAAATTGTTACCAGTGCTTTTGCAAAGGACAGCTCATCTGTGGAGGAATTACCATAACTCAGTGAAAAGCACTGAGATGTGTCAAAAGGATTGGGATAATTGCCCTAAAAAGCTGTGCCTCAGTGAACGCATAGTAATCTTTGAGCTCTCATATTCTTAGTATAGATGTGGATACTGTATTACTGCAGTGACAGCACAAAATTTAGTACAACCGGTGTTCCTACTAATTGGGTCAATTCGAGAAGTAGATTATCGCTAAAATCATCGCGTAGTTCAGTAAACGCTTTCATCTTGTGTGTGTTTTTAGCCGACTGCCATGGTTTGGGCTTCATGTCGGCTACTTAAGTGTGTAAAGTGCGACTGGAGTCTATCCTCCTCTCTGGGACCCACTTCTTGTACGCCAACAAAACCTACCATGCTCGTTTGTTGCCAACAGAGACTTTTATCTGATCTGCTCAACCTTTTAACCTTTTAGGCTGGATGCGGATTAATAGCAGATACTACGGCGCTTTGTTAACGGTCTATCGCCAGAAATTCTGTGCGGAGTTACCTCGAATATCAATTGCCTCTTTTACCACTAGCTGCGGGTTGGTTTTGCAGCTCGTTGCTTGTTTCTGGTCTTAAAACTTATGACAAGATATGCAGCAACATATCATTCGTTGGGACCATGGAAACGTGTAAATAGAACGTTAGATGTGTATAGTGAAGAGGATAGCGAATCATTAACTTTTACAAAACGTTGAATTAATCCCTTTGTGCTCTGTAACAACCAAAGGAAAATGCGAGCGTCATTGGTGGAATTCTGAGTGGAAATATTTGAAATGGTGACTTCCAGCGTGGATGTAGGAAAGGCATTTCAAGCATGTATGCAATTTTTGTGAAAGCAGTAGATAAAAAGAAGTAGCCGCATATGAACCTACAAATTCATCTTTAAACCCCGCATTGCGAGCAATTTTACTCATTTCGGTATTGGTTCACATGGTGTCCAACAGCATCACTTCCACTTCTAAATATTTTTGCATTCTCATTTTTGCGAGTCCACTAAGATAGTCGCTTTTAGGCGCTAAGGATATTATTTATGCCACAATTGGAGCTCCTCTAAACCGAGACAAATATTAGTACATAGCCTTTGTATTAGTACTATCAGCTAGCACTGACATCAGTGCTCCCCAGTGTTCAAATCGTTTTGACATCTCTCAGTGATTTTCACTGACTTATGGTAATTCCTCCTCATCTGTGAAACAGGCAGAGTCTTTACTTGGTTGCATTTTTAAAAACGAAAAATGCTGCACTGTACAAAATTGTGCATTTTAAAATGAAAAAAATAGTTTATTTATAAAGTATTTGCAAAGTATGCGGCATGACACGCCACCGATTCCGTGGTTTAAAGTCGTTATCGATCAGCAAAATGTCCCAATCACTAAATTGATGGCAAACATGCTCTATAAAAAGTCGTCAACGAATGCAATTTTGGATCGTGAATAATGGCCCGCTCATTGTCTAGAGCGATGTTAGCGAGTTGCGCGTACTTGACAAATTTTCACGAAATGGGGCGCACTGGTCTCCGGTTCTCTTGTTGAGTTTATACAATCGATATTGGCCAACAACGTTGCACACTGCGATTGGTGGGAGCAGAGCAGGCAGCACAAATCCAGGACGCGAAGATGCATCATAACCCCACATAAACGCGGACATGACATACTGGAAAAAGCACCCACAGTTCAGGAAGACATACGCCGTTTGAAGATACTTTGCGTCCTCGCGGAGAAATAAAATGTCGCCAATGCACTTAACCTTCTCGTCTCTTGTGAATGAGTTCATGTTCGCATCAGGGCCGCACTGAGCTTCAAGGTTTCCAAAGTAGGTCTGAAAAATGTGTGGGAAATGTTTGTTCAAGCTCCGAGCTGCTTGAATGTTCGACTCCGTACGACTTGGATTCAGCAAACGCGACGTCATGACTAAGCGATAGACATAGGACGGTTGATCAGTGATCGCTATCCACATGAAGATTCCATTCAGGACTTGAGATGCTACTTCTGTCCAATCATCCTGGACATCTTGATCGCCAACATCAAGGATGCCGGCTTTCACTCCAAGGAGAATTACAAGTGCCACGACGGCCACAGCCTTCAGTACTGCATTGTACACGGTTGATGAGATGTTCTTGCACCGGCTTGGCTCGCTTACTGCTTCGTACGTGTCACCGAGAATTGGAGTAGCTGGCCGGGGGGAACTCATCGCAGGAGTTGTGCTTGAAAAGGTCTTGCTTGGTTATCAATGCGAGTTCGGAAATGAAAGTGTGCAGTGGCTCATGCTGGGAGGAAATATCTAGCTGTGAGACCGTTCTCCGTGATTAACTGCTCTAACAGTGCTGGGGTAAGCTTACCGCCAAATTCGTTTGATTACTTTGACTGGCAGCACGATTTTTAAGTGAACATTTGATATTCTTTCGTTACAGCCACAGTCGACAGGGTCCATCTGACCCTAAAACGAGTGGCTTTCTAGCCAACTGCGCTTGAATACGCCACTATCAACGTACGAATTCCAAGCAGCACAATACTTTCAGATACTCTACCTACATTTTACTATCCAAAACATGTGAAAAATTCGAAATGGGTATTGATTTTCAAGTTCATAAGCTAGAAGGAAGAGCCGCTAATTATTGGTGGAGACGGTTTCTCCTACCGTAACACTGCGTCGCACCTTAATATCCTTGTTCAGTTTGAAGATGCGGTACTGACCTCCAAAGTTGCATAGGAACGAAAGTGGCAAGAAGATGCCAATGACGAATCCAGGGCGCGTGTCTGCGTTGTAGGCCCACATGACTGCAGTGATCGGATACTGGAACAGACAATTCCAGTTGAGCATCACGAACGTATTGTGCAGGTTTTCAGCGTCTCCACGGTTGTACGAGATCTCCTCGAGTGTCTCCGTCTCCTCGTGGTCCGTCAAGAGATACACTGCGCCATCGTCCACTGCAGCGTCGTGCGCCTCCGTGCTCTCGATCTTGTGGGTGTGAACAGCTTCGGTGTCGACGAATACGAGCGGGAAGTGGCGGCTCAAGTACCGAGCCGCTCGGACGCGCTGGTCCATTACAGGGACCCAATTCCAGCGACGGATACCCAAAACTTGCAGCGTTTTGACCAATCGGTAGAGGAAAAAGGGGTGATTGGTAATTGCCATCCATGTGAAAACGCCATTGAGAATTTGCGAGTTGACTTCGATCCAGTCGTCCTTGACGTCCTTGTCGCCATCTCCGACCTTTACCATGCCCACCATGACCATGAACAGAATGGCGCCGGACACGACGATGGCAGCATAGAGCACGACGTTGTACGCGATCCAGAGGTACAGACGGCGCTTGGCTGCAGCATCAGCGTTGGGACTTTTGACAGTCATGTCTGGCCGACTGATTTAGAAGTGCTGACTTCCGCGCGTCTTGTTCTGGACCAGGAAGTGAGTCGAACAGGCAGTTTTGTTCCATGACCTCAGCGAACGGATAATCAAAGTCAACCTTACGGTGCACCAACGATGATACAACAGCGTCCGGATAATCATTATCCGTCACGATGGTGGCGGTCGACGGTGAACCAGAGCCTTCACAGTGTGGAGGCTTTACTCAACTTAGAGAGGATACCTCGGCACAGCGCCAAGCACACTTTCTGCATACCGTTCAGACTCTGACTCTGAATCAGAGACCCTCGATACATGTACATGTATCGCAATTTTTAGGTTATCTTTTTACCTCCGACAATCAGACTTGTATGGTTTCATTGTGACCATTGTAGTCCGACATTCGGATGGTGAAAATGATGCGGAGACTGACTGTGAGTCCACCGCGGATCAGTCTTTGGCGTAATGCTGCATGCCGGAAAACACGGGGTCGTTAATAAAGCAAACATATCCATAGGTACCTACTTCGTAGGATAATAGCGGACTCACTCGCTTCAAGCGAGGTGGCGAGTCGCTTCGAAGCCTTCACGGCTGCTGTGTTGTTGTGGGACACATGGTACGTTGGTAATTCGACGTTCGTTACCCAAATTCCATGGACGCCGCCAATTTCTACCGTGATCTCCAAACGGAGACTTCGAGCCAAGTTGTTCATGGCAGTAGTTTTTTTTCAGCTCTTGTCAAAATGGCAGTGCCACTATTACTAATAGTACTAGAATCTGGGCCCCAGATCAAGGGTCGAGAGAGTAAGTGGCACGAGGCAAAGGCAGCCTTTTGAAAAGCTCCTTTCTCGTGTAACAAAAGCCGGCGAGTTTCTATTCTCACGAGATCGCTGCACTGGCCCGCAATGTTGACGAGTCCACCGAAAAGAAAGAGAGCAGCGAATTGAGGTTTGCCAAAGACATCCTGGCCAGCCAAAAGCAACCTTTTGGCAGCCACGAATTATCCGGTCTGTCAACCCGAGCCAGCTGCTGTTGCAACCCACGCCGATAAATCCTCATCCTTTACCCTAAAACGTCGCGCAAAAACTTTTTGCTCAATCTGAGAAAAACGTTCATTCTCCGTTTAGCACTGCGAGTGAACAGCTCCAAAAAAATCGTTTTTACCAAAAGTCTGCTATGCCGCACGCGCTGCCTCCGCGGCCGGCGCTGTCCTCCATTCACGTGATGGTGCCCGGCCATCACTCACCCAAGGACGAGGATGACAACCCGGTGTGGCTCACGGCTCCGGCCGTGCCCGGCCCGACGCAGCCGTCGAGATTTTCAGCCTCCAAGCGTCGCGCGTCCTCCTTGGGCGACCTGTTGCCACGGCCACAGACGTCTTCGTCGCCGGCCAAGGCGCTGGCCAGTGCCTTCCATTCAGTCTCGGTGCGGACACACCAGAAATTGGCCAATTTGCGGTCTCAGTCGGACAATTTGAGGAAGAAAACGAGCCCAAGAGGCGGGTGGCGACTGCCCAGTGCAATGAAGGTGAACAACCCCATTCGAAGGCCCGCGCCCGTGGCCAGCCACCGGTTCAAATGGGGAGAGCAAGATCTTCTGCAACACGCTCGGGCCACGTTCGAATACCACGGAGAAGACGCAGGCTCGAGCTCCAATTACTTCCACATTGTGGCCGACGGAGTGTCGTCACCTTTCGGCCGCCAATCGCTCGCTGCAGTGGATGGAGTGCCTGTGTCTTCGGCCATTCTGTCGGCCGAGGTCGTGAGGTGTGTACAAGTGGCTCTGGAGGAGCTGACGAATCATAATAAAGAATCCATCGACCAAACGGCCTTCGAAAGTGCCATAATGGACGCCATTAAGACGGCGAGGATCAACTGCTTCCAACATCGTAAATCCAGACTGGCCACGACGCTGGCCGTGTCGTATTTCAACCGCTGGACGGGCAAACTCATGACTTTTTCACTTGGCGACTCAAAATGTCTGGTAGTGAGACAGGGAACTGTAGTCTACGAGAGTCTGGCCGTGTTGCGGGAGTTCAACGTCCCCACAGTCGTCAACATGAGGGAACAGGTGGTGGCCAGGGACTACGTCGTACAGAGCTTTGCCTTGCAGGAAGGCGACGTGTGTCTGACCTTCTCGGACGGCCTAGGAGATAATGTTTATAAGGACGATATCACAGCAGCTCTGGCGGCTCCAGAGCTCTGGGAATCCGAGGAATCAGGACTGCAGAGTGTATGCGACCAGCTTGTCAACATGTCAAAGGTACACGAGTCGAAAGAAGACGATGAGCGACTGTATCCGTTCGCAACGGCCGCTGTGGTCGAGTACCGTGAACGTGCATTGGAGGAGACGAAAGTTGCAACCGGCCCATTAGATGCCAGCGGCGTTGACCACTTGGCCGTGTCGCTGAAGCTTATGGAAAGACACGCAGGCAAACAGACACTGGACCGCCATTTGCTACTGCGTCGGCCGTCCCGTAAACACCATTATTCACTCATGCAACTCAAACTGATGGCCGAGATGCAGACCAAGAAACCGGACGACATTACGCTCTTCATGACGCGTTTTGTATGAGTGTTATAGCTCGCTGTCTATTGAGTTTCTTCACATGTCGGCGATGGGGTTGGCGTGGATGGTGACGGACTTGATGACGATCTCCTTGAGCGGTCGGTTCTTGGCGTCCACAGGCGCTTTCTCGATGGCGTCCAGTGTATCCATCCCGTCGATGACCCTGTCAATATCAAGTGCAGGGTATTTATTTAGTACAGTGAGCTCATCACCCAACTCGCACACTGCGAGTACATTCCTATCAATTCCAAACATTTTTTTACTTACTTGCCAAAAACCGTGTACACATTGTTGAGATGCGGCTGCTTGGCGTACGTGATGAAGAATTGCTGCTTGTTGGTGTTGGGGCCACTGTTGGCCATAGACACGATGCCTCGGCAGTTGTGCTAGACGCAGGATAGTCGGTTAATTGCAAGTCTCAGTAGGTTTTGCCAGTCAACGTACTCGGTTCTGCGGGTAAAACTCGTCGTCGACGGTGCCGCCCCAGATGCTTTGGCCACCTTTGCCAGTACCTGTAGGATCTCCACCTTGCACCATGAAGCCCTTCATGTTGCTATATCACAAGGAGTTTTTTTTAGTAGATACGTTAAGTTTTATAGTAAAAAATGAAGTTTACCGATGAAATTTTGTGCCGTCATACGCGCCACTTGCACAAAGTGCAAGGAAGTTCTGCAACAAAAGTGGAAACGATTTAGTGTTGGCATTATTGTTAAAAGGTGACGGGATGAAGGGGTTCTGGCTGTACTTCGGATGTACGGGGAGCTGTATCGCAGCAAACTTCAATCTTGATGTCACCTAAGGTCGTGTGGAGTGTGACAGACTAAAAAGACAAGCGGAATAACGCGTTAGAGGCGCTCGAGTACGAGGCGATTGCTGCAACACCATTACCATAATTGCAACGATGTCAATATACGAATGAACCAATCATTGAATTTTAACTGAAGTTCGGTCAATGAAAAACCGCATGTGTTTTTGTATAAGCATTTCTTAGAAAAAAATGGACATTGGAAAAATTAACCAATAGACACGGCAATTCACTTCAACATCGAAAAAATCGCCTTGGTGCTTGGGAAGTAGCTTGTGTCTCTGCACTTGTAAAATCGATTCTATCTGTACTCGACGGCATCACTTGCCTTGCAACACTGGAGACAAGTGTGCACGCGTCGCCATCGCGGCTACTAGCCTGACTGACATCGGTCGGACGCTTCATTCGCTAGTTGGCACTGTCGGCATGCTTCACTGTCGGGTTTGCGCATGCGGATAATCTCGCACATATTGCATTGCCGAGCAGGTGACACTTCGGTATTTGTCGTAGATGAAAAGGTATCAACCACTGGTGCATTCGAAGATTCAGACACCGAAGTAGAAGCCTCCAACGTAATCCCGGGGTTACTCTCACCAGCGTTTTCATCCTCACTGCCTGAAGAGATTTCAATAATTGCCGAGTCATCAGGCACATTCGTAGCATTTTTCCCTTGGTCAATCTGAGGTATAGCTGGATCTCCCGTGTCTGGCTCTGAGCTATCGCTTATGGTGATTGCTGCTGCAGTGGCAGCCATGGATTCGCTATTCACGTCTCGCACAAAGCAAAATTCAACGTCATCACCGTCATCAGAAGTATCTCTGGATGAGGAACGCCACCTGTGCTCGTTCTGACCGTCATCCACCTTAAGTAAAAACTCTGCAGCACTGACAGCAGCCAGACGGAAAGCTTCACGCTTGTCCTCGTGACTCCCACTACCAATTTCAACTTTCCCGACGTTATAACTCCAGTGATGGAAGCGTGTTCCATGAAAATAATGTGTACCTCGAGGTAGTGAAAATTCAATTTTCCGATCTTTCTGATTGTTCCAAGCACGAAGGAAAACATTGCCCAAATCCACAGCATCACCAAGTCGGTTTCTATAAACCTCGAGGCATTTTTCCACCTCTAACTTGAGCTCACGCCACGAAATCGCTTCATCTCTCATGCTTTTTATAATATTTTGAAGCAGCGGTATCGTACCGGTAGATGCACCTGCCGGCTTAAGCCACACTCGGTTTTCTACCATAACAACAGTGCGAGTGCTTTTCATTTGTATGTGAACATGGGGCTGACATATACGTTCGATTCGGCGTGTGTACTTGATGTACCAGCTCATTTTCCGAGGCTTTTTCGTACAATTTATCACAGGTTTCAATTGATTCGGTAGTTTCTGGATGAACGTGGATAGTAGAGGGTGAAGGAACGAGTCGTTGAACGAGAAGCTTGGCTCCCAATCAGTTTCCGTTGTGCCCAATTCCGGTAAGTTTTCTGGCTGATCGAGTGTTAAATCCACAATGTCATGATACGATTCGTTGCGCTGTTCGGAAGCATCGAGACTCGTTTCGCAAGGCAATGGGAGGGGGTTTGAATGCAGCGTAGAAGGCGAGCGGGTCTCTTCTCGTGTATCAGTCTGATAGATTTCTCGATTTCTACCGTCTGTATCATCGCCAGCGTTGCCTGCACTACAGGTAGACCGGTTGGCGGCTTCGTACGGGTTCGTGTAAGCTGCGTCTCTGTTGTTAGAGGTGCTGATGTTTGGCTTTACTGGATCATTGCGATTAGAATATCCATTTAACTCGTCAAAGTCGTTAGCGATGTGCTCGTTTCGAGGTCGCTGAACCTCCGGATTGAATCGAGGTAGTTCTGGACTTAACCATCCTGGATTATTGTTGTGTCTCGGTTGATAATATTCACAAGACGGTCTGCTTTCTACACCGTGCTCTTCGAATGTCGAATTCTGGTTTGGCCACACCAATGAGGTATCCTGGGGAGGCGGCACAGTGGGCCTTAACGAGGCTCTTTTAGTTGTTACGTGCATGGTAGGCTGAGGCGTACAGGTCATACGTGAAACGAAATCTCCCCATCGACTGCAGTGACGCTCGAATATTGGACTGCGCACGGTCACCCTCACCCTCCGAACGCCATACTCGACTTCTAACAGGAAGAGGATTCGAATTTCGCGCCATTCTTCTTGTCTGAGTCCATCGTGAAGCGTGTTGTATTCTCTGCGCTCGCATTTGAGAGGATACTGCAAGCGCTACAGCTGGACCTTGAGGCCCAAAATGCGCGAGCACCTCGTTAAAGTGCATGCGATGTCCAAGCCGTAGCCGCTTTCCAGTGTCATTTCGCGTTGCGTCTGCAGCTGAACTGATGCTGGGGCGCTTCCATCGTGGAATAACGAACGGCTTCTCTGTCTCGCTGTCCTCCTTCTGTTTATATTCACCTGTCATGTCTTGACACACCGCCGCCTCTGCATTCGCCAGACACTGCAGCGTAAGTTCACGATGCAGGTGACACATCGCACGCTCGCAATAACTGGCATAGGAATTGTGCAATACAGTCCGACAAAAGGTGTTGTGACACCAATTCGCTGCGTCTTCGTCCTGTACGTCATTGTCTTCTGTTTGTCGGGCGGCGGCTTCTAGAGCTGCCTCCACGTCGCCTTCACTGTAGCTTGTCGACATTCTCGTCATTCTTACTAAGAATGTCGAGGTTGTGCTAAGAATTTCTTAGCACAAACTCGAGAAATTGAAGAAATGCCGTAGTCAAGTCGCATCTCGAGAATAACAAAACCGTGCTTCAAACCTGGTGAAAGATGCAATGTGACTACAACATGCAACGTTCGTACCTTGTTCATTAGGAGTACACGGCCAGCATCTCGTCAATCTCGAGACGGCAGATCGGGCACTTGGTCACCTCTTCACGACGGGAGCAGGCTTCGCAGAGACACAAATGGCGGCAGGGCAGACACAGGATGGTCTTGTCATTCGACAGGCAAATCACGCAGAGCTTGAGTTCGTTCTGCTGCTCCACTTGGCGATCCAGTTTCTTCTGCATCTCCAGAGCCTGTTCCTCCTTCGCAGAGCGAACGTGAGTCAACGTGGTCTCGAGCAGATGTTCCCACTCCTTCAATTCGTCCATCGAGCAGTGCGTGAGCGTCGTGGCCGAGGCGAGAGCAAGCGCCGATTGGACGCTACGGAAGGAATTGGACGCTTGCGAGCGGCTCGCGACGGCGTGAGCTGCCTGGACTTGCTGATGGGGATCCAGGTTCCTCAGATCGAACGGCTGCTCCTTCTGCTTGAGACGTCTGCGTAACGTGGCCAGCTCTTGCATGAGCGAGTCGTGGTGCTGCACGTGGTCTTCGAAGCCGTGCAGCTGCGTCTGCAGCAAGTCGTTCTCGAACAGCAAACCATCGCGATCTCGCTCGACGCGGTCGATCAGCAGGTGCAGCTTCTGGTTGTTGTGGCTTAGCTGGAGAGTACGACGACGCGCAAACGCCACTTGCTCTTGCAGTTCTCGATTGCGGACGATCAGGTCTTCGCAGTATCTCCGCCACGGCTTCTCAGCGCCATCGTTACCTCCGTGGTCGTCCCAGTGCTGCTCTATCACGCCGGATTCGTCAAGCGCTGCCGACGTTGATGCTACAGTTGAAGATGCTTGTGCGTCGCCTGACGACACGGTCGAGTCATTGTATCCGCCTTGAACCAGCTCGTCGAAGATCGATTGGTCCATCAGCTTGTCTTCGTCGGGGGCTTGAAGCCCCAGAGCGCTCGTGCTGTCGAAACTCGCGTCGTTCTCGTCGTCTTCGCTTGAATAACTATCGCCCAGAGCTTCATTGTCCCAGCCAAGCCGCATATCATGTTGCACAGGTTCGAACTGCTCTCTCAGGTCCACACTACCAGCCGATAGATCCAGCAGCGGCGACGGATTGAACTGCGTGTACTCAAGCGGAGGACTGACGATCCACTCGCCTGCGTCGCTGCTGTCGTCGTCACTGTCACTCAAGAGATTCTGCTGTTCAGCCACACGATCTCGAGGTCGAAAGCGCTCCACGATACGATTTCTATCAACTGAGAGCGACCCAGACACGGAAAGCGACTGAGGAAATGATGCTCCGTCGTCGCTTGTGACGTCCTGGGCTCGTCGCTGGTCTTGAGCTGGAGATTTGACTTGATACTGGCGGAATAAATTGCCCCGGATCCTGCCAAAGGGGCCTCTACCCCACGTGAGTCCGTCAACTGCCATCGCGCATCTCTTGGCCATTTCTGGGTCGTCGAACTCGAGAAAAGCGTGGCCTTTTGTCCGTCCAGACGAGCTGGCCGAAGGGATCACCACTTGGATGGGGTCTCCGATCATACAAAACAAGTTACAAGACAGAAGTTCCATCAGCCCCTCGGTACGATCCATCGACACCTTGGGCAGGTTGGTCAGCACACAGACGCTGTTGAAACACGTGCCTTGACGGGCGTTCCCGAACTCGAACTGCGCCATATCGAACACTGGCCACTTGAAGGGCAGGAACAAGCGTTGCTCCAACGTGTAGACGTCCCAGTTTGGCTCGAGATGTGCGCTATTCATGACGTCAACATGAGCGTCCGTCACCATCTTCACTAACGACATGAAGATGTCGACGTAGGCCAGTTCACAGTCCGCGTCGTAGTGATCGATCTCTAAGACTCCAGCTTCTAGTGCTGCACGAGTGACAGTCTCGCGGAAGCCCAGGCGGAGGAGGTTCCCCAGCATGGCGTTCTTGATGGCGCGAGCCTTTGCAGCGTTGATAGCGCGGTTTGAAGGGTCCACGATCTCTCCTTGCTCGAGTGCGACGTCTGTATCGTCATTTTCGTGATCTCTACCCCTATTTCGATGCTCTAATGACTCCGTAACAGCGTCGTTAGAGACGGAATAGTCTCGGGTAACTTGCTGAAAAGGAACATTCTCGTCCTCAGTGTCTTCGTCGTGGTACTCCTCGTTCTCACTACTTAATGTGCTATCGTCCTCCTCGTACGGAGCAGGTAGAGACGGTGTGAGATCCTCCGCATGCCCAGCTCGGTCCACAGCCGACCAAAGCTCGGCTGTGCGTGCAATGAGCGTTCGGATCTCAGCTGCTTCACTCTCGATCTCCTCGGCAAAATCGGTTGCACTTGGAGCTGTGTCTACTGCCTCGCCAGCTTCAATACATGTGCCTTATAAGCCAGCAAATACACTCAAAAGAGTTCACTAATAACGAGCTACACTTACTGTCTATTGGCTGCTGTAAGCTGGAGCGTCGAATCCTGTTGCGAGTGCGCTCTAGCAGCTGCTGGCGGCTTCCTGCGCGCCACATTCGCTTAGATCTCGACTCAGCTCCTGGTTCATCTGACGCGGGTCTCGTTGGGACAGGTAAATTGACCTGGATCTGTGTGTCGTGCTCCTCGTCGCTCTCGGTCTTGTCTTGAGCACTGGGCTGCGTGTTGTGCTCTTCTTCTTGTTGATTGGTAGGCGCTGCGACGCCATCCACACGCGAAGGAGAGCGTGATTCGGGCGTATTTGACGGAGACCGCATTTTTCGGACTATTTTGCTTTATAAGTTTTACGCGATGGATTTTAAGAGTTTGACGGGAATTCCTGCGTGGATGGATAGATCTGCGTATTGCGAGTAAGATGATGCAGCGTTTGCAGTGATGTGGCGCGTGCAGGCTGCGCTATGGCCAAAGAGGGCAGGCGAGGTCGCGGGCAATGCGGGCACGACTGCTAAAGGAACGGTTTTTGTTCAAGATTGCAACTAGCGAATTTGACAGGTTTGTGTTTACCACTCCACACTGCTGATGCCATCCATTTTAACTGAAGATTGCCTTTTCCTTTCTGACCAATCGTAGTCGTCTCGGAAGAAATTTTCGACCAATCGTAGTACTTCTGCTTGCAAGATTCTGGCTCACTGACTTTCCAGAAGTTCAAAACGCACAAAACAAAGCGTGAGCCTCAAGCGGAACCTTGGTGCGTAGTGTTGCTCCCTTCACTGGATCCCCAGGCCTTGCTGTATTGCTAACTGCGTCCTTACCCCTCCGCTAATAGCATCTGCGTGTGTGCGTGAAGCAGCGGCGTCCATATCTTCGTCACAAAGGAGATAGCGTCGGATTGACTGAAAAAGGTGCGGAACTGACGAAAACTCTGCCATTGTCGCGGCATTTAATCCGAAAAAATAGCTGGCATCAGCACGTACCGTGCATGGCAATGTCTAATGCCTGGTCACCGTGCTGCTACGGCGTCTAAAGAGCTAGGACGTTACCACTAACGCTGGGAATCTCGCATTGCTGTCTTTAGGCGTTAAAACAGGGTAAAACAAGCTAAAAACAGAGTCAAGATGGAAGCCGTGGGCCAGAAGTTGCTGGATTTCTCGCAGCCGTTCGACGTGGCGGCGCTGGATCAGGTGGTACAGTGCATGAACGACCCCAAGAGTCCGCACCAGCGTGTGGCCAATCAGATCATGGTGGCGCTGCAAGAACACCAGGACTCGTGGACGCGAGCCTCGGACATTTTGGAGCAGTCCAGCAGTATCCAGACCAAGTTCTTCGGTCTGCAGGTGCGTCGTTCATACAGGTTTTGACAATGGATGTAATAAATGACTAATATGGTGTGAATAATACTTCAGATTTTGGAGGACGCTATTCGATACCGCTGGAAGATTCTGCCCAAGGATCAACGTGAAGGCATCAAGAGTTATATCGTGGGCAAGCTGCTCTCGGTACGTATTGTTTTTTAAATTGAATTTTATTGTTTTTAATGATTAAAATTATGTTTTTTTTCAGATGTCGTCGGATGAGTCGACACTGCACAGTCAGCGGATGTTTGTGAACAAGATGGACCTGGTGCTGGTGCAGGTGCTGAAGCACGAGTGGCCGCAGAACTGGCCGTCGTTCATCACGGACATCGTCAACTCAAGCAAGACGTCGGAGATTCTGTGCGAGAACAACATGACGATCCTCAAGCTGCTGAGTGAAGAAGTGTTTGACTTCTCCAAGGACCAACTGACTGAACAGAAGACCAAGACGCTCAAGGAGAGTCTGAACCACGAGTTCACGCAGATCTTCCAGCTGTGCGAGTTTGTTTTAAACAAGTCGACCCACGTGCCGCTGCTGCAGATCACGCTGCAGACGCTGCTCCGCTTTTTGAGCTGGATCCCGCTCGGGTTCATCTTTGAGACGGACCTCATCAAAATCCTCGTCACCAAGTTCCTGGCCACGAACGTGTTCCGCAACGATACCATCAGCTGCTTGAGCGAGATCTCACAGCTGCGCGACGTGCCAGAGCAATACAACAGCGTCTACGTGCAGCTGTACATGGGTGTTTTAAACGAGGTGGGCAAGATCCTGCCGCCGGGCAGCTCGTTCACGCCCTTCTGGGAGCAAGACGAGGTCTTTGTGCAGCGTCTGAGCATTTTCTTCACCAGCTTCTTCCGATTCCACATCCAAGTGATCGAGCGACCTATTAGTACACCCGGTGACGAGGCCCATCAGGCTTTGCTGGCTGGCTTTACGTACCTCGTGTGCATCGCTGAGGTGGACGACGACAGCATTTTCAAGATCTGCTTGGACTACTGGCACTTCTTCACGCGCGACCTGTACACGGTGGACCAGAACCAGATGAACCCGCTCGCAGGCTTCCAGAACCAGTCGCGTAGTCGCCGTCAACTGGTGTCGCCCGTGATGAACCGTGTGCGTCATGTGATGATCTCGAAGATGGTCAAGCCGTCGGAAGTGCTGATCGTGGAGGACGAGAACGGAGAGATTGTGCGCGAGACGACCAAGGACACGGAGGCGCTGTCGCAGTACAAGACGATGCACGAGACGCTGGTGTACTTGACGCACTTGAACTATGACGACACGGAGACGATCATGCTGGAGAAGCTGACGGCGCAAGTGGAAGGCACCGAGTGGTCCTGGAACAACCTCAACACGTTGTGCTGGGCGATCGGGTCCATCTCTGGCGCCATGAGCGAAGAGAACGAGAAGCGCTTCCTAGTGACCGTGATCAAGGACCTGCTGGGACTGTGCGAGATGAAGCGGGGCAAGGACAACAAGGCCGTGGTCGCGTCCAACATCATGTACGTCGTGGGCCAGTACCCGCGCTTCTTGCGTGCCCACTGGAAGTTCCTGCGCACGGTCGTCAACAAGCTGTTCGAGTTCATGCACGAGCTGCATCCGGGCGTGCAGGACATGGCGTGCGATACGTTCCTCAAGATCTCGCAGAAATGCCGGCGCAAGTTCGTGGTGCTGCAGAGCGGAGAGACGCGTCCGTTTGTCGAGGAATTACTGGAAGAACTGCCGCGTATTGTGTCGGACCTCGAGACCCACCAAGTGCACACTTTTTACGAGGCGGTGGCGTCGATGCTCGCTGCTGAGAACGATGCCGGCCGCAAGGAAGCGCTCCTGGGTCGCTTGATGAACCTCCCGAACGAGGCGTGGAAGTCAATTATGTCGCAGGCGTCGCAGGACGTCAACATCCTGTACGACAGTCGGGGGATCAAGGAGATTGTGAAGATTATCCGGACAAATGTCAAGGTGTGCAAGGCGATTGGACCCAACGGCTTCAACTCGCAGATGGGCTACATCTTCCAGGACATGCTCAACGTGTACGTGGCCTACACGCAGCGCATTGCGGCGATGGTGGAGCAGCGCGGAGAGATCGCAGTCAAGACGTCGGAGGTGCGGTCGCTACGTAGCGCCAAGAAGGAGAGCTTGCGACTCATGGACGCGTTTGTGGAGCACACGGCCGGTGACGATTCCTCACGGCAGTTCGTGGCCACGCACTTCCTGCCCAAGCTCTTGGAGACGATCCTGTCGGACTATCAGAACACAACGCCCAGTGCCAAGGAGGCCGAGGTACTGAGCTTACTGGCCACTAGTATCAACAAGCTGAAGACCATTATCGCCCCCACTGTGCCCATGATCCTCGAGGCCGTGTTCGAGTGCACGCTGCAGATGATCACCAAGAACTTTGAGGACTTTCCCGAGCATCGCGTCAACTTCTTCAGGTTGTTACAAGCCGTGAACGATTTCTGCTTCGAGGCGCTGTTCAGTATCCCACAGGAACACCAGAAGCTCGTGGTGGACTCGATCATTTGGGCCTTCAAGCACACGGAGCGCAATGTGGCGGACACGGTACATTTTTCATGTTCATACGGTTTTTGACATGGACTTATTAAAATTGTGTTTTGCTGTTGAATAGGGTCTTGCGACGCTGTTTGCGTTGTTGCTGAATATCCAGGAGAAACCCCAGATCGCCGCTGGGTTCTACCGTTCGTTCTATCTGCTGCTGCTGCAGGACATTCTGGCTGTTTTGACTGATCGACTGCACAAGTTTGGCTTCAAATTGCACGCTGCTATCTTACGTCACATGTTTTCTATTGTGGAGAACAACCACGTGACTGTGCCTCTGTGGGAGTCTGCACCTAACGCAGCAGCGATGCCTCCTGGACAGACAAATTCGGTATGTTTGTTTGAAATTATGTGATTGTAAGAATGATACACTAATTGGCAACTCGTCTGTAGGCTTTCCTTAAGGACTATGTGGCCAACCTGATCGGCTCGTCGTTCCCGAACTTGTCGCGTGCTCAAGTGGTGGAGTTCGTGGTCGGCTGCTTCGATATGTCGAGGGACTTGCCGACGTTTAAGAAGCATCTGCGCGACTTCCTTGTTAACATTAAGGAGTTCGCTGGAGAGGACAACGCTGAGCTCTTCCTGGAGGAAAACCTGGCGCGGACGCAGCTGCAAGAGAAGCAGGACATGGCCGCCAAGCTGGCGGTGCCCGGTCTAGTGAACCCGAACGAGCGTCCCGATGAGATGGCCGACTTGTAGACGGGCAAGTCTCTATGATTCAAGACCTCCCCCAACATGCAGAGATGCACCGATGGACGCTCCAAGGAGGACTGCAAGATGTTTGTGTTTGCAACATTTGAACATGTTTTCCCCTTTCCTGTATGCGTGTTCTAAAACTGTATGTATTTTTAAATGTGGCGAGGTTTACGTAATTTACTCCAAATTAGCGTAATTCGCTGACGCCGCCAAACTCTAAAAGGCAACCAACAATCACTCATGGTGCGCGCTCGACGGCGTCCCGCGCCCACAGCGAACTCGGCCATGTCGGCCCGCAAGTCGGCGCCTGTGTCGGCTGGCGGCGTGAATATACGTCGTTTGATGCTGTCGCGAGAGGCAGCAGCGGAGAGCAAGCGTGAGGACGAGGAATTAGAGGAGGACAACTCGATGGAGCCCAGCAACGAGTGCGGAAACCCGTTTTGCCGGCAAATTCTGGCCAATCGCTACGCCAGATTCTGCGAGGACAAGCCAATGTGTCAACGCTACCGAGCGCTTAAGCTCCAGTGTCTGGCTAACGCTCAGGCCGAAGAGGACGAGGAAGACACGAGGCCATTGTCTCTTGTACTTAAGAGGAGAAAGAAAAAAGAGGACAAGGAAGAGAAGGAAACGTTCGCTATCCCCAGGAAGAAGAAGGATGAAGCTATAGCTACTGGTAAGCGAATATTAAACTTGACCGAAGAGAAGAGAAGTTCTGCAATTAAAGAGAAACTTCTCAAGAGACAAAAGAAACGAGAACTACAGGAGAAAGAAGAACAGGAGAAGAAACGCAAAAAGAGACTGAAGAAAGCGAGAGACGCAGCTGAAAGCAACAGACTAGAAGCTGCTTCCGTTGTCCCCAGTAGGTCTCCTAGTATAGCGTCGTCCGTGTTATCACTGGACGAGTCTTCTGAACGGAAAAAGCGACGAGATCCGCGTGTGCGGCCACCACTGGAAGCTACTAGCGACGTGGAGACTGGGAATGATAATTCAAGGGGTAAAAAGCGTCGTCTGAATCGCCATACAAGCGCAGACGACGTCCTGTCTCGCTCCGCGTCGTCATCTCCTGTTACCACTGCATCCATTACAAACTGGACAATACCCAGAGCCAAACCTGCGCGTCCAAAGACTGCAGCACAGGCGATTAGAAACATGAATGTGGAGCTGGTGCCTCTAGGCGTTGCTAGCCAAGCAGGCGTGGCCGGAGGAGGACGATACGTGCAGAACGGGAACCGATCGGCTGCACAGTTGTTACGACCTTCAGATCCACGTGCAAGACCTCCAAGTTTGACCAAGTTCCCTGCTCCCGTAGCGCCACCTGCAGCTCCCAGCACTCCGTCAAGACCAGTGCAGACTCAGCCGATGGCGCCAGCACCTGCGCCGCCACAAGTACAACCGCCATTGCCTCCGCTTCCTCCTCAACCTGCTCCGGTGTCTCGTCCTGCAAGAGTTATCACTCCAGTGGCGTCCCCAGTGGAGAAGACTGCGGTATCCAGTGCTAAAACAGCGTCCGCTACAGCAAGTAGAGCAACAGGTGCGGCTGGAGTAAGGCGGATCTCGGCTGCGGATTATCTAAAGAGCAAGAAGAGTGATACTGAGCGACGGCCTCAAGAGCGGATGGACTTCCAGCCATCGCGGTCGTCGTCGCTGGAGCGTTCAGCCGGGTTCCCGCCACCGCCAGCCGGTCCGCCTGGATACCATCGCAGTGATAGCGCCCCGTTGCCGTCTTACAGAGACCCTCGCCCCGCTGTCGATCCTCGACGACGGTATCCAGAAGCAGAGGTTCGACATCAACGGCCATACTACGATACAGACGGCAACAGGAAGGAGTATCGAGACAGGTCAGAAGGTCGCAATGAGCCAGCCGTGAACGATAGAGCAGCATGGGAAGCTCGCACCTCCCAGCCTCGCGATCACTATCCAAGACCTCAAGCGGTGTCTTCATTCAGCGACAATGGTTATGAGTACCCCGCAGATACGCACTTTAGCCCAGAGCCACCTCCAGTAGAGCCGTACAGAAGAGCGCCTCCGCGTGAACAGCCTCCACCGCAGCGAGCGCCTCCGCGTGAACAGCCTCCACCGCAGCGAGCGCCAAGTCCTCAGGTCGAACGTGCCAGTGATAGGAGGAAGTCCGATCTCGACGACTTGGACGACGATGCGCCGACATTCTCGTACCACGACGACTTCCTCCCTCGTCTACTGTCTGTATTTATTCACAAGCTGCCGCAATCGTTGGAAGCTGTGTTCAACGTGACCAAGAAGCCGAGGAAGATGAACTGGTACATCAAATACGTCGAGCGGATCGAGCGACTATGCAAACCGTTCGATCTTCAGGTTAAAATCGATGGCTTGAAGGCAACCGTGACGGTACGTGGACGCGAGTGGCTGACGTTGCAGGGCAATTCGACCGTGACGTTGCATCTGGAGATCATCAAGAGCTTGCGAGCCGAAGCAGTGACGTGGCTGAGGTTTTACGAAGAAATGGAGAAGGCTCTCGCTCACTATAGAGGCATCTACGGCAGCCAAGTGAACGAGAGTTACACGTTCCTTCGCGCATGGAACGACCTGAAGAAGCCGGGGAATTATATCTCGGTATCGAGACAGGCCAATTATTTCTGTGGAGCTCGACTTCATCACTGGAATTTTGTGGTTGGCAAGGTGGAGATCGGCAGTGGTAGCCACGAGGAGAAGAGAGAAGCGTTTCGATTGGCTACAATCAGTGCGCTGGATTTCCTATTGAGCATTGGTCGAGGTGTACGACGTCCCAGTCGAGAAGTGGAACTCAAACGTGAACGTGTCGTGGAGGCACAGCAGCCGAATGCGAGAGGAAGGCAACGAAGCTCAAGTCACGAATCGACCGCGAGCAACAGAGCGCGCGCATCTCCAGCTAATAATCAAGTAAACGGAGAGTCGTCGTCTGTGCCGCCATCTACCGAGCAACCGTCCAATGATGAGGCAGCAGCTCCTACTACGCAGCCAGAGCCATCGTCTTCTCCTGTCCCTGTGGCGCGCACTGAGGTATCTACGGTACCAGCAAGCGATTCGAACAGCAGCCACGGGGTGGCAGCAGTGAGTGACCAGGGGGAGGAAATGAGCATCAGCGGTACGCTCTGCTTTGCTGTGGTGGTCTCAGTATCGGCATTGGTTGCTGACTTACTCTTTTTCCGTTAGATGCGAGCGAGCAGGGTACTGTAACCCCAGGAGGATCGCCAACTCGGGCGACGAATACAGCTCATGTACTTGCCAATACGTTGGAGGCTACAGCTCCAGTCACGCAGACAGATTCAGCTTCTCCAGCTTCGAAAGTGGCGACATCCAGTTCGTCGATACCGTCGACTGCTCAAGTTGCTGCGAAGATTGCGGACACGACAGCAGCTGGCGGTGGAGACAAAGGCTCTACCTCATATCCGGACACTCCCAAGCCCAAAGAAGCGGTTCCTGTACGTCGGTGCATGATGTGTGAGATGATTCGCATGCGCAAACCGGATGGAGACCGATGTTTGCGTTGCCAGCAGAAAGGCGCCCCTGCTAACGGAACTCGGTGCTAATGGAGCCCTGGACGGCTCGCTTGGCCATTGATCTGCACATCATCTCTCGTTATAATTCGCTAGATGCGAAGACAGGGAAGTTATTTAAAATATCACGTAGACAACTGTTGTTCCTAAACGAGTCCAAATTTATCATTTTGGTTTTATTATTATTCCTTGCGTGTTGTGATGGTCTCGATATACATGTATGTACTACAGCAGTACATGTACGACCTTTACTGCTGATTTTTGTTGCCTCTGTAGATGCAAGCGAATGGGGAGCTGTGACACCGGGAGGATCGCCAAATGCAGATGCAATTCCCTGTACTGCTTCGGTCACACAAACAGAGTCAGCGTCTCCTGCCCGGCGTGGAGGCTACGTAATAAAAGAATGGAAGTACAGTTACATCGAAGTACTATTAATACATGTAGTTACTCAGTACTACCACATGGGCTTGTTATATGTTCCCTCGCCGCACGTTCCCGGCCACGGGTTCAAAGGGTCGACCCGACGATTCATAATTCACCCCGACCACTCTTACCAACCCGTCACATCCTCTAAACATCCCCTTGTTCTTAGCACGAGTATTCATGGCTGGACAGGCGGCAGACGACGAGTGTTGGACGACGGCCCTCAGAAAATCTTGCGAGCTAACTGGTTTCTTGAAAGTTTGGAGCCTAGCCATCGGGACGACAAAATACAACTCGACCATTTGAAGCGTGATATCAGCAAGGTCATGGTGAGTTGCTAGCCTGTCCAGCAGCTCGATAAAGTGCCTTGGGTCGTAGCTATGCTTCTCAGCGCGCGTTACTTGGACAAACCGTACGAGATTCTCTCCTCTATTGACTAAAATAGCGTCGTAGCCAGCTTGATTCCATTTTATAGAAGACAACCACACTGGACTATCAAGCGAAACATCGATCGAGGCATGGATCAAAAACCAGGATTTTGTCTGATCGCACCCATCTTCTCTCAATTGGAGGTAGAAACCAAATGTCATAGTAGCGAAAAGTAATCCCTGCGACTTTCAGCATTGCGAAAAATCACGCTTCAAACAACTGGCCATCCATGGACGGATTCACACTGCATATTTTTGCCAGCTTCTGCAGAACGTCTGGGCCCTTCATCACGGCGACTTTTCTTCCGACGTAGTCGCTCACAAAGAACGTGTCAAAATTCCTTTCGGGTGTACGATATCGAGACATCAAACGATTGATAGCCGTGTCTGAAGAAATGCCTTCTGAAAATGGAGCAAGGTTAGGCACCTCCTCGATAGCTCCATTCAAAAGTCTGACTACGTTCTCTGTCGAGAGATCAAACATGAATCGAGCACATCCACCGGCCACGGAATACTTGGTTTCCAACAATTGTTGTTTCTCATCGTCTGTCGGAAACCCAGTGCCTTCTCGATCCAGAGGAAACGCGTTTCGTACATAACGAAAAAAAGCGTCTTCACTGATTGCTGCTTTGTATTCCTCAAGATTCCACGACTCCAACTCATACTATGACTCAACCACGACCGGCTCCACCTCATCGTGGTCTAATTGCTTCGTTTCATCCATCTCCTCACCCGCAAACGAAACTGTTTCTTCTTCGCCTCGATGAACGGGGGAGTACAAGGAATCGTGAACATTTTTGTGAATGCCAGACATCGAGCACACATAAATCAGTCGATTCCTTTGTCGCGCCGATGCCATGCTTTGCATAAGATGCGTGCTTTTTCCACATACGACCTCGATCTAACATACCCATCCAGAAAAACTATTGTTTTTTTGTGCGAGCTGTCGAATTCAAAATATTTTCCAGCACTTTCAGCTGATACAACTCGATCATGCAAGTCATCTTGACGTGTTCCCCTTGCAGCCAGACGCAATGAAACGACTCGTTTAGCCGAGAATAATGTAACCAGATCACATCCCAATTCGCTGGACGAAGTGAAAATGCGAATGCGAGGGCCGTACACGACTTCCCTGTCCCCGGCACTCCAACAATCCACATCAGCGAATGCTCCTGAATTGAGCATTCTTGCATTTCCATCCATACTAACTGCCGTCGACAATAAAGAGGTGACTCACCGATCGCCCGATCCCCGTTCCAGTGACACAAGACTTGGGCAATGCAATCACTTGGCCATGAAGGCTGTTGACGTCAACGGAAAAATGGGGACGTTCCTCTGTTTTCCAAACGACTTGAAGAGGCCGCAGCGCCGTCGGCACTTCCATGAGCACTTGTCAGGAATCACCACCAGCACATGCACACGGCGGTGCCCTGCTGCAACTTCCTCCCTGGCGACTTGCCCGAGTTGAACATCGACTTCTGATAGCCCAGCATCGCCAATTCTCTCCAGCGCCGCATCCAAAAGCTTCATTCCAGCCGTGTCGCTTACCGGCACACCGTTTTTCACATTAGACTCCGTTGTCACCCACACGTTGTCCACCTTTGCCAGGTAAAGCTCCACCTTGCCGGCTTCGACACCAGGCAACTTGGTTTCTTGTCGCGCCTTAATCGCGACCTTCAACTCATCCACCGCAAGGCTCGCGTCGATGTTCACAACGAAAGGTCTTTCCGCCACGCCAACGATACCGCAGTGTACCCTCACCATATTGTCAAAGGTCCGTACAATGTTGGCGTTCGCGATCTTCACTCCGTACAGGGTGGCGGGGGGGGGGGGGGTTGGGAGCTCTCACTTGGCGCAACAGGGCGTTAGAAACCGCAGCTCTAACAATCGGCCGTGGCAGTTCGTTAAAATTTGGGTTATTTTTGCGAAGTGCGTCCCGCAACGTTTACATAAGAGGGGGTGAGAGGCCGATCTGGGACTAAGCCGAACTAATGCCTGCGGTTTTAAGATCCGTGTGTGGAGCACGCAGGTTTAAACCCAGGACCAAGCATGGCTAACTCACGCTCGGCCCTATAGGGTTAATGCCAAGGAAGGTATGGTTTGGGTATAGGCAGGGTGATTTTGCAGGCCCATGACATCCATCCTCCCTGAATCTGATTTATTTACCTTACGCATTCGTTTAAGTACGAGTTTTTAGTTTAACCCTCTAGACAGGATAATTTTTTTGTATCCTGTGCTATACAAGGTAAGAAATCAGACCATTTTGCCCTATACAAATAATAAGTCTTTTCATACAAACTTCAAGTGATCATTGTCATTGTAAAGTTTTAGAGTCATGTAGCTAACCTCAGGCCAATAATTCACGACCACAAATTTAGAAAAAACTTGCGCGCGGGGGTTTCCCACCCAATTGCGAATTGGACGGACATCGAACAAAAGGATCTGATGCCGAAGCGGAGCACACCCGGTCGATCACGTGGAGCAAGCTCTGGACGAAGCTGAAAAAGCTCGGATGACAGTTCGAACGGCCAAAAGGGCTTTCCAATGAAATTGGATACTTTACGCCTGAAGGGTGGTCAAGACGTCCGAATGCTACGCACCTTGTCAACTACTTTGACGGTGCAGATGAAGTCTGGAAGCATTTACCAGAAGAAGGTATGTTATTGGCGTTATCTGTCCTACGATCATTCTTCTAACGTTGAAATAGTCTTGTACTACTAGGCTTCCCCTGCCAAGAGACATGCAGCTGCATGTGAGCCGTCCGAGCAGCCACAGGAGCAGCCGTCGGACATGGCTCCCGCGCCATCGTCCGCCATGACGCCGTCAAAGTCACCCTCCAAGCCTCTCCCCCAAAACCCCAAGAAGGCCCCAGCCAAGGCGTTGTCCACATCTCCAACCAAAGTGCCGTCAAAGGTCCCAGGCAAAGCACTGGCGAAGGCTCTCGCTAAGCAATCCTGGACGCCGCTGAAGAACCTAGCCAGAAAAGCCATGGCCCAACACCCCGAACGAACTCAGAGGCTGTACTGAGGCCGACTCGTGCGACTACAGTGACTAGCGGGGTGGATATCTCGACCGGTGACGATAGAATGGAGTATGGAGACGAAGACTAGTTTTGGCTGGATGACGACGAAGATTCCGATGTGGAGGCTGCTTGCGGTGGCTCAGCTAGTGAAGATAGCGATCCGGAGGAGACAAGTAAGGAAAAGGACGCCGTGAACTTGTCTGCACAGACGCCTTTCGAGCGCATGAGCAAGGAGGTGCTCAGCGAGCACGCGGAGACAGGATGGATAATATACATCGAAGACGCGAGTAAGTACTATTCTGTATGGTACAGGTTTGCAAAGTGCAAATATTGCGCACTACCCTGTATTATTCACTTACTAATAATAGTATTTGTCGTATGTAGGCTCCCCGCTCAACTTACCTTCAGCAAACCTGACTAACTGCATCGCGGCACCGACTGAGATCGCACAAGCACTGGGTTGTAATATGGAGGGGCTGTTGCTATCCTGCAATCTACAAGGAGCTATGAAAATGAAGAAGTATTACCTCAACATCTTTCTTGGGCATATTGAAACGGCATTAGTCAGTGCATACATCGTCCACCGTTGCGTGAAGGCAAGGCTAGACCCGGGGCGCCCTCCACCTACGCATGCAGAGTTCATGAGGTGTATTTGCAAGTTGCTCTTTTGACCGTAGGACCAGCTGATTTCGGAGGAGACTTAGCTGTCGAAGCTCCGGTGGATACGCCAACCGGACCATCAACGGTGCCTCGACACACCCTGCCAGCGCGTCATACACCTCGGCAGGTTGACCAATATCGCACAGCAATGAAAAAAAAATGGGAAGGAGTCCAAAATAACGACGTCTGTAAGGTATGTTCATTACTTCGACCGGCGAAGACGCCATGAGAAACTACGTTCTATTGCGTAGAGTGCTCTGAGGAGAGGAGGCGTAGTCAACCAAGTGCGCGAGGAAAGATCTACCTATGTCAAAAGGTTCGCCAACACGATCCTTCCGGGCCAACAAACTCTGCAACGTACAGAAAAATTGGCACGGTCTTTGGAGTGCTGGCGCAGGCATGCCTCCTAGCTTCAAGAAAGTCCGTCTACGCGCACCAAGCAGGTCGAGCGCTCGTCCCAGCGAAGGAGATATCGATGATAGCGTCAAAGAAGAAAGGACGGGTGACGACTCTTCAAGCGAGGCCGGTAGTGAGACTACCGAAGCCGGTAGAAGCAGGAGCAACAGTGTCAACAGTGGCTGTAAAATTGTCGAAGCAATGTTCATCTAATACAAATACGCTTTAAACTGATGTGCAACACAAAACTAATCAGCACAAGTGAGCGATTGTGGGCTGTAAGAGTGAATGTATTTGTAAAAAAAATGTTTTTTTCTCTCTACAACGTCAAAATGGTAAACCGGGTGAATACAGAATACATTAGTCTATGCATTCGCCGGTATCCTGTACTGAACAGGGTGGATAAGTCCGAATGATTGTGAGCCTCACGAAACTCCGCAAATAGTAAACGCAAGATAAAACGCTATCCTGTATAATACAGGGTAACTTTTGCCCTAAATCGCGGGGCTAGAGGGGCTAACGTTGCTCAAAATTCGTTAACGTTGCGATTAGAGGCAGAAAGAGCCAGATATTTAACGTTGCGGGAACGCTATTCTTAGATTTGCCACGAAAACAAGTTGTCTATGTACGGAAAACGCACCGACAACAGCAGCTGATGACTTGTATCTCACAAAATTCAAGTTCGAATTGATAGTGTCAGTCCGACCTATTCCTTTACTCCCAGCCAACAGTGTGGTGCTTGCGTGTAGCGAAGGTGTCCTGTAGGGCAACGAAACAGCATGAAACCAAGTCATGACATGTATACATGTAGATCATTCGCTCGATGTATTCGCCTAGATTCGCTGATTAAGCAGCCTCCCTCGCAGCTGCCTCTCTTGCAGAAGCTTCACGCTCAATTTTTTTCAGCTTGTCCCAACGCTTCGCAACAGCAGTCATACAGGCAGAACGATTGCGCTTCCTGCGTTTAGTGGGATTTGATTCTTCCTGTAGCTCTTGCAACTTCTGTAGACGCTGTAGAACCTCAACTTCCACCGACTCGGCTAGCTGCTTTGTTTCAGTCCACCACAAATTCTTAGACGCGTCATCTTTTAGCAATCGAAGCGGCTGGGGTTTACGTTCCCCTTGATCGTATATGTGATTGCCATGGCTCGAGTGCACTCAGTTTGCGCTCTGTTCATGCGGTCGTTGGGCACCCCGTCGAGACAATTCTCAATAGATCTGAGTATTAGTGAGGACAACTTTACCTTTCCTAGCGACTTTAAGTCGTCTGGCCACGTCGGAATCTGCTGTAGCTCCAATTGAGATATAATCATCACTGTAGGCACCGATGAAACAGATTTCAGATGGGAAAGTCTCTCTAATAGCCTGATTTGAAGTGGCAAGTAGCTTGTTGAAGCAACAAGTTGTTCGTTCACTGCAGCAAGCTGCTCGTTCGTCGCCATAATGTTTTTCAGGTACTGACGACTTGGATCTGAGACCACCGCAACATCTTGAGCCATTGTTATCATATGTACCAATGTTTCCTCACATGTGTGAATGCTAACAAATTTGGACGGCTTTGCTTCGTCATATAGATTTGTTGCAACCGTTCCAACCGGAAGAGCAAGTACATTGTCTCGAACAAACCGCTGTCGGATAGACAAGCTCCAAGCACGGAGGACACTGACTCGCCTCTGGGCTCCACCACTTACACTCGATTTCAACGCCTCTATCATCTTGTTATGAACGATATGTTGCGGACAGATGAAACACGTATCCGAGAAGTACATCAAGAGCGTTGCGGACAGAGGTTCGATGAGCAAGTCTGGACGTACGCGATCTGCAATCATTGTGAACAAGCTGCGTGTAAAATTGCTGCTGTAGGCTAGACTCGGAAGCGATTTCCGCCGACTCTTCTGCTTGTGGTGCTAGTCGAGGAGGCCGTACTGGAATGTCGGCGTCATTCCAACCTGACAAAACTCGAGCTGCCTTAAGATCACTGCTTGAGCTTGCTGCGATATAGAATACCATTTTTGAAAAGTGCTCCAAACTCCATTTTCCACGCTCGGCAATCTCAACGAGATTCAAACGGCATTACAAGCCGCATACGTTGCTGCACCTCGACGACTTGAATGTGAGCGCAATCCTGGTGTCAACTGCGAACGTGAGGGCGAATCCAACGAAATCTTCTTGAGCAAAGCGTTAATGTACTTAGCCCCGTCGCTAGTAGCTGCATCGCCTTGGACTTGGGGAAAGACTCGAGATGAAGTATATTGATCTCTCACGATTTGGCTGGCTAAACTGTGGAATGGATCGACTTCCCAGATTAACGTGGGGCAGATTACTGCGATGCTATGCTCTATAGCGGTCTTTGTGCATCTCAGGTGAAGCAACATAGATCCATTCATCCACTGAATTTCCTTAAAATCGAGACGTACAATATCCGAGCTCCTTCCCAGCACGGCCAACTGATAGTTTAGCAAAGTCCTATCTTTCAAAGAAGCTGCGGTATTTGATACAAAAAGAGTTTTACCAATATGACGTAAGTCATTAGAAGTCATCTCGGGCGCTTGGCTGTACAAAGTACTTCCGTCATCTGGCAGAGCCTCGTAGAACGCCTTCCTTAGCATAGTACGTAAACTTGTATACCAAGCTTTGTTGTCAGCAAATAGACGCGTTTTTTTTCAATTGCGCCTTGATTGAGCTGAGGTAGCTTAGCGCAGTATTGTAGCCTACATCTTCATCGAGCACGAATACTGACACTGAAAAACTTGGGTAGCGAACGGGATTACATACCCGGTAGTCCATGCTGTAAACGATGAGTGCTAATATTTAGAATTTTTAGATATAACAGCTAATGCGTTGAGCACTCCGCCTGAAAAGTAGTCGCAAAGCGACCGACAAAGAAAGCTACGACAACGGACACTACTAGCAGGAAGCCTAAGACCATGTCTCGGGAACTTAAGGACCTACACTCTCATCGTTGGAGTGTTAAGACTCAGAAAAAAACATGATACTACCATAAACAAGTTCGACGAGTTTCTTTGTTACGAAGCTGGACAGGAGAGCGAAATTATTCATGCAGAACAAGAAAGTCAAAATGTTGATATTGGGGGTGAGGTCGGCGCAGTCGGTGCAGGAGGTGGCGATATTGGCAATCGCGGGGTCGAAGGTGGAGGTGATTCAATGGCAGCACCAATTAGCCGGAATCCACCCCTCTCATTCAACACTATGGCTGCTTGTACAAGTCTTGCGACGGCGTCGCTCCTTCTGGGGGGATCTCGCCATCGCGCACAGCTCGAGCATCAACAAGCTGTAAGCCCAACAATCCTGGCGAATGAAAGTATTATACCGGTATATGATGGGTAATTGGCTACATTTAAACGTCGGAGCAGGTGTATGGAATCGTAACCACTTCTCGTGCCATCTTTCGCATATTCGCAGATTCTGGAATGAAATTTTTGTCTCGAACCAAAATGCTTACCCTTATTTGCAACTCAGTTCGTTAACGGTAAAAAGACTGAGTTGCAATCGAAGGGTGAAAATATTCGCGTAATAAACATGTGCTGACCCCTAACTACTATAATGGCGGGATGACTTCGAAATACCGGTAAAGTACCGGTAGGCATTTTTTTAAGGGCTGAGACATGTTTTTTTTTAAATCAAACTGACGGTCATTTCTGACAATGGTTATTATAATAGGTCATAATACGCCTCACCGGCATCGGCATGGTGTTAAAAAACACACTTTAATGTTTTAAATAACATTAAAGCTAAAACCTGTCTGACGAGCAAATAACAAGGGTAGGAATGGTTTTCGAGTGCAAAAAAAAACTGATTTCGAGTGCAGGCAGTTACTGCAGGATAACGCGTCCGTCTACTGTAGTGCAGTATATACCTAGGTAAAGCAAGAGATATTTAGACAGCTCCGGAGCGCTGTTTTGGTATGGATCTTAGCCACACATCTTGTCGCAATTTATCGATAAATGGGCGGTATTGTCCTTTCAGCAACAGTTGAAAACGTAAAAAGGGATCTTACAAATGCGGAACCAAGATGCAGCGAATTTGCTTAGGATACATGTAGCGGCCCCTATTAATAGTTGACGCGGTTAGTTACATAAAACGGTTTTGCACTCAAAGTTACGATTGTTGCACTTGAAAACCATTGTGTTCCAAGTGAAAGAGCTAGAGCACCGAGTTCACTCGGTGATGCAGTGGGCTTAGTGTGGGGCCTTGTGGGTGACCAAATGCTCTTCTGAGCCTCTATATTAGGGCTGTGTGATTCGCAAAGTTTGCCCGGGGCAGCACCCTCATCCGGTAAGATTCAAGGCTAATCGCCATGATACAGCAGAGTGGGGGGGGGGGGGCTAGAACAATTAAAAAGTCCCGTGAGACTGGCCAATTGAAGCAGTTGAAGACGACCCGGGCCACACCATTGACCCGTTCCTCAACTACCCCCCTAAAGACATATGTATTTTCTCAGTCCTGTCATTAGTTACAATTGATTGGAGTCGAGCTTCGACTCGACTGGACTCGAAGTGTAAGAAGTAAAGGGCGCTTTCCCTGTTCTGTCCGGTAGGTATCTGCCTGTTAGACGCGTGTATTGCTTGGTTGTAGAGGGATACTATCTAGAAGTTTGTGTGTGCGCTGAAGGGACCCGCGAACGCTGGTCATTTTAAAAGCACTTGTCGTTCGTCTCAAAGGTGTACGTGCTGCTGTTTGTTGGGAGGCGTCGGGATCGAGTTGGTTAGCGCTCGTGCTGACTACAACGCTAGGAGTGAGCAGTTCTTCCGTATTGCAAGCGCTAGCTGTTGTGCGATTTGTCGGTGTTACACTCCTGGTGCTGACAAGGGTCGTCGCCGTTGTGGCTGGACTGTCATCAGTGGCAATAAATTCATCGAGTGCAGCGCAATACGTGCTGGGTGACCCCTTTATCGGCTTGAAGCGAGCCAGAATTGACGTGCGCTTGTTTGCAGTGAGTACTTGCTTTCGCGGCCACCCAATTGGCCGTTTTGCTGGAGCTTCGGCACCTACAGCTACCTTTCTTTTAGTACTCGATTTGGCGTCGTTCTGCGTTCCACCGTCGCTATCTAGTTCGGTTGGAGGTGCTGGGTCGGCTGGATAATACGGTAAATACTCCGCCGGAATAGAGAATTATTTCAGTGACAATGACTTTTGTTTTTTATTGTCAATGTCATCAATGGCTGCCGCGACAACCATACTTTATCCATGATCACCGTGTCAATGTTGTATCCAGCTTCGACAAGGTCAGAAAGAAAAGAGCTGCGAATGGCTTTGTGATCTCCTTCTCCAATTAGAAAAAATACTTCAGTATCTGAATTAGGAGACGTAACCAAGTGTACCGCATCGTAACTACTCCGAAGTCAATTCCAACGAAGTTGTGACCAGTGTAGCCCGCGGCATACGTTTGAAGTATTTTAATAACAACGCCTCCCTGCCGCAAAATAAGGGGCTGTCACTCTTGCGGTGATCGAGAAACTCGGCTCTCACCGAGATTGACTCGTTAACCCATAGAACGCGGAGAGGTGACATGGGCGGGATACGAAAAGACCTTATGCTGCTCTGAACAGCATAAGGAATCGTACCAAATATAGTATACCATCGTTTATTCTAATTAAAAAATGCACATTTTGCGCGTGTGATGTAGCTAAGCTCTCCGGTAATAATTCCCACAGATGATTTGAAACGTTACACACTAATTTAAGCCAATCGCAGCCGTCCTATAAAGCCTGATTTTTTTTTAAATTCTGGTGGCGAGGCGACCCGAGAGTATGAGAGGAGGCCAAGACGCCACATTGAGTTTCGCTAGAAGTCAAGCAAGCCACACGAGGACAAGCTGCGCTCTCCTTACACGAAAAGCAAACAGGCTCCAGCTAAATGACAAAACGTGCAATGTATATTCCATTTCATATACTTTGATGCATCCTTACACGTTACCTCTTTGGATAGCTCCTTCTCGAATACCACTGCTCTTAGGGGTAAATTCTCCATTCTGACCTACGTGTGCTCGCACACGTAGGTAGGATTCTCCGAGTAGCCGCGCACACTGGTGCAGTGATCCGCGACGCTTCCGTGAACACGTACCGCAGTAGTAGCTAGATGTTCCACCTCTCTTCTTGCCCTTCGGCTTATACACCGACAACACCTTGCACTGGCGTTGTCGTAGGCACTGGACTCCACTGTTCATGCGAATGTCCGTAGTTTGGGCAGCATATGCTCGTCGCATACTGACGCCGGCCGCTCTGCTTCGCAGATGGCCCCCGAGTTTGGGTGAAACGCTCTTCACTCTCGTCGATGAGTTGCTTGTGCAACAGCGCCAAAAATTCGAAGTACGAATTCTTCTACGTTCTGTACACAATGTATACGTTCACCAGGGCCATATCCAGAATCCCGAGAAATATTCCTTTGTAGTACGGCATAAATCAGCAAAATATACAACATGTCACCATAACACCATACCTTACAGCCATCTGCATTGAATATGCCTGAAGTCGTAGATGGTCGTGGCGGTCGACACCGCCCATATAACGCTGGTACTCTGCCACGAGTCCTGGACGCGGAACACCACGCGCTGTGCCATTCCTTTTCCGCCGTCGCACCGTAGTGTCCTCTGCATCCACATGAGATGCAATGAAGTAGACGATCGTGTTGTCGGCCCACATCAGGGAGACCAGACTCCGATCAGCTTTTGAAACCGCCATCTTGAACGTTCCGCGGGGCGTATTGGCTTGACGTTTTTTCTTGGGGTAATTGAGCTTGTCGCACTAACCCTTACGGTTCGTTTGCATAGCGCCCAAGTAGTTTAAAACCCATTGTGCGCAGTTGCTGTGAGAGCAGAATGGATGAGTAGTAGCGGTCGCCGAGCACAGACGGAAGACTACGAAATACACAAGCAATGTTTCGGATAACAGCGGCTGGTCCGTTCTTGGTGTCCATGTATTGTAAGCCTTCGGCATCACCAGCGCGTCCGATGTCCAGTTTAACTCTAACCAAATAGTCGCAACCGCCATGAGAAGATATCAAGTCAGCATAGCATCTAATTAATATCCATGTCTTGTCAACATACGTACCGCTAACAATATCCAGTTTCAGCGCAGCACGTCATAACGCACTTGCATCCTCAGCGGCGCGCTTATCCTTCATAAACGTTCTTGTGGGGTTGTGTTGGTTGTAGGAGGGAAGCACTCCTTCGTCAATGGCCACGCGAGCCCAGCACATACCCTTTTTTGAAGCTCTTCTCCAATACAGACAGTACGGAACGGACCTTCCAGGCTCTGTCTTTTTTCGCAACCGAGCTTGTGTTGTCCATGAAGTGGATAAACCTTGAGCTCCTTGTCGCTCCGCACATACGCTAGGAGCTGGTCCTTGCCGTGAAGAAATCCACTCCCTGCTTGCCGCCCTTGACACGGCAACCAGGCTTCACGTAGCTGGTGCTGATAAAAAAAATAAATGCGTAAAAAGTTGAAAACATTTTAGCCTGACTAGAATTGTCACTGACACACATGCATATATGCTGTATCTGTATCCCCATGACAGGTTTCCAGGTTCAGTTCTCCTTCCGCAGTCGTGGCCAGCTGTCGTTGAAATCTATAGCGTACGCCATCTCGCCTGTTCCGCTCACGCCAAAGCAAGATTGAATGATGCAGCGGGAAAACGGCAAAGGGGGAACCGATATTTGGTTTATATATATTTTAAAAATTAGCCTTCGCTTACCCGCGGTACATAAATCCACATGTTATTTGATCCAATAAAATGTTTTGTTATGAATACCTGGACCAATCATACACGAGTAGAATTTGGGAAGAGACGAACAGCAGCTTTTGCGTTTTTTTTGTAGCATAGTGAAGTCAAGATATTCTTATGCTGTTCCGAACACCATAAAGCGATTTTCCACCCCTCCGCGTGCAAGGGGTTATTTCTTGCCAGCACCTCCTCAGGTGAGTACAAATTGACATTTTTCATCGTGTTTCTGCATCAGGCTACTGCGCGATTAGCAGCTTTGTGAGAATGAACAAGTAGCAGAAACAAGACTACTACTTTTTTTTTGTAGAAGGCGACCGATACCATCGCTTAAAACATATAAACCGAGCGGGACTTATTTTGCCCGACGCATTTGTCCAGGATCCATAGCATCGTCATTGATTCGTAATCGGGATGCCGTCACTCGACCACTTCCGATAATTAGAGGTTATCTTCCTAGGGTTAGGCCTCTCTTTATTAACGTGCTCTATGTCTGGGGAACGTCGTACTCTCTGTGTGAAAGACCAACCGCGAATAGCTAAAACCTACCAAATTTTATTTTCACCTTGTTTAAGCATAGCAGGTTTTAGCTCATAAGACGCCATGGAGCCACCAGGGCTGCAAGTGGAGCTTGAAGAGAGTGCTAATGCAACTCTGGACCGCTGTCGTGAGGCACGTCCTGCGAACACAATCCGATCGTACGCCCCAAAGCAACAAGAGTTCAAGACATGGTGTAACAAGAAAGGATTACACGAAAGTGCTCGCTACCAGGTTACTGCATCAAAGATGTACTGTTTCTATAAGAGGAAATGGTAGACCGGAAGGTTCGTGCCAAGGGATGTGAACGCAAGGTTGGTGTAGCTACTGTCGAGATGTACGTAAATACAATATCGGATCTGTATAGTGATCAGCATAGTCGAGGCGCGAATTCACATCCACATTATCGCAACAGTCTTATCAAAACACTGTTGTCGTCTCTAAAACGAGAAAAGCACGAAAAAAATAAGCGGGAATATAATGATCGTGGAGTTAGATCTCTATTAGATGACAATACTAGAACTAATGATCTCGTCGCTACTATATGATTTTAATACTGGGAGCGATTTACGGAATCGCTTGAGTCACTTTCTGTGCCATGCATACCTTCTTCGAGGCAAGTCTGCACGACAGATGGAGCTCCCATATCTATCTAGCGTGATTTTGGAGCGCGAAAGCTGGAAAGAATGCCGGGCATTGGTTATGATCAATGACCAGGGCAAGACAAATCAATTCGGCCGACGTGAGTTTGGTTCATGTATTAGACATCGGAACGTTGAGGTTTGTCCTATAGGAGCACTAGCAATTAATTGTTTTTCCGTTGGTGTAGGAAATTCCAGACTCCCTAGTTCCTGACAGGTGGTACGATGTCAAAGTCCTGAAGTCTTGCAAAGATGCATCAACTGCAATGACTTACCGTGCATATTACAACACCACCGTCAAGGCTTTCACGGCGCTCAGCATGCATTCGAAGGCGAAAACTCACGCGGCCTGAGGGTCAGGTGCTAGGATGGCTGAGCTAGCCGGGGCTATAGAATCTCAAATTAGAAGGTTAGGACGATGGAATGCCTCAGCGATGGAGGGGTGTTACTTGAGTGCATTGCCACGAGAAGCAATGCGTTCTCTCGCTGGATTCCCACCAGATAAACGCACGTTTTTCCTAGAGCGAGCAGCTATTGATCCGCCTGTGAATTTACAGCATTGAGTATTCTCATTTGTGAAGAGTAATCTGTCGTCATACGTGCAGCAGTCAGCAGCTCACATGGCGACAGGAGGGTTTTTAGACTTAATACAGTACCTTCGTGTTGTCATTCTGCAAGATGCCGTCTTTTAGCACGAAATCCCGAACGCAAAATGTGATCACATCCTCCATTCAACACCCCGCCTTTGTCACATTCTCCAAAGAGCTAAACGCAAAAATGCTGACTGCAAAGTTGCCGCAGACAACTCATTTGCAGGAAGTAGTGCCTCACTTGATGGACCATCTAATACAGCAACATCAACAAACCCAAGCACACATAGATGGGACGATTACAGAGCTCGGGGCGAACGTTAATCAAATTAATTGCGCGCTGTCTCAACTGACCTCTGGAAGGGCTGCCGTTCGCCTGACTGTGGACTCGTGAGCATCTCAAGCAGCACTTACTCCTCCAGACGCATCTCCTTCTTTAGATTAGTTACCTTCGGCATACAAACATGTGAGATCCCTGAAGACCGTCCAACAGGTCTGGCAAGAGTGGACGACTGGGATTCATGGTGGCCCAGCTGTACGACTCCTGGAGCAACAACACGGATCAACGTGGAGGAGCATCTCTGCAGGACGCCCTTGCACAGCAAAGCGCTTTGACATAAAGCCATGAAATCCGAGCCAGAGTAAGATGGGCGTGAAAACCTTAAAAATTCTTTTTTGATTTTTTAAGAGTAAGATGGGCTGCGTCAGCGCTGTTACGGTTCACCTGCTCTCTAGCAGCCTTAAGCAGCTGGAAGAGGTTGGCCACGCTCTTGAAGTCTGAGGCTGCAAACGTTTCGAAACGTTGCACCAACTCGACGACCTCTGATGCTGTGTTCAGTCCGTAGCGTTTTTCTATTGCACGCCAAATCTCATGAACCGGTCTATGCATCAACCTCTCATCCGAAAAACCCGATGGAAGGGTAACGTTGAGCAAATCCCTGATGCACGATGTTTGCTGCCTCACAAATGCCCTTTCCAGCGCGTACACATCCTTTCTTCGGTTGAAGCCTCTTGTCCCGGCTCTGGTAGATCAGGTTCCCTCTCGAGCGCATCCTCATAGCGAGCGACAGGAGCGCGACGCTTCGCCTGGAGCTCTGTGACGACAAGCACATCACTGAGTGCTGTAAGATGGGCCTTGACCTGGTCTTTCCATCCGGCGAACAAAGCCTTCTTGCCATGAAAGGCCAGCTTATCAGCCACAGTTTGGCTACGTTTTGTTATCTTACTCATTCTACTTGAAATGTTGTTTTCCTTTAATATTGCAGATAAACTGACTACGCATGTATTACTCTGTTATTCCTAATTGCCCTTATCTAGACGATGTGCTCAGTCTGAGGCAAATTGGGATGTGAGAATGCCTTCGGACTTCCTCCGGGGCGGCATCGCCTTCCTTTGCCTGCTGTCGTCATCGCACTATGTACCCAGATCACACCATCTGTGATCTGCACACAATGTCCCCTCATACTTGATAATTGATAGGTACATATCGCTTTCCAAAGGCTGTTCTCTCATTCAGTTATTTCTCTCTTAAAAGAGGCAAGCAGGTTTCCTGTTGTCTCTCCGCTCAACAGGTGTACATCACTAATTTACTAAAAGTGGCAGCGTTTCGTGCACTCGTGCACGATACTGCCGATTTCGTGCTTCATACTGATACTATATTGTTTTATGCACGAAACGAATCGTGCACGGATCATCCCTAACGCCAAGACAATGAGTTCATACACTTTATATTGCTGAACCATAGAGTGAGTTTGCTGTGACGATCTACAGAAGCAACATTTATTTCCCACATATCTGTAACCGTACTCTAGCCTGGTCATCGTCAGAAGGTGCATTCTTTCTCATGATAAGCCTTGTACTACTATTTGAGCTATCTATGACAGTTTAAACGCCGCGGTTAGCGTCCAGCGTAATGCTTTCTTCGACTAGCCGGTCGACGAGCCAGTTTGCTAATGCGTGCATCTGTTTACTGGTATATAAAACTTCGAAAAGCAACGTCCCACGCCACCAAAAAATATCTGCGAGAATCCATCTCTACATGTGATGGTGTCATTGCAGGTAGTCATGGCCTCGTGATGTGGACGAATGCAGAGTATAAGTATGGCGAGTTGCAGTGTTGCTCTCTTCTTATAGGATTATATGTCCGGCGGGTTACAGTGGCTACATAGCTGCTCTCTTCTTATAGATTACAGATCCACTACATTTCGCAACTACAATCTCTCGAGGCTTAGCGTGTTCAACACGTCCATTGGTTATAGCATTCTCGTCCGTCCGTCTTACTCTCTGCTGCGCCTGCTACTCTTCTTTCCATCTCTGCTCTTTCTATGCTCTTTCTAAGGCAATTCCGCCAGCTCTCCGAGGCTCCTGGAGCGATAGGGCCAAGGCAAGCTCGATCGCTCTCGTCACTCCGTAAACTGTGTCCGCTAATGCTTCGTTTTTGAACCGCTCAGGAAGTGGACATCGTTCTAAAATACGACTGATCTTGCTAAAACGTCGTGATATTTTACCCAATCAAAGGCAAAGTCGAGAAGACTGTCAAATAAATTAACATTTTAACCAATCACTGACAAAAGAAAAAGGGCGCCAAATTCATCCTTTTAGCAATCCAGCAGCAGCAGTCACTTGCATCTGGTGTGATTAGAAAAATACTCGATTCAGGAAATAAGACACCGTACGAGATGGTATACGGTATTCCTCCAAACGTGAGTCAGCTAGCGGTTTAGGGCTCTGTGTGCTTTGCACATGTTCCAGCAACTCTTTCGAAAAGACAAGAAGCTATCCGCTAGAGCCATAAAGTGCCAGTTTCTCATGATATCAGAGGGCACCAAAGAATACAGGTTACTGGATGTCTACAATAACAAACATATAATATCTAGAGATGTCTTGTTTGACACCGAGATGTCCATGACCAGCTGCATATCCAAGCATGCCGAGCGTTGATCCCTCGAATTGATTCGCATGAAGCCATTTAATAACTTCCAGATGCCCCCCGATAGCTGCTAGTTCCGTAGAATGACTACTGGACCAAACATCGCGCATCGGTACAGTGATCTCACCTCCAAAATGACAAATCACGTCCAATGTTTCGAAAGTAGAAAAATACTTCAGCATCTGCAGATTGCCAGTCGCCGCTGCTGCACTAACTATGACCAATCCCGCCTCCCGTTGAGCTCTCCAACCACGGCTGAAGAGCCATTTCACACAGTTAAGCTTGTTCTTTCGAATCGCTATCTCCATCACCCTGTTATTCATGCAGTTGAGTGCACCCTTTTGTTGATCGAAGTACTCCATCACGTTAATGTGGCCTCCTTTAACTGCTATCCATACAAGTTTCGTCAAGTATGTGGCATAGAATCGCTCCGAGCGGATTTCACGTCCAAGATCGTGTTCCAGGAGCCATTGGAACCACTCGAGACTTCCTTGCGTACACGCTTTCGTCATTTCTTGCTGCCATATGCATAGCCATTCATTGTGGTTATCTATAAACGAAGAATGAAGCAGCATGATCTGCTGCATCAAGGCCCAGTCCCCCACATTTGTCACCGCACGAACTACGTGGACAGCACAATCCGGATCAGTACTAAATTCAAGTATCTTCTGCACTCGCTCAGGCGTGAGGTCGAACGAACCGCCTACTCTACGCCCGCCAAACAGCAAAAACCTCACAAGCTCTTCAGTGGCTCCGATTTCTATGGCTCTGCGAAGCATTCGGGCTTGTTTCTCGTCCTGCTGACGATAAAGCCCACGATCAGACAACCACTGGACTGTTTTGTACTGCTCTCCATAGAATGTACGTTCGACAGTTGGACCATTCCAACAAATACTTAGGCGGTAGCCTTGGTTATCTTTCTGATGCTCTAATGTAGCTCGATGGTTGGGGATGACTTTCCTATTCTTGGAACTTGGCTCATCGAATGGCTGGCTCCCATCATCATGGCTGTACAGAAACTCCAGTGTGTGGAGGTGACCGACCACCAGTCGCTGCTGCTTCGACCACGCTGGCTGGATATCTCGATACGGAAAATGGTCCAGTATCCACTCCATCAAAGCTAAATCGCCGCGAGTTGACACTATGCCCAAGATTTTAACAAAATTCCATCGATTGTAATGCGGATCCGACCGCAAATAATTGCAGTGTCCACCTTGAGGTTCTTTTCTCCTCGGACGTGCAACTAGCTACCCAGACCCAGTTCATAAGCGCAATTGAGCCAGTCAAACATACTTGATAGAACGACAGGTTTGGGGATGGTCCTAGGAAATCGCATATCAGTTCCGATGTGATGTAGAGCGTCAGCTTTGGTCTGATGGCGTAGAACGAAGGCCACACTTGGGCTCTGTCCACCACTTAACCTCATTCATTGTTCGAGTAACAACGAAATTAGAAATTGGATCTCGATTTCTAACATTACAGCGGAAGTATACATGTGTACACTCCGAATAAGTAAATAGTATACATCTCGAAGCCAATCAAAATTAATAGTACCGGTAGTGAATCAAGCCACCATGTTGCCACAGCTAACACGCGTTCAACTGGTTCTGCATCAGCAGGGCAATTCTCACAGACTGGAGCATTTCGGCCCCGTCATCTCGAGCTTCCTGGGCCCCTCCCCGACGCTCTCCCTGTGGCACGATTGCCGCTTCGGCTCGCTCCAGTTGCTGGACTGGATTTGGGCCTCCAGTTGGGTCTCCCCTGAGACTAGAACTCCTAATTGGACCCTTAACAACTACCTCCGCTCCGAGCGCCAGTACTACTTATGGCAATTTCGGAAGTCAACGGAAGTGGCAGCTGAATGTGACACTGTGGACATGATGAAGTGGCTTTTTCACCCACTTTTCCAAGTGTTTCGTGCCCGTTGACGTGGTGGAGGCCGCCAATAAAAATGGCCATTTGCCAATTTTAAAGTTTTTGCTGGAAAATGACGCTGGGCGCGTCTACAGCCACAGCCACACGCCAAATAGTAGCGAATGGCGGGATCGTCCCGTACCAAAGTGTACCTGAAATCTCAGACGAAGAACAAGGACAAGGCATCGTGGTGCATTGGGGAGGACGCAGTATGCTGCACTCCATCGAGCAAAAACACGTGGAGATTGCGCGATGGCTGTGCCAAAACACGCCACACAAGATGGACAACGATGAAATTCGCTGGGCTGTTGAATATTCTCTTCGAGTTCCGGAAGGAGGACACCTTCAAGTAATGCAATACCTCGACGAACAAGGATACGCCCGGACAACTTTAAAGACGCCGCTGTCCTAGTTGTTCGTAACAATCATTTAGACATACTAAAGTGGCTACTTGAGAGCCACGACTACTATTCTCATGGCTTCATGGTGGAAGAAGCTGCACGGCGTGGACGTATCAACATTCTGCAGTTTTTCCACCGCACGACCTCGTCGGATGATCGTGAGTTTTTGCCTCCGTTTCGCAACGCGATTGATGTTGCTGCCACAAACGGCCAGTTAGAAACAGTGAAATGGCTACATGAGACTCGTTCGGATGGATGCACTACACTCGCGATGGACAGTGCAGCGGGAAATAGACACATTGAAGTGGTAAAGTGGCTACATGCCAACCGAACTGAAGGCTGTACCTCAAGAGCCATGGACCGAGCAGCCGGCAATGGCCACCTTGAGATTGTGAATTGGCTACATCGCAATCGCTCGGAAGGTTGCTCGACGAAAGCGATGGACTTGGCAGCGGCCAATGGCCATCTGAAGGTGGTCAAGTGACTCTATGCGAATCGAACCGAGGGATGCACCGTCAAGGCCTTCGAGAAGGCAATGCAGAACAGTCACTTGCGCGTCGCCTGGTGGCTGCACGCGCACTTTCCCAAGTGGAATCCGTCGATTGACACGCTGCAGCTCAAACCTCCGAACCAATTCGACCTGCTGCTGTTCCTGGACGAGCATTTCCCGAACATTTACGACACTCAAGACTATGACCAGCCGGTTCAGGCTGTCGTGACGAAGCCAGACAATTGCCACGCGATGACGTGGATGCGGGAGAAACACAACATCATTATTGAGGATCGCGACCCGTATTGGAAAACCCAATTTGGTTCGGATTTTTGTTGTTGTGTGACGCTCAAATTTTGGCTCTGGGTTTCTTTTCTAAAAAAAAGTGAGACCAAATAAGAAGGCAAACTTTTTACCCCTTATATTACTTTTCTTATCAAGTAAAGAATGTTGAAGCCTTGGCGCTTGACTTCGGGCACTTTAGGTAGCTCGACGACCCAGTACAACAGTCAAAAATAAAACTAATAAAAGTTATTAAACTTAATGGGTAACAGTGTCGTGAGTGACACATTTTTCGTCTAGCAGCTTGGCAAATCCATCGAGTAACACTCTCGGTAGTCGGTCTACCCCACGTCGTGTTTCGACATGCTGCTGGTAGAGTTCTACGTGAGGCGGTATTCCTGTTGGTCGCAGCCACGTGTGCTCTCCTGTGTTCTGCTTTGAATCGAGTGTAGCCATAACATCAGGATTTCGAAAACGTAGCTATAAAGCAACGGGTGATTTGGCTGTAGACTCTCTCGCAAAAAATCAGCGTGCGCGACTAGCGAAGCCAGACATAGGACCAATACTGGAGTTACATGAGCGTCGTTCTTGATAGATGGACATCAGATCAGTGCACTCCTGCACAACACTATCGCCATGATCGTCAAAGTGAGGCGGTAGTGCTGCAAACAGAGGGATGTTCTGGGGGAGGCCAGCGACAACACGACCAAGATATTGGTCACCTGCGGCCTCGTACCGAAAGTATCGGTCCTGTACACCTCAAGTGACCAGCCACACTGAAGGCATACGCTCACAATAGAAGGCCCGCCTGTACTCCCGCTGCTAGCAAAGGTAGCAACTCCCTTTCGAATTGAGTGCGTCCCGTAGGTTTTTTGTCCTGTAATATCCCCCAGCATCTTGCCCAGTGCTTTGCAGAATCTCGACTTCTGGTTTGACCCTGGAGAAAGTTTTTCGGATGCAAGTGTCGGATTTGAAGCCAAGTAGATACCTAGCGCTAGCACCCAGCAGGTAGTTGGTTGAGTCGGACCCGTGTATACATGCCGAGGGTCCTTTGGACCGGTTCCTTCTTAATTAGTCTTCGTTTTGTGAAGTATACAACCGATACTATCGTCGGCCAATTGTAGATGCGATAGGTGCAGCGTCTCGACAGATTTGGACCGACATATAAGATTCCATTGGGTCAGGAGAAATAGATGCGAAAAGCCATTGTCACTTTGGCTGAGCGTGCGCTCGGCAATACGGATGTATAGAGAAAACGTGAGTGGCTCCTTTCCGGGCTTGCGCTTATTCCCATCTTGATCGTTGTCTGCCTCAACTCTTTTCATGCCTTTGAAGAAAGTCTTAAGGTCGTCAAGATACTCTGCGGGTAGGTTTAGTTGCTTTGGTCGATATAAATCTTTTAGGGCGCTTCTGTATCCACTCAGTGTGGACACTTTCAACTTGCCGCTGTTCATTTTGTGGAGTAGAAAGGCTTCGACATACTGAGGTTTGAACGCGGATAGGTTTTGATGCTGCCGATTTCTTCAAAAAATTGTTCGGGTTCTTCCTGGTGCTCGCGTATCCACGCCGATATTCCCTTAATGTAGCTTCGATAAGCTTTCTTCGTATTTGTAGCGGTGCACGCGTTCCGAACTTGCTCTGCATTTAGTTGGCCTCGTGTAGGAGCTACCAGCGTCGCCGTGGCAGCAGCAGACACTTCTGAACCGGCGTGAGGGGGCTGCGGAAGTGCCTCCTCCGTCATCTCTCCTGGTGGCTTAGAAGAAGGGGGGCATTTTCACGAATGAGTGAGCGTACCAGAATTACAAATAGGATGTATTTTAACCAATAGAACGAGCAGAAACCCCGTAACTAACCTTTGCCTCGATTTCTCCTACAAAAGCGTTGTCGGAACTGCACATGTTTCTTATTATGAGCGTCAAAAAGTTAAGAGAAATTGTAAGCATTTTTGGATTCGCTGGCTTAAATTTTCTTATAGTGGGGTTACTAAAGTTGGTGAATGTAAGTTGTAGTTGAAGAACAATGATACTGTTGGGATATAAAAAAAATATACCTGGCTGATAGTATTATACTGGGAATGCCTTATAGAGGTATGAACAGCCCACTGTGTCACTAGATGATTATGATGAATTCGTGAGTTGTTGACGAAAAGATTCCAGGTCTTTGACACTCCTGAGAAGCATGAAAGCTCGGGCATTTGCTCACAAACACAGGGAAAAAAATGACAGCGAAAGCCGCGTATTGCTCATAGGCGGTAGTTTCTGCAGCAAAAGCGAAACAAACAGTTAAACGCTGCCGGAAGACATCGCTGATCTGATGAAAGGGGCCTTCTATGTTGTATTATTTTCTATTTTTGTAGCAAAAAGAAGCCTTATATTATTAGCAATATGAAGAATGTCCCACTGCCACCTTGAATTTCTGCGGTATACTATGCAGTATTGCGCAAATTCGGTCACCGAGCCAGACTGAAACACAGATCCATTTTGCAAATGTTTTTTATTATTTTGTTGCAAGTTTTATCGATAACACCCTTCTACAATGACCCGTCCGCTGATTTGACTGCCTCAGACCAGCGGCGACGAATAGTTGTGAACACGAGAAAGTATTGGAAGCCCAAGAGAGCAGTTTGTGCGGCCGACACAGCTTCTGTGGACCAGATAGATTTATTTAGGGAATTGTATTCGAAGAGTGTTTATACTAATATTTTTCCAGTGAATCCACGCACGAGTTGTCCAGTAGTGCGAACCTTGTCCTATTGATGTGGCGATTGATAGCTGATATAAACACCGGAAATGCTTTCGTTTGCTTCGATACGTCTCTTACTAATATGACTTTGTGCGATACTATCGTAAAATGTTCTACAGTACAACGATGTAGAGTTTGTCAGTCAACATCCTATCAAAACTTGAAAAGAAAAACAGCGCCCAATTCCGAAAAGCAAAACTGTACATGCATTCCCAGTGTAAGTCGCAGATGACCTAGTTATAGTAGTAGTATTGTTCGCTGGTTCACTCACTGCTGCTGAGAGAACGACATTTATCACCGATGCGACGACATTTTCTGACTAGCTATCACTGTATTGAGGCTAAACAAAATGTCCAATACAAGTAATTACCATGCGTATGTTATTTGGAACTGCCTGCGATAGGCATGGTATCGAAACCTAAAAAAATTGAGAATGGTTCTGACGCCACACTTTTCCTAATCCAGTTAACGAAAAACAGTCAAAACCAAAGCACACTTCTTGGATAAAAGCTAGTTTCTGGACGTCCACTACTCCGTTGAGAAGTGCTCCTTGAGCCAATTAGAAATCAGAACTCGCTCTACAGTTAAGTTATCCCCTTCAAAGCGATTTCGCATTTCCGCGATTCCCTCGGACGTGAAGACGTGCGGATAACGTGTCTGGTGATACATGAGCATTTCCAGGTTGCCTACGCAGTCAAGAGGGTTAACCCTTTCGCGGTAAAAGGATACCCTTTTGCACTGTTTTCAAAAGACGGTTACAAAAACAGCCTCTTTGAGGGCGCATAAGGCGTCCTTTTACCTTTTGACAGCCTTTCGACAAGCGTGTTTTGTTGCTGCCAATCAAAATTAAGCACACAAAGCGGGTAGGAACAGGCGGCGTCATTCGCTGGATAAAATACCGAACGACGAGTCGATTTTCGTCATATAATGGCTCCACGTCGCCTCTGTCATATCCAAATGATGCATAAACAAGGTGTCCCAATCCTATTTTCTATCTTCCGAATCTTCCCATCGATATTTAGCCGAGTGGTGCAAGTTACAGACACTTACACCACTCAGTTTCCATAATGATAGCAAGTCACATGCACTTCCTTTTTAGTAGCATGGTGAGAACCGGCTTTCAGGACTGGGTGGACAAGCAACTTGAACAAATTGCGCTCCAGTTTGAAGTCGAAGACTTGCGGATAACATGGGACTACGTTGCGCGGCGGATGGCGAAGACGAAGCGATCCGCAGCAGAGCTTCGTAAACGGTTGGCAAGCTTGAAAAGAACCTATGGAAAACGTATCCAGGGGTTTCCCCGGTGCTTCTTGAGCGGTGTAAAATGTGTGCGTTCGGTGCTGTGTACAGGACAAGCACCCATTCCACGACTGCCACGGCAATCCACCGCTTAGAACGCAAAGGGAGTAGCATCTAGCCGCTCTGCCCCGCCTGTCAAGTGCCGTGATCTATCCGTGGTGCAGCCGGTTGCAGCAGAACCTCCACAATCAATAGGGGTGCAGCAGCGATCGCAAGTGGAAGCACAATTGCTACCATTTACGTAAACTATACGCGTTGTTAGCTTGCTGTTCGAGGATATCGGTTCTTGTGATATTCGCCAACAGGCTGGCCAACTCAGAACAACGCTGGGGAGCTTCTGCCATCTGGAGTCGCCGCGATGGAGCCGTTGAGCGAGCGGGATGTTTTTCTAGACATTGGCGCAGGAATAGGTAATGCGTAGCATGCACAAGCACGTCGATGCCTACCCACTACTTCGCAAGGTGATGATGAAGACTGCGGATGTGCGAGATGTGCTGCTATCGGATCAGGTGCCTTATTTTTGCTAACAACTTCCTCTTCGAGGAAGCCGCGAAACTTGTTGTAGCCCGAGAGCTAAGTGCAATGCCAACAGCTCGATTTGTTGCGACTACTTCACTCCTTTGTCCAAGACACAGCATGAGATGCCAACTGCCATTTTGTGTGCTTTGGAAGCTCGCACGAGAGCTCAAGGTAGAATGCAGTTGGAAGTCAGCAAAGACGTCTTTATATGTTTATATGAAAATATAAATATACATACAATACATAAAACTTGTACTTCTTCTATTTTCTACTTTTTATCAGTGATCAAGTCCAGCTCCATCACGTCGGCGGCCAAGTCCAGCGAGTCCACCACGTCGGCGGTCAAGACCGGCGGTGGCTCCAACACGTCGGCGGGCAAGGCCAACAACTCCACCACGTCGCCGGCCTTGTCCAGCGACTTCACGATGTCGTCCAAGTCCAGCAACAGCTCCACGACGTCGTACAAGTTAGAAAATCTGACGCGGATCTAATCCAATCTGTCCACGCCTTGCATAATTCTGTTGTATTGACCGATACATGTGTGGTATAGCGATTGGCCTCGAAAAGGATTCGCGCCGTGTCGCAGCGTGGGTCGATACCCGTCGCCGTCGCCGTTCAAGGATTCGCCGAGACCGGCCCGACCAATCGGCGCAAGTGGAGGTGGCTACAGTGACGACGGTGTGTCAAGGTGGTGTACACTACACAAGACGAAGGCATCGACTGGTCGCAGCCGTCGCGATTGGACGCACGGTACGGTCCGGACTGATTTTACTTGATTTTTGTATATAGATGACTATAGGGGCAAAAGATTAGAAGAGAGTATGGGCCTTTTGGCCTACACAATACAGAGCTGAATTTTCCCTGAAGCACACAAGTGTTCAAGCGTCGAGGGAAGTACCTTACACTTAATAGCTTTACAGGGTATGCCTACCAGCGAACAACGACCTTCCTGAAGTTAGCGTTTGTTTCTGGTAGGGCCAAGAGGCTAGTAGTGGGACTGTGTTTTGATTATTTCCCTAATTGAGGGAAACTCGGGTATTGTATTCCCGAATTTAGTGGTTTGAGTATTGGAAGTATACTCCTGACAACTTACTGCCTGAGTTAATCTCGGGCACCCCCGTAAAAGAGTCGAAAGAGACTAGGCAACCTTCCGCTGTTGGTGCCACGGGGTTAAAGAGAGAGAGAGAGAGGATAGACGTACAGGCGACGCTCGTGCCAGCTATGTTTGTGTGTGAGGCCTACTTACGCTAACGGTAATCAAGGGAAGCGTCGGCTCAGGGTGCTGGGTCGGATTTGGTTCCGTCAGATTCGCCCATAATATTCGCCGACCCTTGTGGAAGGCGTATTGTTGTGTGCAGAGGCTATCTACGTGTCTAGCGATAGATAGAAATTAGTGATTCCCTACATCACACATGTTGGACCTGTGTATTCGGTCAATGTGTTGCCTACCATTCTGGTGATAGGTGTGATGGTGGACACGTCCGCGTTAGACACTATGTTCACGACGTCACCGTCGCACCATGTGGCGGCAATCATACTATATTCGCGGGAAATAGCCTGGCGGATATCGCCGCGGGTACATTTGGCATCGTCGAGTATAGTGTGACGAGGGAAATGCTTACTGTTAGATTTGACGGTGCCCCTTCCGCACAGGCCTTTGAGTTCGAGCTCTTGAAACAATTGAACAAACGTGTAGTAGTTGTCCATATTCATGATGCGCTTCGTGCCGAATAGCGGGCGGACCACTTCCAATACGTGTTGTCGAATCTTTGATACTTTGTCAAATTCAACACGCAGTGCTTGTGCTTCTTCATACCCAAGGACACCATCAAGTCGATCTCCAACATCACATCGATTACAATGTAACTTGTAATTTAGCGCAATCTAAGTGGATGAGCAACAGACTACGTATAGTCGTAAATGATACTTGCCAGTCGGTTTTATCGGGTTGAACACAATCATGTGTCTTCCCTGACGAGACCGACACGCAACACTGGCCTCGTCCAGTGCAACGTTTCGCCCGACCTTGACATAGAGGCTCCCAGTAACCTTCAACAAACTCAGCAGAGGCCTAATACGTGCTGCAGTATCGCGATCCAGTGTGGACGGTACGGCGTTGAAACTCAAACAGCGTCGGAGTAATTTGTAGCGATTGAGAGATACAACACTATCCAATGAAGTTGAACTTCCACCAAATATCATGTCTTCTGGTTGTGCTCCCCAATAGTTTGCGTATTCTCCTTTGTCGCTCAGCGCCATGTACAACATGATGCCCATGAAAGACATGAGCTCCGATAGTGTGAACGGGGTTGAAACCCTGACGGCGTTGGTAACGGCATACTTGTTTGTCTCGAACAGTACTTGTCGCCAAAAATAGAGAGGCAAATAGGCGAAAAAAACTCGATGTAGCCGAGTGTTCGAACAGGTGCCTGTACGCAGGCTTGAGCTCCGTCGTGGTTGATCCATCTGCGTGCTCGTAGAGATCACCCGGCGCATCGATGTCTCCACCTGGCTCAAATGGCATGCTTTGAATTGCTTCGACTTCTTCTAAGCTGGCCGGAAGCAAAACTCCAGGGTCGAACTCTTCGTAATTGTCAGCCACCTCCAAATCATCTCCTTCTTCAACGTCAATTTTGTCGTCAACGTCACCGCTAATCAGCTTTTGCCAATCTGGATTGTCCTTGATGCGGGTAAGTGCCTCGTAGTTCTCAACACCGCGTTGACACACCCAACGCTGACATGCTCCACAACGTTCTGGAACTGGCTATCAAGCCAGCGAATCTCAAATAGAGAGGCAAACTTGCCCCGCATCGGTCGTCGACAAATACAGCCCACAATGTACGCCGTCCCAATAGGACGATAGTGCTTTGACTTCATCCAGGGCTCTCGCTCCGGAGTGAATGCCACCAACTTGTTCAGGTACACCTGTTGGAGCAGCAATGGAGGAGTACGTGTTTGTGGTGTCCGGCGTGATGATCCCGGAGTCTGGCTACGTGCAGTCGCCGATGTAGCTTGCGGCGTTCCAGAAACCGTCTCCCACGGCTCACTTGATGTCTGACAACCTGAATTAATACTGGTTAGCAAATTGTAATTCCACCACACATGCGGTAAATAAAAACCACAACCTGACGCCATGCCGAGCCCAGCTTGTTCTCGTCCTTGGTCTCCCCCCGTCGCCAGCGCCAACAGCGGTGCTCACGACTCGCACGCGCCCTTAGTCGTCGCTGGCTGCAGTCGCACTGGTTGCTGCGGCTGCAAACAACACACAAACATACGCAAAGTTAGTATTTACGTATACGAGTCAAGTAGCACACTAGTACCTTACCCGTCGCTGCGACAGCGAACTGGAGGACAGCGTCCTCGCCAAGAAGATAGTCAACGCCTTCGTGGCCGTTTGGATCGCCTCCGTGGCTTACATACCGATACCTAGAATCTAAGCACCTCCGGGAAGGCGGTATAAAGTACCATCCAAAGCTCCTCAGCCATGCCCACGCATCGTTGAGCGCGACAACACCACAACACCACCCAGACTTCTTGTAGTAGTCGTAGTTTGAGGTGAACGTCGCCGCGGCCTCTTCCCCAGGCGTTCATCAGCCCCTCCGCGCAGTCGCTTCGGCATGGTCGAACGGAGCAGATTCGATTGTGTGCTTTCCAGGAATCGGTGGTGTGGCATATCTCGAAATATTAATTGAAAGGAGTATAGTTATATTTGCAAATTAAGCAATGCTATATTTAGTATGTATCGGGGTTAAGAGGTAATATGTTTACAGGCTTGCGCTAAAAATTCTCGCCAAGTTTCCAGGAATGAGACATACCAAACCTGGATAATAAGTAAAAGATACTTGCATCTATCCATACCAATCATGTGAGCGGGAACCCAAGACATACTAAAGATCAATTACATGTTTATCTTGAAACAATATCCAATGGAAGGTCCATCGAAGGTCAATAAACTCTGATCGAAAAGCATTTCCGATCACAGGCGTTAATCTGTCTTTTTGGCACGACTTATCTGTCACTTTAACATCCGCTATCCTGTTATTACTGCTGCTACTGTCTGCTCGACGCCTCACTACATGTAGATGTACAAGCATCTCCGTCGAGGCTCGATGGACAGATCTGCTTACGCGTCACCCGCGGCGTTACGAGGCGTATTCGTGTGGGAAGCGACAAAGACAATACCCACCACGGTACACTACGAAGTTGTGGATTTCTTACCCAATAAATTACGCTGAATTTGAGCCAATAAGCATTAAATTCGTCTTGTCGACGCACAGGAAATAAGAATGAGCCAATCGGCAGTGTCCTTGAAAAGTACCGTGAATTCGTACAAAGGCGCATTTTGCGTCCTTTTAGACAGCCTGACTTTCTCTATCGCGCATCCAAAACGATAGTGACCAGCATCTGAACTTCAAGGAAGTACCGTGCACTACTTTAAGGGCGCGTTTGGTATCCTTTTACAACAAAATATCTTAACCTTGTATACTATATTTTGTCCAAGGGGCTCGCGAAAGGGTTAATATCGGGCACTAAATGAGTGTAGTGAGCAGCAAGAAACTTGACAATGCCCAAATGCCCACGCAAAGCAGCATTCTCGATTGCCTGAGCAGTGCGACCCTCCGATCGATTCTCATGAAGCCACTTGACCACATCCACATGGCCCCCACAAGCCGCCAGATCCATTGCGTCCGTTGTACAACCTTCCGAGCGATATTCATGAAGATACTTCACAACCTCTAAAAATTCATTAGAGGCAGCCCCGTCCATTGCCTCCGACGTGCATTCCCCACTCTTGTCAATATGTAGCCATTTCAGCACCTCCAGACGTCCAAACTTTGCTGCCTGATTCGCTGTATCTGCCAAACATTTCTCATTGTAGTCATTTACTCATAGCCAGTCGAGAACTTCCACTCTAGCGTATTTACCAGCTCTATTCATCGCGTCCTTTGCTCGCAGCCGCCACGCTACGTCGCCTTCCTTTGGCCGGTATTCTTCAATAACTATCAACGGGTCTAAACCTTGAAGATACTGCAGCATTTCCATGTTGCTGCGGCATGCAGCGATGTCAATGAGATGGTTATTTTGAAGTCCATCGGGGTAGGGATTGTGCTCAAGTAACCATTTAACAGAGTTCAGTTGACTTTGATCCGAACCGCAAACTATTGCGTCCCCATTCTCGTCACGAAATCCCTGACAGAAGAGATACTCCATCAACTCAATTTGACCTTCTCTTGTTGCAAAATATAAGGGATTGTAGTCCATCTCACGCCCAAGAGGATGCTGCATCAGCCACGTGCAGCACTGAGAGATCTCCACGCCAACAAGCTTCATCCGCTGCATGACGCCAGCTTCGCAACCAATAACAGCGAGGCCACACAGATGCTACATCATGGTATAAGTAAAACAACATTGAGAGTATTGGTATTTCACGGACGGCAGACGATGGTACTCGGTAGAGGGCGTCCAAAACCGAGCTGCTCGTTGCATTAAGGTGAAGCTGCCACTTCCATGTAGACAATGACTGATCGCCCACTCTCTGACGTAATCATTAATTTGGTGAGGTATACGTTCGAATAGCCATCGCGCAATCTCCGGGTGGCCACTAAAGACTGCAGATAACAACACCTCATCCTTGCAGTAAATCACATTGGTGCCACGCATAAATTTCAAAGGAGAATCTGTTACTTCGGCACGTTGCCGCAGTTTGTTGCCACTTGTCTCCTTTTCTTGGATTAAGATTTGTCACTTCCTTCGATAAAATAAGGCCCCAGAGCCTTCAGCACGTCCAGATGATCGTTTTTAGCGGCTTCTTTGAGTACCCTCGAAGACGCCTCGCAATCTGAGAACCGAGCAAGCAGCCACTTAATCACCTCCAAATTGCCCTTGGCGGCGGGTTCAGTCAATGCGCGTGTGAACTCCCAGCAATGATAATGTGGAGAAAGTAAGTGAGAGACCATCCTGGAGGTGTGGAGGTGCAGCTTGATTCCCATATAAAGTCTAACAGATCCACTGAGCCCATAACGCAAGCCTGGTGAAGTGATAAAGTTGGTGCCGGACCAAGGTAGCTGGAGATCTCCGAACCAAAATGAACGAATGCGCCTGCACCAATAAATTGGCTTAGAAGCAGCTTGACCCAGGTGAGCATTGTTTCAGTGCTCTCCACTGGGGAAAATCTGAGTGCGAGAAAAAATTCGTGCTTAACGTCGTTTTTAGGATTTTTGTAGGACAATTAGGACTCGTTTAGGACAAATTATCTAGGCACAGGCGATGCGCTGACGAAGGCATTCAGGTCGAGTCAATGGGCTACAGGAAACCCCTTTCTGTAAAAAGAGCAGTAACTCGAGCTCACGAGAGTTTTAGTAGCCCTTTATCACCTCTCGCCAGACTATCTTTGTGTGGGATAGCGCATATATATATATTGATTTGTAGGTAAACCCCGATAACCTCGTTAAGTTTACCGAAACAATTATAATTCCTCAGTTCCATACCAGGTAACTTCGCTTTCAGCCAGCTTAATATGTGGCAGATTGCACCTGCATCCTCCACTTTATGCTAACGAATAAACTCCCCTGTATCTTCTGCAAGTTGCTGGTCGATACATTGCGGAGAACGTGCGTCCAGAAAGAGAAGCATCTTGAATATTTCAGTTCTCCTGGTTATCGGCAAACCAATTAGATCCGCGGGGGTCTGTTCAGGAAATTTACCGTGGAGCCACGAAGCCACTCGCAGGGGGCCATTACGATAAACTGCCTTAACGCCATCGACAGAGCATTTCCCCAATTTGTTTGCGTGAAGCCACTTAAGGATTTCTAAATGGCCCAACCTTGCCGCCCTGTCCATCGTTTCTTCCGTACATCCTTCGTCTCGATTGCGGCAGAGCCACTTCACGACTGGAAGATGACCGTTAATTGCCGCCGAATGCAAAGCTGTAGTCGTACATTCTTCGTTCCAAGTAAGATGTAGCCATTTCACGATTTGGAGGTGGCCCGCTCCAGCTGCAACTTCCATTACTAGCCGCCCCGAACCCTCGAAGCCATTAGGGTACAGCCATTTCAGCACTTCCAAATTCCGCTACGGACAGCTCCCAAACCCACGCTTTGCGTGTGACGCCACCAGTCATCACTCATGGGAAAGTCATTATGACGCTGGTCGGGAAAAGCATCTCGTGGGTTGAACTTTGTAAGGAACTGCACCACATCAAGACGATCATAATTTAAAGCAATGTCAACCGGATAAGTTATCGGTCGTTTTCTTGTGCTTAAAAAGTGACGAATCATGACATCAACGCACTTTAGTTGGCCATTACGAATCGCCGCTTCTAGAGGATCATTGTAGTTTGTCGCAAGTTGCTGCTCGCAAAGATACTGCACGATCTTTCAGTGACCTTCTGCAGCCGCGACACTAATAGGATCGTCAAAACACCGACCGCTCCTTATCAACTTACTTACTCGTAATCCCATTGGGTACTGGAGAATCCACTTAGCAGTTTCCAGTCCACCATCCTTGCACGCGTTGAGTAATGCGTCAAACCAACTTCTTACACTAAAAATCGTAACAAAATTCAGCATAGGTTGAGCAATCTTTTCAAAGTGGCGAGTGAAGCAGCGCGATCTGCTGTATTAGCTCCAAATGGCCACCAACAGCTAAGTCTCTTATAGCACTCATTGCTGCGCCGTCGTCTCGCCGTAGGTATCCGCACTCTAGCATCATTTCAATCATTTCGAACCGAGGACAGTTTTTCGCGTAGTCGAGCACACATCTGCCTGGCGGTAGCAGAGATTTGATAAGATCATCATCATCAAACTTCAGAGCATGTTTGATCACTTGAACATAATTTTTGCCGTATTTCTCTTCTTCTTTCACCCGTGTTCTGACAAAGCCAACGTACCATATCAAGGTGGCCACGTTCAGCAGCCAGAACAGCGATTTGCTTTCCCCAATACACTCTATTGTCTACTTTGCATCGTCCAGAAATTAGTCCTTTATTGTCGGTGACTTTCCTCTTCTTGATATTATGTTTTCCTTTAGCTCGAGCTTCAGAGGAGCGCGCCCACAGAAATTTCACAACCTCCAAATAACCACTCTCCACAGCTGCAACAACCACGCTAGCAGGCGCTTCACAGCCAGAAAAGTGAGAGAAGAGCCACTTCACAACCTCCAAGTTGCCTCGACCAGCCGCCGCCTCCACTGATTCCGAGAATTGATACCGATAGCAGTGAGGATCCGATCGCAGATAGTTCATCAGCGTCCAGTGCGGCACTCTTTCAACCTCAAAAGTACAACTGGATGTCCACATCCAGTCTAATAATCGAGTACAACCTGTGGCGCACGCTTCACGAAGCGTCATGTTGGATGGAGGTCCAAGAAAATTAGAGATGATCCGAGATGAGACTTCGACCTCCTGGAGCCCGGCGTAGTAGCGAAGCACGTCTTCAACACGCGACAACATTTGTTTTGGGAAAGTATTTTAAAACTACAGTGTTGCAGACAATTGCAGCACTATCAATTACAATCAATCTTTTTTCCCGAACTTTCACCTGGAGTCACTCTAAATTTCCTATTAAAAAAATGCAGGCGTTTTTAGAATATGAAGTTAAGTCGTGAAACAAATATATCAATCAAACATCTACCGATACAGAGTTTAAGTTTTCTGTTCAAACAATTCACAGAGATGGTCGCATACCGTAAAAATCGACCCCAGTGCGACAAACGGTTCTAGTGCGACGTACCCAATTATAATGATGACACATCGTTCTGAACAGATCTCTAAAACAGGATCTTCCGTCTGGTGGCATCGAAAGAGCTCAAATAAAAAACATAATGAGGTTTTATAATTGACTTGACTTTGACCAAAAATCGTGGCCGATTTTTACGGTATGATAAAACATTCGAAAGAGTTTTAGTCTATGAACTGTTCTGCTATGCTACACGGTGCCGCCTTCCTGACATTAAAGTGATATAGCACCGACCACCCCGTAATGTTACCTGCACTGGAAATTCCACAACTATGAGACTTCGAAAGGAGAGGGATGAGCTGGAGCGAGAGTGGCGTCGGTTATGGGGGGGTGCTAGATACCGGACCTCCGTGCACGTATTGGTCGGTGGCGCCAAAGCGGAAAGGAGGGGTGGGAATTCTAGTACAACCAAGTGAACGAACCAAAGTGACCATGTGGAATTACTCAGAGTGGACGCCGCGGGCAATAGCGCTCAAACACGCTGAACTCGGCTTGATTGTCAGCATTTACGCGCCGAACAAACGGAAAGACCGGGAAAGTTTCTTCGAAGGAATTTGACAATGGAATTGGAGTACAGAGATAGATGCGATTATCGGTGGAGACTTCAACTGCGTACAGGTGCCATTGTTGGATAGATTAGGTGAGCAGAAAAAACTCTTGTCGGAAAGCAACTCATTAGATGCATGGATGAATGAGCGAAGTTGGATGGATGCTCGAAATTTAATGATGCATGCAGAAGATGATCACCAATTACGGCCTACAGAGCACTTTACGTATTGGAATCGGCAGTGCGGTAGTAGAATTGATAGAGTTTATGTCTCAATAAGATGGAGATGGCAAGTTCAATGGATGTCTGTTGAATTGCCGCCAGTGGATTCGGATCACCAAGCTGTCATGCTCCAGTTAGCTAATTCACGAGCTCGAAAAAGGAGACATAAGCGCCGACAGAGGAAGCTACGATATCCAATTCGAACTTCAAATAAGGAGCAGGTGCAAATGGACCTGATCACAGAAATGGCAAAAATGGCGTGCTTCCGGAAAATGCGTCTATGGAATGGGATGAGATGATAGAGGTATGCAAAAGGGCAATCGAGTTTATAACTCGAAAAGATAAGGCGAGACGACGACGCATTACATCACGGCTTCAAGCTCAATCTCGAGCTCATCTCGTCACGCGAACACAGCTCATCCAAGCGCACCAGTATGATCTGACAGCGATTGGCCTCCAACGTCTGGGAGAGCGCTTAGAAATCACACCAGCAAACGTGAGAAGCAAATTTCGAAGCTGGTCCAACTGGGAGCGCGACCAGATCGTCACCAATATATGAGCGACTAATGCAAGGGATAGCCGACCGATTTGCAGGGGAATGGAGTGTTATTCAGGGTAAATAGCACAGCAGTATCGACGATCTGGAGCAAATGCGAGGGGCAGTGGCAGATTTTGTCACAATACCAGAAGCTCGAAAAGTCAGATCCCAAGACAATGAGGCCTTAATGAAAGAAATCACGACGGAAGAGGTGGCGTCGGCAATTGATGCACTTCATCGGCATAAATCAGCGGGACCCGATGGATTGAACAATGATTTTTACAAGGATAGTGCTGGAGTATTAATCCCGATCCTGACGCAGCTCAGTAACGGCTTAATGGCAGGCAAAGATCCACCAAAATCGTTCCTCGAAGCAGTGATCATCCCGTTACGCAAAAAAGGAGATTCGGATAATGCAATGGACTGTAGGCCAATAGCACTGCTGCAAACTGGCTACAAAATATTCACAAAAGTCCTGGCAACGCGGCTCCAAACGTTTCTGGGGAGAATAATTGGAGCCACCCAGCAAGGATTCGTACATGGGTATCAGATACAGAAAACAGTAGTAATGATGTTGGCAAATTTGCAAAAACCAATCTCCGGATCTTACGAGGACCAAGACGCATCACCTGGAATATTATTACTAGACTTCCGAAAAACCTACGACACGCTGAGTCGAATTTTCATGGTGGCGGCACTGGAGCAATATGGGTTTGATCCCCGGTTCATCGAATTGCTGCGCAAACTGCACACCAACACGACGGTGCGGTTTTTCGTAATGGAGAATTATCCAGTCCAACCGATGTGGTCACGGGCATCCGACAGGGCTGCCCATAAGCTCCCCTCCGGTTTATCCTGGCAGCGGAACTCTTGGGGCTCGCATTAACGCAGGCCAAGGATGTCAAAGGAATCGAGGTACCGGAAGGAACTAACGGAGAACGTCACGGGTTTTCAGCATTCGCCGACGACTCTACGATATTTCTTGAGCGGACGGATCAATTACCGGCAGCATTACGGATTGTGGAGATGTTTAAAGAGCTGTCGGGGCTGTGTGTCCAACCGGGTAAGAGTCGCTACATATTCCTTGATAGGAGTGTCAAAATTACGAGCGTCCACGGAATTCCTGTCCTACAACCAGGAACCACCATCAGGTATCTTGGATACCAGGTCGGCAACGGCGATATGAGGGAGGTCAATTGGGCGGACAGGATTAACCGACTCCGACGACGGCTTATGACAGCGGCCTCACAACCCACCAGCATAGCGGACCGGGTTGTGATACTGAACGTGATTATGCTACCAGCATGGTGTATACGGCAGCCATGTTCCAGCCAACCACAAGAACAGTCAAGGAGCTCGAACAGCTTCAAAAAGAGTTTTTGTGGAGAGGAATAGCGGGGAAGGAGGCACCAAAACACAAAATTAGTCCTGGACTAGTATTTACGCCATGGAAAGCAGGGGGCCTAGGCCTTGTATCAACCGAAGTGGTGCTGAAGACTCAACGAGTGAAGCATGCGATGTTATGGCTCATCCGGCCAGAAGATACGTACCGATGCGCATGGCATGCCTGGCAGCAAACTAATGATGAGCTCGTGTTCGCGCCTGCTCAGTGGAAGCCAAGTCCACGAGCTTTCAGACAACGACTACCACAAGCAGATCCTACTTCAAGTTTCAGACCTTACAACGTGATCTTGGCGAGTGGATCGCTGCAGAAGATACCACGCGAATATGTCGTCATCGGGCATGCGGAGCAGCGCTTAAACGAAATAGTGATGCTTCACACAGTTGGATGGATGAGAACACCACAATGTTTTTATTACTTCCGAAGAGAGGACTGCCGACACTGGATATGTTACCAGACGGTATTCGAGTATTCTGAAGCACGTTCTCGTGGGCGAGTAACCCATGAATATGCGACCATGAAGGAGCAGTGCTCAAGCCTCGAGATTTCTCCCGAATCTAGCCCTGCCGGCTCGAAGAACTGCACCTTTGTCGAGTAGATGAGACACTATTCACTGTGAAGATTCCTCTTCCGACCGGAGTAACGAGCCATCACAGTCAACGCAAGCTTCGGCGGCGGTTGGTCGAGATCATTGCAGCTACACCACCCAGTATAAGGGACCAGTTCAGCCGGCAGTCAAGAGTAGTTCAGCTCAGACAAGCACCAGAGTGCGTGCAGAACTTCAAATGGACAGTGATATCAAGTGGAATAGTGAATGGAACACCACCACGCAAAGGGGAGGCAACAGGGATCATACAACTGGAGCAGGAACCTAATGGTATCGAGTGGAGCATCGGATCGGTCAATGGAAATAAGAAACTTCATCAAGTCGGGGAGGTCTTACGGAAGCACAAGCAATGCAAAGGTCTAGTTATTGAAGCTTCGCCACTAGTACACGGTTTCCCGTGGACAGTATCCGACATGGTGTCAAATAAGCGTGTGCTTCAGGCTATTAAGCGCCAACCTTTCAGGAACTACCGCAAATTGATCAGCCAAACTATCAGGAAAACAATAGGACAGATGGAAGTTCACAGCTCCAAGTCAAAGTGGAGATTGGCAGCACAGGATCAAACCCCAGCGGAACTGTGGAGAAGAAGCAGTACGCTAACCGACTTTCAAGTGTGGACCGCCTATCGAGTAGCATTGGGTCAGCTAAATCTGCATCACGAAGGACGCCAGTCCAACCCATACTGCCAGGTAGCTCCGACATGCAACACCAAAGAGAACTTGGAACATATTTCCTGGGAGTGTCCTCGAGCCCGAGAGGTTTGGAGATTGTTGGTGGAGCACTGGACAGGTACCCCGCAGACCCATCAAGAAATTCAACGCTATCTGAGCTATATAGCGTGTCGGAGAGCACCCAAAATGAGTAAACGACTGGAACAACAACGCAGAGATTGGTATGGGGAAGTGACCAAACAGCATGTTGGAGCAGCGACAAAGATCTGGTAGTATCGCCCTGGCAGCATTATGGATGCAGCGTAACAACGCAGTCTTCCGCAATGAACATGTAACTGCTCAAGAAGGGACGATTCGCATATGGCGAGCTGCAATGCGGCAACTTCGGGCCGTAGCATTACGAGATACCCGTAAATTGAGACCAAGATGGCTGGTATTCGACTTCGTCAAATCCTTGACGGATTTGAGTATATCTCAATAGTGACGACAACTCAATCAGAAGTTCCAAGTGATGCACGAAGTAGGATGGGGATTCCAGTCATGCAGCGACTTATGATATTCGAGGGATCTAGTAACTGAGGTTAAAAAGACACCATTCATCATCATCACAACTATGAGACTTCGACATACCAATCCAGGGCTGCCAATGCATACGATACAGAGAAAGTAAATAATTGGTAAGAGATAGCTCGTACATCACTTTCTCTGACCTCTTTAGATTACCTATCTATGATTACCTATCTAACTAGGTCAGAGAAAGTGATGTACGAGCTATCTCTTACCAATTATTTCACAGAATTAAGGCTTTGTGAGATTCTTGTACCGGTAATCGGAACGAGTACTGAAGTGGTTAGAGCTCAAGACTGTATTTTTTAATCGTAAAAGTGATGTTACGGGCCATGACTGCAGTTCGGATAGAGCCTTTCCAGGCGTCCCCTTCTTAGCTAACAACGAATACCCATGCTAGGGTTTTTATCTTCCAACCAGTTCAGTATGTGTAGGTTTGCAACCGCATCCTCGCCGGCATATTCAGGAATGAGCTTTCCTACATTTTCTTCAGTTTTCCGATGGATGCATTGGGGGCAATGAGCTTCCAGAAGGAGTAGCATTTCAAACATGTCTACTCTACTGTAATTCCACGTGCCATTTAGATTTACTGGAACCTGCTCAGGAAAGCGAGTACTTAACCAGGAAGCCACTCGCAAGGGCCCATCACGAAAAATTCTATTGACGACATCAGCAGAGCATGTCCCCAAGTTGTTTGCGTCAAGCCATTTGAAAATATCTAAACTGCCACATATCGCTGCCTCAACCATAGTATGTTTCATACATCCTTCATCTCGATTGGAATGGAGCCATTGTAAAACTGAAAGATGACCATTAGATGCCGCCTCGTGCATCGCATTCGGCGTGCATCCCTCAGCTCGACTATGGTGCAGCCATTTCACAACATGGAGGTGGCCAGCTCCAGCTGCAGCATCCATCGCATTATTTGCGCAGTTATTGTATCCGCTAAAGTGGAGCCATTTGACCAATTCCAAATTCCCGCTACTTGCGGCTGCCACAATGGCTTTCTGAGATTGAGCCCACCAGGCATCATTTCCGGAAGTCTCATTATAACTTTGATCTTGGGGTCTGAAGTTGTGGAGAAATTGCACCACTTCAAGACGACCATAGCCCGCAGCAATGTCGATCGGGCATTCACGTGGCCGCTGTCTCGTCTTCAAGTAGTGATAAATCATGACCTCAACGCATTTTATGTGGCCACTACGAATGGCCACTGCTAAATGCCTATCGAAATCTTTCGCGATTTGCTGCTCAGACAGAAACTGTATGATCTCCCAGTGACCCTCTTTTGCTGCTCTACTGATAGGAGCATCCAAACAAGAGTCTGATCTGACAAAATCACTCACTCTGATGCCAATGGGGTACTGGACGAGCCATTTAACAGTCTCGAGTTTGCCACACTTACATGCGCCGACTAAGGCTCCGAACCAACCCCTAACCCAATAATTACACCAGTAAAGTGTCGATAAATAGTTTTCTCGAAGTGGTGAATGCACCAGCGCAATCTGCTGGATGAGTTCCAGGTGACCCCCACCAGCTAAATCTCTTATAGCCATGGCTGCTTCTTCGTCTCGTCGCATATATCCGCACTCTAGCATCGCTTCAATCACTTCGAACCGAGGACAGCTCTTTGAATAGTCTAATAGACGCCTCCCAGGGGGCATCAAGACCTCGATCAGATCATCATTACCGCGTTTCACTACATGCGCCATGACTCGGTCGTAGATTATGTTGTATCTCTCGCCTTCTGTCACAGTGTTCTCACAAAGCCAGCTGTATCTGATTGGTTGATATTATTGATCTGTAGTAATGAGCGGTTAGTACTACTACGAATTTTATAGTATAGTAATTAATACAGATGCAGATGTTGGGCGGCCGTAGAAGCTTCTAGAAGCTTCTATCCGTTTGAACTGCGGGGGCGGCACTTTCTTTTTGGCACGCCATCCCCCATGTTCCAGATATACTGGTAGCACTTGTTGGTCCCAGCGACCTGCCCAAGAGAGCCCATGCCGACAAACGCGCAACTGCAAGACGAAATCGACTGGCTCAATCAAGTGATGGCAGATCATACGCGAGTGCCGACCAATCTACCCAAATTCACCGGCAAGAGGGGAGAGGACGTGCGCGATTGGCTGTTCCAGATCGAAAACGCCTGCCGCATCAATAACATCCCGATCGAGGACGCGAGCGCGCGCCTCCCGGGAATCGCCGGGTCGGCGATGGAGAAGCCGGCCTCGGGGTGGTTCCTGCATTGGTCGTCGACGACGCGAAGCGAGGAGCACAAGTGGGGGATTTTCTGCGAGCATGTGCTCCAACACTTCGAGGCGTCGAGCTACCAAGCTGTACTGCGCGAGAAGCTTCAGCGGCTCAAGCAGACAGCGAACATCGAGTCCTATAACGGCGAGTACTCTGCCCTTATCTTCCGCGTTGAAGGCATGAGCATGCTCGACCAGGTTCTCTGCTACGCTAACGGTCTTAAACCTCGCACGCGTAGCTGCGTCAAGCTAGAGAACCCTGGGTCGCTGAGCGAAGCCATGGATCTTGCGGTCAAGTATGAAGTCACCCACTTCGTGGACGATGTGCGAGAGCGTCAGTCCCGCGAGGACAAGAAACGCACCTCGGGTAACCAGTCGTCCGGCCAAGACAAACCGACCAAGGGAAAGCCATTCCGAGGAAGGGGTCGGTTCCAGCTGAAGTCGGACTTGAAACGTACCGAGACTCGTACCTGCCATTTCTGCAAGAAACCTGGTAACACCAAGGCCAACTGCTTCGCCTGGAAGAAACAACAAGGCCAGCAGGGAAATGAGCAACTACGTCAATGAGTGAGGGTCCTGACGTGGCCAATAATGTAACCAGAGCACATAAGATTGAGAATATCAGCCTTAATGTTCTGTGTGAAAACCCTCTTGTCTACAAGTCACGCCCGTTGTTCTCGGTAAAAGGAGAGGTCAACGTAGGCGGTCGGAGTCTAGCCACGCAGCGTATGCTGCTGGACTGTGGAGCTACCACGATCTACGTATCGAAACGTTGGGTTGAGCATCACCAACTCCAGACAACGAAGTTCAATGACAAGAACATCCGCGTCAAACTTGGAGACAACCCAGATCATCGAGACGGAGTTGGAGGTTCTTCCTCTTGACGTCACGGTGCCTGGTATACACGGAGCGTACAAGTGTGTCGCTGTCGTGTACGCGATCCCCGACGAATTCGACTGCATCCTTGGTATTCCGTTCTTTGAGGATATGCAGCCGCAGATCGACTGGAGATGTCGACGAATCGAAGGAACAGGAACAAAGACTCTGCGCTGGGGACGAACAGGCGAGACCTACGGACTGATCAAGGAAAGCGGACCGGTGATTGCCTCCGAGCTTCGGAGATCTGTCGCCTTTCGGCGAAAAGACCCGATTCCTGTCGAGGCGCCGCGCTGGAAACGGATGTGAAGTCTGTGGTCGAACCGATTCACAACTCAGTGCAGAATGAAACCCCAACCATTGCTCGAGAGCAAGAGGAAGAAGCGTCAGCTGGCGAAGGTTCAGCTACCGGAGACGGCGGGGAGCTGTCTGGACGCGACGGTGCTGCAGGAGAGGCAAGTAGCAGCAGCAGTACCAGGGGAAACGACACCCGATGTGGAGAAGATGTTCACGATGGGAGTTACAGATGATACTGGAGTACAGACCAAGTACATCACGCGTAAGAAACTACGGAAGTTCCTGAGGATCAAGACCAAGTCGATTGACGAACCTGATTTCATGCTGGTTCTGACGAACGAAATGATCAAGAATGTCGCGCGTGCTCTACAGCGCCGCGATCGACACTGTCGGAACTGCACAAGCTCAACGCTATTTGGAGACGGTCTGGGACAGTTTTCGGGAGAATCCTGCCTACGACCTGTTGACGGAGTACAAGGACAGTGTCTTTCGTCCCGAACTCCCAGAAGGCCTTCCAGAGAAGCGCGACGTTGAGCACCGGATTGATGTGAAAGATCCAAACCTTGCCATGTATCGGCAGCAGTGGCACCAGTCACCTGCGCAGCATCGCGAGATCGTGCGCTGGATTGAGGATATGGTTAGGAAGAAGCTCATCCGTCCTAGCAGCAGCTCGCACGCCGCTCCAACATTCTGCGTTCGAAAACCTGTCGGATGGCGGATTGTGCATGACTATCGGTACCTAAACTCCAACATGATACGCCAGAGCATTCCGATGACGAGAAAAGATGACATCTTGGGCGCAATGGCTGGAGGGTACTGGTTCTCGACGATGGACTTGATGTAGGCGTACTATCAAGTTCGCATGCGGGCAGAAGATATCAAATTCACTGCATTTCAAGCACCCAATGGACTCTGGGAATACCTGGTGTTACCGATGGGAGTCTGTAATGCGCCAGCGACGATGCATCGGTTGACGTCGAAACTCTTTCGTGATCTGGAGGACACGAAGTCGTTCTACAATGACATCTACATCTTCACGAAGTCGTCGAAGATAGAAGATCACTTGGAAGCTCTCCGCAAGACACTGGGCATTTTGCGCGACAACAAGTTATACGTAAAACTGTCCAAGTGTGTCTTCTGTGAGGACAAGACTCCCTGTCTTGGAGATTTCGTTGGACGGAAAGGAGTCCGGATGGATCCCGACAAGGTGCAGACCATCAAGGACTGGCCGATTCCAAGAACACAAGAGGAGCTTCACAGCTTCCTCGGCTTGACTGGATATGCTCTACGATTCTGCCCGGATTACGCGACTTTAACTGCGAGCATGTTCAATCTGCTGAAGAAAAAGTCCAAGCGCAATGCGAAGATTCATTTCAATGAAGAGCAGTCGAAGAACTTCAAGGACCAAAGCGACGGCTATGCAATCCACCAGTGTTGCATCTGCCCGACTTCAAGCGGCCCATGCATTTGCGTACGGACGCTAGCAAGTTTGAAGTCGGAGGAGTCTTGTTCCAAGTCGTTGACGGTGTTGAGCGACCCATTACCTACGCCAGTAGGAAGATGAAATCCGCGGAGCTCAACTATCCGACACAGCAACAAGAACTTCTGGCTATTGTTCATGCGCTAGCAGCTTTCCGAATTTACTGCTTGGACAAGCCACCAATCGTGGAAACGGACCACAAGAGTCCTGAAGGTCTCTTCACTCAGAAGATGGCGAATCGTCGTCTTGCGCGCTGGTATGATATCTTCGCGGACTATCAACCGACGTTTTCGTACCTCCCAGGGGTGAAGAACGGGATCGCAGACGCGCTTAGCCGAAGACCAGACTTGCAACCGGAGACGAAGTTCTTCCATGACTTGAGTGTAACCAGTTTCGACGATACGTCTTTCAGCTTGTCGATCAGTGAGGTGACTACGGACAGCGATTTGGTCTCCAAGATCAAGAAAGCCTATTCGAAAGATCGAGAAGCTCAAGCGATCTTCGCAGCAATCAAGCGTCGTACGAGCACCCAGCGGCCGAAATCCAAAAGCAGCCAGCGGAAATTGTATCGCTGCTATTCGGAAGCGAACGGTTTGCTATGGTACCAGACTCTATCTGATGATAAGCCACGAGTCGTAGTACCCAACGATGCCAAGTTGCGCCAGAAGATTGTCAGCGAATGTCACGACGCCAACTACGGAGGTCACCGTGGTGCGGAGCGCACATACTTGACGCTTTCGAAGCGCTGGTACTGGACCAAGATGCTGAAATCAATCCAAAGCTACATTGCTGACTGCGAGCCATGTCGACGCAACAAGCCGCGACGGACGAAGCCTCCTGGACTGCTAGAGCCACTACGAGTTCCGGACGAGCGATGAAGATCAATCTCAATGGACTGCATCACCGACTTGCCAAGAACAAAGCGAGAAGTGGATTCCATCTGGGTCGTTGCTGACCGACTGACGAAGCGTTGTCATTTTGTGCCGACTACGAAGAAGGTAGACGCCGAAGGCGTTGCCCGTCTCGTCATCGACTATATATGGAAGCTTCACGGAATACACACTAGCATTGTGTCCGACCGCGACAGAAAGTTCGTATCCAAGTTTTGGCAGCACGTCTTCAAGTCCATCGGAACAATGCTTAACATGACAGTAGCACATAGAGCCCAAGGCGATGGCCGGACGGAGCGGATGAACCAAGCCCTGGAAGCGTACTTGCGGTGCTATGTCGGACCTGTCCAAGATGACTGGGATATCCACCTCGCGAATGCTGATTTTGCTGTGAACTCTACCGTCAACAGCAGTATCAGAATGGCGCTTTTCGAAGCTGATCTGGGATACATTCCGCTCAGCCCGCTCCAGCTTGTAGCTGAGAATCGGGACAAGGTCCCCACTAGTCGACGCGGAGCTGAGTTTCACGAGCGCCAAGCAGCTCTTCTTCGACGGTGTCAGGAAGCACTTGCGGAAACGCAGGAGAGAATGCGTGACGTGTACGACCGAAACCGAGAGGAACAAATCTTTGAAGTTGGCGACCGCGTGTATTTGAGTACGAAGCACTTGGATCCCAAGCATACCGGATTACCGAATTCGACTAAGCTTGGCCCGAAGTGGATGGGGCCATACACAATCGTGAAGAAGATCGATAACCACGCGTACGAGCTCAACATCCAAGCAGGCAACCGACTCCATCCAGTCTTCAACACCGGAATGTTAAAGCCATACAAGGAGACCACTCGGTTGTCGCGGCCCCATGATGTTGTTCTGGCCAACGGAACCGTTGGTCAACTCGTTCAACTGCTAATTGTCAAGCACACTCGCAAACGACGGACGCAATTTCTTGTGGAGTGGGTGGGTGAGGAGGAACCCACGTGGGAACCAATTGAGAATCTCTCACAAGTACCAGCTCTCATTGCCGGCTTTGAAGCATCCAGAAGGAAGAAGCGACGGAGACGGTGAACAGCGAAACCAAATGAAAGGGGGGCCCAAGAGCCAACATGTATTCCCGTACTATATCCCCTACATTTTCTGCTGTTTCTTCTTTTCACGACGCGCTTTTCTTCGATTCGGTCTTGGCTTACGTTTACCACGGCGACAACGATACCCAGGATTCAGCTTAATCAAACCCATCCATTTGACTTTGTCGAGATACGCCAAGTTGGACAACGGCTCTGGGGTCACCGGCGGTTCCAGTCCATCCAGTATCGCCACCTGAGCAGCTAGCCACTTCGCGAGGACGACGACGCAATGCCCGACGAGGCCGTCACCAACACTCGTCAGGTACACTCCTTCACGCACGGTTTGCACGAACGTCTGGAACTGCTCCACATTCGTGTAACAAGCATCGAGAGGACTCTGGAAGAAAACGGCGTAGTCCAAGGGAAAATCGTGGCGCTGAAGGACGCGAAAAAATTCCGTAGTTTCAGCACGGGAAACACCATAACAGTACTGGGATTATCGAGCTCAAAGTCCTTCCAGGGATCAGTAGCCGTCGACGCGAGGTCACGTACACCAAGATGAAAGAAAGCGGCACGAACAGCATCCATGAAACAGTCACCAGCAGGAGAAGCCTCGACACGACCCGCGAAATGATTCTTGTAGTATTTGGCGACGAACCCGGACACAGGTCTTCTCTCCATTGCATCACTTGAGCCATGCGACGCGCAAACTTCTGGTCAAGCTGTTCCTCCCAAACCCAGCTCAACTGAAGAGGCTTGACTTGCCATTCTGCGAGAAAGCAGCGATGCGGAGCGTCACCGCGAACATCATGGAGCTGCTCGATATTTACCTCGACCGAGTAATCCCAAGGAGCGTTTGGATCGTATTGATTCTCACGACCGTTTGCTGGATGCTTCTTCGGCGCAGGAGGCAGCGCTTATGGATGCCAATCGCCAGAGTCGACACCACGTCTGAGCCGAGCGCGTGGTTGAACAGGACCAGTATCTTCATCACTGTCCTCGTCGCCGAGACCACACGATGCCAGTGTAGGCGACAGCGGACGCGTCGCTGAAAGAGGCACCGAGTCATCTGGCTCCAAGGTCGAAGACGCAAGCTCCGGTTCATCATCCGAGCTGTTGAAGATCGCGTCGAACCGTAGATCAATCAAACGGTTCACAAGCGATTCCCCGGACACATCCGAAGCGTCGTCCGAAGGCGATGGTGGAGCAGCGATGGGCGGTGACAACGGAGAACCAGGCAGCGGACCAGGAGACTGAGAAGCCGCAGGGGAACCAACAAGCGACGAAGAAGATGGCAGTGATGGTGACTGCAGTGACGCCAGCGGTGCTGTGGGCAACGGCGCAGCCGACGAACCCTCCGAAGCGACCCCCGAGGATGGTGCAGTCGACGCTGCGCGTGCCATGCGCGCCTTGGTCGCGCGGAGCCCTGCTGTCGCACGGAGCTCCGTGAGAAGCGTGGGAGAGACAGAAAACGCGCTTGTTGAAGCCATATTGGCCGCCTCAAGTTGGAACCCACTCGACTCCGATGAAGCCAGGCCCGAAGACGAAGATGACATCGGTTCAAGCGAGTTCCGGTAGAGACAGCCGACTTCGCGGTCACTGTGCTTTTTCGGGAATGAAGGCTGCGAAGAGCCGCCAGTTGCCAGAGGGAGGGTGAGTGTATCTGATTGGTTGATATTATTGATCTGTAGTAATGAGCGGTTAGTACTACTACGAATTTTACAGTATAGTAATTAATACAGATGCAGATGTTGGGCGGCCGTAGAAGCTTCTAGAAGCTTCTACCCGTCTGAACTGCGGGGGAGGGGGGGCATTTTCCTTTTGGCACGCCCTACCCCAAGCTTCCCTGTTCCAGATAAACCAGCGGACCATATCAAAATGACCGTATTCAGCAGCAAGCAATACGCTCCGATCTCCCCAGCAGACGTTATTGCATTTTCCATCTCGTTCACCAGGTAGCCTTTCACCTATAAATTTCATCCTCTTGCTTTCTCGAGTGCTGATAACCCGGGTTTTGGAGCTGTGACTCCATAGAAATTGCACTATCTCCAAGTGGCCTTTCTTCACAGTCTCATCAACCACGCGAGCTGGAGCCTTACAACCGACGAAGTGATCAAACAGCCACTTCACAGCTTCCAAATCGCCTCTACCAGCCGCCACCTCCAATGATTCCGAGAATTGATAATGATAGTAATGAGGATCCGATCGCAGATAGTTCGTAAGCGTCCAGTGCGGCACTCTATCAGCTCTAGAAGTGCAACTCGATCTCCACATCCAATCTAACAAACGAACACAGCCTATCGAGCATGTATCTCGGAGTGTCGTGCTGGGTAGAGGTCCAAGAAAACTAGTGATCAACCCTGAAGAAGCTTCGATTTCCTGGAACCCGGCGAAGTAACGAAGCACGACTTCAACACACGACAGCATTTTGAAGAATACCAGTAAATAGTAATGGTTTGACGGTCATTTTCTTTTAATCAAAAATGTTCCTGAGGGATAATCTAGATGCGCGTTCCTTGATCCATCACTCACTATCATTGCTTAGCCAAATAAACTGGTCTTGATCGCACTTACCGGTAAACTTCAGGGTTGCGCGAAAAACAAGTTGTCTTGCGATTATTCCAATTAAACACACGAAATGATTGTTAGCGGAGACCACAAATCACGATCAAATAAATATTCACTTCTGGCGGTAAATACTGGTATCTAGCTTGCTTCTATACCATTTCTTGCGCTAGTTCACATCGGCCGTCGAACAATATGCGATTTTATTTTTTTTCTGTTTGTGAGCAAATGCCAAGCTGTCAGGCATCTCAGCAGTGTCTACACAAGCGCCTAGCTCATCTGATGATAGGTGGTCTTCTATTTTGTCTTACAACGTTTTATCATCGCTATAAAAATCTTACATTAAAAAACGACGATCAGGTTTCATACGAATGGATTACGCTTCAGATTGTTGGAGGTCACGAGCGGCATCAGACTAGGATGTCCTCTAGCCCCGCTGTTACTCATTCTGGCCCTGGAACCGCTGTATCGGCTCGTAGGGGCAGCTACTGGTATTAGTGGAGTGCGGCTATTTACGGCGTGCCGCGCAGTTCTGCTCAAGCTAGCAGGATATGCGGATGACACGACGGTGTTCCTGGGGGATCACACGGAAGTGCCGGGCCTGCTACGACTGATTTCACGATTTGGAAGAGCGAGTGGTCTCTCCGCCAACGCGCGCAAGACCGTTGTGATAGCGTGACAAACTGGGGGTCCTGCGTCGGCCGCCACTCTGCCTGAACCACTTTGCTTTCTGCCTCGGACTCACTTCTCCAGGTACTTGGGCGCCCAGTCTGGGAGCGGTTCTGCAACGGAGGCTTCTTGGAACATTGCTATCAAGCAGATCACGACACGACTACGTTTGGAGTCTCTGAAGACCCTGATCACTGACCAAAGAGCGACAATCGCTTCCGCAATTGCTGTGCCTACAGTGCTGTTTGCGGCTACACATGCCTGGCCCACGTCCGCCTGGGTTGGGACTCTGCAATTACGACTTCGCAACTGTATATGGCATGGCCAGTTTGCTAACGTTCGGTTGGGGTGGATAAATCAGGCTGTTGCTGGACTGCCACGGTCGGCAGGCGGCCTCGCGGTTCCCAACATTCGGGCAGAGCCATTGGCAGTCGGAAACATCAAGATGGGCGCTTCACAGCAGCTCGACCATGCTGGTCGTAGGAGACATTCTCTTCACGGGGGCCGCCGGCTACATAGCGAACAGATATCCTCGAATTGGCCCAACCAATTATGAACCTCATGCATGCTATGCACGACATGATGTGGATCAGTCGAGCCTTTAACGAAGCTAAGCAAACCGTACCACGGTACACCTTCTTTTGGGTTCACCGTTACTGATGACCTTTTAAATGAACACGGTTTACCGGTATACTGTCTTCATTAAAAAACCCTCAGAAACTTATGAAGCAAAACGGTCGGGTTTTTTTCTTTCAGGTTTTTCAGGTTCGTTGTGCACCCGTCGTTAGATACGCCAACGTCAGCTTCAAGAAAATGTATGCCTTTATGTGGTCTTATTGGCTGTAATTGTCAAACAGAGGCCGAACTTTCCTTCACGAAGAGCCGCACGATCCAGCCAGCGTTTTGTACGACCGAAATCAAGAAAGATACACTCCTGTGGCGCGACGATCTATTTCGTCATTCTGCCATTTGCCAGCTGAGACTAATAACATCCGTGCATCTGCCCGTGAGGTAAACATGAATTTTCCTTTTAAATCAATGGTTATAGCAACTAAGGATAAATTATCATTACCTTGAAATACAGGGATCTTAGTATGCACCGGTACCTGTTCAACGGCTCGCACAACGGTCATGAGTTGAAAACAACTAGTGCTCCTCCATCTCCTCGCCAAGCGCTCTCAACTTCATCGGTATGGCCTCAGCTACACCACCGTAGTAGTCTCCCGTCGGCTCAGTTGCTGCATACAGAAGGGCCGCCCACCCATCGTGCTCGATACGACTCGCCACAAGTCTTGAATGCGCAGGAGGGGTTGGAAACACAGGCGCCCAACGTCCACACTACCCCTGCTGCAGCTGAACCTCAAAGCCTACCATCCAACCACCCCACGGCATCGCAAGTACAAACAATAGCAGTTGCCAGCAGCCCAGACGGTATCCCGCCTGATGTGGAGAGAGCCGTCGAAAGATATACCCCAAAACCGGGGTTTGTGCTTGCACCCCCAACCTTCTCTGAGCGCTAGTTCATTTCCAAATGGGGGGTTCGAGTTTATTCAGTGGGTGAGCCTTCCTTGTGTGGATGGATTTGTTTGGCGGCACACACCTGCCGGGATGCTGAAACTATTCAAGTGCTCTATGGAGAAAAAACGTCACGGGCGACAAAGCATCTGAAAGAGGTTCACGGAATTACATCAGCAAAAACAACTGCCGAAGATACTCGCAAGCGCACCCGTGATGAAGAAGTAACACGGATTTTAGCTTCTGCGACATCAAGAGAAAATTGCCAGCGCGTCAGTTTGCTACTTCAGACGCTACAAGTTGTCCACAATAACTTGCCTTTTGTTGTCGGCGAGTGCGAGGAGTCGCAGCTGCTGAAGGCAATTATTACGAAAGAAGCGTTCCAGCTATCGTCAACAGGCAGACAATCGTTCACTCGGTGATAGAGCTCTACGCGTCAGCAAAGTTCGGGATGACACACTTTCTGCTGTTGATCCGTGCTCGTGGTGGGAAGTGCTTTGTCATGGTCACTGACTTCTGGACTTGCAAGACAACGGAGCTAAAGTTTATTGGCCTTCGAGTCTATTACATTGATGGTGAGTGCAACTTCGGGTCAATGCTGCTAGGCACACGTCATTTTAAGCCCCTGTATGGTGAACGAGATCAAGGTATTCGTGAGCCGTATGCGCGATGGCTAAAGCATATTCTTGCTGACTTTGATCTGAAGACAAGTGATTGTTTTGGAGCAACTACCGACGGTGGTCCTGATGTTAGGTGGATGATGGAGTCTGGTCTGCAGTTAAACTGGGGATGGTGCTGGTCGCACCTAGCAAATGCTGCCACTAAGGCGGCGCTCGGCATGGCCGGAGATGCAGAGCGATCGAAGAACCCTGGTATGCGCAAGCCCATTAGTAAGGTCACGTTCACAATTTATCAAGTCCGGTCTGTTGAGGTGATGGGAAGTTTGTATGCCGAGTTGGTTGTTGCATTGGGGCTGGGTAAGGAGAGAAAATTGGCAGACTACGAACCTCACCGCTTCATGGGATTGACACAAGTGCTTCGCCGCATAGTGAAACACTGGGATGTGCTTGAAATGTGGTACGAGGAGCGCACAAAGAAATACGAGCGAGATCGAAAAGCGCCTCCAAATCCATTTCCTTAGGCAGGCAACAAGCGGTTATTGGAGCAGCTCTTGTCCCTCTTGGTTTCTCTATCAACCTTGAACATCAAGAGCCAGGCAGAAAAAGTGAACCAAGTGGGCGTGCTACTGTCGGTGTACAAGTTTTGCATGACTAACCTTGCGGTAGACTAGCCAGCCACTTGTAAAGTTTGACTCAACCAAACAACACATTGCCCAATATCACCCAACCGAGCTACTTCCGTTGGCTGAGACCACACGCAGACTGCTCGGTGAAGCTTTTCACACCAGATTCTTTTCGCGCTACACAAGTCGTGAAAAGATGTAAACGTGTTCTTTTGTGTGGGAAATGCAGCTGTTACTGCATCCCCACAAAAAACGTTTGGATGGAATGCTGATGAGCATTGTGGAGACTTGCGATAGAGCTCAACGCCATGACGAACATGTGATTGAGAGAAACAAGACTGCTGTCAAACAAGCTGTGCTTGAGCGACTCAAGCGCATCATGATGTCTCTGCAACCTCCAGCGACGGAGCCACCAACGCCTGCACCGGTGAACAACCGTGGCTTCTCCGAAGATCTTTCAGACTTTTTCTCGCTTGCCACGGCACCCGTACCAGAGCGCCCTACTGAGCAAGCAAAGCATGAAGGTCGTGTGGATGAAGAGTTGGAACGCTGGTTTAGTGACCCCGCTCTTCTTGTTTCTAAATCAGCTACAGAGGTTGAGACCGTTCTTCATTTCTGGAAAAGAATGCAGGACAGTGGAGTATACTACTGTCTACCGCAAGTTGCTCGTGTTATATATGCAATGCCGGCTTCATCCACTCAAATAGAGCGTGCTTTTGGTGTTAGCGGGATGATGGTTACCTCTCAGCGAACTTACCTTTCGGCGGCAAATATTGATATGTGCTCATTCCTGAACCGGAACCGAGCATTTATCGATGTCACGCAATGCCCGAAGCTCACAGCAGCCGAAACCAAGAACGCAGTACCGGCGAACGTGACAGTGGACCTTGATCCTGTTAATCCCATGGCCATGTTTGAAAGTGAGTGGGAGATCACGCTGTCAGATTCATTTGCACTGTCCACTGAACTTTAGAAGAAATTTGCTTTATCCTAATACATGTAGTTTTAATTTCATTACAACATTGGATACCGCCACACATAATACGCTTTCATTGCCGTGGAATGTAGATCTGCAACTGGATATCAGGATTTTAGGTTAGATGATTTCTCTGTGTCCATCTCGTGGCAAGGTAAAGAATATAAAGTATTGTAAATGTGCTATGCCGCGTTTCTGATAGTGAATATCCTATCTCTATCCTCCGTTCTGGTAAATGTTACCCGGTCTCTTTGGAGGCTAGCCAACTTAACTGTCTCTGAGTTTGGGTCCTACTCGTCTTTTTTTCTTGCGTGGAGCTCAATGCGCGCAAGAACTCTTTTAGTCACCGCGTATTGAGCCTCTTTTCGAGCTCGCTCCAGTGGCGTCTCTGCTGCTCTTTGACGGTGTGCCACAGTGTGTTTCCGTCGACACCCACTCGGCTTTCAATATTCGAAAATGTCGCATAAACTAATAAACGATAACAGTGTATCGTGAAAATGGGGAATGTGGAGATATTAACTGCACAATATACCACAACAATCTATTATTAATTACAAAGAAATCAAATTGGGTCACTGGTGGGTCTGGTATTTTTTGGGCCCGCGCCCAAAAAATGCGAACATACCCAAAGTAGATTAAAACAACTAAATTAAGTTAAGTGGTGGTTAATTGGCGATGTCATGCACAAAACAACCACACTTCGTATGAGTTTCCAGCAGGTTTGAATACATATTCAGGGAGTGTTTTTTTTAAACATTTAAACATTTAAAAATAGGCGCCCAAACATAGTTGACCAAAAAGCTGGGCCTGTCTCAAAATGGTACCAAATACAGCAGGACTCAAACGGGACCAGGCCCACCGGTGACCCGAAAAAAGTTTACCTTTATGAAGATCATTTACCGGTAATGCAATCACCATAGGTCTTCATAAAACTAGTCTCGTTATGCAACGATGAGTCTGGGAGATAGAATTGGGAAGAAGTATTCATGGCGACAGATTTGAGATTCCAACATCATTCCGTTACATTATCCGTATAAACCGGCTTATATTAAATAGGTTATATATCGTTGTTCCCGTTGAGTCATTAACATGTTAGCTGAGTGCAAGCTGGTAGATGCAAAATGGCGAAAAATCTTCGTTTCAGACATGTCGAAATGCATGGAGAAATGCCCAAGCACAGTCGTACATTTCGTTAAAATCATAACGGGTTGGCAAATTGATTGACGCATCCGCTGAAAATTCCATAAATCATGGACACTCGTGGTCACGAGACTGATCTTGTTATACTGGACATGATGCCGTGGCAATGATACTCGTCCGCACAAAAGACACACAGGATTGACTACTTTGCCAGTGTCATGATCTAGTGATGACAGACAGCATGCACCGAACGTTTTGATTTTAAATTCAACACATTTTATGTGACTACAGATCATGTTGCATGAACGTTGACCCAGTTGACGACAAATAAATCCTCGTTGGGCTTCCCAATAGCTAGCTTACGCTACCTATCGCCCAGTGCTATGTACGTGGCGCATCAATTTTAGCACGTAATGGTACTTCTCTTTGTGTATTTACATGTTACATGTATTAGTGGCTGCATTAGAGGTCTTTAGATTTGCCCACAAAGCGAGAATTGTGGGTTTTTGGCAGCCTAACCGCGAAAAACATGTGCTGAAACCCACCCGGTAGGTTGGCGAAATCCCACAATTGTAGTACCCTTTTACAGTTGGTGGGGCACAATTTCAGTTCGACATATGTCACAATATGGAGTATGTGGCTAGCTATTCGTAAGTGCTAGCATTCTCCTGGGCATCTACGTGCACATTTTAAGAAACCTGCGAGGTTCCAAGTATCATCCTAGCCTCGTTCTATATTGTGCGGGCTATTTATGCATAAATTTATGCTTCTTAGTGACCGATATGGCCTCCCATCTTTGTATTTTAAGGTACCTAAATTAAGAGAGAGCAAACAGTAAAACCACCCAACAATTTCGATTCCACAAAAGTGCTGCTGCAAACCGACAAGGTATAACATCTGAAAGCCACCCCTAACTAACCCTAGCTAAACCGTGTATGTTCCTCTATAGACCTTTATTTTGTACAGACACTAACTGTTTAGCCGTACAGCTGACTTCAGTACAGCCACACGGACAGTATGAATAGTCACTGTACTTTAATAGTATGTTGTTTGTAGAATATTTGCAATCACAGGCTTGCCGGGGTGGTCACTGTATTTTACTATGGTATGTTGTTTGCAAAATATGCAATGAACCAAATTTTGATGGGCTCGGGCGTTGGGCCTTGATGAAGAAATTACCATTTAAGCTGGCTTGTTTTAGGAGGCTGTGTTGTGGTTGCACTTCGCTGTCTACTTCGCTGGCTACCTACCGCCAGGCACAAGGCATACGCATGACAGGAGGGCGTTACAGTTGAAGTTACGTGAATGGTGCAATCCCGTTGCATACACCGTTACCGTTGCAAGTGGCAGGACCCGTTTGATTTGTATACATTTTCTAGTGCTCTACAGGAGGGAGAGTAGCAGCAGTGTATATTGGAGGTGGGAAGCTGCTAGCACCTTATTCAATCAATCTCACTTTCAAATTTTCATTCATTGACTCACTTCTACTACAAGCCCGACCGAAGCGTCCTCTACTCTCAATTGGTTATGAGCCCAAGCTACGCCCTTAGCATCGACAAACTCGTGGAAGGCATCTACTTTCACTGGGAATTTAACATGCGAATGAAGCTCGCCCGTAAGGGTCTGCACCCGCAGATTATCAGGCTGGAGTTCGGCCAAGTGAACGACCGCTCTACGGTTGAATGGACGACCAACGATTGGAAGGCTCTTAGCGTTACCGCTTGAGACGTGAGTCTCAAATACCAAGTCTACATCCACGGAACGCTGACCGCCGCTGAAGCATGGACACAACTCGAGGAGCACTTCAACCGAGAGACGCTCAAGAACCGACTCATCGTTACAAAGAAACTTCATAGCTTTAAGATGTACCCCGGTACAAAGTTCGCTGTCCACGTGAACAAGTTCAAGGAACTGGTACCCCAGATGGAGTTAATCGGTTAGTCTTTGGATGAGACGATCCAGCAGCTAGTGCTGCTTCTCGGAAGCTTGGCTGACGAGTACCGAATGTTGGCTATTGTTCTCGACAACACACCCAACGTGACACTCGCTTCTGCGTTCCAAGCACTCTCGGGTGCTGAAGCGACGGATGCATCGTCATCGGCTTAGGATAGGGCGCTCGCAATGAAGAGGAAGGACTTAGGAAACCAGCGTCGCTTTGGTGGCGAGTGCTTCTACTGCAAGAAACCAGGGCGCAAGGAGTTTGAGTGACGGAAGAAGAAAGCCGACGAGGGGCGCGGTCAAGTCGCGCAGGCCCAAGCGTCGGACTTCGCGTTCGCGGCTGCTGGTGCGACGGCCAAATTGGAATGGCTCGTCGACTCGGATGCAAGTTCGCACATGACCAGCGTCCGGGACGAGTTCGTGTACAGGAGGGACCTGAAGGCGTCGATCCGTATCACGATTGCGGATGGCACGAAGATCGACGCAGCTGCAACGGGCACCGTCGAGTTAAAGCTGATGGATGGAACGTCCGTCACACTGTCGGATGTCTTGTACACCCCTGAAGTTGAAGGAAGCCTTATCTCGATGTCCAAGCTGGCCGAGAAGGACGTCGTCGCCCAGTTCGGCAAGGACAAAAGTGTCTTTCGCTATGATGACGCTACCGTCATGGAGGCCATGCGCAGTGGAAACGTCAACAAGCTGAAGACTGTGGAGGACGAGGTGTGTCATGTTGCGACAACTCGTAAGGAGCCGTGGGCTGTAGTGCACGTACGCCTGGGCCACATCCCACTCAGGAGCTACGAGCAGCTATTGACCATGGCAGAAGGAGTGCCTCACGTCACGGATGGAGTCAAGGGTGATGACGTCTGTGCCAGCTGCTGCATGGGGAAGACCAGGGCCGATGATTTCCCTCGACACCCGGACAATCTCGCCAAAATTGTCGGGGCGCTGGCCTTGGTGCATACGGACGTGATGGGGCCGATGCATATCAAGACGCCTGGTGGTTGCACGTATGTGGTGATGTTCATCGACGATTACTCTTGTCACGCCACTGTATACTTCATGAAGGCGAAGTCGGATGTGCTGTCGGAGCTCAAGATATACAAGGCAGCAATGGAGAACGCAACGAAGAAGAAGATCAAGCGTCTGGGTTTGGATAACGGCGGTGAGTACACGGGTCGGCCGCTTAAGGACTACCTCAACCACAGCGACATCAAGCATGAAAAGACAATGCCGTATACGCCTCAGCAGAACGGGTTAGCAGAGCGCATGAACTGGAGCCTCGTGAAGATGACCCGCTGCATGAGAAGAAGTGGGGGGGGGGACTGAAGCTGTTAGCACAGCCGCGTGGATCATCAATCAGACCCCCAACTCAGTCACCGTCCAGAAACCGTACGAGATTGGACACCGTACCAAGCCACAACTCAAGAACATGAAGGCGTTCGGTGCGCTCGGCTACGCGCACATCCCGGACGAGAAGCGCCGTAAGCTTGACGCAAACGCGTTCAAATGTCGCTTCATGGAGAACGAAGATAATGTCTAGGGATACCGTGTCCAGAACGTCGAGACCAGGAGGGTGCAAATCGTACGCACGGTGAAGTTCGTCGAGACGACAAGTCCAGGACATCTGGTGACACATCATGAAGAGGAAGATGGCCAAGACGGCGCTACTGTGCAGGCACTGAGCGGTTCACAACCTGGGAGCGATAGACAGATTGTTTCTGTTGAAGTTGAAACTGGTGACGTGATCCCACTCCAACGCGACGTGAGCGTAAACAACTCGATCGTGCAGTTTGGTTCGACCCCATTCCATGATGACGCGGGCACGCACGCGTCACATTGACGAAACGAAGGATCCTGAAGAGGTAGGGGCAAGGAAGAAACAAGTGGTGGCATCGTACGAGGTTGGAACGAAGCGCCAGAGGATGACTCAAGAACGTCCGAAGGCTAATGACCAGCAGCTCGCAATCTACGAAGGTGGATAAGCAATGGCGGCTACCGCCGACGTACCTATCTCTTATGCCGAGGCGACTTCCGGTGTGGACAGTAACGAGTGAAAGAAGGCAATCGCTAGTGAACTGGAGTCACTCACTGCAAACAAGACCTGGAAGTTGGTGCCAAGACTACCACACCAGCGGCCAATCGGTTGTCGTTGGGTATTCGCGGTGAAGCGTGACGAGAAGGGGCAAGTTATTCGTCACAAGGCTCGTCTCGTAGCGAAGGGGTTCTCGCAAAAAACATGGTATCGACTACGAAGAGACGTACGCGCCTGTGGCGAAGTGGTTCTGCGGAAATTGCTGACCGCTGAGGTCCTCTCGCACACTGCGTCCGAACTGCCGACTAGCGGAGGGGCGCCCCTCTTGGCTCCTTCAGTGTCACTGGCTCTCTGTCAGGTGGTCACACCATCGGCGGGGTCTATATCGCAAGTCCTTACCCAAGATCGCATAATCCTTGACGAGATCGATATCTCATGGTACCATCGCTTTGAGCAGGAATGATGTACACCACTATCGAGATCGCGAAACCTGAGATCGCTATAGTGGGAGCAGACTGACCTTGATCGGTAACTTGAGATCCTGGCGCAAATTTCTTGAACCACTTCGCCACAGCCGCCCCCTGCTCGACTGACAGCCGCGCAACGGCTGTCTGTCGATGCACGATGTCTACATAGCCTGCCTTGTTATACCGGTCGTATTGTCGATCTTGACTGTTCATTTTGGTAGTATGTCGTTGCTCGTACATTTGCCGTCCTCACTGTATCCTAACTTCTTCGTCAGGCGGTCTATTTTGCCAAATCACGCCGCTATATACATACGTGTAGCCCCTTCCATCTGGTCAACGGCCGTCCCGCTGACCCTTCTTCAAATTCTCGCGAGGTGACCGGCTCACTCACGATCCCGCCATCTCAACGTTCCTCATGCGACTACATCACACCAAATCGATTTCGATTCGCCTGATCCCACAGATAATCGCGCGGTAATGCTCCACAGTTAAGGCCCACTTCGTCTACCCACGACGGTCTCTCGTAACCCTTCCAATGTACCAAACATTCGAGCAACTTTCGTCCAAACCGTGTCCGCCGCCCGGTCCGCATTTCCGAGATACGCTCGGCTTCATCGTCCAGATCATTGTTCTAGCTGTCTTCCGGCAGTAATTCTTCGTCGAAATCGAACCTCTCGTGATCTTGAACTACCAGTCTTGTAGTTGGTCGATCTGGAAATTTCCGGACCGGCTTTAGTTTCGACACATGTACTACTGGGAACACGCGGTATTCGGAACCGGTGATTTCCAGTCGTACGGCATGTGATCCCATGGCTTCAGCGACTCGGAATGGCCCATGCCGCATGTGCGCCAGCTTACGTGCATACCTTCCTTGACGCGATCCAGGTAAAGCCACACCTGTATGCCTGTTTCGGTCTTATGAGGAGGTGCCTCCTGGTTATGGCTCTCCGCTCTTCTGTGGATGACTTTCCGCAAACGCTTGTTCACTTGCTCTCGTGCCTGTAGATAATGCTTGTGGAGATGGTAGCGCCATCGTCGCGGTTCTCGATCTCGACGTCGCGCCGATTCTAATGGAATCGTGGCCTCCAGCGTAGATCGAGGATTCCATCCGTGTACCAAATAGAAAGACGTGTCACCGCGGACCCGGTCTTGGATTGTGGTGAGCGCGAAAGCCAGCCGCTCTGCGTATTCGTCCCAGTCCATCTGGTTGACATCGGTCACATACATCTTGAGAGCGCGCGTATGTGTCTGCACAATACGCTCAGCGGTACCATTGGCTTGAGGACGGTATGTCATGGTTGCTCGTTGCCTTTGTCCCACGATCTTGCTGAATGCTCTAAAGAAATCTGACATGAAGCCAGGGTCTCGATTATGCCGAATTGTTTCACTCGCGACGATCCGGCGAAAAACCGCTTCTTCGTAATTTTCCGCGATAGTTTGAGCAGCGCTTCACTTGGCGATCAGTAACCCGGTGAAAAGGTCGACCTACATTAACAATTTCGTGTTGCCCTAGTACAATTTAGGGAACGATGGAATGGGGTCCATTGCTATGATCTGGAACGGGTAGGTAGCCTGAAGATTTCCTGGCGATTGGCCCTGGATTCTCAGTCTTTCCTTCCCTGTCTCGCAGTCGACACATTGCCCCACATTACGTTGCACGCTCTGGTACAGTCCTATCCAGTAGAATTGCCCTCGAATACGTTGATAGGTTCGTCCAATGCCTTGATGTCCGCCTTTGAGGCTGGTATGGTAGTGATGTAGGAAGGCGTTCTGCAACGTTTCAGGCACTACCAGTTGCATAACGACATCGCGACCTTCACCTTACTGTTTGAAGGGGGGCAGTAAAACAGTAGGTCCGATTCGTCGATCTCGTAATCTGCTGCAATCTTGGCACATGTCTTCGCTTCCGCTGCGCTTAGATCTTGTATGTCTCCTCGCAGATACTTTTTGAGATCCGCGATCCACTTCTCTTCGTCTTGAGCTCGAACAATCCGCTCTGTCCGCATTCGCTGCACAATTTCTTCATGAAGCACCCCAGGGCTGAGTCGTTTACGTGATCTTGCAACAGCTGTGATCTTGACCGCCGTATCGTTGGATCGAGGAACCAGAAATTCGGGTAACCGTTTGAGCCGCAATCGTATAGCCTTCTTCCTTTTGCAGCGCAGTGCTTGCCAGACGGTCCACGCTCTGATCTAGTCTCTCTTCACGTGAAGGAATTCATGGTTGGGCTAAGATCGCAACTACTCCATAGCCTTCTGCCGGAGCAACGTTTAACCTGGGGCCTTGCACTCGATTTCTCCACGCATCTGCCGAATCACCAAGTTGTAATCCCCGCAGATAACCAGCCGCCCTCTGTCCAGATCGGATAGCAGCTTAAAACAAAGTAGCATGCCGTGATAATCTGCTTCATTGACGGTAAGACCGAGTTCGTACACCGACGCTGCCGAGATCACAGTCCATTTGGGTAGGTTCCACACAATCGCGCTGTAGGCGCCCCCACATCGTTTCACACGGGCGGATCCGCCAAAACTAACGACCAACAACTGCCCACCCGGCTCCACAGTGGGTGGCGGCATCGTGATGACTTGCCGTGGCTGCTTCCTGGGTGAGTTCGAGGTCAAGATCGCATCTACCTCGGCCCGAGGGGTTATACTGCGGAACTCAGAGTTGAGATCTCGTCTTCTCCTTTAGTGCACTTGACGATCTCGAGCGACCAACTCGACAGAAGCGCCGCCCAATTTTCTAGCCGTCCTGGCAGGCCTGATGAGTGTAACAACCAAGCCAGTGTCGAATATCGTGTTAGGACCTTGATCGATCTCGTCACTAACTGAGTTTAACAGACGTTTAAGATCCACAACAGAGTTAGAACCTCTTTGTCCACTATCCCGTAATTGATCTCGTTCGGCTTGAGCGTTCAGCTTGTCAAGGTCACAGGCTGGTACATACCAGCATGTTCTTGCATCAACACCGCCAAGACCACCCACTTGCTGGCGTATGTTTGTCGGCATCGGAATGGCGAAGAATGGGTGCAGTCACGATCTTACTCTCAAGAGTCTCAAAGGCCGTGACTGCTCTGATCCACTTGCCCCCACATCCCTGGGTTTCGTCGTTCCCAGTAGCGCCTTCGATCTTGGGCCTCCGCGCGATCTCATAGAAGTCTCTCGTAACTCATACAACACCAAGGCGTAGATCGCTAAGTCTTCAATGAAGCGGCTATAGTAATTTAGACTACCCAGAAACGACTGCATTGATCTCAGCGCGGTCGGAAATGGCAGTTCAATCAACGCCGATTAATCCTTCGGCTTGGCTTCTAGCCCATCCACCGATACACGATGACCGAGGTAGTCGACCTTTTGCTGCCCCCAGACACTCGTCCCAACGCTGATAGATACGTTCCACTCGTCACAGACGTCCAATAGCTGGTTTACCTTCTCACATAACTCGTCCCACGTCTCCGCTGTCACGAGAATGTCATCGATGTAAGATCGACGCTGGAGAACGGACGACGTTTTACCGACATCAGGCTCCCCTGTTTTGAACACGTCAGACTTAGCGGCGCGATCTTGATTTTTTTTTTTTTATTCGTGATCTTGAGAAAGCCGTTCAACGCGTTGTCAAGTAGTCTCTGGTCGATCTGTGGCGCATTCTTGAGGCCGAAAGTCATGCGGTTCCATTCAAACAGTCCGAACGGAGTGATGAACGCTGAGATCGCTCTGGCTCGATCTGTCATCGGGACAACCCAGAATCCATTGACCATCTCTAGCGAACAATACCAGAGAGCCTTGTCAAGATCGTCGAGAAGATCGTTGATCAAAGGTATCGGATACACCATCCATCGTGTCAGACTGTTGACCAGCCGATAGTCGATGCAGAACCTAATATCTTCGCCGTTCTTCTTGATGATGACGACGATGGGTGACGCCCACTGTGATGTAGAGTACCCGACGATCTTAGCCGATAAAAGACCCTTGATCAACTGGAACAACTTCTCGCGAAACTGCGGGGCGACCTTTCGAACTCGCTGGGCCACTGACTTGGCGTTACCTACGTCTATGTCGCAGATGACCCCCCCACCGCAGCTGGCGGTAAGGCGTTCCCTTTTCCAATGTGGAGATGGTATCGTCGCCAGATGATTCGCTGCAGCCGGTTGATTGCTTCTGGCGTGTTGAAGTTTGGCTCTCCCACCTGAATATCTTAAAACTTGACCTCCTCAGTTAATTCAGTGACATCGAAGAGGATGGCCATGTGATCCTCGACATCTTCCGCGTACAATGCACCACCTTCCTTGATGCATACTTGCTCGTCCCCAAGATCTAGAGTCGTTGCCTGTCCATCCAACGTACATTCACTCCGATCTTGAATACAGTTCTGGTTTAGCCCTATCTCAGTACGTCGAGCTTGCCCTGAACTTGTCTCTGCACCTTGACCGCGGACCACACAATCCTGTTCCTGAACACTTATCCCCACAGCGCGATCTCGTTCTACGCAGTTCGTTCGCTGCTCACTATCCACTCTCATCCGGCGACCTTGCTCACCCGTTGCCGCCGCACCAGGCCTTGGTTCCGCAGACGTATGTCGATCTTGTTCAAAGCATGTATCTGCACGTCGATCTTGCTCAATGTTTCTGTACGGCGATCTTGTTCAAAACATTTTTCTGCACGTTGATCTTAATTACGAATCTGAGATGGACCTGTCTCATCTTGATTACCATCCTGGGTCCGGCCTGTCTTAGTGCGACGACCCTGCAGATCTGTCGCACTGTCGCATCCTTCGGAAAAGTTTGATCACGGGATGGGACGCAGCCTTCAACCATTTGACAGTCTGGCTGACCGTCTGCCCACATATACCTTCGATCGCATTCTTCGTCATTCCTCCGTCTAGCGCCAACAGCTTTCTTCTGGCCCAAGATCACAGCAGGTTATGTCTTCGAAAGCCTCTCAGGCTTTTTCACCCCGGATCCTTCCATCTGCCGATCTTGCCCAACACTTGGTTCCGCACGTCGACCTTGACCCGCAGACGCTTCTCGATCTTGTCCAGCAAAGGCGTTTCTATGGCGATCTCGCTCAGAACTCGTCTCTGTTCGTCGATCTTGATTACAAATCTGAGATGGGTTTGTCTCATCTTGATTACCAATCTCAGTCCAGCCTGTGTCAGTGCGACGACCCTGCGGATCTGTCGCACTGTCGCATCCTTGCGCTACTGTGGCACCGTTGGAGTTCACAGTAGATTCTAAATCACGGGACGGGACGTAATCTTCCTCTTCTTCAACGTTCTGGCAGTCAGAAACCCGTACTGTCCTGTGACCGTCTTCTCCGCTGTTCCTGCCGCTGGCTTCATCAGCATTGTCCCGACCGTTGGCTAGCAAACGCCTTCGTTCGGGTTCGGCGCTGTTCTTTCGATGGGCTTCGTCAGTATTCTTCGCCGTCTTGTCCGGCACGAAAACAGCCGATATCGCACTCGTTGTTTCCCGCCGTTGTTTGTGCCACTCGGGCGAGATCGCCGTCGCTACTGGCGCGGATTGTACCGGTCTGGACAAGATCGCCGATGGCGTAGCGTGCGTAGGACGTTCCACAACAGGCCCTTGCAGCTCGACAGCGTCGATATAACCTCGTCGATCTCGTCAGCTGCAGCTTGATAAGCAAGATGTTGTCATTCTGCGTAACGTCGTGACCCCACCAAGACATACCCAGGTAAGCGCGGTACCCGACCTCCAGCTAATCATATCCCAACTATCTCGTGTTCTTGTGACCATACCACGCGATCACTAATCTCAGTGATTTCAGGAAGCGTGTCTTTCCAGGACCGGTAACGACGCTGGGGGCCCAGCGGTCTCTTCGCGTAACCCACAGCTTCATGAGAACCCGAGGTCGTAGGCGCAGGGGGGCCTCGGTAGATTGCCAAGGACCCAACCTGATACTGCCGCGGATTTCCACTTTGTCGACCTTCTTCCTCGTCGCCCATACATCTGAATTCGTACTTCGTCGGGCAGGCAGTACGTGTCATCCGTGAGATCAAGGCGAATGCCGGCTTGCACCATAAAGTCGATGCTGAGAATGAGATCTTGAACGCAGGTCGGGGGGGGGCAACCTAACGTCGAATAAATACACCAAGTTTCCAGTCATCGTGATCTTGATGCGAGTACGTCCTTGTGTTGCATACGGGGAGTCCCCAACACTTTCACACTCCAGCGTCTGACTTTCGTCGGTATAGCAGCTAACCTTACGAGCAAAGGTGGCGTCTAAGATAGACACATCGGCGCCACTATCAAGCAGCATGAGCGCATTCTCGTTGTTAATCTTCCCCCACAGCTTTCGCCTGCTTGAACCTCTTGTCTGGTACATGATATTTCCAGTATCCTCGCGACTCTCCGGGCAAGACATCCAAGGTCATCACTACGGGCGATCTCGAAAATTCGTCAACTTCACGCAGATCAGACTCTGCCAGGGTATGTTTCTTTTGAAGATCACATATATATTCGTCGGCTGACACTAGTCTACTAACTGATGCCTTCGATTGGTTCTCGACATATATATGGATGTAAAACCTAGAACGCCCGGCTCGTACCGGTTTCCAAACCGGCGAGCGTCCTAGTTTAACAGCTTCTCGGCAGACTCTAGCAACAATCCACGATGTTTAGCAGGATTGAACCATAGGCGAATCAAGTTGTAGAACTCTTCCATGGGACATTCTTCAGCTTCGTGGACTCATCGCAAGCCTTGCAGACGGAGAAACATCGATCAGTCGGGTAGCCTTTACGCCCGCACTTCTTGCACGTCAAGAGTTCCTAACAGCCGAGATCATCGTGCTTCGTCGAGCCGCACTGCGAACAGCGTTTGGAATTCTGACCTGAATCACCCGATCTCGGGTGCCGATCTTGCGAGTGGCCACTGGGTTCATCGTGATCTTGGCTCGAACGGCCTCGACCTTGAGTTTTATCGTAATTGCTGGCCGTTGCCACGTATACTCGGCTCAGGAGTTCTTCCTCCTCAGACTCGCTCGTCTCAGCATCAGGTTCGCCGTCGGCTTCGGTCGTATGAAGGGCCTTTACGGCGCGGGCTGTCGAAGCGAGATTCGAGCTCTTCTTGCAGGGTTTGAGAGCCGTACACCAATTTAATCTGTCGCGCCTTCGCACGTTGGCGAGATCGTAGAGCTTCTTCAAGGGTGTCAGTATCCGGGATCCTCAGCAGTGAAAGGTGACCCGCCAGATCGTGATCGTCCAGCGTTTGATAAAATGATCGACATGCTCGCGGCGGGCTTAAGACGAACCATCCTTCACTTGGATACGAGCTCGCAAGCCGGCGACGTTGAGACGGTACAAGTATTCCAACGGCGACTCGTCCGAATGCTTCCGCGCGTGGTAGTATTGTCTCGCAACTGATACGCCACGGCCGCAGTACTGCGTCTGGAAACTTTGGAGCAAGTATTTCCAGGTACTTCGCGTCGTTCGGCTCAGTAGCTGGTAGCAGTTTCGTGCGGGTCCAGCAAGGAGATCGCCAAAGATCAGGCACTTCTCATCATCTGGCGCTTGGTCTCAAACAAACGCTGACTTCACCTTGCTCAGCCAAGATCGGGCTCGATCTTCGTCACCGTCTTTGGCGGAGAACTCCTTCAGTTCCAACATTGCTGACACGCAATGCGCGGTGCCACTGTTGACATCGCGGTGGCAGCCGTTGCAACAGCGGCACGTCGAGGTGCGACTAGATCAAGACCATCTGGGTCGTATTCATCTGGCGAGGGATGGCGATCCGGTGATCCCGCTGACTCCATATCCATATCTTGAGCTCCGACGGGCGTCACCACTTTAGGTACAATCGCCTGTCGTTACTCCTTCAGGAATCGCCCCATTGCCGACTGGAAGTACGACCCCAGCATCTCTGGCGAGTAGCGGGTCAAGTTTGCGGTAGCGACGCCTTTCCGGGTGAGGTCGCAGCTTTCCGGGTGGCGCGATCGCGCAGCATTGCGGCTCCGGATGGGCCCAGCGTCATTCGAGGCGGGCCTTCGGCACTGCTCATGTCCCCTTCCTCGGTCGCCGACTCATAGTGAGACGACAACTCTGCGTGATCATCTTCGACAGACGTGGCGGGAGGTCCGTCGGTCTTCTGGGACTTGCAAGTTCCGCCGACAAGTGGTTTCGGCAGTTCGAACAGCGACTTCAGAGCTACCTTGATCGTGTCGGCGCTGAAATCGAACACATCATCAGCTTTGAATGCTCCTGCTACGATTCCAGACTCTCCGAGCATTTGGAGAAGTGCCTTCACTACGTCCAGCTTATTCGATCCGAGTGTCGGTTCATATACAGGTCCCTTCAGATCACCAAGCTGTTTTGGGCGGAGAACTCTCATCGTAGCGTCCTGAGCTAGCAAATCATGGAGCTGCTTCTTGTGATACGCACTGTCAAGCTTCGCTTCCGTCCAAGTCGGCGCGAGATCGGCACTATCATCAATGTCCGAGTCTGGAGCTTTCATCTTCTTTCGCGTGGACTTCGATTTAGCTGCTTTTTTCTTGACCGTCGATCTTGAGCCGGATGGCTGGTTGGGTGAAGGATTCCCGGATTTTGCCGGTGGACTTCCGTCCGGCGGGTATTGACGCGAGTCAGAACCCGCGGGGGGTTCCGGAGGGGCCTGAGGAGGAGGTCGAGGCTTTTCTTCCCAGTCTGTTGCCAGACTTTCCTCTGTTCCGTCGGTAGAGCTCCTCCCAAAACCCTGCCGATCTGCGGATCCATCTTGATTCAGCGATGTCGACGGCGATCCAGACTCCGTCGACGCTTCCACCCCTAATCCATTTCCAGCTCGCGCTTCTTGATCTGGGGACTCACAGTAAAATTCCAGTCACCCAAAGATTCGGGCACGCGCGCCATTGTGGAGAAGTGGTTCTGTGGAAATTGCTGACCGCTGAGGTCCTCTCGCACACTGCGTCCGAACTGCCGACTAGCGGAGGGGTGCCCCTCTTGGCTCCTTCAGTGCCACTGGCTCTCTGTCAGATGGTCACACCATCGGCGGGGTCTATATCGCAAGTCCTTACCCAAGATCGCATAATCCTTGACGAGATCGATATCTCATGGTACCATCGCTTTGAGCAGGAATGATGTACACCACTATCGAGATCGCGAAACCTGAGATCGCTATAGTGGGAGCAGACTGACCTTGATCGGTAACTTGAGATCCTGGCGCAAATTTCTTGAACCACTTCGCCACACGCCGGTGGCTTAACTGAATTCGATTCGTGCCAAGCTGGCAAAGTGCGTTGCTAACGGATTCGAGATCGAGCAGTGTGATGTCGACATGGCATTCTTGTATGGTAAACTGAATGAGGATATCTACATAGAGATGCCTGAGGGACTACGGAAGCTGCTCACCTTGGCTGAGGCTGAAGGAGATACTGTCGTCGTGTGTCTGCTACTTCAGAGTTTCTACGGACTCAAGCAAGCATCTCGTGTGTGGAACGAGACAATCGACGGTCACCTCACGGACACGGGTTTCAAGGCAGCTGACGCCGACCCGTGTGTATACACACGAGAGGTGAAGGTGACGACGAAAGTCTCTACGTCGACGACATGCTCATTGCGGCGAAGGACAAGGATATCATTGCTTCGGTGAAGGCTGGGATTGCCAAGAAGTTTAAGATCAAGGATCTCGGATGTGCACGCTTCATTATCGGAATCAAGATCGACTACGATATGGAGTGCAAGCCTCTACGCATCATCCAACAAGCGTTTACAGACTCAATCATCAAGAAGTTCGGACAGGAAGACGCTATGCCGTGCCTTACTCCACTAAAAACTGGGGTTCACCTGACCAAAGTTGATCAACCCCAAACCGGAGAAGACATGGACAAGATGAGTTCCAAGCCGTAACGTTCGCTCGTGGGGAGCCTGATGTACCTGGCATGCGGTACACGGTCCGACATCTCAATTGCCGTTGCTCAGTAGAGCCGCTTCCTGGAGAATTCGGGACAGAAGCACTGGAATGCTGGCATCAGGGTGGTGCGCTACCTGTTGAAGACCAAGGATGTTGGTATCACGTACGACGGGAACCAAGGAACGCAACACGCCGCGTACTCGGATACAGACTGGGTCGGAAACCGTGATGTCAGACGCTCCGTGAGTGGCATTTTACTCATGTTGTGTGGTGCTCCGGTGGTATGGCGATCAAGTTTTCAGAAGACCGTCGCGTTAAGTTCGACCAAGGCCGAGTACATGGCGCTCAGCGACTGCATGAAGGAAGTGGTGTGGTTGCGACTTCTGCTCTAGGACATTGGCACGGAACGAGATGGAGGAGCTGTGATCTACCAGGACAACCAAGGGGCTATGGCATTGGCGAACAACACTGGCTATCAATCTCGCACTACGCACATCGACATTCGCTACCATTTTATTCGCGAGAAGGTTGCGAGTGGTAAAATTGAGCTGGAGTACGTGGACACCAAGAACCAGCTTGCTGATTACCTCACGAAGGGCTAAGACACTGCACTACTTGATGGAACACAGCAATGTCGGAACTAAGCTCGTGACATCGAATTGAGTGGGGGTGTTGTGGTTGCACGCCGTTATCTACTTCGATGGACGGCATACGCGTGACTGGAAGCGTACAGTTGAGTTACGTGAATGGTGCAACCTGATTGGCAGATCTTTGGTATTGTGTATTGTGATTGGACGATGACTTCAATCTGGACTATCATGGGATAGGCAACGGGAAGGCAATCGTGACATGTGACGCTCCCGTTGCATACACCGTTACCGTTGCACTATCTTAGTGGTTGTATACACCGTTCCCGTTGCAAGTGGCAGGACCCGTTTGATTTGTATACATTTTATAGTGCTCTACAGGAGGGAGAGTAGAAGCAGTGGATGTTGGAGGTAGGAAGCTGCTAGCACCTAACCGTTGCATACACCGTTCCTATACATTTTCTAGTGCTCTACAAGAGGGATAGTAGAAGCAGTGGATGTTGGAGGTAGGAAGCTGCTAGCACCTAACTCAATTAATCTCACTTTCAAAATTTCCATTCATCGACTCACATCGACTACAAGCCTCGTTTGCATCGTCCTCTGCTCTTAATGGCTAAGGCCTGATGCCTGTAGATCGTGCATAAAAGCTTACCGGTAAGTGACGATGATGATGAATGGTGACCTCCTATTTGAGTTAAGTTTACCAGGGTTGCTCGAAACTAAAGGCGATGCTTGGTCTGGAAGGACAGCGATTAAAAAATTTAAATACATGTACGTTTTTATTCGTTGCTATCAAGAGAAAAGCGTAAAAAGGTCCAACCTTTTCACGCTTGTTTTTTATTTAAGTAAGTCACTGCTAGCATTGCTTCGAGTGGGCGGGCTACCTAGCGCCAAGAACAACTACTCCAATTTTAAATCAAGTTATTTATAACCGAAAATTGGGAAGTAACTCTTGCTTGAAAGTTGAGTGACCAACACTGTCGAACTGTAACATATTACTTCAAAGACTTCTTTTCAAAGAAGTTTAAAAAACAAGACGTTTCTACAAAATTAGAATTCGATTCTTCAGGCAACTTTATGAAGACCACGAGTCGCCAGACTTACAAAAATAATTGTGTTTGGATAGCCCGACATCCGCGAATTAACATGTAAAGTCTGGGGGGTCCCGATAAGATTGGTTAGGCTGTTCAACCAGCTATATCTGTCCTCCCAGTGTTAAGTTGTATTTTAATTTCCGAAAAGTTTTCATTGAGCCGTTATTTGGACGTAAAAGTTTATTGTTTTATTGCCGCAAAAGTCGTATAGATGGAGCCCCCGCATAAATGCAGCACTTGCCCAATTTATCTAGCAGCAGATCCCATAAGAACGAGTGACCGTGCTTGGGAAAATGTCCGAAGGTGTATGAATTCGGTTGGAATGGGCTAAACGTGTAGCAGCCGACTATCCCTAGCCCATACCGCCCTCATCGGTATCTGTGCATACACCTGGATACACATACCGTCACTGAAAAGGTATGTGCAAACTGTAACGAAGATCCTTCTTTAATCAAGTTACCAACGCTACAGCTAAATATCCTTGATAAAAATAAGAGCGTAGACCGCCAAGTAAATGCTGCCTATTCGAAAAAGAGTGTCACCTGAAGGGGTCTCAGCACCAGAGCTCTCCTGATCCCTATATCTCCGTCGATGAGGTCTGAGCACCGCCGCTGCCACCACCAGCATAACATCAGCAATACCTAGAGTGGTCGTGAAAGCCGTCACCATGTTCTGGCCGCAAATAATTAATTGCCTTGTGAAGTTTTTCATCGCGCGACAGCCTCTTTCCCCGAAGCGAACGTCATTCCCTTGCGAAGTGTTGGCGGCTGATCATGCTCCCCTAAGGGCTCATCACTGGGCAAAGCTGGTTGCGGAGATAAGACTGTACTAAGTACTGACGACATAGACTCCCCCGTTGTCGTCGTTAAGGCGGGTCCGAAGTTCTGCTTGTCCACAATGCTCGTGATGCCCAGGAAGGCATTCTTCTGTATGTACGGTTTGATGTCGATCCCTGCCTGAGGCGGAAATGCACTGGTCCATTGTATCCGTCACAGACGCGTTCATCAGAGGAATGGCTGTCCACAATAGTCAGGTGCCCTCGATGACGCCGTAAAACGTCATCCACGGCGAGCTGCTCCCGTAGTATCTCCCGATCTGTTCTTCCTTGTGCCGTACCGTCAACCAATTAAAATGTCCAATGTAAACGAGAGGCGCTCTTCCTCTCTGCCGGCATACACGTCCAGTCGTTGTCTATAAATATTCCATACCATAAACATATCATATGGATACACACGTACGGACACGATTTTACACCTTCAGCATATACCGACCTAATTCATACACATTTGGACATTTTCCCGACCGTGCTTTTCATCATTTTCCCTGTTGGTACAAAAACGGTAAGTTATCTTGCAAATTGTTTTAAAACGATTATTTTGAAAGGCCCAAATCATCCACAATCTATGAATGAAATCGCTGTCTTGGTGGCAAAGATGCAGCACTCGAACATTTTTATTAGAAAAGGGTGCTGCATCTATCCGAGTTTTGCGGTAATGAGAGTCCTATTAAAATAATGAAGCTTCGCAAGTGAAAACATACTTTTAAGTATTTATTACATAAAAGTAAGGGTAGACCGCACGAAGTAACGCTTAGAGAAGCACCTCCAACGAGTTGTTATTGGAGACAAGTCTCATTGTGCTCTACTATTAATTACAGTCATCCATGAATAGTGAATTCTGAAACTTTCTTACAAACCAATGCTAGAGGGATGATAATTATTCTAATTCCTGAAACCTTTTTCTGCCTGGTCAGTGGCCACCCATAATTCAAAGCGAGAACTTGTTCGAGCAATAAAACAGCACAATGTTAAAGAGCATGCATTAACTTTAAGCTATACCACTAAATACAAGGAGGATGCTAAACCCCCATGCTGTCCTGGATAAGATCCCGGAGCTCAAATCCCGTCCACGTCGGCGACACCACAATAATATGCACCACTTGTTGATTCTCGTCGAAGAAGATCAAGTGAGGAGGCTGTGCATATTCCTTCACCTGCACCAGCAGAACGATCACTACCAATTCCCTACGCATCAGTTTTGCGACTGTATTAATAGGCTTACTTACCACAAAACCGGACAGTTGATGCTGTTGGATCTCATCAGCATTGGCAGATATCCACAATGCGTTTGGAAGCACCAGCACCTTCCCAGATCCAAGTCAAAGCGCCAAGAACAACTAGAAAACCAGCGCGGGAGTGGTCAAAGATACGACGAGCGCTGCGGACAAGTGCAGAGAAGGCGTGGCCGAGCCAGAGCAGCGATGCCCGCGGAGAAATGCAGCGCTATCGTGAAGAACTCGGTGGGCGCTAAGAACACGTGTTGAGGATATGAAATTATTTTTATTCGTTGGTGCCACTAAAGGTAACGTTCGCTCTCCTTCATTCTCCTCAGCCTCACTTTGCGCCCTATCATAACAATTGTCAGCTGAACTCGGTCTCAGCACTCTCCGTGGCCTTGGCCACGCCCTCTCTGCTCGTGATCGCAGCGCCCGCAGCCGTCCTTAGCCACGCCCGTACTGAACTCGGTCTCAGCGCTCTCCGTAGCCTTGGCCACGCCCTCGCTGCGATCACAAGCAGCCGTCCTTGGTCACGCCCGTAGTGAACTCGGTCTCGGCGCTCTCCGAGGCCTTAGGCCACGCCCTCTCCGCTCGTGATCGCAGCGCCCGCAGCCGTACTTGGCCACACCCTCTCTGCTCGTGTGCCCTTGGTCACGCCCTCTGCGCATGTGCCTTTGCCGCACTTGCTTCAAGCAAGTTGCTTGGTCCAGTGCATGTGCGTTGGTCGCCGACCTTACCAGCCGACCACCGACCAATGGTCGGCTGGTAAGAGTTACTCGGCCAACTCGAAGATACCCACGTTGTAGACAGGCGCTGATCGCCCACTCTCTGACGTAATCATTAATTTGGTGAGGTATACGTTCGAATAGCCATCGCGCAATCTCCGGGTGGCCACTAAAGACTGCAGATAACAACACCTCATCCTTGCAGTAAATCACATTGGTGCCACGCATAAATTTCAAAGGAGAATCTGTTACTTCGGCACGTTGCCGCAGTTTGTGGCCACTTGTCTCCTTTTCTTGGATTAAGATTTGTCACTTCCTTCGATAAAATAAGGCCCCAGAGCCTTCAGCACGTCCAGATGATCGTTTTTAGCGGCTTCTTTGAGTACCCTCGAAGACGCCTCGCAATCTGAGAACCGAGCAAGCAGCCACTTAATCACCTCCAAATTGCCCTTGGCGGCGGGTTCAGTCAATGCGCGTGTGAACTCCCAGCAATGATAATGTGGACAAAGTGAGTGAGAGACCATCCTGGAGGTCTGTCTGCAATGGAGGTGCAGCTTGATTCCCAAATAAAATCTAACAGTTTTACAGAGCCCATAACGCAAGCCTGGTGAAGTGATAAAGTTGGTGCCGGACCAAGGTAGCTGGAGATTTCCGAACCAAAATGGATGAATGCATCTGCACCAATAATTTGGCGCAGAAGCAGCTTGACGCAGGTCAGCATTGCTAGTCCACTAGGGAAATTCAGGAGTGGGGAAGAATTGAGAGAATTCTCTACTCTGTGGACTTTCCCAGATTTATCACAACGGTCAGTTGCCAACAATAGTTTCTGTACTGTACATAGTTCACGACCTCATTTTCTATTATTCTCGTTAAATGGGGAGACCGTTACAATTGTTACAAGGCAATCAAGAGTGTGCAAACTGCTGCAATGTCCATGACACTGCGGAATTGATTTCGCTATATACTTTTGTAGTTTGCAATGGCCACGTACTGACTCTCGGAGCAGCTACACAAAATCGTCCTCATTTCATCTTACGTCGCATCGATTGTTCCTACAAGTGGTAATCGATGCCCGTATACTCCTCCGTGTCCTGGCCGACAGACTGAGAGTTTTCCGTGCTACGCTGGCGCAGGTTCGAGGACGAGCGGCTGTTCGCGTAATGGGAATCCATGGGGTTAATTGCTACGAGCTCCGAGGAGGCCAGTGATCGGATGGACTGGATGTTGAATTGCTGGTCTACCTGCTGCGTGTCCACGTCCATGTGCGAGTTCTGCTGTGTAAATAGGTCCATATCGGCGTTGTCGCCACTCACGAGGTCTTCTACACCCAGGATATCCGCCATCTTGAGCTGGAAACGCGCCTGGTACAGCTTCGGGGCGATAGCGGACAATCCGTCACCGTCTACCCCTTTGAACGCAATCTTGAAAAAGCGCTCCATACGCTTCTGGAACGTCCAAGTCTGCAAGATATCAATCACACCAAGATGGTAGTAAGCCGGACCCACAACTGTGTTGGCCATACGCATGCCAGAGCGAGGCAGACGCCGTCCAGAAGACGACGTGTTGCTTTCCGTGCGGCCATTTCGACTGCGGTTCTTGGAATATTCACGCGGCTTCGATGCTTTCCGGTGCATAACCGGCTCGCCCATTGCTGGGCGAGCGTTATACGACCCCACGTTCGAGGACACGCTGGCGTGATGGCGAGCTTTCGAAGACGGATTCTGAACTGGCGGAGGACCCTTCGATCGTGCTAAATTCTGAGCTCCACCACTGCGTGAGTTCATCATCGAGTTTTCAGTGAACGGATTGTATACAGAGGACCGCTGCTGGTTGCTTCCAGGCTTGGTGCCTTGTGGATTTGACTGGGTCGGCGTGTTAGCTACGTCACTCTCGTCGTCCGTACTGTTGCCCTCATCCACCACGTATTCCACTTCGTTAATGCCCATAAGTAGTGAATAATCCATAATACCGAACGAACACAGCAATTGCGTGTCAGCTGATAGCTGCTGGTAGAGTTCAAGCGCCACATCACGGTCAAGGTTCAGCTTCTGCGTCAGATCCGAGTCTTTCAGCACCACGTTCGGTTCGTGGCCGCCAAGACGAACCGTGCAGTTAGCATTCTCGGGCGCAGAGTTCTGGTAAACGTACTTGCGGTTGCAGTGGCGACACGTCACCTTCTTGCCACGTTTCGGTAGATCCCCATGGCGATTCACCCACGATCCCTTGATATCGTAACGCGAGTGGATCACCTGGTCCGTATCGAACAGATTAGCCATGACAACAAACGAGAACTGTTTACCGTACAACTCGAGACAGTGACAGCCGTAGAAGCGAAGTAGCAGAGACCGAGGATTGTTGCACAGATAGTCGGCGTAGTCTTGAGCGATACTGCGCAGGAACGAGCACTCCTCCTTGCTCGTACTCTTCACGATGAGAGAACCATCAGCCGAGAAAAACATGAATGCTCCACTAGCTCCTTCACTCAGACGCTCTTTGGCTGTGGCTGAAAGTGCCTGTAGATAAGCTTCATTGTTGACACCGAATCGTTCACGAATCTTCTTGAAGGCGTGAGGCTCGTAGTCGTGGAACGTCTTGGTACGCGGCGAGTTCTTAGCCACACGCATGTTTTCATCGAAAGCACCAGCACCGTTAGTTCCCTCACGTTCCACAGCGTTCGACTGTTGTTGGCGATACGCAGCATAAGCCGCGGAAGGATGAGCAGCACTCCCACTCTCAGTAACAGGAACTGCTGTGAAAGCCGCAGCCGTCGTAACGTTCGTCGCCTTCGTCTGCGGTAGTAGAGCCAAATGCTGGATACGCTGCGACGCCGGGAGACGCTCTGCAGCCTGCACAGCCTGAATAATACCTGACGTCGTGTAGAACAGCACTTCGCGACGCAGTGCTGCGTTCACCTGTGGGTTCAGATCCACGTCGATCTCGCCTGTACTTTCTCCCAGACAACGCGTAAAGTGCGCGACGTGGAAGTCATTCAACGCGAACCAGATGACCAAGTCGAGGTATCCCTTGCCAGCAATGAGGAAGTTCAGCAACTCACTCGACTTGTCAGGCTTTGCGCGGTCTCGGGACAAGAACTTGATGTACACAACGACCACAATAATCCAGTAGAACGTCACGGCGAACACGTTGAACCTGGCTCGGTTGATGCTCTGCACTCGCACTGCGTAGGTCTCTGGCATTCCTTCGCTCAGTCTTTTCCAGGCCCAGACCCAGACTGCAATGCCGAAGATGATGAAAAGCCCCATCCAGACGTAGAAGAAGAGCCAGCTGATGATGTTGGCGTTCACGGCCTTGTAGTCAGTGAAATTGTCCGTCACTTCGTATCCAGGCGGACAGTTCGCCATGTTATCGGCCTCCAAATTCTTAAGAGCGTTGGTCCAGCACACCCCCAAGTCGGAATATCCAGCCCAGTCGTCTGTGTTCATTAGTAAAAGACCCAGAACGAGTGGGATAAACCACGAGCCTAAGTGGAACATCCGTGTGTTCCTCTTAAAGTCCGTGAAAGGGTTCGTGAGACTCATTAACAGGTTGGCTGTCATACAGAAGAACCAGCACTCGGAGGCCAGTAGCGTGAACTCAAAGAGCCCAGCGAACACCTCGCACGTGGATGTGGCGCCGCTGTCTGTGCTGCAGCCGCACTGCAGGTTCGTACTGCTGCAGAGCGGTACACAGTCGAAGAAGATGCAACGCACGAACTGTTGTGCCATTAGCTGCATTACGAACACGGCGTCGGCGATAGTACGCCAGAACACAAGCGGATTGGGATGCTGGCGGTAGCTGGGCACACTAACGTACGATAAGATGACGAAAAAGACGGAGAAAATCGAGAGTATGCCGCCCCAGATGAGTCCAGGGCTCAGATTGTCATAGGAGCTGCCCATAGCAAACACTAGAGCCACGACGAAGGCGAAGAACATGACGAGTTGAAACCATCGGGTAGTGGACTGCATACACGTGCGTAGAGCGGCGGGAGGCGCGTTTTCCTCCTCTTGGAGCATGTTGACGTCTGGGTCCGAGACGGTGGAAGAAGAGACGCCCAGAGACTGCGACGAGGACGTGGGCGCGTGCCGCTCGTCGTACATTATGGCGCGAGGTGACTGAAGCAGAGGCACGGGCGGAGACACACTGCTGCGGCGCTGCGAGGCGGACGTCGTGCTTCCGCTGCTGGGGACGTCGGTCCGCCGTAGTGCGCACTTGGGAATGCGGACGGAAGAGAGTGTATGCGGTTCGGACATGAACGAGAAAGTACGGTACGACGAACTCTGGCTTTTAGGGATAGGGATGGAGATTTTTGTGTCCTCGTTCGTCGAAGTGGAGAGCGAGGAAAAACGATGATGAAGTGAAGGCAAGCAAGAGCTGCGATGGAGCCTTGCTGAAGGGCGCCTGCTTTACTTCGCCGTTCAGTGTACGTCAAATCCTCGTATATGTAGCTTTCCCGGGTTGCTTACGGCGGTAGAGCCCATCTGCAAAAAACCACGTTAAGTACGAAGTCTACATAAAGGTATTAAACGTGAAATTACATTTATTGATTATCGACAAAACCTTGATCTGTAGAAGCTGCTTGTTCCTTTATTAATGAATATACTGTCAATAGTTGATAGAAGAAACAAAAATCCAGTCATTTGGAAAGCGATTTACAAAGTCGCTGTCGCGCAATAAATTCGTGTTCGAGATCCAAATGTAGCCATCTGGTCCGACGCAACGATGCGACCAAATGATCCCTTGCGCCTCCTGCTGGTGCTGCTCACTGCTGTGCCATTATCAAGTGCATCAGTGCATGAGAGCTTCAATCCGTCCACTGCAACCTGCTCGGCCCCGATTCGGACGCAATTGGACCCGGCGCCACTCTCACCGCACGAACAGGATCTGCTCAAGCACCTGCTGCCCCAGCCAACTGTACGTACGCCTTCAACATGGCGACACTCCTTGTCAATTGAGAAGTGACTCATAGATCCAATACTCAGAGCGAGCAACCCGCAGTCCGAGGTGAGCTTCGAGCTCCGTTCCACATCCCGTGCCAGCTCGCATCGTTCCCAAATCTTCAAGAGTTTGTTGATGAGATCCAACAACATCAACTGTCCGGTTTTGAGGTAAGTAAGCCTATTAATACAGTCGCAAAACTGATGCGTAGGGAATTGGTAGTGATCGTTCTGCTGGTGCAGGTGAAGGAATATGCACAGCCTCCTCACTTGATCTTCTTCGACGAGAATCAACAAGTGGTGAAAACTATTGTGGTGTCGCCGACGTGGACGGGATTCGAGCTCCGGGATCTCGTTCAGAACAGCCTGGGGGTTAGCGTCCTCCTGCGTTCAGTGGAATAGCTCAAAGTTGATGCTGAGGCTACATGCTCTTTAATATTGTGCTGTTTTATTGCTCGAGCAAGTTCTCGCTTCGAATTACAGGTGGCCAGGCAGAAAAAAGCTCCAGGAAATAGAATAATTGTCACCCCTCAAGAAATCACAACATTCGCTTGTAAGAAAGTTTCCCGAATTCACTATACACGGGTGGCTGTTAGTAGAGCACAAAGAGGCTGGTCTCCAATCACGACTAGTTGGAGGTGCTTCTCTTACTTCGTGCGGTCTACCCTTATGTTTTCACTGCGAAGCTGCGGTTGGACTCTCGTTGACAATGGACTTTTACGCCCATTGGCTCAGTGACAACTTTTCTGTGATCAAGAAACTGAGTCGTGGTCATTTTTAGACTAAAAATCCTAGCTGGGGTCAGTACTGTGACATCAGGTCTGATTCCTATAGATCCTTATTCGCCTACTTCAGAAAAAAACTTACGTTTCCTTTGTTGCTACTTATCACATCGTCTTATTAAACTGGTTTTTTGCGTTGGTCTTGACAAGTAATTGGTCAAGACCAATTACTTGTAAACTTTTTACTTCGAAATAACACAGTGTATATATTCACAGAGTATTTCGTGTACCTATGGTATATGAATTACGTATGTATTATGAGAAATTAAACTATTTAAGTTTTGCAAACCGTAAGTAGGTAAGCGGACCTACTTATACGTAGATTCCTTTCCTAACTTATGAAACAGCTGCACCGGTAAACAATGATATAATAGTGAGTGAAGGATCAACGATCGCGCATCTAGATTACCGTATCCGAATTTTTCAGGAACATTTTTGATTGAAAGAAAATGACCGTCAAACCATTACTATTTACTGGTATTCTTCAAAATGCTGCCGTGTGTTGAAGTGGTGCTTCGTTACTTCGCCGGGTTCCAGGAGATCGAAGCTTCTTCAGGGCTGATCACTACTTTTCTTGCCCCCCCCCCCCCCCCCCCACCCTGCACGACACTCCGAGATACATGCTCGACAGGCTGTGTTCGCTTGTGAGATTGGATGTGGAGATCGAGTTGCACTTCTAGAGCTGATAGAGTGCCGTACTGGACGATACGAACTATCTGCGATCGGATCCTCACTACTATCGGTATCATTCTCAAAATCATTGGAGGTGGCAGCTGGTAGAGGCGATTTGGAAGTTGTGAAGTGGCTGTTTAATCACTTCGCCGGTTGTAAGGCTCCAGCTCGCGTGGTTGATGAGACTGTGAAGAAAGGCCACTTGGAGATAGTGCAATTTCTATGGAGTCACAGCTCCAAAACCCGGGTTATCAGCACTCGAGAAAGCAAGAGGATGAAATTCATAGGTGAAAGGCTACCTGGTGAACGAGATGGAAATTGCAATAACGTCTGCTGGGGAGATCGGAGTGCATTGCTTGCTGCTGAATACGGTCATTTTGATATGGTCCGCTGGCTTTGTGAGAACACTGTTCTCTGGATTTTAATCCAGAGTTTCTCCAGGGATGGTACTCGACCTTAAGAAAACCTCTTAGTTTTTATGTGATTCGTTAGTAAAAACTCGTACTGAAAGAAAACCGTTTCTTCAGTGTTCTATAATTTGGTTGACCTGTTATCCCTAGTCTCATTTCTTATATCACAGAAAAATGTGGTGGTATTCTCTCCTTAAACATATTCGTATGTACCCATACGTAAATGAATGCACCATGTGGTACTAAAAATGAATTGGCTGACCTCTTATAAGCAATACCCGGTAGACATCAGAAAACACAGAAGAATGTTGCCTATGGCGGCCACAGGTAACATCAAACCCATTCACCCAAAGAATGTTGCTTGAAGGAATTTGGTGAAATGCATATATCTGTGATATGAAACAACCCAGTGGGTGGAGTAATCATCGGGAGCTTGCAATAACACCCGACAGAAGCTACAAGCACGTGATTCTTCTACTATAGCGCGTTATGAGAAATGCCGATTTTATTGATTCTATCCAGCTAGCATGCTACGTGTCAGCATTTCCAACATTGCAACTTTTCCGTCTGTGTACTGGGCCTACTTAAGTACAGCAAAACGCTTCCTAATCATATCAACAACACTGCTTTAATACGCGACCGTCGCGTGCAAATTCAGATATGTTTGCATCCGTGTCGTTAGCGACAGAAACAAAAGCGAGAGTACCACGATTGCGTGCTACAACTAGAAGATTGTAGCACTTGCAGATGCTGCGGCTGCGGGAGATGCGTCAAGTGCCCAAGCCATCTCCATTTAATAAATGATTTTTTTAATTCCGACATAGAGTGTTTCAATTTCTCAGCTGCTGTTTATAGTTTTAATAAACGATGATTGAATATTATTTTAGATAATCTTTCTCCTAAACTTGTCACGACTATTTACTATGTACACTGGCCTCTAGATTTTGATTCTTGTTAAAGCCCTCGTCTTTACATTCAGCTCCCCAAGACGGTGCACGACTATTTAGCTCACATAGTTATTCGAGTGTTTTGCGCATATAATCCAGAGCTTCCCCGTGTGAAACACGGCATTAGTGACAGAAGGCGAGAGATACAACATAATCTACGACCGAGTCATGGCGCATGTAGTGAAACGCGGTGATGATGATCTGATCGAGGTCTTGATGCCTCCTGGGAGGCGTTTATTATACTATTCAAAGAACTGTCCTCGGTTCGAAGTGATTGACGCGATGCTAGAGTGCGGATATCTGCGACGAGACGAAGAAGCAGCCATGGCTATAAGAGATTTAGCTGGTGGGGGTCACCTGGAACTCATTCAGCAGATTGCGCTGCTGCATTCACCACTTGAGAAAACTATTTAAAGACACCCTACTGGTGTAATTATTGGGTGAGGAAGCCTTAGTCGGCGCGTGTAAGTGTGGCAAACTCGAGACTGTTAAATGGCTCGTCCAGTACCCCATTGGCATCAGAGTGAGTGATTTTGTCAGATCAGACTCTTGTTTGGATGCTCCTATCAGTAGAGCAGCAAAAGAGGGTCACTGGGAGATCATACAGTTTCTGTCTGAGCAGCAAATCGCGAAAGATTTCGATAGGCATTTAGCAGTGGCCATTCGTAGTGGCCACATAAAATGCGTTGAGGTCATGATTTATCACTACTTGAAGACGAGACAGCGGCCACGTGAATGCCCGATCGACATTGCTGCGGGCTATGGTCGTCTTGAAGTGGTGCAATTTCTCCACAACTTCAGACCCCAAGATCAAAGTTATAATGAGACTTCCGGAAATGATGCCTGGTGGGCTCAATCTCAGAAAGCCATTGTGGCAGCCGCAAGTAGCGGGAATTTGGAATTGGTCAAATGGCTCCACTTTAGCGGATACAATAACTGCGCAAATAATGCGATGGATGCTGCAGCTGGAGCTGGCCACCTCCATGTTGTGAAATGGCTGCACCATAGTCGAGCTGAGGGATGCACGCCGAATGCGATGCACGAGGCGGCATCTAATGGTCATCTTTCAGTTTTACAATGGCTCCATTCCAATCGAGATGAAGGATGTATGAAACATACTATGGTTGAGGCAGCGATATGTGGCAGTTTAGATATTTTCAAATGGCTTGACGCAAACAACTTGGGGACATGCTCTGCTGATGTCGTCAATAGAATTTTTCGTGATGGGCCCTTGCGAGTGGCTTCCTGGTTAAGTACTCGCTTTCCTGAGCAGGTTCCAGTAAATCTAAATGGCACGTGGAATTACAGTAGAGTAGACATGTTTGAAATGCTACTCCTTCTGGAAGCTCATTGCCCCCAATGCATCCATCGGAAAACTGAAGAAAATGTAGGAAAGCTCATTCCTGAATATGCCGGCGAGGATGCGGTTGCAAACCTACACATACTGAACTGGTTGGAAGATAAAAACCCTAGCATGGGTATTCGTTGTTAGCTAAGAAGAGTCGCCTGGAAAGGCTCTATCGGAGCTGCAGTCATGACCCGTAACACCAATTTTACGATGCAGTCTTGAGCTGTAACCACTTCAGTACTCGTTCCGATTACCGGTACAAGAATCTCACAAAGCCTTAATTCTGTGAAATATTTGGTAAGAGATAGCTCGTACATCACTTTATCTGACCTATTTAGACAATTTTACTGTTGAAGTGTCCAGAGATAGCTCGTACATCACTTTATCTGACCTATTTAGATTACCTATCTATGATTACCTATCTAAATAGGTCAGATAAAGTGATAGCTCATAGATAAAGTGATAGCTCGTACATCCTTTCTCTGACCTATTTAGATAGGTAATCATAGATAGGTAATCTAAATAGGTCAGATAAAGTGATGTACGAGCTATCTCTGGACACTTAAACAGTAAAATGATTATCGTATGTATTGGCAGCGGTATGTCGAAGTCTCATAGTTGTGGAATTTCCAGTGCAGGTAGCATTACGGGGTGGTCGGTGCTATATCACTTTAATGTCAGGAAGGCGGCACCGTGTAGCATAGCAGAACAGTTCATAGACTAAAACTCTTTCGAATGTTTTATCATACCGTAAAAATCGGCCACGATTTTTGGTCAAAGTCAAGTCAATTATAAAACCTCATTATGTTTTTTATTTGAGCTCTTTCGATGCCACCAGACGGAAGATCCTGTTTTAGAGATCTGTTCAGAACGATGTGTCATCATTATAATTGGGTACGTCGCACTAGAACCGTTTGTCGCACTGGGGTCGATTTTTACGGTATGCGACCATCTCTGTGAATTGTTTGAACAGAAAACTTAAAATCTGTATCGGTAGATGTTTGATTGATATATTTGTTTCACGACTTAACTTCATATTCTAAAAACGCCTGCATTTTTTTAATAGGAAATTTAGAGTGACTCCAGGTGAAAGTTCGGGAAAAAAGATTGATTGTAATTGATAGTGCTGCAATTGTCTGCAACACTGTAGTTTTAAAATACTTTCCCAAAACAAATGTTGTCGCGTGTTGAAGACGTGCTTCGCTACTACGCCGGGCTCCAGGAGGTCGAAGTCTCATCTCGGATCATCTCTAATTTTCTTGGACCTCCATCCAACATGACGCTTCGTGAAGCGTGCGCCACAGGTTGTACTCGATTATTAGACTGGATGTGGACATCCAGTTGTACTTTTGAGGTTGAAAGAGTGCCGCACTGGACGCTGATGAACTATCTGCGATCGGATCCTCACTGCTATCGGTATCAATTCTCGGAATCAGTGGAGGCGGCGGCTGGTCGAGGCAACTTGGAGGTTGTGAAGTGGCTCTTCTCTCACTTTTCTGGCTGTGAAGCGCCTGCTAGCGTGGTTGTTGCAGCTGTGGAGAGTGGTTATTTGGAGGTTGTGAAATTTCTGTGGGCGCACTCCTCTGAAGCTCGAGCTAAAGGAAAACATAATATCAAGAAGAGGAAAGTCACCGACAATAAAGGACTAATTTCTGGACGATGCAAAGTAGACAATAGAGTGTATTGGGGAAAGCAAATCGCTGTTCTGGCTGCTGAACGTGGCCACCTTGATATGGTACGTTGGCTTTGTCAGAACACGGGTGAAAGAAGAAGAGAAATACGGCAAAAATTATGTTCAAGTGATCAAACATGCTCTGAAGTTTGATGATGATGATCTTATCAAATCTCTGCTACCGCCAGGCAGATGTGTGCTCGACTACGCGAAAAACTGTCCTCGGTTCGAAATGATTGAAATGATGCTAGAGTGCGGATACCTACGGCGAGACGACGGCGCAGCAATGAGTGCTATAAGAGACTTAGCTGTTGGTGGCCATTTGGAGCTAATACAGCAGATCGCGCTGCTTCACTCGCCACTTTGAAAAGATTGCTCAACCTATGCTGAATTTTGTTACGATTTTTAGTGTAAGAAGTTGGTTTGACGCATTACTCAACGCGTGCAAGGATGGTGGACTGGAAACTGCTAAGTGGATTCTCCAGTACCCAATGGGATTACGAGTAAGTAAGTTGATAAGGAGCGGTCGGTGTTTTGACGATCCTATTAGTGTCGCGGCTGCAGAAGGTCACTGAAAGATCGTGCAGTATCTTTGCGAGCAGCAACTTGCGACAAACTACAATGATCCTCTAGAAGCGGCGATTCGTAATGGCCAACTAAAGTGCGTTGATGTCATGATTCGTCACTTTTTAAGCACAAGAAAACGACCGATAACTTATCCGGTTGACATTGCTTTAAATTATGATCGTCTTGATGTGGTGCAGTTCCTTACAAAGTTCAACCCACGAGATGCTTTTCCCGACCAGCGTCATAATGACTTTCCCATGAGTGATGACTGGTGGCGTCACACGCAAAGCGTGGGTTTGGGAGCTGTCCGTAGCGGAATTTGGAAGTGCTGAAATGGCTGTACCCTAATGGCTTCGAGGGTTCGGGGCGGCTAGTAATGGAAGTTGCAGCTGGAGCGGGCCACCTCCAAATCGTGAAATGGCTACATCTTACTTGGAACGAAGAATGTACGACTACAGCTTTGCATTCGGCGGCAATTAACGGTCATCTTCCAGTCGTGAAGTGGCTCTGCCGCAATCGAGACGAAGGATGTACGGAAGAAACGATGGACAGGGCGGCAAGGTTGGGCCATTTAGAAATCCTTAAGTGGCTTCACGCAAACAAATTGGGGAAATGCTCTGTCGATGGCGTTAAGGCAGTTTATCGTAATGGCCCCCTGCGAGTGGCTTCGTGGCTCCACGGTAAATTTCCTGAACAGACCCCCGCGGATCTAATTGGTTTGCCGATAACCAGGAGAACTGAAATATTCAAGATGCTTCTCTTTCTGGACGCACGTTCTCCGCAATGTATCGACCAGCAACTTGCAGAAGATACAGGGGAGTTTATTCGTTAGCATAAAGTGGAGGATGCAGGTGCAATCTGCCACATATTAAGCTGGCTGAAAGCGAAGTTACCTGGTATGGAACTGAGGAATTATAATTGTTTCGGTAAACTTAACGAGGTTATCGGGGTTTACCTACAAATCAATATATATATATGCGCTATCCCACACAAAGATAGTCTGGCGAGAGGTGATAAAGGGCTACTAAAACTCTCGTGAGCTCGAGTTACTGCTCTTTTTACAGAAAGGGGTTTCCTGTAGCCCATTGACTCGACCTGAATGCCTTCGTCAGCGCATCGCCTGTGCCTAGATAATTTGTCCTAAACGAGTCCTAATTGTCCTACAAAAATCCTAAAAACGACGTTAAGCACGAATTTTTTCTCGCACTCAGATTTTCCCCAGTGGAGAGCACTGAAACAATGCTCACCTGGGTCAAGCTGCTTCTAAGCCAATTTATTGGTGCAGGCGCATTCGTTCATTTTGGTTCGGAGATCTCCAGCTACCTTGGTCCGGCACCAACTTTATCACTTCACCAGGCTTGCGTTATGGGCTCAGTGGATCTGTTAGACTTTATATGGGAATCAAGCTGCACCTCCACACCTCCAGGATGGTCTCTCACTTACTTTCTCCACATTATCATTGCTGGGAGTTCACACGCGCATTGACTGAACCCGCCGCCAAGGGCAATTTGGAGGTGATTAAGTGGCTGCTTGCTCGGTTCTCAGATTGCGAGGCGTCTTCGAGGGTACTCAAAGAAGCCGCTAAAAACGATCATCTGGACGTGCTGAAGGCTCTGGGGCCTTATTTTATCGAAGGAAGTGACAAATCTTAATCCAAGAAAAGGAGACAAGTGGCCACAAACTGCGGCAACGTGCCGAAGTAACAGATTCTCCTTTGAAATTTATGCGTGGCACCAATGTGATTTACTGCAAGGATGAGGTGTTGTTATCTGCAGTCTTTAGTGGCCACCCGGAGATTGCGCGATGGCTATTCGAACGTATACCTCACCAAATTAATGATTACGTCAGAGAGTGGGCGATCAGTCATTGTCTACATGGAAGTGGCAGCTTCACCTTAATGCAACGAGCAGCTCGGTTTTGGACGCCCTCTACCGAGTACCATCGTCTGCCGTCCGTGAAATACCAATACTCTCAATGTTGTTTTACTTATACCATGATGTAGCATCTGTGTGGCCTCGCTGTTATTGGTTGCGAAGCTGGCGTCATGCAGCGGATGAAGCTTGTTGGCGTGGAGATCTCTCAGTGCTGCACGTGGCTGATGCAGCATCCTCTTGGGCGTGAGATGGACTACAATCCCTTATATTTTGCAACAAGAGAAGGTCAAATTGAGTTGATGGAGTATCTCTTCTGTCAGGGATTTCGTGACGAGAATGGGGACGCAATAGTTTGCGGTTCGGATCAAAGTCAACTGAACTCTGTTAAATGGTTACTTGAGCACAATCCCTACCCCGATGGACTTCAAAATAACCATCTCATTGACATCGCTGCATGCCGCAGCAACATGGAAATGCTGCAGTATCTTCAAGGTTTAGACCCGTTGATAGTTATTGAAGAATACCGGCCAAAGGAAGGCGACGTAGCGTGGCGGCTGCGAGCAAAGGACGCGATGAATAGAGCTGGTAAATACGCTAGAGTGGAAGTTCTCGACTGGCTATGAGTAAATGACTACAATGAGAAATGTTTGGCAGATACAGCGAATCAGGCAGCAAAGTTTGGACGTCTGGAGGTGCTGAAATGGCTACATATTGACAAGAGTGGGGAATGCACGTCGGAGGCAATGGACGGGGCTGCCTCTAATGAATTTTTAGAGGTTGTGAAGTATCTTCATGAATATCGCTCGGAAGGTTGTACAACGGACGCAATGGATCTGGCGGCTTGTGGGGGCCATGTGGATGTGGTCAAGTGGCTTCATGAGAATCGATCGGAGGGTCGCACTGCTCAGGCAATCGAGAATGCTGCTTTGCGTGGGCATTTGGGCATTGTCAAGTTTCTTGCTGCTCACTACACTCATTTAGTGCCCGATATTAACCCTTTCGCGAGCCCCTTGGACAAAATATAGTATACAAGGTTAAGATATTTTGTTGTAAAAGGATACCAAACGCGCCCTTAAAGTAGTGCACGGTACTTCCTTGAAGTTCAGATGCTGGTCACTATCGTTTTGGATGCGCGATAGAGAAAGTCAGGCTGTCTAAAAGGACGCAAAATGCGCCTTTGTACGAATTCACGGTACTTTTCAAGGACACTGCCGATTGGCTCATTCTTATTTCCTGTGCGTCGACAAGACGAATTTAATGCTTATTGGCTCAAATTCAGCGTAATTTATTGGGTAAGAAATCCACAACTTCGTAGTGTACCGTCGTGGGTATTGTCTTGTCGCTTCCCACACGAATACGCCACGCAACTCCGCGGGTGACGCGTAAGCAGATCTGTCCATCGAGCCACAGCGCATCGCCTGTGCCTAGATAATTTGTCCTAAACGAGTCCTAATTGTCCTAAAAATTCCATAAAACAACGTTAAGTACGATAATTTTCTCGCAAGCAGAGGCGCGCTGCAGCGCTTAGGGGCGAGCTTCCCCGCGGAGTGGTGGTTTAGGGGCCCGGGGACAGATAATATCGTACTTGGAAAATCTCATATTAAAAACAAGTCTAATTTTAGGACTTTTTAGGACAATTAGGACATTTTTAGGACAGAAAATCCGTCACCTAAAATAAGGCACGGTTTATCTTATTTTATGTGGTTAGCTGTGCCTGCTTCGCAAATGTAGCACCAAGACTGTTATCTAACTTCGACGTGTATCTTTATCTGAAAGAAATTTACTACATAGTTAGCAGAAAAGCAAATAGAGCAACATGGATATGATCGGGGAAGGTACAACAGACTGGAAATATCAAAATAGTTGTTGAACCTTGGTAGTCGTTATTATTGCAGCACTACGGTGTTGCAGATTATGGCATGTTTATACTGGGAATGCCTCATATAGGTATGGACAGCCCACACCGGATTAATTCCACGGTACTGTGTAGATCGAAACGCGTAATGTAACCTGGGTCAACATTCGTGTCACCGGCAAAAAAAGATTTTTCTAACGGCAAAAACGTATTTCTCAATGGATGAGTATGATGAATTCGTGAGTTGTTGACGAAAAGATTCTCGGTTTTTGCTGTTGTTTTGTTCGTTTCATGTAATCTGGCGTCTTGGTCAGACGCCCCTGAGAGGCATTATTTAAAGCTCGGGCATTTGCTCACAAACACAGAAAAATCATAGCAAAAAGTCGCGTATTGTACGCTGTACCGGCAGTTTGTGCGGGAAAAAGAAACAAACAGTTGAGCGCGACCGGTAGACACCAGCCAGAATTGCTGATCTGGTGAAAGGGGTCTTCTATGTTGTCTTACTTTTTGTTGCAGTATAGAAGTCTTTTATCTCTAATATGAAGAATTGCCCACTGCCACCGAGAATTCCTGAGGTGTATTGTGCAAATTCGGTCACTGAGCCAGACTGAAACACAGATCCATTTTGCAACTGTTTCTTTTATTTCTTTTGCTGCCAAATTTGTTGAGAACACCCTTCTACTTGCTGAAGAATGGTTTGGCCGCTGATTTGACTGCTTCAGATCAGCGGCGACGAATAGTTGTGAACACGCGAAAGTATTGGAAGCCCAAGAAAAGCAGTTTGTGCTGCCGACACAGCTTCTGTGGACCAGATAGATTTATTTAAGAAATTGTATTCGAAGAAAGAATGCTTATCCTCACAAATTTATCCAGTGAATCCAGGCACAAGTTGTCCAGTAGTGCGTCCCTTGTCTCATTGATGAGGCGATTGATAGTTGATACAGACACCGGTTTATAAAATAAATTTTACCTATCAAAACGAAAAGAAAACAGCGCCCAATTCCGAAAAAAAGCTGTATTTGCAATCCCAGTGTAAGCCGCAGACGACCTGGTTTATGAAAACCAATGAGTAGCAATAAATAATGATATGATTTAGACTAGAAGAAGGCGTCTGGATATGCTGCACGTCAGTCGCTATACCCATACGTACAGTCCCGCACTCGGAAACTGTAGCATAGCTTGGTAACGTAGGCGTCAAACTAGCATTGCTTAACCTCTACATCTAACCAAAAGCACAGTTTCCTAGTAGTTGACAACAACTCAGTGTCTACAATATAGATAGTTGGAATAGATATCTATGAACGTTGAAAAACCGTGTATAGATCATCGATCTATGCCCACTGTCGACTGAACTAAAAAAAGATACGTGAAGTTGATTAAAAAAATAGAAATGCTCTCTGCATTGCTTTCGGAAGATAAGTTCACTGAGAACGATAACGTCCACATGTTAAAAGTCGAGTTTCGATTGAGGTAGACGGATAGTCGAAATACACACAACTGGGTGCGGTAGTGTCGCGATACAAATTGATCGCTCATCAAATATTTCCAATTTCAGAAACACGGTTTGGGCCTCGACTGGTTAAAACTGTCTGGGGTACACGTTGTACCAGCTCATCTAACGTTGGAGACGAAGAGAAGACAAGTCTTGGTTTGCCCAGCTGGATAAATCTATGATGCCACTCATCGGTGTCCTCCATGATAGTCATGTCGGCGAATGCTGGCATTCGGCTTTGTTCCATGGATTCATATACAACCTTGAAGCAGTGTTCCCTGACAAATTTGCCATAGTTCACGTTGTTTGGTGCAGCCAAAAAGAAAACGTAGTCCAATGCTCCGTTGGCATCGTTGTCATCAGATAAACCCTATATAGTTCGCCCTACCAGCACGCGGTTTATCAGATATCTCGTATCCAACATTGCTGTCCCAAGCGAAGCAGTAGGCCATCTGATGACCAAGAGGGTGGTACACAACATCCTTCTTCTCCGTCATGGACACAAGCAGCAAGAATATTCCGAGCAGTGATTTTCCAATTCCAGGGCTGCCAACCACAAGAACTCTTTGGAGCGAACTATTGCAAGCCAACTGCCGTTCGATCACGGCAAGAAGATCCCAGTATTCCTGTCTGTTGCACATGCCATTGTCGAGCGCTGTGGCGAAGATCATCTTTGGAGTCGGCAAGACTTTTCCCTCCTCGAGGCCGTCCAGGCGACAGAGTTGCTGTACAAACCAATTCCTCCAGGCAATCGAAAGCGATAGCTTCCGTTCTCCGGAGGACTTTTACCAGCACATGCACAGGGCCATCTCCGATAGCTAAGTTTCTCTTGCGCATCACTCAGCTTCGTCAGATCGCTCGTACATGTATCGCCATTTTTCTTGGCCAGAAAGAGCTGCACTTTCTTTTCAGGCGCCCCACTGACAAACTCGTATCGATATCTGCAGGAATTTTAGCAATATGCTGCACTAGGGAAGGGACCAAATGGGCAAGAGACGTAGGACATAGGTAGTCGGATAGGAATAGTTTTCGAGTGCAAATAAGCTGATTTTCGAGTGCAGGTAGTTATTGCAGGATAACGCCTGTTCCATCTAGTGCAGTGTATACCTGTCGCCTACTAGGGATTCTAGAGGTACAAGAAGACAGATCTGTAGTGGTGTTTTGAGATACATCTTAGCCACTCTAAAATCTAGCCACAATTTCTCGATCAATGGGTAGTATTTTTCTTTCAGCAACCATTGAAAATGTGAAAAGGACTAGGAACCAATAGGCCATTTAGCAGCCATTGTCTCGTGTATTAATACGAGGTTCGTTACGATAGCGCCCCCTAGTTGACGCGGTTAGCGACATAAAACGGTCTTTGCACTCGCAGTTCTGATTTTTGCACTCGAAAACCATCTCGTTCCCTAGCACAACTAATCGACAATAATGTACCTCACTGAAAAAGAAAGATATCTGCAGGAAAGCCTCCGGTCTCGCCATCAGCGCACAGAATAGACTCACCATATTCCTCCGAGACGCGATGAGTATAATGGTGGCTGGCTATATAAGTCGCGGTTGAGTATTTTCATGCTGAAGTCAGAAACTTCATTACTTTTCCTGTTACTGAAGTAGAACTTTGCACCCGCGGTAGTTCAGCTTTCTATCATACTGAATGTAGACACAAAAAATGATTGACAGCAATTGATCGTGCCGTTGGCATACACTTTTTTCGATAACTTACTCACAGTGCAAAAAATGCTGTCGTGCATTGAAGTGGTGCTCCGATCCTACTCCGGTGCTAGTGACGTTGAAGCTTCATCATGGATCATCGCTAGTTTTCTTGGACCTCCACCCAACATGACACTGAGAGAAGCTTGTTTTACAGGCTGCATCCGGCTGCTAGACTGGATGTGGATATCGAGCTGTGCTTCTGCAGCTGACAGGGTTCCCCACTGGACGCTCACGAACTATCTGCGATCGAATCGTCACTACTATCGCTATCAGTTCTCCAACTCGTTGGAAATGGCGGCTCTTCGAGGCGACTTGGAGGTTGTAAAGTGGCTGTTTGATCGCTTTGTTGACTGTGCAGCACCTGCTAGCGTCGTTGGCGCGGTTGTGGAAAAGGTCATCTGCCGGTTGTGCAGTTTCTATGGAGCCACTATTCGGGAGCTCGCTATATCAGCAGCCAAAGTAATAAAAAGAGGAAAGTTATGAACGATAAAGGGCAAATCATAGCTGAAAGTATTCACGGAAAGTTACCCGAACGAAATAGAGACAACAACACTGTTTGCTGGGGAGACCGAATCGTCTTGCTCGCTGCTGAACACGGTCACTTTAATATGGTACGCTGGCTTTGTGAGAACACTTTGGAAGAAGAGGAAAAATATGATGAAACCTACGACAAAGTGATGAAACATGCTCTCATATTTGGTGACGATGACCTGATTAAGTTTCTATTACCACGAGGCAGATGTGTGCTTGACTACGCGAAAAGTTGTCCTCGGTTCGAAGTGATTGAAATGATGCTAGTGTGTGGATATCTACGACGAGACGAGGAAACAGCAGCAGGAGCTATAAAAGCTTTAGCCGCTGGTGGTCACTTGGAACTAATGCACCAGATTGCGCTGCTACATTCACCACTTCGAGAAGATTGCTCACACTGGGAGTACTGGTCTAATAGGTTGATTGAAAGCTGGCTCGGGGCACTAGTTGATGCGAGCAAACATAGCAAACTGGAAGCCGTTCAATGGCTCCACCAATACCCAATATGCCTACGAGCAATCGAGCTACTCGCAGGAGATCATTGTTTTACTGATCCTATCGCTGCTGCGGCTGGAGAAGGTCACTCCAAGGTTGTACAGTATCTTTGCGAACAACAAATCGCGAAGGATTACGACGAAGCACTAAAACGGGCGATTCGAAATAGTCATCTAGAATGCATTGAGGTCATGATTCACCACTTTTTGAGCACGGAGACGCGACCAAAGATTTTTCCTATAGATGTTGCTGCAGAGGCCGGCCGGCTTGAAGTGGTGAAGTTTCTCCACAACTTCAATCCACAAGATAACCGTCACAATGAGTCTTCTAGAATTGATGTCTGGTGGTCGCAATCTCAAGAATCGTTTTGTCTAGCCGCAGCTAGTGGAAATTTGGAAATGGCTGCATGCTAACCATTACGAGTACGGCGCTGAACGTGCGATGGATGCTGCCGCAAGGGCTAGTCATTTTTGTGTTGTGAAGTGGCTGCACCTTAATCGAAAAGAGGGGTGTACGCCACGCGCGATGGATTCTGCGGCAATCCGGGGGGATCTTTCCATGGTGCAGTGGCTCCATTTCAATCGCGACGAAGGATGTGCGCAAGATACAATGGATTGGGTGGCAAGATTTGCGGCCCATTTAGATGTTATCAAGTGGCTTGACGCAAACAAACTGGGGAAGTGCTCCAATGGTGCCGTTAAAGACGTTTTTCGTAATGGCCCGCTGCGGGTGGCTTCTTGGCTACATTCTCGCTTTCCCGAACAGACTCCAGTGTGCCTAAATGGCACGCGTAAGCACAGGAGAGCCGACATTTTTGAGATGCTTCTATTTCTGGACGCGCATTGTCCGCAATGTTTCGACCAGAAATTTGCTGAAGATACAGGGAACTTCATCCTTGTGTATACTTTGGAGGAGGCCGATGCAAATTGCCATATACTAAGCTGGATGAAAGCAAAATCACCTAGTATGGAACTGCGTAGTTACAGGTATTGTTGTTAAACTTAGAATGCAGAACAAAATCTTTATTTTTGCTGCGTTGTTAGTGATGACGAAAATAGCTGCTTTTTGTGTTAGGTTGTTAAAATATACATTTTTATGCTTTTCTTAAAACGTTCAAAAGCCAAAAATCCATAAGATATGAATGGATTTTTGGCTTTTGAACGTTTTAAATCCATTCATATCTTAAAAGAAATGAATGGATAGTAACGAATATGACAGCACCCGACACAGAAAGAAATAATTCCAGGAAACATTTACCAAGAAAAATAGTTAATGACATCATTTCTTGTCTTACTGAGAAACCATGGATTTCGTGCTGCGCCAATACCCAGAGATGGAGAGCTTCGAGCACAGCAGCCGAGGGATATCCCAGTTTATCGGGCCACCGCCGAGTCTTTCCCTTTCAGAAGTGTGTAGGTTCGGAACAATTGCAATGCTTGATTGGATATGGAGCGCTAGCTGCACTCAGATTAAGGACAGAACGCAATGAACGCAATGGGTGGTCTCTGTTGGAATATAGCAATCGACAGTGTCAAGTATCAAGTCTAAGAAGACAACGACCAGGGGGCGCTTAATAGCGCAGTGGTCTAACGGTGCGACTATTCACAGGTATGTAGTACATTGTGAGTTCGAGCCCCGGTGGCACCTCCCTTTTCCAACACTCTCTCACGAACTATCTGCGATCCGATCCTCACTACTATCGCTGGATATACGTAGAGTCCTTGTCCGCAGCAACTGAACGCGGTGATCTTACGATAGTAAAGTGGTTATTCGATCATTTCTCCAACTGTGAAGCACCTGTGGAGGTGGTTGAAGTTGCTGAAGAGCATGGCCATCTCCACGTGCTGCGATTTCTTTGGGAGCATCGATCTGGCAAAGAAGGAGAGGGCAGAACTTGTGTGTCAGACCGGAAGTGTATCGTGCAATTCGACGAGGATATGGGTGGACATCGCTGGGGGCCTACAGCCATTAGTAAAGCTATCGAGAACAGGCAGTTTGTTCAGTGCCTGGAGGAAGGAATGGAACTAGATTTTTACGATCGAAGAAGTGCAATTAAACACGCTTTACTACTGGGGGATTATGATTTGGCAGAGCGATTACTACCTCCAGGGAAGTATTTCGTTCATTACGCTGCGGACGTTGCGCGACCTGAAATGATTCGAATGATGCTTGACAGTGGGAATCTACAGTGGGATGAACGACGTGCTTCGACTGCCTTGGGTCATTTAGGTGGACATGGAAATTTGGAGCTCATGCAGCAGATTTTCCAGCTTCACTCGCCACTTCGAGAAGATCACAAGTGCTGGAAAGATGCCTGGAGTAAGTCGCTCGAAGCAGCATGTTCCAAAGGGGATATGTGCGTCTTGCAGTGGTTGGTAGAGCACCCGCTGAGAAGGGAAAAGCAAACCGAATAGGAGAGACGTCGTGATCAAAAGCGATTTCACAACTCAGCTAATAACGGCCATGTCCCGGTCATGCAGTATCTCTATGACCAAGGGCTGTCTATTGATCCTAAATGTTTTTATGCTTTTGGGGAATTTAAGTTGGACTCCGTGACATTGGACTCCGTAAAGTGGTTGGAAGAAAACGTTATGATCGGCGATCCACGCGCATTTATTAATAGTTGTGCCATCGGTTAGGCTGCGCGGCATGGTCGCTTGGACATACTGCAGTTGTTCCAGACACTTGATATTTCACGGGGTTACGAAGCTGTTGGGATCAAAAGAAGACGAGCCGATCAGCCATTTTCGCTGTGGGGTGGCAAACTAAATGCGTTTAACCGGGCGGCAGAAGGTGGTCATGTGCACGTGCTAGAGTGGCTGCAAAAAAACTATCCAGCCAAATGTGATGTCCGTGCCATAAACACTACGGCATATCTTGGACATCTCGAAGCGGTAAAATGGCTACATGCAAACCAGACCGAGGGGTGTACATCATATGCACTGTACTACTCTGCCGGTTACGGGAAATTTGAAATGGTTAAATGGCTGTATTTGAATCGTCCTGAGTCCCATACGTCGGAAACCATCGTGAAAGCCATTCGAAATAGTCATTTGCAAATTGCGTACTGGTTTGCGAGAAAGTTTCCTGATTTCACTATTCATCGCTATTGGCTTGTAGTAGAGCACAAGACACTCGTCCCCAGCCGCAACTCGTTGGAGGTGCTTCTCTTCCTTCGTGCGGTCTACCCCAATGTTTTTACTGCTGAGTACATCCGAAAGCTTCGAAAGGAATTTAGTGACGATGTCTATTTCCGGGACCCTGTTATCGTGCATTGGCTCGATGACAATTTTCCCTGTGATGAAGAAACAGAGTCGTGACTGAAAGAAGGTTTGCAGTTGTACGTTACTAAAAGTCCTCACTGGTTTGTTTTAGGAGATACTGCTGGTGGCATCGGCACCTGATTTCTGTATATAAATCCTTACATAATTCATACGAAACTCGAAAAACTTCTGTACACTGTATTTCGACACTGAAGCGATATCGTGCTCTCTTACTGCCATAACGAATCCGTTTAAAAAATCGTAAGCCCGGTGATTTCATAGCTGCAGTCATGGTAAACAATGATGGATCGCGCATCTAAATTCCCCATCACTTTCAAGACATTGAAATATTAAAAAAATTGAAAGAAATTTATCGTTAAATCACAGCTCTAGAACCCGGTGTAGTAATGAAGCAATACACGAGGTCGAAGCCCACCTCTGGTTTTCTTGGACCTCCACCCAAACGACACTCCGAGAAATGTGCTCCACAAGCTGTTCGGTTTTAAGCTGGATTTGGATATCCACTTGAATTTATACATCTGCAGTTGATATTTCGAGTGCCCGAATTATCTGTGATCGTATCCTCACTACTATCGGTACGTATGCACAAAAATTGCGTACTACCGGTAGGGTTTTTAGCCAGTTAAGTACTTAAGTATCTGCTTGAAGCCCTACTCAAGAATGTACTTTGTAACTTTCCGGTCGAACAGACTTGTTTTAATCCAATAATTAGATCAGAACCCTTAAAAATAAAAAAATGAATCGTTCTTCGAATAGTTTAACACGCGCCTCCCACGTAGCAGCAGTAATTAGATCAGGTCATGCATTGTACTCTTCCAATGTGTTCTCACAAAGCCAGCGGATCATATTAAATGACTGTGTTGAGTTACGTTTCGATCTCCAGAGCAGACGTTATTGCCATATCCATCTCGTTGCACCTGGTAGCCTTCCAGCTACAATCGCTGATAATCTGCTCTTCTCCTTTTCTCGAGTACTAATAGCCCGGGCTTTGTAGTAGTGAGCCCAATGAAACTACACTCCCTTCAAGTTTCCCCTCTCCATAGCCACAGCAACAACTTTAGCAGGCTCCTCACAACCAGGAAAGTAAGCGAACACGCACTTCACAACTTCGAATCACCTCGACCAGCCGCAAAGGGCCTCCTATGATTTCCAGAATTGACACTACCGCAGAGTACCTCACCACACAGCGACACCTAATATACCTCGTTAGGTTTGAACGTCAAAATAATAATGCAATGCATGTGAAGGTTGATCAGACGATGCACATTTTGTCGACAGTCCTCTATTGAGGTGCCGCGCCACCAATCAGTTGCTGATCAGGGGAGTTGACATGGTCTCACTAAGCCCGTTGCAAAATCAGGGGTTGCTGACGTCCGACCATCACTCCTGTTTTGGCGCGCAATTTTCCGCACCTTATCATTCCGCAATTGATCGATTCCGCACTGCCGAGCATGGAGCAGCGTCGACGCGAGGCGGCCAAGGAACTGCTGAAGCACAGTCTGTTCGGCTTCCAGGCACATGACGCCGTCGTCTCGGAGCGTCTGGGCGAGCTGAAGGATCTGCTGCTGGCTACGTGCGGCGAGAAGGACCAGATTGGGCTGCTGAGCGAGAATATCCGCGAGATTCAGGAGCAACTCAAGAGCCGCAGCGAGCGCTTCCTGCTGGAGCCACTGCGGCAGTTCGAGCAGGATATGGAGCTGCTACTGGACGTGGGGAGCGGTGACGATGCCGAGGAAGCGGAAGAGAACTCGGACGACGACCAGGAGATGGAAGAGTGTTTGTCACTCTCCCAGGACCCCGTTATCACGACCACGACGCCGCTATCCTCGCCTCTGCCACTTTTTAAGCCTATTAAGACGATACAGAAGAATACAGAGGACGAGGAGATGCTGTGTGGCGTCTGCTGCGCTCCTGATTCGTTGGAGAACGACCCCATCGTCATCTGCGACGTGTGTGGCGTGGCAGTGCATCAGACGTGCTACAGATTGGCTGTAATACCGGAAGGAGACTGGTATTGCCACCCGTGTAGACAGTATATGGACTCGCAGGATATCGAGAAGAGCTTGATACCGACTCATGAACTGGAGTGTGAAGCCTGCTGGTCGAAGGCAGGAGCGATGGCGCCAACGATCGACGGAGGATGGGTACACGTGGCCTGCTCCATGTTCTTGCCCGAATTGTATGTACAGGAGAAGCACTCGTCGAGATTTCAGGGCCCATTGGATGATTTACAGGTTGTGTGCGGCGTGGAAAAGCTCAAGCAAAGGAGGAAACTGCGCTGCTGTTTCTGCAAGAAGAGCAAGTGGGTGACTCATTTAAAAGCTGACTGTAGTGGTTGCTGGGTGCTGACGAACGCTGATGTATTGCTTGCAGTGAGAAGGGAGCATGTGCGCAGTGTGCAGTGGGGAAGTGCACGGTGGCGTACCATGCATTGTGTGCGCTTAGAAACGGAATTAAACTGCGATATATGGAAGATCAGGTACGTTCAGCACTCGGGCTGATAGACATGGGTGTGTACATTGTATAAACGATTGATTCATCCTTGCTTCATTTTAATAACAGGGTCAATTTGGCAGTGGATGCCTCAAACATCAAGCCAAATTCCTTGGAACGGGTGGATCGGACACTGAGATGGTCACAGGCGATGATAGAGTGAATTCGAAGAGATCACGAAGGAACATTTGGTCAGACGAAGATGACAGTGAAAGTGAAAAGGATGACGATAACGAGTTGGATCGTGATAGTGATCATGGTAGCAGTCAAGATTCGCTTTCGGATGATGATTATCCGCGAGTAGTTGACGATAAGTTACAAGCGCGGCCAACACCAACAAAGATGTCTCCGCCACGGCTTCTCGGTGCACCCCCGCTGAGGGGCAACTGCAAGAAACAATCCAACAGACCGAAAAGTAGACGTCAAATCAAGCTTACGTTTGCAGCAGCACATGATACTCCTACACAGCCAACACTCCCTCCGAAGACAGCGTGTACCCCAACGAGTTTTATCCCCAAGCCGGTTATTCCTCCTGCTCCAGTCTCACTGCAGTCTTCAATATCAAATAATGACGAGAGTGCTGACATCAATAGGCGACTTGTTCTCCAAGCCAACGTCTTCGCGCCTGCATTCTACCCGTCGGAGTACAAACCAGACCACGTCGACGACCAAGATTTTGAGTACGTAATGGTTATAATCTCCAGTCGGCCTTTTGGTCTCGGGATCGTTTCTTCGAACGAAGGGCTAGGCATCTATCTACTTGCGGAAAGTACGCGTAACCCTGCGGTCATTGCGGCCATAGAGCGTGGAGTTATTCAAGATGGTGACGAGATTTTCGCCTTCAACGACCAAGTTTTACGTGGCAGCGACCTCAAGAGTTTTAAAGAAGAAGTCGTCCCTGCAGTCTCAATGCCTGTTCGATGTTGGTTCCGGACGAAGCGAAGGAGTAAAGTTTTTACAACATCTGCTGCTCCGCGGAATGGTAAGACTCCTGTTCAGCTCTCGATAAACACGACAAGCACACCAAAGTCAAGAGATCAGCAGTCTGTGACGGCGAGTCCAACGTCTGGGCTTGTCAGCAACTACCCTGTCGAAAGCGATGTCGGCATTGTTTCCCTGGGTGTTGATTGGCCGTGGCTGTTTTTGCGGTCAGACGGCAAGCTGGCGATGAATCTCTTCTGGAAATCGCTTGACTCAGCTTTTTTCCTCCGGAAAATCAACAAGCGCACATTCTCGCAGCTACAGGAAAGAGTGGAGGATATGTGTGGCGTTCGGTTGAGTAGCTCTCATCCTGAATATGAGCAGGTCCGCGAGCTGCTGGTGATGCCTCGACGCGAACGCGTGCCGACGTACCTTGTGGAATTCCGGAAAACTCGTGAGCAGAAGCAGAAGTTCCTGTCGTCTGACGTCTTGATGGGCGTCTCTAGTGAACCGAAGGATGCAGAAGCAGAGGTGGATGAACAAACTCCCCTCGAAGTGGGGACTACAGTCAACGTGGCGAAGCGCACGTGGCCTGGAATGAACAAACTGGGAGGCGTAGGTCGAATCAAGAAGGTGAACGAGGACACGCTCCCGAACGGCAGAAAGCGATACACGTACAACATTGGCTACGTTTTAAGCGGTACCGACAAGAACGTGGAACGCAAGTATATCAGTATTGTCGACCTCGACGCAGACGAACCGGACAAGAAGGAAGAGACCAACTCGACGCCTGCAGGCAGACGACAGAAGTCTGAACCAGAAGCAGACACAAAGGATGTCGAGGACGCAGATGCTGACACATTGAGTGTCCGATTAGTTTTCGCTCTAAGTCGCACGGCAGTCGAGGACAAGCTAACAGAACTCCCTGATGCTCGGATTAAAAGCCCACCCAAGCGACGATTTCACTTGCAGTTCTCACTGGAAAATGAGGCTGTGCATTGCGAGCGGAAGACAGAGCACTCGGATCTCGCTCCACCTGCACGAGAGTTACTCCTGCATCGTCATTTCTCAGTTAATGCGGTTGATGCGTTAGTAAACGAGTGCTTTTCGTCACAGCTCTTAAGTGTAGACGATCGAATCGGCGATGAAGTGGACGAGGACGACACTGATAACGAAGACGAAGAGGACGAGATCAAGACGGAGTTGACTAGTCTACAGAATCAGTTCCGTACTGTGATGGAGTCAAATGAGCTGGCGTTTGCATCTCTTACCAAGAAAGTTCAGGACGAGTACGCATTAAAGGAATACCGCCAGCAAGAGCTTAAGGATATCGAATGGCGTAACAACGAACGCATGTACCAGGAGCTCCAAGCTGCTAAGCGTCAATTCGCCGACAGTGACGAGGAGAGTGATGCAGATGAGGACGGTCGACAACCAGGTTCTGCTGCCAAGGTGGACAGTGAAGAGGAGAAGAGCGACAACGAGGACATTTCATTTGGAGGCATGTTCGTGAACAAACTGAAGCAAGAGGGCAGCGAAGTGTGCGCTCTGTGTGAACTGAGTGGCGGAGACTTTACCAGCACGGACAGCGGTACTGTAGTGCACCCTCAGTGCGCCATGTTCACCCCTGAAACGTTCTTTAAAGACGGCGTGGTGCATGGCATTAACCTCGTGGATCCTGAACGCCGACGATTGAAGTGTTCCATCTGCGGTGGCTGCAAGGGACTCAGTAAAATCCAGTGTGCGCACAGAAAATGTGTGCGAGCGTATCACGTGGCCTGTGCATTCGTGAACGGCCTTCTCACTAGAGATCCCTACTACCAGGCGTGGTGTCCTAGGCATCTGAAAACCTCAGGAATGGGCCAATTCGTTGAAATTCCGGACCATCTGAACAAAGACAAAAGCTCGCAATCTACTGCAATTACAAGCACTGACACTCCAAGCGTAACACCAGCATCTTCCCCATCTCGACGTAGGAAACGTGGTAGACCGCGCTTATCTCAACAGCGAAAGGGTCGCAACCGTAACGACGCGACACCAGCAGAGGCGACGAGTGCCACCCAAGTGGACATTTCGTCGTCAAAGACTAACAGAAAGCGGAAACGCCAAGGTAGCAACGCCAGTGTTACCGTCACTAACAGCGTCAAAAACGCTCGAGTGACCCGAGGCAGTAGTCCTCGTAGTGCGATTGTTCTCGACGGAGAGGAACCTCGATGTGCGAGGCGACTTGAGATCGAGCTTAGCGATGACAGTGATCATGAAGGGAAAGCAGTGGAGGCGTGGCAACAAGGGCGTGATCCTCAGCATGTTTTTAACGAGGGAAATGTGGTGGAAGTGCTGGCTCGAGACTGGCGGGGCAGCAACAAACCTGGCGGTGTAGCACGTGTCCGTGGCGTCGAGGTGGTTCAGAACCAAAACGGCGGGAAGGACGTTTTCTACGATGTTGTCCACATCGTCGGCGCGTTCAAGGAGAAACGTTTGCCTGCCAAGTATGTTCGCAAGTACCGGTCTAGTGATGAATAGAGAATAAAAGAGCAATAGAGTAGTCTGACGATTTTGTTTACTTGCTAATGCTTTTTTTATATGTTTCCTGAAAACAGAAAGAAAATTCTTGCTGTATTTTAAACAGGATACCGTTGAATCTGCGATAATCCCCGACTTTTAGTTTAAACGATATTCATTAAAATGGCGAAGCTCCATACTCGGCGACCTAGCTTTCAGCCAGTTTAGAATATGGTGGTTTTCATCCGCAGTTACGAAGCTATACCGGAGAACAAACTCTCCAGTCTCTTTGGCAAACTGGCGATCGACACATTGGGGATAATGTACTTCCAGGAATAGTAGCATTTAGAATATTTTATCTCTCATGAATATCATCATACCGTTCAGATTCACAGGGGTGAGTTCAGGAAAATGAGTATTCAATCACGATGCGACTCGCAGTGGGCCATTGCGGAAAACTAGCTTAACGGCTTCAACGGTGTATTTCCCCCATTTGTGCGCTTCAAGCCATTTGAGAATATCTATATGACCAGCCGTCGCTGGCCATTGCATCGTAAGGATCTTACATTCTTCGTCAAGATTAGAGTGAAGCCACTGTACAACTGAAAAATGGCCGTGACAAGCTGCAGCAAGCATCGCTCCGTTTGCACACACCTCTTTCCGATTCATATGTAACCATTTCACAACATCTAGGTGGCCAGCTCCAGCTGCAGCATCCATCGCATTTCCTACGCACTTCTCGTAGCCGTTGGTGTACAACCATTTCACCAGTTCCAAATTTCCATTTCTTGCTGCCAATGAAATCGAATTGTGAGACTGACGCCACCAGACATCCGTCTTGGAAGCCTCGTCACCTGGTTGATCTTTCAGTTGGAAGTTGTAGAGACACTGCACGACTTCAAGACGACCGTATGCCGCAGCAAAGTCAATTGGACAAATTCTCGGTCGCTGCCTCGTGTTTATGAAGTGACGAACAATGACCTCGACGCATTTTTGGTGGCTATTACGAATCGCTCCCTCAAGAGATTGATGACAGGCTGTTTCGCCTTGCATTTGGCAAAGATACTGCACGATCTGCCAGTGGCCTCTTTCAGCTGCTTTCACAAATATAATCATCGAATCCTCGATCTCTGTCGAGTATCCTTGTGCCAATTGGGAACTGTAGGAGCCATTTAATGGTTTCCAGTTTACCACACATGCACGCGTTGGATATTGCTTCTAACCAACTTCCTATCCAGCAATTGCATCCGTTTTCCAGCTTTGACCAATCTGTTCGAAATGGTGAATGTAGCAGCGCAATCTGCTGCATGAGTTCTAAATGTCCACCACAGGCTAAATCACTTATAGCACCCGCTACGGTCGCTTCGTCTCGACGTAGATATCCGCAATCCAGCACCAGTTCAATCACTTCGACCCGAGGACAGTCTTTCGCGTAATCTAGCACGCATCTTCCTGGCGGTAACATAACCTTAGTAAGATCATCGTCACCAAAATTTAGAACATGTTTCAGCATTTCGTCATAGGTTTCGTCGTATTAAATATTAAGAGTTTTGGAGCAAATGTGTCCACAGGTACTGTATTACCGACAGGTGGCCGTTTTCTACAGCTGGAGCAATGAGAACTCACAACCAGAGAAGTGAGAAAAAGCCACTTCACAACCTCCAAGTCGCCACGACTCCCAACGATTTCGAGAATTGATAGCGATAGTATTAATAGTGAGGATTCGATCGCAGATAGTTCAAGAGCGTCCAATGGGGTGCTCCTATCAGCTACAGAAGTACTACTGGATGTCCACATCCAATCCAACAATCGAATACAACCTGTGGAACACGCTTCTCTCAGTGTCATGTTGGGTGGAGGTCCAAGAAAACTAGAGATGATCCATGACGAAGCTTCAACGTCGCTAGCACCGGCGTAGGACCGGAGAACCACTTCAATACACGACAACATTTTCTGGAATGTGAGTAAGAAAAACCATCGGTACCCATCAATTCCTATTACCCCCCCCCCCCCAACTTTCTCTCAACGCGAAGCATGACGCAGCTGCTTGGGCGACGACGTCACTAAGGTACAATTGGCGGAAACGGTTAATTATTTCGAGGTTTTTGATTTATTGATGTGACATCACGCCTCCCTTGTTCTCACTCATTCCAGATTTTGCAGCCTCAGAGGAATATGGTGTCCTTACTATGTGTGATTGCTGGTGAGACTGAAAGCTTTCCTGTAGATATCGACACGAGCTTGTCGGTGGGGCATCTGAAGAAGATGATCCAGTTGAAGTGCACAAGCGACATCGATACGGATAAAGTACAGCTCTTTCTGGCCAAGAAAAACGGGGTATGGTTGACCGAAAGTGAAGTGAAGGAACGCGTGAACGACACCGAGTGATCTGAGTCAGATTCTGACGGAGCTGAGTGATGCGCAAGCGGAACTCAGTTTGATTGGGTTATCGGAGAAAGACATCCAAGCAGACAAATATAAAGGTGGAAATGGTCCGGTGAACGTGCTGGTAATAGATCCTTGGAGAGCGGAAGCTACCACCTCCGATTGCTTGGAAGAGTTGCGTCTTGTTTGTACAGCAACTCAATCACCCGGACAACCTCGAGGTGGGAAAAATATTGGCCACCAAAGACGATCTTCGGTACAGCATTCGACAATGGCTTGCATATTCGACAGGAATACTGGGATCTCCATGCCATGATCGAGCGGCAGTTGACGTCCAATTGTTCGCTCCGAAGAATTCTTGTGGTTGGCAGTCCTGGAATCGGGAAATCAGTGTTCGGAATATTCTTGCTGCTTGTGTTCATGACGGAGAAGAAGGATGTAGCGTACCGCCCTCTTGGCCATCAGATGGCCTACTACTTCACTTGGGACAGCAAGAATGGATACGAGGCATCTGACACACCGCGTGCTGGAATAACGTACGAGGGTTTATTTGATGACAAAAACGAAGCCAACGGAGCATTGGAATATGAGTATTTTCGCCATGTTTTTCTTTTCGCTGCGCCAAGCAACGTAAACTATGACAAATTTGCCAGGGAAAAGTGCTTCGAGGTGTATATGAATCCATGGACCAAAACCGAATGCCAGGCATTCGCCGACGTGACTATCGTGGAAGACACCGATGAGTGGTATCATAGATTCAACCTTGTAGGTGGCAAACCAAGATTTGTCTTCGCTTCGTCTCCGACGCTTGAAGACCTGGTACAACGTGTACGTCAGGCTATTCCCGACAATTTCAACCCAGTTCAAGGCCTAAACCCTGCTTCTGAAAGTAGTACTACGCTAAGGGACGACGTATTTTAAATTAAAGTAAATATCTTTTTGATACCATCAAGCAGTGACAATGCCAAAAACGGCTACAATCACGTACGTGCTAACTAAAGTTACTCACTCCCTCACTCCCTCACTCACTCGAGGATATTTGGCCCTGCAACTTATCCTCTAGCCAACAGCGGACGTGGTGGTTTTCGCTCTTTTCCGATTGGAGTTTGAGGAGATTTTGAGTTCTTCTGATCAGTTGGGGAGTGAACAAAGCCGGATAGTGTGCATCCAGAAACAGCAGCATCTCAAACGACAGCGGCGAACTTGGAAACAGTTTAGATTCGCTCGGAGTCACATGTGGTACCAACGAGTAAAGCCAACTCGCAACACGAAGATGCCCGTTTTTGATGGAGCGCTCAATGGAAAAATCGGTGGGAAGCTTGCGTGCGCTGTTTTGGTGCAACCACTTCAACACCTCCAAGTGACCATTCGCTGCTGCTGCTTCTTTCGCGTCGTCTGATTCCGCGGCAACAAGACGTTCGGTGACAAACCATTTCACGATATCTAAATGGCCATTAGCAGCAGCATAATAGATCCCATAGCTAAGGGACACACCAGTTCTACCCTTCAACCACTGCAGGACCTCCAAGTGTCCATTAATCACTGCCACATCAACAGCGCCGTCCAATGAATAAGGATCGTCCGATGGATAGTTGTGGTGAAGCTATTTTAAAGTGCTTAAGTGTCCATTTCAGGTAGCTGCATCATTAAACGTGAACGACCTTGGCCACCAAACATTATCCTCTAGACCTCGTTTCTGGTCTCTCTGGCGAAATTCCGAAAAGTTCAAGGTATGCAATAGCTGGAGTATTTCGTTTTGACCATCTCGCGCAGCTTGAACCACTATCCCGTGCAATGCAGATGGGTAGGGGATTGATAAATATTTGAGCAGGCATTTCACAGAGCTCACACATTTCCCTCGAACTGCGACCGCCAAAGCTTCGTGGATGCGTTTGCCAAGACCACGATCGTAAAGGTACTGCAGTATATCGACGTCACCCGACCCCGCTGCTGCACAAAACGGGTCATTTTGATAGCGCTGTAGAGCTTCACGTCCTATTGGGTGTTCGACTAACCACTGCGTCGTTTGAAGATCACCACGTTTGCATGCATTGTTTAGCGCATCACACCAGGCATCTCTCCACACTTCAACGTCTAGTTCAACTGGATAATGAAGCAGTAAAATCCGCTGCATTAGCTCAAGGTGGCCACTACGAGATAGGTCTCGTAGAGCAGCGACAGCGATAAGCTTATCACGCTGTATATACCCACTCTCCAGCATCCACTTGATCAACTCAGGTCCTGGACAGAGGCGACCGCCAGTCCAGCTCGCAAGTGCTACCGTCCGAGGGCAACAATAAATCCACCAACTCGAAGTCTCCGACTCGTAGCAACTGCTCAATGACTCGCGCTCGTTGATCACCGTCAATGTCATGAACTTTGTTATCGAACAGCCATCGAACTATATCCCTATGGCCACTTTAAGCTGCATTCAGCATCACCTCGTTTCCCCACTGCACTCGATTTGTAGTCCCACCATTCTGAATTGTACATAGCGAAATTTCTTGACACAGTACGTCCAGTGGACGGTCCACGTCAGTAGGCTTTTCTAATCTCATCAGCTTACACGAGGAGAGCAAGACTGCAGTACTGGGAGGTGTTCGTTCTTCGCGGCGATGTTAGCAACACTTGGGGCTAAGCATCCGTTAAAATGCGAGCACAACCACTTAACAACGTCGAGGTTACCCCGACCAGCAGCTGCTTCCAGCGATTTTGAGAACTGATAGCGGTAGTAGTAGGGATGTGTCAAGAGACCACGCTGTGTAGTAGCTTGAAGTAGAACGGTTGCTGCGCGCCCAGATCACGTCCAGGAATGCGGTCGAGCCGAACGTGCACGCGATTTCGAGCAAGAGAGCTGGCGAGAATCTAATAAACTCCATAATGACCACCCCAACTCTCTCATCAAATGAATACCGTCGCGAAACAAGCTCGACAGATGCAAGCATGATCGAAGAACACTCAACAATGGTGCTAAGGGAATACCCATATTGGTGTTGATTGATGCGTACTAACTAAGTAATTTGAAGTGAAATTCGCAGAAATTTACGTCAGAGTTTCAAATCTTGAACAATGTCCGACACCGGTCGGGTGGTATATCGATACAAATACCGACCCTCCGGTAGCATAACCTGACCCCCAAAAGGTTAATACGGTGGGATGGTAACTACTGGTATATGGACCACGGGAGACTCGCTAGCTACCTACGTGCTGCGGCTGCGAAGCAGGCGCAAGAGATGCATTAAAACACCAAGGGCATACAAGACGCAGTATATAGTGTGCTATTAATAAGTGTCAGCCCAAACATATAAATGACTGTACCAATTTCTCGCTTTTAAGTAGATTCTTTAGATTTACACGATTCAATATCAGGGTAGATTGGAAAGTAGTGGTAGTATAGGCGCAGACAGCTTAACCTTCAAAATCATTCTCCCAATGAATGTCCTTCGTCTACTGGTATTTGCGAGGTTGTGAAATGGAACACTTGGGACGAGTTTTATCGTCAATTTGCGTGAGAAAAAAGCAAGCTTAAAAAACAATGACTATAAAATATTACCCTTAGGCGATGAAAGGGCGCAAAAAACGCCCCTGTAGTGGTTTCCCACAACACGGTGAGATCATATGGTAAATCATCGGGTTAATCAGTCTACTGTATCTCAGCAACCAATCATCGGATTGACAAATGACAGGTACCGTTCAAAAGAGGAGAAATGGGACGATTTGTAGGAATTTTTGGGTATCATTTGGAGCAGGTAATCTATGCGTTTTAGCCCGCTAGTTGTGATAAAGCGAATTTTGTCTTTTATCAGTTTAGTAGCCCCGTTAACTTGATCTAAGTATGTTTTGGTACACGAGAAAGGTCGTTCCGTAAACAAGACTTGGTGGTGCACATCCACTATTTAGCGTCATAAAACCGAAAATGCATGATGTGTATGGGTTTATAAAATCTTGAAGGTCTAAACCCACGCTTCCTGCTTGACCCCCCCCCCCCCCTCAAGCCCAAACTACGGCTGCATCATAAACTGCCACGGACTGCGATGTCCTAAGTGTTAGGGATGTAAAGTTAATATAGAAAAAAATACCTAAGTGTTAGGTATGGGCTACGCTCCATAAAGCGCTGGAGCCATCCGTTCCCTACATCTTGGCAGCACACAAGCTCATCAACTTGCTGTGCCTTTTTTTCAGGACTTCTTGTGGGCCGACGGGGTGGCCGGTAGCTTGTCGCTTTAGTATCCAATCTCGAATACTGTCTTCTGAGCTCTTCGAAAGTAAGGGAGGCGGACCCCGGCGCTTCGGCTCGAAAGGAGTGTCGCTGCGGGCTTTAGACTGAAGTGTGTTATGCAGAACTGTGGTCGTTTCACTCGTTGCCTTCAGTTGTACACCGGCAAGAACAGCTTGGACGGCAGCTTCAAGCTCTGCACCGCTGTATTAGCCGCGCTGTTTGCCCATTGTGGGCGCGAAATCGAGGAGTGGTCCTAGACTGGAAGCCCACCCTGAACTCCCAGTACAATAATGATTTACCTTACCTATCCAAAGGGCGATTTTGCGCCCTTTTAAACTCAACGGGTAACCCGGCTACCAGGGTTTTTCTACCAATCGGATATTCCATGCTACTTGGATAGGAGAATATTCCTGGTCTAACGTGATTTAATTCCATCCTTAAACCAACGTTGTGCGTAATTGTTAAGACACGTGGCCTGTATCACGGAATATTGCTCATAGAAAGTGTACAACCCCTCCAGAATCAGTACCATGACAGGATAGAAAATCGTGGTGTCGACCAATTACCCTAGCTCGACCGTCCATTCGTGATCATACAAAATCAAAGACACATTCCCCCTTTGTCCATTTGATCTTTCGCCTACCATGCGCACAAGCGTTTCGGACTGGGAGGACAAAGTTCTTGTGCAAATTGCTTTACAATTTGAGCTCGGAGGCTACGCATTACGTGGAAGTATGTGGCACGCCGCTTGGTAAGGACAAAGCGCAAAGCGAGCGACCTCAAGATGCGACTGACAAGCCTCAGGAGAACGTACGGTAAAACAGTAAGAAACTTCCCGCGGTATTCTTCACAGGCAACATTACACGGCTGCTGGCCCCAATCGCAGCTTCCTAGACTGCGACCCTCAATCCCACCTCCACGCCCGACGTTCCGGCTCAATCAAAATCGAAATCATCAACTCTCTCACTCGAATGCTATTCGTGCAATGGCTTATATATAGGGAAATAAAAGCAAGCGATATTCGACAGAAGGCTGGGCGCATGTACGGCAACGCGGGCGTGATTCTCCCTGACGACGTCTCTACAATGCTTGACGCGCTGAGGGCTCTCACGAAAGATGACTTTCTACTCGATATTGGAGCAGGAATAGGCATTATCTTGTCCAAGGTGCCCTCACGACCCGTGCCAGCTCATGTGTCGATATTGAACTACGCCGAACATAACCACTTCTTTGCAAGGTGCACATGAAGTTAGAGACGCCATGATATCATCCCACGCCCCTTTAGTCGCGCGACGGTCATCTTCGTGAATATATTTCTCTTCGAAGAAGACGCTAAACTCGTCATGGCATGCGGACTCAATGCAATGCCGAATGCTCGGTTAGTTGTTGCTAGCTCAGTGCTTTGTCCAAGACATCGATCAAGCTGCTCAAGCCATTTTGCGCTCGTTGGGTACTATACCAAACAATGTAGGTACAATGCAGCTGGAAGTCGTCTTTGCATTCACTCTATTTTGACAAGCCGGCAGGGTAGGTACCATAACAATCCCCACTTGCCAATTTAGCAAAGGTCGTCATCGCATCGGTAACTCCGCAGACCTCCAGTACGTTTTCAGCAACTACCGTCGTTTATTACCATCGATACATGTTCACTTTGCATCCGCCTTTTGCACGGTTTTCAAAACGCATGAGGCCTACGCCAAAACGAAGCTTTACGCACGTGTCCGCACCACACACTCTGACACCGAAGTACAACTCAAACTGACGTTGGTAGCCTCGTCGTAGTCACTTCGTCGGCTCTCAGCTGATTGACACCAGCTGAATGGTTTTAGATTGTTCTGGAGCTGAGACTAAATTGATTGCGGGTGGTGTACCGTCGGGTTGAGAACTCTTGCGCAGCTTAGCCATATGAGATTGTCGTCGATTATTTCCTTTCAAAGTAAACAATCCAGTCGACAGGTAGAACCTGTGGAATTTGCCCCAGCATGCCCAATTTGTATTAGGACAAGTCCACAGATGTACCACACCAGAATGTACAACCCGACAGAGGCAAACATGGTGGGTACTGCAGTAGTTGGTGACCTCGGTCGGGTACCGGACCTCCCAACGGCATATAATACTCATCCGCCTTTTCCGATTCTTTTCTGCGTACACCTGCTTGGAGGCCACGGATGAGCATTTTGGTATCCCCACTTCTTCACTGCAACGGGGTTGTGGAGACGGCAATGTGTTTTATAACTCGAATATGTTCCACATATCACCCCACTACCATACATCATGTGTCCCTCGCTCGGAGCGTCTCTACACTGCCCATTAATAAGCTCACCAACAAGCTCGGTCGTAAAGTCGGGGTGTGGATCACGCACGGGCAAATCTGGCCGGGCCAGACGGCGCGTCAAGTACGCATTAGAGCGTGCAACGTCTATTAAAACTAACGCAGGCATTTTGTGCCAGTGCTTGTAGGAATGGTCATCCACAATCGAAAAGCGCCCACGTATTTTGTCTGATCTGTCGACACCCTGCATGTTTGCGTTACATGCTGCAACGCACACTGGGGCTGGAAAAGAGCGTGTCGCGTTCCCCACCAAACGCTCTACTGTAGTTACTGCCGATGCATCGGCGTTCGATAGCATGTTAAAAATGATACCGCCACACCATGACGCTGCAATCATGCTGTGATCACCCGCGGCTTGTCTTAAGTCTCCATGAGAGCGCCCGTCTTCTTTCTGTAGGATTGTGTGACCTGGGAAATGTTTACTGTTCGCACAAACATCCCACGTCCATACAAGCCCTTAAGCCGAAGTTCTTGCAGTAGCTGCACGGAGGTGTAATAATTGTCCGTATTTACAACTTGGTTGCTCCCGAAAAATGACCGGGTAACTTCGAGCACGTGCTGCCGAATCTTTGAAACTTCATCAAAATCTTCTACCAGCAACTGTGCTTCAACCTGACCAACCACGCCCTGGAGGCGGTCGGTAATGTCGCTGCGGTTGCAATGCAGTTTGTAGTTCAGGGCAATCCACGTCGCGGAGCAGCAAGCAGTATATAGGCGGAAATGGTACTTTCCTGTCGGCTTCATCGGGTTGTACACAAATAGGTGTCGACCTTGCCGCGACCGGCAAGCCAAACTCGCCTCATCAACGGCAACATCTCTCCCAACAATGACATATTGTCCTCCAGAAATCGTCAGCAAGTTAAGAAGAGGTCGGATCCGAACGGTCGCATCTTAATCGATAGTGGAGGGTGTAGCGTTGAAAGAAAGGCATCTTTTCAGTAGCTTGAACCGCGTTAGCGTCATCACACTGTCCAGTGACGTCGAACAGCCAGCAAAACCTAGATCCTCAGGCTGTGACCCCCAATAATTCGCGTACTTACCCTTTTCATTCAAGGCCATAAAGAACATAATGCCAAGAAACTGCATCAGCTCCGACAAGGTGAACGGGGTCGTCGCCCGTATGCCATTTGCTATTGCATAAAAATTAGATTCATGCAGAACTTGGCACCAGAAATAAACCGGCAGATACACAAGGAAACTTGAGCTTACGGAATTCTCGAACAGATGCTTGTATTCTGGACGGGGCTGGGTTAATGTCGAACCGTCGGGATGGGTATACAAATAGTCTGGAGAAGCAACATCTTCTGCTGGTTTGAATCTTATGTTTTTGATCGCTTCAACGTCTGCGAGGCTCGTCACCAGAATTTCGTTGGGATCGAATTTTTCAAAAGTTTCAGTTTCCTGTGACTCCAAAGTGTATTCAACTTCAATTCCTTCGGAGGTACGAGGAGCCACCAGAATTTGCCAGTCGGGTTTATTTTTCTGCCGTGTCATGCGACGTAATTGTCAATTCCTCTCTGAATGACCCCCAAACTCACGTGCTCAACAGCGCTATGAAACTGGCTATATAGCTAGCGAAATGGAACAAAGCTCCATGCTTTCTTTCGCGCATTTACCGACATACGCGACCAACTAGAAACGCAGATCCCACAGGACGATATGATTTGGCTTTCACCCACGACTCTTTTTCTGGCGCGAACGCCACGAGTTTACCATCGTACATATCCTGGAGAAACGTTGGTGGAGGTGTTTGAGGAGTACTATTAGAATGAGAGGCATTCGGAGCCCGAGCCAATCCTGCCGCCACTGTGGGTGCACCTCGGGCTGGGATGGCCGGTTCTCCGCTCGCCAAGTCCAAATTTGAGTGAATTGTGCCACGATCCGTTGTCGTGAGAGATGTACATACCGTCCTTTCAGAAGATATATTGACAGATGCTACCAACAGTCTTCGTACAACCGCGTTTTACCACGGGCCCCGAATCCACCTCTGCCACCCGCGACTGCCCAATCGACCTGCACAGCGGCGGCCTCCATGTCCACAACCTTTACGTCCACAACCCCCTCGTCCCTGACTCGTTTCAGCCCTATCAATCCCACGTCTACTATGAGCACCACCATGGCCAGCGGGAGCACCACAACAGGAATCACCTTCCCCGACCGAAGTTTCACAACCAACTGTACCACCAACGAGAGCTTCATCATGCAGCGGAACAGTGACGACAGACATTGATCCACCCCTTCCAGCTGCGTTTCTTTTTGTAATCCTTTCGATAGTACAGATGTCGGCTTGCTGCCCCACTCAACACTGGTACCACGCCCTGCATCACCGCCGCGCTCTCGAACAACAGCTCCGAATCGTCGTCCTCGTTTATCGCCCCGTTCACCGACGCTGGCTGTGTCCGTAAGTCCTGTACGAACACATACACGCACACAATTAGTCGGTGTAGCTCTACACTACTTTCACATTCATCACGCACGCAATGTCACTGTTTGATCAGGATGACCATGTTGGGCTACGCTGTCTCCGGTCTCACCTTGGCCTTCACGTCCACCCGTATGTATAGTAACAGGGTCGTGTCCAGGGCCCTGCCCAGTCGTTTCGCCACATTCGACACTTCCGCCACCGCTAGCGCTTCAACCGTGACCGGTACTTCCGCCAGTGTCTCTCCCGGAGCCTCCAACACGCTCAGCACTTTCGCTACTTGCTCAGTCGCGCCGCATACACAGTCACCGTCCAAAGCACGGGCAACAGCAACAACTCGGGACTCTTCCGTACCACCAGCAACAGCTTGCTTCGTTTACCCTTAACACAGCCACATTTCCTCTTCGTTTAGCGTCTGTTTCGGGTACTTATAGCGACGCTCAGCCTTACCTAACGAGATAACGGCGCAAAGATCCTTGTCGTACACTGACCTGCTCCCCGTATCATTGTCACCCTAGCCCATAGCGTACTCAAGAACCGCAATCTCCCCCAACAAAAAGTCTGAGCCCTCGTTGCCGGCTGGGTCACCTCCAGGCTTGATATACTTATAGCGATTATCGAGACTTTTGGGCGGCTTGGAGGTCCAGCCTGCCCTTCGAAAGTGAGCCCACACCTCCTTGAACGCGACAGCCCCTCTTCATGCTTCCGTCATCCTCGCCGTCTCGATCGAAGGACATCCCCGACATGAAATCTTCCTCGCCGCCATAGCGTCAGCTTCAGCCTTCCGTTTGGGCGCCATTCAATTCTTCAATTGTGAGGCTCCAGATCTGGCTCAGATCTGTATATAATTCTACAGGGTTTTAACAGCGGTTCACCTCTTTCATTAGTTCAAAATAATATCGACTAGTGAAGGATATTATATATTTCTAAGATTAAACTGGCCCTGTTTACTATTTTCATGTCGGGTATACAGAAACATGATTATATGCACACTGTACGAGTAACACAGCCTCAAGACAACGAGTTCATACAGTTCATATTGCTGAACCATAGAGTGTATTTTAACTGATTTACAAGCTAAAAAATTAAATGTAGGTGGTGAATTAATTTGTATTTTTTTAAAAAAAATTATGATTAAAATTTAAAAAATATTAAATTAAAAAAATAAAGTTTTTTTTAAAAGAGTTTGTTGTGACGATCTACACAAGCCACATTTGTTTCCCCCATATCTGTAACCGTACGCTAGCCTGGTCATCGTCAGAAGGTGCATTATTTCTCCTAATAAGCCTTGTACAATTTTTTGATCTATTTATGACGGAATAAACGCCGCGGTTAGCGTTGATGCTCCAGCGCAATTCTTTCTTCGACTAGCCCGTCGATAAGCAAGTTTGCTAATGCGCAAATCTGTTAACTGGTAAAACTTCAAAAAGCAACTGCCCAAGCCAGCAAAAATATCTGCAATAATCCATCTCTACACGTGATGGTGTCGTTGCAGGTAGTCAAACTGATGCGTCGTGGTGTGAACGAGTGAAGCGTATAAGTATGGCGGGTCGCAGTGGCTACATAGCTGCTCACTTTTTATAGGATTATAAGTCCGGCGGGTTGCATTGACTACATAGCTTATAGAGCACAGATCCACTCCTTTTCGTCTCTCGAGACTTCGCGTGTTCAACACGTCCATTGGTTATAGCTTTCTCGTCCATCCGCCTTACTCTCTGCTGCGCCTGGTACCATCTCTGTTATTTCTGACTCTATTCTTCCTAAGGCAACTCCGTCTGCTCTCTGAGGCTTCTTGAGCGTTATAGCGCCAAGGCAAGCTGGATCACTCTCGTCATTCCGTCCTAAACTGTGTCCGCTGATGCTTCGTTTTTGAACCGCACAGGAAAAAAGACATCGTTGTAAAACACGACTGATCTTGCTAAAACGTCGTGATATTTTACCCAATCAAAGGCAAAGTCGTGAAGACTTTCATATAAATAAACATTTTAACCAATCATTGACAATAGAAAAAGGGCGCAAAATGCATTCTTTTAGCAACCCAGCAGCAATCACTTGCATCTGGTGTGATTAAAAAAGACTCGATTCAGGGTATCCACCTAAAAGAGCGTATTCTGCGCCATTTTAAACAAGAATTACTTAATATTATATAGTATACTCCATTCTTGTTGCTCGCGAAAGGGTAAAAAAAAACATGTTTCTTAAATTTCAGGGCTTCTTCGTGCACAGTGTGACTTTGGTTTTAGCGCTTTAAAGATTTTTAATGTCTGAAATACCTTCTTGGGCAAATTTAAAATGTGCCACATCGCCAGGATTGCCCAGAAGTTAAGCTAACTTCGTAATACCTCAAGAAGATGAAAACAAAAGTGTTCTTGTAAGTTTCGTAGTGCATTCTGGTATCTAGTCATACCTCATTCCAAGCGCTCTCGAGAGCGCTGAAGAAGCTCGCAGGGATTCAAAGAAGCCAACCGGCCCCCTTGCACCATATGTACCTCAAGCCGGGTAAGACGAAGAAAGGCGTAGAGAACGTGGGCTACGTTGTCGGAGAAGAAGCTCAATTGCGGTATCTGGACGCTGTGACCTCGGTAAGCTTGTTGTTATTATGCTCTGCTGTTTGTGCATGCCTCACAAGACATGTGCATGATTAGAAGCAGCCGCAGTAGCGAAACGACAAGCCCGAGAAACCTACTCTTAAGCTATTTCTTCGCAAAACGCCCCCCCCCCCTGACGCTGCTGTAGTTGGATGCGTTTCTTCGGGTGCTACTGACGTCCCGCCTTCGGTATTGTCGCGCATGGTAATGGATCTATGATTTGCTCTACGGGTGACTCAGAATGTGCGTTGAATTGGCATGTATTATTCCCTTTAAGAGTCTGATTCATATCGTGTATTATACAGCCCGTACCAAGCGTGGCAACGCTACGTCTGTTACCGCAGCACCTGACCCCCAGTTCTGCTTCATGTCACCGACCCCATTCCGCAACGGAAGGTGGCGACTCTGCGGCAACTATGGGCGTGGCTGACGCCAGTGCCGCTGGGGATGGTGGTGACTCTGCGGCAGGTATAGACGTGCCTGACTTCAGTGCGCATGCTGAAGGTGGCGACTCTACAGCAAGTACGGACGAGCCTGACCCCCAGTTGCCGCTGTTGAATGCGGTGACGCTATGCCAAATACGGAGCCCGTGACTCCAGTGCTGCTGTGGAAGGTGGTAACGCCACGTGCAACTCGGAAGGTGCGCTAATCGTGGATGGACTATACACTATATGCTTATGATCATATAGTGTATTGTACAGCTCCTTCTGTTGGGGTCCTCCGCCCAGGGCCCAGTTCGGCCGATCATCCTGGTACGGATCCTACGTGGAGAATACCTATTTGACATGATTCCTAATTGTTATCTGATCAACAGATGCATACCATTCGCGCCGTAATGTGGCCTGTGAGTTGGAAGTGGTGGATACCTCAGGAAGCGAGTATGCGTTCTCGGAGAGCAGTGCCAGCGACGACAGCGATACCGCGGGGAACGAGGATGCTATGGATATCGAAGAAATCACTGAGAGGCATTGCATTAGTCACGGTACTCTTATCGTGTACATACATGTTATGTATACACGTTATGAACTGATATCATGTATTATACAACCACGTAGATGATCTGAATGTCGTTGAGCCTGAAGAACAACATGAATACTTCGCTTGCCTGGATTTCGACGACGAGACCAACGTGACTTCTGTGTTTGAGGATGAAGACGATTTTGACCCTTGTAACTCTGCTCCTGAAGAGTCAGGCACAGCTCCTGATCTTCACTTTGATCCGTCGCTTATTGATACAGTCGGCGGTGTAGACGAAATAGCGCGAGGCAATGTGCGCAAGGTCTTTTTAAAGGACATGAAGCGCAATGGGTGGAGCGAGCCGAGTCTCGTCACACCTTACCCATAGTTGCATGAAGATCGTCCTAATTATTGGATCGAGGAAGACTATCCTGGTAATTATGGTGGAGAATATAGACCTACTCCAGAAGCCCTCAAAGCTGCAGAAACGTCTTCTGGGGCATTTTTTTCTCTTCACCCCACTTTATTGTGGGAAGACATTGCTGGGTCGAGTGACGAGTATTTTGCGGAAAACCTTGACGCGCGCGCGACAGTCCAGCATGCCAAGCAGCAAGCACGCAAGCTTAAACGCCCCAGATTCCAGGTGCAACCACCTGAAGAAACTCGGTCTAGTCTCAAACGGACGCCGGGTATTTCGGACAGAGAACTGTGTGTGTTTATTGGCTTGCTGATTGCTAGCACCATTGCTCCAGAAAAAGGAGAAGTCCGAGGATCATTGGAAGACAACTGATGAAGGGGCGATCTCTCGCGGACGTTTCAACGCATTTATGACACACGATCGTTTCGCCCATATTTCGAGAAACCTCCATTTTAGCAGCAACGCAGATCCTCGTACTGCGACAGATCGCAGCTTCAACCCTCAGATTGGGCACTTATGCTGCGGAATCGCGGTCTCCAACCGATGAAGCGACGCAACAGCCTACTGACCACGTCCCCATACAGGCGAATGAATGGCACAAATGGAATTCTGAGGACACTAGGAAGCACCGCCAGCCGGCATGTAAAGTCTGTTCAGTGCTCAAGCCCGCGGTCAGCCACGCGGGGGAGAGACAACCTTCTATTGCAGCGTCTGCAAACTCAAAACGGCTTTCAAGAACGCCGATGTGGCCCGTTTGTTCCTGCGCAACAAGATCAAACACATAAGTCAGGGTGACGCGGAAACTTGCTTCACAATCTGGCACAAGCACTAGAAGAACGGCACCTCGGTTCCAAAGACCGACGATGAAGACCGGGGCGGCATTCGTGCGCGCCGACCTGCAAGATCTGTTGGAAATGGCACCAGCGTCGAGGTGGGAAGTGAAGAAGCCGGAAGCAGTGACAGCCATCAACAGCGACGCAGGTGCCGTCGTGCAGACACTGATTAGTGCCTCTGCATCTGTTATTTGGACTTACTTTGAATGTATGTTTTTTGCAGCCGGACACCGTGTAACTTCAGTCTCTATAGTTCAAAAAACTAAAGACATGTCTGTGAATTGGTTTTGTACTGGACAGACACGTTAAAGTTGACAAAGTCGTGCTTCGCCCGAAGAAGCTCTGAAATTTATCACATTTTTTTTGTTTTCAACGTTAAAGGATTCCCTACCCTTTAGGTAGACAAAACCTATTAACGTTGTGAAGGTTGGGATTTCCTGTGACACATCTCCTGCACCTGCTACGCAGCTGCAACACCGGTATTGCTGAATCGCACTTACTTTTAGCGATAATTGCACCATTATCGAACTTTCTATTGACATATAAGCTGATACAGCAGTCGGAAAGCCCCTCGGACATCTCTGTTAAGCTAGCCAAGAACTGCAATGGCGAAACTGACAGCTCGTTGAGCGGTATACCGGAAAGGACAACAGTTTTGCGTATCAATTATAACTGCCCTTATAAGTGGGTGTTCTGAGGCATTCTACGTGAAGGGTATACGCACCTCAAGCTCTCCGCTGGCCCATACCTACTTAACACATGCAAATGCATCGAATATCGGGCCGAGATTGCGTGTCAGCTCGTGCGCGACTCTCACCTCATGGAGGAGGCACTAGGCTCGAGACAAGTCGACGGGTTGTCAGTGATTTCTAGGCAAGGTCACATTTGCTTAGATCCTTCTGGGAATGACAATCGAGAGGGAGACAACCAAGACGGCGCAGCTTTGCAATGGGCGGTACGAACGGAAGGGGTAATGTCACATCATGCCAACAATGTCACTCTTTAGGCAATGGTGTACTTCGAAGTTGGAATATTTTCTCGAAATTCAGCACTCGTTTTTAAAATATTTTCTCGCTCGAGCTACATGTATAACTGCCTTTGTCTCCCCTCTCTTCGGATACATGTAGCAATCCAGTGATGCGAGTTGAAACTTTGCCTACTATTCAATATCTTGAATGCAAGAAGACAATGCCTGGGGATCGCTCGCGTCTAAGCGACCCCCCTTCGTTTTACCTCAGTAACCGCATCCAAGTACATGTTAAAGTGCGCTCCCATTTATATGTGCGCACCCCTAATTCCAAGCTAATTTCCCTAAAAAGTCGTGTTTTTCAATCGGTGCGCTATTGAAATAAGATTTTTTTGCGAACGACTTGCACTTATACTGTGCTTGCGTCGGGTCCCGAAGGTTCCTCAATCAAACTGTGCGCCACCCAGTGTGCGATATCACTCTCCGCCTGCGTGAGTACTTGGCACCATGGGGCCTGGAGGCTCCCAGCAGCTGACGGATCAAATTGTGTGCTCGAACCTCGATTCATTGCAATATTCGCCAAGGCATCCGCTGCTGTGTTAAATTCTCGTCGATGACGTCGCCATGATAACATCGTCAGGTGCTCTGCGATCCTCCGACTCTTCCAAAAAAGCGGTCGAAGATGTGCTGCGATAGGTGGCTTCCTCTTCATATGTTGCCGAATGATCATATCGCTGTCACCGATAACATGCACGGGAGTCCAGTTATGATGTCTGCACGGGCTGAGCCCTGTCACCAGTCCCTTGTGTTCAGCTTAATTGTTTGTGGTCTTGGGATTCGCATTGGACATGCTGGCCATCCAGCACACTTGCGAAGAGGTGGGCAGAAGTCCTAGTCTAACAACTATCGCTCCACACCCGCCTGGCCCTGGGTTTCCCCTGGAGCCCCCGTCAAAGAAAAGGAGATATGTGTTCGTAGTTTCTGACATCGAGTGTGAGGGCAGTGGGCCCAATTTTGCGCTAAAGCCCTCCTGACAACCAGCACAGCCTGTCGCATTTATGCAGCTCTTGATGCCGTCCTCAAATGGAAGTGTGCCATGCTGTATGTGTTCCTCAAGTGAGCAGCAAGCTGAGCAGTATGATGCGTTGCACTAACATCGTTCAGAACATAAAAAAACCATTCTCTAGCACCAGACAGCATGGAAGTAGGTCGAGGCACCGAGTCGCCAGCAACAATCCACCAGCTTCGTTACGCACGTAATTAGCATCTCCGTCAGTTGTGAAGGCAGTAGAGAAAACAGCCGTTCCATAATGTTCCAGATGCCTGCTGGTATGGCCCCCAAATGTAGGGAGAATGCGACTTGCTCCAAACTTTCGGAGAGGACACCGAGCCTCCGCCAACGCTGCAGGACACTCCCAAAATACGTGATACAGCGTGATATCTCTCTCCTGTATACAGGTGGTATGGGGACATCCAGCCCGGCCCGATACTGGGATGTACATAGAGAAAGCCTGCATCTTCATCCTGTATAGGATTTGTTCGCTCCAGGGGCCAACGCCTGGGATGTTCCAAAGCTCCGTCCACTGTAGTTTCTCCAGTCCAGTTGCCGCCTCTCTACTGTGTAGTCTCCATTTGTCTGCGCGCCGCGCGCTGGAGCTGGGCCCGCTCTCGTTTCAGGACCAAGAGTCGCTCTTTGTATTTTCCTCGAGGAAGGCGCCATCTTCTGTTCCCCGTCCATAAGCAGACTTGCCGAGAAAGCTTTGGATGTGGGTGCAGGTATACAGCCTTACCCTCCCTGCCAAGTGTGCTACGTACCGCCTGCTCTGGCGTCGCCGGATCTAGTACTGGGTCAGTGGCGTGGTCGGTACCGTTAGTACTGAGCACCGCTACCGGTGGTGCTTCACCTTCCAGCGAGACAATTAATGACATCCGCGGGGGTCATCTCCATACGGACCTCCTCAGTGCCGTGCCGTCTTGTGCAAATCACAGGGTAGTTCAGTACCAATAAATACGCCATGTATTCGAGTTGTCTCCGCAAAGTGCTCGTCAGTCTTCGTCCGGCCAGGAGGGGTTTGAAAGTGACCCTGCCCTGTCCAGCTACTGTCCATTGCAGGACGTCACACAGCCGCCGCCCGATGTGTCTCAGACTTCGAAAATTGGACGATGAGCAGCTGATTTGTCCATCCTCCGTGTATAGTATGAGATCAAACACATTCGCATATGGAAGCCACTCATGACATTGGTGTCCAATTGTTTGTCTTTCAGTGCGGAGGCCCTCTTCGAGGACCGAACCCTGGAGCATTGAGGCGTCCACCTCGAGTACGCCGTCTGTCCATTCGGCGCGATATCTATCAAAATACTGAGCCAGCATATGAAGAACAAGCACCATTTCCGACCGCCATCTGAGTGGAGCTTCTCCACCCCATTGGGTCACCAGCTTGAGTCCCGAGTCCCACATCGTTCTATTGTACAATAGTGACGGTCGAGGCGCTGCACCCAACCCCACAGTTATGAAGCAATGCCTTCGTCTGGTGGATCCACCGATGCGAACATCCCCCACAAAGTGTTCTCTCCACGAACCATTCAGGGACCACTTCTGCACTGCCACCGCCGCCATTGTCAGAAGCTCGACACGAAGGCCTGACACAGCCATACCACCCTGGGATCGTTGTAAAGCCGCTTCATCGGCGTTTAGCCAAGCTCTCGTGCCGTGAACGACTTCCGTAAAGGACGCATGCCACACAAAGTTTTTAAGCTTCTTGGAAATACGCTCCATCGTCCGCAGCGAAGGCCAGGCGTGCCGTCCTATGTAAGTTAATTTCGGGATGATGGCTGCTGCCGCCACCCTGCTTCGTTGGTACACCGAGAGCGTCTTCTCGCTTGCCAATCTCAGCGTTGTGGTCAGTTGGCGCTCCGCGGTAGTCCACGTCACCTCCGGATCCCACCGAGATCCAACTTGAAGCCCCAGATACCGGCCATATGATGCCGGGTCCTGAAACCTCAGCGTTCCCGGTAGCTGTGATGAAGTGTCAGGAATCCGTGGGCTCAGCGCAATCACCATGGTTTTGGCCTCATTGAGGTGCAGCCCTGACGCCTGTGCAAAACGTCCAGCCAGTTCGAGAAGTCTAGGGACGGATTTAAGGTATGACGCCGTGTCGTCTGTGTAGCCGCCAACCCTCAGTTTAAACTCTTGCCCCGCGCTGGAGATGTGGATACCGCATAGCTGAGGGTCACGCTCAACCTGACGATAGAACGGGTCAAGTGCTAGAATACACAATAATGGCGCTCATGGACACCCCTGTCGAATCCCGCTAGTCACCCGAACAACCATCGATTTTGCTCCATTTGTAATGAACCTCACCGTCGTCCCTTCGTGGAGATGTGAAACTGCTGTAATGAACTTGTTTGGGAAATCAAGCCACCGCAGTATTTTCACGAGATAGTCCCTCGACAAGGAGTCATATGCCTTCTGAAAGTCAAGCAACAGTGCGATCGCCGTTTCTTGGTCGCAATCCAGTTCAGCTACTACTTGCGCCACATCAAAGAGATCCACCGTTTCGTGGATCGTCCTGCCCGGTACGAAGCCATTCTGGTTGGGATGGATGAACTGAGGTAGTGTAATGCTGACTCGTGTACCCAACACTCGCGTGAATATCTTAAAATCCGAGTTGAGATGCGCTAGTGGGCAATAATTGTGAGGGTTGGAAGTTTCACCGGCCTTTTTGAGGCAGAATATATCTGCTTCTACAAAGGTCTTAGGGGAAACACCGTCAGAGTACCACATATTGTAAAGCATAGTCAAGATCGATACCAACTCGTTACTGAAGTTCCGGTACCAGTCATTGCAGAGCCAATCTGGACCACACGCTTTACCGGCCTGGCACGAAGATACAGCCGCCGCCACCTCCTCCTCAGCAATGTCCATCGCGACGCCTGCTCGTACACGTTGGCTCGCCGCATCCGCTGCAGTCCACTAGCAGACCTCAGATTGAGCGTCCGCACTTGTATGCCCCTGCTGGAATATCGGGCTCCATGCGTCCGCTTAAGTCTCAGCTGCCTCATGGGAATCCCTTTTTTCAGGTGCCCTGGCAGCGGTTGCAATCGAGGACCTAAATTGTCGCCGTATTTTGTCGACACTCAGCGAAACAGTTGTTTAGTAGTCTTGCCTTCGTGATGAGCACCCTTCGCAAACAAGAAACGCTGCCTCAGCTCTCCAAGTTGACGGAGGCAATCCGCAATAGCATTTCTAACCCTCGCGGCAAGCGTGCGTCCGTCGACATCATCTAGCATAATAGCGTCCAACATGTCCGTGATGTCAGTCACGTCAATAGCTCCTCCTGCCGTGGATGCCTTCATCATGCGTTGGCGTCTCCGTAATCCTCGTAGCTTCTGCTTCAATCCTGCCCTGAGCCGCCTGCGCTTATCTGGCGTGGACTCTAGTGTCATCTTCACCACCTCCGTTTTGAACTGGTCCCACCATTGAATGGTGTCCAGGGCGCTTACCCCAGGAGCGGAAATTTTTACCATAAAATTCTCTAGCATGTCCTTGATCAACCGTGAGATGTCCTCAGTCGCATATTGCGGAGGAGGATACACTCGTTTAGGTCGCCTTAGTCGAACAGGGTGCACAGTAGGCTGCAGGTGAAGTTTAACCCCGAGATGGTCCGCTCGAATCGCCGGGTGAAAAGCTCACAATGCACCATACGGCTCACCTGGGCAGTGGAGACGTACCACCGGTCGAGCCAGGAGCTGGTCTCCCCATGACCTTCTACCATGTAATGGTACGTGTGGGTCTCAGTCATATGTCGTTGTAACTGATTATCGGTCATGTTGACGGGTCTGTTCAAAGCTACCGTATCCGAAAGTGCCGCGGCCGCAGAATTTGTACAAAAGTGGCTAGAACAGTTGGAGAACTAGAGGGATTATCACAGGCAGAGATTCTGGGAGACGAGAACAGGTGGGTCTCGCTGAAGCAAATGTATCCTACTCTGAGCGGCAAGGCCCGGCCCACCGACGTGCCAGAGCCTCATTGGTATGGTCACGTTAGTGGTGGGCTACGCCTATGGGGGCCACATCTAACGCTAACAGATCTCAGTGGTACCGCAGTTTTCCTGCGATTCATTCGACTCTGTGAAGGTGCCACGCGGAGGGACTGGGGTGCGATGGTCCAGCTACCCACTGGCATCACCGGGGAGGAGTTTGAGGACGTGAAGTCGGCCTCAGCCTCTCCCAACCGACGGAAAAAAGGACCAGCAGATCCTTTCCCCCTTGATTTCTTTTCCATGGAAAGTCGAGGGACGGAGCCCCCTAGGGGGCACAACATGGATATCGGTGTGGCAGCAGGAGGCGGTGTTTCACGTTCCGCGCCAACAGAGTCGAGATCTGGCCAGGGTGTGGGCCAGGCCACAAGGCCTCGGACCAGTCCACGCCGCACGTCGATAAGGCTCACTGATTTCTTCCCTGTACTGAACAGGACCATGAAGGCGCAGGAGACGCACAGGCGGTTCCGACTCCTGCAATGAGCCGAAGCACGGCGACGACAACGCCAAGACCCACCGGAATATTGGACGGGCAAGACGGTGACAATGAATGCACACAAGCCGACGTTCGGATGTGTGACGCAAAACGTAAACGGATTTTGGGTGTCTGTCAAGGATCGCGCAGCTTGGATTCGTTCATTTCGAGCTATGGTCTTGCATAGCAGAATTGATGTGGCGCTACTACAGGAGACGCACGAGGAGGATCGAGAAATTCACCAGGTTACAGCCATACATGCTACGCATTGAGGGTTTTGCACCGGACCTTCGCAACCATCGCTCTCTTACTGGTCGGGGGCACGTGACCGGAAGGCTCGTAGTTAACCCTTACGGTACCTTCAAAGATGTGAGGCCGTTTTTCGAAACACACTGGCCCCCTCACTTCATGGCAGCGGGGGGTGACATGCGAGGAGAACGACTAAGAGTTATTAATATCTACGCCTCACATCAGCGCGGTCAACGTGAGGCTCTCTTTCGTTCACTGGCGGACTTCAGCCTTCCTCAAGACACTAAGATCGCGGTCGGAGAAGACTTTAATTGCACGCTGAACCCCACCATGGATCGCAGCTATGGTAAGGCGCTGACGTCTCACGATTCTCCTGCCCTTCGTCAACTTCTCGATCATTGGGATGTACACTCTTCACGTAATCGGACATGTTGAAGCGCGTTGTGTTCCTCAAAAGCCGCCTCCATGCAGCCCCACTCGCAAAGCTTGGATAGAGGGACTCCTTTGACCGCCACCTCTGAGAAAGGTAGATAGGCAAACAAGTGCCTTGCTGCAAGCTCATGCATTATTAACCAATCGAGCATCGGGGTGAGTGGGTCTGTTTCAGTTGCAAACTCTGGAAGCACCCCAGAAGGTATCGAGAATGCACGTCGATGGTTCCGACACCATTCCTCTACAGCCTTCCGGTTCTGCCCCTTCATTTTCGCGAGCATGGACGCCTGATCGGTCCACAATTTCCCTGGATCGGGTTCCGAAAGAACACCCTCAAGAAGCTGCTGTTGCACGTTTGTCCTCGAAGCGATGACTTCCGCTGTGGCATCGGGCGGAAGTGTGCTCATGCCTCACGGCAATCCAGTCTGACGGAATGATAAAGTCATCCATCCCCGCCGCTTTGTAGATACCATCCGTGACGTCATGCATTAACACCTTTGGTTTGGTCTCCTCAAAGTCCAGGTCGTCAAGGTACGGCCACCCAAGCCGATAATGAACGACGTCCAGTCGTTGTAGGGACGTTAGACTCGAATGAAGCACCGAATTGACCGCATCGGGGTCGCTGCCTTGGTCGACCGGTTTACCTGCCAACGTGACTGAGAATCCCAGCGGGTTCCCCTCTGATTTCTCCACGTGACGCACCTTGGCCGAGCTGGGGTGAAGCAGGTCGTCGATCGATTCATAGCGAAGTTGCGCGGCATATTCGGGGTCCCCCTCCACCAACCAGTGAAAGAAGAGTTCCCCCGTGGCTGACGCCGTAGAAATGCATCTCCAAAATTTTGAGTTACAGCATCGTTGGCAGCACGTGTAATCGGCCACAGCGTTTGAGGTACTCACTGGTGTCCGTTCTGGACAGGGCATCATAGCACCCAGTCTCGTGTTTCTCCCCCCCCCCCCCACCGACCGAGGCTTTCTTCATAACGCGATAGCTGTAATCTTGCGCAAGCCCGTCACCAGTATCATCTACGCTAATGACCACGATGGGCTGACGCAAATACTGAGCGGTAGCCCGTAGAACATGGGGGTCAGCCCAATGGGTTGTTGGCATTTTGGTGTCTACCGATCGCCCTCGTTCGTGCGCCAAGTGGGTGCATAGTTGCACCAGCGCCACAGTCGGATAACTTGGGACATCCGTCTCCGGGTGTATTCCTGACAATTCCGTCACTGGATCGATTATTCCCAGCGCCACATCCTCCTGTAGATTCGAGATCAACAGTGCATAAATGACAGCCTTGCGTTTGTTGGCTTCGTTGAGTGCTTCCGCCGTCAGTGTCATGCGAGGGTGTGGATGGTTGGTCAATGTGGCATACAGTGCTAGCAGAGCACATTGGCCGTTGTTCGGGACCAGCACCTCGTTTCCCTCGAACCAGGATAGACAGAACGCAGCTTGGACCGGATTTTAAGCGGGCCCAATCGAGCCGAGACATATCACACTGCCCTCCGATGCCTGACTGCTGTCCTCTGCCAGCGTGCGTTGTGCCAGCAGATCAGAGGCAATGTCAGATCCGTGTGGCCCATAGGTCTTTAGTGAGAATGGAAACTCGGATCCCGGGGTACTCGCCTGGTCCGGCGTCGTCGTCGGTGCAGATGACCCCGCACAGCTTGAGATCCCCTCATCCGCCATCTCAACGCCAGGAATAGCGCTCCCATCCAGCCTCACTATTTGCTCTCTTTGCTCCCGTTGCTTGCCCACCTCAGCCCGTGAACCCAACAACCGCATGTCCGTTGTCACCTCAGTTTTATCCTCCGTTGCGCCTGATCCACCATCAGCTGTTCCCTGATTATCGCTCCCTGCCGCGTTCGAGTCCATGGGTGCATCCATATTTGAATCCTGGTCTTCCTTGACAGCGAAACTTGAAGTCGTGTTCAGGTAGGTGTACACAGCTTCCTCAGGTCCACTATCATCTGAGTCCTCCTCCGATGATTCAAGCAAGGCGCTGTTCTGACCGTGTAGCTGTTCCGCTTTAAATCTATCGAAGCTCTTGGTGCTCTTCTTGGCCGTTTTTTTCTTCTTCGTCCGACGTTCAGCCCTCCCTGTAACCGTATCAGGCGTGGGCTTGTGCCGCGGTTGCGGTGGCTTGGCACTGCTGTTTTGGTACATATCATCAGCACATCCTCGCGGCTGTACCACTGGATTCTCAGGAGCCTTGGACCCGAGATTCGCCTCCTCTGCTCTGGTAGTCCGTATGGCTCTTCGCAGTGATGAGCGGCTGTGAACCACCGCATACCCAGCACTGTCATGTGTCGTGCCGGCCCCATCCGGCTGTTGGACAGCTCGTGCTGGGCGGCCCGCTGCCAGGGGGGCCATCGAGCTGATGCGGGGGCTACTAGCTGTTCCGCCCTGAGCTGGAGAGCCTGTAAGAATGCCTGTAAACAGGCCGCATCCGAGTGGTTGTACGCAGCTGCTGGGGCAGGTCCGTGATGAGCAATCTTGGCTTCGTACCGACGTTGCATCCGTGTCCGAGCTGCCGACAGGTTAGTCGCCGCCACTTTGCACCGCCCTGAACTGTGTCGTGCGCTGAAGCACCTGTAGCACGGGATTCGCATATTGGTTTGAAAGAGATGAACCATGATTGCGGTGCCGTCCAAGTCGACATGCGTCACGTCCCGTAATCCTGGAGGGCACTCCCTGTTCCCAAAACGAAAAAGTAAATAGTACCCATTCTCCACAATGTCAAGCGCTTCGGTACGAGGAGCTTCTACATCAAGCACACTGCATTGTGCGATATCGGCCATGGCCAAGGTGACATCTACTAGTGACTGTTGTTACAGCTGAGCGCTAATGAATGTACCCGTAGCAGGGTGTGATCCGTTCCTGTTCGTATCGAGGAGAGTGGCCGTAGATGATTGAATCTTGAGCGTGGTTCCTGCTCAGAAATGACCCAGACGCGCCGAGTAAAACACAACCGACAATGGGTGTCTACCATCAAACTATAGTCGCTTCACGTCCTTGACCAATCGAGTCATCATTGGAATGCCATGGCTCGCCCCGGTGGGGCCTTGAGTAGATCTTCGAGGATGGTCATGTGCGCTGGTCGTTTTCCCCATTTAACACCAGCAGGAATATCTGCCGTGAGCGTGTAGTCCATATACTGCTTGTTGCAATCTTCAATCATGACGCGTTGGACCATCGGTAGAGTTGCTTTTAGGAAATCAGGAGGGTGCCTTAATTCAAGTTCACCCCTCAGATACGCCTGAAACGCACGCTCTTCTAATATCGTCCGCTTCCCTGAGGTGGCTGTCGTCGTGCATAGCCGTCGAAGCCATCGCCGAATCACTAGGTCTTGTTGGTCGGACGTGAGGAATGAGTCCGCCGGTCCGGTCCAGTCTCTGTCCCGCGTAGATTGGAGTTCATGAGCGTCTAGTGGGTATGTTCTGCGCAGCACCTGCGCCCACATCTTCGCCTTGGTCGTTGCCTTCCTGGCCGAGTCCTGGTGAGTTGTTCTCCTAGGCATGGCCGCTTGGCCCTTCCTGCGGGGGTCCTGCTGAACCGGAGGGTTGCCTCCATCTCTGCCATCGTCTATCTTTAATTGCTCCGTCGCCTCCACCTCCTCCATCTTCTGGTCTCCCGGGTCTGGGGGCTTGGGATCTCCGCCTGCAGGCGGCCTCTCCGCATGAGGCAGCTCCATTCTGGAGCTCGTCATGCCCCGAGGACGATCAGACGACGGGGATACTAAACTCAAGTAAGTTGAGTGTCAAAAATGCACCAATAAGTGTGCACGCGTCATCTAACCCGCTGATTTGGTAGTGGACACAGTGAATGTGCCATCGAGAAAGAGGACAATGCTTTCACACTGAATTAACTCAGAAGAGATGGGTTGACCCAACCGATCACACGGTCCAATTGGTTGTCCTTGTTGGTCCAAACGTGGCGGAACTGCAAGAATAGTAACTCGCTGTATTTCACGTTTACCAGAGAAAGAACCTCCAATCGGCCATGCATATCAATCCCGTAGTGCATCGTGCGCGCGTGATGTACACGCTTAATGACTTGCCTCCGGGCCATTCACCGCACTAGATCGTTCGCATCAGATGTCGTGTAGTATTGAGCACTTAGCTTATCCCAAATCTGAAGAGGCATCGCCACAGTTGTTGTCGCTAATTTATCAACATCCCTTTGCGTCGCAACTGTAACATCACGTGCTCTCGTTGCATATCGATCCGATAGAGTTTGCATCGACAGTGGAATAGACGTATGGGGAGTACTATTCGCGAAATCATTGTCCATTATTGACTCTATGATTCCAGTTTCGCTCGACAGCTCTGACTACGGCAGAAATTACACCGGTAGGTACTATAGGCCTGCGTACAGGCGACCCGGATGTACTCGTACCCGTTGAGTAGAGTTTCGTTCATCCGTCGCGCTTCTTGCGAGCAGGTTCTCCGCTCTCAGAGTCGCTGCAAGGCGACACGGAGCAGGTCCGCGATCGCTTTGTAGTCGGCGTTGTACTTGGCGAGACTTCGTCGTATATGGTGTTAAGGGTAGTACCAGAACTAGCCGACGTATCCGAACCATACTCACTGGAAAGTGTACCGTCACCGGTGTCGGAGATACTAAAATCCTCAACAACACATACCTCAGCGCTCCTGGGCTCAGGACCCCCGCGGATGTTGGCCTCTACCGCTCCAGCAACATCACAAGCTGCAGCTCTGCATCCGTCTCCACTATCAGGTCCACCACCAATACCACCAAGAGTGCACTTCGTTTATTGTTTTATCAAAGTTATGAAAATGTAGCACATGGGACGAGTTTTATCGTCACCTTGTGTGAGAAAAAATAAGCTTAAACCTTGTGAGAATAAAATATTAAATAATACATGCTTCTCAAATTTCAGAGCTTGTTCGTGCACAGCACGACTTTGTCAATCTGCAGTATATTGTACTAGATTGCCTTCCATGCGTTTGCTCAGTTTATTTGTCCTTGTCTTAAAGGATTAGTAGCGGTAAACTAGTAAGTTATGGATATTCTGCAGACTACGGATAAGGTGCACCTCTAGTGCATGTTTACTAAGAATAAGCAGAATAAGCTATCCTTAGCAAGCACAGCTAACGATAAAAGGTAAATCCTGCAAAGATACGCGCGTAACGTTTTATTGGACAAAATCGTCAACGACTTAGCTTATTGCTTAGGTACTTGCAGGTAGCTCAATAAGTAAAATGACCCGTAAGAAAATATTGTGGACACTTTAGACGAGAAGCCTTCTGGTCTTTCTGGTAGAAATTTGTCAACTAGTGACGGAGGTCGATTCTGACAGGTAGGATGTAATTAAGCTAAGAAATTCTGGGTATGATAGTGTGATTGTGGATTGCAATTTTCAGCAAAATCAATTATTGTGATTGCAATCATGTCAGTATCGCAATCACACTAACGTTATCACTTTATCTGCCCTGCTATTACATGCAGGGGTTAATGTTAACTACTATATCAGTTAATATTTTTGGCATTACTGTAGGAGTACTGTTTATTTCATAAATATCATTATCAGCTCTAAATATCAGAAAACTATTTAATATTTACTATATTAACTTAGTCATGGTAGAAATATTATATACTAGTTGATATTTCATGATACTTTCCGCTTAGGTACGATTAAGTTGGATTCCGACCGCAGCACCAAATATCAGAAGCGTTCTTTACGAGACCGAAGCACAAGGAGTGGACTTCCACGACTCTGGACGACCACTCAGCGAAGAGCAACCACAAGATCGTGGTGAAGTTAGGTGAGGCAGCCAGAAGTCAGATGGTCGCACTGGATCCGAGCGACCAGCTGGAGCTGCTCAGTTTGCAATCTGCGGAGTCGAGCACAAGTGGTTGACTTGCGGTAGTGGGAGAGTGCCAATAGGCATAACGAACGAGAACGAGTGAGTGTTGGTGATGGACGCGTTGCTAATACGCTGTGCGTGTGAGGACAAGCGGGACAGTGCGACGGAGCAGGCGTGGAGTCTGGCAGGAGTAACCAGGGTCACAAGGACCTAGTGCTGAAACTGAGAGAAGACTTAGCGTGAGCCTTGAGAAGCGTGGAGGCTGGCAGGAGTAGCCCCGGTCCAGCTGTTTCGATGCGTGAAACAGAGAGAAGGCTTAGCGTGGGGCCCTGAGTCGCGGAACACGAGAACGCGAAGGACGAGCACGTGCAGTTGGTGGGAAGTCTCTGTGGAAACGGAGCCACGAACTCTGCGTGAGATCAGAGCAACGGAGAACGAAAAGTCTCAGGAAACAGAGCAACGGCGTGGGTGTTAATAAATAGGTGCGAACGCGAAAGTGGACGAGCCGGGACGGTGAACCGGGTCTATAAGTGTTGACTTCCTTCGTGTGACGGGGAACCTTGTCGGACCTGGACAACCCAAGCCCGCAGGCACGCGAGCATACGACTCGCTCAACAGGCGAGCGAGGTAACTGCCCTGTTACATATATATTCGTTATGACAACCTCATTACTATAATTTACAGTATCTCCTACATCAACTGAAGCATACTATTTAATTATGCAGGATGGTATTTATTTCTGCTGCTACCGTCAAATCTTGAGAGCAATTCTCGTTTAACCAATATGATCGCTCACATTTTATTCCCAGACCCAGACACCGACAGAGAAACCACGGCCTAGTACGGTATAAATGGGCAGGCTTCGTCAATATGGGCCTTCTTGCCTACTACCTCTATGAGGTTAATTGAGGCCCTTTCAAAGCCCTACTGTATGCAATGTATGGATTATACTACGGATTTGAATGAACGGAAGCTATCTGGGCCACATTAGTCTAAGTAATGGCCTTGATGGAGGCGGCATCAAGTATCTCAAAATACAGCGGAGCGTGCATCTCTCCCTCTAGAGAAAAATCGGTAAGGCGCGTCCGGTGCTTGCTCTCCATGCGTTTGAGGACACAGAAGTCTGCTTCGACCGTGTGTGTCCTGGGTGGTACGCTGGCAGTCCGAGTGCGAACGCCTTCAGCAAGCTGAATTTAGTGTGAAGCTCGTCGTTGTCCCAAGCACTACTGATATCGAGGGCCAATACGCGGTTGATTAGGTTGTTCATCCTGCGGTTGTTGCTGTACTTCTGTTGGAGATCTTTGCGCTCGGACCAGATGATACTGATAGCATCACCTCCGAACGTGTCCGTCAAGCGTGTCTGATGCACCGATAGAAGATATGAGAAGTCTTCATCCTTAGACTCAGCCATCTCTCTCGGAGCAGTGATCGAGGTTGTTGTCAGCTCAATTGACACACTGATGCTTTGCACTTGTTCTAGGAACTGTTGTACTCCACTGCAGACTACCATGCCAAGTTGGTTCTGTTCATCTACCGATAAACTTTTGTAGAGTGAGAGCGCGTAGGGTGATGCTTTGCAAATCTGAGCTTCGGTTTTCACTTCGCTCATAACAACGGCACTGTCCCAGTCTTGATCTTCAAACCGGTGTTGGATCGTCCTAGTCAATTCGTGTAACGCGGCGTATTGCTCGCTTGAAGTCACCTTCTTGTATTGCAACTGAGCGAAACACATCTTGAAGCAACGTACAATGTCGGCAACGAAAAAAAGTACCAACCACCAGGCAGTACTCGACGCCGCATATTCTTTTTGTTGTTACAGCTCGACTAGACGAGGGTACTATCTCTCCAGAAATTGGCACGAATTGTGAATTCAGTCCCAACGCGTGTCAGCATAATATGGGCAGCTTCCAACCGCCCTTCGAACAGTGTCATGAGTGTGTGTAAACGAAAATTCTCTACAAAGCGTAGATTTAAATACAGCAAGCTCATCAAAGACAGAGAGGGAACGAGCCAACGGCAAGATTCAGTTGATGGCTCCCACACCAATTCACAACCACGACACCCCCTCCTGCCGAAGTACATGCTTCTCTCATCAGTGTAATGAAACCTTTTCGGCAGCCAAGCATGTTCGCTGCCCCGTCAGTTGCCATGCCGACTAGTTTGATGAGTGTCTCTTGTCCGGCAACGTCAGTCAATGCTGAAATAACTAAACTGCATAGCTGCGGCCTGTATGACTCAAGAGCCCGGTCGGAATTGCGAGGAAGTGAAAGTTGCGTACAGATCCGTCTAGACCAAAGGATAGACGCACGTCTAGATAACCCTGAGACAAATGGGTAGCCCCATCGACCATAATGGAGTACCCCCACGCCTGTTGGATGAGCTCGCCCGACGCGGTCAAATTAATGAACGCTGCCATTCGTACTGCTTGGCGAACTTGTTTTTCTGTCGGAGAACCCAGTTTCATGTTCAGAAGACGCTTCTCGAATACAAAGAAGGCGTTTGCAGTGCCACGGTAGCTCATAGCTCCAGCCACACATTCCAAAATGGTTTCGAACTGATCACGGTTTGCAATGGTGAGAAAACTGCTTTGATCTTCTTGCCCGCCGAATAGGTTGTCCAACGGTGCCACCCCGTCATCGCAATACAATCGTTTGATTGCGTTCATTATACCAGTCGGCACTCGAAAACACACCGTGGACCCCGAGGGTAAGAACGGTATGATGGTACGCTCCCGGGAAAAAGAGTTTTTCCGCACAGTTTCATCACGAGGAAGACCGTGGAACTCTATCCAACGCGACGGGTAGTTTTCCGGGGGGGGGGGGGGGGCGGGTTGCTCTTGAACGGGCGTTCGTTTCGAAAAGGATCGCAACTTTCGCCTGTATATCTAGTGTTGCGCTAATGTACCCATCATCTTCCTGGAGGCACTTTTGAAAACTTAATGTTGACAGTACACCGGGGCTATGCACACAGTGCCTACATTGATGAAGCCTGTTAATGGGTACTGTCCGATATGAACGAGTGTGTCGGAAGCAGCTGACAGATATGAACTGGTGTACCAGAAGCAGCTGTGAATCTACCATGATACTCTAGCTGAGGCTAGTGTACTCCCTATACACTGACTGTATAGTCAGCTGTAAATACCAGTTAGTTAGTGTCTAGTAGAGAATTCTCTTATTCGTTTTGCATATTCATGAAAATCGTAGGCGTGTAGCAAAATTGTTGCATCTACTAACTCTGACCATGCAATCCACTTTTGCGAATGTTTGTTGCAGCAGATGCAGCATAGTTTACAGTTAGCCGACTTCATATAAAAACTGCAATCTAGCGAAACAAGGCAAGCTCCCTTATAGTTACTTACTCCAGTACGTACAGTTAGCAGACATTGAACTAGCAGGTACCGGTAGTTAGTGTCCAGTAGATTTTACAAACAGGTAAACGCCCTACACTAGCTGAGGCTTGCTTGGTAACCAAGAATCCGCCGTATTGTGCGGAATGGTGGCCTGGGGCGTCCACACGAAGCGATTCCTGGTGCATTCAGCAGTCGCTGGTTGATTACGGCTTGGACCCTACAGCGAGGTACTGACAGCCGACCACGTCTCGGCTGCCTCCTTTCTTGTTGATCGTGAGCGGGGTTGCTGCACCTAGCGGATTATGCCTGCCACTGCATTTCGTGCGAGCTTCATTCTTTTCAGCCCAGCATTTGGTCGTTTGCTCAAAATTAGGTGCCCTCTGCATACCTATCTAGTACTTCTACTTTGAGCGAGGCGGCTATGCAGATTTTACTACAGTACTATTGCGAGTTCTAGTCAATATTGGATTGACCGGTAGGTTCAATCTCCAGAGAGCCGAATCTCCGCCAATCGCACAAGCCGTTGATGGCTGGGGATTCCCACTTAGTACGAGTCCTGAGAGCCAAAAAAACATATGGTTTCATGTGGCGCGATTTCTTGTGACTTGCGTTTTGTATGTGAAAGACTCGACACATTTGCTTTACCGCCCAGAATACTCAATTTTAGGCGGAATTCACAATACCTCCGCTCGGTTATTTACGTGCATATAGCAATGTACCCATTCATCCTGAAAACGCATATCTCTCCATAGATGTTGCACCCAGATGAAATCAATAAAACCTAAAAACCTCACATTTCCCGCGCTCAATTTCAATAGACCCCCCCCGATCAGTTTGAAACTTGAGCCCTCAAGCAGATACCGGGCGAGCAAGGACAAGATCTCTGGAAGGTGTTACTCCTCAACAGCACCCGGGGCCGACTCACCCATGGGGATATGACGCAGATCGCAAACGAGTACCAGCTAGGTCGGTCGGAACGTTGTGGCGCGCGTGTGGAAGAAATGCATTAGCAAATAAGGGAGAGCGTGTTGCTGCTGTGATGCGTGTAAAGTGGAGTCGTCCAGGTCACGACAAGTGGATCTCGCGGAGCTCTGGCAGCGCTGGCAAGCGCGCCTGTCGTGGGACGTGGTAGCTACAGAGCGCTGCAGCTACAAACACCAGTGCGCATCTCATCCAGCACCCAAAGAAGGATATCTACGACGCGCTCTGCATTGAACGCGCCCACTACTTACACCCCAGCACAAGGATGCCCGCCTAAAGTTTTGCGCAGACCGAGTGCTACTGACATCGAACAGATACCACTACTTCTACGCGCAGTTTCCTTAGGGCATCAACGCAAGGACAAGTTGATCCGTGCCGGCAGTCTCCCGATAACGCTGCCATGCGGCGCTCGAGCACCTATCCAGGCGGCACCTCTACGTCTACATCCCAAGCGCCGATATCCGATCTTGATCCATGTCTACTTGAAGCGGGCGGAACAAGTACGCCAGTGCATTATCTTTCTTGTTTTGTTTTATTTCCTCCATTGTACTACCGCTACTACAAAAATTCAAGTAGAAAGAAGCCAGAACCCAAAAGTTTCGCAAATTGCCAAGAGGAAGCAACCTCTTGGCCTTTAATACCCGAAAACAAAACAGGCGGACTTATGCGCAATTGGTTTTCAAATGTACGTTTGAAGCATAGCGGAGGTAGTATAATACTCCGACCGGAGGTAGCATCACAGCGCATATGGATCTCTCCATACCAAAATTTATCGGACCCGATGAACTTATCGGACCTGTGTATCGTACACAGTTTATCTCAGATAGGTACGAGGTTTAGGGGAGAGAAACATTGATGTGAATGGCCAAAGAGTGGTCAAACATACTGTTTTATAGGCGGTAGGAAATGGCCTGAATCGCCCTCTGGGCTGAGAAAATCGCAATTTTGTATTTCTATACATTTTGGGATCAAGAGCCATGTGCTCATGAGCCGGCAAATTCAAAAATGAGGCTGGATCTCCACGATCGCCCGGATAATTTTGTTCTATCCGGTTACAATAAATACACCCATCCCGGATGCTCATGCCTATTGGTTACTTATCTGCCAGTAAAAAAGTACCACTTGTGAAGTAGTGGCTATCAGCATCTCACTTTCAGTCAGGCCGTTGCGGAAAGTGCCCGTAAGCTGTCAGTCTACCTTTTCCATCTCTACTACTACGATTCGACGAACAAGCTGTACGTCTTCTACAGTCACCAGAGCACCCCCGACCCCCCCCCCCCCTTCCCGAACTAGCTTAAAGTGGCGTATACCACGTACATTTCCGTGTGTTGAGGAAGAGCAAGTGCGAAGGCGTCCGTGAGATATAGGTTCAAGGCAAGAGCAAAACAACGAGGTGATTGTAAATTTTTTTTGATGTAGTAGCTATGTTGTTTCCATCATACTCTTTATCTGGTTAAATTGCTTTCTTACCTCTTTCAGGAACATTTTTGCGTTGAACCGTACCGACCTAGACAGTGTACAGAGCTTGGAAATATCCGATAAGAGGCACCCATTGCCTCTCATGAAGGCATCCGCAACTCGTTTAATGAAAAACATCACAAATAGCCCACAGTCACCCTCATTTGTCTGCATAGGGCTTGTTCGAATTCCTTTGACGTCAAAGTCCGCACAACGCTCAGCCCCAGCCTCGTATTGTGTTTCAGCTCCTGATCAAAGTAACCACATAAGACCCTCTTAACTGTCTCCACCTTGGTGATGCCGTACGAATCCACATGCACCATGATGCGTTTGCGCATCGCGTCAAGAGCCATAGGGTTTTGAATAATTGCGAAAGTCCAATGCAAACCCATGCACACAGGTACAATAAGTTGACCATACTTATCATACGGGAACGTAGCGGTCACTCCGCGAAAAATTTCATACGCTCGAGCGATATTTCTGTTTGCACCCTTGAATGCCGCACATATATGTCCAAATACATTTGCATCCATTATCAAAACTCTTCCATAGACCGGAATAAAGTTCTGATGTAGTAGGTGATAACAGAATCATTTAGCCGCTCGCCATCCTCCAATTTAGCCATGTCATACTCGTGAATTATGAGACGAATACTGTCTCTGTTAAGAGCAAAACAAGGAGTTCTTGTTTCATATACGATATTCGAAACATCCACAAATTCGTTCGTATCGTCGAGCTCTTGATCGTCATTAACTTACGAAATAACTTCCGATGGTGGCTGCGCCACCTCTGGCTGGCTATTGGTAATATTCAAGAGCTCATTTGGTAATTCCAATGGAGCTTCCAAATCGGAACCAATGGTTTATCTTCAGTTTTAGGTTGAAGCAAATCCCCATCCGTCCCGTCCGACATACCGGATGAGCCTTCATTTTCAGCCGCATCTCCACTAGTCTTGCGTTTCTTACTGCAAGGGTGTGCATGAAAATCATGAGGAGCAATAAATTCTGCAAGTGAGTTTCTCTTGATAAATCGATACAACCATAGACGCTGAGCTTCCTTTCCGTGAACCATTTAAAATTGGGGATGCGCTTCCTACAGTCTTCTAGAATAGCGCTGCGTGTCATTTTAGCGTCGATATCACTTGAGAGCTTGATCATATTCACGACGCCTTGCTCGTAGCTCATAGTCGCAGGCTGGGGTCCAGACTGCGGCTTGATCCCCTCGTCCACTCGTTTGCGAAGCTTGACTGTCTACTGCCGCCATCCCAGCAACGTGGATCGGCACACGTCCAGCTCCCGCGACGCTTGCGTAGTATTCCAGCCTTCCGCATCCCACAGCGCAAGATCCTCCACCTTGTGCACATCTGAGAAAGCGTTCATGTTTGCAGGAAAACGATAATTTAAAATACTTAAGTGAGAACCTGATTTATAACACAACCTGTACGGTTACTCGACACATGTACGGGTTACTCGACACACGTACGAGTTACTTGACACCTATATACAGTAGATACGTACGGGTTACACGACACACGTACGGGTTACTCGACACATGTACGGGTTGCTCGACACACAAACGAGTTACTCGACACCTATATACAGTAGACACGTACGGGTTACACGACACACGTACGGGTTACTCGGCACCTATATACAGTAGACACGTACGGGTTACTCGACACTCATACATAGCGGACACGTACGGGTTACTCGACACACGTACGGGTTACTCGACACACGTACGGGAGCGACCTGCCCCAGTTAGCATTTGTTGAAGCGTTGAAGATTCAGGTAATACAATGCATGATGATTGAATGGATTGTCACCCTACCTAAACTACTTGTTGATGGTCTCTAAGACGTCCTGCGTGTACCCAGGCGCGGAATCTCTTATCGCGTCCGTCTGCAGCAGACGCTGATGGCGCCGGATCTTGTCGTCGAGAGCTCCCAAGTTATGCAGACGTTGCAAGTGCTTCAGTACAGCACTTCATCCACGGGAACTGACGTTGTGGTCGTTGCTTAAAAAGGTAAGAACACCTTTCTCAGCGCGCTTTTCTAACTCGAGCACTTGGTCCCGGAAATCATCCGCGTCTTGTTCCAGAACGAAGCCATCGTGGAGAAATAGTTTCACGAACGCGACAAGCAGCTTCGCTTTGGATCGTTGCTTTTGAGGCGCTTGTGACTGCCATCGCGGTTCTTGCGTATACCACACAAACCATGTTGCATGTAGGTGAGTCAAAGACCCTCTGTGTTGTTTCTTCTTCGGCGTATCGACATCCTGTATACATTCATCTGAACAGCTTCATTTCCGTGCTATAGGTGGATGGACATTGTTTTGCTTCGCTTCGAGCGCATTCATGCGTGCATCCTGCCGCTAAATGTGCTCAGCAAATTGCTTAATCACAGACGCCTGATAGTCGATGATTTTCTGTTCTTGGCTGAGTTCCTGCTGCTTCTGATCTACGTCGCTGGAGCTCTAGTGGTGCGGCTGTGTTTCTTTGTAGCTAGACAGAGGCCTAGCTAGGTGTGATGACCACGCAAGGATCTCAGCCGAGGAACAACCAGCATGAGCGACAGCCACTTCAATACGCTCCACGACCGGACTTTCAGAGTTTAGATCCTTAAGCAACGGGAAATGACGGATGACGATCGCGGTTAGTACATCCAGTACCTTCTAGTTAACATTGAGACTCTCCTCCGATTTGAGCTTGTAGCAGTTTGCGAATAAGATGCGCTGTACTCCATCGATTGACACCAGAGTCTGAGCGTCGAAGCTGGACAAGTCTTGGATTGGAACGCTTGCCTTGACTTTATATCCGCTAAGAACCTTAGCTATCTTGTGATCTTCTTGACTGGTGTTGAAGATGTAGTTGAACCCTTTATTCGTCGTACTCATATTCCAGCAGCCTCTGTCGAAGATCCGCCGAGCTGTCATCTTGTCGCACCCATTCGCATGCTGTGCTCCTCCACGCCGAAAAGAATGCGATGTTAGGGCAACGTTTACACCAGCTGCTGGAGCCACACGGTCGGGCACGCGGTTAACATGAGCATAGATGGTGGGAGTGGTCTCGACTCGAGATTGTGTTGCCGGCAAAACGTGGCCCGTAGGCTCTGGGGGCGCATTCAGCAGGTCAATCAAAGGCACGTCCTGCGATAGCGTTCCGACCGTGTGTACAACTTGGTCAGGGAGATTACCAACTAGGGCCGGGCACGGTGCAGCTTGAACGACTAAGGCTAGCGCGATGGCAAGCAAAAGGCACGTTGCAAAGTCGACATTTGGGAAGAGCAACAGCCCCTGTTCTTCCGACGTTTTAACTCGGACCAAACGAAGAAAAAATACGTTGCCGGCGTCGACGGATATGTTTTGCTTATGGACCATCGCTAGATCAGACGCCCGGCCAAACAAATACCAAAGTAGGCATAGCAGCGCAGCATCCTGGTTGTCGCTTTCAGAACTAGCAAAACTATACAGAGACAGAAGCAGTTTTTTTTAAATCAGACTTAGTACATGGATGAATATCACCACTTATCGGAGTGTAGTTAAAACTTGCATGACTCTATTATACCCAATAAGAAAGCGAAAATCATTAAAAAGCCAATTGTAGTAAATGAAATATCGTCATTTTAGCCAATACGACAGATAGGGTTAGGTAAGTCGTCTAAGCCACTCGATCGGACGTATTAAGTCCAATTAACTCTTAAAATATGTGTATGCCAATTCAAACACAAAGGCGTTGGCATATCACTCGAATATTTTCCTGTTATCGGACCAGTGTCATGGTATTTGACGAACTGCAGCCTGGAAACACTTTGCAGGCAAAAGCAACTGCCGTCGGGGCGTTCCTCAAGTTCCTCAAAAGAGAAGAGGTTGAGGAAGAGTACGTAAGAAAATGTATTGATAGTGACGAGAGTGGAAAGTGTTTTGAGTCTGTCATGGATAAGTTTGGTATGTATCTTGCATTTAACGAGGGGGAAAAGGGTAAGCCGTTAGCTCGCAACACGGCCATGCAGTACTATCGGCAAGCCAAGATTTGGCTGCTTGACCAGTTCCCCAAGCACCGAGCATCTCTAGAAGCCCGGTTGCTTAAAATGGGAAAGACACTCGACAGCTTTTGTCTGAAGCGTGATGGCGGTGGTCTTGTAACTAAAGCCCCTCCATATCGCAACCGTTCCGACACCCTAGCCCTTTCCGACATGTTTCCGACAGTTCGGAGCCACGGAAAAATTCAGGTAGTACAGTGGGTCACATTGAAATTTATATTTTTAAAGAGCGGCCCTGGAGCAACGATGGCGTGCGTTGGCGGGGAAGCGAGTGCGGAGCGGCGGTGGATACGGCGGGGATGGTGGCACTGGTGGCGGTCGAGTGAGCGTGAAGGACAGTGGCGGCTGGGCGGTGTGTTGGTGGCGGGTGAGCGAGCGTGAAGGTCAGCGGCGGCGCCGCGGCGTGCTGGTGTCGGGTGAGCGAGTGAATAGCGGTAGCGGGTGTTCCTAGCGGGGATCCGGGAGGGCGAGGCGGCGCTGGTTTCGCTGGCCGAGTTGGACGTGTTTGGCACGTCGCTCGACAGCTCTGCGGTGCGGTCGGAGTACTGGTCCATGGACGTGGAAGTTCACGGGTGCGACACGGACACGACAATGAACAGGTTGGTGTTCGACGGTATGCAGGACGATGTGCAGGCGCGCGCTAGCAGTAGCGTGCCGAGCGTGTCGAATGTGTCTTTGTCGACGCTGCCGTCGAACTGGTCGGTTCACGGATCTGCAGCAACCCGGTGGCGTCGTTCTCGCGTGTCTTGCGTGGTTCTTTGGTGCTGGTGTTCCGTGACAAGCGGAATGCGGCGCAGTGGATGGAGGTGGTGCGTGCGTCCGGTGGCGATCTCATGGCGGCGTCGCGACCTGGACTTGTCTATGGAGTTGCGGACGATGGTATTCGTGAACAAGACAGTTTCGATGGCGCCGAGGCAGGTGGTATCGCTGGCTTTTGGGCGCGCGTCTGCGCTGCTGAGCAGCGCTCGGCTGGTTGTCGAGAGCGTGAGCATGACAGTTCCTCGCTGGAGCGACTTCGTGTTGTTGCACCGCGTGAAGAGCGGCGGCGAGTGGCAGGTCCGGCGAGTTGCAGTCCAGCGACGTGAGCTGGCTGAAGACTGTCGAGGTAGTTCTGGCACCGCGAATGGCCAAGTCTCAGAACGTGACGGTGTGGACGAACGTGACGCCGGTGGCCGGTGGGTGTGGCTGTCGCGGCGACGACCGAGGGCGTGGAGGAGGCGATCAAGGCGCGCTGCTGCTCGTGCGTGATGTGGTCCTGCACACCTGGGTCTTTGAGTTGTTACCTTTAGCGAAAACTTTAGTTTACTATTTATAAATAATTAATAATGACGTAAATCGACGCAAAATGCACATGAACTAATAAATGCTTAATAAGACATATCATTTTATCCTTAACCTACGAATGTAGTGCTACATATTTTCAATTATAATAGTACCAAAAGAAGTAGGATTATGCCTGTTGTCGGAATGGCAACAATATTTACGAAATACGTTTTATACTGAACATTCGTAAGCAGATATACCTATTTTGGCTGGGCTTCCGACAAATATTTGTCGGAAGCTGTCAGGAAAAGAGACCTACACACGTGATGTCATTGGCCGAAAATAAAGATATAAAATATCTGATTGTCGCAAAGAAAGCTACCCCTAACCTGATCACTGTCCTACCTCGGAAAGACGTGTATATTCATCTATACCTAACGACCCACTCTATCATCACCGGGCCTTCGTTCGCACGCGGATTACCAGGCAGAATTTATCATTCCAGAAATCTACCAGTGCTCAGACGGATACGACATGACGAGGCAAGCTGCGAGTCTAGGCTAATTATAAAAAAACTCAACACAAAATTTTCCTCACTCATTGAAAGCTTTCTCCATCCTCTCCTATTGTACTTGGCCGTCCACATCCGATCATACGCACGCCAGAATTTGTACTTCCGGCTAGCGCGCACTGCGTTCCAGCGTCCTGTATGATAAGCTACTCTCATGTATTTCTCCAAATTCAACACCTGATATATCTGCGCTGGAGTTATCTTCTCGCTTAGAAGCATTTTAACAGGCACGCGGATGTGGTAGACTGTCTTAATTCTCCACGGTTTGTTCTTTTCAGCCCAAACCTTGCCGATATTTGTGTTCTTGGCCCAATCCTTCACCTTGCTAGAGAGATCCGTGAATGCCCGCTGTTCTTCCACGGCATCAGTAGTGTCATGCGAACGAAGCATTCGTTTAGTGTTGGTAGACGTTGTTGTGAGTGCAGCAGCGTCGTGCGGATTGGCGGCCCGAGCAAAATCGCTGAGGACGAGTAGCAAAGTTAACACCAGCAGCACGATGAGGTGATAATGCATAAGTCTTTGGGTGGTTGAAATTGTGAATTCGGGGGGAATTCGATGTTTGTCCGTCTTGGCCGTTTGAGTTATGAGCTCGAAACATCTCCAGCATAGCAAAATACTGCAGTCTGTACTTCTCCAGAGGAGACTGTATTATAGTATCTGAGATACTATAGATGTAGTAATTTCCCAGATACTGTATCTCTTAGCCCCTCTCTCTAAAATTTTAAGACTACAAGAATGCATCTGCAAAAATGTCATCAGCGTCGAGTAACATAACCTGAAGCTGATGACATTCTGATGTTCAACTGAATCTTTTCGCAGTGACTGATGACGCCATACCGACTTATTACAAAAATAGGCAGTTCCTACACCTATATCAACTTATTAGAGAACTTTCGGAGCCCTCAAATCGTCCATGTTTCAGTTTCACTTTCATTTCTGCGTGGTTTAGGGTGTGAAACTTAACTCAAATGCGGGTAGCATTGAGCTAAGTTGGTCTTTAGCTCAAACCTACCCGCGGTTAATTTGAGTTTCAGCTCGGCTCTTGGCGTGAAACGAACAGGGAGAAGGCTACAGTGGCACGGAAGCTTCGCAACGGAACTAAGCGTGCTGACTGCGCTAGGTCGCGATATCGGAGTGCCACGACGTGGACAACCCCACTCAAGAGCTGTAGGGGCACAACTACGGGCCGCCGCTCGCCAGGAGAATGCTGACGCTCTTAACCAGGATCAGCGTGTGTACGTGCTCGCTCTATCGCATAACGTTGCGCGCATCCTCAGACTCTTCACGAAGGTCATGAGAAGAAGCATCGCGTTGGTCAGGCTCCTGAATAATAGTACGAGAAGAACTATGTTGACGTGTGGTACCTATCGTGCATTGGACATCCAAACAGTCGTTGCGAGAGGCCAACCTGTAAGTCCAATAGTTGACCCGCTACCATAATGTATGGGTTACCTGACTCTAGTACATGTAGTAGATCTAGTAGAGAGCTACGTCTTCTACATTTGCTAACTGTAAAGGTGCGCGAGTGGCGTCTAGCAGACCATAACGCGTCCTCCAAAAGCTTTGACGACCAACAATCGTTGGGCTGGCTATCTGAAAGTGAAACTGAACCTGAAAGCAACTCCGATACGACTCGTAACATCTGTTTTGAGATTGCATAAAAACTCTCTATCTAACCCAAACTCAACTCAAACGAGGCTCCGAAAGTTCTCTATTAAGAGTACTTTCTAGGCACCATTTTGGCATCGTTGAGCTACTTTCGAGTAACTAAATCTCAGAGCTACATCCCTGTAGGAGAGACAAGCGAAATCTGAGGCCTGGCCAAACGTGCGAAGCATAGGTTTCACACCTTCCTCGGGCATTTTCTATCAAGCACAAGCCGAGAGGAGCCCCGCTTGCGGGGCTCGTTTATCTAGTTTAGGCCGAGCAGGAATGTGGCCGCCTTGCTTCGCTTGGCGGGTATGGTTCCGTTCTAAATAGTACATTCGGATTTCGATATAAACTAAAGCTAGTATGTCGTAAATTGATCCACGTTAGTTGCCGCCTCGCTACGCTCAGCGGGGAATTTATATCATACATGTTCTGTTTTCTAATTGTGTTGTGCGGCTTCATTGCTTTTACTGTTGTCAGTGCGAAAGCTACTGGCCTGGGGAATTGATCAGTCCTAAACGTCCTAAAAAATATCCTCAATATTGATTTAGGCAAACTAAGGCGTAGCCAAAGCAAGCCTGCGCGGTATTCGAGTAGGCAGGCTCAGCGCCATGCTCCACAGCATGCCGTGCATTGTATGCCAGGTGAGAGAATCGGTTTTTTATATTTTTAGGAATTTTAAGACAATTTTAGGACAGACCATTGCAATAAAGGTCGTTTATAAGACCTACCATGGTCTCAGCGCTGAGTGTCGTTTTACTAACTGTAGATTATTACTTAAGCTCAGCAATTGTTGGTTTGGTTGGTTACCTTCACCCATGCTTTTGATTACACAGATTATTAGCTAAGTTATAATGACAACACCACATAATATCAATATTACTAATGTCGTGTATTGCACGTGGAAGCTCTGGATTTTAAAGTACAAGAACGAGTGAACAGAGTTAGAGAGGAATATAGTAAGTAGAAAGCGCAGCATAGATAATTGCTAATTCGACCTACGAAAAGTGTATGCTATTAATTAACCCAATACTCGCATCAACGCATCTTCTGCGCCTGCTTCGCAGCCGCAGCATCTGCTACAAACAATGAAACACGCCACGGTCGCCTCTAATTTCGATTACGAGCAGTAGGCTACAACAAGCATTTTATCAAATAACAGTAAAGAAAGCAGCACAGAGTTTGCATGTGGTTTTTTAATGTAACCCACCAATTTTAGGGTCATTAATGACGATCTTTAATTAACCACCTTTCCTCCAAGCAACATCATCTGTGATTGGAATTAGATGTCGACCCTAGCCGACACAAGCAACATTAACGTTCTTTTATTCATTGCCATGCGGCTATAGACTATAAGAGTTTCATCTGGCTCATTTTCCACAGACCCTAGAATTCCTTATTTACATCTGTAGCCTCTTCATCTAGTTTGAAAGTGAGTAGTGGCACTTTTGGCTAAAAATCTTGGCGTCCCTCTGATATAACAGTTTCATCAAGTACTACAGTTTAGTTTGTGAATAATATTGAAAATCGACTTTTTTCTTAGTGTTGAGAATAAGCGTATAGAGTTTTTTTAGGCAGAATCGCACCTCTGTAAATACTCTGGATATAAAATCCAGAGAATTGATACTGTCTCCTAGGTAGCGGAGCTAAAAATTTCATCAATTCACATAGCTGCTACAGTAGTAAGTTTAAAGTTCGAATGAAAATACAATTTTATTTCGAGCTCGCAACATACCGTTACCCAAAGGAATTGCCGTAGTCGTAATTTTTAAAAATGAACATTATATATCGTGTGCATATTGTAATATGCAAATATTTTGTTAAGTTACGATGCATCATCCAGGTAACGCGTTCTCAACGCTTATAACACAGGACTCAATCTGACCGATGCTTTCATTTCTTTCGTACTAAGTGATTGTAATCGAACTCCTTTTCAAACTCCATGCAGATCTCTAAATCGGACTACCACAGAAAGTATTTTAAAATAATGAGTACAGGATTTACTGCGCTATATCCGTGCTGCCCGTATTATTGGAACGCGGTGGACATGCATGGTAACGCAGTATATCGGGCACCATTCTCTCACAATATGATCTATGACGTAGGTATGTCCACAAACACCGATATTTACATTTTCTTCAAAATTTATTCTGGCTATTACCGGCCCATACGCACCCCGTTCTGGCAGTACCAACGGAATTAAACTATATTCTCAGTTTCCTTGTGTAGGTAGACGGATCCCTAGAACAAACGTTTGGTGAGCTGTAAAATAATCGGCATGTGGGCGCAATTTATTTTATTTTAAGCAATATATCTGCGTTTATATCAAAACAAGTGAAAGTAATCCATTTCTACGCATCCCCTCTTTTTATTGGTATACCTATCAGGATGATATTCTTTCTTTTTTTTCAACTCACTTATGGGCAGATTAACTTGGAGCATCCTTCCAGTCGTGTGTTTTGTACTTGTTAAAAGTCACATCATTGAAGGATCAGATTGATAAATTAAAGGTAATCCACAGAGATTAATGCACAGATATAGAGAAATATAAACGCCAGAATCTGTCAGACACCCCTTAAGTTGGAAGTATATAAATATATGTACATTGTAGTGGACCTAAATTTGTTGCAATTGGCGGGAACACATAAAACCAACTTAAACACGAGTTTCATTGTCTTTTTTGCTTATCATTTTTGTATCAATCATGCAGTTGATCGAGCCAAAGTACACGCAACATTTATTTAAATTTACTGTTTCTAAATAGGACTTAAAATATGCATTTTTAAATGTATATTAAAAGAAAAAGCGTAACGTAATGTTCTCCTATGACTTATACTAAAGCCGTGTCACTAGCACAATCGCTAAGTTTTAGACTGGAGAGCTTCCATGCAGCCTGTATATACAATAGCCTGCATTTTTCAACGGCGTAGTGACGAAAAAGCGGATTCATTTTTCTAACTATTCGGATGTCTTTTGTGAGTAAAAGTTCAAAACCGATCTGTCTATGTAAGAAGCTCCTAACGGAAGTGAAGGTTGTATTTAGTCACAATGTCAATGCTAGAGTAAATATACACCTGGCTCATATATTTTCCTTTTTCTTTATTTCCTGTTTAAAGAGTCAGGCGCGTTTTGGAAATAGAGTTAGAAGTAGACACGACAACGGAGCTTATAGCAAAAATAACAATGCTTTAAAAAAACTAAATGCGGTTAGCTAGATTCATATTGCTGTGATTGCTACGATTTGTTTGTTGGAATATTTGTTTATATTTAAGTGATTATTCAGAATATAAATGAAAAAATCAAATTTTAACCCGCCTGAGGTATATGAACACCTACATTTGTTCGGTCCGTGTGTTTCCGTATATATTACTTCTAGTTGTCATTTCATGTTTATTTAATTTTATTCTGAAAATTAAAGTATGTGATTTTTTAGCAATGAATCTGCCGTAAACATTGTCCATGTTGATGCTCACAACGTTTCTTTCGCTCTTGGCACCCTCGCTATAGTATAAGTAAGCACTATGATCACTAGTTTCGCTGCTTGTGTACATTTCCACTATGTTGCATTAATTTGAGAGCAAACTCAACCTCTATTGGTGGGCTTACATAATCGTACGTCACCTTGTGAGCTCGGGTCCAGCTAACTACTCCTTCGCGAGAATGAACTAGTGGTAGAACAAGCTATGTGAGATTAGGTAGAGCTAACAATGTGGGTCACACAGCCTCTAATTAGGTTGAATTAAATAAAAGACTCCAGATGTTACTGGAGGCTTTTGTGGCCATCCTGGATTAATATCTCCAACAAGATACAGTATGAATCGCTAAACAATAGAAGGGGAAGTTGAAGGGTTACCGGTTGTGATTTTTCCAGCTATTTCAATAGCTGTTATTAAAATAACAACAAATATCTAGACCGGTATAGCCATGACTTTAATGACGAAAATATTAGAAAACGATGTGAAGGCAAAAATGATAGGGTGATCGAAGCTACGCATTCAAATTAAGACACGTTTAGCCGGGGGCAATGAAACTAATTGCATTGTGACTACACAACAACTGAAGGTTACAGGGACAAAATGCACTTGCGCGTCCACTCCATTTATATATTTGTAACCAACAGCATATCCCAATTACCGTCGTAAGTAATACTGATGATTCACATTTTATGCCACTCGAAATAACAACTGCCGAGAAATCTGGTTGGCATTCGCATACAAGTTAGCCTGGCGTCGCGTAGCTCAAGCTGGGACATTATTAGCCTTGTTTAATCGTACTTGAGGAATAGCATTTTCGTAACATTTAGACAGATGTTCGTAGCATATATAAATTACCGTATTTGTACGGCCGATGCTTTAGTTGAACAAGAAATATCCACACAGTTAACACAAAACACACAAACGCAGCCATCATAAGACCCTATAACATCTCCAGCTAACCGCAACTATATGTTGCGGTTATTTCACTCGTCGCACTCAAATAGATCTGCAAATTGCAGTCACGCACCTATCTTGAACTGCGTCGTTGTCATTCTAGATACCCTCCTCACTCTGAACACGCTGAATTCATGTCGGTCGGATCCGCTTGAGCGAAGTTACCGACGATTGGATTACTAATCCATCGGCTAGTCGATGTATGGCGCCATTTGATTGGGTGAATTATTATGTTTGCGTAATCGCAAAATTATATTAACTAGTAATAAGCTAATATTTGATAATATCATCTGTGTCCTTGGGAAAAAGATTATTAATGTTTAAATATAAACTGGACTGGCTGGATATATTTCCGCAGTATTACTATCACCCAAATGGGAGTTAACATTAACCCCTGATTACATGTAACACGCAGTGACGTTGTATCAATCATTGCCCGAGGAAGCAACCTTAACGACACTGTGGATATCCGAAGCGAAATGCAAGAGTTTGAGATCAAGCACTGTTTCAGTTAAATGAAAAAGTCTTGTTTTTTATCCTCCTCGCGTTACTTGTTGCTTGGCACCACGCAGTTACTCGATGCTATGCGTATTTGTATCCCCTAGTCAAACGAACCGCTGGTAACTGTCCTCAAACGCCGGAAAGTATATCTTGACCCATTCTGGATCCTTAGATCCAGACGTTGTATTGGAATTTTCGTCCAAGCTCATTGTCACCAATCTTCCTGACCCAAAACGGCATCTCCATCCTTTTCAAAGACGCCAGCTTCTTTGTCAATGCCAACTTATCGGCAGAAGAGAGCATGGCGACGCCATCTAATAGCCTCTTCTTCGCAAATGCTCAAGGACTTTCTCCATCGATGAAAACTGAGAATTGCCCACCCTCTCCTCGTCGCTTTCGCCAACAGAATATTTCTTACGAAGATAGCGCGTGGTGGGGGGTTCCTTTTCCTCGATGATACTAGATTTCGGAGCGCCGATATCAACGACTCTCCTCGTGTTTGTAGCCGTCGCCACAGGACTGGTACCTGGGGCGAGAGTAGCCACTGCGAAGAGAACAACAAATAAGACACGCATGGACTGTTGATGGGTAGGAGGAAGTTTTCCAAATGGGTTTCGGTAGCTTACAATACAGTATTAGAAACATCTGCTTGATAATTTGCTGTTTACATGTATTTGTGATCCATAGTATTAGACACGTAAATAAAAAAGGACTTAACGTTATAAGTAATATTTTCACAAGCAATTTCTGAGAGTATAATGTAGGGTCGTGCTAGTTTTAGATTAGCCGTTGCGGTTCTACCATCGATGCCCGCTCGCTCAAGCTCTGCCAGCCGTGAGAGAGGCGAGACACCGCCAACAAAAGATAGTGAACAAGATTGCCGTCGAAACAACAACTTTGCTACATTCTCTCCATCTTCTTCGTTTTTTATCATCCATGAATCAAGCAGTAGTGTAATCTCACCTAGTGGAGGTACCAGAAGTCCGCCGATATTACGACAGAAAGGTGACAAAAATGGAATTGCTGAGTCGACTCGTGCTCGCAAAGAGACAATTTCCTCGTCGCCAGGGCAACGCAAGAAAAAGTCGAGGTCCAAGACGCTATCGAGTGCCCCTGTCAGCAGCATTACACCGACTTCACCGACCATAGGACCTCAAATAATCCCCGAAAATCATAAAGACGTCGAGGAGCACGGCGATCAAGCTACAGTAAAGAAGAAACGAACCGTGGAGCTGTCCATACTAAATCGCTGTGGATCCGCTCCTGATCTACCAATGTACAGTCCTCTGAGTGCAAGCGTATACAGCTCGTCAAAGAAACGTATACTACAGGGCAGTGCAAATGCTGCCACGCTACAGCGCAGCCGACTCACTCCTTTGCCTGCTAACCCCCGAGCTGTGGTTACGAAGTACGATCCACAAGCTGAACTTGATATTGTGCCTTTACACACGAAAGATCCCCTTATCCAGGAAAAGCTGTGTAAGGATGCACATGCAATTTCAGTTTTAAAGCAGCGGCTTTTTATCCTCGAACGAGAAGCCTCAGCTAGTACAAAGTATCGCCACATGACGGAGAAACAGATCGCACAGCTTAGTCTGGAGAACCAACGGCTTCAAATCGAGTTGACACAGCAGCAAACTCGTATCGAAGAACTGGAAAAGACAGTGCTTAGGCAACACCATGAGTACGACAAACTCACTGCACGATACGCTGCAGTGTACGCCAATCTCCAGAGGCTGGTGGATCAACAAAACCCTTCAGATAACTCAGCACAGCAGAGTACACTTCAGGCGTTAGCACGGGAGAACCAGGACTTCGTTCGTAAACTTCGGGTACGCAGTACATGCCGCTTTCGATACAGCTTACTGATCGCTTATCCTGTATGGTATCCTGTGTAGGTTTTAGAGGCCCGTCATGCTGAGGATAAGACCCTAACATCTCGCCAAGAAAAGAAGATCAAGCGTCTGAAAGCCGAGATCGAAGCCTTACAGCACATGAGCGAGGCCAAAAGTCGAGAAGATGACTTTGATGAAGCAGCTAGTGACACAGATCAAGTATCCCGCTTAACCAAGTCAAAGAAACACTACGAAAGGGACAGCACTCGACCGACCAGCGCGTCATCACCTGTATCAATCACATCGTCCACTCCGAGAAGAGTAGGGTCTTCATCAAGAATGCAAACTCTTCCGGCATCTGCACTCGGTACAGCCAGCCATCTGGTCACAGCTGAAGCTTATCAATACATCGATCCCAACATCTTAAAGGTATTGGAGAAAGTGGACTCGCAGTTCAGTATCACCAACGCCATCAACTTGTCTGTTGTGCTCAAAAAATGGCTCAATAGCTGCGAGCACGTCGTATGCTCCACTCATCTCCCGACCGTGTTGCAGACGTAAGTCTCCCTACTTAAAAAAAACAGTATATCTTACACTGATCCTTAAACTGTATCCTACAGGTTACTCAAGCGAGTGTGTGAATTGTTACACTGCGAACACGCAGCTCTCTTCACTGTCGATCACGCTACTCGTAAACTCATCGCCACATGTTCTGAACGTGGCAATGAACGCTGGGAGCTGCCACTGGATAAGGGAATCGCAGGGTACGCTGCTCGGCTTAACCTGCTTTGTAACGTGCATTGCGCCAACGACGACCCGCGGTTCTACAGCTCCACAGACTCGGTCACAGGCACGACGTCACGGGAAGTTCTCGCTCTTCCGATCGTGCACGAGCTGCATCTTCATGTTGAATCTCACTCAGTAGCCAGTGGAGACAACAAATCTAGCAACAGACTCGGGGTCTTCGCTGTGCTTCAAGCTTGGAACACGACGCACCAAAAGCCTTTCTCTTCGAATGACCAGATTCTAGGTAGCCTCCTGGCCATCCAAGCAGGAATCATCCTGCGACAGAGTGCCGTGACTAAAACGCTGCAGAAAATCAACCACAAAACGCACCAGATCCTGCAAATGTCCAATGATATCGTGGGCAAGGCCTCGTCTTCCAAGCCTCAGACCGCAGAAGGTGTTGCTAGTTCGTCAATCCCATCGCTAGTGCAGCTCGTAGCGGTGGCGCAGAAGGAGTTAGGAGACTGTCTAGGCATCAAGCAGATCCGCATTTTCGTGTTGGATGCTGCAGCTCTCAAGTTGTGGCACGTGGGAGAGTGCGAAGCGGATGACGGCAGCTCTCCAGCTCTTGTTCGTCGCTACGTCAACGCCCACGCTTCTCTTTGTTCTCTCCTGCTACGCAGCGACGCAGTGTCGATCGTAGTCCCCGAGCCTTCAACCGAGGCAGCCTTTAACGACACTGTGGACATCCCTGGCGGCGCTCGTGGGTTGTATCTAGTTCCGATTCTCTCGCCTTGGGGGAACACATTGCCACTGGGAATGTTACAAGTGTCTCGAGTAGCTAAAGCTCGGTTATCCGCTTCGCCTTTCACGCTCACAGTCTCCGAGGCAGCGAACAGTGGCTGCGTGACTGACATGGTCGTAAACAACGAACGTCAAGCAGCACAGCAGACCGAAGATCGACTGATGCTCGAGCTGCTTGAACTGTTCAGCCGAGTCTTCGTTGGATTGTTACACCATGTTACCGCCCAGCAACTATACGATGCGTGTCCACCCGAGATCCTGCAGGCTCAAGTGGCGACTCTAACTGATCACCTGGACAGCCTCGCAGCTAGAATGAAGGAACAAGAAGACGAAGCACCTCGTGCTATTGCAGCGATTCCAGAGCGTCAGTCCGGCCGACATGCGTCCGTCGCCACGGTGTCCGCTACTCTTCCACCTTCGCGTGATACCCGCCGTGTGGCTTCAGCAGAGCCGAAGCACAGAGCAGCATCGGAGTCTCGACGCGCGACCACGTCGCCGACCAAGAGGCCGGGCGATACAACACACCAGCGTGCAGTGCTGAGTGGAAATACCAGCGAAGAAAGCTGTCACGATCCTGCAAGTGAAGGCGCCGTCGTACCACCGCATGACGTAGTGCCGGATGCAGAGAACAGAGAGGCTGAAACCATGGGACTAGCTCTAGATCCAGACCAGCAACCAGAGAGCGCCACGTCTTGGCCGGCAGCGTCCGCTACGGAGACTTTCAGCACTGTGGATGTTGCCGTTGCGCCTCTAGTTGACTGGGGCACCACGTCTGGCAACGATCTCTACGCTGCAGCCCAGGAAACAGACGAAGACGGCGCCGGGTTCACTCGGGGTGACAACAATGCCTACGATCGTAGCGTGTGGACTGATGGAGACAACGTTGGCGGCTACGAGGAAGGCGGCGCGTGGGACTACGGAGCCGTACACGAAGACGACAGCAACTCGGTCTACGCCATCGACGTTCACGTGTCTAGAGCGTCCAGCGCCGACCCAGACCAGCCGCTCTGACAAGACAGGACTCGAAACGAAGCGAACAGAACCTGTTTCTTGAGTAAAACGAGGCATGAATCAATACTCAAAACTCATTTCCTAGATACTGTCGAGCCTATCCTTCATCCCTCGCGGTTACGTGCGTACCTGTTCTTGTATCCTTACTGACGCTCGCAGTCCTTGAGTGATGTGTTGCGAGAAGCGCAGAGCTTTCCGAAGTGACGGAGGGTACGTCGGAACGCGCGTTCGTTGGCAGCGCTGAACAGTTCGCTCTGGAACTCGCGCGCTTCGTCTGGCGTCAGGAAATTGACTGCAGCCGTGGCGAACGTCCCTGCCGTGGCCTGCTCGAACCACTCTGTGACCCACAGCTGAAGCTGCTGTCCATTCACCTTCGCTAGCTGCACCAACACCCCCGCTGCCGATCCGTAGTCCGCGTCCACTCTGGACGGCGACATGGCGCCGAGAACCACTCCTCGCAGCAGATAACTCACCAGCATCTTGTTGCTGTCGTCACGCGCGTCCTCGGTCGGAGCGTGCGCGTACACTTGCTCCAAGAAGCACAGCACGGCCTTGTTAGCGTCGTTGTGCGAGATGGCGAGCGCAGACACGGCGCACGTCAAGACGCTCGTCATTAGCGGGCCGCTCTGGCCTCCAGCGGGCACAGCAGCCAGCACTTGAGGCACGCAGCGCACCGCTCGCTCCATGAGGAAGAAGAACTCTTCCACCACATCCGGACGCGCGGCCATGTCGCTCACACTCGCGAAAATGGGCGTCGTCGTCTCGATCAGCGTCAAGAGCATGCGGGCGAACAGAGGCTCCGTCTCGGTTGAGCCATGCGCGAAGAACTTGAGCACCATACTGGCTGTATACAGGTACGAAGACTTGGGCTCGGCTCGGTAAAACGCCAAAAGATTGTCCACTAGTTGAGGCAATAACGGGGCGATATGTTGGCCGCAGGTACGGAGAATGCGCTTGTAGCAGCGACACACACGCTCCACGAGCTCGTCGTGGCCGCGATACAGAGCCAGCATTTGATTAAACAGCGGCCACAACTGCTCCGTCAGCATCACTAGCGGGTGCTTCTCTCCGTGCAGCTCCGTGATGTCCAGATACTCGTACAGACACATGAGTCGCAGTAGCTCGTTAAGTGCGACTTGAACTTGGCTCTTGGCTGCGCTCGAAGCGAACAGAGTCGTGAGACGCTGGCCGATGCCCTTCATCACTTGATCCAGCACCGACAGAACACCAGCCATGTCGTTCGAACTCGCCACGCCAGCACAGATCCCTTCGAGAATTAATACTTGGTCCTCCACAGCCATGAGCTCGCTCTGCTCGATATGCAGGTAGAAGGCGACGATATCGCGTCCTAGAATCGACCAGCAGTCCATCGCCAGCGCTCGCACAGCAGACGCCGCCGCTCTGGCCACTTCCCACTCTGCGTATCGAGGATCCCCCGCACTCTTGGTCACACACGCGTTCAGGAACCCCACCTGGGTCGACAGCGACGACGGATGTGCACGTAGCCACTCCGAGTAACGCGATACGACCAGACAGGACGTGTAGCAGATGGCTGGATAGTCCGAGAACTGCGGTAGATGCTGGAAAATGAGCGAAATCGGCGAGTCCAGAGCCTTTTCATTGGTTTTACTCCTCTCCACCTCGCGCGCGATCGACCGGAAGCAGTACAAATGCGCCTCCACCGCCTCCCAACTTTGGGACTCCGCAGGAGCTTGGAAGATCTGATTCAGTCCATTGACGCAGTGCTGGAGAACAGCTTCAACGCCAAGCAGCTGGCAGCAGTCCCGTAAGATATCGCCCAGCTCCTGACGGAACGCCTTGAAGTCCTGCTGCTTATCTGCTGGTAGCGCTGGAAAGTCATTTTGGAACTGAAGCTTCTGCATGCACAGACCTGCCAATCTCTCGAGTCTGGGCTGGTATTGAGCCAGGATGGCTGGTGTAACACGACGCTGTAACTCTTGTAACAATCGGAACCAGAACGGGATCGTAACATCTGCCACTTCAGCGTCTGGGTAACTCATACAGTCCAATAGTAAATCCACCAGAGCCGTGTCGTCCCCAGCGCCTAGTAACATTCCCAAATAGGCTTCGCCCATCTCAGTGAAAATCCGACACAGGCCCAAGCACGTATCCACATCTTCCGCTTGGGCTGCAGAGCCAAAAGAACCTCTCAAAGATAATAATCTCGGGGCCAGCCACTGGACTACGACACTGTCGTGAGTATAAGATCTCACGAGTTCCACGGCCAAGTCCACCGACGCATCGAACAGTTCGTCTCGAGCCAGGAAGCCCAGTAACGAATGTAACAAAATGTTACGTACCACCACCTCTGCGTCCACTTTTACATAGCGTAACCAGCTCGTCAGAGCGCGCAGAACTGTCTCCTGAGTCTCCACGCTGTCCGAACAAGTGCCCCCTCCGCGGTTACTCGCCTCGTGCATCACCTGAGGCAGCAGTCTGTCCAATACTGCGGGCGCCCAGGCGTCCACCTCGTCCTGCATCCGTTGTCTGGCGCTGCGTTCGGCTAAAGTGTCCACTTCTTCGACTACAAGTAACAGGAACTCGGCTAGCACAGTAGAGGTTACGTTTTGCTGAGCCAAATGTAACAAAGCGTACCCCAGTACACTCTGGCCGTTGCACTGCGCGTAACTTTCCCGTACCACCGCGAATAATTGACTCGCGTTCTTGTCTGCGTCATGAGTCGCTTGGAGCTTAAAGTCTTGCGCTTGGAGACGCGGTAACGTCGCGATAAGCGCCAGCAGAAGCTGCGTAACCACCATTCTCGATAATTTAACGTCGCTGGATAACCAGGTTACGATCCGCTTGGCCCAAGTGCCGGCGTCCAGCGCTGAAGTCGAAGGCTGGCGTCGAAGTTTATTGGCCAAAGTCTGCGCCGAAAAGAACACGGCGGGTACGCTTTCCGAATTTAACGCTTCCGATTTTTGTCGAGCCTGTAACAATTGGTCTAGAAGCGACGCGCAGACGTCGAAGGCTGCGGGCGTGAGCTGGAAACCGCGTAAGAAGGCGTCGGCTGTTTGTGTCTCCTGCGGGTTCGTCACATGCGGCTGGTACAGCGAGGCAAGTGCCGTAAGGACCACTCCCTCTAGTGGAGCAGCGTCTGTCGACGCCATTTTATTTGCGACCGATCCTTTATTGACATAAATATTCAGAGTGGGTAAGTTGATGTGGTGCACATTTTCATGTGTCACAAATTAAATTTGTTTAAAAACAAATTAAAGCGCAGTAAGAAAAAAGTTTTTTTAACGTAGCGAACAGGCTCCTCGAATTCCTCCATTGAGTAATTTTTAGTCTTTCATCTCCAGGTAACGTCTCCGTCTCCACCTCACAGAGGTGGAGACATGTACAGATTTCGCCCTTTACTGTATGTGGTCCAGTTCAAGAGGGTTGTGATAATACCACCCACAAACGTGACTGAATTCTATGGTGCTCTGTGTATGTAGGGACAAAATGCTGATGGCTGTCAAATTGACAGTGTTCTATCCCACTCTGTCACTGAACCAAGTCCCAGCTAGAAAACGGCAGATCTACAACTGGATCGACCAGCACGAACTTATTATTGAACAACAGTGCCTTCTCGAAGCTGAACCGGATTGGGAGCTGTTTGAACTACTGTAGCAGGAGGTTCCGGTTGTACGACACGTTGTTGATCCACGCCGCGACATTGATACTCTACGATAAAGACTTTTTTTAACTATCGATCTCTTTATTAAAAAGAGATCGATAGTTAAAAAAAAAAAAAAAAACTTTTGTTGTAAAACGCCTTTCAGCGTTTGTACAATCCGTGTCCACAAAACAACAACGCAACTTCAACAATATATCTTCTGAAGTTTGGAGAACTCAAATACGGTACTTAAGTATGCGATTTGACCATCTCCATCTCAGCAACGCAGCGAACAGGCTCTTACAAACACGCTGTTTTGGCATTTATGACACAGAAGTTGCAACATTATTCTGAGATAGCAGCAAAGCTACGGCTCAGCCCAAATCAGGTGATTTGAAGCCGAATCAGGTGAAGCTTAAGTAAAAAGCTACTCGTTGTTCAAAATCGCGAATCAGATGAAAGTGAAAGCGCGGCTGGTAACCAGGATCATTTACTCAAAAGTCAGCATGCGTAGAAATGTGTTTAAAAATTTTACTCAGAAGTATGGACTTATCAGGATTACTCAGAATTTAGTAAAAGTTCCTCAAAAGTAAGTAGCACCCGGCGTTACTTTGGTCTGGGAGGGCAGTTGATTTGTTGCACTTGGGCACATCCATTTTAGCGTGCCTATCACACGGTAATTATTAATAATACAAGCTAATTTACATGTGAATAAACATATTTTTCTTCGTGAGAGACGACGTCTGCTGAAACAACGAGCTGTTGTAGCATGTACAACCAAGGAAAAGTGAAAGCGAAAAGAACCGTTATTGGACCAACTTGGTGAGAGTATTCTGGTGACGAGCTGGAGATATTACGATCCTGTGATAATAATACAAAGCTTTCACTAGCTTATTATTGTACGTTTCACAAATTTTGCGCCCTCTATTCGTCGTACTAATCGTTTTGACCATTTTCGGAAGTCGTTGTGAAGAAAACGAGCATCTCGTTTTCCAAATAGCTATTCGTCTTCATCTAGACACCGTGTGAGGTTGACACATACGATGGCTGAATGTGTTGGCACCTCATGCTAGCTTCATGAGCGGCTGGGAAGCCGTGATGATGAGAAGCTAAGTTTGCATGCTGTATGTTGGTGGCTGAAGCAAGTCATATACATGTGTAGTTTAGGAGAACAAGTGGTATATATTGAAGTTGCAGTACAAGATGGCCAAGGTCAAGTACGAGAAGAACAACAAGGACAGGAACAACTTAACCGACCACAAATACACTCAGTTGACATTTTACCTTCTACAACAACTACTACCACCACGTGACACACCACCTCGCACAAAATGGCCACCATGCTGCCTTTACTGCTCCAGATATGCGATGCCAAGGTGGCCATCAAGGTTGGGGAGCCGCAGACAGATTGCCGGATAACTCACTCTTCGCTCGAGGTGACATTTATGGTTGTTGGTAGCGAGTCTGACATCACATGGGATGCTGAAAGCGGGCTCTACGTTAAAGCAACGGTCAACGCGCGTCAGCGCGACTACAAACGCGTTCCTGAAGGAAGAAAAGAAGTTCTTTTCGTCTATTTGGTCGAATCCAAAGCGTCAAGACCACCGCTTCTTTTTGTTTTTATATGCAAGTAGAGTCAAGAAAACCAATGCAATTCATCGAGCTACAGCGGCCCGGATGGCCCGCTCTACACGAAATATCTCAGAGCACTTGCAAAATACAGACGGTTCGCCACTGGAACCAGCATCACTAGACTACTGGGATACATTACAAGCCCGACAGCCTGACGACGCACCTGTACTTCGGCCAGATAACGAAACATTCCGACAACTACGCTACATTGACACACAAGCGCAACGACACCAACATGAAATTGCTACGGCTACTAATGTTGCAACTCGCGAGACGCGTTGCATACACGTACGTCTTAATGGTGTATTGGTGCCCATTGAACTGGACATTCAGGAGGTGCGCCGAGCACTTGGTCTACCAGCGTACGACCTTTGTCCTCCGTATCGAGAGCGTGTGATCTCACCCACTACCGAGCCTCATGACCTTGCTGACATCGACCACACAGAGAGCGATGATGGACGAGATGCTGAAGAACAGACAGCCGAGGGACAAGATGGAGAACAACAACAAGAAAAACAAGAAGACTTTCTTGAACAGGCTGTCGTTTAGTTTGTTTACTTCCGCTCTTTCGATGAATACATGTTCAACTAAGCCTACTGCATATTCACACTTACGGCACAGGGTTTTACCCACGGAATCATTTGACCGAGTGCAGTTCCGAAGTGCCACATCCATTACTGCTTCTGGGTTTGCCCGAAAGGCCAAATTGGCGTGGTTGATGATCCATCTCTTTAGCAAAGAAAATGAAACCTCAATTGGGTTCAACTGCGGACAATAAGGTGGAAGAAAGAAAAGAAGAGCACCAGTTGAGTGCACCAGCTCTTCCAACTCGCGATACATATGTATCTTAGCATTATCAGGAATGACAATGCTTCGAAGTAACGGCCACTGATTTAAAAGAGGTGTAATATTCTCTCGGAAAGCTTGGTGAAAATGTTCTTCTTGTCATCTTCCAAGAAAAAAAACCGGTAGTATCCATAGCTGCGAGCACCGAACCGCGCTCTCCTCTGACAAACGGAAGATCAATCACAGCTGGCAGTCCTCTTGGTGACCATGCATGACGACGCATTCAGTCTCGACCAACCTTAGCAGTCTCATCAATGAATATGAGCTGTTCTGGACCAGAGTAGAAATGCAACAACTTATTGTAGTACACGGCGATCTCCGCCGGAGCCGCCTCTCGGGCTCTTTTGCTCAGAATCTTGCGAGTAAGATGCAGATCAAACCGGAGGGCACGACAGATCGTTGCCTCCGATGTATTGCGGTCTGTCGGAAAGCGAGCCTTAAGTGCGCTGCGCAATTCATCGATATAGATGCATGGGTGGGATTCAGCATACTCGCCGACGTAAGTACACACGTCGCGTGGTTATCTAGACATCTTCTGCCTTTTCCCGGTACCTTCGACAGTCCCTCGACTCAAAAACCATCCATACCATCTTTGTATAGACCGTTTTGATACACCCAGAACGCTAGCCACAACTTTTGCTTCGACGTCGTAAACGTACACTAAGGTGACTGCACGCCAACGGAGGTCGCTCGACTTGGTCATGGTCGTTCAGCGCTGAACCGAGAAATCCAGAACCGAAACGAAAGTGCTGAACTATTTGCCAGAACGAATGGCACACACGCCAAGTGCCATTCGTTCTGAAACCTTTCAACTCGTTGTCGAATTAGCCAATCCTGCCAAACGTGTTAGTCGTTCATAGATAAATCGTTGTGGACAGTTCAACAATTCGTCATGAAAAGCCTAGGTTGAGCCAAAATGCTAGAAACGTACAATACAACTGCTGCGGATGTCGTCTCCATGCCTTTTTCAGGCACGTTTCTCGGCATCAAAAAGGTTGTAGAGTAGACAGAACCACACTGTCTGCACTCAATTATCTGTTGAGCAGGTTGTTGCTCTTCGTTTTGTACTTAGATTTTTAGAGGAGCAGGAGTTATTCAATCATGTAGTGAGACAACCAACTGAGGCAGACAGCTTAGCATGTGGTTGCCTTCATACAGGGAACTGGCGAATACAAAGATCAAAGAAGAAAAAAGAACACGCAAAATGTACTAACGTGTAAGTTTAGGGAGCCCATCAACCTGCTACTTAAAGGATGTATTTAAATACTGCACATACACGGCTAATGTTCGCGCAAACGCACCTGTTTGCTTACTGTTTGTCAGTGTTTTAATAGGAGCAAACGATAGATGGGTTTTGCGCCATAGCTGCGAAACTAATCCACTTAAGGACTGGTTGGCACGGGCCCTCGTCGCTACTTACTAGCTATAGTGTGCTGTAAATGGAGCTTGCGTGTTGATGGTGTTAGATTGGTTCATTGTCAATCTCACCACTGCAAAACTTATAGACGCAAAGACCGACTGGCATTGGCTTCAACGCATCACGCTTCCTAGCATTCATGCAACACTTACCACAAAACGTACGTAAAATATTCTGTACCCCTAGGCTCAGTCTGTGGACTATCGACTCAGGTAACAATCGCGCAATTAAACCCTGGGGCCCCCACACCGCCACTGTAATAAAATTGGTTTAGGCTGTCCAGCTAGCTAAAGCTGTCCCCCCAGTATAACATAATGTAATCAACAAACTGAAGCAAAATTTATTTTTCCACCATATTGTTCAATGCGCAACATTACGTATTTTCAGTAACTCTGCGTGGACTACTAACATGAATGCGTCTACAAGGCCGTAAACTGAGTCGTCCTATTGATTAGCAGATGATGCGAATGCGAAACAGGCGCAGGAGATGCTTTTGAGGGTCTAGGCTTATTTTTTGAAAATATGTATATCGTTGGTTTTGAACTGACAGCTTCGAATTCCAGCCCGAACATCGGTAAGTTGTGCTGTGCTAGCATGTTGACTAAGTCCTGCAATAGCTGTGTTTTGGTATCATACTGAAAACAACAACAGCATTTCACCCAAAGTTTTCTTGCCTGGGAAATATTTAACAAATGCTATTTTTTAACTTGCGCTATTAGTAGAGAATTGAGCAAATTCTAGTGTGCTGGCGGAACTAAAAAGGCTATCTCAGCCTGGATTATTATCCCCACTGACCGCAAATACATCAAGATTTTCATGACTGACCGTAAAATTTGTTAGGGGTAAAGTTACACGGATATGCATTTTTGTTATGCCTATTCGAGGTATGCGGGGGCAATATCCACTAGTAGACGCTTTCTGGTGCTGGGCATGTCCTTCCAACATCTATGGAGTAGTCACAAGGACTGAATGCATAACAGAGATGCACTTTCACTTTTTCATTTTTCTACGTACCACCCTATAAACCTGACTTGGTTGTAGTAATGTCACTATTGGTAAGCCTTCCATCAATCATTGCTGGGAGCTTATATGCTTCAATAACTTCACATGTCAATAAATAAGAGTGGATTAGCCTCGTTTTTTTAGTTTTGTGCCGTGACATCTTAAATACCTAAGTACTTCAAAGTACAATGTTATCGATGCGACGTTTCACAAGTTTTGTCTTCAAGTTCAGTAGCCATTCATGTCCTGTGCAAGTTTTACGGTCGACCATGAAAATCTTGATGTATTTGCGGTCAGTGATGATAATAATTCTCTCAGCCAACGCGAAGCCCTAGTTCTCGATGAATCGGCACATTGAAATTGAACAAAATAATTCATATATTATTGGATGGAATTTTGGACGTAACTTAAAAGCAAAAAAAAAATGAGCAACTCAGTTAGCTTCATCATTATCTTGCTCGTATTAGCATCCAAAGACACTTCTTGTTATTATGCCAATATGTAAGGGGCGTTCTAAGTTGCGGTTGACCGGCTGAATATTCAACCAAGGTCCACATGTACCAGAGACAGGACCATACTACTGCTTAACTGTTCAGCTTCTCTGACGAGAACGAATGTACCTCTTTCACCATATTTTGTTTTAGTCGAGAACTCAAACTCATGGAGAAGCAACCGTGCATGCGTGGAGGCGAGCATCGACTCTACCCGATTCCTTGCACTGTACGTTGCGCAGAGATAGAATTGAAGAGGGAGAAGGGATCCTCCTGTAGCTTAGCTGCGCTGCGTGTGCCGTTACAGTAGCTTGTCGGGGTCCCCCAGGGGGGGGGGGGGGTACAGCACCAGGATGCTGCTACCACACGTTATCCGGTGCTGCCCCGGCCAGCCGTACAACCGTGCCCTGGTATGTAGCGTGTTGTAGCGCTCAACCTGTTTTCAACCTTTGTTCCTTCTATGCGAAAAGATAATTACGCAATCCATCCGGAAAAGCTTGTACCGGGTGCTAAGCAAAGTGGTCATTTTCTCGGGTAAAGCGACCATTCGAGGGGTATTCAAAACAAAATGAAAGTTTCCAAGCAAAACTGTTAGTTGAAAAAACGCGCGCTAGCCAGCAAAGGATCGCTGGTCCCCATCGCCCCCCCCCCCCCTCCCCTTCACTTTCGCATTTGCTCAGCTCTATGACACCACGCATCGCATTGTACCTCTCTCATCATGGCCCAGCACTATCGCCAGACTCAATCTCCTCCACGCAGCCCGGGGACACCGCCTTCCGGCTCAAAGGAAGCAAAAAAACTACGAGCGTTACAGCGCCAAGAAACGTGTCCTCGATGCTTACCAGGCCAGTAAGAACTGGCTGAGCGTGGCTGTCTGTTACCGCTGCTCGCCGCGTGGTGGCGAAAGGCAGTATTGAGCAGCAACCCCGATGAGGTGTGAGACCTTCGTGTGTTAACATAACGGTCGAGGTCATGCCCCAGCTCGAGGAATATTTGGACGAGCAAGCGGATATGACTATGCCCCCCGTCATGAAGGACCATAACGGTCGAGGTCATGCCCCAGCTCGAGGAATATTTGGACGAGCAAGCGGATATGACTATGCCCCCCGTCATGAAGGACCACTTGTTGAGCGGCCTGGCAGTGAATGTGAGTATCTCCTCCGATAACCGCGCTCCGTACGGCATGCTGTACACCGCGAAAGGGCTTCGCACCGAAAGACTACGATGAACAGTGCTGACAACAGGCTAAAAGGATGGCCTTCGTGGTAGACCTAAGGAAATACATCTCCACAGGAGATATGATAGTTGATCATGACGAAACGAACTTCAACATTTGACCTCACCCGTAACCAAAGGCTGTGCACGTGCCAGTGAGCGTGCGGTGGCGACATTGCCGCCGTCCAAGGGTGAAAATTTACATGTGCAGTGTGGTGTCTCGCCTGGCCAAGGACGGTCACTACTACGCACACACGACGGCTCCGTGCGAATGGAGGAGAACGCGAAGTTCGTTGCAGATCTGTTTGTCGCCGCTGTGGACGTCATGGAGCGCTGTGTTGGTAAGAAGGTCGTCATTGTTACCAACAACGCTCCTGCTCGCGATCAGGTTGAGACGTTGGCTCGTGAGCAGCTTGTCACTAACGGCATCGTCAACGGTAACAAGCTCGTCATTCTGCACCTAGCCCCCAACAGCCCAATGCGCAATTCTATTGAGGGCTGTTTCGGCGCGCTAAAAGCGCACATGAAGATACACATGGTGGCGAAAGGACGTCAGTTTCTTTGCGTGGCGATTATGACTCGCTGGCAGCGAAGTGAGTGGCTTTGATGAAGGAAACTGTCGAGTCTAGCTAACACATTCTGACCGAGCGCTTGGTGTGGCGTATGGAGCGCCACTGTTACAAAAACGTTTTTCGTGCGGAGCGAGGTGAAAATGGAATTAGGTTAGTAGCTTTTTATAAACCACTTTGCTTGGTAAAAAACAGCTGAAACCCATTTTACATGATATCCGTACTTTTTGCGTCAGAATATGAAGTTGCACGAGCCCACGAAAGCCGCTTTGTTTAAAAAACTGAGGTAAAAGATGTACGATCCAACCATTCAACCGCAGTTAAGAACGCCCCTAAGAATCACCGGTAGAGGATTTCACTCCAAGTAAAATAAGTACGCACCCGCTTCTTCCAATTCTGTCTACAAATTGTCGATCTATACATTGGCGCCCTTCACGCTAAATTAGTCGTAACCTGACTAATTGTACAGATTGAAGCCCAACAATTTATGTCCATTTTGTGAAAGTTACCGATCCAATTTTCAAACCAAGTATACTGGAATTAAGATCTCGATGAGGTTCGCTCAAAACCGGGTTTTTCGCTAGATTGTCAGATTCGTTAAATCATTCAATTTGGTGACTTCCCTAAAGTGCGAATCATGCACGCCGCTTAAGTTCACTACCTAAGTAAGTATGGAGTGGGCAGCTATTTTAACGAATTGAGCACCATAAAGCACGCAATACATTAATTTTTAATACTTTGTGCGCCTCGTCGTCTGGTTAAGTCATAGCCACTCCACAGCATCAAGCTTCCTCAAATCGGTTACAATTAGAGGGTTTCAGTTATTCACTTTTTGCACTGTTTATATGTACAGTATATGTATTATTTGGACGAACCGAACATTAAAAATGATCCAAAAAATAAGCAAATTGTGCCCAATTTGTAAGCAAAGAAGTGCACAAAAACGGGCAGAACATTAAATAGGGGGAGTCAAACATAGAGCCCTAAATTCGCACTGGACAGAGATCATTTGCATTTTAAAAAGCTGTTAAGTTGAGCTTCAACGTGGACACTGCAGAGCGGTGGACCAAGTGGACGCGGTCATAGGGTGAGAGTCTGCGGTTCAGGCTGCGACCAAGATCTCGCTGTAGGACTTGCGGTTGGTTGGCTCTTGAGGCCTCCAACCAAGTATTTGCATGCAGTGTGGCTACTCACGAGCTGAGCAAGATAATCTTTAATCTAATTCAGTCTTCATTTCACTACAGAGGTCACACGTGGGCCAGAAGTACCGCAACCTAACAGGGTTATTGAGCCCAAGTCACGTCCGCGTGGAGGTGCAAGGATGCTCAAGCCGACCACAGACGCGTCTTGGGAGGTCGAGGTCTCTGAGAAGACTGACTGACCTTCTCGCTGGAATGGTCAGAACTTCCAGTACTACAAAAAACTTATGGATATAACTGCACGAAATAAGAGTACCGAGCTCTACAAGGTGATGACAGGTGAGAAGAAGTACGATTCGAACTTCACCACCTTGCAGAAGAGCAACTGGGAGGGATGGCAGCTTGATCTCCAAGAACTCATCTTCTCGTCCGTGCGTACGGACATGGACCAGCAGTTCATGGAGATGGAGGACGAGTTCACGATATGGAAGTACCTTTGTGGGCGATTTGAGGGAACGGCCAGTGAGCAAACCAGGGCGATGACCAAGCGCCAGCTGTATGCCCAGCTAGAGGCTGTGCGATGCAAACAGAACGGCAATGTTGAGGGCCGTCTTAACTACATGTGTCGCCTGCACTTAAGACTCAAGACGGTCGGAATGACCCTCGACGGCGCAGTTCAGTGGAATGCTAGTGTCGTCGCTCCCCTCCAACGACCGTTTCGATCGCCTGCGAGGTTTCGTCGATACGCGGGTGGACTTCGTGAGCACGACGGATAAAGTGGTGGCGATGGCTATCACATTCGACAAGGCAAACAAGGCCGATAATCAGCTGACTCGGTCATTTGGTAGCGGCAGGGAGTCATCAGCCAATCCCAGCACAGCAAACCGCAGAGTGATGGTGGAGGAGGGGGCAGAAGACCTGAGAACAAGAACCCCAAGCGCGAGGAAGCAGCGTCAGCACGAAGAAGACAAGCGGCTCTGGAACTTCTTTGGGTGCCACAAACCTGGGCATGCAAAGCGGGATTGTCCAAGCGCTGGATGTGCTAACGGCGGTGACAATGGACAAGCCACGGGACTGTTCTCCGTCACCTCGGAGCTCACTGAGGCTGCTGCTAGTCAGCAGTACTGTGTTCAGAACCGCGGCGGGTGGTCCGAGAGCAAGATTGCATCACCGGTGGGTACTAATGGCTCTGCGGTTGATGCCAAGGACGTCAAGAGCGACGCAGGCAGGCGTCGCACAGCGTCAATGAAGAAGAAGATCGTGTACCAGCCGGAAACCTGGGTCTTTGACTTTGGGGCTAACCGTCACCTTGTTGGCGACTAGCGATACTTCATTGAGTGCCGAGACCTCAGTGGTGATGAGCACAAGAAGCAGACTGGGCTTGGGTACAGTGGCACATCTGCCACTATTGGCGTCGGCACTATTGATTTATGGGCGGTGGTAGACAGATGCCACGTCGCCTTACGTTTGCAAGAAGTATACTACTCTCCAAATCGACCGGACCCCTTCTCTCAATCTGTGGATGGTAAAAAATGTACCCCGAACATGATTTGCCCACATCGTGACGCACGTTTTCCAGTTCGCCTCAAAGTATTCGAGCAGCTTCGGACACTCCGCGCTAGATGCTCGACCTAAGTCAGCAAGCTCCGAGTCAAATTTCGATTGTGTTGTACTGTAATAATCGCCCAAGCAACACAGAAATCAACATAGGGTAAGTAACATGAGACGCAACATAAAGGACAATGGTTAACTAGCAACGTACCAGTAGATAAGCTTCGCGAATGTGGCTTCCATAGAGTCGCGCTGAACCACTTTGAGGTTAAACTTTGTTCTCCGGCATACCTTGCGCCAATAGGTCAGCGCATAGATCTGGCAGAGTAAAACCGTAGCCTTCGGAAATGCCGTCTCGAGTACCCTCCACTCAACAAAATCTCTGTCGATAGTAATCGTTTCAACCGCATTCCGTGACGGGTTGTTGCGCTTGAAGAATTCCACAATATACGCCATCGTTGAAACTTTCTGATCCAGTGCCAAAAGTCAATTACTGGAATTTCGCGGCCGGTAGCAGAAGTAACAATGAGGCTCCCTATGAAACAAAAAAGACGATTCACAATAGTTTAGAAAGTAACATTATATAGGTAACGAATGCCACTCGTTCTTTACCTAAGTGGTAGCCTAGATTGTTGGTGCCGTGAGTCCAGTCCATTACCAAGGTATCTCCCCATTGTGCGAAGCACGTCTTTTGAACAGACGTTTGCATGGCGATAATGCAGGCTATATCCATCTGGTCTTGAACAAGCAGTACATCATTGCCTGTATCAGCGTCCGCGAAAGCATTAAGGAGAGTCTTGGACGCTCCAGCGTCGACGTGCCCAATACTTGTTGTATGATATTCCTTGTCTGTTGGGAAGTTATAACCATGTCTACGTTTAAATCAACAAAATTTAGAAAGGAAAAATAATTTTGTAAGTTAAAATTATACGACATCAAATGCGAACTGCACTACAACAAATTCACCAACAGCGCCCACCCAGCTTATCTGACAAGTATCGGTTGATGTCAGCCGTGCTTGCCTTCATTCCATTTAGTAGACCGAGTTCACGATGGACCGGAGGCGCGAGGGGCATCGACTTTGCTCCACGGTACGAATCGAAGATTACTTTGTTTGATTTGTGGTTGTGCATTGAAATCTGAGCAGCAAAAATAAGAAAGTCAATCACTAACTATTAGCTGCAATAGAGTTAGTGCATTACCTCCGTCCCTGGAACGACACACCCACGCCACTTGGCCCTCCCCCCACCAACAACCTTCTCCGACCGAACATGAAAGCCAGCTTCGCATCCTGTGTACCGGGAATCTTTCTCGCGTAGACCTTCACCACGTGAAGCTTGTAAGACCCATGAGTACATCACATCTTTTAGAAGCTGTACTTCATTTTTTGCGGAAGCTGGTTTACTCCAGCACGACTTGAGCAACAATGTATCAGATGCACCATAACATAACACCAGCATTGACATTAGTATAAGCAACAAACGCTAAAAGCAACATAACTCAATATACCTGTTGTACTTGGATCTCGTCTCCGAGCTTCGTACACGAAAACACAAGTAGTTCTTGTTTACATAACTCTCCAGTGTTTCGCCAAAGTCATCCCAATCCTCGAACACTTTTTGGGGCAGCTCTTCCACGAAGTTCTGTACCGGTACACGCGCCTTTTTCATCTTCTCGCGAATTCCCCAAGTTTTTGTTCGGCGTGTTGATTTTTGGGCTTGCTGAAGTCTCCGCAGCCGCATCTTTCTCCACAGCTGCATCTTTCTCTGCAGCCGCATCTTTCTCCACAGCTGCATCCTTCTTTGCAGTCGCATCCATCAACGCAAACGCATACTTCTGCGCAGCCGCATCCTTCTCCACATCAATCTCATCCATCTCCATACTCGTACTCTCGTCCACACTCGCATTCATCTCCACACGCGCGCCCATTTCCACAGTCGAAATTGCAGCTTCCTTCCCCGTTTCCGAGACAAGTCCCTCGGAGGGGTCCATGTCCACGCCTTCGTATTCATCGTCCATACCGTCGTCCGGATCGAGTTCCGGCTAATAGCCATCATCTCCATCGTCATCTTTCACGAAGTCACGGGCTGCGAAGACGTAGTCCACAGGCTTGTACTGGCGCAGGGAAGCGCGCCTCTCTAGTAGTAGCATCATACACGCACCAACACATTAGAATTCCAATGCATAGTTAGTTGACATGGCACTGTACCTGCAGCTTGCGAATCTTGTGGTCTTCTACACCATTTCACCGCTGAGAATGTCCCCATGACATTTGCCTTCGCTGACGCCGTCCGCTTGTCCTTCCCCTTCATCGGTTTTCACCACTTTTCTGCCTGTGGGCGGCTTCTTGGACGCGCTTGCGCGCGCTCCCTTTCTCGGCATTCGTGCAGTCCGTCGGCTTCTTCTCATCGTTTGCGTAAAACAAAATATGGGGAGGGGAAAAGTCGTACTTAAGAAAATTTGGATCGTACTTAGGATACTTTGAAATTCATCTGAACTTTCAAGCTTTGAAGAGATTTTCAACGTAAGAAAATAAGGAATTTAATACCAAGCAACATAAATGGCTAATATGTTGCTCTCAGCGGCTTGTCGTGACGTTGTATTTATGTTGCGGTAGTGAGTCCCCATAGAAATATTTCGCAGTTATACAAATCCTATATTACTACAGGTCAGTGCATCAGTAAGTTGTGCTTTGTTTTGATGCGTTTTTATCTGTGACTCTTACCTAACAAATAAATATCAGGATCCATTCACAGGTTGAAAAATGGATGTTGTAAAAGCAGATACTGCGGCTGCGAAGCAGGCGCAGGAGATGCTTTGAAGGTTTGGACTTAGTCCTTTTAAAGATTTTTATGCTCGATTACCTGTAAATTGTGTTTGCTTTCAACGCGTTACTGCTACTAGACACTTCACACCGAGGCCTCAAAGCAAACATTTCAAGATATACGGCCTTATCTACTGCTATCAATATAACGGAAACAGTCGTGAACTCATGCACTACAGAACTGGAACTCCGGCTTGAATTTACTATTTTACGTCGAATTGATGGACTTGGATAAAATTTGTTTATTAACGTTATTAAATAGCAGCACAAAATATTGACAAGTGACCATGATGGACAAAAAGAAAAACATTTGAATTAAATCAACATCTTATTTAGTAAGTTTTTTGGGAATCTGGCGAAGGTGCTACCAGCCCACAATATCTTGTTTGTAGAAAAAAATACTATACGCTTTTATTTCAATAAAGAAAAACTCACGCATGAAGCTTGTCTATATATTGCGAAAGCTCTCGCGCCCAAGAAGAGTAGCGTTTCAAACTGACAAGCTTCCCGGACCTGGGTATCTTCAGGGAAATGAGTATGGAACCAACAATCAACTTACAAACCGCTCCTAATGACTACTCTCTAGCTTGTTATATAAAAACTGGCATTGTAGGGAATTTTTCTCTCAGCCAGTTCAATATGTGGCGGTTTGCTTCCGCTTTCTTCATAAAATACTTGCAGTTAAACTCTCTTTCATTCTCTGCAAATTGCCGGTCGATGCATTGCGAAGCATGAGCGTCCTGGAAAAGCAGCATCTCGAAACTGCCAGCTCTGAATGAATACGGTACGTCGTTGAGATCCACTGGAATCTGTTCTGGAAATTCTGAGTGTTGAGCCAAGACGCCACTCGAAGAGGGCCATTCCAAAAAACGTTTTTAACGAGGTCAGCGGAGCATTCCGCTAATTTGTTCACTACAATCCACTTGACAATATCTAAATGGCCATGCGTCGCTGCACGTTTCAGCGCCTCTTTCACGCAATGCTGTTCACAGTAGGAGTGGAGCAATTGTACCACTGGCAGGTAACCGAGAGTTGCCGCGGACCGCATCGCATACTTCGTGCATCCTTTATTCCGATTAAGGTGTAGCCACTGCACAACATCAAAGTGGCCAGCTTCAGCCACAGCATCCATGGCACGTTCTCCCCAACCCACCACGTTTTTATCATATAGCCATTTGACTAGCTCTAAATTCCCACTACCCGCTGCCAACGTAATCGCTTTTTCAGATTGAGTCCACCAAGACTCGGGTGGGGGTGACTCCTTAAGGCGCGGATCTGCTGCGATAGCGTTCGAATTAATGTTGTAAAGAAATCGCACAACGTCCAGGCGCCCAGAACCCGCTGCAACATTAACCAGAGAAAAATGTGGTCGCTTCCTCGAGATTAAAAACTGCCGAATCAAAATCTCGACGCATTTTATATGACCATTTTTAATAGCCAGTAGTAACGGCCGATCTTCGGGCGGGATCTGTTGTTCGCAAAGTTACTGCACAATCTCCCAGTGACCTTCTCCCCCCAGCCGCTGCGCTAAGAAGTCCCCCACGAAAACTACCTATCTTGAAAACGTGACCTCTCTTTATCAGCTCGATTATACTTAGCCCTAATGGGCTCTGGAGCAGCCATTTAACAACTTCCAGTTTACAACACTTGCTGGCTTTGAGTAAGGCCCCATGATCTTTAATGAACCATATTTCTTTCACGCAACATCATTTGGGTGATTGGGTTTTGATGTCTTAGCAACATTCACGTTCTTTTTTTCATTGTCGTGCGGCTATAGATTATAAGAGTGTCACCTGGCTCATTTTCTATAGGTCCTAAATTCCTTATTTACATCTGTAGCCTCTTCATCTAGTCTGAAAGTGAATAGCGGCGCTTTTGGCTAAAAAATCCTGGTGTCAGTCTGATATAACAGTTACTTCGAAGTACATCAAGTACTACAGTTTAGTTTGTGTGTAATATTGCGAATGCACTTTTTTCTTAGTGTTGAGAATAAGCGTATAGAGTTTATTTAGGCAGAATCGCACCTCTGTAAATACTCTGGATATAAATCCAAAGAATATCAAAAGACGAGATATTTTTCCATCGGTGGGCTGTTTAAGAAATCCGCAGCAGAGTTGTAGACAAGATGATTCCTTTTCACAATAGTTTGAGGGGATTATAAATGCCATGCTATATGCAATTGCTACTGAATCTTGCGAATGCCCTCCACATAACTTCTTGCGGTAAGTGCCAGGGTAACTGCTGTAAAATACGCGGGCGACCAATAAAATAATAGGGGCTATAACGGTTGGAAAGTATGTTAGGGTAGCCAATCAAATCAAACCTTCTTGTCCTGTCTTTTTCAGCTCAAACCTACCTGAAAAAACAGGAAGATTTCAGCCAGATATGAAGATTTGACATGATTGGCAAAAATAGTGTTAGAAGGTTTGTTTTGATTGGTCTCCACCACACGCCAAGCGTTGGAAAATCTTTGAAACACGAAGGTTTGCTTTAGTTGGCTAATCAAACATACTTACTTTCCAGCAGTGATAGCCCCTAAAACAACGCCGAATGGCTGCATCTTGCCAATTATCTTAGTCAAACGCAGATTTATTGGTAAAATAAACGGTGGTGGTACAGTCCTGGTACAAACTCAATGTGTGACTCACGTCGGTTTCACGTCGAGCGACGGAAGCTATTGCTTACGAATTTCAAGATAAACACCGCAGATGCAACCGGCAAACCGTTGGAGCGCAGAACGGTGGATATTTTCTAGGTCGTTAGATAAGTAAATGTCTGTAATGTACCTCACTTAAGAACGAAACATACAAAGTTCAAGATAACAATCGAACAATAAACGAATTAACCCCTTGAAACCGGGAGCCTGGTCCGTACACGATACCAAAATATTCTTAACGTGACCGTACACGTTAAGAAATTTTATACTTTTTTTTGATTGGATCTTACAAACTTCAAATCATCGACGGGTAGGCACAAAGTTCTAATCTTCCCGGCATGTACTACTTTCCGAACGAAGCACGGGTTCTGAGACATAACCGATTCATATAATAAATTAGGGGAATCGACGCTTCCTTCAGATCAAAGATAGAATATTAGAGGTGGAAAATGCCAGCCACACAGGACTCTCACTTTCAGAAACTCCGGCCAACACATGAATGGCTTTCCGAGCGAGCTGGCGCGAGCTCAAAAAGGACGGATGGATGTCTAAGTGTTCGACAGGTCTCTCCAACAGTCACACGTACGTCAAGCCATGAAAAATGGAGAATGGAGTGCGCGGGCAGCATGTATTCGTCGGGGATGAAAAGCTGATGCGGTACTTGGCCCGGATCATCCTTAGTGTGTGACCAAGCTGTAATAAGGTCCGTGATGAATCGTTTTAACAGTTTGAGGTGTTCAGATGCGCTCGGGGCCCAGGCCGACTCCTCACCCAGTCCGTCTCTCGCTCCGACCAGCCCACCGACGTCCCAGCAACCGCCAGACCATAACGCTGAAAGCGGCAATGAAAGTGTGCATGTCTAACTTGTATTGTTCATGCCTACAGCTTTGCTAATCATGTACGCGATTGACAGGTCGTTGCGCCAACAGCAAAGAAGAAGGTGTGTTCACCTAACATGTATGGTACATGATTGAAGCCGTGCTCATCCTGTATCGTACGTTTGTGTGTTGTAACAGAGTCTACAGATCAAAAATAGCCTGTTCACGACCGATAAGCAGCCGTCAGAGACAGCGATGTGCACGAAGCATTGCCGCATGATTTAACCGGCGTTGAAACCAATCTGCAGTCTACTGGCTCGTCGAGATGTATTATACAAAGTAACATGGTTACTAAACATGTATATTGATGTTATCGTGAAGGATCTCGATCCGTGATACCACACAACCTCGAGGCAGGCTTTGAGAAAGTTGTGGGCCACGACGAACCTCCCAGTGAGTCTGATGCCGTAGCCGATGTTGAATCGGTCGATGGGGTGGAGAAGCCAAGCGACGATGATCTGTGTGACCCAGCAAGTGGTACGGATGGTTTATCGTCTATAGCAATGACTACTTTCCGAGGAGGGTAGAACTGTGCGTCGAGGTCCAGAATGCGAAGAAAGTGGCGCGAGAGCAGAAGCACCCAAAAATGAAGAAGTCGTGATCAAACAATAAACGATGTAATTTGAACACAAGAACTCACTTCAAGAGAGTTGTGTACTTTTATCGGTTTCCTCATCGCGCGGTAACGTCCTCAGTAAAGAGAGGCTGGCGAGCCATTGAACAAGGAGCACTTGTTTTTTTGCTATAACGTTATCTTATCTCGTACTGTACACACAAACACTTTTGTTATCATGTATCCTATAACTTCGAAGTCTACTGTGGTAAGAAGGAGCGTGCAAAGCTCGACTGACTACAAGTCGACATGGAGCGACTTCCTCAGGCCTTACTCAGGAACAAGGTGCGCCACACGGCCAACGGGAGTGCGATCTCTTGCTTTGAATCGGGCATAAAAGATGGGGAAACGGCAGTGAACTGCCCAGCATGACAGCTAAGCGAAAGATTCAAGAACGTAAGTCAGCGGTGGCGCCGTCCGTGTACGTCTGCAACGACGAGGAAGAAACGTCGTCGAGTGGTGAGCTCAGCGGAACCTCTCCCCATCCACACAAGCGTGGCCGCCGTGGAGCTGAGGCAGAAGAGACATACTGAGCATCTGATCTCGCTCTTTGCCTTTATATAGGTTTGAGTATTGTAAAACATTCCATTTTTTTTGTCCGTTACATGTGTTCCCGTCAGTTGGAATTCTGCTCAAAGTGTGCAATGCTCTGTTTAACGCATGCGTATCTCTAACACATTGTTGCACTATTTTTGCTAGTCCTAATACATGTTAGTCCCGAAACGTGTATGTTGAACTCTGAATATCTTGGACCATACATGATAATGGCGGATATACAGATCTAGGACTAGGTTTTTGTAAAGACGAGACACCATACACGTAGCTTAACATATCGAGCTGTGTATGCTAAACCTTACCCGCACATACACGTTAAAGTAAGTAGGGTTTAGGCGAATGTGAAAAATGAAAACTATCCGGTTTCAAGGGGATAATCCCCCGCAGCACTTCGTACTGATATCCTAGGATGGGATATTTGTAGAGTTTGGAATCTAGCGAATCTGGGCCACTCAACCAAAACACTCGCTTTTCCATCTCATCGTCACTAATGGAATAACTTAGCACGGAGGCCGAGAGTAAGAGCTCTTGAAGACTCACGGATGCGTTAAGTGGAGAGCACAGAGGCGCACAGCTTTGTACTTAACCACGAAAGCAATGGTTTTGGATACACCTCGTGGATACCTTCAGCTCTATTCCTCGTCATTGGGATACCCTGGGTAATTTTCCTCTAGTCATTCTTCGATCAGGTAATCACCCTGGTCTAGCGGCGTCCCCTGAATAATCGTACTTAATTTTGATAAAATTTAGTCGTAAGAATCTCGGGGCAGTTCACTCGTAGGAACAAAAGCACGTCGAACTGGTTCATCGATCGAAGCCAAAATCGAGAACTCGATGGTTCGAGATTCATAAATTTAGAACGAAGCCAGAATGCCACTCTCAGGTGTCCGTTGTTTATGGCATGGCTGAAAGCTCGATGGGTACATCCTTCCGAGTGGTTGGCATGTAGCAACTTGAGAACCTCTAATTGGCCATTTCTCGCAGCATCATCCATTGCTCTCTTGGTGCATTCCAGTTTGGTGTTAGCATGTAGCCATTTCACGATTTCGAAGTGACCATTTCCAGCAGCGTCGTCCATTGCATCGGTTGTCCAACCTCGGTATCTGTTTGCATGTAGCCATCTGACCACTTCTAGATGCCCTTTACCAGCTGCAACGTTGAACACTTCAATGGATCGAACCCACCAAATATTCTTGGACTCAATCTTCCTTCGTTTAGAAGAAACATCGTCCCGTTCTGTACATGGATGCATCAACGGTGGGTCTTGAACGTGCAAGAACTTGAGGAGTTCCAGATGACCATTCCTTGCAGCTTCTACTACCGCAGCCTCGGCAGGTTCGCGTTCACTATACATGCATGTTGCGCACCGCTCCAGCAGAACTTTCATACACTCCACATGTCCCTCTGTAGCTGCATCCCTTAATGCATGGGCACTTAAGTCATCACACCCTTGATCCAAGAGATATCCCACCAGGTCAGCATTTCCACTTTTTGCAGCCTTATACAGAAGATCATCGAACACGAACTGATCTTTCAAGCTTGCACACGCATCGGGACCTAGCGGGTGTTCCATCATCCACTTGACCATCTCAAAGTTGCCATTGCCACAAGCCAGTCCAAGCGAGAACTCCCATTCCCTCGGCCACCGTGTTATCTTCGGTCTCTTGTTTCTCGTCCGAGCCAGTCGCTGCATCAGATCCAAGTTGTTATGCAACGCTGCAACTACAATTGCAGACGCTCCAAAGTCTTGGTTCCTTCTCACGTCATCTCTTTCCAGCACCCATTCGATTGCTTGAGGCTTAGCCATCTCGTGAATATATTCCAAGATCTCTCGTCCTACAAGCATCAGATACTCTGCAAACTCCATGGATCCATCATTCACAGCGACCTCAACTATCGTCTCTAACTCCTCATCTGTGTTTTCGTACGGCACGTACTCTTTTAACCAACGAGCGACTTTATAGTGACGACGACGTACCGCTGCTTCCATGGATTGGCCACCCCATCGAACCACGTTACCAGGACCATCCCAGTCTTCTGGCAGATCTGGGACACTCTCAAACCATGAGTCTTCGCCAACTTCGCCGTAGCTCATTTGTACAATTTCTCGGTTAAAATCCCACCCTGCGTCGTTGTTTAGCATAAAAAACAACGACGCAGGGTGGGATTTTAACCGAGAGAATCGCTTGATGGCCGTTTCCAGCGGCTTATGTGACTGCCTCGGATGGCACTTCACAGCCTGAAAAAGTGGGTGAAAAGCCACTCCATTATCTTGATATCACCTCGAGCTGCTGTACTCTGAGTCGCCTTGTGGAATTGCCCCTGATAATAGTAATCTTCTGAGCGTAAAATGTTGCATAAAGTCCATCCTGGAGTCCGACCTGAGGCACTGGTTGGGCTGCAGTTCCAAATCCAGTCAAGCAAAGTAGTCGATCTAAATTTACACGCTTCGCTTAGTGAGAGGTTGGATGATTGACCTAGGAAGCAGGAAATCAATGGCCCAATATGATGTAGACTCGCCACATCTGGATGCTGACGTAGAACGAAGTCCACGACACGAAGCTGGAAAGGTGGCATATTGCTCGCCACTTTTGGTCCTGAGAAAGTGATAACCAGCCATTTGTCATATTCGACAACGATTGGTTAATTATATATTTGTTAATACAGCAAATTGATTTAGCAATTTTTAAATTGTTGAAACAATTCGTTTTTAAAAACTGTACAATATTAAAAATACGTTCTTAAGTTCAATGCTAAAACAAATGCATCGATCGACAGGTTGCCATTTCAGAATTTACTCTCTGGACTCAAGTCACACCACCAGTTGACACTGACACGATGGGCGAGGCATTCGAGATCCTAGGCTTCCTCGGTTCACTGCTGCTGGCGGCATCGTTGGTACCGCAGGCGATGAAATTGTACAAGACCAAGAGCGCGAAAGACATCAGCCTGTCATACCAGCTATCGTACGTGCTGGGACTCTCCATGGTCGTGGTGTACGGATTCGGCCGATGGCTTTGGCCCGTGTACATCCCCGCGACAATTGAGCTGAGTGCTGCGTTCGTGGTGGTCAGTTTGAAGCTCTACTACCACTGGCAGGAGCGAAAGCAGGACGGCAGCAAGGTACCGGCGCCAACCGCGAGGTCGAGGTGGATGTCGCTTCGGCCGTCGCGCGGACGCTGCAGTGATCTACTGTTGCAGACTTTTCACTTTAAAGCGAAAGCAAATGCGAACAATACAAGCCGCCTATATCCTCGCACTTAAAAGTATACCACTTCATCTCCACTTTGCATCCACCATATTGATTATAGTATATTCCATAATATTATTGCATGCAGTTGTGTAAGAAAGAACAAGCGACATCGAGTCGACGAGGAGGGCAGACATCGGTTGGCCCCACTCATTGTTGAATGATTCCACTCATCGTTTGATGACTCCAGTCACGTTGACTGTCAACGTTGATGACTTGCGGTCCAGCTGTAGCAACGTACGGAATCCTCATCCCTATTTATGTCGGGGCCGCGGAGTGCACTGCAGCTCACATCCGAACCAGCCGCGAAGCAGCTACGGTAAACTACAGCACCCATGACCAACTTGGAGACTTTGTACGACACGTTCGGCCTCGTGGGTTTGTTCCTCGTGTCGGCGTCTCTAGCCCCGCAGATTGTGAAAGTATTTCGATCCAAGAGCGCCAAGGACATCTCGAAAGCCTTCCAAACCGTTTTCGTCGCCGGCGTCACGTGTATCACTATTTACGGAATGGGTGAGGGTCTGTGGCCCATTTGGATCCCGTCGACGCTCGAGCTGCTCGGTGGCATCATCCTGCTGGTCATGAAACACTACTACGACTGGTGCGATGCCAAACGCGTTGAGAAGGAGCAGGAAGAGACGCTTGTAGCCGTCACCGCCGAGGAAGCTGTGCACACATCGCCCTTCGCCGCGTACAAGGAGGCATCACAGTCAAACAATGACGTGTTGTTTCAAGTTTTTTGTTTAAAACAGTAGTGAAACGATCATTTTTTAATTTTTTAAACGATTTTAGAAAAAAAATTGATTTAACTAGGTCTTACATTCGCTAAAAGAAATCCTATATTTAACGAAAAATTTGGATGCTTCAAAAGAACTTAGATATTATAGAGCTCACTCTGCATGTTCTCAGCAACGCTCCCAATACTTAGACTTCATCTCGTTTGTGGTTTATAGCTTCTTTTCCAGGTCACGCTCTTGATTTGGTTACTCGAACTCCATTTTTGAATTGCAGGAGGCCATCGCACAGCATACAACAAAATCTTCATGGACACTCTCACGATTGTGAACGTTATTATCACGACCGTTGTGACGATAGCGAAAAATACGCGAAACGGGTGCCGATGTGGATGCAGAACAGCACGCATAGCTTGACCACACAGCCAGAAGTTCATGTGCTTTGGTAGGCGGACAGCAAAACGAATGGCGCTTAGGACGAGCAACACACGTCGAATTACCCAGTCCACGAGATATTTTCCTAACATTGGTTCACTTGGGACGCGCCAGACGGAAGATTTTTGCAGCATTTTCGATTACCACTGACCACTTACAAAGACGTGTCCTCTCTTCTCGTTATAATTAATATCATTGTTCAGGCAATCCATGGTATCGGAACTTGCCAGAACTTGATAAAATTATGGCAAATATTTAATGACCAAATCGTATTAGCAATTTGTGCTGTTGAGCGAGTTCAACTAGAGCTACGAGCTTCAATTAAGCTACAGTGTGGTCGAGTTGAAATCTGTGCGTCTTCAGTCGGTTGGCCCGGATACTTCTCCTCTAGCCAGGCTTGAATCAGGAATTCGCTGGTGTCAGCACACTGCTGTGCTATGTCGCTCTTAGTTCCCCGTCCAAACTCGGCCGTGAACAACGAAGGATAATTCACTTGCAGAAATAGCAGAGTATCATACACATTGTCAGGGTAGATCCACAGTCTGTTGTACTGTGATCAGCTCCGGATAATGCGAACGGATCCACGACGCAACGTCCAGATTCCCCTTAGCAATCGCGTGGTCGATTGCCTTAATGGTGCATCCTTCCGGTCGGTTCTTATGCAGCCACTTAAAACCACCTCCAATCGATTCTGTGCCGCAGCCGAATCCATCGCCAGTGTAGTACAACCGACAGTCGTGTTGGTATGAAGCCACTTGACCACTTCCAAGTGGCCATTAGCAGCCGCCTCGTCGAAGGCTTCGCTAGCAAAAGCCCACCAATGGACAATCCCTTCACCAAGTCTACGCTTACCAAACCTGTCCTCAACAGTGATGCCTCGCGGTAACGACGTCTCTTGACTATGGAGATATTCCAGAATCTCCACATGGCCATTCTTTGCGGCTTCTTTGACTGCTTTACAGGCCGAATGCATGTCACTGTAGACGTCAGTGTGTTCTACTAGCCACTTCATGCAGTCTAAATGACCTTCTCGAGCTGGCTTACCATCCCGACTCCGTTTTCATCGGTGAATCCTTGCTCATAGATAAACTGAACCACTTCCACTTTCCCACTCTTCGCTGCGTCTCGAAGCAGATCGGTAGGAGTGAGCACGTCGTCGTCTTTGAAAGCCTTGCACACTTTACGTTCTAATGGCTATTTCATCAGCCATTGAATCATTGGGAGATCGCCTCGAAACAGGCGTCCACGATACTCATTCCCCATAGAATCGGTCGCTCGGAGTTCCTTTTTCTAGGGTTTCGAAGCTTGGTAATGCGTTGTGTGAGTTCCAGGTCCCCACTGCCGGCAGCGACTCGGAGAGCTGGTGCGGCTGCGTTCTGGTTGTTGCGTAAATGTTCTTCAAATCCAGATTGCAGAATCCACTTCAACGCTGCAGGGGTATTCTCTGAATGCATATACTGCATCACTTTCCTGTTGGGGGGGTTCAAGGCTTCCGCGAGGTCAATCGCTCCAGCATTTGCAGCGATTTCAACGACCTCCCACCTCTCCCGTTCGTCTGATAAGTGCGGCGTGTTGTCATATAACCACCGAGCAATGGAATAATACCCTGCGCTAGTAGCGTCTCGGATTGCATGACCACCCCATATAACCACATCACCCGGTCCTTTCCAGCCAGTTGGCATGACGGGAACACTGTCGATCCACTCCTCCTCCACTAGTTCCACTTGTTTGGTTTCGTGCTTAAAATCACGTCCAGCGTCATGGCTTAGTAGGAATTGCAGTACCTGGAAATGGCCATTCTTGGCTGCTGCAGTCACCACTTCTGAGGGGACTTGCAAGCCCGAAAAATGGTCGAAAAACCATTTTACCGTTTTAACGTCGCCTCGTCCCGCTGCAACTTTCAGCGCCTGACGAAACTGCCAGTGGCTGTAGTAACGTTCCGACCGCAGATAATTGCACAGAGTCCATCCTGGGCGTTGGGCCTCTTGAGTTGTGGCGCTGGAGTCCCGGCTATAGAGTTTGATTTCTTCTGTTTATGGGCAATTGCTGTTACGCTCCGTTACGTTGGACTCAGTGAAGTGGCTGATAGAAAACGATTTAGTTGGCGATCAACATGCATTTAGCTGTGTCAATCCCCAAGCTGCTCTATATGGTCGCTTGGACATTCTGCAGCTCTTACAGACTCTGGATATACCTGGGGGGGGGGGGGGGGGGGGGGGTGAAGCTGTTGGGCTCACGAAGAGAACAGACATTTTAGCTGTGGGGTGAATATATAGATACTCATTACTGGGCGGTGAAAGGTGGTCATGTGCACGTGCTTGAATTGATGCAAGTTAGTTTTACTCGGGCAAATGTGGGGTCGATGCTATGGACGACGCGGCATCTTTTGGACATCTTGAAGCCGTAAAATGGCTACACGCAAACCGGGCAGAGGGATGTACGTGGAAAGTAATGTACTACTCAGCTGCTGACGGGAAATTCGAGATGGTTAAATGGCTTTATGTGAACCGTCCCGAATCACGTACATCGGAAGCCATCGTGAAAGCCATACGAAACGGTCATATCCGAATTGCGTATTGGCTTGCGAGTAAGTTTCCTCAGTACGCTATTAGTGAGTACTGGCTCAACATAGACGACAAGAGACTCGTTTCCAGTCGCAACACATTGGAGGTGCTACTCTTTCTTCGGGAGTCTACCCTTACGTTTTCACTGCTAAATACATCCGATTGCTTCGAGATGATTTGAGCGACAATATGTCAATGACGGCCCGGGCTACTGCCAGTTGGCTCGACGACAATTTTCCTGGCGCTGGAGAAGCTAAAACGTGATGCATGTATGACGAAAGAGTTAATGTTTTCATTTTTATTTGAACTAACTGCAGCGTTTGTACTTTATTCTAGCTATTTCAAATTTTAGTTTTACTGTAGTTACCAAAGAATATCCGTTAAATTAATGGATCCTTGCTGCTGGGGGATAACCATTGGAACAAAACGAACACGTGTGGATTGCTTTCGCGTGCACAAAATATGATTTAGAGTGCAGACAATCGTTAAAGGATTTTGCCGTGCAGTGCCTACCTGTCGTGTACCTGCCTGGCACTAGACAGTTATGCAGTGGTTTTTGAAAGCACATAGCAATACTAGACTTTGACGGAGTCGCGGTAAGTGGCGGTATAGTGTGTCAGCAAAAATGAAAAAGCTGCCAGTACAAGCGGCAAGTAGTGACTCTATTTCCGATTTTTCAAAAACCATATATTGCTTCAATAAATTCTACGAATTGCCAATCTGAAGAAAGAGGGAGCAACACCAAAAAAGAGCGCACTGCCAAAGGTATTTCGGCTTGAACGGGGATTCTTTGGGAAGGTTTACCGAGACCCAAACGCACCGTTCCTATGCTCATGGACCCATCGCTAAAAAATTAAAGCGAAAGAGACTCGTGGAGGAGATCAAAGAAATGAACAATAATCGCAACATGGAGTTAACAGGGCTCAGAAAATAAAATATGAAATTGTACTGGGATTGTAGGAAAACCAATACTGATATTAAAACATATTTGTAAGTATTAACAAAAAGATTGTATGCAATTTGTTACTATTAAACCGCAATTTTTAGAAGCATACTGCGAATTTTAACTCCCGAAGAGCATTTTATCGAAAAGAACTGGTAAAACTCTAGTATAATTATTATTGGTACAATATCAAATTTTATGGGTCCCATAATCCGTTACTCCGTTAATACCATTCTATTCCGGTAGTTATTTTATAATAAATATTTTTTCGTGCCCTGGCACTTCATGGCGTATAACAAACAGCAGCAGCAACAACAGCAACAACGACGACGCCGACGACGACGACGTTAGCAGCCATCATGGGATATAACGTGATTACCTTTAGTATTGTTTGGTAGTGATCGATTTTTTTTCCTGTAAGAGCAACCTTGACAGCCACATTAATATCCAAGAGCAATTAACAAAACTGAAAAATAGAAATGACTCACCCCGTGCTAGTTTTTGAAGAGAAACGTGATTGATCATGGGCTCGTCAAAATGGTAGAAATTATTACCCAATACATGGCAGACTCATACTAGAGGGATTGGACTGGTAGTGCTAAATATTGAGTGCAGTGGTCAAATTCATACCCTGCCTGGTACTCCGAGCGTTTGCACCTTAGTTAAAGAGCACGGAGGATCAGGGCCGCAAAGCACCCGCCATCTCGAGCAGGAGAAAATAGCGCGCGCAGCGGTATGTCTTGTCAAAATATATTATTTCGTTAATTACGAATCATACCAAGATCCAGTAACGATGTATAACAACGGCCCTCCAATAGAGCTCCAGTCTCCATGATGCGCTGTATTAGTAGCCTTGCCATAGCGTTAAGACGACCGTGGTTGAAATAATCTTTACAAACTAGATTACAGAACAGATATACACTTAATTACCGCCTTTTCTCGGGGACCTTTACCTTGAATCTATCGCATATAAACTCCCCGAACATTCCGACCCAGCCATCGTCCGATAGGTGGCAATTGTAGCAAAATCATTTCTATCAGGCGTTTCAAAAGCCAGCGTGCCATCAAGAGTATTCCGCTCGGCTTTTTTGGTAGACGCATGTTTGTAATGGCTCACAAGTGCGTGAGCGCGCTGATACCAAGGATCCTATCGTGCGTGCCACCGCGTTGATTACTGACGCGAAACATATCAGAGTCTCTCCCAGCTCAGACATATTTTACTCCGGACATGTGGAAAAGTCGGAGCACGTATCGGCTCGGAGTCCAGGTTCAAAGAGCCAGGTCACTTCATGCTTGCCCAGGGCGCCTCTTGGGAGACGCTAAGGAGACACCTCTTAACTAAGGTTCAGTAGCTGATATCAGATGCCAAACTGAAATTCATTCATTTTGCAGTTTACGCTGTTTAGCTCCAACAGTTCACTTCAATTGGTTGCACTTCATCTTCGTCGTGGGGAGGAAGCTACATGACCCGTCTGAACCAAAACATTTGCATCCTCGCTCGTGGCATCTCTTCGCTCACAAGACCTCGGAATCGCTCGCTCGCTGTTATCGGCGCCCCAGTTTTAGCTGCTCCCCTACGTCGTTTGGTTCAACCTGTCGGACCTCAATACCCCAGAGACGGAAGATGCTGGAACGGCTGGTCGTGCACATGGTAGCGTTGCTCCCCGCATCTCCTGAAGAAATTCGTCCAAGCAATCAATCGCATCGCTGGCGGCCTCATCCAGCAGCATGCACAGATGTATCGAGACTTTTCGTCGCAGCATAATACCTATCAGTAGACGTAGCAGCGACATGTGTCGGCTCCGTCAACTGAGCGCGAGAATCGCCTCGAAGGCGCGACTATGTCTATTTTCAGTGGAGGCCAACAGAGTCTGTACGAAATCATTTTTCGGGCGAAACTGTTTATGAAAACAAAATACATCGATTATACGGCAGCAAGTAACCACCAGCGCGTAGTGGATAACCTCGCCGCCAATCGGAGATAAGAAGCGGCATCCTAGTACCATGCACAAGTGGTTATTGGCCACGTTGGATTTGCCGATATTGACTCGCTAGCAAATGCGCTACATCTGGAATTCGTACCTCTTAATCAGCAATTTCGGCTGCCATCCGAACTGATAGCTTGCCGCCATCGCAGTTCAGTTGAGGAATATATTCGCAGATTTCGTCGTATCATGGCTCAAATCCGCAACATGAGCGCCATGGACCAAGCCGATTGCTTTTGTGATGGCCTCAAGTTGGAGACTCGCAAAGAAGTCATGTATCTGTGCCGCAGCAGCCTGGCTGACGCGATTGCTGTGGCTCAACCTTTTGACCGGGTGCACTTTCACTCGTCTTCTGGTCGTGGAAGTACTGGACATAATTGCCATCGTGTGCAGTCACACCGTCGAGCTGTCGAGGGTCCAACACCCGTGGACATCTCGACGCCCTCCCCCCCCTCCTCGATGTCCAAGGAACGGTGCAGACGCTTGACTTGTGCTTCTACAGCAAGAAAGGCGATCGTCAGATCGGCCAAAGCACTCGTCGGAAGTCATCTCGCCACCTAGGGTATCAAGGAAACGATCGAGCTCGGAAGATGTATATGGAGTACTCGCCGAGCGAGGGATCAGTTCCCAATCTCCTACTAGTGAAACATCGTCGGAATGGCTGAGTTGTCTGTATCAGAAATCCAGGAAAGATTAGTGACGACACCTTTTCTTCGAACAGTGCGCATTTTAGATCGCGAGTGCACCATACTGTTTGATTCTGGAGCATCGTATTGTGTTTTGCTGACGGTATGTGGTTTGGACACGTCCCACCATGCTAACTATAGCACTAGTCGCTCGTGGATTTGATGGGAAGGAGCAGCAACAGTACTGTCCCCACTGCCGATCAAATTGTAGCCTGCGGAGAATCCGTAGTTCAAGTTCCGTTTGTGTTTTGGCCCTTCAAGCATACTTACGACGGCATACTAGAGAAGACGCGACTGGAAGCTAGCAATCCTGTGATCGACTGGGCGTCTCGGTCACTATCACGGCCAAAATCGGATCATGTGCAGACAATCTCAAGCCTGCCGCCGGTCGAGTTTGATTCTACATCCCCGGTAGCAAGTCAGGCTGATTTGGCTCCCGTAAAGGTCTCTTTGTAATCGTTTCGGTCGCGCCTGGGAAACCACGAGTATCTGGAAATCTTTCGGCTGGCGCTGGAATCAGGTGTGTTCCCGAAGTCGACACCGCGATTAGTGGTTATTCTGTTTAAGGAGCTTGACGACGTGTTTCTGGCATTCCTGCCCAATGACTTTCCTCCACAGCATGATGTTCAACACGACATCAATCAAACCGGATGCAATTCTGTCTGCACGACCTCCGTTTAAGCTCATGGTGAAGAACGTGAGCTGGCCAAATTCGTTAAAGAACTGCTTGGAAGGAACAACATTGAGGCGTCAAATTCGATATGGGTCTCTAATATCTTCGTGATCCCACGGAAGGATGCATCAGGAGCATCTCTTAGGAGAGCAGAGTGGCTACGCACGGGTAATGCCAATGTAGCAATTTGTTGGGTATTTCAATTGACTATTTGAACTCTCAGTTGGACCTCATGTCTGGATATCAAAAGATGTTTCTTGAACACCAGGCACGCGAACGCACGGCGTTCCAAGCTACTGGCGAGCTTAACCAGTGGGTAGATTTCCCCATGGGGTTTGCAGGTATACCTGGATCCTGGTCCCGGCTTATCTGGCATCTTCTCGGACACCCCAAGTTCCAGTCGTACTGCGTTGTCTACCTCGACGACATATGTGTGTGTTTCGGCAACTTTGGAGGATCACATGGTCCACCTACATGAAGTCCTACTCGTGCTTCCTAAAGCTAAGTTGTACGCCCGAAAGGGCAAGAGGAAATTGGCTCAACAGTCTATCGTTTTCCTCGGTCACCGATTCTCGGCTTTGGCAATGACCCTCGATCCCACTAAGGCGCAAGCTATCAGCAATATGCAGCCTCCGCAAACGCACAGCGCTTTCTGGGGTTATGTGATTACTACCGGCGATTTTTTTTACAATACACTGCTCTCGTGTACCCACTCACAGAATTGGTAAAATTAACTGGAGGGGGGGGGCAGAAATCAATTTGTTCGATGGCGTACGTGCACTTCTGCAATGATCGCCGGTCATATCGCTACCAGTGTTCTTGTCACCTTTGTTCGTCACAACGGCCGCTTCGGATGTTGCTGTTGGTGGCGGCTTAAGCCAAGTATTTGATGGCGAGGAGCATCCGCTAGCTTTTCTGAGTCGCAAACTCAATGCAACTGAGCAACGCAAGCCCTCTCACGAAAATAACTGTTTGGTATCAAGTTCTGTCTCGAAAATGGCGTGTGTGTCTGCTTGGTGCAGTGTTCACAGGATACACCGACAGTAGGTGGTTGTTCAGCAAACTTACACCGTCTCCCAAGCTTCTCCGGTGGTTGTCCGTTTTATACAGTTCATGTTCAAGGTCTTTCACAAACCTGGACATGCAAGGTAGCTGCTGACGCACTCGCCCGTCTCTCCGATTTCAGTGCTGTCGATATCGCGGGGCGACCCAGTATTGGGAAGTGCATCAAGTCGCTATATACCGATGATCAGTTCTGCGCTACAGTGCTGGAGTAGCTTCAAAGGAGGGGGGGGGGGAGCTGCGAATTTCACATACACACTTCAAGACGGTCTATTCATTCTACGCAATCGAAATCGAGTCGTATGGCCTCGCGACGGCCGGCTGTTGTTGGATCTGCTAGTGCATTACCATGACAACTATGTGGTGGTTCACCCTGGCACGGCGAGGAATCTCCTTGCTATACGGTAACATTTCTTCTGGAAAGGTATGCGAGCGACTGTGGATGAATACATTCCGCCTGTAGGACTTGCTCGCGAAACGAGTCTGGCGATCGTCGTCGAGGACTATTGCAACATTTGCCGATTCCAACTGCGAGCTTGACGAATATCGCAATGGACATTGTGGCTGGGCTCCCCATTTCCGAGAGCTTCGATGCAATTCTTGTCGTCGTCTGCCGCTTACGCAGCGCACGAGAAATTTTCCAGGACGCACTCTATTTATGTGACTCCATTGTTTTCCAACAATATCATCGTGATTTATGGAACCACGCGCTCTATTGGCTCGGATAGGGATCCCAAATTTCTTAGTGATCTATGGTTATTGTTGGCGGAGATTATGCAGATTCAGCTGAAAATGACTGTCTCTCATCGTGCTCAAACGGACGGGCAAAGCGAGCGCCAAATTTGCACTCTTGAAGGCGCTTTACCTTGTACAATTTCACGCTATGATAATGATTGGGATCAGCAGCTACCGTGTAGCGAATTTGCACACGCGGCAGGCATCCACACATCCAAGGAACGAAGCCCAATGATAATGGATACAGACCGCCGCCCAATCCCTGCGCTCTGCATTACGTTGGAGCAGTCAACGATTGCGAGAGCTCGGACAGCTGCAATTAAGTCAGCCCGTTGCCATTTGGTTCAGATCCAAGAACGACGACTTCGCTGCTACGATCGGGGTCGACTTGATGTCCGATTCAAGGCTGGTGAATTTGTTTACGTGAAAGCGACGGTGCTCAGTATCAACCGACTGGGCCTACCAGATTACGATCCTCTGCGTGATCCAACAGTGGACAAGTTACTACCAAGATGGTTGGTACATTTTCCTATACAGAAGGTCATTGATCATAACACTTATTGCTTGGTGCTACTGGACGTGCTACGGTCACATCGCTCGATCATGATCGATCAGCTCATGTTGTCTGTTGTCTGTGCCGGAGTTCATCGGCCCTCCTATACGTCGCGCAGCGCCAGTACGTATAACGAGCACGGCATTTGAATCTACATGGTTGCTGCTTGTGTGGGGCCGTCGTGGTCGTCGCGGTCGAGTCCAGTATCTCGTGCAGTGGGCAGTTCTTCCAACCAGCACAAACGCATGGGAGTTTGCCACTAGCATTGACCATGTGTCCCATTGGAACCGGCTTCTGGCAGCTTTCAGACGTCGAACGCACAATTAAGACGTGGGGTTTGTAGTGGCTCATAGTGCGTGGACACACTGATACCAAGAATCCTATTGTGCATGTCACCACGTCGTACTAACGCAAAACTAATCAGAGTCTGTTCCAGCTACGCCGGACATGTGGACCAGTTGAAGCACCCATCGGCTCGGAGTCCAGGCTCAAAGAGCCAGGTCACTTCATGCTTGCATAAGGCACCTTTTGGGAGTCTCTAAGGAGGCCCTTCTTAACTAAGGTTTAGTAGCTGCTGTCAGACCGCTCAACTCAAGTTCATTCGCTTTGTAATTATCTCTGTACAGCTCGAGCGATTCACTCCAGCGGTAGCCACTCCACCCTTTAAGGAAACCCTCTGCTGCCGTGGCACTGAACTGGCCATATTCACAAATTCCTTACCCTTTCGGATGACCAAGACTACGCGAAGCAACTATTGACAAACGATATGATTAAGCGTGGTAACATTCGGCACTGGCGGGCGGGCGAGGTGGAAAGCAAGGCTAAGAATTGATCAGTTGCAAATGCCAACGAACATACACGCACGCTAAAATAACACATCGATTAAGGGTAGCTTAGATAAATAGTCGCCATATCGCCCAGACATGACGAACCAAGCGCCGCAGTTTAGCCAAAACCTGAAGGTTATCTACAGGTATTTACTTTGTGAATCGAAAAAAAAGTATCAGATAGGTAGAACCCCGATTTTTTTCACATGCTCAGATAGATAGAATCCAGAATTGTATTTCTTTGCTAAGGCAACACGACCCTGTATAATTTTACCTGACTCTTGAAGAAGCCTGCTCTACAGGGTGTACTCGGTAGGTCATTTGGATACGGCGGCTGGTCAAGGTGACTTGGAGGCTGTGACGTGGCTATTTGCTCACCTTTCCGGCTGTGACGCTCCTGTTAGCGTGCTTGGTGAAGCTGTCGAAAACGGACATCTCGTTGCGCAATTTCTGTGGTCCCAGTTCTCTATAAGGGAAGTACAGCACTAATGAGTGGGAACTTTTTTGTCGGCACGAGCCAAATTCTTGATGAGAGTCTGTACCGAGAATCCCTCGAACACGGTGGCTATGACAATACTGTCTGCTGGGGGGATCGAATCGTGCAGCTTGCTGCTGAATTCGCCACTCTGGTATGGTACGCTGGTTTTGTGAGAAATCGGTGACAGAACATTAGAAATATGGCGGTCAATATTTCCACGTGATGCTGCATGTTGTGAAGTTTGGCAATGGTGATCTAATAAAAAACTCGTTACCGCAATGACGGTGTGTGCTAGACTACGCAAATAACTGTCTAATTGAGATTATAATGATAACCCCTAATCAGTTTCGTATATATGTCCTGCAGATAGAGTAAAAGAGGCAGTAAATTAACGTACTTAAGTAATAAGTATTGTCATTCCATAGCCCATTCAATTGGAAGATCAAACGATTTTTAAGGGCGGTATGAGCCTAAAAATAGACTATTTTCCTTAAATACACCTACGGCATTGTATTTACCTCGCAATGCGTCATGCATTCTGGGCCAGTACTACAGGGGCATTTTTTTAACCCTTTCGTGGTCAACAGGGGAACTTTTCCCCCTTTGAGGGCTGTCTCAAAACTGGAGAGAAATTTGGCCACGAAAGGCTTTGACAGAAGCTCAACCTACTTCACACCGACTTTTAAAACTGCTAATATTCACCAATTAGAATCAGGATAGCATCCCCACCCCTTGATTAGATTACGTGGTGTGGCAAACATTAGTGCAAAATATGCGTTTAGGTACGAAAAATATAGTGATTGCGTCAGCAAAATCCATTGTAAGTACGAAAATATAATCACGGGCCAGTGTTGTCGCCAAAATCCTTTTTATTTTCCGAGTATTTTCCACTCCGTACCCATCAATTATCATAGTAAAATCGTGATAGTTTCATATACCACGCACAGCTTGGCGCCAACATGGGGCATAGGGCAACCACACCTCCACGGCGGTGATGGAGCTTGAAACTTGATCAAATTGCGCGAAGACGCGCGAGGTGACCTGCACCACATACCTTTACCAAATAGGCGTGGTTCTGCGAGGTTATAAAACAGCAAGCGCTAGCGTTCAATACTGGCAACTTATATCCATACTGAAACGAAGAAATTGTCACTTTTCTATTTCCATACTTAAATTAAGATATTTACACGCTTGGATACATCATGTTCTCGACGAGCTCGAGGCGTTGTTGGCACCCACGACTGTGATGGCCGCGCTGCCGAGGGGGCGCGATCAGCGCCTCGTCGGCGATGCTGCTGTGCTAGACATCTTCCTCAGCTTACCCTACTGTGCGCCAACCTATTTTGGCGAACGTTTCGCACTAAATACGGCGCGCCACTACTGACGATATCGCACCATTATCTTCTATTATTCCATTAGATAACGGCGAGAAATCGTCAGAACTCTTGCAGCGTCCAGACACCATGTCCATCCGTGTCGTGCTTGAAGTTGAGTAGTGGTAATACTGGGAAGCACTTTAGTGCTGTAGGGGGCAGCCCAACAAGGATTAATTCGGTGGTCCATCGGCGGCGACATCGCCCTTACTGGTATATCGATACAAATACCGAACCATCAGTAGCACTTACTTGACCCAATGCGGTGGGATGATCGTTACTAGTAAATCGATACAAATACGGAGCCATCAGTTTGGTGAAGAGGATTCTGGGAAAGGAAAGAGAAGGATGGATCGTGACCTGAGTGACAATATGGGACCCGGTCACTTCTCCAAAGAGTGACCACTGGAGATCCGGTGGGACAGAAGAGGCGATCCCCAATCAGACATCAAGGGACCATGGAGGCAAACGTCGTACTCCGCAGTGAACATCAAGCGGCTATGGTGTAGGATCAAGCGGCTAACAGGATGCTGGTGGCGCAAGGAAGAGGAGCGGATCTGGACTCAAGAGGTAAGGCGATCTTGATCCAGGCTGATGGTGATCTGGATCTCGGATCCCGGATCCTGGCTCCCGACATGGCGATCGAGGACGATCTCAAGATCTACGATGGGATGATGACGAACCCTCGTTGAAGAAGGCAACTCGTGATGGGTAAGAGTGCGAAGGACAAAAAGGCGGTGATAGGTGGTCGTCTGGCAGGTATGAGGATAGTGACATAGGATGGGACCATACTTAACCACAAATCAGAACCGAATTTGCATTGGAAATAACAAGTGCTTCACGCACCGCGAAGAAGAGGACCTACACTAGTCGCGCACCGTGTTAGCAAGCTTAGGGATAAGAGTCCTAGTGTTGGTTATTTATATCGGGTAATATACATACGGGATCTAGCCACCTAGTGATCTACCCTCAAGTGCAGATCCCAGATCGACCGGAGTATATTGCTTATCCGGGACATCCTTCAATTCCTAACCACCTCAAGATCCCGCTATATGAAGCGGCAAGCAAGTATAAAGGAAGACCGTAAGGTAAACACACCCTATCAAGGCAACCCCCACGGCCGGATCCAGATCCAGGCCGCCAGATCCAAGCTCGAGTAAATCGCTTAGAATCTGGACCTTATCGGCAGCAGAGCGAAGAGTTCCGCGCTGCTCCACCCCATCCCCAACGTCTCGCCCAGACGTCCAAACCTTCACCAGTTGGACCTTCACGAAGTCACCAAAGAGCAGATCCCGTCCTACCGTCGGGTACACAAGGTGAGCAAAGCTCAACACAAGATCGCGGACCATCGGGGGACCCCCTCCGTTAGTCGGTGTCCGGGATAAGTAGAAGTTGGATCTAGCAGTCTCGCAAGATTTTGCTGATCCCGGCACACCACATCAGTAGCACTTACTTGACCCCCAAAAGCCTTATTGCGGTGGGGTGGTTGTTACTAGTAAATCGATGCAAATACCGAACCAGCAGTAGCACTTACTTGACACTACTTCAACGACAGCAGCAAATCAGTGATGAAGTTGGGTCCAAGATGGTCGTTACTAGTAAATCGAAACAAATACCGAGCCATCAGTTGCACCTACTTGACCCTCAAAAGCCTTAATGCGGGGGATGGTCGTTACTAGTAAATCGATACAAGTACCGAGCCATCAGTAGTAGTTACATGGCCCTGAAAAGTCTTAATATTATATTGTCTCAGGTGTACATCGAATCTACATCGAATCTACTCTTCGTGATGCATCGTCGTCGTTTTGCTCGTGGGTTATCCAGATGTAGAAGCTGTTTAGGTAAGAGCAATTCATCAGTCGCTGAGTTCTGGCATGCAATTGCAGTCACCACAGACACAGCTACCTTAGCGGTGTCAGCGCAACACATGTGTCAACGTAGCAGTTGCTTCCAAGCGTTGATATGACATAGTAGCTTGCAAATCCGCCGCTTGCTTCCAGGAAGCGCCTGCCATCAAGTATAATGGAACACGAACAACGTGTTCAGTCTTCGGTATCTGAACAGTATTGACGGCGATAGCAGCGAACCGGGCGCGGTGTCTTCTACCGTCTGACGTATATCTATGAAATTTGTAAATAGACAAAACTAAAAAGTTGTTATCGCAACAGTGCAGACCGTTGGAGAGCGTAAGACGGTCAAGGCTCGAGGAAGCGATGGCAAGGTCCGCGAGGTTAGGCTCACTAGCTGTACGAAAACCGAAATGCATTGCTCGCTATGGGGTGTTTTTGCTGACTTAATTAAGCCGGATCATGTTCACATGGATGTCGCTATACAAGGGTGTCGGGGACTGAGTATCAAGGTAAGAAACTTAGTAGATCACGCTCAGGCCTGACACGACGAAAGGTGCTCCCAATACCACGGTAGCAAAACTATGAAAAAAAAATTCAACGATTGAAATATATCTTTGCAAGCTGAGCGGTGTGTTTGGTTTCTTCGAGTCTAATAATTGTAGCTCCCAGTATGCTAAGGTGTTAACGTTAAACTATCCCAGTCTCGCGAAGCCCTAGTTTACGGGATGTATATAGGGATTTGCCAGAATTACGTGATCATACCTGGACGAGCTCGGCTAACCACCGGCCGAGCAGTCGATTTTGCTAAATTTCATCCTGATATTATCCAAAAAAAAATATTCGGCAAATCTTTTTTCAAATCGATCCTAGTACATAGTATTAATAGTACCGTGGTCGCAGCAAAATGCCCCCTTTTGGCAATATATTTTTCACCTACTCCTCAAAATTCTCATCCCCTTCTTCGTTTTAGAAAGGGCCGCTACGAGACGAGAACCGTGGCTTTATGAAAGGGGGCAAAATGCCTTCATCTTTTAACAACTTGAGTTGTATACTGTAGTATAATTTAACAAAGTGAAAATGCAGCGTTCACGAAAGGGTTAATATGTAAACTAGGACTGTGAACTGGATCGTCTTCGACATAGGTGGGAATACCAGTGGTTTTTTCACGTAGCATTTCATATTGTTTCATTAGTGTTCCAAGCCCGCGGCGGGTGAGCTTTGATCTGGCGCCACCACATGCGAGCGAAAAGAAAACTGCATTAGAGGATAAATGGGTATCCATTATTATTAAAATAGTGTTTTCCTACTGTTCTCTGCTAAATTTCCGTTTTTCCATGTCTACGAATATTTACTTTCTGAAAAGACGACTAGATGATGAAAATCAAGAGACGAAAGATAATGCAGTACTGGAGAAATTGCAGCAATCACTCAACCACGTGGTTGCAGTTATTTGGACAAAGTAACGGATCCTGCAGCCAAGTTTTTGGTTGCAAGACACAACAACACGATATATGACCAGAACCAATCAACACCGACTCTCGTAAGGGACTACATCAGACAAGCAGAGCCACAGATCCCCGTAGGTCTTGTATATACACATCGAAAGACGCAAGACGTGGTCTCGCGTCGAGGCTTCTATAGAAAAAGTTAGTTAAAACAAAATAGAACGCCACCTATCATCATGCTGATTTTTCTCCAGGCTTGACCATACTGTGCGTAGGCTAACTCTCGGCCTAGTTTTCTGGTGCTTTGATACGATCGGCTTCATGGACGATTCGTCGCCACATGAATGGGGAGTAGCAGCAGAGCCGTTGTTATGCGGATGTATCTTATAGATGCCTTTCAACCAGAAAGTCTGACTGTTCAACATTGAGTCAACAGTCAGCTTACAGCAAAATGTAAGGCGAATGTTGAGCGAGATAACAAAAAGCAAGTTACGCAGTACCGTGGAATTAATCCGGTGAGGGCTGTCCATACCTAAAGGTATTCCCAGTATTAAAAACAAACTAAGTAGTTAGTTCATAGACGCCAAATGTGTACCCCCGTCTTTTCACCTGCGCACTTTTCCTCTAACCACTTCGTGACTAGGAACTCACTTGCCTTAGAGTATTCGTCAGCAATATTGCTTTTGGTGTGTCGTGCGAATTCCAACGTAAAGACACTCGGATAGTTCGCTTGGATAAACAACAGCGTGTCAAACAAATTCTTTAGATATGACCAGAGCTCGCTCTGTTTCGGCACGTGTTGTGGAAATTTCGTTCGAAACCAGCTCGCAACACGCAGATTATCGCTAACGATAGCTTTTTCCACTGCATTAGCCGTGCACTTCTCACTATGGTGTGCATGCAACCACTTCACAACTTTCAGATGACCATTCATCGCCGCGCCTTCCATAGCTTTCGACGTACAGCCATCAGTCGAGATTTTAATCAGCCATTTCACCACCTCCAAGTGGCCATTCCGAGCGGCCCCATCCATTGTAGCGGCAATACAGCCCTCTGGTCTGTTGGCATCAAGCCACTTCACCACTTCCAATTGTCCATGTGCAGCTGCCTCGTCCATAGCTTCGCGAGATCGCTTCCACCAAGCACCAGTATCTTCGATCTTCCTTCTCTTTGCAGACATTTCGTCAGTGGCATACCGAGGTGCATGCAGAAACTTTAAAATATCCAGATATCCTGCCTTGGCGGCTTCGACTACAACACGGTCAGCCGAGCCCTGTGGGTGGAACTGATACGTGTGTTCCAGCATCCATTCGACGCAGTTCAAGTGACCTTTTCTAGCTGCGTTGACCATAGCATGAGCATATTTATCGGTGCATCCCAGCTTCTTCAGATACTCCAAAGCCTCTACGTGTCCTCCAGTCGCTGCGTGTGGCAGCAGCGTATCAAATCTATCGAGAATTTCGTCCTCTTTCATGAGTTTGCATAGTAATTGACCTGTTGGATGCTCGAACACCCATTTGATAATAGCGACGTCTCATCCTTCGCACGCTTTATGCATAGAATACTCCCAAAACCGTAACCATTCACTATTATTGCCCCGCGGCGGCTTCGGATGTTCCGCCGCAATGCGCTTCATCATATCCAAATTTCCTTTGCCCACCGAGACCTAAACGGCAGCGGCTGCAGCATTCTTGCTAGCCTTTAAAAGGCCTCGCTCCAACATTCCTTCGACAGCATGAGGACCCATCAGACTACCAACATAGTCGCCAATTTTCCTACCTTGGGGCAATAAAAACTCGGCAATCTCGAAATCTCCATTCATCACTGCACGCTCCACAATGCCGTGCATAGAGCTTTCCCTGGTTTGGTGTGGTGTGTTACTGTACAGCCATCTAGCTACGTCAGCTTGACGGGCAGCAATAGCCGAGTGGAGAGTGTTTCCTCCCCACCGGACCACGTTGCCCGGGCCGTTCCATGTGGCCGGCATCACAGGGACGCTGTCGACCCAGGCGTTGTTCTCTAGCTCTACTTTCTCCAATTTGTGTTTAAATTCGCGTCCTGAATCGTTCTCCAATAGAAATTTTAACACCGGTAGATGCCCTTTACCAGCAGCGACAGCCTCGGACGGCACTTGGCAGCCTGTAAAGTGCTCGAAGAACCACTTGATCCTCTCCAGGTCCCCCTTTTGACAGGCAACTTGGATGCCCTCGTAGAACTGGTAGCGATAGTAATGAAGCTCGGAGCGCAGGTAGTTGGTGAGTGTCCATCTGGACGTCCGATTCGCTACCATTGTGGCGCTGCTGGCCCAAAGCCAGTCGAGTAATGCGATGGATCCGAGCTCGCACGCCTCCGTTAAAGACAGATTCGGATCGGGACCTAGAAAGTTGGTGATCACAGGCCCGAGGTGAGGGAGAGCATCGAGGCCGAGCTGGTGCCGCAGCACGAACGCCACAATTTGAAGCTCCATGGCGAAATGGCGCCAAATTGTTGACTAGGAATCAGGTTGATTGTGATTGGTCATTATTGACATTTCTGAGCTTTAGTTATTTACAGTACTCTAATTTAATAAAAAAAACAATAATTTATAAATTAAAAAATGTGGGTCTGCGCAAATGATTTTTATTCTCAAATTTTATTTATTATAAAAATAGCCCCCTTAGAACTATCGCTTACAGCAAGGTGTATGTACTGGAGGCGAAACACTTCTTTACGAGGTTAGCGCTTGAAATACTGCTCGTAATCTTTCGCCTCCATCATCGATTACATGTATCACGGTTTTCTCAAAAGCACAGCGTTTTTGCACACGACAGTTTACGAGGCACAGGAGTTTACGATTGCATTCTCTCCGTAATCACAGCTCTCTCGTGCTGAAAGCTCATTACGAAAAAGTCACGCTACAATGACAAGTCCCTTGGACATAACGTCAAACTTCGCACGCAGACCCCTCAGCGACGGTCTGGTCGGTCCCGTTCTTCCTCGCGGCGCCGATTCTCATTTTGGCGAGCACAACGTTATTTCAGTCCACACATCCACAAGAGGGCCCCGTCAAGTAAACTTTAGAAGCATGCACGGGGCCGGCGATGCTCCTGTTTTGTCAACAGGGAGAGTATCCCGAGCATATACAGAGAAGGGCGCAGTTAAGAGAACTTCCGTTGATGGTCAGCGAAGGGGCTCCAACAAGACATATCGGCGCCTTGAACAGTGTCGACTCAACCAACAGCGTTACCGTGAGAGGAAACGCTCTTTCCAGATGAATATTGCGCAAAGTATCCAGCAATTACGTGAAGAGATTGAGGCTTGCAAGCGAAGGCGCCTAGAAATCGCTTTTGGCCAGAGGAATAACCGGAGTCCGTGGTGTATTGTAGCTGATATTTTCCATCTCCTCGAGCGCAGCTTTGCCTCGCCTTGGTGCATCGTCAACGATACGGACGCGCGTTTCGATGACGATATGAAACATACTGTAACAGCGTTGGAGGAGTCGTTTGCGTTGGATGTTGCTATCGCGGACTTATGCGGAGTAGATAAGCTACTGAGTCAGCTACACAAGTACTCACAGTACTTTAGTAACCCTAAAGTCCACCTGATGCGTGTTGAAGAGATAATTGCGGGTATCGTGATGGCTTCTGCAAAACTCAACCTGACGGTCTCCGAATTCACTCTACGGAGCATTTTCCCGCATCTTCTCAAGGTCCCAAGAAGCAAATACGACCCTCGACTGTCAGCTGGTGATCAACTCGTTGGTCAAACACTCGAGTGTAATTGTTCGATGACCTTGTACTTTGACGATGAGAGTGGACGCATCGCACGACTGGAGATTAGTATTGACTGGGTCAGTGCACTACACCGAGTGCTAGGAAAGGCTGAGGACGTGGCGAAGGTGCTTCACGACGCTCTGATCACACATGATTGCATTATCGGCGGTACATTGAGTTGTGATAGTGATGGCATGTAACCGCTTAGATCATAGTGAGATGAGGATGTCTACGGCGCCACAGGCTAAATTTGTGGAACGTAGTTGTGGGCTCAGATTCTGTGCTAAATAAAATTGTCAGTGTTCTGTATTTATTAGTGCTGCGAGCGCCGGCTGCAGTCTTTATGTTGAATGTTGTAGATGTTCATAAAATAAATTGTAAAATGATATCATCCGGTGGGCTTACCCGAACATCAGAAGAAATCTTGGTGGTAGACAACTTTGAGTCATGAATCATGAGTCAAAGTTGTCCACCGATTTCTTTATGATTCATGACTCAAAGTTGTCCACCACCAAGATTTCTTAAACGACTAAAGCCAGTGTGTTCCCAAAAAGATATTTGATGGTGATACCTATTGTCCACTTCTTTAAGATTTAGACCAGCAACTTCAACGCCTGCCCCCGTCATATCTTCCCAGCCACGATACCTATTGTCGACGACTTAGCTCACAGTTTTTTCTCGTATATTTCCTGGGGCTGCATGTACTAAAAAAATGAGGACGAAACGATGAAAATGAATCAATATTTTTCTACGGTCCTTCTTTAACAAGAAATAAGAGACCTGAAACCTCTTTAGAAAAGAAGCTTGACAATTTCGTGTACCGTGGCTTTGTTGCATTTTACTGTGTGTGTGTGTTTACTCCAGGGTTGCTCGAAATTAAGTTATATTTTAATTGAGGCCCAATGCCCTAGCTAATTAATAATTTGTTTATACTGGGAGATAGGTAGCGTAAGCTAGCTATTGGGAAGGCCAACGTGGATTAATTTGTCGTCAACTGGGTCAACGTTCATGAAACATGAATATGTGGTCATATCATGTTTTGCAAACTTTAACGGAAAACGTCGGGCAATCTAGGTGATTTGTCAAAATGTCAGGCTTACAAAGTGTAAGATAAAAGATAAAAAATGGAATCATTCACATGAACTCTTCGTGCATTTTGCACGAAGCTTATCAAGGGAATGATTGCGACGAAATTCATTAATCTATACATTCTGTCCATGCTGGCATCTACTGGTTTTTATTTGCGTTTTTGTGTTGTTCATGTATCGCAAGGTCAGCCCCTGATCATAGGTGAAATGGACATATTTTGTGGAAATTTTAGCTGTGAATTCGCCAGTATAATTGTACGAAATGTTTGGCGGTATGACTGTGCTTGGACATTCTCCATTCACTCGAAAGATTGTACTCAGCTTAATCATTCAATGTGAACATCGATCGATAAACCTCTGTATGTGGATTAGTGCAACAACAGCAACGAACTTCCGAAACATCTTAGAGTCTCTAATCTGTCCTCATGAACTCCCTATTTCTATCTCCCAGACTCATCGCTGCACAACGAGTCTAGTTTGCAAATATTCTGCAAACAACACGCCATAGTAAAGTACAGTGACCATTCTGCCGAATCTGTAATTGCAAATATTATGCAATCAACATACTTCGAAATACTTTAGTAAGGTACAGTGACTATACTGCCGAACCTGTACTGAAGAAACAACACTCGTGCCACCTCTGCTGTGCAAGGAACAATAGTGCTTCGAGCGTTGTTGTATGTATTCTTTGGCTGTTCAAGTGAAGAGTACATCCAAACATACTGTCATACTGTCAGTGTGATACTGTACAGAAGTCAGCTGTACGGGTAAACAACAATTAGGGTCTGCATAACATGCAGCCACAAATAACATTAAAATACGCAATGAGAACTACCACTACGTGCTACAACTGATACAGCACGTAGTTTTATGAAGTCCTATGGCGTTTTCATTGAATAATCTTCATAAAAACTAAATGAAATCTCCATAGATCTTCATAAAACTATTTTGGGAAACCGACGTGACCAGTGAGCTGGTGGTTGACGCATTTGCTTGCAATGGTGCAGCACGGAACATTCATGGCGTGTCACTACTGAAAACACGATGCTAAATAAACGTGGCTGTGCTATCGAGTCGATAGTACAGACAATCCTCTTTGAAGTGATATCCCAAATAGTGATACCCTCTAGTTAAGGAGGTTGAAGAGGTCTCCCGTTGACCGTCAGCATACAAGCCTAAGTCAAAATTACCTCTAACCTCTAGATTGTGCTTAGTGATACAAAGTAGCTGATTATCACTATCGGGAGGCTCTTAACTATCGACAAAATTTGATTGGTGAACTATGTCCGAATAAGGACATGTGCTTCTTTCGGCCCTGCATGCGGCACAACTCCTCCCGAAACGCCCTCTGCAGAGTATGAAGACCGCTCATTACTCGAGACGGCACATTGATCGCGTCAGCATGAGGAAAGAGCGTGGCCATCGGCCTTTCAGGTCTTTGTGACCCATCTCAGCCTGCTACGGGTGGGCGACTTTGCAGCTGAGGGCATCCTGCAAGGAAGAGCGAGATTTCTGGGTGGCCGTTGTTCTGTTATGTGGAATTCACTTGCACTTGAGCGTTAACCGCGTTAGAAGTTACCAGTGACCTGATCAACACCAATACTTGTAGTGCAGTGTAGCCATAAAAGCAATGGTACCCTCGTAATGGTACAGCTCTGGATAGTGATTCCTCCGGATAGTGATAGAAAGTGGCTTCCCGATGGTATCACTACAAAGAGGATTGTCTGTATCGACACGGAAGGGTGATGCGATTTATGTACCGGATTCGACGTAAAAAATGCAACGACGTAAAATATACAATAGTACGACCACATCCTTAGCACGACAAAAAGGGTAAAGGTGACACCCCCTCCACAATTGAAAAAACTTGATGTGTTTTACAAGTGTATTTGTATATATATTAAGAAAGTAAACATTTATCGGTAAAAATAGAGATAGTGTATTATTCTTCGTTATCGTTATTCTCCTTCTCAACCTCCTCGTCGTCTGACTCTTCTGGCGCGTCAACTACAAAGGTACCTTCGGCATCCCGAGGTCCATGAGGCACAATGCCTGCCTTAATAAAACCTCGTACAATTACCTTTTCTCTCACTCCTTTCCATGCGTTAACAACAATCTCTGTAATTAACGTACGGCGAGCAGGGGCACCTTGTGCGAAGTCGATGACAGCATGGCAGTTCACGTAGTAGTTTCTGCATAGGGCCTTGAACTCTCGCATCACCGAAACGTCCATGGGCTGGGCTAAGCCCGTAATTTCAGGAGAAATAAACTCGGGTGAGGTACAACACTCATTTTCGAGAGCATTTCGCACAGAGGCCATTTTGTGAGTCTTCAGTGAGTCCAACAGCAGCAACCGAGGTCCACAAACACTCGGTTTCCACACCTATAATAAAAAAAAGCAAAACAAAAAGAGTAGAAATTAAAACAAATTGAAAAAACTAAAAAAACTAAAAATTTCAAACCTCATTTATCCACTCAAGCATTCGATCTTCGTCGCAATACGCTTTTTTTGGACGGTAAGTATAGCGTTCGTGTGGTAGTTTCTGTTGGCCATCAGCTCTTGGTGAACTGCTCCATCCTGTGTCCCTCCAAAGACGACAAACGGAAAGAGTTTTTTACCAGTTGCTGAGCCACAAAAGAACACAGAAGCACGAAACGAGATTACCGACATTCCTATAGTAAAAAAAAAAAATCAAAGAAATTGTTAGAAAAAAAAGGAGTTAAATTATCAATCTCGACATAGTTACCTTGGATGGCGTCGACATTTTTAGCCCTACGACCTCAATCGTCCGCTTCGGCCCCATATCAATGTAAATTGTCGTTTGGTCCATATTAAACACCGACTCGTACTTGTTGGGTCCCTTGATGCCTGAAAGGAGGCCGACCATCTCAAAATTGTACTGAATGATTTTTGAAAAACGATCCGCCACATCCTAAAAATAAATAAAACGTTATTAAAATAATATTGTGATGTTCACAAAACAGTGTACCTGCAATTCCGAGCACTTTTTGGTGCCTCGATGGGTAATAACCCGTACTTACAGACGATTGCGAAGGCAAAAACCGCCTAATAGTAGCTACAGATGCATCTAACGATCATCCAGAAAGATACTGGGGCTCAAAGCGGACAGCCAGGAGCAGTAGACACTGGCTTGTTACACCTACTCAGGTTTTTAAAAACGCTAAGCAATAATTCATTGCAATAAATATTTATGCCACTTACACATTGACTTATTCTTCCGCATATCGGTAAACCACTCTAGAAGACTGCAAATTTGTTAGTTATAATTAAGAATTATTAATTCTTAAAAATGCGCACACCGAGATTCCAGTTGGGGAAAGCGTAACTTCACACCTCTCTTGACCTTGATTATCTTCTTTTTCTTTCTGTTTGCGCCTTGGCAGTCTTTAATTCGACCCTCCTCCTTGGCCCAGCGCCACAGCGTCGCACGGTGGACCCCGTACTTGGCGGCCAGCTCCTCTGAGACTTGTCCAGCAGCTCGAACATCAAGTACAGCCTATATAAAAGGTGTTAGTACCCAAGAGCAGCATGCTAGGGACCTAGGTCTTCTGTACCTGTCGGCGCTCTTGGTTGGTGCACTGCGGCTTGCGCCGCATCGAAGGAGCTTTAGAAGTGACGATGAAATGAAAATGCGCGGGAAATTGGATCAGATGGGCTTATATATTTATTGGCTCTTAGAGCCTTGTTTAAATATTTACGACTTTTTACCTTTTTACAATTTGACTTGGAGTGATAATTTTACAGCGTTGCGTTTTTTTCATCGATTCCGGTGCCAGCCGCAAAATCAGAACATCACAACAAGTATAATAGTACAGTAGTGCACCCCGCTTACGCGCCCTCGAACCTTTGATAAACTTCCGGATCCAATGAGCTACAAGTAAAAAAAGGCTGGACTTGTATGGTTGGAGCTGATTTATTTGCAAATCCTGTATGGTCCACACCCTGTTCACTGAAAACGGTGCAGTACTGTACATGTTTAGTGCCGTTTTTACGTATTAATAATGTAATATCTAGTAACGCAATCACGGTAGTGACTAAACCGAGAGAATCAGTTAAGGGAAATCGATTATAGAAAAGGTTGAAAAGACTGTCCTGGCAACCTCTCTTTTACATGTTGCGACTCGATCCTTGTTCGCACTTTCAAGAGGGCATAATCCCTCAATTAACTGAGTATTCCCTCACATAAGGTTCTCGTGAGTTCAACAATGAAGCAGACCCACCATCTGGGTTTCGGTGCCGTCAAGATTTTACTGCTCGCAATCTCGTGATCCGATATTCTTCATTACGCACGGCTTTCCGGGAAACCAGGCCACAGTCACTGTAGAGGCACTGTGACAGTGCCTCTATCTTGCTCCACCACCGAGCTATGCTCACTTTTGAATTAGCTTCTGGCTAACTGCTGGGCTCCAAGAAAGAAGCCAAATTACAGGACAATGCTGACTGCTGCTGCTTTTGCATCGATCGCTGTACTTCTAGCGGCCTCGATCCCTAGCACTGATGCCCACGGCTACATGTTGATCCCCGAGTCGCAGTTCAAGGGCTCCGCCAATTCGGCGTGGATCGTTCAGATCAACCCCGTTTGGGATAGTAAGGACTGGGATGGCAACAATGCTGGAAGTGTGGACGCATTTAAGGCCCTCAAGACGGCCAACAACTTCAAGGACCTGAAAACGCTCATGGACGACACCTCAGTCTATGGAGCCGACTGTGGTTTCACTGACCCTAACGGAACACCTCAGCCCATTCCCACGGACGGCAAAGCAACCTTCTCGCGTGCCATTGTTCACGTTGGTCCGTGTGAGATCTGGCTTGACGGCACCAAGGTTTTGTACGAGGACGACTGCTTCAGCAAGTACGGTAACGAGAACCAGGACATCAAGTCGGTGTTCCCTGTGGACTACTCTTCATGCGACAACGGGGGATGCAAGGAGATGCGATTCTACTGGTTGGCATTCCAGGGTGTGGACGGAAAGACCGTTTGGCAGTCATACAGTAAGTTTTTGGAGTCGAATTTGATGAATTTCGAATATTCTAATGATCAATTTCTTGTTGTACTGCAGAGGACTGCATCCCTCTTCAGGGCTCAGGAGGTGGTGGCTCCACGCAGCAGTCTCCGGCGTCATCGACAGGTCACTCAGAGACTCCGTCGAGCGGTGACTCCCCATCAAGCGGCACATCTGATAGCCCCTCTAGCGGTAATTTAGACACTCCTTCCACCCCAGCCCCAGAGTCGGGTGGCTCTCCTCCGTCACCTGATACCCCGTCCGCTGAGACTCCGGAAGTTACTCCGGCCCCATCGTCCAAGTGCAACGGCCGCCAGCGTCGCTACTAAGCATCGTCGAGAGTTTGCCAGTGTTGAGTGAAGATATTGGTTGTGTAGCGTCGATGGTCAGTCATTGACCCTGCAGCATGTAGACGGCTACAGTATAATACAAAGTCAATGGAAAGTGTTTTGCGTACGCCTTGTTAGAGTAATAGTGCTCATGATAAGATTGAAGTGACCAGTTTGAGTGTCTTGGAACAATGAATAACGAGCGGACGGTGAGACGCTCTCGAACAGCAAAGACGTACACCTCTACAATCTGTAATGTAGTAGCAGCTCAGGGCCCTTCAACGAAGGAGGCGCGTTGAGGGAATCGTTTTGTGATTGGCACCGGACGACCGCAAAGCTTCATGATACCCAGATGAAGTGTTACACGTTGCCAACGTAACGTGACGTTGGACACGAAGCATGCTGCAGAGTCTTGCAGAAAGTCTTGTGAGCTGCGTGATGGTTACTTGGGCGTTCTCCACCAAACATTCTGTTCATCGTGCGGATGTACTACAGTATTACACTAGTATGTACAGCCACAGCCCTACATGTATTGGTAGATGTCGAGGTAATTTTTCTTAAAAACAATAATTCATGTACACTCCTCCGACTTCTGACAAGGGTGGTTATTACTGTAGCAGATGGTTTACAACACAACAACAACGTGTCAAGACACTGTACATAAGATGCCCGTCTCATCCAGTTTGCTTGTGCATAAAGTCTCAATCTCTAAAAGAAAATCTCATATCATAGGTACAAAATAATAACTACTCAACCCTTGCTAGAGTCCAATATCAGAGCTTGCGCAAATACCTGAGATTTCTTCCGATTTTATAAATACAACTGTATGCACAGTATTATTTAAATGACAAGTTCCTATTAACCCTCAACACGTCACCCAAATGGAAAATACATGTACTGTAAAGTATTGGTTGCAGCTTCAAGGTACAGTATGGAGTTCAGTCGTCCACATCTTTACCATTTTTTTATTGAAAAATTTACAATTATTTGCAAGAATTTGCTACACGGAAAAAGAGCTGCATGTACATGTATGGGTATGACCTCGCAAGTCTGCACAAATATTAGCCACACTGTGGTGATCAACCCATATAATTGCCGGTACTACAGTAAGAAGTGTAATTAGTCTGGACTCCTAATTAGCAGGCCTCTTGAGAGTCGGCAGAAATACCTACCTGCCTCTTTCAAGCTTAGGTAGGTACTTTTGGCGACCCTCAAGTAGGTATCAAAATGAGAATTGTATGAAACTCGGCTCAGATTCAAATTAGGCATTCAAGATCCATACAATTATCAAGTCTATTTACCAGACCCCGCCTCCTTTGCGATTTTGTTAGCCAGAGCGATTAAACTGAAGTACTGTCTGTCTGACCTTCCATGGCATATTTGCTAAGGGCCGACCGTGGTGGACTCTTGCTTGATCTGCTTCAGTAGGCTGAGTATAGATCAAAAACAGCGGCGGAAGTGCTAGGCTACGTCCGGAACTAAAACCAAGAATAGCCACCATGACTAGTCGAATTTGGTCGATTCTTTTTGGCCTGGTGTTGCAACAAGTTTTCGTGGGTTTTGACAAAGAAACTACATGCAGCATGGATCGAGTGGTTGGATACGTAGGGTACTGGCCAACGGCAGATCTGACAGATTCGTGTGTTCGAGTGAATGATATCTCGACACCGAGACGGGACCGGAACCAAACTAGTTGCTCAAGTGCTTCTACAAATGCACCAACAGCAAGGTTGAGCTGGTGGCTTCCGCACAGTTCACCGTGAACTTCACGGTCACGCCAGTCCCACTCTATTTATTTAAAACACTCTCCGAAGATGTCTTCAAACATGCTCGAAACTTATACAACCTGTACATGTTTCCATAGGGCACGTACGTGACATCGCCAATGAGCGATCACAACAAGTACTGCTCTGTTTTGTTGCTCTTCATCTCACCGGCAAAACATACAAAAGCAATGTCAAGTAGGAGTACGGAGATAATAAGGTCAAACCAGTCGATGAAGACGATCGATAATTTAGTAAACAGATCACACATCCACTACCTAGTCAAGGAAGACGCCGAACGGGCCCACAGATCCATATTATCGATTGGATGATAAAATACATGCAACATGGTCAAAGGGCAAGCCGAGCAGCTATAGTTCAATTTAGATCTATCCCTTCGTCGTTCCGTGTGTCATATATGATACATTTTTTGGAACAGGCTGCAGATTTAGCATCGTAGCGTTTGATTGGCTGCGTCTAAAGCCCTCATATTATACACACGTGTTCCCAAAACCCAGGGCTTTTGATTGGTGGTCTGTACACTCAAATCGCTCTAGTAGTTGCTGAGCAACGTCCTCCAGAGCGCAACGTTTCCTAGGAGACATTAAGCTAATGGGCGAAATTAACGCAAAAATGTGCGCAAATACGTGGCGGACGAGGTACAGCTGCTAGAGGGTGGGAACGCGGACTGCTAGCAGCTTTGGCTTGTTCATCCGGCACCCTACAAGTATGCTATCAGCGATTCATTAGGGGGTGCTAGTGAGGAACCGCCTCAACCGCTTCGTGGGGTACGATAGCAGCAGTGTGGAGGACACAGCCGCACATAAGGCTGCAGCAGTGTCGCTCCCTCTTGTCTGTGCGCTTTCCTTCCGCGCAAGAGTACCTTATTGACCCCATGAGAGCCGTCAAAAGCTCAACCTCAGTGCTCACATCGACCGGGGTGTGATGTGCAATAAAATATACTTGAAATGTGTATGACAAAAATGTGCCTTATTTGATGCATGTTTTACTGAGCGACGAAGGAATATGACGTAGTCGAAGAGCACGCAGACCAAACGCAGCTCACTTAGCGGTAAACTTAATTAGTTTTCTAGTATATTCGCATTTTTTGGGCGCGGCCCTTAAAAAGACAAGACCCACCGGTAACCCGATTTATATCTTCCCTCGGCAAGTAGGGTGTCTTCTTTCCCAAATGACTTGCAGAACTTACACCAAGCCTCCGTCACATCACCATCAGCACTTGTCTGCAGCGGTCGAAGGCCATCTCCTCTTCATACTTCGGGAGCCATTTTTGTCGTTGATCTGGTACTTTAATTGTGGTTTGGACGAGTATGGTATTGGCGCAGCGTGTCGAACTAACCTTTATGCTTTGGGCAGACGGCGTCGATGCACGGCCACTATTCTTTGCGCCCCCATCCAGTTCGTTTAGCCTTCGTCATGGAAGCTCGAGGATTGCCACAACAAGAGCTAAATCGCGAGGTTGAGAGCCAATCGCTGGGAAAAAAGAGTGTGTAGCCTCCAGGCTTCGTTAGGCGTTTTGAAAAGTAGGAATCGGCATTTTGTACTTTCTCTTGATACACTACCTACTCTCAAGAGGCCTGCTAATTAGTCTGGATTCCCAAATACTCTAATCCAGACTAATTGCGAAAATGGTCCATATTTTCATCCCTAAATAAATTATCTTGTTTTTTGTATCAGTTCGCAAATACTCTGGGGGTACATCGAAATTCCCAAGATACCTGTAACAGCATCACTACCGTAGTTTCAGAAGTAAACATACATGTAACTGAGTAGAATTGCGACACATATATGCATCGGACATCGTACTGCTATGATTGACTGCTTTTTGTCCATTACAACCAACCACAGAGCATACACTGCATGCGAGATAGACAACATGTTCACAATTCTAAACATAACTCACACGAAGAACCAGCACGGATGCACCATTGTGGAGACAGCGTAGCGACGCTACTTTGCGTGGTGGTTCGTTCAGCGTAGGTGGTGATTCTACGCGACGGAAGTCGCTTGTCGTGAACGAAACGATTTCGGTGCAGATATCTCAAGAGCACACCATTTTTTTGCGTTCGAGCCACTCAAACGATTCTCAGAAAATCGTCTTAACTAAAGTACCCCAAAATACGGATGACTTTACATGCATTCAGCTTTTTCTGTGCCAAGATTTTACCTACCACTAGAATAGATACAAGTTATCCACGTTATGTCCTGCTGTCCGAAAAGGAGATTGCCTTCGTGATATCAAGCTGGCGTTGCACGACGCCTCATGAGTGGATAAGAAGACGGATACCAGATCCTATACAATACCAGGAGACGCTCGACAGGTGGTAACGCTCAATGTCAATTCTGAGGCTGTACGGTGTAAAAACCTTAGACCACCTGTTTCGGTGAAGTCAAATACCGAGTGTTTGGATACTTGTCTCCGCAGTGTTCTATACGTCATGACCGGACGCATCGTATGATAGGCACCTTCGGCACAAGGGACTCTCCTTAGGAGCAGACTACTGATACATGTACTCCACTTGGTCGATTGACATCGGACACTTCACAATTTCTCATTCTCATATTTGCCTTCTGACCCACAAAGCTACCTGATCACTAGACAAACGATGTTCACAGCTGCAGCTTTCGCGTCGGCCGCCGTTCTTTTCGCGGCCTCGATTCCGAACTCTGACGCTCACGGCTACATGCTGATCCCCGAGTCACAATTCCAGGGTTCCGCCAATTCGGCGTGGATCGTTCAGATCGACCCCGTTTGGGCCAGTAATAGCTGGGACGGTAACAACGCGGGGAGTGTGGAAACGTTCAAGTCCCTCAAGACGGCCAACAACTTCAAGGACCTGAAAACGCTCATGGACGACACCTCAGTCTATGGGGCCGACTGTGGTTTCACTGACCCTAACGGAACGCCTCAGCCCATCCCCACGAACGGCAAGGCTACCTTCTCCCGAGCTCTTGTTCACGTTGGTCCGTGTGAGATCTGGCTTGACGGCACCAAGGTGTTATACGAGGACGACTGCTTCAGCAAGTACGGTAACGAGAACCAGGACATCAAGTCGGTGTTTCCTGTGGACTACTCTTCGTGCGACAACGGGGGATGCAAGGAGATGCGATTCTACTGGTTGGCGTTCCAGGGTGTGGACAGCAAGACCGTGTGGCAGTCGTACAGTAAGTTATCATTGGCTTTATGTAGAGCACAATGTTTGCTTACAAGCTTACAAACATTATTTTGTATGGTTTTGCAGAGGACTGCATTCCTCTCGCAGGATCAGAGGGCTCCTCGACGACAACGACGACGTCACAGACTTCGCAGACATCGTCGACGACGGGTGCTGAGTCTGAGACTCCGTCCAGCGACAAGTCCAACACTCCGTCCAGCCGAGACTCTAACACTCCATCTACCCCTTCCAGTGGTGACTCTAGCTCCCCTTCCAGCGACACTCCTTCGACTGGAGACTCCAACAGTCCGTCAAGCGGCAACCCCAGCGCTCCTTCCAGTGGCGAATCCCAGAACTCTTGGACCGGTAACACTGCTACACCAGCTCCGGAGTCGGCAAACTCGCAGTCTGGCACGACACAGTCAAATACTTTGACGGAGTCCCCGTCCACCTGGAACACGTGGAACCAGGCTCCCACAACCCAGTCATCCGATACGCCGACGACAACGACGGCCCCATCGTTCAGCTTCCGCCACTAAATGTTTATACCTGTCAATGTGAGTGCAATAGTACCCAGCAGTGTACTCGTCAATGAAAAATGAATGTTTAGTTTGTCCTCTTTAGCATTTCACAAAATTCGTGACAAGTTGAAGTTGATCATCCGTCTAATTGGATAAAATTCTTCTCATATCAGCAAATCAGACTTTTTTTTTAAGAAAGCCTTCCAATCACCATTTTAGTGACTGCAATCTGATGACTGGCGCGCTCAGCTCCGTGTCGTGCGTCCTGCGGCGCCAAGCCAACGCCGACGCACTGCAAGATCTTGTCCACCTCATCTCCGACTTCCTTGGTCCAGGTCCGAATCTTTCTCTGTCCGATGCCTGCGCGTTCCGCTTCATCCCGCTGCTCAACTGGATCTGGCGGGTCAGTTGCGAGTCTACCGCCTCCCGTACGTCGCAATGGACGCTCAACAACTACCTCCGCTCCGACCCAAAGTACTACCAATGGCAATTCCAGAAGGCAGCGGTTGTCGCGGCTACAAACGGCAATTTAGACGTCCTTAAGTGGCTCTTTGAGCATTTTTTCGGCTGCTGGACGCCTGTAATGGTGCCGGAGGCTGCGGCCAAGAACGGAGACCTAGAAATGCTCCACTTTCTATTGCCACAAGACGCAGGACGAGCGTTTACATACAAAAGAGTGGAAGTTCCACTAGAAGCAACGACTCTTTTGAGACGCGTCCGATGCTTTATAAAGACTGGAAAGGTCCCGGTAATAAATAAAATAAATATAAAGGTAATGTGGTCTACTGGGGCGGCCGGCGCATCGCCTTTGCCATGCGAGACGACAATTTTGAGGCCGCCAAGTGGATTTACCAGCATTCGCCTCATATCTACAGTGACGAGGACATTACGCTGATGATCCAATGGGCCCTAACAGCAGGGAACTTTGAACTGGCAGAGCTATTCTTACCAAGAGGAAGGCAGTTGATGGAGTTTGCTATTGGCTGTCCAGATTTTAATGTACTGGAAATGGTGATAGAAGCGGGATTCTAAGGTTTGATGAGGCTGGGGCGGCTGAAACAATCGAACTCTTGGACCCTCATGGGAGACTGGACCTCATGCAGCGTGTCTTCCAGCTCTACTCGCCTCCACGACCTCGTAGGGATGGAGATGTGAACCCGAAGATCTACTGGTATCCAACTATTAAGGCTGCGTGTGCACATGGGGATTTAGCGATAGTTCGATGGTTGATAGAGCACAATTACGGTCGAGAGATCTGTGTGGGGAACAGAGAAGACGTAGAACACGACCATTTCCTGTGCATCGCAGCAGAATAAGGACATGTCGATGTGATGCAGTACCTTTACGACCAAGAAGCAGCTGATCAGTACCCAGATTCGCTGGTTAGAGCGGTTCGGAAGGGGCATTTAAACGCGGTTAAATGGCTGATAGAGCACCACTCGTACACCGAATTAAGGGGTGGTGAAAGTGTTATTGAAGAAGCTGTGAGGAACGGAAGACTGGAGATTCTAAAGCTACTTCGCGACTTGGCAGAAACCAGTGCGTGGTGGTCTCGATCATACGGTACGATGGATGGAGCTGCTTTAAACGGCCACTTGGATATTATCCAATGGCTACATTTGAATCGCCCCAAAAGTTGCTCAAGCAATGCGATGGACAACGCCGCCGCACCCGGACATCTAGATATTGTCAAATGGCTAACTCTAATAGATCAGAAGGGTGTACTAAGAGCGCCATAGACATGGCTGCATCCAACTGCCAGCTTGATGTGATTAAGTGGCTTAGCATGAACACGAGGGAGGGGTGTTCGACGCTGGCAATGGATCTAGCCGCGAGGAATGGCCATCTTGACGTGCTCAAGTGGCTACATAAGAACTCGACTAAGGGCTGTCCAGTCAACGCGTTGGAAAACGCCATCGAGCACAGTCACGTTCGCGTTGCCTGGTGGCTGAAAAAGCATTTCCAGTTTAATGTGCCAAAGACGATGACGATACATCCGCCAAACCAGTTTGATATGGTGCTGTTCCTGTTCGCTAACTACCCCGAGACGTTCAAGAAAGGCAACCAGGAAAGACCTCAACTGGTAGTTGTCTCAGGACCAAACGATGAAATCGTCCCGCGAAGGCGACTGAGCCTGGGACTACTCTACACGCCCTCTGACGTGTCATTTTTGAACAACTCAACTGCCTGGGGTTAATGCTGTTAATGAGGGTTACAGCTAGCCTTTTACCACTACCAACATCGAAGCTAATATCAATAGAGTACGAAATCATCGTTGATCTCGACTCTTGTACAGAAATATTTGACCTTACCAGATTTTCGTAGTCGTTTCGGATCATAAACTCAAAAACCGTTGATCATCCATCACTCTCTTCATTGCCACTGACCCCTCTTCTAAGCCAGCTCTCCATCACGTCAAAATGACTGACTTCTCGCTGCTCTGTGTGCTCTCTGTGCTACGGCACCAGGAGGACGGCGACCGTCTCGAGCTCTTCACTCCTACGATCTCCAACTATCTTGGTCCAGACCGCAATCTCGCTCTCCACGAAGCTTGCCAGTCGGGCTCCCTCCGTGTTCTCGATTGGATCTGGGGTTCTAGCTGCGTGTCTGTTGCTGATAGGACTCCAGGATGGAAGTTCACCAATTATCTTCGCTCAGATATTTACTACTATCACTCAGAGTTCATCTATAGCTTGAATGTAGCCATCGAGGGTGATAATCTGAATGTGGTGCAATGGCTTGTTGAGCATTTCAAAGGATGCATTGTACCTGGTGGGGTGGTCGAACCCGCTGCTGGCTTCGGACGATTTGAGATCTTGAAGTTCATGCTGCAACAGGATCAAGGAGACCAGAGTTCGGGAAAGAAGACCAGAGTAATCAGTCTTAATCGACGGATGGACCGACCGGTGGAGAGAAACCCTAACGGAGTAATTGTCGAATGGGGTGCAGATTCCATTGGAGTGCTGCGAATGAAGGTCATTTCGGTATCGTCCGTTGGATATTTGACAATGGGCTTTATTCTAAAGACGAGGATAAGTTCGATGTTGTTGGGAGTTTACTCCAAGGGGGCGAGGAGGACTTGGCCCGACTTGTTAGCAGTCAAGAGGTAATGAATGAAATGATGTTCATGGCTAGACCCGAATACATCGAGCAGCTGCTGGATGCGGGGACGCTGATGTTGACCGAAGTCGTCGCGTACCAGCTTATCCACGAGTTGGCTCTTGCAGGGAGACTGGACTTGATAAAGCGGATTGCAGCAACTAACCCCCCACCGCCACACACGGACGACGACTGGGCGTTGAGCTGGATACAAGCGGCAGAAGCGGTATGTACACGTGGGGATCTCGCTGTGCTGCAGTGGTTGATGAAGCATCCAATGTGGAATCTAGTCTTGGAATACCTAGATAACAATTTTCATGGTAGCTTGGTATACGAGGCTGCGCTGGGAGGGCACACCGAAGTGCTGGAGTTTCTATACGGACAGGGAATTCGAGACTCGTCTGAACTTACGGGACTTTTGGAATACATGGCAAAGTCTGGCCAGGTTAAAGGTATCAAATGGCTACTCGAGCATGATGACTATACGAAGCGGGAAAGTCCACACCGCGTGATCGACGCCGCCGCAATAGCAGGACAACTCGAGGTTCTGAAATTCTTTAATAGTCCACTCGATGATATTGAGGTGGATGGACCCCCTACGAAGCGACAGCGTGTTGGGAAGCAGGGAGATGTATGGTGGACCGGAAGTTGCCCAATGGACCTTGCCGCAGGTCATGGCCACTTTCAAACGTTGAAATGGCTACATTGCAATCGCCCCGTAGGCTGTTCAACCGATGCTATGGACACAGCAGCCTCGAGTGGACACTTGGAAATTGTACAATGGCTTCACGTGAATAGGAGTGAGGGGTGTACAAAAGCGGCAATGAATGGGGCTATCTGCACTGGGTATTTAAATGTGGTCCAGTGGTTGAATGGTATCCGACCAGAGGGATGCCGTTCGGATGTGGTGAAACTCGCTGCTGACAATGGACATTGTGAGATTGTAAAGTGGCTGGGTGAGTGTTGCGGTAAAGAGTGCGCAGTCAACGCAAGGGAGAGAGCTCTGGCGTCCGGTTTCGTGAGAGTTGCTTACTGGCTGCAAACTCGTTTTCCAGAGTTTAAACCGCGCGTAGAGTCCATGGCACCGTTTGGATACGAAAAGCTCTTCTCTTTCTGTACGACCAGTACAACTACATTGTGACCCCAGAGTTTGCCAAGGACTTTTTGAGGTGGCTACGTGACGATGACGAGCAGATTTTCGAGTGGATAAAGGACAAATTTCCCCATCTCAAGTGGCGGTAAATGCAAAAAATATTATTTCACCTGTTGGAGGAGTTGGAGAGGCTGCTAAAAAGCAGGAAAATTATATATATTTTTCGAAGATAATTAAGTTTGTGGTGTCAAATAATGCGTCCTAAACGAATCCTAGAATGTCCGATATGTCCTAAAATTAGACTTGCTTTCAATAATATTATGAGAAATTTCAAGTACGATATTACCTGTCCCGGGCCCCTAAACCCACCGCTGCCCGCTCCAGCTCGCTACCGACAGAAGGACAAATAGGACATTATAGGACTCGTTTAGGACGCATTATTTTCTTCCAAGTTGGTTACATCACAATAAAATGGCTCGTCAAACTCAGGACAATCGAGCAAACAATCCAAGAACTATAGTTGCAGTAACATATATCATGAGGTGTGAATTTGTACGAACCCATAGTCGTCGTGCTCGAGCAGGCGCCCATTGTCGGCGGCGTTATTCATGATTCTCGTACTATGAGCCATACTTTGAACGGCGTCAATCTGCATGCGTATCTTTAATACTGGGAATATCATTAGGTATGGACATCTCTCACCGGATTAATTCCACGGTACTGCGTAACTCGCTTTTTGTTATCTCGCTCAACATTCGGCATACATTTTGTTGTATGCTGATTGTTGACCCAATGTTGAACATTCAGACTTTCTGGTTGAAAGGCATCTATAAGATACATCCGCATAACAACGGCTCTGCTGCTTCTCCCCATTCAGGTGGCGACGAATCAACCATGAAGCCGATCGTATCGAAGCAGTAGCAGACTAGGCCGGGAGTTAGCCTACACAAGCATGATCAAGCCTGGAGAAAAGTCAGCATGATGGAAGGTGGCGTTCTATTTTGTTTTAGCTAGCTTATTTTTGTAGAAGCCTCGACGTGAGACTAAGTCTCGCGTCTTTCGATGTGCATATAGAAGACTCACGGGGATCTGTGGCTCTGCTTGTCTGATGTTGCTGGTTTGGTTTGTGGTTTAGAAAGCAAATGCGGAAGTGATATTAACGAAGTTACTCAAACTGTCCTCCTAAGCTCTCTCTCTCTCCTCTCAACATTGTGCTTACCTCCATTCCAGGCCGGGAATTTTGTCAACATTGACATACCAGCCAATCAGAATTCTCCATCAACAATATCAGCCAATCGCTATCTCAACATTTAGAAATGTTGAGATATCCTGGTATTCTTCGTCGTTCATCATTGTTCTTCGGTGTTTATCGTGCTCGTTCGTGTTCGTAACACTATTGATGAGTCCCAGCAAGCATGCGCCGGCGCCATATCCGCACTCCCACTCGCCGCTAATGCGTTGCTGGCTTGGAGACGATGCCACTGGCGTCGAGCAGATACTTAAGCCTCTTGGTCCCCTGTGCCTTGGTCAGCATATCCGCTAGCTGATCCACCATCGGCACGTAGTTCACCACGATGGTGCCCTGAGCCACGTTCTCCCGGATAAAGTGGTGTCGGATGTCAACGTGCTTGGTTCTAGCGCTGTAGCCCGCGTTGTTGCTAGCGCAATAGCTCCCTGGTTATCCTCCCACACTTGAGTCGTTCTCACTTGCTCGTGCCCGAGGTCCTTGAGCATCGCACAAACCCAAAGCACTTCCTGAGTACACAGACTCAGCGCCATGTACTCCGCCTCCGCAGAACTTAGTGCTACCGTGCGCTGATACTTCGACTCGAACACCACCGGTGCACCGCCGATCATCACCATGAACCCTGACACCGAGCGTCGGTCGTCAACGTTGCTTCCCCAGTCCGCATCAGTGAACGCCTGCATCTGCACCTTGCCCGCGCTGCCGTCGTATATGATTCCGTGCTCGCGCATTGTCTTGAGGTAGCGGAGCACCCGAAAGGCAGCCTTCCAGTGTTGTTACCCGGGTTTTTTTAGGAGCCCAGAAAACTGCGACACAACGAACGCGACGTCTGGGCGTGTACATGTTGTGATGCACAACAAACACCAGATAAGCGATCGGTACGGCTTAGCTTGCATGTCCTTGTGCTCCATATCCGCCGTTGGTGACTGCATCTTCGACAACTTCAGACCTGACTCACATGGGTTCACCACTGCCTTTGCATCCTGCTGGTGAAACCTGATCACCACATCGTCGACGAAGCGGTTCTGCTTGATCATCAGCGTATTGTTCTTGCGGTCATGATCGATCTCCATCCCCAGGATGAACTTGGCCTCGCCCAATTTCTTCATCTTGAAAGAGTTCTTGAGAGCCGTCTTGACCTCTTGGATCTCCTCAGTTGTCTTGGCCGCGATGATCATGTCGTCCACGTAAAGACACATGTAGATGTACTTGCCTTTCGTTCCCTTGACATAGACACATTGGTCTGCTCCGCGGCTCCTGAAGCCAATCCGCAAAAATACCGCATGGATTATCTTGTTCCATGCACTTGCTGCCTGCTTGAGGCCGTAGATCGCCTTGTTCAATCTACACATCATGTTTGCGATGTTCGTGATTCCGTATGGCACCTTCATGTACACGCGCTCCTTTAAGTCGCTGTTCAGGAATGCCGTGTCAGCGTCCAACTGCTCTGTCGCGTAAGCCTCAGACACCACAACTGACAGTACAACGCGGATCGAGTTCATGTTGGCCACGGGTGAATATATCTCGAAGAAATCAACTCCAAACTTCTGCTTGAACCCCTTCGCAACAAGTCGAGCCTTGTAGCGAACAACCCGTCCGTGCTCTTAACAAAGTCCCATCGGCACCCAATTGGACGGGCATCCTTCTTCCGTCGCACTAGCATCCACGAACCATTCTCTTCATGAGCCTTCAGTTCCGCGTTCATCGCCTTCACCCACTCTGAAGCTTCGTCACCGCTCATGGCCTGCTTGATAGGTGGTCGGAGCGTCGTCCGCATCGCCCACATCAGCCGCATACGCCAGATCAGCTTCTGCGACAAGTCCGTCTTCGTCGACTCGTGGCCTCTTGGGCGATGGAGGCCAGAAGTGATCATCGTTCTCAGGATCATCGTCATCGTCCACCCGATATTCATCGGCATCAGCAGATCCATCTCCAAGAAGTAGGACGGGTTCTCGTTCACGTCGTACACGTTCTGGCTCGGGGTGGAACACCATCGTTGGCTCTCCCACTGGACGGTATGTTGCCAACTCATGTCCTGTAGACGTCGGTGACCCGTCCTCCTGCATCTCCACGTCCTCGGCAGGATCCATCTCGGTCTCCATCGGCTCATCAACAGTGGGTTGAGGTCGACACTCCTGCGTTTGTACATGCGCACGTTGTATCGCATCGTCGACATCTTCGGTAACGTGAACAATCGTCGGCTGATACGACATCGCCGTGTCGTAGATACCATTTGCTTCACGTTCGGCAAGTCTCAGCGACCGCGCCACTTTTACCTTGTTCGACTCTAAATCATACACCCTGTAGCACTTGGTGTTCTCGGCGTATCCGAGGAACCTGCACTTAAAGCTCTTTGCTTCCAGCTTCGTGCGCTTGACGTCATCAACATGAGCGTATCCATTGGAGCCGAACACACGCAAGTGATAAATTCGTGGCTTCGTCCTGAAGCTCAGCTCGTATGGTGTCATGTCCGGGTGCGCACTGCTCACCGCTTCCGCCCACCACTTGGCCGATCCACCTTGTAGTGCAACATGCTCCTGGCCTTCTCCATGATGGTGCGAATTATTCTCTCAGCCACGCCGTTCTGCTGCGGTCTGTACGGAACTGTCTTCTGATGGATGATCCCGCTGATCTCACAGATGTCATCCAACGCCTTGTTCACAAACTCAGTGCCATTGTCCGAGCGCAATCACTTTGTGCGCTTCCCCCCACTGGTTTTCGTACAGAGACTTGTACGCCTTGAACATAGGTGCCACCTCGCCCTTCTTCTTCAAGAAGTACGCAATCACGTATTTCGTGTAGTCGTCCACGAATGTGAGCACGTACTTGGCTCCGCCCTTCGATTTCGTTCTCATGGGACCCACCAGGTCGGTATGCACCAGCTCTAGTACACGCGCTGTATTTCTCAACGATCGGGACGGAAACCGTGCAACCGTCTGCTTGCCCTTCATACATCCACCGCATAACGACTTGACTTCCTGCTTGACCACCGACATCCCCATCGTCACTCGCCGAGTTCTCACCATAGCATCTTCGTTGGGATGACCCATTCGAGCATGCCGCAGCTTCCACTCACTCTCAGCTCTCGAGTACTCGACGAACTGCGCCATTTCCTGCCTGCAGTCCAGCATGAAGGCCTTTCCGACCTTCTTTCCTGAAGCAATAGCACTCGACTTGCCCCGGATTGTGTACGATGTGCGTTGGAACTCAACGTTGAGTCCACATTCAGCTAACTTTCCCACCGACAACAGCCGTCGACCGAGTCCTGGGATGTGAAGTATCTCCACCATCAGAATGCTGCTCGGGAAATGGTCCAGAGCTGAGCTCCTTACTGCGATGACCGATCGCATTTACGAGGATCTAATGCCGTTTTCTGATCAAGCTGCGCGTGAGACTTCTGGTGGTACTCCAGCTGAACATCGACCACAACGCCCTACAACTTGCTCATCAAGTCGGCATAGCCTCGTTGAGGCCCTAGCATCAACCGCGCAGCCACCCAGACAGCCGAGCTACTATAAAGCGCGCGCGGCGGAAGGTAGGTCACATTCGTTCTGCGATACGGAGGCAAGAGCTGTGTGGCCAGTTTCGGGTTTGAGAGAAAGCCTGTGTGGAAGAGGTTCTTCGTGCAGCTGATGGCGCGACGACTACCCCGCAGAAACCTCTTGCAGCAGGTCCGCGAGCGGACACTTCCCGAACCACACGCTGCCCGATCCCGCGATCTCAATTGGAGACCCACTTCATCAGGGTCAACACGGAACACAGCAGGTTTGATGCTGGTGCAACCATCGGCAGGGAATTCCGAGAAGCTACGGACCAGATACGGCAGCCTCGGACACGTTTGTGAGCGACTTGACCCTGGATAAAGTGGAAGCGCAGCTGCATCACGTGGCGGCGACGTCGACATCAAGATTAGATGGCGCCGGTTATGCCATTTACAAGCGATTCGAACCACAGCTACTGTCGCTTCTACATACAGGTAGAATGCAGGTAGAAGCGACAGTAGCTGTGGTTCGAATCGCTTGTAATGCTACATACAGGTAGAATGCAGGTAGAAGCGACAGTAGCTGTGGTTCGAATCGCTTGTTTCCGATTTTGCTGGCGGCATGGGCGTGTTCCACGGTGTTGGATGGTTGGCGCAGTTCGACTTCTCCCGAGCAATTGGCGTCCCATTTGTCTGCAGCAGGCACTGGACAAACTGTATCCTTGCCAAGTGCTTCACGCGGAGGATAGAGGTTAACGGTTGACATTCCGATGACGAGTAGGGCTTTAGGGCTTTAATGGCTGCGCTGAGCATAACTATCTGGCTGCTGCGATGGCGGACCAGTCCAAGCGGCAGAGTCGCTCTCTGTACATTCTGTGGTATGATCTTGCCAATGCGTTTGGTAGCGTTCCACATGAGATGATGTAATTTGTGCTTCAACAGTTGGGCGTAGACGCGTCGTTTATTGCGTGATACAAGGACCCTGAAACAGATGCGTCGCTAATCGTGTCCAACGCGAAGGATGGTAGTACTTCCCCGGTTCACCAGCTCATCGGTGTATCTCAAAGTGCCCTTTTATCCACTTGTTCACGACTACGCTAGTACCCTTACTCCGCGCCCTACAGTGACTGCCTGACGTCGGTGTTAAGCTCTCTGTTCACGACAAGCCCAGTCTTACGGCGTACGCGATCGCCCGAAAGGTCTTTAATATCAACAAAACCACAGCTATTTTGGCGTTGGTGAAGGCCTGAACCACGGCACAAGCGGTTGGAAATGGCTCTACTGATCTCGCAGATAAGGAAGCAAGCGACCGCGCTATTCCAGTCTGGCCTCACTTCCTGGCAAGTACTCAAGGCCTACAAAGTCTACCTTCTACCTCGGCTTGAGTATGGGCTGCGCTTCGTAATACCCTTTGATAGTCAGATGCAAAGCTTTGGTGAGCACATCAAACATGGATTCCACCATGTCTTGCGACTTCCTGCTCAAGCGACCAACGAGATCCTGTATGCGCCGACCTCGTGCGGCAGCCTAAGGCTTCTACCCCTTGGTGAAATGTGGGCAGCCATTCAAATTGCCTACGGGTGGCAGCTACTGACTGCACTGCAAGGACGCCGAAGTGCAGCGCATTCCGAGGACACAGCTCGGCAGGTTGCGCGTAAACGACACATCGTCGACGAACACCACTGGCGAGCCAAAGAGGACGTTCTGTTAGATGGAGTTTTGAACCACAAGCTTGGTGAGTCTTTATACGCGACGAATAAGTGACAATTAATAAGTAACTTATCAGGCTCATACATGGTGACATTGAGTCACTCTGGACGGATATTCAACATCACATGAAATCGTACAAGTTGACGTTTGAGACGGTCCCGGTGCCCACAGATCCTACCTCACGATTTTCACGCTCTCCGGCTCCGCAAGGGTCTTTCCAACTGTGAGTGCCCACTTCTCTAAGTGGCTCGACCGAAAACTGTGCCCCGACAACTGAAACTACCCTCAAGCTTCGCCACAGAGATCTGTAGCAGAAGATGGAAAACCAGGCCCGCACTGTTCGAGTCCACGGTGGCCGCAATAGCTGCATCTATTACCGGCCAGCGAGGACTTGGGATGCTGACTCGACTAGACGAAATCGACACAAACGCGGTATTAAAGCGCAAAATACTGCGCGCTCTCGGAACACGCCGTTCCCCCAGATGTAGCCATGTTGAAACACTACCCCATGTGCTACAAAAGTGTCCCGGCACAGAGGAGGCGATCCGCACCCGCCATGGCAATGCAAGGTGTATCACTACTCGTACACTCGAAGCCCGTGTCCAAGCATCGAAGGGGAATCTACAACTTCGAGTGAATCTAACCGTTCCTGGCTTCAGTGGACGTCCATTAGGCTGGACATCCAGTTGTACGACATGGAGGCGCGCACTGGGGCAATAGTGGACCTAGCCATTCCATTTGATGCACGGAGTGACGGCGACGGATCTGGATTAACTCGTGAGCATGCTCGAAAGGTCGAAAAGTACAAAGTAATTGCGCACCACCTATCCAAAAGAAGCTGGTAAGTCAAATCGGGTGCAATTGTGTACGGGGCACTGGGGTCCACCAATCGAGAAACCTACTCGGAGAATCTAGGGCAGTTCAAAAAGAACAGGGAGAAAGCTAATTCAGCAGCTTTCAGCAGCACCAATTCAAGGCAGTCGTCGCATTTAGCGCTGGCATGCGAATCAGCACATTCGCCGGCGACGCGCAAGGCGAGTGATGACGAGTACCGAGGAGGGGGGGGGGTCGCCAATTCCCACAAGTCGACGCAGAACAAGTCAAATATAGGCTCTAAGCAAGCCAACTTGGACCCACTCACACAGGGCAACCCCTCAGCACAGGAAATCCCGACAAGAGCTGCGATACACGGCAACCAAACTGTTTAAAAAACTCACCAATCGGTTTCTAACCTGGCAAGTATATTCTTCTTACATGATCGTTTCTATAGTGCCTTGACTTTTCTAGTAGGCAACCTCAATAACTTTGATGATCGTACTCGACTTCATTCATTGACTAGGGATGTCGGTGATTGTTGTGCTGGGATCTCTTTTGGCCCCGGCCTCCCCCATTGATGAACGTCCGCTGTCGCTCTTCCAAGGCAGCATGAGTGAGTGGAGTGATATGAGAAGTTATTGAAATCCATCTATTTTTTATTGTTCTCATTCAAGAAATACCCCACCCCCTCATCAAGCTGAAACTTTATGCACGACGGAACAATAAAACATAATACAAATGGGGTTTGCATTGAATAACCGTACCAAAGTGACTCAGTATTGATTTTTTTTGTTTATCGACGGGCATACTTTTCGAAGTGTCATGTGCTGCAAGAAAAAACGATCGCAACTAATTGCGATCTTATCGTTTAAGCACTTATTGCTAATTCGGTGGCGTCGTCTCGGCTCAATATGATCAACTCGACAAAAGCCAGCCTGTTCAGAATTAAGAGCGCACTTTTACGTTGGGCGCGTCTTCGTCCAACCGTTCCGTGAGCGAAGTGGAGTTTTTGCTATATTATGTTGCGCAATTACTTCCGCACCACTTTGATCAAGCATAGGGTCAACCTGCCAGGAAAATTAGTATTTTCTGCTCGTATAAAAACGGGCATGCTCTGTGGTAGCGTCCTCCACTTGCTTATGCAGTGCCGTTGTTGACGCGGCCAATTATGCAATGCCGCTGCAGATGCGGCTCGATCATGCAGTGTTGCTTGTTGATGGTGTCCTCCGGGTGGCGTTGTACGTGGCGGTAAAATTGTGTTTTGTGTCTTCACAAACGGACCTGTACCGGTTCATGCGAAAGAAGAAAAAGAGCCTAATCCAGCGATAAATCATCGTAAAGCGCGATTTGATGTGTATCTCCAGTAAATGACATACTTTAACCGAGGTCGGTAGTGATAAATATCCCAACTAAATATCCCACTTAAGTGGAGTACTTGTTGTGCCAAATGGTCATGAAAAATCTACTTACCAAATCCATGTAATGGTAAACATGTCACCAAAATTTGTTTTCATGAAGCACGTATCGGCGAAAATAATTTATCCACGTCTCAAGGTTCTGATTTTTCTTCGAGGCGAGTTCATTCTTGAATTATTTTAATAAGTATTTAAAAAAAAACTACATGTATTAAACCTGTTGTACACAATGCATTATCAGTACTTTCTCCGTTGTTAATGATGCGCCAGGCTGTCTGTAAACATTCAAAAACTGAAAAGTCCAAGACTAATAATGTGCATATGGAATACCATTTCAAATACACTTTATACTTTTTGACCCTTCAACATTCGATCCTGCTGTGCATGCTCATCTGAGAAGATTATTAATAACCATCAACATATCGCGAGTCCGGCAACGTATCTGTAGATTCCACTTGGGCGATAGTAACAATGTTTGCTCAGCGTCACTATTCAACTTTCCAGTTAGTGCCAATGCACCTCCCATCTGCACCGCACTAGCGGTGAAAATTGCTTCTTCTCTCGGAGCATCGACGTCGACTTCTACTCCGCAATAGTACCGATTGAATGGTTGGGATTTCTGTTCCGACTACACCTTTTCCGCGGGCTCCGACGGTTTGGGTGCGGAGTGCGCTACAATAGCTGCCCCGCTGTGCTACCCTGGTGTTTGCGAGACCCCACAATTTGCGACTCCGACAATTAACATTTTTGTTAAGCGCATACCATCAACCAAAGGCGACCCCAAGAACGCTTCAAATGTGTGGATGCTGGAGGGTGGCCCCGGATTGCCTTCAACGGTTACCTTTTTCTCAGGTCAACTACGGGCCAGGCCACGCATTAGTCACAATTACAAAACACATGTGTGTAGATCAGGTCACAAGATCGGTCTTGTTCTCGTCTTCATCACTTCTACATGTACAACATCCGCTCCTTGTGGTCTTACGAAAGCAATGTATATTTTTAGTATCGTGGGACAACAACAGATAGCCTTTTCCACAGAGTTTATAACGGCGCTGGGCTCTGTCTGGAACAAGTACAGAGTCGGCAGAAGCACCTGAAAGTGGTCGAGATGTCCGAGCCTGCCGAGAGTAGAGAGGATGTCACTGCACAGCGCTCGACACACCATACATCGTGTATTTTTCATCGGGGGGGGGGGGGGGGGGGGTACAAGCTCACCAGGGCTAACAAGTCTGGAGTAAAGACTAGCTATCACTGCAGCAACTATAGAGGAGCAAGTTGCAAAGCTAAAGCAGAATATCGTCCTGAGGAAGGTCTCTACATTGGAACCGTTCCGCACAATTGCCGCCTTCAAGTTGCAGAGAAAGATTCGGTGGTTGACATTGTGGAGGATATGAAGGACCGAGTGGATACACTCGTACTGACCAACATCGCCTTGACGGTACGAAAAGTATGGGCCATAGTGAGCAACGAATTTTATATCGAGCGACCTGCTACTGAAGCTGTTGTTGGACTGGACGAGGGCCAAGTGATGAATCGAGAGCCAAATTCGAGGAAGAAGTACTGGGGTGGAAATGTGCACGGAATAGTGGAGAAATCACCACTATCGCTAAGGGCAGTGCACTAAGATTCTTTCAGTTTCACCTGGTCTATTACGAAGATGGACAGAAAGACATTAACCAACCGCAGATGCAACTAGGATGGGCGAATCCGGACCTGGTGATGCTCTTGATGTACAGCTCGATAACTATCTTTGTGGACGCTACATTCCGTTGCGTTCCCCCACAAGTTCCGACGGTGCGTTGTTAGCATGGTGCTCATCAGGCAACTGGCATGCATGTTCCAGTCTTTTACGTGCTGTGTACGTCGAAATCGAACGTGCCGTACGTCAACATGTTAAATTTCGTTGTCAGTCACACAAACGGGAAGATTCGTCCTGCAACGGTGATATGCGACTTTGAGGCCGCACTGATAAACGCAGTTGGGACTCAGTTCACTGATGCGCGCCGTGTTGGCTGCTACTTTCACTGGAAACAGGCCGTAAGAAGAAAGATGGAGAGGCTGCGTATTCCAGTGAAGGAGATTGCTATTGCCATGGAAAAAGGCGTCTTGGATATGCTGACTGTCATCAAGAGGAAGCATATATCCAAGAAAGGTGTTGATCATGTACAGCAGACAATCATACTGAGATGTGATGCAATCGGCATTGCCTACTCGGATTCAAACTGGGGGTGCTTTTGAAACTACTTCGCAAAGACTTGGATTGACAAGTACACCCCAGCGGTGTGGAACGTGCACGGGATGGCAAAAGATCTGGTAAACCGCACCAACAACCCGTTGGAGCGGTTCAACCGCGAGCTGAACAAAGAGTTCACAACCCTTCGGCCAACAATGCCAGTGTTCATCACAACAATAGAGCAGATTTCACGTAACTATGTGCAGCGGGTGTCTGATACACCTTCCACAGCTAAACGTCAACGTCGAGTAGACGTGCAGCTTTCTCCCGCAGTTGAATTCGAATCATCCGATGATTTGGACGAGAGCCAAGATGAGACTACGTATACAAACCTGAGTAATGCTGATTACTCCGATGATTCTGATACTGAGTCTAGTGACGATGAAAATGCGATTCCGATGACGATATGAGCACTGGAACTAATTGGGAGGCTGGTAGTGATGTTCTGCACGAAGTAGATGGTTGTGTGAGCTATCCTAGCGAAATTGGATCTGTAGGCGACGCTATCCACCTCGATGGACATGGGTTCGACGATATCTGTGGTCGTGGAGAATCACACAGAGCTGGTACGTTACGTTGTCAGAGAAACCGTAGTAGTCGAGGAGCCGCTGGAGGTGGAGTAACCGTATCAGGCCGAGGAGCAGGACGTGGTCGAGTAACTATACGTGACCGTGGAACGGTACGTGGCCGAGGAACTGTACGTGAACAAGAAGCTGTCCGGGGTCAAGGAACTGCACGGGACCGGGAAACTGCACGGGGCCGGGGGGACTGGGGAACTGTACGGGGCCGGGGAACTGTACGGGGTCGGAGATCTGTGTGGGGCAGGGGGGCTGTACGGGGCAGGGGAACTGTACGGGGCAGAGAAGCTGTACGTGGTCGGAGCACTCGTCGTGGTCGGGGTGTTCGTCTTGAACTTGCAGTTACGGGCTGCCGTGAGCCTGCGATAGACCGGAGCGAATGTCAGCACGAACACATTACCCGCTTGCAAGTGCCGGCAGAGGGTAGTTATGCGAACATGCCTGAGTTCGTAGAAGGATACGAGGACTTTAACGCCTTTGAATACGTGGTTGACAACGGGGCGAACACTGAAGCCATGGACATCCAGTTTATGGCAACGGTGTAAATTGCGAATTCACTCAGTAGAATCCATGTCACGGATGGTGAGGCTCCGTGCGAACTAGTGAAGCCATCAACTTACTCTGCATGTGTGTTGTTGCTGAGAGGTTTTCCCTCACTTTTACTCTTGCCAGCAAATAAATAGACGTGTTTATCATTTTATAAAGTAACGTTTATCATGCACGTGGTCACATAGTTTGCCACTGAGCTAATGTGTGGCCTGACCCGTTAATGACCTACATTACGCGCTTCCCCTTCAACATTCAGTAATTTGTGATTTTTTGTTTCACTTAATCGTTAGAGGTCTAACTTCACCTCATTTTGATCGTAGTGGAAGATGATATGGTGAAGATACACTCGATGTTGGATGGCCAAGTCAACGTGTACACGATGGACCACCGTGGAACAGGACGAAGCACTCTTTTGGACTGTCGGGCGACAACTACCAGCCCCCCTGGGGGAAATTCGATTGATATTTCAGAAGTAGACGCGTGCGCCAACGAGCCTTAAAACAAATATCGCGTCTTTCTCGATAACGAGTGCTGCCACCGATATTTCGACAATTATCACCAAACAATCGAACGGAGCTAGTAATATTGTGTACGGGATCAGTTACGGCACAGCGCTGGTTGAAAGATTCATGCATGTGGCACCACCTCAAGTGAAAGGATTTGTTCTCGACAGTATCGCTACGGCCTCAGGGGCGGTACCCAATAAGTTCCCGTACCTTTCACTATGGGACACGGACTTTGGCGAAGTTAGCGACTGCTTCCTGAAACGTTGTGCGCGTGATCATGAGTGCAGCTCTCACTTTAATTCGACTGGTCTATTTGGCAAGCTGCAAGGTGTGATCGACCAGTTCGACAGCAATCCCAACTCGACCTGTGCTGCATTGGTAATCGAAACTAACAAAGAGCAGAGCTGCGACCCCGCTTCGTTCATATTGCGTCGTGCCCTGGGGAACTTTTTTTATGGAACATGGTTGTCACTCAACTACTGTTGTGCTAAGTAGGTGACGGCATCCGATGACCTTGTCGGGACCCTTCTCGATCCGGGAGCCCTCCCTCTTGGGTTGTCCGCTGAGGGCCTACCAAATCCTAAGATGGAAGAGACCCGAGCTCCGAGGAGCTCTCATCTGCGGTGCGGTCGCGCCAGTGACCAACGTCATTGACAACATGCATATCTAGCTGTTCTCTCAGTCGTCCAGATCCTTCCAGTCGACTCAGCTCGCATTGGAAACTCTTCTTCAAATCCATGGCTAGATTGGCCAGGAGATCAGCCATTTTGTTGTGGCTTCTGCGGTGGTGGTGCCATTGTCAGACCTGGAGTTGGTCCGCGAGTCTTCGTATCTGCCAGTACAGTCCGAGTAGGTGGCGCGCCATGGGCGGCGTGCGACCAATCTGTTGTTGAATGATGAGGCGGCTGTCTCCAATCACCTGTAGTAGGGCCTACAGGTTTTGGGGGATGCCCGCAGTCCCATCAACAGGCCGAGATTATCGGCGACATTGTTCGTGGTGGAGTTGGCCGCGTAGGACATCGAGCTTGCCCAGACGATATTGACTCCACTGCGCCCCAAACTGGTCTAGATCACCACGGCTCCGCTGCCGCCCGGCCCAGGGTTGCCCCTGGAACCACCATCGAAGAACAGTAGATGAACATGACGGCCGACTAGGGGTCCCTCCGGAGGGGAGTCCCACGGAATGGTAAGTACCCTTCTGAGTACTTGCGCGGCACGACCCATGTGTCCGGCGGGCCCGACTCGTCCCAGGTGCAGATGTACAGTGGCATATCCGCTCCGTACCCGGGCATCTAGCATGGTGAGATGATGTCCAGCAGATACTTCATTGGATGTATCGAAGTAGGCGGTACGCCACCGCCACACAGCCTGAAAGTAGACGACGTCTCCGAGTCTCCAGCAACTGTCTGTTACCTTCGTCACTGTCTCCGTCAGCTCGACACCTTCCGAACCTTTCATAGATCCATAGATCCTCTCGGTTTCGGCCCAAACACCGGGAGGGAGGGACGGAAGTGTGAGCCCAAAACAGGCTTCTTCTATGGCCTGGGTGTCGAGTCCTGCCCCTTCCCAGCACCGAATGAATCGTCGTCTCAACCTCCGCGCCGCTGGACACGTCCAGAAAATGTGATGGAAATTGACGCTGGAGATTCTAACGCAGTCCGAGTGTAGGCATCCCGGAAATCCTTGCGTGGGATCATGTATAGAGAGGGCTTGGATCTTTAGTCGGTAGAGCAGTTGATCCGACCAGGGGCCGAGTCCGACGATCCTGCGAATCCTGCTCCATTCTGGAGTGGCTAATCCATCTGCCGCGTGCGAGCTCAGCATTCTCCATTTTTGTTCCCGTCGCTCACTACTGACACGTCCTTTTTCCCGAGCGGTTCGCGTGATGGTCTGGCAGATCCATGTTCGCTTCTGTTACGGCCGGGCCCTACAGGTCCATAGGCAAATGAACCGGCTGAAGCCAGGGTGAGGCAGCACTGATTTGAGCGTGACCGAAGGCCCCAGAGAACTGGTGAGTCCACGCTCCAGTTGGGCGAAGGTGTGGACAGGTATCTCTGCCACCTCATGTCGCGTGGCCGAGGTGATGCTAACCATGGCAGGCTTTCCTGCCTTCTTTGTGGCTATGACCGGGTGATTAGTGGGTGTGGCCTTGAGCCTGAGCTCATGGCGGTCCACCCAGTACTGGAGCGTGGTCGGGAAATTTGTCACCAGCACTTGCATAAGATCTTCTACGGCATCACGTACACGGGTTGTGTGTAGTCGTGACGGGGACAAGAGCGTCACCGTGATCTTGCCACCCCCACGACATCTCCAGTGAATAACGTCCTTCAATTGAGATCCGAGCTTGAGTAGAGCACCAAATGCGGAAGGCTGAGTAGTTAGTCCAGTTCCTCGGTTGTAGAGGCGTAAGTCAGCAATGGGGGCATAAGGTAACCATTCCAGACACGGGGTCTCATCGGCGACCACTTCAGCGTGAATGAAGAGCTTGCAAACAGCGGCTCTCACCGCCGAGCCGTCAATCACCAGCCGATTCCCTGTCCAATGCATGTGGGCCCCTGCAAAGGTCCACACGATATGGTAGAAGGTTCTAACCATGGCATCCCGGTGAGGCACCAGCGTCGTTCCGTTTCCACCAGGACGTGGCGACCAGCGGTCCACAACGACTAGTGCCATCGGATCTTGCCCTCAGTCGTAACCCCAGAGGGGAGCTTATTACCGGAGCTGATGGCAAGAAAGCTGATTCCGCCAATTGTATACAGATTAAATCGCTGTGATGCGAACGATACCGAGGTTTTGGCGCACTTCTTTACGACTCTCAATTCAATTCTCGGCGCAGCGTCTCAGGTCCAAGCTTACGACTCGCCACTAATCAGTGATCTCATCAACTTCTCCGAGTTTTGGGAGTCCCCAACACCTTCTATTTCTGAGTTACAACTACGTTTTAGGAAAACAAAAATGTCCAACGCCGGAGTGTACTTTATGGTGCCGAGGTATTGTACTTTCGCGAAAGAGGATTAGGAAACATGTAAACACGAGGGTGGTAGCAATAATTTAGGCGATGGTATCGTCTACAAGCGCGCCGAGTATTGGAACAAGAGAGCCGCGATTCCAAAGAATGCAGGTGTCTTGCTGATGCATGGTACGTTGGATCCCAAAACGTCGCCCAAGCACGCAGACTACCTGCTTGAAGCGCTGGTTGGGGACAATAAAGAGTTAATCTCTTATGCCTACGCTGTACATGGTATAATAGAGTCCACTCCATTAGTAGAAGGCGATACTAAGAGTGGGACGTGCGGTATGAAGATCCTCGCATCGAACGTGAGCACCGACGGCGATTTAAGTCGTCTGAACAAGCCTTGCGTGAATGAAAGTTCGGCATTCAACTGGACGGCGCCGAAAGCCCATGTTTTGAAGTACCTGGGCACCGATAACGCGTACGATGGCCTATACCTGCTTCCCCAACATTCAAACGAAGTGTAGTGGAACTAAACCCACAATCGGCGGGGGCAGGGTAAAAGTCAGAATGCTCAGATTATTCTGAAAGCTAGCAAGAAAATGCGTTCGTGAGAAAACCCCAATTTTCTATGGATTCTGGGCCTCCTAATATTTGCAGCAATGGTATGTAGAAAACTCACAGCTCTGTACGAACAGTGCGTACGGTCCCCTATGCTCATGTCAGCAAGCTTCGGACAAAAAGACCATCGACTTTTAACATGTCGAGTCGAGTAGCTTAGCGCATTGCGAATTGTATATCGGAGGCATACATTGGGCATTAATTTTAACTGGACGAGGTCGTGCTCTCCTGGATTCTGTAAAAAGATCACTTAGTAGTAAATTTTCATTTTTAAGTTCTATGATTCTATTTCAGAACTTGGCGGAATCTGAGCGATGTTTCATTTTTTCTAAGGGGATTACCCGGATATTCGTATGAGATATTTTTACACACTACATCTTACCCGTTAAATCCATTGCAAACCTATGTTTTGTACATTGGCTAGACACTCTTTGTCGCTAACATTAACAAAGTGACCCCGCATTGCAATACCGCAATAATGTCGGTTTCTCTTGCATAACACATCTTTTAGTCAAGTTTAATGGTTTCAATTTACCTGTTTCTGATGCGGTAACGTAACTCGCTGTTCATAACTGGAAAACGGTAGCCATGACCACTAGTCATTCGATAGTGTTGTGAATTCCTGTATTAGTTCTTTTCCATCCACGAATGTTGGGGGCCGCGCTGCATGCTGAGCGGGTAGAAGTACATTAATGGCGGCCTCCTCGTTGAGGAGGTTTACTTATGGGATGTGGAGCGGTGGGTTTAAAAACGCTAATGTAAACTGAACGATCCTATATCACCACCGAGACGGGGCATCTGCTGCGTCCAACCAATTCGTCTCCTATATGCCATCGGTGATACGGTACTGTCTTTTGCAGTGCCGTATCTGCACGATATACCGCATTAGTTTGTCATTAATGTCACTGTACACAATTGGTAGTTATGGTACATTTAATACGTGCACCGTAATAGTATAAGATGGACTATTACACTGGGAATAGATTATATTCAAGAAAGGGCTAAATTCGACTAAGGTTCATGAATTTCTTTAAGTCAGCAAGTTTGATTCACTTGACGATCTTCTGGATGGAGCTAGAGTGTTTAATCCAAAGGAAACCCACAATGAAGTAGCGCTTATCCCTCACAAAATGAAAGATATACTTCAAGTATAAGTTACTATGGGTGTTCTATCATTACGACTTTTGCGGTAGATGCAACACAGAGAGAACAACAAAAATACGGCTTTTAAACTAAACTACATGGTGATGGTGAACAGAAAATAATTTCTGGATATTTTATCACAGCGGGTCTACTTGAGGCTCTCGTAGTTATTTTCTGCATCAAAGAAAAGCGTATCAACATAGATAATCGCCTCATTACGAAAATTTTGGACGGTACTAAAGTTTGAAAAGTCACTTATAACATTTAACATTACTTGACGATGTGGGCTCGTTGTTACTGTAATTGAGCATAGTCCCATGTGTTGAAAAGTGTTCCCGGCCGATATTCAAAGCTCGTTCTGCTTTTGGCAAGGTGCAGACTTTTCACTATACTGACAATCACAGGCGAATAAGCAATCGATTGAAAACTCGAGTTGGTTCGGTACTTTATCGTTGCATCATTGTCGGAGTGACCTGTTCATCTACTCGGTCTTTTCTAAAAACGCCTGGCAATATGTGCGGCCTGATGCTTGACGAGATGCAGATAGCGATGCCGCGAAGATGACTGAAGCCTGACAACAAAAATTGTTTAATTAATACGCGTCGAGTAAAAGAGTAAAATATCATGCAGAAAGTCTAACTCGTCATTCTTACCAGAGGGGATAGTAAACTTGCAGCTCCATAGAAGTGGGCGATCTTGCAGATAAATGCCATGTAGCTGCACCCAGAGATCCATGTAAGATCAAAGCAAAAACACTCAGCAACTCTACAATTCGCACCAGTTGTTCAAGACCAAACCGCATGCCCTAGTGTCGGGAGTCAGGCCAGCAGGAAACGTGGCGGGGCTAGGACGTAAACACCACATACAGAGTGACGATCACAATAGGGTGTGAAAGCGATACTTAAAGTAGACATCATGTACCATAATGAACGACTACAACAGCACAGACTGACACCAAGGCGGAAGCTGGAGTGGGTGGTAGCGGCAATAATCAGTGGGGTTGCCACTACAAAGACAACGATGATCTTTTGCGCATAGCGTAAGTTCCGATAGTACTGCAATAGGTCACCGACTTGCTCCAATTCACACGAACGTACTTTTTTGCGGGTGTGTAGCTTGAAAGCCGGAAAAAACTGAAATGCCACCATGAAAAGAAATAGTAACTGAGGCAGAATAAGCAGCAAAGTTCGCAGAACGAGGTGCATTACAGCAATGAACTCCAATCCGCAAGCCACCACAGCCATCTAGCATCCAGAAAGTGAGCCACCAACGTTATTGTCAGGTACGTAGATGATCGATATATATGCTAACCGTCACCGTTCGCAAAGTAACAAGAGGAAGCTGCTCATTGTACTGGGTCGCGGCGCTACCCAGGCCGCCCCGGATCAACCACCATGGCTTCAACATTTGTTTATCCTTTGATAAAAGATAAGCTTATAATAAGCGCGTAAAAATCTGCTTTCTTATTTGAAGATTCCTGATTTCGGGGACCCGTTTTTAGCACTTTTGACATTTTGAGAACCCGAACTCGTTCACCGTAACATTAGCGTTTCTAGAAGCTCCATTTCACTCGAATCGAAGTACATACACCGACCGACGTACCATACGCGGAGAGTGACTTTACGGGAGATGCAACTTTGTACTTTTTCAATCATCCCGCTTTGTGATCTTCGCCGTAATTCTTCGCCATCAACTCATAGGCTCCAGATTCGTGAGCTCCTTAACTATCTATGTCCTCGTGTTGCCTTCCGGTCAGTTTCAACCAACTCATGACGCTTTTCTCGCTGAGAGCTCTTCGTACATATGATCGATAGTCGAGCCTCCGTCACAGGCAGCTTCAGGTGTTCCTATTTCGTCAACCGCAACCAGCTCTACAATATCAGGATCCATTGCCTTTTCAGCTCCCGCTGTTGCCTTTTCCAGCACCTTGACGCCCTTGCGTACCTGCCATGCTGTGTACGTCAGCTGTGTACAGCAATGTACACTAGAGATGATGTGGAGCAGATCAGGACTGTTGCCACCTCAATACGCGAAATTAAGGTTGGTATGTGAGCTCACACTGTGAGATGGGATCAAGAGAGGTTGAGCCCGTTAGCTTGTGAAAGTGGCCGCAGAGGCACGAATAGTATTCATTGAATACTACAATTTGAGCTGGCAGTCGTAAAACAAATAGCCGAACCTAGCACAGAGTAATGCGCCTTTTTTTCTGCTGAAATATCACAACAAAAACAGTAGTAGTGCAGTGTCTTAATGCGACTCAGGACTTGATACCAAACCCAGCATCGTAGCAAACACAATTTCAAGCAAATTTATTTTGGGCGGAATAGTCCAGTCCTCCTAACTGTTATGTGTTGATCACTAGCTGTCCACTAAAATGAACTTCTTCAGAAAGTTGGCGAGTTGGTCAGGGTTCAGTTTAAGGTCGCCCCAAAGCTTTGTGATGTGTTCCGGTTTCATGCCTCGGTTGACAAAGACCGCATAGAGCTCCTCCGGCGTTTTATTCTTACGAGATCGTCCACCCGAAGTCCAGAGCTGAGACGAAAGCACGGATTATGCTTGTTGATTTAATTTCTTAGTTCCTTTCTTTTTTTTCCAAGGCCTTGTAAATCTTTCTTTACCGGACCTAATGTAAAACAGATCTGAAAATTTCAGAGTTTCCTCGGGCCGAAGGAGCGACTTTGTCTTAAATCTGATGAAAATTCATGTTGACAAAGCAGTCCCCTGTACGAATATGAACGGGTGGTTGCCCCATATTTGGCGATCAACAAACACGAAAAGCGCTGCTATTACCACTGGTAGCTACTGTTAGCCTATAAGGGATACACTACGAGTTCTACCACTGAACCAAGAGCAAAGCGAAGCCGTCCGTAAAGGATCGTGACGTTGTGCAAATTTCTGGGCCAGAATTTTCTCGAACGTCGTTCCCTTGTAGCTGGCGAGGTAAGACCCAGATCGTCAGGCATGCCCCCTGGGGGCTCCCCAGTGTATTTGATAAAATGAATGCCTCCTTTGAAATCATCAATACCAAATACTGCTAGTTGTATACATCAAGGAAAGAGGCTCATTCATAACTCTTGCACAGCAGATTTTAGGAGAGGGCGGATATTGTCTACATAACCAAGGTTAAGACTGCATACGTATCTGTACTGCACTGTGTATAGGGTTTATACCGTTGGTTAGCTTGCATTTTTTTTGAAATTATCAAGATAGATTCGTAAAATCATTTTTTTTTTCATATATAGGGCAGCTTTCGGACTAACTAGTCCCCAAGAGAAGACAGCCCCATATCTTTCAGTAGGTGCCACAGAAATACGATAACCAGGGGATCAAACTGCCTTCATATGCGGCGTGGTTCTCATTCGCCAATCCTGACATTCCGACGCACACTTCCTCCGACCGACATGATACTCTGTGGCGACAAATATTTATTTTGGAGAGAAGTATAACCTTCATGGCTTTTGGCTTACATCATCGTAAAATCAGCGGGCTCACTTTCGCACTAAATACATCTGACTGTCAAACAAAGATGCAAACAGATTGGCTCTGAAGACAGCAAAAATGTGTTCTATCGACAGCATATACAGCTTGCTGCAGGCCTTGCCCATATTTGACCGGGTTACAGGTAGGATCACCTATTGCGATCGGTGATCTAACGCTGGGAAGTTAACGCTTTTTACCTGATTGGATGGCCATGATCACGGTTCTCGCATTTAGTACTGTGCAATTCATGGATACATGTAGTACAATACGACTGGTGTTACGTGATATTAATAGTGGAGTCAATTTTAAAACCTCTAACCTTACCTTTACTCCTCTGACCTTACTTTTACTGCCTTAACCCTTTTTAACCAGCGAGTCAACCTCCTGGACAACCTGCTTAACCTTGCAAAATAGTACCAATTTTAGAGTACATGCACCAAGTATATGGCACACTACATGTACCCTTAACCCCAAAACAAAAGTGTATGAAATTTTGCATGCAAGAGGTTAAGGAGGTTAAGATGGTTAAATTACCTTATACCTAACCCTTCTGGTAGCTTAGGCAAGGTTAGTATTAGAGCTGTTTCGTGCAATGGTCCCCCGAGGGTTATTTCTGTAGAAAGAATACTTTAGTCGGACCAAATTTTGTGGTTAAAGACAAATTTCTCGCCAGAAAGCGCGAGGTGAATCTTTGTTGCTGCAAACTTGAAGCCCCAGTATCTCTGTGTAGATGGCCACCAATGAGACCAAAGATGCCGCTGTGTCGCCACCAGGGCGTCCTGCTGTGATGTACGTTAGTGTGGGTTATTTTCGTAATAAAATTTAATGCAGGTGCACGAAAGTCTGCACGAAATGATTTCGTGTATTTCGTGCACTGCACGAAACAGCTCTAGTTAGTATCGTTGGCACCACCAGTTGGACGGGACAACGTTTTTTTCTACGTATTAATAGGAATGGCCACAAGGTCAGCTTCCATTTGCCTTTTTAAACCACAAACCAAACCAACAGGTTAACAGCCGCACAAGACTCTCAAGCTTCACGCCTACCACAACGATGTCTGCCAAGAAAGCCCAAGTCATTCTGGGAAGTGACAACTACTTCCACTGGAAATTTGCCGTGCGGATGACGCTGGCAAGGAAGGGTTTGCTGGCACACGTGCAGACCGTCAAGCCTGAGGCGGAGATGACTGAGGCATGGGTGCTGAATGACATGAAGGTGCTGGCTATGATTGCTCATGGTGTTGCTCTCTAGCATCAGACGAAGATACGGTCTGCGACGACAGCCATTCTGGCCTGGGGAACTCTTCGCAAGTTTTACAGCCGGACAACCCTTCACAACCGGGTGACGATGACTCGACGCTTGCACGAGTTCAAGACGGACGACGACGCGACCATGGCGAAGCACTTGGACGGCTTCGACGAGTTGGTCGTGGGGTTGCAGACGCTGGGGGAACCGCTTCACGATGCTCGCCAGTTTGTAATTTTGTTGAGCAGCTTACCGGTGGAGTACGAGTTAATCTCATCGATCATAGCGAACTCGAAGGACATCACCCTCGTTGAGGTGAATGCGAAACTGCACAAGGAGTACGAGAGGCAGGACAAAAAAGAGGGCACGGAGCGTGCGCTGAAGGCCACCTCGTAGGGAGGTAGGAACAAGAAAGGGAAGTTCAAGAAGAGCGGCGGAACCAACGGTCGCAGGAACAACGGCGCAAGGAAGAACAGTGTCTTCAGAGGCAAATGCTTCAGGTGTGACCATGTCGGACACATGAAGCGGGACTGCCCGAACAACAACGACGGCAACAAGGAAGACGCAGTCTTTGCCGTTGGAGAAGGTCGGTCAACGGGATGGCTGATCGACAGCGGTGTCACGTCGAGCATGACACCGCACCGGACTGACTTAGCCGAGTACACGGTCGTGGACTCGAAGATCGAGGTAACCATCGCAGACGGTAAGAAGCTGCACGTGACCGGAACTGGGACAGTGCATCTGAGGGGCATTGACGGCAAGCGTGCCCCATACTTCGCCTCGGCTCGGTTTTGGCGAGTAGTCGTGCAGTAACTGATTCAGGGGTCCAGCGACTTGGTGTATCGCTTCGTGGGTGTAGGCTGCAGGTGGTTGTCGTCCCTATAGAATTCAGGGTGGAATTAGCCAACCTATCCGCGACGCCGTTGCGCAAGGCGATCAATGTGAGATAGACTATAGTGGTTAAGTCGACCTAGGTAAGCCCGGATTTGACGGCGAATGCGGAGGAGCGAGGGGCGTCTGCATTTCCAGCGACCAACCACCTGTTCAATGACAAGAGCACGATCACCTTCAGCCCGAAGGTGGTTGACACCGTGTCGCGCCGCACTGGAAACCCCAGTTAGGAGGCTTGCATACTCCGCGAAGTTGTTCGCCCTGCTCCCCGGTAGATATTGAAGGCAACTCTATACGTTCTTACCGGACAGGTCAAACAGCGTTGCGCCGGCGCCACCAGGCTCAGGATTACCGCAACAGGCTCCATCGCACCGGAGTACCAACGCGCAGGCTCACTTGGTGTATTGGCGTCTATGATGAACGTCGGTGGTACCGTGCTCCGCGCGCGGCGTTCGCACCGTCGCCATCGAACCTGAGTGTGCCCTGTATCTGGATCAGCTGACTTCGATAAATCTGGGCCTTCGAGGACCACCTACATGGGGTTTTCGGTGGTCGCGACACCGGCCTGTTCGTCAAAATATGCCATGGGTGCATCACACGCTTCTGCCGTTAGCCTACCGTCATCAATAGTTGCCTCCTCTGTACCAGGGCACTTTCGTTGCACATAGGGTAGTGCTTCAACATGGCTACATCCAGGTAAACGGCGTGTGCCGTGAGCTCGCAGTTGTTTTGCGCTTCAAAACTGCACTAGTGTCAGCTTCGTCCAGTCGCGCCTTCATCACGAATGTGTAGTCAGCATCCCAGAGTCCTCGTGAGCTCGTAATAAACGCGCTACCGCGCCTGCCGTGAACCCGGACGGTTCTAACGCTGCTTTTCCATTTTTTGCCACTGGTCTCGGTGGCGAACTTGAGGTGGAGTTTCAGGTGTCGAAGCACAGTTTGCGGTCAAGCCACTGTTTCAAGTGGGGCACCCGTATATGTAGAGAGTCGTGTGGAGCCGGAGTACTCGACGGTTTGAGATAGGCTCTGTGGACATTGACACCGTCTCGAACGCCAATTTGTAAGTCTTCATGTGCCGTTGGATATCCGTCCAGAGTAAATCAATCTCGCCGTGGTACCGCTTATTCGGCGCGTATGGAGAATCACCAAGGTTGTAGTTCAGGAATCTCTGGAGCAGAACATCCTCATTATCACGCGAGTGATGTTCGTCGACGACGTGCCTCTTACAACCTGTCCGAGTTGTGCCCGAGCAATGCGCTGCACCTCCACGTCCTTACAATGCAGTAGCTGTCATCCATGCGCTATTCGTATCGCTGTCCACATTTCGCCAAGGCGAAGATGCCCCAGCCCGCCGCACGAAGTCGGCACGTTATCCCGTTGGTTGCTTGAGCTGGAAGCCGTAGCAGGTGGCGGGATCCGTGTTTTATATGCTCATCGATGCTTTTCATCTGGCTGTCGAGAGGTCGTAGGAAGCGTAAACCATACTCAAGCCAAGGTAGGAGATAAACTTTGTAGGCTTTTTTTAAAGTACTTGCAACGGAGCAAGGCCAGACTGGAAGAGCGCAGTCGCGTGCCGCTTTATCTGCGAGGTTAGAGGTGCCATTCCCAAACGTTTGAGCTCGTGATTAAGACCATCGTCAATTCCAAGATAACTGTAACTTTTACCCATAGACAGAGATGGTATGGCTTCACCATGGATCGAAAGCTTGAGCTTGTCCGGTTCGAGAACATGATGTGCGTTAGACGCTACTCCATTTGAGCAACACTTTCCGGTATTGGCCCACATTCCACTCCACTTTAAGAAGCACTGCATCAAGTCGTTGCGGCGTAGCTCGGCTGGTACTAAAACCCTTCAGATCGTCCGCATAGGCGGTCACACTCGGCTTGTCATCGGCAGACAGTTGGACCCCGACGTCGGGAAGCCGCTATAGTGCCCTAAGCAGTGGCACTAGAGTCGCAGTGAGCAGGTGGGGATTTAAGGGACATCCTTAGAAGACGCCGATGATCTGGCGGATCGGGGAAGTGCTGCCATCCTATGTGTATAGATCCTTGCATCGCGCGATAAACGAGGCCTCGACGCCCAACTGTTGAAGAACGAACCACGCCATCTCGTGGGGGACGCTACCAAACGCATTTGCCAGGTAACACCACAGGATATAACAAGAACAGTTTTTGCGCTTCGACTGATCCGACATTGCCGCTGCCAAGTAATTATGGACAGCGCATCCGTTGAAAGCTCGGAAGCCCTTTTGAGCGGCAGAATGCCTGCCATTGAGCTCCATCCACCTCGTAAAGCGCTTGGCAAGGATTCCAGCATACAGTTAGTATACAGCCTGTTGCAGGCATTTAGGACGCCAATTACTGGGGTTCATCGGATCACCATTCTTTGGGAGAGCCGGACCACACCAACATTCCAACAGCCTGGAACACGCCCATGCCGCCAACAGAATCGGAAAGCTGCATGTAGCAGCGGTAATAGCTGCGGTGCGAATCGCTTGCAAATCGAGTATCCCACACCATCTAGTCCTAGTGTCGACGTTGCTGCAACGTGGTACAGCAGTGCATCTACTTCGTCCAGTGTCAGGTCGCTCTCAAACGCGTCCGAAGCTGTCGTAGCTGGCGGGCGAGTCTCCATAGCTGCTCGGAACTCCCTGCCAATGGGAGCACCGGCTTGGAATCTTCTGCGTTCCGTGTTAACGCCAACAAAGTGCGTCCCCAACTGAGCTCGCGGAATAGGATAGCGTGTTGGCCTGGAAGAAGCCGCTGCCGTGTCTGCCACAGGAGACGCCTGCTGGGTAGCCGAGTCGCTGTTAGCTGTGCTAAGTATCTCCTCCACGCAGGCTTTCGTTTTGAGTCGGAATTGCCCATTCAGCTCTTGCCTCCGTACCGCCGAGCGATAACGTCCTACTTTCCGTCGTGTACGCTTGATTGCAGCTCGATCGTCCGGGTCGCTACGCTGTTGGGCTTGTAGGGACTCTAGCGCCTCACGAAGGCGGTGCTGACTTGACCAACGAGGCGTAGATCGCTTGGACAGGATCGCGTCTTGTTTGACCAGAAAACGGTACCAGAGCCTCGTAATTTCGGTGGGTCATGGCAGTAAGATAACCCTCGCCTATGTCCCAGTCGTCGGTATCGAAAATCGTGGCTGCAAAGGAGGAGGCAATAGTGTCGACGACAGACTCTGCCCGCTCCATCTCGGTACTATCAAGCTGCCGAAGATGGAGGATAGGGCGACGCGCTGGTATTGCTCCAGTGCTGAGATCAAGACTGGGAAATACTTCGCCACCGCCTCGACGGGCAATGTCGGCTTGCACATCATCAGTTAATGTAGCCTCACGCTGCGGCGCCACTTGTGTTGTCGTCTAGGTGTCAGCAGGTGACCTTGATGTAGACGATCCTGGGGTCCAACAACTTTGTATATCGCTTCGAGGGTGTAGAGTACATGTGGTTTTTGAGCCCTTCGTGTTCAAAGCGGCATTAGCTAACGATCAGCGACGCCTTCGCAACATGGTCAATGTGGGATAGAGAGTAGTATGTTAGCTGACCGAGCTGAGCCCGGGCTTGGCGACGCATGCGTAGATCGAGGAGCTTCTGCATTTCCAACGGCAAACCACCTGTTCAATGACCAGGTTGCTGCCCACTTCAACCCGCATGTGGGTGCACAGCACTGGAGACACCAGCCAATAGACCCGCACATTTTGCAAAGTTATTTGTCCTGCTGCCAGGTAGATATTGAGAGCAGCCCACACGTTCGTACCGGACGGGTCAAACAGCGTTGCACCAGCACCACCGGGTCCAGGATTGCCGCGTCAAGCCCCATCAAAGCGCAGTAACCAGCGTCCAGGTGCGCTTGCTCCAGTGCAGGTTTCGGGGACGAGTGTCGTCACAGTAGTCGCTAGTGAATCAGGGCCTTCGAGGTCCACCTCCATCGGGGTATCGGCAGTCGTTACACTAGTCGGTTCGTCGTAAGATGCCGCAGGTGCACCACTACCTCCTGTCATCGTGCTACTACTGTATGTGGTGATCGTATGAATGCGAGCAGTGCGCGCCAGAGGTACAGATACGGGATTGGAGGGGTTGGGTCCAGTCAACCGAGCACTTAATCGTGCACTGAAGCTAGCGAGATCGCGCCATGTGACAGGCGTTGGTTCAATCGGTTGCGCAGTTTGGACATTGGGGGTCGGGATCGTCACAGGGGCCACTGCCGCCGTCTGGCCTTGCTCGTTGGCCAATGGGTCAGGCCCGACCGCACCAGGCAAGGAGGTTGCCAACATAATTCCTGGGACTGAAAGGTCGGGACCTGGGGCTTATTCGCGCTGAAGTGTGCCGTCGGCCATGACCCACCCCTCGGAGGGTGTATCGGAGATGACATCACGGTCAGTGAGGGGGCGAGGACCCCACCGAGTTGTTTTGTGCGTTGAGGTAGTAGTACCGAAAGGCACCAGCGGAGACACCGGATGTGGCGCCGCTCTTGTGGTCGAAGACAGGGTCAGTGCCTCGTGGCCCAAATGGGAAACGTCTACCCAGGCGTCTACTGGGGTATCAGGGATGGGCTCGATCGTTGTTGTCGCTAAGCCGGAGGGGGCCCTAGGTTTCCCCCATCGCGTTGAAAGCCGCCGACAAGCAGCGCGGGCGTCGGGTGGAGGAACGCGCTGGTTCACTGGAACGAGGCCACCGTGTGGGGTAGAGACAGAAGTTGCAGCTGCGTCGGCGGACACATCGTCGTCGGTGGAAGGGTTGATTCGCTGGCGTCTACCGCCGACAGCTGAGGAGCGAGGTGAGGGGGGGGGGGGGGTACCGCCGCATCAGACCTCGAGACAGGCACAGCCAAGGCAATGGACTCGCCAGCTGCCGGAGTGGAGCTTTGTGCTCCGGCCCCAGACGCCGAATCCATAGCAATATTGGTTGCAGCAACACCTTCAGTGGGGCGCCTGCGCTGCTCCCCACGGATCACTTGTGTGTGGCGAGTGGAAGCCGACTGTGCAACAAAAGCAGCGGCACAGCAGCAATCTGTGTGGAAGTTATCAACGAAATGGACGGGCCGATGGCAGGAGTGACAGTGTCGGTGGAGGTCGGCCAATTGGCGGGTAATGAACGGGCATAACGTGCAGCCGAAAGCTGCGGCGTTGTGACCGAACAGTGTCATGACAGGGTCAGCGCTCGCCGTGGATAGCGTGGGCGCAAGGGTGGATGGTGGGGACGGAGGTAGCATGCGCTGCTCGGTCAAGTCGTTGGCCTTTGGCTCCGATTCAATTAACATGTCGACGCTGAGCGTACACAGCATGAAAGATCATACGTTCTTCTCCATGGTTGCAGCGCTCAGTCCGACCGCAGTCTTGGTGGGGTGCGGTAAATTGGTCGCCAGCGATGTGCAAGGCATCGTCAATGGCGTCGAAGAACTGATCGTCGTCCTCGGATCCGGTGGTTGACATGGTCTGCATGACCGCCCGCGAGGCGGGGTAGGGTTAGCAGCCAGTCTATAAAATTCAAGTAGAACAGAAGGTTCTATGGAAATGATCATGTGTAAGTACGGTCTTATGGCACAGACTCCACCAGCAGAGTGCCGTTAATCGCGGAGAGGGGGCACGTTCGTCGGCCATCGTCGTGTTCACAGCGCTCCTGTAGGTCTTGATCGTAAAGGCCCGGGACGATATTCTGTTCAACGGGGTGAGCTTCAGCACCCACAGCATCAAAGAACAGCTCATCTCGGCCGAATCGTTGGTTGAGGTGAATTGCACGGCCGTCCGCAGAGCGGGGTAGAGTTAGGAATTGGACTCTAGGAAAGTTAAGTAGAAAAGAAGGTACTAAAGTATATGACATGAACCGGTACAGTAGTTGTCCGTTTGTGAAGACACAAAACACAATTTTACCGCCACGTACAACGCCACCCGGAGGACACCATTAACAAGCAACACTGTATGGTCGCGCCGCATCAGCAGCGACATTGCATAATTGGCCGCGTCAACAACGGCACTGCATAAGCAAGTGGAGAACGCTGCCACAGAGCATGCCCGTTTTTATACGAGCAGAAAATACTAATTTTCCTGGCAGGTTGACCCTATGCTTGATCAAAGTGGTGCGGAAGTAATTGCGCAACATAATATAGCAAAAACTCCACTTCGCTCACGGCACGGTTGGACGGAGACGCGCTCAACGTAAAATTGCGCTCTTAAGCTGGCTTTGTCGAGTTGATCATATTGAGCCGAGACGACGCCACCGAATTAGCAATAAATGCTTAAACGATAAGATCGCAATTAGTTGCGATCGTTTTTTCTTGCAGCACATGACACTTCGAAAAGTATGCCCGTCGATAAAACAAAAAAAATCAATACTGAGTCACTTTGGTACGGTTATTCAATGCAAACCCCATTTGTATTATGTTTTATTGTTCCGTCGTGCCTAAAGTTTCAGCTTGATGAGGGGGTGGGGTATTTCTTGAATGAGAACAATAAAAAATAGATGGATTTCAATAACTTCTCATATCACTCCACTCACTCACGCTGCCTTGGAATAGCGACAGCGGACGTTCATCAATGGGGGAGGCCGAGTCCAATAGAGAACCCAGCTACAACCACCGACATCCCGAGTCAATGAATGAAGTCGAATACGATCATCAAAGTTATTGAGGTTGTCTACTAGGAAAGTCAAGTAGAAAAGAGGGTACTATAGAAATGATCCTGTGTAAGTACGGTCTTAGTTTGTCATGATCGACCGTTGCAAATCTCTATACGCATTATCGAATCCATACGAGCAAATCGAAAATACAACACGATGAGCCATTGGTCAACTAACTTCAAAGACAATCACTCCGTACGCATTGCACACCGCTTTCTCAAGCCACTGGAAGATCGCCATGCTGCTGCGTGTCGTGGCATTTGTGCTGCGGTATCAGCCTTTCATTGCTACTCCAACTGTTCTGGGGCATGAAATCTCCAGTTTTCTGGGGCCGTCATTTAATCTCTCCTTGAGTGAGGCATCCAAATACACTTCGACTGCTCTACTGGACTGGATCTGGGAGTCGAGCTGCAAATTCATCACTGAAAGACCATCTACTTGGTCTCTCGCCAATTTCCTTCAGTCTGACGTTCACTATTGTCGCTGGCAGTTCTCCAAAACGTTGACAGTTGCTGCTTCTCGTGGCAATTTGGTGATCGTGGACTGGGTCTTCAAGCACTTGAAGGGCTGCGTCGTGACTGTGGTAATTGTGGAGCTAATAGCTGGAAATGGCCATCTCGAGCTTCTGCAGTATATGCTGGAGCACGATGCTGGGCGCCAATACAGACAACGCCGCGTGCCAATTGATGACGACAACGAACTGTACCAGAGCATTCCTAAACTGCCTCCACATTGGGATGGCCCGGGTAACTGCGTGTGTTGGGGTGGTCGTAGCATGCTTCGCGCCATCGAAAATGGTCATTTAGATGCCGCTAGGTGTATGTTTGAAAACATCCCTCACGAACACAATGAGAGCGAGGTAAATGCCGTTGTTCGCGCCGTTCTAGAGGCTGGTGCTGTGGAATTTGCAGAGTCATTTTGGCCAGAAGACAGGGTCATTTTCGACTATGCCGAGGGTTGTTTCCATCCTACCGTGGTTGAGATGAAGCTTACTAGTGGGATACAAATAAGTGAACAAGCTATTGCACTCGTAATATACAGCCTTGCAAAAGCGGGACGTCTGGATCTCATGAAGCGTGTTCATGACCTCTACAGCCCTCTTCCAACGGACAACGAGGCATGGTTGCATTGTTGGAGGCTAGCAACGTATGAGGCAATCGAAAGAGACGCATTTCCGATGCTGCAATGTTTAACCGGACACGGATTGGAAGAAAAATTCAACGGATCGCTAGATTTTGGCGCTTTGGCTGCCTCAGGAGGGAATCTTCGCATTCTGAAACATCTGCATGAGAAAGGTATTGCTGATGGATATGAGGGCGAACTACAAAATGCAGTTCGTAGTGGTCTCTTTGGATGCTGTAAAATGGTTGCTTCCTTATCCCACGAACCTCACGAAGCTACAAGAGCACAACTTGATGGATGAAGCTGCAACCTTTGGCCATTTGAGCATACTGCAGTTCTTTCATAGTATAATCTCATGTACAGCTGGATAATTCTCTCACAGCACACTCATACAACCCAAGGGAACGCGGACCAACACGTAAAAGACATGATTCAATCAATGTCCTGCTCGCAAAACGCAATGAACTACGCTGCAGCACAGGGACATCTGGCAGTAGTCCAATGGCTACACGAGAATCGATTCGAAGGCTGCACCACTTATGCCATGGACATTACTGCGAAAAACGGCTTTCTGGAGATCGTTCAATGGCTTCATACGAATCGTTCCGAGGGGTGCACAGCTGAAGCAATGGATTTGCGGCTCAAGTGGGTCATTTGAAGATAGTCAAGTGGTTGCATGATAATCGCTCGGAGGGGTGTACAGTCAAGGCAATCGAGATGGCAATTAGCAATGGGCATTTGCAAGTTGCTAGCTGGTTAAGTACGCACTCTCCTGAGCACCATCCGGCAATGGTTGGCAAAACTATTTGCTCGGAGAAGATGCTGGAGGTCCTGCTCTTCCTGCACGTGCAATACCCATACGTGTTCATGAGCGAGGCTTTGACGATCTCTATTGACTCAATAGTATTGAGTGCTAACGGGACAGATGGAGAGCGTTATATCGTAGAATGGCTGGACCCTCACCACGTGGATCATTGATGCGATGTATGTTGCTGATTAATTCACGTTTACTGCAATACAGCGCCGGGTTCATCGAAAACACGCTCGTGTAGTAAGATGGTGACAATAATTCTGCAAGCGTCGAATTTCATATTTTTTTCCACAAAAGCAACAAGCAACCTCAAATTGTTCCCAGAATTGTACACGCTCTGTGTAAGACGATAAGCTTATATTTTAACTGTAAATAGTTGGTTTTTGGCGGTCAATTTTGAGGTGATGGACCATACGCTAGATTTTAGCTCTGCTCAACAACAATAAAGTGCTTAGAAAACAACTCTACCTTTCCAATCATACTATACCGAGTATCAATGTGGAATTAAATAAAAAAAACTACAAATGATGCCGGTAGGTGGTATGAGGCATGATGAGTGATGAGTGATCTTCCTCCAAAATACATCAAGCATACTGATAAAACTTGTCGAAACATGGTTAGAAGACCGGTATCCGATGTCTGAGGAATTTGTACACTTTTACCGATGATAGAATACACAAACACACTGCCAACTAGGATAGCAATTTCGCTTTAAGCACAGCCTAACCAAGCTTCTTCTTTCGGATCACACGGAAGTCCAAGTCCATACAAAATCTCCTGCTGTCTTCCGTAAATGGCCGTCAAGTCAATCGAGTTGCACGCAATCACTTGGAAGTAGAGGTTGACACAAATACCCACAGGTCCAGACTCAAAGAGCGGATCACGACACTGTCGATAGAGAACGCCTCCACACACGTCTATCTGTGCCTTTAACGGGGGTAAAGCATTAGGAATGAATGGCGCATTTTTATCGCACAGAGTGGGCTGTGAAGCGAAAAAGACTCGGCTTTCGATGCTTGGTCCGTCAGCTATTGGAATACAATCATTGGTCGTCAAACCAGCGCAAACAGGGTGAGAAACGTTGCAATCGCCAAGATACCCATTGCAGCAAAGTTGCGCCTGCCAAACCACTAAGTGCATAAGCTGGTGGTTGGATGCAACGTCGGGGATTTTGCGAAGCGAATTCAACGCAACAAACTCGGCCCGTTCGAGCTTGACAAGAGGTTCCAGATCTGGTAGTGTGGTCAGAGCATAAAGCAGAGCAATCGACATGCTCTTGAGGTTGTACAGACCTTGGAAACTTGGCAATTGTCGAAGCCGTTGAAGATATCCTAAGTGCAGAAATGTCAATGACCCCATGTTCGAGAATGCGTCAGAAGGCATGCTCAAGATATTTGTATCCCCAAATTTGCCCTGGAGATCTCTACCAAAAACAAAAGATAGCGTTAGATTATACTTATCTACCAACTTCCCATAACACAAAACGTGAGATACTTACAAGAACTCCAGCTTTTGAAAAACACTAAACCATTCTGGAATAACTACCACTCCCGTAAAATAAAACGATCTGACGGAAACATGCAAAGTTAGTAACCACCTTTTTGCCGAAAATTTCATATCGTACGTACAAGTATTCAAGGTTGGTACACCGCTGAAGTTCGTCTGGCCAGACTTTCATTTGTCGATTTGTCAGTTGCAGCACTTGTAAATCTCCAGACATTGCAAGATCCCTAACTGTAGCCGTCACATCTTGAGGATTTGTCCATTCTTCGTAAGTCTTTGGCGCTCTATCCACGTCCACGAGAGCGAGACAAGGGCAGACATCTTGGCGATCCCAGCGATAGGCAAACGCTACGCACTGAGGATACGCCTCGCACGCTTTCTGCGACTCGAGTATACATTTGTTCGTGTATACCAGCACAAAGATACTGGCCCCCACAAACAGAGCTCCAACCCAACAGGGCACTCGACGCTGCATTCGTAACTTGGTTAGCTTGGCGTTCGAAGCTCGCAATCTTTTACGTCGTTGTTGAATCACTTCGACGAGACGCGATAAGCGGTAGCTGAACGAGATATTCATCGTGACTCGAATCATCAGATCTGACCACGTCAGGGTTCGAAGAGAGTCGAAAGCGAAGCGGAACAGAGTCGTGGCCACTGGGTCGGACTGCATCCTGGCTTGTCGTTGGAAACTCCCCGGAAAATAAACTTTGAGGTAAAGTCGAGCAAGGCCACGGTCCAGATCGAAAGTTGTGTACGAGTGTAGCACCAAGATGATTGGACAAACCACAGCAAAGAACATGTCGAACCTGTAAAAGCGGGAAGATATTAGAATATACAGCTAGTTTGTGAGATGAAACGACGTACACAGTGTCCACCAAGACTTCCGAAAACGCTGTGTGTGCGACTGGAAAGAGGATGAAATAGGCCTGTGATAGACAACTAGATGCAACCAGTGATGTGTACCCGTATGCCAACGTCGTGGAAAGACCGGCTTCGAGTAGATGATGCAGTTGAACGATTTCCACGATGATATCACTGGCTTTAAAAAGCATGTTCTGATTTAAAAATTCAAAGTGTTAGATGATTATCAATTTGTCATTTTCCAAAAACGTACCCAAAATTTACGAAAGTGTCCGTAGTATCCAGTGAGTTCGATCCAGAATTCTGCAACTTGATGAAGATATTTACAAAGCCAAGGTGCTCTGGTGATCAATGTCGGAGATACTTGTTCCCAGCTTGGTCCGGCTGGAACAATCCGATATTTCGAGTTTCTCAGCACCGTCATTTTCAATAGTACATGCACGTAGCTGGCAGCTAGCGCAGCGAGGGTAACGGCATTGATCATTGTCATTTCAGGTTCGGGGTCGATAATGAGCCAGAAGTGGCCATCGTCGAAGTCAGCCGTGTCCATCAGATAGTTCGCCGTCTCTTTCGGTCGAACATTTAGCACGATAAGCCACAAAGTCCAGCAGACGGACACGCCAGCAGCGATGAAGAGCAAGATACCGATAGGTCCGTATGCTTCCAAGAAGGTGTCTGGTTTCGCAGTTATGGCATCGCTCGGCCCCGCGATATGCTGAGATCTGCTGGACTGTTGCGGTAGAATGCGGATGATCGTACCATTTGACTGAAGCTTCGTCTTCAGCTTCTGCACAAACATTATCTTTCTTACTTGACTTCTAGCACTGATGATCACGAGGGGTGCAATGTTATTTTGGGTGTGCTCTAACAAGAGCCCGAGTACTATTTTAAAGCAGCTATTTCGGTACGGACACCAAAAATGAGTCTTCGTAATTTCTACTCCTGAATACCATCGAACCGAAATATCTTGCAGTTTACGGATCAGTAAGGCCCCAAAAGTGGGCGAATTGGCACGAATGCTACTCGCCAGCTACTGCGTCGACTAACATGTACACATCACCAAAATGCTCAAGAGCTCGAGTTCACTATAGTAGTATCCAGTTTTTCTAGAGTAAACGCTCTCTTAAGGTTGGCATTTTTCGTAATCTCGAGAACCCACCTGTTTCTGCTTTGTGCTAGAGGCAGCTTCTGTTATTAATAATAAGTTTTGTGGTGAGCGCGCTCATATGGCGGCGCATGTCCCTATTCAAAGATGGTGGATGCGTCGTTGTATCTATAGTTGAACAAAAGAGGAATGAGTCTCGCAAATCCAGCATAAGCAATTTAGGTAAGGAAGATTGAGTGCCGGCAGCGCTTCAAGCTTGTTTGTATCTTGCTTTTGCAGGAGGGTCACCACTATAAAACTGTGCACACATTTACCTACAAGAATCGCAACAACATTAATAGTGCATATCTACTAAGAACAGATAACGACCTACACAGATCCACGATCCATTGGTGCTGTTTGCCGCCACAGTGTCCGCTTCATATTCTAGGTCATACCCCCACCCCCCAATCACAGCACTCCAAGCATTTACAGCGCAATAATTACTTATCGTTGACGCACGTAGTCAATGAAAGGAGGCGAGCGAGCAGCACACACGGAGCAAGCACAAGAAAAATGCATTCTTCTTTTTTGGTACACCAAAATCCTATCAGTTTATATTCACATGTCAAGCGAAACCTTATCCGTAGAGTGAAACCTGGGAAAATAAGACCTAGGTATCGATTCAATACACATCTCATTTGAAATGTGTATTGAATCGATACCTACTATTGTGTGAACTCTACACAGTGTACATCATCTCTAATTGATATTTCGTACTACTACTCGTAGCACTACCAGGACTAATCGCTGTAGGGCTGTACGTACTACTACTACTCGTAGCACTACCAGGATAAAGTATTTTGTGCTCTTTGGCTTTATACTAAAACTAGTTTGTTAGAGTTAGACTTTGGAATGCATGCGAACTTCGGATAGTTTTTCTCACAGCTAAGGCATTCTGGTCTCTGACCGATTTGACATGTAAAATGATTGCGAACTTAAGGGTTAAGAAATCTGTGTTTGTTGGTACTATCCAATAGTGATTACACAAATAAGTGAATTCTCAGCACGATTCTAATCATATTTTCTCGAGCGAAAGCCGCCACTACTCTCTTTCTTTTGATGCATTCTAGCTTCTGATTGGCTCTAAGGAACAACAAAGCTTACTGTAAGAAAAAAACGGGATGCAGATTTTGTACGCCCATAAACAGTGCAAAATACATGTACTTCGAAGTAGGTGCCTCAGGGATTGCAATGCTTGGAACCTCGTTATTGGCACTTTTCTAAGGAGGCTTACAACCGAAAGGTATAAACAGATTTACTAGTAGCTCAAAAGAGCAATACGCAGAGCACTATTTTGTTACGTTCATGTGCGCTAGGTATCACCACTACGACGCACACATACTAAGTATTAGTTGATTTTAATAAAAGGATGCGTACTTCATGATTATTAATATTGAGTCGAGCGTAAACAGCGAACTCGCAATCGTTAGCACGTGTACTAGCATATTAGGAACAACATATCTAAAGTATCTAACTAAATAGCATGTTCTAACTCTAAAATTGCATGAGGTATATCTACCGACGTGGATTCGTCATCTAAAGTGGCGCGGAGTGTAGATAAGGTATTCCTCCTGGCAGGAGGCACTATCCGAGATAGACTACTGTACATGTATTCATGGGTACGCCGTATCGCCGGCGTTAGCAACGCTTGATTTTATCGCTTTGTTGATTTTTAACAAAATAGTCGGCGATGCTATGTACATTTACGTGTAGCAGAGTTCGCAAATGGTTAACCGTACCCGTTCGGGTATGGTTTAACCGTGACCACGGACGTATGGTTAACCGAAAGTTTGCCTGAGAGATTATCGGACGGGTACGGGTAACCGACTCAATGGATCGGTTGACCGACTTTACCCGAGGATGAGCATTTGTTTATATATGTTATTGTCGCTTGAATCCTTTATCAAGCATTTCGGTTACTCCTCGTTATTCTTTGCGGAAGGGGGTGCCTCGAAGCTCATTCAGAGCGTCATACTGAAAAAGAAACCATTTTAGCATATTTGCTTTCTAAACATAAATTTCACATAATTTTCGGTTAACCGGACGGAGTGGGGATTATTGCCACCATACATAAGGTGTACCCACACCACAAAAAAGGATTTCACCACCAGGGTTAAGGAATTTTCAGAACACCTGTGCGTGAGATCAAAACACCAGAGAAATAGTCAAGCAACACCACGTAGTCGCTTCGGGCATCTTCACATCCCATTATCGTGCTGATTAGTGTGACCTCATAATGGCTATACTTCACAAGGCGTACGTGTAGAGTTAGCACCTATTTTAGTATAGTTCTTGTCCTCAGAGTATGGCGATACCAAAAATAGTTTCAAACTGGCCACACCACATCAATCGTTCCATCAGCCACTCGCCGCCCTGCAGCAGCAATATGGCGGCCGAAGTCGATACTGGGCAGGAGCCACGCCGTCCGAGGGGCAAAAAGCCATGGGTGGAGCTCTGGACAAACAGTAGCGGGTCCAGTACATCTCTGGATGAATACTTGACAACTCTACCATCACACAGTCGTGTCAGGAACGACCCTGCGCCGTGTCACTTCGATCACATATCTCATGGCGCTGATGACAGCTTGCTGACAAAGCACCAGCTACGAAGGTGCTAACCAAGTGCATTTCAAGACGCTGCAATGACAGTGGGGTCAAGTGCAAGTGCATCTACAGGATATTAATTTGTGAGGACAGTGGCATCGCGAGTGTTTCTGTTGACGGCTACCACACAATGGAGTACCCAGGTTCACTATCACCAACAGAGCAGGGTCTTTCTCTAGCAATGAAATCTTTTATCGATGAGCGATTAATGGAGGATGGCTCCAATGTACCGCTTGATTTGTTTGGTGGATAGTGAAAAAGATTGACATCGGCGTTATGGAAGGCCCCGCGCCTAAGATGACTCAAGCACAGACCTATGTAAAAAAAATGGCGCTAGAACCACAAACGAGACGCAATTAAACCGGTCATAGATCTTTGTGCAAGGAGTATGTGCGATGCTGCGAGAGCCTTTATCTTGGGCTACTTTGGAGCGAACAGAATTAAATCTGTACGGGAACACTGATAAATTCAATAGAACAGTTTACAACCGCCAGGAATAGCGCAACGCGTGGCGTCTCATCATTGGTTCCCAAGAAATCGGTCTTGAAAGTGGAGGTTAGGTTTTCCATTTTGCTGGGCGCATAGCGCAGTGGTAGCGTGTTCGCTTTGCAAACGGAAGGCCCCGGGTTCTAAAATTAAAAAAATGTCATTAAAAAATAGAATATCATTACAGGGATGATATCTATCTAAACCTAGATATAAATATTATTGCTTCTTTAATTCCCTATTAGCGCAAGGTAGAGCGTCATATTTTGTTTGTGAGTGGCAATGGAGAGCACTAATCACAAAAACGCGTTGGCTTGTCCAAATGCAGGGCGCACCGCTTGCTTGGGATCTTACTGCCAGACATGGCTTGTGAACCCTTTTATACTAGTACTTAAGTAGTATAACTTAATGCTGCTGTTGTACTAAACTTCCACCGGTGGTATTAATGTAGGGAGGGGGGGGGGCTGAATGGGAGCAATCATTTGCGACGAGTATTTTGTTGTCGCGGACAATACAAAGCGAAGAGCAAAAAGCAGCGAAACGAGAAAGAAAGCTAGAATGCCGTCTGTACTGACGGAACATGTCTACACTTCTAGTATTCCATGTTAATTCGTGCTAGGACGAGCCATTCCTCGGGTAGATATCGCCGTAGTGTCCAATTTTGCCGTTTTCGACCACAAATACTGCAACCATAGCGACTTTATGTGCTAGTCCGAAGCAATTTGGTGAAGAATGGACTCCCAGATCTTAGGGTACTCGGACATCCTCTGGAAAGGGGTTTGGCCTCGTATTTCCTGCTCCGTGTATTCTTCGCCTTGATCACCCTCTGGAGCCTTAACATGTCGTCCAGTGTCGGGAGGACTTTTGTGGCGTATTGGACTGATGGGCTGATTTTTGCGGCGTCGTCCATAAGAGCAAGAGCTTGTGGGAGCTCTCTCCTCCTCGTTTCTGTCTTTTTTTTCGGTGGCTTCCTGGCTCCTCAGAAACCGTCGGTTTATCTTGCTCGCTTCGATTGACTCCACTGCTTGGGCTGAGGTCATCTTCGTATGGTCTGCGGGAGTTGTAGCTTCGCTAATGGCGAGGAAGGTTGCTACTGCCACGAGCAGTACGTACAGAACACGCATAATGGTCGATTGATTCCGTTCGAGAGATGAGGAGAGGCGCCGTGGCGTTGGGGGCACCTTTAATACCATCGCCTCGAAATACACTACTTAAACCCATATATCGATTTGCCGTAATCACGGTAGCTCCTAGCCGGGAATCTTTCATTTCAGCACCAAATTTATTTCTTATTTAATCAAATTATTAAAATTTTATGAATTTGTTAAGACCAGTAACCAATACTGATGTTTTTTTTACAGGTTCAAAGCTACCTAACACGTCCAGTAAACAAGCATGAGCAAACGTGTATTATACCGTAACACAAATCCAGTTGTTGGTCGCGTTTTCGACAAACTTCCGGAACGTGTTACGGCCACCGAAAATGAAGTCCATGTACTCAATCAGCTGGGGATGGATGTCATGGCACCCAAATCTCCAAAGCGTGCCCTCTTCTGATGAAAAAATATGTGCTTCGCCAAAACCAAACACAGTGAAGTCGTGTTGGCCTCATAAATACCAGGTATGGAGACGGGCTAGTCATAGAGCCCGAAAGCGCTGACAACGCACACTTTTTCATAAGAAGAAGGGAATTTGGCTCGATTCGACGAACTTAAATTCACCTGGTCCATTTCATAATTTATTCAACCTGTTAAAACTATACTCTGCCAGACTCTACAGAAAATGAACCGAAAAAAACGAGAAATGTTTATTTATTCGGTGTATTCTCTGTGGCATTAGCGTGTTCGCAATCTTCTATTGCAGGCTGTTTGAAATAAGTTGTTTACGACAACAGAGTTGACCGAAGGGCTGGAGTAATTATCTGCGATCGACGTATGCTCTGGTGTACATGTATCATTAACAAGACGAGAAAACAACACGGAAGACTGATCCAGATGTGCAGGCGTATACCGTACGATCCGTATTATAGCAAATACACATACCATTTTTTTTAGCAAATTCCGTGATATTTGTGTTTCCAAACGTAATGATCTTTAATTAAACCAACAAAGCCTTGCATCTGCACGGAACCGCTCTGGATTTTAAGCAAGGAAGGCTGTTAACCGCTAACTTAGCGCGGGTATTATTTCCACACATACCGTTTGTCTTAGTCACAGGTGTTTGCTATTTCACTGAGGATTATCTTCAAGATAGTCCTGACGTAGGCCCGATAGGGGGACTTCTTCTAAAAAATGCACGAAAAAACTATTATTTACTCTATATCGGCATTTTTTATTCCAGATTTCACGTCTAGGTCAGCCTGCTAATCTTGGTGTTCTTCCTCCACATAGCTTTCGCAAGACGTTTATTACGAACCCGCGAACGCATAATAAGCCTCAAGCTCTTTTATTTGTAGTATAGATGTGGATATTACAGAAGTGGCACGAAAACTAACCTAGCACAATCGGAAAACAAGAAGATCATATTTATCTTTGAGTATTATAATTATGTTCCTACTGTTTGTGCGTTAAGCGCATTTATCTGATTTCCAGCCGACTGGATGGGTTTCACGTAGACAACATAAATGCAATTGGAGTTTCTGTCACTTCTAGCACGCACTATGTTCGTTTTGGTTGCCATTAGAATCTGCTCAACCTTGTTACCTTTTTAGGTGCTAGATTGCGGAAGACGGACTAGCCCATTCATTATGTGAAAGTAGCCAGTAGCTAGCTTCTTCACGATACCTTTCGAACGTTATATCTACACAGGTACGCTGTTCCAAAAAATTATTACATAATATGTAATTGATCCCAAGCTTGTTATAACATTTTACCATTAGAGAAAAGCAGTGAACTGCAAAGTGGTAAAAACTCCTTTCTTTTACTAAAGATGAATTAATATTCCAACAGAGAGGGTTGAGAATACATTGTACAGTAGCTCCAGCGCAAAACTACAAAATTCTGAAGATAAGACCGTTGGGTTAAATAGGGCTTCGCGTAGGCTGAGATAGCCCTTTTAGTTCTGCCAGCGACACAAGAATTCGCTAAATACTCTATTAATAGCGCAATTGAGAACAGTAGCACATGTTAAATCTTTCCATTCAGTAAGATATGAAAAATACAGCTATTGCAGAGCTTTGTCGACATGTCAGCACAGCACAACTTACCGATGTTCGCGATGGAATTCGAAGCTGTAAGCTCAATATTAAAGATATTCAGAATTTTCAGGATAAGCCTAGACCTTCAAAAGCATCTTCTGCGACTGCTGCGCAACCGCAGCATCTGCCAATCAATAGGACGATTGATTTTATAGCCTTGTAGACGCATTCATGTTAGTAGTCTTCACTGAGTTACAGAAAAATACGTGTTGCGCACTGAGCAATGGTGTGGAAAAATATGTTTTGTTTCAGTTAGTTGACAAAATGTTATTATTAGTTCTCTTCAAAGGCTTACGGTTTTTGGCCGGGCCACTACCATCATAGACACAGGTTCGTGCAGGTCAAAGACAAACGCAGGTGTCCGGGGTACCCTTGCATGGTGTGCCTCTTTGTTATGCTTTAAAGTGATCCGCCATTTTTCAGCTGTATCTGTTAGGCTACCTAGTGACAGAGCAATGAAGCGCAACTTTTGAGTCACATTTGGAGAAGCTCGAATAAAGCGAGGTCATTAATCCCAAAGAGCCTTTATATTAGTACTATCAATAAGCACTGGTGCTTCCCACTTTTCAGATCGTTTTGACATCTCCCAGTGCTTTTCACTGCCTTTTGATAATTCCTAGGTTGGTAAAGAGGGTAAACGACGCAATACGGCCCGAGAGTGATAGTTCATCGTACTCTCACCGCGCCGCACTCGTGGCCTGAGAACACTAAGCATGTGTGTGTTGTGCGTGCATCAGCCACATCAGGCGTCTAGCGGTACTTTAAGAGTCCTTAGACTGGCCAGATGTACATACTTGCATGCCCGCCAAAGAAATATCCAAAACGTTGGTTCAATGGCAGGTCACTGGAGGGGAGATAATATACAAAATGTTACTAGAGTGACTAGATAAATATTGTGTTGCAGATAAAAATATCAAATTAGAGTATATAGTATCAAAAAGGGTTTTCTTGTAATTCGTTGCGGATGGGTCAACATTCACAGAAAGTATTAAATAGTTCGAGGGTATATATAATACAGGACAAGCGTCACAATTTTTCTGATGCCCTGCAATCGGTTACGAACGGGTATATAGTTTTAGCATATTCTGACACCATTGCGATCACTGGATGGACTCTGGATATAAAATTCAGAGAATATCCGAGCAATCTGAATGAAATCGTGAAGTTTAAGCGCATGGATTCACAAATTGGCAGAGTCTATGCTGCTATACTAATTAACGAGATGATCTGGTTAGATACGCTGGTAAGATACTCATGTTGAGTCCAAAGCAAGTACTTCACTACGTCATAAAATCTAAGATTTCAGACGACTGCCAGGGCCTTACTGTAACCAAGCGAACGAACTCAGCTTCTTTTCTTTTCTCGTGCTGGCCACAAGGCTCACTCCATATCTGCTATTGGTCCAATAGGAAGCTGAGATGTGTGAACCTAAAATTGCATCACAATAGGGGGTGCGCTCCGTAGGCGACGCTGCAGCTGAGCACAGTGTTAGCAACAAATTCAAATTCGGATATCTCTTCGGACCTAAACACTCAGATGACCAAATATCCAACCAAAGCCTCTCGTCTTGTCGGTAAATATGTATGAACCGTCCCTTAAAAGTCATGATTGTAACCGTTGAAACTATTGATAAGAGCTAATGTCATTTTCGACATATTTATTATGATATTGTACTGGCTACACGGCAGAGGTCGGAAACGCAAATTTCCGGGTAAGGGTTAACCATACCCATCCGAAAGCACTTACGGCCAAGTTTCGGATGACCATAACCAACCGTATGAGTCCTAATACAAAAGCTACAGGTTAGATACACAAAATGCGCTAAAACTGCAGTATATTTCGTTAAACTTACCGGATCAAGGGACCGCATGACAATAGCCACACCTCAGACGAGGCGAGCTCGAGACGGTCTCCCCTCAAAAAATGGGAGACGAACTAACCTCGAGAACCCGTCTCCTCGAGGTTTTATATCTCCTTGTAACGCCTTAGAGACGCAACTAGTAGAAGTGATACTGTTCAACGTCTCTCTTCCTGATTATATCATTGGCTACATTTACGTTCAATAGATTTGAGGTATGGTTTTAGTGCACACACCGCGATTTACGCTCCCGTAGATCGCAATGGAGCGAATCGTCGAAGTCGACACTGGAGCTGCGGAGAGCACGGATGAATCTACGCTGATAATCTCCTTGGCTCCGTATGATGTACATGATCGCGTTGAAATCGACTCTCATACCCTCGGTATGGCTATAGCACATGTGTCTGCCCAAGCCGGTACTCTGGCGGATGCTCTGTACCAACTTTAGTACCGCCAAAGCCACAAATGTTTCAACAGCACCAGTACGTTGAAGCACGAGTCGAGCACGTACGAGCTGAAGCCAACGCGCGGAGCCAAGAGTTAGCCCAGTTTATTCGCCACAGTCAGTTAATTCCAGCAGAGATCGATGGTCACATCACCAACAAAATCCATGCTGCAATGGAAGAGGACAGGCGAGTCTATCGAGCAACCTTAAAAAGGCACAGGCCATGCGATTAGGCTGGCGCTAATGGTACTTTAAATGCCAACATCCCTGCCGCTGACAAGCAACGCCTCAGATTTAGCAGTTTATATTTCTATGTTTTACTAGCTTCGTAGCAGCCAATGAAAAACGGAGATTCAAGGATTGGAACGGAGCCTAAAGCTCCCTTTCAAGTCGATGGCCTCGAGTAGGGAGACCAAGAGGAGGAGACGTCCGTTACGTCTCCAAATTTTGGGAGCCGGTCAGGGGGAGTCAGTATTATCGGTTTTACCGGCTCCATCTGTTCAGGTGAGACGATTTTTTCGGCGTTACCGTCTCTTGTTGAAAGTCTCGTCCGAGGGGTGGTATGGACCGTTCGGCTGGCCGAAAGTAGCGTCCGGTTGAGGGAGAGATTTCGACACCATGCTCTTGGTATAATAGCACCATGAAAAAGGAACGTGACACCAGGGTTGTGGCTGCCAGCACCAGAAGGTGGGAGGGTTTAAATCACCAGAAATGTCGCTTACCACAACCATGACAAAGGTATCACCAGGACAGCGTTTAAGCCTACATTCGATGTAAAATGAAACAGCGCTGAGGGTTTCAGCTCGGTTAGCAGTATTATCTTGGGCTGACAGTTTTATGAATATGAAAGTTAGTATGGGAAAACGCTGTGTGAACATTTGCCGCTGAATATTGAACTGTGCTGCGCAACCTTCCAGCCTAAGGCATTGTATCGTGCAGTGTACTTATGCAACAGTGCAACTCTAATCCAAATAGATCAAATGATAGGCGATCTTGATGTGATTTATCCACATTCGTTCACTGAGCTCATGTACTTATCTGTGCAGTGCTACCTTCCAGTCTAACACGTTGTATCCTACACTTTATACAAAAATGCTACTCTATTGCAAGATGATAAAAATGATAATGCGATCCCTTTACTTCAGTAACCGAGCGCGAAGATGCAAGAATTTGGGTAATTTACCATTTGTATCAATGCATCAAATGTAACGTACATAACAATAAACACAGCACAAAGAATAAGAGAATATTTTCAACAGCCTAATGACGTGTGAATGTGTGGCTTCTTACCACCTATATTCTACGTCGCTTCGTGTGCTCGCATGACTGCCGGCTCGTTCGCCTATTCGTGGATGAAATCGGCGTGCAGTCGATGTTTGAATGCGGCGAGACAGGTAACGTTTGGAAATCTGCGGTCTGCTCATATTGATAGCTGAAATCATATTAGTAGTATATAGGGGAACATTACGCCGCCATTTTTTCCTTACCGTAATTTACCACCACGAACAATCCTGGAGCCTTCTTTCGGGCCAGCTGCTATTTTGACGATGCAACCTCTCGACCACCTGAGAGCGAGAGCCACGTCTTTTGAATATAAGGGTAGTTTTAGAACCGCTCGACCACTGAGATCTAACAGCTGTTGGTTTTATCGACGACCCCTCTCGACCAGCTGAGAGCGAGATGACTGGTCCTTTACTTGTTATTGCTACTTCATAGGTCTTTGGTGTGAAACAATATGATCTTTTTCTCAAAACCATTACAGGGGCTACGTATACAGATACAGCATATAAATAAATAAAAGCAACTGATGGTGAGTATAGACTATATTCTACATCGATATCAAAATATATCGTACTCAGAATGTGTTTCTGAAGTAAATAATGAATTAGAGCAAATAGGCATCAAACTGTTGCATTTGTTTCATCATCCGCGATGGATGCATAATCTTAGCGATTAGTTCTTCGGCGATTTGATTATTAAAAATAGACGAATGCTTTCGCTTATGAACAGTTTCAATTAGTTCGCTTTTAATACCCTGAACCATTAAATTAAATCTATCAACTAAAGCATGAGCTTCTTGATACGTTATTGTTCCAACTATATCTAATATCCTATCTATCTTAAGGTTTTCTTCGAAAAGATATTTGTCAAATAAAGCTGTATTTGCTTCTATTAGACCAAGCGCACTAAGCATTCGATAATGCATTATTTGATGATTTTGATAAACTTCGTTTAAATATTTCTCATATAAATTTGCGTGTCTTGATTTCTTTGAATCCATGGGTTGCTAAATTCTGAATTAATTTATTTTTTTCTCAAAAAAATAAAAGGGCTATGTATATAGATACTCACCTGATAACATGACGTACGAACTCACTTTCGGAAAATACAAGGGCAAGCCAATCAAAGAAGTATATGGATCTGACCCTGGTTATTGTCGATGGATGTACAACCAACCAAGCCTTAACATTAGTGAGGACATTAAGATCTTTCTACACTCCAAGTTTCTCTCTAATGATACATCATACATGATGACTTGGGGTAAGTATCGAGGTAGGACTTTAAAACAGATCAGTCGAATGGATCCCGGCTATATCGATTACCTCCGCAAGAGCGAATTCGTCATTGAGAAGTGTCCTAAGCTACTCCAGGAGCTTAACTAAAAAAATATTTTTTTGTTTCATAATTTAGAACCTAAGCTGTAGAGAACTCGAGAACCTCTCCGGTTAGTCTATCGTAGGACAGCTCTTGCTCACTCACAACCAATACGAGCATATTTGTTCCCTTGCATCCAGCATTTACGCCCTGGACCTGAATAGCTTGAGGGACATCACGCTCTGTCAGGCGACTAACGTCAGCGATAAGAACACGGTTAGTTAGAGACCACGTCTGATAGTCAAGGAGACCATTCACCAATTCAGGAGTCAGATCACCGTTAATCGAAGCGAACTTAGCCCCCCCCCCAGTTCGTTGTTAAAGTGGTGGAAGTCGTAGTCATGGCTAATGTCGAACACCTGAGTAGAACCAATACGAACATTGAAGTTGCGAATCGACGAACCAGGATGGAGAGTCCAAGGAGCACTATCAAAAGGACTCTGGAACTGCTGAACAGCAGCCGAAGCGTAATTACCAGTCTGTTCGGCGAAAGGGAGGAGAATGACGTACTTAGCGTTCTTAACAGAAGCCGATAGTTGAAGATCAAAAACCAGCATTCAGCTGACTCGATTGCTTTCCAATACCAGCGCGCTGGTAGAACCATTGAGCATAGCAATCATTGTAGCGAACCTTCTTGACAGGTTTAGAGATGATCGCCTGAGGTTTCTCGAGATGGACAAACGGTACATACAGGCGAGACGTAGTGAAAGGCATGTAAGTTCCATCAATAGTGGGTTCAAGTGCATTGACAACAGCACCCCAAGAAACTGCAATCGAACCCGCAACAGAAATTGCGCTATTCATAGGATTGTTGCTTGCAGATGAAGCAACCATAAATGGACAAGTATTACCGCTCGAAAGTGTAGTTCTCGTTAGCGTCATTCTAAGGGAGCTATCAATATCGATAGCTAATGTGCCCTGATTAACACGGAAACGAAGACGGATTTGTGGGTTAGCCATCACGTCAAGCTCCTTAAAAATCGGGTGAAGATCCAAACCTTTGATTTTCAACACATAGTTTCATGTTCCCATAATAGCACCAGCAGCACCAGATCCAGCTACGAAAGCACCACGTCCCAGCTGATTAGCGATGGTAGTTGTTGCAGCACCAGCACCAGTAGATGGCCAAGTCGTAGATGAGTCAGCACCAGCATTTGGAGGGTTTGAAAGAAGACGCTTTGCACAACCATCATTTGCAACCGACGCTGTAGCAGAAACAGTACCGGCGACGAAAGAGGTCGAGATTGCCGTGTTATTCGAATACCCATCTCCAGCATTAACAGCTGTAGCGCTGTACTTGGTTGATTGAGCAGCATTCGGGTATAGAAACGATTCAGCCCCATGCTTCTCGACATACTGAGGACTGTACCCGGTCTGAGCGCGGATATTGTTCCAGAACAGCTTGAACTCTGCCATCGAAACAATGGTTTTACCATTGAGTTCAAGCGACATCGAATCGATGACGTTAAAGTTGCCACACTTGGGAGCAACACAAAATCGGTTGTCTGCATACTGTACATTTGTAGCGTGCGTATACTTCATCGATACCTTGTATGGTAGCAGGATGTACGCATCACCAAGGCACGCGTATCCCTAGCTTCCGTTTAGCTGAGCCGTAGCGTCAATAGTAATAACGCCATTTTGGTACGAGCCTTGATTAAGATCGATTACAAACGGCACACGCTTGCCAGAGGAGACTTTAATCTCCGGGCCGCTCTTGAGAGAGCTCTGGTACAAATACTGGTCGGATAGTTGAGTTTCACTCATTGTTGAGATTCTATATGACATGTAATATACTTTCTCAAAATTAATTATCATGGAGCTCGTCAAGCTTATCACATCCGGCCACGATCTTATCGAACTTGCCAAGCGTATTGGGGTACATCTCGATGATATCTTTGAATCAAGTGAGATAACGAAGCCGCTCCCAAAAGAAAGGTACATATCTGATTTTGCTACGACAAGCTAATAAGGATGTAGGATACTGGACGGCTGTCAATGATGGTGAATTCTTCGATTCAATGGGTGAGGCAGCCCCAACAAAGTACGGAATCGGTAAGTACAACCCTAAACAATACCAAGGTATGTATGGCAACTATTGTGGAATATGGTGTATGCTCTGGTTATATTGCAAACAGAAAAACAAGATAAGTATATTAAATCGATTCAGAGATCTGAATTTAGCTATTTTGACTTAGCCATTTTTGATGCTTCTAAGATCTGGAATGGACAGCTTTGTTTGATAACGTATATTTTCCACCACATTCACAGTATGCTATCATTTTTCTTTGTGTTAAGGGCTTCTCTGTTAGCTTCTCGATATGCTTTCTTATACTGTCTGTTATAGAGCTTAGTGGTTCTGAATGGATTGTACTTATTGACACAGTTTAGTTTGTTGATCCATAATTGTTCATAGGCTTCAAGGTGAGTACGATCTTCCACTTCGTAGCTTTTGATCAGGACCAGTTTAAACTTATCAATATCATGTTGTTAAAAGTAAGGGTAGATTGCAATACCCCGATGCTTATCACTTAGCCATTCGCGGTAATGTTTCTTGTGCATCTGCTATCTCTTACGAGGTTCATTGAACGTAGAACCATCGTATTGAATGTCGCTTTCCAAATGGATGATACGATAGAAATGTCCGATCATGGTACAAATGTACTATTACTATATAATATACTACATTATTTATCGGAATAATATGCATTTTCTATTGATATAAATATACAGCAATAATGTATCGCGAACTAACTATTTTAAGCGACGTACCAGCTCCCAAGCTGACCAAAGCTCTCAAGACTGGTAAGCTAAGTCTGACAGCTGATCAACTCAAGGGTAGTGGCTCTGTTATCCATCTCCATCCAGCCTCTTATGAGAAGGCGATCAAAGCTCGAAAGGCAGGTCGTGGTGTGCGTCTTGACATTACCAGACATGAAATTAAGAAGTGTTATAAGCGAGCCCAAGGAGTAAGATTAAGTCTGGTCTATCCTCCGCGTTCAAATTTGTAAAGGGTAGTGAATAACTCAGCAAAGGACTTGATGCAGCAGTACCAGCTCTTGCAACGGCATTTGGAGCTCCTCAAGCCGCAATCCCTGCCAGAGCAGCAATTAAGTCATTGACAGGAGTCGGTATATACGACTCTGACAGCGATGTGGAGAAAGAAAGTGGTCGTCTATCAATTGCAGATGTGAGGAAGACAGCAAAGCATGATCTATCCTATGCACAACGTAAAGGAGTTCTAACCGATGCAGTTGATTATGGAGAGAAGTTTCTACTGGGTAAGGCAACGAAGCCTGAGCATGGGGATCTAATTAAGTCTATTCGAGTCGAGGTCCGTCGTCGTTATGGAGTAGGACTAGCCACGAAGGGTAAGAAATTTGCTAAGGGTTCGCAAGAAGCTAAGGATCACATGGCTATGATTCGAGTATGAGGAAGAAGCCTATGATAGCTGGATCATTTCGATTATGAGCTTTTGATTAAAAAAAAGTAGTATTACCCTACCTATTTTTTTGGTTTCAATAGTAGCATGATTGATACTGACGTATCACGGAACTTGACCTTCTGATCATTCTGATTATAGATACTGATCGTGATTGAGGTACGCGAGCCATTGAGACAGTTCATCCAAGCATACTGACTCGGTTTGTATGAAATTAGCTGACCTACCTGAGCATCACCTCGATCGAATGCACTCAGAATATCGCCAGATGCAACGTAGTCATTTTTGATCAGATCACAGCGAACGATGTATGAGCTGGTAGGGTGAATCTGAGGAATGATATTCGAGAGCTGAGCACTTGCAACCGTCGCAGAGGTAGAAGGATACGTACCAGCAGTAAGTCCTACTACATTCCCAAAAGACGCGTTATCAATGATTAGTCGAGGGACACGAGTAGTAGTCGGCAAACCAGTACCTCCAGAGGAGTACAATCCTGAAGCAGGTTTTACCCAAGTACCACCTGTAGTAGGTAGAGACGTTGGCGTAGGACTGAAATCAATCTGGCCAGCATAATACACGCTATTCTCTGATAATTGGGTATAGAAGACATTTTCCCCAGATGGATTGATCAAATACGCTCCAGCATTAACGAGAGCCATCTGAATGCTCCGATTCATATCAGCGTATGTATAAATTTCATCAGGGAGTGTTATACTGATTGTCGATGCTGTTCCGGCAGTAGGAACTTTGATTTTCAAGCTATGTTCCAGAACTGAGCAGCATCGATATTGTATTCGGAGTTGTACATCGTGATGGATTGAACAGCACAAGCTACGTCACAAAAGTAAGCAGCCGAACCAGGAAAAGAATACTTCCAAGACGAATAGTATCCATCTTGAATGAAATTGGTAGAGTCAAGTTTCAGAAAGCTTGCCATATTGATTAGTATATGATTCTAACCATATTTCTGATCGATAAATTGGAATTAGTCTTCAATCGTGATTGGTCTGTCAAAATTGTATCTGATTTGACCTTTGACAGCATTTGTCCTTTGCGCTCAGTGGCTTTATTATAGTAATAGACGATTGATCGATCATCAACGCTCTTGATGTTGAAATCACGTACAACCATCAGAAGATAACGCTTCGAATTAGCCTTTAGGATCGCTACATACTCCGAATTCAATCGAATCATCTTATCAGTAGCAAAGTAGCTGTGGCTTAGGAATATGGTACTCAATTTGAAGTGTCGGCCCCTGGTGTAGTAATGTGAGAAGATATTCTTTTGAAGTAGCTTATCGTTGCTGTAGTCATCAATGATGACAAACTCAGGCTTGTTAGAATTGATTGGAGTATATCGCACTTGATTAACGCTTGGTGGGGTATCGGGGTCAGCGAAGGTAATGAAGTCTTCCAACTTATCGCGCAAATATTCGTACAGTTCTTGGTGCGGATTACGAGCAATAATCGCTAGATGAGCAAATACGTGAGGGGAATGCTTGAGAATGAACATGCATAAATTGTTCTTCCCACTGAACGTTGGTCCAAGGACCACCATTCTAAATAACTTTTTAATGTCAAGTACTGGGATATCACCCATAGCGGCTGACTTGTATTTTTCGGTAGCGAACCACCAAAGTCAGGAATAGCGCTCATGACTAAAATCGTTTGTTCTATATGGGATTAAACAAAATGAATTCTGGTTTTTAATATCACAACCAACTTTCCAATCATCGATCTATAACCCAGCGTTCTATTTGACATTGGACGCCAGTGGTTATCTAACCTTTGATTATGCGCAAACTCTGTCTTTGAGTAAGGATGATTACAGGATGAGCTACCTTAGCGGAGTAGTGCCCGGAACGGCAACGATAGATTTTCTCTTGTTCTGGGTGCTTCAGGTAATATCTCCGGCATTTCATCGCTAAGTGCCACTAGCATTACTGGCACACTACAAACAGCTTCTCAACCGAATATCACTTCGGTTGGAAATTTATCGTTCAGTGGATCATCGCGCTCGATATCGATAACAGGCGCTTCAAGCTACATCGATTGTCGAGAATATCGCCAGAACGAGGGAATACGTACGATCAAAGCCTCCTACAATACATATCCGGAGTTAGTTTTGGTAGTGCTACAGCCAATAAAGTTTTATTATGCGACTCGAGTTTAAATATCGCAAATATTAATATGGTATCGGCCAATACAATTAGTTGCACAACCTTACGGCAGGGTTCGGCGTATTATGATCTCTCTGGCTTCCTAACATCTATTCCGAGCTCGCTGACATTATCAAGCCTATATACGACAGGAAAAATCGATTGCGGTGGGTTCATCAATGGGTTTTTAGCGTATGGCAATCAATCGTAAATTACGACAGTCGGATCGCTGACAGAGCTCGGTATCAACTCTACAGCAACGAATGAATATATGTCAATCAAAGGATCAGGGTATAGCTACTTAGATGGGAGTTATACCCGAATGATGACCCTATCTGGATCGAATATTACACCAGTTCAATTTCAAATAGAGGTGAGCCACGGATCGAGTGGTACAAGTACCAACGCGACCTGGTTCGGTAATTACACTAATAATGATCTACGAATTGGTATCAATAACTCGACGTCAATGATTTTAACTACGACAGGGCGCTTAGCACTTGGAACTACAACACCAAGCGCTCCTCTGCATATATCAGGTAGCAACAGTTTTGATTTTGGTTCCGGTGGTTTAACCGTTTATAGGCTCCGAACGGACTCTGGCGCGACAGAGTCGGCTCTTGGACCGATCACATACAGAGTCGCCCGTATATTCGGAGGATACTTCGCTTGTACAGCCATTGCGATGACGAGCGACCGCCGATTGAAGAAGAACATCCAGATTGCGCCACTCGATCGAATCAAGCGTCTCTATGATACCTGTGATGTAGTTTTGTATGACTGGATCGAGTCGGAGAATAGCCCTGGTCAAGAGGTAGGCCTCATCGCTCAAGACCTCGTCTCAGCTCACCTAACCGATTTAATCAGTATATTTTATAGGGGTGATATCGAAGAAGGGGAAGATCCAACGCTTGAACCAGATAAGCAACAGCTAAACATTGACTACAGTCGGATTGCTGCGTACAACATGAAAATGATTCAGCATATGTTGTCTGAGATTGAAGATGTGAAAAATAGTTTGGCTAATATAGAGCAATCATGCGTATCGAGCATGGGGAAATCAGCCCGTTAGCAACGAAGAAATATCGAGTATGGATCAGACTTGATACTGGAAAGCTACGAAATATTGATTTTGGTGATAGTAGATACCAACAATTTCGGGATCCAACCCCTTTGAAAGCGTACACACACCTTGACCACAACGATCCAGAGCGTCGTAGTAGATACTATAGATGACATATAGTTGATTATCCTCCGTATAGTGCCGATTTTCTATCGAAAAAATATCTTTGGTAGTGATATACAACATAGGTTGCGGACCGAGTAAGAGCTCAAAACTAATTTGAATACCGATGACCCGCGTCAGATTGTGGGATCGACCATGCTCCAAGCTGATAAAATTATTGTTCTTGGTGATAGTGTTTTCCTCCCCACCCAACCCCTCGAAGGAGAGTCTGCCATACTTGAGGTTTCTATCAGCGATAAAAAAATTCAGTCTATCGAGGCTATGCAAATAGACTTGTACGAAGCGGTAATGCTTAGATAACGAACGTCTTCACAGTTTTAGTTTTTTTTTCGGTTGGTAAGCCCAGACGCGACCACCCTCTGTGTGAGTCGATGCATCCACCTTCCTGATAGACTAATCAAGGTCAGTAGTCCAAACAGCTGCCTGAGTCTTCTGGGGGCGATCTTGAATGATCAGGTTCTTCATGATGGCTTTAAGCTCGGCGACGTTGAGATCGGCGTTATCGCCATAGCTACAACCTGAACTGGAAATAATGCGTGGGTTGAAGAAGGACATGTTTCTAAAGTAGTCGAGTTATAATTTCCTTAAACTCTTTATCGTCAATCTTTCGATTGCTGTACATATCTACTGTGAGAGACTTGAGCTGCTTGATTATGCTCAGGTTGTCGTTCCCTAAATCTAACTCGCCTATAAGTTTATCGTACTCAGCTCTAAGCGTCTCCAGAGGGTCCGTTAGCTTATCATGAAAGTTGTACTGAAAATGAGTAATGGCGAGGATCTCCTTGAACAGCTTTTTATCATCGATACTGAGCTTATCGAATGCGGCTTGATCGATATGGTTCTTATAGACAAGGGTTCTGATCATGGTTTGAAGACTATCACTGAGCTGGCATTTAGGTCCGCATTTACGTCGATTGGGTTGTACGATTACAAGGGTTTTAGCATCAAGATCAGGCAAACGGATGTACTTGCTACCCAGCTGACGATAAACGTAGGCACTTGGAGTCGCCAAACCTTGAATCTCATTGAGATTATAGATTCTTCCGCGACGAACTGCACCTCCAATGGAGCAACACCAGCACCTCTTAGACCACGCCCCTTCAAGCCACTCCCACTAACTCCTTTTACCCTTCGTTGATCTTGTCGGTCATTAAAGTCTTCTACATCTGTTTTTTCAGATAAAGCTTGAGTGTATTGCTTCGACTTCGCTGAATAGACTGCCTTTGTCGCTTTCATGGCTGATGTCGCTGCCTTCAACGCTGATCTTGCTGATTTTGAGTTTGACCCCTTATCTGCCTTTTTAGATTCTTCATATCGCTTCTGGGCTTCACCATAAGCTTGAAAGGCTGCCTCCGAGTCATCATGAAGCTTTTGCAAATTATCATCGTGATCATACTGCTCATTACTTTGACGCTTGATATCATGGGCCGATTTAAGGATCACCTCATTTACTATTTTGAGGTTATCATCAAGGTTCTTACGTCGTTGCTTATTTAGTTTCTTCTCTTTAACCAATTCAGCTGCTTCTTCATCACTTGATGGAAATGGATACTCAACATCCTTGAGATATCTATCCAAATCCTCAAATCCATCAAGCAGCGATAGAAATGTATCCTTCCATCTGATACCCTTCATTAGCCCCTTCCAAGCTTCACCAGATACTTGTTTGTGTTCTCCATTTCTAATGTTTAGTGGTCTGGATCCAGATGGCTCACCAAAATAATATTTTGATGGGGGTTTAACATTATCAGTTGTCTGTACAATTGGTTTTAGTCGAAAAGGGATTTTAATACCCTTCGAATGAAGTTGTGTGCATGTGTGTAATATATCAGTTAAAATCTTTTTAGCATCATTGTCCGCGTTGCTCAGCTTTGGGTTCATATCTTCATCGATACCACTCATTGTGCCATATTTAGCTTCTCCGTCGCCTGGTGCGAAATGCTTTACGTCAATTTCCTCGTCATTTTTTCCGATTACCTCTAACTGAAGTCCTCTGTCTCAGATCATATTGATAAATGAACGTAGCGTAAGTTGCCAATTGACCTCCTTCGTGATCGCTTGTTTTGCTCGATTGCTACTCTTACCAAAGACGCTGATTGAATTACCATCGACCCATGCATAACCATTTTCATCAACAGGTGATGATTTGGCTGTCCCTTTAAGGATGGGAACAATCCTCTTTCTTAAACCATTGCCCTCAAGTAATTCCTTATTTTTACTAATGGTCCAAAACAATTTGAGTTTGCTATCAGACTGATCACTCGCTGTTGAAATTGAATTATCGAAGAGAAAACTGTCCTCAAGTCTCTGTTTGGTGCGATCAGCAATATCTCCTTCTGAAGCATGGACTCTTTTCCTTTTTGATCCAATATATTGCCATATCTGTTGGGGACTATTTTTATCATCCTTCCCCATTTCGTCGCGTTCCCTCTTTTCATTGATGTAATTGAGAAATCGAACGTCATTAGTTAGAACCACACGAATATGGTCATATGTATATGACCAATCGATGCTTGGAACTAAAATAAGCTTCTTCAATCTAATACTGTATGTCTTAGCGCCATTTCCAATATAATACTTCGTTAGCTGACGTCCGTTAGACGCAAGAGGATGGATACCCAATTCTGCAAGAATAGGATAAACCTCATATATCAGCAACCGCTTGTTTTGATCGCTTCTGTTCTTCGATTTCATCGATGCTTTCATCACTAAATAAGTTCTCATCCGCTGGTTTTTCATCCTCACCAACCTTGACATAACTAATGAAGGCCTTGCTTGTGTTCCAGCATGATTAGTATCAGGCTTAGCAGTAGCTTCGGCATCTACCATAGTTGGAGTTGATACCTCAGGGTTTGTCTGGGAGTATTCATCAATCAGCGTTTTTTAAGGGCTCAGATGACTCTGAGGTTGAGTCTGTCTGAGTTGTTGCAGTTGTTTTACTGGAAGCTATAGTAATTCCACTTGAAATGTCAGTAGCCCATGAAGCGCCTTCGTACATCCCACGCTTCGTTTTAGCTTGACGAACGCGACGCTGAGCTCTTTCAAGAAGCTCCTGTCGTTTTTGCTCTCTCTCTGAGCGAGGGATGTGAAATTTGGAAACATCGTATCTATATGTTGTGAGCCATAAAAAAATGAGTACTCCAATTACCAATAGCTCGGCATAACTGAGTCATGACGGATAGGTAAGTAAGAATGACAGATACGGTTTCGCTCATTGCGAAGATTCAAATAACGGTCTTTAATACAATGGAACGGGACGCCAAAGATTGCTTCCAATTCATGCTTGTACTTTTGATTGGCTACCGTTTTGCGAAAATTTGAAGCTGCATCAAGATTAAGCAACTCATTCTTGATTCGACTTATTTCTTGGATGATCCACAGCTTGCGTCGAAGTTTCACAAGGTCACGTTCTTTCTATACTCACTTTGGGCACATTATTACGAGATCAGTGTCAATACGTAAAGTCAGATAATTCATATTCTCACAAAAAATATTAAAATAGTATATGGGTCAAAGCTTACAGAGGATATCTCTATCAATTTAATTTTAAATGCTAATCATGGCTCATTTTTTAGCACCCAATAATATCTCTCAAGAGTTGATCTCCTGTTCTTATTAATTAACCGCAGATTATCTTGTGGCTCCCAAGAGTCAGGCTCATTACCAAGCCATCTTATCAGATATTTGTACTTCCCAGAGCGTATCTTCTTGTGATCCAAGATCTTTTCCTCCTCAAGAATATCGCCTCGACTAATAGTAGCATCTGTGGGCTCTGTTTTAACAAATTCAAGATCATTTGGTGCCTTGTAGAGGGTATGACCATTTTTTGAACGGATTTGGACTCGGTAGCCATCAATTCCAACGATTTTATTGACTGCTTTGCTCCATCGAGCAGCTTCTTTATCAAATGTCCGCTTCTTGAGACGGTATAATACGCGTGACCGATCTCAAACTCCTTCTCAATTCTATCAGCTTCCAACTGATTATGACTCAGATCCGCATCCATTACTTTACCTTTTGCTTCATTTGGGGTCATACCAATTGAGCGATGAAACGTGGTATTGTAGTTTTCGATAACATCGGCAATAAGCTTTTGCGTAATCCTATTGGGAGACATTTTAGTTAGTCTCTGCTTAAACGTTTTGTTCAATCGCTCGATTTTTCCCATAGTACCGTGATCACCGGGATCGTTGCTGTAGTGCTCAATTTTCTTGGATTTGAAAAATTCTTGAGCCTGTGAGTTCATGAACTCGCTACCAGTATCCGTTGTCAGGATATCGACTTTGTGGAGGCGAACAAACCCTAAATGCTGCTAATACAGTTCGCGCAGTCTTGTTTGACATGAACTTTGCGTAGCCCAACCTCGAGTTGATATTGATAGCAGTCAAAATTGGTCGCTTCTCCCAAAACGCAAGATCAATTTGCCAAGAGTTGGTGTTATGCGAAGCTATTTTGAAGCCGTTGAATCGCTTTTTCTGCTCCTGAAATCGTTGAATATCAGTCTGACTCGCAAACCAATCCTTTACATTTTAAAAGTTATCTTAGGATTTAACTCCTTTGCCTTATAATACAGAGCTTGAGCTCCGATAAAGCCGGTTTTTGGGTCATAGTAGAGTTTCTTTAATAGCGCGTCCATGATCTATATTTACATTAAAAAAATCCCCAGTGGGTAGCTGCTTAAATATCAAGTGGTTCAGTCGTGATACCATCATCAAGTACTCGACGTTTGTCATAGTAGTAGTTGAGCGCTGTTTGTTTTGAGTATAGGTGATGATAGACTTGGTTTCTTTCGACAGTCTGAACCCATTGTTTTTACCTTGTAGCGTGATGCGATCCCGTACAACAGTCTCAAACCCATCTGGATTAAGAACACCATTGTTTCGACCACCTCCCTGCTGAATACCCTTTGCTGAACCTTTTACCTTGTAAGAGCCGTCACGTATATAGCAAATATAGTTCTTACTCGATAGTGAGACCATAGCATCGCATGACCATTCATCTTTGAACAAACCAGGAGTACGGCGATCAAACTTAGCTACCTCAGTGTTGTAGTCGCGTGGGAACCAACCGTTTTTATGCTCCTTGAAGTGGGCACGTAGCTCAGGCTTGATACAGTCTTGAAACGGATTCTCACAGCTGAAAGCGATATAAGTTGAATCAGTGTCCATCTCCTGTTACTGGAAGTCAGAGCGGTCGAAGTAGAAATATATGCAGTCGTAGTAGAACTGAAGCATTCGTAGCTTAGTAGCTGATAGATAGCAATCGATAAATGGATTTGGGTTCTTGTTGTTAAGACGGCGTTTTTCATGGTGATTTCACACGCATCATTAAGCTCTTCCAACCCATGCAACGTAATGTGTTCGATCTTGTTCTTAATAGCTTTGTCGCTCGACTCATATTTGACCTCTTTGTGCTTGCTCATGTCCATTCCAGATCGACCAAAAGCACTGTTGCCTACAAGTTTCATCATCTCAGCAATCATAGCCTCAGACTTATCAACATCACCCTCTCGTCGAGCATTTGATGCAGCCTCCATAAAGGGGGCAAAAGCCTTGTGAGAGCTGGCTTTGACAAAGCAGTAAATCTTGGTGATCTCCATACCATGAGAAAGGTACCACTTGAGCAAAGGAGTGTAGATGAGAAACTTTTCACCAAAGTAGCTACCAATCAACTTGCGAGCTGGCTTTGACCGGCTTTGCTTGCGCGCCTCATTGTGATCAAACATGTGGTTACCAATGACGCTCTCATTTGTACAGTCGATCAGTACATTCTTGAAAATTGGAGTCATCTCACCAAAGTGCTGTTTGAGGTTCTCTGGTGTGTGAATATCACAATCGAGAAAGCCAAATATTTATCGGCCTTGATATCGTCGATGATACCTTCATACGCTTCCACTTATTGTAGTCAATCGACCGCATGGCATCTCATTACCAAGTGCACACAGGTATAGAGCGTTAGCATCGTATCCGATAATTATCTTACAGACCTTGCCACCACGAATCTTCGTCTCATTACGTTTATCGTAGCGATTGAAGATAATAGATGGACCTCCGGCGATGTTGGCCTTCATCTTAGCGTAGATATCCTTTTCCTCCCGATCAAAAGAATATACCAGTATATCCGAGTTGAACTCAAGCAAATTCTTGTATCGAAATCCCCCGAGGGACATGATTTTACGAGTAATGTTGCACTTCACACAGCTGATCAAGATGTTGCCGTCGATGTGGCCAAGATTATTGTTGATACGGTCAGCTTAAGCGGTGTCAGCGGTCAGCTGGCAGTAGCATAGACCACATAGATACTTTTGCTTTTGCAGCAATGTATTCAAGTGCTCAAGTGTCATACCAAATTTTCGCTTTGCCTTAGCATCCTGACTCTTGTATCCACTCATTCGCTTAGCTGGGAATTGGAATGCGTTAGCTGGCTTCTTATCCGGATATTGGAGATTATAGAAGCAGGGGTACATTACCTTCTCCGAAAAACCAGGTAGCGACACTCCATCCGCAAACATATCCAGATCGAAACGCTTATTTTCCTTGAGCCTTGATAGCCTTGATGAATGGGACTACGTCGAGATTGTTGTACCAGATCAGTAGGTCCTTGATTGATTTCATCTCGTAGTACTCCCACACGAACTTCACTCGATCGTAGTCATCATCGGTGATACTTGTTCCACGGAGCTTGCTGTCAAAAGCTGACTTAGGCGGGATAGTAGTCTGGTTTAGAACATTGAACGCGGTGATGTACTCGTATGGGAAAAGACCCTTACCAAGACCACAGACACATCTAATTTTGTCATCGCATTTGCAGCCACCGAGATATGTTGTAAGATACTTGTCGTAGCTGGTACCAGCTGGTACATAGTTAGTGATATCAAGCATCTTCATGTCCGATGTAGCAATGCACATGTAGCTGGGGTTCTTGATGACAGATTTGATGTTGTCGGTACCAATTACGGCAAACAAATCCTTCTTAATCAAGTTAATATCGTATCGACCAAATTTGAAACCAAATACTGGTACCTGATCAATCTGATGTTTCAGTTTCCCGTAATCAGTCCTTTGCTTACCAAAGCCAAGACTGCTGTGAAAGTCAAAGAAGCTGGCATACTTTCCTTCTCCAATCCAACTCAGACATCTTATAGGTATTGCCAAGATTGACTCCTGGAATTTCCATACCTGTCAGACCGTGAGCATTGATGATTTTCTGTAGAAGCGACTTGTATTTATTGACGTTGTACTGCTGGATCTTCACGGAAACATCACCGATGTTTTTGAACATATCCGTAAGTAGCACCTTTGGATCGTCATTACAAAGCAACGCACCTCCTCGGTTATGCTATCAGCTACTGATACAGACACCGGAATGTGCTCGTTCGTGAAGACAGTATTTTCCCCGTGTTGAGTCGCAGTAGGCTTAAGAATTGCCTCAAAGTCATAAATGATGAAGTGGTCGATGTACTGATCAGCATCCTTGATGGAATACTTCGTAAGCAATGATCGTATCGCGTTCTGAGCTGCTTAGTAGATAGTTGGCTCAGCGGGGAAGCTATTAATGTTCACAAGCTCACACTGATTCTTCTTGTGATTTTTTAGTTTTTCAGCGCTGACGAAAACCATTTCACACTTAGGACATTGATACTTAGACTGAAGCATAGCGATGTTCTTAATGTAAAGAGCGTGATTCTCATGCGATAAAATATTCATAGCTTCGTATGCCTTGCCCGATCTACGGATGCATTCTACATTTCCAGAAGCTGCATCCATCTTATATACGTTAATACCAAGTTGGAAGCAATCCTCAACCTCATCGAACTGTAGTAGGTCAATGGGCTTGAAGCTTCGAAACAGGCTCAACGAGTATTTAACCCCCTTGAAAGAGCAGTAGCGCTTGAATGCCTCCTTTACGTGAGCCTGAATTTTTCGAGGATCCTTCTTTGGACTCGTGGATGTATGTCAGGCGATACAGTAGAAGACGCACTTGTTGTTGGTCTTAGGGAAGCTTATTACATGCTTGTTTTCCCGAATAATCTTAGGGATGACAGCTTCACTATCCCCATGAGCATGGTCGCGATGGTAGATAAAAATCTTGAATGCAGTGATCGCCATGAGCTTATACCCAGAGCTTGGGTAGTTCAGTTTGTCAGCCAACTCCATAGAACGGATTTCCGAAATCACTTTCTTTTGAATATCAGCCTTGCTATTGATAGCGATAGGACTATTGAATACACGAGTATTAGCGCGATTTGGGTAGAAGTAGCGCGTGTCATCAGGATCGGTCTTGCTTACAAGTTCGTACCCGAGAGCAATATTTATCTTAAACACGCTTGTTTGAGAGGAAAGGACGTTCTCGAGCTTGTTGTAGAAATCAGAAGGATCAACACCCTCGTACAGGTGTGATTCCATGTGAGTACCATTGTAAAAACGGTACTTAGGATCAGCCTTGTAGTCAGGCGACAAGTGTTTCTCAAGGGTTTCAATCGAAACATTGTACTGCTTAGCTACCAATCTCTGGTTGATTGGGCGCGAAACGTTGCTTACATAGACCATCTTACCCGTTCTACCACGCACCTTAACACGGTAGCTACTACCCCATTTGATAGCTTGGATATTTAATCTCTTTAATCCTTCGAGCTCGTATGCAAACATGTTGCCTATATATATATTGTTGGGTATATTATTCTTCGTAGATATAACTTTTAATATTTGGATCTTGTATCAGGATCGACTTTATATCTTAGTCATCTACAAAATATTCTGAAATTAAGTCAAATATTTGGCTTATGTCTTGGTGGAGGTTTTAAGCGTGTTGTCAGCATCAGTCATTGGCTATATTGGGCTTGACTTTTATCTGAGAAAAAAATTGATTAATTAATTAAGTTCGGTTTCAGCGCTTTCTGTTTCGTTAAGTTCGGTTCTGGGCTTACGCTTGCGAGCTCGAATCTGCTCTCTATTCTTGTCGTCGTAGCTCTTTTGATACGACAAGCTAGCGTCGCGTGTGCGCTGGTAGTAGCGCTTCTGTGCTGCCTTAATGCGCTCTTTGTTAGCGAGGTATTGTTCAGGTGAGTACGTCATCTTAGTATATTACTAACTTTATATTTATCAGGAATAAAAAATTATAAGAGGCAAAATTAAATTCTTCGGATGGTTAGCCCAGATATTGGAAAACATCAGAACTAAATGCATTTTAAGTTCACCGACAAGCATCTCTCAGCTAACTTCAGGCACCAGCTGTTCCGGGCTGAAGCAGCATACCATCGCTAGAAACGTGTCAGGGTCTGGCGCATCGTGGATAATAAATCTCTCGCAGACATCGGAGTCAGGACCTACTACCAGAAACGCGCGCTTCGTATCCTTCAGCGATTGGTTTTTATCCATCTCTTCGTTCAGCCGGCGCATTCTTTCTTCCTTAAACTTTTTCTCGCTTCGAATCGTCACCTGAACGTAAGCCACGATTGTCTCGGATTCTTCACTTCCACTTCGGAACGCTTCACACGTGGTCACTGCGTCGATGAAAGGGAAGAACGGGTAGTTGGGGTACCAGTAAGTGTCCTTTTTAAGTGTGGACAAGCAAGGATAGCACGATGCCTCATCTTCGCCGCTGCAAACGACGTTGGGCACCCGAATTTCGATTTTCTCGTATTTTGACCCTTCCCGCATCTTCAGCACAATGGATTTACGTTTTGCGAATGCCCCATGAACTGCGTTGTGAAGCAATAGTTTGTATGCGACGCCATGGAAGCCGGCACCAACAGATTTTGCATACTTGTAAACCTCTAGCTGCTTGTCCGTGTCAACAATCCGCCCCAACTTTCTCAATACATATCCCGAATCCACAGATAGCTTCCACCATCTACGGTCATAGTAGTGCTCTTCTTTGTGGCAGTCTGTGATGTAGTGACGCCGCAGTCGATCCACTTGGCTCTTGCTTTGTCCCCCACCATAGTTGTACACCAAATCAAACGGTTGAGCACTTCCCACGGAACAACAATCGCTCACTACGCGCATCTTAAGCAGTTCCCGTTCTTTACAGAACTCGCGCATACTCCCACCACTGTAGAAGTACTGCTCCTTAACAAGTTTTGGCAATGGTGTGTTCTGCCGCTTGATCTTGCGTAGACCAGTTTCGATAACCCAGTTCGTTAACTTCGCGTACTGCAGCAGATCAGCATCACGCCACGCCGGCAATACCACAACGCGTGAGCCGTCGTCTTGTTTCGCATCAAACTGGCACGATGTTGCAAGAAACTTGAATGGCCCGTATCCGGTATTCATATCCTGCACTTGCTCTTGCGTAAAACCATCAACCAGAACAATTGGCACCTCCTTCTCGTCGACGACATCGCCCTCGACCGACTCGGGAGTAACTTGCTCACGGATGGCAAAGATATCACGCGACTGAAGATTTGATAGTCGTGCGTGCGATCCTTTGCCATCAAGATACACCAGAGCGTTATCTGCCTTTTCTACTTTCAAGCGACGTATGATCAGCACCTTCCTCTTCTCAATACACGCCAGATAGAATGCAATAAGCATAAGAAAGCAGGACTTTCCGACACCGGGTGAGCCTACTATCACAACGCGACCCTCCACGAACAGCAGTTTCTTGACTACCTTCCATAACACCACTTCTTCTCTCCGAACGAAATAGTACGGGGGAAATTCGCCGAATCCCTTCCAAAACTCGTGCAAGTTGGGTGTCATGACAATTGGGTTGTCACTCTGTCGCGTCATAGACAGACTGTCGAGTCGAAACTCGTCTTCACGTACGAACAAGTTCTTAAAGTCAGTCAATGTCTTCGGCTTGGTGGCCGCCACGTCCGATTCCATAGTTCTCAATCTTTTCAGAACCTCACTAATACGTTCATCTTCTGCTGGACGCTTGGATTCAATCTTCGGAACCACCACCAGTACGTGAACTTCGCCCTCAGCAGGTCCAAAATTCTTTCCGAAATGCTTGTCATTGTTGATCCACAACGTGGGATCCATCTTCTCAAAGCCTTGGAGGTGTCCATCTCCGTCGAGCGTCACAGCTGCCGCTCCAGCCCCATCCAGCCATCCCCCGTCCTTCTTCTTCGCCAGGAACAGCTGCAGCTCGTCCGCAGGAAACTGGTACATCTTCTCCGCCTTGATCGCCTTCTTCAATTCATCCACCGTGTCGCTCTCATCTACCCTCACCGAGAACGCGCTGCCCGCCGCACCAACGATCGCACAGAAAAGCTTCACCATCTTTCCTCGATCCGGCGGATTCTGGAACGAGGAAGAAGGGAGAGAATTTCTGGGCGTATTTAAGCGGAACTACGCACGATACAGCTACGAATATACCTCCATCACTAATATATTAGTCTACTTGGTGCAATTGGTAACGTAACTCTGACGGTCCTAAGGTAGCGAAATTCATATACAGTGGAATTGCACGATGTCGATGAAGTCGCCGAGCGCGACGCGGTGATGATCAGAGATAGCACAAAAAAAAAAATATTTTTATCGCGATTAAAAACATGATAAAAATGTTTTTATTTTTATTATGTAGCCATATCGCACTTCATTTGGTAATTGGAGGGAGTACTAACAAATGGGGTAATATTATGTTTGTTTATCGCTTTAGACAGGAATGGACTGTTTTTGGTACGTGGCCAAAATAAAAATCCTTCAGGGAATCTCTGGTGATGCTAGGTGGCGATGTTTTTTCCCTCCTCAATTTATATAATACATAGGAACTCTAGAACAGGCAGATTAGATTCACGCAAAAGAACCCAGGAAAGGGCCCTCCTATCGCGATTTGTCCGTAATCGTATGTCGAGGCGATTTATCGTAAAACCAACGGACAGCTCCGGCCATGACACCTTTTCAACTTTAAAAATGGCAACATTCCTATTTCAATTTGTCAAAATTTAATTTCGAATTGTCATCGAAATAAAAGGGACCGACGCAACGGCTTATATTGGTGCCAATCAATTCTAATTCCACTTTTTGAAGAACAAAGCAGTGCATCTGCACGGAGAAGATTTGGATTTTAAGCAACGAAGGCTATCAGTTGGGGTTAAATCCACACACAGACCGTTTGTTTTAGCCGGAAGTGGTTGCATTTCACCTAAATGGGTAATACAAAGTTCTGTTTAGCTAGGCCTATCTTCAAGATACTCCTGACCTAGGCCCGATAGGAGGCCTTCCCCTTAAGACAAAACTATTATTTACTCTAATTCGGCATTTTTTAACTCCAGGTTTCACGTCTAGGTCACCCCTGCTATTTTAGAGCTCTTGTAGTATGTTCGGGAAATTGAAGCAACTCGAACACGCGGCAATGCGGGGGCAAACCCGCACGGAATAGTAGTCGAGTGTATTAGATGTAGTCTTCCCGAAGACAAGACAAAATGCAAAGTGAGCGATACTCTGGGTCTGGTGCTGGCCAACCCGTTCTCGTTTAAGCACTGCCAGCCACATCATGGCTGAGCGACAGGCAGCACTGGCTGTGGACATGCAAGTATTCACTTCGCATGAAATGTGCACCTAACAATATCAATTTTTGTACACCTTGTACAGCTCACGAGGACACTGGCCGTCCAAAGAATTGCGAAGTCCTCAGCTGTCTAGCGTCAGACTCTTCGTTGTCGCCGCCCATTGACTCCAGCTTGACAGCTAAAAGACACAGTAGGGTGACGTTGTCCCAAGTAAGGGCAACTGCGGTGAAACCAAGGTGAAATACCTGACACACACTACAGAGCCCCTGAAGCTTGGTTTCACCATCTTTTATCACACCGGTCACTGTCACAACACTCGCCCATTCGAACATGTGGTTGCTGTGGTGAAGGCTAAATTCAGCCAAGTTGTTGTCACCCGTAGGCCCGAGCCCGCAGCTTGGCGTGGATTGACATAGGAGTCACCGACCCTGGCCGACTTGTTCCGTCCCCACTTGCTCCTGCTCACGGCACGGCCGTCGCTTGCTCCCAGTTTGGTGCGAGGCCGTACCTGCCTTCCGTCACCCTGAGGCTCACGCGAACCACCGGTTGCCCACACTGGCTCAGAGGCAACACCTGTCCGCATTTCCAGCACGCCTTGCCGTTCTTCGTGCGCCACATCGTGTCCTTCACCTCCCTGCAGCCTCTGCCAGTGCTGGAGCGACTGGTCATCGGCATTTGTTCACTAGCATTCGGACCTCCTTGGCCATGCCCCCCATGGGCTCGTACGAGTCCTCACTGGGTTGAAAACGCTTCCAGCCGATAAGGATCTCGAAGTCCTTGATGTCATTGTTACACCTGTGACCTTTCAGCTGTTCGGCAGCTAAACCAATACCTGGTGATAACACGAGCTCCAAGAGCTCGGTCCGTCACATTCAGGATATCCTCTGCGTAAAATGTGAGCCTTGACGCTTGGACGTCCAGTTCCTCACCGGTCATGAGATGCACCACGCGAAAGATTGCGAATCGGCTTTCGTAACCCGATCCACGTTACCTGCAACTTGTTGCCCCGCTTCTCGTCCACTCTGGTCTTGTGGACGTAGTCTCCCACTGCAACAGTTACCACATTCTCGCCTCGTTCACACTTCTTGTTCAGGAGCGTTTGCTTCTGTCGCTGATCCTCCACCGCTCAATGCATCGACTGGATACTGCCATGTAGCCCTGGCAGGTATCCATCGATCTCAGCACTCGCAGAGATCGTCTGCAACCGACGATCCTCTGGTAGGTAGAGCGCATTCAGCGGGGTTGGGCACTCTAGCCCAGTGAATAGCTCTGGTGGTGAATGGTTGCCTAACGAAGGTACCGCAGTGTGCTTCAAGTTGGATTGCACGAGCGGTACAAGGTGCACCCAGTCCTTGTAGCCTACCTTGTACTCCAAGACCATCGCACGGATGGCCTGGATCACGCCCCGGTTGACACGTTCGACCGAACCGTTCACACACGGGGTGTAAAGGTCTGTTGTGTGCGTAGCCTTCTACTCAGCTCCACCATGACTTCGTTGTTGAAGTGAGAACCCAGGTCGGATACCCACATGGGCGGAATCACGAACCGAGAGTGCCATGACAATAGCGCGTCAACGACCGAGTCTACGACCACTAGTTCGTAATAGTGGGTGGGTGGGTCCTTGGGCGCCAGTAGGTAGTTACTGGATCCGTAGTTGGGACCAAGTACAGGAAGTCAAAATGTAGAGTCTTGTTGCGTTGTCTGCAATCGACCCACCCACTCCACAGCTTCGGGATACCCCCCCCCCCGTGGAAAGCAGACAAACCAAATAATTGTTTACAAAGTTCGCGACGATCCGTCGGAGGTGGTCAATCGTGAAGAGGCGTGTAGGTGGGCGATCATGGCTTGTTGGCCTCGATGGCCTCGGGACCCGCTGTTAGCTACACCAGAGCATCTGTGCGATCTCCAAAGCCTCTGCTAGGATCCAGATATGGTTGTCGACGGCGAGAACACCTTCTTCCGTGCGCACGGTACCGTCCGGCGACGGGTACTTGTCCTGCGTCGTCTTGATCTCACTGAACGTTGGCCACACGAAACTGTCGTCGTCGAGCGGTCGGAGTTCGGGCCGTTGTGTCTGGTTTCGTGGTCGCTGGCGTCGGATAGCCTTGAGCTGCTTCACAGTGACCTTTGGTACATGGTTGCCGGCCCACCGCGAAGTCATGTCAGCCCAGACATTGTCTGGGCCGGGGATGTGTTCCACAATGAAGTTAAACCTCATTAGCTCCATAGCCCATCTCAGTAGCTTACCTTTCACGTGCTTCTTGACGCTCTCGTCCAGTGCGAACAAGTGCACCAAGTTACGATGGTCGCAAAACATGTCGAAAGTATTGGGTCTGAGGAGGGGATAGTCGCGCTTCTCGCAAGCAACGGCTATGGATAGCGCCTCCTTCTCAATGACCGTCCAGTTGAGCTGGCTAAGGTACCACTCATGCATGTCAGAAGCTTGTGGATCTGCTACTGCACTGGAGTCTTCGGGTTGCAGTCCGTCACACCGCCCAACCGATGCCGCTGGCGCCGGTGAATCGACAAGTTGTGGTTTCGTTGCCTGTAAACGCGATTGTGGCTGCACTCGTCAAATCGCCTTCACATAGTCGTATGCACTGCACTCCTCCTGCGTCAGAGATCTTGATGCCGGCCACGACGCGCTTCATCCGCTTGTTTTGGCCAGTTTAGCGTCAAGTCGGCGTTGCAGGGTTGCCACATGTCGCGCGAGGTCCACGATGCTTTCACGCATCCAGTTGATCGCGCAGACGATATATTGCGGTTTGCCCGTTGTCGTAGGGTACGGCACGGGCGCGGAGCGCCTCGAACCGCTCGGTGTCGCGCCTAACACCGTCGCCGTTGATCACCCAACCGCATTAATTTACCTCCTTCTGGTACAAGCTGATTGTCTTTGCGCTCAACGTTAGTCCGAACTGGTTCGGCAGCGAGAAGAACTCCGCGAACTTGTCCAGGTTTGAGTCGGCATACAGTAATAGGTCATCTATCCAAACGATTAGGTTCTTGTAGAGTAGGCTAGCGAAGGAAGAAAGCCTCCAAAGTCTTCTGGAAGTGTATGGCCGCGTCGATACAGTCTTGTGGGACTTGGCTTGGCGTGAAGTCTTTTCATCCGTCATGTACGAGGATCATTCTTGGCGTAGTTCCGCAAGTGGCAAATGCCGGAAACCTTTTAGGAAGTCAAATAATCCAACGTGCTTCATTCCACGCGCATGTTCCATCACTAGCGAAAGAATAGGCATTACGGCTGTCATAATGTTCGTCTGGGCTTTCGTCACTCTGTAGTCCACCGTCTGCCGTAGGTCCTGGGAGATTTGCCGATTTCTTGACTGGGAGCACGGGGCCCGACCAGCGGCTTTTCGGGTTCTCATATACGAGTCCTAGTTTATCAAGACGTTGGTTAAACTCGGATATGAGGCGGGTATTTCCGAGGCTTACAATTCGAAGGCCGAGACCCGTCCCGTTGTCGAGCATTCAGCGATGGAACGCTCGCCGAAGAGTCCACCCGCAGTTCCAAACGCCTACATCATACGCGTGGACAATTGTCCGCAATTGCTCCACACGATCCTCCGGAAACCACACTCCACTGCGCGAGTAATCAATCGCTCCACAGCCGCGAATATGTCATCACTGTCACCACTTGGAGTAGGTTCACCAACATGTACGGGCATGTCATCAGTTTCTAGATGGATCGGGTCACCGGATATCTCGTCGTCGCCAAGGCTCGCCAGTTGCTCGAGCTGGCGATCGACGTCGATCTCTAGACCAGTCAGCAAGACATTGCCGATGATGAACTCGTCGTCTTCGACATCATCGACGAGAACGTCAACCATGTTCATCGGCTCCACCGGTCCCACTGCCGTGTGGATCCGTACTTGGATTTGGGCCTTCTGTGTGGCCGTCACCTTCTTCGCATCGAACGTCTGGTCCTGCACTAGGACCGCGAGACCTTTTACTTGGACCTCGGGGTCTAGTGCTCGTAGCTGCTCCCAGTGCGGGCGCCCTATGACGGTGTGGTCTGAGCCACCTTCCGTACAGTAGGGTAGATCCAGCACTCCGTTCGACACCACGGCGCGGTCATCAGTCGGTATTACTTCGCCAAGCTTTTTCAAGTTCGCCTTTTGGACTTCCGCGCGTTGCGGAAGCGTTTCAGCAGTTCTTCCTTCTCGGCCTCGCCCGCAGCCCGGCTCACACATCCAGTGCATCTTGTGACACTTCAGGCATTGCTCTGGTGGTGGATTGTTCGATCTTTGGGACTTGGCCTTCGGATCCGGCTTGGACGTGTACCGAATGCACTGCTTTACTTCGGTCTTGAGCGCCGGCGGTCTCAGCACTGAGACCGTCGCTGCACTTCTCTCGTGTCCCGCTCTCGCCACCGAAGCACTCGGCAAGGCCATTGTCGGCCACAATGGTCGTAAGGCACCATGGCCCGAGCTTTCACATCGCTCGCGGTCAGGTTCATCTTGAGCTTATGCTTCAAGAGCTCCTTTGTGTCGGTAACACATTCTTCTTGACGCTGCCCACGATGTTCTGAATCTCCGCGATCTCGGTCACATCCACAGGGTCCAGCTGGAACTCGTAGAACACGTCGAGTAGGTCGGCGTCGAAAGAGTCCAGGATCTGCACTACCGCCGCGTCGTAGTCCTCGTCGGTCACTCGACACCGGTTGCGTAACTTGGTCTCGTAGTCACGTTTGCTCTTGGTCCACTTGACCAGTGCCTCGTGAGAGGTGAACTCGATCTTGGGCGATAGGAATACCGAAACGGATTGTGGTCTGTCTTCACCAGCAGCAAGCATCATTTTGAAATCTGCGTAGACGGGCATTGATATGTCTTTAAAGTAGCACTAGCTGTCAGCCGGACTTGTAGACGAACAGCTGTCTGGTGGTTTCAGCGTCACTGCGGCGCTCTTCACGGGATGGTGCACGCAGTAATAAATTCTACTAACAATTCTTTTGTAGTGTGCCGGGAAATTGAAGCAACTTGGACACGCGGCAATGCGGGGCAAACCCCGCACGGAATAGTAGTCGAGTGTATTAGATGTAGTCTTCCCGAAGACAAGGCAAAATGCAAAGTGAGCGATACTCTGGGTCTGGCGCTGGCCGACCCGTTCTCGTTTAAGCACTGCCAGCCACATCATGGCTGAGCAACAGGCAGCGCTGGCTGTGGACATGCAAGTATTCCAGAGCAACCCCAACGGTAATCCCAAATTCTATCCTGTATTTAGGGCTAATTGGGCTAGCATTTGGTATTTAGAAAGCACTGAAAGCTGATAACCGTAGTGGTAATCCAATACTGGCGGCTAAATGCCCGGGATGAAGTACCTTTGGGCGATGAATTCAGACCACTAGGAGTCTATAAAAGGATTCTGGGCAGTAGATGAAGCTGATAAGAAGTGGAAGGACTTAGCACTTACTCGCTAGCTGATTCGACAGTCAATAGCTCAGAAATAGAAAGTCGTAATACAAGTATTTATGCAAGTGTATGGCACCTAGTAAATTAACGACAAGACTCCCCTCCCAAAGCGTACAATGCGCAATAGTCGTTTCATACAGCCCGTGGAATTGTATTTGGCTCAATATTGCTCGCTATTTTCTTAGAAGGACGTCTGTTCTGAAGCAATTCCCATTAAACGGCGGCTATATTCGCCGCTGTATTTAGCCAGGAATTCCGAATCCTGCGTCGATTCTAAATTTTTAGAGCAATAAAGAATTACCGCTGCCATGTGCGATCCTTAATTCAGTGCCAAATGTGGGTCGATAACCAAGTATAGAGCTGCCGTTGGCGTTGCTCTAACAATACTAATTTCTTGTACACCTTGTACGGCTCACGAGGACACTGGCCGTCCAAGTGATTGCGAAGTCCTCAGCTGTCCAGCGTCAGACTCTTCGTTGTCGCCACCCACTGGCTCCAGCTTGACAGCTGCAAGATACATTAGAGTGACGTTGTCCCAAGAAAGGGCAACTGCAGTGGAACCAAGGTGAAATACGTGGCACACACTACAGTTCCTCCTCCACCCTTGATAAACAGAAGTTACTTTAACGACTTCCGCTATTTCTGCAGTAAGATCGACATCTATACTAGATATAAAAGAGTTCGAGGCTTACTATGCGTTCGGGGCCTGAGATCGCGAGCCCGTGAGCAAAACGCGCAAGCTTTCATCCAGGGAAGTGATTAGATAGCCGTCTCTTATCTTAAATCGCTGCCACCGTTTTGGAGGCTTTTTGTTAAGATTCAAGGCGGCAGGATAGCTGGGAATGTAGCATTTTCCTCGGAATCAAACAAGCCATGACATCCATCCCCCAGCATGAAGTTGCACAAATTCATGACCAACATTCTGCATCTTTTCAAGGCATATGATTGTCTGAGAGTTTTGACGTTGCGGGGAAGTTGCTTATTCGAAGTTGCTTTAACGCGAGCCAGAAATAGCACGAGAACTAGCACTATCGGTAGGCAAGCGAGCTCCAAGACTTATTGTAATTATGCTCCACCTATTTGTGGGTTAAGATGCGCAGTTGATTGAGCGATTTATTTGATTATCAGCCGACTGGTTAGGTTCATGTCGAAAATGTAACTGCGATTGGTGTTTTCGGTCAATTCTAGAACGCCAGCAAAACCTACCATGTTAGCTTTGGGTGAAATCGTACACTGATACCTAATTTGCTCAACCTTGTAACCTTTATAGGTGCTACAGTGCAGATGACGGACTAGCCCATTCGTTTTTGTAAAAGTAATCAGTAGCAATCTTCTTTACGAGACCCCTCTCACGTTAAATTTACACGGTGCGTAGTTCAGAAAATGATTTATTGTTACAAATCTTTTGCAGCCCGAGACAAGCAAGAGGCATTACAGTGCATGCCATAAATATGTGCGCACCCTAATTTTGGGCAAATTCTGCTAATAAGGCGTTTTTAGCGCTGAAATTGCGTCAATAAGGTATTGAGACAAAACGGAACACCGGCCTATAATTTTTTTCTGCGGCCGACTTGTTGCCGAGATCCAGAAGTGACCATCATTCTGACAGTGACAAAAGTATGAGCGCATACGTGTTATTTAGCTTTCTACTGGGCTAAATAGACCGTCGGGCACACCAAAAGACGCAGCTTGTTACGCTCTTTCGCGTGGTAGCTTTTGTTTGTCTGAAAACCAGGTTGGCTAAGAGCTATGGTCCCGAGTTGTCCGTGATCGAGCAGGCGGGCATGATCCGCCTGTACGATGCAGTGAGACCCTTATTATCGGTCTGAGTGTGTCTGAATCCCTCTGGAACAAGTTGGGGGGGGGGGCAGGTGAAAGAGTAGCGTACTGAAAAAGAAGTAGATTAAGGTTGGAATGTCACGAAATGAGATCGAGAAGGATACGGTGTTGAGTTCTGATGGACTCTTAGAGGGGTGAAAATGAACTTAACAAGGCTGAACGTGCATGGATTGTAGACGCATCGGTCTACATCATGCTGTACATTTACCATTAGCTCAATACATGGCGTCCAGCACGTGCCGTAGGGCTTCAAACCTCTCAGCAAGCACATCTCGGTGGTCTGGGTCAACACGCCTGTAGCAATGCAATCTTCCCTTACGCTAAAATACTTTTTTTTGAGGCGTTTCACATACTTAAATGACTTTGTAATGGCCTACGGTCTAACAAATCAGTCGTCTGTAGGTGCTACAACGGTGGCAGCCCAACCTTGGTTTTAGGGGGTGCTTCCTCAGAGAGCATGTCGGCGTTCTTCACCCTGTCACACACGCTAGGACATTGATGACGACCAAATAAAGCCATTCAGCTACTCGTACATCTAAGTGAGTAACGTACACTAGGTAAATGTGCGTTTTCAACACAAAAACGGCATCATTGACGCGGAAAAAGCTAATCCACTAATTTGTCTCCATGTTAATCTACTCACCTGTGACGATTCAAATCTTAGATACTACCAAAATCGCTGATAGAACGATTGTTGGGGTCATTAACTAAGCTCTCAAAAGTATTTTGAAGCCTAGCAACGCAACGGGCCCTCGTCAAGGCTCGCCTTCAAAATCCACCGACACTTGGCAACCTTAGAACCATAGCTCATGCCCAACTTGCTTTCCAGACAAAAAAAACTACCACGCGAAAAAGCGTAACAAGCTGCATTTTTTGGTGTGCCCGACGGTCTATTTAACTCAGTAGAATAAGCTAAATAACACGTATGCACACATACCTTTGTCAGAATGCTGGTCACTTCTTGATCTCGGCAACAAGTCGGCCGCAGAAAAAAAAATATAGGCCGGTGTTCCGTTTTGTCTCAATAGCTTATTGACGACGGCTAGAGCAGTTTCAGCTCTAAAAACGTCTTTTTAGCGGAATTAGCCCAGAATTAGGGGTGCGCACATATTTATGGCGCGCAATGTAGTATTCCAACAAAGGGGATTTAGGATACATTGTCCAGTATCTCCGACGCAGAATTACAAAAATTCTGGAGATAGACCGCTGAGTTAACTAAAGCTACGTTGTATCGGTTAGGCTACCTACAGTAGTGACAGAGCAATGAAGCGCAACTTTAAGCCACATTTGGAGTTTCTTGAATTAAACGGGATTGATATACGCACATATCTTAAATATCAGTATTATCAAGCAGCACTGACAACAGCGCCTCCCAGTGTTCAAATTGCTACACACTGAGGATACGCGTCGCACGCTTTCTGCGACACGAGTATACATTTGTTTGTGTACACTAGCACAAGGCTACTGGCTCCCACAAGCAGAGCTCCAACCCAACAAGGCACTCGACGCTGAATTCGTAGATTGGTTAACTTGGTACTCATAGTTCGCAGTCTTTTACTGCGTTGATGAATTACTTCGGCGAGACGCGATAAGCGATATTAATAGCTGAACGAGATATTCATCGTCACTCGTATAATCAGATCTGACCACGTCAGTGTTCAAAGAGAGTCGAAAGCGAAGCGGAACAGAGTCGTGGTCACTGGGTTAGACTGCATCCTGGTTGGGCGTTGGAAACTCCCCGGGAAATTAATTTTGAGATGAAGGGAAAACATTGAGTTACCCATAGTTTTGAAATTGGCCGATATGGTGAATTTAATTTCAGCTCATAGAAAGTAGCTGGGCATAATACATTTAAGCCGCCAAAATCACTTAAGCCCCCCCCTCCCCCAACATAGGCTGCACACTGCACGTCAAAATCCGAGCGGAATGGGGCAATCCCAACGGATTTTAGCGCTCCAGCGGGTTAGTCTATCCGATGTCCTGCATTGCGCGTCATTCCACCAGAATTTCGGCTAATTTCCAGAGGATTTCATACGCCCGAATTCCGACAGATAGCGGATGGTTCCAGCGGATGGATTTGTGGATACATTTGTGGATACAAAACAAGCACAGTGAAAGCCAACAGGTCGTTAGCCCCCAAATCGCTCGCTGCAGATGATCTGGCGGATTTCCCAATCGAGGGTTTGCCTCCGTTCCAGCGGGAAGGCCAATCCGTCGTTTCACTGTAGCGGGTTTGCAGTGCGCAGCCTAAAAAAAGCCTCGATCGTCATAAAAAGAAAATTGTTCTTTTTCCCAAGAGGTTCAGACGTGCTCAGCGAAGCTCAACCCGGCATCTCCGTCAGATGAAATATTCACGGGGCCAACGAAGCAAAAAAGCATGCGCTCTAAGCGTTATCGGATGCAGACATGATAAACAAATTGCACGCGGAAAATGAAACGCGTACTAACGGCGAAAGTGCTCTTTTCTCTAGAAGCCATGTGGTCTTCTAGCAACAAAGCACCTGTACGTTAATTATACGGTACGCCACCATGAAAAAATCATAATGTCGACTATCAGGAACAATGGAATAATATTAATACCTGTTGTCCAGATGCTGATTGCCTGTTATGTACACATCACTGCTGAACTCCTGTTACGTATCATGATTATGTGTTTGGAGCTGTAGACGACATCACGTCAATGCTTATATTCTATGCAGAGACATTCAGCAAATCCAATCTGAAAACAACATTAACAATTCAGTATCGACACAAGCTCCAGAACATGAAAGCAGCTCAATGCAATAAAGATGAATTTACGAAGCCATCCCTACTACTACAAAGGTAAATCGTTCTCAGACGACAGCACTCATATCGCGCGGTCTGCGAATGGCGTGCACTAGTTCCTTCACCTTGTACTCCGCTCTGCCTCCGTCCACGAAAGTTGCCGTCCATATGTAGACCCCGTCATGTGGAGACAATCGGCACGCGGTAATTTGTTCAATACGGCGGTCTGAAACTGTTACCGTCTACCGCCTCAAAATTCTCGACAACAGGCCATTTCAGAGCCCTACCAGGCTACTTAGTAAAAACTGCAGATAAGCCGATCAACGCCACACGCATCATCCCGTTACAGCCCGCATCCTACCGATCCAGGACGTCCTGGTAGGCCACGCATAGGGATTATTTCTAGTGCTCGCTCGATATTTAACTTGTCAAGGAGGTGCAACGAAGCAACAATATGGGAGCACATCCACCCAGAATGCTTGTACTTCTTGCACGTAGAGGCCAACGCGCTGCGAATAGATACAACATGCACAACCCCGTTACTTTTTTTTTAAAGTGTTTGATATACCAGCGCAACTTATTTCTAAGAAATACCACCTTGACTGCAGTGGTAGTTGCTCTAGCTGAGACAGCAGTCAATAGTTTATCATCACTTGTTGCAGGGATAGGAAAATAATCTGCAAGTCAGCAATTGGGTCCTCTCCTCGAGCCAGCCTTACAAGCACCGTTCAAAACTAGGAAAGCAAAATACGAAGAAATAAGCGGTGTTGGTACCGATACACCTTGAAAGATGTACCTCTCGGTTCTTGTTGCGGTAACAGGGATCCTGCGATATTTTTTAGCATGCACCATGGATCTAGAGCTATTGAAGAATATTCGTGCAGGACTTTTTGTCGTTCTGGTAGTAACATGCGAATAGTTTGTGGGTCAAGTAGAAAGTCTTTTGCTTTGAGCACAGCGCCAAGTGGCAAAGGACCTAAAAGTAAAAAAAAAGGAAGAAAGAAAGAAGCATGTTAGCATACACACTGGTGGCATAAATATCGCATATCTTCTGCGTAGTGGCATTGGTTCCCGATGACAAGTTAGTCGTGTCGTACAGTAAAGCCTGTGGCAACACGGAGTTCAGCACCGACATTGTAGGTGCCTTCTTGTAGTCCGTGACAATGACCTTGATTACCCGATGGTGGCTTTCAATAGGCTGCTGGGTTGGTAGAAACCCAGCGACAGACGAGCTTCCCGCACTCCAGCGCTCCCAGCGTGGCGTCAAGTACGTTGATTGCAGCCAATCGGCTAGAGCACCTTCATTTTCGTCTCGCCAAGCTTGTATTATTCGCTTCGACAGAGCTTGAAATTGTTTTAGGGACCGAGCAGCGTGTAATAGGCGGAGATGCGGCTGAACACGTTCTTTTATGAAGTTTTTTTCGAAGGCCAGCTTAGATTGTTTTCTTGACTGTCGTAATAGATGCTCCCAGCATGTGAGTATCTCAACTTGCGGCCACAGTGAACTCAGTGCGGACGCAATAGCGTCGGAGTGGTCAATACTTGCACTGCGAATAGATACATCTAGATCATAGAAGTCCTTGGTGTACTTGACTAATGTGCGAAACAACTGCTCGTAAGCAAACGCACTCTCGGTGCGCACGAACATGTACAGCCAGGGACGGAGCCGTTGTACAAACCCAGTATCGGTCGACTCAACCGAGATTCCGCTACAAATGACGAGAGTCCACCCGCCAAAATGAACCCGGTAAGTATCATCCGTGGACATCACTAAATCAGAGCCTTGATCCTGTACGGCTTGGCTAACATTGCTAAAAAGAGCTCGCGTTGTGACAATCATACCCATGCTGTCCACCTGACGCTCTCCGACAGCAACCGTGTGCTCGAAGTCGTTCATGTCAGCAACGTTATTGTCGGCAACACTGTGGTACACGTTGCGATCTTGGCACATTTTGAGGCCAGTCCAATTTCGCAGCGTAGCAAACTTATTTATCTCCCACCCACCAGTGGCCTTCTTTTTTTAAGTAAACCTTACGGTTCTCCATTTTGCGAACTTCTCGTACATGCGTCAACATTTCTTGGTCCCGTATGGACTTAAAAAGTATCATGATCCTGACACGTCCTGCTGGTATTCCCAGCTTGTGTAGGGCATTAATTTCAGGCTTCAACACGGGAGATATACCGCATTGTGAAATCTGTACACTAGGGCCACGGTGTTGCCCACGTTGTAGAAGCTGATAACGAAATGACACTTCATCAACGCGATGGGTGGCTAGTTTTAGTCTATGACCACAACCGATATGCGATCGACAGTGGTATACCTTTCCGAGAACGAAGGGTGATAGGTATCTCGTACGGAACGTACAGACAAATCGATTGAAGCCATGTTGAGCTTGTTTAGCCTCGCTCAAAGTGTTGTAGAAATAGATACGTCTGTATGTCTCTTTAGAAATTGTCGACAAGCGGCTTTGAAAAGGAATATTCACTCTAGCCCCAACGCCATCTGTATCGCTACCAAAATCAAGAGAATCTTCCAAGTCTGAAATATGAGCGGGCGCCACTTCACAACACACACCCCGCTGCGCTCTTTTCGTTGCTTATAGACCTCGGTAGCGTGGGCGCCAATATTTCACGCGAGCCTCCGGTCACTTCGTCATCCACGGCGTAGTCAAGTACAACAGTCTCGTCGCTCTCGTTTCCAGAAAGGTCTTGCGCTTCCTCCATGGCGTGAGATTTTGCAAATGGAGGCGCCTCGGGCTTCTCGAACGCAGCACAAGAAGCGGTGAAACCCACGACGCCACTGCAAAACACCTAAATAAAGGTGGAGTCTAACCTGCTTGGTTCAGTAGTCCGCTGCTGAAAATAGAGTGGCAAGTATTCAGCGCTGGCTTCTGTTAGGGCAAGGGATGCATTTGGTGTGACAGGTTGTACCAACTGAGCAACACGTCTTCAGCATGACCGGCAAGCAACAGAGGTTCAGTATTTGAACAACAGATAATAATTAGCAGCTAGGAACAACTTATTTGATCCAGTCTGCAGCACTATGTTGCGTCGGCAGAATGCCTTACAATTTGCTGCGCCGCCTCTTGACGAGCCATACCAAATTCATTTACATGCTTGCCCGACTAACGACATTGTGATCCTCCAACGAGTGTCAATACATGTAGACAGATATTTTTTGATACGATAAATCTCCCTATTTCTAAAATTTGGGTACCTCGAGCTCCTAAGCCAGAGCTCCCGCACTTTCAATTTAGCGCGCGACTGTCCAAGACTGCAGCCTTGGGACACGAAATAGCAGCAACTAGGCACAGGGGGGGGGGGGCGTGGAAGGGCGCCGTAACCCCGAGGCATACAAACAGCGAGAATGATCGAAGGGAGTCAGGGAGAGATCGACGCTCGCAAGCAAGGTGATGAAGAAAGGGAAGGGCTCCGGCAAGGGAGGGGGCAGGCAAAAGAAAGCAAGGGACAATCTACGCCCGCACAAGGCAAGGGGGCCCAGGACTGACAGGTGGTAGATCACGCGAAAGGTCGGAGTAAGACTGATAGGAAGGAACGGGGAACAGACGAGATGGCACAAGCGAACAACTCCAAAAGTAAACGAGAGGGCAGGCAGACATCCACAACGACAAACCATGAGATACGAGGACAAAAAGGGAAATGCAATCAAATATAGTGACCTTAAATCAGGTTTCCCGAACCGAGGTGATGGAACGGTTGTCTACGCACAACTAGTGGCTTATCTCATCAACGAGGCAGCACCGGAGTACATCCTGTACACGGTCCTGCGCTTAGCGGAGTTAGCCAGGGAGCGACGGTGCCAATAGAGTTGGGATGCGCAAGTTCATGACGACAACGGTGCGAACTCGTCTACCTGGAGAGCACAATGGAAGGACGAAGTGCCGCCAGAGATGTTGGCGAAATACCAAGGTATCGAGAGCTACTGGGATTGCGCTCAGACCGACCATGTGGAAAGATTTGCTACGCAAATGAGTGAGTGTGTACTGCAAGGAAACATGGCACAAGAGGAGCTAGAAACGCGTCTATGGCTTTTCCAGTTCCAAAATGACCCAACGAAGCTGAAGCCATCCGTAGGGACCCCGACTACCGCAAAGATCTACAAGGATGCAGTGGGGACAATGACTGAGGGGACGGAGGATCGGGCTCCTCCCGAGCATAGTAAATGGTATGACATGTGCATGAAGCCAATGGAGCATGTCCGAGAACTGAGAGAGCGGACCGACGAGGAGAATCAGGCTCTAGTAATGATACTCAATCACCAACTGGAGGTACCGGTCCCACCGAGGTTCCTAGTCCAGTCGATGACAGCGGGTGAGCTGGCAGCTTTCACTGATATCTTCATGGCGCTTGAATACCTGCTCTATGCTCATCTAGCTCCGGGGCAGCGCTATGGCACGGGGCTGGGCAAACAGGGTATCATGCAATTGATACACATGGGGGCGGACGCAGCTCAACCTCAGAAACAGGAGATTGCGGGATTTAAAGCAGCTATTGCTCGAATTGAGATTGACTCGGACAGAAGACTGGTCATCGTCGCATTCAAAGGCAAACGATCGGCACAGAAATGGGTGGGGTGGAAAATTCCGCTGGGATTGCGCATGTTAACCCCCGTGGACAATGAACAACAACGAGATGACGCGCAGAAGAACAACAAAATTGTACCCTTGAATTAATTTACATTCACTGTGGCAGTAAGGAAAGGAGCACTGACCTCCGCGGACATGTACTAGCTCCTGACGGCCATGCTGGATCTGAAGGTTCAAACCCTAGCACACGTGGCACAGAGATTAATGATAAGCAATGGACGGTAACGATTGCTGCCAGCGCGTGCCCAGTGGGCTTGAGACAGCTGGTTTATGTGGTGATCGTGGGCTCAGTCGTCCAGCTTCACCACCATACGGTGCTCGTCAATTGGCCTTGCGTGCTATGTGGAACTCCTAAGCACCCCACCAAGTATTGTCGGACAGAGGTGGACTGGCAGGAGGGGAAGAAGAAGGAGCACATGCGTACCATCGAGGCGAGACTGCCGTCCCAGCGGGGCGCGAATGGGAGGAGCTATAACTCAGACAAGAACCCCACCACGATAGCACAACTAATGGCTAAGATTAACAGTGAGCTACACGCAGCGGACAACCAAGATGCCGGGACAAGGCAACGAACACCAACGCCTGAGAGGAGCTCCACAGGGATCCGGCCCAAAGTGATGCAAGCAGGCGAGGACCGACCAAGCCTGCCTGACCACTGGGAACAAATACAGCGCCGACAGCACGAGACAACAACGGTTCCAAGCTTAGCTTCGATGGGACACATCGAGCCGAAGGAGAGGAAGGAACGGCCGCAGATGGGGAGCGGACCTGGGGTCATGAATGCAAGCACGGCCCCACGGGCAGATACACAGGAATGGAAGCACGAGACAGATCAGGTGCCAGACGTGGACATGGAAGCGGATAGGACCGACGGATTCAAGGGAACACCGAAGGAGGCCGTAAACGAAGCCAGCAAAGGTTTTACAATCGGAGTACCTGGCGACCAGGTTGCACGGTCGCCCAAGCGGATATCCCCCTGTCAAGCAGTCGGCGGACTGGTAGAGGAGTCAAAAGTGGCGATAAGAACCACACTAATTCATGGGGTAACCACGGGACGGCGACAGAGAGACCAAAGTCAGCCAGCCGTTCCACCGCCGGTGGTCTTGGCCAGAACGGAGCGCAGACTCCGACAGCGAGATCTTCATCCCCGAAGCGCAGAGCACCAGAGGACTGGGAGTCTACCAGTGGGCAAAACTCAGATACCATAAATAGCTCACCTAAAAAGCCGCACCGTGCGTCAGAGAAAGACTCTGATCAGCAGAAGATGTCAGCTGCGGCAGCATCGAGCGGGAAACATGGAAAACAAGTAACGCAGCAGTACATGCGTAAGTATGAGAAGCAGACAGGAGACCGGGAGGATGGCTTCAATAAGGAAGCAAAAACCGAAGAGAGGGCAGCAACAACATGGGAGTCACGTGACTACGTGATCACAGGACGAACGGAGGTTAAGGACAAGGGGGGGGGGGGGGGGCACTACAAGCATGGCTAAGCATCCACGACGGGAGAGTGACAGACGTACCGGCAAACGGGTTATGCCGGTGGCTAGCATTCCATGCAGCCCTGCATAACATGGAAGGAGACCTCTTTCCGATCTCATCAGAGAGAGTGGAAGAAGTGAACGCCCTAAAAAACAACTTTTAAACGGAATGATCGCGAACGCGGCCGATGAGAGGCGGTTGCGCCCGGAAGAGTTCCTCGCGGATCTGACGGCAATAAGGAAGGACCTGAAGACTAGCCTCACTGAGGACGAGAACCTGCAGATTCTGGTAGATCATTATGTGGAGCAGCGAGCGAAATTGGTCAGGGCCACGGCATCGATAAACTACTGGGTGCGACCCTCACATATCAAGGCCATGGCCATGCATGCGCGGGAAATGGTGTTCGTGCTGAATGTAGCTGGGGACGACAGCGCCAGGTTGCAGGGTTACGCTTACACAGAGGTGGTGCTAGATGGAGGGTTGACGGTGGAAACGGGCAATACCTACGGACCTGGGTTGGCAACTGCTAAGGGACCTGGTACGCGCGGGTACCCTCCCAGTCGTAATGATACTGAGATACAGGAGCACCGGCGACCACTATCAGATGGTCACCTATGACCAGGACAGACTCACGGCATACTGCAAAAAATGGGAGGAGTTAGCGGGGCCGCGTAATGAGGTCCTAATGCAGTATGGGGGGGTGCTCTGGACCCACACCCATTTGATGTCCTGAAGACCACGCAGGCAGCAGCAAAAGAACTCAAAAGCATAGGCTGCCAAACTCAGCAGGATGCGGCTGGGATGCCAGAGTGACAGAGAGGAACTAAAACCAACGGTAGAGAATCGGTCAGTTGGTGACGCACTCGATCACGAAACAAGTCAGGGCGAAGGAGATCACGCCGATACAAATACTCAGCATGACCAGGGAGGGAAGAAATGGAGCTCCACAACTGGTGAAGACGGGAAAGCACAAGCTATGACGGATAAGACAGCATGGTGCCCGCCCCAGGCCAAAATCAGCTTGGCACCAGCAGACCAGAAACCGGTGATTCAACGAGCTCACTGCCCACCTGACCTATCGCTTACACCCACATCGATCAGTGGAACGAGTGTCAAGGGGGGAGACCCAGAAAAAACAGACAGAGGAACGGATAGCTGCGTCCAATGCGGAAAGGTCACATGGAGAGGAGCAGTAGGCAAGGCGTAGGTCGAGAGGAGGAGGACAGGGCTCTGCGGTTGGCAAACTCACGGTCGCTCCGAGGATACTTCGGCAGGATAACGGAGCAGGAGAATAACAGGCAGGCAGAAGCAGGTTTCAAGACCTTACGAAGAAAACATGCAAACAAAGGGAGGCAGCGAGCAAAACGGGAGTTCAAGTTACACATGCCTCAACATAAGCTAGATAAAACAATTGGATGCGTCACTTACAACGTGCGAGGACTTGTGATGCAAAGCCAGAATTTGGCCACGTACTTACAAGGGATCAAAGAGAAACACGACCGGGGGGGGGTGACATATCATCTTTGATCAAGAGACGCACCTCAATCCAGAGGAGCACCCCTCGGCAGCTGAACAGTAAGCGGCAATGTGGGGCTTCAAGTGAAGATGCTGGGGAGCTGTCCATGTGGCCGTCAGGAGCGCAACAGAGTGCAGGGGTAGCGATCTTACTGAACCCGTATGGACCCATCAAGAATCTGACACCGTGGCAGCATCACTTGTGGAGCCAACACCTAACTATGGCGACGGAGAAATCTAGGGAGCACAATATTTGTCTATCTATATATACGCACTGTCGCACGGACCCTTGCGAGTGAAGTTCTTTCGGCACTTGCGCCTCATCGACTTCCCTGAGAACGCCAAGATAATCTGTGGAAAGGATTTCAATTGCGTCCTGCAAGCAGATTTAAGCAGGAGAGGTGGACCAAGCAGAATAGACCTCGGTGCACAAGAGCTGGAGCAATTCATACAACATGCAGAGCTAGTGGACGCAGGAGCCTACAACTACCCGGCCATGTTGACACCAACAGCGAGGGAGGAGTATGCGCGTGTGCAACACACATATCGCTATCCAATCCGAGGGGATCAGTTGGGGTCATCGAGACTAGACAGGTGGTACATCAGTGGTTCAATGTGGAAGCAAGTTCGAGGCCTAACGACCGAAGCAGCTCTATTTCCAACGAATCACCGCGGTGTGCTCTTAGAGCTTCACTACCCGCTGGGAGCAATTAGGATACAGAAGCGCAGAGCTCTGTACCCATGCCCGCGATATGTCCAAGCCGCAACCAAGGACTTGGTACCGAAAAGGTTGGAGGGTCACGCAGCAGCAACACAGCATCTCTCGGACCAGCATGTGCCACGTCACTGGAAACAATTCGAAAAGGATATTTGCAAATGATGGTAGCACTTAAAAAGGCCACTAGACCCCGTACAACGGCAGGATATCGACAGCGGATCCAAAGACTCAAGTAACGACTTAATAGAGGATTTGGAGATGGCAGGAAGGAAGAGGAGGAGAGGAAGCGCCTCATCATGCACCTTAACGCAGCACAGGCGTAGCACCGAGCAATTAAAAGACGGCATCTGCAAAACCAGACGGCGTGGAACTCGACAGCATCGACCAAGTTCTTCTTCAAACGCATGTCGACGAAATTTGGTGACAATATGATCCCAATGCTACGAGGAGAACAAGGAACAAGCCAGAGGAACTGCCATGATAAAGCCAACATTTTCGCAGATGCGTGGTCCAAGGTTTTCGACGGAGCATCGGCGCAACCAGCAGCCATTCGAAAGTATGTGCAGACTATGGCAACAACCTGGAGAAAGACGGACTTAGTGTCGCTGGACGACCTAATAACGGAAGTGGAGGTCAGGAAGGCAATTAGGCGGTGTAAGGTCGGGAAGGCATGCGGCCCGAACGTACTGGGGAACAAATGGTACAGGGATCATACCACACTCCTCGTACCTCTCCTCACCCGACTCTTTAGCATCTGTATTAATACAGGAATTGTTCCGCCGTCTTTCCGAGAGTCCTACATTTCAGCATCTCCAATGGAGTAACCCTTTGAACTACAGGCCAATAGCCTTACTCAACAGTGATTACAAGATCCTCACACGCATCTTAGCGTGGCGGGTACGCAGGCACATAACGTCACTGGTACATCAGACCCAATTCGGATTCGTCCCTGGACGGAACATCCATGACTGTATTGATCTACTGGTGGCAGCGAAAGTGATAGCGCGCGGGACACCGGAACTCAGCCACGCACAAGCATTGCTACTCGGTTTCGCCTAGACTATGACTCCTTGGATAGGGAGTTCCTATATGCAGTACTAGAAGCTAAAGGTTTCCCACCCAAATTATTGAGGGTGGTGAAGGCCACACATCAAGATACTTCGGCATGGTTTATGGCAAACAGAGACCTCTCAAGACCCAAAAGAATCAGTAGGGGGATACGGCACGGATGTCCGCTCGCACCCCTACTGTTCATTTTTGCAGTAGATATCCTGTACGACCCCATCTGGGAAGCTAAAGATCTGCATGGTATTGAGCTCGAATAGATCAGAGGAGGGCTGCAACTGAGAGTGGACGGATATGCGGATGATACGGCGGTGTACATCGGCTATAGAACCATGTAACAACAAGTACTAAACACGGTAGGAATTTTCTCTCGAATGTCAGGATTAAACCTGAACATCAACAAGTATGTGGCGATAAGACTGGGAAAAAAAGCTAATGAAGGCGACGCGGGCTCCACTCGGGACGACACTCACCAAGCCGCAGAGCCGATTGAGGAAGCGGACTGCACACGCTACCTGGGGCACATGGCCGGAGCGGGCAATACGGTGCAGACAGTATGGCTTAGGGCTTTCGCGGCTCTCACAGTGCGGCTCGCACTAGCGGCAAAGAAAACTAACACTGCCCAAGACAGGGCCACCATAGCGCCCGCTATCATTATGCCCAAACTGGTGTATATAGCGAGACATGCCTGGCCAACGCAGGGGATCATCAGAGAAGCGGATTGGAGGGTGAGGAACTTTGTGTGGAACTCGAGCTTCGCGTGCCCGCTGATGCCCCCAAGAGGATGGATCGGTGCCGACATTGCTGAGCTCCCACCCAAAAAAGGTAGTATCGGATTGCCCAATGTGACTACAGAGCTCATAGCAATGGCAGCCATGGCAGTGGGAGAGTGGTCAATGTCCTCCAATGCGCTCAAGGAGCGGTCTGCTCGGGTGCTGGGAATGGAGACAGCGAATGAGGACACGCATATTACCCCAATACGCAAGCACTACTCAAGGAGGGTTATGACGGACAATGGAGTACAGGACAACCGCTGGTGACGACGTGGTTCGGACCAGAGGAGGTCCCGGCAAGCGACGCAGTACCAACGGAACAGGAGCTACGGAAGTTACTGAGGCACAGTAGTGGACTTAAGACACAGTGGGGACGCCAAGGTGTAAGATATGAATTCACTGAATTAGCCAGCGGAATGCGTCGACACCGCAGGATCACCCGAGGCGACTATATCCACCAGGCTACAGGGAACCCCCTGGTACGAGAGATACAGTGGCGCGATGCACAAGGAACTGTCAAACCCGGATCTGAGTATCGCTCACTACATGAGGGAAGGAAGGCGTGCAAATTAAAAGATATAGTGCAGATAATTTGGGGAGTAAAGGGTATCGTGACCTTCGCGCCAGTAGCGATACAACTCCCGATGTCCAGCAGGATGGCGCACAGGTACAGAGAGTTCTGCCTCTCCATCTTAGCCCAATTTCCGGAGCTGGTGTATAAACCTGCAGACACCAATGTTCTTCGAGTGAGGCATGGAATGGATGATCCACACCATCCCTTTTGGGTGGCCAGCGGAGGCAGATACCGCACGGATGGAAGACGCTGATTCAGCAGCTGGACACGACCACGGACTTGACCACAGCAATAGCATCATCCCTTCACGTTCAGGAGATATAGGTATGGATAGTGCCCCACCCGTGGCTAGCCGGGATGCGGCCACTCTGGACGGGACGAAGACGCTGGGCACAAACCAGGAAAGGCTACAAGGCGCTGATCACGAAGCAGCAGAAGCAGAAGGCGAATAACTAGCTTAAACAAATTGCAGAGAAGGAGAACGGAGGAACAAGGAAATGGCTACGGCACAACAGTTACTCCAGTGGGAACGATTGTACAAAACAACGGGGGCCGCGCCTTATCAAGTACAAAACCTGATGAGGTTGTTGAAACATTGGAGACTACAGTTATGGATAAAGGATAAGCAAGGCTACGAGTGCACGGGGTCAAGGTGTACGAGGCAGCAGGACTGATTAGGCACGGGACAAGCTCACTTAGTGTGGGAGTGTCCTGATGCCAAAGAGATATGGGGAAGATGGCTTCACCTGTTCGGTAAACCGACCCAGCTGCGGGATCGAGAAGGCAGACCGATTCGATACAAATCTCAGACTTCCTGTCACTTCAGCTGCCAAGGCTACCTACTTGGTTGGCGGAGTGGGGGCTGAACCAAGAAGAAGAATGTTGGGACCACCTACATCATGTAGCGGCGGATATGTGGGCGTTGGGATGCACCGTGGTCATATCAGCATTGTGGAGGTGAAGAGTGAACCAGGCGCACCAGACGAAGGTGCGGGAGCTCAGTACGGAAGCCTTTTGTAGCCAAGCAAGCCAAGCAATTATTGAGTCCTTACAGCGGTATTATACCGCACTATACCCGGGCACGCGGTGGAGTCGGTGGAGACTAACGATAGCGAACCAAATCGTACGACACTGCCGAGCAGCACAGAGGGCCCAGGGCGAGGAGAACAAACCCGATTGCCATATCCAAGTCGGAGTTTTCGATGGCGGCTCCCGTAGCAACCCAGGGCCAGGTGGCAGTGAGAGTGTGATCGTGGAGTATAGAGGGCCGCAAAAGAAGGGTGGTTGATTTGGGCGGCAGCAACGCTTTGGGGCATCAATCCACCACCAACAATCAAGCAGAGTTCATTGGCCTACACAGATTACTGAAGAAAGCGCATGAACAATAGAGGCACGGGCTTCACATCGTAGGAGACAGCGCCAAGATCATAGGTATCATGAAAAGAAGGAGTCAGCCAAGAGATAAGACTTTGCTGCACTAGCATAGATTGGTACGCGACTGGCGGACCAATGCAGAGTGGAGACTTGGACGCATCATTACCGGTGTTTCAATAAGGCTGCTGACTGGCTGGCAAACTACGCGATGGACACCACCACGAGCAAAGTCTACATGCAAACTGGGGACGCGGAGACCACCCGCTTCGAACAAGAACCGACGAGCTCATTCAGAATGATCTCATGCATTGGGCAGAGCGGGGAAACGATTCCGAAGAAAGCATGGAGAGGGAGGTGCGAGAAAAGAGAGGTGAGGGCGCAGCGGCGGGCGACCACTCTAAGAGCAGGTAAACTCGGCAGAATGATAAGTGTCTGCCGGGAATGGGTATAAGAGTTCAAGTGAATCACGGTTCACCAGTAACACAATACACCTCACTTTTTATTAGCATTATTAAACCCGAGCTCCTGAGATTTTCCCAGATAAAGTCGAGCAAGGGTACGGTCGAGATCGAGAGTTGTGTACGAGTGAAGCACCAAAATGATTGGGCAAACCACGGCAAGGAACATGTCGAACCTAAAAGTGGTAAAATATTAGAATATATACACCAAAGCTGTCTACTCGTATGCTAACGTAGTGGAAAACCCGCCTTCGAGGAGATGGTGTAGTTGAACGGTTTCCACGATGATATCACTGGGTTTGAAGAGCATGTCCTGATCCAAAGATTCAGGTTAGCAACTTATCTATTTGTCATTTTCCAAAACGTACCCAGAACTTACGATGGTGTCCGCAGTACCCGCAACTTGATGAAGATGTTTACAAAGCCAAGGTGCCCTGGTGATCAATGCTAGGGAAACTTCTTCCCAACTTGGTCCAGCTGGAACGACCCAACACTTTGAGTTCTCAGCACTGTCCTTTTCAATACGCAGCTGGCAGCTAGAGCAGCAAGGGTAACGGCATTGATCATTGTGATTTCTCGTTCGGGGTCGATAATGAGCCAGAAGTGGCAATCGTCGAAGTCGGCCGTGTCCATCAGATAGTTCGCCGTCGCTTTCGGTCGAACATTTACCACGATAAGCCACAAAGTCCAGCTGACGGACACGCCAGCAGCGATGAATAGTAAGTTACCGATAGGCCCGTATGCTTCCAAGAAGGTGTCTGGTTTCGCAGCTATGGCATCGCTCGGCCCCGCGATATGCTGAGATCTGCTCGACTGTTGACTGCGGCTTCGTCTTGGGCTTCTGCACAAACATGATCTCTTCACTTGTCACACTGATGATGAGAGGTGAAATGACATTTTGGGTGTGTGCACAGCAAGAGGCCGAGTACTATTTTAGCTATTTCGGTACAGACACCAAAAATGAGTCATCGTAATTTTTAGAGCCTTGTGGTTACAACCCGCTCCATATTCGAACCTGTCTCTCCTCGGTGGGAGGCCCCGGATGCTTCTCTTCTAGCCAAGCTTCAACAAGCGCATCAGTCCTCTTGAAATGTGAGGGTAAATTTGAGGGTAATGAGAGCGAAGGAAGGAAGCGACAGGCAAGTGGCCACCACCAATTGCATGCTCGACTCCTCGTACGGTGCAACCTTCTGATCTGTTGACGTGTAGCCATTTGCAGACATCCAAGTGGTTGTGTGCAGCCGCAGCATCCATCCCTCCGGTCGTGCATCCAGCAGTAGTGTTTGATTGTAGCCATTGCGAGCAGCGTCGTCCATCGCTTTTGATGAGCAATACGCAGAACGTGTAACATGTAGCCATGTTACCACTTCCACGAACCCATTTCCAGCCGCTCCCTCCAATGCCTCACTGGAGCGTGTCCACCAGTCGAACGTCGGTTGCGTCTTCCTCCGTTTCGATTCCTTATTACCACTAGCATGGCTGTTTGAGCTGACATCATGGAAATACTTTAAAATTTCCAAATGTCCACCTTTCGCCGCCTCAACGACCACACCGTCGGCCGAAAAGTACTCACTATACGAGCATGGATGCTCAAGTAGCCACTTGATGCAGTTCAAATGACCAGAGTGGGCTGCTCTCACAAGAGCCTCTCCGTCTGTATCACTGAATCCTAGATTGTGGACATATTCCGGGACCTCCACACTTCCTCCTTCCGCTGCATCACTGAGTAGATTTCCATATCGTGAGCCATCCTTTAAGCCTGCGCACACTTCTCGACCTGTTGGATGCTCCGCCATCCACTGAAGCATTTCGAGGTCACCGCGACTACAAGCTCTGCTCATAGCCCGTTCCCAACGCTCCATCCAATCCTCCTTTTTCTTTTTCCTGTCATGGAGCTTCGCAACTCGTTGGATTAGATCCAAATTCCCAGTGGCAGAAGCCTTGGAGATAACAGAAGCAGTGAAATCCTGATGTTTCTTGAGCATATCTGTGCTCTCCAGCATTTGCTCAATGACCTCAAGTTTCGCATAATAGCAAACGCAATCCGCAATGCTCTTGTCCAGAGGCAGTAGCAATCTGGCCAAGTAAAAATTGCCGACATTGACCGCAACCTCGCAGATACGGTTCTTCTCTTCAGCATCAGAGAGATGCGGAGTATTATCGAGCAGCCACTTGGCTACATTGTGGTGTTCTCTTCTCAGAGCTGCCAGAATGGCGTGGCTGCCCCATCTCACGAAGTGTCCGGGACCTTTCCAGCCCTGCGCATCACGCGTACACTGTCCCTTACAGGGTTCCCATCCAGTTCCACTTGTTTTATTTCATATGAATACGCACGTCCTTGGTCGTGTTCCCATAATAGTTTTATCACCGATAGATGCCCGTTTTTGGCGGTTTCAGTGACGACTTCGGACGGGATTTCAAGGCCTTGAAAATGGTCCAAGAACCACTGAACCATCATCAGATCCCCACGCTCAGCAGCGACTTGAAGACCTCGGCGAAATTCATACTCGGTATAGTATCCCTGGGGGACTCAATTTGAAACGGCAAAGGTGCCACATAAAATATTAAATAAATCATAAACTATTGGGACAAACGAAGTTATCTATGTATCAATCGAAAGGTAAGATCCCGAACTGTTTAAACTTGAAAGTTTGAGTTAAGAAACACACAGAAACAAACCAACAATTGCCTTGGAAAATAACCTTGAATGTCGTAGGTTCTTCATTTTCTTAAAGTGTACTCAAATCGAAACATGATTACACCATACAAAAACTAGTATATTCACAGGCTTATAAGGTATTAGATGATTCAGCCAGCATCATGAGGCTGCGTCCTGGCTACGCAACGCTGGGATCCGCAGCACGAATACCTTCAGAAGTGGGGGGTACTAATGTCGATGTTAAGGTTGAATGTGTTTGGCTTCTCTGCTTTGGTTTGCCCTTTGAGGCGAGTTTCTGCGCAGCCATCTTCTGTTGTGCTTCTTTCTTTTCGGCGGCCTGCCTCTCCTTCTCCGCTAGCTTGGCTGCAGCTACTTGAGCTCGTTCAAGCTTCTTTTGCTCTCGCTCCGCCTTCTTCTTTGCGTCAAGCTCTTTCTTCAGCCTTTTCTTCTCAGCGCGTTCTTGTGCCGTAGCAATACGCTTCGGAGCAGCCCGTTTGCGTTTTTCCTCCGCCTTTTCTACTGCATCGACCATTTCTGGGTGGGTCATGAGAACGCCACCCTCTAGATATGTTCGTCTTCGTTTTGAGGTCGGATCGTGTGCAGCTAGTTGTACGGCTTGCTGGAGACCCATGAACACTGCTGTAAAGGCGTCCGCTGATATTCCGTCCCTTCTCAGCTTTCGTTTCTGGCGGTCGCTAAGATCCGGTCTTTGTAGTACAAAGCTCACATTAGGTAGATTGCTGAGTACCGGTTCTTTACCGACAATCCGGCTCAGTATTATGTCGAGAGAGAGAGGAAATATACCTGTCTTTTTGAACGCATTCATGACGTTCTTGTCAGAAACGGCCCCTTCTAATTCGTCGTTTTCCGTGAGTTTTACACCCACCCAAGCTTCGCTCACCAATCTAGCAAGATCATACTTCGTGGCGTGAGGGCGGCCGAACCTGAGGGGAAAATTATTCAATAACTTTTCGTAATTGTGCTTGAGAAACGAAAATACTGTGTCATCCAGTGGTTGGGTAAAGTGACTTGTATGAGCTGGTAGAACGAAGATGAGTATTTGGTGTTGTACTGCATACCGCAGAACTGGGCCGTTCACGTGCGAAAAGTGGCCGTCCAATATTAGAAGGACCGGTTTTGGTACTCGCTGCCTTACTATCTGCTCGTCAAAGAACTGCAGCCAATGTAAGAAGAGGAACCCGTTGATGTTGGAGGATTCCGTCGCGGCACACACCGAGCCGTCTACAGCTCCTATCATCTGGTCTGGTTGACGATGTTTCCCTGCAAATATAAACATTGGTGGGACATGGTTACCAGAGGCAATAACACATGCCATCACAGACATATTTTCACGATCGCTTGAACGCATAATGTTCGCCCTCATCCCCTTCGCACATATCACTCGAGGTGCTCTGCGTCCTTGAGGGCAGAACCCTGTTTCGTCGCAGTTCCACACTTGCTGTGGTCCCAGGTCCTGCAGTGATCTCCGTAGTTCCTCGTAAAATGACCTTATTCGTTCTTCTGTAGACATGTTGTATCGCTTGATATCTAGTATCTGAGCCTTTTTCCGAGTCAGCTTATCGCCATGCCGCCGAACAAATTTTAGAGGCCACCTAGAATTTGGGAATGTATCACTTACCGTTATACCACTACTTTTTGCAACTTCGAGAGCCAGGATACGGAGCTCGTTGTCCGTCATGCAGATCCCACGACGTGATCGAAACAGCACAACTTCTACGATGGCTTCCTCCATAGCTGGCGTCTAGTGCGACCTTGCCCGAAGCTCTGCGATAGAGGCCGCTTCTTGACACGTTGAACGAAGCGGAAGCACGCGAGTACGAAGCACCATTTTCATTGATGAACTGGATAGCGCCGTTGAATCCGTTGATCTGGTCGTTCTGCATGATGGTGTAGAGCTCGGGAGCGATGTGTTGTTTGTCGAGCTCACTAGTCTGACTTTGGCAATCTGTAACTGAGTGAGTTATGACTCGTTTTGAGAACGGTAAAAGGGAGAGGAAGCGCTGCTGCATGCTCTGCCGCTTTGACACAGATGCGTTTGTTGACAGCACATTTCTTGAATATGACACACTTTTAAAAATAGTATCTTAATATAGATTACTGTCGTTTCAATTTGAGTACCGTTTCAAATTGAGTCCCCCGGGGATATGGCTCTGAGCGTAAGAAATTGCAAAGGGTCCAACTGGGGGTCCTGACTGGAGTCCCAGATCCAGGCGAGGAGAGGAATGGACCCATACGTGACAGCTTTATGAAGCGAGAGATGAGGAGAAGGACCCAAATACTGGCAGATGAGTGGCCCGACATGATCATTGGCAGAAACGGAAGAATGAGGACGCAGCACTAGCGCCACCACCTGGAGCTGCATTGCATCTATTGAATGGTTTTGGAACTTACTTTCGATATGACGCATGTTGATACTTTATTTGAGCTAGGCGAATAATACATGCAATCTTTCAATAGAATATAGTACTACTAATATATAAAACGTTCTTAGTGCTGGTAGTACTTTGTAATTAACGTATAATACGGAATAATACGCCGTCAACAAATTTTATAATACATGTACGCGGTAGAATTGAGTTGGGGCGTTGTATTCGATGGCGTGCTACTTGAAGACCAGCGACGGCAGGTTGGGTATTAATAGTTTGGAGAGCAGTTTGTGGCGTGTTTAAACCCCAAAATATAAAGCCTCGTATTCTGTTGACAGTCCTCAATCCAAATAGCGTATCAATCGCTTGGAGTAAAGTAAATTTACGAGTGGTTCCAAGAAAGGTTTGCGACCGCACGGCCTTGCAAGCTGCTTCAGCACAACTCCGGTTTCGGACGCGCCTTCTATAGCCACAGTTCGAATTGCACAGCGTACTCAGTCTAAATTACACTGCCGTCTAAAATCTTGATATTGCATTTGGTATTGCAAATTCTGCTCGACTTCTCAAACAACTCTTGGCGAGTGCAGGTCGCTTTTCGTAAGTCGATTGCACTTGTTCAGCAAACCAGCTTTCACTCGGTCTCAGTTCTCTTTTGAATTGCCCTTGGTCGTTTAAGAAGCTGTGCACTTAAATATTCTGTGAAGCCGCCATGGCATCATCTCAAAATTCTTCGCTTCTGTGGTCCATCGGGTACACTACAACCCATGGCATAACCTTCTAAAATTGTATAAAAACGATAGACTGTTGTGAACGCGAAGGCGGTGGCGTCCCACCTCGTGCCGAACCAAGGTTTGGCTTGGTGAAGTGTATTAAAGTTCAAAAAATAAATAAATTAAAGAAATAGGTACATACGAGTTGGGTGTATTATTTGATATTTTAATAATGCGCGGTCAAATGGTTGTTAGACGGATTTTGCAAGGTCATCTACAGGACATCGAAACGTGCTTATTTAACCAGTCAGGTAATCCTATTATTTGAGTTTGAACCAATCGCCACATCTCGGATGCAGTGACAGCCAGGCACCCCATTGACAGTGGGTGATGAACACGTAGCCGAACTGCGTCCACATATCCGAGTTAAGCTTGCTGAACACAGAGTCCACGTAGTCCTTCAGCGTGATGTGCTCGATCGACACCGGCAACCGAGCTGTGAGCTGTTCTATCTAGGGCCCTCGTCGCACTGTTCAATCAATCACCAGCGAGTCAAGGATGTTCAGCGGGTAACGCTACGCCGCATGGGTGCACGGCCACTTGCAGTTGCTCGGACAGACAGAAGATTAAGTTAGAAGACCGCCTCCTCCACACTTGGCATCGCGTATGCCAGGATCTGTCTATATGCAGGATCAACACAGGAATGTTCGCCCAGTAGAGTGTGTAGTCAGCATTATTAGGGCATCAACTATCGCTCCACACGCAGCATTGGCCACAACAACGCCCTGAAAGTCACACTACATGTACTGTACAACCCGATACGTTTCGCTTCAAAGACGCAACGAGCATTATTGAATCGCTTCTGTTGATATCTGCTGGACAACTACTTCAAAGCATTCTGCAATTCGCACCGGAGGAGACAAGTCGACGGGGGAACCAATCAACCAGGACCCGGCGAGCGCCGGTTTGGAGCTGCGTGTTCTGGCCAATCAGAGGCGACGGTTAGCATCGCATCGCCCTCTGATTGGCCACGACTGGACGCGAATCCTCCCGAAAGGGAGCTGGTCGCCTTGAAAGCGTGTCGTCTCGAACGCAGCTCTCTGATGACACCGAGGACCTAGCTGGATTGTCTGCGTTGCTGCTTGCGGCAACGTATTACGGCGGGGTGCACCCCGTCAGCCGGAAGGTGGGGCCTATGGGGGGCTTACGGTGGCGTCACGTGTGCACCGTATCTTATTAGAAACCAGTCCACGGGTGACGCCGTGGTCCCAACTGGAAGTCATGGCCATTTTGGCTGCGCGCGGGCACGGTTGGTCACCGGAACGCTGGGCCAGCAGCGAGAACACTCGCGCTGCCCATCCGCAGCACCTGAGGTGACGAGCAGGAACATGTTATAAGTCATAGTGGCCTGCGCCACGGAAAGCTGGCTGCGACGGGGCCACGGAAAACGCAGTGGGGGGGGGCCACGGAGCGGGTGGACTCGGGGAACAAAGCATCAGTGCTGGTGGGGCGCTTTGCTGGCGGCCTGTAATACATTGGACACGAAGGAGCGCGTGCCGGTTCAGGAAATTGCAGTGGAGAGGTTCAAGGAACATCGGGAGGGGGGGGCACATATTGTCGAGGGGGCGATGGGACAGCGTTGACATCTGCGGGATCACCGTTTCAACCTGCTGGCGGGCTGTCGAGATTTTTAGGCTCGACCACGACGGTGTTTTTTGCTCGTTGCCATCTTTTGGGTTAAGTGTTGCTAAAATAACCTAAACTTCGAAACGAAACGAAGTGCTTCAAAGTATACAGCTTTCTAGCTTAAGGTTTTACATAGATCCATTTGGAAGCTCGAAGCATTTTTAAAAGTGTACAAGGCTGCACCACGAGCTCGTATTAACGTCATAATAAGTTATTGCAGACGGAGGCAACTTGACACTGTCAAGATGGCATCATCAAGGCCGCCGAGCGTGGCAACAGCTGTACAGTAGTGGTTGTTCGCTGCTAAGGCGCACAACTTGCGGGTTACACGCTTATTCACTTGTACTCCTCACACTGCTCTACAGTTTAAATGGCAGCGTTTTACCTGTTGAAGATACTTGCAATGCACTGCAAATAGCGATAATGTCCTGACAAAGCGTTGAATGCGATAATGGCGACCCCAGTAAAATATGTTGGTTTTTGTATTCGAGTCCCACAGGACAAAATGTCCTACAAAATTGGTAGAAATCAGTGGTTGCCTCTTCACTATAGTTAATCCCTATTAGTTAACTGATTACGCTTCTTTCCATTGAAAAATACAGAACACTGTGTCCTGTAATAAGCAAACTTATTGGTTCAATGTCCTATTAAGTCTAGGTGTTCACCCAACGATTTCGCAAAACACACTTGCAGTAGAGAAATAAGCGTAGCCGCAGCCGTTTCAGGAAACACACAGCTACCGAATGCAGTTTAATTTGTTTTTATACGACGATTATGTGTTTCAGAAATACATTATACATGCGGTGTTAAAAAACCTGGTGTCATGAATTATGAAGAGTACAATACAAATTCTGGAGAATGGGGCACTCTAATGAGGGGGCGTTCTATTCGCTAGGGGAGCAGTATTTGCTATTATACGTATGTGTGCTGTAGTACTTTGTTCTGTAGCAGTACTATTATATTTTATAAAGAAACTGCTTTTAGCTTGTCAGTGCTAAGTGTAATAGTACGATTGATTTTTTTTTCTAAATTTTTTTTTAAAAGCATGTGTAGCTCGTCCGGTACTCAACCTTCGAAAGTTCACCAGTAATGGAGAGTCCGTTCTTCACTCTTACTGGAAGATGATATCAATATTATACCAGCGGGGTAACCTCTCCTTCTCCTGGTGAATCAGGACCGGTATTGCTTCAGTACTTCCTTCATTCCACGCTAGCGGAGATCTCCATGATCCAATCAAGCTTCTACTTGTCGTCATCGTAAAAACCCCGCTTGATGTTTTGGCAAACGCTGGGGTCAGAATATACCCGTAATGCTCCCGCAGGAAGAGTAGATTCTCGAATCTTCGACCTGTGTAGCGTGATATCTTCTCTCCACGCGGATGAAACTCTGGGAAATGAGTTCGTAACCAGTAACCAACTCTCAAGTGTTCAAACTCCAGAGCTTTCACCATAGCGTCGACTGGTGCCGAGCAGTCTTCACGACGATGCGTATAAAGCCACTTCACCACCTTGAGTTGCCCTTCTCATGCAGCAAATATCATGGCGTTTTCACTGCACCCCTCCGATCGATTCTCGTGTAGCCACTTGACCACATCCAAGTGTCCATCGCAAGCCGCTCCGTCCATCGCAGCAGTATTGCATCCCTCGCTCCTATTCGCATGAAGGCACTGCACAACTTCGAACGGGCACTTCCAAGTGCCCGTTCGAAGCTGCCACATCCATGGCCCAGCTAGAACAGCCGATCGGGCGATTGGATTGTAGCGATTTGACGGTCTAAATGTCCATAACCAGCAGCAAGATCCATCGCTTCACTTTTGAGCCACCACGATTCCAGCTTTTTCGCAAAACGTTGTTGGCTTTTTTAGTCGTTCTATCGAACTCATGCAAGAACTTAAAGTATCTCCAGATGTCCACCTGCTGCGGCGGCATCGATCATGTTGTGGGTTTGGAAACGCTTCGCATAGTTGCCGTGCTCGAGCATCCATTTGACGCATTCCAGTTGACCAGTCTCGGCCACTTTTGCTGTGAGACTCGTTTCCGTGGACACGTCTTTAATCCCGCGATCAAAGAGAAAAGCCATCACGTCAGTGTGGCCTCCCAACGCTGCCAAGTGAAGGAGATCATAGCCATAACCGCCCCTACAAAAGGTGCTATAGACTTCGTCCCAAAATGGCTGATCCATCAACCACCGAAGCGTCGGAAGATTCCCATCCTGGCTTGCATCTTTCGCTGCATTCAACCAGCGGAACTCCCAGTCGATATAAGTGTCCGGTTCTGGACACCGCACCTCCACGATCCGCTTCATCAAGTCCAGTCTTCCTGTGAATGCCAGCTCTTGGATAGTATCGGCGGCGGTATAATCACTCAAGCGCAGCGTCCCCGCGTTCAACATCCGTTCGATCACTTCGGGTGTGGCACAATTTATACTCTGCTCCACCAACTGTTGACTACCAATACGTCGGGCCAAGTCCTTTAAGTAAACCCTCCATAACGGCCTCCATATTGCCGTCGGTAGAGTAAGGCCATTGTCAAACATCCACCGGACGATGCCAAAGTGATCTCCACGCGCAGCACTCCCCATGGAGTACCCACCCCACTCAACGACTATACCCCTCGGGTTACCCACAGGACAGCTGGTATAGTCATCGACGATTCTGGTCTTAATGCCCGAGCTTTGGTCCTCTTCATCCCGTTCCAGCATGTACTTCAGGATCTCTAGACGTCCGAAAGCGGCGGCTGCTGCGACCACCCACACAGGCACGACGCAGCCTTGGAAGTGCTCAAAAAGCCATTGTACCATCTTCAGGTCATTGCGTTTGGCGGCTACTTCCAAAGCATGGGCGAACTCGGAGCGGAAGTAGAGAGTTTCTGAGCGAAGATAGTTGGTGAGCTTCCACCCAGGAGATCGGTCGGTGGCAGACACGCAGCTGGATTCTCACATCCAGTCGAAAAGACGGAGCGAGCCGGCCTTGCAAGCCTCGTGGAAAGCGAGATTTCGGTCGGGGCCGAGGAAGCCAGAGATCGTAGGCGCGAAGAGCTCGAGAATGTCACCGTTCTCCTGGTGTCACAGCACGAAGAGCACGCAGAGCATCGAGAAGCGAAGCATGTTCACGTGGTGGAGTACTTTTCGAAATGGCGGCCAGTGCACGATTCACTAGTACCGGTATAAGGAAAATGTATTGGGAAGAGAAATTCGAACTCTGGGAGCCGTCTCCTGGGCAACATCTTCGTCACCAAGCAGAGGGATGCTGAACGTTTACAGCGAATAACGGGTGGCTGATAAAATAAAAGAAGTGGTTGGCGGCATGATGCCACCAACATCGATTCTTTGCTTCGAATGTGTTAAAATTTGGAGCTGCAACAATCCGGAATGTGCTGCGTTCATCACGACCTGTCGTACGTTGTCTTGACGACTTCAATACCCCCAATACTGTGGGTGACTCGGGCGGGTTCTGGTCAAGTGGCAGCGCTCGTTGTGTCCCTTAGGCTCAGTAACATGATATCTCCGGTTGTTGCCTTAGCGTCAGACTGTGAACTCAAAGAGCTGCCTGCACATTGGTGCCGCCACTTCAAGCGATTTCGCATACACCACAACTACCATCTTCTCGCTACCTTAATGCCCGACGATTATCTGGTTCCTTCACGTGTGCACGAGGGCCTTCGAGTAAATTTCGTGTTGGAAAACCTTAAAAATCCAAAAATAAATTTGTATCGAAGAGTAGTGACACGAAATATGTCCTGACCGGGAATATGTCCGGCACGGATAGCGTCCGGCTAACCATTTAATTAAGTGTAATTTATGTTTAGATGCAAATAAACTAAAATGGTTTCTTTTTCAGTTCTATTTGCGCTCTGGATAAGCTACCAGGCACCCCCTTCTTCTAAAAAGAACGATGAGTAAGTAAAACGAATGATAAAGAAAGCAAGGGATGAAAATAAATCTACAATTGCTCATCGTCGGGTAAACTCGGTCAACCATAACCAACCGATCCATGGAGTCGGTTACCCGTACCCATCCGAAAACCACTCGGGCAAACCGTCCGTGGTCACGGTTAAACCTTACCCGAACGGGTACGGTTAACCATTTGCGACCTCTGGTAGTATCGTACTAAACAGAGAGGCAGTCGACACATTCGATTATTCGCTTCGAAAATTGATCTGCTACAGGACAAGCCAAACCACTGGCAGTCATCAAAAAACTAAATCTGGGGTTTACTCTGAAGGCCACCGAACACACGTGGAGCGGTATCATTGGCATTCGAGAGCAACTTTACGATCCTCCACCCATGCAGAGATATGGGCGACCTGGCGCCAGATACGCTAAACACCCATTCAGAACGATAGTGGCAGCATGCGAATTGAGGGATCATGTAAATTCACGGCAATAGCGATCACATTCCCGCAAATAGTTGTTGAGCAGAGCTGAAATCTAACGTTAGTTTGGAAAAAGTATTATTATTAATAATAACCCCTATTTAAATATTCGCGTACATTTTGAGAGTTGCTGCTTGTTGCTCGTAAGAAGATATAATGAAATCCCACGCTTGTATTGTGTTCAAAACGCCACCTCCTACGGTGCTGTATGAGCGAACCCTCGATGAACTCGACGTATTGCAGTAAACGCGAATTAATCAGCAGCATAGCTCGCATCAATGATCCGGGTAGTGAGCGTCCAGCCATCCTACGATATTACGCCCCCGTTCTGCCTCGTTATCACTCTTCGGAGATCGTCGAAGTCTGGCACAGAACCATTTCGTGAACACTTGTGGGTATTGCACATGCAGGAAGATCAGGACCTCCAGCATCTTCTCCGAGCAAATAGTTTTGCCAACCATTGCCGGATGGTGCTCAGGAGAGTGTGTTCTTAACCAGCTAGCAACTTGTAAATGCCCATTGCAATTGCCATCTCGATTGCCTTGACTGTACACCCCTCCGAGCGATTATCATGCAACCACTTGACTATCTTCAAATGACCCTCTTGAGCCGCAAAATCCATTGCTTCAGCTGTGCACCCCTCGGAACGATTCGTATGAAGCCATTGAACGATCTCCAGAAAGCCGTTTTTCGCAGTAATGTCCATGGCATAAGTGGTGCAGCCTTCGAATCGATTCTCGTGTAGCCATTGGACTACTGCCAGATGTCCCTGTGCTGCAGCGTAGTTCATTGCGTTTTGCGAGCAGGACATTGATTGAATCATGTCTTTTACGTGTTGGTCCGCGTTCCCTTGGGTTGTATGAGTGTGCTGTGAGAGAATTATCCAGCTGTACATGAGATTATACTATGAAAGAACTGCAGTATGCTCAAATGGCCAAAGGTTGCGGCTTCATTCATCAAGTTGTGCTCTTGTAGCTTCGTGAGGTTCGTGGCATAAGGAAGCAACCATTTTACAGCATCCAAGTGACCACTACGAACCGCATGAAGTAGTTCGTCCTCGAATTCATCAGCAATACCTTTCTCATTCAGATATTTCAGAATGCGAAGATTCCCTCCTGAGGCAGCCAAAACGCCAAAATCTAGCGATCCGTTGAATTTTTCTTCCAATCCGTGTCCGGTTAACCACTGTAGCATCGGAAAGTCGTCCCTTCGGACTGCTCCATACGTTGTTATCCGCCAACAGTACAACCATGCGCTGTCCGTCGGGAGAGGAGGGCGGTAAAGTTCATAAACACGCTTCATGAGATCCAGACGTCCTGCTATTGCAAGAGTGTAGACTGCGCGTGAAACAGCTCGTTGGCTTATCTGTATCCCACTAGTAAGCTTCATCTCAATCACGTTAGGATGGAAACAACCCTCGGCATAGTCGAAAATGCTCCTGCCTGCTGGCAAAAGTGACTCTGCAAATTCCACAGCGCCAGCTTCTAGAGCGGCGCGAACAACGGCGTTTATCTCGTCCTCATTGTGTTCGTGAGGGATGTTTTCAAACATCCACCGAGCGACATCCAAATGGCAATTTTTGATGGCGCGAAGCATGCTACGACCACCCCAACACACGCAATTACCCGGGCCATCCCAATGTGGAGGCAGTTTAGGAATGCTCTGGTACAGTTCATTGTCGTCATCAATTGGCACGCGGCGTTGTCTGTATTGGCGCCCAGCATCGTGCTCCAGCATATACTGCAGAAGCTCGAGATGGCCATTTCCAGCTATTAGCTCCACAATTGCCACAGTCACGACGCAGCCTTTAAAGTGCTTGAAGACCCAGTCCACGATCACCAAATTGCCACGAGAAGCAGCAACTGTCAACGTTTTGGAGAACTGCCAGCGACAATAGTGAACGTCAGACTGAAGGAAATTGGCGAGAGACCAAGTAGATGGTCTTTCAGTGATGAATTTGCAGCTCGACTCCCAGATCCAGTCCAGTAGAGCAGTCGAAGTGTATTTGGATGCCTCACTCAAGGAGAGATTAAATGACGGCCCCAGAAAACTGGAGATTTCATGCCCCAGAACAGTTGGAGTAGCAATGAAAGGCTGATACCGCAGCACAAATGCCACGACACGCAGCAGCATGGCGATCTTCCAGTGGCTTGAGAAAGCGGTGTGCAATGCGTACGGAGTGATTGTCTTTGAAGTTAGTTGACCAATGGCTCATCGTGTTGTATTTTCGATTTGCTCGTATGGATTCGATAATGCGTATAGAGATTTGCAACGGTCGATCATGACAAACTAAGACCGTACTTACACAGGATCATTTCTATAGTACCCTCTTTTCTACTTGACTTTCCTAGTAGACAACCTCAATAACTTTGATGATCGTATTCGACTTCATTCATTGACTCGGGATGTCGGTGGTTGTAGCTGGGTTCTCTATTGGACTCGGCCTCCCCCATTGATGAACGTCCGCTGTCGCTATTCCAAGGCAGCGTGAGTGAGTGGAGTGATATGAGAAGTTATTGCAATACTTTTTTTTTATTATTCACTTCTGACAGCAATTTCCTCGTTTACAAATTTCCTTCCTTCTGAAGCTAAGACTTTATATACCAACGGTGGCTCATGTAACGATCTATCATCAAAGTTCTGCTTGTCCAAGACGGTACGATAAATATTACCCAAATGGGGTTTGCATTGGATGATCGAGCCAAAGTGATACCCTTCCTTCTGAAGCTAAGACTTTATATACCAACGGTGGCTCATGTAACGATATCTATCATCAAAGTTCCCCCTTGTCCAAGATGGTACGATAAATATTACCCAAATGGGGTTTGCATTGGATGATCGAGCCAAAGTGATACAATTTTTTTGTATCGGTATCGATGGACATACTTTTCCAAGTGCCATGTGCTGCAATGAGTGATCGCAGCTAGTAGCGATCTTATCGTCCAAAAGACTTGACATCATCTCAGCTTAGGTTGATCAACTCAACGCAAGCCAATTTCCATTCCACCTCTCTCACGGTGAGAGTGATGATACTGGTCTCACCATTTAGTATAGTAGCAATTGAAAGGGTAATTTACGTAAAAGAAAATAGCGCTCTTCGTTTTTCACCTTGAGGAGCTCACAAACAGTAACTTACATTTACTTCAAGTAAAAGACAAAAGGGAATGCTTTCCAAGGTTGAAACGCTACTTCTTTTTGCTTTTTTAAAAATGACATTCCCGCTTGTTGCGCTCCCAATCGCCTCGACGGTCTAGCTATTAATTATTGTCATGGTAATTGCGAAATTACCTCATGGGAACGTCGATTACTGTGACTCTTGCCTAATCATTACTATTAATTACATTTGATCCCCTCTCTTCATGGCGATAAGCGTCATGGAGCGTTCACGTAGTCATTGAGAGTACTTACGTCACGGTCAGACGAGTTATGCGCGTGATTGAGATTGTCAGTCGAACCCGGTTGAGCTGTACCTATAAGGGGAAGTGTCAATTCGAGGCCGGTTCAAACGCACATTTCTAACTTTACTTGTATCTTTCGATCTAATACAAGCAAAGCGGCACCACCAATCGAAAGCTGTCGTTTTTGTAGATTTTGCTGGCTATTTCTGAAACTTCTAGCCAATGGACAAATCACAATAGATCCAATTAAAAAATAAAATTAAGAGTGATGGTCGTGTCAATTCGGGGGCAGGTTAGCAGGTTGCAGGTTGTACTGCCCAATCAGATTCGCGGAACGTTGACAGAAGGCTAACCTGCAGATGGGTAGAAAACAAGCAATGCAGGGTGGCCACCATACCGACTCTCAGTTTGCAGGGTCAGTGCAGGTTTGCAGGTAAAAATTACAGGAATCCTATTGGCTGGTGAAACATGCAAAACATGCGAACCGTGAGAACCACTATTAAACTGGAAAAGCATACAGTAGTATCATTCTTAACAGTACTTAGTAAAGTGTTATTCTCTGTAGTATTTTGCTGGCCAGATACACCTACGAGTTAGCCCCGACTTTGCTGGGATGTTTAAGTAAAGTGTAGTATTTTGCTGACCAGATACACCTCCCGACTTTGCTGGAATGTTTAAGTAAAGTGTAGTATTTTGCTGGCCAGATACACCTACGAGTTAGCCCCGACTTTGCTGGAATGTTTTTCATGACCACATACTTCTTCGAGTTGCGCATTTATTAATTATCTAATTACTTTGCATCGCTGTTTTCTCGCGAAAAGCCCGCTACGACTTGGGGATGGCCATGTACAAGCAGTGCACTAAAGGCAAAACCACCAGAAACTGCTTTAGCGTGTCATGATGTGAATCTGCACACGAAACACTGTAGATCAGATAGTGCGTCAGATTGCCATGATGGGCCAAAGTGGCTCGGGTGAACAGTTTGAGCTATTTAGCCTTGAAGCTGCCGGTTCTGGAACAATCGATTGAGACCGCGAAGGTCGTGTGAAGGTAGCTTATCTTCCAAAGTAGTTTTTATTTTTGCAAATAAAATCATAAGGAATATACTAAATTACGCATAGCTACTTAAATTTTCAAGGCTACTGCTGCATGTCGTCGGAAGGTCGCTTCAACAAGGACCGCACATCGATCATCAGTGGCGACGATCAATTCGCATTTCGCCAGCAATTCACCACATCGATAGTATGGTGCGTACTTGCTATCTCGCTACGACAACCCCCTCTTGACCTCTTTCTAGCCAATGCAACGCTCCCCCACTGACCTCAAGTATATGCTATCTGCTTTATTGTAAATGGCACAGACCTCTCTCCGCAAGTTGATCCCCTTCGGCAACCGCGTCCTGGTCAAGCGCTTCGAGGCCGTGGCCAAGACGGCCAGCGGCATTTACCTTCCCGACGCTGAGAGCAAGCAGCAGAACGAGGGTGAGGTCGTGGCCGTGGGCCCTGGCGCCCGCACCCACGATGGCACGCTCATCCCGGCCCAGAGCGCTGTGGGCGACAAGGTTCTGCTGCCTGAGTACGGTGGCAGCTCCGTCAAGCTGGGCGACAAGGAGTTCTTCCTGTTCCGCGACGAGGAGATCCTCGGCAAGCTCGAGTAGATTGTTTCCTCAAGTTAGACGGCTATTTGAGGGTATTTGACCAGCCACGACCCGCGTCAGCGTTATTGGAGTCACTTGTGACGCTAATGAGGCATCCTCCGATCCTCTTGGGGAACGAGGTATGCGGGATAATAAAGTATGTTAGCCCGGTTTATCGTGTGCTTAACATGTATATTGTGGTATGCTGTATCTCTTAACCTGTCGTCAACGACAGAGGCTGGATACTGGGCCAGGGGTCAATGGAGAGCTGGTGACGTCGACGGCCTTGAGTTTCGACACCGCACTCTTAACTTGCCGCCCGCCGACGAAGATGGAGACGATGTTGCGGTCATCGCCAAGGAAAAGAAACTTCTGGAAGGTATGCAATACATCGGCAGCTTCCACTGGGTCATGCGCCTCGTCGATAGGGCTATTGGCAGTATAAGGGTCAACGACAAGCGCGTCGAAGTCCTTGCCGACCATGAAGTTGCCAACTTTATCACCGAGACCCAGAGCTTCTGCGCTCCCGACGGTAGCAAGATGAAAAACCTCAGCGAATGATAGTGGCTCTTGTGATTCACCAGTGTCTTCATCGCCAGAGCTACCGTTACCGATAGAAACGAGCTTGGAGGCAATGACAGCTTGGCGAATGGCGTCCAGCATGGACGGAGAGTATCCTCCAGACACGTCAGTGCCCAGTCCGACTTTGATGCCTTCTCGCAACAGTCGACGGACGTTTAAGACGCCACTGGAGAGTGAGAAATTGGAATTCGGACAATGGATTACTGCCGTCTGCTTCTCACGTAGCAGCTCCCGTTCACTTCGGCTACACCAGATACAGTGAGCCATATACGATCGATCATGCAGTAGTCCGTGGTCATCATACACTGCTGTGTACGTCTCACTCTCTGGGTGTAGACTTTTGACCCAGTTGATCTCATCTCGATTCTCCCCTAGATGCGACTGGACTGGCAACTTTGGTGTATGTTCCCTCGAGATCTCGGCCAGCGCCTTCATGAGCTTCGACGTGCAGCTCGGAACGAACCTCGGCGTGATGACTGGAGTCAATAACGCGTTCCTTTTACGTTGCACGTATTGCACAAACTCTCTCGTCTCTTTAATGGACGTTTGCGTCTCTTCTTGTAGTCCAGAGGACCCATTTCGGTCCATATTGACCTTCCCAACGTATCCTCGCTGCCCCACTTGCTCTAATATATCTGCCAGCAGCTTACACGCTTCCAGGTGCACTGTAGCGAAGTATGAACACGTGGTCGTGCCGTTATTCAAGTGGCGTCGCACTGCCTTCTCGTACACTGCTTTAGCGAAGTCGAAATTCTGGAATTTGGATTCGTATGGGAACGTGTACGTCTCCAGCCACTGCAGAAGCGGCAGGTGCATCCCCACACCGATAAACGAGTACTGGGGAGCATGCGCATGGCCGTCAATGAGGCCAGGAAGCAGCAGCTGCTCGCCCAAGTCCACGAGCTCGTCGAAGTGGCGCGCGCCGAGTGGCGACTGGCTCAAGTCCAGCACAAACACGATCTTGCCGTGCTCATTGACACCCACGAGTCCAGGCTGAAGAACTTGCAGCTCGCCGAGGGCCATAGAGTGCACCACGTTGGCCTTGTACGCGATAATGCGCGTCATTGGGACCTTAATTACTTCGCCAACTTGCAAAACGCTGAATGTAAGACAGTCGAAGTTGCCGTTTTCTCACTGGCATTCGCATTCAGCAGTTTTCAACATGGCTACATTGGATACATTGCGTGATTGGTCGAAATACTTTTCAGCCAATAGGCACTTTTCACATCGGTCGGCTGCACTTGTTTTGAGACTGGTGCTTTTTTTCAAAAAAGTGCACATTGATTTATAGAATTGCTTTTACGAAAACTCTTTTTTTTTAAACTCGCAAGCTTTTTCGTCTGACATACTGTGAATTCCGGCCAAATTTGCCATTCTGGCGCGGTTACTCGAGTCACCCACAATATAAAATTTCTGTTATTTCGAAACCGCGCTGCACCGGCTACAGTCCAGATCGTACTTAAGTGGGTAATCAAAATCGTTTGCCGATTTGCGCAATTATCGCGCGGTTCTTTGAATGAACCGCGGGTGGAAATTTGGAGTACTACACGGATAGGTTAAATTTTTGGTGAAAGCAAGGTGATTCTTGTACAACTGCTACCAGTGTACATTTAAAATTTCATATATTGTGCTTCGCATCCAGTTTCCTCTGCCAAAAAGTGCACTAGTGTTCGTATTTTGGTCAATCATGCCGGAGTAGTTGCTCCACTATTAGTAGGCTACTACAGTAATCATGTTTTTAGCCCGTTTTTGGCTGAGAATGAAACTTTTAGAAAGTACCATGTTTATGTTTATTCGTGTTCGATGTGCTAAGGCGTGCTTAGGATGCATTGATCGCACTATTTGAAGCAGACAGACGGTGTACTACTGGTAGGAATTGTAGCAATTCGTACTCATGTACGATTTGAAGATAGTTAGTACTCGATAAGTCGTACGAACTACAATCGAAGTGCTACAAAGTCTGCAAAGCACAATACATACACGCTAAATATGGCACGTGTTGTTGCACCCGACTGGGAATGTTTGTCAATACTAAATCCAAGATAAATACTACAATCCCGAGAAAGAGGGGACGGGTGTTACTTGCATATCTAGGATTAATTGAGAGTATAGGACGATGCGAACGAGGCTTGTAATCGATGTGAGCAGATGAATGGAAATCTGAAAGTGAATTCAATTGCGATAGAAGATCTAGTCCTGATTGTTTCCTCCAACAATGCTACAATGTGGATGTCTACGCATACAATCAAGTTTACTGCAACAGCGAGCATTTCCGCAACAGGGAGATCTTCTTGCAACAGGGATACTTTCTTGTAACAGGGAGACATATGCAAACTCGTATACAAAACGTAACTTGCAACGGGGAGTGGCCTCGTCGATGCACGTGATTATCCATGCAAATCACAGCCGGTGTGTCAACTTCAACCCGTACGGTCCAACGCGATCGCAGCATTCGCCTCACTTCAACTACAGAGCCACATGGCACACGTCCAGCACGCGTGTACAGTGCGCCAGACAGCGATAGGGATCCAGTCGGCTAGACAGCGAAGTGCAACCACAACACCCCCCACGCAAGTCGATGTCTCGAGCTTGGTTTCGACATTACTTCGCCCCAGCAAGTAGCGCAGCGACTTGGTCGATAAACCCTTGTGAAATAATCAGTGAGCTGGTTCTTGGTGTCCACGTACTCCAGCTCAACTGCACCACTCGCAACCTTCTCACGAAAAAAATGGTAGCGAATGTCGATGTGCTTGGTGTGATATTGATAACCAGTGTTCTTCGACAATGTCATAGCCCCTTGGCCTAGTAGATCACAGTTCCTCCATCTAGTTCCGAACCAAGGTCCTTGAACAGAAGTCGCAATCACATCACTTCCTTCATGCATTCGCTGAGAGCCATGTACTCAGCCTCAGTCGAACTCATCGTGACGGTTTTCTGAAAGCTTGATCACCGCACTACAAGAGCACCACACATCGTGAACATTATGCCACTCACGGATCTTCTATCATCGCGGTTTCCGGCCCATTAAACATCCGAGATCGCGGCCAGTTGCATCCCTTGGTGCCCGTCGTACGCGATACCAACTTCCTTGGTCGTCAACAGGTAGCGCACCACCCTGATGCCAGCATCCCAGTGCTTCTGTCCAGGATTCTCCAAGAAGCGACTCAACTGAGTAACGGCAATCGAGATGTCGGGTCGTGTACATGCTATGTACATCAGGCTTCCCACGAGCGAGCGGTGTGGCTTGGAACTCATCTTGGCCCTGTCGTCTTCGGTTTGGGGGTGGTCAGTCTTGGTCAGATGAACGCCAGCTTCCCGTGGAGTGAAGCACGGCTTAGCGACCTCCTACCCGAATTTCTTGATGATTGACCCTGTATACGCCTTTTGGCTGATGCGTAGAGTCTTGTACTCCATGTCGTAGTCAATCTTGATTTCGAGAATGAAGCGTGCACGTCCGAGGTCCTTGATCTTGAACTTCTCGGCGATTCCAGCCTTCACCGAAGCGATGATATCCTTGACCTTCGTCGCGATCAGCATGTCGTCGACGTATACACTCGTCGTCACTTTCACCTCACGTGTATACACATGGATCGGCGCCCGCTGCCTTGAAACCCATGTCCTTAAGATGGCTGTCGATTGTCTCGTTCCACACACGAGACGCTCGCTTAAATTCGTAGAGGCTCTGAAGCAGTAGGCATACAACGTCATCTTCACCTTCAGCTTCTGCTAAAGTGATGAGCTCCCGTAGCCCCTCCAACAACTCCATGTAGATCTCTTCATTGCGTTTGCCGTACAGGAGCGCTGTGTTGACGCCACATTGGTCAATCGCGAATTCGCCTGCAGCGCACTTCGCCATCTTGGCGCGGATCGAATTCAGGTAAGCCACCAGCGCGTACGTCTCTTCATAGTCAATGCCGTGCTTCTGCGAGAACCCTTTGCTACGAGTCGAGAATGACTTGCCTCCTCGTCCCGCTTCAACGCGAATAACCACGACAACCGATTAGCCGCTGATGTGCAGGTCTTGGCACCAGCTTCTACGTCTCGTTTGCAGTGAGCAATTCTAACTCGCTCGCGATCGCCTTCTTCCACCCGTTACTATCCGCGCCAGAAGTCGACTCGGTATAGGAATTGGGAGCACCTTCTGTAGCTGCCATCGCCTGTCCACTTTCATAGACTACGAGCTGCTGGTCGTTAGCCTGTGGACGCTCTTGAGTCATCCGCTGGCGCTTCGTCCCGACCTCACCACTTGCTTCTTCCTTGCACCTGCCTTTTCAGGATCCATCGTTTTGCCGATGTGACGTGTGCGTGCATGCGTATTGTACTGGCCAAAATAGTTTGTACCAGGAATTGCAACATCGATACATTTTGGGTTGTTTCTCAGCTAAAATTAGACGGATGAAGCCATACCGACCCTTAAACTCATGCTAAGCGTCCCCTCGTTCGAATGCAGGTTGCCGTTTTGAAACACGTAGCTTAGAACGATGGTAAGGGGCAAAAGACTTAGCGACGATGAGCGTGCTATGATTGTGAAGGCGTACAAGTTCTTCTTAAAAGGTCGCCAAGAAGACGGTATAGTGGCAGGAAGAACACGCGAATTGGTTCACCAGTGCCTTGGGACTCCTACTAGCACGGTTGCGCTCATCTGGAAGTGTTACAAGGCGCGTGAAGTCGCCGACAGCTCCGAGGTAGGTGGTCATGTGTTTTATTAACGATATCTATCAGTTACCTGTATAAATTTATTTTGATATCGGTGTCGGGCACAGGTAGTCGAGGAGAGACGAGGTCGCCCTTGAAGTTATGAAGACGAAGACGTAGCACCAGCAATACTCGAGTACGTGAATAAATGCAACAAGACCGACCGCACATTACAGCACAAATGGTTAGTGCAGAGGTGGAACTGTGCACGTCTGTAAAGATATCTCGGCGAGCTATGAGTCGACTTTTGCGCCGTTTAGGTTATCGCTATATCAAAGGAGAGAGTCGCTACTACATGGCCGACTCAGTGCAGAATGTGCGTACACAGCAACATACTTGCAACACAAAGTGGCAAATAGGGACCGAAACAACAATCCAATCAGACCAGAAGTATACCTGGATGAATCGTACGTAAATGTTAATCACGCCCGGGGAACAACGAGACTTGGAGCTGATCGGAAGAGGTACGCAGCTAGCGGAAAAGGCTCCAGGTATGTTACGCAAAAAAAATTCAATTATCAGTTGACTACTTAATTGCAATTTGTTTTAAGGATATGTATCATTGCAGCCGGGATTTTGTACCGACCGGGAAATGCACTTCGTGACAATATTGTTGAGGAGTCTTTTCAAAATTGGGTGGCTAGCAGGAAAGGCAGCGAAGGGGACTACCATGGAAATTTCGACGCTCCTCAGTTTGAGTTCTGGTTTTCCGACTTGTGCATGAAATTGTGCATCTCACACGGCCCATGTAATATTTACATGGATGGAGCCGCTTATCACAAACGAAATATTTTACCAGCACCCACGACGCGTTCACCACGGGCCGATATACTACAGTGGCTACGCAATAATAGTAAGTGCTACTTTTATCTATTGCAGTTTACTAACTGTAGTTGTATGCATTGCTAGATGTAGCGCACGACGAAAAACTTTTTAAACCCCAACTGCTAGAGATCGTCCGCGCTCACAAATCACCTCCCTTCTACGAGGCAGTTGCCATCGCTAATATGTATGGTCACTCCGTGTCATACATACCTCCATATCACCCCAAATTGCAGCCTATAGAGCTGATATAGGGAAACATGAAGGGCTGGATCGGTCGCAAACCAGCGAAGAGCGTTAGTGAGCTCGAAGAAAAGGTAGAGGCGAGCTAAGGGCGGATCGTGTCTGAAGACTGGGAGAAAGCTTTTAGGAGCATACAGAAAGAAGAAAACCATAATTTGCAAGCTCTCGAAGACGATGAGATCGAGTGTGCAGACGTAAAAGAAGTAAGCGACGACAGCGATGCGGCCGACACCGACGATGAGGACCTTTAAAATATTGTAATGTAAGTTCGAGTGTTAAGATGATCAGTTTGATGTCTGTCGATCTTCGTGTCAGCCTTTCCCCAATTAATCTAAACACCATATGATTTGGCGTATTGAGCCAATCACAACCTTGTAATTGGTCCGACGATTTGCCAATCCTTATTGAGCCCTTTTCCCAAACTTTTGAGCTTCTGAGAGTTATTTTTTCTAGCTTCGTTTTCACCAATTAGTAAGCAAATCTGACCGCAGAATCGGGTTCTACGGCGAAAGATACCCCTTACATCTAACTATCGTATATGGAAAGTCACCATAGTCTAGGAGCAAACCGAAGCCAAAGTTTAGTCCAAACTATTTTGGTCAGTACACTAATCATGGGGTGGGTCGAGCCATTCGGAACGATTGAGTTGTTTACGCTCGCGTCACGTTGAAGTAGGATCACGTCATCAGCTTCAACTTCAACAGGAACAATCTGTCTCTCGTTTCCAGATTGCGAACCGCTCAGTGCTGGCACAGTAATACTGCATTGACCACCTCCTCGTCATGATGTGTCACCAGATGCTCTGGACTTGTCGTCTCGACGAACTTCATGGTGCGCACAATTTGCACCCTCCCGGTCTCAACGTTCTGGATACGGTATCCCTTGACGCCATCTTCGTAGCCCATGAAGCCCATTTGAAAGCTTTCGCGTCAAGCTTACGACGCTTCTCGTCCGGGATGTCAGCGTAGCCGAAAGCACCAAACACCTTCATGTTATTGAGCTGTGGCTTGGCACGGTATCTCGTATGGTGTCTTGACGGTGACTGAATTGGGGATCCGATTGATTATCCACGCGGCTGTGTTAACAGCTTCAGCCCACCACTTCTTCTCGATGCTCTCGTGATAGAACATGAAGCAAGTCATCTCCAGGAGGCTTCGGTTCATGCGCTCAGCCAGCCCGTTTTGCTAAGGCGTATACGGTACCGTCTTCTCATGTTTGGTGCCACTGCGGTTGAGGTAGTCCTTGAACTGTTGACCCGTGTACTCACCGCCATTGTCCGAACGCAGACGCTTGATCTTCTTGTCCGTGCTTTGGCAAAGATATTTTAATATGGAGGTTTATATTAAAAATCAGGTGGTACTTCGAGAAAGGACATCTTGACGTGAAATGATAGACGATAAGAGATGAGGAGATACACCAACGAAATCCTTGTTTTGAGATACCTCGCTCTCGAACCCCCCGCTACATCAAGCGCTGTAAACGCGTAAAATCATCGTTTTCACCTACCAAAACAATTGAGGCGGCTTGAAAACCACGAACGCGTTTCTACATCTCCAACAAGATCAAAGGGTTTATAGACAACACAATATTTAACCTGCATCTTCGACATCTTCCCTTGCTGTTTTCAACCGAAAATATGCGTTAAGCTCGTCGATATTTCATTTTCCATTGGTTCTTCTTATATATGCGTCACTAGTTTCAATCTCTCAAAAACTTTTTTACGGTGAGCATTCCGGTATTAGTGAAGGCCGTTTACGTATTAGTAAAAATTACTGGACATTAACTAACTGTTAGTCCTATGTCTGCTACATGTAACTGTAAGTGCGGGAGTAAGTAACCATTAGGTTATTTTTGTTTAACTGCACATAGTTGTACACGAAACCGGTTAACTGCTAACCATGCTACAAATCGTGCAACAACCATAATACCCCCCCCCCCCCCCTCCATGCAATCCTATTTTGTATATTCTCTGGATTTTAATCCAAAGTCCTACCCGGAATTTTTTGGTCAGGTTGGGGTGACGCCCTCCGGATAGACGGCGCCGAGCTGAGCCTCGACGCCGCGCGGGCGCTATCCTTGCGGCAGTGTCTAGTCCTTGCAGGGCCGTGTGCGTCTCTGTGGGCATGTGGTGCGGTGATGCAAGCTGTGGCCTTGGCCTCGCTGCGAAGAAGGCTTCGCTACACCATGACCGGGCCCGCTACGGCGGGCTATTTACGGCATGGTACAGGATGATGAACTGGACGCGCGACAAGATCAAGGCGTATGGCGGACTCAAGCGATGGAATTGCGCTTAGAAACGACGGGGGAAGGACTCGACGTGGGGAGCGCAAGGGCGGATGTACTCTGCTTTTTTATGCCCCAACACTAAGATAGAGTCTAGCTCGGAGCATTAAGGCTACGCGCTAACGTCAATCGATTCGATTCCTACCCGGGATTGTAAAGTCAGAATCCTCTTACAAAGACCTGCCTTCGGTTCGAGGAAGCTCTAAAATTTTTAGATTTTTTTTACGGATCGAGGCAGATAAGGTATGGTAAAAGCGTTATACCCAGCATCACGGAAGGCAAGTGGGTTAAATGCTCCATAGTATCCTAGTGCGATTCGTAAAACACTCTTTCGTTTGTTTCCTTTAGCTTTCTTGAATCAAAAAGAATGAGCCCCAAAACAAAAGCCGTGCTCGCCTGGATCAGCTCTGGCTCTTACCCCTCTGTCTTTTAATTGAAAACAACTGAGTTTATAAGTATAAGAGACAAATATTAATAACTGTAGGGCTATCTTTCAACAGACACGTACTGTAGACTATTGGATGAAATTACCATATTAAAGCGAATACTAAAACGAATAATTCTAAGCAGTTCATAATATTGTAAGAACCGATTAGTTTGTACTCGCAAAACCATATGACACGTGTCTGATTTAATAATAGCTTTTACTCGTTGCTGCTATTCACTTATCTAAGAAAATCGTGGCGGCCAACAAATATTTACTCTTTATTGGTTGATATTTGTACATTTTTGGCCTATTACAAAGCACTATGTGTTTGCTAGCAAGTCGTAGGGTGGTTCCAAGTGCTAGAAGCTCATGCCGTCTAGCAACACAGGGGGTAGATTGTTAACTGATTTCTGTTGTTGGAGCTGTTTGTACAGCTCAACATGGGGCGGGATCCCTGTTGGGACCACCAACGGCGAGTCACCAAAAACTAGTAAATCACAAAGCTTGGCCATCGCTCCAACGCTAACTCCTTTTCGTTTTTCCAACAAAAATTCTGAACTCTTGAGCCCTAAAGTGTTTCAGATCGATCTTGCCGTTTATATTGAAATACTGCGAAGCACACTCGCCTTTAGTAGCCCGAATCCATTTTGCAATGCCCGCCAGACTTCTTTTATAAGCTCTCTGTGTCTTTGATGACACGCACGCATCGCGAACATCTTGTGCGGCGGCTTCCCACTGATTGGAACTCTCTCTTCATGGCACCCCGCAGCTCCCAGCGGCATCCCTATCACCTGTTACCGAACTGCTAGAGAAATACGTCGCTGTTCTCAAGATGGAGCTGCTACGAGCGAACGCTGCAGCCATCGGAGCCAAGCTGCTACTAGTAACCATAGAGACCGTCGGGGTCAAGCTGTTATTGATGGGCGTCGATTCCGACGGAGCCAAGCATTTACTGAACAACGACGCCGCTGACGGGGCGGAGCTGGTACTGGTCAGCGTCGTGGCCGTCGGCGCGGGACAGGTCTCAGGATTTGCGTTGGAGATGAAGTGGCGCTGCGTGTTAATTGCAGCCAATCCAACTCAGTCGGAATTTTCGGCTACGAAACATTGATCACACGGTTCATTTGACTTTGTATATAAATTGCTTGGTATAGTGTTTGTGCCACAGCAAAATTGTCACGAATCGGCGGCCAAAAAACCTACGATCTCTTACAAACTCCGAGATATCGCCTACGTTTCCACGACAATCTAATTTAGACCCTAAACCGGCCGATCTTCAAATCGATTAGACAAACTAATCGGTTCTTACAAGAACATCTCAACTATTTTAATTGTAGTAAATGAGAGTAAAAAAATGCTCGAAAACTAAGATAGGAAACGGATGCCAAATTATATGTATTGCAATGCACTGCTTTGCAGGCGCAGCATCTGCGTGTGTCGCTACCCAAAAGCAATGCCACGTTCTTGAGCTTAATTCCATTCGAGAACCAAGGAAGGAAATCTTGTCGCTATCAGACCCGATGCAGTCGTCGCATCGGCTGCGCCGGTGGGCTAGGTGATTTAGTCTTGTAGGGAATATGGCCAGCGAGTGAGCGTTATCGTGAATGGTGGTTGTATTCCATGTAGAGCTCAAGTTGGCGATGCTGGGTCGTCTCGAGTGCATCTTCATATAAAGGTTAATACGTGTATCACGCAGAAAGCGATATGCAAACTGAGAGATACCGATAATGGAATTCAGCTAGTCAATTATATCAATCGTCTGTATTCGCGCACGCTCTCTTCTCTGTGATGGATGGCTGTTAAAGCTATCAATCAAACTGGGGGCCTAACGCAATATTCACACTAGAATCTCGCATTCAGGGCAAGGTTGCACGGATGTTACCCCTGGCCGACACAGGCAACATTCACCAGGCAAATCGCTTTTACAAGGGGAACAAGATTCATGTGACTTCTACTGTACACTCATTTGACTTAAATGTTGTAGGCGGTCCTGCATATAAATCAAAAACGACGAACTGAAAATGACAGGGTTTACCTATAAGATAAATCATACCAGTGATTCAGATGCCTGGTAAAACTCTGAAATAAATTTCTGAGAAGTATCAATACCTAACCTGTAAACTCAACTCGATATAGATACGCTCTCGGTTTTAATCATTTATCATCACTCTCACCGTGAGAGAGGTGGAATGGAAATTGGCTTGCGTTGAGTTGATCAACCTAGGCTGAGATGATGTCAAGTCTTTTGGGCGATAAGATCGCTGCTAGCTGCGATCACTCATTGCAGCACATGGCACTTGGAAAAGTATGTCCATCGATACCGATACAAAAAAATTGTATCACTTTGGCTCGATCATCCAATGCAAACCCCATTTGGGTAATATTTATCGTACCGTCTTGGACAAGCAGAACTTTGATGATAGATATCGTTACATGAGCCACCGTTGGTATATAAAGTCTTAGCTTCAGAAGGAAGGGTATCACTTTGGCTCGATCATCCAATGCAAACCCCATTTGGGTAATATTTATCGTACCGTCTTGGACAAGCAGAACTTTGATGATAGATCGTTACATGAGCCACCGTTGGTATATAAAGTCTTAGCTTCAGAAGGAAGGGTATCACTTTGGCTCGATCATCCAATGCAAACCCCATTTGGGTAATATTTATCGTACCGTCTTGGACAAGCAGAACTTTGATGATAGATCGTTACATGAGCCACCGTTGGTATATAAAGTCTTAGCTTCAGAAGGAAGGAAATTTGTAAACGAGGAAATTGCTGTCAGAAGTGAATAATAAAAAAAAAAGTATTGCAATAACTTCTCATATCACTCCACTCACTCACGCTGCCTTGGAATAGCGACAGCGGACGTTCATCAATGGGGGAGGCCGAGTCCAATAGAGAACCCAGCTACAACCACCGACATCCCGAGTCAATGAATGAAGTCGAATACGATCATCAAAGTTATTGAGGTTGTCTACTAGGAAAGTCAAGTAGAAAAGAGGGTACTATAGAAATGATCCTGTGTAAGTACGGTCTTAGTTTGTCATGATCGACCGTTGCAAATCTCTATACGCATTATCGAATCCATACGAGCAAATCGAAAATACAACACGATGAGCCATTGGTCAACTAACTTCAAAGACAATCACTCCGTACGCATTGCACACCGCTTTCTCAAGCCACTGGAAGATCGCCATGCTGCTGCGTGTCGTGGCATTTGTGCTGCGGTATCAGCCTTTCATTGCTACTCCAACTGTTCTGGGGCATGAAATCTCCAGTTTTCTGGGGCCGTCATTTAATCTCTCCTTGAGTGAGGCATCCAAATACACTTCGACTGCTCTACTGGACTGGATCTGGGAGTCGAGCTGCAAATTCATCACTGAAAGACCATCTACTTGGTCTCTCGCCAATTTCCTTCAGTCTGACGTTCACTATTGTCGCTGGCAGTTCTCCAAAACGTTGACAGTTGCTGCTTCTCGTGGCAATTTGGTGATCGTGGACTGGGTCTTCAAGCACTTTAAAGGCTGCGTCGTGACTGTGGCAATTGTGGAGCTAATAGCTGGAAATGGCCATCTCGAGCTTCTGCAGTATATGCTGGAGCACGATGCTGGGCGCCAATACAGACAACGCCGCGTGCCAATTGATGACGACAATGAACTGTACCAGAGCATTCCTAAACTGCCTCCACATTGGGATGGCCCGGGTAATTGCGTGTGTTGGGGTGGTCGTAGCATGCTTCGCGCCATCAAAAATTGCCATTTGGATGTCGCTCGGTGGATGTTTGAAAACATCCCTCACGAACACAATGAGGACGAGATAAACGCCGTTGTTCGCGCCGCTCTAGAAGCTGGCGCTGTGGAATTTGCAGAGTCACTTTTGCCAGCAGGCAGGAGCATTTTCGACTATGCCGAGGGTTGTTTCCATCCTAACGTGATTGAGATGAAGCTTACTAGTGGGATACAGATAAGCCAACGAGCTGTTTCACGCGCAGTCTACACTCTTGCAATAGCAGGACGTCTGGATCTCATGAAGCGTGTTTATGAACTTTACCGCCCTCCTCTCCCGACGGACAGCGCATGGTTGTACTGTTGGCGGATAACAACGTATGGAGCAGTCCGAAGGGACGACTTTCCGATGCTACAGTGGTTAACCGGACACGGATTGGAAGAAAAATTCAACGGATCGCTAGATTTTGGCGTTTTGGCTGCCTCAGGAGGGAATCTTCGCATTCTGAAATATCTGAATGAGAAAGGTATTGCTGATGAATTCGAGGACGAACTACTTCATGCGGTTCGTAGTGGTCACTTGGATGCTGTAAAATGGTTGCTTCCTTATGCCACGAACCTCACGAAGCTACAAGAGCACAACTTGATGAATGAAGCCGCAACCTTTGGCCATTTGAGCATACTGCAGTTCTTTCATAGTATAATCTCATGTACAGCTGGATAATTCTCTCACAGCACACTCATACAACCCAAGGGAACGCGGACCAACACGTAAAAGACATGATTCAATCAATGTCCTGCTCGCAAAACGCAATGAACTACGCTGCAGCACAGGGACATCTGGCAGTAGTCCAATGGCTACACGAGAATCGATTCGAAGGCTGCACCACTTATGCCATGGACATTACTGCGAAAAACGGCTTTCTGGAGATCGTTCAATGGCTTCATACGAATCGTTCCGAGGGGTGCACAGCTGAAGCAATGGATTTTGCGGCTCAAGAGGGTCATTTGAAGATAGTCAAGTGGTTGCATGATAATCGCTCGGAGGGGTGTACAGTCAAGGCAATCGAGATGGCAATTGCAATGGGCATTTACAAGTTGCTAGCTGGTTAAGAACACACTCTCCTGAGCACCATCCGGCAATGGTTGGCAAAACTATTTGCTCGGAGAAGATGCTGGAGGTCCTGATCTTCCTGCATGTGCAATACCCACAAGTGTTCACGAAATGGTTCTGTGCCAGACTTCGACGATCTCCGAAGAGTGATAACGAGGCAGAACGGGGGCGTAATATCGTAGGATGGCTGGACGCTCACTACCCGGATCATTGATGCGAGCTATGCTGCTGATTAATTCGCGTTTACTGCAATACGTCGAGTTCATCGAGGGTTCGCTCATACAGCACCGTAGGAGGTGGCGTTTTGAACACAATACAAGCGTGGGATTTCATTATATCTTCTTACGAGCAACAAGCAGCAACTCTCAAAATGTACGCGAATATTTAAATAGGGGTTATTATTAATAATAATACTTTTTCCAAACTAACGTTAGATTTCAGCTCTGCTCAACAACTATTTGCGGGAATGTGATCGCTATTGCCGTGAATTTACATGATCCCTCAATTCGCATGCTGCCACTATCGTTCTGAATGGGTGTTTAGCGTATCTGGCGCCAGGTCGCCCATATCTCTGCATGGGTGGAGGATCGTAAAGTTGCTCTCGAATGCCAATGATACCGCTCCACGTGTGTTCGGTGGCCTTCAGAGTAAACCCCAGATTTAGTTTTTTGATGACTGCCAGTGGTTTGGCTTGTCCTGTAGCAGATCAATTTTCGAAGCGAATAATCGAATGTGTCGACTGCCTCTCTGTTTAGTACGATACTACCAGAGGTCGCAAATGGTTAACCGTACCCGTTCGGGTAAGGTTTAACCGTGACCACGGACGGTTTGCCCGAGTGGTTTTCGGATGGGTACGGGTAATCGACTCCATGGATCGGTTGGTTATGGTTGACCGAGTTTACCCGACGATGAGCAATTGTAGATTTATTTTCATCCCTTGCTTTCTTTATCATTCGTTTTACTTACTCATCGTTCTTTTTAGAAGAAGGGGTGCCTGGTAGCTTATCCAGAGCGCAAATAGAACTGAAAAAGAAACCATTTTAGTTTATTTGCATCTAAACATAAATTACACTTAATTAAATGGTTAGCCGGACGCTATCCGTGCCGGACATATTGACATATTTCGTGTCACTACTCTTCAATACAATTCAATAGTATTGAATTCAAGTCAAAATGCAAAAAACTGTCCGATAAAATATCTGGCCATATATCCTGATCCAATGATCCTATAGACTTGTAGCTTCTCCACATGAAAATAGATTATATAAGTGTTATTTTGATCCTACGCTCATTGGATATATCAAAGTGCGACTCTGGATAATGTTATATGAACCTGGTCCTACAAAAAGCCTGTTTGGCGTTTTTGGTGGACGAGTATGGTGTTTGTTACAGAATCATTTAGAATTGATTTAATAATGGTGACCGGAAATGTGTCCGGAGGGTTTGTCCCTTCTTACATATCTAGAGTCGTTTTTAAAGCGTGACACGAAATACGTCGGGCACGGATACTTTCGGCCAGCCATGGTTGTCCAAACGGTTCATACGGTTGGTTTTGGTCATCCGAAACATGGTCAGAAGGGCTTTCGGACGGGTATGGTTAACCGGAATTTGCGTTTGAGACCTCTGATATCCACCCGTCGTCTGTATTATCAATTGCACGTTCAGCATCCTCTGCCTCCCCTTCAAAACACAGTCAATCGACGATATTGCCCCGTCATTTCGGAAAATACCCCACCACGTCAACATGGCTCACTTTTCGCTGCACAGCGTGCTCTTTGTACTGGGGCACCAGCCAAGCAACGTCATCCCCGAGCTATTCGCTGCTACCATCTCTAGTTATATCGGCCCCAACCGCAATCTCTCTCTCCGTCAAGCTTGCCAGACAGGCTCCCTCCGTCTACTCGATTGGATGTGGGAATCCAGCTGCGTGTGCGCAACCGAAAGGACTCCTGGGTGGAAACTCACCAATTACCTTCGCTCAGATGTCCATTATTTCCACTCCGAGTTCATCTATGGATTGCGAGTAGCCATCAAATGAGAGGATTTGAAGGTAGTTCGAGGGAGTTTTGAGCGCTTTAAGGGATGTAACGTGCTTGTCGGTGTGGTCGAAGTTACTGCTGGCTTGGGACGTCTAGAGATGCTGAAGTTTATGCTGAAAAAGGATCAAGGGATCCAGATACCCGGAAAGAAGATTAGCGTTGTCGTTCAGTTCACCTTATTCTATAATCAGTGGAAGGCGTACCCACCGGTGGAGAGTAATCCTAACGGGATAATAGTCCACTGGGGCGCGAATTCCGTCGAGAGTGCTTCGGCCAAAGGCCATTTCGACGTCGTCCGCTGGACATTAGACAATGAGGTGTCTTCGGACGATGAAGACAAAATTGAGGTTGTTGGTGACTTGCTTCGTGGGGGCGAGGAGGACTTAGCCCGACGTATTGGCAATCAGGAGATAATAGACAGGGTTAAGTGACCGAACGGATGCTAAATGCGGAAACGCTGCTGTTGACCGATGTAGTCGCTTTCCAGCTGATCAAAGAGTAGGCTTTTGCAGGGAGATTAGACTTCATAAAGCGAATTGCAGAGCGTAAGAGCCCATCACCGCGCCGTGATTTCGGCTGGACGTTATGCTGGATGCAAGCACCTCGAATAGCGTGTAATCGCTGCGATCTCTCTATGCTTCAATGGCTGGTGGAACATCCAAAGTGGATTCATACTCTTCCATAAGACAGTACTTGCCTTTTCTAAGCTAGCGTCCGACACTGGGTCTTACGTTTTACTATTAACCATTTTGATGTTGTCTTGTTTTCAGTAAAGTTCTGACAACAAGCTCCATTGTTTGGCAAATAGTAAGACAGCTCGTCGGTTGTCGGATTTGTTGCCTTTCATTGGCTAGAAAGAGGGCTTCGCTCATTCACCACTTGGCGCCTCTGTCCTTAAAGCCCCCCCCCCCCCCCGGCCATACAGCTGATGCCAACTTCGACTTCCTCCATCTCTCGAACCAGTACCGCACCACCCGTGGAAATCAATGGTGCCGACACGGGCGCCGCCCCTGAGCGCAATACGTTGTTAAGTGGTGAATCTGTTCGTCGTGCTTGCACAACCGTGTGAACGCAGAGCGCTTACCGCAGATATCGTAATGGCATTGCCGCATGCATTCGAGAATTCCAAGCAGATTGGGCACGATTCTTCGAGTCCAGCGGCAACATTGACGTTAATGTATTCACCCCTGAAGATTTTGAGTCGTTCTTGCTGTCCAAAATGAACAGGTGCGGGAAGTCGCTGAAGGTGACTACTCTCAGCGGTTACCGAAGTGCTGTCAAGGACATCTACCGGCAGAAGAAGCTAGCTCTTCCTGCTGAGTACATGGACGATATGAAACCTTCTTCGCTGGACTCAAGCGCATTGAAGCTGAGCGCAACCAAGAAGGTGGGAATGGAAGCAAAGCGGCGGCAGAAATGGCACTGCCATATTCACATGTCAGTATATGAGCGAGTGTGCAAGCATATGATGGTGCTCAATGATGGCGGGTTTGCGTATCTGAATCTGACATTGCAATGGAATCTCATGTGTCGCTCACAGTCGGTTGAAACTATTCATACTAGCCACATCAGCAACGAAGACGATAGCATTGGAATCGTGCTACACAAGAGTAAGGCGAATTAAGACGGTCAATGTCCAAAGGATCCCCGCCATGTGTACGCTAATCCTTTTGCTCCATGGTCGTGCTGTATCACTGCGCTAGGCATCGACTGGGCGTGCTGTCCTCGACAAGCAACGGGCCCCTATTCCCTGGGTCATTGCAGGGAAACCGGTTCCGCAAGGCTTTCGCTCGTACCTTGGGAAATGAGGATGATGAAAAGAACTATGGAACTCATTCTGTGAGAATGGGTGTGGCTACATTTCGTGCAACGGAAGTACAGGCGTACCGTGTATCGTAAGTGTTTGCTTACGGCGCGGATGGTCTCTTGGAGGTGTCCAAGATCGCTACTTCAGATACGAAGCAGCTGGAGACCAGTTCCTCGGACGAGTCGTTGCAGTCTTCTTTTGCATAGTGCGCGTTTTGCCGTTCTGCCGCCTCGTTTTAAAGACAACACAAGTGCGTCGGTTCAAGATCGTGTGCAGTGTATGTTCCCGATGTGGCTACTGACTATAGCTTGTTGCCTATTCTCAAGCTGTGTTTAGCTTCACTGGCGTTTCACAGTGAATATCTCAAGTCAATTTGTCCAGCAACACACTCACTATTAGCTACGCCACTTTTCAGACTCGAAGGAATGAAGCAGCGCTTAAAAGCAGAGCTAGTACATGCAGACTCACCATGGATGCTAGCAAGCCGGATACCACCACAACTGGTCATGTTTGGGATCCAGCAAGAAATACAGTCGATAATCTGCGCGCTGCCAGTGTCTCTAGATGCTCGGTTTGCTAAATTATTGAAGGAGAAGGGTATTTGCGGCGGAGGCATCTCCCAACAGCAACTTGAGCAGACACTGCGCCGTGTAATCGGAGATAAAAGTCATTCTGAAGAAGCCACCGCGATGACAGCAACGGGTACGGCTCCTCGTACAACTGTACACTATTGGTCAAGCGACGGGAAACTGCACACACTTCCTGAATCTTTCGAATTTCCTAGCACGGATGTACTGCATGCCTGGCATCTCGGGTGGTTTGGCAGCGAAAGCACCGGGCAGCCACCATTGCGGTCAGTGAGAACAAGTGATCTGTCCACAAGAAGAAACAACAAACATATTCAGAATGGCGAGTTGTGATGCAGCACATTTTCGAAGCGGTCGAGAAGGAGACAGGCACAGCAACATCTACCTCGATGACCGAACAGCAGTCTGCTGCGCTTTGTGTTCTCGGCGTTAAAAGTCTGCGCCTCCGCTCCTCTCGTCGTCCAAGTCGGCCAACGCAGCTCAAATTCACCACGATGTTACGGCTCGTAAGAGAAGCTAAGCACACAGAGAACGAAAACACACGTAGATTAGCCTTTCAACCGAGGAAGCGCAGCAATGTAAACTAATACTAGAACGGAGTCATCTTTAAACACTTACCGTTTTTGTGGGGCTCCACGTAATTTTAGCCAATGCCGTCCCATTACTACTTTGTCGTGAGAGTGTCTTACGAAAGCTCGACACAAGTGAATGAAGTCCTAGCTCATTTGCTTGACGAAGTCGATGGTCTCGTTTGCGAGGCGGCGCTGGAAGGACACACAGAAAGACAGGAGTTTCTCTATGGACAGGCGATTCGAGACACGCCTGAAGATACAAAACTTGTGGAAAAAAATAGTCGAGGCTGGCCAGTTGAAAAGTGGCAAATGGTTACTCGAGCACAACGACTATGTGAACCGGAAAAGGCCTCACCACGTGATCAATATCGCCGCAGAAGGAGGACAACTGGACATTCTAAAGTTCCTTAACGGATTGTTTGATTATGAAGAGCTTGACGGAACAACCAGGAAACGAAGGCGTGTTGCGAGGCAAGTGGATGCATGATTACCCAAAAGCCGTGCAATGGATCTAGCTGCTGCTCAGGGGCATTTAGAGACGCTGAAGTGGCTGCATTCCAAATGCCAAGCACGCTGTTCAACCAGGGCCATGGACATGGCAGCTTCGAGGGGGCACTTGGCAGTAGTACGGTGGCTAGAAGTGAGGGATGCACAGCAGCTGCAGTGGATGGGGTGGTCCGCAATGGGCACTTCGAAGTGGTGGTTGGTTTTGACAGCTTGGATGAAGAGGTCGACGTTAGCAACGCGAGACGCTCCGAGTGAATCACGTACAGTACTCTCTGCAGAACCGGATCTTGGAGTGATAGACGAGTTCGGACGAGAGTACGCAAGTTGGTGCCATTTCGTGCGTCCAGCTCGGTAACCGTGCGGTCATCTACGAGAACGCGGTCAAACCAGAATGTTAACGTCCCCACGTCTTCTGGTCTCCAGTTGCAAAAGCTGCGTAATTCCTCGACAAACTACCGTGTTGAACTAATAAGACGACCGGTGTGTTGATCAAAGAATTCTTCTGCGAATTCGTGAAGGACCGTGAGAGCGTTTGCCACGTCGTCCAGTGACACTGGTTTTGTTGCCTTTGGTAGTGGAATCGACGCAGCAAAGTTGTTGAGATTCACGGATCCATCAGCATACCACGCTCTCCGTGCGGCGAAATCGAAACGCTTGAAGCGCATCAGAGAGAGACCTCGTGCACCAAACTCGATGTTGTACACACGAGTGATAATGGCTGGATGAGGCTGACACTTGGTGAAACGGAAGAAATCGTGCATCGGCAGCACTCGAAGGTTCCTTACCTGCGTACTCGGGGGGGGGAATGAGTTCGTTAACTCGCTGCTGGGTCCTAGTTGGGCTAAATGCATGCTTTGAACGACAGTCGCGGTATAATGACCCATCTTTCAGGCCGGATGGCGGCTCGAATCTGCGACATTGACAGTCTCGAGAGACCTCGGATGGTGGGGCACGTTTCGTGGTACCATACTGAGGTAGAATCGAATGAGTTCTGGTTTGTCGGCGATAGCAGCTAGTACCTTTGTGTGGTTCGTAAATTCAGGCGATGGGGTGTCGTGAGGGTTTCCAACCTCGCCGTCAGGACCAGTGATGGGTAAAAATATACGGGAGAGCATTGCAAACGAAAAAGCATAGTGCAATATGTATTTGAGTAAGTCACCGCTTAGCAGTAAGAATTGAATATAGTAACCGAACTTGCAATATTGATTGCAATACCTGGTGCGTATAGTTCCCCGTCGCATCACGTATCTCACATTGCCTGTGCAACCATGTCAGCATTCCAAAGGTGCCTGTTATGCTTTAAAAACAGCAACTTCTCGAAGTTGACTGGACTTAAGCGTTTTCGGGTCGAGCGCAGGATATGCTTGGTACTACTGAACAACCGCTCTGCGGACGCAGAGAGGTGCCAGCAATGAACCGGAGATCCGGGTAGTCCTCGGGCATCGTCAGACGCTGATGCTTCCGGTCACGTAGTCTGCTCGCGTAGCTGCGCTTTTTGCTAGCGTTCCCGTTTGCTAAAGGCTCTTGAGGCGTGGGTCGAATTAAGAAGTGCTATACTTGAGTCTTTTCTTCGGTGGTCAGTGCTTCTTGCTGCCCACTAATAATTCTAGCACAAGCCGACTCGAAATGAGGGCTGTGCGAAATGCTAGCATCGGCAGCAAGATAGTCTTTCAACTCTGAGTAGTCCTCAATCATCAGCTCAAAAGTTTCATGTACCGCTCCGATGTGCTGGTCTTTCTTCTGCAGCTCGGTCATGATGCTCTTGAAGTTTTCAAGGGTGGGCAGGATTTTTTTGATCCGGTCAGAGTCGGCACGGCGGATGGTGTCAACGTCGTCTAACTTCTTAGCTGCGCCTTCGATTTCCAGGAAGCGCTCCAGCATTTTGTTTGTAGAAGACCACCTAGTCACGTTGCGCTTAACTGCGCAGAGGGGCATCAACTCACGAAGTGCGCCAGCTGCCTTCAAATTTCTCAGTTGCGAGACAACCTTGTCCCCCTGTGAAACTGTTTTTTTTTCACTGTGGGACGTCGAGCAAGAAACGACTTGACAGCTAGGTTCAACTTGTGGCACCCACAGCCAATGAGTGGGACACTCATTAAATCAGCAAGCGCCTTGTTAATCGAACACTTGTCACCAATGAGGACAGCCGGTGACGTTATCGACTTGCCGCTGATCGCTAACACAAACTGCAGTAGATCATAGTGCTCCTTCGCCGTGTATTTCTTCTCATTTAGCGGTGGTGAGCATCCCAATAGGACTTCTCTGTACACTCCGTCTTCCATGTACGTGGCGATGATGCAGATATAGTGTGTCGACCTGTCGGTGCATCTGTTCATCATGATTTCAAAGAAATCCGGGAGACTTTTGCTGATTATATTTTCAACAAGGGGAACCAGGTGCGTGATGCACAAGGAGAGACTGCTACTTGAAACGCTGTCGTGACCAGCCAACGAACGAGTCAGAGGGTCATCCACCTCCGAGAGTGGCATGTTTCTCATAATGACCCATTGCAGCCACCGGAACACACTGAGTTCCCTGTTCGGTATGAACATTTCCCTTTTGAAGCCGAGAGGGTTCGCTTGGTCTTTCTTGGATTGGGCAAACTTTTCCATGTAAACGGGGCCCACACAGCCGACAAGGTGCTTTCGCAAGCTCGGGTAGCCCGTTTTCCAGGCTTGCTTGGGCTTTGACGGGCACTTGCGGCACTTAAACATGACGGACCCGTCCATGGCAGAGACGTCGAAGAAGAAGAGAACTTCCTCCGGAATACAGCTAGTTGAGGACGAGGTCGAGTTGAGGGCCATTGTACAGAAGAACGTAGGGTTGGATCGATGTTGCAAAATGCAGAGTGACATCAATTAAACTGGAGCAGGTCTAATGTCCAGAGATATCCTCACACCATCCGTTCTCCAGAACGGTCCCGAAGGCAGTTAGAAATTATTTGAACAGCTAACCGGTTAGGTGTGTGTGTGTGGTGGGAGGAGGGCACCAGTACAAATTGCAGTGTCGTGTCAACCGCTTGCAATTTGGTACTGGAAGTAGTATTGATCAATGCCAATACTTGCAATACATTTTTACCCATCACTGGTCAGGGCTGGACCTGGCCGGATGCCCCGTCATCGTCAATCGCATTGAGGAGTCCACAAATTCGATGTCGCCGTGGACGTCTAAAAACGACGTTAAGCCTTTCTCGCCCCGCAGCGGGCCTAGGGTTCTGTCGGTAGCGAGCGCAGTGGGCCGAACCCGTGATAAACAGCTCGCCCATCTCGAAAACTGCTCGTGAAGTGATTGACGTGCTACCCCGTCATGGCCCCCAACCAGAGTGTATGAAGTATCTTTCGACTGGAGGATGCGTGTGGAAGAGTGACGACCGGTGTCCATTCCCGAACCACGCACATTCATTCCCGAGAATCTGCCGGTGGTCGTACGAAGCCACATATCTAAGCAGCTCGGTGGTTTACGAGCCGAAGTACGACAATGAAGCCTACTTATCGTCGTCTCAGTGTATTCCTGTTCGTGCCGTTCCAGTCAGTCTACGTATTTCTCCGAGCCTGCAACCAACTCAAGCGAGTCCGATTCAACAAAGCCATGGTAAAGTTCCATCAGCAATCCAACCAATCTCAATGTATTCTACAAAATGTCCGCGTCCGCGTGATAATTCAATTCGAATCACTTCGGGCTCCGTTATCAAAGTCCAGACAGCGCTGCGTGCCCGATTAAATAAGGCTGAAGTTGCACGACGGCTTTGCCTTGCCGCGGCGTTCGACAACGCTGACACTCGACCTCCCGCAGTCCTCAAGCGCTGTCCAGCAGTACAGCTCAAACTGCATCTATTGACCGTAATCTCGGCAGCGCGCTATCCAACTTAGTGAGCAGAACATCAACGTCTCTCGCTTCTACCATTGAGCTGTGGCGTAATGAATCGGCCAGTGACCCACGCCCGAACAAGGCACTGGGCCCCCTGTGGCTGGACATTCTGTTACACGGCTATCATCACCGGCAAGTTGTGGTAGCCACGGCACAGTACGGGGTCAAACATACATTCAGCTCCCCGCGGGGACCTGACAGCAAACCCGCCCAAAACCACAAGAGCGCGAGCCAATTCAGCCCAGCTCTTGAACTAAGGGTGTGTTCAGTAGTCACGTATTACTGCTGATTTGACCCATTTCAGCTGGTATTTTCGCTTTAGCTGAATTCTTGATAATCTATCTGGTTCAGCATGCAGTATTCTGCTGATTTGAGGCCTCGTTTTCCAATCCGCTAAACGCCCGAATTCGGGCGTTTGGCTCTGAAAATACTATATATATTTGGTTTTGAGCTTACAGCTTAGAATTAAAGTTGTGCTGTGCTGACATGCCGACTAAGTGTATATCATACTAAATGAACAAAAACAGGATTTCACGAAGAAGCTCCACAAAGTTTCTTGCAGTGAAAACACTTAACAAATGCTATTCTTTCAACTTGCCATTAGTATAGTATTTAGGTGTTGCTGGCGGGACTCAAAGGGCTATCTCAGCCTACGCGAAGCCCTTATGCGCACAGACTTTTGTCAATAAAATAATGGGCGCAAGTCGTCCGCAAATTTTAAATATCAATAGTTCACTGATCGCTAAAAACGCCTTTTTAGGGAAATTAGACCGGAACTGAAGGGTGCGCGCATATTTATGGTGCGCACTATAGCAAGTACTTGCGGTTACTGTAGTAAAACGAAAGTGCTACAGTGTATGCAGATGCTGCGGCTGCGGAGCAGGCGCAGGAGATGCGTCACAACAGGAAAGCATAACCTTCACAACGCTAATAGATTTTGTCGAGAAATCCCAACCAGGTTTTAGTAAAGGGTAGGGAATCGTTAGGAAAAAGGGTGATAAATTTCAGAGCTTCTTCGGGCGAAGCACGACTTTGTTTTTGAGACAGCAAAAACGTTGAATGGAACATCATTTTTGAGACAGAGTGGTATTCGTCAGGACAATCCTTAAATAAATACAATTTTGTAGCCGCTTCCCGCGAATCAGCCAAACGAATCGATAAGCCTAGTCCTTTAAATGCATCTCCTGCGCCTGCTTGGCAGCCGCAGCAGCTGCCAATCAATGGGCGATTTATTTTATAGCCTTCTAGACGCATTCACGTTAGCAGTCAACTCACAAGTTACAATAAAATACGATGTTGTGTGCCTGAACAAGGCTGTGAAAAAAAAACATTTGTTTCACTTAGCTGACAACATGATATTATTAGTTCTTCAAAGGCTTACGTTGTTTGATCGGGTCACCACCATCATAGATCCAGGTTCGTGCAGGCCAAAGACAAACGCCGCGACCGTGCAAGGGTACCCCTCCCTTGCATGTTCTGCCTCTTTGCTGTGTTTAAAGTGAGTCTACTTTTCATGAAAAGTAGTCAGCTTCTGTCTTCTCTCTCACTTTCATCTGATTCGCTTTACTTAAGCTTCGCCTAATCCGGCTTCAAATAACATGATTTGGGCTGCGCCGCAGCTTTGCTGCTATCTCAGAACCAGCTTTCTACTAGGTTATATAGGCTATGCGGTACACCAAAATACGAGGTTTGTTCTCTCTTAGCGTGGTGGCTTTTGTTTGTCTGAGAAGCAAGTCGGGCATGAGCATTGGCCCCAAAGTTGTAGGTTGAAGATCATCTCCCAATCGGGATATTTAGGAAGATCTTCATGCCCGATATGGACAACTCGAGCGTTAATGTATATTAGTATCATGCATATTAAATGCATGATATATTTATACAGCATTTGAATAATATGATACAATGAATACCTTCTCACTGGCATTCTTATACAACATCCAGTAGCACAGGTAAACAAAAAAAAAACTTTTCCAATCCACCAGTACGTCTCCCTGATAGCTCAGGTAACAACGAACCAATTCGTAAGGTGATGCATGGTGGCTGCATGCGATGGTGTAAAATACGGTCAAACAAGTCAAGACATCGCCGACTGTATATTTATTACGTATTTCGATCTGGGACTCCTAACAGTGTACTATTTATTGGAATCCTTCGGGTGTACTTTACAATTAGGAATTTATCATAGCTAAGCATCCCAAACTAGGAATAATTGTCTAAACTTGTATTCCTTTTTACAATTGAGGGGTAGGAGGGGAAATTGAATTGAGTTTGTATGCCGCTGAGGAGCCGGAAAGTTATTCGTATCGGGGGTGTATTCCAAAGCAAGAGATTACTAACGAGGGGATTGTCTGTACTCTTACAGTTGCCGTCGGGTTCATTTGAGACGGCGGCAAACATACGGATACTAATCAACCATTTATAGTTATCGAGATAATCGCGTCTAAAGTTGGACAATCATTTTTCGAACTTAAACGAAGCCTTGAGCAACGGCGACTTTTGTGTTTGAAAATCTAAACAGTCACTAAAGCACGACGCCACCGAGAGAAGATCTTCACACAAGAAGATACCAAACTCCCGCATCATGCCAGGCAGCCAGCTATCACCAACTCCACCGAGTCCCAAGCAGCACTCAGCTGCAGACGCTCCTCTTGTTACCTGCCTGACGCCGACGCCACTGTCGCCAAGTAAGATAGCGACGACTTCGTCGCAATGGTACTTCTGCTCTCTGGTCAACGTCAATGTTTTCGGGATCTACTACGAAAACGATGGCATGCAGACAAATTACGTGTACGACGAAACGACTAGCGGCAAAGGGAGTGAGCAGATTAACTCCATGCTCTACCATTTTATTCGTACGGTACTGGTACCGTCCGGGACAAAAGAAGTTGATTGTCTACGCTGACAATTGTTCCGGGTAAAACAAGAACAATCCTGTCATCAAGTTCCTGCTCGCCCAAGTCCATGTAGGTGTTTTTGAGCGGATTGACTACAAGTTCTTTGTAAAAGGACACACAAAGAATTCATGTGAGCGTGGATTTGGGCACATTCGCAAGCACATCTCGCGGCAGGACCTTTGGACTATGGAACACATTGTGAGTGCAGTTAAAGATTCTGCAACGTCAAATACGATGGTCCACATCTTTCGCGGTGACGATTTTTTCATGGCTTTTAAGTCGTTGGTGGCAGAGCTGTACAAAACGCTAGTTGGTGTGCAGCAGTACCAAATCTTTACTATGGATAGCTCCAAGCCGGGTGTTGTTCAGTGTCGTAAGGGCCCCGATAGTGATATTAAAGAGCAAGACTGCGTAGAAAGATCGATGGAGTGCTCACGTGTGCAGCGAAGGTTGACAGAATGTTCACGCACTATTTGAAAGCGCTGCGGCTGCTCCCCATCAACCCCGAGAAGGTGTACACGATGCATCATACCGTTTGTAAATACGTGCCGATTGAATTCCAAGCGGACCCGATGTACGATGCGCCAACAGAGGAGCAAGGATTTAATGCTAAGTCAGCAAAGCAGTCACGCAAAGAACACAGAGCTGCAATGGCTAGTGCTGCGAAGCAGAACGCCGACAATCGAGGCCGAGCCGGCGATGATAAAGAAGGTGCTTCAGGGGCAAAGAAGCAACGGACGTAACACAAGAAATCAGCAGCGTAGTGCAGAAGATAGCTATCCCCATGCAGAAGATTAATTTGATACTTATCTCGTGTGTAAATCAAATTGATACTAATGACCAAATGTCACATTGTGAAATTGATCACAAAACTGTATTTTAACAATGTTATGATTCGATTTTTGCAAAACGGACACCACCATTAGCTCCGCAGCGCAATTTTACCCCTAATCCATTAAAAAAAATCCGTTTATGACGTGAAGATCGAGACAACTTTTTCAGGATGCTGTTGTGGTGGCAGTTCTAGGTTTCTGGAAGCGTATATGGTCTCAAATGAAAGCCAAGATAGCCTTCTTTCCAATGAGCCACCTCAATCGCGATTCGTAGCTAGGTTGATTAGTATCCCGATGTTTGCCGCCGTCTCAGGTGCGCACCATATTCAAAACTATATCAGGTATATAAAGTACCAAAGGTTTGAAAAATGGTTGAAAGTCATTTTCATAGAGTAAATAGCTTCGACACGGTAGATGCTGCGGCTGCGAAGCAGCCGCAGGAGATGCTTTGGCACAAGAAGTCCCAGTTTTTGGACTTGCTACCTCAGAATGTCTTGCTACTGTGATGATGCAAAGCTTAATTTGTCAAGGAACCATGAACAGGCTGGCTAAGATAAGCAAACCACTGCACCCTAATTCTTTTGTTGATATTAAACTTACAGCATTTGAACACTTACGCATCTACTGCTTTATACATACTGTTTACAACATTTGTTAGACATGTTTTTGACATTATTTTTTCAGACGCGCATTAGGCGTAACGGGAACCTAACGGCATCGTTTCACAGACTCTTCTGTACTGTGTACTAAGTAGTAGTCTCCTATGAGCTTAGATTACACACCACTATTTGATTCAGCTTCACTATAGATGGACTTTCCATCAAGTTTTTCCAAGAAATCGTCGGAGGTCTCCGCCTACGATAGTCGCCCATTGGCTGATATTTCTAAGCCTAAATGACGTGGTGCAGTCGGGGTAGCTGATCGGTTGTTGACCGGGCATTGATCGATAATTCACCTGGGTATGAAAGATCGTGGATTCATCTCGCTTCGACATTCAGATCCACGTTTTTCTTGGGCACGCAGCTAAATGGGCTGAAGCGAAGTTTCCCCACTGGAGAGCAGTTGGCATGTTAACCACGAGATATGTGCCAGCGTACTGTCCATCAGCAATACTTAGGGTGTGTTCATTAAATCAGCTTATTAATCCGTCTGAATAGAATTTCATCAGAATCTAAACCGTTTAGCTGAATCATCCACCAGCTGATTCTGCCGCTAAACACGATTTAAGCGATCAGCTATCCACAAAACTAAACTGTCAAATGTAGTGCATTCATACCGATAAATAATGAAAGTGTATAGTTTATTGGGAGCTTTTATGTATGGCAGAGAAAATAAAGCGGGCAACGATCACAGAACGCAACAAGTACCCTCGGGAGAAACGCCGCCTCTCGAAGACACTATTAATACCGACAAGACACTAATACATCTTGCGCATGGACACTACATGATGATTATCATGTTCCTAAGCAAACGATGCGACTACTAGCGCTGGTTATGGGGCGACATAGGGCCTGCCGAGGGTTGGAAGCGCTACAGCAAGGTGTGCTCACCCTGGCCGGGCGACTCCCATGACGACGCAGCTCAGCTCCAGTGCTGTTACGTGCCTAGACGCAAGAGCTTACTGCGCTCCCGTGGGCGGGAAACACAAGCCTATGCGCGACAAGACTGGGCATAGAGGTGCTTTGCTTTAGTTGCGTAGTACCACTCCGTCCCAAAAATGATGATCCATTACGATTTTTCAGCGCGTAATTAGTCACTTCTGGCTCAATTTTGAAGCAAAATGGACCAAATTGTAGCTGTTGATCAGGCGATTGTTTTGATATGCCCAATTCAATCTTACGTGCAGTATTGGCGGTCAAATGTGGAATTAATATGTGTCAAGCTGTCCTATTTATCACAAAGTAGCACTAGTTATGCAGTTTAAGTCCGGGCTTTGCTCATTACTGATGCATCCAACCTTCCCACATACTGAAATCAAGATATATAATGTAGCAATATTCTCTGAAATTTATTTCAGAGCTAACGGGGGCTCCGGTTGGTGTTTCAATTTCCGTAAAATAATAGCCCGGGAATTTAAATCCAAAAATTTCAAAATTTCATGAATCACAATACACAAATACAGTGAGACAGCACCATGATTACCATGGACATCTATACCTGTAACTATACAAATATTACCTGTGTCGTCGCCCTCACGGTTAAGTACGCCAATTTTAATATGGAATGTTGCACGAACTATTCGCGGAAATTAATACCTGTCTGAATGGCGGGTAAATGCGGGCGATAGGTTTTCTTAGGTGTCGTTTTGTTCCTGTCGCTCACAGTGTATTATGAATGCACTTGTTGCCTCTAGGCGCGAATACATCAGATGACAGTAAGTTAGCAGGCACTACGTGCCGCTCGAGTTGTCCATATCGGCCATGAAGATCTTCCTAAATATCCCGATTGGGAGATGATCTTCAACCTACAACTTTGGGGCCATTGCTCATGCCCGACTTGCTTCTCAGACAAGCAAAAGCCACCACGCTAAGAGAGAACTAACCTCGTATTTTTCTGGGAAAGCAGTGTGCTGCTGGGACAGCCCAAAACAGATTAATTCGGATGAAACCGGCAACTGAAGCCGGTAGCTGAAGCCGGTAACCGAAACCGGCACACTTATGAATCAACTTGAGAAAACGTAAGAGCCTATCTGCAACGCAGCATCGTACAGAAAACAAACAATCAGGATGCGCACTACACCATTTCCAGTCCAAACTGGGACAGCCGCCAGACCTAACTGGGACGGACAAGAGCCTGGGCGCTCAGATCCAGACCAAGTGGGATTTGCTCCGGAGCAAGTGAGACTGAGCATATGCATTTGAGGGGTCATCATAATCGTCGGCATAAAACCCAAAGATGAAGAGAGTGCCAAAACGCGCCTCGGGCACGCCATATCGTCGCCCACAGCGGCAGTTATTGCATCTATAATGTTGCCAACATCCTAATCTATCAAATGAGACCCGTTTTACAACCGAATATCCACTATGGCGGAAGTTATGGACGATTTCGTCGAGTTATGGAGCTATGAGCACGGATACAAGCCCATATGTTTTTCGTGAGGAAATCCCACATGCTCTAAGGGGGGAGATGATATTCGCCGGAAGTTCAAATATATTCGCCGGAATGTACGAAGACGAGGGACAGCCTCGAACCATATGCAGCCCAAAAATAATGTATAACACTTGAAATAAGCACACGTGTCTTGCCAGTTCGAGAGAACACGCGCAGCAACATCGAAACAGAAAGCAACAAAGTCCGCGGCCAGGAGTCGTGAACAGAAGCAAGGGCGTGAAGAAGTCCGCGAGGACCTGTAAGTCCTTCAACTAGGTCAACACCTCCGTCCACTACAACAAGTTAGCGAGCAGTATCAAGTCCGTTTGAAGCAGCAAGTCCGCGCGCAGTAACAAGGCGAGAGCAGTAACAAGTCCTGGTGCTGTCCCAGGTCCGTGGTCAGCGCCAAGTTCGCGGAGAGCACCGAGTCCGCTGAAAACAGCGCGTCCGTCACAAGCAGCAAGGCTGTATCCAGTAGTTTGTCCGTGAGTACGAGCAACTCCGTGTGCAGCAGCGTGCCCGTCGACAAGAAGAAGTCCGTCGTCCACAAGAAGTACGGTCGACTGCAGCAAGGCCGTGATCAGCCGAGAGTCCGTGAGCAGTATCGTTATTCTGTGCAGCAGCGCGTCCATTGACTGCTGTAAGGCCTTGACCACCGCAAGAGCCTAGTGGAACTACAAGAATATAAAGAGCTGCGCCTGGACCCATCGGATTTTTATTTGGCGACTTTTTGGTTTCACTTCACCAGAACAAGGAACTGCAGGTATTACTTCGAAGTACTATTGGTGATGTCTTCGACACCGCAATTGTGGATGATGCCATGCCATCCAGAAGCTAGCTATCCTGATGTAGACACCGCGAAGCGAGCACTGAACTTGTTTGCTCGAGACCACGGCTACGCTCTAGTGGTTAAAACTTGCTCCAACGACAGAGAAGGAAATCGTCGGCGGGTTGTTCTGGGGTGTGACCGGCATCGATCTCGTCGTCCGTATGTTTCAACATCACTGCGACGCTGAGTGAACTCTGCTTCTCGTCGTTGCGGTTGTCCGATAGAGGTTAGTATAGTTCGGAGTGGAGAGCATGGTTCGTTAATGGAGAGTTAGAATATCGAGCATCGCGACAGGGCGATTGCTCACAATCACCCGCCATCCAGGCACCCAGCGGCACATCCGGTGCATCGGCGAGCTGCTAGAGCTCAGGAAGTGCGTCAAGGCATATCCGCTGATGCCGAAGTTGGAGTAACAGCTGCACAGACCCTAGCTCGTCTCAGTCGCGAGGACACAGGGCGTCTGGTGTTGCATCGTGACATCTACAACGAGCGACAGCGGTCTGTGACTCTTCATATTGGAGGCCTTACGCGGGTCGAGTATCTACTACAAGTCTTACAGCAAGACGACTACTACTTTGAGTTCAATACAGACGACCATGAGAAGATAACACATTTATTCTTTGCGTTCGTGCCTGCTATTGCTGCTTTCCAAGAAAACTATGACGTTGTGGAACTGGATTGCACGTACCGCACGAACCGATACGGATTGCCGCTGTTGAACATTATTGGGGTAACCGGGATGAATACCACCATCCACATAGCTCAAGCTTTTATCCGTCAAGAAGAGCATGCAGACTACGAATCGGCTCTACGGCACCTACTACAGATGATGTCACATTACGGAACCCCGCTACCTCAAGTTGTTTTCTGCGACGCAGAACTTGCACTAATCAATGCGCTTGAAGTGGTCTTTCCCACCGTTCCTCATCTACTGTGTATGTGGCACGTCATTAAAAACGTTGAGACTCACGCGCGAAAAAACACATTTCGACAAGTTCCTGACGAGGAAACTTCCACTTCTAGAACTACTAATTGGACGGATTCTGAAGCCCACAGAAATTTCTGTGACGCTTTTCTTCGTGTTGTACGCTCTACCACTGAAGAAGAATATGAGTTTAGAAAATTGGAGATGCAAATGCTGTTGGCAGTGGAATCAGCTTACATAGACAACATCTGGCTCAGCTTGTGGAAACGACGACTAGTCCGTTGCTGGACAGGCCACGTAGTACACTTTGGAATGCAGGCTACATCTCGTGTTGAGGGCTACCACGCCACCATGAAGAAGTGGTTAGTAACCAGCAGAGGTGATCTATTACGATTAAAACGAGACTACGTCATTGGTGGATACAGTCCGTCAACCAGTACTGGGTATCCAAAGCCAGAGAAGAAACGAGAGTATTAAATCGACTGCGCATACCAATATACGATGCAGTATCCAGAGTCATACCAATATACGATGCAGTATCCAGAGTCATAACATCATACGCACTAAAGCAGACGGATACGATGCGCTCAACGACAGAGTTTCTGATCCAGCCTTGTTCAGGCCGATATTGCCTAACACAAGGAATGCCGTGCGCCCATCAGATTCACGCTGCAGCAGTAACTGGTCACAGACTTTTACCAGAACAGTTTCATCCCCATTGGTGGATTCATCGCGGCGCAGCACCAGTAGCACCGCCAGCGCGAGTGCTTGAACCAGACACCATAGCCCAGCGACGGGCTAACCGACGACAGGACCGACGGCAACAACGGCAACGGGGAGGCGGGCGTTGGGGGACACGGCGAACGCTATCTGCCTTTGAAGTATCAATGCAACAAGACCCAATTGAAATAGAAAGGTAAGTTGAGCGCCAAAACTCATGGATAAATAAATGTACAACCAAAACGAGATACAAACTTAAGAAAAATGAAAAGAGATAAATTGAATGGCATACTTGAGAAGAACTTGGGTCGGAGTCCTGATCAACATTTCAATCGTCCTCAATTACTATTGGATTCCCTTCAGAACCCTCCGCAGGAGCGCCGAGGGCCCCACTTTCGGAGAGTATGGTGCCGTCACGAACACTGCGAAGAAACTCAACGAAGCGCTCACGCGGGGTAGGCTCACCGGTAGAATCAGAAACACCAGGAATCAGTGTTAGAGTTCGGATTTTACGCCACTTCGTTGATTCGCGGAGATATAGTGCAGCATCTACGTCTGCGTAGCGCTTGACAAACCATGTCACCGGTCAGATTTCATCAGTGTCTAACATGAGAGGAAACTCGGCTGCCATGTCGATGCGTAAAACCCGCGAGATTCGATGGCCACGACGATCACCTTGCACGTAAAGAGGAGAGTAATATTCGACATATTCACCTGCTCGAAGAACTTCCGAAGGAAGCGCCATTTGGCGCTAACTTTCACAGTGGGTGAGTCTCAACATCGCAGATAGGAAAAAGTTCGCGACAAAATAGCCTATTTTAGGACAGGTGAAACCACCCTCGGCGTTCATAATATATTTGCCCGCGCCTGTACAGCTTTGAAAACATGTGCATTACCAACTGTTTATAGACTATTAAATACATGGTTTTACTATGCACTCCGGCGAATATATTTGAGCTTCCGGCGAATATCATCTCCCCTCTAAGGGCCGTTCCTATTAAAAACTTCCTAACAGGATCATAATGGGAGCATGCCTAATCGTTATATTTGATTGGCTGCTGTAAATACACATCCTTCCTCAAATCTTACCTCGTGATCCCAAGCTGGGCTCACGATACATTTTCGGATCAGCGGATCACGGTACCGACAACGCAATATGAAGATCACTACACTAGTTCTAGTCGTCTCTGGTGTTGTCTCTTCTCAAAGACACAAGAATCGGCGCAGAACGGTTCATCGTAATCGGTTGGAATGGGTTCCACATCGCGAGCGTCTGCTGCTCGAAGGTCAATTTAAACTATACTATCGGATGAGCGCAGACGCATTCGACGTACTGGTGCAACTCTTAACACCAAGCTTGCATCGCGTGACAATCAAATCGGAAAATAGAACAGGGACCACGCCCATTAAAGTAGTGAATATGGTTCAGATGACTATCTCGTGACTAGCTGGAGGCTCATATCACACTTGCGGGTGTCAGCAAATCCGCGTTCTACGCGATTTTAGTGGAAGTGATGACTGCAATATCCGACCACCCTCGTTTCCGAATAACGGCCCCGGTGGACGACATGGAGACTATCATAGCCTCAGCACGCTCTTTTTAATCTATCAGTGCAAATAACATTTTGACTGGTTGCGTTGGCTGTATTGATGATTGGCTGTGTACCATCAAAGCGCCAAGTTCCATTGAAGTGCCCGATGTATCTGCTTTTTTCTCCGGTCACTATCTCGTACATGGAATTAACGTGCAGGCGCTTTGTGATTCTTCCTGTAAGTTCACTGGGTATTGTTTCAATTCTCCCGGTAAAATGTCAGATAGCGTTGCTTTCAGCAAGTAGAAACTAAGTGCAGATATTCAAATCTACCATTTGGCTACTTCGTGATTGGAGACAATGCATATGTACTTGCTCCTTCAATGTTGATTCCTTTTACCACGCCGGAAATTAAGACGAGAGCGAACTCAGACTATAATTTCTACTTACCTCAGTTGCGGATTAGAATCGAGATGGCTTTCGGCTTGTTAGTGAATAAATGGCAAATATTTCGGCGACCACACTGGTCTGGTTATAAACACTTGTATGAAGTTACACAACTATTGTATCGACGACCGGACACACTCGTCCGGTTTAAACAGCGTTCGAGCTGCTCTACAAGAGTTCAATGCGTTGGACACCTGTGACTACTTGGCTTCGCCGCCTGCATCCACACCGGGCATCAAATTGAAAAACGGACACATTTTGCGACAAGTTGTGATGGAACACATTCAAGATCACAATATGTCTCGACTTAGCTATCTGAAATAGATAGTTCATGTTATACGTATTGATCATCAATAATTTCTTCTTCTGGCTTATCCATCTTGGTTTGAAGTTGGCTATTGTATCATGATCCATCTAACACCTATCCGTAATTGGGGCCACGACCCCATGATCTTTGTTAGGAACCGGCCTATAGCAAATTTCATTTGGTTCGGGGCTCCCCAAATTAACATGAAAATGACCTAAAACACCCAAAATGGTTTTTCCCGGGTAGAGCCGTGCGACGTGTCCCATTGGACTGGCGGCTGTCCCAGTTTGGACTGGAAATGGTGTAGACATGGGCAAATAAGGGAAATGTCTGTCGCTATCTACGTTCACTACACGTTCAAACGATAATCGATCAGAATCTATGTTTTAATACCTGCGTTTAGCTTTCAGCTAGATGCCGTACCCTGTAGGACCGATTTTCCGCTGATACAACTCTGTCAGAGCAAAAGCATCATACTAACCGTACGGCAGTTGCAAATTTCGTACGATTAGTATGATGCTGTTGCTTGAAAGCTATCTTGCTCCTGATTTCGAAAGCTCGATAGAATCGATACTGCTGGCTAGTGTTGTGCTAGACTATATAAATCGACCCGTCAAATTGCTAGCTACTCAACACCCCGGTATACCGATCAAAATCCTGAAAGGAGATGTTAGAAGTGCACCATACTTAGTGTGGACCACATTATTTAAGTTCTTGAGAAGATATCGCTTCCTACTGTGATAATGATCGACCCGTGGCGTTCATGGAGCAATCTCATAAGTCGAGACTTCCAGTCGCTGGCACTCAAGTCACAACGATATTCTACAAAGCTCCGGCCGGATTGGGGATTTCCTCGTGACGCAGCTACGGAACGCTAGTCGAAGTTTCAGAGACGACGAGGCCATTGCTGAATGGGGTCGAGATATCCACGAGCGACTCGCAGATTACGAGCAAGAAAGTCGCTTACTGGTCAAATTAGCGAGTACTGGGGAGATAATTCAAGTGCTGGAATTGGGGATCAAGACGACGCTGGACGTACTGGGAATTATTGATCCCTGCGTTAAAAATAAGTGGAAGATGGAGCTTCAAAACGAACGCGAGCTACGAGTGGATGCATATACGTCCTTATTAAGAGATAAAGACCAGTTTGAGCTTGAAATGGGGGGCGATGAGCAGCAATTGTCGCTTCTGACGCTGCTAAAACATGGCGTCGAGGAGTTTGAAGACTCTCTATTACCAATGGAGTTTGATCTCATCGCCCACCTGTTTAATGAGCTGGTTCTTTCCTCGAACGTCGTGGTGGGGACGATTCCCGATTGGTTTGCGACAGATAAGCGCGGCTGGTCTCGCTCGGATAAATCCATTATTGCATCAGAAGAGGCCTGCTTAAGGCGTGGATACATGGGCGCCACTTCATCATCCTCATGTTCGCAAGCTTTACACAGCTTGTCACGTTGGAAACCCGCATGTGATACATGAGCTGACCGTGTCACAGTACCCAAATATTAACCCCTGGTTCTACATGTACGGCTGTGCTCTGGGTTTAAAATACGTGCATGAACGTGGTCTCGTCCATATGAAATTGAGTATCGACAATCTCCAGTCCCTGTACGAGTTCAAAGGGATGCTGAGTAGTCTCGGGTTGACTCGTATTGATGGTAAAGTATCAGTTAAAGCAGACATCTTCGAGTTTGGACGCGTCATGTTTGAGTTTCTTGTGGACTATTTCAGTAACACTGACGCCGAACTTGATGAATTCAAGCGAACGCAGCGACTCCCAGAGTCTCGACCAGGTTTCTTTAACCAGGAGCAATGGACTCTGCTCACAGGGATGTGTGTTGACGATCCTGATAAAAGACTGAGCATGATCGAGGTCACACACAGACTCGACTCGATTCACAGCCAAGTCCACCATGACATTTGGAGCGATGAAGAAGACTCTGAGTGCTCGCCACAGTCGCTGGACGTTGTTGATGAGTACATTATCCCAGACGCAGGCGTTCCTGTCCTTGAAATTCTTCAAGACGCCGACGAACTGTGTGGTCAACTGGAAGACTTGATCGATATAAACTTCCCCGTATGCAGTCGATTGAGGAATGTATTCGACCAGCTTTATGCTGTAAATGAGCCACTGCCATTGGCTCTAGTGGAGGATTTCGGGTCGATCGTGTGGCGCTTAGTAGTAGTATCCAGAACATTACGCCGGCAGTTTTTTTACTTTCCGTAATTTACCACCAAGAACATTCCTGGAACCTTCTTTCGGGCCAGGTGCTATTTTGGCGACGCAACCTCTCGACCACCTGAGAGCGTATGCAACGTCTTTTCGATCTTAGGGCAGTTTTAGAACCGCTCGACCACTGAGAACAGACAACCGTTGGTTTCGTCTGAATTTCAGAATTAATTTATTTTTTTTTAAAAAAATTAAAGTAGCTAGGTATATAGATACCCCCGATAACATGACGAACGAACTAACTTTTGGAAAATACAAGAACACGCCGATCGAAGAAGTATTCTCTTCTGATCCTGGTTATTGTCGCTGGATGCTCAACCAACCAAGTCTCAATATTAGTGAGGAAAAATTTGACCTTTTTTTACTTTAGCTATCCAAAAAGAAACCGCTCCTGTTTCACTAAAACTAGCAAAAGCTACTTCTAATATTAAATCTTTAGAATAAAATCCTGTTAAAAAAGGAAAACCCTCATCAAGATATTCCTCCACTCCAAGTTTCTAACCAATGATAACTCGTATATGATGAGTTGGGGCAAGTACAAGGGTAAGACGCTAAAACAAATTAGTCGCACCGATTCTAATTATATCGATTGGCTTCGTAAGAACCCATTCGTAATTGAGAAATGTCCTAAGCTTGTCGAGGCTTTACAGCCTAATAAAAAAATATCTTTTTTTTAAATCCAAATCTAAGCAGTGGTAAAATCAAGAACTTCACCCGTTAGACGATCGTAGGAGAGCTCTTGCTCACTCACAACCAATACAAGCATGTTGGTTCCCTGGCAACCAGCGTTGACACCCTGGACCTGAATAGCCTGAGGTACATCACGCTCCGTCAGGCGGCTAACGTCAGCGATAAGGACGCGGTTAGTTAGAGACCACGTCCGATAGTCAAAAAGACCATTCACCAGCTCGGGAGTTAGATCACCGTTAATCGAAGCAATCTTAGCGATCTCGTTAGTAAAGTGGTGGAAGTCATAGTCATGGCTGATGTCGAAGGTCTGTTGCGAACCAATGCGGACGTTGAAGTTGCGAATGCTCGAACCAGGGTGAAGAGTCCAAGGAGCCGAATCGAAAGGACTCTGAAACTCTTGGATAGCAGCAAAAGCAAAACTACCGGTCTGTTCGGCAAAAGGAAGGAGGATAACATACTTAGCGTTCTTAACAGAAGCCGAAAGCTGAAGATCAAATGCAGCATTAAGCTGAGTCGACTGCTTACCAATACCAGCGCGCTGGTAGAACCATTGGGCATAGCAATCGTTGTATCGAACCTTCTTAAAGGGCTTAGAGATGATAGCCTGAGGGTTCTCCAAATGAACGAAAGGAACATACAGTCGAGAAGTCGTGAAAGGCATGTAAGTTCCATCAATTGTAGGCTCAAGCGAGTTAACCACAGCACCCCAAGAAACTGCAATGGAACCAGCGACACTAAGAGCATTGTACATTGGGTTTGGACTGGTCGCAGAAGCAACCATTACTGGACATACATTGCCACTCGATAATGTTGTTCCCGTTAGCGTCATATTTCTCGATGCATCAACATCAATAGCTGAAGTGCCCTGGTTAACGCGGAAACGAAGACGAATTTGTGGATTAGCCATCAAGTCAAGCTCCTTGAAAATCGGATGTAAATCAGTAAGCTTAATCTTAAGCATATAGTTCCACGTCCCCATCATAGCACCAGGTGAACCAGCGCCAGCTACGAACGCACCGCGACCAAGTTGATTAGCAATGGTAGTGGTGGCAGATGCAGCATCAGTAGACGGCCACGACGTAGATGAGTCAGCTCCAGCATTTGGAGGGTTAGAGAGAAGACGCTTAGTAAAACCATCATTTGCTACCGATGCCGTAGCAGAAATAGTACCGGAGGTGAAGGTAGTAGAGATTGCTGTGTTATTCGAATACCCGTCTCCGGTAGTAGCGGTCGCACTACTGTACTTGGTTGATTGAGCAGCATCCGGGTATAGAAACGATTCAGCACCATGCTTCTCAACATACTGAGGGCTGTACCCGGTCTGAGCACGGATATTGTTCCAGAACAGCTTGTAGTCTGCCATCGAGACAATGGTTTTACCATTGAGTTCAAGCGACATCGAATCGATGACGTTAAAGTTGCCACACTTGAGACCAACACAAAATCGGTTGGCTGCATTCTGTACATTTGTAGCGTGCGTGTTCTTCATCGAAACCTTGTATGGTAGCATGATGTAAGCATCGCGGAGGCAGGCAAATCCTTCACTACCATTAAGCTGGGACGTATCATCGATAGTGATAACACCGTTTTGGTACAAACCTTGGTTAAGATCGATAACAAAAGGCACGCGCTTGCCAGAGGAGACCTTAATCTCCGGATCACTCTTGAGCGAGCTCTGGTAAAGGTATTGGTCGGAAAGTTGTGTTTCAGACATCGTTGAATCTATATGGTTTCTAATATACTTTTGAGAAATTAAATATTATGTCCCATCTCATCAAACCAATCACCAGCGATCATGATCTGATTGAACTCGCAAAACAATTAAATGTTCATCTCGATGATATCTTTGAATCAAGTGAGATAAGAAGCCGCTCCCAAAGAAAGGTACATATCTGATTCTACTTAGACCACCTAATCTTGATGTAGGACACTGGGTTTGTGTTTGTGATAATAATTACTTCGATTCAATGGGCGAGGCAGCCCCTACGAAGTTTGGAATAGGACGATACAACCCCAAACAATACCAAGGTACATATGGCGATTATTGCGGTCCATTCTGTATCCTATGGCTATATTGCAAGCAAAACAATAAGATGAATCTCCTAAATCGATTTAAAGATCTAAATTTGACAATTCTTTCATAAAATGTTTCAAGCTATATAGCAATAATGTATCGCGAACTAACTATTTCAAGCGACGTACCAGCTCCCAAGCTGACCAAAGCTCTCAAGACTGGTAAGCTAAGTCTGACAGCTGATCAACTCAAGGGCAGTGGCTCTGTTATCCATCTCCATCCAGCCTCTTATGAGAAGGCGATCAAAGCTCGCAAGGCAGGTCGCGGTGTGCGTCTTGACATTACCAGACATGAAATTAAGAAGGGTTATAAGCGAGCCCAAGGAGGCTCTATTTGGGGTAAGATTAAATCTGGTCTATCCTCCGCGTTCAAATTCGTAAAGGATAGTGGATTACTCAGCAAAGGACTTGATGCAGCAGTACCAGCTCTTGCAACGGCATTTGGAGCTCCTCAAGCCGCAATCCCTGCCAGAGCAGCAATTAAGTCATTGACAGGAGTCGGTATATACGACTCTGACAGTGATGTGGAGAAAGAAGGTGGTCGTCTATCAATTGCTGATATCAGGAAGACAGCAAAGAATGCTCTATCATATGCAAAACGCAAAGGAGTTCTAACCGATGCAGCTGATGGTGCAGAGAAGTTTCTACTGAGTAAGGCCACGAAGCCTGAGCATGGGGATCTAATTAAGTCTATTCGAGGCGAGGTCCGTCGTCGTTATGGAGTAGGAGTAGCCACGAAGGGTAAGAAATTCGCGAAGGGCTCTCAAGAAGCGAAGGATCATATGGCTAAGATTCGAACTATGAGGAAGAAGCCTATGCAAGCTGGTTCATTTCGATTATGAGCTTTTGATTAAAAAAAAGTAGTATTACCCTACCTATTTTTTTGGTTTCAATAGTAGCATGATTGATACTGACGTATCACGGAACTTGACCTTCTGATCATTCTGATTGTAGATACTGATAGTGATTGAGGTGCGCGAGCCATTGAGACAGTTCATCCAAGCATACTGACTCGGTTTGTATGAAATTAGCTGACCTACCTGAGCATCACCTCGATCGAATGCACTCAGAATATCACCAGATGCAACGTAGTCATTTTTGATCAGATCACAGCGAACGATGTATGAGCTGGTAGGGTGAATCTGAGGAATGATATTCGAGAGCTGAGCACTTGCAACCGTCGCTGACGTAGAAGGATACGTACCAGCAGTCAGCCCTACTACCTTTCCAAAAGAGGCGTTATCAATGATCAGACGAGGAACGCGAGTAGTAGTCGGCAAACCAGTACCTCCAGAAGAGTACAATCCTGTCGCGGGTCTTGTCCAAGTACCACCAGCAGTAGGTAGAGACGATGGTGTAGGGCTGAAATCAAACTGACCAGCATAATACACACTGTTCTCTGACAATTGGATGTAGAAGACATTTTCCCCAGATGGATTGATCAAATACGCTCCAGCATTGACGAGAGCAGTCTGGATACTTCGATTGATATCAGTATAGCTGTAAAGGCCATCAGGTAAGCTAACAGATACAGTGGATGTGGTTCCAGCGGTTGGAACTTCGATTTTAAAGCTATTGTTAGAGAACTGAGCAGCATCAATGTTGTATTCAGAGTTATACATCGAAATCGATTGAACAACACAAGCTACATCACGGAAGTCAGCAGCCGAACCAGGAAAGCTGTATTTCCATGTGCTGTTGTATCCATCTTGAACGAGATTGGTAGAGTCAAGTTTCAGAAAGCTTGCCATATTGATTAGTATATGATTCTAACCATATTTTGGATCAATAAATTGGAATTAGTTATAACTGGGATAGGTCGATAACTCTGTCAAAGTTATAAAGGATTTGCCCCTTAACCGAATCACATAGCAGGATTTGTCCCTTAGACGCCGTGGCTTTGTTATATGCAATCATAATGTTCCGTTCGTTTAGTTAAGGGATATTAAAGTCTCGTACAACCATCTGTAAATCACGCTTCGAATTAGCCTTTAAGATTGCTACCTATTCTGAATTCAATCGCAGGAGTTTGTCAGTAGCGAAGTAGCTATGAGCAATAAATATTGTACTTAAAAAGTGGTGGCGACCTCTAATAAAGAATCCACTAAATTAATTTTTCTGTAGAAGTTTATCCGCGCCATAGTCATCAATGATAACTAACTCAACCTTTTTACTGTTTATCGGAGTGCTACGAACGTTATCTACGTTAGGAGGTTCGTCGTAGAATGTGATAAAGCCATCAAGCTTTTCTCTAAGGAAATCGTATATAGGTTGATCTTTATTGCGAGCAATTACATGCAGGTGAGCGAAAACATTGGGCGAATGCTTGAGAATGAACATCACTAAATTTGTTTTGCCGGAATAACTTGGACCCAGAATAAGCATTCTGAACAAGCTTTTGATATCCAATTCTGGGATTGTTTTAACCGATACCCCTCGGTATTTCTTTGGAATAGCATCGTCGTAGTTTGGAATAGCGCTCATGATTGAAAATAGCTGAATCTATATAGGATTAAACAAAATGAGTTCTGGTTTTTCATATCCACAACCAACTTTCCAATCATCGATCTATAACCCAGCGTTCTATTTGACATTGGACGCCAGTGGTTATCTAACCTTTGATTACGCGCAAACTCTGTATTTGAGTAAGGATGAATACAGGATGAGCTACCTAAGCGGAGTCGTGCCAGGAACGGCATCGATAGGATCTGCCCTTGTTCCGGGTGCTTCAGGTAATATCTCCGGCATTTCATCGCTAAGTGCCACTAACCTTACTGGCACGCTACAAACAGCTTCTCAACCGAATATCACTTCGGTTGGAAATTTATCGTTCAATGGATCATCGCGCTCGATATCGATAACAGGTGCTTCAAGCTACATTGATTGTCGGGAATATCGCCAGAACGGGAATACGTACGATCTAAGCCTTCTACAAAACATATCCGGAGTTAGTTTTGGCAGTGCTACGGCAAATAAATTTTTACTATGCGACTCGAGTTTAAATATCGCAAATATTAATACGGTATCAACAACTACACTTAGTTGCACGAACTTACAGCAGGGTGGGACGTATTATGATCTCTCTTGGCTCCTAACATCTATTCCGAGCTCGCTGACATTATCAACCCTATATACGACAGGAAACATCGATTGCGGTGGGTTCATCAATGGGTTTTTGGCTTATGGCGACCAGTCAAACATAACAACAGTAGGATCGCTGACAGAGCTCGGTATCAACTCTACAGCAACGAATGAGTATTTCTCGAAAAAGGGGTCTGGATTATCATATTTAGATGGCAGTTATACGCGAATGCTTACGTTTTCGGGTTCGAATATTACTCCCGTTCAGTTCCAAGTTCAGGTCCATAATGGTACTAATTCCACACCCAGCAATGCCACATGGATAGGTAATTACACTAATAACGATCTTCGTTTTGGTATCAATAACTCGACGTCAATGATTTTAACTACGACAGGGCGCTTAGGACTTGGAACTACAACACCAAGCGCTCCTCTGCATATATCAGGTAGCAACAGTTTTGTTTTTGGTTCCGGTGGTTGAACCGTTTATAGGCTCCGAACGGACTCTGGCGCGACAGAGTCGGCTCTTGGGCCGATCACGTACAGCGTCGCCGGTATATTTAGCGGGTACATTGCCTGTACAGCCATGGCGATGACAAGCGATCGCCGATTGAAGCGAAATATTCAATCATGTCCCATTGATCGAATCAAGCGTCTCTATGATCAATGTGAGGTCAAACTGTATGACTGGATAGAGAGCGAGGGTCGCCCTGGTCAAGAGGTAGGCCTCATCGCTCAAGACCTTGTCAAAGCTCATCTTACCGATTTGATCAGTGTCTTCTATCACGATGATATCGAAGAAGGAGAACACCAATCGTTAGAGCCCGCTAAGCAACAGCTCAACGTTGCTTACAGCCGAATTAGCGCTTATAACATGAAAATGATTCAACACCTGTTAAGTGTGAATGAGGATCTCCAGAAGCAAATAAATGAACTACGCTCAATTATCTCAGAGTGAGTATAGAAATCATACGTATCGAGCATTGGGAAATCAGCCCGTTAGCAACGAAGAAATATCGAGTATGGATCAGACTTGATACTGGAAAGCTACGAAAGATTGATTTTGGTGATAGTAGATACCAACAATTTCGGGATCAAACCCCTTTGAAAGCGTACTCACACCTTGATCATAACGATCCAGAGCGCCGTAGGAGATACTATCTACGACAAAAAAAGTTGATTATCCTCCGTAGAGTGCCGATTTCCTATCAAAAAAAATTTCTTTGGTGAATATAACCATGGGTTGTGGTCCGAGTAAAGAGCTCAAAACTAATTTGACTACTGATGAACCTAATCAGATTGTTGGATCTACCATGCTACAAGCCGATAAAATTATTGTTCTTCGCGATTCTGTGTTCCTACCAACACAAAGCCCCGATGGGGAGTCTGCCATACTTGAGATCAGTATCAATGATAGAACAATGAGTGTCTATCGTGGATATCGAAATCGACTTGTACGAAGCGGTATTGCTTAGATAGCGAACGTCTTCACCGTTTTAGTCTTTTTTTCGGTTGGTAAGCCCAGACGCGACCACCCTCTGTCTGAGTCGATGCATCAACCTTCCTGATAGACTTATCAAGGTCAGTAGCCCAAACAGCTGCCTGAGTCTTCTGTGGGCGATCATTGATGATCAGATTCTTCATAATGGATTTGAGCTCAGCAACGTTGAGATCAGCGTTATCGCCATAGCTACCAGCTGAGCTGGAAATAATGCGTGGGTTGAAGAAGAACATTGTTATAGTATAATGTATAAAATCGCTGCGTACATGAATAAAATAGGAACGAGCATAGTTTATAATAGACGCGTGATAATTTCCTTAAACTCTTTATCGTCGATCATTCGGTTGCTATACATATCTACGGTGAGAGACTTGAGCTGTTTGATGATACTTGGATTGTCATTCCCTAACTCCATCTCTCCTTTCAGCTTATCATACTCAGCATGAAGAGTCTCCAGAGGATCTGTGAGTTTATCATGGAAATTGTACTGAAGATGAGTAATGGCGAGGATCTCCTTGAACAGCTTTTTATCATCGATACTGAGCTTATCGTAAGCGGCTTGATCGATATGGCTCTTATACATAAGGGTTCTGATCATGGTTTGGAGACTATCGCTGATCTGGCACTTAGGTCCGCATTTGCGTCGGTTAGGCTGTACAATCACGAGCGTTTTGGCATCCAGATCAGGCAAACGGATGTACTTGCTACCGAGCTGGTTATAGGTATATGCTGACGGAGTTGCTAAACCCTGAATCTCATTGAGATTATAGGTTCTTCCGCGACGAACTGCACCTTCCAATGGAGCAACACCTGCCCCTCTAAGACCACGCCCCTTCAAGCCACTCCCATTAACTCTTTTTACCCTTCGTTGATCTTGTCGGTCATTAAAGTCTTCTACATCTGTTTTTCCAGGTAAAGCTTGAGTGTATTGCTTCGACTTCGCTGAATAGACTGCCTTTGTCGCTTTCATTGCTGATGTCGCTGCCTTCAACGCTGATCTTGCTGATTTTGAGTTTGACCCCTTCACTACCTTTTTAGCTTCTTCATATCGCTTCTGAGCTTCACCATAAGCTTGAAAGGCTGCCTCCGAGTCATCATGAAGCTTTTGCAAATTATCGTCGTGATCATACTGCTCATTACTTTGACGCTTGATATCATGGGCCGATTTAAGGATTGCCTCATTTACTATTTTAAGGTTATCATCAAGGTTTTTAAGTCGTTGCTTATTTAGTTTCTTCTCTTTAACCAATTCAGCTGCTTCTTCATCACTTGATGGAAATGGATATTCAACATCCTTGAGATATATATCCAAATCCTCAAAACCGTTGAGTAATGATGTGAATGTATTCATCCAACTGATAGTTCTCATCAAACCCTTCCAAGCTACACCGGATACTTGTTTATACTGTTTGAACTTTTTGAGCTTTTTATTGTTATCTTCAGTCAATATGTTTAAAGGTTTGGAATCAGTTGGCTGACCAAAATAGTATGTTGGATGAGGTTTAACCCCCTTTTTTCTGTATAAATAATGGGTATTAGTCTGAAAGGGATTTTAATACCCTTCGAATGAAGTTCTGTGTAATAATCAGTTAAAATATTTTTAGCATCATTGTCCGCGTTGCTCAGCTTTGGGTTCATATCTTCATCGATACCACTCATTGTGCCATATTTAGCTTCTCCGTCGCCTGGTGTGAAATCCTTTACGTCAATTTCCTCGTCATTCTTCCCGATTACCTCTAACTGAAGTCCTCTGCCTCTGATCATATTGATAAATGAACGTAGCGTAAGTTGCCAATTGACCTCCTTCGTGATCGCTTGTTTTGCTCGATTGCTACTCTTACCAAAGACGCTGATTGAATTACCATCGACCCATACATAGCCATTTTCCTCAACAGGTGATGATTTGGCTGTCCCATTAAGGATCGGAATAATCTTCTTTCTTAAACCATTGGATTCAAGCAATCCCTTATTTTGACTAATGGTCCAAAACAATTTGAGTTTGCTATCAGACTGATCACTCGCTGTTGAAGTTGAGTTATCGAAGAGAAAACTGTCCTCAAGTCTCTGTTTGGTGCGATCAGCAATATCTCCTTCTGAAGCATTGACTCTTTTTCTCTTTGATCCAATATATTGCCACATCTGTTCGGGAGTATTTTTATCATCCTTCCCCATTTCGTCGCGTTCCCTCTTTTCATTGATGTAATTGAGAAATCGAACGTCATTAGTTAGAACCACACGAATATGATCATATGTCTCTGACCAATCGATGCTTGGAACTAAAACAAGCTTCTTCAATCTAATACTGTATGTCTTAGCGCCATTTCCAATATAATACTTCGTTAGCTGACGTCCGTTAGACGCAAGAGGATGGATACCCAATTCTGCAAGAATAGGATAAACCTCATATATATCAGCAACCGCTTGTTTTGATCGCTTCTGTTCTTCGATTTCATCGCTGTTTTCATCACTAAATAAATTCTCATCCGCTGGTTTTCATCCTCACCAACCTTGACATCAACTAATGAAGGCCTTGCTTGTGTTCCAGCATGATTAGTATCAGGCTTAGCAGTAGCTTCGGCATCTACCATAGTTGGAGTTGATACCTCAGGGTTTGTCTGGGAGTATTCATCAATCAGCGTTTTTTTTAAGGACTCAGATGACTCGGATGTTGAGTCTGTCTGAGTTGTTGCAGTTGCTTTACTGGGGGCTGTAGTAATCCCATTCGCGATATCAGTAGCCCACGATGCGCCTTGATACATCTCACGCTTCGTTTTAGCTTGACGAACGCGACGTTGAGCTCTTTCAAGAAGCTCCTGCCGTTTTTGCTCTCTCTGAGCGAGGGATGTGAAATTTGGAAACATAGTATCTATATGTTGTGAGCCATAAAAAAATGAGCACTCAAATTACCAATAGCTTGGCATAACCGAATCATGACGGAAAGGTAGATACGAATGACAGATACTGTTTCGTTCGTTTAATAGATTTAAATAACGATCTTTGATACAATGGAAAGGAACGCCAAATATGGCTTCCAACTCATGTCGATACTTTCGATTGACTACTGTCTTACGAAAATTAGCGGCTGCATCAAGATTCAGCAACTCATTCTTGATTCGACTTACTTCTTGGATGATCCACAGCTTGCGTCTAAGCTTCACAAGCTCACGTTCTTTATCTAAACAACTTGGGCACATTGGTATCTATATGTCAAGTCAGATAATTTCAAAAATCTATTAAAAATAGATTGGATAATATACTTGAGTCAAAAAGCTTACAGAGGATGTCTCTTTCAATTAAATTTTAAAGCTAATCACGTCTCATTTTTTTTAGCGCCGGGTCAAGTCTGAGCTTCAGCTCTTTGACTTCCAGTACTCGTTTTCAAGAGTTGATCTCTTGTTCTTGTTAATCAACCGTAGGTTATCTTGTGGCTCCCAGGAGTCAGGCTCATTACCAAGCCATTTTAGCAGATATTGGTACTTCCCAGACCGTGTCTTCTTATGATCCAAGATCTTTTCCGCCTCAAGAATATCGCCTCGATTAATAGTAGCATCTGTAGTCTCTGTTTTAACCAGTTTAAGATCGTTTGGGGCCTTGTAGAGGGTATGACCATTCTTTGAACGGATTTGGACTCGGTAGCCATCAATTCCAACTATCGTATAGACTGCATTGCTCCACCGAGCCGATTCTTTACCAAATGCCTGCTTCTTGAGACGGTATAATACGCTTGATTCGACCTCAAACTCCTTCTCAATTCTATCGGCTTCTGCCTGATTATGACTCAGATCCGCATCCATTACTTTACCTTTGGCATCACTCGGGGTCATACCAATCGAACGATGAAACGTGCTATTGTAGTTTTCAATAACGTCAGTGATAAGCTTTTGCGAAATCCTCTTGGGGGACATTTTAGTTAGTCTCTGCTTCAGCGTTCTGTTAAATCGCTCAATTTTCCCCATAGTACCATGATCACCGGGCTCGTTGTTGTAGTGCTCAACTTTCTTGGTTTTAAAGAACACTTGAGCCTGCGAGTTCATGAACTCGCTACCATTATCGCTTGTAATGATATCCACTTTATGGAGTCGAACAAACGCTTTAAGCGCTGCTAACACAGTTGCTGCTGTCTTGTTTGATAAGACCTTCGCAAAGCCCAACCTCGAGTTGATATTGATAGCAGTCAAAATTGATCGCTTCTCCCAAAACGCAAGATCAATTTGCCAAGAGTTGGGGTTATGCGAAGCTATTTTGAAGCCGTTGAATCGCTTTTTCTGCTCCTGAAATCGTTGAATATCAGTCTGACTCGCAAACCAATCCTTTACATTTTAAAAGTTATCTTAGGATTTAACTCCTTTGCCTTATAATACAGAGCTTGAGCTCCGATAAAGCCGGTTTTTGGGTCATAGTAGAGTTTCTTTAATAGCGCGTCCATGATCTATATTTACATTAAAAAAAATCCCCAGTGGGTAGCTGCTTAAATATCAAGTGGTTCAGTCGTGATACCATCATCAAGTACTCGACGTTTGTCATAGTAGTAGTTGAGCGCTGTTTGTTTTGAGTATAGGTGATGATAGACTTGGTTTCTTTCGACAGTCTGAACCCATTGTTTTTACCTTGTAGCGTGATGCGATCCCGTACAACAGTCTCAAACCCATCTGGATTAAGAACACCATTGTTTCGACCACCTCCCTGCTGAATACCCTTTGCTGAACCTTTTACCTTGTAAGAGTCGTCACGTATATAGCAAATATAGTTCTTACTCGATAGTGAGACCATAGCATCGCATGACGATTCATCTTTGAACAAACCAGGAGTACGGCGATCAAACTTAGCTACCTCAGTGTTGTAGTCGCGTGGGAACCAACCGTTTTTATGCTCCTTGAAGTGGGCACGTAGCTCAGGCTTGATACAGCCTTGAAACGGATTCTCACAGCTGAAAGCGATATAAGTTGAATCAGTGTCCATCTCCTGTTACTGGAAGTCAGAGCGGTCGAAGTAGAAATATATGCAGTCGTAGTAGAACTGAAGCATACGTAGCTTAGTAGCTGATAAATAGCAATCGATAAATGGACTGGGTTCTTGTTATTAAGACGGCGTTTCTTCATGGTGATTTCACACGCATCATTAAGCTCTTCCAATCCATGGAACGTAAAGTGTTCGATCTTGTTCTTTATACCTTTGTTATTCGACTCATACTTGACCTCTTTGTGCTTGCTCAAATCCATTCCAGATCGACCGAAAGCACTGTTGCCTACAAGTTTCATCATCTCAGCAATCATCGCCTTCGACTTATCAACATCACCCTCTCGCCGGGCGTTTGATACAGCCTCCATAAATGGAGCAAAAGCCTTGTGAGAGTTGGCCTTGATAAAGCAGTAAGTCTTGGTCATCTCCATACCATGAGAAAGGTACCACTTGAGCAAAGGAGTGTAGATGAGGATCTTTTCACCAAAGTAGCTACCAATCAACTTGCGAGCTGGCTTTGCTCGGCTTTGCTTGCGCGCCTCATTGTGATCGAACATGTGCTTACCAATGACACTCTCGTCGGTACAATCGATTAGTACATTCTTGAAAATTGGGGTCATTTCACGAAAGTAGTCTTTTAGATGGTCTGGAGTATGAATATCGCATTCAAGAATGCCAAATATTTTATCGGCGTTGATGTCGTCGATGATACCTTCATACGCTTCAACGGTAGTCAATCGACCACATGGCATCTCATTACCAAGTGCCCACAGGTACAGAGCGTTAGCATCGTACACGATAATTTTCTTACAGACCTTACCACCGCGAATCTTGGTTTCATTACGCTTAGCGTAGCGATTAAAGATAATGGATGGACCTCCGGCGATGTTGGCCTTCATCTTAGCGTAGATATCCTTTTCCTCTCGATCAATAGAATATACCAGTTTGTCCGAGTTGAACTCAAGCAAATTCTTGTATCGAAATCCCCCGAGGGACATATCTTTACGCGCGGAGTTGCACTTCACACAGCTGATCAAGATGTTGCCGTCGATGTGGCCAAGCTTATTGTTGATACGATCAGCTGAAGCGGTATCAGCAGTTAGCTGGCAGTAGCATAGACCACACAGATACTTTTGCTTTTGCAGCAATGTATTCAAGTGCTCGAGTGTCATACCAAATTTTCGCTTTGCCTTAGCATCCTGACTCTTGTATCCACTCGTTCGCTTAGATGGGAATTGGAATGCGTTAGCTGGCTTCTTATCCGGATATTGGAGATTGTTGAAGCAGGTCTGATACATCACCTTCTCCGAAAGACCAGATAGCGACACTCCATCCGCAAACATATCCAGATCGAAACGCTTAAAGAGCTCTCGTTGAGCCTTGATAGCCTTGATGAATGGGACTACGTCGAGATTGTTGTACCAGATCAGTAGGTCCTTGATTGATTTCATCTCGTAGTACTCCCACACGAACTTCACTCGTTCGTAGTCATCATCGGTGATACTTGTTCCACGGAGCTTGCTGTCAAAAGCTGATTTAGGCGGGACAGTAGTGTGGTTTAGCACATTGAACGCGGTGATGTACTCGTATGGGAAAAGACCCTTACCAAGACCACAGACACATCTAATTTTGTCATCACATTTGCAGCCACCACGATATGTTGTAAGATACTTATCGTAGCTGGTACCAGCTGGTACATAGTTGCTAATATCGAGCATTTTTATGTTCGATGTAGCAATGCACATGTAGCTGGGATTCTTGATGACAGATTTGATGTTGTCGGTACCGATAACGGCAAACAAATCCTTCTTAATCAAGTTAATATCGTATCGACCAGAATTGAAACCAAATACTGGTACCTGATCAAGCTGCTGTTTTAGTTTCCCGTAATCAGATATTTGCTTACCAAAGCCAATACCGCTATGGAAGTCAAAGAAGCTGGCATACTTTCCTTCTCCAATCCAACTCAGACATCTTATAGGTATTGCCAATATTGACTCCTGGAATTTCCATACCTGTCAGACCGTGAGCGTTGATGATTTTCTGTAGAAGCGACTTGTACTTATTGACATTGTACTGCTGGATCTTAACAGGTACATCACCGATGTATTTGAACATATCCGTAAGTAGCATCTTCGGATCATCATTTACAAAGCAACGCACCTCCTCGGTTAGGCTATCAGCTGCTGATACAGACACCGGAATGTGTTCGTTCGTGAAGACAGTATTCTCCCCGTGTTGAGTCGCAGTAGGCTTAAGGATGGCCTCAAAGTCATAAACGATGAAGTGATCAATGTACTGGTCAGCATTCTTGATTGAATACTTCGTAAGTAGTGATCGTATTGCGTTCTGAGCTGGTTTGTAGATAGTTGGCTCAGCTGGGAAGCTTTCGATATTTACGAGCTCGCACTGATTCTTTTTATGGTTTTTAACCCTTTCAGCGCTGACGAAAACCATTTCACACTTAGGACATTGATACTTAGCCTGAAGCATATCGATGTTCTTGATGTAAAGAGCATGATTCTCGAACGATAAAATATCCATAGTTTCATACCCCTTGTCAGATCTACGAATGCATTCTACATTTCCAGAAACTACATCCATCTTATATACGTTAATACCAAGTTGAAAGCAGTCTTCAACCTCATCGAGTTGTAGTAGGTCAATGAGCTTGAAACTCCTAAACAGGCTCAACGAATATTTAACCCCCTTGAAAGCACAGTAGCGCTTGAATGCCTCCTTCACCTGAGCCTGAATTCTTCGAGGATCCTTCTTAGGGCTCTGGAATGTATGCCAGGCGATACAGTGGAAGACGCACTTGTTGCTGGTCTTGGGGAAGTTGATCACATACTTGTTTTCGCGAATAATCTTAGGGATGACAGCTTCGCTATCCCCGAGAGCATGGTCGCGATGGTAGATGAAAATCTTGAATGCAGTGATCGCCTTTAGCTTATACCCAGAGCTGGGATAGTTCAGTTTGTCAGCCAACTCCATAGAACGGATTTCCGAAATCACCTTCTTTTGAATATCAGCCTTGCTATTGATAGCAATAGGACTATTGAATACATGAGTATTAGCGAGATTTGGGTAGAAGTAGCGAGTGTCGTCAGGATCGGTCTTGCTTACAAGTTCGTACCCGAGAGCAATATTTATCTTAAACGCACTCGTTTGAGTCGAAAGGATGTTCTCGAGCTTGTTGTAGAAATCAGAAGGCTCAACACCCTCATATAGGTGTGATTCCATGTGATTACCATTGTAAAAACGGTACTTAGGATCAGCCTTGTAGTCAGGCGACAAGTGTTTCTCAAGGGTTTCAGTCGAAACATTGTACTGCTTAGCTACTAATCTCTTGTTGATTAGACGCGAAACGTTGCTAACATAACCCATCTTGCCCGTTCTACCCCGCACCTTAACACGGTAGCTACTACCCCATTTGATAGGTTGGATATTTAATCTCTTTAATCCTTCGAGTTCGTATGCAAACATGTTGCCTATATATGCTTGGCTATATTATTCTCCGTAGATATGACTTTATAATTATTTGACCTTGTATTAGGATCGACTTTATATCTTAGCCATTTACAAAATATTCTGAAATTAATTAATTCGAATATTTGGCTTATACCTTTTTGGAGGTTTTAAACCATTGTCATTAACTATATTGGGATTGACTTTTTATTTGAGAAATTGTTTTTAATTAATTAAGTTCGGTTTCATTATCAAGTTCGGTTTCAAATTCGCTAAGTTCGGTTTTGGGCTTACGCTTGCGAGCACGGATCTGCTCTCTATTCTTATCGTCGTAGACGACAGTCGAGTTTCACGTGTGCGCTGATAGTAGCGCTTCTGCGCAGCCTTAATGCGCTCTTTGTTAGCGAGGTATTGTTCAGGTGAGTACGCCATCTTTGTATATTACTAACTTTATATTTATTAGGATGAAAATTAATTGTGCGTTATTCCGATGACGAATAGATCACGAAGTAATATCTTGGTAATATCTTGGTAGGCCATGAAAGAGAAGCTGATGTCATTGAAGCGTTGAAGCACTTATTCATTACACCTGCTCGGGATACGGATCAAGGATTGCATACTGCTCGATGGTTTGAGGTGTCTTCTTGGTGAAAGTTTTGTAGTAGAGTGGTGGAAGCAAAAAGAAGAGTCGATTGCCATTCGGACCCAGTTTCGCCAAATCATCTGCCGCCCCGCTCTTGATGTCACGCGTTTTTCCCAGTCATCTGGAATCCACCGAACTGCGGCATCCACGCATCAATAGCAGTATAGTTCGATGTCCGAGGCACGTATAGCTGATTTGCATGTTGACCGACTTCCACCCGCTCCGCTATTTGCCGAGGCTGCGATGACGGTGGGATATCGATTGCTTCTTCGTCTTCATTAACTGGGTTGCCTCGTTTGCGTTTAATCGTGTCGCGCTTTCGCATGTCAGCGCCAGACAACAGCTTTCGACACACGAAAGTCCCACCCTGCTCTTAACAGATCCATGGAGTGAGGCTCAAAGATATATCCGCATAGAGATTGTGCTAGTGGGTTTCCATCGCACGAACCGAGAAGGTTTTGCACTTTCGCGCGATCCGATCGCCACTTTGTTCGAGCAATCACTTGCATTGCCAATTCTGATGCATATGCAACTTTGTACTCTCGATACGGTTTTTGGCTGTGGATGTGAATTAAAGTTTGAGCGATCTTGGTCTTCGAGTTGATCTCAGAGTAGATGGACACCAGCATGATGCAATCATCGAGAGAACAACTGCTGCATGCGGACACTAGCAAAGCTTGTGGGTCTGTTCCAATGTCTTGCAACACCAGGCGAGGCACACCACCCAGATACTTAAATCGATTCTGCCACGTCGTTGCAGCAAGTGGATACATGGGGGCAATATTCGCCAGTTCTTCTGTTGTCCACAGTGGCATGTAGAAAACATCTGGAGTAGGAACAAGCTTCTTGAATTCACCAATGCAATCCCGCCGCGGTGTGCTTGCAAGAAGAACTGAGCAGTCCTCTACCGGTAATTCCGTCATGGCAGTTGGATCAACCGAGTCCACAAGGCACCACAACTCAGGAGACCAAAAGCGTCGGTTAAACTTATTTGGCAATGACTGGGACTGGTACATCGTCGACCCATCAAAGTAAATTGGTCCCTTCTTGGAGAAAAACAGAACGCGCTTCTTGTCCTTAATCAATCTCCACATGACATAGTAGACGAACACCGACTTGCCAACCCCAGGCGTGCCTGTAATTACTGCATACTTCCGGCGGTTTGGATCCACCTTCACCAGTGCCTGAGCAGCGATCGACTCGTACGAAGAACGAATATATAGTTTTTGACATTCAGTCAACGGCAGCAGCGACGTGAACACGAGCCAATCACCACCTTGGTCAACCGTCGGGATTTGTGAGAAGAACGGATCACTGCACCGATCGAAAACACCGTCTTGGGAGACTGTTAAAACCGAGGTCCCTTGCTTCGGCACCACCACCAGCACGTGAATTTGCCGCGTTTGAGGCGGTGGCATTCCATTCGTCTCCAACACATCCCGAATCGAATAGGTCGAGTACGCCTCATCCTCTGTATCCACCAGTGATACCCTTTCGAAACCCGGTACATCATCTCCATTTCGTATCGCACGAAATTCCGCACTTGGTAGCCATCCTGCGCCCTTCTTCGCCAGAGAGAGCTGCAGTTTGTCTGCGTCGACATCCTTCAAGTCGTTCGGCTTCTTCGCCTTGATCGCATCCTTCAAGTCTCCCACCAGCTGACTCGCGTCGATGTCCACAGGGAAAGCGCTTCCCGCCACACCAACGATCGCACAGACAAGCTTCACCATCTTTCCTCAAGCCGGCAGATTCTGGAATGAGGAAGAAGGGAGGGATAATTTTTGCGTACTTAAGCGGACACGAAGGCGTGTTCTGGATACTACTACTGCGCTTTTACCTTCGTCTTGATAAGCGATTAGAAGGCGATTCCAGCTCCGTCGCGTCGCTTTGTGCTGCTAACACGATTGCTGACCGTAATTACGGGTTCCACCACGACATCGATCGCCTAATTTTTAGCACCAAGTTTCTCCAAAACAACGCAAAATCCACGATTGGCAACAGAATTGGAAACAAACGTTGCAATTGCAACAAGAAACATTTCAAAAATGTTTGGCAAACCCCGAAGACTTTTTCAACTTAGTGGGAAATACAAATAACAAGGCAGAGGCTAATGCGTTATTGCAATACGAAGGGATGAACCACATTGGAAATATCACGAAACTACCGAGGTGGTTCATTCCTCCCCACCAGATCGAAGTGAAAAATTATCTAGCGAGGGGATCCATCGGTACCGTGTATCGTGGTAAATGGTCCAATACCGACGTGGTAGTCAAGCAAGTGCTGACGGAACAAGGGGATATTGAGAACCGCAGGCAATTTTTCCACGAAGTGAATCTCTGGGCGTCTTTGAACCACGACAACTTGATCAAACTTTACGGCGCATGTCATGAAGGCCAGCCCTTCTTCGTGTGTGAGCATGCAGATGGAGGAACATTGATCAAATACAGCGAAGAAGGCAGAGAATTCCCTACTGGGAGAGCGATCTGGGAGGCTGCGAAAGGTCTGGAATATCTCCACGACCGAGGCATCGTCCATGGCGATGTCAAGGGGAATAATATCCTCGTTGGTGATGGAACAGCCAAGCTCGCAGATTTTGGACTAAGTGTCTTCGCAAAGGCTGAAAATGCCGGAGGAGTGATGGGAGTGTATCGTTGGAAAGCACCGGAATGTCTGGCAGGCTCAGCGCCAACATTGGCGTCGGATATTTACTCGTTGCTATGTGTATCATCGAAGTTATCGGTATGGATTTTCCATGGGGAAAATCTATGCTGGACGTCGCCGTGGTGTCGAATGTTTGTCAGAAGAGAAGATGCCGCCGAGACCGAATGGATTCACCGACGATCAATGGGAGCTGGTCACGAGAATGTCTTCCTTCGAGCCCCACAGCAGACCTAACGCTACTGCAGTCGTGCATTTACTCTGGAAATTCGCCTGAAATTCTATAAACTTCTAAAAGCCAAAGCGACGAGGGCGAGGTGGACGTCTCGATGTCTTGGCAGGTGAATCCGAGCGTCCAGGACCCGCCACTGTCATCCGTTGCTTCTTGTTATGACGAGTTGTGGCTAGTCTTTTCTCTAACTCTTTTTCTTTCGCTTCTTCCTCTTTAGCGAGTAGAGACTTCTCCATTTCGTTCTCCATCTCGACTGCTTCTTCCTTTTCTTTCATGCGTTTCAGTAGCCGAGACTGGAACGATTCCTTCACACTGAAGAACATTGGCCCAAGCTCTGCCAGCCACACTCCTTCCACCGCTGTAGCACACTGCATGTACTCTTTACTCGTGTAGATAAGCTCATGGTACACCACGAAATCCGGCGTGTATCCGAGCCCAAACAACGCCGCACTTGGGTGCAGATTACACGGCATCCCCGTCAACATGTTGACGTACTCGCCGATGCCCTTGAGCTGCGCTGAATTGTAGAAATACGCCGAGCAAATGGCCTTGCGCACCACATCCCAACGGCCTTCACATGATCGAAGACGCACGCGTTGCTGCTTCATAATATCCACCAGTTGCTCCCTCACTTCTCGAGCTTTCCGCAAGCCTTTGGCATGGATGAAATGGTCCGAACACCACTGCGCAGAGTGGCGGTTGGCCTCCCATTGTTGATACACGTTCAGTAGCGTCAGGTGGTCGCTCTCTGGCACGAAGAACTTTTCCCTTGTAGCGTCGCTCTCTTCCTCTCGATCTTTCGGACGGAAAAACACACTGGGCACTGACAGCATACTCACGACGATCAGCACCTCAGCAGAACATCCAAGTTGTTCGCTAAACAGCAGCATCTTGGCCAGAGGCGGATCCAGAGGGAACACGACCATCTTCTTGCCAATTTCAGTCAACTCCCCCGTATTATCCAAAGCCCCAAGTACCCACAATTGGTACATAGAGTTCATGATGTTGTCTTGAGGCGGAGGGTCCATGAAATCGAACTCCAGCAGGTTGGAAACGCCCAGAGACTTGAGCAGCAACACGACGTAGCCCAGATTTGTCCTCTGGATCTCCGGGATCTGCGCTTCCAGTAGCTCATTGACGAACTGACGCTGTGTGTACAACCGATAGGCTACGCCAGGACCTGTACGACCAGCACGACCAGCTCGCTGATTGGCGTTCTGTTGACTGATAGGACTGACCTGAAGCGCGTCCATGCCGATCTTGGGGTTGTACACTTTGACCTTGCAGAATCCTGTATCAATGACGTATTTGATGCCGTCTACAGTCAACGAAGTCTCGGCGATATTCGTCGATACAATGCACTTGCGGATGTCCGAGGCATCGAAGATTTTGGCCTGTAGATCAGCTGGAAGTTGGGAATACATGGGCAGAACCATAAGCGGAGGCGCGCCGTCCAGCTTCCCCATCCGATCTGCCAGTACATAACACGTGGCTTCAATGTCTTCTTGGCCAGTCATGAACACTAAAACATCCCCTGGAGGGTGAGATAAATGGATCTGCATGACTTGCTTTACGGCTGCATCCACGTAATCTTCGCTTGGAGACTTGGCGTAGCGTGTATCCACATGGAACGTTCGGCCGGGGATCGTGAACATGGGTACACCACCGAAGAAGTTGGCGAACTTGTCGGCATCTAACGTCGCAGACGTCACCACCAGTTTAAAGTCGCTGCGACGCTGCACTACTTTACGTAAGATCCCGAACAACACGTCAGTACTTAGCGCTCGTTCGTGGGCTTCATCCATGATGACACACGAGTAGGAATCAAGGTCAGACTCGCGCAGAGACTCGCGTAGCAGCACTCCTTCCGTCATGTACTTGATGATGGTCTTGTCCGACGTAAGGTCCTCGAAGCGAATAGCGTACCCCACTTCTTCTCCGAGCGTAACCTCCATCTCTTCACTGACTCGCTGAGCCACCGACATGGCCGCCACTCGACGTGGTTGGGTACATCCGATCATCCCGAACTGCGCGTACCCTTCCTCACGCAAATACTGCGTCAGCTGCGTCGTCTTGCCTGATCCCGTTTCTCCAACAATCACGACGATCTGATTCTCTCGAATCACCTGCAGCAGCTCTTGTCGACACTGGAAAATAGGCAGAAACTCGCGTTGTTGACGGAGTGTCCGCGTCTTGGCGAACACACTGACGGCCTTCTGCTTCTTTAAATGGGTCGAAAACTGCGATTCCTGTTTGTAATTCTCAACTTCTTCTTCTTCTCGTTTCTGCTCTTCTTCGTCCGAGCCAGCGTCTTTCTTAACGCCAATAGCGTCGCCCATCCGCGATCCACCGACCTCCCAGAACCTTTTCCTCATCTTGTTGCGTTCCCGTTGCTCCCTCACTTCGCGTAACAACTCGCTGCCTTTCCTCGCACACACTGCCATGTCCGACGTCGGGTCTTTCACTGTTGCTACCATCTCCACTTGCGTCGTGAACGCCACTCGTCCATCCAGGAAAGGAGGTTTCGTACTGTGGACCATAATCTGCACCCTCGAGTCCAATTCGTCGTCAAACTCCGTGTCCACACGGCCAGAAGCCACGACGCCACTGGTCAAAAGTCGGTTCTTCTCCCACGCCGCTTGGTCGGCGGATAACGCCGACGCCCTGGCGGACATGCCCTTGAGTTTGTTGTCTCCTCTAGCGCGCGTCTGCTCCATTTGCTGCTCGAAAGCTTTGAATTTCTCCTCGTTGCCGAGAAACACGTGGCTCTCGTGAGCCTCGATGCCCCCGGCGTCGTCGTTTAAGTAAAACTCGCGGTCGAAATCCTCCTCGACTTGATCGTCGTACTGCTTTATAGGGGCTTCCAGCCTTTTCCTGTGTTTGTAAGAGCCTGTATTAGGGGGTGAAGGGTCTCGCTGTTTTCTCCACGTGCTGGTGCTGCTGCTTCGGCTGCGTCTACTGCTCGTTTCGTCCCGAGAGCTACTGGATCTGCTATATCTGCTGCTGTCGCTTGTTTTGGGCGTATCTGACTGGTCCTGGGGATTGTCTACACTCTGAAGACGCTCCGGAGCGTCCCATTCGTTGGAATTGAGTCCTGGTGTGCGTTCGGAGCGTGACAATGACGAGGTTCTAGAGCTCTCCCGTGGTGGTCGGTTCGAACCTGTTTTGCGGTCCTCAGAGCTGCGAATCCCTCGCTCCTGGCGCTTCTCGGCTGCTAATTTGTCGAGACCTAATATAGACGCGCGAGCACTGCTGGAATCGCGCTCAGAGTCGCGAGAACGAGGTGCAAAGAGTCGATCCGGACTGCGACGAGAGTGCTGGGAATGACGCGAGATATTGGAGCTTCTACTGGAGCTGCGACTGCGATGACGGCGAGGGTGGGACCTACTTCGACTACGGATGCGTCTTCGGGAGGAATGGGGTGAGCGTCGGCGTTCTCGGGAGCGAGAGCGACTGCGCCGCGATACGTCCCTGGAGCGAGCCATCGTGCTCGAACGTAAGAATTATGATTTCTAATTGATTTCTATATTGTCGTTTTCGCCCAAATTTGTAGAACCTGGGGGGAAATTCGTGAATCGATTGCAATCGGATTTTGACCAATCAGAGGTAGCCTACGGCTCGACACCCACTTCACTATGCATTCTTGCAGTAATGAGCCTGGCAACCCCAGTCCGGCGCACTTCTCCTCGACGCGTTTCGCTCGATGACAACACACCCAACCAAGACCGAGCAGCGCGATGCCCCAATCCTCGTGCCTCGCCGTACCAGAGGCGAAGTCCACGTCTTGAACAGCAGCGAGAGGTGTTTTCCTCGCACGATTCGTTGATCAAACTCACAGTCGGTGTACGATTGAAGAACACTGTCAATCAGCGTCTGTCGCCGTCAGGGCGGCTTGGCATGCACAGAGTTCAGTGCGACACATGGGACGAGGTGAAGACCAAGCTTTGGGATATCATCCGGCGCGAGTTGAAGCCGTTAGCTGTTCTGACTGGAACCCCACCAGTCTTGACAGTTGGCGAGCATGACCCAGCAATCGAAATGTTCGAGAAGTACATTTCTATGAGGATGATCACCAAGATGCTGGATCCATGGACAAGTGCGAAAGGTCGTCGATATCTGTCGAGAAACCAGCACGAAACAGTCTTGCTCTCTGTCTACAAGTACAGCAACGAGATATCGGCCATTGAACAGCTTGCGGACTTTGAAAACCAGTGAATTGGTCCGGCCGCAACCGATCGTTGAGGCGCTGCGACAGAAGAACTCACCAACTCATGATCAGTTCACTGAAGGAGAAAGGGGGTTCTACGTTTACTGCTCAAGATATGTCATGGCGTCTGTGGGCTTCCCTCGCTCTCAAGAAACCAAGACCCACTACGAGCGAGAAATCGCCAAGGGGCCGCCACCAAATCTGGTGGCTCAGTTCAGGTTGCGTTAAACGCAAGCGACTAACACTTACAGCACGTACAACGCAGCGTAAAGATGACAAAGAAGATCGTACAAGGCAGGCCAAGCACTTCGAACAAACTGTCCAAGTGCTGCATACTGCCATCGTATCCATGAACCAATTGTTGGAGAATCATTTGGATGTGATAGAGGCAATGGGTGAGAATGTGGTGATACAACCAGATAGCACAGAGTCACCATTCCGAACCAAGAGGACGTCGATCACGAGTAACATAACTGGCTCTTGATCAGCGGCAAGCTCGAAATCTAAACATGCATCTCTGCCACACTAACTAATTTAGTCTTCATCACTAGAACACTCGTCGTCGTAACCAGGATCGCATCGTTCCGAAAACTCCAACAAATCGTTCACGACAAATTGCTCAGCTCGTGATGTGCTCACGTACTCACCCCCCAGATGTAGGGTCAAACTCACCGGTAACATTCCACCCACAATGCTCGAAAATCTTGGACATGTCGAAATCTTGGAACTACTGGAGCACATTTGCAATGAGTACGACTTGGTTTTGCTTGGACCCCTCGACGTACTGCCGCTTGAATGCTTTCTCGATCAAGCCAAAGAGGTACTCTATGGGGTTGTAGAATGGACAGTATGCTGGACGAAAGATGGGAATGACCCCCAGCGACCACAGGTAGTAGACGATGTCAGGATGGCAATGGATCTTGGCGCCGTCCAGAATCCACACAGAGCCTATTCCTGGGTACTGGTGCACATTTTTCCGCGAATGCGCATGTACACGGCAGCACTCAACGAACTTGGAGCGGCCAAACGTCCCGTCCGTGTGGAATTTTTCCACGAGACCATCCACAGAGATGAAACAAAGCACCGATACCCGTACCTTCCGATTGAACTCGCCACGAAACGCGAGTTTCTTTCCCTTTAAGCAGTAACCGTGCGAGCGCAGCATGCCCCTGTTGTCAAAACTGACTTCATCGAGGAACTGGATGCTCATTTGGCACCATTTGATCGAGTTCAGCTCCAACGTGAAGCGTACTATGTCGTTGATCTTGATGTTCATCGCCCGTCGTTCGAGAACCTTCCATGTGAGCCCATGCTGCCGCAGTGCCCTCCACACCGTTGAGATCGAAATGATACGTGTGAATTTGTGTTCAAACGCAGCCTTCGCTTCATCGAGAAATACAACCGGGTGCCTTGTGTAGAAGTCCAGCAGCCACTCTCGCTGCTCTGCGGTGAGTTGACCGTTCCGCTTTGTAGAGCGTCGCTGGTAGTCGTTGTCGGACTCGAAGCGCTGGATCCAGTTCGAAATGGTGTTGATGTGCTTGTTGTTAATCGTCGCCAGCCGCCCTTTCGACAAGCCCAGGTAGAAGTAGCCGTAGAGGGCGTGCATGATGGTGTTTGTCGACGCGTGGCGCCCATTGACCGCCTGCTGAATACTTACCAATGTCGTCGGCTATCTGCCGATTGAATGCTTGTTATCGTCGTCGGCTATCTGTCGACTGGCGACTTCTGAATGGCTGAACATCGCACGAATCGATTTGAAATCGATTCGCGACATCGATTCGATTCAGGCTATTCTCACAAATCCGAATGAAAGTCACAATAGATATTTGACTGTTATAGATTACCGTAGATGACAAAAAAACACAGAATCCGCCTTCAAATGTTGTCCTCTTTACCCAATCAGATGTTGTCAAAATGTGTGTTTTTGTTATGTACCGGTATTTGGAGGGGACAATCCATATTTATTCTTTTTCAAAAATGAACGGAAAAATAAAAAAACCTAATCTGTAAAGGAAATGCCCTTTTTGTCATTTTCAATAAAATGTACAAAATATTTTCAAAAATGTACCGAAATCATTTAGGATTTTTCGAAAAGAAAATGCCAGGATTTGTCATTTTCGGTAAAATGAACGAAAATTTTACAAAAAGAGTACCGAAATCATAGGATTTGTCAAGAGCGAAATAAGTAAAAATGCCACAATTCGTTATTGAATGTGCACACATGTGTCATTTTCTCGAAAAAAAGACCGAAAATGCCGACTTTTGTCGTGTTCTTTATTTGTCATCTACGGTATTTGTTTCTATAAATTAGCATGTAAACTTGCACGGATGATTTTTTTTAAAATAAAAGCTGTTAAGCTTTTAAAAATAGCCTGTTCGATATTATCTTCACTTCTTGGAACAGCTGAGAAACCTTAGTGTACACTTGTTTTCAATCCCCGAAGAATACTGATCGTGTATTTGACTTTAATGTTACCCCTCCAAAATCTGGCCTGATCGACTGATTAATTTTGTGTTTATGGTGGTAGCGCGGGCTGTATTTCCACACAGACCGTTTGTGTTAGCCACAAGTGTTTGTCATTTCACATAAGTGGTGATACAAATATCCGTTTAGCTAGTATTATCTTGAAGATAGTCCAACCTGGGTCAGATAGCCCCCCCCCCTCCCCCTAAATTTTTTACGATAAACTATTACAAAGCCGCGTTTTACACGAATAGGCTCTGGATTTTACAAGACTTCACATCAAAAATGACTATATGAGATTAACTATACTGCTTTCTTTAACTGACCAAACCCCTCTTTATTCTCTAAACGATAGCTCTGACTGGCGCACTGACTCTCTAAACGAATTTAGAAGCCCTCAAACGCACCCCAACACGCACTATGGCCCCGGCAACTCAATCTGCTACGCTAACGCTAAACAGAAGCTCCAGATATGCTTGAAATCTCGGCACCACCCCCCGCATGATGGACGCCGTGATGCTCGAGTGGGCTCTTTCTACGTTAAAAGACTGTCACTATCACTACTATCTGACGCATTTACAATAAGCAACCGGGGCACTTTTGCAGTGCCAACACGTCAGCTACACGACGCCGCCGAGTAAAAAATAAATATTTTTATGGAAGCAACTAGTCGACTTCTTCCACAAACACGTCGAAAGCGCAGTCATATCGGACGACCTATTGCTGCTCAAAGACAGTGACATAAAATATAGCCTAAAAAATACAGCCAGTCAGCTCCGACTAAGCAATGGAACAGAAAATTTAAACACGCAACGGTATCCCATTAAAACGCTTACACGGTGAAGTCGACAGCGTCAGTCCCACCTATTCCAGCATCCACAGCACTCGGGTACTACCTGGAGCTTTCGTCTTTTTTTCATTCAGGGTGAAGGAGATACAGAGCGCGAACAAGCAATGTTAAAGTCATTGTGTCCCGAGTCCGGGTGGGCAAGTGTCCCGTCAGGGACCGTGATGGTGGCCCTTGGCCGGTGCCCCCACAACCCTACCTCGACCGGTGCGACTCCTGAAGTGGGTACCTACTGTGTGGAGCACATGGCCTAGACAGTCATCATCGAGATGCGGCGCTTGGAAACGTGCACGAGGCGTTCGAGATCCTGTCGGCGCGCGGCCGCGAAGAGCTGATGCGCGCGATGTACTGCAGAGTGAGTACTCGTCGCGGATAGGGGACGCAAGGACGAATGATAGCGCAGAATACCTATACTGACCAAGGTCTTAGCCGGGAGGCGTGTCGTGACCAAGGGCGGAAGACGTCTGGCAAGCGTGCTTTGAGTATGATGATGTCACTACGGTCGAAGTAGTGCGACGGCCGCTTTTCGGATTCCTAAATCAGTCGTGAATTTCCTTTGTAGCCATAACAACAACAAAAATAACAAAACAAGCTTTCTTTTTACCAACTTCCTCTTCTACGCTTCCGCGTCTCCACCAAGCAGCGTCCGTACACGTCTCAAGGCCGCGGAGTACCCTACCCCGGCTACCGAGGAACGCGACAGATTTGGTAGAGAAGCAGGGTACTCTGCTTGCTTGAGAAGGACCTGTTTGGCACTAGGCGTCCTAGCGTGCTAATCGACGAGAAGCGTGCTCATGTGGAGTAACTGTTTGGACTGTTAAGCGCAGACCCGTATCGCGTCGAGCTAGCCCCGAGATTTTGAGGGAAGATCCTTGCTTTAGTACTGGACGGGAACGCTTGAGCTGCAGAGAAGTTGGTTCATTTCGTGAAGTCAAATCTTCGAAGAGTACGCTCTGTTCGTGTTTGGTGCTCACACGAGACCCAATCGACCGAAAGGCAACCACGGTCTTCTGACTACAGTGGAGAGTGCCTGCGCTAATGAGCGTCGGTTAAAGTAACAACAAGACGACCCCTTTGTGGGTGGCGCGAACCAGATTGCGTGGAAGACGAACCGATCCCGTGCGGGGAGGAACGATGGACCCCCAGGACGAAGACCGATACCAGGACGCTGGCTTTGACGACGCCGTCAGTGAAGCGGTCCCGAGTGTGCAAGATGACGAAGCGTCCGCGGGGCCGCGAGGCCCCAGCGGGTTCTTCAGTGATGATGATGATGATGCGTCCAGCGAAGCTCAACAAGGATCAACGCCTGGCGACCTACCCGCTCCGAGTGCGCCGCTCACGACCCCGTCTCGTCCGGATTTGACTACTCTGGAGGGGATGGATGCCGTACGAAGCGCGGTGAATGACCTCCGAACAAGACTGAGGTCAGTGGTTCCCAGGCGATGGGTGCGACTGCCTCTGGAACCACTTATCAACCGGCTGTAGGCACGCTTGGAGGCGTACCCCAGGACCCTGATGCAACGGCTCCTACGTCGAGTGAAGTCTAGGGGGGGGGGCGTCGTTTTCCAGAACGTAGCGGGGCCACAGACGTCCGTGACGTTCGATCCTTATACGGCTACCGCCGCGACGCAAGCTTCGGTGACGACGGGGTATGGTGTGTCGGCAGGATTGCAAGGCACTCCGGCGACTAGGTTGGTGCAAGCTACAAACGGTGAGTGGTTCTGGCTGTATGCGCCTCACCTGACACCGTCTCAAGTGACGACTCCAGTGTCACAGCCCTCCATCCCGGCATGGGTCGGACAAGTGCCCCCCCAACACCGTCACCTGGAGTGACTACTCTCGAAACGACAAACCCCTCTCTTGTGACTCAACGACGTGTCCAGACGGCTATAGCCTCGTATGGGGGGGTTACTATCGATGCCTTTGCCGGAATTCCGGGGTACAGATACGCTAGTCCATACCCCCAAACGTTGGCGCCCCCAGGGACCTCTGTTCGAAATTCTATAAATTCGGGAAGGGTGCTGACGCCTCCGATCACGCAAGCGGCCGCGAGCCTGGGTGTAGGCTTTCCCGAGGCTGTGTCCCACACCCCTTTGCAGACCTCGACGCCGCTGCCGGCGCCTGGTTCAACACCGATAGGAGGGTTCCTGAACTCGACGTACGGCCAGGCATGCCACCGTACATTACTATTGCTATGAAGATGATCCGGCCGTTCTACTCAAAAAATGCTACAATTGAGAAATCAAAGTCGTTCTGGAACGCCGTCGAGCGCGCTACAGTTGGGATCGATGAGCAGTTGCGTCAAAGTGCGTTCCGTGAGTGTCTAAAGGGCAAAACTGGCGACAATTGGTGGATGTACTCTCAAATCAATGGCTTCGAGACACTGAGAACGCGGTTTCACAACCCGTTAGACTCCGCAACAGATGATAGAACGATTAATGAACACCACACGCTCCCGAGGCATGTCGATCGAAGTCTGGGCTGACGTACTCTCAAGTCTTTGCGACGCTGCGCAGTGTTACGACCGCGGATGAGATATCAGTACTTCCTAGCTGGTCTAAGAATGACGATGGTGAACTCGATTCCTCACGCTGTGGCAGTATTACTCTACAAGAACATGCATCTGCCAGTGGAGCACGAAGCTGACTTCTCGGATGAGGTGGTCGCTCCGAAAGCAGAGAGCGCTCTGATGGGATGATGTTGACCTTGATGGAGCAAACTCAAGGTTTACCGCTCCAGCAGTAGCAGGGGGTGCGCTCGTCTCCGGAGGGGGGGGTCCTTCCTACATCGCGACCGCCTGCGAGATGCCGACTGGGCCAGGGGTTACGCCACCGAACGTGTCGCTGCCTAGTGGGAACCTGATGACCACTCAGCCTCAGGTGAGAATCTGACCTGGACCCGATTTGTATACTCAAGACGGTCGGATTATACGTGGCCGGTGCCACGTTCTGGGCTGTAGCCAGATCACCTGCCGCCGGAACAACGCTACGTGCGAGAACTACAGAGCCGTAGGGCATATAACAGCCGAGTGCACGCTACCACGCCAGAATGGCTCTGGACGGAGCTTGGGAGGAGGCGGAGGGAACCGATCTAACTTCCGCGCGTGCTTCATGTGCCAAAGCACCGAACACATCGTCGCCAACTGCCCGTTAAAAGCTGCGCTGACCCAGTTTGCTGCGCAACGAGGTTCTGCGAGCTCTCCTGCCCTGCAGACCAACCAGTCCCGGCAATGATGGGGACAGGAGGAAGGAGAAAGGAGAAGTGTCGCTCCTTCCTCTTGTCACTGGATCTACACGGGTGAGTACGCATCGAACGTCGTAAATGGTGCGGTTAGTGAGTTCGGAGGCGTGCTGAAGAACACTGGAAGCGCGTGGGCTGCCCCAGCGGTGAGTGAAGGGCCTGAAATTGCTGTGACTGGAAATGCTGTGAACTGCTTGGAAAATGAAGAAAGACAATCTGGTTGGGAAGGCGTCGCGCTGAGCTACGAGAGAGCGCCGGCTGGAGCCTCGACCCAAGAGAATCTTGAGACTATTAGAATGAACGAGGGGAAGTCTAGAACCCCTACCGCCCTTGTATGTGTCCCGGGGTCTATGACGCTGCGGAAGCGAACCCAGCCGAGGAACTGAAGGAGCAGAGAGAGACGGAGAAGAACCTGCAGTCGCTAGCGACGAGCTTACTAATGTGAAAGGTGGAACTGAAGAAGAAGTCGGAGGCGTGGTGCGCTCCGAGAAGAACGAGAGCGAAACAGCGTCGGCCTTAAGGGAGGTCGAGATCGCGAGATAAGTCGCCTCGAAGAGCCCTGGGAGGCCGAGCGCGCCGCCGTGTGTATTACTTTGGAGGCAGCGAGGGACTTGCCTGCTGAGGAGCGGTAATTTTGTTCGACTCCGGCGTCATTGCGAGCTTGGTGGATTATCGCGCGCTGCGACGAGTTGGTAAGGCCGATATTCCGTTGAGACCCTACTAACAGGGCCTGAGAGGCGTGGGAGGACAGAGAATTCAGATACGAGGGATCCTTGACTTGCCCATGCGGTTGGGGTCGCTGGAGGTAACGCGACCGTTCGTGGTAGTTGATAATCTACACGTTGAAGTAATACTCGGAACAAATACGCTTAAAGCGTTCCGTGCTGTCATTGACTTGGACAATAGCTCTATCACCCTCAAAACCACCGTTCTAAGTTCCTGCTAGGCTCTCCCCGCGTAGAAGAAGTGTTCGAGGCTCGGTGAGTGCCACCGTTCGGTTGGTGCCCGGGGGTCAAGCTCTAGTGAAGACGGAAGTGGTAGGTCAAGCTCTAGTGAAGACGGAAGTGGTAGGTCAAGCTCCTGACGACCTGACGGTGGGTTTCCGGAGCTAGATGCTGCTCTACGAGTGGCTCGTACTTGTGCTGCTTTTAGAAAGCGAAACTGGTAGTCGAAGTCTGGAACGCGTCCTTGAAAGACATGGTAATCAAGAAAGGAACTCGAGTGGCGGTGGCCAGCGTCGTACGGGAGGCGACATTTGAGAATGCACCCATGAAATGGAAGGCAGTACGTTAGACGCCATGGGTCCTGCGCCATACTCCCAGTCGTTGATTGACTCGGTTATCGGTACGGTAGCCGAAAGCGCCCTAGGACACCTGCCGGAATTATACAAGTCGGTTAAGGAGGAGATTGAGGTCGACTTCGCGGACTCGAAGCTCAATGAAGAGCAGCAGAAACGCATGAGGGATCTGCTTGGGAGCTTTAGTGATATGTTCGTGGAGACATCTATGACTCCGGGGTGCACGGACCTGATGAAGTTCTCTATAGACACGGGTACGCACCCGCTGATCAAGCAGCGGCCGTACTGTGTCTCGAAAGCCGAATGTGATGTGATGGAGGCTGAAATCCAAAAGTATCTCGAACTGAAGTGTGTACGTCCGTCGATGAGTCCGTGGGCCAGCCCTGTGCTGATGATCCGCAAGCCTGACGGTGGCATTCGCTTCTGCATCGACTACCGCCGGCTCAACGCAATAATGATCAAGGACGTTTACCCGATGCTGCTCATTGACGACATTTTGGATGTGCTCGGAAAAGATAGGCTATTTTCCACGATGGACATCGCCTCGGGGTGCCATGACCGCCGATAGTGTCGAAAAGATCGCTTTTACGTGTAGATATGGCCTGTACGAGTATCGGGTGATGCCTTTCGGTTTGTGCAGCGCCGTATCCGCGTTTGAGCGACTGATGGAGAACCTGTCTAGTCTACCTAGATGAGGGTGTCGTTTTTAGCGAGGATTTCCCCACTCATCTGTTACGATTGCGGGAAGTTCCGGAGCGGTTACGGAGTGCGGGCTTTAAGCTCAAGATGAAAAGTGCCGATGGAGGCGTGACCAGGTGGCCTTCTTGGGTCACATCGTTATCCCTTCGGAACCGGAGAAGGTGAAGGCAGTCCTAAATGTGAGACGCCCACATGACCTACACACCATTCGGGCTTTCCTTGGACTCACGAGCTATTTCCATCTCTATACCCCTGGATACACTTCTTTTTCGGCACCTATTGAGAGGCTAAAGCTGAAGGGCGTACCTTTTCACTGGAACGATGACTGCGAAGCTGCCTTTTTGCAGCTCAAGCGTCGACTGGTGGAGCCGCCGATCCTTACGTATCCGGACTTTAAAAAGCGCTTCCAGTTGCATGTAGACTCGTCTCGATTGATCGTGGGAGCTTGTCTGATGCAACAGGTCGACGGTCGTGACCGCGTAGTAGCCTACGCGAGTAAATTACTAGTGGGGAGCGAAAAGAATTAGATCCATGGGACCTCGGAGATCGAGTGCTGGGGCATCATCTGGGCGACACGAAAGTTCCGTTGCTACCTGGACCGGCGAGAATTTGACTTGTACACGGGCCAAATAGCTCTCACGTGGGTTTTCAACGAAAACAACCGTACCAGTAATGCAAAACTGGCTCTGTGGGCCATGGAGCTGTCTCCGTTACGCTTCAAAGTGTACCATAAAGCTGGTAGTTCCATGGGTCATGTGGATGCTCTCTTTCGATTATATACGGCTACGATCTGTGCGCTCACTATGGAGAATCAACTAAACGTGGCCCAACCCGACGACGGGGACATGCACGAGGATAAGACCTGCGACGACGTCATCGAAGGTGGCGGAATTACCGCGCTGGAGGGCTCCCGCCGTTTTGTTGAAGTCGGGAAGCACGGTTCTGTCCCAGTCGGGGAGCACAGACCTGTCTTCGTAGGGGAACACCGTATTGGCGAAATCGGGGTGCCAAACACAGAGAAACATGGGTCCCGGGGGCCCACTGGTGCATCGGTCCCCCGGAGGTAATCGCGGATGAAGAAGAAGAGGCTGGCTGTAACGGGGTTACACGGTGTAGTGCACACAGGGGTACGGAGTACCCGAAGAGTTAACAGAATCTCAGTACATGATGTGCAGAATTAACGGTGGCCTCAGTACATAGGCTGAGGGCCACACGTTATGCATTTGATTATGATAGATAGTTAAACATAGATAGCGGCTTGGCCGCAATAAAGGTAAATAAAAATACTTTGGATTTTGAAGCATAAAAGTTATTAGTGTTCTTAATAACTTTTAGCCCTGGTTATTGGGCTGTAAGTGTCCTCCGGATAAGGAACTTAGTTTTAGTGACTCTTTGAGTCGGACGTCTTCCTTTGACGCGAAAGCTACAGCAGCCCTGCTGCACTTGGTAGCACTTGTAGTCAATCCCGCACCTGAGTCGGTTGACTGTATCCTCTGCGAGGATGGAACACTCAGTGTTCGCAAATTTGCCCCCGGCGCAGCAGGACGCGCTTAATAAGTTTATGTCCTTGCTTGACCCGAAGGGCGTGGCTCATCTTGCTTCGCAAGGTCCAGAGGCGGTGATTGCCAGGCTGGAATCGTTCTCCCGTTACGAGAACGCGCTCTTGGAGCATGTCCAAGAGAAGCAAGTCTCCGCACTCGACGCCCACTTTCTGTGTCAGAAAGCCGAATGGCAAGTGGCGTATGGTGCATGCTTTTAATAAGCTGAATGCGACCACTATTCCGGCGCAGACGCCGATTCCTCGCAAGGATGTTCTGCAGAACAATATGGTAGGCTGTACGATGTACAGTCCACTCGACTTGGTCGATGGTTACTACCAATTGCTCATGAGAGAGAGCGATATTCCGCTGACAGCGGTCAGTACTCCGAGCGGTATGCTCTGGGAGTGGCTGGTGATGCCCCAGGGGCTGTCGAACGCATCAGCAACGTTCAATCGTCTTGTGCCGAGATGTTCAGGCCCCATCGGGCGTACGCACAGACGCACTTCGACGACATTTTCGCCCATACGTCGAGCTGAGCACGGGAGGTCGGATGTGAAGAACCACATTGACCATTTGCGAGCGGTGCTCGAGTGCATGCGCACTAATAAGCTGTATGCCAACTTGAACAAGTGCGTCTTTGGCGCGGAGGAGTTCCCTTTTCTCGGTTGCTTCATTGGGAAGCGTGGCTTACGGGCAGATCCTGCCAAAGTCAAGGCCAATGGGGATTGGCCGGTTCCCAAGAACCAAAAGGACTTACGCAAGTGGCTAGGCTTAGCCAATTACTTGCACAAGTACAGTGCGAACTACGCAGAGATGGCTCGGCCATTGTCGGATCTCCTTAAGAAGGATGCATCTTGGTGCTGGAATGTCGAATACGACGAAGCCTTTGAGGCTGTGAAGGAGAGCCTTCTACGAGCGCCGATACTCGCGCTACCGGACCCAGATCGTCCGTTCAGCGTCGTCTGCGACGCCTCCGATTTTGCAATCGGTTGTGCTTTACTACAAGCAGACGCCGATGTGCGTGAACGCGTGATTGCGTTTGAGTCTCGCCAGCTCAAAGCTACAGAGAAGAACTATCCAGTTCATGACAAAGAGCTACTTGCAATGAAGTATGCTCTAGTCAAGTTCAGGATACACCTGCTAGGTTCCAAGCCCTTTGTGATCTATACTGATCATGCGTCGTTACGCACTGCGACCCAGTCGCCCACCTCTCTCAGAGAATGGCAAGTTGGCTCTCCTTCTTTGCCGAGTACTACTTCGAGGTGAAGTACAAGCCGGGACGGCTTAATGTGGTGGCCGACGCGCTCTCGCACAGGCCTGACTACGAGTTAGCCCATGTCACAACGGTGACGTCGTCGGTGCCCGACTTGATACGCGCTGCGTATGCACATGGTGATATGTGTGTAGCTCTGCGGAGCGAGGAGTTTGAGAACTCGGACAAAGAGCTGTCAGGACGCTTGAGCGCGAGGTTACATCGATACTCCATCGATAGTGGCCTGCTGTATTACAGCACGGACCCAGAGGATATTCCTCGTGTGGTCATCCCTCGTGATGAGGGACTCAAGTATCGTATCCTCTATGAGGTACATGATACGCCTGTCGGTGGTCACTTAGGTCGTGAGAAGATCTATGGCTCGGTGGGCTTGATGTACTGGTGACCCAAGTTGTATTAATGGGTGTCCACTTACGTACGCACGTGTGAGACGTGTTAACGGACGAAGTCCGCGCCGAATACGGCGGCGCCGTTGGCGAGTTTACCTTTCCCAACGGGGTGTTGGCAGTCCATCAGTATGGGCTTTGTGTTTGGCCTTCCTAAGGATAAGGTGAGCACCACGGGTATTGTGGTATTTGTAGACCGACTGAGCAAGATGGCCCACTTAGCGGCTGCGCCGGACACCATTGATGGTGAAGGTAAAGCGTTGCTGTTGTTAGACCGAGTCTTTCGCCAACATGGCTTGCCTGCGGCAATTGTCTCGGATCGAGACCCGCGGTTCTCCGCGAAGTTCTGTGCGTCCTTATTCAAGGTGCTCAGCACTCGTTTGGACATGTCCACAGCGGACCATCCGCAGACCGACATTCAGACTGAACGCGTGAATCGCGTTGTGGAGGACATCCTCCGAAGCGTATGCGCTGAGGCGCCGAAACGCTGGAGTGAGATGCTCCCACTCGTTGAGTTTGCATTGAACAATGCCGTACGTGCCTCAACAGGCTCCACCCCGTTCTATGTGAACGGCATAGTGAACCCTCGTGCCCCACTAACGCCGCCACGCGGTGGTTCAGGGCTTGGTAGGGGAGGGATAGTCGAGCGGGTTGCTGATGTCAGCCCTGTTGCGGTTCGCAAGCAAGTCGATGACTTTGTCTCTTTGAGAGTGAGCGTCAAGCGCAGGGTGCGCGACACTATGGTAGAGAGCCAAGGCCTACAGAAGGAGAACGCCGATGCAAAGGGCAGAAGCAATGTGGAACGGTTTGAGGTCGGGGAACTGGTTTATTAAACACTAAAAACCAACCTACTTATGCAGTGTCTGCAGTCTTCAAGACTACACTGAGACCTCGGTTCATTGGATCGTTCAGGGTCGTGGCCAAGAAGGGCCTTGCGTATACGCTCGACCTTCCAAAGAAGATGCGCTCGCATCCGGTCTTCTACGTGAGCTTACTCAAGCCGTATCAGGACCCTGCTCTGGTGAGCGCACAGGCGTTGGCGCCGAATCGGAAGGCTTCTGATCGACAGCGGTTGGCTGGGCCATGACAGGCTGGGCGACAGCAGGTGGCTGGGTCACGAGGGGCTGGACGGCAGCAGGAGGCTGGGCCACAGGACGAGGAGCGAACTGCGGGAGACCCAGCAACAAGTCCAGTTGGCCATTCAGCCGGGCGACTCCACGCTCAAGACCCGCAAATCGGTTCTGAACCGCCTGTGGTTGCTCGAACCAGTCCACTCGGTGGTTCGTCTCTTCGAGATCACTCGCAAAGCGGTGCAGGGCACCATTCGTATCCCGAAGATACTGGTTCAGAGAACTCACGCGCTGCTCAAGCGCAAACAAGTCGCTGCGACTCGCCACGCGAGAGTCCAGTTGAGGATCGGCCCCCTCCAGCTCTGCTCGACGAGCACGGTGAGCTCCACTATCACGTGGAACGCCTTGTGACGCGGCGTCGTCGCCAGGATCGTACTCAGTACCTTGTAAAACGGCAAGGTTACCCTTATTTACTGAACTTGTGAGAGTTTGAGGTTGCCCTCCGGCAGGATTGCCTTGACGTCGTGGACGCTTTTGACCAGGCGCCACGGCGTGCGACCGCGTCGCCGGGTGCTGAGCGCTTCCCGCCTCTAGAATGCGGGGATGGCAGGTCGGTAGTTGAGCTCAGGCTCCGATCAGTGGCTGGGGCAGCCGGCTCATAGACATGAGCGGCGCTCGCAGCATGAGCGGGAGGTGGAGATGCCTCGTGATGTGGGGGACGAAGTCCCGGGAGCTGATGTCGAGCTTTTGACTTTGCGAAGTCCAGGCGTAAGCGTCTCTCCAGACGAATATCTGTTTATGCGAAACTAGCTCGAAGAGCATCGTAAGAGGGGAACCGACGAGCTCTCTCCATCCAGTTTTGAAACTGTGCTTCATAAGCATCTTGGGACTCTCCCGGGTTAAGCACAACCGGTATGGTTCGCATCGACGGACCCGATTGGCGATTGAGCTACATCTGCAGGCGCGCCCGATACTCTTGAGGAGTAGCGACTTGCGGAATCAAGAATCGCTCACGGAGCTGGTGCCGACGCATTTGCTCATCAGCATTCGAAGCCGCAGGCCCACGCACGTATGTGGCCAAGGGCTGTTGTGCAGCAAGACGAGCTGACACAGCAGGGCCCCGAGGCTGGAAGCCGTAGTCACGACGTGACGGATGTACGAGTGGTCGGACCACGGGACGATACGACTGTTGAGAGCGCGGCCCCTCGGACATCTGACGGCGTTGGCTCTCGTCCAGATCATTCATAATGACATTGGGATCGTATCGATCAGCCTCATCATACCGAGACGATAGTGGCGGTGCATCGCGCAGGGAGCGCACGGAATTCAGTCGTTCTGGGAGCAGATGCGGCGTCCGCAGCTCTCATATCACCGGAGATTTCGGAGCAGAACGATGGGACCTCATCGAGGCTGCTGGAGAAGATACACCACTGGTGTGTGACCTCGGGGAGGCAGGATTTGAGCGTGGATCGCTATCCATGGGGTCGTCGTAGTCGACCTGGCCCTCCTCGAGTTCAGCGAACAGGAGGTCGTTACCTCTGGGCGGAGCCGGCGGCTCGACAGAATCTTGACGGCTCATAGAGCGTGAGCCGTGTCGGCGACGGTGTTCTCGGTGATATTCAGCCACAGACAGGGAGGAGATGGCTCGTGGAGCGGGTGCTGAGCGCTGCTGCTGGTCTTGGACCGGTGGAGGACGTGAGGAACCGCGTGCGGGTGACGATTGGCCGTGGGCCGTGGACTTGGTGTTAGGCATCCAAGATGCGAAAACGTGAATGAGCTCGTGGAGCTACAGAAGCCGGTTGTGAGGTGAAGTGACCTCCAACGTCTTGACGAGACAAGACCTCGCTGAGGAAACCTCGCGAACGGGTATGTTCTTAACTTAGTGGGGGAGAGTGTAACGGGGCTACACGGTGTGGTGCACACAGGGGTACGGAGTACCCGAAGAGTTAATAGAATCTCAGTACGTGATGTGTAGAATTAACGGTGGCCTCAGTACATAGGCTGAGGGCCACACGTTATGCATTTGATTATGATAGATAGTTATAGATAGATAACGGCTTGGCCGTAATAAAGATAAATAAAATACTTTGGATTTTGAAGCATAAAAGTTATTAGTGTTCTTAATAACTTTTAGCCCTGGTTATTGGGCTGTAAGTATCCTTCAGATAAGGAACTTAGTTTTAGTGACTCTTTGAGTCGGGCGTCTTTCTCTGACGCGAAAGCTACAGCAGCCCCGCTGCACTGGTCTCGAAGATCCTGTGGTCCAGTCGTCGCTAGATGAGTTCGGGCTCGACTCCGAACGATTTACGGAAGAACAGCGCCGGGGTCTGTGGATCATGGCGCTGGTTGCATTCTTAAAAAGTGGGGCTCTGGCTCTAGATGCCCAGCTCAGGACAAAAAAACGCTTCAATGGTGCCGCACTACGAAGTCCACCGGGGTATATTGAATAGCGCTGTACGTCTGCGAGCTCGTGTGGCTTACGCCTGGACGATCTGTGTCCTTGTGACCCCGTTACCCTTCATTGAAATTGTCCTGTACTCCTGCCGTGGCGATGCACTCGCGGCTCACGTGGCCTAACCAAGACTGTCGAAGGGTACGCAAACTTGCGTATTAGCAAGGTTGGAAGCGCGACGCCACCGAATATGCGCAATCCTGTAGCACGTGTGGAAGCGGAAAAGATTATCGACCGTGGCCGAACGGACTGATGCAGCTCATGCCGGTCCTGGATCACTCAGGGCCCTTCTCGCTATTGGTGGTGGATGCTATTGGTGGTGGATGCGATATATCCGCTAGTCACGACGCCGCGAGGAAATAAGTATATCTTAGTCTTCGCTGACTAATTTACGCTCTGTGTGGCGCCTTCCCCGTGGCCACCTTGGATACCATCACTTTCGTGAATGTGATGATCGACGAGGTTATTTCTCGACACGGTGTGTCGGAACGCTTGCTCAGCGATCGCGGGTCTAACTTCATATCGGAACTAGCTAAGTCATTCTATGAGAAGCTTGGCATCAAACGCTTTTCCGAGCTGCGTACCACCCGCAGACTCAAGGGCTAGTGGAACGTTTTAACGGTATGCTATTGGGAATACTGAAGATGTTCGTGAGTGAAACACAAACAGACTGGGACCTTTACCTGCCGAGGGTGATCTTCGCGTACCGTACATCGTACCATAAAGCGTTGGGCGACTCTCCCGTTTTTACCCGGTACGACCGCGAGCCGGTGCTGCCCTTAGACCTGGCTTTCCTCAACACGAGCGCTGATTGGAAAAGTAATGAAGTGGCGACATACCGCCGGCGACTGTAGCTGACCCTGCGTGATACAAGGAGGATGGCCGAGCGCCAGTTGATCAAGGCTCACGACATACATTAACGGAGAATGAATCGACAGGAAAAAGGTGAGCTTTGAGGTGGGCGAAGCAGTCTGGGTTTATCAATACTTCCGTGCCCGCCGTGGTGATCGTCGCACGAAGAAGCTCGCCTTTTCATGGTATGGACCGTACCGCATCATGGGCAAGATTGCTGAGAATGCCTATAGCCTTGTCATTCCGATTAATCCTAGTAAGGTGGTTACGGTTAACGTCAACCGGTTGAAGAAGTTGCGGTGGCGTTGACGTCCGTCATTCCCTTCTGAAGTGCCCGAAGGGCTTGAGGACCGACTTGAGGAGGTCGATGGCGGGTAATTGTCGACAGAAACCTCCCTGTGTCTAGTTTCGTGAAATGCCGTGATATTGCGGGAGAGGAGACGGCGTATTCGAACGTTCCGAATGCTGTGGTTGATGTCCTGGCTATTGTACTGGCCATAATAGTTGATACCAATATTTGTAACACCACCAAATCTATCGATCGCTCTCCGATAATATTAGTCGGTTGGTAGTGTTCCTCCCCTCAAAACAATGCTAATACAATGTGCTTTCATGCTATGCCATTATCAACTAAAACACGGGTCCGTAGCGAGAGATAGCCCTCGCCAAGTTTGACCTGCATTTCAATGCATGTCGACGTAGCTATTGCAATTTCTTCAAAAGTAGTGCTAGACGTGTAATAAACTTGCTACATTAGCGCAGAATGGTAGAGATGCATTTCAGCTATATAAAACGCATTGTTTCGCTGCGATCGGAGCAATACTTCGCTCAGGAGAGTCTCGAGCTCATGGAGATCACCCTGCAAAACCAGCTTAACAATATGTATACGATGCACTGTCAAATCAACTAATTTCATATGGCTACTTTTTTGTCATAGCACATGTTATCAACCACCCTCTATCTTCGAATGCAGATCCGCACCGATCTCGCTGTTATGAAACAATCGCAAATTCTTGCTCCAGCACGTCAACATGGACAAGACTCTGCTTTATAACCTAAAAACCAGATGTTTTACATATGTTTTGACAATTCAGCCAATAAAGAAAGTGTATTCTGGACAGTCACCTGCTTACCCTGATGGAACCCTTTCTCCAAAAGCTCGAGCCGTTAGTATGCATGGTTTCTAGGAGCAAAATCAGGTATAAGGAGTCCGAATTCGGCAAATCTGACGGCATATTCGGAATCAACGGAAAGCTACCCCTATCGTATATGGAAAGTTATCATCTCCTAGGGGTAATTGGAGCTTGAAATTTGGTATCAACTATTATGGCCAGTACAATAAGAGGGTGGCGAATCGCGAAAACAATACCTCGTGCTTACGCCGTCATACGAGACGTGCTGGCGACCAGCGTCGACGCTAGTGCCCGATTTCGATGCCATAATACGCGCCCTTGAGGAAGCAGAAAGGAAGGAGGGCGGCTGGACATCGCAGTGCGCGGCTGGCGGAAGCCAACACTCCTGTTGGCGAAGATATATTGCTATTCTAGTAGTCTCGTGGAGCTGCCGGATGTGGAAGCGAAAAAGGAGACAGATGGGCGGCTCCGGGCAACTCGAATGAGGGGTGATGAGTCTGTGTGATTTGATTTATTTTGGAAAAGATGATTTACGAGTGAACCCCGTTACGGATTGTGAGCACGGTACACTCATTAATTTACTTTGCTTGGAAGCGCGTCTGAGGGACCGAAAACAGTCTACTTTTACGATTTATGAATGCGATGCGCTTCTCAAAAATGACGTTGTATTTCTGGAAAAGGATGGGTGGTGCTCCAGGGGGCGAACCTATTTGGACTTTGGCGCCTTCGGCGAATTCTTCTTTGGTTGTTTTTTCGATAAGTTCTTCTTAGGGGTGGGAGGCTTCTCCTCTTCGCTTTCTTTGCTGCTGGGCGGCCGCGACGCGGGTTCCTTCTGGGAAGATGGGGGAGGAGGCTTATTCTCGAGCATATCGATGGAGTTGTCGCTATCGTCGCTTGACGACGAGTCCAGATCCTCTCCGACCTGAACGTCGGGACCCCAAGAGGTGTAGCTCCCGCCCGTATTCTGGAACGCAGTGTAATTCTCCTGCTTGGGTTCGGAAGGACGGAGCTTGGGAGCTGTTGCGGTAGGTAGGCGTCTTCACGAAGAGCTTTGTCGATCTCAAGCTGGAGTTGCCGGATCCGGGAATGGTTGCAGAGATCCATCCAGGGCTGCAGCGCTGGATTTCCCCAGTCTGGGCGACCCTGCCGATTGGGCGTGATGTCGCAGCGAATTCGAGCAATAGTTCAGTCATTTAGGCGCCGGTCGTACTCCTTGAGGCCTGGATTTAGAGCTCCAAGCTGGACCAGCATAATGGGCAGGTTTTCGAAGCCATCCTCATCCAGCCTATATGGCTTTAAAGCGTCCTTGATCTTTCGTTGATACACGCCGGCGTCTCACTGCCGCAGGTCGATCAGGTCGCTGAGCGGTGTGCTGGCAAAGTTCTTACCGTATTTAGATCCTTAGCCTGGTGCTCCTTACCACATGAGATCTCGGCGAACCGGTGTCTCGATCCTCTCCAGGAACGCATACCAGCCCCAAGCCTCTATACCCATGCTGATTAGTTGTTCCGAGCTCGTACAGCTCCTTTTATTTTCTTACGACGTTGTGCTTGATAGGAGGGAGAAGCTAGCGGAGCGTGTAGGGCCCAAACGAAGAACGCTGACCGCCATGCGTGACAAAATTTCCAGTGTGCGAGATGGAAGTCCGGGTTCGCCGCGGGATCATACCAAAAGACGCTATCCACCCAGGGGTACGCTCGCTGGAATACGGTCATGTCCACTGAGTACGCTTTACGGTAGATTTTCTTGGGTGTCTTGTCGACCTAAGTGTATGGGAAATATGCTTCGAGAAGAAGGATCAACGCTCCGGCCGAACCTTTGTTCGTCTTCCGCCACTTAGGAGAAGCCGGCTTGAGGCCTCCAGTCGGTGAAGCTGGCCGTTTCGACTGTGCACTGAAGCGGGGGTGTTCGGATGGTCCCCTTCGTCATTCTGGCAAATGGGCAACGGGAAGGATCAAGATGAGTCTTCTCGTCTAAGATAGCATTGACCACGTCATCCAAGATTTCGATTCCCATGGTCTGTTAATTTTGCACCAGGATCTTGCGCAGGTCGACCCAGAGCGGCTTCCGTATCAGGCGCTTGTTCGACTCAGTTAGCTCGGCAACCTTGGCCAACCGATCCTGCGGAACCAAGGCCGCGATCCGGCCCGCCAGCTCCTTGTCTTGATCGTCGACTGACTTGCGGTCGCTCATAGCGGCCTGTGTGGGTTGAGGTTTTTAGGAGAATGAACTCGATTGGGGTGTGTGTACCTCAACAAGGGAGAAGGAACAAGAATGATTGACAAGAACTGACCTCGTCTCGTCCAAGACGAGGACTTATCCTTCTCTGGGCGACGAGACGCTCTGCACCCCCCCCCCCCCCCTATCGAGGAGACTAACGGACTGAGACGACATCTGACTACCTTCGTACACGGTCCGATCAACGAGGACTTATGTGATGCGCTAGTGGACTCATGACTGACTACGCTGTAAGGCGTTCCGTACCTATGAGGGCTCCTGAGCTCGGACCGCATTCCCAGTAGTTATGAGCCTACCGTTCGAGTGATGAGTGATTTCTTGGAGGACTTACTGAACAAGTATGCTGATTCGACCCTGCTGCCTGCTTACTTGATAGCTGGAATCATGTGCATCTCGACGTGGGTCCTGACGACGCCCTTCCGAAATGTGACATTAGTGTTCCTGGTTGAAGCGTGCCGCGTAGTTTGGTCGCATGGCAGCATGTGGTCTGCCTTTCTAGACCGATATCGAGAAGTGCTGGAGCAAGGGGAACTAAGGAATATGCGGTGTCCTCCCTTTGCGTTCACCCCGTGGATTACCGCGCTTACTACGCCAATTCGAGTCTTAGGGGAAAGGGAGGAGGAGTTCAGTCGCTACGGCCGGATGGTTGAGACGTGGTGGGTGGCCTCACACGCCACCTTGTGCGAATATTTATCGGACTTGATCATAAAGACATCTCCGTCTGTGACTTAGTACCTCAATGCGATATTGGAGGCCACCGCTGCTATGTGGGCTAGGGTGTGTAAGGCGTCAGGTGTAATGCCTAGTGGTGATACTTGAAGTGCACTTGCCCATGGCTGCCTACGGTCTACTCGAATTTGTGATGCAAGGACGACTAGGAGTCGCTGTGGCCGTTTTGGTGCTGAACGTCCTCAATGTGTGCCTCGAATGGACCTAGTATAGTGTGGCAATGACCTGCGGAGTCTTCTCGGTGGGTCTCGGAACACACGTGTGGCGCCTGAGTGACTCGAAAGTCGTCTGGGGAAGGTAAGATGCCAAGAAGAGCGTGAAACGTAGTGCGCGAGATCGCAGACGTCATGAGAGGACCAGCTTGCGCAAGCTGCGCTCATCGGAGGTCGAAGAAGTGATCCTCATGCCAATCTGAACGGCGACATCGAAAAGGGCGCAAGCTATGATGCTGGTACTACGGAGGGCCCTACGAACTCCACGGGGGAAGGCTCGGCTGTTGGGAACCGAGTGGCCGGTCACCATCCTGCAAATGTCTGTCGAGGACGACATACTTGTAGTCGGGGAGTGTGTTCCCGGTCCGGGCGGGCAAGTGTCCCGTCAGGGACCGTGATGGTGGCCCTTGGCCGGTGCCCCCACAACCCTACCTCGACCGGTGCGACTCCTGAAGTGGGTACCTACTGTGTGGAACACATGGCCTAGACAGTCATCATCGAGATGCGCCGCTTGGAAACGTGCACGAGGCGTTCGAGATCCTGTCGGCGCGCGGCCGCGGAAAGCTGATGCGCGCGATGTACTGCAGAGTGAGTACTCGTCGCGGATAGGGGACGCAAGGACGAATGATAGCGCAGAATACCTATACTGACCAAGGTCTTAGCCGGGAGGCGTGTCGTGACCAAGGACAGAAGACGTTCGGCAAGCGTGCTTTGAGTATGATGAAGGTGAGAAGTCGTCTCAACGGTTGAAGTAGTGCGCCGGCCGCTTCTTTGGATTCCTAAATCAGTCGTGAGTTTCCTTTGTAGCCACAACAACAACAAAAACAAATAAAACAATATTCTTTTTTTTTACGAACTTCTTCTTCGACGCTTCCGCACCTTCCCCAAGCAACGCCCGTACGCATCACAAGGCCGCGGAATACCTGACCCCGGCTACCGAGGAACGCGACAATTGACGACGTTAACCTAAGTCGTGAAACACAGGCGCAAACGTCACTCGATTGCTTCTTCCACCGAGATGACTACATGTAGCCATTTTCAATTTTTTTAAATGAATAGTCGGTTTTTGGCGAAACCATCGGGTGCCACTAGAGAGGTTTGACTGTACTTGGTTCTAACTGTAAATCCACATTTGGCGCTGAATTAAGGATCGCGTGTGCCAACAGTAATCCTATACTGCTTCTAAAACTTAGAATCAACGCAGGATTCGGAATTCCTGGCTAAATAAAGCGGCGAATACAGCCGTCGCTTTTATGGGTATCGCTTCAGAACAGAGTGCTTCTAAGAAATAGCGAACATTATTGGGCCAAATACAATTCCATGGGGTTCTGAAAACGACTAGTGCGCATTGTACACGTTGGAAAGGGGGTCTTGTCGTTAAATTACTGGGCCTGCATAACGTGTCATTTCAGCTTGTATCAAAGATAACTCCTTCGCCTTAATGAAGTAGTTCGGTGATGTATATCTGATATCCTTTGAACAAGTGATGTGACCCAGGTGAATGTTGCTTGTGGCGGCCAAGCGTAACATCACGGTAAATTACGGCTAGACGAAGTAATTTAATCCGCGCGAATGTTGCCCGAAGAGACTTCAGCGTATCATGAGCGCAGATGATGCGGCTGTTCCGCAGCCGCATCAGGTGCCTAAGAGCAACGCCAACGGTAATCCCAGATTGTATCCTGTATTTAGGTCCACTTGTGCTAGCAATTGGTATTGAAAAAGCACGGTCCTCTGAAAACCGTAGCAGTAATCTTATACGGGCAGCTATATGCCCGGGATTAAGTACTTATGGGCGATGAATACCGCTATGAATAATCAAGAGGATTAGATGAAGCTGATAAGAAGTGGAAGAACTTAGCGCTTACTCGCTAGGTCGTTCGATAGCCAATGTCTCAGTGAAAGAAAGTCTTGAAGTATAAGACATTTAGGAGAGAAAACCCACTATATTGGGCTCGACAATCAAATGTAGATCTCATATAACTGGTGTATCAAGTTCTGAAAAAAGAATGCTTAAGCTTTAAGTTGACAACGTTAGTTTTGGCTCGGAGTATAAATGGTTGAAGTATTTTTGGAGCAGAATGACTCGCCTCCTAACACTCTGGATATAAAACCCAGGGAATTTACACTAATTCGGCATTTTTTTATTTCACGCCTAGACCGGCTCTGCTATCTTGGTGTTCTTTCTCTGCATAGCTTTCGCAGGCCATTTACTAAGAATCATCGAACGCATAGTAAGCCTAGAGCTCTTTTATTTCTAGTATAGATGTCGATAATGCGGGAGATGTCAATGCAGTCAGAAAAACGGTCCTGCATCCGAAAAAAAATGTCCTGCAATTTAGGACCGTTGTAGGACCAATTCTTGACTTGTAGGACTTTTTTTAGGCGGATTAAGGATGCCTTACCCAAATGAGCAGGTCATTGGTTTGGCTAATAATAAGCGCGTTAGCGCTCCAGACCAAATAAAGGTGAGCGAGTGCTAGGCGGGCTCATACCCGAGCTCTCCAGCGAGCCGAACTTTGCACTCCCCAGTACATTCTATTTTATATCGCGAGCGAAGCGAACTGCGGGGGTGCCGAAAGGGCGCCCAGCCAAGCTGATCACACTATTACAGTTAGCGATTGACCCCTTCGCATTTGATAATTGGTTACACCAGACTCTTCTTTTGGTGGTTATTTATCATTGAAGTACCAATCTTTTGGTAAATGTACCTAGATTTAAGTACAATTTGTAGACACCGCCGAAAGCTCTCTGAACGCGTCGTATATACAACACATCGCAGCAAGCAACTTCAACGCTCTGTGTTGCAGCTGCAAACGTAGCTCTTTGACTGTCCCAAGTTGCACTCTCCGCCGAAAGATATGATCGAGCGGGTGTGGAGATAACGGTGCAAACGGTGTGTTTTAGTACTGACCGACTGACGGCTGACGATGGAACTCTAGTGACACTGGTCGACTATTCCACTCACGCCACATTCAATAGCACTTTGGACTTTGTCTCGAAGGGTCGCTGATTTTATTTAGGTGGATGGATTGTGTTCATATCTCAGCGTATGTCCGTACACACGGTCCCACCTGAGGTTTTTGGCCCTGGGGCACACGATGATATATATATATATATATATATATATATAAACCCTAGTCCATTCTGGAAACTTTTATTTTGAATCAATACCAGAGGGTACAACATCTCATAAAACCAGGCCCCCCCCCCCAACTAGTAGCGGCTGCTGGTTCTGCGGTTCTTTTATATCATGTAGTAAGAAAATGTAGAATTACAGTACTCTGGATCATCAAGCCGTGTACCACAAGCACATTGTGTTTCGACGTTGTCATTAACAATAAGCTATCGGGGATTGCTTGGAGCTCGTGGACGAAGAGATCGCTGGTCGCGTCTGTTGCATAAGCGGCAAGTTAAACGATGGAGGCGACAGGATAATGAGACTGAACACCGCTCAACACTCTAGTGGTCGCAGAACAGAAACCGGTCACAGTGGTCGTTTCCGTCGGCCTCGTCTCAGAGCCATCACTTGGTGGACGTGCCAACACACGTGCGCGTTTGTGATGCACTAAACGCCAGGACGCGTCGCTGCCTGGTCTAAACCTGCTTACGCAGGAGCTTTCGTTTGCAAACGGATGAAACTGGCCATGCGCTGCTGGTCTTTGCGTTTCAGAGTGACGCTGCCGCGCTCCAAGTCACACCCAATTTTTCGCACAATAAGCAACACGAAAGTGCTACAACCCTAGTGGCGTGTTCTTTGCGCCTTTATGCAATAGCGACGGCGAATGTGAAGTGATTTTGGAATATATAGTCGCTGATCCAGCATCTAATGAGCTGTTGCTATGGCTGTGTAGGCGCTGCGACCAATCTCTATTAAAACACAGAATCCTAAACTTAGCAGAGCCAGTTGGTTCCCGATTGCTCTCGTTTGACACGAGCTTGCTGTCCTGAACCGGATGGAAACTTGCCTCATCGGGTTGGGGATTTCTTTTACAACCTGTATCAATCTCCATTGTTACTCGTGGAAATTCAATAAATTATTGGAACAGTGCCATCAGCGTCGTCCTCGAACTACCGCGGCCGATTAGAAATTGTGGCAATGTGTACCTGAAGACGCAGAACAATCAGGTTGGAACGCTTTTTAGAGTCCGTCCTGTTTTGGTTTGTCGAGCATTGCGCTGGTTGATCGAGCGTAATTAGCTCTACAAGAACGTGTGCATTTCGCTGCTCTAAGAAAATTCGGCGTCGACACTCCCTCTATACCACTCACCGACAGTGAACCTCAAGCAAATTTCACCTAAGCCAATGGGCGGCACGATGGCCATGCATCTCACACTAGACAAGTTAACAGCAGCAGGGATGGCAAATGTCGCGGTTGTGGGAATAAACGCGTTCAAGATAGCCCGGAAAGGCCGTCATTGACGCAAGACACGGCTTATGTGGCCTAAACACCCCCGACTTACCATACATGCGTTAATATTGAATCCTAAACACTTCCTGCTTGCTCCCAAAATAACATGTGTGCTTGCGCCTGCAAAACAATATCTGATGCAGGGCTCAAGGTTGCCGAAAAAAGTTCGGAAAGTCGACTGAATGATCCGCTTAATAGCTTAGCTGAAACGTTTAAGCTCGAGAGAGACGAAAAAGACAAAATGACAGAGCTGGAAAGGATAGTGGAAGCTACCAGCCTTTCAAATAGCTCTGATGAGTACCCTGTTAATGGGCTGCAGTGTCGAACAAATCTGATAGATGGATATAAAACAAAACTACTTATGCAAAAACTGCTTCCCTGTCCTCTTTCCAATTGGCGAAGACGGCTACAACCCAACTGAAACAGAAAACAGAGTTCACGAGTACCATCTAGCTGAGTTTTACGCCCATTTGATGAAACGACATGATAGACGATTTGTTATTCATAGTGACTTTTATAATATTTTTGCCTCAACATTATCCAGCGCCGGCGGATTGACGGTCTGGTAAGAAGAGTGAATGACAACGGCGGTGACACAAATTATAATAGTTCTCCGTGCGACCAGCAAACGCCCGGCTCGCAAGAAGATCAGGATACTATTAAAGCTAAGCAAATCAATGAGTCATTAAAAACATTTTCTCGTGTTGTGTGTGGAAGTGGATTATATTAGGCTATTGTTTGGGATAATATCGTGTCAATGATTGGAAGTCATGTACTTCCTACTCGATTTCGTACTTTTTTTTCTTTGAGCGCCGCTGATACGTGGTGGCCAAATTTTTTTAGAGCATGTAATCCTACCTTGACATTAGAAAAAATGCCGCCACTTGGCATCGAAGGAAAAACGACGTTATTCGAACGAGAACCTGACATAACTGCCAGATTTTTACATCATTAGTTCTTATCATTTTTATACCAAGTACTGTGCGGACGCAATAAACCCTTAGGAGAGATTGACAACTACTTTTGGAGGGTTGAGTTCCAACCACGCGGATCTCCACATATTCATGCCCTACTCTGGATCATAGATGCTGCTGACGTCCTTGATCTTTCTGGTACCGACGAATGAAGGGCCCAGCTTACTGCACCTGCCGATAGGAGTACTTCCGTTTTAGTAGCCTTGATGAATGTACATGCACAACAAACACTACTCAAAAAGCAAAGAGTATCGACATTGTGGCAATGTGGCCTCCTCAACTCGAATCAGAGGATTGTCCGAGTGACCTTTCGAGGTTAGTTCAGCGTGTTCAACAACATGTACGCTACCCAGGAGGTATTTTCAGAAAAAAAAGTGAATGTCGACCTGGGTGTCCAAAGGGTCTTCAAACGCACACAGAAATTGATGCTGTGATCGCATCCGACGGGACGCCGTCTCTGACGGCTAAGTACAAAGTATCAAGGACTATCCCCCTGTACTTCTCTCTTCGTGGAGAGTAGATATGGATATTCAACTCATTGGAATGCGCATGATGCAGCTGATTATGTAGGTGCCTATGTGAGTAAAGCGGAGCCAGAAACAGTAAAAATAATGAAATTTAATACTGCTGCAGTCAAGCGATGTGACCCAAACCTACCGCACCACGCAATTTTGAAGCGCGTGGCAAATGCTGCTCTTTCGATCAGAAAAATTAGTGTCCAAAAGGCTTGCTATATTTTGCAACGTGCGTGTAAATCCAGGACCGTTGCTCGGGTGAAAGTGCTACATCATTCTTTGAGGTACTATCGTGTTAAAACTCGTGAGCTACAAGACCTGCTAGACTAGCGAGTTCTCCTGAACCGTCGATAGGCATAGAAGCGATAGAACGAGCGTACATGGATCGTCCTGAAGGTAGATTATCCAACAACATGACTTTTGGTACATTTATCGAAGCGTATGGTTCGTGAAAAATGCCAACGGCCTGAGATCAGCACAAGAGTACTGGAAGAGAAAAAGACGGAGGAGGCTACTTGAAAACAACGAAGAAAAGCTCAAACCGTTAAAATGTCACCGTGGATTGCTCCTGATATCAACCCCCCACGCTTTTGCTATACCGAACTATTTCTCCACGTGCCGTGGCATTATCTGGATGAATTACCACACTCGGATGAAGACTGCACTGCTGGCTTCATAAGTACCCTGTACAACAGTTTTGATGATGAGCTGCGTCTCGAGTCGAGCACAAAAATTCCAAGCGCAATATTGAGCTCATGAAGCAGACCAAATGATCTCCACGTGTTTCGCGACGAAAATGTCAAAGTTGATGCAGAATCGCTTGGCTACAAAGGCACCGAGACGACCACAAACCACCTGAGTGGAACGCCAAGCACGCTTATTACACAGAAGAAGCAGTAAAAACAAGAGAGGTTATAAAGACGTACATTAAGCCTTGTATGAAAGAACAAAATCTGTTCAGGGATACAATAGCGTTAGAACGTACAGGCATCCTATTTCATCAGCGACCAGCGACTCAAACTTGTGTGATATAATGGCGGAATCTCAATGGATACAATTTGCACTTGCGAATCGTCAATCACGAGCCGACTACAAGCTGAGTTAGACTGCGCAGAATGTCAACTACTTCAGCTCATGATCAGCGGTGAAGGCGGCTCGGAAGAGCGTTGGTTGATCAATCAAATTGTGAAAGATTTGAATTTCGTTTACAGCGCGAATACGAAGCAGCATCCAACTCAGCGTGTTCTTCTCCTTGCACATCAAGGCACGGCAGCCTTTAATAACAAGGGCCAAACACTTTGTTCAGCGCTACGATTTGCTTCGTTTACCAGGTCAGCCTTTTCAGTCCCTTACACTTCATTGACAACTCAAACAATTGAAGCTGCGAAGCTTATTAAGCTGCAGCAACGATTTAAATATATACATTTGGTTGTGATTGACGAAATTAGCGTTATTTCCTGCGGCATGTTGTACTGGATTAACGAGAGAATGAGAGATATTTGGTCGAACCACCGACACCTTCGTTTTGGTGGTCGGGACGTGATTTTTACTGGTGACTCTGCGCAATTGGACCCGGTTGTACCGTATTCTCTGTCAACACCAATATGTAAAATTGGCAATGAAACGCACCGCAAAGGAAGTGAGCGCTGGGGAGAGTATTGGGCTGATGTACAATGTAACTTGTCAAAATAGAGGTAAACTAGACCCGGAGTGGTTTGATGCATTGCGTGCCTACGTCAGAGGCGGCCAACAACCGATGATATCGGTCTCTTTAATACTCGCTGTGCCTCCAGTGATGACTCGCCAGAAGCGTTTGTCGGTGCTAAGCACATAACTCACAGGAATATAGACGTTAATGAAGCAAATAAAAAAAGCATCTAAGCCAATTCTGAGCCAATACTCCAATTAAAATCACAACACCACGTTCAGCATAAACGACTTCACTGGCAACGCGACATACCAACTGGAACTGTTGAAGTTCTTGTTGCTAAAGCAAACTCGCCTAATTCAAACCGAGATCGGGTAGTTGTTACAGAAATCAAACTAAGTGTGGGTGCACCAGTAACTGAAACTTTTAACATGTAACAGAGCCCAGTCTTTGTAACGGCACACGTGGCGTTGTGTTTGATTATATATTTTCTTCAGACAGTGAGTTACCAATCTTATTGGTTCACATTACAGATATGTATCTCGGATCATCGTTCATAAATGATGTCCAAAACATCATTCCCATCCCACCCAGAGCTATTTGTTGGGGTAAGCAAATAGCGATTATCGAGTTGTTCGCCAAAGAATAACACTGGGCTCGCTAATGGGATGACCATACACAAGGTACAAGGTATTACATGTGATAAAATTGTTCTTCACTGGAACTCCGCCCCCAATGTGGCATTTGCCTATGTTGATTTATCACGTGTTAGGCAAATATCATCTATTCTGCTTTCGCAGCCCTTAAGCTTTGAAAAACTAACCGCAACACCGGAGCGGCTAGCAGAGTCCGACACGGAGGAAGCTAGTGTTGCTGCAAAAGTTTCCAAGGCAATTCCGAAGCGACACCTGTTGTTTTGGCAATGCAGTACGTCGCGCAAATCCAAAATCAATTGATTTTGCCTCGCAACTAAAGCCTTCTATGGACACGTAAGACCAAGCTCTTCGTGGGTAGCCACGTGTCGCCTACCCAGGCGGGTGGGCGCTGTCCAATTCAGCAAAGGACCGAGGTGTGACGAGAAATATCGGCCTCAAACACATACTTGACCGGCGAGGATTCCACAAGCTAGATAACGTCTGCTTATTCAGACCACCGGCTAGAATGGTGTATAGGCAAGGTGCATCTAATTCAGAAAACACAAGAACGTCATCGATTTACACCTATGCCGATCAATTCGATCGCAGCCGTTACAACGTCTGATCGAAAACAAATTAAAGTTAAAGATTACGGAAACTAGCATCAATCACAGGTGAACGATAGTTCGTTAGGTTTTCCTCATGTGAGTAGCCCAGATACCGGCACATGTTCCCATAAAGCGTGTGTCTGCCTCAAACCAACGCGAAACTTCTTTGTGCTCGGCAATCACAGTTTCTGCTAGCCCTCCTAATGCAAAATCGGAATTGCGTTTGCTACATGCAAGGGTTCTCCTACGACGTCGGTGTCTGTGCCTCTTTCAGCTTGATCATAGGTCACTTTGGTTGGTGCACCAGCGTAGTGCTGCTCGTGACCTGATTCTTCGAGGCCTCCAGCGTCATCCGTCCTGCTTTTTGGCGCGTTAAACGATGTGGTACCGATATCCACTTCCTCGCCACCAGTCTGTAATCTGCGTAGGACGCTTGGATTTGAGGCATTTGCGGGCTGGAGGAGCAGGCTCGCTACCACCAATCTTCCGCTTTTTTTAACCCGTTTAGCGTTTTGGCTCACCGCGCGAGCGCTTCTTTGCCTCTTCATAGCTTTCTGACGCTGGCGTCGCTGCTGGCAAAGGTTATGTAACTCGCCGCTCTTCTTGACGGTACGTTCACGTGTACTTTCTGCCGCGTACCGACACTGTGTAGACCGGAGCTGCCGAGGTGACTTCGCTGCACGTCGCTCGGCAATCGTCCGGCGCTGGTACTCACGATGATACTTGCACATACTATGGTATTCTTCAATTCGTTTGATGGATGGCTTGCCCTTGCAAGTTGTCGTGAATTGGAACTGCCACCGCCGCGTTGGCGCTGATGTATAACGACTCACACACTTCAGATTGGCAGCACATATGCAGGTTTTCGTTGTTGCCTGCAGCACCGCTTACCTGTCATAGCACAATAGATCCTGTTCTGTTCTCGCTGATTTTCGTTCTCCGTGCCTTCTTGAGCTTCGTCATTGATGTACGTAAACTACTAAAAGGAATACAGCCCCCCCCCAAAAAAAAAATTCGATGGGTACAGATATACATTTGGGAGTGGAGTGCATAATGATGAGCCGACTGCTGTGCAAATGATGAGTGCGAGTATCGGATATATAAGGATATCTAAATGTATTATTGATGGACTTATTGAGGGGTAGCACTGTACTTTCAGATAACTTGCAGAACCGATAAGCTCATTATATTATTATTAATTTTTAAGGGGCGTCACAGTATCGGAACAGTAGATGACCTTCAATAAACGTAAAGAAGACGATGAACAAGAATTGACACATCTAAGAAACGCCACGAGGGAGGCAAAGATATAGGAAACTTGTAGGGTATTAATAAAAGTTTAGCAATCTGGCAAAATCACGTGTACACTCTGCTACCCAAGCACTTAAGTCTTGCTTTCGAGTTGCCTCCAACATGTTTTCCCGCTCTTCTCCGTATCTAACTTAGTGTAAAACAATATAATAACCGTGGAAATAGAGACTAGCGCAAGCTTTTATTTTACGTTTTGCTAGATCAAAAGATACGATAAAACCAAGAGAAGGTTGTTTTGAACGGCCCTTCATTGGGAAATTCCCTTAACCCCAATCAGACTTTTGCTAGGACAAATGGAAGGACAAAAGTCATTTATGTTGATTTCACTAATGTGTACCGCAAAGTTTGTCCTAGCGAACCATCTAGGACAAAATCTGTGGTACACTCACGGCCGGAACGAACCGGTGACGTGGAGAACTCGGTAAACGGGTTTATCAGGTTCGAATGTTTCAAATACCAGTTTAAGAACTCTATAAATCGGTTTACCTGGTTCTATGACCATTTTTGAAGTAAAGAGTGAACCGCTTTATGAACATTTTACAGTCTTGGTTTGTTTTTTCACAGCGTCATTAGTCTGAATTCACTCTTCTGAATAAGCCGCATGGGCTATTGTGCGCATGGGTGCGCTTTAAATGGCATGTTACATGTACTACTATAGTATCAGTGACCAAGACACCACCAGTGGCCGCCGTCGATGATTCGATAGCTCATGCAGTGAATGCTTGCTCGCTCTGGTTCGAAGAAGAGACAAGAACGCATGATCGGTCTTGAGCATACTCGTCAATATAAGGAAGTGCTTCGTTGTGATTCATATGATGAGCGCGCTTTTATAAAGCCGCGCCCTGGCTCAGGCCAAATCAGATAATCTCTTTTATCGAATCATTGCTCGGGGAAACAACCCTGCCTCTCGCTTTAGTTCTGGTAAACTTTGGTTCGTAAATCATCAACTGAACCCAGCTTCTACATCTTGTCTCGTTACCGGGAAGCTTGTTTGTTTTTAATGCAAGTCATGTTGGATAGCAATGCACTGATTCCTTGACATGTACTTGCCAAGGGTCCCAGCCGGAATAACGCCATCCCGCAACATCGAGCAGTGCTTTGAAACTCGCCTTTTGGGAGGACACAACATGTGCGCAACGAGAAACCTAAGTGCAGTATCTCGCATGTGTCATAGAAATATTCGGATCTCAGCCGTCGCCTAATATATTTAAACGTGTCTGATGTGAGCTACGGCTACCACGCACCTCTTGCCCGCATCTGCTTCGCTCGTGTGCTAATGTTTTCCGTGTATAGGTATATGTTTCTGGAGCAATATCGATGCACAGTTGATTCGGTAGAAAATAGAACAGTAAACCCAGCCGGTGAAGTCACTTCTTCGTCAGCCAGATCACTGTCGTCGCGACACTGTCGACGCTCCACAATTTCATCTTCTTGATTGTCCTCGCAATTACTGCAACTAGAGTCCACAACTTCGTACTCGTCCGAGCTCGCACCTTCTTGGAGTACATTTACATCGTTTCCACACACACACTTGACAGGTTTCCACATTCGCCATACAGACCTCGTCGTCTTCATGCTTGCTTTTATTATCCAGTATATTTACTTGTCCATCCGACTATGCGTTCGATTGCATTCGCTGAACGCGCCAACGACAACTTCTTCATTTGCCGGCTCAATGCGCTTCCGTGGACGATAGGACGACAAGATTAGCCACCGTGATCCACGGTGATAACAGAATCTATTCGCACAGCTAGTGTTAGACCACCGTCGACATCATCAAACAATGCATCCAATGTGGGAGCTGAGACCATGACAGAACAGTCGTTTGGGCGAACCGGGCGTTTTTGATGTGGGGGCTTACCGTTTTCGTCGTCACTTTCGTTCAGCTGGAGCAAACTCAATCGCATACGTGATAACTGCATCTCGCCTTCAACAGCAAAAATTGTTAGCAGACAGAACTAAAAGAAAACAGTAACGAGGTTGCACACACTGACCCCCCCTCCATCTCCTCGACTTGCTCTTGTCGTTTGGTGCGTATTTGGTCCAGCGTCTTTCTAGCTGCGTTGGCTTCTCCGATGTCCATCCAACTGCCAGGAACTGCCTCTATATATGTCTTAAGTCTACGGGAACGGGCTACTGCCTCTTCCTTTGTCCGCTGCATTGAGTGAAGCCTCTTTTGGTTTACGTACTTGATCTCCAATTCTCGAATGAGTGGAGCCGTGCGGCCCCTCGCGAGTTGTGTAGTGGTTGCACTTCACTGTTTACGTCGCTGACTACGTAACGCCAGTCACACACAGCCTACGCGTGGCTGGAATGTGCTGCAGTTGAAGTTCTGTGAATGGTCAACCTGATTGACGGATCATTTGGAATTCTGGATTATGATTGGGTGGTGAATTCAATTTGGAATATCATGGGATCGGCAACGGGAAGACAATCGTGACATGTGGCGTTCCCGTTTTGCATTATCTTGATGGCTGTTTACACCGTTCCCGTTGCAAATGGCAGTACCCATTTGATTTGTATACATTTTCTAGTGCAAAGCATAGTAGAAGCAGTGCATGTTGGAGGTAGGAGGCTGATATCAACTAATTCAATCCATCTCACTTTCAAATTTCCATTCATCAACCCACACCGACTACAAGCCTCGTTTGCATCGTCCCATACTCTAAATTGATTATGAACTCAAGGTAAGCCGACAGTATCGGTACACTTGTGGAAGACAGCTACTTTCACTGGGAGTTCAACATGCGGATGAAGTCGCCCGTCAGAGTCTGCTCCCGTAGATCATCAGCTCGGCGTTCGACCAAGTGAGCTACCGCTCCACGGTTGAATGGAAGACCAACGATTTCATGGTCCTTAGTGTTATAGCTGGAGACGCAAGTCTCACATACCAAGTCTACATCCGTGGAGCGCTGACCGCTGCTAAAGCGTGGGCGCGACTCGAAGAGCACGTCAATCGGAACACGCTCAAGAACGGACTCATCGTTACCAAGAAACTTCCCAGCTTCAAGATGCATGTTCGCTGTCCATGTGGACACGTTCAAGGAAATGTTACTCGAGATGGAGTCGATCGGTGAGTGTCTGGACGAGACTCGGGAGCTGGTACTGCAACTCGGGAGTATGTGTGACGAGTACCGCACGCTTGCGACTGTCCTGGAGAACACACGAAACGCGACTCTTGCTTACGCGACCCACCCTCTCCCTGGTGTTGAAGCCTCAGATGAATCGTCATCGACTCAAGAGATGGTGCTCGCTACGAAGAAGTAGTACCTCGGAAACAAGCGCCGTTTTGGTGGCAAGTGCTTCTACCGCAAGAAGCCAGGGGACAAGGAATTTGAGTGCCGGAAGAAGAACGCCGACGAGGGACGTAGACAAGTGGCGCAAGCTCAAGCACCAGACTTTGCATCCACGGCTGCGGGTCCGATGAACAAGTCAGAATGGTTCGCGACTCGGGTGCAACTCGCACAAGAATAGAGTCCGGGGCAAGTACATCTCCGTGAGAGACATGAAGACACCAATCCGTATCACAATTGCGGATTGCACGTAGATCGACGTAGTTGCAAAGGGCGCCGTCGGGTTGAAGCTGATAGGTGAAACGTCCGTCAAGTGTCGGATGTTCTGTACATCCCTTAAACTGAAGGAATCCTTTTATCGGTGTCCAAGCTGGCCGAGAAGGACGTCGTCGCACAGTTCGGCAAGGTGAAATGTGTTTTTCGATATGGTGACGCTGTCATCATGGAGGCCAAGCGCTGTGGAAACTTCTACAAGCTGAAGACAGTGGGAGAAGAGGTGTGTCATGTTGGGACAACTCGTAAGGAGCTAGAACATGCACGCCTGGATCACATCCAATACAAACGCTACGAGCAGCTATTACGATGGCAGAAGGAGCGCTTCGCGTCACGGATGGAGTCAACGGTGACGACGTCTGTGCAGACTGCTGCATGTGAAAGATGATGGCCGATGACTTCTCTCGACACCCGGACACTATCGTCAAGAGTGCCGGGGTGCTGGATTTGGTGCAAACGGACGTGATGGAATCGATACAGACCAAGACGCCTGGTGGTTCCACCTATGTCATGAAGCTGATCGACAAATACTCACGTCGCGTCACTGTTCACTTCGTGAAGGCAAGGTCAGACATGCTGTCTGCTGCGGTAGTGCGTAATTTGAAAATTCTGTTCAGCGGTAATACCGACAGGAATGGTACACTGTCGTCGTAGACCGCTTCTATTCATCAATCAAACTCGCCGTCGAGGTGCTGGCCATGAACGTGTACGTTGTGGGTACCATCATGACGAACAGACTTGGCTACGATCAGAACGTCAAGGAAAAACGCCAAACGCGGCCTCTGAGTATACCTCGCGACTCCTTCACGTTTTCCCGCTCAGTCGCAATACCAAGCATGATCGCGTTCCACTGGTGGGATCGCGAGCCCATTCATTACATGTACACGGGATCTACCCTGGCGGAAGCGAGTGTTGGCAGGAAGCCAAAACAGGCCGGACCGAAAACAGTTCCATTCCCCTCGCCAGTGAGCGACTATCAACGCTGGATGGGCGGAGTTGGTGTGCACGATCAACTCCGCCTACAACGGTACTCACTGCAGAAGTCCATCAAATTCAAGAAGTACTACAAGGGTATGTTCTTAGGCCTAGTAGATCTAGCGCTTGTCAACGCCTACATCTCTCAGCGAGACAGCAAAGATCACTCACACGACGGCGATGTCACGTGCAAAATGGTCCAGCGTGTTACAAAATCAACTATTGCAGCTGAAGTCTGACGATTTTGCTGGTGTCGTCGTTACACCCCGCCCGCCTTCCACCAACAAAAAACGAACGCCTACTCGTCTCACACATGCGACTGAACAAGCAGATGACTGGGCGACGGTAAGTGGCGTCTAAAAACGCCGTTAGCGCTCTGTATGGTGTGCGCACTCCTTCGAACCGATTGCAAGAAGAAGTCGTTTGCGACGACGTTCTTCTGTGACCGCTGTTCAATCAATGATGCCAAGTGTTGGCTTTGCAACAAGATCAGCCGCAATTACAAGGGCAGTGCGAAAGCATCTTCGCGATATGGCATGAAGATTTTGACTGTGGTCAAGCCATTCCATCTGCGCTGGGGAAGAAAGTTGTTCTGCGAAGTAAGAAAGCTGGTGTTCGGAAGAGGGCTGGCCGAGAGCTTCGGCTTGAATGTAATGCTGAAGATGGCGACGAAGAAAAGAGTGACGAGGACTGAGAGATCACTAGAGGGTACAGCTTGCGCACACAGAGATGTTTGTAAGCAGCTATTCGATTGTAGTGCACTCTTTGCTGAACTTACGTACCTTTTGTCTCGCTTTTTTGCAAGTTGTAGGAATTGTAGTGCACCTTTTACTTTTATTGTTTTTCAGATCTTGCGGCATGTTAAGACATGGAGGAAGCTGCAAAAGACTGGAATCCTGTATAATATACGACGCATCTTGAAAAACCTCTTAGTATTTTATGCTTGCCCACACGCCATATTTCTACTCCATACAAACTTCAGGCCAATATGTACGCCGTATCATACGACATTCGTAGTGTGTTCGTCGTATTTTTTTCGGGAACCAAGGGGTTAAAATGAATCATCATTTTATAGTGTCGTATGACATACGACACGATATAAACTTGATGTATTGTTGCCGTTTCTGTGTGTTGCTAACTGCGTGTTGAGGAAGGCCCGTGATGAACTTTTTGGTGGATCATCACTTCGCCAGAGTTAAAATTAGTCCAGAAGAATGACAAGTTTATTTTGCCACGGGTTGCTGACTTCATATCCATCGAGAAGATATAAACATTTCCAAGGCTGCTGATTGCTCGTTGCTGACGTAAAAGTCATACTTTTCACGGCCACTTCGTATTCGTAGACTACACAATAATATTTTGCTAACGTTAGTGAGCTAGATCATCTGGGACTTACGCTGGTAATACCGTTTTTAGCGATATTTTCTTTGCTGTGCACACTGTATAATAAGCCAAACTTACCACATATTCAAATACCTATCCACGCGATCAAATTGGAGATTAATGACTATCAATCCTGCGCTTGCTTGGAGCTTCTAGGTTGCTGAGTGAAATCCTGCGTAGGAAGCTCTGACTCAAAACTTGCGCTTGCTCGGTTCTGCACGTACTGGCTGGAAAGCCTGCGCTGGCTCCATGCCCCGCGTCCGGCATCGCTTCTGTTCGCGATGTCGGTACTTTAGCCGACAAAAAAAAAATATTTTCAATTCATTTAACATTTTCTCACGCATTGTTCACTGTACTGACTTACTGTAGAATGGCGTTACCGCAACCAGAATACCATAAGTTAGCGACAACACGACAGATAATGGGGCAACCATAATTCTAGCAGCAACCAAAACTTCAGTTATTTATTTGCTCGCCAACCACATACATACACACTTAGCGAATCTCGTAAAGATCTCTAATATGGAAGAGAAGGCGCGCGAGCTGGTGCATGCTCGACTCCAACACCTTGCAGAGATGCAGAAAAGTTGGATAAGATGCGCAAGGCCCTGGACAAACTACATGCCGCTCAACTGGAGTTTCAGACCGCCATTGAGGACGACCAAGATTGCAGTTACGAGCTGGCAGCAATTTTAGGCCCCGGAGAGTCCAAGTATGGTGGTATTTTATCATTTGAAGTGTTCTTAGAAATGGCAATTAACCGTCTGAGTGGTTAACTAGTATGGGTGGTTGTATCAATGTGCTAATACAGATCAAACTACCTACATCAATTCGTCGTTTAGCTTTTTGTCGATCTTACTAACGTTACATGAATCCGACTTCGACATGCCTCGTTCCTTCGAATGGTGCAGAATTATTCATAGCATCCGCAGACGCATCACCTTGACGTCATTCTTTGGCACACGATACTTCTGTTCCTCACGTTACCAGTTATGTAGTTGTGGGTTTGGGCAACCACCAAAACACCACATCTAGCGTAGTCAGGTTGTTGTGGGGCTTGGACACACTCAGTAGAGTAAAAATCAAGCTTGGTTGCTGGTATAGACGCCTGGCGCCGCCGTTTGATGAAGTCGCGAAGTCCTTCTCTTCCTTCATTCTTTGTGTCTCCTTCTTCTTGTGGTATTCCCTCCCAAACTGTTTCCATTTCATTGTAATAGTCATCGTCAATCAAAGGTTCGTACATGTAAAACATACACTTTGATCTTTCTGACGCTCTCATTACTGGTGAGACGGATGATAATAATCCCCAATGATTTCCTTTAAGTTCACAGGGTGGACTATGAATTTGACGTCTACGAGCGTGTTCTTAGGGGGTTTCGGCCACCCCGAAATGAAACAGAGGGCAGAAACCACAAAGCATTTCCCAACTGAATCCGCAATCGCTGTCAAGCAAAAGTCGATGGGACTGTCGTTTAGCCACCCACGACAGAGGCCCCCCACGACTTTTTCAAAGCTGATTGTTGCCCTTCCTATATACCCAGTTATTCGGACAGCAATCGACTTGACGAAAATCTGGAAAAATTTCGTTTGCCAAAATTTGGTTGCGAATACCCACACCATCGACTGAGAGACCAGTCGATCTCGTCATCGAAGCAAACATGTCCACGTCGGAATGGATTTTTCTCCTGTTTTGCTCGAGCCACTTGCGGTCTTCAAACCATCCCCTCCCTTTTGCTTTGACAAAGTAAAATCCTGTTAGAGTATGCACAAATCCAAGCGTTAGCAATTACTAAAAACCATAATTCAGAAACCATAGTAAACAACCATAATACAGCGACCATAACTAAAAAGCAATCATACCTGCTGAACCTCCAGAGTTTAGGATCGATAGAAGTGACGAGATCCAGGACGCTTCCTTGCTTCTTCTGTCTTTCATCCAGATAATCAGATTGCTTGTGCTCACCCCTGGCATCTGTTAGAGCTGCCTGCATCGATCGGGTAAGATCCACTGGAATCACGAATGTATGCATGTAATCCGTTGGACGCATTGCATCCCAGTGATACTCAATTGTACGCGCCCTCAGTTATGCGTCATCCAACTGCACTAAATATTTGTCCATCATTTCCATAACTTGTTTGATATTTGGCGTCTGACATGTCCAAGCCACCAATTGGTCAAGCGAAACAGTTAGACCACTAGGGTATTTGTGTACCGCTAGACGATCTGGCTTTGACGAAAGCTTGGTCTGTCGCAGTTGTTTGCTTGTAGATCGGGATCTCCCTCAAACTTTCGGTTTGGGATCACTGATGATATCGACTTGTCGTGCTTCTTTACGGGGGAATCGTCGCGGCGAATATCATGGTCGCTGTTTCCAAAAGAAATAAAAAAAATAAGTATCAGCATCAATTGATATCGCGAACTGGCGGTTCACAGCTGTATAGATAGAGCCGTTTTGCTAGGAGATCCAGGAGTTCTTCTCAATGGATAAATTTCAGACGAAATGTCGGCTCCTTCATCACTTTCTTCCAGTAGGTGATGGCGTGAAACTGGCATAGCAAAACCTTTGCCGTCGGAAATGGCTATTCGAGAAGTTTCCATTCGACAAAATCTCTGTCAATGACCACAGTAGATAGATCAGACAACCTTGGATTCTTTTCCTTGAAGTATTCCAGAACCGTTGATATAGTCACTGCTTCTCGTTCAAGCAGACGAAGTCGCACACCTACCAGTCGCTGTGGTAACGACCAAACTCCCTACACCATGCACACCAACAAATCCTTAAGTTAACGTTTTGGTTGTCACAACGATAATATGGACCAACAGCAAATTACCGGATCGCTCGCTGTTGTTATAGTGTTCTAGACTAATATAACGTTAATATAGAGCTGGTTGGATTTTAACCAGTACCATATCTTCACGGATTTTTTTATGAAGTTGTCCTTTGAATTCTACTGTACTACCAATGCCTAGGTCTACATCATTTATATTAGATCCGGTTTTTGCTTGCGCTGTCACTGAGGATTCACGTTCTGCTACATTGGTATTTTTTCAATTTCTCTTAAGTAAATAATCCAGAGTGTCACTTTCAACCCCCAAAATTACCTATGCTTGAAATTAAATACGCTGGAGTAAATAATCTCGCTCGACCTCGGTTTTGTATCCGGAAACCAGGTTCCTACCAAACGTTTCAGATAGGTAAGTTAATTGACTTATAGATAAATAACTCCTACATAATTGTACTGCTGTAGAACATTTACGATAATTCCGCACGACAAAGACTACTACAAACAGCGACGGTGAAATCCGCCATACCATACAAATCCGCCGACCGCTTCAAGTTCAAAACACAAGATTTGAACAAGTAAAAAAATTGGAGGATAAAGCAGTAAAATGCATTGAATGGTCGTAAAAGGTCACCTGATATCATTGTGAAAGGCTTCAGGAATGCTATTCTAATGTTCGAAGTGCTATGTTAATCGAAATCCTCCATCTGCTTTTATTTTTGTATGTACGTTGTGTGTTGTGGCGGATTTTCCTGTCGCGAGAATAAAAAAAGTACTACTATGGAGGATGGCGTTCAAATGGTGGCGGATTTCACCGTCGTTGCCTGTAATAGGGCGAGCAATCAGCCGTAGCGGGACAGAAACAGTTTTTGAGTGCAGAAAAGCTGGGTTTTGAGTACAGACAGTTATTGCTCCTACCACGGATTCGTGAGGTACAATAACAGAAAAAGCTAGAGCTTAGACAGGCCTATAGTCCTGCTTGGATATGCATCTCTGCCACTCGAACTTTTGCCACAATATCTCAAAAAATGATAAATCAGCGCTACGACACGATAAATATTATTGCTTCGAGTACAATTTCCTGAATTATTATATCTGGCTCCACACAAACTGTGCCTGGAGCACAAACTGCTCCTTTGCTTCCAATACTCTCGCGTATTCACAACGATTCGTCACCGCTTATAAAAACATCGACCAGGCCATCCTTCATCGAGCTAAAGGCTGTTCTTAACAAAACAAATTGGAGCAAAAGAATAAAAGAAAACAGTTGCAAAGTGGATCGGCGTTTCGTCGACGTCAGTCTGGCTCATGACCGAATTTGCACAGCTAGACTACATGAAACGAAAACAAAACAAAAGCACGAATTCACCATAATTATTCATTGAGAAGTATGTTTTTGCAGTTATAATTTTTGCGGTGACACGAATATTGACCCACTAATTTGGTGTGGACTGTCCATATTTCTATTATTACAGCTCTACAAAAGCATGACCGAGGACGTTACTGGATATAAAACTACTAATAGCTGCCACTGGCACCACTTGACAAGCCACGGCAGATTTACTGTACCAAGCAAAACGGCATCACCCGGGAAAAGAAATTTTGATGGTTTTGACATCGATGACTGCATCACACGACAAAAAAATAGAGTGACAAGAGTTATACTCTTTTTTCAAATGACGGATACCATCCCATGAGGGTTTAAAGTTGTTATGATGTCGTTGTCGTCCTGCGTTACCTGTAAGGAGCTGTGCATGGCACTTGAGCGAGATTGCTCCAGCAGCACGGACCGTCATCCTTTTTGGAGGAAGTCAAACACAGAGTCGCAATATGAAAAGCGCCGAAAACACCTTCACCGTCTAAGTCCCACAGAGCAGAAGTGCATTGACAAAGAGTAGCTGAATGTGTTAAGCAAACGGATGGTCCGATGCTGTAGTAACGAGGTCACCCATTTTGGCCTTCGTGCCACACCACGCGTGGAGGGGTACCACGCGATATTAAAACACTGGATTTTAGGCTCAAACGGCGACCTCTTAAAAGTCTTTGATGTGATGAGTCATTGGTGGAGACAGTCGATCGCAGAACACAACAAGAAGGTAGCAGAAGACAAAATACGTGACTTCCACGTGCATTGGTGGATCACCCGCAGCAAAGCAGCTCCAATACCCGAAGTTGTTGAAAAGAACAGTATACCAGCAAGAAGAGCAAAAGCGAGAAACAACCGAAATACAACAGCTTCTAGAAAGAAGGGCGGCGGACCAAGTGGAACAAGGCGCGAACCTTCAACACACGAGAGATCTGTACGCCCAAAGCATCAGCAACGCGCGCAACCGCCACCGTTTTTGCGGTTGGATACGGCAGCACAGCTTTCTAACAACGATATGCAAGCCCCGAGTACTGATAGCACTTCCTACACTACTCAAATGGGTTGTACGAATCGTAGAAACATATCAGGAGCCGAACAACACCGTCTGATGTCCCATGCAACTAATCCGTGGTGGCTAGCGTCTACAGAGCACTCAGATGACGATGCCTTAAGCCAGTATGATGCCAATGATTCTGTAGCTATTACTGATAGTTTGCTCGTAGCTTTGACACTGAGATTTAATTCTTGCCTTACAATACGGTCATTAACCCATAATAAATTGACGCGCGTACAGCACCATTCATCAGATCGAATTACACAACGTGGTCTGCATGCGCTTTGGGTGATATTGCAAGTATATGGATCTGAGAGCTCCGATAAGCCGTCAATCCCATCTAAAATTGAGCTTTACCAGTCTGTTTATGTCTTAAACTTTGACTTCTGGGTCTACGAGATAATGCGCCCACGTGGGTGCAATATCTACTCCCAACCATATTTGCCAGAAAAACATACGTTACGGTTGCGGTAACGACTCCGCCTACTGTAGTAATTCACTGTACCGATGTATTGTACTGACGTATTGTACTGTACCGAATCCCTGAATACGCAGTACCGTCGTCTTCCAGAATACCGGTTTTTGTTGTTGTAATCTTAGTGTATTTTGTGCTATGCGCTTAACAGTACCTTTTCACTGCAAGCGCTGTTCAAAAGTTGGACTCGCTCAACTTTTAATCACCGCGATCAACGCATCCCTCATTACTTGGGGGGAAACGACAAAAGGTGTATCATTTTCAAACGTTTCGTCAATAGCGGTTAACATGTGTCAGAAGGTGTAGATCGTTAGAGTCGGTAGTGACAGTACGTGTTTACCACTTATCGAGTGTCACAAAGTGTATGGACGTATGTGTTGGAATGTCAATTTATGTACGTAATCAAAATCAATGGCTATATATAAAGTTCGTACCGTGGGCCCATACTCGAACCCACTAAACCCGGGGTTCAGAACTCAGCCTAGACCCAGTACAAGTCAGAAAAAGCACTTTGGTACCCCACTAACGAATATTGCGACTGAGGGACAACAATGAAGCTCGCCTAGAATTCCAGACAGGAGCTCGTCGGGTCATGTACCGCTTTCACCGGCTCGTTCGCTTGAAACACCCGCCTTAAGTTTGGTGCGTGACGTGTGAGCGATGGTCTTGCTCGGCATAGGTCAGTGCCGCACCATCAATGTTGTCCCTCAGTCGCAGAATTATAATATGGGGAGCAAGCACGGTCCAGACCTATTTTTACGGGTAACACTGAGCTACTGTCCACACCTATTTTATGGGTAACAACTACGGGTTTCTACTCACTGTCAAATGGCTTTGCTGCTGGGGCCGATTTTACGGTAAATACTAGCATCGCCAAAACATGTGACAGTATGTGTATCCGGTTTAAATGTGCCAGTGAACATCACTCTGATGCGGTCAGTAACCACTTTTGACACACGTTTCACCCGATGACACACCTTTTGACGTTTTCCCCATTCTTCGGTATTCCCGGTATAAGCACGTCTTTCCGTCGTCTTTCCATCCACGATAACCCAATTGAACTGTGCTGCATAGATTGTTACTTTTTACTTTAAAATTAAAGTACTTTTATTAATACTGTAAGTACTCCTTTACAAAATTGTTGTTTGCGGGTCACAGCATCCATTCGTATACCCCAGGACCTGCCCCATCCACGACGAAAAGTACCACTTGCACTGTAAGTATTCACCAGCACTGTAAAGTGCTCGGCTGGCACTATGAGACACGCATAATTTCTCACACTCCCGCCTTCGGTCTACCGTGACGGGCCCGCGCGGCTGTACTACGCTTCGATCGTCGCCGGCGGAAAATAGACTGTAAGTTCCTTTATGGTGTACCAACTCCGGGCTTTGCGCCGACCATTGCAGACCTACACTTCGGTGCGGTTGCAAACGGTCTCTCTAAGCCCTCGTCTATTCCCATGACCGCTCGGTCGCTCGCATGGTGCTGGTGAACATACTTGCAGTGTAATTATAAGTGCTGAGGAATTTCCATAATACAGTATGGACTGTTTAAGAGCGTAATTAGGTGTACTGAGTACAGTACATATTATGTTGAATTAAGTTCGTTTTCTTCTTCTTCTGCGGGAGTTTACGTGAAGGCAATTGATATGAATTTGAATGAGCCGGCGCTTAACATCACTGACGAGCCGAAAGAGCTTCAATCAGTGTTTGCGGTAGTGTAGCACAAGTGAAAATAATAAACTCAGTATCAGATACCACCAATACAGCAACGGAGACAAAGTAGGTGAGTATATTTTTCGAAGTCGTGTTGCGTATGAAGAATCTGGCGCTTAGATAGTTGAGTACAAGGGATGTGATGGTCTTTTAATCGAAATAAACTATTCGACCTAAATCCAGATTGACATTTTGAACTAAAAGGACAATCAGCGGGTCAATACTAAGAACTAAATCATTCTCTGTGTAAATAGAAATGTCTATGTCACACAAAAGTGCTTGCTCCTTTACACCATCAGCTGAAGATATATATCACTAACTTAATTAAGTAAGTATCATTTATATTAAACGTGCGCAGCGGACATTACCAGCCTTTGATTAATAAGTCCAATGCTGGTAGTTTTTTAAGCTGGTAATTTTTTAAAATTAAAATTGTTTAAACGCAGAGTTGGACTGATGAGATGTCCAACACCTAACTCTAGAGGCGTTATTAAGGGACCCTCAAGCTCCAAGGAGTCAGGGCTGTGAAAAAATGGGTTGTGATTGTGAGATTGGCTATGTTGTCAATAGGCCTCAAAGCTAATTACTCAGACCTGCTCTGAATACTGAGTATGTAACCTGTTTCTTCATATATGCTTACCTTCTCTGTGCAAAAGTAGGTTACGTGGCATCATATCTAAACAAATATCTGAAGTATGTTACGGAGTCACATAAGAAAACACCCAGTTTTGTATTGTTGGTATTAAAAACAGTTCAACCTACTAAGCCAGGACTGGCATACTAATACTCTCGGCTCAGAATACCTTCGCTTTCACCTGGAAGTGGATTCAACGCGGATGCTCCTCTTCTGGCGGCTGGCCTTTGGATCTCCGCACGTCGCTTTGCGCGCCGAATTACGATTCCCCGTAGTCAACTGATGCACTTCCCGTCTTCTGCTCGACGAGGCTGCGTACGGATGTGGATAGTGGTCAAACTAACACACGCGCGAAAAATTGTGTCATAGTTCTTTTCAGACCAGCGATATTTGTCTGAACAAATAGCCCAAAGCGTCCGAAGTAATTTTCAACACTTATCCTGTCGCTGGAAATACGTCGGTTGGATGCCTCTTGAGCTCGTGACAGTGAGGCCGCCGTCAATCCTCGCTTCTTTTTAGCGGGATGGATAGCGCGAACGATCTCACCCAGGCCCTGGTATCCCTTGTCGACAAGTACAGCTCAGTCCTCCGGATACTCGTTGGCCAGTGGGTCCTCGTCTGGGAGATCGCGTTCGTCGAGTAGCTTGTGTAGCTGGACTTGGTGAAATTCGATTTTATTCCGAAAGTTAGCGATATCCGACGCGTTGCCTCTGTAGTATTTTGTACAGTTCAGCGCGAACCCGGTGGGAAGAACGGAAACTTCAACATTGAATCCATGTCGTTTGTGCTTCGCGCTGTAGAACTTATTTCGTTCCTTCTGTGTGCCGAAATGCATGTTCAATTGCTGAAATGTTACATCCGAAGCATATCGAGCGCACGGATGCTCTTTAGACGTTCCCGGACAGGTTCATGCTGTCTCTCTGCGCGTGGGATTCTACAAGCAACTCGTACAGATGATGTGACAAGATGTCCAAGAAGTTCATGATCAGCTTCTCGAACGTTCCCGTCTTCTCGGAAAACGTACGTGCCGCAACGTCCCATTCCCACCAACACTTTGCAGCAGTCTCTCATGAACAGAACGTCCCTCCCGGCTTTCTTACACATCTTCCCGCGTCCGATGTTCCATGATGTTGCCACGAACCCAGAGATGTCGTACCAGAGCCTGTTCCGCCCCGTGGGAGAAAAGTTCGTCATAGAGACGACTGCCTCAGCTCCACCGGTCTCGATGAACGTGTCCATGATTGGGGTTGGAGAGTCCTCTTCTTTGTCCGATGAATCGGGCCAGTCGACAGCGTCCTCGTCATTGCGGGCGCGCTTTCGCTGCCGCTCAGCTTCCAGCGCACGATCAGCGCGATCCCCGCGGCAGCGCTACGCCTGCCAATCGCCGTCGTATTCGGTCTGCGGACAGAGTTTGTTGGATCCACTGTACTCGTGCAAGTTGACGTACCAGGGACCGCCCGGTTCGTAGTCACAGGTACATGACGGCGTGCAGATGCTGGCGTGAAGATACGACGCCCTGCTGTTGAAGTTTGAGTTGACTGCGGATACGAAAATATCGTTTGTAATCGTAGGATGATGAGGAAGGAGGAAGCTTGGCCCTGTACAGGGTGAATTCGCAAATGACTACACGTTGTTCTGAAACTGAGCATCCTATCTACGCTATTAAGACTCTCACCACTAACTCTATACCACTTACTTCACCAGCTGACTGCCAGTTTCCAGAGGTAGTGGTTAGTTTTCAGGCAGCATCTAGCTTGCCAAGCACCCGACCATTATCCGGCTGGCCCACAGGTTAACCATGGGACTATCGCTTAGCACCTGTTTTATGAAAGCATACCAACAAACTGATACCAAGATCTAATCACAATAATTGATTGTTCTGAGATCACAATCAACAACTACAATTTACTTATTGTCTCCACACAAAAACTACCTGTAATGCGGATCGCAAGGGACACTCTGACTCGTTATTTTGCTTGTGCAACAACAACTGAACTCTGCAAGTAATAGCTGCGTGGTTTGGAGTTATTTAAATAGTACATTTATACGTGTAGACCAGTGGTTTAAATATATACCAGAAACTTTCGATAGTCGGGCATTTATCGATCGTTGAACTAATGTTCACTACGCATCCAGGCCGAATTATATAGAGTTTGTCAACCAGTACCTTATTACCGGGTGATAACGAGCTTGTCAATCGGTACCTTATCGATACGCTTTTCCCGGATGTTGTTTGCACCAAGCTCGTGAAGTGTTATCGTAGCTGCACCTGCGTTTCCATACACCCTTGATCTACCCCGGCTTCAACGTTAAAACGACCATTAGTTGCGTAAGCTTACGTCGGCTGGGTCTATATTTAACACGGAGAATGCACTGACTATGTTTAAAGCCCAGATGGACATAGTGAAGTGACCGAGGCCATTTTTATACTGGATAAATGTAAGGTATCACAATAGATTGCAATATCCAGCATTAAGATTGTCAAGATTGCAATTATTGATTGTTTGAAAATTGGGTATACAGTCAATAAACAATCTATATTTCCACAGCCCTGCCAAGGAATTACAACTCTTCGTAGCCCTCACTTAGCTCCGTAAGTCCTGGAAACTTATGAGGGTACCCGGGATGATTCTTCCCCAGCGTAATGGTCGATAAAAGGCCTCGCCGCGTACTTAGCAACATACTGTTTATTTTCTTAGTGCGAAATAAACGCTCACTGTTTACAATGTACTGCTTTTCTTTCAGTTGTGTTCTATTTTTTTCTAATCTGGGACGACCCAGTACATATGTTCAAGTGATTTGGAAATTCCTCGTTAATTACCAAAACGTATGGTGTTTATGTCATTTTGTCTATAAACAATAGTGAACTTGTGCATGTACATGTTGTCTGATTGCATTCACAGATGGCCGACGACAACATAACACTTCGGATCCAACAGTTGCCGGGTTGCTGTGTGTAGCAACGCGTGCTTGCTTTAAGCGCTCACTTCGCAATTTCATTCCCAAGGTACAACCGCCCAGTAAGCTTACCTCATCCCCGTTTGAGCCAAGAGATCCATGCGTTTGGGCCGTGTTGTGTTTTCACGGCAGCTGCTCTTGTCGCGGCCATCGATACCGTATCGGCACTTTAAAGTGGTGTAAGTCTTTTCAAGCCGAATGTGGCGAGGATTGTCAACACTCATGAAATCGTTGCGCGCGATACTCAGTCCCTGAGGGCGAACAAGAAAGCTGGCGTTGTTGCTGAAGACGAAGAAGGAAACGATGATGCTGAAGAAGAGAGAATGTTTAAGTGGGCTGACGATTTGCTGGAGAAGGGTAAAGCAATCAAGATAGCAAATGATTTTTGGGGAAAGAGGATGCTGAAATGATTTCGATGGCCTCAAAGCTGGACAAGCAGCAGCTCAACCTTCTTTTTAAACAAGGGGAGGAACATCTGGCTGGTTTGTTTCCAAAGTATGTATCAGGCATGGACGAAAACAAATTTATGGATGCGTTGTGGGCCTCCCCCAACCTGACAAAAGGCCAGAAGGGTGCTCTCGAAATGGCTTACTTGATGCGTAACATTCACAACTCGAGTTAGATCATTTTTAGTTGCTTTCTGTTGTGACAAACGTATGTTGTAGTCGTTATAATAACAAGATGATATTATAATTCAGGCAATCGTTCCATCACCAACTATTAACTAGAGCGTCTGCGACTTAGGAATACCGTTTTAGCAAGTTTTTGTACTATAGAGCAAAACTACCTCATATTTAAATACCAATCCTCGTGACCAAAGTGGAGATTGATGGTTAAAAATCCTGCGCTTGCTTGGAGCTGTTAGGGGCTGACTGAAATCCTGCGTTGTCAGTCTCTGACTCAATACCTGCGCTTGCTCGGTTCTGCGTACAGGCTGGACGTCCTGTGCCCGCTCCCACGCTCGTGTCTCCGTGTCCGGCACCGCTTCTGTGCGCGGGACCGGTACTTTAGCCGAGAAAAACTAAATGTTTTCATTCAATTAAAACTTGCTCATGCATTGTTCACTGTACTGACGTACCGAGCCCCTGACCAGGCAGTACCGTCGTCTTCGACTTACGGTGGGAATGAAAACATGCAATAGCCGGGGTAGGGTATGGCCCGTCCGTGACTGGTTCACGTTTGCGTTTATATTGACTTGAGTATAGACGCCCATCCGAGAGATAAAATTTATCGCGTATGGGGTTTCGGTAAATAGGCGCAACCAAATCGCGCTTGGGGGATGAAATGATACACACCTATTTCAAGCTAGCACAGCCAGTACCACAGCTCCGATCAAGCACACGATTTTCAGTCGCCGACGTTGATCGCGGCAATTGAAAGTTAAGCGAGTCCAACTTTTGAACAGCGCTTGTAGTGAAAGGTACTGTTGCGCATGTACTATATTTTAATGAGCAGAGTGCATAGCACAAAATACACTAAGCTAACAAAAAAAGCTTTTATCGTGTAAATATCTTTTAAGCATGTATCCCAAATACACGTTATTTTTGTTAATATGTCCCTCTGGTACAAAAATAAATCGAAGTCCTTTCTTTTTGATGTCGATATTTAGAGATTGAAGAAACATGGCGTTCGCAAGAAATGTAGTTTACTGAAAGCAAGTCAAAATAACAGATGCAGAGACACTAATCACCGTTTGTACGACGACGCTTGCGTTGCTGCTGATTGCTGGCGTCACCGCCACAATCACTAACGCCTGTGGCATCAACGAAGCCTTCTCCAGCAAGCCGTCCAGGTCTGCGTGCACGAATGCCGCCCCTGTCCTCACCATCAGGTGTGGGAATCAACGCGCCGTTCTTCCAGTGGTCGTGCCATATTCTGAAGCAAGTTAGCGCCTCACCTTGGCTGGCATGCTTGATTTTGTTGCGCAGAAACACGCGGGCAGCATCAGCATTCTTTGAAGCTGTTTTGAGTTTGCAGGTGCCACAGAAAAGTGTTGTCTCTCCTCTCCGTGGTTGGTCACGCGACTTTAGCTCCGAACAGACTTTGCTGGCGCGCTAGTGGCGCTTCCTGGTCTGCTCGGAGTTCCTTTATGCCACCCATCTGTGTGTATGGGCGCGTGATCAGTAAATCGGGGCCTGTAGCAGTCGTGCGAAATATTCGTCACGTATTTGGTCCTACCGGGCCTGATGATTTCCGGCTGATCGTGATCGATCAATTTTACACCTCTGTGGCGCTGGGAATGCAGCTACTGCCTATGCGGTTCTACCGTATCGGTACTACCATGATGAACAGGCAAGGTCTCTGTGAAGCCATTCTTCCAGCAAATAAGAATAACGGGCGTCGAGCTTCCAACAAACGGCCACGTCACATTGAGAGAGGGACGTACGATGTTGCAACGTCACGTCATGCTCCTAGCATGATAGCTATCCTTTTTGGCGCCAGGAGGCAGCGCACAACAAGACAGAATTGTGAGGAGGGAGCCGCGTACCGCGGTGGATGCTGAGATGATGGCCTCAAGAGTGGTAAAGGACTACCAGACTTTCGTACGCTTCATCAGGAGGGGTACTGTTGTCTTGCATCTGCCGCTCTCCGCAGTAGACTTCAAACCTGTATTAGACAAAAAAAACACACGGCAATGTTGTATGAGACACGATAAGATAGCTTAGAGCCAAAACAAAAAGAGCGTGCCCGAATGCACGCTCTCTCTTACCGGATACAGTACGCAGTCTGCGAACAGCATAGCATGAATAGTTTAGTCCCCATTTTTGGGTTCATCCTTCATGTACACTCTCATGCGATTGAACGGAGAACGCGAAGGAAGCATGACTTCATCGAATGCCATCACGGGTGGGAATGAAGCTTCTTTGAACCGTTTCTTGTAGAACGTTGATGACGGGTTGTTGTTTACATGCCCGGTCCGTAACCGCCCGTGGGTCATCACTGCTGCTAAAGTGAAGGTTTCGCAAGACGTGTGCAAACCGGTCGCCAGTCAGGAAGGAACTAAAGCATCCACGCGAGATGGCGCCTTCGTCTGTTGTCTTCCAGTGGTTTTCAAACTTCTCCCGCTTGGGTTCAATAGTGCTCGCTATTAGCAGTCCGATGAATACGCACATTTCTCTTCCAGATATGTCACGAGTACTTTTAAGGGTAGATCTTTATTACTTCTGGGCTCTGGACTTGAAATGCAGGTCGTTGTAGTTTGCGTGCCTCCTGTTTAGCATGCTGCGCTGCAACGCGTTCTTGCAGGTTCCGTCGGAAGTAGTCGATGCTTTCTTCAGCAATGTCGTCCTACATGCGCGGTGGTGCAAACAGAAAAGATGCCCCACAGGCATCTCTGCAGCAGCCAGTGCTTCAGGTGTAGGTACATGTTCTCCAGTGAATATTCCTGGAAAGTCATCCTCCATCCAGTTCTCAGCACGAGATTCATACGGCTCATCCATGTATGGATAAACCGCCACATTGTTTGGATCACTCCATCCGTTGGCTTTCATGGCTTTCAAAATGTTCTTGCCCACGTTTCCTCGGGCGATTTCGCCTAAACCTCCAACAGCACTAAGCAAATCCGGATCAAAGCGTAAATCGGGAGCGCACGAATCGTCATCGGTCGCTGGTTCAGATGGGCCAATGTCCTCTTCATCGTCAAATACGGACGTGCCGTCTGTGTCGTCGTCGGAATCCAGACGTACGAAGTCTTCGGGCTGCTCGCCAGGAAGCAAGATATTTGGATCACCTGAATAGTTGTATAGTACACTTGGTAATGTGTATCCGTATTATATATATATATTATATATATATAGTTTAAGCGTGCCAATGGTCGTGCTAGTGTCTTCATTTTCTTTTGTCTCTTGGCTCATCCAGCGGTCACAGGTGTCATCGCTGACAGTCTCGCCGTGTTCGCTGTCGGCATTATCGTCGCACTCTGACATCACGTACTCGCTTTCCGAACTTCCTGCCACTTCAACTGCTTCGACAAGATTGCGTCGGGGGGGAGGGCGTCGGCCCTACATAATTTGACATCGATTAAAACCATAGCCAACACGCAATGTCAGTGTGAATCCGTACCTGTAGTAGTGACGAGAGTTCTCCCATTAGGAGGGTCAACGGGAGCTGATTCACACGCGATTGCATTAGTATCATATAGTGTATCATACGGATCCTAATCCACGAACCTTCGCCATCACCCGCAGTGTCAGAACACTGTAGAACAGGGCCATCAGCATCAGCAGTACCTGAGTCGGCCGTTCCGCCATCCACGCTAGCACCGGCCTTTCGCGCTTCAGTAGTCTAAGCAACGTCACCTTTGTCTTCGTCTCCACTGGGGTTCGGAGCGTCAGCAGCACGCACGGATTCATCATCTTGCACTCCAACACTGCTGTCAGGAGCATCACCACCTTGCACAGCAGCACTGGGTTCTGTAGTCATCATATTAGCACCGCCGCCAGAAGAAGCGCGATTGCTGCGCGATCCTGGTGTTATATTATACACGATAGCTTCAGTACCATAAAGTGTATAATACAGGTTAGATCTTCCCCACCATTTGATTGCGCCCCAAGCTCTCCGCCTCGCTCAGCAGCGCTCGATTCGGGATCATCTGTAGCAACCGGGGATATGTCGCGTGCTGCCAAACGTCTCGGTTCACCTACGTGCGGTGTTGACGTCGCCTCACTACCGCTTGGCGCGTTCTGGGCGGCTATAGCCTGGGAATAGGCCTCCCGGGCGTGCCGCTTTGACGCGGCGGCTGCTTCTGCGCACAAATGCTTCAATAAGTCACTACCAAAAAGCGTTGCATAATAATAATTAGTGTACCAAGGTCGAAGCGGACCAGATACCGCATCAGCGCTTCTTCACACACGAAATAGTCCACATTCTCCGCGTCCTTCCATGTTTGAGGTACGTGTGATGCAGGGAGAGGCCGGCCGGCTTCTTTGAGTCCCACCCGAGCTTCTTCAACTCTCTCCAACGCGCTTGGAAGGCCATTTTTTAAGGCAGCAATCTGTTTTGACAACTTGAGGTGAGATTCTGGAATGAGCAAGAATAGGGTGGCGTGAAATCACACCTCCATTTCTTGATCAACTTCTGGGGTGCACCACCCCATACCTGATTGAACTAATTTTCAGGAAAAGCTCAATTTGAGAAACTGCACATCTCTAAACGGATACACAGGAAAGATGTGAAGACATGCCTAGCCCTCGTTGACTTCAAGTTCGTATGGGTCCAAACAAAAAATAAGATTAAATTTTCTATCGTGTCTTATACAGCTTAAGCATTTCGTGATATCGTGCCTGATACAACGTCCCGCGCTTGGGGGGTTAATTCAATTGTATTCTATTTAATTCGGGGTTTGAAGAACTGTAGTTACAGAAGGTTTATGGATGTTATCTTACGACATTCGTACAACATGCACTTTCGTCGAAGAAGGCCCTAGATGTTATCGTACAACATTCGTGGAACACGCATTGACCACAGGTACGGTATTTCGCCCAATGAAATTGTTGGGTATCCTTGTGACTACCCCTGTAGAGTTATATACTGTACTAGGGTAGTTAAAAGGGTAGTCAATAAATAACACCACCAATTCAAGAATAATTCGTACCTACACGTATGGGCATGCGTAGTACGCGTTACGCTTGTAGCACCTCACTGAATGCTTCGCAAAACTCCTCTAGAGCCTCGTGTTTATCACCGCGACTTTCATCAACAGAAGACGTATCCGAAGTACCAGAATTTCTGAAAGAATGTTTAAGCGCATGTGCTTTTACGTCTTTTTTTATGTGTCACATACAGAGTAGTGCTGGTATTTTGGGGAACACACGATCGAGTGCGTTTGCCAATGCGAGGTCACAATCTGTCATGAAGAATTGAGCCAATGCAATGTTGTGTGTTGTCAGAAGATATTTCAATTGTTCCAACGCCCAGTTGTAGTCGAATTGTTTCTCGCTTATGATGAAAGCTTGAGCTAAATGGATTGTAGTGTTCATTCCCGAAACGCCAACACAATTAAGCAAAGGAGTCTCGAACACATTTGATTGATATGTGCAATCCAAGGGAATGACATCTGGATTCATTTTGAAGATGTCCACTACTGGTTGATACGCGAAAAACAAAAGCGTGACTTCTTTGTTCTTGTCAATTCTGTTGGTGTGAAAAAAATTCCTTTTTTGCTAAATTCTGCAGTAGAAAATTGGTCGGAGATTTGCCTCTTAGTGTTTGGTCCCGCAATCGTTGTTTTCCATTTGACATCACTCTACCGTATACATGAATTTTCGTTTGCAGCGAGAATAGCGGCCAACGATTTTTTGGCTCCACGCCAACTTTGGCATCTGCGTGGATACGTGCCTTCACTTCAGAAGTTAAATCTTGTCGGCGATGGCATGGATGAGCACTGGGGTATCCAGAAGACTCATGATTATGCACGCAGGGAATAATGCCGTTAATTCCACAATGTTTCACTTGACACTGGTTGGTCCCTTTAACGCGGTAGATGTCAATCTTCATCGGGTAATTGCATTTGCGAGTTTTAACAGTTGGCCGCGGAACAGCTCCAGGACGTCGTACAAGTCTGGTGTGCGGTGTACCATGTCTATCACATAGAAAAGCTGTGTGCCTAGGCTGCTTAATGCTATCATCATAGGTACGTCGATTAATGAGCCCGTAGCCATGCAGTCTCGCGAAGCTAAGCATTGCTTTGGTTGCTTCTTCACGGGATGAGTACACCTCTTCAGGTGGAGCTTCTAGTGAATATCTCTCCGAAAGCTCACTCGTCGAAGTATCCTCGAGTTCTGTTTGAGTAGTGGCTGCGATATCCCGGGTTTTATCCGGTCCTGCTTTAACCTCGAGATTCTCGCTGGTTAAATACACTTTGTTTTTGGCCGGAGACAGCCGTGTGCCCAATGCAGAAGGATTCCCCACAAATTCAACTGCAGCCTCTTGTGACTCATAGGCACTATCATTTGTTTCAGCAACCAGTTTTTACAAACTATCCGAGGTATTAATACGTGGTTCTGCAGTCACTACTTCTTTTTCCTCCAACAGAATCTCAGGACACGACACGGATACAACAGTGCTCTTCTCCTCCGATTCCAGCGCATTCATTAGCCACTACATGCCTCTCCTCCAACAGGATCTCTGAGCAAGACAAAGATTCTACAGTGTTCTTCTTCTCCAATCCAGACGAATCGTTGTTTCTTTCATACTCATTGAGCTTTCCAAACTAAGCACATAAGTATATACCGCGTGTTTTTCCTTCAAAACAGCACCAACCGACACTTGAACATCGACAGCAGACTTTCTTTCTAGTTGAGATGAGAGGATATACTTGCATCAGCCACAGCAGCGCAATTACTATCTGTCGGACAGGCTCGGCTCGAACCTTGAAGCACGTCTCAAATCGCGCCTTCGCGACAGGCTCGTAAGGCTACGCCGAGCTCTTGGCGAAGTGTCGGTCCGTCGATTTTTCCGGGAATCAATGTGTAAGTGTAGAGTTTTCGAAAGACTTTTCAGTCTTCAGCAGAAGGCCCTGTTGAGCCTCCGTCCCACCTGACTTGTGTAAGAAAAACTAATTTTTCTCAGTCGTGATATTAAGCGGGTACTTATTCGATATATTCACTCCCAAAACTCTTGCTTGTCAAATCCCCCAGCCAAAAACAAACAACGGCTGTATGTAGGATATATAGTCTCCAAGGCGGATAAACTGTTCCCCTCTGTTTCGTATGGCCGTCAAGCGTGCTCCTGCCAGAGCTCGCATTTGCCTGGACACCTCCTGTTCTTCAGAGTCGCTTGATTATTTAAGCACCTGATTGAAAAATTACTCTTTAAAGAGGCGAATAATGCCCGTTCGAGAGGTCGCGTTGTATTTCCTTAGTCTTTTTTTCTATTATAAATCGGGAAAACTACGGGTTAATATCTGTCTCAGCGATATTTTAATCCCTTCATCGAATCCAATCACACAACGTGGTCTATCAACCTCAGATGTGTTTTAAGACCTTCGTCAGATCGAATCACACAAGGTGGTCTGCACAGTTCCATATACATTATCACCCAAAGCGCAAGCGCTACCGACAGCTCCGCTAAGAGCCACGACCGTCCATCCCCTATTAATAGATTGAGCTTTACCAGTCTGTTTATGTCTCAAACTTTGACTTCCGGGTCTACGAGATAAAGCGCCCACGTTGGCGCAATATCTACTATCATATGGTTGCGTTAGATGATTTCATAAATTACGCGTGTAAAATAAATGTAAAAAAATTACCAGCGCGAATTGCGTACTGCGTGACTGTTATAGTACGGTTTACTAAGTTCGTTCCTTTCAAGTATGTTTATGTTAAGTTCGAAGAGCCAAAGTCGTTCATTTTCAAAATCGCGCCAAAAACGAACGGGTGTACGGCTGTGCGACGAATCGGCGCGGTGACAAATCTACGGGCGACGGACAAGCGCAGAGGAAGAGTGCAGAGGGCTGCCAAGCACGGTAAGCTTGTGTCTACACCTTGTTTGATCGTATACAAGATATCAGTAACAGCTTATGCGTGTTCGCGGATGCAATTAGGGCGTCGGCTCCGGGGTGAGAAGAAAGTGGGCATCGACTACATGCTAGCATATCTCGGAATCAAAAAGGACGATGAAAGCGATGAAGACTTCGTTCTGATGAAGAAGAGGTGGTCGAGTCGAGTGAGGAATCCGCCGTGGAAGACGCATCCCGAGCCCGTAAGAGCGCTGTTTGGTATTTATGCTTTTCAAGATATGCTAATATATCGGATAGTGTGTTGCATATTTTCATAGCACGCGCGTAGGCGAAGGAGAAACCTGCTAAGGGCAGGCAACGCGAGAATACACCACGCAATTGAGTTCAAGTTGCTTTTGGTTAAGATTGCTGCTCACTATTATTAATAGCTAATGCTCTGGTTTCTCTGTAAAATCCATGCAGCGCTTATGGCGACAGCAAAGAGGCGTTATTCTCAGCAGTATTCCGCTCCTCCTCCTGCAAAAAATCCAAAACGATGGACAAGTCGGATGTGGGCGAAAGCGAAAGCGGTGTATCCGACGCATCCGCAGCGGTGAAACAACCAGCGATCACGGAGACCACGGAGGGCACGGCGTCCATGGCTGTTCCACGGGCGCCGCGACGCGGTGAATACAAGCCGCGCGTACTCAAGAGCAAACTTCTGGATGAGCTGAAATCGATGGAGAACGATGGTGATGCAATAGTAAATGTTGTTACTCCGTTCCGACCTGGCACAACCCTTCGGACCTGGGATGATTTCAACAAGCATTTCGACATCTACAAACAGAGGCACAATCTCCAGTTATAAGTTCGAAGCTCTGAGAGAACGGTGCTCTACAATAGGTACTAATTATTGTTGTTATTATTAACTAATTAATCAACGACTAAACTGGTTATTGTGCTGGTATGCAGCACGCACGAAGATCAAATACCCACAAGATTTGAGTGAACACCGGATTTCCCGCTGCACGCACGGCGTTATATAAGAGTCTCGATCGAAGGGCCATCCCAACCGTAAAGCACCATTACGTGGGTGGACAGCTCGATTGGCGGCAGTTGTGAATAGGATCATCGGTGACGAATACAAGATCGTGGTGCGGAATGAGGTAATGCATTCACGACACTGTCTACTTCAATTACGCTATGTGTATGCTGATGTTGTAAAATGCTTGTAGTATCATATGAAACAAGCCAGGAATAAGCCGCATCGTACCTGACAACGAAGACACTGCCATTCGACGACCAGGACCGCGAGGACGTGAAACCTTTGGCTGATGCATGTGTGTCATCTACTCATATCTCCAACTTTTTGAATGACCGCATCGATTTGTTTTATCTGTATAAGAAAACTATGATTTCAAATGTCTAAAAGTTGTTTTGATGCTCTATTGCACTGGTACAGGCTGCAAAGTGTACCCACAGCAGACGCGTAATCTTATCCGAAGTATTATGGGTCAAGATTCCGGTGAGGATCGTTTGAAAGACATGCTGCATGCTCTTCGCCAGATTGAAGGAAGCGATGTGCTTGTCATGCAAGACCAAATGGACGTCACCTGCGGAATCCTTATGCAGACGAGGGTTCAGGAGGTCATGTTCGAAAAATGGGGCGAGATGGTAGCAATGGACTTCACCCAAGGGACAAACAACCTCGGATATCATTTGAGTGCGTTTTCAACAAGTCTCTAATCTTATAGCAACCCTTAGCGCAACCTTAATGTTTTTCACCGCAGTCCGGGTTCTCGCCAACCGCTTCATCTGAAATAAAAAAAACAGCTCCCAACTCTTAAAAAAAACTGTACTTGCATTCCCAGTGTAAGTCGCAGACGATCTAGTTTCGTAGTTCCCAGTATACATTGTTAGTATCATAGCCAAGTAAAGCGCTGAGAATGTAACTATCTTAATAAATTTCCTGGGTCTTTTTGGCACTTTTCATACTTTCTTGGGGTCGTATTCGGATATGATTGGATTTAACGGTAATTACATCATTATCGAGGTGTCGGTTGACATAATATGTATTTTAATATTTCGACTGCTGCATTGGTTTATATTATAAACCAATGCAGCAGTCGAAAAATCGCATCAGACTTCTTCTTCGAGCTATACAAGTACTGCGATGACGAAACTGACAGTTCGTTGAGCGGTGAATAAAAAAAATGGCAATAGCTTTGGGTGTCAACTTTATTTGCCCTTATAAGTGTCGATAACGCGCTCACAGGGGGTGTCCGAGGTATTACACGTGAAGGCACCCCTAACACTCCGCTAGCCCATGCCAACTTTACACTAGCAAATGAATCGAATATCGGGCTGAGATGGTGTGGTCGGATTTAGACTTCAATAATTTATCCGACGGGTCACCTGCAAAGTATTGTGTGTAGCCGTAATGAATGAAATCCTGCTTTCATCTTTTTCAATTTTCCGATCCCACGTCGGTTATTTCCAGCCCAGAAACTAATAAAGGATAGCAATCCGGTCTGCATACCTTTATCGGCTGCAATGAAAATGAAGAAGGCAAACGACCTTTCCTTAATCCCATGTTTTTTACTTGTGCAAATCCATGACTCTAAGTGCACCTGACATGCTAGCTCAAAATTTTAGGCACGAACTAACAGCTAACTAACATGTATAGCTGCTTCTATAACATACCAAGTGTTATTACAGTAGTAAGTACGGTAGATCAGTTACACGTTAGCAAAACAAATTATCGGTTATATTGCATTTCTTGTTTATCAGTTTATTTACTTTGATGATTTCAGTTAACTATTGCTTCGGACTGCGAATCTTCCCGGGCCACAGCCCGGGTCCCCAATTAAAAAAATTGCTTGCTGGCTGTGCTGACTTACTGTATTGATGTACTGTACTGACATACTGTACTGACATACTGTACTGACATACTGTACAGAACCCTCGAATGTCGTACGAATGTTAGCCCATTGGGTTACGCTTACGCAGTACCGTGGACTTAATCCGTTGGGGGCTGTCCATCCCTCATTCTTCGGTATTCCCAGTATAATATACACTTCCTGTCCTCAAACTTTGTTTCAGATGTCATCATATGAACTGTACTGTACGACAGGATATCAGGTTTCTCAAGTAGGAGAGTTTTACTGCAGACCTTTTTATATATGTACAAGGTACTGTATTCTCGACTGCTATACATGTACTACCATACCAGTAAGACATACTATATAGCATTGCCTGCACGTGGCTATCAGATAATGGAAAGCTGCGGAAATTTTCATACTATCTGACAATGTCAACAGTTTATATGGAATGGGTGTGAAAGACCTTGCAAAACTCTAATAAATATTGCAAATATCGCAAGTGCCTACAACGCGATAGCCGTAAAATAATGTTTCAGTAATATTTGAGGGAAAAGAAAATCTCCACATATTTTTTTTTGGCGAGTTTACAGGAAGCAAGGTATTCTCCAATAGATTTGAAGCCGTGCTCTGATTTGCCTCCTTCAAGAACTTATACTATTATGTAGGAATACCAGAAGGAATGGAAAGCTGCAAAAACTGCTGTCAAATTGGGGATATTTTTCTCGCGGAGCCACAACGAAGACAATTTTTTTTCTTCTGAAGCAAAATGAACGCAAAACAGCAATCATTGGTCAAAAGTAATACTTCAAGTAAATATATTTGGACGTTGGTGTATCCATAATTAGTGAACAAACTTTGAGCACTTCCTCGACGTATTCTGCAACAACCACGATGCCTATAGACTTGGTGGCTCTTCATGGGCGCGATGATATAACGCTTCACGACACTTTCTCGAGTGCCGGTGCATTCATTAAGCACTATGATTTAAATTCAGATGCGAACGTCAAGTGTGACAAAAACTGCGGCTCTCTGAAGCGTTGGAAGTGTACAACAGAGGGCTGTGATAAGTCGGTCACAGTATCACAGCGCCGCTCAAGAGGTGAAGCAGCAAACTGCAAACGCAAGAAGCCAATCTCGAAGTTAGCACACATTACAGTCGGATTTTGGTACATTTCCAAGGTCAACCTTACTTATTCACAGTTCTGCAACAGCCATGCTAATCCAACAGCAAAACAACTACTGAGTAAACCGGGATTCAAGGCTGCAATACTCGATGGTCACTGTATTTCAAGAGCTCGGATAGTCAACAGCTTAAAGGAGGTAGATGGACTTGACGATTCCAACAAACATGCTGTGGTTAATCGAACTATCCGCACTGCCCTGCAAAAACTTGCAAGCGACCCGGCGGCTGAGTTTCAAGCCCTACCGGCCTTCATGAAGCTATTTGCCTCGCGTAGTGACGGCTCCAGGGTTTGTTGCCAGCTCGACTCCGCCGGCAGATTTTATCGATTTTTTCTCTCTGTCGGACCGCTGGTGCAGCAGCAACTGTTGTTTTTGCCTGTGTGGGAATGCGATGGCACGCACATGCAAGATACCGGATAAAAATGGAATTTGTAAAACGCTGGTGGGAAAAGATGGCAATTAGAACGAGATTCCTGCTGCCGTTGCCTACGTTCATAAGGAGACGTTTGATAATTTTGCATGGTTCTTTGCGTGACTCAAGCAAACGTGAATGATCTCATCATGGAAATGCAAGCATCGGCAACAATGCGTGAGTACGACAAGGTTGTCGGTCGTATTCGAAAACGATTTCTAGTTCCGCTAGTTACTGGGTCAGGTGACGAAATAAGAGAAGAATACGTTTGGCAGTATCTACGTAGTATCCACCCGCGGAGTTGGACTATCGTTGGTAACTACGAGCCAAGTCCAGAGGAAACAAAATGGCTAGATGACAATTGGAAGGATGTACCCATCTATGGCAGCCATTTCCCTCTGTTTGGTGTCAGGACTACCAGTGGTATCAAGTGAGATAATGCGATGCTCTGGAATAAAGCCCGCAAGAAACTGGTATATATGTCCTTGAAGGCTTTTTGCGTCCGCGCTCTTTCACTTCGAACTAAATTGCTAAAGGAATCTGACGACTGGGCTGCTGTACGGCATGACGTAAAATCTCACGCCTTCAAACTCTTCACGAAAGAGAAAAAACAAGTAACGAAGCAAACAGTACTGCCTGCTAATGTATGCTGCTTTTACGTCTTTGATCCCTTCGACCGTAAGGGGGTTGCTGGAAGTAACGAGACGTACGAGGTGAATATGGCCTCTGGTGCTTGTCGACGCTGCACAGCCTCTGAGAACATGAAAATTCCGCGCCAGCACATTGAAGCAATTATGTTTTACTTGGAGCAGAAAAATCGAGGTGTGCTTCCATTATACCGGGTTTTGGAGAAATGCCACCAAGCTTACATGGTCACCACTATTCGCGAAGCGTACAGAGCTGTAGAGATCAACATCCCCAGTGATAGTGTAGATACAAGTGATAATAGTGTTGAAGAGGCAGCTTTAACGGCTGCTTGCAGTATTGAGATTGATATGTCCAACGAGACTACAGTATTGACTCCTCCAATATATCGGCAAGTGGAACACGGAAAAACATAGTAGCGGATTTGAAGAGAGGAAAAAAGCGGTTGAGGAGCCGAGGCGAAGAAGGAGTATCTGGGTCTGGAGCACGACGACATTTCGTAGACGACCATGGTCGAGTTCGTGCGGAAGCCGGTGGTCGAGTTTCTATGGAAGTCGGCGGCCGTATTTCGAGAGGTCGCTGATGTCCGGGGCTTTGTATTAGGGCCGAGCCGCCCCGTAGATACGGCCACAGCATAGTCATGGCCGGACTTTATTACTTTTGACCATTGATTGCTGTTTTTCGTTCGTTGTGGGTTCAGAAGATAAATATTGTCTTCGTTTGTGCTCCGCGAGATAAATATCCCAAATTGGTTGTATTCGGCAGTTCTCGCGATTCTTACACATATTTTTACTAAAGTGTAAGCTGAAAAAGACAGCTCTATTGATGAAAATATATGTCTTGCCCAGCTCACAAGCTCATGTGTGTGTCTTCTATTGAGATTTGCAACAGCGTACAGTAACAGACCAAATGCATTTTCAGCCATAACAAATAGTACAAGGGTACATGTACTATGCACAGTGTACAGTACTTTACACTTCGGGTATTGGAACACCACAGTGTTGAACACTGTGTGGACTTAGATCCACAGATATCGCACAGCCAGCGTGCGTCGGGTGAAGCCAGTTAGCAATTTGCTTTGCTGCCCTCAAGACCAAAAGGAAAAGAAGCACATACCATGCGTGTGTACTTAATTTTTCTCCTCGCTGCAGCTACCCATGTGGCAATTACCGGAGCTCGGACAACGGCCACGGATACCACAACGATCGGCGCCCAACAATCGAGCTCCACAAAGGAACATCGCTACCTCCGGAGTAAAGAGTCTGTTGGGAAAAATGGCGAAGAGAGGGTGGGAACTTCGCAGTTTTCAACTCTATAGTCTGCCTTCGATGGGGAAGAATTCGATTATGGAAGGCGTAAAGAAGCTCTCATCTTCGGACCAGAAGGCGATGCTAAAGATTCTGGCGTCTATGGAGAAGCTGGAGCTATTTACGACAACGGAAAAGGTACCGGGCCTGATCAAGAAATTTTCAGATACCAAATTTTGGAGACTCCTTCAATACAACAAATTTATCTTCTCCGGTGTAGCTCCGGAATTGGTCGCTGCACAATATCCGGCGTTCGCCAAAGGCTACGAAAAGTTTTACAACAATCGGATGGTTTCGGGGGTACAAGTACGCATAGGACCGTGTGTGACTGGATGAGAAGTAAGGTCAAGAGAAGGAAAGGCAATACTCTGCCGACCAAATTAAGCGAACTCCGTATCGATATTCGAAGCAGATACAATGTATTTGAAGATATGTTCTTGGGCCGTACCTAAGAATTAGGCAGGTGATATTTTATTATGGCCTAAATTCGAACCTGGCGATCCCAGCTCGACATCGGCTTTATTGCAAAAGTGAGGTATGCATGGGCCATCGGCAGATTAGAATAGCACATTCCCTTGAGGAAAACCACCTTCGGTACCCCCTGTGGTCGCGTTAACCACATTAATATTGCAGCTGTAACTGAATTGCGATTTACCGTTTAGGGAACTGTCAGTTTCATCTTTGCGGTACTTGTCTTGGAGCCGGCGGGCCCCGCCGCTGGGTCTATTATACTGCTGCGTTGGTTTTTGTGCCGGCAGAAAGCTTGGTAATGATATAATTACCGCTAAAGTACCACTGACTTAAATACAGGTCATTTTTAGGACCTCTCCCAAAATGTTTACCCGGCTGCCACGACAAACAGCCAAATTACGCGGTACTGTTGCGGATTAAGTTCTAAGTAACGCAAAGTAGGAATATATGACTGCTAGTTTAGATGGTATTAAAAAGGGCTAATAGCTAGAGGAGTGTTCTACTCCGGGTGCTGCATTTATAATAAATTCCATATGTCTTGTATCCGCGTCACCAAGAAGCGTGATGCTTCGAAACAAAAACTGTGGATAGAAGCTTATCACATTCGAGAGGAACTCGCGAGATATGTCGAGCAATACTCGCCTTCACCGATGCGTCCAGTCAATTTGTTACTTGGGAGCATGCTAATATCAAATCCATATTTGCGGAGGCGGGCTTAGCGCCGAGCTCTCCAGCGATCCAGTACATCCTATCTTTCAATCGCAAGCGAGGCGAACCACTGGGGCGCCCAGGCAAGCGAAGCGAGGCTGGTAACATTGATCGTTCGGCGCCGTTACTGCCACAAGCGCTTGTGATTAGCTAGTGACTCGAAGCAGCTGGAAATATTAAGGACTCGCTTTTAAAACTCAATACTACATGGGTGAAATAGTAATTGTATGATGGCTGGCATAATTATGCCGGACATTTTTGCCGAGCCACTCGGGCTGCCTAAATAAGTTCTCGTCATAAAGGTCGGTCATTTGTGGAAGTTCTGTTGTTTAGCTAGATTGTCGTTATGCGGTCATCATACGCTGCGTTATGGTTCGCTAGATTTTCAGCTTGTCAGCAGCTTTGCGTTATGGGCGGCATCAACTCAGTTGAGCACAGTTGACAACTGTGCTCTTGTAGCACTTGCCATCGTACTTTGCGTTATACTGGCCGAAGTAATACGGTAGCGCGCTACAGGTGTATTTGTTACGCCACTCACTGAAGTTGACTGGACCAGGCTTGCTATTTATGTTTGCTGTCTAGGAAGCTATATCATCTGTTGTACGGGCCTTAATAGTCTGTACCAAAGATTGTAACATCCACATTTGTTGCTCGTTCTTCACTAAAACTAGTCGGTAGCTAGTAATATGACCCTCAAAATAATGCTACAGCACTACTCTCTCTTGCTGTACCACACAGAACTCGAAAGACCCAAAGTGTGAAAAGTGAAACGCGTCCTGTTCGATAGCTCCTGAAACGGCAATTACTAGTAGCTAGATAAGCTTCATTTGTTGCGGGAGCTATGCAATACGATCTAGAATAAATGCCAATCTGGAGGCTTAGCAACAAGATTCATTTTTGGTACACCATATCGTCCTATGGGCACGCCATAGATTTTCCCGTGCCCAAGCGCACCACTCAGATGACGCGTTAACCACTTCCCTCCCCAAATACCGGTACATTAAATTGGCAATTTGTAGATGGCCGCTGATTATGATGTATTACTAATACATGTAGCTCAAATTTTGTAGATGGCCGCTGACTATGCTGTAAATGAAAATTTCATAATCACAACAGGACTACTCCAAACTTCGTGACAGCCTCCCCTCGGGTGTCGTGAGGCGTAAGGAAAACTTGGACGGCTAAATAAGTTAGAAGACAGAGGGCGCCTTAGCCCAGTACACTTGATAATTTGTTGTTACTTCGCAACAAACGGGAAGTCGAGATGTGTAGACAGTGATTGCCCTAGAATATGACGGCAGAAGAAGTGAGTGTGGAAGAGAATGAAGGAATGAGAGCGAATGGTCATGGACACTGCGTGCTTATTTAGGTTTTCGTCGCTAACGAGACTTTACCTTTCTCAGTCTCAGCATGATCGAAACACAACTTACTATGATATTTTATTTTATCAAAGTATCAAGATTATTTATAGCTACTGAGTTCTTCTGATTTTGGTAGATAGGCCAAAATATTATTTTTTCCATCTCTGCTCTCACTGGTGGTGAAGTCGAAACCTACTTAGTGCAAGTACACTTCATCTTGTAGCCATTTCGAAATACTGGAGTCGTGTTTCCCTCCTTATTGTTGACTTCCAGGAATTAACAGACGGGCGGGTAAAAAGCGTTTTGTAGTGGAAGCTGAGGAATAGCAGCATATCAAAGAGTACATCATCCTTGTACATTGCTAGATAAACGTTGACGGGGACGAGATGAGGAAAGTGCCTCTGAAGCCATGTGGACATTGGTAGGTCGATTCTCCCCGTCGCCCTTTCGGCGGCTGTGACAGAGCAGCCCTCGGATCGATTTGAATGAAGCCATTGCACCACATCCATATAGCCGTTACCTGCAGCAGAGTCCATCGCGTTACTGTACATCCGGCGTCTGTATTTTCATGCAGCCATTTCACCACATTCAAGTGGCGATTCGCCGCCGCACCATCCATTGCTTTGACTGAACACTTGACGTCCGTGTTGTCGTATAGAAACTTCACTATCTCCAAGTGGCCGTGAGAGGCTGCGTTGTCGATAGCTATGCTGTTGCACAATGCTGGCGAAACATTCAGCCACTACTCATGGCCATTAGACGCATGGCCATTAGACGCCGCTCGACCAACCGCAGATGACGTATAGAAACCTTCGGGTCGATTTGCCTGAATCCATTGCACGATTGCGAGGTGTCCATGGGCGGCAGCATTTTCCAGAATGTTCAGTGTAGAGCCCTCGAATCGATTGGCATGAAGCCACTGAATGACTTTCAGGTAGTCGCGTGAAGCGGCCAGCTCCGAAGCCCTACCGTATCATAGAAATGAGATGATGGTGAGAGCAATTCGGAAAAATAATCTCGAATGTGTGAAGTGGCTCTTCCGCCGCGGTTGGAGAGCGGAACGCAATCGCGCACATGGGATTATTGATGCTGCGGCAATGGATGGTAACCTGAAAATGCTGAAGTATTTCTCTACTCTGGAAACACTCGATGTGATTGATCAGTTTCGAGGTGAGGAGATAAAAATGTCTGTACCGATGAGCGTAGTGCGGTCTAAAAGCCAAGTAATTATGCGTTGATCAAGGTACTCCATCATCTCCATGTGTCCTCGATCAACTTCCATCGATACAAGCTCCATCAACTCTGTGTCAAACAACCGTTCTGAGCAGACTTCCGTCCAAGTTTGTGTTTAAAAAGCCACCGGGTCCGCTCGAGGCTTCCTTGCATACACGCTTGCCTCATCGCTTGATGCCACAAGTTGAGCCACTCACTGTGGTTGTCTGGAAAGGGAGAATGAAGCTGCATGATCTGCTGCATCAAAGCCAAGTCCCACGCGTTCACCACCGCACGAAACGCGCTAGCAGCACAATCTGGATCAATACTGAATTCAAGTATCTGCTGCACTCGTTCAGGCGTAAGGTCGAATGTGCCACCTACTCTATGTCCGCCAAATAGTAGAACCTCACGAGCTCTTCAGTAACTCCGATTTTTAGAGCTCTGCGAACCATTCAGACTTGTTTCTCGTCCTGCTGACGATAAAGCCCACGATCAGACAGCCACTGAACTGTTATGTACTGCTCTACGTAGAACGTACGTTCGACAGTTGGACCATTCCAACAAACACTTAGGCGGTAGCCTTGGTGGTTTTCTTTCTGGTTGTCTTGTATACTTCTTTGGTTGGGGGTGACCTTCCTCTTCTTGGAACTTGGCTCATTGAATGGTTGGCTCCCATCATCATGGCTGTACAGAAACTCCAGTACGTGGAGGTGACCACAACTCGCTGCTACTTCGACCACGCTGGCTGGAATATCTCGACACGGAGAATGGTCCAATATCCACTTCATCACAGTTGAATTGCCGTAACTTGACGCCATGGCCAAGGTTTTAGCAAAATTACATCGATTGTAGTGCGGATCCGACCGCAGGTAATTGCAGAGTGTCCACCTTGAGGTTCATTTCTTTACGGACGTGCAACTAGCTCCCCAGGCCCAGTTCATAAGCGCAATTGAGCCAGTCAAACACACTTGATTGAGCGACAGGTTTGGGGATGGTCCTAGAAAATCGCATATCAGTACTCCGACGTGCGGTAGAGCTTTAGTTTGGGTCTGGTGGCGTAGAACGAAGGCCACACTTGACAACGGAACGTCTGTCAGCGGCCTCACTTTGGGCATCCTTTGAGCAATTCGTTCTGGTACAAAAGAAATTAGAAATGAGCTTTCTAAAAGTTTCGATTTCTAAGTTTATGTATACATGATTACTCCGTATACATGTAAGGATTCTTGCTCGTCGCGGTGGATTATGCGGTCACGACATTTATAGTAGCATGAATGAACCTGATACTGTATGCTTGCAGGGACCAACCGACATTCATGTAAAATCGTAAGATGCACATAGTGATTTTAAGAGTAGCGTAAGATAATCTCGCTACGATTTCAATCATTCGCAAAATGATATCTAGTTTTTTGGGTAATGTACTCCATTCAGAAATCATCAACAGAAATTGTGTCTGAATTCGTAAGACTGGTTTCTTACGGAGGATTAACTACTGTGATTGGGCAATATTGAGACAGTCGAGCATGTCATGATACCGTACTTTGCTGGATCAGCAGTGCCTGGGGCAAGCAGTGCCGCCAGTGGCGGCGGCAGTATACCGCCTCTACAAATACATCAGCTTGCCCGTCGCTGCCGACCCGCATGCTATGTACCTAAACGTCACGTTCAATCTAAGCTGCAACAAAAACTAACCTAAATGAGATTCGTAGCTGAGCCATAACCAACAAAAAAAATCCAAAACCCGAGTCAGTCAGCAGGATCGACAGCAGGTCGCCCCAATGGGTAAACTTCAGGAAGTGCTACTTAATGCAAGTGTACAAACCCATCCCTTCGTCCCTAAATGAGTTATGCTCTAAGTGACTCGATTGAATTTGGTAAATGCAAGCGCATAGGCGCGGAAATGGGCGAAGAGCACCTAGCAATAACGTTTATACGCATAGGGCTGTAGCCTTATTTGTTAGTCCTCTAAGAACTTTCGTATCATACGATTCGTATGAGCTAGGCTACCAGCACAACCGCATTGACTGTTATCCTGCCAGAGACACCGAGGTGCGTGTTGCGACCGTCTTGATCGCCGTAATAATGACGGCATTTGATGGACGTGAGTCTCGTAGACGACGTGACATTGCTGCTACCTGCTTGCCTTGGTGCTTCACCGGTTTTGGCAGCCCTTGGCTCTCGAGGTGGCTGTGGTAGTCGTGACGAAGACGACAAATAACATTTTGCCAATAGCGCCATGACAGTCATGACCACAGCTATCTTGGCAGCAACATGTAGTTGAAGCGATTACGCATAGTCCTCAGAATCTTTATCTTGAGACCTACGCGTATCGTTGGACTAGGCTACACGCGCGAACGGACCAACGGCGGAGGCCACAGCCCTCACGGCGGCAATGCCACAGCTTATCACCGTACGGGTACCGTGGACAGCGTTGACATCCAGGTGTATCGCTACAAAACCTAATTTATTAGCCGTTCAGGTTAGATACTATCTCATTCTACTGGTTTCTATTTCGGCCAATGAGCGTAGAGTAACCGAGCGTAGTAACTATTCAGTAGCATGAATGAACCTGATACTGTATGCTTGCAGGGACCAACCGACAGTGTAGATAAAGAAAATGTTTTTAGTGATTTCGACAAGAAGGAGGCAGGGTAATGTGCATTTTCTTAATTTAAAAGTATATCCTAACATACCGCAGGTATCGTTCGTAAGAACTCCCTAGGGCGGTTTGTCATCAAGAAACATTTGAGGAGCAATTATTGTTCGGTCAACCTATAGTTCGACGGGTACTGCTGGTATTTAAGAAGTTTCAGCTTTGACAGCATTTTATTGTTTTTTTTTCTTTATCAAAGATGCATCGCTTCGCGAAACGACATCGGGAGTATACATGTGGTGCTTAGTGGCGATGCCAGAAAAGTCAATATTCAAGCATCGTGTTGAGTTTCACACATTTATAAGCGAAACATACCATGATAACCACAAGCGACTGTGAGTCGCCGTCTTTTTGCTCTTTATGCGATTATGATGTGTCTTCTTTAGCTTTTACGCGTCAAAACTAGCTAGTTCTACTATAAGTACCAGTCAGTTTATTTAGCGATTTGCAATGATATACGTAAAGAACTGCGAATCCGCGGGCCCACGAGCCCGTTTTAATCTATTTTGTCATCGGTAAACACTGAAGAAAATCGTCATGTCGTGTGTAGGGTAATGTTATTGTGGCATGCGTTTTATAATAGAGATTAATGGCATTGTCAAATAACTAAAGAATTATTTTAAATAATGTGTAGGCTCGTTTTTTGCGTCAACGTCATATCCATAGTATACTATAGTACATTCCGTCCTGTCTTGGCAGTCTGTCAACCGAGAAGGTATCAAATAAGGAGGCGAGGAGATTTTTCAGGAGATCTACATGATGGTTTAATCAACAGGACTGTAGACATATGGGTTTCGCCTACTCAATACGTCACGTCAAACAAAAGGTATCGTCGGAAAACGGAGCACTTGAGTACGTTTGTCATTCGTCCATTTCTTGAACAACCACGACAGTCACCTCGGTATACTGCATCCGTATCCAAGCTTTCAAGTGTTCGTCGTTTGGCTCCGAGACAAAAAAACGAAGTGTGGTATTTCTCCACTCTCTTGGCTGAAGGTTTGTGGAAAAATCTCGTGCAACAAGAGAATCATTTCGAACTGGTTCGGAGGATGAATGATCATGTTCGGCCACGAAGGAACTAACGCTGGGTAGTGGCCAATGAGCCAGATAAATACTCTCAAGCGGCTGTGCTCAGCGGCGTCAACTATTGCTTTGGCCGTGGATCCCTCCGATCGGTTGTTATCCAACCACTTGATCACCTCCAGATGTCCGTTCTTAGCAGCTCCATCCATAGCAAGCTCTGAGCAACCTTCAGAGCGGTGGGCATGTAGCCATTGGACCACGTCCAAGTGGCCATTAGCTGCTGCGCCATTCATCGCGTCTTTTGAACAGCCTTCGGTGCGGTTATTATGCAGCCATTTGACGATCTCCAAGTGGCCACTTCCAGCTGCTGTATCCATAACCTTAGTAGACCAAGAATTTGGAGCTTGTTTGATTCCATTGAGATACTTCACAACGTCCAAGTGTCCATACTTTGCAACCTTTTCAATGACGCGGCTGATAGAACTTCTGTAGCCGAACGGGCAGTTCTCGTCAAGCCACTTGACTGTGCTCAAATGGCCCCTTTTTGCTGCTCGCAACACAGCCTCATCGATTTGTTCCGCCAGATCTTCGTCGGCTAGATACTGTAAGATGCGAGTTTGGCCCTCTTGTGCTGCCACAGCGACCAGTGCGCATACGTTACCCCGTATCTCAACATGAGCGTTTCACTAAGTTCACGGCACATAGGGTGACCCACCAGCCATCGGACGATATCAAGGTGGCCACGTTTGCATGCGCTAATCGCTGCATTATACCAGTCGTTTTGCCACCTGAAAGCGCCCTCTCGTGGAGGTCTGAATGGCGAGTGTAGCTGATAAATGCGCTGCATGAGATCTAAACGTCCCGCTTCGGTCAAGAAGCGGATGGAAGCAGCAGCCATTGGTTCATTCTCGCGGAGAATCCCTGCGTCCAGTAGCATCTCTACTACTTCAGCTCGATGGACGTGTGCCGCATAGTCCACCAGCCGCTTGCCTGGAGGCAACAGGAACGTGGCCAAGTCGATGGCTCCGTAGCACAAAGACTCAAAGATGGCGTGTCTGTGCTCTGCCGCACTCAATTCATGCGGTGCGTTCATGTAGAGCCACTGGGCCACGGCAAAGTGTTTGTTTCTGATGGCCTCTCTGATACTGCGTCCTCCCCAATGAACGACGTGGCCTCCGTCTTTATCTGCTTTAAATTGAGCTCTAGGATGCTCTGAAACGCAACGGCTTCGTCTTCTCCTTCTTCGTCGCCTCGTGGCGGCATGGCAACTTGGTTGTCTGTTGGTTCGCCCTTTGTCGTGCGTGAGTAGGTACTGTAGCACCTGTAAATGCCCGTTCTCGGCCGCGGCTTCCACTACCTCCACAGGCACCACACAGCTCGAGAAGTGACCGAAAAGCCACTGTATGATCTTTAAATTGCCGAGTTGTGCTGCGGTTTTCATGGATTTCCAGAACTGCCAGTGGTAATAATGCGACTCAGAGCGCAGGTGGTTGGTGAGACTCCATCGCTGCGATCGAAGCGCGACAGACGTGCAGCTGGCACTCCAAAGCCAGTCGAGTAGGTGGATAGAGCCGAAGGTGCAGGCGTCACCTAGTGAGAGATTGGGCGACGGACCGAGGAATGTCGAGATGAGCGGACCAACTTGATGGAGCACGTGGCCGTCTCGTTGGGCGTGGAGAACGTGCGCCACATTTGTCAATGTGAGAGCCATCGGAGCGGCTTGTGCAGTTGCTGGAAGATTGAAGAGTGACGTCGAGCAAACCCAGATCTGATATGACTTTTGATTGGTCGAATCAACTTCAACGAATGTAAAATGAAAGAAAACGTAAGCGGTCCGTTACTGAAAAGCCTGTAATTGAAACTCGTGTCCAAGCTTGGACGGATATGTTCAAAATACATTTAAACTTACCGCGCAAGATGTTCGGTACTACAGTGTATTTACTTTTTAATAGTAACCCCACAACAGATAGACAGAGCAAAGCAAACAAAACAGGTCATTCCTGCGGATCGTACATGGTAGGCCACCGCGTTATGTGATACAGCACTGGTAGCTCAGCATTAACATATAGCGCACAAATGGGGTTGGATAAGAGCACGCAGTCATGAACCTACGGTGTGGTTTTCCTTTTTTTCGTCTGAAATTAATGCAGCACTTAGCCGTTCTTTCTTTTCTACCGCTAGTAAAGAAAAGAGATTACAGCAAGGGCAGTGACATCGACAGCACCAAGCAGCGTGAGCAAACTAACGGTGAATGCCGGACGTTTCAGGCGGGGCTGGCCTTGGGAAATGTACGACTCCAGCCTCTCCACGCTTTGAGCAGCGGGTGCATGATTTAACGATAGTATGACCTGGGTGTGCCGGCTTAAGGAGTTGATCCTCTCCATCATCGCAGGGCAATTCTGCATATTTTCGACTTCTCTTATTACAGCAGGAACCCTCTGGAAGACCTTGACGCTCTGGGTGCTCTTCTGGAGAATAGATTTTAGTCTGCCGAGAACTGGGACTCCTCCTCTCTCTTCCTCTTCTTCGTCAAGGGCAGCATCCTGATCCTCAGTTGCCAGCTTTCTCTCTATATCATTTCGGTTCGCGTTTTCAACGTGAAAGCTCTTTCGAGTCATGTCGGCCCCTGATGGCGTCTTCTCGGCAAGAGCGAGGTTACAGGAGAACGCAATGCAGGTAACCAGAAGCAGCGCCAGGGGGATACCGAAACGCATTCTTCTTGCTCAGTCTTAGAAGCGGTGCTAAATGGTTAGAGAAAAAAATAGGAAGTGAGCGCGGTACTTAAGGAGTAAGCTTCCTATGTGCGGCTCCCATCTGGGATGGGAGCCGCACGTAGAGATACTGTATCACGGAACGACCTTACTTTTGAGGAAACTTTACTGACTTCTGAGTAATGGCAATTCTAGGAGGAAAAATGAGGAAACTATCCGGTTTTATATGAAAAGGAGTGAGGTACAGCTTAGGCTGAGTTCTGAGTAAACTTGGCGACGTTTATCACCGTTCTCGTTAAAGTGAGGCGATAGCGCCCCGGACTAACTAAGGAGAGCGAGTGCGAGGTCACGTAGCCGCAACAAACCCGCGCGGGGTGCCCGCGAAGCAGAGCCGCGTGGTATTTGCGGAGGCGGGCCCAGCGCCGAGCTCCTCAGCGAGCCGCGCATTGCTCTCTCCAGAACATTCTATCTTGATATCGCGAGCGAAGCGAAGCGCGGCTGGTAATCTTGAGCGCTTCCTGAGGAAGTTCCTCATAAGTCAGCACGCGTAGAAACGTGACTCTACCTTTACTCAGAAGTAAGAACATTACTCAGAAGTAAGGACTTGTAGGCTTTACTCAGAAGTCAGTAAAAATTACTGAATAGTAAGTAGCACCCCTGTAGCAATAAGTTTGTCACGAGCCTTGACTAACGTTTCGCAGTTCCAGGAATACAACAGGTCACAATCTGTGTTAGAAGTCTGCTCCAACACGAAATTTGTTATGCCACGTTGCATAGGTGCTGTAGTTGCTAGATCCGTCTTAACTTGAGAAAAGGTGAGGTTGTCCTTTCATCGCGTGTACCCAGTCAATGCCATATAAAAGCTACGTTGCTAGCTCTGTCACGTTCGCTCGACTATTTCTTACAGCTAGTATTCATGAACAGGAAACTCTGGATTAACGCTCTAACAATTTATAATTCGATTAGTCATGAACTATGAGCTGTGACGCATAACACTGTCTAGCGCCGTAAGTATCGTGCTTTTCTACAAAGAATGAAGAAAAAGCACTGAGATCGGACGGCAACCATATTGGAGTTTTTGCATGCACCAAGGCTCTTTTTCATCACCTTCTCTTTCTTCTTTGCGCTGCATCCCTCAACAATACAATACGGGAAATAGTACTTTAAAAGGGATGCACTTCTTTTCTACATAACACGAAGAGCGAACAAACAAGGCGTCTACAGTGAGTTTACATTCATATAATGCGAATCGTAGCCACATCTGATCTTGGAACGAAACTGTTGTTTTTGCTCGTCACTTTCGTGTCGTCCATCTTCCCTTCAGCGTACGTGAGTAGTCAATAAAGGAGCCAATGTCTACATTAACGGCCACAAGACAAGCTGGTGCCTTTCCCTGGATACTTTTGATTTAGCCGCTGCGCAAATAGCGAATCACCTCCTCTCTTTGTTTTGTACAAGATATCGCTCTTGGTGCATCGTCCAAATTCGAGACTGAAGAGAGTAGGGTACTTCACTTACAGCAACAGTAAGATATCGAACGTGTTCGAAGGGTATTGCCACATTCTGTTGTGTTCAGGAATGTACTGAGGATAGTGCATGGACAACCAGACGACCCCCAAGTGGCCATTACCGATGGCATATCTCACTGCATCAACAGTACATCCCTCCGATCTGTTCGTATGTAGTTATTTACACACTTCCAGGTGGACTTGAAACGCGGCAGAATTCATGGCACTAGTCGTACAGCCAGCTGTCGCGTTGCTATGAAGCCACTTGAGTGCCTCTAAGTGGCCATTACGTGCGACGTCATCCATAGCGTTCTTGTTGCAGCCATCATACCGATTGGTATGGAGCGACTTCCTCACTTCGAGTTGCCCCTCAGCTGCGGCCTTGTCCATCGCTCTATCGGCCTCACTCCACCATTCAATACTCCGGTCGATTCGTCTACGATTGGATCGTCTCGTTGTTGTCGTATCCATATCGTGAAAGAACTGTAGTATGTCTAATTGGCCATTTTCAGCAGCGGCTACTAAGTCGAGTTGTCTTGGTCGTAAAGCGGGGCATTCTCCAACAGCCATTTCATACACTACAACTGACCTCCACGAGCCGCCTCAGCTAAAGCACACGCATCGTCATCAGTCCAACCTATTTGAAAAAGGTATTCCAGAATCTGAATGTGACCCTTTTAGCAGCGCTCTAAAGGATATAGGTAGTGACGAAGAGCATATCGTCCTTCGAGCGTCGCAGCGCCTCTTTGCCTGCTCGATCTTCAGCCATCCACTTTACCATGGCCAAGTATCCGCGCTCACACGCAGCCGCCATCTCCCACTCCCATCTAGTGATCCAGTCTTGGCTCGTCCGTTTCCTACTGTGAAGCTGAGCCACGGTCTTCATTAGCTCTAAGTTGCCTTCACGAGCCAAAGTATAAATCGCAGAAGCTGATGCGTCCTGGTTTCCCCGGCATCGGATTGTGCTCTATCGCGCAGGTTTTCCACACCCTCAGGTAGTATGGACTCTGCAAACGCAGCGCAACCGCCATTGGCCGCAACTGAAATTATGTCGTTGGTCTCTTCCTCATTATTTTTATGAGGTGCGTGTTTGTCCAGCCACTGGACGATGTCAAAATGTTTGTTGCGTACAGCTTCACGCGTGGCATGGCCTTCCCATCTCACCACGTTACCAGGACGGGTCCAGCCTTCCGGCATGACTGGTACACTATCTACCCAGGCATCTTCTTCTAGCTTCACTGTCTTCTCCTCGTGTTTGCAGTTGCGATCTTGGTCGTTTTCGAGTAGAAACTGCAACACAGACAAGTTTCCATTTCCGCAGCTATTGTGACGACTTTGGACGGAATTTCCAGACCTGAGAAATGGTCGAAGAACCACTTGACCAACTCCACGTCCCCACGACAAGCAGCAAATTGTAGTCCCTCTGTAGTGGATTCCAAGGTTCCACCTTGCTTCCACCGCGGCAACTGCATGGCGCAGTCCTGAAGTACGATCCGAAGATCGCTGACTAGTTGACTGGTGGCTCACAGGCAGCCACGCAGTCGGTATCCTTATGTGTCGTACAGCTCACAGCTGCGGCAATGGATGCAAGCTATATATTTGCTGGTCCTCAGGTGGCCATGCTAACTGCGTGTTTTACATTTAGTTATTTGTATAGCTTAGTGCACTTTACTACATGTCTCTCTGTTGGACTTCCGATAAATGTCCATCAGAGAACTACTTGAGTGGACAGCGGCCTCGTGACCAGACCGAGCCGTCACTCACTTCCGGATTTACTCCGTAGCCATCAATACACTTGGCACTACCTTTCAGCGGGCCGCCACCCGCACATCTTGGTGTTAAGTTCCTGGAACATACTACAACGAATTATTTAGTAGAAGAATTTCTCTACTACCCTAGTAGACGACCTGTGGTGCTATCCGACTTTCGACAATCGACTAAGATCCCGTGGTACCACTACAACTCTTCAACATAAGCAACGCCAGGCAAGGTGACGCTCATACCGGTATTGTACCTGTTGGTACGGTGCCCCTTTCCACTCCTGTGGTGCCTCCTGAAATCACGAGCGTCTCACACGAAGCCATCGTCAAGTGGGACCGAGAAAGACGAGAGTACGAGAATCGACTCCGGGCACGATGCCGGGTCAGTGGTGAAGACAATGACGCCCTCGTGTCGGCCGAAGACGTGACGGAAGGTGTCCTCGTGGCTGAGATCAAGCACATCCTCTCCACGGTCAAGAACGACACCCTTCCCGACATCAAAGGACTCTTCATGCGCGAACTGGGTTTGAACATGAAGGAGTCCGATGTCGAGGCAAGAATCCTGGACTACTATACGCTCTTCAACAAGATTGTGTTGGACTAGGGGCTGAGCGACTGCTTCGCACAAGCATCCGGACGCAAGGAAAAGTGCAAGCGGCTCGTAGATTCCTTACAGCCCGAGGCATTGAAGCAAGAGGTCAAGCAGCGCCTCCGGTACACCGACCAAGACGCCGCCAGTGACCCACGCCTCCTGTTCAACATCATTCGCGACAAGGCGGTCGAGTTCGAACGCCAGTTCCAAAGACGCAAGGACGAGAAGTGCAAGGACGCTAAACGCAAGCCTGAGGCTCGCGACCGTGATCAGTCGGCTACGAACTCGATGGACAAGAAGTCCAAGTCTAGCGATCGCTTCAAACAGAAACCTCAAGCCCGGAACAACACGGCTCCAACCGCGCCGAACGCGAAGGCCCCGAATGGGGGTCGACCGGCACATAGTTCGTCGAACCCCCCGCCATCGCCATGCTCGAAGTGTAATGCGATGCATTGGCTCCGTGACTGCACGAAGGCGACAGAGCAGGAGAAGGATGACATTCGACAACGCCTCCGTGAAGCCAAGATGGCGAAGAAGGCAAGGACGAAACGGCTTGGCGAGTACTTACCCGACGGTGAGCGCCCGGTCACGCTCAACGGCGTCCTGAAACTACCGTAGTATGCAGACAGTGACTCCGACTATACAGTAATCGGCAAGTCACACTGGCAGCAGCTACAGGACGCTGGTCAAAGCGCTAAATACGAACTCCTCGAGGAACCAGTCTGGAACCAGACCTTCGGTTCTCACTGGGCTAGGGCCGATAAGAAGGCTAAGCTGCATGTGCAGATGCACACAGCAGCCGGACCCGTGGAACCAATGGAACCAGTGGATGTGTTAGTTGTCGACATGGACGACAGTGAGTTCATTGTCGGCAACGACCTCTTGATGATCCTTGGGATTGACGTGGAACACCAGCTGGAACAACACGCCAACCAAGGCGACGATGAAACTGTTGGTGACCCCGTGGATCTGGAAGCCGATGAGATGCCCGTGAACATGGACACTTCGACGTCCAGTACTGGTGCCGATATATTCAAGGCTGTGGAGAGATTGATTGATCGAGCTGTGGAGAATGGATTCCCTCTCGACAAAGTGGAGCTGCTGAGAACTATCTGTCACGCCTACGACGTGTGGAGACTGGAGCTTCGCGCCGACCCGCCAGCCAACGTTTCGCCTCTCGAAGTGCGTCTGCAGGATGGGGCTCGACCTACCAAATGTAAGCCCCGCAAATATCCCCCGTATATTCGAAGATTCCTGCGTGAATTTAACGAGCGTTTGGTTGCGCTAGGACTGGTGTACGAGAACCCACACAGTCGGTGGGCGAGTCCCGTCTTGCCGGTCAAGAAGTCCTCGGACCTCATGGACTTGCGGCAAGCGACGGACTACCGAAACCTGAACGAGCGAACGGACGTGATGGCTGCCGTGATGCCTATCCTATCGCTAGTTTTGGAAAATGCACGTGGAATGAAACACTTTGGATTATTCGATTTCCTAAAGGGTTTCTGGAAACTTCCTCTCGCCGAAGTCTGCCAAGAGTTTTTCTCCTACTTGACGAACGAGAAGATCTTTACTCCGCGACGCGTACCACAAGGCAGCAGCGACGCCGCCATCTTCTTCCGGAAAACTTTGGAGGAATGCTTCAAGAGCCTACTCTACAAGCACCTACTGATATGGATAGGCGACTTACTACTCTACGCAGACGACATCGACGTGTACCTCAACAAGCTGGCCGAACTCTTTTCCCTGCTTAACCAGTTCGGGCTCAAACTGAGCGTCAAGAAGTCCAGTCTGTACGAGACCAGGGTGAAGTGGTGTGATAAGTTGATCGATTAGGACGGAGTACAGCACGACCCCGAACGTGTCGACACGCTAAGGTCACTGCCGTACCCAACCACTGCTGGTGAACTGCAACAGTTCGTGTGTGCCATCAACTGGATGCGTGACAGCAGCATAGACTATGCTCGCCACGTTGCACCGCTTCAGAAGCGGCTCGACCTCGCCCTGGCCAGCACTCGACGAACGAGTCGCGCTGCGGCAGGTATCGAGTTAACCCTCAACGACGAGGAACGTGCAGCATTCGACAACACCAAAGAGAAGCTCGCCGACGCGGCCGCTCTTTCCTATCACGACGACAAGGCAACCACTTGCCTGTTCACAGACGCTTCAGACATTGGCTGGGCCTTGATCGTGACCCAAGTCGCGGACTTCGACCCGAAGAAGCCCGCCATTGAACAACAGCACAAGTTGATCAAATGCATTAGTAGGACCTTCTCAGGTAGCCAGCTGAACTGGACTGTCATAGAGAAGGAAGCTTTCCCCATTGTAACTGCGTGCGACAAGCTGGACTACCTCTTACTGCGGCCACAGCCATTCAGAATGTACTGCGATCGCAGAAACCTGATACACGTGTTTGCTCCACACGTGGAAGTGAAGAAACACGTGGGTGGCAAACTACTCCGATGGGCCATGAAGCTAATGAACTACAGATATGTGATCGAGCACGTGCCGGACCCGACAATGTGTGGGCCGACATGATTTCCCGATGGGCAGGAAACCACGCTCCGACCATGTCTCTGAGACGACTCAAGGCTTCAAGATCCTCGCGACAGTCTACAACGACTACGACAGTATCTACACTGCGACCTTTGGACGATGAGAACTTCATCTGGCCGTCTCTCGTGGATATCTACAACGTACAAGCCGAGCACGAGCCGCCACCGAACGCCGGGCGCACGGACGACGGCATCTTGACTCTGAACCATCGCATTCGGGTGCCACCAAACGCCACGGACCTCGTCCAACGTCTATGCATTCTGGCGCACTGTGGACCACAAGGACATCGCGGGCAACAAGCGATGGTGGCCCACCTACAACATCTATTCACTATCGACCACCTCCAGGAGATCGTCTCCACCTTCGCGAGCCAGTGTCTGATGTGTCTCCATTCTCGAAGGGGGACGATAATTCCTAGACCGTGGGGTGAACTGATCGAGTGCAGTACCCGCAACGGCGTGTTGCACTTCAACTATCTCTACATGGGTGAGAGCTACGGTGCGAGCAAGTACTTACTGGTCCTCAAGGACCATGCTACGCATTACTGTGAGCTGATGGTGAGCGACACCGCAGACAGCAAGGTGACAGTGGAAGCACTGTTGGCGTGGCACTCGCGCTTCGGCATTCCACACATCTGGGTTTCCGACAACGGAAGTCACTTCAAGAACGAGGTGACTGCCGAGCTGAGCAGACGTCTGCTTACAGCCCGTGGATCAACGGATCCATCGAGCGGGTTAACCGAGACATCCTGCAGGTGATGCGTGCCATGATAATGGAATACAAGGTCAGCTACAAGGACTGGGTCTACCTGGTTCCCATGGTTCAAGCAAGCCTTAACCACACGGCCGTACCTTTCTTAGGGAATCGTGCGCCTGTGGAGCTGTTCACAGGGCTCCAACGTCCGACGCTGTTGACAGAGTTCTACCTGCCCGATGGTAGGGGAGTTCAAGAGGTCCCGACGTGCGCCCAGATTGACCAGTACCTGGCGACATTTCGTGACAGTGTGCAGCAGATGCACCGCGCGGTTGACGATAAACGTCTCAAGCAGCGGCTCCTGAACAAGATGAAAGAACGCGGCGAAAATCTGATCAATTTCTCTATTGGAGATTACGTGCTTCGTTCTCGTGTCAACGAGAAGCATGGCAACAAACTACAAGTTACTTGGATCGGGCCGTACCGAGTTACGCGCGCCGACACACATTCGTTCCGCGTCCAGCATCTGGTTACTGGCGAGGAGCTGGATGTCCACGCGTCCAGACTGAAGCTGTACGCCGATGACAGCTTGGACGTCACCGACGAGCTACTGGAGCACGTGTCCTCACAGGGGATACTGTTGGCTGTCGACAACCTGAAACAACACAAGTGGAACGCTCAGATCAGGGATTTCGAGATCCTCGTGGGTTGGAAGGGCTTGCAGCCCGTCGAAGATTCATACGAACCGATGACCGACCTGGCGAAGGAGATCCCGACACTGATGGACCGCTATGTGGTGAGCGCTGGTGACCAGGAACTCACGAAGTACTGGCAACAGCATGACGGAAGAAGGTCCAAGGGCACCGCGTCTCGTTCACAGGAACCAACATCTTCCGTGCCTTTGACTTCTGGAAAGCGACGTGGTGATGGAGGAGGAGCTCCAGCTCGTCCTTCCGGACAGAAGAAGCGCAGACGACGGCTTGCGAGAAGGGATGTTAGCAGACCTTCCCAGGAAGGCGTCAACATAGCTGGTGAACCCAGGGTCCTACCCGGTGATTCCCAACCTCAACAAGTACGACCTGAAGAAGCGCGTGGACGCGAGGACCAAGTTCCTCGGGCACGGGTGGGTCGTCACACCCGATCAATGACTGTGGCTGCAGCTGCTTCGGCACCACCGGGCTCCACGCCTGTGCCGACACCAACTCGTAGCCGACAGCAGCGATCACGGCGTTCCAGGCATCCTCGAGAGATCCACGTCCAGCCGACACTCCCTGAGTAGTGCTGGTACTCACAGTGATCGAGGAGCCTGCGAACCTCATCGATGGCATCTTACCAAGGACAGCACACTGCGGCTATGCGAGCTGGTCTTACCTGATACTCGTGTAGATGATCGTGGTTGGTGACTTGCGAAGAGCACGGTGGAATCAAGCATCGGGGGCTGTGTAGTGGGTTCCAAGGTTCCACCTTGCTTCCACCGCGGCAACTGCATGGCGCAGTCCTGAAGTACGATCCGAAGATCGCTGACTAGTTGACTGGTGGCTCACAGGCAGCCACGCAGTCGGTATCCTTATGTGTCGTACAGCTCACAGCTGCGGCAATAAGACCTGTGCGAATCTTGCAACCTTGCAGCTTTTATTGGTCCCACCTTTCCAGATTAGGCGGGGATGACTGTAAGACCGTATCAGCTATTGTACAATCGCGTCCAGTAGTTGATGGTACAAAATTTACCATCAGCATATACTAAGTTTTCCGGTACCGGTACCGGATTGAGTCATTGTGATGCACTTCTTGGTTTACAATCGAACTGACGTTGGATAGCAGCAGTAATGCATCATCGCTACACGTATGCTGTGACCCTGGCACTAGTCACCCTTATCGCTAGTGTCATTGGTGTTTCCGATCGCGTATTGGTTGTGCTGAGTCCGCTGACTACGCGAAGTATGGACATAGCCACGATGAGACGCCTCAGAACTAACGCCAAAAACAGAGAAGGCGATGAAGAAATAATTGCCGGTTTCGACAAAATTACTAAACTTATCCAGTCAGGGAAGGAAAAGTACAAGGAAAGCAAGCAGCTGAAGGCCTGGCTAAAGGAGAAGCAATAGGCGGACGTGGTTTTCGGCTACCTCGGGCTTGATGTCGTAGTGGGAAACGTGCTGACAAACGAAAAAATTAAGGTCTGGGCGTCTTACATATCCAAGTTCAATAAAAAATACCGGGATGACAGAACGTTCATGATTGACATGCTCGCATTGCGCTATGGAGACGACGATGTATCAAAGATGATCGATGCGGCCAAAGGCGACCCGCTTGCGAAGAAAATGGCGGAGAAATTGCAGACGGATCAGTTTAGAGGCTGGCTCAGAAGTGATAAATCTGCAGATGACGTGTTCAGAATTCTCAAACTTGACGACCCAAAGAATTTCGCGAACTTGAATATGAACGCGTGGCTCAACTATCTCGATGTATTCAACCATCGGTTCCCCAACAAGGCAACGAACATGCTGGAAACTTTTACGAGAGTACATGGCGGTGAGAAAAAGCTTGCCATGATGCTTGTTGCTGCGCAAAACCTGCCTACTACCAAAGTACAAGCTGAGAGAAGCTGCAGGTTGCGCTATTCACAAAGTGGTTTGAGAAGGGATGGCAGTCAAAGGACGTCATGACAAAGGTGTTGATGCTAAACAAATCGAACTGGCCCACAAGCCCCGATGTCGTCATTTTGGCTTATTACAACAAATTCTACGAAGAGCAAGCGAGGATCCGTAGCGCTATCCAGTAGAATACTTTTACCGTAGATGATAAAAACACACACACCGGCCAAAAGTCTGCACTGGGGACGCAGGCGGTGGGTCGGGGAGTCTCGCTGTTTGAAGGCCCAGATGGAATATTGTGCTGAGCGTTGAGCTAGCTCATGAGTTACGCACCACCCAGGGATCGGGAAAAAAATAACTTGAAACCAGTTATTACGGTATTGTTCCACTTTTAAAACTATTGACTATTGGATCTGCTTGTACTGCAATATTAATTATTGACAGTTGTCAATGATTCATTCTTGACACCTTACACAGATCAAGCTAAATTTTAGCAACAATTCATATGTAGTAAGAATTTGTTGGACGCTGTTTGAATTCGCACTTAAGTGAAGTTCTGCTGAAGCTAAAGTACCTCAAAGAAGTCCGGCTGACGCACAACTAAAGAAACAAAGCAGAATGGAGAAGCTCAAAGAAAAGGTCCGGCTGGGCAGATACACTCTCAACACGACGTCGAAGAACGTGTATGTGTACGGAGCGCTCTAGGACGTTTTGTGGTGCATGTCTACAAGCTGCAGCTCACGTAGTTGATGCGCTATAGAATCGTAAAAAATAATATCACGCCTCGAGCACAAGTCGAGCTCAACTCGATGGTGCAGGCAGGCGTTGAAGCTGCGCTGCACACGTTCAGATAATCCGACCTTCAGTGAATCATCTCAACTAATTGTGCAAAGTGCAACTGCGGGCCAGCAAACACAGTAGTAAAATCGAACGGCGGCGCCGTGGTTTCCAATCAACCTTCTGGCGATCTTCCGGCAGACTCAACAATACGTGAGTAACCATCGAATTGGTTGGAACGGCCTAAGATGCAGCGGTTTTGTTTCCTTAAAGCTAAGCTGAAGTCTGCGTGGGGGCAGTGGTGGTTCGGTCCTTAAGCAGCAGCTGACTGACATTTCGCTCTATTACACCAATTGACTTAACGAGTTGGAAGGCAAGAAGATTACCAGATTTATATTAGAAATGGAGACCGTAGAGAAGTTTCCTATGTGAACAATCCGTTTTTGGATGTGATACTACAAATGCTGAGTGAATGTATCTGTATCCATGATAATAGTCCTCACAAGTATACCTAGTTGTCGACAGTCGTGAATATCTGCGCAAGTAGACAAGGGACAAAGGCGTCGTGCATAATAGAACACATTTTTTACATTCTACTATTGCCATCCATGCTCTGTCCTGGATCACACTTAAAATACTGACAATAATAAAAAAAATGCTGTCCTACTTTTTCGGCTATTAATTACTCTTATACGAGGTGTTGGCTCAGAATAGACAGCTAAATCATCGATAATGTTGGCCAGCCATCTAACAGCCGCTCCGACCACAGTCCCATCACCCGTCCAACTACAGACAACGACGGAGAAATCCGCCACACTATAAAAATCCGCCCCGTTCGACCATGATTCTTCCCACTCAGATAAGGATTTCAGCCAATCAGCATTATGTATTCGAGCATTCCTGTACATTCAAATCAATGTCTGTCAGTCCACGCGTGGCTTTTGTACATATTGGGTTTTTCTTTGTACTTTTTGCGTCGGTTTTGTTCATAGAGATCAGGTTTCAGCCAATCATGCTACGGGGCGGGTTTTCCTGGCACCTGTAATATTATAGTTTTGTATGAGGCGGATTTCTCCGTCGTTGTCTGTAATTCTATAGAGTTAATAATTTGATATTGTTCTACAAAGTCGCGCCTTCGGCCCGAGGAGGCTCTGAAATTTTCTTTGGCAGAAAAAAATCTAAACTAAGAAAATCAGTGCTTTTCGCCTGGACTTTGCGCATCTATTTTTTAAACAATAAAAACTGTGTTAATATGAAAGATCTTATAGGATATGTGCGGCTCTCTTACAACAAACTTACTGGTAGCAGCTCACAATAATATCTTATAATTTGATACCGATATGTATAGTTTATGAGGGTTTATTTAAAGCAAACAATAGCCCAAGGAAAAGTGCACGCAGTAAACGGGTACCAAATTATATATTTTGCATCAATGCATCTCCCGCGCCTGCTTCGCAGCCACAGTATCTGCTTGAGTCGCTACCAAAAAGCATTACCACGCCAATTCCCATTCGACAAAGAAGGAAGAACAAATTGCTGCTACCATGACGATGCTGATGTTATCGCATCGGGTAGTCCAGTGGCCTTGTTGCTCTAGTCGTCTAGGGAGCGTGACACCACGAGTGATTGCTGTACTATTGGGTGCCTAAAATCCTTGTAGAAGTCAAGTTGGCGATGCTGGGGTAGAGAACTCTAGAGTAAATGAGACTACTTGGAGTACAACTTCAGGTAAAGGTTAATACGGCGTCTAGTGCCGGAGATTGAGATAGAGTGGAGTCAATTATATCAATCATCGGATAACGGTACCGTGGAGATATTGCGCCCCCCCCTCCCGCAGAACAAGCGGATGGAAGCTTCTCGAAGCTTCCACAGCCGCTTTACGTCTGCCACTTACATTAATACTACTTTAACTATACCACAGTGAATCTTCTACTCTACTGGATTCTACCGGTGCGCTCCACTCCTTCCTCGAATAGCGCTCCACTTGGTTTTGTAGCTCAGTCGCCAATTTGCTGAGCTCCTGGGTATATCGCTGGTGGTCTGGGATCCGTGTCAACCGGTGTGGTTCTGATACAACGCCTCATATGGAAGGGGTAGGGCCCGCTTCTAGCCTGCTGGCGCCGCCCGCCTCGCCTCCGCCTGCGATGATGGAAGGGCTCCCGCTGCGTGATGGAAGCGCGGCTTCCGATGCTGGTCTCGATCTTCTCGCTACTGCTGCGTCCATGCCGATGCGCTCGCCCACGCCCCCAAGCCCGAGCCGGAGCGACGTCTTTCTTCTGGATGCTGGCCCGCCGCACCCTGCTCCCTCTGTTGACTCGGCGCACTCCAATGTGCTGCTGGACATATCCATGGACGCCCTGCTTGAAGCCTTGGACGACGCTGATGCTGCGCCGCTGCCGGAGCAGATCGACGTCGCTTCGAATACCGCCGATGTGACCGTCCCTGATCCCGCGGCTCCCACTGCTCCCTTCGTTGCTTCGCCTGCTGCGCTGTCACCGCCTGTGGCATCACCGATCGTCGCGTCACCGCTTGCTGATGTACCCGAGGTGTTGCCGCCTCGTGATCTCAGGTCGGACCACGAGGAGACGAAATCCGACGTCGATCCGTATGATGCTGATGCACTAATAACTGCATCGTCCTCCGTCCTCGAGCGACCGGAGCTGTCCATGCCACCGGAGCAGCATCCTTCTGCCCGGTGGTGGAATCACTTCGATCTTGACGCTTCGGTCAACACCGGGCGCGTTTACCCGCTGAAGAAACTCATCGTTGAGGTACGCCACCCCACGTAGCGTACTTAGTCGAGTGGCATGTCACACCCTGTCAGCTCAGCTGGGAATGACCAGAAAACCTCCAGGGCGTTGATTATCTGATAAACCAGGTAAACAAATGGAAGGCGTCTGGTTCTCCCTGTAGCTTCAACGCGTACTATCGGAAGACCTTTCGCGGTGCAACTGCTTCGGAGACAGGCTTGTGTTTCCTTGAGTCGGTTCGCTCGGCGTATTTTGATCTTGGCCAGCCTAGGCTCGTCGACGATGGTCACTGGACGAGCGTTTGCACAGCTTGTGGCAAGGACTTATCGAACTGCGTCGCCCGTGCTGACATCGCTGCATTTTTCGTGACTCTGCGCCGCCAGTGAGTTGGTCTCGACTACGATGCTCTGCTCCCGGATCAACTTGATGTTAGCATAACCGACGTGAAGTTTTTTGGTCGCTTCGCTCAGTTGCACCACCCGGGCCATTATATCGTTCACGCTGCGCACGATCTCGTTGAGCATTGCTTCACGCTCGTTGTGAACAAGCGTGAGCCGGGTAGGCTGTTGAAGACTCTCGAAATGTTGGATTTCGAGAGTCTTTTCAGTGGCTACGGTGCTGATTACGATCCGCCGCGCTACCGCGAGCCGCTTTTGACCCTCTTGTGGCTGAATAAGGTCATCAGAGTCTACCGCGTGATGCTTAAGTCGTATCCCTCGAAGAAAAAACGCAAGACAAAAACGGAGAAGCAGCGCGAGGCACGTCGTCGCAAGAGCTACGAGCCGTTCATTCAGTCCAATACATGTTGGCCTTGAGTCCCCTTTCACTACTTGTGAGTTCTTCGTCTTCGTTTGGTGCTTCGAAACTCGCGATCAAGTCGGGTACTTGTCCTAAGTCTTCCACCGGAGCCCAGGCGGGTCTCTCTTCACCCACCCACTCCGCAAGATATTGCGTTCGTCGTTTGTGCTTCCGCTTGCCCAACAGCCGCTGGACAAGTTGGCCGACACTGCCATCCGCGAGGACGACATCATGTGGTCGCGACAATCTTGTTGGTTCCTTGGGCTTCAGCGATCCCGTGTTGAAGACTGGGTGAAGCTTGTTGCCGGCTTGAATGTCCAGCTCGTACGTGGTTGTGCAACTGTATACGGTTCGATCCACTTCGGCCCGAACTTTGTCGAATTGGGTAGACCAGTGTGTTTGGGGTCCAAATTTTTGTGGCTCAAGTACACACGGTCACCAACTTCGAACTGTTGCTCCCCACGGTTACGGTCATACACGTCACGCATTCGCTCTTGAGCTTGAGCTAGAGCTTCACGACATCGGAGAAGATTTGCTGCTGTGGAACTCAGCGCCACGTCGACTCTTGCGCACGTTTCAAGGTGCTCCGTCGCTAGCTGTAGAGGGTTCAGCCAAGTCAGCTTCGAATGGAGTAAGCTTGGTGCTGGAGTTCACGGTCGAGTTGACCACAAATTCAGCGTTCGCAAGACGGATGTCCCAGTCATCTTGCAAGGGTCCAACAAAGCGTCAAAGATACTCGTCCAGAGTCCGGTTCATATGTTCCGTTTGTCCGTCTCGTTGGGATCTGTGTGCGATGGTCATGCTAAGCTTCGTTCCGATGGACTTAAAAACATGTTGCCAAATACGAACTTTCGATCGCGATCCGAAACGATATTCTTGGCCTACCATGAAGCTTCCAGATGTGGTCGCTGAAGGGACGGGCAACGCCTTCGCCCGTCACCTTCTTCGTAGTTGGTGCAAAATAATATCGTTTCGTCAGTCTGTCAACAATGACCCAAATGGAATCAACGTCTTGCTTGGTACGCGGCAAGTCGATGATGAAGTCCATGGAGATTGATCTCCATCGTTCGTCGGGTATCGTCATGGGTTCAAGCAAGCCGGGAGGTTTAGTCAATCGAGGCTTGTTCCGTCGGCACTGCTCGCAGTCTGCTATGAATTTCTGAATCGACTTCAACATTCGAGGCCAATACCAGCGTCAAGCTAGCGTTAAGTACGTACGGTCGGCTCCAGGATGACCGCCATAGTTGAAATCATGGCGCTCGCTGATGATCTGTCGTCTCAACTTGACCTCGATGGGTACGACAACACGTGGTACATCGTCGACAGGTGTTTGAACCAGAGCAAACCACTTTCTTCAGAGTAGTACCGGTACTTCTTCTGCTGTTGTCGATCGATTTTGGACTGCAAGTTAGCTGTACGACGTTTGATGGACGTGAAGATCGCTTGTACATCACGATCCTTCTTGCATGCTTTCTTGATACCAGTAACTAGATCGGAGTTCGTTGTAATTTCGCTAATCGCTTAACTGAACGACGTATCATCGAAGCTGGCCACACTCATGTCGTGGAAGAACTTCGTCTCCGGTTGAAGGTCAGGTCTCCGGCTTAACGCGTCGGCTATGCCGTTCTTTGCTCCCGGAATATACGAGAACGTCGACTGATACTCCGCGAGGATGTCGTTTACCAGCGCGCAAGTCGACGGTTAGCCATATTTTGCGTGAGAGACCCTCAAGACACTTGTGATCGGTTTCGACAATCGGAGGTATGTTCAGGCAGTAGATACGGAAAGCTGCTAGTGTATGGACGATTGCCAAGAGCTCTCGCAGCTGCGTCGGGTAGTTCAGCGCCGCTGAATTCATCTTCCGACTGGTATACGCAATTGGACGCTTAACACCATCGACGATCTGGAACAGACCCCGCCGACCGCAAACTTGCTGGCATCTCTACAAAGACGCATGGGCTGTCTGAAGTCAGGCAGATGTAGCACGGGTGGCTTGCAGAACCGTCGCTTCAACTTCTTAAAGTTCTTCAAGTGCTCATCGTTGAAACGGATCTTCGCGCTACGCTTATCCTTCTTTTTGAGGAGAGCAAACATGGTAGCCGTCAGCGAAGCATACACCGAGCAGAAGTGCTGAACGTAGCCGTTTAGACCGAGAAAGCTGTGAAGCTCTTCTTGGGTTCGTGGTACCGACCAGTCCTTGATCGTCTGCACTTTGTCGGGGTCCATACGTACACCGTTGTGTCCGACGAAGTCACCAAGACACGGAATCTCCTCCGCACAGAAGACACACTTGGACAGCTTCACGTACAGCTTGTTGTCGCACACAATATCGAGAGTCTTGCGCAACGCTTCCAGGTGATCTTCGATGCTCTGCAACTTCGTAAAAATGTAGATGTCATCGTAAAATGACTTCGTATCCTCCAAGCCACGGAAGAGCTTCGACGTCAACCGATGCATCGTCGCCGGTGCGTTACAGACTCCCATAGGCAAGACACGATATTCCCATAGACCGTTCGTAGCCTGGAATGCTGTGAACTCGATGTCCTCCTCGCGCATGCGCACTCGGTAGTACGCCGACATCAGGTCCATCGTGGAGAACCAGTACGCCCCCGACATGGCGGCCAAGATGTCTTCCTTTCGGGTCATCGGTATACCCTGCCGAATCGTGTTGGAGTTCAAGCATCGATAGTCGCGTACTACCCGCCAACCGACTGGTTTCCGCACGCAGAATGTTGGTGCAGCATGTGGGCTCATAGTGGATGGGATCAGCTTCTTCTCCACCATATCTACGACCCAGCGTGCAACTTCACGTTGCTGTCCTGGTGACTGTCGCCATTGCTGCCAATGCATCGTGAGGTTTGGATCTTACACGTCGATTCGGTGTTCGATATCGCGTTTCTCTGGCAGTCCTCCTGGGAGTTCAGGGCGAAACACATTGTATTTGCGCTCCAAGAGGAGATGAGAGCTGGGTTGTCGCGAAGTGTTTCCCAGTCTGTTTCGAGATACCGCTGTGCGTTCGCACTACCGACGTTGTCGGGTTGGTCGCCCCGCTGCAATGCGCGCGCCACTTGCTTGATGGTCTCGTTCGTCAGTCTGGTTCTTCCACCGACTTAGTCTTGATTCTCAGGAACTTCCGAAGTTTCTTGCGCGTGATGTACTTCGTCTGCACACCACTCTCGTCTATGACACCCATCGTGAACACATTCTTCACGACGCTGGCCTTCCCACGGGTACTGCAGCTTTCATCAGCTTCTCTAATAGTACCCTCGCGCCCCGATGACATCTCGTCATCATTCTCCACCGAACCCTTGCCGGCTGGCGCGTCTTTCCGGTGCTCGTGAACAACATTTGGGGATCTTTCTTGCACTTGGTCACAAGCAGGTCCGGTGCGGACGTCACATCCATTTCCAGCGCGGCACCTCGACAGGGATCGGGTCTTTTCGCTGAAAGGCCTTTCGCCTCGACAGATCTCCGAAGCCCGGAGGCAATCACCGGCCCGCCTTCGTCGATCGGCCCGTAGGCCGCGCCTGTTCGTTCCCAGCGCAGAGTCTTAATTCCAGTTCCTTCGAGTCGTCGACCTTTCCGGTAAATCTGCGGCTGCATGTCCTCGAAGAACGGGATCCCGAGGATGCAGTCGAATCCGTCGGGTATCGCGTACACAACAGCGACACACGTGTATGCCTCGTGTACACCAGGCACCTAGACGTCAAGAGGTAGGACTTCGAGTTCCGTCTCTATGATTTGGTTGTCTCCAAGTTTGACGCGGATGCCCTTGTCGTTGAACTTCGTTGTCTGGAGCTGGTGCTGCTCGACCCAACGTTTCGACACGTAGATCGTGGTAGCACCACAGTCCAACAGCATACGCTGAGTGGAGAAAATCCGACCGCCCGCAGTGATCTCTCCTGTTACCGAGAACAATGGGAGTGATTTGTAGGCTAGAGGGGTCACACAGAACGTTAAGGCTGATATTCTCAATCTAAGTGTTCTGGTTACGCTCTCGGCCACGCCAGGACCCTCTATCACTGACATGGTTGCTCGTTTCCCTGAGTGTCTTGTTGATTCTTTCAGGCAAAGCCGTTGGCCTGGATGTGGCCAGGCTTCTTGCAGAAGTGACAGGTACGGCTCTCGGTACGCTTGGCGTCTGACTTTGGCTTGAACCGACCTCTTCCTCGGAACGACTTTCCTTTGGTTGGTCTGTCTTGGCCGGACGGCTGGTTACCAGAGGTGCGTTGCTTGTCTTCGCGGGATTGACGCTCACGCATATCATCCACGAAGTGGGTGACCTCGTGCTTGACCGCTAGGTCCATGGCATCGCTCAGCGTCTCTGGGTTCTCCAACTTGATGTAGCTACATGTGCGAGGTTTTGAGCCCGTTTGAGTAGCAGAGAACCTGGTCGAGCATGCTCATGCCTTCAACTCGGAAGATGAGAGCTGAGTATTCACCGTTGTAGGTCTGCTGTTTGCTTGAGCCGCTGAAGCTTCTCACGCAGTACAGCTTAGTAGTTTGACGCCTCGAAGTGTTGGAACACATGCTTACGGACCCCCCCCCCACACACACACACACACGTGTGCTCCTCGCATCGAGTCGTTGATGACAAATGTAGGAACCATCCCGAGACCGGCTTCCCCATCGTCACTCGGGAGGCACGTGCTCGCGTCTTCGATCGGGATGTAGTTGATGCGGCAGGCGTTCTCTATCTGGAATGGCCATTCGCGTACGTCGTCTCCCCTCTTGCCGGTGAACTTGGGCAGGTTGGTCGGCACTCGCGTGCGGTCTGCCATCACATGGTTGAGCCGGCCGATCTCGGCTTGCAGTTGAGCGTTCGTCGGCATGGGCTCTTTTCGTCAGGTTGCTGGGACCAACAAGTGCTACCAGTATATCAAGGAAAGAGCGGAGCATGGGGCAGGGCGCGCAGAATACAAAGTGCCGCCCCCGAGGTTCAAGCAGGTGGAAGCTTCTCGAAGCTTCCACAGCCTCTTTACGTCTGCCACTTACATTAATACTACTTTAACTATACCACAGTGAATCTTCTACTCTACTGGGTTCTACCGATTCGTACCAGTACGCTCTATCCGTTACAGTAATGAATCCGCTTAAAAGATTAAATTATTTTAGGATGAAGAGCTTTCACTATGTTTGTATGTTTTTCATTAGTAGCTGAAAATTCGTTTGGTTGTGGTGTAGCGTTTGGCTTTGAGTTGACACGCAACGCACTGAGAGCCAACTGGCGTATCCAACCCCTTAAAAGATGATGACACCGTTAGTACGAGATTCGGCGGACATCATTGGGTCAAGTTACGGTAGTGCCGACAACTCGCGACGATTGGTCGAAACTCAGCCGGGTGATGAAGCGACGTGGATTCCATCCAGGAGCCACGGGACAGACGCTGAGACGCGACAGGACGTGTGACGCCAGGGATAAAGCCGCGGGGCCGGAAGTCCGCGGAATTCTCACGTGTTCGACAGAGCTTCAAATTGCCGACGAGTCGTCGGTAACGGCATTTCCGGCAAGCTGAGAGGCCAATCAGTGTGTGCGAGCGACTGTGTAGCCTTGGAAGGGCGCAAAGGACAAGAGCTTAAGCTGGCCAAGATCCAGCGACCTTCCGGCGACAAGTTGCGATAGTTCAAGCTCCGACGACAACCTCTCGAGTCGTCGGTAAGAGTTCAAGATCCATAACGGACATGTTTGATTGGATATTTGTATAGGTAGATAGTAGGATTAGATGTTACATTAAGAGCCTTAGTGCTCAAACAAACAGAACACCATTTACTCTCAACCACACAAGGGCACGTCCGACTATCGGTAAGTACGCGGTAGTGGCGGGATAGCTCCGGTAGCCTGGATATGACTGTCGGTGAACACTCCTACTGGTGGTAGCTTAGTGTTCATCCCGGCAGGGCCAAGAGATAAGAGGGGAGAATTGGCCGTGTATTTGATAGCGAGTCATCGCTGTGTGTTGGATAAGCTCGTACGCTATCCATATGTTACTTACCGTTCGGAGTATAACTCCGGCGCCACCGTGTCAGGTCTGAAACACGTCCGGTACCGTATCTTTATAGGGACCGCGGGGTATATTTGAGAGAGAGAGAACACTCTAGCCTTTGTTTGTGGCTAGTAGTGTTGAGTCATCGGTGGCTTGCTTAACAGGACACACGGTACACAGAGGAAACCCCAACCTGGTAGAGTAGTTCCTGGGCCTTCAGGCTCGATACCCACATTAAAGTCTGACTGAGTTATCGGAACTCAGTAGGTGTTGTTGTTGGTGTGGAAGTGTGCTATTATATTTCTGGCGTGTTCCTACATGACACGTTTAAATAACGATCCGTTTTGATGTTTTTTCAATTAAACGATCTTTTGTGGCGTACTGAAGGTTCACCTAGCACTTGTGAAACCGTTCGGCCTTCTAAAGCTAGACAAACTCCATGGACTGGTACTGGCGAACAGAGCAGAGACCGTTTGGTCAGATTGCATGAAGCTCGTTAAAGAACACAAGCAATATACGCAGGGATTTTACGGGAGTTCCAGCTGACTGTGTTCGTACCTTGCTACGGCACACCTTAACTGCTTTATTTTTTACCCTGAGACCTTATGTAAAGCTGGTAACGTTTTGACGAGACAACAACCTTCTGTGCTATCTCCCTGTAGAGATGTAATTTTGTCTATAAGACATTAGAAGTCGCTAGATAAAGTGTACTTCCCAAAAAAACACGTGACTTCAGATCCATGAACGCGTCGTTGACGCGATCTCTGAAGCATACTTCTCGAGACAGACACGAGAACAAATGCCGCTCTAATCTGTTAGTTTTTTACTCTTCGAAAGTTACGCTAGCAATATTTTGGTGAGTTGATACACCTTGATCTGATCAATGTATCATGAATTATGATCAATTTGATCATTATTGTTGATGGATTCTTCAAAACGTTTAACGCGACGTCATCATAAACCATGAGAAAGGTCGACGGGAAGGTTATAACGTCGATGGCAGCAATCCCGAAAAGCACGTCGCCCTTTTTGAGCTTTTATCAGCTTCCGCCTTCATTTTAAGCCTTAGAGTACACCTGTACCGGTCCAAGTTGGCGGTACTGCAGAGCAATGTGGTGAAGTAGTGTTTGAAGTAGCACAATTTTTCCTGAAATAAATCTTGAATTTTGTTACCTTCGAGAAATGTCGAGTAAACGATGTCGTTGTTGCTCAAAGTGGATCCTGTGCAGAACAAAAATAGTGATCAGTTCACCATACTTCCTTTGGCGTCCTACCTAACGACTTGCCTCCAACACGCTACCACGCCGTGCCCGATGTCGACAACCCACTCTGTTGTCACCCGCGTTCTTGATGTTTTCCGCGAGGGGGGGGGGGGGGGGGGCTGGCTGTTGGTAGCAGAGCACAACGGAATTAAAGCCTCTGCCACGCGACAGGCCACGCAACTCTTGCACTATACGCACGCCCGAGATGGAGGCTGCCCTAGAAGAGTATCTGGACGATAACTGCACGTATACCATCGAGCAGATGGCCGCGATGCTACACTTCGACTTCGGCATGCGGCTCAGCTTGTCCACCATCAGCAAGAAGCTGAAGGGGAAGCTGTTCACGCTGATGCAGGTATACGCACGTGGTTATAATACTGTACAATTGAGAATTGTTGCACACTCACAAGCTAAATGTACGTGTGTATACCATGTATACAGGTCCGCGTGGAGCCCCAAACCTGCAATAATGAAGCAAATAAGATGAAGAGAAAGCGTTTGCTGAGCAGCTTCGAGTCCAATGGCTGACGGAGACTTCATAGCGTACTATGATGAAACCAATTACAACGTGTACTGCAGGCGAAGCCAAGGGCCCACCAAAAAGGGAGAGCGAGCTACGCTGGTTTTACCCCCGTCCAAAGGTCCGAATCGGCAGATACACTGTGCTGTAGCAACGGAAACTGGCTTGGTGCACTACCGCCTGGAGCGCGGCAGCATCAAAATGGAGCAGAATGCTACTTTTGTCGAGGAGATCTACGCTAAAGTCAAGGCATCTACCAAGACTTCTTTTACGACAAAAAGATTGTCGTGGTGCTGGATAACGCTCCAGCCTCACGTGGGCAGCAGCTAGAGGCGTGCATGGCTATTCTGGAGCGCGCTGCTAGGCGTCACATAGGCTGCATGACCTTGCGTTAGGTTGCAAAAATGCTCTGCACTGTCAGCACGCAGTGGCCGCTGCGGAACGCAGGAAGGCATGCGTTACGGGGCGTGATCAGCGTCGTGTTTGTTTTTGCGCCACTTTGGTTTCCGATTTCTTCACTTTGCTGTGCAATTTTATGTCAAATTCAAACTTTACTTTTTCTTTGCAGTTTTTTAAACGAATTTCTTTTCGCAACATTTGCGCTTCCTATTGCTCTGCAGTACCGCCACCTTGGACCGGCAAAAGTGTAGTGTATCTTAAACCTTAACCGCAGTACCGTGTCTGTCCGTCTGTCCGCACGTACGTCTGCGGGTAGGGTTAATAATTCTCACGATAAAATATCCCGAGCGCAAACGACGACAGTGTGAACGGAGCTGGCTTACCCTGCGCCGGTTTGTACTCCGTCAAACTAGATGACTGAGCACCACCACCGTTCGATGCCTGAACGGATGGTTCATTCGCGCTTGTATCCTCAGATTGAGCAGTGAAGGCGGTCCCAATTGACTAAAATAGAATTATGACTGAAATAGAGTTATGATTTGTACATATTATGTGTGGTTTACATATCGTACTTTAATGCACCGTTCAAATTTCATTTTGCCCTCATTTTCAAAACGGACGCCGCGGAGCGACGCATTACGCAAGGTACGCTGCGAGTATGGATGTTAGTTTGCATTAGTAGGCTACGCCAAGGCTCACGCAGAAATTCAAGGGGTCCTAGAGCCTGTTCAGAGCATTTGGACCGGATTTTTGCTATATTTGTCCTTTAGCATTCATTGCTAAAATAAAACAGAACCTCTGATTAAATTTAAAAATAACTTTTGCCGGATTGGCAAAGTTAGTCGTTTCATTCCTTATTGTAAAAAAATCCCTGATTTAATTAGCATATAATCATTACTAATAAAAACACTATTAGTATTAGTATTACTAACACTCTTCACTGGAATGTTTACCTACAATATGCCCGACGTGCCGGGCGGGTATCGAACACCCCCCGCCCGACTGAGACGGCCTCGGCGTGCTGCTCCGTCGATGCGCCTGCTCTGAGCAGCTCTTAGCATGGGACGCACTCGCACTGGGCGAGACTCGAGCGGGCTCCCGCCGTTGCACTGCGAGTGCCTCTGGCCCATACAGCCATGCGTTCTGGCACCGCTCACGTGCACCAGAGCCAGAGCCACCCCAAGACCCGCTCCAACGAAGCGCGGCCTTAGTGGCCGCTGCGATGGGCCCACCACGCCCACCACCACGCGTCGTCCAGAAACGCAATGGGCGCCGCCGTCGTCGCTGAAAGCCTCGCCAGCGCAGCAATCATCCCCGTAACCAGCGTAAGGACTGATAGTATAAAAATAAACGCTTATCCATTGGTCACAATTTATTTTGTACTTGCGCACTTAATGTGCAAACCTTAGGAAATGGTGCGAGCTTACCAGAACAGTATTTGGCACACCTTAAACGCTCCTGGAAGAGGGTACACAGGGTAGAATCCAAGCACGGAGTGACACGAACCACTGAAGGACACGAGGCCATGGAATGACACGAAGCCATGGGAGGACACGAAGCCATGGGAGGACACGAAGCCATGAGAGGTCACGACACCACGGAGGAACGCGAAACCACGAGAGGAATGACACAAATGCGGGCCATAGACCATGGAAGAACGCGAGGGAACGGCGCCACGGGAGTACACGTGACAACGGTAGAACATTGGCGGAGAATTAGCGAGCCACGTAGCGCGATATCAATGCCACGAAACTTCGGAAGGACACGACACCACGGAAGAACGCACAGCCACACGTGGCGCTAAATAAACGGGGCACGACTTTGACTACGACACCACGGAAGTACAAGTAACCATAAGATAATACGGACAGGAAACGAACGATCCACGGAGCATGATAGTACGGTAGAACACGTAGGCATAGGCGACGGAGCCACACCGCGAGACCACGGCGTCACTGAGACGCACGGAGCCAAGACAGAGCACGCAGCAACGGGAGCGCGGAGGACGCCTGCGGGAGGCCACGGAACACGAAAGCATACGGAGCACGTAAAACCACGACGCGTTTGGATCCACAAACTTACACGAAACTACAATTCGCACGATTAGCACGATGCACGCGACACCACATAGTACTCAGATCTCCATATACTTTGTCTCCAGCAAACCATGCCACCTCCGCCGCGAAGCGGCGGCGGCCGGCTAGTCCTAAACATCAACTATAGTTAGTATGTCCGTCCACCACACGAAACGGTATGGTTTTTGGGCATTCTATTGGCTGCCGAGCGAAGCGAGGTGGCCCAAGCCGGCACCTGGTGCGATCTTGCGGAACCGAAGGGCCCGCCCCAGCCTTAACCTACCAACCTTACATGCGTGTAGTGCAGCGAGCCCGTGGCGAGCGGAACGGAGTCGAAACACGGGCTAGTGACCATCACATTGAGTATACAACCGTTTTTTTTTCCTTGGCCTCCACAGCCCACGCGATTTTTTACGGTCGTCTTCGACCCACCCAGAAGCTACTACGTAGTATTAGCAACTCGAACAGGTCGACCGACACCTTGCCGGTGATTGATCTGTTCAGTGTGGACCGTAACTGGCGCAGAAGTGTATTTATCGCGCGGCACTAATGCATAATTGCTGGCAGTACCGATGCTGACAGTGTTGGAGTTTGATTAGGCGCCCCATACTTGAATTAGTCAGCTTTTTAGGTGGGCGCCCCATACTGTCATTTCTTTTAGATTCGAAAAACGCACAAAAGTCACGGCAAAACATTTTACGGTGTTCGGGGCGAATGCCGTTCTGGATGTATTGTGCTTTGCAGACGAAATGCCGTTCCGTTTTATGGCTTAGATCGAGCATGATCGGCGGATAAAAGCAGGGTAAATACTGAGATGGGGAAAGGCAGACATGGAATTAATTTATGTGTCATCGCATTGCGTTTTCAAACACGCAAAAAGGGTCGATTTCAAGGATATCGATGTCGATTTGTTGGATCTGAGGGGTCGATTTAGATCGTCGCAGCCCGATTTATTAGCCACCTTAGCTGGTCAATTTGTCTTTTTATGGTCCTCGATTTATAAAACGACCTCATTAAATTATAAATCGAGGATGAAGCTAAGTGAAAACGACAAAAGCATTGAAAAGCACAATAGCGCATCGTTCAAAACTCCAGCTCGTCGAACAGCGAATTAAATCTCGGGATTTTTCGACAAGACGAACGAGAACTTAAAAGAGCTTTTCCGGACGAGCTCGGAATTCCAGTATAATAGAGAGGAATAAATGACACATGTATTTGTGCCACGACTATTTCAAAGTACACTAAGGGTTGTGTAGATATCGCTCCGAGTGGTTTCCAACTAATCCCATGGACGACGCAGCAGCGGATGGAGCTGCTGAGAATGGATACATTGCTGTGATTCAGTGGCTGTATGCGAACCACTTGAGGGCTGCTCACGGAAGGCGACCGAAGGAGCGTTGAGTAATGGACACTTGCGCGTGTGTGGCTGGTTGCACTCCCGCTTTCCACCGCTCAGTCCGGCGAGTGTGGAGCTGTGGCGATATCCGGGAAATCTGTTCGAGATACTCTTCTTCTTGTATCGCCATTTTAGCAACACTCTGCACCCTCGCTTGGTTGAGTACGCCAAGGAGATTCTGCAGGACACCAGATCCATCCAAGTCCAGTCGTAAGCAAATCGTTGCTTGGCTACAAGAAGAATTCCCAACCGCCCCTGGCGCTGGCGAGGAAGAAGAATGGTGAGGAAATTGAAATGTATCCATCTGTCAAGTTCTCGAGAAAGTCCATTTATCCCGACCTACGTTTAAGTAGCATTTATTATGTTTAAAAAAAAAGTTGCTTTTCAACCCATGTTTGCTCTTTAACTGTCGGAGCAACGTCCTCAGTCCTGTCATTTTCCTAAACACATTGGCGTGATGCCCCCGTCACCTTCTCTTACTGCTATTGACGCCACCGTAGCGTCTTCACCCACGCCACCACCTTCTCCACCTGCTCCTTCGTCTGCTCTATCCATCCATGCGACTCCACCCCCGTCAACACCCCCAGAAGACGCAGTAGAAGCTTCCGACGCCAGTGACTTCACCCCTTCGTCTAGTAATGGCGACGATTCCGACTACTCTCCACGTTCTAGCAGCAAGAAAAAGAAGCAAAACAACCACAAGAAACCTTTAGCTAAAAGACGACGTTCAGTACGCGGAGACGCAAGAAACACCATGAAAACCCAGGGATCAGATGAAGAAGCAGACGAGCACAACATTTCTTCCACGCCCTCTAAGAAGCGATCAAAGCAAGACAGGAAAGCCGCAGCAGCCACATGGGCAGACGACGGTAGCTGGGATCTCTACAGACGTCGAGTTCATGAGCTACGTCGAGAATTTAGAGATTCAATGATGGAAAATAGGAAAACATTTTACAACAACCCACGCCCTGAAGACTATAACGAAAAAGAAGATACGAAACTTGACGAAGACGACGCAGAACACACACGAGTTGAGACGGGACCCAAATTCTACTCCCCATTCGACATCACCGAGACTTCATCGGGCCTTTTAGTGCCAAGCCACGTACTAACTCAATTATTACCACATCAACGCGAGTGTCTGGAATGGCTACATAAGCTACACGAACGAGGCGTAGGAGGCATTTTAGGCGACGATATGGGACTAGGGAAGACAGTACAGCTAGCGTCATTTCTTGGCTCTCTACATGGAGCTAGACGACTACGCACGGTGCTGTTACTCTGTCCAGCGTCGGTATTGCTACAGTGGGTGAGAGAGCTACACAAATGGGCTCCATGGATGCGCGTTGTGTTGCTACATGCGTCTGGAACAGGTGTTAGCTCTTCTTCCTCGAGTGAATGCTATGAGCAGCTGATTGAGGACGTTTTCCGCTTCCAAGACGATGAAGAGGAGGAATTAGGAAGCAGAGACGACGCTCCGAGTGGTGGAGGCGTCGTTATCAGTACATACGAGAACGTTCGACAGTACCAGAACTTGTTCCTAACGCGGGAATGGGACTACGTGGTGCTGGACGAAGGCCATCGGATCCGCAATCCGGACGCGGAGACGACGCTGGTCTGCAAGCAGCTGCGCACTGTACATCGCATTATCCTCTCGGGCACGCCCATCCAGAACAGACTTCGCGAGTTGTGGTCGCTATTCGACTTTGTGTACCCAGGACGGTTAGGTACACTACCAACTTTTGACGATGAGTTTGTATTGCCCATTCGAGCGGGAGGATACGCCACTGCGACCAAGATGCAGGTGCTGATGGCGTACAAGTGTGCGTTGGCACTGAAAGATTTAATCCAGCCGTTTCTACTGCGGCGTACCAAGCAAGAAGTGATGCGTAATGATACAAACAGCAATATGTTACCAGGCAAGCAAGAGCAGATCATTTTCTGTCGGTTAACCAAGCGACAACGTGCGCTGTACAAGCGGTTCTTGTCCTCGCCCGAGGTCGCGTCCGTGCTGCGTCGAGACATTCGTCCATTCCGAGCCATCTCAGTGTTACGACATATCTGTAACCATCCAGACCTGTTGGCTACATTTGGAGACGGAGGGTTAGCAGACAAGAAGAGACAAAGTTATGACGATGAAGAAGAGTTTAATGATTTTGTTGGTCCGCTGGATGAAGAGGAAGAGAAGGAAGAAGGAAAAAGTCACGAACATTTCGGTGCTGCGGCAGCTAGTGGGAAGATGATTGTGTTGCAGAAGGTGTTGGCGCTTTGGAAGCAGCAGGGACATCGCGTTCTCATCTTCACACAGACGCGCAGTATGTTGGATATTCTAGAGAGCTTTATGTCCAGACTGGGCCACGCTTGCACTCGTCTGGACGGCACCACGGGAGTCGCAGAGCGACAGCAGCGGCTGGACGCGTTCAACGCTGCTGAGAGTGATCTCTTCGCCTTCCTCTTGACGACTCGCGCTGGCGGGATCGGCGTCAACTTGGTTGGAGCTGATCGCGTTGTGGTGTTTGATCCAGACTGGAATCCATCCACAGACGTGCAAGCTCGAGAGCGGGCGTGGCGGATTGGTCAACAGAAACCAGTCACTGTGTACCGCCTGGTCACGGCTGGAACTATCGAGGAGAAAATCTACCACCGACAGATTTTCAAGCAGTATCTTACGAGTAAAGTGCTGCACGATGCCAAGCGCAAGCGCTGCTTTAACAAACATTCCTTACGAGATCTGTTCGTTCTAGCGGACGAGAGAGAAGACGAGGGAGTAGCAGAGACGAACGAGTTGTTCGTGGCTGGAAATGTCGACAGACCATCGGAACTGGAAGACGGCGAAGATGAAGCAGAAGACGGGAAAGACGACACATGTGGAGATAACGATGCGGTGTTGAAGCAGTTGTTCGACGGTGGCGATGTGCGAGGCGTGTTTGATCATTCAGCAGTGGAATCTGACGGCGTACAGAATCAAGAAGCAGATCTGGTGGAGATGGAGGCGACCAAGATTGCGCAAGGAGCGCTGAGTGCTCTCCGAGCCTCTGGGGCTCTTGTGAGACAGCAGAGAGAAACGATCTACACTCCGACGTGGACCGGGCGCTCCGGTGCGGCTGGAGATCCCTCTCAACGTCGACAGCCTGCAACTCGAGGTAGAGGTAGAGGAAGAGGGAGAGGAGGGGTGTCGTCACGTGATATGCTGGCGAGGATCAAGCAGAGACGAGATGGAGTCGCAGCGCAGACGACTCGAGTTCAGCCTCGTGCTGAGGCTTCGGGCTCTGCGCAGTCGCCAGCGATTGCTCCTCTAAGTGCGAGTGAGATGACGAAGCGTTTACACGCGTTCCTAGTGGCGAATTCGGGGGGGGTGACGACCGAACGGCTACTGGAGAGCTTTGCCGGTGTCATTGCACCCAAGGACAAGCTCGTGTTTCGACATGTACTGCGCGACATGGCAGTGTGTCGAGGCCGCCGCTGGACACTGAAGCCATCTTACTCTGTTTCAGATGCTTCTACAGTTTCTTCAGCTATGGTGTCCGCATCACATTGTCGTGGTGGGATTAGGTAATTTGGCTGTCCCCCAAGTGGTTCTTTTTAGCATTGCTTTTAGTGGGCGGCTCACCTATCTATTTTAAATCAAGTTATTCTTAATTTAGCGTAAATTCGGTACCTTAGTCTTGCTTGAAATTCTCCTGAACTTGTATGCGTCACGCTATGGATTTGAAACAAAACTTCAGCGTTTATTTCTGCGTTTGGCGCATACAAGTTCTTTGTACCCCCTAATAGCTTCCCATACAAAACACTGTTGTTTGGAGAGGTACGGCTATTCAGAACTTGTATGCATCTGACGCAAAAACTATTAAACAGCATCATGCCTCTCAAAGAGCAAGTACAGTCACGCACTCGCCGCAAACGAGCACAGCAGCCTGTACAAGGCGCAAAATCAAAGTATCTCTCACACTAACACCATGGTGTAAGTTGTCGGCCAACGCTGTAAACGTGCAGTGCGTGTAAAGCCAAAAACAATCTTCGAAGAATACTACTGTATCCGTCGAAGGATTTTTTTTTTACTAAGGTAATGTGCCAGTTTCGTGCCATTATGTAAACCCCTTCCTTTTGTTTTGCATAACCCCTCCATTCCGAAGCCCTCTGGCTTGCGCTCATTTCCCGAAACCCTACTTTTGTTATCATGTCTTCTAAGAAAGGACAACTATACTCAACTTAAGTATTTAATTATCATGTATTATCCGTACGTCGCGTCCAACACCTACCCCCCCCCCAAATCCTGGTCCGGAGTTATCGTGTCCGTCGGCATTAATCGTGTACGTGAACCATGTCTGTTAAACATGATAACACTCCGTATCGTGTATTGCGGTTACGAAGACAGGGCAGCTGTGTGATAGAAACGCCTGTTATTTTCTTGAAATTTAGAAAGCTGGACCATATGAAAACATGCATTTCAGAGCATACTCAAAACAAGATTTTTACCCCTACTAAACCATGTGGGCTGTCAGCAATCAAGCAGTAGCCACGCGTCGTGCCTTGCGCGGAGGTGTCTCCAAATTCACTTCCGGACCTCCCTTCTCTCCTCCATCCGCCAAGCGCCCGACTCATGCGCTCGCCACGCCCACTTGGCCGAAGCGCTCCAATTCTCTAACATGAATGCCAAATTTCAAAACACGTACGTGCGCGCCCATCGTACGTGTGCTTCACCTTATTGCACAGGTGCACGCGCGTCATTTTCTGGTTGCCAGCGACTTTCAGAACGCAAGTGCTGCAGTAGAACGCAGTATCATCTCCAGTGACCTTCGCTTTTAGCACACTTTGCAGGCCCGCTGTCTGCGCTTTGTGCTGCCCTCTGAGTTTCCCTTGCGCATGTCTTCCGTGAGTGTCGGGACATGCGATGCAGGCGCCACACCTGCGCGTCTCTCCGTTGGCGTAGCGAACGAGCCTTGGGAGCGCCGTACCACCTCCCAGTCCGTTTCTTGCAGCTGACAAAACTCCAGATGGAGCTGCTTCAAGAAAGCAACGTGTAGCATCTTCGTTTTACTAGCGTTGGCTCGAGCGCGGTTGAAGACAATGTAAGCGTTGACAATTGCGAAGTCCACAAAGCCTAAGAAGAGGTTCTTGTAGTATTTTTTAATCATACAGATATTCGCAGTGGATATCTACAATAATACGTATTGTACACGATGAGATGCGGGGGGGGGGGGGGGCAGTCTCGAGATGGATCGTGTTGTCCAACGCGAAAAGACAGGCAGTCAAGTCAAGGTAGCATGTCCTGGAGTCCTAAAAGACTACCAGACGTTCATGGGGGAGTGGACGTTCACGACCAGCTACGACTGCAGAGGTATACTGTGCTATCGTGTATATACATGATAACACATACAGAGCATACAAAAGAGGCGATTGTCCCACCAGTGCAACATCTTCATTTCTGGGGCTAAGGTAGATTGTACACACGTAAAGGTTCCCCGTTCGGCGTCTCTCGGGCGCCTTTTCTTCTTTTTCACGATCACATCTTTACATAGCCCGAGCCGGCGGGTTACCACAGCCCCAATACTGTAGAAGCCGCGAGTGAGTAGATGTAGAGATAGCGGCACTGAGGTATAGTAGTGGTAGGTTAGAATATACCGCATCGACGTCGCTGGATCGTCGCCAAAACATGTTTAAGGTTCCGTAACAGCAGCCGGGCCGCACTTGTAATCTTGTGATTCACCTCCCGCTGTGTTTGCTCGTTTGCGGAAGTATACTTCAAAGCTGTATAGGACATAATAAGAATTTTAGTATCATGTATGGACACGATAACAGAACTTAGAGTTCAAAAAAAAGGAGCGTGCCAAAAGGCACGCTCCACAACTTACCGGATGCAGTATGCAGAAGTCGAGCATCATAACATGAAGAGCTTGGTACCCCAGCGATGGGGCTTGTCCTTCAAATACACTCTCATCCAAGGTCGAGTGTGACGGCAACATCGCCGCGTCGAACGCCGTAACGGGAGATGGCACGTATCCTGCCTGGAATCGCTGTTGAAGTACGTCAATGACCGATCTCAACTTCCATGTACGATCTTGACGAGCTCTAGGGTCAGCATTACTGCTGAAGTGAAATTTTCTCGAGATATGCTCGAAGCGGTCTCTAGTCATAAAGCGACCAAAACATCCACGGGGAATAGCCCCATAGTCCGTCGTCTTCCGGTGGTACTGTAGTTTCTCCTTGTTAGGTGATACAGTTCGCGCCACCAGCAAGCCAATAAACACGCATATGTCCCTTGCCGTAATGTCCAGTTTTCTTTCCAACTTGTCTCGTATTTGGTCTCGTGTCTGACTTCAATAACCAGTCTTCTTCTTCTCACGCTCCACTTGTTTGCCATACTGTAACTCCACGCGGTCCGCCGTTTTTTCTTGGAAGTAGTCGTTACTAGCTTGTGCGATCTCCTCCAGTAATTGTGGGGTCATGAAAAAGAACAGCGCGCTAGATGGAGTAGTGGCCGCGTCCAACGCAGCCTGGGTAGGACCATATTCACCACTATATAGACGAGGGTAATCAATTTGCATGCTACCATCAGGCCATTCATCGTACATCCATGTACGGAAATGATTCAAACTGAACCGGATCCGACCGCCCGGTTTCAGACATGTTTCTCAAAACATCCTCATCGATCGAATCAAGGTTAATTTATTTCCGCTCCCCCGACTGAAGCTAGCAGTGATGCGTCAAACTGCACGTCTGGGGATATAGCAGCATCGTCATCGTCTCCATCTTCATTTTCTGTGTCGCTTTCAACATCTTCGGTACTCCCCATCCCGTCATCATCGAATTCACCTTCGGAGTCAAGTGCTGTATACTCGTCTGGGTCGTCGTCAGGGCCCATAATGTTTGCATCCACAGTAAAGATGTACCAGACACGATAAGGGTTAGAGAACTTAGTCGCTATCGTGTATATACATGTTTAGTACCTGAGACTTCTTCGTCTTCCAAGTCCGATTGACCACCAAGTTGTTCTTGCTCGCCAAAGGAGGTGACGCTCACAATTGCACTGGCCGAATCGCTACCGCCTACGTCAGTTTCTACGAGGATCCACAACAAAAGACAGTCAATCGGGTTGCTGATTCAGTTTGAAGTGCATGGTATATAACATACCCGCTCTGTCGACATTATCCGTGTTGTCTGTATAGGACACGATAGCACCACACGTTAGCATGTCCGAGACATAATAGCAAACACTCCCACTTTCTGGGTTGGCCGACGTCGCGCACTCCACTCATACCTCCATCATCACCGCCTTCACGGTCCGCACTGTGCGGCACCACTTACTCTGCAGCACTCGCGCTCATCGGCACAGGGTCGGTCTCAGGAATGGTACGCACATCAGGAGAATCGGACGGACCCATGCTGGTGCCCGCACCGCCTGTTGATACAACCGAATCAACACGCAAACTGGCTTGCATGGGGCGGTGGCCTTGGGCATCTCTTGGCACGTCAGTCGCCGGAGGAGCACGAGGTACATCCAGGGTAGAATCCACGCTGCTCATAGTAGGCTTGGGTGTCGGGTTATTTGTTTCTGTAGCATTCGGAATAGTAAAATGTTGTTAAATACATACACAACAATATAATACACTATAGCTCGCAATCATATTGTGTCCCAGGCAGGATAGAGCTTACCTTGCAAGCTGGGGTCTTCGAAGGAGGGAGAGGGCTCATGGAGACCGAGGATTGCTTCTTCCGTCGTATCTCCTCTGTCAAAAGTCTGGCTATTAGCGTAGAACATGTGACATGCAGCCAGCGCGGAACATACCGAGGTCAATCTTATCCAGGTACTTCATGAGCTCCTCTTAACCGACGAAAAAGTCCACGCAGCGCACATCCTTCTTAGTCTTTCCCGGTCGGAGGTAGGTATGAGCGATCGAAAGACCAGTAGGCCTCTTCGACGTCCATCCAGTTTTCTTGAGCTGAGCCCAACGGGCGCGAAATACCATCTTCTCTTCAGCCGGAAATTTCTCGAATGACTGGCGTCGGGTGAATTGGAGTTAATACCTCTTATCCCTTGTGCATTGTCACAGCAACCTTCAGTTTTTATATTTAAAAATTCTTGTTTTTGCACACGTCAATGATTTACTTCAAATCTTAACCTTCCCCTAATTGACTTGAAAAATGAATGGTGGCATACTAACAACAAGTATAAAACTCTTATCGTATCTAATACAGGATATGACTTTCGTCGTATCGTGTCTAATACAGGCCTTCGGAATGGGGGGTTAACTTTGTTGTGAGCTATTAGTTGTGAGCAACAAAGGCAGATTTGAAAAGAGCGCGATCTCTCCTATTAGCAGAGGGTTTTTCAGTGATGAACCGTTACTAAGCGCATAATAAGGAGCAACTGACTGATACAACCCATTTTTCACAGGTGGCCAGTTTTCTGCTGCTTTTACTCTTAACTTTTGTAGGAAGGCACATCTTTTTTCCGCCTTCTTGGCAGCTTCGAAACACCTGTACTATCCGATACGGCATTGCAAAATGTCATTAACGAAAGGGTATAGGCTAATGCAGACTGTACACAATTTTTTGTAATATGTGTACAAATATAGGTCGATTTGTGCTGTCAGGAAGCGCTGCCATAGCTTAGTGGTAAAGTCCTCGGCTCATAATCGAGAGGACGGTGGTTCGATTCCTCCTGGCAGCATTCACTCAACCCATCACTATTGTGCTGACTTTCAGTTAGGTCACTCGGTGGCCGTCACAGAACTGGGAAAGCGACCAACGGCTGCCATCGATTGAACTGATTGACCGCCAGTATGCTCAGTACCACGAGTCGGGCTCCCCTTCTGATAACGGTTTGAGATTGTCAAATTTCGATAACCAGAAATCATAGCGGACCCAGGCATACAGAGGGATATCGTATCACTGAAAAAGTAAAAAAAAAAAAGAAGAAGGTAGAAGTGTACAGCAAAAGCGTACCAAATGTTTTATTTAGACAATTGCTTCCTTAACCACGTCGGCATGTGGCGTTGTTTCGGCAGACAGTAGTTCTACTGGGTTGGTCGTTGCTGTGGCCATTTGCTTCTTGGGCGTGGGCGTCTTGTTGGTCTGGAGCTTCTTCGTGGCCTTGGCAGTCTTTTGGCCTTCGGGATCTTCGGAGATGCTGCTCCTTGCTTGGGCTTGAGCTCTGTCTTGGTCTTCTTAGGCGCGCGAGCTCGTCAAGCGCTTCCCGAGTAAGTAGCCGACCACAAACGGTAGCTGTCTTGCGTACACGCTTCTTGACCGGTGGTAGTACGAGAACGTCCTTCTGCACGGTTTCCCTGGTGCAGAGCCACTTTGCTGGCTGAACGGTGGTTGGGGTACCGTTACGAACAAATTTAGCGATGCATGCATCCATTCAAAGCTTCGAAGGCGGAAATAGGCCACATCCAGCAAAGCCAGCCTTGACATTATCACCCATGTTGCATGCCAACCATTCTGTGCAAGCCATCTTGATGGCTTCCTCCTTGTCGAAAGAAGTGCTGCCAGTTTCGCCCACGCAAACGTCGGTCAACTGGCGGAGCTTGGCCTTGAATAATGAAAATACTGCCACATCAAGCGGTTGTAGCAAGTGAGTAGTGTTAGATAGGAGTGGCAATAGGAGGATACCAAGATGTTCAGCCTCTAGCACGATGTCGACGGAGTTGTGTGAGCTGCATCCGTCCAATATCAGCAGCAGAGGTCGTTGCACGTCGACCGGACGCTACCTGCGAAGAAACGCAGCCACTGCACGAACAGCTGGCCATTCATGAACCCCGATGTAGATGTAGTTATGGCTGCTCGAGGGACAGCGCAACCGTTTAGCACTTCGAGCTTGACCGTGGAGCCAGGTAGCACGAACACTGGAGGTACCATGCCTCCAGCGGCACTGCCACAAGCCACCAAAGTAAGGTGAAAATTTAAAGCCACGTCTTAATGCCACACATTCTTGGAGCCTTTGACGGCCACGACGCGCTTGGACCCCTTGTTTGTTTGAAGCGCTGTTTCGTCCATATTGAAAACCCGGGAAGCGTCGAGCTTGTTCTCGATTACGACTTTGATTAGCGAGTTGAACAGCAACGCTGTGTCATCCTTAGTCACACAGTTTCGGGCCTTGGTCACCGCCTGAGACGTTCTAGCTACGAGAAGAGGGTGCCGGTCCATAAAGCGACGGTATCCCCCCACCCCCGCCTACGGTCCAGCCGCCAACGAGGAGATGGCTCCTGCCTTGTACATGATCTCTTTGCGGCTAGCTGGTTGGCCCACCATCTGACGCCCAACAATCCATTCGACCAGGCACTGCTCCGCTGGTGCCGAAAGTATAGGTGCTGGACCGCGTCGCACAGGCTCGCGAAAGATGCCCATTTTGCCCTTCTTGACCCATTTCCGTTAAGTGCGGTACAGGATGGTGGTTGCAGTACTTACACCCCGGGACTGTTCACCCGTTAGAACACGCTTGACAGCAGCATTGAGATCTTCAAACGTGTAGGAAGGCATAGTTGCGAGGGTTGGAAGATGTGGTGGTCGGTAGAGAAGTAGTTGTAGTCTTCGGGAGAAAATGAGACTGATTACAATTTGGCGGGAAGTGCCCGCCAGAGAAAAAGTTTTACAGGTTTTACTGGTTGCCAGCCCGCCTTGATATTTTGCCAATTGTTTCACTCAAACTTAAATCATTGCAAATAAAAATGGCACAGAACTGGTTGAATGCACCAAACTGGCACTGGACCTTACTGTAGTATTTTTTACTTTATTAAGAAGCACGATTTCTAAAAAAAATAGTTAATTCCATCAGGCAACTACTACCAGAATTACAACAAAAATGTGTTTGGATAGCCAAAATCGGTGGACTGTTCTCAGGCGACATTCGCAAATTAAAGTCGGGGGGGGGGGGGGTCCCACTGGTCGCTGAAATAAGATCGGTTAAGCTATTTAGCCAGGTAAAGCTGCCATCCCAGTATTAACGAGATGCGATGCTTGGCCTGAGAGGACAGTGATTTAAAATTGAAAATACGAGTACGGTTTTGGTCCGTTGCTGTCAGGAGCAACGCGTGAAAATGGTGGCCTATTCACACTTATTTTTTTATTAAGTAAGTCAGTGCTATCAGTGCCAACCTCATTGCTTTTTTTAGTGGGCGAGCTATCACCGCCGGGAACAACAATCCTGATTCCAAAATAATAATAATCAAGTTATTCGTAAGCGAAAATTGGGTAGTTGCTCTTGCTTGCAAATTGTGTATACGGCGACCAAACGAATTAATCCTGGTTGGGCTGTACGTACTTCGTAAAACAAACCACTAGCAGGAAAACTTATTATTGACCATGTAAAACAATATTGAGCAACAACACGTTGTCGGTTGTTGTGTATCCTGAAATAACTTGGTGAATTTACCTGCGTGGAGTTGTAAGCCTCAGACCATCGATACTAAATAATACTTTTTAAGGCCACTCATATATACTACAACTTATGGAGCGCCCGCCCATGGGTGTCCGTACGTGACCGTAGCATGCCAGGATAAACTACATGTACCTGTGTCACCGGCAAGCTGTGGTAATGTCACAGCGAGTCACAAAAGTCACAGCTGATACATCCTGTTTTAGAACAAAAGAAAAGCAGACACAAAATATGCCTGCGGTTAGGTAAGTATGAACAAAATCAGTTACTAGAGGCTCATAAGTATTAGCATGTTTCAATGAGTGTGAAAACATATTTTCACATTTTGGGTGAGGGGTAGCAAGAGAATAGCTGCGAGGGGGCACGCGCACATCTGGCCACTCCTTCCAAATATAGCTGATAGAACGACCGCATCTCGCGCGCAATCGAGTACAGCCCAGACGCCGAAGATGCTGTGCAGCAAGATAACGAGGACAGGCTGAAGCGTCGCGGAGGATATACTCGACGCACTGCTGGCCCAACAAGTGGAGCGGGTTAAATGGTACAGAAGCGGTCAGTTTGTGTGTGGGCGTCGCTATTGAGGGTAGGTGCGTGCTTCCTCTCTACGTGTTCGTATGTCCACAGGCCCGCGGCTCAATGCAACCGGCACGGGCGCGTCCTCTGCCCGCAGAGGACAATGCCAGTGTATCTGAGGACGTTAGTCAATCTTAAAGGACCTCAAGATTCTCTTGGAGTTGGCTATCTGTCGTGCCAATGTGGTAAGAGGCTCTCAGAGAACGTGTAAGCACGCGTAATCTAAGCAAACCCCGAAGGAAGCGATGCTAACGCACAAGGTACCGCTCAGGAGGCGCACTCGTCCACCCAGCGGGGCCGCGATCCAGTGATCTTATTTGTGGCACCACAAAGAAGCATGAAGTCTTGCACAGCTCATTAAAGAGCGAGCAGAAGAGAGCCCTGATGGCGCACGTCACCACAAGCCAGACGGTAAAGTATAGCATGTTATAACGAGTGACAGGGATTAATGCTAATCCACATCGAAGACATCTGCTAAACTTTGTTTTAGTATTTTAACTTACAGGGGGCACATGTACGCAGATCGAACTCATGCGCCATTGATGAAGCCACGGAATACCAAGATCCTCAAACCAACTGGTAGCGCAGCTTTGATGAACATGGAACCGGGTTTGTTCACTACGGTACGTGATGGTCTCTCAATTCTAGACAACGCGGTGGAATGCAACTTTGCAAACTCAATGATTCCTTTGATGACTAATGACGGCTATCCTTGTGCACCTCATACGATAGCTAGATCGCATGGCAGTCGTTTTACATCTCGGTGCGCGCTCTGATGACCCAACACGGCAAAGATGATGAGGCTGACAGGATGTTGGCCACGGAACCCCCCCCCCCTCTCTTCTCTCGCCACTGTTGGTTTTGCTGTTGGCTAACTCGTGGCGCTAGAACTGCCTGCTGTTGCTGCACAAGTCGTCTCCATCTTCATCATAGAGCAATATTGCCGCCAACTCAACCTTTAAGTGCGAACCACGCGCCGTTTGCACCGAGCTAAAGCGCACCAGACGCGGATAAACGCACTCTTCCTCCTGTGATAACGCGGAGACCAGCCAAATCCCAGGCCCGCGTACGAATCGTAGACCGAAATAAGCGCGACAAGAATGTCAAAAATGTTAAAATGAACCGCACGGGATAACAATTTGTAACACTTTTACATGATTTAACTTGATTATTCTCAGGCTGTGTACCCGGTTACTCGTTTCACCTAACCTGGTACACTATGTATCGCTGGCAGGTCACAAAGATCTTGCCTTTTGCATTGTGTCAGAGGCTGTGATTCATAACAAAAAACGCTCGACACATCCTCTGTGTCGTCGCCTCGCGGTTAAGTACGCCTATTTTAGAATCGAATGTTGTACAAACAATTCGAATACCTTTCTAGGTTTCTAGGTACGCAGAAAGAAAGTCCGCATTGTAGTACGTATGCAAGTTGTTTTGTTCCAGTCGCCCACCCTGATACGATGCTTCCACCGCGTGATGTACATATAGCGGCACCGTGCAAAATGATTTTTGGATGCAAGCATTATTCCTTTTGGAATAATGGGGCACGGCGCACGCGTATCCTCATGATAATATGTAAGCATCTGGTAAAAACAAAAAATATGGGGAAAAAATACGAAAAGTCTACGTCGTAAACTACATGTACATCAGTCAATAGCATGTCAGCCAGCTTTAGGTACCTTAACGAGTTTACCTCCACGAACAGCAAATAGGTATCTTACAGTACATTTGGTATTTGAGCGAATGAAGAAATCCATGCGAAGAACAGTAAGTTTTACGTCTATTGCAAGCGTATTTTTGGGCAGGTGGGGTACTTTTCTTTCGTTTGTGTAGGGCGGCTGAGTAAGTTCCTCCGTTTGCAGAGATGCTTCAACGTCAACACTCAGGCGCTGTGACATAGCAGTAAGGATGCCTTGGTGATCCTCCGTGGGAATCCTTGAAAACAGCTCGTTCTTCAGATAAAAAAAAATCATTGCTTTATGATAAACTTTCTTTACTCGCTTAATGTTGAGCCTAGCTAGCTTGTAACCAATCTCAAAGTTTTTCACATATTGCTTGTTCAGGAGACGACACTCTCGCATCGGTCACATTGATTCATTCGCCTCAGGCGATAAAATCATGTGCGATCAATGGTACTTTTTGTAGATTTTGTTGTACAATACTCTGTATTTGTTCCACTATTCCGGGTCCAGTCGGTTGAAGTAGCGTATGTCGGTCGTAGGTCTTTTCAGATCAATGCCGAGCGAATTAGCGTACGCTACCAGTTTTTCCTGATGCTTCGGAAAGAATTTGTCGAATCCGCCAGCCCTTTCTTTCGATACATCTTCCTCTTCAACGGGCGTGTGGATAGCTCGCAGAAGTCGCTGGCTTGGACCACTTGGCGGTATTACTTCAGCCATCCTGGCCTGGTTGGAGTCCGCAATAACCGAGAGGACCTCGCTGGTAAACAGGAAGGAAGCTGCGACCACCACCAAAACTTGAGAGACGCGCATGTCCGTTGACAATTGGGGCTTGAGAGATGAAACGCAAATTTGGAAGTGAGGAACAAACCAGACGAGGTCGTCGGCACTCCAGTTTGAGATTTCAAGTACTATGCCTTCGTCGTTGGATTGGAGGATCGGAGCGCATACTTACGCTGTACGACTCATACGAAGTACTTCACTGAAATCATCCGGGATATCATTTCGGATGGGCTCTTAATAATATGTTGATCACGCGGAAACATTGAAATGGTTCCCTCGGAGACTGAGAACTAGGCCGTAGGTAGAACTCAGGGCGTTTTTGCTCAGGCACGGAGGGTTTTAAAACACTAGACCTCATTTACACTGTAGCGACGGTTCATAAGTACCAGCGTCGCGGGACCAGTATATGGGATGAATTCAAAATATTTGACCGATGGCAGCCGCTAGATAATCCTGATAGTTGGTGACGCTGCGATATTGTATCTCGATAAATATCGTTTGATAAATATCGAGCCGTATTTATCGTTTCCGATCTCTGAGTGAGAGGATCCTCGATTATCAAAATGTTTTGCATCATGCCAGTTGTAACAAATCTCGCTCCTTTCTATACGTAAAAACTATCCTGAGCCGGATAAGAATTTCCAGTCATCGTGGTTATCGCACGTGACCAACACGTGTCAGTTTCTCATGTTTAGCGGGTGCAGGACATGAGAACGACACGTGTTGGTTTCAGGAAATGAGTCCCCCCCCTTTCTTTTCAGCTGAGCGTACGCTACGAATGAGAAACAATTGATTTACGGGCATTATGCCACCGCCGTGTTATTGTCCCGGCCACGAAAGAAGATTCAACGTTTCTTTTCCCTACATTCAAAAATCTAGATTCAATTTGGGCATGCAAACCCGTTATAAGGTGCAAATTTTGGTTTTACGATCGTTTTTGGGGTCAAAATTTCGTAATTCACAGTGGGTTAGCCTCAATAGAGACCACGGCCTACAATAACACAGATTCCTGGCCTTAGAAAGGCCAGGACTAGAAAGGCCAGGAATCTGTGCTATTGTAGGCCGTGAATAATCCATCAAAAGCGATACAGTGATTGGCTGATTATTCTAACAGCTGTCATTTTTGCTAGCGGCCATCGAAGAAGATGCAACAAGCCATAACAACCGTGCACAAAAGATGAGCAATATATTATTTTTGTGAGGTGGTTTAAAAAGAGTAGATCACAGTTTGATCATCTGCATCACCTTGGCAACATGGTTGGTCTGAGTACAGCTTCGGCCCTTATATCCCATCCCTGGGAGCTATGGGGCCGGCTACTTTTCCTAGAAGCAAATGAAAGAGGTATGTGCGATAAAATGGCGAAAAGGTGAGAGTCATATTGCTTTTTATAAGCAACATTCAGCTTCAACCATTATTTTTCAAAAGGTTAACAATGTTTTTATACTGAAAAGGACCAATAAAAAGTGTTTACAGCAACGTTATCTTTTTCGCATAGGAAACGGACCAATCTATGGCGGTAATAGGTCGTGTAGCTTCGTCTCAAACTCTCTGGTCATTCCTCTGAGCTGGGGTGACGTGCATTTTCTCTGTCCAGTGCGCTTAGTCTCACGAGACTTCAAAAACATATTAAAACAAAAAGGTTTTGATATATAAGTGTTAGAAAGCGATATCATGCACTGCAACTGCAACATCAATTGGACTTCGTCAAACTTGGCCCCAGGATTATTGTTCCAGTACGAAAGTACGCGAGCGACCGTCGCTAATCCAATGTCGAGACACGCAGCTACACATTCTCGGGTTGCGACACCCCCAAACCCTCCTGCTTTTTCCTCATTTGTAAAGTATGTGGGGGCCTTCACAATCCTGCACTTCTCCTGCGGTGTCAGTGGTTTGCCTCAAGCCATCGTATTGTAAAAGCAAAGCAGAATGAAGGACCGCCCGTGGTTGAGGCTCTTCCAAGCTATTTAAAATAGATTATGTAGCAGTTTCAAGCTAGCCACATTAATATTGAAAAAGTTAGCGACCAAATTGTAAGAGTGTTACAAAACAATTTTCTCGATGTATCTTCTCTCGTGGCCGGGACAATAGTGCAACCTTCTTCACGCTTTAACAACCTTTGTAGCACTTACATATTCTGGCACCGAATTGTGCCCGGGCCTCCGAAATATTAGAGAACTTTTTTTACATAAATATTGTGCTTTGCAGATGAAATGTCCTCCGTTTTATGGTACAGCGCTTGCTATTTAGCCTGGAGTACTTGTTAATTTGTTAGATGCATTGTTCGATTCTTTCTTACTGTATTACCCACGCATCCGGTAGTATAAGAAAAGCCTGCTCACATTTTGCGATTGCTGATGCTTACTGTTTGTCCGGCCCCGAATTGACACTTCCCCTTAATGTATCACGCATCCGACGAGCACATGGGTACACGAGCAGTAAAACCTTGATTTGCGGACTCGAAATTTTTTTCGAGCTCGCAGTAATAAAACCGCATTTAATAAGGTTTTATTGCTCGCGCCACTAAGTACGAGAGCAGCGAGCACAAGACACGTTGTGCTCGCTCCATGCGTGAGGTGTTCAAGTCGAGCTCGCAGATATCCACAATTCGATCCACCCTAACAACTAAGCCATGGCCAACAAGCAGCGTGGGAGTGGCCAAAGCACGACCCAGAACTCGGTGGGCGCTAAGAACACATGTGGTGGGGTTACGAAATAAGCAGCATTATTTTATTTGTTAGTGCCACTAGAGCTAACGCTCGCTCTCCTTCATGCTCCCCGGCCTCACTTTATGCCCTTGTCATAAAAATTATCAGCTGAACTCGGTCTCAGCACTATCCGTGGCCTTGGCCTCGCCCTCTCCGGTCGTATTCGCAGCGCTCGCACGCGTCCTTGGCCACGCCCGCACAGCACTCGGTCTCGGCGCTCTCCGTGGCCTTGGCCACGCCCTATCTGCTCGTATTCGTAGCGCTCGCACGCATCATTGGCCACGCCCGCACTGTACTCGGTCTCGGCGCTCTTTGTGGCCTTGGCCCCATCGTGCTCGTAGCGCTCGCACCCGTCCTTAGCCACACTCGCACAGCACTCGGTCTCGGCGCTCTCCGTGGCCTTGGCCACGCTCTATCAGCTTGTGATCGCAGCGCTCGCACCCGTGCTTCCTGGCCTCGGCGCTCTAATCTTCTCCCATAAATGGCTAATCCTAGAAGTTGATTTGTGTTTCTTTTTAGCTTCACTACGAGCTGGCAACGCCAAGGCTCTCTAGGCGACGAGTAAGAGCTCAATAAAACGCACTTTTTTTTAAAGAAATGTAAGCGCAGCCTGGGCGATGGCGCCACTAAATGCACGTTGGTCGCTAATAATACCGTTATCTACCAACCACTTCACACCTTCCAACTTCACGAATTCCAGCTTAAATGCCCTATAACCAAAAAACCAAATTGTATCGATAGCCAGCCCTAGGTCGTGGAGATACTGCGTAACTCTGATATGACCGTGCTCGACTCCATTGCGAAATAACGTTTGCTTACAATATCTCGCCTGTTTCACGTCTCAGTGGATGCTCCATCAACCACTGCAATGTACACAAGTTCCCATTCGAACACGATGCTACCAACGCGCTATACCAGGCATCTTCCCAGCACTTAGCTCCAAGTTTTCATATCCTCCTAAATGACCCAAGGCAGTCGCAGCACGTCGTTCATCCCACTGCAGATTCCCACTGTCAAGCATCATTTGGATCATTTCAGGTCGCGCAACGTCCGCAGCGTAATGAACGAAATACTTCCCTGGAGGTAGCAATCGCTCTGCCAAATCATAATCTCCCAGTAGTAAAGCGTGTTTAATTGTACTTCTTCTGTGGTAAGAAACTAGTTCCATTCCTTCTTCCAAGCACTGAACAAACTGCCCGTTCTCGACAGCTTTACTGATGACTGTAGACTCCCAGTAATGTCCACCCAAACCCTCGTTGAATTGCACGATAGACTTCCGCTCTGACTGACAAGATCTGCCATCTCCTTCTTTGCCAGATCGACACTCCCAAAGAAATCGCAGCACGTGGAGATGGCCATGTTCTTCAGCAGCTTCAACCACCTCCACAGGTGCTTCGCAGTTGGAGAAATGTTTGAATAACCACTTTACTATCGCAAGGTCACCGCGTTCAGCTGCTGCAGACAATGCCTTGACGAATACCCAGCGATAGTAGTGAGGATCGGATCGCAGATAGTTCGCGAGAGACCACCCTTGGGTTCTGTCCTTAACCTGAGTGCAGCTAGCGCTCCAAATCCAATCAAGCATTGCAATTGTTCCGAACCTACACACTTCTGAAAGGGATAGACTCGGTGGTGGCCCGACAAACTGGGATATCCCTCGGGTGCTGTGCTCAAAGCTCCCTAACACTGGGTATCGGCGCAGCACGAATTCTATGCACGTCAACAGTGGGGGCACTGGTAAAAGAAAAGTAGAGTACTGAATCAAGCCTTTGAACCGAAACAAGCCGCTTTCAAGTTTAGAAACAAAATCCAAAGTCATTTCACGAATCAACCAAAATCTGTCTGTCAAGCGGGAGACATTCACATCCGGGACTTGTGTTATTTTTCGAGTTTTCCTCGTGGTAACGATGCTCGAATCGGTACAGCTTTCGTTGCAGTGCAACCCGCTTGTTGTGGCGTTGGAGCAAAGCACTGGAGCGATCTCAACGTATCTAGGACCACCGATTTTCCTCTCATTTGACGAGGCATGCCGCTTTGGATCGACTGTACTTCTTGACTGAATCTGGAATGAGTGCCCACTCGCATCGATGACAGAAAGCCCTTCTGGTGTCCCGGAAATTATCTACGCTCCGACCCCCATTACCACAGCTGGCAATTCGTGAAATTGCTAGAAGTTGCAGCTTCTCGAGACGATTTGCGTGTGGTGAAGTGGCTTTTTGACCATTTTTCGGGCTGCGAGGCGCCTGCGGATGTAGCTCACAGAGCGATGTGGAACGGACATTTCAGTGTGTTGCAGTTCTTGTGGAGCCGTAGACACGGACAACAGTCTCACCCAGAATGCTCAGTGCTATTTGAAGGCTACCTCATGTATCGTGATAAACCTGTGTGGGGCGCTAAACAATGCAGAAAGCTATCGAGAATGGCCAATTGTTGCAGTGTCTGGATGAACTATGAAGCTCCGACCGAAGTTCTGCTATTGAATACGCTCTAGAAATCGGTGATACGTCATTGGCACAGTCGCTACTTCCTCTTGGTAAATGTGTCCTAGATAATGGCACCGGGAATTCTCACATGGAAGTGGTCAAGTGGTTATTGGATTGCGGCTACGTACGCCGAGACCATCGACTTGCAGCCTCTATGATTGCAAACGTCGCATGTCGAGGTAGTTTGGAGCTTTTGCAGCAGATTGTTCAGCTTCATTCTCCATTTCCTGATAGTCGCGAGAAGTGGACAACAGCGTGTGGAAGTGCAGTGGATGTTGCATGTACTCGTGGTCACGTTTCAATAGTTCGATATCTCCTAGAACACCCACTGGGGCGGGAAATCTATGAGAATATCACGTCAGGATATCAGTTTCCTCTCGTTCTTGCAGCTAAACAGGGTCATGTTGACGTGATGCAGTATCTCTTCGACCAAGGATGGACTAGCGGGTATTTAGCTGCTATGAACGATGCTATTGAAAAGGCCAGGTGAGCTCTGTGCAGTGGCTGGTTGGACACTTTTCGTACGACGAATACAGAAAGTCCGGCGAGGCGATTGACAGATCCGCAGACTTCAGACACCTAGATATGCTAAAGTTTTTCCACGAGCTGGACTCGTCGGCGTCGTACGAAGATATGGAGACGAAGCGGAGACGGACTGATTCCCCAGTTTCGTGGTGGGCGCATGCAAACGATCCCAATTATTGGGCTGCTAAATCCGATCATGTATTTATTCTCGAGTGGATCCAAGCCCATGATTGCAATTATTGCAGCCCACTCGGATTTTTACAACGAAATTGCCAAAACCATAATACAAGTTGTACGCACAACATGCTGCGCCGTAGTCTAGCAGTATTTGCTAGATGTATATGTAGTGTACGTACCATACATATTATCGACATTTTCAGAAATGCCATTTTGGATACGTGATCGACTTTACTTAATTCCAGTACCTTCTACTGCTGGTACCAGCTAATAAGCTGGAACTTCTTGGTGATCGGAATACATGCTGAAGGCACCAGGTGTAGCCATCTGCAAGTTGACGACTAGATCTTAGTCAGCACCTACAGAACAGTGGCTGTGGCTGTTCGGAATAAGAGCATTTCCACAAACGCCATCAAAATGGCGTGTTAGTGGACATATCGATGTTGTGCAGTGGCTTGTAGAGCATCCAAGTGGCCAGAAAGTGTATCTTCGGTGGGCAGCAGATTCTTGTATGGGGCTGCTGGAAATGGGCACATCGCGGTGATGGGTAATGATTTATCAGGTCGGGTACGGGTCGGGCCTGGTTAAGGGGTCGGGTGTTTAAATGGGTCAGTACGATATACAAAACTCCATTAAACCTCAGCATTGTCTCCTCGCAGGCGCTATCCACTGCTGAAGGTCGCCTTAATATCAGTTCCGTTGACCGATCTGGAAGAAGCGATGCATTCGCAGTACACTTCTCCCTAAATGTCTGATCCCCGCTTTCCATATCCTATTCGTTGGTGCAAGAGCATCAGACTCTGGCGACTCGTTTTCTGGTCCCAGACATTTAGGTTTTCCAATTTCTTTTAGCTTCAAAGTCTAACTCGCTGTGTGGCAGCTTAGCGCCTGGCAATAAGGCATACGAATACATCTGACATATAAACCAGGCCCGACCAGTATCCGACCCGATAAATAGTTAACAGCTGCCAGCTATAAAATGGCTGGCCGAGCGTTATCCCAGTTCTGTTCGACAAAGTGTGAGCCATCTTGTCAATAACGCCGCAAAAACTGGAAATTTGGAGCTGCTGAAGTTTTTCCATGAGTTGGCAGATTCGCGAAGATCCTGGCAAAAATCGGTTCAGGTCCCAGTAATGTAAAATGGAGATGGAAACGCAAAGCAGTCGATGTTTCGACAAGGAACCTCTGGGGAATGCCTTAACAAACCGATTACTTAAACCGCTACCTTCGCAGTAGATTTGTTATCTCCCACCCACCCCCGCCACCATCACAACCACCGCCACTATCACCACATGCGTCCTCCATGGCGACCACCTTCCAAAGCTGCAAATGAGGAGTAGTCTGAGCTCACGGTGGACGTGTAGCGTTTACGATGTTTCGGCTTCGAAGTCGGTCTAGTATGAGATGTCGACTCGGAATCTTGGGTTGTCTGGACGACATTCTTTTCGCTGCCCTTGCAACAACCCGAGACATTCCCCATCGATCTCGATGTCTTGAGCGAGCCAATTGGGCTGGCAAAAATGTATCCACCAAAAGTCAAAATGTATCCATTTCTGCTTAGAACCATCTTTTGTAGCCACTTCGGATCTCGTATGTGCACGTGTCTTCGCCAGTTAAGTAGTTTCTGCGCTCATACTTGACGTAGAGTTCGCCCGACGGTAGGTGTTCATAGTAGATCCCGCCAAAGTCGATCTTGACGCTCTTTCCGTCCGGCTGGTTGGGCGTCTTCCTCACCTGGCTGTTGAAACAGTCTTCTTGGGGTAGAACGCCCAGCAATTTGACAGTATGACAGCCACTGATAGCGCATCCAGGCTGAGTGAACGTCTCCAACTTCACGACCGCTGAGAGTCTGGCAGGGCGCTCGGCGGCCTGCATGACTAGCTTAGCGTCTGTCGATACGTTCACGGGCACCACAGTGTAGCCATATTTCACATGGCTCACGCAGCCCACGGATCCGTTTGCGCAGCGCTCTGCAGCGTGCGGGTCTAACACCCACTCGAACGAGGACTCGAGACGCAGCCCCGAGGAGCTGCAGACGGCGGTCAGCGACGCCAAAACGAACAGGAGGAAGCGAACCGGCATGCTTCGATCTTGAATTATCTGGATAAAATCAGGTAAGTAGTACTACTTCGAAGTATGAAAACTGTACTACTAATACTGTGTGTTGTATACCTTGTATTCATATACAGTAGGTACCTGAAATTTGTCATGTTCATGTTCGTTCAAAAAATACAAGTATTCTACTGTAATACTAAGCGGCAGAGATTCCTTCGTTCCAGTGATTATTTAAGCCGACAGTGCTGTGCTCTTCTCCTGCAGTAAACGTTCAGAAGATTTAGCTGAGTCTCCTTCTTCTGAGTCAGTGTCACTGTGTTCGGCTACCTTCTCGTGTTCCCCGGCGGAGAGGCTTGCTAATTTGCGAGAGATACTTTGTGCCAACAACTGGGACGGATATTCCACGACGTGGTACGACACTGTCGCTAGCATGATCACCAGAGCGAAGATGGAGAAGGTCCGGTCGTAGTAGTTGGCTTGGTACTTAATAGGCTTGGTAAATATCACGAACACGTGCAGTAGATAGACGGAGAAACTGATCTTGCCCAAGTAGCGCAGCACAACCCATTCGAAGATCTCAGACACCGTAGATGGCTTAATCATCTCGATCACAATCAACAGCGACAACTTGACGCTCGTGAACGGCATGATATACCGAGTGTCGGGCGGTAGTGGCATGCCCAGCCAGTTGAAGAACAAACCTCGGAAAACTACGCTAAGGTAAGCTGCAATCAACGCGGCCTCTACAATTCGAAGCGCGATAATGTGAGGAGTGAGGAATTTAAAGCCGCTGGACTTGATCCACATGTCCGTCTTCACGAAAATAACAGCGGCCATTGATCCGGCTACAAACGTTGGCAGATGTGCCACCAGAGGCTGACGGTAGAAGTTGTCTCGGATCGTGTAAAGGCCCTCGTGAATGACCCAGGTATACAGTGGAATGAACGACAACCACCAGAAACGTCCCGTCTTCAGCACGGCGAGAACAAACGCAGGTAGAATGAAGTAGTACGAGATCTCAAGGGGTAGAGTCCACAGTAAATAGTGTCGATGTTCCGGATGAAAGGTGAGGGTTTGGAACAGGTTAAAGTCCTCGGGCTTCTTCACCAAGTAGTACTGGTTCTTGTACTCGAACGGCATCAGCCACAGCGCAATTGACAACACAGCGAACAGCGGATACACTCGAAAGAACCGCTTTGAGAAGTAGTCGACCAATGTGAACCCCCACTTTCGGTAGGACGCCGCCTCGGCGATCAACTTGATGCTTTTCTTCATAAAAATCATGGTCAACAGGAATGACGACAGCACGAAGAATGCGTCCACTCCGACGGCTCCCATGAAGATGTCGTGCATATATCCAGAATGCTGGGTCACTACAAATACAACCGCAGCTCCACGTACTCCATCCAGGAACAAGATTTTCGCCACTGGCGACAACGGGCGCTTGGTTGGTTTGTTGCGTGGGAATCCTACGTCCGACTTTAATGTCGCGGTAGAATTCTTCGAGTTTAAAGCCTTCTCTTGAAGGGATACATTCTCCTTGGCGTCGTCTTCGGTAACTTGGATCGCGTGCATCATGATCTCTGTCGTCTTTGGCGGAATCGTCAAAGGCTACCGGAGCCTTCGCCACGAAGCCTTGCTTGGAAGGCCGTACGTTGAAGAATGCACTGTCCGCAAGCACAAGTATAGTCAACGGATGATGGAAAAACCTAAACGCTCCTAATCAAGCTGTTTGATTTAATGCAGGATGGTACAGATTTGCTGCCGGCAATTACCGTGATCGAACAGCTAACTACGCGGGAGCGCAATCGGCGAACGAAGTTATGTATGTAAAGGAAACATATGCATGTACCTATCTCGTCATGTGCTCAAGTTATACGGAGAGTTCAAATCAGAAATGCAAACAGCAGGAGAAACGTGTGGCAATCAATGCTGCACAGTATCCAAGACTGTGCCCGCAACTGAACATGCAGCTACTACAGAAAATGTATTAATAGAGAGGTTTCGTAGTTGTCCTTACCCTCACTTTTCCTTCAGTCCGTTAAGCACTGATTGTACATTTTACGCTCAAAACGATGCATAGAATCCTTACATTTTCCCAAATCACCAGAATTTGATCATCACATTCACCTGCATCAGTTAATTAAGTGCGTGTGCGAACCTATCATGGTCTTATAATATTTGCATTACAAACCTGTGTAAAATGTGCTAACTTAACCAGAGCTGCTACTGCATTTTTGTTCAGTTTCTGTCCGTTCTGGCCTGAGGGTGAAGGTGTAGGTAAAGTGAGCTCCGAAACCTCTCTAATGTGATTTAAACAACAGTAGTTCGGGTAGTTTATTACGGAAAGCCCATTATTAATACGGTGCAGTGTACAATCGAATGGTACTACCGGTACTGTACTTCGAAGTTCATGTAAGTAGTTTATTACGGAAAGGTTATCAGTGGTTACTTGACGTGTGGTGAAACATGCTTGTACATGTACATGTACATTAGCACAGAATACCGTAAAAGTCGGCCCAAACGGTTCAAAGTACCCATTTACGTGTATAATGGTGACACATCGTTCAGAACAGATCTCTAAAATAGGATCTTCCGTCTGTGCAGGACGGGTGGCATCGAAAGGGCTCACTTAAAAACCTTAAAAGAGGTTTTATAATTGTCTTTTGAGTTTGACTAAAAATTGGTGTCGCACTGGGGCCGACTTTTACGGTACAGTACACAGTGTGTTTTGCATGTAGAACTGTACACGTGTGTTTAACTTGGTACTAAAAGTGCACGATGATTACTACCGCTATCTTAGTGATTGCTGTCTCCGATTCGCACGGATTCGCTTTCATGAAAAAGGAGAATGCTCTACTTCGATGAAACATTCATATTAATAAAACATGCTAAAACGCGTTAACTTGATTTGGCCACGTTTCACATGTTGGAGTGCTGCCATGTACTGTACTGCGGGAATACATGTAAATGGTGATTACTGGGTCGTTGAGCCCACACCAGCCAAATAATCAACGTCCCCTCCACCAGTACCGATACATGCTCAGTAGTACAAGTACGGTACAGTACCGTACAGTGTACACGTAGTACAAAAATTCTGTCGTACACTCAGTGTACGAGAGCATTTTTGTAAGAGACCGTACATATCGGCCGACTCGACGGACGTTGTCCCTGTTTGAGACAAAAGTACCGTACTGGTTAGTGTTGGGCAAATGCATGCATCGCTGCCATTTCATGGCACCGATGGCAGATGATGCATGCATAATTTTGCATCACAATGAAAACTATAAATAGATTTTGGATTAAGTTAACTTTTTACATCCTTCCCTTCCACAATGACTTGTGTAAATAATCATCGACTCCCGTACAAATAGCCACCGTTCCATTTTCAGTGCATATCTGCATCAGATGCCATTTTCTGCCATAATATGCACAAAATGAAAAAAATGACAGAATGCCATAATTGCATCTGCCCAACACTAGTACTGGTACAGACAATCCTCTCGACCGTGATATCCCATATAGTGATACACTCCAGATAGAGATAAAAACAATGTGTAAAGTCAATGATGGCCGTCCTTCCGTATATCGTTCATTTCCATAATCAACGACCTTTTTGTGATAATCCTGCTTTCGTATCACAAACCACTAATGAGAGGGTAGAGGGATATTTGACTTGAGTTTGTATTCGTTTTGTGGCATTGTTAGGTTGACGAACGGACGGACTTATATTTTAATGTGCTACTGAGGGGTGGGCTGGGGATATATATAGAAGAGAGGCGAAACTGGTTGACAGTGCCAACCAGTCAACTGAACAGGCCTCCACCGTTTTCAAGCTCGGTTATCCATGGGTCTGTGGGTGCGTTCAGCGCGTACAAACAGCCTCTAACTTATGATCGAATCGCAACATTGGAACCGCACTGTTCATCCCGCTCAGCTATCAAGCTACCGGTACATCAGCGATCAGGTTGAACCATCGAACTGATACACTCTGGATTGTAATAACTCCAGTTTGTGATAATGTGGTAGCCGAGACTATATCAATTGTGTTCTGAATAGGCGGGGTCTTACCGGAATTTACGGTATTTTGCAACCGATCGATTTTTTGCAACCAGCACCACCAAAATAAACCTATTTGGCATCAAAACAGTGGTGCTGTAAACTGTAAACGTAGGAGCTCCAACTGCGATCAACGAACAAATACTGAAACTTCCCTCTTAATTTACAACCGTGCGCCAACTGAACGATACAAAATACCAACTGTGTGCATACTTTATTCTATATAAACTGGAGGACAGCAACGGGCCGTTTGCAGAAGAATCAGCAAATTAGTTGCTCCATCTGGCGCTGTATTCTTAGTATAAACACAATAAAACTAGAACAGGATGCGCCGACGCGTCTGACATTCGGCGTAAAGCTACGACGAGAGCGATTGCATTCGGCGATGTTTATTATTAATACAAGCGCTTCATCCCTTTGCACAATTACGTATATATCACCTATCAACAGCTACACTGAAATCGAGTCAAAACAGAAAGGTTTCTTAGCCTTCGTCCTGGTAAAAACTCCCTTTATATCTACTTGAAAGACTATTGATTTGGCAGGGGCTCTTCCAGAACAGCTGCCGGCAAGCAAAAGCTCACCATCAGTAGGCTGCCAGTTGGCCTCGAACTAACTCTTGTCCCAACCGTTTCAGTTCGTATCGCCTTTCTCCCTACTTACGTTTACAGAACTACAAAACAGTGTCCCAGCCAAAGTGCGCCTTCTAACCTCTTACAACACTGTGACAGTTTAAAATGGATATGAATGTCTTGTGCGAGATTTTACGCCTTCGGTCGTTTTTACGGTTTTGACTTGAATTTCAAAGTACCTTTCAGGTTGAAAGGTACTTTTTACACCGGTTGCAAAAAAAGCCGTAAATTTCCGGTACAATGTACCGCCATGTAAATTATTAATACATGTTAGTTGATTTCCCCGGTGGCGCGGGTTAGTGGAGCAAGCATTTGGCTTCTGAGTCTGAGTGAGGGTTCGAGTCCGCTGAGTGCGCGACTTTCTCATTGGCAATAATTTCAGTCGGATGAACCAATTGGCGGCCAGAAATGGCGTGAGGGTGACGCCCTTCCCGCGCTTGTCGCGGTCCTGTCTATAAGCAGTGTTGGCAATAATCACGTTGCAACGGGTGAAGCGACGTGACTAACTTTTTACCAACGCGTGGTAACGTTTTTACGCGTTTTTACACGCTCTTACGGTGGAGCCTTCATTCATCCTCGTTGCCGCTGCCGTGCTGGCGGCACTCTATCCAACTACAAGCGACCGCAGCTCACAGTATAGGTATCATGACACCCATGACCCAAGCTCCCGCACTTAACTGGGTATGGCTGTCGTTCACTGTACCACCAAGCGCGTAGCTCAGGACCCACTCGAATGTCGGCTCTCCTCGGATATAGCCCCACATTCAGATTTTTTTAAAAATCGGAATTTAGGTTGATCTTGAAAACCAAATTGAACCTTATTTTTACTGCTAGGATTTTACTTCGAAGTACCTAGTAGTAGCATTTGACAATGCCCTTGGCGATTGCGTGCATGGTGTCCGTCGCGGTAGCCTTGGGAGGCACGAACCAGCGGCGCCTCAAGTACTCGTCCAAGTACATGGGCAGCAGATCCTTCTTCATTCCGCGCATGGCCTGTCGCATACAAACGATTAGGTTAGTGATTTCAGTAGTAGTTGAAGATGTACGGGTGACTCACCTTGATGTACTGCTTGATATGAACTTCCCATGCGCCTTCCACAAGGTTTGTGTGGGTACCAGTCACGGGATCGACGTACGTCTCGCTGTGGTTTACCCACAGGTGTTTGTAATTCATGCCTCGCAAGTGTCGGTTGTTCTCGAGCGTGTGGTTGCCGTTCACCGACATGTACGAGGCGAACTGGTCACTCATAATCGTCGTGCTACAAACATTACGGTACATTAGTATAGTGAAACCAAAACAAAAATATTACTTACTCTGGACGGATATGCTTCCTGATATAGCTGACAGCGTCGGCTTCGTGCGATCTTCGTACGCTACAATGCCGAACCACCGGTTCATCGCGCGGTCCACACCGCCAAACAACCAGTAGTCAGGAAATCGTCGGCCTCTGTTGTACTTAGATTTTTTTGAGAGAAGTCTCGTCAATTTCTACGACGTACACCTCACCCCCAATCTCCATGGAGATAGATAGCATCTCCTTGGAGCATATATCGCTGCAGTAGGTGTACCACTGCATAGCAGCCTGAGCATGAACACCCACCATCACCGCTGCAGTCGTAACCGGCGTGCGGGCGCACCAGTGACACAGAAGCCGTACCAACTTCCGGAGCGGCAACTTGCTCTTCGAGAAAAAGGAGTTGCCGAGTCGCAGATCGACGTCAAGACGCTGATCTCGGAGATCACATACCGCACGATAAACCAAGAAGTTGCTAGTGGAAAGTGTGCCCAAGATGCTCCAGGTACTCGAAGGTTTCGTCTCGAAGGGGCCCTTCTTGTTGGGCAACCTGATGACGTACGTAGGTGTGCAGCTCTACTGCCTGACCAAGAAGGGACTCTGCAGCATCGCATGGTTTTCTCTGAACAAGTTACCAATGCACACAATGTACCTAGCTATCGATCATGCACTTGGGTTGGCATTCCAGCGCCTACGTGATTCTTGCGACGGCGTTAAAGGCAAGTTAATGGTGGATGCAGGCCAGGAGGCCGAAATCAACGAAGCCATGCAGGGCCTCAACACTCTGCAGCTCAATATGTCGGCTATGGAGAAGAATGCAGCCTTTCAGCCGTTCCTGCGCTCAGGCATCAACGCTGTAGCAGCTTCTGGTGCTGATGCAGCGCTAATTCTGCCGAAGGATCTGACAGCCACGTTCTCCCAGGAGATCGACGCACTCAAACGACAGTAACAGGGCCAGACGGCGACACCTTCATCATCTGACAGTGCACGAATTGTCTACGAGATCTACAGCAACGGTGAGCTAAATGCTGTCGACCGAGGCGCCAAAACCCGTGTGGCGACACGTGAAGCGCGTGCGTCCAATGCAGACCTAACGTCGGCTGTGGTGCAATTGGAGCAGCTTGTCGCGCTGATGGGCGAGAAGAATCTGGATGGTGTTAAGACGCGCACAATGACCCTCGTTCAGGAGTTTACGCTGCTTATCAAGCTGAAGCAGTCTTCAATTGTGCGGGAGCGTTGAACTCGCAGGCTGAACGCAAACAGATCCAGAAGATTTACGATCACTTCAGCAGTCTCGATATCGTAGTGGCCTCAGCGTCAACTCTTGTGGATCGCCTCGTCACGCTGAAATATGTGCGCGACGAGGCACATAACTACACTGTCTTATGCAGCTCGTGTCGTTTACTAACTGATGAGGTTTAAGAAGAGCGTCCTCCGTCAGCGTGATAGATACACTCAAGCTCCAGCGCTAGTAAGTAAGGTGCTGCAATTAAAAACGGCACTGATAAGGTAAAATTTGTTATGATTGCTATTTTAATGGCGTCTGTACGTTAGTCATCCAAATAGGTTCATGGAGAAACGAAGGCGAAGCAGGTGAATGCCGTATGTCAGGATACACTGGTAGTTTGGCTTACGCAAGGTACAACAATAAAGATACATGATCTACTTGAAATTAGAAGTCCTTACATCTTATCATCTTCACTGCGAAGGCGCTATAGGAGTCAGATCAACCCAGCCTGAAAACGGCCTGTCTAAGGTAACCTTCTGAGCTCTCAATCCCGTCAGGAACTTCTCCTGCGGATACGACGGAATATTCTCATCAGGAAGTTCCTGGCTTCGGTTTGCTACAGGAATTGGCTCCAGTTCTGGATCGTAAACATACCATTCTTCGTCATTGATGGTATTTATAGGGTTTACTCCATCATCTTCTAGGTCCACGATGGCGTCCAGCCAGAAGTCCACTGCTCCAACAGTCTCCATGTAATCTACCTCGGTAACGTCGACAAGGACGGACAGCGAGGTTGCTGAATCCAAAACTCCGCCTATCTGTTGCTTTGGTCTCTCAGTAGGGTCGACAGGCTTCTTCTGTCTTCCGCTCTCACCACCGTCACTTTCACGAACTTCATTTCGAATGATCCCGATGAGTCGAGCTTTATCAAACATCAGCTTATTTCACCGCGGTGTCTGTATCAATCCCAGTTCGCTAAAATAACGCTCGCACGTAGCGGTATTCACCGCGACAGACAGAATCACTTTCGCCAGTCGAGGAAGCTTACTATCCTTGCCGTACCACGAATCACTCACATGCACCCAAAATTCAATCACTCCATTCGGCCGAAGGACACCGCCGGGGTCAGTGAAATCGGTGTGCTTCTTCGGGGTAAATTTGCCACGTAGCCACTTGTCAACATCACCTACGAGTCCATTGCTGTTCAAATCGACAAAACGTCGGTAGTATTAGTTGGTAGCAGCAGCAATACCGTCTACAGACATTAAGAAGACGGAGTTAGCGTGAGCTTCGATTAAGGCACGCGTATGGGTCACGTAGAGCGGGTGCAACGCGAACGCAAGTAGCATTAGCGGCTGCTCACAGTTTGTCCATCACGTTTTCACCACTGGTACGAGATGAGAGGCGTAGGGACTCGCAACAAAAGCAGCGTGGGTCTTTCCGAAGCATCGTACGACGTCTGCCATTGTATTGTCATCTTTTTGTAGTCGGTAGGATGCTTCCGTCAGCGGTCGGATGACACGTTCAGCATCGATTAAGTCTCGCCAGAACAATGGATCGCGAAATCATGTAATGCTGTAGGAAATTCAACATCGTATCAATATTCGTGAGCCAAATCCTCTAGTGCTGACCGAACACGAAGCAGGCTAGCAAAGCATGCCTGCATGCTATTCCAGCGGGTATCACACAGCATAATAAAAGCCAGTCTTTTGTTTCCCTGTACATCGCATAAACGCGCTCCTACGCGCGAAGGAGCCACTTTGCCGATGAAAAATTTAAACTTGCCGTCGCAAAAGCAGCCTGCTTCGTGACGGCCTTGAACACTGTCTTAAGAACAGCTTCGACCAAGTTATTCACGTCATGCGCGAAGCACCGCAAGAAAACAATATTTGGCCATCTGAGGGTCAGTATGCGTCTGGCCCTAGCACATTGGCCAGCACCATCCGTAACGACGGCACCAACAGTCCATCCTAGTGCCAACGCTCTCATTAGTGATCCCTCCATTTGCTTTGCAATTGCGATCCCATGGTGATCTGACCCGACAGGAAGTAGTTCAAATTGGACAGCAATATCAAATAGGCAAAGTTGGCATGCAAGAAAGTGACGTCGGGCAACATTCTGGTATACATCAGACAGGTAGTTTATACGACCGCCGGTATCTTCTTGTTTCTCCCTTAGGCTCTCATTTGACGCAGTCTCAGCGCTTTCCGCGCTTAACTTAAGGATACAGCCTCCGAGTTCTTTTCGTGTTGGGAGCTCAAAGCACGGTTGCATCCGAGCGAACAGCCGCTTGGTCGAAGCGCGCTCGATGAAGTAGTCTGGAAGGGCACACTCAGCTTGAAACTCCAGAAGGTCCCTCTCAAAACAATGTTGCTCCTCCATAGACATAAAGAAGTCACTCATTCGTTTTTGCCGTTTTGCTGTGGTGCTACTTGAAGATCCAGCTGATGAGACATATCGCACTGATGAAATTGCAACAGTGTTCGTCAAAGTAGGTTCGGTTCGGTGATGCGGACAGCGCTTAAGATGACTACGATAAGCATCGGTACGGTCACGAATCAACTCTGGTGCTGCCACCTTTCCGGCACTGTCGACATGCGCTGCTTGGCACTTTGCAGACCCACCAGTGGTGCTTGTCGGATACGCTTCCATCCTTTCGGACAACTGGTACTTGACTCTTGAAGAAATGGCTACGCTCTTGGGAAGCTGGGGCAGGCATCAGCCCTAAATTGAAGGAAGATGCGACGGAGAGACAAAATATGCACGGATAGAGAAGAGAGAGACTGTGTTCCTTTTAAGAATAGCGAAGCAGCGTTGCCTCGACTCGATCGGATCTTCAAATGCGCTTACAAAACAACGTGTAAAAAGTATGTAAAAACGTTCTGACGTGGGATCATTTTTTACCGACTTCTTACCAACGTTCCAACGCGTATAAACGCTTTCAACGAATTTTCGTTGCTACGTTGATTGCCAACACTGCTATAAGAGCCATCTGGGCTCTCTTCGAATGATCCCGGCCAGAGAAACCGGTCTGACTTGGCTGGCCGCCCAGATGTGCACGGATGCGAAACTCAAGGTTCGCGATCGACCGCCTCTTTGTAGGTGAAGGTCAAGTTTCATCTACAGAAGCCTCGGCGTCCAACAGATACGCACTTAGTCTAGCCTAGGAAAAGGAGTTGAAAAATGTGTAGGTTGACTACTTGGTAACGCGTAACACGTTCAACATTATTATTATTAGTTTATTTCGGGTAAATCACCCCGTACTTGAGCTTTGCGCTCGCAAAAACAGGCGAGCAGTTTCCCAGTACCAGGGGGTCAAAAGTTTCAAATTATAAGATTTATTTCTCGGATGTTTTTTGAAAAATCAGAAGAAGAAAATGCACCGAGGTAGCGGTCGAAAAAATATATTGGCCGGTATTTTTAGCTCCATCTGTAAATCACAGTATAGATTGCAGAAAAGGTGTTTGCCACAATCGTATGGCAAGGTTTCAGAAAATTTGTATTGCAATATCGTATCTCCTCGCAATATCGGATTGCTGATAATATAACATTTCAAACTCAGTATCTAATCTAGCGAAAAAGACCGGTTTTGAGCAGATTTCATCGGGCTCTTTATTCCAGTATGCTCGGTTTGGAAACTCGATCGGTACTTTTCACAAAATGGGCAGCGCAAAGCCCAATATTTTAGGCTTCAATCTGTACACCACAATTATTCAGGGTACGACTAATTAGCGTGAACGGTGGGTGTACACACCGTCCACCCGTTCTGGGCTGCGGCTTCGAGGTCCCGATTCGGGCGCTGCGCTCGACCGAAGAAGACAGCACACTTCCACTTCTTCTCTGTCGAAGCCGAACACCCGTCAGTTCCCGTACTGGTCTTTTCCCAGCTGATACTCCCCTTCCCATGGCTCTGAGTAAGAATCGCTTCAGCGCCACCAGAATTCCTGATGTCAAAATTATGATACTACTTCAAGGTCGATACGACCAAGGCTACCAGCCAAGGCGTCGTGACCTACAAATGCAACAAGTGTCCTAAGTGCCCCACCAATGCCGTTAACACCGGCTACACCAATCTGAGAAAGCAATGCACAAGCGCTTTGAAGGCGAATACGAAGACAAGTACTTGAAGAGCCTAAATGCCTCTCAAAATTCGTTGTGTTTCATGGTGCTGGAGTATGTTCGGAAGCGAGATCTAGTGGATTTCGATTAATAAAATGGGTGCCGGTGAGAAATATGGCGGTATCAGAGGTTGATAACCCGTTGACTCGTGAATTGGCGGGGATTTCTTCGTCCGATCGTGTGTAGTCGCTCCCTAAATACTTATATCGTGGCACTCGTGAAGATTGTCGAGTTAGAAATGGTCACCTAATTACCGGACACATTCGCTGTCTTGTTGGACGATTGGAAGGACAAAAGTACGAACTACATTGCCGCATTGCTACTTTAATACTTGGCGGTCGGTGTCATGAAGTGCTATTAGCCCCCGCCCCTCCCCGCCCCCCCCCCCCCGCTCCCCGCCCGCGCGCTTGACGACAAAAAATACACGGCACAAGCTCATCCTGATTTGGTAACATTTATCCTCGGTATCTACAAGAAAAGTTGACCAATATCACGGTGCTCATAGGCGACAACTTCCCCACAAACGAGGCGACAGCAGACTTGTTGGATATTACACTGCTTGTATGTACACGTCACAAGCTAAACTTAGCACTAGGAAGTTCGTTAAGGAGCAAGCGACAAATTTGATAGCGGCAGCTGCCCTGAGGGAGCTCACTGAGCTCGTTCCACTTTAGAAAAATGAGATTCGTTGGTTGTCAACATTCCATCTGCTAAAACGTTTTTTTTCACAATCGAAAAGGAGTTGAGACTTGTGAAGGAGATCGATGTACTCCCGAAATTATGAGCTACAGTGTCTACCGGATCGTCTTTCAAAACTCCAAAAACTGTATTCTATTTTGATTGCTCGACAAAAAACTAGAACTTCGGTTGCAGACACTGATATCGTTCGCAAACCTGATTTGAGGTCGCAATATGCAAAGTCATCAACGGGAGAGCTAGTACACTATCTGATTATCAGAATAATAATCTTCGGGACTTCGAGATTCCAAGGCCAGTGACATCAACACGAATAACCTACGTACTTATGCAGAGGAAGAACAAGAGCGAAAGCGGCAAAAGTTGGAGCAAGTAACTGAATACCAGGATCTGCGTTAATATGCTTGGCACTTCAGCGTCGAACGCGAGGTTTTTCAGTATTGCCAAGTCCGTTATGACAGACAAGCGACGCAACGTGGTGAAGTGGATTCTGAGAAAGGAGAGAGAAGGACGGATCGTGACCTGAGTGACAATACTTGACTCGATCATTCCCCGGAGAGTGACCACCGGCGGGATCCTGTCTGGTTGGCAGCTTTGCTTTTGCCTTTTCCGAACGGAGTGCGAGGAATTCCCGGGGCTGGGGCCGTAGAGGATGCTGGTTTGGGTTTTCGCGAGAATTCAGGTGGTGAATCGGGACGAGGTGTCGAGGGAGGATTATGGGCTTGAGTCGACGGCGGATATCATAGTCTCCACCCATGTTGAAATCGTGATCTTCATTGCTATCGAAGGTAAGAGGACGAGAGATCCGCTTGTTGGGGCGAGAAGAGGATTCTGGGGGCGGATACGTGCCTCGGGGTTCGCTTGGAGAAGCTAAAGGGTGACGCGGGAGCTAGATTCGGCGTTGCCAACTGCCGTGGAGCAGCCGATCCGGAACGTGACGAATCCCCTGATTCTGAAGGTGCTGGGTCGGACGGCAGTGATGATGGGGCGGTAGTGGTTCCTTGATTGGCAGACAATTGAGAAGCGTTGGTGTGGATCGCAGCAGCCAGGGAAGGAAGACGAGGCAGCGTTGAGTTATGTCCGATGAAGACCATCTCGTTCATGCTCGATCTTCTGCAGATCAGATCGCAACACCAGGCACAGACCTTCGATCTCGGCTACCTGACGTTGAAGTCTCGCGACAGCTTGGCGTGTGGGCGCGAGTTTAGCGCCTGCGAGTTCGCAAGGAGTTTAGTAGCTGGATATCGGGCAAGACGTAGGTCATTACTTGCACAGCTCGGAGCTTTGAGTCCTCTCCAGATCAGCGTCCCGAAGAGCATCGTCTCGCTCCCGGATCATCTGATCGAGATCGGTCTGGATGGCGTCGCGACCGTTGCGAGTGTCCTGCAGATCGTTGAGCGTCTGGAAGAGTGTTTGGCACCCACCGTCTCGCTCACTGGTAACCTTGTCCAAAGGATTCTACAGCTCAGCGAGCTGTTTGGATATACAGCGATAGTAGGCGGATGACATGCTGAACATCGAGGTAGTTCGAGATTCCTGAGAAGAGCGGCTTGGGAGCGTTTCGGGCCTCCGCAGTTTGCAACGCAGTCTTGACCCGATCTAGCGAGTTCTCAGTCCGCTGAACGCGATCTTCGGCAGCAGAGCGGCCACTATCGGCATTATCCCGCTGAACTTGGAGATCCAGGATTTCATTGTTCGTATGATCCATCTCCTAAGCCAGGCGGTCATCCTCAGACATGAAATCGTCGCGTAGCCCCGTGAGCCGATTTACGAGCTCTTCAAAGTGCGGGATCTCAGTTTGTTGTAGATCCATCTGGTCTTGGAAATCGGGATCGGGAGCCTGATCAGAACCAACTAAGGAATTTCAGAGATGCACCAGTTCGTTCTGCAGGCCGTGAATCTCGGCAGCTCGGTCGGCATCGCTGCGTTCAAGCAGTTGGATGTCCCGCACTTGTCAGAGGGCGGTGATCGTAGAGCGACGCTGTGTGGCAACGGCGGTATCGCGATCTGTTTGTGCGGTACGCAGTTCTGTTGTGAGCTGTGCCGCCCGGGCCGATAGCTCACGGGTTGTGCAGCGTAAACTACCCGGAGAAGCGTTGGCTGGCGGTGTAGTAGGAGGGGCAGATCTGGGCAATGTTGGCCTGGGGACGTAGGCGCCGACAGCGACGGGCGCTGCGGGGGTGAAGGGCCAGATCAGGCCGGTGGAATCGTGGCCACCGGCTGAGCAGTTGGAGCTTAGCCACTTGGTTCATCCGCTTAATGTTCTTTGGTAAACGTGTCGTTTACATGCATAGTCCCTTGGCACCTGGTTGGAGATCGACTCTTCTGTCCGACAGGATCCCGCCGGCGGTCACTCTCCGGGGAATGACTGAGTCAAGAATTGTCAGTCAGGTCACGATCCATCCTTCTCCGTCCTTTTTCAGAATCCGCTTCGATAAGCTCTCTGGTATGGTATTGTATGTGAAGAAGAGGCTGCAATCAATACTGTGGCTGCTATTGATATTGCAATACTATATTGGAGAAACTTGCGCAATACGAATTGTCCTTCTAGAAGTATCATCGGCTTCAGCCATTCGGATGGCTGTAGCTACCATCTTGCTATTCCAGTAAGCTCTGTTCGTTTTATGAACATGAACGTCGTGTGTTTCATGCTGCTGTGGTGTAGCGGGACCAGCAAAATCTTGCGAGACTGTTAGATCCAACTTCCACTAAGCCCGGACACCGACCAACGGAGGGTCCACCGATGATCCTCGATCATGTGCTGAACTTTGCTCACCTTGTGTACCCGACGGTAGGGCTGGATCTTGCTCCTCTAGTGACTTCGTGAAGGTCTAAGTGGTGAAGGTTTGAACGTCTTGGCGAGACGTTGGGGATGGGGTGGAGCATCGCGGAAACTCTTCGCACTACTGCCGATATAGTCCATATCCTAAGCTATTGCTCGAGCTTGGATCTGGCGGCCTGGATCTGAATCCGGTCGAGGGGTTGCCTTGATAGGGGGAATGCCTTTTCGGTTTTTCTTTACACTTGCTTGCCGCTTCCTATAGCGGGATCTTGAGGTAGTTTGGAATCAGAGGATCTCCCGGACAAGCTATAAACTCCGGTAGATCTGGGGTCTGCACTTGAGGGTAGATTACTAGATGGCTTGATACGGTATAGATATAAATAACCGGCATTAGGACACTTATCCGTAAACCTGCTAGCACTACGTGCGGCCAATGTAGTTCCTCTTCTTCGCAGGCATGAAGAACTTGTCGTCTTTGATGCCAATTCTGTTCTGATTTACAGTTAAGTATGGCCTCATCCTAAGTCACTATCCTCACAACTGCCAGGCGGCCACCTGACACTGCCGTTATGTCCTTCGTACTTCTGTCCATCACCGGGTGTTTCCTTCAACGTGGGCGTGTCATCATCACATCGTAGATTTTGAGATCACCCACGATCGCCATGACAAGATCCGAGATACAGATCGCCATCAGCCTGGATCCAGATCGCCTTACCCTCCGGATCCATTCTTTTCCATGAGCCTCCACTGTGGTGAAGCGGATTCTGGGGAAAGTGAGAGAAGGATGGATCGTGACCTGAGTGACAGTATGAGACCTGGTTATTTCTCCAAAGAGTGACCACTGGAGATCCGATGGGACAGAAGAATCGATCCCTGATCAGACATCCAGGGACCATGGATGCAAGCGTCGTACTCCCCAGTGAACATAAAGCGGCTACGGTGCAGGATCAAGCAGTTAACAGGATGCTGGAGGCGCAAGGAAGAGGAGCGGACCTGGGTCCAAGAGGTAAGGCCATCTGGATCCATGCTGATGGCGATCTGGATCTTGGATCCCGGACCCCGACATGTCGAGGACGATCTCAAGATCTACGATAGGATGATTGCGAAACCACGTTGAAGAAGGTACCTCGTGATGGGTAAGAGTGTGAAGGACATAAAGGCGGGGATAGGTGGTCGTGCAGGTATGAGGATAGTGACTTAGGATGGGACCATGCTTAACCATAAAGCAGATTCGAATTTGCATTGGTAACAAAAAGTGCTCCGCGCCCCGAGAAGAAGAGGAGCTACATTAGCCGTGCGCCGTGTTAGCAAGTTTAAGGATAAGTGTCCTAGTGTTGGTTATTAATACCTGGTAATATACATACCGGATCTAGCCACCTAGTGATCTACCCTCAAGTGCAGATCCCAGATCGACCGGAGTTTCTTGCTTATTCGGGAGATCCTTCGATTCTCAACTACTCCAAGATCCCGCTATAGGAAGTGGCAAGCAAGTTTAAAGGAAGACCGTAAGGTAAACACCCCCCATCAAGGCAACCCCACGGCCGGATCTAGATCCAGACCGCCAGATCCAAGCTCGAGTAATCGCTTAGGATATGGACCTTATCGGCAGCAGAGCGAAGAGTTTCCGCTGCTCCACCTCATTTCCAACGTCTCGCCAAGACGTTCAAACCTTCACCACTTGGACCTTCACGAAGTCACTAGAGGAGCAAGATCCAGCCCTACCGTCGGGTACACAAGGTGAGCAAAGTTCAGCACAAGGTCACGGATCATCGGGGGGGGGGGGGGGGGGGGGGCTCCGTTGGTCGGTGTCCAGGCTTAGTGGAAGTTGGATCTAGCAGCTCGCAAGATTTTGCTGATCCCGCTACACCACACCACCGTCTCTTCGCCACTTGATTCTGCGCTACATCCGCTTGATATCCTTTAGGGAACGTGACGTTTGCATCCGAAGGCTCTCAGCAGTTGATTGAAGATCGCTTCTTCTGTCGGACAGGATCGCATCGGTCAAACTTCCAGGGAATGACTTGATTTAAGTAATTGTCACTCAGGTCGATCCATCATTCCCTCTCCTTTTTCAGAATCCATTCCACCACATAAATGTTGTTTGTAGCTGTCCGTTGAGAGCGCTATCTCACGATGCGCTGTGCTGTATGCACAGGAGCCAGGTCACCCAGAGTAAAACGCAATTATGTGACGACGGTCATCGTTCACGACTTGACCATTTAAGCTGTTGTGGTGCTTCCGACCATCTACTATTGGCTTCTGAGCGAAGGGGAACATTGGGCCGTCAATAAACCCTACGTACACAGGAAGCCTTTCTTGCTTCATTCGTCGTGGTGTTTTCTCCTCTCATCGGTAGTAGGCGACTTCACGTACTCACCCGACAGATCGGTCAACGCAACTGCGACTCGAGTAGTAAAGACGTTCAATGTTCTCGTTGCGACTCCGCAAGTTTTTGCTGTACGTCCGAGGGATGCCTCATTGTCATTAGTCCCAAATCGATCCAGGGCCACCGCTAACTGAAGCCATATAGGCGTCTGAGGATGGTTGCTGTTGTTGTGTTACATCGCACTCAAACGACTCCCTAGTCGTGCGCGTTAGCTCCTGAAATCGTCGTCACCCAGGTTCAGGAAGTAGTATCTTGCAAACTTCAGGCTTCTGGGTTTCTTGCGTCTTTATACAGAATAGCAGCGAGGCAGAACTTGCAAAAAATGCATGAAGCTCCTCAATCGTGGACTCCACAGGGAAGCACTCTGTTCAATCATTAAAGAGAGAGTCTCTATCCAGTTCTTCTTCCAGGGTGAGGAGGGCTAGGACCTTATCGACAGTCCGCTGGCGATCGCTGACATTAGGCATCCCGACGCAACGAAGTTGAAGAGCGGTCACCAGTCGCGTTTTGAAAGGGAAGTTCTGATACGCCCTCGACGTAATTGTAAATATATATTTGGAAATGAAGTTCAATTTGCCACTGACGTGCTATTTGCAAGCAGTTTCTCTTTATATCTGACACCCCCTCTTGTAGGGAGGAACACCGTCTATTGTCGTGTGTCTGCTCATGCAAGTATTTTGATTACCGTAGCTACTGTTGTGCGAACGTGGCTGAGCCAAATGGAAGAGGGCAGCTGACGGGAGGGCCGTCAATATGGGGGAATATTGCTTAGAAAAAGGTATGTAAGAGGCTTTTGATTGAATCAATCTTTTAGCACGAATAATTTATAGGAAGGTGCTCTTCGGTCGGTCGGTCGGAAAATTTTGTTATCACATCCTGGATCGACCAATGAGGCCCTATTTTACCACAAGGTATCGTTGAAAAGCTGAAAAGTTGGACTTTCCTGCCAATCAAGGAACGCCGAGAAATATCCAAAAATTTTACAGCTGAGAATTTTTGCAAAAACGGCGAGGAGCGATGGTGGGATTGTACCTCCTAAAAAGAATATGTATGTCGACTTGATTAAATTATGGAAACACATAAAAAAATAATGTTGTCTCATCTTTTAGGGGCGGCCAGTCGGAACGATCGATCGGTTAGCTCTCACTGCACTAATTGATCAAATAGAAGCATCAGTCTACTTGGAGCCCAAAACAAATACAGTTAGTTTACCTCCGAGTTACACCATATTTTTTACGAGGGGTCATATCAGGTAAATCCTAGGCAAAATGATGATCGTGACTACATTTATGCTTAGTTTTTGTATAGGGAGTGAACGAGGACCTTAGTACAAAGAATTGGTGTTTGTAGACACAAATCGGAGAGGTATCCAAATGTCCTTAGGTTTCGTTTATAGAAAATGTAGAACTTTTTTATTGCTGTTTTTTAACGTCAACTTTAAAAGGCATCGACACGGCTTAATTCAGTAGACCCGCAAAGCTAGCGGCTTTCTGACAGTCTATGAGCATGTGGATGAGATGATCTTTTGGCGTCTTTGTGACCTGTGTATCCTGCCAAAGTCCGAAAACGCGTCATGTTCTAAATTGTTGTACCAGCCGTGATGCTACCACCGATTGAGGCGTTACTGCGGGGTCTGCTTCGGGCTATCTGGCAGTGCCAGACAGACACCTGTACAGGTGCAATTAAAGTGGCCAATGCAGTATGTTACCGGTCTGATTGGCACAGCTGTAGGACCCTATTATAACACCATCTTAATAAATAAATATAATGTCCGTCTGTCGGTCTGTATCTGTCTGTCTGTCATGTTACGCAAATCCGGATTTATGATTGGCTGGTAAGTCTAGCTTAACTCAGTAAAAAACAATTTGTGACATGAAGCATTTCTGGGATAAAAGAAATTCTATTTGATTAAGTTTAAAAGGCGTTTGTTTGGCTAAACGAGAGCTGAGGTAGGAGCATAGTCAAAACTAAAACTGGAGTGACGGGCTAAACAGCTCTAGATGTTATGCTTATGACCAACATTTTAAACACTGTTGTCGTCAAGCCTTACTCTAGAAAATGTCACGTGCTGCTAGGCGCCGCTATTTCATAGAGGGCTGCTTATTATATACCGGTACTTTTTATTATTTATCTCCGAGAGCACTTCGAACATTTCAACAACCTGTCACGTTGCAGGAACTGGATTAGCATCATTCAGCACAGCAAGTGCTACGGCTGCGAAGCTGTCCTCCCTAAGTACTGCTGAGCGTTAGGTCTTAAGAGCATGGTTGTTGAGTACGAATAGGAGGGATATAGGGATAGAGTACGTTAGGTTAAATTTCCAGCTTCTTCGGGCGAAGCAAGACTTTCAGAAAAACGGAGTGAGGTGATATTATAGTATTTTTGCGTGGAGAAGTTTACATGTGCGAGAGTGAGAGCTGGCCGCGCCGCTTTGCGACGCAGCGAGCTCGCTTGTTGAACGAAACAAGCAGAAAATCGCAAGTTTGTGAAATGAGTTATTTTCTGCTGCTCACCATTTAACACGAAAGCTACGAGCACAGCGCATTCTATCAAATGATGAGTGTGCTAGATGCGTGTGTTGATTAAATCGAGCTCGTCTACGCGACTGTATACAAAGTTTCGAGCGAGGCAGCACCGCCACCTCCGACTAGGACAGCAACGCCAGCACATGGGAGATAAGGTCGTATAAGCGTGTTCATGTCCGAAAAGAAGAGCAGCATTAGCGCGGCATACTCAGAGGGCCGAGTGTACTTACAGCGGAACAGCCATACTGATTCATAAATGCTTCAGGGTTAAAAAAATGTGTCGTATTCGGACGTGACCTAGATTTTGGTGGGGCGTACATATAGCGGTACTTGCATTGTTACCGAGCTATCTGTCGACATGTAAACCAAGCAGCAGTCGGAAAGGCCCCTCACATTTCTCCTTTGAGCTAGACAAGTACCGCAATGCCGCACAGACAGCATCCTGAACGGTAAATCGTAAAATGAAACCAGTTTATCAAATCAATCATAACCGCCTTAATAAATACGGTTAACGTGGCAAGGGGGAGCCCAAGGTGGTCCGCCTCACGGGGATGTGTTTTCTAAAACGTCAATGGCCCATACATACATCCCACTTGCAAGTAAAACGAATAGCCCTCTAATCGCCAGGTTCCAATTTAGACCTAGATAAAGTACCCGACCACAATTCAGGTCTGTCCGAATACAACCCAAATAAATCGTCCAATGCTTCGGACGTTGTGACGCTGATGCAACGAAGTAAAGTGCTATGACCATGTGAGACTACTTCTTTTCGTTTTACTCTACAGGCATATTTGTATTTTGGTCGGATCGGATAGAATATCAAAATAACCTGTCCGATCCAGAGCTGCGCAACAAAGCACTTGATCCTTTCGCTCAGACATACCGAATTAGAAGTAATAACGGATTCTTCCGAATAAAATATCCCCTCCAAATAATATACCCCTCCGAGTGCTATACCCGTAAATAAAGTTAAAATTTCCCAGTCTATACTTAAATCACGCATAACGATTGTTGGAATTGTTTTTACTAGAATAATCTTGGCTATGGCAGCCCTCGCCGCCGTGACAGTCGACAGCTTGCCGGAAGCTTGTGGAGTAGCTGGCAGGTCCAAATTAGTGTGAACCCGTAACTGTGGCCGGTTGCTGAAGCCTCTTTTGACGGATTTGACTACGAATCTAACACCGGTAACTGGAGTCGGTTACCGAAGCCTCTGTTAGTAACTTTCAAAGTTACCGGGATGGATGATTTAATTGTCGTGTAAACTCCAGAGACCAGGCTTCTGGTTTGGCTCCATCATTCATCGGGATGAATGTTTTAGGTAGATTTGGCGTATACGGCCAGGAAATTAAACACAGTGTATTCAAGCCTTGTACGGCCTCCTCGGGTCCCATTATCTCGCTCAAGGACGGAACCGTCTTCCGGCAACGCGCTTTCCAGAGCAGCTCTAGCCGCCAATTTGCGGTCGTACAGACCAGCAAGGAATTGGGGGTTAGTGGCTCGACGCGTTGAGCCCCGTGAAGTTCGCGTCTGCCTACCCAGGTCCTCCACCTCCTCGTGCTCGTCCAAAATAATATTTACCTCCATCTCGAACGCCTTGTCAACAGAGCAACCAACGTCCACCATCGTGTCGCTGGACGAAGCCACGGGAGACGCCGTAGTACGTGCCTTCAAAGTCGCATGGCGCAAAAAGTCTTACTTAAGTAGGACACATCGGAGAGCATAGTCCGGGTCCCGGATTCCGGGAGAAAGTATTTGCAACGATATTAGTCGTACATCTTATTGGTGCGTACAATATGGCGCGTACACAGGCAGGAATGAAGGTGGTCGAAAACAAGCAAAGTGAAGCTAAGTGTAGGCGCTGGCCACAGTTTTCTCTTTGCAGTAGTAAGAAGAAGAGCAGACTCAAGAATTTAGCCGCAGTTGCGGTTGAAGCGCACAGAAGATTTGCAAAAATTGATTTGCCCTCTACGTGTGCCAAGGCGCCTATCGTGCTGCGAAACAGGGTTATGAGCCCAACGAAGAACTGGGATAACATGGCCACCACGTCAAAGAAACTGCCGGACGTGGAGTGGAATAAGGACGGCCCACCTGTAAACTAGAATAGCGGTGACTGGCCGTTGTACAAAACGACAATGATGCGCTACCTGGCGTGCTACGAAGTCAAGGGCAACGGGCGGCAACAAGATGATATTTGTGACCTGTCAGATTACCAATGGTGGCGATGAGATAATCGTTTCATTCGCCAAGAGCAGCTTCAGCCGAAATTATCGCTAGCTGATTTTTGGATACGCTGACAAGGCAAGTGATGAGGTTGGACTATGGATCAGAAGTGCGGGAGTATATGAGCAGGCACTATGAAGATCGTGAGAAGGAACGTCACAGCGTTTTATGCAGCGCACTTTGCGTCATAAGCTGAAATCAGCCTCGTGTGTTGGCCCGGGGTAGATGTAGAAGCGCACCTTCTCTACATGATTGGCGTTCGGGGCGTTGTCGTTGTTGTAGCAGGTGAAACGCTCTAGCTCTTTCTTCATTTCGTTAGGGCAGTTTCGGCGAAGATATCCGAGCCGATACCACCCAAAGTAGTTCTTGTTTTCATAGTCATCTTCAAGCTGTTGCTGCTCCTCAACTGACCTCTCCTTGTATTAGTCCGAGGGGTTGCAGTTGCTTTCACGTGCGGACGACTTCTGGTGGTTTTTACTCTGGTATTTTGTCGGAGTCTTTTCACTATCACGATCGCCTGCACGGGCGTCTCCATTACCACCGCAGCTGTTCTGGCCCCGTCGCTCATGGTTTTCGGAGTGACGCCGTGCTCGAAGCTGTCGATCTACAGACGCGTCCTTGCCCATGGCTAGAATCAGTGCTTTGGCTTCGTGCGGTGTACCTGCTGAATGACACCTCATAGTTTGAAGCTGGCTGTAGTGTGGCTGGCGGGACATTGGCCAAAACATGAGATCCATCATCCAAGTGACCCCAACGTCGGCCTCCAGCGCAGCAACTGCTCTTGAGGAGCATACATATTCGAGTCGAAGAACCATGGGGCTTCTGTCTACATTAAACCACCGACCAACGGATCCAATTCCAACAGATGAGCTATGCCCGTTGTAGCCGTAAACGGTAGCTCTCTTCCGTTCGGTTTGGTTGCCCACGAAATAGCGCTTGTCGCCTACCAAGTGCTGATTGGCCCCGTTGACAAATACCCACTTTTACGGTAAGTACACCGACTTCTCGTTGGACTTTGCCGTGTTTTCCACTGGCTGCGAGGCTCCTACTGACATTTCGCGACTCTCCTGTTTCTGCTTAGCTTCTTGTCGATCGCAACTCATAACACTCGAAGAAACGGCGAGGCTGGCTTCGTGTGGCCAGGGATAATCAATTTGTCCTCCCAGTCAATCGCCACGGAGCAAGATGTCCAGATCGCATACGCTAAGGCGGAGCGCGAGAACACATTGGGGATAAATGGAGCAATCGCGATGAAAGTTAAGATGCAGCCATCCAAAGCTGTTCGCAGCAAATAACAACTTTTTTTGTGAGACGGAAACGCGATCAGAGCCGCCAACACAAAAGATGATAATTAATAATGTCATAAGTGAAGGTGTAGCTGACCGGCACGGAAGGCTTGATCACCTTTGCCCTTAGTTTGCAAATGGTGGATCGGATTCTGGTTGAGGGAATGGTGCTGAGAAAGAGGGAGTTGGACAAGCAGCGAGCGAAGCCGCCAAAGAAGAATTTATACCGGGGAGTCGATGGTCGCAACGAACCTGGGTGTGCTGATCTACCCTTTCCACCTACTAAGTATACTGCACGCGGTTCAAGGCCATTTTGGTAGTTATGGATGTTCATACGCGCTTTTTGATAACGTACTCGGTGCAGACGAAGACCGCAAATGGGATCAACGGTCTTATCCAACGCACATCACTTGGGCGGAACGCCAGTGGCCTGAATATACTGTGAACGATGTCCTATCTGATGGCGGTGGAGAGATCCAGAATGGTAACGCCACGACGTGGTATCAGGAACGCGGTATCGCACACACGGTGACGCCTCCAAATGCCTCTCGACTAGGCATGGTAGAACGCAGCTTCCAGACCTTGTGTGGTATGATGAAGGTCATGATGAAAGACTCCGGATTCCCGAGCTCGTTTTAGATAAAGCGTTACACTACGCAATGTACTTGAAGAATCGATCGTTCTCGAGCACTACTAGTTGTACACCGTTTGAGACGAAATGGAGGCGACGGCCGGATATACACCACGTCCGAAAGTTCAGTGCGCTTGTGTATGTACACGCCAAGGTGGGGCCGCCCCGGCACAAATTTGCAGACAACTACAGTTTGGATTTGCACTTAGTTTATCGAGAAAGTTTAGCAGCGAATTAGACTTTGAAGCTAAAGGAAAAACATAAATGTCTGACAGCAGTAAACGAGTCGATAGATATGCACCAACGAATAGGATAAGGAAATGTGGGGGTCAGACAGTTAGGGAGAAATGTACTGCGAATGCATCGCTTCATCCCGATCGGTCAACGGAATTGGGATTGAGACAGCTTCAGCAGTGGATAGCGCTTGCGATGAGACAATGCTGAGGTTTAAAGACGTTTTGTATCGCGTACTGACCCATTTAAATGCCTGACCTCTTGACCAGGCCCGATCCGTACCCGGCCCGATAAATTATCTACCCAAAAGATAGTGCCCCCGCCACGCTGCAATAATATCAATGAGCCCAAAGCCGGGAAAGGAAGAGCCGAGCAGCATCGTCAGGCACCCGCGCGTGTGGCCCGAGCAGCACCGAGGACATATCCAGTGAGACAGCGTGTAGCCCGAGCAGCACCGAGAAGGACACATCCAGTGAGACTGTGTGCGGTCCGAGCAGCACAGAGGACACGTCGAGTGGTCGAGTGTGACTGCGTTTACCACCGAGCAGTCGAGAAGGACTTGGCGATTGCGTTCGCCGTGCAACAAACCACTCTAAGTTATCACATTTGCGACGTGAGATGCCTTCAAGTGAGCGAAAAAATGTTGACGTAGATAAAGTAGCAGCTGTTTCCGCTCAGCGTATACCGGGCATCGATTGGGTTTGGATTGGATGAAGACCGCTGAGTTGAGCAACAAGCAGGGCACTTTTTGACGCTTTGTTTGTTTGCGATCTCACTTGCTTTGACTCATGTATGCAGCTGTGATGAAGGATCTGAAGACGACTTGAATATGGTGTGTCATCATCACCATGTGCGCAACCTACGTCCACAAGTACGCGGCATCGAAGCAATGCTGCTAGGCAAGTTTTTTCATTGATGCTGCTATCAAGCATGTGATCACTACCTATGTTTCTGACATGCTGTATATACCTCATGTGGCGTAGGAGCTTGACTATGCTATCAAGTCCGGAAGTTACGCCGGCCAGTACGACCCCAGCGGCACGTGATGCCGACGAAGATAAGGAGGATGGGCTAAACTCAGACTATGAAGGTTCGGTTTGCAGATCTGCTGAGTTGTTTGAGGATTAAGGTGAGGTGTCTGCGACTGAGCTTCCCTCTGTTTACAGCGACAGTGACAAGAAGTGGAGACTGCGCCGCCAGCAGGAGGTAAGCGAAAAAGGGCAAGTGGCGGCGATCTAGCAGAGCAAGATCGATGGCGTGATTTCATTGAAAATTGGGTAATTTGGATAATAATAAGTTAAAGTAAGTTTGTTCTACTATAGATGTAATCACCGGGGCCTGTGACTCCAAGTCGAGGTGACACCGCGAGCTCCGAAGCCCACACTTGGCCATGGACGAGGAGTGGGAGGAGGTGAACGGCGTTCGGAAGCGCCACCAACGCCAGTGCAAGGTGTGTACAATTCGCAAGGCAGTGAGCAGCAAGCGCCAGGTCACGCTGCCTAGGGTGTACACCTTGAGATCACATTTTTTCGGTATTTCAATTGCCCGTTTTGTGAAAACTACCGATCCAAATTGCAAATCGAGCATACTAGAATAATGAGCCCAGCGAGATCTATTCAAAACCGGTCATTTTGATAGGTACAAGTACGATTTGTACAATTTCCCAAATTTGTGACTTCACAAAAGCGAGAATGCATGACTAATTTCGAAGCACGACTAGTTACCGGATTCGACGTAAAAACTGCAACGACGTAAAATATACAATAGTACGACCACATCCTTAACACGACAAAAAGGGTAAAGGTGACACCCCCTCCACAATTGAAAAAACTTGATGTGTTTTACAGGTGTATTCAACTTTAAATGTATATATATATATTAAGAAAGTAAACATTTATCGGTAGCAATGGAGATAGTGTATTATTCTTCGTTGTCGTTATTCTCCTCCTCAACCTCCTCGTCGTCTGACTCTTCTGGCGCGTCAACTACAAAGGTACCTTCGGCATCCCGAGGTCCATAAGGCACAATGCCTGCCTTAATAAAACCTCGTACAATTACCTTTTCTCTCACTCCTTTCCATGCGTTAACAACAATCTCTGTAATTAACGCACGGCGAGCAGGGGCACCTTGAGCGAAGTCGTTGACAGCATGGCAGTTCACGTAGTAGTTTCTGCATAGGGCCTTGAACTCTCGCATCACCGAAACGTCCATGGGCTGGGCTAAGCCCGTAATTTCAGGAGAAATAAACTCGGGTGAGGTACAACACTCATTTTCGAGAGCATTTCGCACAGAGGCCATTTTGTGAGTCTTCAGTGAGTCCAACAGCAGCAACCGAGGTCCACAAACACTCGGTTTCCACACCTATAATAAAAAAAAAGCAAAACAAAAAGAGTAGAAATTAAAACAAATTGAAAAAACTAAAAAAATAAAAATTTCAAACCTCATTTATCCACTCAAGCATTCGATCTTCGTCGCAATACGCTTTTTTTGGACGGTAAGTATAGCGTTCGTGTGGTAGTTTCTGTTGGCCATCAGCTCTTGGTGAACTGCTCCATCCCGTGTCCCTCCAAAGACGACAAACGGAAGGAGTTTTTACCAGTTGCTGAGGCACAAAGGAACACAGAAGCACGAAACGAGTTTTCCGACATTCCTATAGTTACAAAAATAAAAAATCTAAGAAATTGTTAAAAAAAGGAGTTAAATTATCAATTTCGACAAAGTTACCTTGGATGGCGTCGACATTTTTAGCCCCTACGAACTCAATCGTCCGCTTCGGCCCCATATCAATGTAAATTGACGTTTGGTCCATATTAAACACCGACTCGTACTTGTTGGGCCCCTTGATGCCTGAAAGGAGGCCGACCATCTCAAGATTGTACTGAATGGTTTTTGCAAAACGATCTGCCACACCCTAAAAATAAATAAAACGTTATTAAAATAATATTGTGATGTTCTCACAACAGTGTACCTGCAATTCCGAGCGCTTTTTGGTGCCTCAATGGGTAATAACCCGTACTGGCAGACGATTGCGAAGGCGAAACCGCCTTATAGCAGCTACAGATGCATCTAACGATCTTCCAGAAAGATACTGGGGCTCAAAGCGGACAGCCATGAGCAGTAGACACTGGCTTGTTACACCTACTCAGTTTTTTAACAACGTTAAACAATAATTCATTGCAATACGTATTTATGCCACTTACACATTGACTTATTCTTCCGCATATCGGTAAACTACTCTAGAAGACTACAAATTTGTTAGTTATAATTAACAATTATCAATTCTTAAAAATGCACGTACCGAGATTCCAGTTGGGGAAAGCGTAACTTCACACCTCTCTTGACCTTGCTTATCTTCTTTTTCTTCCTGTTTGCGCCTTGGCTGTCTATAATTCGACCCTCCTCCTTGGCCCAGCGCCACAGCGTCGCACGGTGGACCCCGTACTTGGCGGCCAGCTCCTCTGTGACTTGTCCAGCAGCTCGAACATCAAGTACAGCTAATAAAAAAATGTTAGTACCCAAGAGTAGCATGCTAGGGACTTAGGTCTTCTGTACCTGTCGGCGCTCTTGGTTGGTGCACTGCGGCTTGCGCCGCATCGAAGGAGCTTTAGAAGTGACGATGAAATGAAAATGCGCGGGAAATTGGATCAGATGGCGCTAATATATTTATTGGCTCTTAGAGCCTTGTTTAAATATGTACGACTTTTTATCTTTTGACAATTTGACTTGGAGTGATGATTTTACAGCGTTGCGTTTTTTTCGTCGATTCCGGTAGAGTGAAGGGTGTAGTAGGGGGAGCAAGAGGTAAGTCTAGAGATGCATTGTACTTCATCATTTAGTAACAGCTATCACAGGTTGTACTTGTGTGACAAGGTGCGCCAGGGTCATTACCCGGGCAACACCCAGACACGCTACGCGATCTGGCACGACCTGTGGCGGAATGGTCGTGAGCGCCCCAAGCCTCGCTGCGGTCGCGGCGTCCAGATGATACCTCCGGGGAAGAAGACAAGTGCGAGTGGTGATGCTGCGAGTTAAGGTGAGGCTGTCGTTGATGATGGCAAGGAAGGTAGTAGCAATGGTGAAAGCGCCCCCAAATAGGCACATGGTGTGCAATCAACTGCTAGTGTCTACTTGCATTACTTTTGCACTTCAAGGCAAGGTATTTGCCCTATTATTTGCACTTGATTCCGCTAAAGAAATTCTTTCTTAGTAAAAGGCCAAATCATTTTGCTTTATATCTAGCGTGCAGCTACGCATAACGTTCAGAACTATTAATACCTTGATAGGAAGGATATGGTTGCATAAACAGCGATGAGTGGCTTTGTACTGAGAGGCGGAGGCCGTTTATTTTTTTCAAACAAATTCCTAGTACACACACGGCTTAAACATGCTTGATATCAAGCATGAGGTTAGGTGGGTGTGCTTCCAATTTGAGTCGTACTGGGGCGGTTAAACTTTGTAACTTGGGCGGGAAATGGTGTACAAGCAGTATAAAATGCCATGATAATAACGTTTATTCTGTGTTACTATTAAATAGTTAGGCCGTTCGACTTCGCTCCCAAATAGCTATTTCAGCGAGGTTTTATTGTGAATCCTGAGGTTTTGAGGTTTTATACCTAAGTTTTAGAAAAACCTCAAATGCCTCGAAATGCCTGGTTTCCAAATTGTGGTAGAGTTGTTACCCACGAAGCGATTGGAGCTGATAAAATTAGGCAGATTTATTGAAATTGCTATTTTTAGCGAGCTCACGGTTTTCAGCTCGAACAGTAATTTTACTGTTTTAACTAAAATTGTGATACTTTGGCTTTCAATTAAATGGACGGTGGCACTAGCCAATTTGGTGTCGCAATAGATATCAGTTTCACCTAAAATCCATTGAGCTGCTCATTTGACAACGTTGGCGCTCCTGCCATGAAGAACCTGCTACAGCTCTCGGGTAGGCAACTATCAGGCCGCCATCATCCTTGCACTGCCTTCTCTAATCTTAGCTTCGCAGTGCTGCTGCTGGCTGTGGCGCTAGTACCACTTACATGGTACACGACGCTTATGCCGCGCTGGTTGTCGCAGTCGGGCGAGCGGAACTCGACCGTTTATTACTCGCAGGGTATAGGACTCTGGCTTAATTACACCGAACACGTGGGTGACCCGAGATTCGACCCCGGAAACTCGCTGTGGGTGCCACCCCAAGAGAGCGGAGGGGATACGTACAGTGCGCAATGGTACGTCGTACCCAAGTTGGGGCACACTTTAACAACCACATCGGATGTATTAACTTGGTGTATTATTTTGCTGGTACCACAATAGTGGACACCAAGCTTTTTGTGCCAATGCGGTGGGGGAGCTGCACAAGCAGTATTGCCAAGTAATGGAGGTGTACTGCGGGACAGCCATGACTTTTCTACAGTTGATGATGTCGATGATGGCCGGGTGTGCCGTGGTGGTGGTGATTTGGGCCATTCATCTGATTACGACTCGACACTGTACCATTGCAGACAAGTACCTCATGCACTTGTGCGTGTTCAATGGTATCGGCTGCCTCGTGTCGGCTATGGTCTGGTACTTTTTCGTGTTTCAACTCATCATCGACTCGACATTCTACAAGGACCAATTCAACCGTTGTTCCGAGAATGGCTCGGGTCGCACGTGTTGGCAGATGGGACTTTGTGTTTATTTCTTGATCGCTGGCGGTGTATTGTACCCGGTGCTGGCGGTGCTGGTGATTACACACGTGACGAACAAGTTCAGACGCTTCCAGCAACTGCTGCGTCGGATGTATGAGACGGTGACGGTGGTGGAAGTCCCAGTCCCCGTGGCGGATATGAAGTCTCAGGTGTTATCCAGCAGAAGAAACGAAACGCTAGAGTCGGCGGAGGTAGCTCTTGACGTGGAGGAGTATCTTGAATCCACTAAGCTGGCACCGCTAAAGAAACACCCGTCCGCTGTATTATCTCGGGATGTTTCCAGAGAAAACAATGAAGTCGAAGAATGCAAAGACAACGAGTCGGGTGATAACAAACCGTAAAATAATTTAAGTATAACTAACTAAGTGCTTCTGCAATTATTTTAAATAATACAAGTATTTTTTTTTAGATACTTGTACTAGAAACCATCCCAGCTGCCCAGGGGTTTGTGATTCTTACAGGAGTTAAACTCGATAAGGTCGTCTTTCGACACTTTGGGGAAATATTTCGTGTCGATTTCGCTTGTAACATCTGGTATCCACGGTGTTGGCATCTTTCTCTGAATGAAGGCGTCCCAGTCGAAGTCAGCGAGCCACTTCTCCCGTCGCACGTCCAGCAGCGAACCTGCAAGCATCGACGCACGTTTCTCTGGTTGGCGTTGGAGCAAGGACTGTACGATCGATTTCCAGTCTAGATCACAGTCCAAGGGGAACGAAATGTGGCCATGTAAAATATTCCGACAAACAGCGAGATGGTCTTCATCAGGCGAAGAGAAGGGTGAATCCCCCACAATCATCTCGTAGATTAGGATGCCAAGTCCCCAGCAATCTACAGCCACACCATGACCGATACCCAAGATAATCTCTGGAGCCAGATACTCCGGTGTACCGCATAGCGTGTACGTCTTACCAGTCAACTTCTTCGCGAATCCGAAATCCACCAGCTTGGCATAACCTTTCGAATCCAGTAAAATATTCTCAGGCTTTAAATCGCGGTAGATAATATTGTGCTCGTGTAAATACTCGAGTGCCTTGATGCAACACGCAGCGTAGAACCGAGTATCAGGTTGGGAGAGCAGGATAGACAGCCCCGAGCGAGTTACGATTCGTCGAAAGAGCTCGCCGCCAACCAGGAGCTCCGTCACAAAGTATATTTTCTTGTCGTCTTGTAACGTGGCGTAACATTTGAGAAGGAACTCGGAGTCGATCTCCATTAGCAGCTTCTTCTCACTCTGGATATGATGAGTTTGCCGAAGCTGCTCCAGCCGATACTTCCACATCTCTTTCACTGCTACGAATCGACCAGTTGGTACATGCTGTGCCATGTGTACCACACCGAAGGAACCCATACCAATAACGTTGGTGTACTTGAGACTAGAGAGAGTGATACTGTGAGCGAAGAGTTTGTCGCTGCTGACAATCTCCTTCTGTCTTGCGAGGTCGTACAGATCGGTCTTGACAGATTCGAAAATGTTGTCAAAGTCGCGGCTGGTTAGTGCGAAGCACTCCACTTTAGTACACGCTACGATGGATGCTGGTTGGCGACGTCGATCTAAGATTGCTAGCTCTCCGAATGTATCTCCAGGCAGAATACGAGCGACTTCTAGTGAACGAGGCGAGGGCACTACGTCCCCGTTGTTCAATGGGGTGATCTTGGGAGATGGAGAATCAGATGAAGATGAAGACGATGAGCGAGATTTTGGCTGCTGGAGCACTTTCGCTTCACCTTCTTTGAGGATGTAAAAGGTGTCTCCGTGGTCACCTTCGTTGAGGATCGTTTCGTTTGGCTCAAAATGAACGATACGCGCTGCGTCCAGTAGTTTCTTCTTGAGTGCGTATGGAACTTTCTTCATCACGGTGATACTCTCCAGAGTGCGCAACATTCGGTTGTAGTCCAGCACTTGCTGCAGCGGACCGAGTAAGGAAGTGAACGTTGTCTGGTCCAGTGCAATGACACGGACGTCAGTGTGCGCAACGACCGTGGCGGAACGAGGCTCAGACGATAGTAAAGCGCGCTCTCCGAAGTAATCTCCCTCTTTCAGCTGGACCTTGGCGATCGCTGCGCTTCCACTGCCGATGTCAGTGCACACGACAGTGCCAGATTGGATCATGTACATCACACGACCAGGTTCGCCCTTGTGGACTATAGTGTCGCCCGGACGGTATTGTAATGAGTAGACAGAGGTCGCTACTACTTCAAGTTGTTCAGCAGTCAAACTTTCAAGTAGCTTGACCTTCTTGAGTGCATCCAACGAGCTTTGAAACGTTTCCAGTGATCGCTGCGCTGCTACGTATCGAAAGTATTTACCAGGCAATGCAAACAACGAACCAGAGGCTTTGGGATCGGAGATAACCGTGGCAGTACGCTTCGCCCGGTATATCAGCCCAAGCTCACCGAAAGTCGAGCCAACCGCCAAGCGATTGATAGTGTGGCCGTTGTTGGCCACCACGTCGAATCGACCAGATCGTACGACGTAGAACTTGTCGCCGATTTCGCCTTCAGTGATCACAGTCTCGCCGGGTTTCACGACTTGTACGAACATGCATTTGGCCAGTGATTGGAGCTGCTCAGTCTGCATACACGAGAAAATGACGTTCTCCCGTAAGGCGGCCACCACGGCTTCTTGTTCCTCCGGTAGCAACTGGGGTCCCTCAGTCACACCACCTTGAATCAATAGTGTCACTTCTTCACTATCAACCACGTCGAAACCAGCGGAGTCGCGAATGTGTGGGCGACGAAAGCGACCCATTTCAGATAAAACGCCTTCGTGCACTTGGGCCACACTCGGCGTCTTTACAAAGTGCATCGAATGAGACGATCCGCTGCGTGATGCCTCACTCGCATCGGCGTCCTCAGCTGCCAAATGCCGTTGCACAGAGTTAACACAGCCCATTCTCAACAAAGCAGGAGCTGGAAAATCGGCAATGAGCACCTCTGCTTATTATTCGATGCTCACTGTGCCTTGGCTTGACAACCGTCAAGGCACTCACGCTATTGATGAGCATATTTGCGATCCGTTTCACGCTATTTCAGGTGTGGTAGTGTTTGGCGGCATCGCATCGAGGTGCCTCGTCGCATTAAACCTTGATCCGACGCCACCGGCGTATATCCCCCTGGCGCGAGTCATGCATCGACTGGGCGTTCGCCACGCGGAGGTGGCTGTAATCAGCGACGAGTTGATCAAGAAGGTGGCCTGCGCAGACTTGGATCGCGCCAATAACAATGCGATCAATGAGGCTGACCAAAGCGTCGACTTCATCAAGCTCCAGACGCTGTCGCTGTCGTTCCAGAACATTTTCAAAATGGAGAATCTCGAGACGCTGCGTCATCTTGTCAAGCTGCAGCTGGACAACAATGTGCTGCAAGAGATCGACGGGATCGGCCACCTCGTGCATCTCGAGTGGCTCGATCTGTCGTTCAACAACATTTCGACTATAAAAGGTCTTGAAAATCTCGTTAATTTAACGGACTTGAGCTTATATAACAACTGCATCTCGAAACTCGAAAACCTGGACACACTAAAAGAACTTCAGGTAAGTAAGAAAATCTTTTTTTTAAAAAAAGGATTCGGGCTTACTCGCTGATTCTGAGCAGGTTTTGTCGATAGGAAACAATTTGCTGCCGTCCACGGAAGGGTTGTTGTACTTGAAATGCCTTGAGAAGCTGCGCGTGCTCAATTTAACCGGTAATCCCGTGTGTTCCGATCCAGAATATCGACCGTGAGTTTTTTTTAGTTTTGGCTTTTCGATTTAGAAACTTACAATTTGGAATTCGTTCAGATTCTTACTTGCACATTTAGAGAAGCTCAAATATCTAGACTACGCGCTTGTAGACGAAAATGAAACAATACAAGCACGCGAGCAGTATCAGGACGAATTGGAGGAGCTTAAAGAAGTGAAAGCCATCGAGGACGCCGCTCTGGCACGAGAAGCTGAGCAGCAGAAATACTTATGCGTGTTGAAGGACGCCAATGTGATCATTCTTGAGGTACGATTTACAGCCATAGTACCATCTTGTTGGAGTGAATCTCACCTCAAACTGTGCTTCATCTAGACCTTGTTGACCGACATGTTTAAGGAGGACACCGAGATGAGTAAAATTGAGGTGTTGCCAGGTCTGCGCAACATCATCGACGACTACACTGAGAAGGCCAAGACAGCGGCAGAAGACGTCAAGCTCGTTCTACTGGAGAAGCACGCGAACTTAACCAAGGAGGTGGATGGGTTCAAGACGACGTACGAGAAGCTCCAGGCTGACGCCCAAGAGGCCAGTATCCGCGCAGTTGAGACTCACCGTCGAACTGTCAAACAGTTGCTGAAGCAAGCCTCTGTTGCTCACAGTGCGGCAGCATCGGACGCGGACGCATCGGGATCTGCTGCGGGTTTGCAGCTTCTTCATGATGCAGAAGTCTCCAGTGATAGACTGCACAATGAGCTCATGAATCTCGAGTCGGACGTCGTGGAGACAGCGCAGGAATTGATTTCTGCCATGGAAAGCTCCATCGACGCGGTGGGCTCCGAGGCGCGAGATATCGCCACCGAACACTTTCGTACCGTCGAAGTGCTGGAGAATAATTTCTTCGAGAACGTCAGTCAACTTGCGGTCGCTTTACTCGAAAGAATGGCGTCTGACGACGGCGAGGATGACGATTACTTGACTGACGAGTGTCGTGCCATCTTGAACGACCGAGACGCGCTGAACAACGCCATCAACGGGTCGCATGATATCCACATCGGGAAGCTGCTGGCGCAGGAAGATGCCATGCGGGAACAAAGTCTCGCCAAGGTGGCTGAGATCGTCAAAGGCGCGAAGGAACACGAGTGGGCTCGTAATCGAGCTCGTATCGCTGAAATTCTTCATCTCAAGGAGAAACATTTGGCCGAGATCAACCGTGTTCGTGACGAAATCAACCGCGTAGATGAAGAATTCTACTAGCAATAACGAAGTGAGACCATGAAATAGCAAGAAAATAAACACGCTGGAAATCACCATGTTGTAGGAACTTGGGGTCTCCCGACTGTCTCTTACTCCCATCTATGCCGTCTTGATGTCCGTGTGCGCGGATACGACACACCCGGGCACCTTGAGGAACGAATCGAAGTCGTACTTGACGTCCTTCGGGCAGCAGCTCCAGTATTTGCTGGCGTCGTGGAAGACTGGCGCGCCGGCGTGGTGTCTGCACGAGCTCTCCGTGTTCTCGGCCACTACATACTCCTGCTGACAGCCGTAGTTGACGCAGTTCGCCTTGCCGTCCGTCCGCTTGGGAGGCGAGGCCGTCTGACTGTCCTTGGCCGCGGACACGGCGGTCACCGCGTTCGGGTTCTTCTGGTTGTAGTCTTCAATCGACTTGAGCGGAGCCGCTGGAGGAGCAGCAGCGCCCGTAGAATTGGCAGCCGCACTCTCAGCCGCCGCCACGGTGGGCGATGCGGCGAATTGCTCGTTGGGTCCCACCTCCGAATGACGACCGATGATGCACGGCTCGATCTTCTCGAAGTCGTCCCAGTCGTACACCATCTTGGACGAGCAGCACTGCCAGCCCTTCTTCATGTCATGGAAGAGCGGCGGCAGATTGTGGTGACGACACGCCTGGTCGTTATTTTCCTCCTCCAGGAACTTCTTCTGGCAGCCGTGGTTCTTGCACTGCAAATACTTCTTGTCCGAGGTGGCGGCGACAGCGCTCTCTGCAGCGGCAGCGAGAATAAATAGAGTAATTAGTACGCACCACTTGACATATATACACAACGACAGCGTGGCGCTTACTCTGGACGCGCACGGGCTTGAGTGTAGAGGCGCCAGCCTTGAGGAATAGATCATCGTACTTTTGCACGGCTGTGTGAAGGAGCTCGTCACCAAAGAGCACTGCGTTGTTCTTCTTCTCCAGGTGCACTTGGGTAGCGTCCAGCACGTTGTCCGGCTTCTTGTTGTTGTAGTGCTCCACGAAGAACTACCGCGCAGTAACAATACACGTCAGTAAACATTCTGCTACCATTAAAAACCCATTCCAGAACATTCGAAAGCTCACCTCCTTGAGGTAATCGACAGTGTGACCAGCCCACTTGGACGGCAGCGTCATCTTGAGCGTCAACGTCTGCGCTTCACTGCCCTCCTCGTAGTGCATGTACACCTTCTTGGGCACCGCACCCTCGATCTTGGCTGGCGTCGTCATTGTCTACTTTCGATGATTGCGAATTGACTAATAGTTGACACACTCGATCGTTAAGCACATCTGTAGTCTATGATTGGTCAAAACTCGCGCTCAGTTTTTATTCAAATTTGAAGGTAAAACCCGCGCGCTTTTTTTCAAAAATATGGGACGACCTTCATTCTGATTCCGCACTCGCTGCACCATGCGGGGCGATCAGCGCACCGACATGAGCCTCATGGTGCATCCCCGTGGCTTCCTATATGCTCTTCTGTGCTCTAACTCCATCTATTGTGTCACTGTAGACCTTCGGAGGTAAGACGAACGCCGTGCTGGAGCTGGGCAAGCGCTTGATCCAGCCCGAAGAAGAGTGGAAGGACAAGTGCGCGGCCTTCACAGAGCTGCGTGCGCTCCTGTCGGACACTTCACTGCTCCTGAACAAGATTAAGGACGCACCAGAGGCTGTAGCAGCCGAGGACATCGCGAGTCTCTTTACACCAGAGAACGTGCAGGCTCTGACGCATCCTTTCCGCTTGACGGTGACGGATCTGCGCTCTACGGTCGTCAAGGAGGCGTGTACCACATTATCGCATTTGGCTAAGACCCTGGGGCCAGTGAGGTGCAAGATCCTTATACGCGACGTGTTTCCAACGCTGTTGGACGCAAGAGGAGGCTCGAACAAGGTGAAACGCGACTGAATGATAAGGATATATTTGCTGTGGCTAATACTGGTTACAGGTGAACACTGCAGCCATACACAGTTGTATTGAGACCATTGTGGACGCTATTCCGAGTCGGTTCGTGCTGGCACCCGTGCTACAAGTGCTGGATACCAGCAAGTATGAGGACAAAGATTTTTGTGTTTTGCTTGCAGTCTGGGGCTGATACGCTGTTGATTTTTTTAATGTCTCGTAGAAACCGCGACGTGAGAGAGAGCTGCATTCATTACACATATCTGGCACTAGAAGGCTGGAATAGCACTGTTCTAGAAAGGTTTAGGATACCTCTCCAGTCCGCTATCGCGGTATGTTAGCATATTAGGTGGATGTACAGGTACATTGGTTGCTAAGTGTCGATGCTTGTGTGTGTAGACCTCGCTGAGTGATGCGTCGCCCAAAGGTCGAGAAAAGGCTCGCAACTGCTACTGGTAATTACGGTTGGAGCATTGGTCTGCAGGTGATACTCAGCGGCTAACACGCAACTTCTTTTATGACAAGGAAATATATCGCTATCTGGCCCGATGAAACAGACAGGTAAGTTAGTACTGGCCTCGTATGCAAAGGAAAACATGATTTCTGATAGTCTGGGTGCTGACTGCTTGTAGAATAAACGGTTTGCTAGCCGATGGAGTAAAAAAACACTTGAAGCGATCTCGTAATGAAGCTGGCTTGGACGCATCACACCAGGTACACCGTTTGGATTTATGGAGCCATCAACCACTTCTACTTTTTACTGACGGCGGTTTTTGTGTGAATCGTTAGTCTGTCAAGCGTAGGCATCTTGCCACGATTACGAACACGGTTTCTCTGAAGAGCTCAACAAAAAAACGATTTACTGGAGACACCGCAGCGCACGCGAACAAGTCTTTGACGCAAAAGAACCAGCGATTAAAATCCCGAGCAAAACAAAGCATAAAGTCGCATGGCCCCAGCGACAAGAAAATGACTCCTCCAACATCAGGCGCTAAAGTACTGACGACGCCTGCACCATTAAACCGGAACGATGTTCTATCAGGGGCGAGTGTGCCAAGCCGAATTCCTTCGACACCGACGTCTGCGTTGAAGAAACCGCGAGAAGGCAGCATGCCGTCAAAAATTCCCACGCCGCCACGTAGTACACCGGCCACAATGCTATCTGAGACCAGCAACCAGCAACCGAAGCCACCATGTTTGGAAGGCAATTGTGCTGAGCTCCAAGACGAAAATGCATCGCTCGTCAAATTATTAAAAGCCCAGACCCACGAACTGCATCAACTCCGTGAGCGAATTCAGACGATGGATGAGGAAAAACAACTAAGTGAAACACGACATAAAGACGCCATGGCTGCGACGATGGATGCCCATGCACAAGACACAGCAACCCAACAAGAGATTCAGTACAAGCTTGCTGAGCAACTTGCGAGTCAAGAGGACGAGCTACAGGAATTGCAAAGTCAGCATAGCCAATCCTCGTTTCCCACTCAATCGCCGATAGAAACAAACGACCGTGTGGCTCAACTGGAGAGTGAGTTGTCTTCGCTGTCGGAGCAGCTTCAAGCCGCGACGGCAAAGCTGGAGGCGTCGAGTGCCGAGGCAGGGGACGAGCTGAATACGCTTCGGAGCGAGAAGTGTGCTTTGGAGGAGCGTTTGTCGGCTCAGAGTGTGCAGTTGGAAGAGCTCCAGTCGAAGCAGTGTGCTGCGGTGGCCGCGATCGAGGAGGAGAAGCGTGTGTTGGCGAGTGAGGTGGCTTCTTTGAAGAGTAGTGAGTCGGAGGCGATAGCACGATGCAGTGAGAAGGACGACCGTGTGGCTCAACTGGAGAGTGAGTTGTCTTCGCTGTCGGAGCAGCTTCAAGCCGCGACGGCAAAGCTGGAGGCGTCGAGTGCCGAGGCAGGGGACGAGCTGAATACGCTTCGGAGCGAGAAGTGTGCTTTGGAGGAGCGTTTGTCGGCTCAGAGTGTGCAGTTGGAAGAGCTCCAGTCGAAGCAGTGTGCTGCGGTGGCCGCGATCGAGGAGGAGAAGCGTGTGTTGGCGAGTGAGGTGGCTTCTTTGAAGAGTAGTGAGTCGGAGGCGATAGCACGATGCAGTGAGAAGGACGACCGTGTGGCTCAACTGGAGAGTGAGTTGTCTTCGCTGTCGGAGCAGCTTCAAGCCGCGACGGCAAAGCTGGAGGCGTCGAGTGCCGAGGCAGGGGACGAGCTGAATACGCTTCGGAGCGAGAAGTGTGCTTTGGAGGAGCGTTTGTCGGCTCAGAGTGTGCAGTTGGAAGAGCTCCAGTCGAAGCAGTGTGCTGCGGTGGCCGCGATCGAGGAGGAGAAGCGTGTGTTGGCGAGTGAGGTGGCTTCTTTGAAGAGTAGTGAGTCGGAGGCGATAGCACGATGCAGTGAGAAGGACGACCGTGTGGCTCAACTGGAGAGTGAGTTGTCTTCGCTGTCGGAGCAGCTTCAAGCCGCGACGGCAAAGCTGGAGGCGTCGAGTGCCGAGGCAGGGGACGAGCTGAATGCGCTTCGGAGCGAGAAGTGTGCTTTGGAGGAGCGTTTGTCGGCTCAGAGTATGCAGTTGGAAGAGCTCCCGTCGAAGCAGTGTGCTGCGGTGGCCGCGATCGAGGAGGAGAAGCGTGTGTTGGCGAGTGAGGTGGCTTCTTTGAAGAGTAGTGAGTCGGAGGCGATAGCACGATGCAGTGAGAAGGACGACCGTGTGGCTCAACTGGAGAGTGAGTTGTCTTCGCTGTCGGAGCAGCTTCAAGCCGCGACGGCAAAGCTGGAGGCGTCGAGTGCCGAGGCAGGGGACGAGCTGAATACGCTTCGGAGCGAGAAGTGTGCTTTGGAGGAGCGTTTGTCGGCTCAGAGTGTGCAGTTGGAAGAGCTCCAGTCGAAGCAGTGTGCTGCGGTGGCCGCGATCGAGGAGGAGAAGCGTGTGTTGGCGAGTGAGGTGGCTTCTTTGAAGAGTAGTGAGTCGGAGGCGATAGCACGATGCAGTGAGAAGGACGACCGTGTGGCTCAACTGGAGAGTGAGTTGTCTTCGCTGTCGGAGCAGCTTCAAGCCGCGACGGCAAAGCTGGAGGCGTCGAGTGCCGAGGCAGGGGACGAGCTGAATACGCTTCGGAGCGAGAAGTGTGCTTTGGAGGAGCGTTTGTCGGCTCAGAGTGTGCAGTTGGAAGAGCTCCAGTCGAAGCAGTGTGCTGCGGTGGCCGCGATCGAGGAGGAGAAGCGTGTGTTGGCGAGTGAGGTGGCTTCTTTGAAGAGTAGTGAGTCGGAGGCGATAGCACGATGCAGTGAGAAGGACGACCGTGTGGCTCAACTGGAGAGTGAGTTGTCTTCGCTGTCGGAGCAGCTTCAAGCCGCGACGGCAAAGCTGGAGGCGTCGAGTGCCGAGGCAGGGGACGAGCTGAATGCGCTTCGGAGCGAGAAGTGTGCTTTGGAGGAGCGTTTGTCGGCCCAGAGTATGCAGTTGGAAGAGCTCCAGTCGAAGCAGTGTGCTGCGGTGGCCGCGATCGAGGAGGAGAAGCGTGTGTTGGCGAGTGAGGTGGCTTCTTTGAAGAGTAGTGAGTCGGAGGCGATAGCACGATGCAGTGAGAAGGACGACCGTGTGGCTCAACTGGAGAGTGAGTTGTCTTCGCTGTCGGAGCAGCTTCAAGCCGCGACGGCAAAGCTGGAGGCGTCGAGTGCCGAGGCAGGGGACGAGCTGAATACGCTTCGGAGCGAGAAGTGTGCTTTGGAGGAGCGTTTGTCGGCCCAGAGTATGCAGTTGGAAGAGCTCCAGTCGAAGCAGTGTGCTGCGGTGGCCGCGATCGAGGAGGAGAAGCGTGTGTTGGCGAGTGAGGTGGCTTCTTTGAAGAGTAGTGAGTCGGAGGCGATAGCACGATGCAGTGAGAAGGACGACCGTGTGGCTCAACTGGAGAGTGAGTTGTCTTCGCTGTCGGAGCAGCTTCAAGCCGCGACGGCAAAGCTGGAGGCGTCGAGTGCCGAGGCAGGGGACGAGCTGAATGCGCTTCGGAGCGAGAAGTGTGCTTTGGAGGAGCGTTTGTCGGCTCAGAGTGTGCAGTTGGAAGAGCTCCAGTCGAAGCAGTGTGCTGCGGTGGCCGCGATCGAGGAGGAGAAGCGTGTGTTGGCGAGTGAGGTGGCTTCTTTGAAGAGTAGTGAGTCGGAGGCGATAGCACGATGCAGTGAGAAGGACGACCGTGTGGCTCAACTGGAGAGTGAGTTGTCTTCGCTGTCGGAGCAGCTTCAAGCCGCGACGGCAAAGCTGGAGGCGTCGAGTGCCGAGGCAGGGGACGAGCTGAATGCGCTTCGGAGCGAGAAGTGTGCTTTGGAGGAGCGTTTGTCGGCTCAGAGTGTGCAGTTGGAAGAGCTCCAGTCGAAGCAGTGTGCTGCGGTGGCCGCGATCGAGGAGGAGAAGCGTGTGCTGGCGAGTGGGGTATCAGACTCGAATACAGGTCGATCGGAGACGATGGATAAGCTTGGTCGGAGAGATAAAGTGGTGGAGGTGAATAGCGTTGTTGTGGAGAAGCCAGCTACTGATCAAGTTTGTGTTGATCATGGTGAATCTGGTAAGACGGATCGATGGTATTACGTCATATGGTCGGCCAATCTCCTATTTCTAATTGTTCCGTGTGATAGATCGCCACCATGGCGCGGCCAACAACGATCCCCCCAAGCCATTAATTCCTCGTCGACCATTCTCGGTGGCATGTATGCGTGATCGATCTGAGATTGAAGCGGAGCAGCGTCGAATCAACGGTACGATCATTCATTCACAACGGGTTGCTTGACTGCCGGTATGTGAGGATAACATTCATTGTCCTACCATTCACAGAGGCAAATCTGCTAAAACGAAGACTTCGCCGACAAAATCGTCAGCGCCAGACGTGAGGCGAAACGCCACTGCGCGATTCAATGTGGTAGATGCTGGTGAATGTTTGCTAGCATGATATTTATTCCCTGCGACTTGTCTGTACAATTATACAAGAAACTAACTGCGAGTGTGATTCATACAGTAGTTTGACGTAGTACCTCAAACGAGAAAAACACCCGACAGTACTGCCTAGTTGCATTGCTCGCTACTGCGTTGATCTACATTTGCTACAAGACCCCCCCACTCTAATAAGTGTGCTCAACTATTGTTCTCCCCCTCAGAATTGAGACGACATGACACATTGCTTTGCATCAAGTGGCGCCGGTTTCAGCAGGTGGAAGCGATCAAAGTCGATGCAGAGACCCCTCGACGTCTTAATGACACAGCGCTCAAAGGTTGCATCCCATGCGATATCTTCGTCAGTGTACGAGTTGCGCGCCTGCATGGTGTTGGACGTCGAGCTGTCGATCCCCTCCAAGATGACGACGACCTCCAGCCCACTCTTGCGGATGTGGTTCATGATCTGCATCTTTGTGGGCTCCTTGTAAAGCTTCGGAGCGCCTGGCAGCCCTCCGTCGCGGCTCCCATTGTCGACGTCCACTTGTCGCTGTGTCGGGTCCGGGTAACTCGCGCAAGTCTTCGAGTCTCCACCATCGAGTGGCAGACACTCGGGCGGAAAAAGCGGACTCCACTGATCAATACGATGCACCACCACCTGCGGAAGAACCATGAGCAGCATCGCGCCGCAGTCGTCATCAGGCTGTTGCACTCGCATCTGGTGGCATTGGAAAAGGAAATCGTTGGGCTCATCTGCGTCGTCTTCAGCTTCATGTCGAACAGCATACAGACGAACGTGTGCCTCCACAAGTTGATGTTTCCGCCGTTCACACGTCTGGAACATGAAGTAGTAATGTCCACGGATCTTTCGAATCACAGCCGAGTTCGAGAACATGATGGTATTCGCCCGTTGCTACGGAAAAGAAGGAAAAAGTAAGTGTCCATAACTCAATTCGAAAGAAAATGGATACATACGTTGGCACGGGAGAAGCGCGCGTAGAAGATGCCAATGCAAACAGAATCCAGAACGATGCCAGCGAAGGACTGCGGTAACGAGATCGAAAGTCAACCCACGAGTTTAAAACACCTCAACACAACTTGAGAGCCCACCTCGAGAGTCAATAGCGTAGCAATTGACGTGCATCCACCGTAGAAAATATCATCCGTGGGTGCACCGTAACCAATCGTCATCTATCAAATGCCAATCAACGTCAGCACCCATTGAAGCTGACATCTAAAAAAAAACTTACAATGGTCTCGAGCGAGAAAATGTAGGCGTCCATGATACTCGAGAGTCCCACATGACAAGTTGGGTGCCGCACCGACACGTCCAGATACGCCACAGCGAAGAACAGAATGATGAAAAAATACTAAGCAAAATCAACCAGAATTAGAAACAAGAAATGGCAGACCTCCCCCATAACCCCACCACCCACCGCAATGAAGACGCCCCAGATGATCCTCGACGTGCGTGTGTTGATCACCGTGTGGAACGGGTCGTCCCAGTAAATCTTGCGCCAATCGCCACCTTTGCGGTAGACGCTACAGCATTTGATAGTCAGCAATCGACAAAGCTTGTCACTAAAACAATAAAAATCTCCACCACGCACTTGAAGCGTCCAAGTGACTGCTTGAAGCGGCCACGGCGGTCCAGGAATCTCGTACGTTGCGTTGGCTGCGTCTGACACGACCCAGCGCTGTTACTGGAGGCCACTGAGAGCAGCGGCTGCTCGACACCAGACATGATGGACTTCTCAAGCTTACAAAGCGAGTTTCGCGGTACTTTAAGACCACGTGCAGAAAGCTGAGAGTGTGGGGAAGCTGGCGAGCCAAATGCCGAGTACTGGAGAATCTCCAGCTGAGATGCCTGACAGGCGAAGTAGCAGTCCACGAGGTTTTCTAAAACTGCGCTTGCCCGTTACGCGAGCTGCATGGAAAAGTTTGAGCCTATCAGATGGTACGGCAGTGGATGGCTACATAATTTGTATTATGCGCCTGTCAAACTGAGAGAGGCATAATCAAATCAACTACAGCAACTGCGACTAAAAAATCTGCTGCGCTGGACAACAGTTCCGTGAAGATCAATAAATTTAGACTAACATTTTAACCCTCTTATAATAGTGTCAAGCAGCCATCTGCTGCGTCGAGCTCTCCTCAACTTAAGATTTACAATGCGTAAATTAAATTTTTTTTCTCTGGATTTTATATCCAGAGTATTTACAGAGGTGCGATTCTGCCTAAAAGAACTCTATACGTTTATTCTCAACACTACGAAAAAGTCGATTTTCAAAATTACACACAATCTAAACTGTAGTACTTGATGAAACTGTTATATCAGGGACGCCAGGATTTTTTAGCCAAAAGTGCCGCTACTCACTTTCAAACTAGATGAAGAGGCTACAGATGTAAATAAGGAATTCTAGGATCGGTAGAAAATGAACCAGATGTAACTCTTATAATCTATAGCCGCATGACAATGACAAAAAAGCGTAGGGACGACATCAAAACCCAATCACCCAGATGATGCTGCTTGAACGAAAGATAGTTAATTAAATATCGTCATGAATGACACTAAAATTGCTGGGTTATATTAAAAAGCCACTTGCAAACTCTGTGCTGCTTTCTTTACTGTTTTTTTTTATTTAATAAAATGCTTGATGTAGCCTACTGCTCGTAATCAAAATTAGAGGCGACCGTGCCCGACCTATTTTATGCATTGCTGATGGGACTCTGTCTCGTTTTATTTGGTTGTTACACTTGAAATCATTATGTACCAGTTTTCTGGACGTTGCTGATCAGCAAATGCGGCAGCAAATTCAGCCAATTTGCTTTCGGTCCGGGGATCTATTTGCTGACATCCTCGTTGCTGTCAGCGGTGGAGAAACCTATCCTCAAACTATCTGTAAATTATTTTGATTTGCTGTCTTATCCGCAATTTGCGGTCCGCGGTGGAGATGCCCTAAGGGCATCTCCACCGCGTTTCATATATTTAGTACTAAGATCACTACTAATTTCGGAAGCCCTTTCATGCTTTTTGTCGCGGTAATTCACCAGATTTCCCGGATTCTTTCCTGTTACTTCGCCTCATTCTCCAACTTCCGTCGCTCGATTACAGCGATGAAGAGTGTCACGGCCGACTGCGTCTTCGGGGACTTATAGGAGACGTATTTGTGGCAGGCAGGTGCACAACAACTGCAGCAACAAACTAGGTAGTAATAAAGAGCTGTAAATTCATTAACGGTTGCATACCGTACCGCCTGATACCCCCGCGAAGGTTAGTGATAAGGCTCGGGACTATAGTGACGTTGTGTCTTCTCCAATGGGGAAGAGTCCCCGTACTTCCAAGACTCGCACATGGTTACCCCACGTTCAGCTAGTCGCGCTCGACGTCTTACCGTCGATTCCGAAGTTTCGAATACAGGTCGTGGTGTGCAAAGGTCGAGCGCCCGAACTCAAGAGCAGCGAACCATCGCAGCGACGATTCGTCGGACAGCAATTACGACTATTGAGACCAAGTCGAGGAGGACCCGCGTGAGGAGCTGACCCGGCAGATGGATGCGCTGTGTGCCGCCGATGCCAAGCCGAAGATTGTGCTGGCAACGCATGTACCACTGGATCGAATCAAGTTGTTCAGCGGGTGTCGGAACAAGAGCGACAATTCGATGCAGTGGTCGAAGACGTTTGTGCTCGAAATGAAAGAGAGCCGACCCACCCCGACGAGGGGTGCGTTGCGTTTGAGCTGAGTGTTCGGGACGGAGCTATCCATTGGTTCCGACAACTCCCCAAGAAGACTCATCGGAAGTGGAAGCTGCTGCACAAGACGTTCATCGACTATTACTGCACGCAGTATAAACATTCGCCGGCAGCTCGCTACTATGCTGCGATTCAAGAACGCAAGGAGCACATCTGCGATTACCTCAACAGTCTCAACGGGTATGCTCGCAACGCTCGCCTTCAGGTCGAAAAGGGTCAGCGCGATCGAAGGATCACGTGGAGCAGTTCTACTGACCTGCGGGAATGACCGGCTGATGCGAGACCTCAGCCGGCTGCGTTTGGCCGACATACGGGAGTTGGAGGAAGTCCTCATCGATTTGCTAAAGGGAGAAGAGGGACTGTCCATCAATTCCGATACGAAGGAGAAACCTACCGCCGTGGCGATGGTCGCAGTCGAAGCGAAGCGCGAGCGGAGCCAGACCGTTCTAACCGTCGGGAGCGACGTGAAAATGATCGTCGCGATCGTCGGGACTACGACCGCGGCGAGCTACGCGACCTGGATCGCTCACGTGAGGACATACGCCGCGCACCCCGAGAGACGTTTGGAGCAAGACTGGGTAGCTGAACTGAGCGGTCGGGGGTCGAAGCCTTCACGAGCGAACCTCTGCAGCGAAGATTGGAGCGACAGTGAAGATGAAACGTCGATTGAAGGAGACTTTGAGTCAAACTACAGTGACGATTCGTCCTCAGATGGTAACCAGCTGCAGCTCACCGCGGCGAACGAGAGCGAACGTCGAAACGCAGCCGAAGGGGCGTACGCCCGGGCAAGTCACCGTCAGCGACGGGATGAGGAGCGTGGCGATCGCGAGAATTGTCGCAGGAGCTTCGGACCATGCGCAGCTTGCGGCGGGAGGAGCCACTCGGCTCATTACTGCAATCGCCGACGCAAGCTGTGTAAGCAAGTACACGATGCGTGACAGTGTGAGTTGAACCGTCATCTGCAAGGCTTCGTCAAGTATGTTCGGGCGACGGAAGATAAATCCGACCTTCCGTCCGAGCTACGAACCTTCGTCGAAGGAGGCCTTTTAAACTAGGTAGCCCGCCAACATTGACTGGGTTAAGTTCGAACGGGCTACCACAGCTGACTGGGCCTTCGGTAGAAGCAGGATGTATCCTTGCTTTCGTTGGAGGAGACAGTGTGTGACCGGACGAAGAATTGGATGAACAAGTAAATACGACTGAAATTGGAAATATTACGACGGAACCCTAGCCAACGGCGAGGTACATGAAGACGATTACCAGGAACCTCGAGGAAGGCGTAGCAAAGGTTCGATCGCCAGTGCTGTGAGCAAGGTGCCCCCCCCCCCCCCCCGAGCCAAAGGTGGTGCGACTCTTATCTGGCGAATCCATGGGGTGGTGGTCGTCGCAGCGGTATGATCAACGAGTGCGGATGCGTGCTATGGTGAGTGGAGCTATCAACGACGAACCCACTGCGATCTTATGGATATTGGTGCGAACGTTAGCGTGGTATCGGAGAGCTTCGCTCAGAAGCTTCGGCTACGGTCCGTGCCAAACCATGGACGAACTATCGACGTTCAAGGGACAGACAAGAGTGCGTTGACTACGAGGCGACGAGTGTTGGTGAAAGCCACCTTGGAGCGGCGGCTGGTGTACGAGTTCGAGATGTGGGCGTTGCCGCACAATGCAGGAGTGGATGTGGTCCTTGGGATGGACTTCATGATACCCGCTGGGGTTCGCCTCGACTTGTATCGGTCCACGGCGATGCTCCTGGGGGAAATCATGCTGTCGCTACTGAAGTCGAAGCGAACGAAAGCGAATCCAGTCGGGCGACAAGAAGTAGCATGACGTACGACCGATACTATGGAAATAGCTGCGCGCGAAAGTGAGGAGTTCAGCCTTCAGAGGTGTCGTCCGTCGTCGGACACACACCAGCTATGGGTACGGCGCACGGCTACCACGATTCCGACGCTATTGATGAACCGTCGAGGAGAGCCAGAGAAGATCGGTTGACTAATATCACGGACAAGTGGACCTCGTGTCTAGAGATCACGAATTTCGTGGTGTGGGTTTTACACAGAGACCAGCTGAGGCTCCAGACGAAGTTTATTGCTGACCACGAATCTTCGCAGGCACCGGATCCTTTGCAAGAGCTAACCAATAGCCCGGCGGCGGACATGTTCACGACGGCTGAACCGGACCAATCGTCGCTTGTACAAGGATTCGAACGCAGATCGTTCGTCGATGATATTGGCTTCGGAGACGAATCGTTCAACGACTGTTTAACCACGTTTGATCGTTTGCTGTCCCGATTCGAGGAGTGCCGGATTAGTGTGAGCTTCACCAAGAGCCTGTTTATCAAGTTCAAAGTAGACTTCCTGTCACACGAAGTGTCTCGGGACGGCATTCGTGCTGATCCGAAGAAGATGCAAGCGATTCCTTTCCGTCGTCGAAGAAAGGGATGCAGTCGTACCTCGGTGCCCTAAAGTACTATAGTCGCTTTATTCAGGACTTCGCAGTCTACGGCGCGGCGTTTTACGACATTAAGGACAGCGATTTCGACGGAGGTAATCTCTCGGTGGCGAAAACATCGTTTACAGCGATCCAAGCAAAAGTGGCGGCGGCGCCGATTCTTCGTCATTTCGATAGACGGAAGGAAGTACACATCATGCTTTTCACCAATGAGTGGGCGTTGAGTGCCACGTTACTCCGGGACCATGATTCGAAACTTCATCCCGTATTGTTTCGAGGCCGGGTGCTGAAAGACGCAGAGATGAACTATCACCCCGAGGAGAAAGGGGTGTTGGCGCTACTGCTGATGCTGAAGGCGTATTACACTTCGATAGCAGGACGGCAGATACGAGTGTATACGCGTTTTTCTACCATAGACTGGCTCACGAAGTCGAAGACATTGGTCGGAAGAGCCGTTCAATTCGCTGTTATGCTATCGCCATGGGACTTGATCATTTCGAAGGTACTGGAGAAGGATGTAAAGTTTGCGCAACTGCTACAGTCGACGGTGACGTAATTTGTTGGCCTCGATGATTCGTTAGCGTTGGTGGCACCACAATCTCGAGGCTCGGCGACGATTCGAATGGATCCTGCGCTATTATACGCTCGCCTTCCGAAGGATTACGAAGGGTTGTGGTGTCTTTCGATGGCTCGGCGAAAACCGAAAGACACGGTGGCTACGGCAGCTGTGCGTGGATACTGTGGCGTCTACTGAGTAGAGGTCATCCCAGTAATAGTCCTTCCGCACGCGCTGGTAGATTCGAACCACTCCTTGGTGACCGCCTTCAAGTGAGTCGCGACAATTCTGCAGCACTTCTTCGATCATCGCTGCGGGCACCACCAGACGCAATTGGATGTCGTCTTCCCGTTTAGCGTCTCTGCGATCGTTCGGTCCCACATTATAGAGTATCTCGCCCTCAGTCAGCGCGAACTTGTCAGCCCACTTCCAGGCGTCCTTTGCTTCAAGGTAGCTGAGTGACTTTGTATCCCCTGTCAGGACAGCTTTGATGTTCCTCCATCGAGCTTTTTCGCTTTGTGCAATAGCTATCCGACGTCGTCGCTCTGCTTAAATCAATACCGGGTCCACGTCGAGTGCTGACGACGTTCGCGCGGGCCCGGTATCTCCTGTTCCTTGCGACGGTTCGCTACTGTCTTGTGAAAGTCCAGCCGCCGCTGGGTAAGGTCCATCAGTTCCTTGCGAGGGGTCGCCGACCGCCCGCCAAAGATCAGTTGACTTCGACCGCCTCGGTTCATCCGGCACTTGCTCGCCCAATACCGGTTCGAGAACTTCGGCGGGCTCACCATTCGCTTTCTCCTGATGTCGTGAAGCTGTAGGTGCACACTGCGTTGATTCTTTCGTCCGTGCACCATGTCTTGATCGGTTCTTTGGTTGCCGTTATGTCATAACTAGTACTGTCCTCGAATCGTCCACGAAATTTTCCTAAGTTCTCCGCGGAGAAACACCACTACGGGCATAAGTTATGAACGGCATTCGCATCTTTGCTAGAGTCTGGACATTTGGCTGCATCAGGCGAGGACCCGTGTACGACTTGATATATTCGGTTCAGTTGGCATAACTCTAACTGTCGCTCAGGGTCGTGGACTTGCCGAGCTGTCTTCGTCTCGAGGGATTCCGTCGCCAGTGAATCGGCTGCAGCGTTGAGTTCGCGTGGTACATGGAGATAGCTGACGCTAAGAAGCTTCGAAATGATTTCTCTGTGTCGATTCAGCTGTGTTTGAAGCGTCTCCCTAGGGAATGCTGGATTGCGAGCCGAGGGTCTCCGACGATGATCAAATCGTCGACATTGTGATCAATCGCTGCCGTCACCCCATTGTTCGTACCACTATACTCAGCGATGTTCACCGTGGTTGACTAAAGGAAAGCACTCGCAGCGGTAACTATATACCACTCAGGTGAGTTTGGAGACCGACCGACCACTCGCTGAGCAGCCGACGTGGAAATGAATCATCAAATCGATATTGATGAGGAGCTACTACCTGAAGATAGTTGGGAACAAGATCCTGCGACGGATGACTTTGAAGTCAAAACATTTCTAGACGACCGTATACCAGTGTCGACGGGTACGGAACGGCCGGTGCGAGAGCTCAAGGTTAAGTGGGTCGGCTACGACGAACCGACGTAGGAGCCGGTGTCCAACTTGTCGTGCGGTGGGCTTCTGTATGACTACCTTCTTGAACGGAAGAAGGACCGGCGGTTACAGATGGTCCAAGTTGTTGGCAAAGCTTAAACTAAGCTACATCCCCGGAACAGACGGCTCGAAGATCAGCTCAGCAGGAAGCTCCTTCTGGTCCTCGGCTTATCCTGTTCGTCCACCAGCCATTCTTCTTGGAAGTTCCGTTTGTGGTGGGCCCAAAACAGGTCTGCCCGCTTCTTGCGCTGTCCAACGTAACGCTTTCACTCGCGAAGGAACGCCTTGACTACCTCTCTGTTGAAGGCGGGATTTCGAAACATCACCTGAATCATACGCTCGACCGCCATGTTGGAGACCCAGTGTTCCTGCTCAAACATCGCGATGGCCAGAGTCAGTTTGTCACCTTGCCCGCAGGCTTCGCCTCAAGTTGAAGTATGGCAGGGTGACTCGAGCGCGTTGAGAGATCGGCAAGTTGATGTCGAGGACGGTGCTATCGAAGAGACTGGCTTGATCGGGCAAGAGGCGAAGGTATGCTTGGAACGGATCGTTTGGGTCGTCGAAGTTGCCGAAGTCGCCGAAAGCGATAATGCTCTCCACGCTGCACAGAGCGACGGAGTGGCCACAAATAGACGTCGGCACACGAGCGGAGATAATTGCGAACCAACAACGCTGGGCAGGTCGCTTGTGGAACGTCAAGTCGACCACCGGATTCGAAGACGTGGGAAGCTTCGCAGACGAACGCACGAGCGGTTGCACACCGTGGATTGGAACCGGAACGTCGGACGAAGGAACAGTGCCACGCGAATCGAGCCCTCGAGCGAACGTCGAAACAACTACCATGCCAGGCAAGGAGTGAGTAAGCGCACCTGACGAATCATCGCGAGACACCGGAGACAAAGCGTGGGCAGGTTGTGGAGCGACGTTAGCTGCTGGCGAAGCTTCGCTAGACGATAAGATCACGGGACCTGGTACAGGTGTCAACGATAGCACTCCTCTCAAGGATGCAGTACTTCGAACTGGAGAACCGACCACAACGACCTCAGACTTTCCTTCGACATCGGTTCCACGCGGCTTTGTCACCGGATGAAAGCTCCGCTTCGGAGGTGAAACCAAGCACGTCACTATCGGAAGCTGACTCTTGCTCGGCGAGCAGTGACGACTTGAATTGCGAGCGTTGCGAAGACTGACGCTTGGGTGTCGAACGTTCGCGAAGACTCGAGCCACGACTGGTAGCGGGAGGTGAAGACGGGGGTGACGTCGACGACGGCAGGGATCCCGTCCGAGAGACCGGAAACATAGAAGACGGGTATCGACGAGACCCAAACTGGACTGTTGCTCCGGTGGTGCTGCCAGGCACCTTGGAAGAACCGGAGAGGGGCGCAGAACCGTCGTCAGGAATGGAAGGTCGCTGAGCAGAGATCAAGACATCGACCGGGACAGCTTGCGAATCGACAAGCGTAGTTCGTGAGGTGCCAGAGCTTGGCGATGTACTGATCGGCACAGCAGTAGAAGGAGAAGAAAGCGAAGCCAACCCAGGAGAAGCTGGGGGCGAACCATCTCGAGCGAATCGTCGGAATCCTTGTCACGCGCTCACGTGGTTCCCCACGTCGTCCTCGCAAGCCCGGCGAAGCTTCGTTGCCTGCTCTCGTCGCTACCGGGCTTGGTCCTGATGTACCAGGCGCGCTAAGCGACCCCAGTCCTACGAAGCGTCGTGGGCTGCGTATGCCGAAGGCGTGGAAGAAGCCTACACCGTCAAAGAGGCGTCGGTCTGCGTCGGGACCTATTTCGGCCCTGCCCCAGGCTCACCCGCGTCCTTCAGCGACTGTTCCCCAAGGGCCTGCTTCGCCGTTGCGTCTCTCAGCACGCCCAAGTTCGTCCACACTTCCGGTTACGTCCGGCACTGCGACACCGGCTCATGAAGCTTCGCAGGTACCTCCGGTCAAGTCTGCGAGTCTTCTTCAGCATCGGGTGTCGTCTGGCGCTACCAGGACGACGAAGACTACGACGCTTACCAGGATGCCGGGTACGATGGACAGCCTTCGCGACATTGATCTCCAGCGGCGTGGTTATGCCAGCGGCAGCGTCCGGTTGCTGCAATTGTTCGAGAGCATCACGAGTCGACTGGTCAAGATTCAGTAGGTCAAGGTTGAGATCACCCGATGCAATCCCTGTCAAAAAACGAATCATTAATATGAGTGAAAACAGGGTCGCCATGAGCTGGTGTCAAAGTGAAGCTATAGTACAAATCTTCGGTAGCCAGTACCAGCTTGTCGGCGTCCATTGCACGGAGATTCACCTGCAGCCGGAGGATGCTGTTGGCTTGAGTCAGTCGTCGAATCCGGTGTCGCTTCATGGAAGTTGTCTCTTGGAGGCCTTGACATCGGACAAATCACCTTTGACGAGGCTGAATAACAGTCGGTGAAGTTTCGCGGGCTGCTTCGCGTTAACTGCCACCTTCGCCTTGAATACTTCCCGCTCGCGCTGAGCTTGCTTCGAAGCACCACGTTCTCGTCTTGGGCGGATTCGATGAGCTGGCGAAGCCTCGCCTCACGAAGTTCAGTATGGGTTAGCAACTGATTCTCGAGAGCTTGGTAGCCTGCCGTTGCAGAATCCAGACGAGCGCAAAGCTTCCCGACGTCCGTGGAGGTATCGAAGTTCTGCGAAGACCCAGAAGAGAGTGCGGCACCAATGTCAGCGACGGTCTCAGCCCGGTCGAACTGATCCCAGAAGATCTGGTCGTTCGAGCGTGGACGCTGGATGATGCGCGGACCAGCACCTTCGTCACGGACGCCAGCTGAGTCACAGAGACAGCGAGGCTGCGGTCCGAAGATGCAACAGCCACTTCGCTGACGATGTATCGCAAAGCGTCCTCGCTGAGTCCTGCGAGGGCCGATTCTGGAGTGAAGGCGTGCACGACGGTCGGCGGGGCGCTCGCGACGGTCGACGAAGCTTGAGGCGGAGCAGATACACCAGGGTCAGAACGGGAACGTCGCTGTGAGGAACAGAGGCGTCATCGCGAGGGGTAGAGTCGTCACCGAAAGCCTGCGAACGTTCGGATGAGTGGCGGTGGATATGACGAAGGTTCACTCAAGGCGAGACTCACCGAGGGCGACGTCGGAGACAAATAGCTGGTCAAGGCGAGGACCCTGCTCCAACTGGGGGCCCTCGTCCGAATCCACTGTCGCTTGGTCATTAAAGCTATCATTAGGCTCAGCACGACCGATTGTCTTTTAGTGTTGCCGTCTTGTTTCTCGGTATCCTTCATTGAGACCTCTTTCCGTACCGGCTCCGATATCTGCGCCGTTAACACCGACGACTTTGCTGTGGAAGTCCTTAGCGTAATTGGTGCTGTTGTCGTATTCGTCTTTCGGGACGACTCCTTCTGTAACTGTCGTTGCTGTGAGCTCGATCTCAAGTGTGGACGCCTCTTCGAAGCTTCTCTTTGCATTGCAAACCTCTGTATGACGCCTATGTCACAAGTCTTCGTCACGCCAGCTTGCCGGCGGGTCGTCAGCCACAGTGCTCCGCTGGTTGTCTTCCGGTTCCGGTTGTAGATCGCTTACTAACACTCCTTACAGACCACCGCAAAGCAGCCGGAACTCTCGTTCATATTTATCGACCTGCTTAACTAATTAGTTGTCATCTATGAATCATAGTTGGTAACTTGATTGGTAAGTGACTTGATCTCACTATGCACCGACCAAGGTTGGTAGATTGGTTGGTAAGTGACTTGCGTCCACTATGCACCGACCAAAGTTGGTAAGATGGTTGGTAAGTGACTTGAGTTTACAATGCCCCTTGTTCGCTTCGTCCGCTCCGTACTCGTCCAACGCACGCAACCGCTGTCCTTCTGATCTGCCGACGAGTTGCCCAGGTCCCGTATGCACACGCACGCTCACGTTCACCCAGAACCCACAGTTGTCCTGCGTGACGCCGTCTGTACTCACACCGCCGTGAGCCTCCACCATCGCCTTCTCTTCTGTCCAGTAGCCGCCCTATCCAGAAACGCGTCCGTCACTGGCCTCGCCCGTTCTTCGTTCTCGTCCAAATGGCTCGCCCGAACCGCTGTACTCGTCCGATTTGGTCGTCGTGACCACTCAATGCCCCGAAGTGTCGTTTGCGTTCTCCAACGCGAGAAGAGAAGTCCTTGGCCACCTCTGTCCCAGGCCGCGGATTCCAGAGTGAGCTCTCAGCTTTCAGCCTCGCAACGCTCGCTATATTTGATCCCTGGGCCGTTGTACCCACAACCGTCTTCTTCGAGCGTGCCCAACTGCTCCTCTCGTCCTTTCAGCAGCACGTACACAGCTAACTTCGTGCGTCCGAACCGCACACTATGATCATTCCGGATTGTACGACGCTTCATCAAGTTTCAGCACGGATACGGCAGCTGGCCGTCCGTTTTCACAACATCCCATTCAGTTCTCTCCTGGTGCACATTGGGCGGTTCATCGCTACCACCGCATGTCGTGATCTTTGTCCCGTTACAAGACTTTAATACTGTGGCGTTCCGTGCGAAGTTTCCATCGCTTATTTCAGCAAAGATAATCGGAGCAACGTTTTAGCATTCATTTTTGTAACCTGAGACTTGAAGAGCAAATGGAGCGTTTAGCTGACCGGTCGGCACCGCTGAGCTGATACCAGCCACTTTGGTGAACATCTGGTCGAAGCAATCGTGGTATCGAATAGTTTTGTCACGCTTTTGAATGATGCTTGTAGGGTTCTTGATATGTTAGGACGGTATGTATAGTCGCGACGTCGTGTACGGGTTGTATTTCACAATCGGATTGGCCTGAGTAAAAGCACTACTAAGAAGACTGAACGAGAACGAATGTTGAGACCCAGCTGTTGTTAGGATAAGGTCCATAGGCAATACAGAGGCGATGTTATCCCCGGTAGCGGTCTTGACCGCACCGGCGGCAGACGCAACCATGATGGGGACAGTCTACCCGCTTGTCATCGTTGTTGAGTCGGGATGTATACTACTAGCAGTTCCCGATAGAACGACAGTCCAGATTTAATATGCAGACGACGCTTCATCTAAGGTTTCTCTACGAGATCGAGCTATTTGCAATCGCATGTAAATCGCCAAAGAGCATCTGGAACCAACGTCCAATAATCTTGTCGATACCATACGATGTAGCGCTCGAGTCTTTAAAGCACCCTCCCGCATTTTGCTGAAGAACTTGCTTTGTAGTCGTAGTACCAAACGATGCCTATGAGAAAGCTCCCGTATTTTCTATGGAGTCAGTGGGAGCGGGGGCGTTAGCTAAACGCTTCAAGAGGCCAGGATTGTACGCCCATGGGTACTGAGCTTGAGACAGAGTGTTATCAAAGGGAGCCACACCATGTTGGTAACTATATTCGCTGGACGAAGCAGATCCTGAAACGTTAATATCGGTCCAATTATCAGGAAATGATGCATGTCTGATCCGTGATTTGCAATCTCGCCCTGTGCTAGTTCAGTCATCGGGCGAATATTGTTCCAAAAGCTCTTTTTTATTATTTTCCGTAATCATTTTGTTCCATTTAGCTCGACCGTCAGAGAGTCGATGGCATTAGCTACATTGCTCTTGAGAATGCAAGACTGAGGAAGATAGTGTGGCCACACTATTGAAATAGCTACTATCGCATACAGCAGTTCAATGGCCAACGCCCGCACTTGATCGAATCGATAGCAAACAGCTACCCATCTTAGATAGTGCTGACTAAATTCTCGATAGTTCGTATATACTGTTGATCGTGGCTCCACTTCTTTTACTAAGCTCGAGTAGATCATGACCTGGCGTGATGCCTTTACTAATCTTCATTTTTATTTATTTTTCGACCAGACAATATCTAGCTCGATATACTTTCAACTCGCAGACACGTAAATGCTCCAGTCAGCTCTAAAGACTGACCCCACTGTCGATGTCAGCCAGGGCAAGCCCGTTGCCAACGTTGTTAAGGCGACCAAGGTAGTTATAACTCCGGATTGATCACTTGTGATGCCACTTCGCATCTAACCGGCTCTAGCGGATTTAGCTCGTCAAAGGATGCTAACATTACTTTTCCGCATGCTGTTACGGCTAAGAGCACTAACAGTGGCGAGCTGAATAAATCTACAATCTCCCGATTCGCATTTCGAAAAACAAATCCAAGGATCTAGTGACCAACACTGTGGTATATACTGTATGTTACTTATATACGTTAATTTTTATTTTAATTTGTTCTCCCAATGGATCCTGATGCTTTTTGTTTAATTTTCTGAAGGTTTAACTCTCTGGTTGTGTGTAAAAATAGTTATTCGTGTTGAGCTCGATCCCCGCCAAGCGTCTACTCAAGACTGCTAAGACAGACAACCTATTCCTTACCAAGGCCGATCTAAGCGGGTCTGGAGCGACGCCCCACCAGCATCCGGGGTCCTATGCGAATGTTATGAAAACAAAGAAAGCCTGCCCCAAAGGCTCGCGTGTAGTTATTACTAAGTATGAAGTCGAGTACCCAATCGATCGAAAGAGCGGATCTGGTCTGCATTGGCGGCAGTATTTGGGGAAATATTTGGAGCGGTCTAACGTCGGCATGTAATCTAGAGATAAAACCCGCGTTATCGGCGGCGGTCAAAACATTTACACGAACGTCTGATTCGGATTAGCCACAACGGCCGTATCGATATTTGCGGCGAAAGTCGCCACGGCAGTCGTGGACTGGCAGTCCAACAGGTAGTCATTGTCAAAGTCTCGCTCGGCTTAGCCGTATCGCAAGCCGCGGTGATGGTCCGTGGCTCAAGGAAGGATCTTGCTTAGCTTGGAGCTTTCTGGAATATTGTAGTGAATCCCGGGTCTGAAGGCTTCAAAGACGATCAACACGATGCTGTGCGGGTGGCTACCCCGCTAGAAACTGTTGCCTAGTGTATTGATCGATAGATGGAGAATTCAGAATTGAGGCCTAGTCTGCAAGACGTCTCTTGCTGACCTCGTTGGACACTGCCCACTAAAACATGCAGTTTGGCATACAAGTTCCAAGTCATTAAAGTAGCATACCGGAGACTGTCCGGATGCAGAATGTTGATCACTTTGCCGTAGAGTGTAGGTCAGGCACATCTGGATCAACTATGATGGCTGCGGTGATACCAAGCTAAATAACGCATGGCATCCACTACACAGCTCCCTTAGCTTGGTTCACCGCTGGTACTTCAGCAGTGATCCTGGTTTATGATCACATACAGCTCAAGCTTTTGCATCAGCGTGATCGTAAACTATGAGGCGATCGGTTCGTAGGCTATTGCCAGAACTTGGCTCTGAGGCAGTGCCCCGAGACGCTCGGGTTCGTGCAGCCACAGTCATCGATCTGGTTTGACGCCCCCAGTGGAGATTGAGAACCTGTGTGCGCCAGGCAATTTCCATCTGGGTCTCGCCGAGCAGAAAATGTTGCTTCCGAAAAAGAATCCCCGGTCACAGTTAGCCGTCTGGATGGATCACCCTGAGGTGTTGCCTCGGTCGCATCGCATCCATTAGGTTCTGCACCCTTAGGAAGTATCCCGGTCGCCTTGGGTCCTTGAAACGGAGCACCCAGAGGTAAACCCTCGGTCGCATCACGTTTGCCAGCCCCCGCACCCGTAGGCATTTCTCCAGTCTCAAAATTTCCATTGGTGGCACTTTGAGAGGAACTCATCGCACGTTCTCTCGCACTGTGACGCCGTCTTTGTTTGCTACTAGGTCGTCGGCGTTGTGCCTTACTTCTCTATGGGAGTGAGCTGTTGGTAGTAGACGACACGAAGGAGGTTCCCAGTTGTGGTTCCTTAGCCACAGAGACCGGCTCCACCTGTTCTCCAGTAAGCAGTCGCCATTGCCTGGTCAGCTTCCGGTCATCAGCTTGTTTGACGTAATTGCTCATCAACACTCGAATATCCTTGGTGAGATGCTGGAGCGGCTCGTATGAGTCTTCAACTGACTGTAGCCCTTTCCACCCCACCAAAATCTCATAGTCACCAATGTCAGCGTTCCATCGATGGGACTTTAGCTGGTCGACAGTGAGAACTATTCCTTGTGCAGCATGTTCAAGTAGCTCACTCGTCACCTCCAAGCTGTCTTCAGCAAAAGTTTTAGACTGGAACCGTGAACGTCGATTTCGGCTCCAGTTATTAGGTGCTGCACCCGAAATGAATGTGTGTCAACACGAACAACTCGATATGGTCCTATCCAGGTCACACGCAGCTTATTTCCTTGTTTTTCGTCGACTCGAGACCGGAGAACGTAGTCACCCTCAGCAAAATTTATGAGATTGTCACATCGCTGACGTTTTTGGTTCAGTAGACGCTGCTTGAGTGTCTGGTCTTCGACGACAAATTGCATCACTCGAATGCTCTCCCGGAGCGCAGATAGGTATCCATCAGCTTTATCACTCGCAGGAACTTCTTGAAGTCCACCCTTTTCAGGTAGATATAATTCCATTAGTGGTGTGGGGCACTGTAATCCTGTGAACAACTCAACTGGAGCCCGATTACCCAGTGACGGTACGGCAGTATTATTCAAGCTGGACTGAACCATAGGAACGAGATACGCCCAGTCTTTGTAGCTGATTTTGGACGAAATAATCATTGTCCTGATCACCTGGAGGATGTCCCTATTAGGTCGCTCGATCGAGTCATTCACCCACGGGCAATATGCTGGTGTAAACGTCTGCTGTGTACGGAGGCGTCGGCTCAAATCAGCAATAACTTCGTTCTTAAAATGAGATCCATTGTCTGATACCCAGATTGGAGAAATTCCAAAACGAGAGGGCCAAGCGAGTAGCGCTTCGACGACGACTTAGCTGTCAGCCGTATCTGCTATTTTCAGCTCACAATAATGTGTTGCGTGGTCCTTTAGTACCAAAAGGTATTTGCTGCTCACGAAACTCTCGCCCATGAAGAGAAAATTAAAATGGAGCACACCATTGCGTGTGGTGCACTCGATTAGTTCACTCCATGGTCTCGGAATTTTTTTTCCCCTTCGTGAGTGCAAACAAAGCTTACACTGCTTCAGAAAATTAGAAACTGCAGCCGAAATATGGCCAATCGAGAAAAGTCGACGCAAATGTGCAACCATTGCGTGTTGACCTCGGTGGCCCTGAGGTCCACAGTGAGCCATGATACAGCGGCGTAGTATCATATTCTCCGCTTCAGTGGGTACCCAAATGCGATTGTCTATTGTCACGACTCCATCATGTTCCACGGATCCGTCAAGAGCAAAAAACTTTGCCTGGGTAGCCATCAATTCAGCAAGACTTGGCCAAACGAACTGCTCATCATCGAGAGGTCGTATCGGTGCCGAAGATGTGGAGTTTGGGACAGGTTCGAGGGTACGAACAGCTTTAATTCGCTTTACAGAGACCACCAGTACATGATTGTCTGCACAGCGTGAAATCATGGCACCCCAAACGTTAACTGGTCCCGGCACGTACTCCACGATGTATCGGAAATTCATGAGCTTCATCGCCCAGCGTAGAAGTTTTCCTTTTATATGCTTTTTCAGGCTCTCATGAGGGGCGAAAACGTGAATAAGATTGCGATGGTCGCAATACATTCGAAACGGCTCCGGTCTGAGCAGCAGGTAGTCTAGTTTATCACAAGAGTGACGATGGGAAATGCTTCCTTTTTGATCACTGTCCAATTGAGTTGGCTGCCCGAAAATGTTTCACTCAGACACTGAATAAGCCGATGTTGCTGTTCCGTAGCAGGCTTCTTCGAATCGAAATCTGCCACTTGAGTTGCAATCAGAGCCCATCCTACGTCAGAGGCATCACTAAAAAGGCAAGTAGTCGCCTCATCATCGGGAAAATCCAACGTAGCTGACGATGCTAGCATTTCTTTGACGGTATCAAAAGCATGGCGTCCATGATCATCCAGGTCCACAGCTATGCTCGCGGCTGCACGGCGAGTGCGCTTTGTACTGACCAGAGGAGCATCAAGCCGTTTCTGTAGTGGGGCGACCTGCCGAGCAAAACCCACAATGCTCTCGCGCATCCAATTGATTGCGCAGACAAATTGTTGTAGTTCAGCAGCCACACGTGGGTATGGCATCGATCGCAACGTGTCAATCCGCTCTGGATCATGTCGAACGCCCTGACTATCCAAAATACGGCCACACCACTTCACTTTAGTCTGATAAAGGCTTGATTTTTTCACGCTTAGCTTGAGGCCGAATTGGCTCAAAAGCGAGAAAAAATCGGCGAGTTTCTTGAGATACGTGTCCATGTCGGCTGCGTAGAGTAGCAAATCGTCAATCCAGATGAGAAGATGCTTGTAGATAAGACTGGCAAAACACTCCTCCATTGTTTTCTGGAAGTAGATCGCAGCGTCGCTGCAGCCTTGCGGTACACGGCGAGTTGTAAAACTCTTCTCGTCAGTCATGTATGAGAGAAATTCCTGGCAGAAATCGGCTAAAGGCAACTACCAAAAACTTTTAGGAAGTCGAAAAGGCCAAAGTGATTCATTCCACGCGCATGTTCCATTACCACCGATAGTATCGGCATTACCGCCGCCATCACTTCTATCTGTGCGTTCGTAATCCGGTAGTCCGCTGTCTGACGCAGGACCATTAAGTCGGCAGACTTCTTAATGGGTAGAACGGGGCCCGCCCAGCGGCTTTTGGGGTTGTCGTAGACCAGTCCTAAAGCAACCAGATGATCGTTAAACTCGCGTAGGAACCTACGAATGTGTGGTGGATACTTGCGGGGCTTACACTTTGATAGGCGGGCCCCTTCCTGCAGTCAAATTTCGAGTGGCGGTACATTCGCCGGTGGATCCGCCCCCAGCTCGAGCCTCCACTCATCGTAGGCGTGCACTATAGTGCGCAGTTGCTCCACACGTTCCTGGGGAAATCCAATCGCTACAGCACGCTCGATTAAACGCTCAACGGCTGCGATAATGTCAATAACACCACCCTGCTCCACTCCATTTTCGTCGAGGGGCATTTCATCAGCTTCAAGTTCAATTGGGTCTCCGCATGTTTCATCATCTCCACGGTCAGCCAGTTGCTCCAACTGGCGGTCGACGTCAATACCGAAGGAAACTAAAAGATCGTTACCAACAATGAACTCGTCGTCATCCACGTCCATGATCAGAACGTCGACCAAGCCCATTGGCTCGACCGGTCCAGCGGCTGTGTGGAGCATGACTTGAAGTCTTGCCTTTTTATTGGCCCGAACCCATGTTGCTCCAAATGTCTGGTTCACGATAGGTTCTTCGAGCCATTGACTGGTCACTGTAGTGTCCAGGGCGCACAGTCGTTCCCAGTGAGAGCGGCCAATAACCGTGTATTCGGAGCCGCTATCGGGACAGTAGGGAAGCACCAGTACACTATTGAGAGTAACACGACGGTCCGGTCCGGGGAGCACCCGACTGAGGCGCTTAATGCGAGATTTCTTCTTCTCTCTGGCGGCTCGCAGACTCTTACGCAGCTCCACCTTTTCAGCTTTGGTCGCCTTTGTGCAGTCACGCAGCCAATGCATTTCTTTGCACTTTGGGCATGGAGCGGGGGGACCAGTTGATATTTTGGCGGTCTGCAACGGCTTGCCTTGCTATGGTCGAAGTTACGTCGGCAGTCGGATGCTTCTGCTTTCCGTTCCACGGCTTCTGCTTCTTCGTCTGAGGAGCGCCCTTTGTTTCGCTCGATGCACGCCCCGCTTGATCGCGCTTCGCCTTTTTCGTCCGGTGAAATTGGCGATCATGTTCAGTAGCTCTCTCCACAATCAGCATGAACAGGAATTTTGCTTCTGTGCCCGCGGTTTAGTGGGTGAACTGTACACATTGTTTGATCTCTTTCTTAAGCGCCGCGGGGTGCAGCGATGCTACGAGTAGTTTGCACTTCTGACGTGCGCCATCCTCGTTCTCGAAACACTCAGAGAGTCCATTCTCTGTCACGATCTTTTTGAACTTGATGAAATAATCGAGCACGCGAGTACCAACATCACTCTCGTCCATGTTAACTTGCAACTCACGGGAGAAAAGGTCCTTGATATCGGGAAGCGAGTTGTTCTTCACACACCCATCAATCTTATCAATCTCGGCGATCAACAAATCATCCGTCACGTCGGCTGGCGATATTGCTAACCACATTTCACAGAAACTGTCCAGCACGTCAGCATTAAATGAGTCTCTGATAGACTCAACAACAGTAGCGTAGTCCTCGCCGGAAACTCTGCAGCGTGAGCGAAGCTTTGACTCGTATTCGCGGCGCTCGCGTTTCGACCTCACAAGGGCTTCGTGCGATATGCTCTCGATGACGGGAGGGAGAAAAGGTATAAATAGTGGGACTGACCCAACTGCAGGCCTGTCACCACGTGTCGGCTTGACCACTGTTACCATCTCCGATAACATGCGGTAGCTTAATTATCTTCAGTCGCTCAGAGCGGGTACACCGATCCGTTGAGGGGTACCAAGCACTGAGAAATTCTACTAAAGAATTCTTTGTAGTAAATCCCGGGTCTGAAGGCTTCAAAGACGATCAACACGATGCAGTGCGGGTGGCTACCCCGCTAGGAACTGTTGCCTAGTGTATTGATCGATAGATGGAGAATTCAGAATTGAGGCCTAGTCTGCAAGACGTCTCTTGCTGACCTCGTTGGACACTGCCCACTAAAACATGCAGTTTGGCATACAAGTTCCAAGTCATTAAAGTAGCATACCGGAGACTGTCCGGATGCAGAATGTTGATCACTTTGCCGTAGAGTGTAGGTCAGGCACATCTGGATCAACTATGATGGCTGCGGTGATATCAAGCTAAATAACGCATGGCATCCACTACAAATAGAGCGTAGAAACGCAAGCAGCAGATAAGTTGATAAGCAGAAAAGTAGATATATCATGTAAATGCGTACCAAAGCCCAACCACAACATCTAACTCGCCGCCACGACGACAAAGTATAGGACCCAAAGTCGGGCTGGGGTCGCCAGCCGACTTTGGGTCCTATACTAGCAGGTGAGCTCGCTGGAATTTGCGGCTGTGCGTTCTTGAAAGAATAATCTGTTCGACGATAGAAAATGACGTACTCTCAATTATCTACCTTCCAATACCGATGAACAAACGAAAGACGTGTAGTTTATCTGAAAGTAAATAAACCGATACCAGTACGTCAATTGATCAAGCTGTGGACTTGCTCAACAATCACACTCTTCCCTTCACTTCAAGTAAAGGCAACTGTCCGGCAAGCGCGTCTGTACTGCAAGGGCGCCCTCGGCCCGAAAGCACGCGGAAGGTACCAACATCCAGCTCATCTGCGTAGCAGCTTCGACCTGGTACGCAGCATTGTACCCTTTGCCTGCTTGCTTATCTGATACTAACAGCTATATTACGGAATACACAGATCCTGCTGCTCAGGATACGAACACACATGTTCAAGAGTCTACTGTTCATCATGTTTCTGGAAAAACCCTCGTCGATTTTGATTCTGATACTTTCTGCGATCGCGGCTGCAGCTGAAACCACGTCGGCGTCTTCGTCATTTCCATCCAATAGAATGCAATCTTCGTCGCCTTCGTTTCAGAGTCCAGTGGCAGCAGCCAATCATCAGCTCCATTGATGATATCATCTGGGCTGATTGCATCAAAGAGTCAGCCTCGCCGCAGAGCGAAGATGACGCGAGTAGCGATGACGAGGCGGTACCTGTGGAGTTCGGCCCGTCCGAGGTAGACATGGACCGTCTTCAGGCATCGGATTGGGACGTGTTGGACAAGTAACACCCCGGTCATGTTCTCCACGATGCATCACCTATCTATGACGGCCAATCCGGCCCAACCCGAGCTGCCGTAGCCTACGATGAGAACTCGCTGGCGATATTTTACTTATTTGAGCCAAAGGAGCTCTGGCGGAGAATAGCGGTTCAGACGAACAAGGCGAACAAGGACCACACGGAAAATATCGGCGCAGTTGCGCAGCAAGTGCGCGCTCAAGCACTTCAACGCAGCGAGAGGGTCTCATCCACAATTGCACTTTCCGTCGAGGAGTACAAGTCAAAACTGTCACGCAAGACTGCTATACAACCACACAAGCTTGTGTGCTTTATTGGTCTACATATTGCTCCTACGTCGTGAAAGTTTAAGACATTACTAGGCCTTGGTGAGGGAGCACTGCCGCGCGGCACGTTTGGTCGACTCCTCAGTCGTGATCGCTTCCACAACACAGCGCGGAATTTTTACTTCAACGAGAACGAGAAGTAGACCGACAGTGAAGACCGAACCTTCAAAATACGTCCTGTGATTCAGGCACTGCAGAAGACGGTCTCTCGCGTATTTCGATTTGGTGCACGCATTTCATTTGACGAGGGAATGGTGCCGATACGCAATCGTCGGAACACAATGCGCCACTATATGCCAACAAAACCAAACAAATGGGGAATCGAATTCTACTTGACATGTTGCGCTGACACCGCGTACGGCTTCAGGTACGAACAGCAACTATCACGGATATGTTCTGCATTATCAGTACAATTGTGGAGACATCACTAATTTTAGTCATTGCCTAGGAAAATGATTACAAAGACGCTGTAGCCCAGACAGCCGTGATCAAGAGCATTACACAAGTGCTTCGGGTACAGCCGACCCAACGACTCATATGCACGGACAACTTCTACACTTTAATTCCACTTTGCACGAACTACTCCGCATTGGCTATTCCCACGTCGGGGCTACAAGGAAAACCGCAAATGGCTGGTGTTTGGTTGATTCTGCTGGCGTCCATGATTTTGTTTAACCTGGACGATGTGAACATCGTCGTAGGAGTGCAAACGAACTGGAATCTTTGGGTTATTGCTCAGCACAATCGGCTTCACTCCATGACCCCCCCCAAATGGTACGGCTTCACGTGAATGTTGCAAAATATTCAACAGTTTCGTTTACCATGACAGTACTCGTGTTCTCGCCAGAGCGTCCAGACTGAATAGTAGTAAGATCAGATAAAATATTAAGGATTCTGCCTATTAAAAAACCGAGCTGTTCAGAAGTTTCCACGGTGCAAATGTCTTCGATTTCTTGAGCACAAACACGTTTTCAGCAGACGAAATGTCCAGACACTGACTACCTGTAGGGCGAAGGCCTCCACAGAGGAAAATGGATTCGCATTTTCGGCATTTGAAAAAGGTGATCGAACATTGCGGTGTTTTAAGTCCCTCCAAAATGTGGAATCTCGATAAGCCAGGGATGTTTGGTCAAGGCTCTGACAGAAAGCATACAGTGTTAGTTATCAGGGGCAAAAGTGCAAACGTTCAGCGGTCAGACAGTTGGGTTCCTGTCAGTGTACTCGGGTGTTTGAATGCGTTTCCTGCCACCATTCATTATATTTCCTGATCAGAATGTGCCTAAGAGAATACACGATTGGTAGGACAGAACACTCTCGTTACCCTTCGATCACGAGCTCTCTTATGTAAGATAATTTTTGATTAAGTACTTTGAGTGGTTCGTCCCAAAGCGGCCAGTACTATTGATTATGGCTGGGTACGAAGCCCATTTAACCGTCGAAAAATGACCTCTGTTCGGCACAACGCTATCCATTGTACGCTCTTCCGTCTCCACAAAGCCCACTTCTGACAGCCTTTAGATATTGCTGTCTTTAATCACTTTGAGTCAGGCTGTATGGATACATTAACAATAATTCTTTTGTGCGAAGGTCGTCGTTCACCACGTCCTTACAAAAACTAGGCGTAAATTTAGCCATTTATCGTCATTTTGGCTCGGATATTATCTTAGGTGTCCCAATAGAAATTGGTTCCTCGATAAAAAAATGCAGGGAAATTCGGTGGTAAACTAATTAAATGTTTTAAGCCTCAAAAGTAGAATATGCTTCCTTTTGATCCGTTAGTAGGCATTCAAAGTCCGGTCGGTCGTACCGACTGGTCGCTCCTAAAAGATGGGGCAGCATTTTTTTTTTATGGGTTTCCATAATTTAGTCAAGTCAACACACATATATAATGTTCAAGAATCACAATTCCAACATCGCTGTCTTGTCATCCCTACTCAACACTTTTGCGCAATTTCTTAGCCTTAACTGAATATTTCTCTGCGTGCACTGATTGACAAGAAAGTCCACCTTTTCGGCTTTTCAACGATGCCTTGTGGTAACATAGGGTCTTATTGGTCGATCCAGGAGGAGGGGGGGGTTACAAACATTTTTAATCGACCGACCGAAAAGCACCTTCTTACAAATAATTCGTGTTAAACGTTACCTGTTGGATAAAGGGATTTTTGTTGACGAAACCAATGTTGTTGCTGCCGCGGGTTCGGCGGTTAGGTCAGCTTTAACACGGGCGCATATTGTGGACGGCCTCAAAATAACCGCCATTAACCCACTGAGTCGTTCTAAAAGGATTGCTGGCATTATTGGCGATAAACCAGCTAAAACGATAAAATAACGATACTATTGAAGCCTGCAGTGCCCGTCTCTATCGGAACGACAGAGACAAACTGAGCACACGGGAGATAATGTAGACAAAGTGCCAGTGGCACCTATTAAAAATGGTTGGTTAAGGAGGGGGCACCGACACAAAAGAAAAAGGAATTTAGAAGATGAGTTTTGTGAACGGTGGCTGTTTAATGACAAGCAATGTATTGCGCTGAGAAGGCCGCTGAAAAAGAAGCAAAACGTGCTGAAAAGGTGCTAAAAATTTAAAAGACAAAAATGGAAAATGTCAAGAAATCATAACTCCTCATATTTGTCTACAGCAAACCATGTCAGTCTTGCGATATTTAGGCATACTTTAACCAAGTATAGATATGTCTTCCCTGTCGGCATATTTTACACAAAATCTACTCGTCTTCAAGATGTTAAGATTAGTGAGTCTAAATTTAGCAAGGGCATGGTGTAACGGGGATACACGTAAGTGGCTACATGTAGCCACTTTGGTACGAAGAGGTTTTTCACGTTAGTTGCGATACACCAATGGTTACTTTTGGCAGACCACGGGTCTGCGTGTATAGAAATTCCATTGGTTGAAACGAGACACCTTTCAACCAATTAGAAAAGAAGCATTCTGCCTGGCAAAGATGATCCGTTTAGAATTTCACTTTAGGAGGGAAACCCAGATAAGAGAGCAAAAGCGGATCGACAAACAGGACACAGCGGTACTTAAGAAACGACTGCTGCCCAAGCAAAGAACAAAAACCAGTTGCAGAGGCTCTAGCCATGGAATCAAAAAGACGTGTCGCAGCAGAGGCGAAGGAGGCTAAACGGGCTGTTTTCAAAGAATCGAACTGCTGCCAAGCCAAACATGAAAAAAAGAAAAAGGGCCACGGCAAATGCCAAAGATGAAAGAAAGAAAACTGTCGGACAAGCCAAAGAGAAAGAAAGATAGCCGCTGGGATCGCCATAGTGAAAAAAGAGAGAACCACAGCTCAAGCCAAACAAAACATTAGAAGGCTGCTCAATCAAAGGAAACCAAGCTAACAAAAGAAGCAATGCAGACCGACACAGCTGTTGAGTTGAAGCTACCTACAGATGGTCACTCCAATACAAATATCATATATAGTGTTACAAGTCTTGGGACGTCTGCTTTCCGGCGGGTCGTCAGCCACAGTGCTTTGCTAGTTCTCATCCAGTTCCGATTGTAGATCATCAACGACACACCGTGAGGGCCACCGCAAAGCAGCCGGAAATTCCGTCCCTATTAATTAACAACAAATATACGTCGAACTTCTACCAGCAGTCGCCTGCTTAGTTCTCACCGTTGGACTTGTTCTCGTCCTCGTTCTCGTTCTGATGCCACCGCTGTTCATGCAATTCGTCGACAAGCTGCTCGGGTCCCGTGGTAACACTCTCGCTCACTCCGAAACCTTCAAGCGTTCCGTAGTGGCGTCGTTCGTGTTCACACCGCCGTGAGCCTCCACCTGCTGCCGCCTCGTCCGTCCAGCTACAACACGCACACACAGCGACGCGTCCGTCACTGCCTTCGTACGCGTCTCGGTGCTCGTTAAAGTCACCTCCTCGTCTTCGTTCTCGTTCTCACTCGTCACCTCGTGCCCATCACCGTCACACTCTGCCGGTTCTTGGCCAACTGCGTCCGAGGCCGCGAAATCCAAACTGAGCGTTCGACTGCTCGTCCACTTCGCACGCGATCTTCATCTTTGGAGCCGCTGCACCCATTATCAACTTCGTCGCACGATCATCTCAGTCAGACGCCATCGTGCGTGCTCGCCACTTATAGTTCGGAACCGCACACTCATGATCCTTCTAGATCGTGTGGCTCGTCGTCAAGGGTTCGCGCGGAATGGGTAGCTGGCCGTCCGTTCACAACCTCGGATCTTTTTTCTGCACCGCCATGATTCACTTCGTGACACCCGCCGGCATCATCGCCCGTAGCTGCTATTGCCCTGTTACGATAGCATAAGCATATGCAACTGTCCCGTAATTGTGGCAGAGGTAAATTCACGTTTTTCGTAAAACGATATCGCAGCTTTAGCAGTTGCCTTAAATAACTAAATATCACGAACAAACTGCATTATCTTTTTGATTTACAAGCAAAATTTTACTTTGCAATGTAGAGTACACGAAAAAAATATATGACATGGGTCATAAAGTGTTCCATAACTGTGGCAGAGCGGGTAGAAAGACAAAAGAGAGTGGTGCAGGACTGACAGGTTATTCGGGTATTGTTGACTATAATAAAGAAAAACATTAAAGCTGTTTAGTCTTATTTAAATAAATATGTTTTTACGGGGTACGCTGCTGGGTAGCGGCTACCGGAAAAGTTTCTTTTTATTTCAATATTAAAACAAAAAAAGGGAGGGGTGCGGAACGCAGCTAAGTTGCCTAGCCTTTTGGATTATTCTTGGCTGTAAAAGCCAGCATACCGCAATGGCGCCCGTTTTTTAAATATATTTTTTGTTTAAAAGATGCGTAACCACTACAATAAATTCACAGTCAACATGCTGAGATACTTATTGAGTTTTGGATGGTGCATTCGTGAGGACGTCTACGCAAACATTCTCCAATAAAAGACTATGCTATTTCCACTTCGATATACGGATGAACAAGGTCGTCCTCACAGCGCTTCGTCCCGCCCAGAGACTAGTCCCTTGTATGCGGGCCACTATTAACAAAACCGTGTGCACTTTAAACGCCTATTTTGTTGGGCAGAGGGAGTAACAATATACGGGGATGAACACCTACAGTACCGTACTGTAGATTTTCGCTTTTGAACAGTCATTGATTTTGATTGGGATAAACAAAACCTAGAGGCGGTGATTTGGCCTGGGGGGACGTGCAAGCGTTCGCTTATATATCATCATTTCTTGCAGAGATCTCTGTATTTACGTTTTAAGTCACGAGGCGCCTGACCTTTTGAGATTGGCCAAAATACCTACCTGTCTCTTTAAGCCTGGATCGACATCCCCCGACTCGGTATTCAATTCGGATTTGCATGAAAATATCGGCCCAAGATTCTTGTCAAATTCAAATTAGGCATCCAAGCTGGTTACATTTATCAAGTAAAAAAAATCCTGTTGATGACAGTGATATCACATCTTCGAGCTGATCGGCTTCAAATGCCGAATTAGCGCTTCAATATGTGAATCGTAGGTGGAACCACAGGGACACACGAGCAGCACTCTTGTTTCTAGCCATCATTACAATGTCCTTGTGGTACCGCTTTGTTATGGTTGCACTTCGCTGTCGACTCGCCTCGATACCTACCGCTAGGCGTGCGACGTGCCGAGCACAGTTGGAGTGACAGACATGGTGCGATATGATTGGCAGATCATTTTGTATTCTGAATTGTGATTGGGCGACAAATTCAATTAGGTCTATCACAGGATCTGATGCAATCGTGGTATGTTGCGTGTATGCTGTATACAAGTGTGGCCACACATTCGATGCAACCTGTTAAAAATGGCAGACAATAAAAGTAAATGCATCAAAACGAGTAGCCAAGCTTGTCAGTATGCATTGGGAGAATGTTATTTAGAAACTTCTAGTTGTACTGCTTTGATTCGCTGTGCAAACAGTGTGAACCGGAAGTGACTCAAAGTGTGCAGTCGTGACGTCGGGGATTGACATTTTTAATGTGGATCATAGCGTAAACTAGGACCAGCATATCACAGTTGTGGCCATCCCGTTGGCGGAGACTTGCTACTTTGTGGTATGTAAACTTTCCCTTGAGAAATTTTGCCGCGTAGGTCCTGCATATCTTTTCCAGTCGGGTATAGTATAATTCAGATTGAAGTTGGTCGAACATTACTACTGATCCTTCCGCTGAGTCCACAAGTAGCAAGCACCAATGCTGGTTCTAGAAATTAATAGGAATTACGACGTAGGTCGCACCAGACGCGAACGGGTTTGAGAACGATGGATCTTCAGCGAGTTCGGAACCATCCATGTTTTTGAAGAGTGCAAGGTACCCTAAAAATCGCCCCAGTGCAACAAACAGTTCCAGTGCGACGTACCCAATTATAGTGATGACACATCGCTCGGAACAGATCTCAAAAACAGGATCTTCCGTCTGTGCAGGACGGATGGCATGGAAAGAGCTCATTTATAAAACCTTAATGAGGCTTTATTATTGACTTGACTTTGACCAAAAATCGGTGTCGCACTGGGGCCGATTTTTACGGTATAGAACAATTGGGTTAATAAAAACTGTGTCGTCTCGATATCCAAACATTGTGTAGTCGCTGAGACTGATACGCCTGTCGCTAAGCCACTGTGAGTCGTGGAATTATGCTTGCTTAGAAACATAGAAACAGAAAATAGTTTTGCTAATATAAAGTAAAAAGAGCGATACATCGAACAAAAAATACGCACATGGTCGCAAAAGGATACGATACTCAGCGGGCATGTATTTTGAATAGTCGTCTGTACATGACTAGTGTCGTGATGGTTAATTTGACGATTGGAATCGTGTTTCATAAGCCATGTTTCACAATTGTGTACCGAAACTAGTACAGAGCGTCTTTTGTAAAAAGAATGCATCGCTGCAATAGCCGATCCATGATAGGTTCCAAATCCAGGGGTTAATGAGACGTAAATACCCGCGTACACGCGAGTGGTAAGATCGACGGTGTTGAGATTTTCACATTTCATACGCTGACTCTTTTTGTCATCGTCTTCGCGGGCTCTGAAAAAAATATATGTCTGATTCGAGTTTTTGAATCGCCTTATATGCATGTATTACCGTTTGTTTGTCAAATACGTAGTCGAGGGATCCATCCGAGACCGATGTGATCGAGATTGCAGCACTAGTAAATAGATCCAAATTAAGGGTACTTTGAAGTGGAACGATCTTTAAAGCCTTAATCTCATAGTTCGAAAAAGTCAGTAATTATTTTATTGACAGAATGGAGGCTCACCAGTAAATACTTCGAGTTATTTATTACTGTTTTCAGTTAATCTACAAAATCACGTTCTGGTGCAACCTGCTCATTGTTATTGCAACCAATTCAGTGTCCCATAGTTTTCGATTAAACTCTAGGATAATTAAGATTTCCAGTGTAGTTGGGTCCATAGATTGTCATCTATCCGCCACTACTAAGCCCACTGTGGAGAATAAGCGCTCTACGTCATTAGACGTAGGCAGGATCCAACACAGATCAATAAACCGAGATGATTCCGTGTTATCCGTCTACAGTAGGCGATCGGCGAAAGATAACGTAGCCGAACTCCCATTGATTGATTGGTGTTCATGAACTCCACGAAGACGGCCGAAGACGACTCAATTCGCGCTGCTCAGCTTGGGTCAGCCTTTTTTTCCTTGCCACTTTCAAAATCCGGCGACTTGACACCACTAGATTTTGGTCCCAATGTAGAGCGAAGCTGCCGGGAACGCTTTAATGACGCTGTCAAACAGCTTCTGAACCCCATTCAATAACACCGCCTTACCGCCGTTCTTCGACCTAGTATCGCTCTCGTCAGCTTGATTACGCTTGCTCACACTCTCCAGGTCAGCCAACTTATCGTACAATCCTTCCTGCAACAACAGCTACGTAGTGTGCTTTTCCTTCGGCCCACGCATCAAAAAGCAGACCAATGCGTTTTCCTCGTAGGTGGACATTGATTCGCTCTCGGACAGCAACCTCCACAGCTTATACAGAGCTTTAACGTTTTAGCACATATCGTGGCGAGGTTTGAGTATTTCCGTGCTCGTGGCTTCTCGAAGAATACCAACGGGAGATGGTCCATAATTATCCAGTCCATCCATTGATAAATCAGCATAGCTTCCGGGGCCGCCTTGACAGTAATAAAAGCTTCCATGTTGCTCCGTTGACCAACTCGAATTTCATATTCAGAGAGGTATATCATTATGGTCACGGCGAAGATGTTCGACAGTGTTGGTGTATCCGCCACTCTCTACCAACTTCCGTGTCTTGGGGCTGAGGCAGCACTTGTAACGTCCACCAGGGGTCTTGGTGAAAAGGACACGGGTGAGTTGACGTGGTGTTGGGGCCATGGCAAAATGTGAAGTGGCAAGGCTGCTTAATCGTTCTGGAGCCCAACCAGCATTTAAATCAGGTGTGCTGAGTGGATGGAGAAGCGCTCCGAATGAACTGGACCGTCTCGAATGTTCGCGAAGCAAATTTGTAACTTATCGCAGCTCCTGATTCGTCGTCAATAAATTATTTAAGTAATTTTACTTGATAATATTTTTATTTTATTTATTGATTCCGAACTCTGCGTAATCAGTTATAAATAGCATTTATCTAAGATAAACTGCAAGTAGTTATCAGAATGTTCTTGAACATATTGGTGTATTTTACGAAGTGACGGGTTAGCGTTAATTAATGTACGCACCATTTTCACAATGTGGGGATCGTCGACACGCCGATTTTCTGCGTACATCTGATACAGAGTGGCATTGACTGTGTGAATGTGTGTGTCGTTTGTTGATGATTCACAGAAACGTAAAAGTTTCGGGGGCCGTCATCATAAAAACTCTGTTTTAAGCCCACTGCTATTGTACCTTTGCAGTTCGTACTCTGATACTCTGATTTGGACGCTTACCAAAACCTAGATAAACTAGCTTTCAGATTTATCTCATCAATAAAATGTTACATTTAAAATTACCTCGCTCCCGCATTTTTCCAGCCGTGCGTACACGTGTAGTAAATAGATATGTATTCACCTCAAGAACTGTCATAGCCCCATTCTTCTTCCTTCGCTTCAACTTTTTTTTATCAGAACTGCGGACTCTGGAATAGTAGCAAGTACGCTAAGTGAACGATCTCAGCCTCGATAATAAGAAGTAACAACACTCACCTAAAATGCTGGTACGTGCTCAGACAGTATTCTTCGAACCCTTCAAATAATTCCGCCCAAGTCACGTACGACGTGCGCAAAAGCGGTGGACATACCATACCGTATGCACCCGGTGGTGTTATTAAGCTGATGTAGTACGACTTGCGTCGCAGTCACCACCGCTTTCCGACGGCATTTACCCCCAAAGGGTCGCTTCATATTTGCTATAATCGCTACCACGTCCGTTTCTTGTGGCACAAATAGGTCTGTCATAAAAAGATTTTCAGAGAAAATTCTATTTAAATTTCAACTTCTTCGAGTCACAATAGAGTCACAATGGATTGTGATAATAAGGCCGCCGAAAATACACTGTAAACTTGGAATCAGGAAGATGTGCTTGCTGGCCAGACCGACAACACCTACAGCTTCCTTGTCGGCCCATAGTTGCCGCCCTATACAGTAGCAATGGCAATCGCAAGTCCACGTTCGGTGCCTACAAATACTTTCGCCCAGCACACAACCGTTGCGTATGGACAAGTATTCAACAACATGTCGACCAGGCTTCTTTTCGTGCCAGCCCTTCTAGACGATCCGAATATTCAGCCATCTCCGTTATATAGTCAAGCAGGCAGCAGAACGACAACAGTCACCGCGATGTCGCTACTCGTGAGAAATGTACTCCTAATCGAGGTGAGCCGAAAACCTTACACTCGAATCCAACCCAGAACAATACCACATCATCCCAAAGTAATCAAGCAGATCTCGCGAGAAAATGCGCGAATATTTTAGATATGAAATTTGCGCTCAGCAAAAGAAAAAGCGTCGGAAATATAAATGCAGTCGCTGCGGCAAAGCTGAGGGTCAAAAAGCTTCGAAATGCCCGCGTAAGTCCACAGGAGTTGTTGATACTGATGTACATCCCGGTATCTATATCGTAGGCGGCTGTCCCCTCGAACTATTGCACCGGCGGAACACGTTCATCGCTATCGAAGCTGAAGTACCAGAGATCATCGATGAATACATTTTCTTTTATGATAGATCGGGAGTCCACAAGCTGAGGGTTTCCCTATAAGAGCGTATTCAGAACGAGGTAGTCTTAGATGAAGCTAATAGTTACACCCAACGCACCAAATACCTTTCATATAATACAGCCAATCCGGGGTTTCCCAGCGCCTTTTGCCACCTTCCCCCCGGGTTTGGGGGCACTGGGCTTTGTTACCACACCGCTCACCCCCCCCCCCCCCCCCCACATGCGGGTCGAACAAAGGGGCTCCAGACCACTAAACAACCTTTGTTATCCATACAGTGATCAATCAGGAACGGTATCTCGTTGTCTCAAGCCTGACCGGCGATATCCATGAAGTAGGTGTATCTATGAATACAACGAGATATAACGCAATGACAACACAATGCCCAACAAACCGTGCTTCAGCTCAATCCATAGTAAATTAGATCGGCAAGCGGATAAAGCTAGCGTTGCCAATCTTAGCAGTTCCGGTATGCGCTGCCGTCGTAGCCTATCATTGCCCTCGCCATCGAAGAGATCGACCTGAGTTGCACCTCACCTACATCGTTCATGGCAAAAGAGAAGGGCATCAGTGGATAATAATCTGTGTGTGCACGTGAAGCTGTGGTGGTACGCAGCTTCTAGATTGCAGCACATACTCATGTCGGTTGGACTGAGAATACTTGTTCTTTGCCCCGTCCCGGTTGAAGAGTGAAACATCATGTTAATAGGGCCACACGTGATAAATATCCAACGTGCATATCATTTGTCCTAATACGTAATACCAGGGCATTACAAGTCATATTATCCGATGGTGTCTGACTCTGTCGCATCCAGCACCAGTGAAAAAAGTATCAGGAAGAAGACAAGTCTGACGCCCCAGCGTCCGTTTCCAAAATCCCATCTATACTTTGTCATTTTAAGCCATAACAAATTGTCTGAGAACTAAAAATAAGTTACCAAAAATTCCATCTGCAGTTTGCAGATGGAATTTTTGGTAACTTATTTTTCCAATTCTCTAGTTCCGGAAAATGGACCTTAAATCTGTTTTCCGGAACTAGAGAATTGGACTGGTAGTGCGCCTTTTGAATTTTACAGTTTACACTGCGCGACATAACTTTTGAGACGCTCATGTTTATGGTCATAACTTTTCTTCTGGGAAGAGTTAGACAGTGCTATTTAGATATGTTCCTCCAATCAAATCTCTCTATAGCTGACATTCGATGCGGAGCTGGATTTCTCGGTTTGAAGATAGGCTAGCATACAATTATATAGATTTTGGACCGCGTCAAAACTGTGGGACAAAATAATCTTGATTAAAGTATGGGAATATGAGGCAGGCCTTCAACAACGGCCAATCACAAGACGAGAAGATAGATTGTTCTCTTAGATTTATTTCAGAGTTCAGAGTATCTCAGTCCTACAAGTTTGTGAGGTATTCAGCACAGCGATGGGCTTCCTGGAGCGCTGTCAACGGCATGCGTTCGCGTCACGATTCCAACGAAATCCCTTTCTTCTTTCGGATACAATAGGCCGTGCTGGCTAGACGCCGGGAAATTTTGCGAGCCTCTTGTCCAGCTACGACGAATCGCTTATCGCACCGATTGTTTCGCGCCAAATGCTTCTTGAGTCCTTGGTGAGTCTTTAAGGTCCTTTTACACAAGCGGCATGTAGTCGAGACCTTCTTTTTCGGATGACCAATCTTCCTTGGTGCTGGCGGGGGTACTTTCGCGGGTACCGTTGCGTAGGGCTAGACTCATGGGGGATTACAGAATGAACTTAGATTCGTAGTACACACAAGACATTTATTTTCAATCGTCTAAACCTACTCCTAAAAAGTGAGTGGATTGTTTCCGGTAATGACTTGGGGACATCTGAGTGGATATCCACACAGATAAGAAAATTCCTTCATTGTCTAACTCTTCCTAGAAGAGAAGTTATGACCATAAACATGGGTGCCCCAAAAGCTCTGTCGCGCAGTGTATATAAGTGACTTTAGAGCTGTTTTATTTTTTTTATTAGATAGTTTATCACAGTTTAACTATTATACCTCTTGAATTTGTTAAATTCTAGAGGTGTAAGATTTGTTAAATTCTAGAGGTGTAAGAGGTATACTGTGATAAAGTATTGATAGGCGTAAGCAACAGAGAAGGAAAACGAAGGCGGGATGGCACTGTAGTAGAAAATAAAAGGCGGGTGTTGGAGGCCAGGATTTTTTTCGCGTTTAAATACGAATCCTGGCCTTAATCCTGGACAAATCCTGTAAAAAATCCTTTTTTGAAGAAGTTTACAGAAAATGAATTCATAAGTACGAAATCCTGATCTTCAGCTTCTTCCGCAGAGAGGTTGAGAACACAAGACCTGCACCACCTATAGCCTTGCACAAGGTAGATCAACACTAATGGAAGCTTGGGTTTGCATGGCTCGTTCTGGCATTGAAAATGCAGCGGGTTTAAGCAATTTCGTTCACATAAAAAAGACATTAGAAAATAATCCTGGCCGTCAACGGTAAAAGCGCAATTGCATTTGAGCAAGTGAGCGGAAGAGCGCTGTAGAGATGGGGTCAATTCGGGCCCTGAAATACGGCGCTGATGATATCTTTCATCCATCCCGTATGGTGGATACCAACGTATCAATAGTAGCATTGTAGGTTAAAATAGAAAAATTGGCGTAGAAGCCATACTATTCCAATTGACCATGCACAAAGCGCGTAGCGGACGCCCAGAGCGCTAGTTTAAGTTGTATTCCTCCTACAGTTTTGAAGTACAGTAATGCACCCCGCGAGGGTGGACCTTATGATTTTCAAATAGATCAGCTCCTAGCTTACAAACCCTTTCTCACTGAAGTATTCGATTTAATAAGTATTATATCCGGAAGTATATTACAGGTCCGAGGGTGTGAAAGCGAAGTACAATACTGTACGAAACTGACTATTCAAACAATCAAAATAGCCGGATGTAACGCCACGTTTTTTGAACGCTTACGGCTCTCAAGCGTGTAGCAGGTGCACGTAACCCAGAATGCAAATAACGACTGAGGCCCTAGTAAACAACGTTAGATTACGCCTGGATTTTGTGGCTGACATTCATTTTGGATTCCCCCCCATTTGGACGACCACGAGCCTGGAGATGCGGCGTCCGAAACGACGTACGCCCCGATATGAATCTGAAGAGTCAGAGTACGCTGAAGAAGAGCAGGACGAGGTCGAGACGACTCTCGCAGGAGTGTCGCGGCTGCCCCTAACTGCAAGTGTTGTCGAGAAGCACGAAGCCTCCGTTCCTAGCCTGTTAAACAAACCTTCGAGACTGAGTCCGAGTTTGACGAAGTCTTCCTGGAATATTGCGAGAAGACATTCCAGGTTTGAGAGCATTGTGTTTTTATTTTGATTCTGTACACTTCTAACGCGTCCCTGGGTATACTCCCGCTTGATGTAAGAACTACTACAAACGGTCGTCGACAACGCGAGAAAGATGCAACTGCGTCGTCAAAGACGCATACGCGAAGCAAGGCCAGACCGCCCCGGAATCGGAATTGCTCAACAACTCGGACTACCTTAACTACAGCGTGTATTACCTGTGCACGCATGATGGTAAGCCAAGGGAGCAAAATGCCGTTAAAAGACCTCGACAAAACATCAGGCCGATAGGATGCGATGTGAAGGTATGAATTGTACAACGTTTAGAACCTGCTGATTTTTTTATAGGTTTCTTGTTGTGATCGTGTAGCTGTCGCTGCTCCAAAAACGTGCCGGAGACCGCTACTTTCTCGTTGTGTCTACCCACACGACGGTTCACAACCACCGCGTAGGGAAGTCTGAGTATCACCAGATTCCTGCTAATCGCATGCGACTTACTCCTGACGACATTGAGGAAGTCAAAAAGCTGAGTAGGATTCGAGTCTCTCAAAAGAAGATCCTGAAGTTTATTTGGGAGAGCACCGACTGTGAGCCTTGCATGGTTGACGTCCACAATCTACTCGCAAAGCTCACGCGTGAAGAGGATGCAGGGACAACAGTGTCCGACCGTGTAGCCGACACGCTAAATCGCTTCTGCCAGGAGGACACGTACGGATATGGATCAAGATTATAACACGGTACGCAAACTTGTTCAGATTACTTTAATACTCTACCTGTGTCCTTTATGGCTCTGCTGATGTTGACATGTAGGTGGTGGCTCGCTGCATCGTCGTTAAAACAGCGCCTATGCGCTCACTTTTGTCAAGTTTCCCCGAGACTGTCTTGGTTGACGCGACTCATGGTACAAACGCCGAGCGGTACAAGCTATTCTCATTCATGGAGAGCATGTGCAGGTAAGACCAGTACCGTTGGACAACGATCCGATGCTAGACACTTTAAGTTTGTAAGGGTACGTTTGATTGTGTCAAATTGTACCGATGTATTGTCATTTTGTACAATTGTGTCAAATTGTACCAGATTGTATGAAATTGTACAGGATTGTACAATCTGGTACAATCTCATACAATCTGGTACAACTTCATATTTTGTTTATTTGTAGTCTGACGGTTTGTGCTTGATTTGGTTTAGTATTCGTTGATCACCGATGAGCATACGGAAACACTACGACTGACGATCTCTCAGTTCAAGAAGTGTAATCCATCCTGGCGCGAGATTCAATGTATCGTAGTTGACAAAGCCTTTACAGAGAGTAGAGTCTTTTCATCGGAGATTCCTCAAGCAACAATACTGCTGTGTCAGTTTCACGCGGTGCAGATGGTTAGTCGATATGCGTTCGATGTGGTAAAGAAGCAATACGATACCGCTGTAAACCCGACGATCTATTACGACGTACAGGACGAGGGAAATGGGATTTTTATGGTGAGCAGTGCAGCAACATCATGCGAAATTGACAGCAAAAGGTGGAGTTATTTTTGTCTGGTGGCGTCGACGTTGAAGATGCCTTGTCGTCACCTTCTGTATCTCCATGTTCGGATGAAGACTTTACACATAATCCCTTTCAACAAAAATCGACAAGCGGTGGATAAGGAATTCGAGCAAAATGCTGGAAGTCTTTTTAGAGAACGACCATGAATTTAGTGGATTTACTGAGGTGATGGCAGTTTAACCTAGATCTATTCGGTCTAAACTGCATGCCGTAAAATATCGCGAGTGTCTAGAAGAGACTAAATTAATCGCGGAAGCTGTGAGTGAGTATGGATCTGCTAGATTCGAACGGGCGAACAGTATGCTGAAAACATTTGGTTATGGTTTTGTCGCTGGGGATTTCGATGCATTGGATCGTGGTGTGTGTGGATTGGCGGATTGGGATTATACCAATCCTACATTTACAGAATGTAACGCTGACTGTAGTGGAGATACAAATGAAGATGTATCGGCGTCTACATACACAAATGATGCGCAACATCAGGAAACAGAGAGTCCTTCCACTGTGGACGCAGAGGTAATTGTCGTGGGCTCAGACAACGAAGAGGAGCCGTCTACACACCATGCCGTAGGACATTCGGATTCTGAGGGAGGGCCGCGTCCACAGATTAGGAATGCAGCACAAATACACACGGGTCACGCTAACAAGGCGCGCCAAGTTATAAACCCTGGGACTCTTTGACGTGTTTGGTCAATTAGCAAAAATGTAAAACCCCATGGTCGCAGGAAAACTACAGCGAAACAAAGAACATTTGCGAAAAGAAAAAATGGAGGAGATCAAGTTGCTCTGCCGGCAACGAGAGCAAGAAAAAACTCCTTCTGAGTTCTTGCTGAAGGCTTTGCTCGATAGTGTCGAGTCGGAGATGTTATCGTATCACGAGTGGAGTACTTACCTTTCGAGGTATGAGATTGTTGATGATCTGCCACACGTAAATGGGCCCAAGTCACTGTGTGTGGCGGTCCCAGCCCCCGATAGAGATGACGGACACCAAGATGCAGAATCCGTTAAGGATATTTTGCCTAGAACTTGAGTGGATATGTGTATCTCACGCATGAACGAGACCAAGACGGCCTACTAGTCACACACGAATAGGTCTTTGAAAGACGAAGATATTGTCTTCAAATTTGAATTAGGACGAGAAACAATTTACCTCACAATTTCAGCTGTATACGTCCGTGCGATGGAGACGTAGTACAAGTTAGGATCTACTTTTAGGTGACTGGATGGCGCTCTGACATGGGTTTGCACGATTAATTTGTGGCGAGATGACTGTGGACCGCTTTTCGACGACGTCGGCGAGTTCGATCTTGAGGACATTTGCACATGCATTAAGTTCAGTAACCTACAGGACGACGAAGAATTGGCGATGCTACGTTTCGCAATGGAAAGAGAGCTGGAGGACATTTGCTTGGTCGCTGCTATTGACGCTATTCGCGCTGAAGCGGAGAACTTGAAGAAACCAGTTATAGTTTCTACTTACACGCCGCAACTTATGATCATGGAGACTACAGATGAGCGGACGGCGTCGCTAGAAGAAAACGACACAGTGAAAAATGCTACGGATGTGATTGTGGGCGCTCTGCTAATTGACGGTAATCACTGGTGCGCACTTTGTATCAGTATTAGCACTTGGACATACACAGTAATGGATCCAAGAAACAATTCCGATACAATTGAGGCGGTGAGTAAGGTGTTCAAAGATGCGTTTTTACCACTACTAGATCAGCGCAAAAGATGGCGAAGAGTAATCGCTCAAGAGTATCAACAGACGGACGGTTCAAGTTGTGGAGTGTGGGTGCTGGCTTTTATCGAAAGCTTCATCTTTACAGCTTACGAGGCCCCTGATGATGCAGACTATCTTCGCTACAGATACCTGGTTAAGGTTCTTCTTGCGGGCTCCGACAATTCGTAAGCTGTAACCCAGTACTAGGCTGTAATACATGTATGGCTTGCATTCATCAACAACAGTGTAATCCACCTAAATTAACGCCTCCGATTTCAATATAACGCTCCTTATCGGTACCAGGCCAATATAGTACATACGCTCTATACTTTACCTCTGACTTTGGGAGGCACATAGTCGATGATTTATATTGTGTAAGTTTGTACCAAATACAATTTTGGTACAATCTGAATTGTGGTTGTTTGTGTCAGATTGTACAATTTTTCCCCGTTCGAGTATAATCTCAAAACGAACCGGCTCCTTTGATTGTACGAATAGTCTCTGTCAATACTATACTTTACTTGTTGTGTCACAAGCTAGCACCAGTGTGTGCGTAAGCGTCTAAGCTCAAGATACTGAATACAGCTGGTTGTGTCTTTATCCGTCTCCACCAACTTGTTACAAACCTCATCGACAGGCCTCGGCAAAAAGAACTACCTGCCTCTTTCAAGCCTGGATAGGTATTACGGTATTCAAATAGAAGTTGTATCACATTTGGGTCGGATTCAAACTAGGCATCCAATCTCCATACAATTATCAAATCAAAAATACTATTTCCTGGTAATTATTAAAACATTACCACTTCGAGCGCCTATCGACTTCAAAAAGTCGAACTATCGCTTTCAAAAAGTCGAACTATCGCTTCAGTGTGAATCATAGGCGAAGCCACAGGGGCATACGCGACCAGCAGTCTCATTTCTATCGACCAACAACGGCTTTACTGTGCCATTATAAACCGTCAGTAAGATGAAAGAGGCTGTCCTTGTGACACCGTTAAAAATATTTCCCGACGCTGCTTTCGCGTAGTTTGACGAGGGAGTGCCGAGAGCTACTGTATAGACAGTCCTTACCTTTGTTAATCACATTGCAAACAACGAATTAACACACGTCCTATTGTTTAGAGCATGGATTTGATCGGCCTATAATAGTTCACCCCAGAGCGTCCGACACGTTGAGCCCATATCGTGCTCAATACACTTACAAAAACGCGTAACGGTAAAGAGTGATGCCTTCTTAGCTTACAACATCCACTTAATTCACTTTCTGCTGCACTGCGACAAATTACGCAGGTTTACGAGCTCAAACCCCAATTGAAATAGCGCTTGTCAAACCTGGTTTGACACACCTCAGCTAGCTATACGAGCCTCCGTCGGAGACGGATATTGTTAGTTAAGAATTTTTGAGCGAGTTGTAAGGCTGTTTTGCAAAGATTCATTAGAACGTGTTAGCCATCATTCCCCAAAAAATCTTGGCTTATCATGTGCGCGTTAAATGTCTAACTTCACAGTCGAACTATGAGTCGAACTATGACTGTGAAGTTAGACATTTAACGCGCACATGATAAGCCAAGAACTATGAGTCGAACTATGACTGTGAAGTTAGACATTTAACGCGCACATGATAAGCCAAGATTTTTTGGGGAATGATGGCTAACACGTTCTAATGTATCTTTGCAAATGTTTCAGCCTTACAACTCACTCAAAAAACTTCACAGTCGAACTATGACTGTGAAGTTAGACATTTAACGCGCACATGATAAGCCAAGATTTTTGTCTGGTCCGGTACCTTGGCAAGGTATCGAATTGAAGCGAATAGTGCACGCGCAATGCATCACGGCAAGTTGGAAAGTCAGAAAGTTTTTGATCCTGAAACCCGACTGAAAGGCGACTGTCTGGTTTATCGTCAGTGACATGGTACTTATTAAGAGCGGTAGCAATGCAGGCTTCCTAGACAGCTCAGATGCAAGTAGTCTCGAACCGCTTCCACAGAGTTGTGGTTGGTGCATTCCAAAGAACATATTTTTAAAGGGTCGGCGAGGGGTAGGAATGGTTTTCGAGTGTAAAAAAGCTGATTTTCGAGTGCAGGCAGTTATTGCAGGATAACGCCTGTCCGCCTAGAGCAGTGTATACCTGTCGCCTACCAGAAATTCTAGATGTATAACATGAAGGGAAACTAGTGTTTAGACAGCTCCGTAGTGACGCGATTAGCTATATAAAACGGTCTTTGCGGTTATGATTTTTGAACTCGAAAACCGTCGGCGAGTAGGCATTTTGAAAAAGTAGCAATAGGTATTTTGTACCTTTCTTGACCCAGAAGCCTGCTCATCGACCGTGCTCAGTAAGCAGTGTTCACAGCCTCATTCTGCAATTTACGCCCAAGCCAACAGAATCGCGATTTCAACTGTTATTCATCTGCGCTTCCTCCTTCTTGTAGTGGCAGTCGCGATTGTCCTGTTTGGAGTCCGCAGTGGATCCGTGGCCATCCATGCGATCGCCGAGACAGACGCGGTCGACTCTAAGTTAATCCACGGTGCATCGGCCAGCAATCACCTGACGAGTCGCGAGTTGTTAGACCAGGACCCCAATGAGGAAAGAAAAGGAGGTGGGGGTGGTAAAGGCGGAGGCAAAGGCAGAAGAACATCAAGAAGAACTTACTATGGTGGAGGAGGCAACCCGAGCGGGGTCACGTGCATTTATTACAAGGAGATAAAATGCAACCGGTCTACTAGCTGGTTGAAGCGGCTCTTTAACAAAAATAAAGAAGAAGTGCCCCAAGACTTACGAAAAAGTAGAAGACTATCGTCGACTTCGAGCTGAACAAACAGAGCGGAATGGCCTATCAAATAGAACACGATTCGCTACCACTCAATTCTATTGACTAGGGCTTCGCGTAGGCTGAGATAGCCTCTTCGGTTCCGCCGGCAACTCTAGAATTTGTTAAATATGCTATTAGTAGCACACAAGTTAAAAGAAGAAGCATTTGTTAAATATTTCCACTGCACGAAAGCTTTGTGGTACTTCTAGGTGAAATGCTGTTTTTGCTGTCATTCAGTCAGCTATTACAGCGCCTAGTCGCATGCCAGCACAGCACAACTTACCGATGTTTGGGCTGGAATTCGAAGCTGTATGATCAAAACCAAATAAATTCAGTACTTTCAGGATAAACCTAGACTTTCAAAGCATCTCCTGCGCCTGCTTCGCAGCCGCAGCATCTGCGTAGCCTTCAAGACGCATTCATGTTAGTAGTTCACACAGAGCTGTAGAAAAATACGTGGTGTTGCGCACAGAACAATACTGTGGAAAACTAAATATAGATTTAGTTATTTGACAACATGATCTTATTGGTTCTTCAAAGGCTTACGTTGTTTTGTCGGCCACCAACGTCATAGACCCAGGTTCGTGCAGGTCCACGGCAAACACCGCGCGGGGGTACCCTTGCATGTTCAGCCTCTTTGTTATGTTTAGAACTGAGCCTCCTTTCCAGCCTTTTCTCGAAAATAGTCAACTTCTGTCTTCTCTCTCGTTTAAGTTCATCTTCATCTGATTCGCGATTTTGAACGACGAGTAGCTTTACTTTAGCTTCACCTGAATCGGCTTCAAATAACATGATTTGGGCTGCTCCGTAGCTTCGCTGCTATCTCAGAATTAGTGACGATTCTTTGGTTTGGTGTGGTAGGGGAAGTTTTCTAATATGTAGTGAAATACTTCTCTATTAATGTGCACGAGTTTTGGTCCAACGTCAAATCTAGTGTACTGTACAGTAGGGTACAGTCACACCTCCTTATTTGAACCTCTATAAGTGACCACGTGCTCATTACTTGAATACTTTCAACGCAAACGAGACTATATGAGGTTCACTATACCAGACTCTCTAACTGACTAAAAACCTCTCTATTCGCTAAATGACAGTCAGGGTCGGAGGTAAAACTCTTTATCTGGACAGGTGACCGTCCGTCAGTTCATCGAATCCTCCTCATTTTTAGTGTTTCTTTTTTCAACAGAAACCCCCGTTGTTGTATTGGTGGAAGTGTTCGTGCTCTAAAAAGCAAGGCTGTTCAATTCTACAATAGCAAAAAAGAACATGGATGACAGCCCGAATATTTTCCGGGTGGGTATTAATACTAGTAGTACAAAATTTCAACTTGAAGATGGCTGTTCAAAATCGCAAGGTCCTGCTGCTCATTGAAAATGCCCCATGCTGACTGGAATTGACGTTTATGAGAACGTTGACGACTATCTAGACATCGATTCAGATGACGAAGTTCACGAGCCTATAGACGTTGACTGCAGCAGTAACTCACTTGATGAAGACGATAGTGACAACCAAGAACAGGAACCAGTACATGCATCGACAGCTCTTGCGTACTGCGTGGGGCTTTCAGTGTTCCTGTTTCAATGCGAAGGGGACACTAAGACCAACAGAGCATGCTGCAATCTCTGTCGAAGCTGGTGCGAACGCAAGTGGTGAAGCGTAGACACTGGATGCAAGATAGATACATGTAGCCATTTTTCTATCTGACCAATTCTATTAATGAAAAGACATTTTTCCCGAGCCAATCGGGCGTCATTTGTAGGTTTGACTGTTGACTGTATTGATTAAACTTTGTATTTCTACAGTCAGCATTAGTGCAACGTTCAAGCAACATCTTGTATTCATTCATTGTGCTGCCTCTATGACGTAGACTTGAGGTGTAGGCTACACCATGTAGCATATCACACTAGTTGTGAAGGAGACAGCAATGAGTCAGTAGATGAATATAAGTTCATTTGATTGCCGTATTGTCGCTGATTCTATGAGCGCCTTGATCAGTGACCACTCTTCAGTAGAGGGGCGCCAAGACACCAACTGCAACAGCGCCACCAACTCCGTACACTACACCAATTGCTACAGCCCCGCCAACGGCAAGACTACCAACAACCACGCCGCCAACTCCGATCACGTCACATGCCTCGAGTACGCCAAGAATACCGTACACACCACGCTGGTGCCACCGTCGGCGTCTTCGTCTGTGTCTTCTCTGCCTGCTCCAGCTCAGAGAACAACGAAGCCACGTTGTCCACCTCCAGCGCATCAATCCAGTCTTGTGTTGCCGATCTTTCTACTGCTGCTACTTCAAGGCCTGCATCGCTGGTCTCCTCAAGTGAGGTAAACAAATCTGCCACCAAATCCAAATTCTTGGCGTCCTCATAGTCGGCCAGCAACTACGTCGGCGGCGAACCTGCTATCAATTCAGCCGCGTCCTTGTCCTCCAACGTTGCAGAAAAATGTCGAACAACATCGCTACATTCTCCGCGTCCGCGTCTTCCTGTTATCGATAAACTGCGATGTCATCGAACGAGCTGCAGAGTTCGAGCGACTTCCCCATATCTGCTTCCATTTCATTCTCCAGCTGCTTCGTATCCACCACATCGACCGGAGACGATGTCGCCATCTCCATGTTGTCGTCGGCACTGAAAGACTTGCTGTCCTCGAGACCTGAGAGCATCTGACTGATCACCTCAAAGTTGACAGTATCCTCGTTGAGGAACACACTAAAGTCTACACCGAGCGTCTCCTCTTGCTCCACGCACGAGAACAAGTCACTGAATTCATCCACATTGAGAGAGCCTTCCACTAGCTTCACGTCTTCCTTCTTGGTCTTCTCCCTCTCTCCTTCCTGCACCACAAATTCCTCCTCTGTTTCAGCTTGTCCAGGACTACGTCCCGGCAAGCCGTCACCGCCTCCAACGCGCTCTCCGGCACCAGTGACAGGCCACCATTCTCTGTTGGAATATAGCAATCGACAGTGTCAAGTATCAAGTCTAAGAGGACAACGTGCAGGGGGCGCTTAATAGCGCAGTGGTCTAACTACGGTGCGATCGTTCACAGGTACGTAGGACATTGCCCCGGTGACGCCTCCCTTTTCCAACATTCTCGTCCGAATAAACGAGCGAGTCAGAGTCTTGCCACGATGCCAGGAGCGCGTCATGAGGCGGCGTCCCGGCGTCTAAGCGCCGAGAAGAAGATGCCGTTAGTCTGGCGGCGTCATGGTTGCACCGTGCATCCCGGGCAGACGCGCGGGCCGAGGATTATAGAAGCCCGAGGCGGCGGTCATGTTGAGAACGCCCGTTAACGGAAGTAAGTCGGGCGAGCGAAGGGTGCAGAGCCTAGCTCAGTGGGAGGCGACGTGAGCGGGTGGAGAAGCGACGGAGGGGCGGCTCCGAAAACGCCACACAAACCAACAACTCTGATTACTCCATCGATTGCCACAGTGACGCCAACCCCGAGCACTCCGCCAGATCTGTACACGCCTCCAGCTCCGAGAACTACCAATGTCTTAGTTCCGCCAGCTCCCAACACGGTCACCAAAAATGAGACCAACGACGAGGGTGCCACCAACGACAGCAGCATCACGAATGACGAGAGCACCACCAACGACGTCAGCACCACCAATCATGAGAGCACCAACAGCTATGAGAGCACCAACAGCGAGAGCGCGGTCTACTCCGAACACGCCACCAACAGGATGAGCGCCAAATCGGGATTTTTAACGCAAATTATAAACAGGTTCTGTAGCATCGGTAGTGGGAACGAACCAGAGATACACCGAGTAGATTGTCTGGTACCGCAGTCCCGATGCACTGCCCACTCTAGCAAGATACCAGCGTCAATTATCCACTTTGCTTAACCTATTATAAGACGACAGATCCCGTATGGGATGTGATACATCAGCTTGCGGAACCTGCTAAGTAGTGCCGGGAGCGCACACATTCGCACATGTGTTCTCTATTTTATATCCAGAGTATTTACAGAGGTGCGATTCTGCCTAAAAAAAACTGTATACGCTTATTCTCAATACTAAAAACATGTACGATTTTCAATATTACACACAAACTAAACTGTAGTATTTGATGTAACTGTTATATCAGAGGGACGCCAGGAATTGCTTGCCGCTACTCTCTTTCAAACTAGATGAAGAGGCTACAGATGCAAATACGGAAATCTAGGATCTAAAATCTATAGCCGCATGATAATGAAAAAAAGAACGTGAATGTTGCTTGTGTGACATCAAAACCCAATCACCTAAATGATGTTGCTTGAAAGAAAGATGGTTAATTAAGGATCATCATGAATGACACTAAAATTGGTGGGTTATATGAAAAAGCCACTTGCGAGCTCTTTGCTGCTTTCTTTAATGCTTGTTGAACTGCTATCGTAATCGAAATTAGAGGCGACCGTGGGCGTGTTTCATTGTTTGAAGCAGATGCTGCGGCTGCGAAGCAGGCGCAGGAGATGCGTTGATGCGAGTATTGGGTTATTTAATGGCATACAGTATTCGTTTGGCGGGTAAGTCGAATTTGCAATTAACTATGCTACGCTTTCTACGTACCATATTCCTCTCTAACTCAGTTCAACACCCATTCTAGTACTTCAATTCCAGAGCTTCCCCGTTCAAGGCACGGCACTAATCTAATTCTTTAGAGACAAAACGGGTGAGCCAGATAGAGTGGAAGGAATCGTGCTAACACGAACTGTGGTGAGTGAAGTCCGTTTTAGTACTAATAGTAGTGATATTATTCGTTATTACTAAATCGTTGCTGGTCAAATTAGTAGTGCTAAAATAATATTCCAAAAAAGAAAACCCCGTTTTAGTCGTACTAAATTAAGAAAAAACACTACGAACCGATATGGTTTAGCTCAGTACCGTAGATGGCAAAAAGAACACCCGCAGATATCGTCGACATTTGGCGTGTCTTTTTGTCATCTACGGTATACTGTTACATTTCCTGCGAAATTACCCCTTGCTCGGAGCTACCTGAACTCAGTTATACCCGGTTTCGGATTGGATACGGGTACCCGAACTTAGGTCGACAGGTTTTCGGACTGGACACGGGTACCCGAACTAAATATAAAACCTAAAGTCCAAAACAAAACACGCTAAAATTGGAGGCAGCGTGTGGTAAAAACCGTCTATTATCCCAAAATAGTACTTTTCATCCATATGCGTAAGAATATACACCCGGAATGGGAGGCGGATTGGGTTTCGTGTACCCGAAATGGATGTCGGACAGTCCAGCCACGGATACACTAACCAATATGCAAAATTCGATCGGATGGACTGACCGAGATTTGCCATTTGCGAGCTCTGCTTCTTGCAAGTCTACGTTAAAACCAAGAGATAGTATAATTTCGGTGGAATGGATACACTTTCACTTTGATAGATACACTTTCATTGGGTTCAATGGTAGGACCAATCAAAATGAAGTAGTTTTGTGGCTTCATTCAATAATCGAGGGCGACTCTAAATTGTTGTTACAGTATGTCACTTGTCAACTTTCGCTCAAGTTCAGACTGAAATCGAGGCTTTGCGATCGACTATGGGGAACGTGTTGGGTTGTTGCAAGGGTGAGACATACGTCACCAAGGCGCCTACGAGTCAGCAACCACCACCACCGGAGCCCCATTACCGCGTCCAACAGGCTCCAAAGAATGTGTACAAGCGCAAGCAACGTCCATCCGCGCCGCCTCGTCGAGCAGATAGTAGAGGAAGCACTAGCTACACTTCGGCCATGAGCTCGGACTATACTCCATGTGTGGCTTATGGAGGCGGCGATCACGGAGGCCATTATGGTGGCTATGATGGCGGCATTGGAGGCGGCTGCGATGCTGGCGGCGCAGGGGGAGGTGGAGGATGCGATGGTGGCGGTGGTGGCGGTGGCTGTTGCTAAGGAGGTTTGTGTTGACCGAGCTTTCTACTTAATAGGAGGCCCTCTCCGTTTCCAGAGATCACTTTCCGAGCTGTCTACTCAATAGGAGGCCCTCTTCGTTTCCAGAGATCATTAAAATAAATGAAAGACCTAGGTTCTGAGAATTTTTTTTTACAATATTTGATGGGAGTAAATACTTCTTATCATATATTAGCCGGATGTTGTACTACAGATGAGTGCCAGTGGTGCCACTAACAATATAGTGGTAACCTTTATGTTACCGCCCGCCAAATGCCTGCCAAGGTTTGTTTCAGCACGCGATCAAGTGACCTAATTTTTTCTGACCTAAAATAAATTCTTTGCAATTAAAGCGGTTGTATTTGCTTGAAGAACGTAGGTGGTCTAGACGACTTAGATACCTGTTGCAATATGACGAAGGTACACTTAATACGCTTCCTTGAACTGCCCAATAGCTTTGTCACTCATCTTGAGTCGCTCCATGTAGGCGACGGCATCGTCTACCGACTGGAAGCCCGTTTTCCATGAGTGAAAAATGGTTCTTAGGTACTCAGGTTGAGTCCTCATTCTCTGGAATTGTTCAGGCAACCTGCGAAAGATGTCGTCCATAATGTTGAAGTCGAACATATGGTAAAACGCACCACGCTCTTCTTGATCTTCTCCCGCCACATCGCCGTCGTTAACTATCGTGACCGCTCGTAGATACCTCGCTCTCGCCTTAGCTGGCAGCACGTTACCAGAAGTAAGCATGGCAGCCGAAGCAAGAAGCAGAATAAAGGTGAGACGCATTCTTAGGCTTGGGACTGTAAAGCGGAAGACACGACTTGAGCTCTTGGAGGTGATTTCGGAACTGATGCGTGGCGCAGCTTTCAAACCGCATGAATTACAACAAACCAAGGATTCCTTGACAGCGAGTGCATGCTATGCTTGAGATTTGTATTAATAGTCACCTAGAATTATTTTTCATAGTACTTAGAGCAAATGGGGACTTATCGACGATAACCTGCCGCTGTTGCCAGCTCAACTTCTGGCTACAAGCCAGTTATCTACAGAATGACCAACGAGGCGGAACAACGACAGTATTATATTTATTTATTTACTGTGTGATGCATCTCAGGCCCATAGGTTTACTACCGTTACTTTGAAAATAAGCTGCTTCTTTTAAAAACAAATTATTTTATCTCCTGCAATTCTTTCTAGCGTATGTATATTCTGCACATAGCGAAATTCGGTGGAGTCTTTTGATAATAGCCTTTTACATACATGTACTGTTGCAAGGAGCCAGAGGTATCTGTCGCGAGTCGTCCCGGCAATGGGGCGGGACTACAGACGCTGTGTTATCGGACTTCTAAAGTATTTAATGTACGAATTCGCGAGTGTCTAAACTCGTCTGACTTCGATCTAAATGACAACTTAAAACAAACTTCCCCCTTCCCTCCTCTCTCTCACACACGTATGTTGTCAAGAAGGCGCCTCGACCTGCCACGGTGTACCAGTAGACACTGGTACGACTTTCACTCAGTGGCACTCACGCATTCACGTGATTACGAGACAGGTGATTGCGAGACATGTGATTTCGGGACGGTGTCGCATGGGTACAAGATTGTGGGTACAAGATGGGCATCGACGTGGCAGCCTCTGATTGGCTAAGGTAACTCAGTATCCAGTTAGGAATCCAGTAGTGTGTATCCAGGAGAGAATCCAGTAGGCTTAGAGGTAGCAAGCAGTTAGCGAACTAAGGACCTAAATCAATCACTTTGCATTTCGACATCTAGTACTCAAACGACCTTGACGTTTGGTTATGAGCCCAAGCCCCGTATTCCCTGCTGAAGACTCCGACTACGCTTTCGCCATGGAAACCACCTCGACCACGACCTCCCGTATCAACAAGTTCGACGGAACCAACTTCCACACGTGGAAGTTCAAGATGCGCATGGTGCTCGAGGAGCGCGACCTGTGGGAAGTGACGTGCGGAGAGATCAAGCTGGAGCACTGCGCTACGACGCTGGACCAGACGACGTTCAAGAGGAAGTCTCGCAAGGCGCTGGCGATCATCTGTCTCGCGATGGAGGATTCGCAGTTGCCGCTGGTTCGGTCGGCGAAGGATGCGTTTTCCTGCATGGTCAAGACTGGAAGGACACTTCGAGAAGAAGAGTTTGGCCAACAAGCTCTTCCTTCGTCGACGGTTCTTCACGACGATGATGGCGGAAGGTGATGATGTGTTGGAACACATCAACAAGATCAAGACGCTGGCGGAACAGCTCGACGCAGTGGGCGCTCCGGTCAGTGAGGACGACTTGGTGATCACGCTTCTTGCAAGTTTGAACGAGTCGTACCAGTTCCTCATCACGGCGTTGGAGTCGAGAGCTGACTCGCTGACGTGGGAACTCGTGACGGCTCGACTGCTGCATGAAGACTTGAAGCGCAAGGAACAAGGTGGCGGTGCTGAAGGTACCGCGCACGGGGGTCAAGCGTTCATGACAAGCGGCAATGGGAAGAGCAAGGGACGACAAGCGCAGAAAGCCAGTTCGTGTCACTACTGTGGTGAACAAGGTCATTGGATCGCCAAGTGTCCCGTGAGGATTCGCGAGAACACGGATCGACAGAAGCCACAGCGAGCGAATGTGGCGAATGAAGATGAAGAGGAGTTCGACGGCGACTACCTGTTTTCGGCTGGTGGAGGAGCCACCAAGTCGAGTGAAGTTTGGCTGGTCGACTCGGGTGCGACAAAGCACATGACGTACTCGAAAGAGTACATGAAGAACTACAAGAAGATGACTCCGGTGGACGTGCATCTCGCGGACAACGGAGTGGTTCAAGCAGTCGGCAGTGGCGACATTGTCATGTCGATGAAGACTCCACGCGGGATCAAGAAGGGTGTGCTCACCGGTGTGTGGCACATTCCCAAGTTGTCGCGGAACTTGTTTACGGTCGGGCGTTTCACTAAGGATGTTGGGCCTGTCATGTTCAAGCGCGACGGGTGTTTCGCCGAGACGAAGAACATCAAGTGGAAGCTCGGAGCAAGTGAAGGCAAGGGACTGTTCAAGTTGTGCATGACGCCTATCATGACTGACGAGGCGAATGTGTCAAGTCCGAAGGAACGCAAAAGGGACACCACGTTATACCTCTGGCACCTTCGACTTGGTCACATTGGCCATGGCGGTCTAGACGCCATCGTCAAGAAGGGTTATGGTGTTGGGATGAAGATGACGGCTGTGAAGCAGTGGAAATTGTGTGATGGGTGTGCACTCGGCAAGCAAACGCGAGTGAGCTATATGCCTAAGTCACCGAACCGCGCCAAGAAGCTGTTGGAAGTCATCCACAGTGACGTCTGCGGTCCCATGAAAATGCCGACGTTCAGTGGCAAGCGGTACTTCGTCACGTTCATCGACGAGTACTCGCACTTTTGTGTGGTATACTTGCTGCGGAACAAGTCGGAGGTGGCTGCCAAGTTCGCGAAGTTTGTGGCGTTTGCCGAAACTCAGACAGGTGGTCGCGTGAGAACGCTCCGTGTGAAGCAGCTCCGTAGCGACAACGGTGGCGAGTACAAGTCTCGTGAAATGGCCAAGTTCTGCAGCGAACGGGGTATCGTGCAGAAGTTCACTCCGCCGTACACACCTCAACTGAACGGAGTGGCCGAGCGGATGAACCGGACGTTGGTGGAATGTGCGCGCTGCATGTTGGAACATGCCGGACTGTCGAAGTCGTATTGGGGTTAAGCGGTGGTGACGGCGACGTTCCTCCGGAATCGGTGTCCGACACGCTCCACCACCCACGACAAGTCGTCACACCAAGTATGGACAGGAAAGAAACCGCTGTTGGCGAACCTGAAGGTGTTCGGTTGCCATGCGTATGTGACGGTCCCGAAGGAGAAACGCACCAAGTTTGACGCTCGGTCGGTGCGTTGTCGGTTTCTCGGGTACTCGGAACATGAGAAAGCGTATCGGTTTGAAGAGATGAAGAGCGGTCGCGGGCTAGTGAGCCGCGATGCGCAGTTCATGGAAGACGTCTTCGACGGTGGGAGACGCAAGTTGGATCAAGAAGAAGCGGTCGTGGAACTTCAAGAAGAAGTTGGCACGGACCAAGAAGCATCGTCCGGATCGGATGAGGACGACGAAGAAGAAGCTGCGCGGGACGAAGACTTCGAACCCAGCAGCAAGCAACACCAGCGGACGCGGTCGTTGGAGGAAGCGGTGGAGATCCCAAGGTCCAAGCGGCACAGTCGGCAACAAACGCTGGACGAGATGTCAGCCATCGCGAAAGAAGAAGGCTTCGACGCGCCCTTCGTTGTGGATTCAGTGGGAGAAATGCCGACTACGTTCGTATCTGCGATGGAATCCTGCAACTCGGCCAAGTGGAAAGAAGCGTGTGACTCGGAGATCAACTCTCTTCGCAAGAACGAGACGTGGGTGTTGGTGCCATTGCCAAATGGACGCAAGGCGATCGGCTGCAGATGGGTGTTTCGGATCAAGGAAAATCAGGCTGGAGACATCGAGCGGTTCAAGGCGCGTCTGGTGGCCAAGGGATTCTTGCAGAAGTTCGGCATCGACTATGAAGAGACGTTCGCGCCGGTGGCCAAGTTCACGTCCATTAGGATCTTGCTCAGTCTGGCGGCCAAGTACAATCTCACGGTGCACCAGATGGATGTGAAGACGGCGTTCCTGAACGGCTGGTTGGACGAAGACATCTACATGGTGCAGCCGGACGGCTACGCTGACGAGGCGCACCCGGACTTCGTGTGCAAGCTCAAGCGTTCGCTTTACGGTCTGAAGCAGTCGCCGCGGATGTGGAACCAGACCATCGACAAGTTCATGCTGGAGTTCAAGAAGTGCGAGGCGGATCACTGCATCTACGTCAAGCGCAATGACCAAGACATGATCTTCGTGGCGCTGTACGTGGACGACTTGATCCTGGCAAGCAACAACGACGACCTGCTCAAGTCGACCAAGGAGGCGCTCAGCGTGCGGTTTGAGATGACGGACATGGGTCAGCTCAAGTACTTCCTCGGCATGGAAATCGACCAAGATCCCAAGACCGGAAATGTGTCGGTGCGACAGACCAAGTTTGCGATGGACATCCTGGAGAAGTTCAGCATGGAGAAGAGCAACCCGGTCAAGACACCACAAGAACCGGGACTCAAGTTGACCAAGGTCATGTGCGAAGGAGGTTGCAAGCACGAAGAGACCATGGCGAAGGTGCCGTACCGGAATGCCGTCGGGTGTTTGATGTACCTGATGGTGGGGACTCGACCGGACCTCGCAGCCGCAGTGGGAGTTCTCAGCCAGTTCGCCGCGGATCCGTGTCCGACACACTGGCAAGCGCTCAAGAGGGTGTTCCGCTACATCCAAGGCACGAAGACGCATGGCATCAAGTTTCAAGCTGGCAGCGAGGACGGACTCCAAGGCTATTCGGATGCGGACTGGGCCGGCGACATCGAGACTCGACGGAGTACAAGCGGCTACGCGTTCATGATGAACGGCGGATGCATCAGCTGGAGAAGCAAGAAGCAGCGAACGGTGGCGCTATCGTCGACGGAGGCCGAGTACATGGCGTTGACGGAGGCTACGCAGGAGGCTATTTGGCTCAAGGCATTTCTGTGTGAGATCGGCGAGATGAAGACCAAGTCGGCTGTCAAGATCTACGAGGACAACCAAGGCTCCATCGCGTTGGCCAAGAACCCGGAGTTCCACAAGCGCACCAAGCACATCGACATTCGCTACCACTTCGTGCGTGAGAAGGTAGAAGACGGCCAAGTGGTGTTGGAGTACTGTTCGACCAAGGACATGCTGGCAGACCTGATGACCAAGCCGATCACCGCTGTGCAGTTCGACTTCGTACGGAGCAAGCTCGGTATCCAAGGGCTCAGAGCTCAAGGCATAACTACGGCCGAGTCGAGTGGGAGTGTTGTCAAGAAGGCGCCTCGACCTGCCACGGTGTACCAGTAGACACTGGTACGACTTTCACTCAGTGGCACTCACGCATTCACGTGATTACGAGACAGGTGATTGCGAGACATGTGATTTCGGGACGGTGTCGCATGGGTACAAGATTGTGGGTACAAGATGGGCATCGACGTGGCAGCCTCTGATTGGCTAAGGTAACTCAGTATCCAGTTAGGAATCCAGTAGTGTGTATCCAGGAGAGAATCCAGTAGGCTTAGAGGTAGCAAGCAGTTAGCGAACTAAGGACCTAAATCAATCACTTTGCATTTCGACATCTAGTGCTCAAACGACCCTGACTTTTACGTATTCCCAATCCTCGCCACAATGGCCCAACCTGGGACTACCGATCTTTACGAAAACAACATACATGCCGATCACTCAAACATCTATTCGCCAAGTACTAGCAACATCAGGGCAAAACGGAGACTTATCGACCACACGTTGTCGTTACTGCCAGCTCAGTTTTAGGTTGTAAACCAGTTATCCATAGAATTATCAACGATGCGTCAAACGACGGTATGATATTAGCTACTTGCTAAAACTCTACTGCAATTCTTTCTGAATGTGCATACGCATATACTGTACATAGCGAGATTCGGTGGAGTTTTTTTTGATAATCGCGTTTTACATACTGTTGCAAGGACCAGAGCTATCTTCATGCCCCGGATTCGAATACAAGCTTGTAAAGGATTGAGCAAACACTTCGTTCAGTTCGAAAAAGTGGTTTTCTATTTGAGTTTGATGTTTGATTATCTATAGGAGGCTGATATGTAGTTAGGCGGTCCAGTATAAAATCGTTTTTTTTTATTTGTAGCGTTGGGTGTTTGATGAACGCACTGTGCCATTGTAGCATAGGAGTTGTGTACTGCTGAGTACTACCTCGTCAGTACATGTACAGACGTTTCACCGGATACAGCGCAAAAATTAAAAATTAGTTGGATCACTATCAATGATCCAGGCCAAATGATCGATGATCCGAACCCCTGTTCATAGGGTGGGTAGCACGTCTTGAATGTCTTCGTTTTCGATAAGATCCCGTAGCCGAATGTGCTGACGTCGCCCAAGCGAAACGTGCACCATAAACGAAAAGAGCTTGTATCGCGAAGCATTGGCGCCGTGGGTTGCATTCACGAGAAGAGCCTCAGGCAAGCTCGAAAACAAGGAGCGCGTATGAGCCGTCTGGATTGTGGTGCGTCAAGCAACCAGCTTAATCATACATACTACAACCAGTTAGCAAACCGAAACTGAACAGATATTGCTGCAACTCCCACCTTTTATCCTTCGCGATCAATGTCAATGTTTGCAAGAGCGTGAGGGTCCCTCGCAAAACCGGCCCAGTGTCTCGGACACTCTATCAGACATGGACGTGCCGCCATCTTCTTGATGCTTCGGCTTTGCAAGTAGGTTATGGACATCCACCATGTCGGGTTCACACGTTGTGTTCTCCCAGATGTTCCGAAGAATCTTTTACGAGAAAGACCAGCTTTTCGTAGCACGCCGACCGTCTCTAACTTGGACACGCGAAGATTAAGCTGGTTTCTGGGTTGCCTCACGAACGACGGTTTCCCAACCCGGTGGTTGTGGTGGTTGTGGTGCATGGACACCTCAATGTAGTAGGTACCATCGTCTTCGCACCGAAGCAGAACGTTGAGCTGGAAGCACACAAACAGCAGATGTAATTTTGTTAGATCGATGAATGCAGACGAAAAGGTGTACGATTGAAACCTTGGCTGGACAACCAATCGAGCGCACGTGCTGGCGAGGACGTTTTTCCTTTCCCTCTCGTGCGATGCTTGCCGCTGTGCGTGCACTCGTACGAGATGATGTAGTACGGGAAGGAGTCATCCTGATAGAGATCTCTCTCAGGAGTAACTTCCCCCCTTTCTGCGTACTGTGCTTGGATCGCTCGATTTCTTGCGGCACGACTGGTCGACGTTCTCTTCACGTAGGTCTAGCGGCACAGCAAGATATTTATAAATATCGTTCGTTTTCAACTCTTACATGTCTTACCTGGAAACTTTCCTTGGTGTACGACTTCAGTGCGCTTCCCACGTGTCGAAATTTTCGTTATATAGGCTTGGCACGTCGACAGTCACGTTCTCTGGCGTCACGTCGCTCCACCCATCGCTGGATTCGTGTGGATATCCGGTGTCGTCCTCGTACGCAGACTCCTCCGATACGTCAGGACTTCTTCGCTCGCATCGCAGTTGAACTGGGGCTCGGCGGTAGGGTCGTGACGCGCTTTCCAAAGAGGGTGGGGATTTCTGAATGAGCCGCAGCCACTAAAATCAGTCCGTAATATAACGTTTGATTCGCTTATTTCAGCAGTGTCTTTTTGAATTTTCTAGGGTCAAGTTTTTGTACTGCGACGTCGTCCTATCCCTCTCCTTAGGCTTGTGAAATACCGGCTCTTGATGTGGTGGTAATAGTCACAATCATTATAACAATTCAATCGGGTACATACTGTATACACGTTTCAATTTGGTAGGCAACTCATCTCTGATAAGTTAATATTATGTGTCAAGAATATTCTTGACTTAAGACTGCTTATTGTGCTGTGTTGACGTGCTTGACATCCAGAGCAGAAATAACGAGAAGTAGGTTGGTATTGGCGGCAGTGGAGCCGATATCGCCGGTTATTGATAGTTGTATACAAGTGCCGTAACGTTGCTGATACATATAACAAAGCCGCGCATTCGCACGGAACAGCTCTGGATTTTACATTTACTGGTACGGTTGTAAACGAAACCGCACCTTTAACTGGGATGGTTTGCAAGTATTATCCCAAAGCGACTAGCATAATCTTTTACTCGGATGCTTTTTTACTCGGGTGGTGCATTTCAGCGCTACCCTAAACATACAACCCTCTCGACCGTGATATACCAAATAGTGATACACACTAAACAGGTAGGATCGGTTGTGGCTACAGTAGCGATACGAAAACAGCAGGTAGTTAATTATGGTAAGAAGCCTTTTATAGAATCACAATCAATTAATCCCAGCATTGGTGTATGCTGCTTTTGGTCTACTGTAGTTTAGTTGATCGATGGGTTCTCAATATGAGTACAACAAGCTGCAGCTGATGTGCGCTGAAGAACTTATTACTACCATGAGGGATTGATATAGGGTGGCGAGAATTAGTAGTTGTTGACCTTGTAGAATCGAGAGCAAGCTGGTATGAGAAACCGCTTTTGCTTGCAGGACACGGGTAACCCGAGACCTACAAACGCACCAAGCTCTCAAATGGCGCCGTCAACCTGACCGGCATGCACACAAGGCGACCACCATGAGATTGCACCACCAGATCGGTACACTCTGGAATGTAACAACACTAGCCTGTGATAATTTGGTCGCTCCTGAAGCTATCATGGAGGATAGTTATGTCTGTAGTCGAGGTGGCGGCTACCAGTGGCCCCATTGCCACCCTAACTTTCAGTTTGTACCAGAAGAACTGCCCGAAACAAGAGGGGGATAATAAGCAAACCCGTTTAGCTAAGGCGCAAATATCATGGTAGATTTCCACAGAAATGTGTTCAAATACAACTTGGCACTGATACTCTAACGGTCCTGCTACACCGAGATGGGCTCACATATCGCAAGTATTGCAACCAAGGGTCACGCTCGGTAGCATTTTGATGTTTCTGGACGCCCCACGCTTTAATTAATTTATTAACTAAAAACTAGCGTCTTTCCGTAGTGTTGGGGCTGCTCTCTGAGAGCCTCTCAGCCATTGTACTCGGAAATCCCCTTCAATGATTATGCTATACTGAAAACAAGCCGCTTTCATGATGGTACTCACAAAGCATCCCAAAAAATGACTGTACTCGCAAACAATCCCTTTTGTACTCCAGGATAAGCCTTTGCCAGGGAGGGTGCTTTTTTACCCAACGATTCCTGTACCCTTAAGCTATACACCTCAACCAAATCTATTAGCATTTCGAAGGCATCTCCTGCGCCTGCTTCGCAGCCGCAGCACCTGCAGTGTGGTCCCACCAGAAACAGGTGTAGCAATCAATGATGCCCTCAAAGACTACAAGCCCCGACACTTTAAAGTGATGAGTGCTTCTCTAAGAAAAGTAAATATACCAATTCACACAGGCTCTGTGACCGACTCCAGTTACCGGCGCAAGATTCGTAGTCAAATCCTTCAAAAGAGGCTTCAGTAACCGGCCCCAGTTACCGGCTTCTAATTAATACGATCTGGGCTTGGGCCACAGCCACATTCGGCGTACTGCTATCCCAGTATAATTAACTATAATAGTCACTCCAAAGTGACTACCTGACATGCAAAAAGTAACAAGTCGAAAAATAAACTTCAGCATCGAAATACAATATTTTCGTCCAAGTGCTCCGCACACGGCACTCATTTGGCAGGTAGCGTTCTAGCCTGTATCGGTCTGTGTTTAGACCCGCGTGCTACACACACGGCTCATAAACCACAGGAAGCGAACCAGCTTATCATTGAGCTACCTGCGCTGATAACTACACCCGCCTCATAAACCAAACCTTAGACCATTAGTGTACCCTAGATCCCTCTACCTCCCCTAAACGGGGAGCACCTCTCTGCGCTCGGTCGTCGACTCAGTGCTATCGCTCTATGGCGCGGTGATGTTTGAAATGACAGGTGCTGACTTTTTTTTTCGGTGGATGTTGCTTGAACGTGGCGGAATATTTAAGATGACAGGTATTATATTTTTATGAGAGGTTATATGAAATATTAGTGTAGTTTTCCTAATCTTCAGCAGATGGGTCAACATAACGCATTTCATAATAGTGTACGAGATTATGCAATGACAGAATCTAACGTATCTGATACGTTTTAACAGTCCTCCAATTCCGAAAGACCGTTTTCTACAGGGTAAGTGATGTACGAGGACTATGGGCACCAGTACGCCCGCTGGGAGGACTCTGGATTAAAATCCAGAGAATTGCAAACGGGCCTCCAGTTCATCTAGTACCACTAACTTCCGCTTCTTTGAGGACGCCTTCAAAATAATTGCCACTCCCTCAGCATCACTGCTCCGACCCCTGCGAGCTAGGTTTGTTTTTGCTGCACTGGCCATGGCAGCACGAGGGTTGCGGCGAGCTTGCTTGGCTGACCTCACGTCTTCACGCTGGAGCCAACTCGGCTGAGCATAGATTGCATTATCCTGGAACACGTCCGCACGTAAGGGCGCATACTGGTAGATCTATTCCGCGTATGGAGTAGGAGGTGCTAGCACCTCCACGTACTCGTTCACCATGACTATCACCTTCGTCTTTGACGTGAGGACACTGTCATTTTTACTGCACCGATTCTTGGTAACCACCGCTGCTTTGGGACATTTCTGGCAGGATACGACACATGGTAATATAGAATTCAAACCAAAAATCTGAAACTATTGGATACCATCCAATCTCTTATATAGCTCCGTCAGCGCTGGTTTGTAGTTCTTGAACATGTCGTTTTCACGTTGTAGGTGCACCGTAATAGAGTTTGTCGCTGCAGTATTTACACCATCGACCACGAAGAGCTCAATCTTCTTGGCGGCCGTGTGCTGAGTTGTATGCTCAATTTGTCTGAATGAAAAATGATTGTCGCTTATACTCGACAAGTGTTTTTTTTCTCCTAGGTTTTTCGGACATTTTCGCCAAGGTTTTTCGGGTATTTTCGACAAGGTTTTTCGGTTATACTCGACAAGGTTTTTCGGTAATACCCGACAAGTTTTGTTTTTGGTATACTAGACACACAATGCAAACTTCGCGATTTTACGGACATTCTCGACAAGGTTTTTCAGGTATTGCCAACAGTGTACAGTCAGGCATTTGAGCACGTCCACGTAGCTGTATTCTTTTCAGTCTACAACCGTTTTTATTGGAGTACAGCGTACAAGACCGTCAACGCTATTTGGTGATTAACATGCATTTATTGACTGGTGTTATATGCATTATACGCATTCAACATGTACGTGTTTTGATCACTCCGGTCCTAAAAAAAGGAAAGGCTATATCGATTCCATGTCGTCGTTGATTAGCTGGACTAACTGGTCAATCACAATACGTTGGTGCTCAATAAGCGTGTTGTCTTGGTTTAGCTGCATGGATGATGCCGTTTTCATGTCTTGTGTAGTCGTTGGCAGCATCGTACTGCAGCCCGCACCAGCGAGATGGGTCGACCAAGCAAGCAAGTCCGCCAGAGACAACCCTGTCAGCAGCACACATGCCGTCAAGCGCTTCACCACTGCCCCCCCCCCCGGGGGATGGACCTCCTTCCGCTGCGGATAGTGGAGGAGAGGGTAAGCCGCTAACACATCAAGGACACGCTGACTCACGTTGTACTTAACTTGGTCCAGCTTGAAGCACGTAGCGAACAGGTACGCCTAGACAGCTTCGTGGACAGCTCCGATTTTCTCCCGCGTCTGCGCATCGAAAGACTTAAGTCCTTCATAGGTACCTTAGCATTGGTGGTGTACCCACTGAGAGCCTTGCTAACCTTGTGATCTCTGCGTCTTGTGTTGAAGATGTAATTGAAGCCCTTGTTCGTTGTGCTCATGTTCCAGGCGCCACGGTCGAAGATCCAGCGATAGGTGAGGCCGTCACATCCGGTGACGTGCCGTGCTCTGCCCCGGCGAAACGAGTGAGACGAAAGATCCCCCTCGACGCAAGCGATGGAAGCGATCCGGTCAAGCACTCGATTTACGTGCGAGTACATGGTCGGTGACTTCTGAGCAGCAGCAGCACTTGGCGACACGGTGGAAGCAGCTACTCCAAGTGTGGCATACTTCTCAGGGTGGTCAAGAACCTTCAGAAGTGGCGTGGCTGGGGACAAGGAGACGCCAGCTTGGACAGGCAGTGCAGGCAAGTTGTCACGCAGATCGATGCATGCAGCCCCTTGCGTCAAGAGCGCCAGAGCGATGGCGTACACGGGGCAAGTCACGAAGTCAAGATCAGGAAACAGCAAGAGACCTTGCTCCTCGGACGGCTTGAGCTGGATGAAGCGCACGAAGAGGATGCCGACGGCGTCGATGGTGATGTTCTGCTACTGCAGAGGGACAAGTCGGACGCGTGCCCGAACAGGTACCACAGCAAACACAGTAGCGCTGCGTCTTGATAATCGCTTGAAGTAGACGCATTCTTTTACAAATAAAGCATCAACTTCGTAAATCGGTCTTGGAGCAGGGTGGTGCCTTACTTACGACCTTTCCATCTCTTTTCAGACAAAACAACTTTACTTCGACAATGTGTCGCTGCGTGGGGAAGAGATCGAAAATCCATGCATGGCAGTATTGCGGGCAATACTGCCATGCTTCTTGCCTTCATTAAAGACAATATGCGTACCAAACAGATCTAAGATAGACAGAAAGCACATCCCACTATCATCTTTCTCAATGCAGCTCCTTACATATTCAAAATCTACAGACTCACTCTTAACAAAAGCATTAAACGCCGCAATTGCGGTTGCTTTTGCGCGGTTTGTGTTTCCGAGTTTGAGCTCTTCTAGTCCCATCCTTGTCGGATGTTTTGCAAATTTGCAGGTGATACGTTCATCACTTCATTTTTGCATAGACATACTCGTATTTTTCGTGTTCTTCCGACTTGATACGTCGGGTTGGCTGGCCACCTACCGCTAAGGACATCTATTGGATAAAATTAGATATTTGTGCTTTTGTGATTGGTTCAAATGAATGTAAATGTTGTAATAGGCTACTTTAGGTCATAAAAAAACTCAAGTAAGGTCGGATAAGTGATGATATTCATCCATACGTGTTATTTAGCTTTCTACTGGGTTATATAGGCTATACGACACACACACAAAAATACGCAGCTTGTTACGCTCCTTAGCGTGGTGCCCTTTGTTTGTCTGAGAAGCAAGGCGGGTGTCCCAAAGTTGTAAGGTTGAAAATCATCTCCCGGTTGGGATAATTAGGAAGATCTCCATCGAAAAATCGGAGTGCCACGTGTCCCAATATTCACTACTCGAACGGCGCGTACCACCTACCATGATCTCGCCTACCACCTACGTACCTGAGAAAACCTATCGCCCGCATTTACCCGCCATTCAGACAAGTATTAGCTTCCGCGAATTGTTCGCGCAACATTTCATAGTAAAATAGGCGTACTTAAGCGTGTGGGTGGCGACACAGGTAACATTTGTATAGTTTATTAATCCAACACAGGTATAGATGTACATGGCCATCGACTGCAAGCCACGCGGGCGCTCCAGTCCGGGCACAGAACAAGCACCACTGGCGATACGTTCCCAAATAGACCCGTCTCGTTGTGTCGGCAAGTGATCTCCACTGTAGCTCGATGAGTTGCTGTCGTAAATCTTTCGGAAAGTTGGCGAGATGACCTGCTCAGTCCATAACAACACAGAGTTAGTCCACTGGTTGAGGTAGTCACCGGTCCATGCCCGAGAGCCCATGTCTGCGAGGATATTGGTTGAGCATTGGAGGTGCGAAGTCGAAACGTGTAACATGAATTGCATTTCCGCACACGATAGCACGCGCATTAGTTCTTGGTCGTAACTGTTGACGCTGAAATGTCGATTGGTCCATCATACTGCGGAGGTGTTATCGGTCCAGCAACGAATATGCACGGGACGTTGGCGGGTGTGAGCGACATGGCTCCACCGTGGACCCCACCCGATTACGGCAAATACAGCGCTCAGAGCTTCTCTGACGTTGATCTGAATGCAGTATCCTTATTGCCGGCGGTGAATACGATGGCTAGTAGCTCGTCGTCGCCGAAGCGGATTCTTATGTACTCCTGTGCCGCACGGTACAGCACGCAGAGGCCAGTATTTGAAGCGTCCATAAACAAATTGGCGTCGATCTCGATGTTTCCTGCGAGGATGCTGGTTAGCACGCTGCTCATGCCACCGTGAAGCAGCAATGATTGGATCCATTTTAGATCGTCACATGCCTGAGGCGTGAGGGTGACTTATGCGAATCTTGAAGCTGTCCGCCATGTTTGGTGTAGACGCTGGATGAATGCACGCGAAGCCCGGCAGCATAAACCTACATGGCGGAGAGACCCAGTAGCTTCTCTAGTTGATGCTTACGTATCTGCGTGGCTAATAGGACCTGATCGATACGTGTCGTAGCTTTTTCGATTTTATCCGCCGGCATCGACACAGTTCTGCGGTTGAGATCCCAAAGTAGTCCGAGAGCGTCTCTGTAGTAGATATTAAGAGGGGGAGGTTCCATTCAGTGCTCAGTGTTTTGCAAGAACGCTGGACCTGCAAATCAAAAAGCACTCAACAGTCATGGTTGGCAGTCTTAAAATGTCCAATTTGTCCTAAAATTTGACTCTGATATGAGTTTTTGACACGTACGATATCACCTGTTCCCCGCGGGGCGATCTGACAAGGCCCATTCTCTAAGGCCGTTGATGCGCCCCCGCATGCGAGAGTAAACATCATACTTGACATTGGTTTTAGATAAACGCATTTTTCACCTTCTCTTCACTCGCAGAGCACAGATCGCTGTGCAAAGTCGTCTCACCTTCCACTGCAAGTGTATCCACCCACAAATGGCTAAAGAAGTCGTTCTATCCCAGTCTCATAAATGATAACCTCTGTCTTTGAAAGAGGTTCGATAAAGTCGTGTCCGCTACTATGAATTCCTCAGTGAGTATCGCCCGCGCAATACTACGAAATGGATGACACGATGTAGACGTACCCTAGGAATTAGGCACCAATTATACCAACAACAAGCTCCGCTTCGTTGAATGCGACAAGGAATATCTGTGAATAGGCTAAAGCTGCTGAGATACGAAACGTACCCCTGGTGGCAAACAAAAGAGCTACGAACAGTACGCGGCCCACAACGCGCCAACCGATGCTCTGGAAGAAGATAATGCGTCCTAGATGAGTCCTCAATTGTGCTATTTGTCCTATACCGACATTTTTTGTTCTCCGAGAGGTGCAACATCTACATGAGATTTTCCTGTCAGCATGTCTCGACACCGCGTATACTTCTATGGCGAGCGGATCGATAGTATAAGCAGGTGATATCAATGAAGGTTGTTTTCCTCGGAACAGTCTAGGCCAGACTTTCCTTACTTAACACGATCAAGTGAATAATGTCCTCTTCTTGGTTTGGAAAATGTTAATAAGTCTTTTAAATCACTCATCCTGCCGTATCATCATGAACAACCCATACGGAACAAATTCACGGAAACGAGATGTTATTTCGCTGAAGACTTTAATGTTAAGCGCTATCCATTTCGATTGACCAGATCGGATCACGTCGTCGTAAGGCCGAGTACATTAACAGGCTCCACAAAAACTACATGACTGGGACAACGTTGTCGCGGTAAGCTTTACTCTCAGAAGCGATCGTCTTTGAAAGTGTATTGTGGACCAATTAATACCAACTTTATCAGACTTCCAAGTCATAAACTTCCTTTTTCTCCAGTTGAAATAGCATCTTATTGAACCCTTCCGGTCAAACACCGCGTCTCTTTAGTAAACTTAGTGAGAGCTATCTAAAATATCGAGAGCGTCTCTAACTGCACAGATGTATGATGTATCTAATATAACTTTCAAGTCCTAACTCAGGACAAGGTCGGGTATTTGTCAGCTAAAAGCTGATGCTAGCAGAAGAATGTTTCAGGTACGCAATGTTTCGCAAGCAATAGTCGAGCTCAGTGTAGAATGCCAGATTATTCGTTCCGAGATTGTGATTTCACTAACGGAGTTTCAGTTCGCTCTTGTTGAGTAGTTCTGTTGCTAGTCTCTCGATCTGTCACGTCATCATCCAGCTACCCCATTATCTTCGCTACTGAACAATGATCTACATGAAACATTCAGACTCTTGACATGTTTCTTTGCCCGCATGTACAAGGTGAGTAAAAGTAACAAAGCTCGTTTCTGTATGTTCACGCGATAGCTTAATACTTAAGTAATGAGGCTAAGTAGCGCGATATCACTGCAGGATTCAATTGGATATGTGGACAAGAAAACAAATTTGAGAATTTACTTTAGACCCCAGTGCACCTCGGGCATTTAACTTCCCTTTAGACTCATTTCCAACCCCGAATCGCTAGTTGCTACTGAAAACGACGCTCGAATCGCCTACATTTTGTTTGTGCTTGCGAGAACTCTATTAAAGTATCTGCGTTGCAGGGACTCGTGTCCCAGTTCCTCTTGGTTTCGCTCAGAAACGTTCACGTCGAGATATGGATGCAATCGGTCGTTGATAGCGGCTGGAATTATTGAATGAGTGCCGGGACAGCATTGATAGACTTGGCATATTTAATGTATGCCTCATACGCTCCCTTGAATTCGTCAATGGCTTTCTGAGTCATTCTTTGCGTCGACATGAAGGCGACCATTTCGTCAACGCTGCGAAGGTTATCGTACCAGTCCTTAAGAACGTGTCGAAGGTGGCTAGGCTGAGTTCTCATCCTTTCAAATTGTTCCGGCAATTTGATAAACATGAATAGGGCGTTGTCCAAAGCGTTAAAGTTGAACGTGTGCTGAAAGGGGACCACAGGTGGTGTGCGTTCTTCTTCTGTGGCGTCTTCGCCACTGACAGTCTTGAGCGTTCGCAGGGTCCTCTTTCCCGCATCAGCCTCAGCCGACAGCGATATAAGGAGGGCGACCATGGCGACGAGCAGGAGGCGCATTCTTGGCTTGAGAACGACACGCTTGGCTTGAGCTCTTGACGGTGATTTCGCCACTGGCATCGTCGAATAGCAAAATTTACAGTGGCAGATGGGCCTTCAAATCACAAGCACCGCCAGTTGTACTTTTAATTTTGAGGTACAGTTTGTTTTATTGTGCTTTGCACGCATTGTGGGGAGTCGTTACTGCACATTTATGTTCGACAGCACCACAGGCAGTTAAATGTGCTACAGCACATTTACCCCTTTTCAGAAAATTGGAATTTTTGAAAATACCTTACTGCTGCGCTAAAATACGATTGCTCTCCACTTCCCATTTTCTCTTTTTGATTTTAGCGCGCTGGGAATAACTGTGGAGATAGCGTGTCGAGCCCCGCTAGCTCACTGTTACTTTGAGAACTGGAGTTGAGGTGTACTATACGGTACACGATCTACTATACGACCGTTAGGTGTATACTGCGTGTATTATGAGAGGGGGGTTGTCACCCGCGAGGTTTTCTTCCCCTCCATCCCATTCTTTCTCAGTGAAGCAAGTGTTCTTCATTGTTGTTAATCGCTCTACTCTGCCTATAGCTCGATAGGTACTGAGCCCAAGACACGTTAAGAGCCTTTCGTGACTACAATGAATGGTGGTAGTGCGCCACCACCACCAAGGAGTATGTCGCCGCCTGCAGTTGTGGCTGTGATAGCGTCAGTACCTGGAGTGCCTGCATCACGGAAGATTGTGACAGCTGGGATAACGACACAGTTGCCCGCGGTGAGTGCGAGCGCTGTGGAGTGGTGTCGGCGTCGGCGGTCTGGACGTCGAGTGTCTGTACAACGACGTCGAGATACACTCGTCAACCTTCGCCTCATTTCATTGGCTAAATAAATAAAATAAATGCGATGCTGTGTAAATACCAGTACATTAGTATGTACCGTTCGCTAAGCTACAGTTCGTACTTCATTTCATTCTGGCATTTGCCCGCATTTGCGAATCTGGCATCGTCGAAGCGCAATTAGATGGACAAGTAAAGCTGTTCCCTCCGGAAGTGGTTTCTGCTGAAATGGACGATCGCAGCGACGACGATTCGTGCGGTTTGTTCACGCCTCCACCTCGAAGCAGAGTCACCGCTTCGCCGTCGGCAAGAAAAGCGAGGCGCACACTCCCACGACCAATGGGACGCACTCGTGTAACACCATCGAGGTTGTCCAGCAAAGCTCGATCAAGGAAACTACTGTCAAAATCACCTAGTGTGACACGTTCGAATCAAACCCCGAGATCTACATCAAGGTCGAAAGCCGCTACGCCAAGCGCATCGCCATCAAAAGTTCTAGTGTCGCACTCATTAGCTCAGGCAATGAAGAACTGTCCTGCTCTCCAAAACGTTACCCAGTGCAGAGTAGGAAGGGCCTTTCGTGTACCGAACCACCGAGAGAAGTCGTATTATCAGTTCATCGTCTGCATTGCCGACGAGCAGTTCGCAGGCATGGCATAAGAAGATCTTGCACGTGATCACGCCAAATGCTTCTCTTGCTTAAGTTGCGATTCTGAAGTGAAGATAAAGAAGGGCAGGAGTGTGGTGGGTCCCCATATGCAACAATTGCATGGCGATGCCTTGTCGCTGTTTGAGAACAACTTGCAGCGTGAACAAGAACTCAACGCCTCCAAGAAATTGACGAATATGTTTACAACAGCAGGAGAATCCGAGCAGAAGCGCTTTGAAACCATATTGGCGGAATGGATTAGCCGCGATTTAAGGCCTGTGAGTATTGTCAGTGATCGTGGACTTATCAAGACCGTCGAGTTTACTAACAGTGCCCAGGGGAAGCTTACGATTCCATCGCGACAAACCGTCACAGTTCGCGTCCACAGAGAGGCTAATGACTCACGACTGTCACTCAGGATAAAGCTGAATGATGACATGGAATGTGTCTTTTATTCAGTGTCATCAGACATATGGACATCGCTGAATTGCGAAAGCTATATAAGCTTTACGATTCATTACGTTGACGTGAAGTTTTGCATGAAGTCGTGGATTCTTGAGGTACAACAGATTCCAGGAAAACATGACGGAGATGCCATCGCAAGCGCTCTCTCTCTCGTTGTTTTGCTTGGTGGGGTCTAGATCCAAAGAAGTGCGTGCGATTCCTACGAGATGGAGCTTCAAATATCACGAGTGCATGCTCGAAGCTGGGTCTTAGTCACAGGTCATGTGCTGCGCACTCGTTGCATCTGGTGGTAGGTGCTTCACTCCTAATGAAACGTGAAGAGCGAAAAGAAGATGAAGCCGTGGAAGTTGATGGCGGATGGTACAGTCACGAGTTGCGAGACCGAGGATAACACTGGAAACATCGGACCCAGTTACAATGGTGGTGTGCACAACTCGCAAGGTATTCTAGTCACCGCAGGATCCAGTTGCGACTTCAGTGCGCAAGATGAAGTCTCTTCGAGTGATGAACTGAACTATGACGCTGAATGTGATTATGATCCTGATGAATTTGTTAGTGATGGTGACCTTGACGCACTAGTTGGGCAAGTAGCTACATTTGTTGCGGACACTGAAAGAGCTGTGCATGCTGAAGTTAATCCAGCCGACATGGAGACTGCCCGGAAATCAGTGCGTAAATTGCGCACGTCAGCAAGATACTTTCACCGTTCCCAGAAAGGGAGTAATCGTCTGAGGCTAGTTCAAACAACTCGAAAGTATCCACTCAAAGTCGAGATCGACTGTCCAACTAGATGGAACAGCACGATGAATATGCTCCGACGGTTCGAGAAGCTTCGAGAGGCGATCGGGGGGTTCTTTTCGCACTTGACGACTCCGGAAGGCTTGAGAGTTCGACGACGATGCGTCGAAGAAGTTGAGTATTCCCAGCGCTAAGAGCTGGTTTACAATTGAGTGTCTAGTCGAGTTGTTGGCTCCATTTTGCGACATAACCGAGAAGCTGGGTGGTGAGACGTACCCGACATTGATCTCACTGCATCCCGCCATCACGACGCTCAAAGTGTTGCTCAGCAACGAACAAATGTTTGATCAGTTGTACGTCAAAGTTCAAAAGGAATCTTTTGCGTTTGCGGTTTTAAAGACGATGCATTTAATCCGGCGAAGCTTTCTATCCCTGTTGACGGCTCGTTTTGACAAGAGCAAAGACTATGACCTGCTGTGGATATCTCTACTCGACCCACACATGACGGATTCGAGTCTTTTCACTGACATGGAAATGGTCCAGGCAAAAAGCGATTTCGTTTAAGCAATGATTCCGGTAAAAAAGAGTGTTGATCTTGTTCGGTGCGACCCACCACCTCCCAGTTCCTCTGGTCAAAGAAAAAATGACCCAATCGACAGGGCAAGTCAACGTTATTTTAATGTGTTGTACGCACCTCGGATGCAAAAGCAAGTGTCGAGGACAGATGCGGAGATTAAGGAAGAATGTGAATTGGAGCTCTCGAACTACATCAGACTGTCATATGAGGCTGAAGTTTCTAGTACCGATAACAAGACACCATCGGCATTGGAATGATGGAAACTGAATCACACACAGTTTCCTACAATCGGGCCTCTTGCGCGGAAGTGGCTTGGCTGTATTGCGACGTCGGTGCCTTCCGAGCGCGCGTTTTCCACTGCTGGTAATACTGTCACGAAGCGCAGAAGTACGCTTAAAGTTGGCACCATCCGTGACATTCTTTTCATGGCTGAAAATGCAGCTTAGGCGAGGCAAGCCCTGCGATAAGAACTACACACTGCGGGTTAACATGTACAAGATCAAGATGCATAATTTTATTGTTTCTGTTTTGGGGATCCTAGCTATTCTTGAATAATGTGTAAGAATTGCATCGCGTTCACGGCAATAACAACATCTTGCCCACGTACAGAATACTGCCAAGATTTTGATATGATGCTTGCTTTGGTATTTAATGCTCAGCTTGTTTCACAATTGCGGCCTTCCGATAGCTAGTAGAAATACTCCTTTTTCGCCAGTGTGCAGCTGCTCTAGACCGTTTCCACTTTTGTTTGTCCGCTTTGTACATACACATTCGCAGCTATCGCCAGCTCCGCATTCATTTTGGCTTCGTGCTCTCCCAGTATTGAAACTGATTTCGTTTGGTTTGTTGATGCTCCGTTCTAACACCACTTGCCCGAAAAATGTTTCACCTTCTCCCGCCTTCATGCCTTTCGTGACGCTGGTGAGAACTGTGGCCGGCACGAAGTATTACTCGCCTCTATTAGAAAGTGCAGCGTGGACCCTGCAGTTGTGCCCTCGTTCTTGGTGTTGAGACCATCGTCCACTGCAATCTGCACCAACTGCAGCGTAGTCAGCGGTGTGATCTCGGGCGATCTCGGGCGGCTTGAGCACCCCACATCCAGAGCTAGAGTTACAGGTAGCTTCATGGGATGATCGCCCAACAAACCCGTGGGATCACAGCGGCGTTGTCCAACAAATCCTATAGGGTCCACTTCAACGGCCGGGCTGGGTGTACTTTTAACAATTCAAGCCGTTAATTCGAAATAGTGACATAAATGAAGTCTGATTTTACACCAGACGTCGACAGCACTACTCTCAAGGCTTGAGTCAAGCTGGTCTGGTGACTTCTTTGCCAGGACTTGGTGGAGATAACGGTGGAGTATTCGCTAATACTGCGACTGTGTCCGGAACTAGTGGAGCTCATGTTGCTGGTGGGTTACCTGGCATTACGAGTGGAATATCTTTCGCTGGTTCTACTACTGGAGTTCACGTGTGGCCTGTTGCTGCATCAGGTCTGCATGTATCGGGTGCTGGACTAATGCAGAGTGGGAGTCTCGGCTACGCTGGTGCCTACGGATCTGGAGTGCCTCATGTCGGGGCTGGTGTACCTCAAATTGGCGCAGGAGCTGGAGGAGCTAGTCCATACAGGATTGGTGTGCCTCAAGTCGGGACAACCTCGATGAAATATGACACTTCACACAAACCACCAATAATGAGAGGGAAAAGTTTTGATCTATATTGTGTGCAGCTTCGTGCCTTTCTTACTCGACTTGGTTGTTGGAGTGTGGTGGATGGTACATATCGGATGACCCTCAAGCAGTGATTGACTTTGCAGTGCGAGATAATGCAGCTCGCGAAGCAATCCTAAATGGTGTACCGAGTGCTGATGCTGAAATGATCTGTCAAGAAGAAACAGCAGAAGCAATCTGGAATCGTTTTGTTGATCGACAAACAAAGCGTGAGTACTCGAACTATATCTTCACTCGTGATGAGTTCGTTTCCAACCGGTACACACCTGGCAAATCCATGGACCAATGGCTAAGGGAAATGGAGAATCTACGGCGACAGCTCCTTCATTATGGCAAGCGTATATCCGATGAAGATTACGCGGAGACCTTACTTGGTCATGTGTCGCGAACCCATCGCGATGTAGTGCGGCAATTCTCGAAGCACTATATTGTTCGGGGTGGTGGAGGAGTGAGACCTGTTCCTACTGCTGCTCAAGTGATGAATGCGCTGCGAGCGGAATCAGCACTTGATGAACGAGTTGCTAATAAAGAAGAAATGAAACCTGCACACGTCTGCTCATGCGATAAGCAGTCACGGGAAAAGCAACCCAAGCAAAATCATAACCAAGACCAAAATAAGGGTAAAAAGCAGAAAGGAAAGGGCCGATACAAAGCGAAGCAGAAAAATGAGGGTAATCAGCAAACTGGCAAGAAGAAAAAGACTCGTTCATGCGTTGAATGTGGTGAAGTGGGTCACTTGCGAGCAAGCTGTCCGACGCTGAAGAGTGACGCTGCGGAGGAACCAGTCAACTCGGAGTTTAAAAAATGGGAAGGGAAGAGCAAAGGGAAGAATGGGCGCGAGAACGTGAGCGCGCTGTGTTGTCACGTCCGTGGAGCCCCTGTTGTCGCTGCGGCTTCTGTCCAGACTCCGGCTGGGACTGAAATGGAGTGGGTACGCGATTCTGCCAGCGATGTTCATGTGTGCAACTAAGGTGCTGTTCTGCACAATATACGCATGGACAAGGTGCACTTCTTCCAGGGGTATGATGGGAAGACGCAAGATAATGAGCGTGTTGGTGATGTCACTTTGCGGGTAGAGAACAACAAGTCGCCTCATGCGGAGGTTGCATTGCCATTCAAGAACGTGTTGTTGATGCCTTCGGCTCCGGATAACTTACTCAGTATGGACAAGGTGGAGATGGAAGGCTGGAACGTGAAGTTTGGGTTAATCAACTCTCAACGTGCTTGTTGGTTACGCAAAGATCATGTTGAACTAGTGTTGATGAAAATTAATCGATGCTATCGCTTGAAGACTACGGCGGTTGCTGTTTACACCGTTCCAGCATTGCAAAGTGCGGCTCAACAGCAGTTCAGTGACTCGCCAGTGCTTGTGCAGCGTAAGACGAATGATTTTACGTCACTTGAACGTTGGTATTTGCGCTTCGCACGTTTGAACTTGGCGATTGTGCGGAGAATGGTAAAGAATGGAGCTGCTACTGGCATGGGAGGTGAACTGTGTGAGGATGCAGACTCTTTGTGCTGGACGTGTAAGGCAAGCAAGATGACTAGAATGTCGTACAAGCAGACAGTGACTCGTCGTGCTACTCGTCCGATATGTGCTACGTTGGTGTAATCACATACAATGGCTATGAACATTTTCAATTGGTACAAGATGAAGCAAGTCGTTACTTGTGGGGATTCTTGTTACGTCGGAAACTAGAAGCAACTGCAGTGGTGATCAGCCATCTCAAGTGGATCATTGCAGAAGGACATAAGATTGAAGTGTTCAATTCTGACCAAGGTCATGCATGAGCTGCTAAACCGAACTATGAAGGAGATCCTGCAGTCGCAAGGAATTGAGTTCACCTGGACTAATGCGTATAGCCCAGAGGAGAACGGTTTGGTGGAGAAGATGAACGGCGTAGTGATGTCCCGCGTACGCTGTTTAATTGGAGCGTCCAATCTACCAAGCTCATTGTGGGGTGAAGCATTTGGATTCGCTCTCGAGGTGATTAATATTAGTGGCAGCAGTGCTCTCGATGGAGATACGCCATACTATCGCCGCTTCGGGGAACGACCTGATTTATCTAAATTGAGAACGTGAGGCTGTGTGGTGTTCGTGTTTAACCCAAAGGTTTTGCGTGCAAACAAACTGGAGAGTCCGGGAAAGCCAGGCCTTTTCCTAGGATATGCGAAACATTCCGAAAGCTATCGAGTGCTTAATCTGAAAGATGGTAGTATCAACGAGGTTCGCTCGGTGGAGTTCGAAGAAGGGTGGACGGTAGAGCGCAATTATGTTGAGCGACTGTTATCTAACAAGTACGGGAAGGGACGACATGTACTACCTGCAGCTATTCTCTTCGTTCGAATGCCGTTTACACATCCTGTGACACATGGATTGAAACGAGTTACAGAAGACCCTGTAGATCCCGTTGCTAAGCGTCAACGTTGTGATGACCATGTGGTCTGTGACTTGCCTGCAGATGAGAGAAGTGAATCCACTCCAGCAACATCGGGTGCACCTGGTGATTGGCTTGCGAGTGATTGCGAGATTCCGGCGAGTTCTGCTGCGGCAGAAACGTCGTCGATGCCTGCGGGTATGCTTCAGCTGGGAGATAATACTTCAAAGCGTGAGGTCTCTGAGCGAGAAGGTGCTTGTCGTTGCATTGCAGACTCGCCTAACAGCAGTCGTGTGGTTGCTGCTGAGCCATCACTGGATCCAAAAGCCTCACCTTCAGTGGGAGGTCAGGCCAGAGGTGCTCTTGTAGCGAATGATGCTGGTCTCGTTTTCGATGTCGTTGGAGACGAGGAGGGAGCCATTAGTTCTGGTGATACGATTGGTTTGGCAGATGAAATGACCGCTTATGATCAAATACGACGCAATAGCGATACAGCGAACGATGATGACGACGAAAACGATGGGTGGAGAGGAGCAGGACCAGCTACATCGTTCCGTACGACATCATTTCGTCGTTCTACAAGGACAAGACACCCCAATTGTCGTTTCAAAGATTATGAAATTGAGATACCTGCCAGTCTCGTGATTGAAGCCATCAATGAGCTGATGGAGTCTCAGAGTGTGGAGGAAGCCCTTCAAGGTCCCGATGCCGATAAATGGGAGGAGGCGCTTAAAAAGGAACATGCCGATCTCATAAGGAACAATACGTGGGTGCTGGTTGAGCGTCCAAAGGGCAAGACGATCCTGACAAGTAAATGGGTCTTTGTCCGGAAACGCAATCCAGATGGAACAGTGATCCGTCACCGTGCTCGTATCACAATAAAGGTTGCCAACACTTTTCAAGAAGTTCCGACTGAATGTGATGCCAATTCCGATGGTTGTCGAAGAAGACAAAGAAGACTGTTGTAACGAGCCTGCGGGATAATTCAACAGTGCACGTATCAGACTCGAAGTGGGAGTGTGGAGATAGCGTGTCGAGCTCCGCTAGCTCACTGTTACTTTGAGAACTGGAGTTGAGGTGTACTATACGGTACACGATCTACTATACGACCGTTAAGTGTATACTGCGTGTATTATGAGAGGGGGGTTGTCACCCGCGAGGTTTTCTCCCCCTCAATCCTATTCTTTCTCAGTGGGAAGCAAGTGTTCTTCATTGTTGTTACTCGCTCTACTCTGCCTATAGCTCGATAATAACGTCGGTGGATAGCGGCTGCGCTAAGCGACCGAGCGGGTACAAACCCCGATAGGACCGACAGAGTGGAGAGAACAAGTGCGTTTGTGTGAATACGAGCGCTGGTGTTGTTGCAGAGATGTGTTGTTTTCGTAATCATGATGTTGCTGTGATTTCTAGCACAAATGCATGTTCATAGTAGCAATTGTTTCGTGGTATTTTTTTACTGTTGCCGGTAGTCGTTTGAGCAGGTGGTGATGATGAAGTGAGTTCGCGTTTGTTTCATGTGTTGTCGTGGTTTTACTTTTAAATTCAATTGTAATGGTATTAAAAGTGCTGGTGGAAGGAATAAGTAGGAAGTGGGAATGCACGCGAGTGGGTGAAAATGCGCCATCGATCAGACTAGGAACGACTTAGCAAGTTCTAATCGCCACTGGCTACGACCACTGATAATGCCCAATGTCGGCAGTGAGCGAGTTCGAGGAGCGTAGCCATAGCAAACCCGCGCGGTATTTGCGGAGGCGGGCCCAGCGACGAGCTCCCCTGCGAACGGACCCGTTACACTGTCCAGTACATTGTTTTTCTACTGCAGGGGTATGTGGGGTGCAACCCCCATAATACTAGGAGTCGATAAAACTATGGATAGGAGTCTTTGCATGTATTAATACATAAGGTAGTAAAATGCTAAGCTTATGATTCAAAAGCTTTTGAACATGCTCCATGCAGCACTTCTCCTTACACTTCCCTGTGGTGTTTGCACACTTCACTGTGGCATTTCTTAGAGCTGCATCTCAAAAATCTAAAAACGAATAAATGCGCCACATTCTAAATGCGCTCTTGCTATTTACCTTAACGCGATATATATCACTTAACTGTGCATGTAGCAGCTAAATGTGCGCTAACAGCTGTCGTGCTGTCGAGGTTAGATGTGCAGTAACGCGAGTCACCGGTACCTTTGGTTTTCGGGAGCATCTGACTGCAATTCATTCCTCGACTATTTAATACGCTTATTTATCTTAGCGACGATAAAATGATGTGTTCAGAACAGCGGTGGCCGGAAAGTGTGGAAATGTGGGTAGTGTTGGGTACCGGTTGCCTTTATTACGGTAATATCCAAACACGATGAAATGTTAATCATCGATGATGTTGGTGCACAGATTCTGCACAGTCACAGTGCGGATAATTCGTGATCGTAGTGCTGCTGGCTACGCGAGAATTATTTGCTTTTTACAATGAGAAAAAAAAACCATCCATTAAGACGTGGTTCTTCTGGTCAATAAGCATCCAGTGACCCGTGACTGCCAATCAGCGCGTTAGAAAAGTAAGCCACCTCCAATTTGAAATTGTTCAATATCAAATCAGCCGGATTTGGCCGAAAACATTCTCCGCATATCTCAAATTAGCGTAATAGAGATACAAATGACAAGGTATTAGAAACACAACAAAAAGTCTGATTAGCACAAAGCCTTGTAATAAAAGCATACTAGGGGTTGCAATCCCAGCCCCCCACATTAGAAAAAACATGTACTGGACAGCGCAACGGGTCCGTTCGCTGGAGAGCTCGTCGCTGGGCCCGCCTACGCAAATACCTGCTTCGCAGGCTCCCCGCGCGGGTTTGCTACGGGCACGGGCGGAGCCAGGACTAAAAATTAGAGGGGGCCCGCTCAAAATTTGGAATTTTGACCTAAAAATCAGCCAAAATTATGAATTTTTATCTAAATTTTTGCCAAAAATAGGGACTGGGAATTTTTGAGGGGGGGGGGCCAAAATGACCCTGGCTCCGCCCCTGGATACGGCTACGCTCCTCGCACCCGCTCACTCCCGCCTTCTATTAAAGCGATATTTTCACCATCGTTGTGGAATTCAGGGATTTGTGGTGTTTTTATATTTTGTGAAACCAAATGCATTCACCCGGGGCCCGGGCCGGGCAGTTGTAAAATGGAACCCTTTTTAGCCCTTTTACAAACTCATGTATCTCTTCGTGCATTGTACTGACTCAGTACTACTGAGCTCTACAGTACGCACTAAAAAAAGCCTTTTCCAATCTACCTCGCTAAATATATTAATAAGACGAGACATTCTACTCTATTCCTGTGGCGTGAGGCCATTGGCCAATGATTGGTCTCGGTTTGACAGGGGTGGGGGTTCGACGGGAAATTAACGCTAGAAAATTTCTAGTAGAAATGGAGCAGTTTAATCAGCTATCTTTGAAACAGGCGGGCGCTAAAGGATCTCGAAGTGATGAGATTGGGTTCACATGCCCAGGCCTCTTGAGAGTCGGCAAAAATACCTACCTGCCTCTTTCAAGCCTAGGTAGGTACTTTGGGCGACCCTGAAGTAGGTATCAAAATGAGAATTGTATCGAACTCGGCTTAGATTCGAATTAGGCATTCAGGTTCCATACAATTATCAAGTCAAATATTCAACATCCCTGACGATTGCTAAAACTTGACCACTTCGAGCTCTTGATCGACTTCAAAACATCGAACTAGCGCTTCAGTGTGGGTCCTAGGCAGACCCACAGGAACATAAGCTACCAGCAGTTTTGATTCTATTGACCAACAGCGACTTTACCATGATAAATCATCAGTAAGATGATTGAGGCCGACCTTCTGACACCGCTCAAATGGTTTCCATAGGCTGGTTTCGCGTAGTTTGACGAGCAGTGCCGGGAGCTATTGTATGGTCAGTCTTGCCTATAGTCAATCTGATATCAAAACAACGGATTAACGCACGCTTCTATCGTTTAGAGCATGCATTTGAGCGACCTATTATAGACTGCCCCAAGTATTACTGAGCGTCCGCCAATAAACGACCATGTTCTTTTTTGTCGCTCTTCATCTCACCGGCAAAACATACAAAAGCAATGTCAAGTAGGAATACAGCGGCGATAATAAAGTCAAACCAGTCGATGGAGACGACCGATATTTTAGTAAACAGATCACCCATCCACCAGCTAGTGACGGAAGGCGCCGAACGGGCTCATAGATCCATACTATGGATTGGATGATATAATATAATACATATAACACAAGAGCAAACAGTTCCATTTAGATCTATATGGCGTGGTCGAAGAGAACGTAGCTCACATAGCGGCAAACTTAATTAGTTTTGTAGTATGTTCGCACTTTTTGGGCGCGGCCTAAAAAGATCAGACCCACCGGTAACCCGATTTTATTTCTTCCCACGGCAACCGGGGTGTTTCTTTCCCAAATGACTCGCAGAACTTACTCCGCGCCTCCGTCACATCACCACCAGCACTTCGGTCGAAGGCTAAGCTCTTCTTCATACTTCGGGAGCCTTGATATGGCACTTAAGTGTGGTTTGGACGAGTTCGGTATTGACGCAGCGTGTTGAGCTAACAATTTATTCCCTTTGACCAGACAGCGTCGGTGCACGGTCTATACTAAATCGCGGCCAATCGTTGCCAAAAAAGAGTCTGGCGTTTTGAAAAAATAGGAATCGGCATTTTGTACTTTCTCTTGATACACTACCTACCTTCGCTACCCTCAGGGTAGTACCCTGTACCAGAACGTCCAAGTACTGTAGAGTTTAACCTCACGTTGAGCAACCTGATATCCCGTCGTACATGATATGATTGAGGTCCTGTTCCCAGAGACTACACATGTATGTTGATATTGCTCAAATGGCAAACCTGATACTGTACGAAATTTTGAGGACAGCAAGTATATACTGGTACTTCGAAGTACATTGTAGCCTATAATTACAAAGTGCGTGGAAAAGTGGTGATTGAATTCTATGTCCGCAACTAGCAACCAGCAGCTTTGAAATTATTTGTATGTGCTCTCGATGCAAGTCTCCCCGCTCCTTCTAATTTGAGATCAAATGTCAATAATTTTACCTTAAACGTCAAACCACGAAGTAGTAGATGCACTAATGACAAATCTTGTTTAGGTGTTGTGAAGATTGGATATCGCAAGATACCAAAGCTTTCCCAGGAGCCACTAGAACCTACTTGCCTCTCCTCATATTTGATGAACATATTTTACTAAAAAGTTAAGTCGTACTTCGTGCTTCGCCTGAAGAAACTTTACAGGTAGTAAATCTGCGAGATTGCGAGCTCACAAAAAAGAACATTTTAAGTCGTGAATTACATACTTCCTCCGGGATGAAATAAGTGCAACATTGTACTTTCCACGGGGTATTACCTCGTTAAATACATAACTTATCTCTTTAAATGCATTAATAGTAGAGCGAAGGCAACGCGTGGCGGTGCTGATGGTGCTCTTGTCGACTTTGAAGAGCGCCGACGTTCGTATAAGCGCCAGCAAAGTCTGGCCCAGTCGTGACGCTACGTATAGCACGAAGCGCACAGCGCCTCGCCACGCCCTGTTATAAGTAGCTGAGAGTCTGGCTTGGTGGTGGCGGCGGAGGTGTCCATGTGTACGAAAATGGCGTGTGTCTGGTGTTAAAGATGCTGAAAATTGCTCACAAGTGAGCTGGCGGAGAGCACTCTTTCCGCCATAACTTGGGCGTTTGAAGAGATTTTTTCGCGCTCAAACCAGTGCTTGAAAGAGGAGATCAAAACGCGTCGATTCCACCAATTAGCGCCTCGTAATCGACCCTCCCAGAAAAACTTCAATTGTGCAAAAAAAATGTTGCACTTATTCCATACCAGAGGAAGTACGTTACAAAACGAGGAAGTTAGGTCTTACAAAAAAATGCACATGTTAATGGCTTTAAATTCGACGATTTTTTTTCAAAAATGCCCGAACAGCAAAGAGTAGCTTGTGTCACTAGTTAAAAATATGGGACTCCCAGTGCCAAAGCATATTCTGCGCCTGCTTCGCAGGCCACAGTATCTGTCGTGTCGAAGGTACTCTTTGAAATATAACATTTTCACAATGCTTTTCCAAAACTGACATTTCATGTGTTGGATGGTGGGCAAGCAGCTCAATTGTAGAATGGACCCTAAAAAGATTTCAAGATAGTATCACGTGTTATATGATTTGCATGATGCGATTTTGCAGTCTTTCTTGAGCCATGCTTTTCCAGCCCCTAAAATTTTGAGCTTCATTTGAAAATCAGCCAGACCACATGTTAAATAAAAGTGACGTTTCAGAACCGTTTTTAGCCAATCAACATTTATCGATGTACTAAGTACGAAAGGAAACAAGTCCAACTAGCCTTTTGTATGGCATTCCGCTCGCACTGCAACTTCAAGGCATTCCGCGCTCGAAGGGCAACACGTCGCCAATGAGCAAGACGCAGGACACGCTGTGGGCGGCCTTTGGTCGGCAGCGGCAGCCGACAGCCAAGCGCCAGAAGATGGAGACGCTAGAGGAGAACGATATCTCCGTGTCTCGAAGAAAACAGCGCCGACAATTGTCGGAGGACGACGTAGATGCCGGTACCTTGACGGATGCGGACTTGTTATCGTCTCTGGAAGATGCACTGAATGCTGAACAACCGAGCATCTGCCACGGTGATACCCTGGTGAATGTAGAGACTAGACAGAAGACGACGACTGCAGTCGAGGCGACGCAAAAGCCCCAGGAGACACCAAGGAGAAACTTGAAACTCCACGAGAGAAAAGAAGTAGGCGGAGCTAGAATTATTACAACCGTTTATATCTTTTATACTGATCTGGAGTTTCTATCACTGCAGATCAAGGACAGCGTCCACGGACTGATGACATTCGAGCCGATCTGCATGAGGGTCATCGATACATTGCAGGTACCAGCCAAAATACGACTGGATTTAGGATAATTATCACTGTGCATGTACACTTAACTGTCTGGTAGTTCCAGAGACTCCGAAACTTGCATCAACTTGGCGCTGCGAACTTCGTGTACATCGGAGCAACTCACTCCCGCTTCGAGCACTGCCTTGGCGTGGCGTATCTGGCTGAGAAGATGATCGAGAGCATCCGTTCGCATCAGCCCTGGCTGCCGATTTCAAACGAGGACGTCAGGTGCATCAAGATCGCTGCTCTGTGTCATGATCTGGGCCATGGTCCGTTCAGTCACGTGTTCGACGGTCTGTTCCTGGAGCAATTGAGGAAGAAAAAGCTCATCCCAACGACCTTCAAGTGGTCGCACGAGCAGGGATCGGTGGATATGTTTACCTATTTATTGGAAGAGAACAAAATCTCAGTCGAAGACTACGGACTGACCCAGCAGGACGTTTTATTCATCAAAGAGCTCATCTGGGGTGGAGCTCTACCGGATTCCAACGGCATTCTACGCGGACGACCGTCTCGTGGCCAGCGTTTCCTGTACGACATCGTCAACAACGCGCACAGCGGCCTCGATGTGGACAAACTGGACTATTTCATGCGTGACTCGCTCCACACGGGGGCGAAAATGTCGTGCGATACCGATCTACTTATCCGCAACGCTCGTGTGCTGGTTGACCGTCAAGATGTCGAAGAAAACATGGTCATTTGCTTCCCAGAGAAGCTCGCAGGGCAGATTATGCAGGCCTTCCGGACACGATTCGAGCTGCACCAGTCCGTGTACCAGCACCGAGGAGTCCGAGCCATTGACTACATGCTCTGTGACCTGCTGATCTCAGCCAACGACCATTTGACCATCAAAGGAAGGAGGATCTCAGAGATCATGTGCTCTATGGACGCTTATCAACACTTCGACGATCGCGTGCTGCTGAAAATCCAAGAGAGTGGCAGATCTGAGCTACAAGAGGCCAGGGCGATACTCAATCGGATCTACTCCAAGCCGTACTACAACTTCGTCGGCAAGACGGCACTGACGAGCCACTCGCAACAGAAAACGGAGGAAATGCTGCTCAATGAAGTGCTGCGGTGCTCTACCCTGCGATCGCTGATCAACGAAAAAGACGCAGTTGTTCTCGAGTTCATGCGGACTCACTACGGCAAAGGGAAGGAAGACCCGCTCCAGCACGTCAGATTCTACTCAAAGAACGCAACAGCAAGTTCGAGATGCTTCCGCTTGCCGGAGTGCGCGTACGAAATGTTCAGCCCACGGAAATTTGAGGAATTTTCCATCCGAGTCTTCGTCAAAGAACCGCATTTGGTAAGGCAAAATTGTTGTAGCCATCCCTGTTTTTATGCGTTTAGTGTGTCTGTGTGTAGGTGTCACCCGTTCGAGACGCGTTTGAGAGATGGTGCCGCAAGTTCAACAACTCGCAAGTGTTCCCACTGGAGTTTAACACTTAACTACAAGGTTTCGAGCTTACAACAACAAGTAAAATACGTCGGTAAACTTCAAAAACGATGAACTCCACAGTCTCAAACAGCGTCGGCTTTTTGTCTAGTATGAAGTTGCGTGTTTTTATGACTTGGCTAGTGCTGCGGCCGCGATAGAAGTTGCCACTTTGCTCTCCAGAAGCGACACATCGTCCGGTTGGGGGAGTGCAATCTGCAGTTTTAAACACAATAAAAACCGTAAAAATAAAACACAATAAAAATCAGGCAATAAATAACTTACATCAGTAGGCACCTCGTAGATGTATGACTTGCCGTCTGCATCGCCTGAAATGACGCTCTTGCCATCAGTACTCCACCTAATCTTGTTGAGGGACTTGCCGCTGATCTTCTCCGAGACTACAGGCACCTCGACGTCCCTCAGGATGTTCCAGATACTCACAGATCCGCTGCTATCTGCAACTGCAAACAGTGCCGGATGCACTGGAGACCATCGCACATCGCTAATGTATTCGCTCGACGGCTCGAACGAGAGCACAGGGAGCTCAGGATGCTCGAGACTCCACAACTTGACTGTCGAATCCAGAGAACACGTGAGCAACAGACTGTCGCGATGCGATGGCAGCAGCGGGTTGAAGTGCATGGCCGTAACTGGTCCGAAGTGAGAGCCTTCCTTGGAAACCGCCTCGACAATCACCTCCCGGACCAGGTCTCCAGTACTGCTGCCCAGTAAACTGTTTCTGTTCTTCTTGTCCGTGTCCATACTGCTGCCATCGTCGCCAGCTCCAGGTTTGTTCTTCTGCTGGTCGATCTTGGTCGAGTACAGTTTACCTGCCTCCGTACCGATAAACAGCTCCTTGATCTCCTTGCCCAATACTGCAAAAGAAGTCACAGAAGCCTCCATCTTTTTGTCTGAAGTGTTGACGGACGTGTAGCTGGACACGATGGATAGCGAGATACGCAGATCCAACATGTCCAAAGGCTTCTGCAGATGATCGATATCCCATACACACACGCGACCGTCGGTACTAGCGGAGATCAGTCTAAAGCACTCACAAAACACCACGTTAGTAGATAACTAAAACTCGTATTGAACACGTATACCAACGTACGTGTACGACGTCTTGGTGCCTGCAACAGCCATAGCGTAGATCGGGTGTGTGTGGCTGAATGCCGACAACGCCGTCTTCTGCACTGGAGCGCTCTTGGCTCGAGTGTCCCACACCACGATCTGACCCGAATAAGTGCCACCGATGATAATATGGCGGTCAAACGGGTTGAAGCAGGCGCTGGTGACTTGTGAGTGGCACGTGAACCGGTACTCTGGTCGACCGGGCAGTGCTGTGGACCACAAGAGCACCACACCTTCAGTGATGGCAGCCACCTCAGTAAGAGCCGCAGTGGCGGAGTTCCCCATCGTGTCCCATTGAGACGACATGCCTTCGTCCTTGTCTTCGTCCTCCAGAAAGTTCCGCGCAGTGTACGCCACGAGGGTGAGCTCAGGGTAGAACGGGGACACGTCCACGTCCGTGACAGCGCGGTGTTTGGACCACTGGTTGTCTGCGAAGATAAACTGCTGCTTCAGTGACTCTGTGGCTTCCTCTACTGCACCGTCCTGCTCCACATCCGCTCCGTAGTCGATCATTATGTCATACTTGCTGGATGTGTTTAACGCACGCTCAATAACCCTCGAAGCCTTGGTTAGAAAGGCCTCCATGGCGTCAGACTGCATCAAGCTGGTCTTATCTTCCACTGACAAGGTTGTGGTGGACGTTTCGGTGGTTGAAATGGACATTTCCGTGTCCACATTCAAATTGCGATTGCGAGGAGAGGACGATCCGTCCACACTTCCTGGACGTTTGGGGGACGAGTGTCCACCCACGGCGTCCACCTCCATCTCTGTGACTCCGTCGTCTCTCACGAAGATCTCGTGCTCTAGTGTAATGTCCGTCTCTGTGTGCTTCGTGTACGTCTCCACTAGGGTCGGCTGGATGTGCATCTCCGCCACGCTCGCTACAGTGGACAAGGAGGACAACTTCTCCGCCAATGACAGAGTGTTGGTCACTGTATTTTCCTCCTTATTCTTGTCCTCGTCCTCCTTCACTCGCTCCTCCTTCTCCGACGTCTTGAGGATATTCTGGATGAAGTCATCGAATTTGTTCTCCTGCTGGCCGATGGCCTGGTTCACGCTCTCAGACGCAGCAGAAGATTCCTCGGCGGCACGGACTGCAGCTTTGCGCTTACGGATCTCCTCCAACTTCTTCCGCTTTGCCTCCAGCTCCGCCGCGTGCTTGGCGCGCACCGAATCCATCCTGCTCAACTGCTTCCCCTCTTGCTCTTGCACTCAGATCGGATTATGTGGGGGATACAAAAATCAAGTTTATTTAAATAATGTTAGACACATCAATCAGTACCAAATTCATGGTACAGTTGTAATGTGCTGGAAGATCGACAATAGACAAAAATAAATTGATAATGACGGGAGGAGGGCAGCCACCGTCGGCGCTGGCGGCGGGTTTGCTGGTCTGTTGTATGGCTACGTCTGCGTTAACGACGCTTGTGATCCATCTCTATCTTCACTCGTCAGGATTTTCTTCAAACTCGTCTCCAAGGAGTCATAAATCCATTTCAAAGTCAGCATCGGAGAAGATATCCGACAACGAACAAGAGTCGATTCCTGATCTTCCTGTCAAAATTTCAAGCAGCAAGAAGCAAGTTCTAGATCTCCAGACACTGGAGGGCTCGGTCGTGCCGTTTGTACTTCAATTGAGCGCGTACTTTTCTCTTGAAAAGCTAAAGGAGTTCGATCACGCGCGACTTTTCGACGGCTGTAGCAATGTGCTGGCTGTCCTAGACGCTATTCACCCATACCTCGACAAGTTCTTCGCGAATAATGCCTGGGTGTCCGTATCAACCGTAGAAAATACTCAGATCACGACCTTACAGAGCTCCACGAGGCTCGATAGCGACGGACGAGGACTCGCAGAGGACGAATCCGACTCCGAGGACAGCGACACTCCTCCCAAAGTAAGAGGAAGATCGTCGTCGTATCCTCGCATTAAGTCACGCTGGCGCATGCCAGAGTGGATCGATCCCAACGAGACGGCGGAGATTGTCATCTATCCCGGTGTACGGACGCAGACGTTCGCTCCAGAGAAGATAATTAGCCTTGAGGGCGGCGTGGGGAGGTTTGCGAGACGTCCGTCAACAGAGAGCACGGGGTCGACAAGACGCGCATCGTATGGATGGTCAAGGTCGGCGGTATCACAAGAAGAAGAGGAGGAAGTGGAGAAGAGGAGGCTGATAGTTCTGCCTGACGCTCACGTGCTGGGAGGCACATTTGATCTCTCCGAGGGGTCGATTCATATCGGCAAACACGTTCGAATTGAGCCGAACGTTTTTATTAAAGGCCCCGCAATTATTGGAGCCAGAAGCACACTGAGAAGCGGGACATACATTCGCGGAGATGTGATTGTAGGACGGAACGTGGTGCTGAGAGGAGAGGTGAAAAATTCGGTGATTCTTGACGATGCCGAGCTGTGCCATCCTGGATATTGCGGAGATAGCGTCTGTGGATTTAAAAGCCATTTCGGTAACCAGGTTACGACTGCGAACTTGAGTTTGTTGTCAGGGTCCAATTTGACAATTGAGGTGGACGGCACCACGTATGATACGGGCAGGAAGAAGATGGGTGTGGTTCTTGGAGATGGGAGTCAGTTAGGCTGCTCGTCCGTCACAGATCCCTGCACCTTGATCCAGCAGAATACGGTTGTGTATCCACTTACTCGACTACGTAAGGGCGTCTACGGGTCATCTCTTCTCATTAAGAACAAACCGATGGAGAAAGGAGTGCTCGAGATTGTCCCTTTGCGATCGACACCTAAATGAAATGAATAGACCCTTACTTCTAAGACAAATAATAGTGACCAGATTGATGACAAGAAGCAGGCTTCGCCAGTTTGCTCACTTTCCGATTTTCGTCGATCTCCTGAACACCTCGAACGCGATAGACATGGGGAACACTTTCGGTTGCTACAAGGCTAACAAGCAGAATACGTCCAAGTCCACAATGGGCGAAGGAAATGATCGACGTGAGGTTTTCGACGTGAGTAGTGAGGCGCAAGTAGAGACACCGACTCAACCAGCCCAAGTCAACGGAACGTATCCATTCAGCCAGGAAAGTCAACCTCCGAAGTAGCAGGCGAAGGACTTTCGGTGTGCTTACTTTGCATCAAAAACGAAAATAAGCTGTGAGAATGCTACGTGTTTGTTTTTCTGTCGTTTGAGAATAGTTAAAATGGGTGCTCCAAGAATGTTGAATAGTGCTTTACACTTTGGGTAGCCCGGTCCTTTTGAATTGTATTAAAGTCGACACCCTGTCATCCACCGGATATGTAATTTTAGCAGCTTTAATTTATCTTAATATCTTATTTTAAAAATCTGCAAATTGCTTTGATCGAGCCAAAGTCCTACGACGCCTTTTACTTGAAGTAGTCGCAGACAACCACCAGTTCCCAAAGAGCGCTCGGCAGGGTGTTCTCAGCGAGTTTCGGTCAATAGAGCTGATCCCGCGATTAGATGGCATGCCTTCCTTCTGGATACTTGTGGCAGCGCACTTGCTCGCATGGCGCCAGCGACGTCTGTAACCACGTGGTAAGGCGCCAACTTGGGTCTCAATGATTGGTGTAAAATCAGCGGACACCACTTCAAGAACCTTGATACACATGAGTGATGGTCTTTTTCCGTCGTGCGGCAACTTCCAGCAGCAAGCGACACTTCTCATTTTGCCGTCTATCACACACACACACTCGTCCCTCATCACAGGAATTCACCATGACGATCACCAAGCGCGTACAGAAAGAACTCGTCCAGGCGGTGGCACCCGCAGACACGCAGTTGCGTATGAGCTCCACCCTACAGCCCTGCAAAACCAAGGCGCGCTCTGCCGCCGAGCGCAACAAGGGCAAAGCCTGGACACGCGAGGAGCACGAGCGTTTCCTCGTGGCGCTGGATAAATATCCGTCAGGACCTTGGAAGGCCGTCGCAGACTTCGTGGGCACCAAAGACTCGCGTCAGACAATGACACACGCGCAAAAGTATCGTCAGAAGCACGAGCGACAGCAGCGCGGCCTGCGCAAGTCAAATAAAGCTAAGAAGGCCACACAGCGGGCCGTAGTGGCTGGTAAAGCAGCGGATTCGCAGCCTCAGGTCGATGTTGCAATGGTCGAGGTGACAGATTTTGCGGTATTCGAAGCTCCGCCACCGCCGACTCTGATGAAGCAGCAATCGGACTCGCCTCGCTCGGCGGATGAGGCTGTCAATAGTGACCCGTTCGCGCCTGTGGTGGCCGATGAGTCACTGTTCTCGTTGGCACTAGACGCCGGTGCTGCCTGGCTGGGCGTGAAAAGCGATAGCGACCTCATGGAGATCTTCGCTGAGTATAACGAACCTATCACTGACGCAGCCTGGCCGCAGATGTGGAGCACCAACTCACTGGAGGAGATGGTGGCGTCCTGCTCGCAGCTTGATTTCCTGGGGGGCAATTAGACGGAAGAAGAACGACCGACATTCTGTATGAAGTGCACATATGAAAAGATTTAATTTATCATCACCATAAACAAAGTAGAAGTAGGTAAATACACGTTATGGTTTGTTCTATTAATAAACGCGGCATGAGTTTACGTTTGCCATTGGACGCCACCCAAAACTACCATAAGGGGGTGCCATAAGCAATCTCTAAATTTGTTTCTAAATATAAAAGCTGCACAGGTACAAAATGTCGATGATTCCTGATGTATGTCAAAGATTATGCGAGGGGGCATGCTGATGGGAAGGTGATGGACTGAAGGTACTTTCCAATACATAATCCAATATAAAATCTGTCAATTTGTCCGAGGGTAGGGTGCATAGGTGGGATTACCTCAGAGCTTTAATTGAGACCGGATTTACGTCTCACCAGACGGGAGCCGAGATATGCCACGTTTATCAACTCTCGAAGGCCTCGACATATCGGCTCTTATGGGAGTTTTGGGTGGCGTCCATTTTCTGCATAATGCAATATTGCAACAAAAATGAAAAATCCGTGGTTGAAAGTGCCCAAGTTTGTTTTTAGAAATTCGTGACGCCAGTACTTGCCTTTTGGCAAATTGCAACTGCCTTGGCAACGGATGACGCCGCTCTTTTCTCGAGGATGGAAAGTAGCTCAGGGGCCCACGACGAAGAACTTGGCACTAGCCAAGCAAGACTCAAAGAGAAGCCCAGCCAGGGTTGTGCACGCAGGTGAATCATGGTGGGAATGGAGACAGCGTCGATTTTCCGCGATCGGATGGGGTTACGTCCTTCTTATGATTGTTATCTTCTCGTTGTCGAGCACATGGAGTTTGCTCTTGATCGTCCTAAATCTCGAACCGGACAAAAGTGCAAATTACATTTTGCAGACTGAAAGTTTGGATCACGGACACTTTTGGCAGTCTCGGAAGGCACCACTATCGATTCCAGCAACGACTTCAGCATTGTTGATTGTAGTCGTGGGGGTGTATTGGTACTTGTTGTACTTGTTACTTGTCCGCCCTCCACAGTGTCAGAACCGTTCAGAAAGATCTAAATTCAAGCGACAGTCAACGAAAGCGGTGGACCAGAACCAAGCTAAATGTTCTACACTAGTTCTGATACTGCGAGGAATAGTTTGTGTGGTGATAAAAATATTCCAGAACGTGATCTCCACTGATGGCAAATACCGGAAAGTGTGGGTAAGGAAGCTTGCGAGACTCAAAGTTGAGAGCTCTTCTGATAATACTGACGCTATTGATGATGGTTTAGAATGTCCTGATGGAGATTCCAGACGTCATTTTGCAGATTCTTACCCTGCGGGATTACATGGCTCAAGGCCTGGACTCCTCGCTTCTCTATTGCTACGCTGCACTGATGGCTTTAAACGCGTTTACTGTTTTCTATCACGTGCAGTTCCGATGGAACAAACCTGCTTTTAACCACATTTTAAAAGACTCCATGTAAGTTTTTCAAATTACAATAGAAATAGTGTCATGAACACTAAGACTTTATTTTTTCGTTCTGTAGCCTCGATGCAGCATGCGCAGTATTGTTTCCGGCGCTCATCTTGCTTTACTCTTTTTACGTATTCCAAGACGATCTCAAGGCGGTGAAAATCCGCCAACAGTTTTTCCCTCCTCGAGTATTTGAACGGAAAGCCCGCAACTATGTCAGCGCCAAGCAGCTGAACATGTTCAGCACAGATTTCGAGAGTCTGTTGATCCGAAGTGGGTGGGAGATGTTTCTCAAACTCAGTTTTAGCTTGCTCGCTTGTCTTCGTTGGTCCAGAATCACGAGTGTCCTTCTCAAGCGAGAGCGTAAAATGTCTCGAAGTCTCTCGCGCAAAACTATAGGTAGATCTCTTGCAACGATCACAAAGGAGAAATCCGTGGCACCTCTGGATACTTTGGCGGCTCAACAGGTTGAAAGGAAACATCAGACTGCAAGACCAGAGCGGTTGCTTCCGTTTGGCCTGCGAACGTTAACTGGCCTGTTGTTTCTCGTGTTTGGTACGGGATGTATAGTGTATACCGTCGTCGCAGTAAACGTGTCAAGCGCCTCATGTGCTTTATATCCACAGTGCGTTCAGTTTAGTCACCAGTGGATTTTTGGTGAGTCAAACCATCAGTGCCATTGTCTCGCATACGTCGATCGAGAGTTGGCGCCTGCAGATTCTCAAGAACTGACGGACGTCACAGAGACGTTGGCAACATTGGCAACTGCCGGTAAACTACAAACAGTTCAACTGGTGAATCGCAAGATAAACGGATCGCTTCCAATAGAACTCCAAGCATGTCAAGGTCTTCGAAATTTGTACGTTATACGCTACAAAGTCTGTTCGTGTAGTCTATGCAGTACGAGCTAATGATGTGTATGTATCTGCAGAGTTTTGATCCACACAGGGGTGACAGTTTTTCCTTCGTGGACATCTACCACGTTTTCCAAGCTCGAATATCTGTAAGCTTTTGTTATTTTTTTAACGTGTCAGAGATTTTAACACTTGGCTGTTTTCTATCATATGATAGTCACCTCGAAGGAGACACCTCTGACGTCAACTTGACTGAGTTGCCGAGTGACCTGTTTGATTCGATGACAAGTCTTCACACTATCCACCTCTCGTACCACAATAATCTGGCGAGTCTACCGTCGATGGTTGGGCTTAATTCCCTAGAAAGTGCCTACTTTGGATACCTCGACTTGATCACGGTTCTCCCTCCTATGGGGGATCTACAGTCGATACAAGTGCTGGCACTGGAAGGGCTCCACCACGTGCGCGTATTTCCAGACGTTGGACGGTATCGAGATACACTGGAAATGGTGTTCGTGCAGGACTCAGCAGCCTGTTGCAGTGGATTTCTAAGCGGTGGTGACTGTAACACAACATTCCGAAATTGCTGCGAGCGTCGCAATAGTAGCGACAGTAGTACTGACGATTCATTGCCTCCAACGTGCCTTAATATGCCTGATGAGAACGCGCTTCTTCCGATGAACACGACACTCTCAGTGTTCAGTCGATTTGCAGCCAACCTATCGAATTTCTGCGATCCGGTTCAAGCAAAGTGCCCGTACACCTACGCAGTTAAAAGCATTTTGTTACCAGAAGATATTTGCGATGGCGTACTGTACCGGGAATGTACTTCGAAGTATGATGGTGTTGGTATCTGTTTCAACCAAGATATGGGTCGTGTCAAGTGTATACACTCGCAAACAACCATTGACATGCGAAAGGCAGAAATTAAAGCTGGATGCGATTGTGACCAGATTGAGGAGAAGTGGCTCGGGTGTGTTTGAACAAATATACTCGAGTCTCCATTAATTCTACTAAAAGGGTGGATATGCATTGCAAATGTTAACACGGTGCGAGAGAGTACATGATAGTAGCACTTAGTTGGACGCGGTAGAGTTTCGAACGTAGTACGGGTACGATTGGTACTCTTCCGAGCAGTATGGAAACGTCGCCGTGTCCGTGTCCTTGTTAAACAGGTTCTTGCCGGCGTAGATCATGACGTATACGCCCAGAATGGAGCAGACTACAATAATCCCCATAGACCCAACGCGTTCGTACATGGGCAACTTGTTCCAGAAAACCTTGAGGTAGAACAGTAGGGGGAGAACGAGACTACTAGCTGTGACAGCTGAAGCGCCCGTGAAGTCGACGAGATCTAAAAAGTTGTCTCGGAGGAACACTGACGCTACCACAAGCAGAGCGAGGATGCTCAAACGAAGAAACATGTAGCGGAGCATGTTGAGTCTGCCACGGTACTCAGCGAATTCGTCTTCGTAGCTAACAGCAGTCTGGGGGTTATCCGAAGCCGCATCGTAGCTGCATACGATATCCGGTGATGCACCGGCCAATGAGAAGAGTTTCTCACGTATCTCAACGCCTTGTTCCGGGTCGATAACGGGGTGATCCTTGTGCATTCCCAATAGGAACCGCTCTGCCATGAAGAACGCCGGCATCGTGATCGTAGAAAAAGCGATCACAATGTGCACGTGCATGAACATGTAGGCCATGATGACCGCGCCACGGTTGGGGATGAAACCCAGAGCTGACGTCGCGTACGGGTCCGAGGTATTGACAGCCGAGAAGAGGAGGTTACCCGACAGTTGACACCCGCCAGCAGCGTAACCAGTAATGGCGATGGCCAAGAAAAAGATCGTGCCAATGCCCATGCTGACTGTAATGATGCGTGGCATACGCTCCGGTTGAGAGTGCTGACGCTGAAGATCCGGGATCACCACTGCGGCACCGTAGGCGAGTGCCAGGTTACCGAAAGCAGTCACCACTTGGTGGAGCGATACGTCAGGCTTCGGGATCGACGGGTGGCCCCGCATCTCCCACTCCAGAATGGACACACCGACGACGTCAGCGACGATCGTACCGAGGCATCCAACGAGCGCAACGGACGACGCCTCCTTCAGGGTCGGGATCATGCACACGGGAATTACCGTCACGGCCATGAAGATCATCCAGAAGATCTGGCTGAACGAGTCGGGGAACAAGACGTCGAGCAGCATACTACCGAGTACTAAGAAAGCACACGGTAGCAATAGGCACACCAGCAACTGTGAGATCATGACGGCGTAGCGGCCCGTGTTGCCGAAAACCCATCCACCGACGTCCGAAAAAGTTTTAACCGACTTGGGAGCCACCAGCATCACTTTTGAGAGTGCAACCGTCGCGTAGACGTTCACGAACGCCATAAGCAGCAGCGCCATGGTGGCGTAGATTGGCCCGGCGCGAGCGTAGTTGGAAGGCATGGACAGCGAACCGATGCCGCAGAAGCAGCAGAAGATGTTGAAGCTGATCTTGGCATCTTCGAGCGTGTAGAATGGAGAATGGCGGACTAGCATCTTTGTTTGGTGAGAAGGCGACCAAACCAAGAGTGAATTGCTAGAGCGAATGGAAAATAGACGGCAAGAGCTGCATTGTATTGTTCAATGAGAACAGGTGAGTCAGACTGCCAACGTGTTCACATGGCCATGGGGTTTGGCTCAGCATCAGCATGATAGATACGGTGATGCTAAACGAGGTACTGCAACTTGTAGACCGAGATACGGAAATTGTTAAACATTTCAATCGATTGGTATTACACAAAGGTAAGAAATGCACTATATGTACAACTTTTTTGGTGGTCTAGACAAACTTTCTGCACTAGCAGAAACACTCCTACGTTTTCTTTAAGGGGGTTAGCAAGGCTCCTTGCACAGTGTGTTCGCTTAGGAAACTCTGGAAAATAAATCTTGTTTTCACGGCACGGAGAAACCGAACTTGGGTGGTGTTGTAAACTTGTTTCTTGCTTTGAAAATGAAGTTGTTGAAGATGCTCACAGCTTCAAGGCGTCTCAACATGGAGTTTGGAGGCGTGCAATGAAGATCGAGTTGAAATTGGTTCATTCATCCTAACATGGTGTTTAGAGGTGGACGATTCTATCATAGCATGCAATGCAGTATGTATCCAAGCCATACATGATGCATGGCTTGGATACTGTAGTGCGTTGTTCATTCGAAAAATGACGAGCTCTTGCTTGGCCTGACCGGATGTAATCTCCAGACATCAACGCATGCCAACTTTGCTTTTCAGTTTAGGATGGGAGGATCTCACATAACACACATTGAGTTTGTTGGACACGTCGGATTGTCTGGCACAACGGTCCTGTGAATCACAGGCTGTGATGAGGACATCGGGAACTCCCCGAGCTGAAGCGATAATAAAAATGAACGGTTATCTCGTGCAAGTTACGTGTTCAGTTCATGTCACGCTTGCCATGTATCTTCGACGGAATAAAATACTGTAGTGAATAATAAATTCATCCAGTTTACGAACCACTCGTTTGTAAATGATTAAACCACTCTTCTTAGAAAAGTAAGCCAAATGCCCTAGCTTAATAAATAGCCTGTGGATCATACCAACATTGCATTCCCGCCTCTAGATTTCGCAAAAAAAAATAGTCGTATAATAGCGAAATGTTGCGACGGAATGGAATCACTTTTAACATGAAATGTTGTAGCAGCAGTGGCTTTATATTAAATATATTAGAAAGCTTAGAAGAAATTTTCTTCTTTGATATAGGTGGCCGTGTCAATAATTTCGCTCTGCGCCGTACTCTCTACAGTAACAGTTTGGCCTACACACCAATGAGTGCTACATACGATTCAAAACTGGGTGTCCCCAATGAAGCCCCCGTTCCTAAAAAAAAAAGTCGTGCGTGGCCACGGTTGGCAATGCTACAGGCTAAAACGTGCCAAAACTCCGCTCCCTCCTCCGCGACGGGCCTGTCTGGGCTGAACGATTGGAGTCCAGCCGTTCCTCGACGCGTGCCCTGACTATGAAATGGCTTAGACGACGATAGATTATCTCGGATATCCTCCTCGCTTTATACATGTATGAACGCCTCTGGGCAGATGCCTCGCGATACTGGAAGTGAGCACACGCCGCCGCAAGAAATGTGTGAGTGGCTGAGTGCTCACTGCCACGCGGAGATTTTTTTCGCGACGCCAGGTGTCTGTGGAAAATGCACATATCCCATGTACAGGACGCTGAACACCGTTGAGACGCCATTTTGCAGCGGCAGACCAGCGTCCAAACAATGGCCGCGCCCTCGACATTGGGGCGCGGACAAAATGGCGGAAGATGCGATTCATTTAACGGGGCGTCTCTTGTCATGGACGTCGTGGTGATCGACATGAACATGGGTGGGCATGTTGAAGGTGTTGAAGTTGTTGATTTCTAGTGCTAATAACTACGACTACAGTCACTATCAATACATTTACTCCGACGTAGTAGAGTTTCGTACGTAGTACGGGTCCGACTGGTACTCCTCGGCGCAGTACGGGAACGTCGCCGTGTTCGAGTCCGTGTTAAACAGGTTCTTGCCGGCGTAGATCATGACGTACGCGCCCAGCGCCGAGCACACGACGATGATCACCATCGATCCGACGCGCTCGTACATTGGCAGCCTGTTCCAGAAAATTTTAAGGTAGAACATCAGAGGCAACACGAGACTGCCGGCCGTGACGGCTGAAGCACCCGTGAAGTCGACGAGATCTAAAAAGTTGTCTCGCAGGAACACCGACGCCACCACAAGCAGAGCGAGGATGCACATGCGAAGCGTAATATAGCGAAGCATGTTGAGTTTGCCACGGTACTCGGCGAATTCGTCCTCGTACTTGGGCGCGACCCGGAGGTTGTCAGAAGCAGCATTGTAGGTGCACTCAGGTGTGACTGGCGACGCGCCTGAAAGCTTCTCGCGCATCTCAACGCCTTGCTCCGGGTCGATAACGGGGTGATCCTTGTGCATTCCCAATAGGAACCGCTCTGCCATGAAGAACGCCGGCATCGTGATCGTAGAAAAAGCGATCACAATGTGCACGTGCATGAACATGTAGGCCATGATGACCGCGCCACGGTTGGGGATGAAACCCAGAGCTGACGTCGCGTACGGGTCCGAAGTGTTGACAGCCGAGAAGAGGAGGTTACCCGACAGTTGACACCCGCCAGCAGCGTAACCAGTAATGGCGATGGCCAAGAAAAAGATCGTGCCAATGCCCATGCTGACTGTAATGATGCGTGGCATACGCTCCGGTTGAGAGTGCTGACGTTGAAGATCCGGGATCACCACTGCGGCACCGTAGGCGAGTGCCAGGTTACCGAAAGCAGTCACCACTTGGTGGAGCGATACGTCAGGCTTCGGGATCGACGGGTGGCCCCGCATCTCCCACTCCAGAATGGACACACCGACGACGTCAGCGACGATCGTACCGAGGCATCCAACGAGCGCAACGGACGACGCCTCCTTCAGGGTCGGGATCATGCACACGGGAATTACCGTCACGGCCATGAAGATCATCCAGAAGATCTGGCTGAACGAGTCGGGGAACAAGACGTCGAGCAGCATACTACCGAGTACTAAGAAAGCACACGGTAGCAATAGGCACACCAGCAACTGTGAGATCATGACGGCGTAGCGGCCCGTGTTGCCGAAAACCCATCCACCGACGTCCGTGAATGTCTTGACGGATGGCGGGGCAGCGTTGATGACTTTGGAGAGAGCGATGGTCGAATAGATGTTCACGAACGCCATAAGCAGCAGCGCGATGGTGGCGTATACTGGGCCGGCGCGAGCGTAGTTGGACGGCATGGACAGCGAGCCGATGCCGCAGAAGCAGCAGAAGATGTTGAAGCTGATCTTGGCATCTTCGAGCGTGTAGAACGGAGAGCGGCGCGCTGGAGTCGCGATCATCTTTACTGGATGCGGAAGGCGACAGAACGAAGAGTGAGCGGCCAGGACGGGAGCACCAAGACCTGCTGGGTGGTGAGACGCAACGAGGTGCAACCAGGACAAGTGGAGCAGACAGTCCACGGTGGTCACACGATCTCTTATCGCAGGTAGCGTTTGCATGCTTGGACACGAGGCAGGACGCCGTCGACCATCCAGTAGAGAGACGGACTGCTCTGCTAGACAAGGCACCGGAACGGTGAGCCCACCTTCAAGGTAGGCAACGTGCAGTCATCCCAACATGGTGTTTAGAGGCGTGCTTTGAGGAATCGGAGAGGTTGATAGAAGTCTTGGTGGGCTGGTTTAATCCTACACGATGCACTATCGATCTACATTTAGCTAGACGTAGAATTTCGGACGTAGTACGGCTCCATTTGGTCCTCTACGGAGCAGTACGGGAACGAGGCGGTCTCGGTGTCCGGGTTGAAGAGGTTCTTGCCGGCGTAGATCATCACGTAACAGCCGACGACGCTGCAAATAATGATAACCAGGATGGCCACGATACGTTCGTACGCGGGCAGTTCCTTCCAGAAGACCTTGAGGTAGAACGTAATAGGTAGAGCGAGACAGCAGACCGTAATAGCGGAAGCACCCGTGAAGTCCACGAGGTCGAGGAACTTGTCACGAAGTCCGATGGACACTGCTACCAGCACTGCAATGATACACACACGCAGGGTCACGTAACGGAGCACGGTACCCGCGCCCTGGTACTCCGAGATCTCCTGCTCCTCCTGCTCCTTGGGCTGTTGCTCGGCCGCCAATGTGACGCCCGGCGTGTTGGAGACGTTGTAGTTGCCTTCAAGGTCTGGCGTCGACAGCTCAGGAGCAGCCGACAGCTTCTCGATCTCCGTGGTGGTCTTGTGCATGCCGAGGATGAAGCGTTCAGCCATGTAGAACGGCGGTTGGATAACTGTTGAGAAGGCGATGGTGATGTGGACCTGCATGAACAGGTAGGCCATGATCACAGCACCACGGTTGGGGATAAAACCAAGAGCGGACGGAGTCGACGGGTCCGCGATATTGACAACGGAGAACAGCAAGTTACCCGAGAGCTGGCAGCCACCAGCAGCGTAACCGGCGATGGCAATGGCCAGGAAGAACGCCGAACCAGCACCCAGACTCACGAGAATGATACGGGGCATGCGGGTGGGCTCCGAGTGCTGACGCTGAAGGTCGGGCACGACGACGGAAGCGCCGTACGCCAGCGACAGGTTGCCGAACGTCGTCAGCACCTGGTGCAGCGTGATGTCCGGTGTCGGAATGGCCGGGTGGTCGCGCATCTCCCACTGGAGAATGCTCACGCCGATAATGTCAGCGATGAGCGTGCCGAGACAGCCGACGAACGCCACGGACGCCGCCTCCTTCAAAGTCGGGATCAAGCACGACGGCACCACGGTGATGGCCATGAAAACGATCCAGAAGATCTGGTCGAACGAGTCCGGGAACAGCACGTCCAGAAGCGTGCTACCAAGCACCAGGAAGGCGCACGGCAGCAGCAAACACACGAGCAGCTGGGACACGATCACGAGGTAGCGTCCGGTCTTGCCGAACACCCAGTCGCCCACGTCCGTGAAGGTCTTGACCGACTTGGGCGCCACCAGCATCACTCTAGACAGAGCAATGGTGGAATAGATATTGGCAAAGGCCATGAGCCCCATAGCAATGGTGCCGTACACGGGTCCGGCACGGGCGAAGTTGGACGGCATGGACAGCGTTCCAATACCGAAGAAGCAGCACACAATATTGAAAATGGTTTTGGCATCCTCCATAGTCAGGAACGCTTTCTGGCGCGACTCGAGCGCCATGGTGAACAGAACAAGAATTGAAAACTGCCAACGGCGGAAGCGCAGCCTGCGGGTTCAAACGGATGTTCGAAAGTGGATGATCCTGCGGCGGATAGATCCCGTCGCTGGTGCAGCTCGAATTTCCTCGTGGACAAGAGCACATCCGGAGGCTGCTCGTCGTTGTTGCACTTGGAGAGCTATTCGTCGACATAGCACGTCCCGTACCGCCATCCAATCGACTCGATTGCACCGATTCCAACTGCACCTGACCTTGTGATGTGTTTGCTACAGCTCGCAGATGAAATCCCGGTTGAACTTTTCTCCATCTTAAAAACACGGCTGCCGACAAGGTGATCGACTTCATCGAGAGACTCGCTTTGACCCAGCGCCTTCGTCGACCAAACTGTGGACTCAGCGATGGATCATTTTACGAAGGTGTTGCGCTGCGTTTGAGCACTGGTTCAGAAGATACGGACCGTCTCAGTCTCGTCTCTGGTTATGCACCGGAACTGTAAGTCGCCGCCACGGAATCGCCGTCACCGCAGTTCGACTGCCTCAACTTCGACTGGAACAACAATTCGTCTGCGGGGTGCAAAATTGGATTGGGTTAATAACTCCTGCAGACTCATAGACACCTATCGTGGCTCTGGCCTAACGCTCTCCTAATTCTCCGATCGCCCGACTTAATGCGACGATCTCCCGTCTTAAGTCGACGATCGCCCGCCATTCACGCCGTTGAGTTACGCACGTAGTACGGCTCGGATTGATACTCCTCCGAGCAGTACGGGAACGTGACGCCGCCCGAGTCCGGGTTGAACAGGTTCTTGCCGGCGTCGATCATAACGTAGCAGCCCACGACGGTGCACACGACGATCACCACGGCCGCCACCACGCGCTCATACATAGGAAGATCGCGCCAGAAAACCTTGAGGTAGAACACGAGCGGCAGCACCAGGCAGCACACAGTGATGGCCGACGCGCCAGTAAAATCCACCAGGTCCAAGAAGTGCGAGCGGAAGCCGATGGCGGCTCCCACCAGGATCGCCATGATGACGAGACGCAGCGTGACGTAGCGGAACACGTTGGCCGAGCCGCTGTAGTCCGAGAGCTGGGCCTCGTCGTGCTCCTTCTCCTCCTGTTCCCGCTTCGCTGGGCTCGACAGCGTGTCGATGTCCGAGTCGGCGTTGCTCTCCAGATCTACCACGGCGCGTTCGGTGACGCTGGGCACAGGGCCGTTGGTCGACATCTTTTCGCGCAGCTCCTCCCATCCGTCGTTCTCCTCCGGTTTGCCCTGGATCGAAACGGCGGCGACGGGCTCCTGGTGCATGCCTAGAATGAGACGTTCGGCCATGTAGAACGGCGGCTGCAGCACTGTAGACAGAACGATCACGACGTGAAGGTGCATGAACATATACGCCATGATGACAGCGCCGTGATCCGGAACGAAACCCAGCGCCGACGGCGACGACGGGTCCGAAATATTGACGATCGAGAAGAGCAGGTTAGCCGAAAGCTGGCAGCCTCCAGCCACGTAACCAGCGATAGCCACAGCCAGGAAGAACGCCGAACCGATGCCCAGACTAACGACGATAACACGGGGCATACGCTTCGGCTGCGAATGCTGACGCTGCAGGTCCGGGATCAAAACGGCGACGCCGTACGCGAGCGACAGGTTGCCGAACGCCGTGAGCACCTGATGCAGCGAGATGTCGGGGGACGGCGCGGCCGGGTGACCGCGCATTTCCCATTCCAGGACGCTGACTCCGACCACGTCAGCGATGATGGTGCCAATACATCCGATGAACGCGACGGTCGCTGCAGCCTTAAGGGTCGGGATCAAACAGGCCGGCACGGCCGTGACGGCCATGAAAATGATCCAGAAGATCTGGCTGAACGAGTCCGGGAACAACACGTCGAGTAGAGTACTACCTAGAACCAGGAAGGCACAGGGCAGTAGCAGACATACGAGCAACTGGGACACGTTGACGAGGTAGCGTCCGGTCCTGCCGAGCACCCACTCGCCCACATCGCTGAATGTCTGGACGGACGGAGGGGCGACGAGAATGACGCGCGAGAGCGCCACGGTCGCGTATGTGTTGGCGAAGGCCATAAAAAGCATCGCAATGGTGCCGTACACGGGGCCGGCACGGGCGAAGTTGGAGGGCATAGCGAGCGTGCCGATGCCGCAGATGCAGCAGATGATACTGAAACTGATCTTGGCGTCCTCGAGCGTGAAGAAGGCCGAGCGACGCGGCTCGGCTGACGGGATCATTGCAGTCATAGTGAGCGACGGCGAACGAAAGTGTTCGTCGCGATGACAATGGAGTTGCTCGTGATAGGATGATCGAGTGGCTTTCAACTGCCCCAAACAGATAATAAACTATCGTGGGTACGATTGCACGCGGCGGCGTCTACGTTCACCTTCGTCAACGTTTGCGCTCACCAAAGCGGCTCGATTTCCATAGTCGGGCCTCATTTAGGCGTTTGTGTAGGTGAACATCATGAATCTGAAATCGATGGCCACCGAAGCTGCGGCAGCTTAGCTACCGGTGTCGGTGTTGGCAACGAAAGCACATCTCGCTCTTCCGTATGTCGGTTGATACATACGCTGGCACCACCACCAACAAGCAGATTTGCATTGGGGTTGCGTTGGTCGCCACTTCATGTCGAGTCAACGCATCTTGAAGAGAGGGTTTTCAAGGTAAGAATCATATACCGGTACATATTACAGTACATTGTACCGGTATTCAAAAGGAAAACCTTTTATAAATTATAAAATGAAAACTTGGATAGAGGCTCCAAACCGGGTTAGGGTGGACAAGGGGGGGGAAGGGGGGGGGGGGGCAATTTGACAGTCATTCTCGGTTTAAAACTTATGAAGTGTGAAGAAGGTCATAAAAGCTCTTCGTTTGATGCCTCGTTGATACCTTCGTGGTTGTTTGGTGTCCCGAAATATAAAAAAAGGAAGGACCTTAAAGGTATTATTAATAGGGAGAATTATCCATATGCCACCCATAGTTTCACTTTCTTATTCGAATAGTTACATTGGACTCCAGACTAAGCAGAAAACTCGACACGGAGAAGGACAAAGAACATCATAATCTACCGATCCGATCGCTACAACAATCACTAAACGCTCTGTTTGCAATTGTATGGGAAAAGCCGACGAGATCGCGACTTCAGGCGGCTAAGTTTCTAGCAACAAGAAGAATCAACAAGATGTATTACATGGATCAACCAATGCCAACACTCATCAGGGACTACATCCAGAAAACAGAACCAAATATCCCCGTGGGGCTTCTTTACAAACATCGACAGACGTTAGACATCGTCTCTCGTCTTAATGCATATAAGGCTTCAATAGAAACAGAAATTATTAAATCAAGAAAAAATTATTCATATGCCACCCATAGTTTCACTTTCTTATCGAAATGCCACTCTTACTCATATGCCACCGCCATCTGCCACACAACCGATATCCATACACAGTCAGAAACGACACGCATGTGGAAGACAACGTCGACAATGACACTCGCACAAGGCCTTCTCACACAAGGCCGAGAAAAACTCTCCTGTGTTTCTCCACTTAATATTTTTCAGCACAAGTTGAAAAAATACCATATACCAGCACACCCTCCACGCTCACGTCTTAAACCTTCCTGCATCTGCTTGTAGGATCGTCACGCAGTTTAGAGCGGAACAGACTGAGTATGTTCGGATTGCAGTGTGCGTACGCTTCAGATCCCGTTTTTAATGGCCCCACGTGTCATCCATTTGCATCCGCCGTTCAGATCAAACCCCTTCTGACTATGTGTCAGTTGTGTGGCAAATGGCGGTGTGTAAGAGTGGCATTTCGATAAGAAAGTGAAACTATGGGTGGTATATGAATAATTTTCCCTTATTAATATTACCTTTTTTTAATAAAAAGGAGAACGGTACCTTGTTATTTTACACTGTTCTCCTCTCTAAAAAAATCTAGGTACTATACCATTCTCCCATTCTAATGATATTAAATCATGAGCTTCCACGTTGGTGGAACGATGGTGACACGGTGATTGGAACTTACCGCATGGTAAGTACCTGTCACTTTATCTAGGAGACGGATGTGCCACGACAATTCTTTGACATTGTTTGCTCTTGTCCATGCTTCAATTCACGACATCAAGAGTAGTTCGCTGCCACGAAGAATGGGAAACAGCGTCCCTACTTGTTGCAACGGTGGCGAGCTGGCAGAAGAATATGCTGCCAGTAAGAAGATAAAACACCGAGAAATATCTTCTCCTGAAACGTTCCAAACGTATGTCGAAGCCAGGGGTGTCTTCACCTCACTGTATGATGGGCACCACAACGGTGAGCATATCGGTTACGGAAGTCAACACCACAGTAGGGTTGTCCACCACAGTGGGCATTACGGAGCTGGACATCACGGCTTTAGTGGGGGACATTGCGGCGGAGGACACCACGGTTAAATGAGGTTCTATCAGGAAACGGTGAGCTGTAAACTCGTTGTTTTAGTGTCTTAATTCAAGATTCAGCACTCTTTAGATATTCGTTGGATCATCTTGTACACCCTAGCCATTGTTCCTCCACCTCATCACAGCTACATCCGGCTTCAATTTCAGCCATTCGCATATCGATGATCGATTGCGAGTACACGCACTCGACTCGCCCATATTCTCGTTGAAGCAAATCCCTGTCCCTTGAGACTGTGACAAGCACTCACGATAGAGTACACCTTGGCAAATGTCCTTTTCTCGTCGCTTAGTAGACTTGACATCATTTGGACATGTTGCCTATTCTCCTTCACAGAAATTGGAGATGTTGACCGCGAATCGAGCAAGAACCGACAGCGTCGCGTTCGTCGGTAGAAGAGATTCTTCCTCGGGTAACACAAGACAAGTGGGGGGTAAAGAACCGCCAGAACTGCTGCTCTCATCCTCGCCACAACAGCTTGGGAATGTCACGTTACAGTCACCATCACTCAGGAATCCACTGCAACAGGCTGGAACATCTTGGACGAATATCATCTCGAGTGTACTCTGATACTGCGCAACATCTGGAAGCGATCGAACAGTGGAAGACCCTCCAATGCCATCACTTGAATCTCTGCGAGATCTCTAGTTGAAGGAAATTCATTGATACTATCGAGATATCCAAAGTATACGCTTTCGAGGGTTTTCAGCCCAATCATGGATGGTAGATTGGGTAGATTGGCATGGAACGAGAGATGAATCGTATGGAGATTTGAACAGATCACTCGGTAGCTCCACAAGGTTCGTATCAGTCGATTCGCCTTCAACGTGTCTACAGTCAAATAATAACGTGATTAAAAAATCTAAAATAATGAATATGTATAAAATATCGTACAGATACTCTAACTTGGTGAAAGATGTGGAAACCCAAGCAGGGAACACCTCAACTCCAGTGTGAATCAATACCCTATAGAAGAATTGATTTAGTACTGCCAGCAGAACGGATAATTTAATTAACAACGTAAAATTTCGAAGAGATTGACAATTTTGTAGTTCGTCTGGAAGTGACCCATTGATCCTGCGGTTCACAAGCTGCACGGTTTGAAGTTTCCCAGCAGACGCCAAGAACGCCAAAGTATCTGTGATATCTGTCAGATTTTCTGCATCTGCTGGTGCCACATCGCGATCGACGTACGCTAAACATTCGCAAACTTCAGTTGATTCACCAGGAATCCATCGATACGCGAACTGGACGCATGTTGGGTATCTCAAGCAGGAAAACTGGGATATTTCCACCGATATTCTTGTGTATACGAGACATCCGATGCCATAGATCAAGAAAAAATATTCCAACCGCTGTCCGTAATCGGGTACTCAGATAATATCCAGAATCTTCAGCACCTCGGACAAAGTTTTCATCAACAGGAGCCACCGTTTTGCAATTTCGCGGATTTTTATCCCCTTCTGTAGATTTTTCATTCGAGCTTTGACTTTTGCGCTCACGTTGAAGAAGAAGGTACGTGATCTTGTTCCAGCGAATGCATGCGAGCAGACTGAAGCTCAACTTTAGGAAAACGTCCCACTTGCTGCGAATCAGCAGACTCTCGAAGTCCGTACTGAACATGTTGAGTTCTCTCGCATTCACCAGGTTGCGAGCTTTTCGCTCAAATGCACGAGGTGGGAAGAACTGCTGGCGGATTTTTACGGATTTTAGATCATCCTGGAAAACGGAGAGCGAGTACAACAGGATGAGAGCTGGGAAGAAGATTGCAAACGTCGCATCGACTCTACAAGGCAGTCAAAAGGTTAAATTACTGTCACTATCAAAATCCAACGAAATAACTTACATGGAATCTTTCAAAATATGATGCAGGGTGGACTCGTTCCAGCGAAACTGAATGTGATAAAACACCACGAAAGCGTTCAAAGCCATGAGCGAAGCGTAACAGTAAAGTAATGACGGGTCCAGCCCTTGTGCCATGTGTTCTCGCAACGAAAGTATCTGTAAAATAACTTCTGGTATCTCCATAAAAAAAACATTCTAAACCATAAACACATTAGTCTACTGTATACTGTATACACCCCACGGCTTTCCTTACCCAAATTCTGCGGTATGCCGTCAGGTACGCTGCGGTAATCCATGACGAGTCCTCCAACTATTCGGCGTACTATAATAGTTAAAGAGTGGCGTATCTGTTGCTGATCGATTATTTTGTCCACCGTTGGCAGCTTTCGGAGAGTATTTTTTCGTGGGTTGGGCTTGAATTCATCGGAATAAACTCGATTTGACAGAGGTCGGATGAGCAGCAAGTAAAGGAGATACGAATACACCCCGACGACAATCAACAGCAGACTCGTGGTCGTAGCCAGGACGGAAGAATCAGCTTTGCGAGACTGCCAGAAGTGGCCATTGTCAAGATTTTCAGTCTGTAAAATAAAGTTGGCACTCTTACTGGGCTCCATATTCAGGATAATCAGCAGTAAACTCCACACACTCGAGATCGAGAAAATTAGAGTCATGAGAATAACGTATCCCCAACCGATGACAGTAAAGCGACGCTGGCGTCATCTCCACCACGATAAACGACCAGATTTTACGGACTGAACATCAGAAGGACCTCTCTTGATGTTTTCTCCACTGTAGCGTTCTCTTCGACAGAGCCCTGAGCTGCCATCCAACCACTGGAAAAAATCCGTCCCATTCGACTCTACGGCACGAGAGACACTGCTAAAAAAACAGTAGCAGTATTTAAAATACGCCGATTATTATTAGCAATGAAACGTCGTAATAACCAGTAGCCTGATAGAACTTAAAACCATTTTTTGAAACGAAAGTAATCGGTCATTATACTCCGGAGTACCTCAATTGATGGCATCACTACCCTGTAAACTCAAAGACTTCAGTGACGATCTCCGTAGCTTCCCGCAGCACTTTTGCTACTTTCAGGGTTCAGCAACGGGGAGGCAGCCGTAAGAACCGGTTGGGATTGCGCAGTGCTGTCGCCGGTGGGAGATGCTTCCTTGGGCATTTTGACCACAGGTCGGTCGACTTCTTCCTCGACTTGGGGCTTGTAGCTGGGCTCAGACTTGACAGTCTGATTATCGTCGATCGGCGGAGTGCAGGGCTCTTCCTTGGAAGGCTTGAAGCAGCTTGAAATGTTCCCCATGATCCGATGTTGGACAATTGCGTTATGAGAAGAAAATTGCCTTGAAGAGAAAATCTATCTAGGACAATTGAAAGGAAGAAATTGACTAGACGTTGATCACTTTTATGCTTCAAATCTGGTAGCAATCAAGTTCTGTAGTTCCTGTACTTGCTGCTTCAGTTGATCGATCTCAATTGACTGTCGATCAATCTGATTCTTCATCTCGTTGACCACATCTGCTGGATAAACTTGGGGCTGGTTGTCATGTAAATCCAACTTCAAAAGACACGAGTTAGCTGAAATAACACTCGAGTCAAACCAGTCACACATATTAATACCTGAAAGCGCACGACGTTCTTTTCGCCGTTTATTTTGTCCGCTGGTTCACTGCATATTTGACGTTTCCAGAGGCAACTGATGGCTTCGTTTTGCACCGCACAAACCTGTTGGAGCTGCTTCACATCACGCGAACATCGGACCATTCCACGGACTACTAGGTGCCACCTAACGTTGAGTTTCTGAGGGTTCGATACCGATTTATCTCGAAGGATTTCTTGTCGATCGAGTAGATTTTTTCTCCAGGTGCGTTGGATTTTACAAGCAGCCATGTGCTTTTGTTTGAATCGAACAATTCGTCGTCGGATAATGAGCCCACGAGCGAGACTTTGGATAGTTTGGGCGCTGGTATCCGAAGCTCGGTTGCTGGATTTACGCATGAAATTGGAGGAGCAGTGACGAAAGCTGTACTCGTCTTGACGTCGACTTCTGGAGCACAGAACTCGTTGCCGGAGCTGAAATTTCCTCTGAACGCGTCGGATCCATCGCTGAATCTTTCTCGTGGATGCATCACGCACCATTTTTTCGCGCTTGATCCAGATCTATAAAAATCTGTAAAAAAAATCTGACAACAACATATTAATCTGAATGCTGTACCTTCATGTACTTGCGCATCGTTGTCACTTGGTCCGTGAGTTTCTTCACAAGTGCCTCGTACTCGCCACTATCGGAGTTCTTGATGGGCTCAATTGATGCTGAAAATGTAGAATCCAGAGGCTTCACGTTCAAACGGGAGACGTCGAGAGCTGGGGAAGGGACAGCCAAGTCTGCGGTAGTGAGAGCAGGCTGGCGAACGTCTTCGAGCGGAGCAGATACAACCGAATGCTCTCCCCATCGGACGGATTTTTTAAGCTCACTATTAGCTGGAGTGAAGCCACTGCTTTGAGCCTTGCGGTCTTCTTGGATACGTTTCCAGATTTCTAACTTATTGTCGTGAGAGAGTGGATTATCCGACGTATGTTGGTCCTGAAGTTGCTGAGGTGGAGAAGGGGAAACTGCTACGGACGTCAAAAATGCAGTGACCAGAAACTCATTCAGAGCGTCTTCATTGCCTTCGAGTATCGAGCGTTTGAGAGTATTGAGAGTATGAGGAGGCATAGCGAAGTCTTCGTGCTTTCGTCCCGATAAAGTGAGGCCACCGTCGTTGCTGAGTGGCAGGCACGGGAAGAACGCCGATAGTAAACGCTCCAACTGGCCACCGCTACGTGCAACCTCAAGCACAATCGAATTCCCGTCGAACGCGAGGAATTCCAACACTGGCAACTGAAGTCCCAGGCTGGCAACTCCACAAAGCTGTACAATAGTTACACTGTTAGTAAAATAGATAATAATAATAATAATAAATCGATTGACAGACCTTGTCAATTTGGTTTCTGGCGATTGAGAGACGTCGAAGTCGAGAGGGAAAGAGCGTCGCGGATACAGACGAAGAGAACGCTCCAAGTATATTATCCGACAAGTCCAGCGTCTAGAAAAACCGTTTTCACAAGATTGTTATCAGTACACAATATTTTTTGACAAAAAATCTACAATTATCTATCACCTCCAACAAGCTCAGTCCTGCAAGTGGAGGCCATTTAGTGATGCGGTTGTAGGATGCATCCACCACTCGCAATTCTGGGAGCAGCTGAAGCGAATCAACTGCTGTGAGGCTGTTCTCGGCCACTTTAAGTATCTGTAAAGCTGGTAGTAAAGCGAGCAAGTCGATCGACGCGATGCAGTTGCGCGATAAATCCAAAGTCTGCAGACGTCGTAATGTTTGGATTCCATTGACATTTTCCAGCTGGTTTCCAGATAGATCCAACTATGAAGAAACAAGACAAAAAATCAATAATCTACTCGATGAAATAGATTTTCTCTCTAGTCCTGACCTGGCTGACGTGTTCGAAGACTCCGATATGATCGATACTTCGCAACCGATTCAATGACAGATCCAGAGCATACTCGGCGCCGTCGCCTTTCTCGATCTGACACCGAATATCGTCTGGAATCTGTTCCAGCTGCACGATCCGCTGCTCGGACAGGTCGAAGCTGTCCATGGTGGTGGATGTGGCGCTTATTAGTAAGACCGACGCTTCCTACGACTTTTCAACCGATACAATTAACACACGGATACGTGAATAACTGATTCATATATACCCACCCAGTACGTATCTCAATACTGCCACGTGCCTTAGACCTTTTTCAGTGGACCCCATCTTACTAAAGAATAGTAACCCGGGTACTATATGGTAAAATCCGTTACTTTCCTTTTATTGCAATCTTGTGGACATGGGCGAGACGCTCAATTACTTTCACATAGGTGCAAAACAACACTACTATCATTTGCATGATTCAAACAGCGTGTCATTCATTACCTGGCTATCAACGTCCATTTCAGCGCCCGGCTGGGGAAAGCACCACCTACGTATCTCACTGTTCGAGAGACGATCATAGATCCATTGAATTACATCCTGTCGGGCTAGTCCAATCTCGTTTCGAATAGCAACCGTGAGCTAGCTGCCTCGAAGGGAATATTTTCCAGCACCCACAGCAACAATTCTTTCTTGTCTAACTGTACAGCTTCAGTTATGAGATCCACTTGCTCACTTTCAGATAGAAACCAAACTACCTCGACATACGCCACGAAACTATTTGCTGCCAGTCGCCTTGCTTTATGGACATCCAGCGGCATGCCGTTTTCGATGAACCACCTCACTAGCACAAATTTTGATGTGCATAATAATCGACTGCAGCGCACTCGTATTTCATCATTTCGTTTTCGTCTCTGCGCTCGAAAAATTGCCGAGCGATCCTGACGTATCCTCGTTGTAGCGTCAAGTTGAGCATTTTACACACACACGAACGAAAACCGCGATACTCCAGCCATTCCTCTACATCGCCGTATGCAGAATGATCAGATGGGTCGATCAGCTGATTCAAAATCTTTTTGAAACATTTGTAGACTCGCTTTTCATCCCGTTCGCACAGCGAGTTGTGTTTAGCATAATGGTTTTGAATTAACACCAGAATCAGTTTCGCATATCCCTGTCTGGCAGCTTCAGCTAAGCCCCAGCCAGAAGTATGCCCCGGCACGTTTTCATCCAGATAATTTACCACGTCCAAATGCCCTTCCCAAGCGGCTTCGACAATCGCGTCACGGTGCTGCAACTTTTTATTCTGGTGTAGCCACTGCACAACATCCAGATGACCATTTTCCGCTCAGAGCACCTCAACCGTCTATTCTCATGTAGCCATTGCAAAACATCTAGGTGACCTCGTGCTGCAGCATTATTCATGGCGTTTTCAGTGCACTGTGTTTTTCGATTGGCATCCAGCCACTGTACAATATCAAGGTGGCCGTTGCTTGCAGCCAGGTCTAACGTCGATCGCTCATATCCTCTGAGCAACGTTCATGAAGCCACGTCCCAGTACGGGAGATCCAGGGATCCCGAAAATGCAATTTTTAGATTAATATTTCATCCAGACATCAAGAAATTAATAATGCAATTATTTTAATTATTCTGGGCAATTTAGAGCTGCCCAGATATGGAAGCCTAGCACACCAAAACTAGCTCGTTTGTGTTCACCCTCATCACAGCTATGCTTGCAAGGTCTAATTAGGAGTTAATGTGGAAGATGGACCACCTAAATGCCAACCGCAATGCTTTACTAGTCGGGTAAGAGAAAACAGCACCATTTCGGCGCTATCAATGGAAAGAGCGAATGTGGATTTCCAACCTGTCTACAACGGTCAATATAATGCTTCTACAAGGAAAGCGAGTCTGTAAAGCTGCCGGGATATCTGTGTATACACGCCTGACCATCGTGTTAGTGCTGATAACGCAGAAAAACCAAACCAAGAATTTATTATTTTAATTTTGCCTGGCCAGGAATTAATCATTATAATTAAAAATTCGAATGATTTTTTCCAATGATTTTTTTTTCGGGTTCCCTGCCACCGTGAGAAGCTGATTTTATCACCTTTTTCCAGTTTGGAGCTGTTCGCGCTAAAATAAAATCAAGTTCCTGCTCTGGAGCACCATGCTCACACGCTTTTCTTGAAGGACGCGTTGGTCGAGAAACCTGACGAAATATTCATCAATAAGGTGTGTAACGTGGGCTAGCGAGCTACCGTTTGTGAGATAAGGGTTGGAAAATATGTACTGCCCTATAGACGCTCGTACTGTGCCGGATGGGGCATTCATGGTTTGGTTGCCAAAGCCTTAGTGAAAAAAATGCTGCTGTACGCGGAGTGATTCCATCAATTCGTAGGAAGGATCCACTGATTGACGAGGTTTGCGCCATCAATCTAAAGAAACAAGGCTGAAACCAAATCGTGAAATGCGGATTTGGTGTTTTAGCACCTTAGAGCGTGTTCACTACACATTTGGAGATGGAGATTTGCGGCAATCTCCATCTGTACGTTGTTCCGTCTCCAGCTACCTTTTTATCCAATTAGCATGATCCAGTTATGCTATTTAAACCAATTAAATGCTTTATCACCGACCAAATTCTAAATGCAAGCATTCTTGCCTTAGTTCAAGCCTCTGCATGATTCCCAGTCACACAGCTATGCTCCTACTTCCGCAGTGATCGAGCACTTCTCGTCTTTGCTGCTGAATTCCGACTTCAACGCAATTTTGGGAATATAACAACTATCTGTGTTATCCAATTCACAAAATAAAGTCAGATTGAAATCGGCAAACATCTTTTTGCACAAGAAGAAATCCTGATTTTATCTCAAGTTGTGTTGTTGTTGGCATTAGATTTTAGCCAATGGCTTTCTGCTTTTATCCTATACGATTTGAAGATCTCCATCTCCAGGTGTGTAGTGAACACGCTCTTATAAAACTGTAAAACAACGACTTTACTTTAAAAAAAAATGAAATGGGTACACATCAAACATACCCCGTTTCAATGACAACCGCATTTTGAATTGGTACAATGGCGCCTTCAGCAGGCGAAGCTGCGGCGGCGGCCGTGGACGTACGCAGCGTTGGCGAGCTGCAGAGTCAGCTGCGCGCCATGTCCTACAGCGAGGTGCGGTTGCTCTACCCTCCTTTGAACCTCTAACTCTCTATCTCAAGTGCTCTACGTCGTCTGCTACAGCCATTCGGAGTGGAGAGTGCGCGTCTGGTGCGGCGCCTCCTCACAGACTTAATGGCATCCTCCGAGGCTCGGGAAGCAGTCGAAAAGAAGTTGGAGAAGGCGCAAAGAGACTCACTCGAGCTGTCCCAAATCTTGCTGCCGTTGCGCAAGGAGAATGCGCAGCTTACGAAGGAGAACAACAGCGTAAGATGAACGGAAGGAACGCCACCCCAAAGCAGGTAGACTGACGCTTGTTTTATCTGCAGCTCCACCTAGAGATTATCCACCAAGAAGAGGCCATCACAGAGCGAGAAAAAGCCTGTGAGCTACAACTAGAAGGGCTTCGAGATGACGTCAAGAAGCTCCAGTTCCTCAACACTCAAAAGACGCAGCAATGCGCCAAGAAAGTGGGTAGAACACACGGTAGAGCGCTCTACTTTCACTCTAACATACTATATTCTACAGGAACAAGAAGTAGCCAAGCTGCAGGCCCAATTAGAGCGCGTTCTAGCGACCGGAGGAGTCGTACCGGGTCTCGGATCGCCCTCCATGGAGCTGAGAAGCCCCGACGCGTCCCAGACACTTCGGAGGCTGTCTATAGACAGTCAGCAGGCGAGGAGAGGGCAGCAACCAGAGCAACAGGCTCAAGTGGCGAAGGATGTACAGGATCAACTGAGGGAGCTGACGAGAGAGAACGAAAAGCTGCGGGCGCAGTGTCAACAGTTCGACGAGAAGCTGAACAAGCGCGAGAAGGAGATCGATCGACTGTCGAAGCTCTCGGTGCAGGTTCTGAGCGACAAGGAGAGCGCGTCTAGGAAGCTGCAGGACTTGGAGGAGCGCTATCAGGGCAGATCGAGGCAGGAGGCGACGGAGCTTCAAGTGGAGCAGCTGGAGACGCAGGTGGACGTCCTCAATGATCAAGTGGCTAAGTACGAGACTCGACTGAAGGAGGCGACGGAGCAGATTCGTCGCAATGGCGACATGGAAGAGAAACTTCAGTACGTTGATGCATTTTCTTGTATCTGGAGTTTAATTGACACTTAATTTTGTGACTGTAGACAAGCTGAGGCGGATCGAGAGCATTTCGTCAAGGAGTTGAACGTCCTGCGGACCAAATATCACGTGCTGGAGGAAGAACATGCGCGATGTGGGGACACACAAGGTCGTTCACAAGCTCCTGATAGTCCAGTCGTTGCTGGAGACTCACCAGAAGCTGAGGATGAGGAGGAGAATGCTGCAGATGCCACGTCGCTGAAGGAACAGGTGCAGACGTTGACCACGCACAAGGACCGGCTTGAAGACGCTCTACGCGCCATGCACTACGACAAGATCTCGTACACGAACGCACTGTCGAACGCCAACTCGCACAACCGCGTGCTGACCAGCGACCTGGCGCGTGCCGAAGCGAAGCTGAAGGAGCTCAACGTGGAGAAGGCCAAGCTGGAGCAGTCGCTGGTGGACGCGAGGTCGTCTCTGGATGCACATACACGTGAACTGGATGTGCTGCGTGAGTCTCTCAAGCAGAGCGAAGACAACCGCGCGCTTGAGGGCGAGAAGAATGCTTCATTGCATCGCGAGTTGCGCTCGATGGACCAGCTGCTATCCCAGCGAGACGGAGAATGCCGGGCGTTGAATCAAGCGCTGCTGGTGCAGAAGGGAGAAGTGGAGCGTCTGACTGCCAAGCTGGACAGGCTGGAAGCAGCGGCAGCAGGCGACGACGGAGCTCAAGGCAGCAAGGCGGTGTTCGCGCAGGAAATGAAGTGGCTGGAAGAAGAGCGCCATGCTCTTCGTCGCGAGAAGGAACAGCTGATGCTTCAGGTTATGAGCCGAGAGGAAGATCTGCTGAAGGCGAAGGCATCGCTTGAAGAGGCTGAACATGAGAAGAAGAGGCTCTTGGAGAAGATCAACACTGCGTCGAAGATGCAAGCCAGTCTCGAGTCTATGCTGGAGACCAAGAAGCGGGAGTGCGCAGACGTCCAGAGGCAACTCGTGGAGAGCAAAGACGAGGTTCGTGAGCTCACAGACAAGCAGAGTCAAACGCAAGTGCTGCTGAGTCGAGCTGAAGAGACGGAGAACGAGAAGCTGGTCGTGCAGAACGAGGCCTTGGCGCTCAAACGGCATGTGGAGGAGCTGCGTGACCAGAACGCAAGCTTGAAGAACCGAGTGGAGAGTGACGAGCTGTACGCCAAGAGACTGTCGGATCAGCTCCAGAAGTTGCAGACGGAAGCTGCTGTAGTGACCAAGAAGTGCTCAACGCTTGAGAAGGAGAAGACGGAGCTTCAGAACAGCTACGACAGCGCCATGGCGGAGCTGCGCAGCGCTCGACAGACGTGGAATCACTACCAGAACGAGTTTGAGAAGCTGTCGAAGGAGGTCCAAGCCCAGCAACACTCGCTATCGTCCGGCCAGAACGCGCTGCAGTCCAGTCAGAGCTCCGTGAGCGAGCTGAGGAACCAGGTGCGACAGCTGACGAGCGAGTTGAAGCTCAAGCAAAGCCACGCGCAGCAGTTGGAGACGCGTCTCGAACAGGAGAAAGCGAGCCACAAGAGCGCTCAGACGCAGCTGGTTCTGCTCCAAGACGAGCTGTTGCAGGTCAAGGAGACGAGTCGAGCGCGGAAGATCGCGCTGAAGCAGTTGAGAGCAGAGATGCAGTCCAAGGACCGAGCGCTGACGGAGAAGACGGAGGCTGTGGAGAACTTGAAGCTCTTGATCGAGCAGATGGAGTCGTCTCGGGACCAGATGGTCTTCCAGACGAAGCAGAGGCAGCAGCAGATCCAGCGCCACCAGCAAGAAATGGACGATCTCCACTCGAAGGTGAGCGCTCTGGAAAGCGAGATATCGACAAAGAACAACGAGATCTCGACGCTCAAGAAGCTCACGCGAACGTTGGATAGTGAGAAGGATTCTGTCCATGACCAACTGGACGCTCTGACGGAGAAATACCACGAGATGGAGAAGCAGAACGACGAGTTACGCAAGGCTGTGCAGGCCAAGAAGGCGGACGCTACGGGGATGCACGAGCAGATGGGCAAGTTGGTGAACAAGCTGAACGACGCCGAAGACAAGCTGAGCAGGATGCAAGAACGCTGCTCGCAGTTAGAGAGCCAAGTGGATCGGTTAGAACACTTGAAGGGCATGCACACGGCGGAGCTGGCAGCTCTAGCGCAAGATTTGGAGAATATGACAGTGGAGAATCAAGCGATCAGTGAAGAATGCACTCGGCTGCAACGCATGGAGCACTCGCATTGTCAGTCCACGAAGAACATGAAGCAGACGACGCGAGAGGTAGAACGGGAGAGGGACACGCTGCAGATTGAGCTGGAAGATCTGCGCCACACATACCGGTCTTTGATCCAGGAACACGAGGGGATGCAGAAGGCTCGCACGGAGATCTCAGCGCTGCAGGAAGAGCTCGCTGTGGTGAATGAAGCACTGAGGAAGCAAGTGGCGACACTGGACAACCAGCTTCAAGTGTTGAGAGACAAGAACGCGACGTTGACTACGGAGTCCGCGACGTATCGTGACCAGGTGAGTTTTCTGACAGAGAAGCTGCAAGCGAGCGAAGAGAAACAAAGAGATCTCCAGACTCGAATGCAGCAGCTTGTTCACGAGTTGGAGGCCCAGAAACAAGTGTCCACGGAGATCTCAGCGCAGCGATACGGAGCGCAGGCGGAGAACGCGGCTGTCTCGCAGCGGATCGTCCACTTGGAAGCCAAGCTGAGCAACTGCAAGTACGAGATGAAGAATCTGCAGGACAAGCTGCACGCCGAGCAGTCGCAGCGTCGCAGTATGGAGGAAGTTGCGTCAAGTCTTCGTCAGAAGATCGCGAGTAACGAAACGTTGATTTCGCACTTGGAGGAGCAACGTGATGCCATGGCTCAAGAGATTCAAGCCTCGCATCAACGTCAAGTTCACGTGTCCACGCCTGTGATGAACATGTCCGAGTTGAATCACTCGCCTCCGTCGATTGACCATGATGCATCAAGTGCGCGGAGAGAGAATGTGTCTGCGTCGCGGTCTTCGCCGGCGTCGAATGGGTCTGGAAGCACCCCGGAATCTGGTGGTAAAGCGTCCAGCTCGTCTTCATTCCTCCCGTTGCATGCGTTGGAAGAAGCTCAAGTGAAGTGCCAAGAGCTGGAAGATCGACTCGCTCAGCAAGATGACACAATAAAGGTACGATTGATACGTGTTATTGGAGATGCTGGCGTCACTTACCAGCTAGTTTTTTTTGGATGTATGCAGCAATTGGAGCGATCTCGAAGCAAGTTCAAGCGATTTGCAGCGAAATACGAGCGCGAGATCGAGCAGGTAAGCTGCAGTCTGCGATGCGTTTAAGTTTAAGTTTTTAAACTTGTTTAATTTCTCTTGTATCTTATTCAGCGCGACCGGCGAATTGTGGAGCTACAAAGCAGCTCTCACGCTTCATCCTTAGTGTCTCCAGACGGACGGACATTCCGGTCTAGACATTCGAGGTCTTCTTCGTCGTCGTCAGCATCCAGTCGGTCAGTACCTGCCTCGTCTCAATAGAACAAGATACAAACTACGGTCTATGTCTCCGATGGCCGCCAGTATGCTTGACAGTATGAAAAGCGGTTTCGCGAGATGGCAGACTCGCCATATTTTTGGCATCGTAAAGTGGAGAACTTCTAGGAGCCGTGTCCACTCCTGGTTAAGCCGAGTTCGTGTCACAGCGATAAAATGAAGTCTACGGTGTCTCCCACAGCCGACGACCTTCTGACGTCAGGACCTTGTGTTGACGACACATCGGGTAGACGCAACTCGCACATTCGACGGTCACTTGATGGATCTGCAGAGTGGCTGAAAGCGTTGCGAGGACCTGATATCGTGGCGCTGGAACAGCTTACAGACCCCATGTCCGCTTCATCTGACGCGTCTAGGAACAAGCCGAGCGCACAGCGATTTTCCTTCTGGCAGGTCTTCGGCGTGTTTGGCATCCCCATGCTGCTTTTTCTCGTGGTGTCGATCGTGTGGACAGCGTGGCTGATCATTCTGACGCTCGCCCAACGAGACAGCGAATTATCTCATGCATACGGGCGATTACGATGACGGACACTTCTGGCTGCTGGCTGAGCAGGAAATCGGGATAAAGTTTGCCAGGATTGTCGGATTAATGCTGGCCGTAGTGTGATATTTGCATATTATGGTGAAGATGCTCGTTTGGCGAACAGTTCCAGCCTCCTTTTCAGCCAAAGTGGGCACTTTAGAAGGATTCTGGTACGAATTAACAGGTATCAACGGATTAAATCGAAAGTTTTGGGTACGTTTAACTTAAGTTGCTTTTTAATACGACATCTAATTTTTTTGGACCAGCAGTTTGCTTCAAGACACCCGACAATCTTCTCGAATTTGCTGACATCCCAACAAAAGCTTCGGTGGATATGTGTGGTGGGATTCCGTTCCGACGATGTGAGATTGTAGACCCAGACACGAACGAGGTGTTCGAGGGTATGTGCTATAACCTCCGTATGCAAGTTTTGTCGTGCAATCCAGACCCAGCCAACATCGCGGTGCGTAGACTTCAAATTAGTTTGAACGTTGGCACACCGAGGGACGTTGTGGAAGAAGCCTGGCTTGGATGTACTGATAAGGATGGATTCCCCTAAATCGGCGTGAAAATTAACCCCTTCAAACCGGACGCTTGCATAATGCAACTTATGAAAATTTAGACTTAATTTCAATATAGTATGTACTGTCTCGTAGAGAATAGGAACACAAAGTCTAAGATATTGGAAAAGGTACATCTTGCACTGCTTTGCACACTTCAAATCGGCAAGAACACAGACTGGACACTCGTATTTTATCAAAATTTGAATATTTATTTTTAAAGTGATGCTGCAAATCGCATTTATTCTTGGAGGTAACGGTAAATCGCCTTCCGTCAGCCACAGATTTCAGTCATTCTGGAATTTTCGCGCGGGTGGGGACAAGTCGAAGCTGAAGTATGATTTGTTGGCGTTCGTGGAAAATATTGGACCGGCGAGGGCGTGCCGTTCAAGGTGGCGTGGTCCGCACTACCGCAAGGAAGGGTGGTTTGCGGTTCGACCGAGGGGGCGGGGAGCCGTCGACCAGCTTGCGTCGATGTGGAAGTACGTGCGGCCGGGCTTCAACCCAGACGGAGACAAGGGCGTCGACTATTTCTTGGGCGACGAGGAGCTACTAGACTTCTACAACCTCGGTAAGATTGTTGCAGCTGTCTTGCCATATGCACTGTGTGATCAACTAACTTTGTTATTATGTTTTGATTACTACTCGTACAGCGTCTACGGCCAGAACAACGGAGAGTCCTGCCATACTACGACCTGTACCAGCCGGCGCGAGCTCGGTTGGTGCCAAGGATCGCGCACAGAGTGTTCCGGCTGCGGAAGTGACGGTGAGGACGAAGGCCAAGTCTACTGCTCCTGCGGCTCTACCACGCCGGTCGACATCGCGCGCGAAGTAGCTATCGAATTCGAGCTCGCTACCGCGTAAGTAATCTTTCATATGCAACTTTGGCTAATAAGCATATGCATATAAGTCTTCAGGTAATTCAGCAGGCTCGGGTGAAGACATGGCTCCTGCTTCGAGTCAACCGGAACTTCCTTCTGCTGCTGCAGCGGATGTGGAAGCATCTGCGACGGCCATTGCAAAGTCTACGTCTCCGTCCGCATCGCGCGGGAAGTCACGTTCGAAGTCGTGTTCGCAACCTCGTAAGTAATCCCTCACATGCAAGTTTGGCTAATATGCAGCGTACACGATTAGCTAACATGCATATGCATGCATGTCTTCAGATTCAGCAGACTCGGATGAAGACAAGGCTCCAGTTCCGAGACAACCGGACCATCCCGCTGCTGATGAATTTGACCTCACGCGTATGCGCTCACAAGTTGAGCCTCAACGTGTTCTGCAAGCACACCCGTCCGTTCAGGCGCCGGCAAGCGGCCAAGACGATGACGAGTCGGCGGTCGGAGAAGACGAGGACGTTGTCAACGTAGACTCCGTGGACGTTACCAGTGCAGAAGACATTTCGGGAAAGATATGTTCCTCCTGCCGAACTGTCTTTTGCTGAAGCTATGCTTCCACGCCGCAGCAGTTTCAACAAGATGAGGGTGTACATGAAAGCGGAGCCTCACAAGTGGGACACCAAGCTCTTCATGCTGTGTAGTGCGCACACTGCGTACTGCATCAGGTATTTTTTTGGCTCTTGATTTCTCTTATCTTGCATAATGCATGATACTAAGTACGCTTCGTGATTTCTTATGCTGCATATATGCAGGTTTAAGGTCTACTGCGGGAAAAAGCAGTACTGGAGTGACAGCCACACAGCGGACAAGAAATAGGGACCTGCTGCGGTGATGCGGAACCTGAGAGCTGTTTTTGGTGACGTGCCCTCGCTCGTGAAACGGCTAATTGTCGTTGATCGGTTCTACACCTCGGTGTCGCTAGCCATCCAGCTCTTGGTGATGGGATTTTACTGTGTTGGAACAATTATGACGAGTAGACTCGGGTTTTGCAAAGAAATTATCGACAAGAGGGAGAAGAGGCCGGCCGGCGTTGAGCAACGTTCGTGCAAGATTGTGGAGTTGACGCAGGTTCCGGGGATGTACGCAATTTGTTGGTGGGATTCGAAACCCGTACACTTCCTGGCTACTGGTGGAAGCGTAGGGCTGGATCGCGTTGTTCGGCGTGATAAGTGCGGAGAGGAATGTGAAGTCATCGCCCCCCGAGTCTTTGATGCCACAAGTTTATGGGGGGCGTCGACGTCCATGACCAGTTACGCTTACAGCGTTACCCTATTCAGAGAGCAGTTACTTTCAGAAAATACTACAAGGGTCTCGAGCTGGACCTAATTGGCATTGCCATTGTCAACTGCTACATTGCGCACAAAGCCTACCACCGGTCGAAGTCAACGCGACCGCTGACTCACGTGAAGTTCATCAAACGTCTGCACAAACAGCTATGCCAACTCCAAGAAGCAGACATGTATGAAGCAAACACATTTGTGGTGGTTGAGGCCGCTGCGGAGGCTCCGGACGCGTCCGGGGCTATACATATCGCCGAGCTGTTGGATCTGTGGCGCGATGAAGAGACGCAGCCAAAGCATCGGCGTCGCGCTTGCAAGGTTTGCTCGCTGATTCAAGACGAACCCAGGAGCACTACCTCGTATTACTGCGGAAGCTGTGATGAAAAGGGGCCCGTGTTTCTTTGCGTGGTGCCGCGATGCACCATCCGCGGGGTGATGATGACCTGTTTTGATGTATGGCGCAAGGAGTGGAAGGACGGTAAGCTTCGGCCTTCGAATTAAGAGAGACGAATCAGAATTCGACCGGCTATGGCAGCCGACACTGGAGGTGCACGGAAGAAGCACCGGCAGTCGAGTGGGTAGTGGATTGCACATATGCACTTTAGCCAATTGCCTTAACCTACACATATGCTGGTTTTCATTGCCATTCGCTTTTTTATGCTTACCATTCAGTGTGCAATCAAAAGGGTGTGTATCAGGATTCAGTGAAGCTTTTAGCAAAATCCGCCACCTGGTTTTTCTCTCTTAAAATCTGTATAAGCTGTTTTGGCAGGGGCACGCATCCAATGATTACATAAATTGTAGGGATGATATCCCATCTCTTTACCGATTTAATACTAATGTCAGTATTGGCAGCAAGCTTTCACGACTTTACAAAATTTTAAAAACTGGGATCTCTAAAAAAGCAAGAGCGCCTGCCAGTGTACACATAGAGAAAGGCGAACTTTGAATCACATCAACTCCATACATTGCATCATGCACCTTAACCGTGACACATAATGATCTTAAATGCAAGGTAACATGCAGGATAAGCATTGCACATCGTAGACGCATCACCAGATGATCCGCTGATGTACACAGCCAAGCCCGCAAGTATTGTCAAATTAAGTGTTCTTAACGTGCATAATGCAACTTAAGAAAAGTCAAAAACGGCCGGTTTGAAGGGGTTAAGCACACTCTAAAAAGCCTGTATTAAATCACGTGTTCTAAATGGTGATTGCTGTGGATCCGCCACAGCCTAACCAAGCCTCCTCAACGGGATCACAGGGAATACCCACCCCCTGCTCAATCTGGAGAATACGAACCCGAATTGTGTCAGGGTCTGTGTTACATGCAAGAACCTGCATGCGGTGGTTATAGCACATTCCAACAATATCCGAGTTTGCTAGACCAGGGAGTTGACACTGTCGGAACGGCACGCCGTCACAGATTTGGATGGTAGTAGGTGTTGGCGTTTGGGAGAGACCAGAATACGGCTCGCACACTCGAGCAGAGAACTTGTCAAACACTTGCAAAGTTTCTTGTGTGGCCTTTTCTGAGTTATCGAGGCACGTGGTGTCTTTGCAGAAGGGATTAGTGAGGTCGCAGGTACCCAGGAATCCGTTGCAGCACAGATACGCTCCTTGGTAGACAGCAAAATGTACAACAGGGTCGATGGGCTCCAGATCTGGAATATAGGACAGATGCTTCACCATGGTCAACTCCACCCGGTCAAGTTGAGACGCTTGCGTTAGAGATGGCAGCTCGGTGATCCCGTTCATACGGGCTAGAATCAAACAGTACAGATTCGGTACGCCGTCCAGCGATGGTAAATGAGTCATGCGTTGATGCAGACCAAGCTGGAGATAACGGAGCTCCGGCATATCACTAAATAGGTCGGACTCGAAATTGCCAAGATTGGTGCTCCCAACTTTGCCTTCGATTTGCCTAATGAAAGCGAATCTGTGTCAGCTTCGTCGTTTAGGAAGCAAAAGTAATAGGAAACTTCTTACAGAAACTCGAGATTGTGGAATTCTTTCGCCCACACGGGCAACTTCTCAATGGCACAGTTGACGATGGATCTACAGAAAATAATCAAAACTACAGTAGTTAGTGTTTTAACCACTTTTTCAATTACTTCACCAAAGCGCCGTACAGATATTTGAGATTGTGACAGCCTCGCAGTTCATCAGGGAACGCTATCAGTTGTCGGTTGATAAGTTGCAATGTCTCAAGTGTTCCTGCTGCTGCAAGAGCTTTCACCATGTCGGTGGCGTCGATCGGATGTGTCCACTCGTCGTAGGTCTTTGGAGCTCGATTCCCAGTGACTAGTGCCTTACACGGACAAAACTCTGAGTGGCGCCACCGATAAGCAAATACCACACACTCTGGGTGACGTCTGCAGATCGTCTGGGACGTACTGATAGCGTTGAGTGGCACAACGAGAATAACAATACTGAAGGCGGCAAAAACTAGTGCAAGCGATCTTGGAACGGATTTTTGGCAGTTCTGGACACCCCCCGATAATGCCAACACTGTAGAAGATCTCTTCGCTACGGCTTTTGCATGCTGATATTGCTCCAGTAAACGCTCCGTCTGTATCTGGATAAGCACTTCCACGATGCGTTTGAAGCGATACGAGAATCCCAGATTCATTCCAATTCGTAGGAGCAGATCAGGTACCGATCGGATGCGAAGAGAGCCAAAAGACACGCGGAAAAGCTCGATCTCCGTTGGGTTCGCGAACATTCGTGCGCGCCTCTCAAAGCTTCCAATTGGCATCAACTCAATGTAAATGCGAAACGTATCGTGATCGTAGTCAAACGTGTATGAACAATAAGCGAGTAGCACGATGGGAAGCAACACCGTAGCGCCAAGATCGAACAACGAGTCGACGAGAACTTCCGCGAACGCCGAGTGTTTGTTACTGAGAATTGTAATCGCACTGGAGATCGAATTCAACGCAATAAACCCTGCAAACGCTACGGTGAGACGCACTGGGATTCCCTCCTCCAGCATTTTACACAGTACAAAAGTCTGCATGATCAAATCGAAAATTTTGAGACATAAATTCTAGAGTAACAAACAGCATAACGTAAGTTTCTTAAGTAAGAAAATATAAATAAACCGCGTTGTTATCTTACCCATATCTTCCGATACTTTCCGTGGAACCCCGTGAGTTCTTTCAAGAGCATGTAAAGCTTCCAGATCAAGCGTCGAATTCTGTCTGAGATATCTGAATCAGCCAAATCTCCAGCTTGTTCTGGTGCACATCGCTGCAAAATTCGGTCTAGAGCTGTGCCTTCCACGTGTTGATGAACGCGCCAAACTAGAATTTCGAGAAGTACGTACACGTACATTATTGCAACCACCACAAGCCCCACAACACCAGCCATCTGAAGCATGGTTAGTTTTTTAGATATCAGCCAAAACTGTCCGTCGTCGTAGCCCCCAGTGTTCATGAGAGCATTCGCGGTCTCGTTAGGAGCTATCGTGAGTATGATCAGCCAAATCGTCCAGAAGATACAGATCAGAGCCACTACGACCATCGGAGGACCAAGAAACCCAAAAGCATCACGAAAAGAGAGTGAGATTTCCCCAACATTCTGCCCGATAAACTGTCGAGACGGCGCCGGCGTGTTGAAAAATAATTTGCGAAGAAACTTTCTGTAGGGCGGTAGGTCGTTGGCTGTCGGGCCCACTGGTACTGGTACAACTTGGACCGCCCTCTGCTTGAACCAAGATTTCCGCAGACGCCGCCATATATTGGGTCGAGCCTTTGACCTCCTTTGCACAACAATTGGTTCAACGGGGCGTATCTTCACTGAGGAAGGCATAGCTATCCAAGCCATGCACTTATAAGATCAGTGTTTGTGGCTAACTTTAGCCAGGAACTCGGACAGTGGTGTTGGCCTATGTTGAGCACCCAAGTTGAGTGCTTCTTAAGATGCCCACCCAGCATCTTTAAAAGTCGACAGCACCTTGTTAAGGGCTCTCTGTTGGGTTCCAATACCCAGCGCGTGCATTTATCAACCATAGTGAGTTGCGAATGCATTCGCTTCACTTTACTTGATTTTTGCAAATGACAAAAATCGAGATCGTATTGTATTTTGGTACCCAGGTCCAGCCTCGCAGTTTCCAGCTTGTAAAACGTTTCCGTGGACGATAAGCTTACATGTACTTATAGATCACGACGAGGTCACTATGGGTATAAGAGTTGTTTAAAAAACGTGACTTTGCTAAAAATAGCTATTTCAATAAATCTGCCTAATTTTAAGCAGCTCAATCGAAATATCAATTTGGAAACCGAGGCATTTGAGTTTTTCTGGTATAAAACCTCAAAACCTCAAGAATAAGAACAACACCTCGTTGAAATAGGCGAAGTCGAACACGGAAAATGCTGAAATGCCGAACCAGGCGAATCATGTTAATTTGCTATTATTGAGCCAACAAAAACGATCTTCACATGAACATCAATACTCAACTTCGGGACTTCGACAGTATGGCTGATGAAGGTACTCAAGGCACTTGCCGCTAACGAGATATGCAAACGGTAAATCTGACGGGGCCGTGAGTCACGACTCGTCGTGTGTTTCATTGAATGATCGTGCGGTACAGTACATGACCAGAAACCTATGAGCTTCAAGAGTCCTGATTTCAGCCCAGATTGCAAGGTGAGAGGATCATCGTGGGCCTGTGAATTTATGGTAACTGTCATGGCAAATTTGAAACACGATAGCATTGTGAACTTTTCAGCATTATGGTGGTTCAATTTCTTGTTTTCCCGAGCCCCGAGCTACCTATGCATGCACGTCTAGCATTTTTAGAGCCCAAATGCTCCCTTCCACACCTTTCTTAGCCTCAATTACCTATTCCTTGAATTTGTAGGAATAGGTATGTTGTACTTTCCTTGACACATTACCTACTCTCGAGTGGCTGATCGATCAGTAGTAGAGAACATATAAAGTGCATCTGCCTATTCTTTGGTACAGTAACGCGTGCCAGGCCGGGCACTGTTTTGAGGGATGCCTGTCACAGGCTGTGGGCCACACAGTGACTGCCACTGACAGTGTGTAGACTTCCAACTCGGGATCACTTCGGAAGCTGCTCTCTCATCTGCATGTCCTGGCCGACGAGTTCCAGCAGGATGCACTTGCGCCGTCTCGTACTTTTGATTACCGTCGCGGTCGCCGCGATTGCTGTTAGCAATGGCTTTCCAACCAACTCCAACGAGATCACCGCGGCGAAATCGACCTTGGCCCATGACGCGGTGCCCAGCCTTCATGTAGTTACCCGGGAGCTGTCTGGCGACGACACAGCTTTAGATGACAGAATAGGAGGAGGGGGTGGTGGTGGAGGAGGAGGAGGCGGAGTTGGAGGTGGAGCAGGCCATATAACATTGGGAGGAATAGAAGGAGGGGACTCAACAACAACTGGAGAAGGGCTCGTGTACGAAACAGACCCAAGTAGCGGACCCACGAACACGAACGGTGTCACGCAGAAACGTTGCAATCGATTTTTGAATTGGTGGAAGCGGCTTTTCAACGAGAGCATTCCGAAGTGCACGAAGAAAAATGAACAAGGCACGCGGCGACTTCGAACATAGTAGTAAGACGCAAAGTCTTAATACTACAACAAGTATTATAGTAGTACGAATATATACCTTTGAATTGCTAAAAGAGGCCAATCGACGATGCAGATTTTAAATCATACCCTTGCTTGCGTTTCCGACAATTGAAAATAAAACAAAGGTAAGTTATCAAGGTACACAGGAGACGAAGAAATCGTATTACCGGTGCCGGTATTATGATTCTCTTCGTCTCCTGTATTTTTTATTAAAAATCAATTAAAGAAAAAAAATAAAGGCATCAATGAGCGTCGCTCTAATATTGTACTGTAGTACTTGTACTACGCAACATAGTCCTGTGATTGTTGATTTATAAATCAACAATTTAAAATGGCTCTAACAATGTTGAAGAACTGCAGAATGGAAGATCAATTCGGCCATTTTTTTCTTGTTTGTGAGCTTACACGTTTTACTGGTCAACTTCGCTGCTACCTCTTGACTGAACGCCTTCACACTCAGATTAAACTTAACTAGGGCTTCGCGTAGGCTAAGATAACCCTTTTAGCTCCGCCAGCAACACTAGAAGTTGCTACATACTCTACTAATAGCGCGCAGTTGAACTTTTTTTGTTAAATATTTTCACTGCAAGAAGCTATATTAAGGAAGAGCGAAGCTTGGGGGAGGGCGCGCAAAAGACAAAGTACCGCCCCCCGCAGTTCAGGCGGATGGAAGCTTCTAGAAGCTTCCACAGCCGCCCTGCATCTGGTTCGTCCTATATAATAGAGACTTACTATGTCATACTAGATCACATTCAATTCTAGACTACATCCTACTGGCTATAATACTAACCACTCCTATTCTTGATACACTCACCCCTCCCCGAAGAGTCTCGCTCCGCCTATCCCAGCTGCCAATTGGGAAGTTGCTCGGGTAAACCGTAAGTGGCTTTCTGGTTCGGTTGTCTGGAACTAGCGCCAAAGTGCTATGGTTTTGACTGAAGCTTCGGCTGACGCAAGGTTGAAGATAATTAAATTATCTTTAGGACTCGTTTTGGGAGTCCTAAAACGAGTCCTAAAATGGCCTACAGACAACGGCGAAAAAAGGCCCGTAACTAAAATATCCGCCACTTGGCAACCCTTCAAAGGAAACCCTATCCTTAATCAATACATGTTTAAAATTTTAGACCAGGAGGGTGGACGCATATTTATAATATTATCCAATCGAATATCAAATATATTGACTGGTTTGTAGACAAAATGTTTTGGCGCGAATTGCGCGACGCGCGCTTGGATCTTTGCGCTCACTTCAAGATCTACAAAGCAACGCACGTATTTTATACATGAGAGCGTGATGCCCTCCGGCTGGCAAGTGAAATCAGTGCGAAGCCAGCCGCCGACTTCCTGGGGTACCCACCACACACCGTACAGAACTGGGTTGCTCAGAAAGAAGCCATTTTCAGCTTCGAAGGAGCCCAAACAAGCAAGGCGCTTAAGGGGCAGGGTCGAAAGGAGATAATCCCGTTTTCACACGGGCTCCTGACTTTTATGAAGGATATGCGTCGTGATGAAGAGGTGGGTTACACTATTATTACTGCCACTTAACGGTTTTATCTAACATTTACCTTTGTTTGTAGCCGTTGTGCACTACCATGATGCTGGAGTATATAAAAACAAATCACAGACGCTGGTTTAGCAATCACGTGAGGGTAAGAAGACAGTTGTCTCTGCTGACAATGCAATTATGCGCTTGCTACAGCGTTTTTCAAACGGTCTTTTTTTAATTGTATTATTAATATTATGAATAAATGTACGCTAAGATTTACTGCGGTTTTATTTAGCCATGGTTTTACAGTTCAGGTAGCTTAACACACGAAAAAGCCAGCGGCAGATCGAGAAGAAACGTGGGTGAAGTTTGCAATAGAGTTCTGGGAAAAGTATGAAAGTCGTTTTACGCCCTCCACCATCTACAACGTTGACGAGACCGCAATTTATTTTGATACCCCACCAAAGTACATTTTGGCGGAAAGTGGTCGCAAGGGCTCCGCGAAGGTCAAATATACTGAAAAACGCACTGCACGGCTGGCCGCTGTGATGACAATTCGAGCCGACGGTACGTCTATGATTTTTTTATTTATGGCTCTAACAATGTTGAAGAACTGCAGAATGGAAGATCAATTCGGCCATTTTTTTCTTGTTTGTGAGCTTACACGTTTTACTGGTCAACTTCGCTGCTACCTCTTGACTGAACGCCTTCACACTAGCAGATTAAACTTAACTAGGGCTTCGCGTAGGCTAAGATAACCCTTTTAGCTCCGCCAGCAACACTAGAAGTTGCTACATACTCTACTAATAGCGCGCAGTTGAACTTTTTTTGTTAAATATTTTCACTGCAAGAAGCTATATTAAGGAAGAGCGAAGCTTGGGGGAGGGCGCGCAAAAGACAAAGTACCGCCCCCCGCAGTTCAGGCGGATGGAAGCTTCTAGAAGTTTCCACAGCCGCCCTGCATCTGGTTCGTCCTATATAATAGAGACTTACTATGTCATACTAGATCACATTCAATTCTAGACTACATCCTACTGGCTATAATACTAACCACTCCTATTCTTGATACACTCACCCCTCCCCGAAGAGTCTCGCTCCGCCTATCCCAGCTGCCAATTGGGAAGTTGCTCGGGTAAACCGTAAGTGGCTTTCTGGTTCGGTTGTCTGGAACTAGCGCCAAAGTGCTATGGTTTTGACTGAAGCTTCGGCTGACGCAAGGTTGAAGATAATTAAATTATCTTTAGGACTCGTTTTGGGAGTCCTAAAACGAGTCCTAAAATGGCCTACAGACAACGGCGAAAAAAGGCCCGTAACTAAAATATCCGCCACTTGGCAACCCTTCAAAGGAAACCCTATCCTTAATCAATACATGTTTAAAATTTTAGACCAGGAGGGTGGACGCATATTTATAATATTATCCAATCGAATATCAAATATATTGACTGGTTTGTAGACAAAATGTTTTGGCGCGAATTGCGCGACGCGCGCTTGGATCTTTGCGCTCACTTCAAGATCTACAAAGCAACGCACGTATTTTATACATGAGAGCGTGATGCCCTCCGGCTGGCAAGTGAAATCAGTGCGAAGCCAGCCGCCGACTTCCTGGGGTACCCACCACACACCGTACAGAACTGGGTTGCTCAGAAAGAAGCCATTTTCAGCTTCGAAGGAGCCCAAACAAGCAAGGCGCTTAAGGGGCAGGGTCGAAAGGAGATAATCCCGTTTTCACACGGGCTCCTGACTTTTATGAAGGATATGCGTCGTGATGAAGAGGTGGGTTACACTATTATTACTGCCACTTAACGGTTTTATCTAACATTTAACTTTGTTTGTAGCCGTTGTGCACTACCATGATGCTGGAGTATATAAAAACAAATCACAGACGCTGGTTTAGCAATCACGTGAGGGTAAGAAGACAGTTGTCTCTGCTGACAATGCAATTATGCGCTTGCTACAGCGTTTTTCAAACGGTCTTTTTTTAATTGTATTATTAATATTATGAATAAATGTACGCTAAGATTTACTGCGGTTTTATTTAGCCATGGTTTTACAGTTCAGGTAGCTTAACACACGAAAAAGCCAGCGGCAGATCGAGAAGAAACGTGGGTGAAGTTTGCAATAGAGTTCTGGGAAAAGTATGAAAGTCGTTTTACGCTCTCCACCATCTACAACGTTGACGAGACCGCAATTTATTTTGATACCCCACCAAAGTACATTTTGGCGGAAAGTGGTCGCAAGGGCTCCGCGAAGGTCAAATATACTGAAAAACGCACTGCACGGCTGGCCGCTGTGATGACAATTCGAGCCGACGGTACGTCTATGATTTTTTTATTTATGGCTCTAACAATGTTGAAGAACTGCAGAATGGAAGATCAATTCGGCCATTTTTTTCTTGTTTGTGAGCTTACACGTTTTACTGGTCAACTTCGCTGCTACCTCTTGACTGAACGCCTTCACACTAGCAGATTAAACTTAACTAGGGCTTCGCGTAGGCTAAGATAACCCTTTTAGCTCCGCCAGCAACACTAGAAGTTGCTACATACTCTACTAATAGCGCGCAGTTGAACTTTTTTTGTTAAATATTTTCACTGCAAGAAGCTATATTAAGGAAGAGCGAAGCTTGGGGGAGGGCGCGCAAAAGACAAAGTACCGCCCCCCGCAGTTCAGGCGGATGGAAGCTTCTAGAAGTTTCCACAGCCGCCCTGCATCTGGTTCGTCCTATATAATAGAGACTTACTATGTCATACTAGATCACATTCAATTCTAGACTACATCCTACTGGCTATAATACTAACCACTCCTATTCTTGATACACTCACCCCTCCCCGAAGAGTCTCGCTCCGCCTATCCCAGCTGCCAATTGGGAAGTTGCTCGGGTAAACCGTAAGTGGCTTTCTGGTTCGGTTGTCTGGAACTAGCGCCAAAGTGCTATGGTTTTGACTGAAGCTTCGGCTGACGCAAGGTTGAAGATAATTAAATTATCTTTAGGACTCGTTTTGGGAGTCCTAAAACGAGTCCTAAAATGGCCTACAGACAACGGCGAAAAAAGGCCCGTAACTAAAATATCCGCCACTTGGCAACCCTTCAAAGGAAACCCTATCCTTAATCAATACATGTTTAAAATTTTAGACCAGGAGGGTGGACGCATATTTATAATATTATCCAATCGAATATCAAATATATTGACTGGTTTGTAGACAAAATGTTTTGGCGCGAATTGCGCGACGCGCGCTTGGATCTTTGCGCTCACTTCAAGATCTACAAAGCAACGCACGTATTTTATACATGAGAGCGTGATGCCCTCCGGCTGGCAAGTGAAATCAGTGCGAAGCCAGCCGCCGACTTCCTGGGGTACCCACCACACACCGTACAGAACTGGGTTGCTCAGAAAGAAGCCATTTTCAGCTTCGAAGGAGCCCAAACAAGCAAGGCGCTTAAGGGGCAGGGTCGAAAGGAGATAATCCCGTTTTCACACGGGCTCCTGACTTTTATGAAGGATATGCGTCGTGATGAAGAGGTGGGTTACACTATTATTACTGCCACTTAACGGTTTTATCTAACATTTACCTTTGTTTGTAGCCGTTGTGCACTACCATGATGCTGGAGTATATAAAAACAAATCACAGACGCTGGTTTAGCAATCACGTGAGGGTAAGAAGACAGTTGTCTCTGCTGACAATGCAATTATGCGCTTGCTACAGCGTTTTTCAAACGGTCTTTTTTTAATTGTATTATTAATATTATGAATAAATGTACGCTAAGATTTACTGCGGTTTTATTTAGCCATGGTTTTACAGTTCAGGTAGCTTAACACACGAAAAAGCCAGCGGCAGATCGAGAAGAAACGTGGGTGAAGTTTGCAATAGAGTTCTGGGAAAAGTATGAAAGTCGTTTTACGCCCTCCACCATCTACAACGTTGACGAGACCGCAATTTATTTTGATACCCCACCAAAGTACATTTTGGCGGAAAGTGGTCGCAAGGGCTCCGCGAAGGTCAAATATACTGAAAAACGCACTGCACGGCTGGCCGCTGTGATGACAATTCGAGCCGACGGTACGTCTATGATTTTTTTATTTATGGCTCTAACAATGTTGAAGAACTGCAGAATGGAAGATCAATTCGGCCATTTTTTTCTTGTTTGTGAGCTTACACGTTTTACTGGTCAACTTCGCTGCTACCTCTTGACTGAACGCCTTCACACTAGCAGATTAAACTTAACTAGGGCTTCGCGTAGGCTAAGATAACCCTTTTAGCTCCGCCAGCAACACTAGAAGTTGCTACATACTCTACTAATAGCGCGCAGTTGAACTTTTTTTGTTAAATATTTTCACTGCAAGAAGCTATATTAAGGAAGAGCGAAGCTTGGGGGAGGGCGCGCAAAAGACAAAGTACCGCCCCCCGCAGTTCAGGCGGATGGAAGCTTCTAGAAGCTTCCACAGCCGCCCTGCATCTGGCTCGTCCTATATAATAGAGACTTACTATGTCATACTAGATCACATTCAATTCTAGACTACATCCTACTGGCTATAATACTAACCACTCCTATTCTTGATACACTCACCCCTCCCCGAAGAGTCTCGCTCCGCCTATCCCAGCTGCCAATTGGGAAGTTGCTCGGGTAAACCGTAAGTGGCTTTCTGGTTCGGTTGTCTGGAACTAGCGCCAAAGTGCTATGGTTTTGACTGAAGCTTCGGCTGACGCAAGGTTGAAGATAATTAAATTATCTTTAGGACTCGTTTTGGGAGTCCTAAAACGAGTCCTAAAATGGCCTACAGACAACGGCGAAAAAAGGCCCGTAACTAAAATATCCGCCACTTGGCAACCCTTCAAAGGAAACCCTATCCTTAATCAATACATGTTTAAAATTTTAGACCAGGAGGGTGGACGCATATTTATAATATTATCCAATCGAATATCAAATATATTGACTGGTTTGTAGACAAAATGTTTTGGCGCGAATTGCGCGACGCGCGCTTGGATCTTTGCGCTCACTTCAAGATCTACAAAGCAACGCACGTATTTTATACATGAGAGCGTGATGCCCTCCGGCTGGCAAGTGAAATCAGTGCGAAGCCAGCCGCCGACTTCCTGGGGTACCCACCACACACCGTACAGAACTGGGTTGCTCAGAAAGAAGCCATTTTCAGCTTCGAAGGAGCCCAAACAAGCAAGGCGCTTAAGGGGCAGGGTCGAAAGGAGATAATCCCGTTTTCACACGGGCTCCTGACTTTTATGAAGGATATGCGTCGTGATGAAGAGGTGGGTTACACTATTATTACTGCCACTTAACGGTTTTATCTAACATTTACCTTTGTTTGTAGCCGTTGTGCACTACCATGATGCTGGAGTATATAAAAACAAATCACAGACGCTGGTTTAGCAATCACGTGAGGGTAAGAAGACAGTTGTCTCTGCTGACAATGCAATTATGCGCTTGCTACAGCGTTTTTCAAACGGTCTTTTTTTAATTGTATTATTAATATTATGAATAAATGTACGCTAAGATTTACTGCGGTTTTATTTAGCCATGGTTTTACAGTTCAGGTAGCTTAACACACGAAAAAGCCAGCGGCAGATCGAGAAGAAACGTGGGTGAAGTTTGCAATAGAGTTCTGGGAAAAGTATGAAAGTCGTTTTACGCCCTCCACCATCTACAACGTTGACGAGACCGCAATTTATTTTGATACCCCACCAAAGTACATTTTGGCGGAAAGTGGTCGCAAGGGCTCCGCGAAGGTCAAATATACTGAAAAACGCACTGCACGGCTGGCCGCTGTGATGACAATTCGAGCCGACGGTACGTCTATGATTTTTTTATTTATGGCTCTAACAATGTTGAAGAACTGCAGAATGGAAGATCAATTCGGCCATTTTTTTCTTGTTTGTGAGCTTACACGTTTTACTGGTCAACTTCGCTGCTACCTCTTGACTGAACGCCTTCACACTAGCAGATTAAACTTAACTAGGGCTTCGCGTAGGCTAAGATAACCCTTTTAGCTCCGCCAGCAACACTAGAAGTTGCTACATACTCTACTAATAGCGCGCAGTTGAACTTTTTTTGTTAAATATTTTCACTGCAAGAAGCTATATTAAGGAAGAGCGAAGCTTGGGGGAGGGCGCGCAAAAGACAAAGTACCGCCCCCCGCAGTTCAGGCGGATGGAAGCTTCTAGAAGTTTCCACAGCCGCCCTGCATCTGGTTCGTCCTATATAATAGAGACTTACTATGTCATACTAGATCACATTCAATTCTAGACTACATCCTACTGGCTATAATACTAACCACTCCTATTCTTGATACACTCACCCCTCCCCGAAGAGTCTCGCTCCGCCTATCCCAGCTGCCAATTGGGAAGTTGCTCGGGTAAACCGTAAGTGGCTTTCTGGTTCGGTTGTCTGGAACTAGCGCCAAAGTGCTATGGTTTTGACTGAAGCTTCGGCTGACGCAAGGTTGAAGATAATTAAATTATCTTTAGGACTCGTTTTGGGAGTCCTAAAACGAGTCCTAAAATGGCCTACAGACAACGGCGAAAAAAGGCCCGTAACTAAAATATCCGCCACTTGGCAACCCTTCAAAGGAAACCCTATCCTTAATCAATACATGTTTAAAATTTTAGACCAGGAGGGTGGACGCATATTTATAATATTATCCAATCGAATATCAAATATATTGACTGGTTTGTAGACAAAATGTTTTGGCGCGAATTGCGCGACGCGCGCTTGGATCTTTGCGCTCACTTCAAGATCTACAAAGCAACGCACGTATTTTATACATGAGAGCGTGATGCCCTCCGGCTGGCAAGTGAAATCAGTGCGAAGCCAGCCGCCGACTTCCTGGGGTACCCACCACACACCGTACAGAACTGGGTTGCTCAGAAAGAAGCCATTTTCAGCTTCGAAGGAGCCCAAACAAGCAAGGCGCTTAAGGGGCAGGGTCGAAAGGAGATAATCCCGTTTTCACACGGGCTCCTGACTTTTATGAAGGATATGCGTCGTGATGAAGAGGTGGGTTACACTATTATTACTGCCACTTAACGGTTTTATCTAACATTTACCTTTGTTTGTAGCCGTTGTGCACTACCATGATGCTGGAGTATATAAAAACAAATCACAGACGCTGGTTTAGCAATCACGTGAGGGTAAGAAGACAGTTGTCTCTGCTGACAATGCAATTATGCGCTTGCTACAGCGTTTTTCAAACGGTCTTTTTTTAATTGTATTATTAATATTATGAATAAATGTACGCTAAGATTTACTGCGGTTTTATTTAGCCATGGTTTTACAGTTCAGGTAGCTTAACACACGAAAAAGCCAGCGGCAGATCGAGAAGAAACGTGGGTGAAGTTTGCAATAGAGTTCTGGGAAAAGTATGAAAGTCGTTTTACGCCCTCCACCATCTACAACGTTGACGAGACCGCAATTTATTTTGATACCCCACCAAAGTACATTTTGGCGGAAAGTGGTCGCAAGGGCTCCGCGAAGGTCAAATATACTGAAAAACGCACTGCACGGCTGGCCGCTGTGATGACAATTCGAGCCGACGGTACGTCTATGATTTTTTTATTTTTATAATTTTTTTGCTAATTATTTTTTATAGGCAAGAAAATACCAATTATTTTTATTGTCAAAGGGAAACCTGGCGGGACCATTGAGAAGGAAAAATTACCGACTTACCCACAGGGCCAAGGCCACGTCTATTGCGTTCAAGAAAACGGCTAGATGGATAGCAGAGTTTGGAAAATCTATACGAAAGAGCTTTTAAAGTTTGAAATAGATACACCTTCTGTCCTTCTTGCCGACAATTTCGATTGCCATGTGTCGGAAGAAGGGAAGGAGGTTACTAGACGGGAGGCTAACGCCATCGTGTGCCCATTGCTTGCAAATAACACGGCAGTTTGCCAGCCCCTAGACGTAGGAGTCATGGGGCCGCTAAAAAAGCACTGCGAGCTTTGTGGTTAACCGAATTTCATAAAGGTTATTTCAGCGCCAGTGAAAAACGCCTAATTTCTATTAAGCGGGCCATTCGGCGTGGGCTTTGATTGATACAGAGTGCGTTGTTCGCAGCTTTGATAAAGCCAGTCCAAGATATGCAGTAGTTGAGGTTAACTTCAATAAAACTGATCTTTTTTTGCATTTGAAAAAGTTTTTTTGTAACGAATTATTAACTAAGTACATTATGCTGATTTTAACCAATAAAAAGCTGTTGTTTTGCACCCGTCTTTGTTGTGGTATGGCAGCAAGTCGATGCGGCTTTAATCGTCGTTGTCTGTAATTGTCCTACAAACGACGTTACGTACGAAATTTTCTCGCAAGCGTAGGCTTCGGTCGGTAGCGAGCGGAGCGGTGGTTTAGGGGCCCGGGGACAGGTAACATCGTACTAGGAAATCTCATCTTAAAAACAAGTCTAATTTTAGGATATTTTTAGGAGAATTAGGACATTTTTAGGACAGAAAATCCGACACCTGACGCAACGCTTGGTATGGGCAGGTCCCGCTGACAGGCTTCCGCTGGTCATCGCCACGCTCCAGTAAGTTGCCTCAGAAAGAGCGTCGGTGCCGTCGCTACAAGGAAGAGTGGCGGCGGAACCTTCGGCCTTGTGCCTTATCTCCTTGCCGCGGCTGAGTCCTTGAGTCCGTCGGCTGGTGCGTCCCCCCTCGGCGGCCGCAGCGACAGGTTATATCGACCTTGGGGGCCTCACACTCACAGAGCTGTCAGAGTTCCTGCCCGTTGGTTCGGAGCTCCTATTGAAGCTCGACACTCCGTGGGCACCTCAACCACCGCCATCGTTTGCTCCGGTTGTCGCGTCTTGGCCGCTTGAAGTTCTGCTGACTTCCCCGTGCTCGTCTCCATCGTCGCCGGCGGTTCCGCCACCGCCTGCGGCTCCAGCATCGCCCGCACTGCTTCCGGCTACGCCGCCTCCACCTGCTGCGTCTATTCCAGTGGCGTCTCCTCGCGCAGCGTCACCTGCAGCAGGGTCAGTGGACTCCGACGCCAGCGATGATAGGGAAGACTGGAAGACGGACGACGATACGGATCCGTACGCTGCTATCAACTTGATTCGGGCTTCATTGACGATAACCGAGCGTCCTCCGCTGCCACCGCCGCCAAAGCGTCATCCTTCGGCTGGTTGGTGGAACCATTTCGATCCTGAGCCACCGGTTGATACGGAGACCGTGTTCGCTGCGCGGAAGCTTATTGACCTCCAGGGAGAGCCGCCGACGAGGTACACGTTGCGTACCTCGTCGAGTGGAACTGCCGTCCATGCCAGTTGACTTGGGAGTGGCCGGAGAGCTTGAAGGACGTGTACTGGTGCATGAACCAGGTGGACAAGTAGAAGGCTGTCAATACTGACCTCTCGTTCAACGCGTTCTACGGGAGCAATTTCCGCGGTGCTACAGCGTCGGACGACAAACGCTGCTTCTTGCATGCTTTCCAAGCTGTTTGCTATGGTCTTGGACGCCCCGCCTTGGTCAACCGCGATCACTGCAAGCGTTTCTGCCAGCAGCAAGGCCAAACTTTCGACAACGGCGTCCTGGCTCGAGACATCGATGCTTTCTTCAACTTCATCCGTGCTGAGAGGATGCCTCTTGATTACGTCGAGCTGTTCAAGGTTTACCAGGATAAATCGATTCCGTCGGTCGCCTTGCTGAATAAGGCTGTTCGAAGTCTCCCCCCTGGTTACTACCTCGTCCGCGCGGCACAAGATCTCATCGAGCACTGCTTTACGCTGATTCTCCGAGGTCCAAGCGATCCGGTCATGGTTTACAATGGCTATCAGGAAAAGGACGTTGCACCGGTTATCATGGAGCCACTGACCCTGCTGGGATGGATCACGAAGGTGTACACACTGTACCGCGTCACGTTGCCTCGTCCCAAGCGCCCAAGAAAGTCGAAGAAGAAGATTAGCAAGAAATCCAAACTCAGCCACAATTAGCGAGATCATGTAGTCAATACATGTTGGCCTTGAGCCCTCTTTATTGGCTTCATGTTCTTCGTCGACGCTTGATACAACGCTGCTCTTCAAAACTCGCGATCAAGTCTGGTACTTGTCTAAGGTTCTCGATGGGCACCCACGTCAGCTTCTCTTCGTCCACCCACTGCACAAGGATTTCGCTTCGTCGCTTTCGAGTCCGCTTGCCCAGCAAATGTCGTACAAGCTGGCCTACAGTGCCATCCGTGAGGATAACATCGTTTGGCCGCGAGAGACGTGTTGGCTCCTTGTACGGTTTGAGAGAACCAGTGTTGAAGACTCGATGGAGCCGATTGCCAGCCTGAATGTTGATCTCGTACGCGTGGTTATGTATCTTCTTCACAACCGCATACGGACCAATCCATTTGGACCAAACTTGGTAGAGTTGGGGAGTCCGGTGTGTTTGGAGTCCAGGTGCTTCGTACTCAGATAGTTGCTCCGCAGCAAGTTGAAGAGGATTTAACAGAATGTATCCAAGATCCGTTTCGAATGGTGCAGTTTCGTGCTTGAGTTGACAGTTGAGTTGACTGCAAACTCAGCGTTGGCCAGGTGGACATCCCAATCGTCCTGCAATGGTCCAACGAAGCAGCGAATATACTCTTCTAGGGACCGATTCATGCGCTCGGTTTGACCATCTCCTTGAGCTCGATGCGCAACAGTCATACTGAGCTTTGTACCAATCGACTTGAAGACATGATGCCAGAACGAAGACACGAACTTTTGGTCCCGATCGGACACAATGTTGGTTGGCATACCGTGAAGCTTCCAGATGTGATCCACGAAGAGTCGGGCTACGCCTTCTGCTGTTCATGTCTTCTTAATTGGCACGAAGTGGCAGCGTTTCGTGAGTCTATCAGCGACAACCCAGATGGAGTCTACTTCGATCTTGGTCCTTGATAAATCCGTGATGAAGTCCATCGAAATCAATCTCCATCGCTCGTCGGGTATGACCAGGGGTTCAAGCAAACCGGGAGGTTTAGTCGAGCGAGGCTTGTTCTACCGGCACGGCTCGCAGTCTGCTATAAATTTCTGAATCGACTCCAACATTTGGGGCCAATACCAGCGTCGAGCCAGCGTCAAGTACGTGCGGTCGGCTCCAGGGTAACCGCCATAGTTGAAATCGTGGCACTCGCTGATGATCTGTCGTCTCAACTTGACCTCGTTGGACACGACAACATGCGGTCCATCGTCTACAGGAGTATGGTACCAGAGCAAACCATTTTCTTCAGAGTAATACCGGTATCTCTTCTACTGTTGTCGCTCAACCTTGGGCTGCAAGTTGGCTGTACGACGCGTGATGGCTACAAAGATCGCTTGCACATCACGATCATTCTTGTACGCTTTCTTGATACCAGTAACTAGATCGGAGTTCGTAGTAACTTCTCTGATCGCTAAACTGAACGACGTATCATCGAAGCTGGCCACACTCAAGTTGTGGAAGAACTTAGTCTCCGGTTGAAGATCAGGTTTCCGGCTTAATGCGTCGGCTATGCCGTTCTTCACACCCGGAAGATACAAGAACGTCGGCTGATAGCCCGCGAGGATGTCGTACCAGCGCGCAAACTGACGGTTAGCCATCTTCTGCGTCAAGAGACCTTCAAGACTCGTGTGATCAGTTTCGACAATCGGAAGGTTTGTCCAAGCCGTAAATACGGATAGCTGCTAGTGCGTGAACGATTGCTAAGAGCTCTTGCTGTTGCGTTGGGTAGTTGAGCTCCGCCGATTTCATCTTCCGGCTGGTGTACGCAATTGGACGCTCGACACCATCGGCGATCTGGAACAGTACACCAGACCGCAAACTTGCTGGCATCCGTACGAAGACGCATGGGCTCGCTGAAGTTAGGCAGATGCAACACGGGTGGGTTGCACAGCCGTCGCTTCAACTCCTTCAAGTTCATCAGCTGCTCGTCGTTGAAGTGGATCTTCGCGTTACGCTTATCCTTCTTCTTGAGGAGAGCGAACATGGTAGCCGTCAGCGAAGCATACTCCGGACAAAAGCGCTGAACGTAGCCAGTTAGACCGAGGAAGCTGTGAAGCTCTTCTTGGGCTCGTGATACCGGCCAGTCCTCGGTCGTCTGCACTTTGTCGGGGTCCATACGTACACCATTGCGTCCGACAAAGTCGCCAAGACATGGAATCTCCTCCGCACAGAAGACACACTTGGACAGCTTCACGTACAGCTTATTGTCGCGCAAAATATCCAATGTCTTGCGCAACGCTTCCAGATGATCTTCGATGCTCGGCGACTTCGTGAAAATGTAGATGTCGTTGTAAAACGACTTCGTATTTTCCAAGCCACGGAAGAGCTTCGTGTGGTATCGTGATTCGCCTCGGAAGGATTCGCGCCGCGTCGCAGCGTGGGTCGATACCCGTCGCCGTCGCCGTTCAAGGATTCGCCGGGACCGGCCCGGCCAATCGGCGCAAGTGGCGATAGCTACAGTGACGACGGTGTGTCAAGATGGTGTACACTACACAAGACGAAGGCATCGACTGGTCGCAGCCGTCGCGATTGGACGCACGGTAAGGTCCGGACTGATTTTACTTGATTTTGGTATATAGATGACCATAGGGGCAAAAGATTAGAAGAGAGTATGGGCCTTTTGGCCTACACAATACAGAGCTGAATTTTCCCTGAAGCACACAAGTGTTCAAGCGTCGAGGTAAGTACCTTACACTTAATAGCTTTACAGGGTATGCCTACCAGCGAACAGCGACCTTCCTGAAGTTAGCGTTCGTTTTTGGTAAGGTCAAGAGACTAGTAGTGGGGCTGTGTTTTTGATTATTTCCCTAATTGAGAGAAACTCGGGTATTGTATTCCCGAGTTTAGTGGTTTGAGTATTGGAAGTATACTCCTGACGACTTACAGCCTGAGTTAATCTCGGGCATTCCCGTAAAAGAGTCGAAAGAAACTAGGCAACCTTCCGCTGTTGGTGCCGCGGGGTTAAAGAGAGAGAGAAGATAGACGTACACGCTCGTGCCTGCTACGTTTGCGTGTGAGGCCTAATTACGCTAACGGTAATCGAGGGAAGCGTCGGCTCAGGGTGCTGGGTCGGATTTGGTTCCTTCAGATTCGCCCATAATATTCGCCGACCCTTGTGGAAGGCGTATTGTTGTGTGCAGAGGCTATCTACGTGTCTAGCGATAGATAGAAATTAGTGATTCCCTACATCACAACTGGTGCCGCGACCCGGGATCGGTGTAACCTTCTATTATTGTTACGTTTCGTAGGCAAATTCGAGCAAAAGACCCAACTTTACTGAAGATGGCGAGAGAGTCGAAGTCAGCGGTACCAGCGATTCCGATGAAGGGCGGAGCGAGCCGGACGACGGATCGAAGCGCGGCGACGATCGCGGAGCGTTCGGTGAGTTTCGAAGACTCGGATGACGACGGCTCGCGAGCGACTGACGAAGATTTGGGCTACAGCGATGACCGTGAGGGTCGACACCTCCGACGGAGGTGAGGACTGAGCCTCGCGAGGAGGCGGTGCTGTCGGCGGGAAGCAGAGGGGCTGCGAAGCCTCTCTCGCGAAGCCTAGCGGACGAACTTTCAGCCGTGGCGGGGCCGGACGCAGCTTACGACGATTGGGGAGACGAAGAAAAAGACGATGAGCCATCGCCGAACGCTGCACGTGTCCGGGGGGGGGGGGGGGGGGGGCGCTTGCAGTACGCCCTCCAGTCAATGGCGACACCCCAGCGGCCAACAAAATCCTGGCGAGGTGTTACGAGAAGATGTTGATGAGTGACTGGATTCCACTATGCAATCCTCGTCAAGTGTGCCCAGCGACCTGGAGTGACTTGCGCGACGAGTTATCCTACCCGGTGAACTCGCTGAGTACGACGCAGGTCGCGGATGACACGGTGTCGCTGCTGCGGGCGATGGGTATGGAGACCCGTAACTACCCGTCGAACATGACCCTGAAGGAATGGACACCGGCTGACGCGGGAGCCGATCTCCACAAGTGGAAGAAAAGGCTTCGTACTGCATTAGGGGTTAAAGATCTTGCGAAGGGAAGACAGCCCGTGGCCAGGACGACGGCTGAACCCGCGAATCCAGCGATGGTTCCGCTGCCGGATACACCGGCGAAGGGTAACGAAGCCAACGCCTGTCGGGGCAATGGCTTGGCCAAGGGTGAGGGCCCTCCGTACTTCCAGGACTCGCACATAGGTGACACCACGTTCAGCCAGTCGTGCCCAACGTCTAGCCGTTGAAGACGACGACGAAAGGTACGAAGGGCGGAACTCGCGAAGGTCGAGCAGAGCTTCGCGTCAACGTGGGTCGCGAAGTCGCCGCGACGACGATTCGTCTGACAGCGACAGCGACGCCTGGGACAAGGTCGACGAGGATCCACGGGAAGAGTTATCGCGACAGATGGACGCGTTGTGCGCCGCGAGCGTAGCGGACTCAGGCTCGAGGATCGAACTGGCGTCGCAACAAGAGCGACAATTCGATGCAGTGGTTGAAGACCTTCGTCTACGAGATGAAGGGGACTCGCACGTCGCCGGACGAATGGTGCATGGCGTTCGAGTTGAGCCTGCGCGATGGCGCTATCCACTGGTTCAGACAACTACCGAAGAAAACTCGTCGCAAGTGGAAGCTCCTTTACAAGGAGTTTCTCGACAACTATTGCTCGAGGTACAAACAGCCCCCAGCTGCTCGTTACTATTCGGCGACTCGTGAACGCAAGGAGCACATCTGCGACTATCTCAACCGTCTTAACGGCTACGCGGGCAATGCGCGCCTTCAGGTAGAGAAGGGTCAGCGTGACGCGAAGGATCACGTGGTACAGTTCCTTCTCACGTGTGGCGACGATCGGCTCATGCGATCTCGGGCGACTGAGACTAACCGTGTGTTGAAGGCGGTGCTCAACGACTTGCTCAAGGGTGAAGAGAGTCTCGTCGCACGAGGCGCTATCCAGCAGTTTAGGTACGAAGGAGAATCCTACAAACGCAGCGATGGCCGCAGTAGAAGCGAGGGGCGGACTGACCAAGACCGAGGAAGCCGTCGTGAAAGACGCTACTATGACCGTCGTGACCGGCGTGATTACGACCGTGGGGACCGTCGCGACTATGCCCGTCGTAAGCGACGGGAACTGGAGCGTTCTCGCGACGACACACGCCGAGGGTGACGTTTGCCGACGCTGCCGAGAGCGACTGGGTAGCGAATCTAGGCGGACGGAGCTCGAGACCGGACCGGCACTCTACTCGTCGCGAGAAGTGGAGCGACAGCGAGAGTGCAGTGTCGAGCGACGAGGGGTCAATCTCGAGCTACAGCGAAGGCTACTCGTCGTCAGACGACGATCAAGGCCACCTGGCAGCAGCTAACGAGACTGAGCGTCGGAACGCGGCCGAGGGGACCTATGCTCGTGCGGGCCCTCGCCCGCGACGCGAAGACCGACAAGGACGAAGCTTTGACAAGGAGCGGCGAGACTCGGGCCATGGTGACCGCGACAATCGTCGTAAAAGCTTCGGCCCGTGTGCCGCATGCGGTGGGAGGAATCATTCTGCCCACTACTGCAATCGGCGATGTAAACTGTGCAAGCAAGTCCACGACGCAGGACAGTGCGAGCTGTACCGACACCTCCAAGGTCTCGTCAAGTACGCCCGTACGAAGGGCGACAAAAGTCCGATCTTCCTCCGGAGCTACGAACCTTCGTCGAAGAATGCCATTTAAACTAGGTAGCCTGCCAACAATGACTGGGTTGGACCTGAACGGGCTACCACAGTTGACCAACTCCTCAGTAGAGGCGAAGTTTATCTTCGCCTTCGTCGGGAGTGGTGAATGGCCGGATGGAAGTTGGGAGAATGTGAAACCGACGGAAACTGAAGATTATAACGGAGGAAGTGAAGATGGCCACGACGAAGCTCGTGGAAGACGCGACACTGCCCAGGTAGCGAGCGCGGTGGTGAAGGAACAGCCTGCAATGCGACGTGCACCTAAGGCGATGAAGCTGCTCGTTGGTGAATCCATGGGGTGGTGGTCGTCGCAGCGCTACGACCAACGTGTGCGGATGCGAGCAATCATCCGAGGCGCTATTGACGACGAGCCAACGACAATCCTGCTCGACACAGGAGCGAATGTTAGCGTGGTTTCGGAAAGCTTCACGAAGAAGCTTCGGCTGAGATCGATTACCAACCAGGGGCGAACGATAGATGTCCAGGGTATCGGCAAGGGCTCGTTATTGACGAAGCGTAGAGTTGCTGTGAAAGTGACTCTAGTGCAACGACTTGTCTACGAGTTCGAGATGTGGGTGCTTCCGCATAACGCAGGAGTCGACGTAGCCCTCGGTAGGGATTTCATGATCCCCGCATCAGTTCGCCTCGACCGTTATCGATCAGCGGCGATGCTCCCGGGGGAGATTATGTTGTCTCTGCTGAAGTCGAAGAAGATAGAGGAAAATCCTGTGGGACGGCGCGAGATCGCCGGTCGGATCACGGAAGAACTGGACATCGCGGCTCACGAATGCGCCGACTTTCGCTTGCAAAGGGGCCGCCCGTCGACAGAAACACACCAGTTGTGGGTGCGACGGACAGCGAAGCTAATTCCGACACTGCTGATGAATCGTCGTGGTGAGCCTGCGAGGGTTCGACTGACCAACGTCACGGGCAAACACGCGACGTGTGATACCTTTGTGATGTGGGTTCCGCACGGTGATTTACCTCGTGGCGATGGCTACGTGCTACACACATCGCAGCGGTACCGGGACTGACAGGTCTTAGCCTACACAGGGGTTCGAGACCCAGTATTGCTAGAACTAGATCAGTAGAACTACGAACGTTGATTAGCCGTCCAATCGTCGCCGGTTGAACGACCACAGTACGCGACTCCTACTGGTATTCTGCGACGATCCAGCGATGACTCGAAGTCAATCAGGACGCGGGCGGAGTATCGCGACGACGACATTTGTGTCGACAACGATGACGAGAGAGCGACTGTGGCAACAGGCTGGCAGTCGCAGAGAGCAAGGCACAGGACGTCGAGTGACGCACAAGACGACCCATCCGGAGGCGGCGACGGCACTAGAAGTACTGGCGAAGCCTCGATCACCTATCGCGACGCTGGCACGAGCAACATCGACGACGACTTGTGTGGATCAGGGGCGACGGTACAGGAAGCTGCTAACACGGCAACGACGCCGTCGCCGACGGGTGACGACGATCCGCGCAATCGGCCGAAAGTATCGGAGGCGACGACGAAGGCCCACGACGAGTTAGACGCCGTAGCGGCGTTGGAGGCGGCCTATATATCCTCGATCGCAGTTATGACTGCTGAAGGGAATGACTATGCGGAGGGAGTCGATGTCGTATATGAACATCCGGCGGCTGATCCGGGGCTTGAGGACTACGCTCGGGAACTTGCTTTCCTCCCCGACCTGACTGAAGCGTCGCTAACAACGATAAACTATTCCTCACCCAACGTGGTGAACGATGAACATACCGGCGATGGCTACACCCGCCTGGTATTGACGTTGCGGAATCACGAAGGGATTTTGTTGGCGAGCGGAAACGCCCTACCACCGCCGGCGTATGGAGTAGTTTGTGATATCGACACCGACAGACATCAACCCATCAAGCAGAAGGCGCGTCAAGTTCCTCTTCGGTTCCTATGAAAGCTATATGAGTTACTGAAAGGACTGCTCGAGGCTGAGCTGATCGCATTTTCGGACAGTCCGTGGGCATCGCCGATAGCGATCGTGACGAAGAAAAATAGTAAAGACATTCGCCTGTGCATCGACAACAAGCGCATGAACGCCATCACCGCGATCATGGAGTACGCGATGCCGATTGTGGACGATCTGCTAACTGAGTTGGACGGCTACCTGTGGTTCTGTTCACTCGATGCCGCCAGTGGGTTTTGGGCGGTGATGATGACTATGCGTGCAAGGAAAGTATCAGCCTTCGTATGTGCATTGGGGCACTTCGAATGGCTCCGGATGCCTTTCGGGCTTGAGAATACGCCGAGGATTTACCAACGAATGATCGACAATGCCCTGTGGGGGTTTGTACAGCCAATGGGTGGCTGGAAGCGGTTCGCCGAGCGCATGCGTGCAGCCGAGTTACAGTCCTCCGCTAGACGTCGCCAAAACCATGAACAGATTCATTCCGCGATGGAGAACATGGACCGACAAAGACGAAGTTTATCATAGACCGCGAATCTTCTAACAGAGCAGACCCCCTCGTCCAGCTGGTAAACAGCCCCGACGCGGATATGTTCGACCATGGAGAACCGAACGAGTCGACGTTGGTACCGGTATTTGAACGTCGTGCTTTCGTGGACGATATTAGCGTCGGTGGCGACACCTTCGAGGGCTGCTTGGCGACGCTAGACCGGCTGCTGTCGCGCTTTGAGGAGTGTCGAATTAGTGTCAGTTTTACGAAGAGTCTTTTAATCAAGTCGAGAGTGGACTTTTTGTCGCATGAGGTGTCGAGGGACGGCATACGTGCCGACCCGAAGAAGATGCAGGCAATCGCGAAGCTACCTTTCCCGGCATCGAAGAAAGGTATGCAGTCTTTTCTGGGAGCGTTGAAGTATTACAACCGCTTCATTCAAGACTTCGCGGTATACGGGACCGTGCTATATCAGCTAGCCGACACGGACTTCGAGGAGGGGGGTGACTTGACGACGGTGAAGGCATCCTTCGCCGCGCTGCAGAAGAAGGTCGTAGACGGGCCAATTATTAGTTTTTTCGATCGCAGCAGGGCAGTCTACGTTACGCTGTTCGCGAATGAGTGAGCGCTTAGCGCGACGATGCTCCAGGAGCACGAGTCGAAGCTGCACCCTGTCGTCTTCCGGGGGCGAGTTTTACGCGACGCGGAGTTGAACTATCACCCCGCTGAGAAAGAGGCTCTTGCGTTGTTGCTGCTTCTGAAGGCGTGTTATACGATGCTCGCTGGGAAGCGTATACATGTATACACGCGGTTCTCGACGATGGCATGGATAAACAAGTCTAAGACTCTGTTTGGGCGAGCAGTCCAATTTGCTGTTCTGTTATCGCCGTGGGATCTGGTGGTGAAGCGAGTTCCGGAAAAATATGTCCAGTTTGTGCAGCTGCTACAGTCGACGGTGACGCGCTTTGTCGAGCTTGCCGACACCTTAGCACTTGTGATGCCTCCGTCGCGGAACCCCGAATGGATCTTGCTTTACGTTAGGCATGTCTTCCTCGCGACTACGAAGGTTTTGTGATGTCCTTCGACGGTTCAGCAAAGACGGAGAAGCACGGAGGCTACGGGAGCTGTTCATGGATTCTATGGCACCTTCCTGAGTGGAAAATAGAGATCGCTGAGAGTGTTTTCCTCGAATCGACGACTGTTAACGTCGCTCGCCGAGTATACGGGCATGAACTATGGGGTGACGGCAGCTATTGCGCTAAAAGTCGACGACTTAGTCGTCGTCGGGGACTCTCGGCTCGCAATCCAGCAATCTCTACGGGTGATCGCGTGTCGGAGGGAGACGCTTCAAACACAGCTAAATTGCCACAAGGCGTTGACGTCCAAACTTCGTAGTGTCCGGTAGCTACATGTTCTGCGTGAGTATAACGCGGCAGCAGACACACTGGCGACGAAAGCATTGGAGTCCAAGCAGTCACTACGAGTGAACGACCAAGCGCGGTTGATTTTGCTACGAGAGCTGAACAAGATTGACAATTTCATCTACGACGCTTCGTCCGACGCAATTCAAGAGGCGAAGACGGAACGAGAGACGAACGAGGTTAACACCATGTGCGCCTGCGAAGACTGGATGTGTAAGAATTCCTCGCGGAAAACTTTCGAAAATTTCGTATCCGTAATGACGAGGAGCGAAACAAAGTCGGGAAGAGATCAACTCGGACGAGGAACTGGCCGTCGCCAGGGGCATCAACAGAACCGCCTGCAGCTGTAGAAGCGAATCGTGGGTCTGGCGACGCTCCAAGCCCAAATCCGAATGAGTTATGGACCGGCGAAGCTTTGGTGCGAAACCTTTCGTCACACAACATGATGGGACGAAGTGGGAGAAGAGGATCGCCAAAGACACCTGAAGGACCACCTGCGGCTGCTGAAGCGAATGGTGGGTCTGGCGACGCCGCCAGAGGAGAAACAGCCGAGTTACCGATCGTCGATGCCGAGGGAAGTACTACTCCCTCGCCGCACGACGGAGCGGAACCAGACCCACCTGAACCGTCGCCGGAGATACCGACAGGCGTTACGAGAAGCAAGGAAGGAAGCAGTACTGAGGGCGATGCTTTAGGAAGGGTTGGGCCCTCCCCGGGTCCTTGACAGGGCAATACGTCGTCGGAGCCAGAAGCTTTTGACATCGACCCGGTGGAAGTGCAGGAAGAGCGACGACGACGCATCGCCACAGCGCAAGGACAAGAAGCAAGGTGGGAAAACATCAAGTCAGTGCTGACGGGCGACACCAAAGGACTCAGCTAGCGCGAGGCGAAGAAGGCCTGGAAACGGGCTGACAAGTTCGTATTGACAAAGGACTGAATCTTCTACTACGTGGGGTCAAGGTGTCGAGGAAGACACGATCAACAAGAAGAGCTCGAGATGAGACTGGTGGTACCAGCCACGATGGTTCAGGAGGTCTTGCAGAACTGCCACGACTCCCTGGAAGGAGTCCACCAAGGAGTAGTCCGGACTTACCAACGAGTGAGAAAGGATTACTATTGGGCCGGGTTATATTCAGACGTCAAGAAACACGTAAGATCATGCCCGGACTGCAGTACAAGTAAGAGTCGGCCTCAGCTACGCGGTTACTCGCCCGGAAACATCCTGGCGGAGAGACCATTCCAAGTGGTGTCGATGGACTTCGTCATTCCCTTGCCGAAGAGTCGACGGAGAAACACGGCCTTGCTGCTGTTTCAGTGTGCCTTCACGGGCTTCGTTATCGCCAAGGCGATGGCAGACACGTCCGCGTTACGGGTAGCTCAAGCCTTCGAGAAATGTGTGTATCGACGTTTCGGAGCACCATCCTTGATACGCCACGATCGAGACCCTTGCTTCATGAGTGAGGTGCTTCAAACCTTCGCCGAGATGATGCAGTCGAGGTCGAGAGCAACACTTAGCTATCGACCGCAGGCACATGGCCAGCAAAAACGTTCAGTTAAGTCGATCATGGCGTCGGTAAGAGTTTATGTTGAAGACCCGCTGCAGCAAGATTGGGATGAACTGGTTGAGCGACTCATATTTGCGATCAACAATTCGATGGATACGACCCGTAAGGAGACGCCGTTTACCTCGTCCATGGTTGGGATGATCGTTCGATGCTGAAAGTGATGACTACGGGAAGCAATCGGAGGCACTCACCTGGAGGCGAGAGACCAACAGACAGCAGGAGATAGCATTGACGATGGCGAAGGAGTACCAGGCGTCGGAGAAGAAGCGGCGGGCGCAAGAACACAATGATGCGTTAAGCAGGATGGAAAGAGCCTCGACTCAGCGAAAACGTGAGAGACCGGCATCGAGTGATGACAGAGATGATCCAGCGCGTCGCGACGAGTCGACTACAAGTTTCTTCGAAGTGGAGAGCCGAGTGTGGCTGTACATGGAGCGAGTGAGGCCAGGATTGGTGAAGAAGCTTGCTCATTTGTGGCACGGTCCATTCCGGATCAAGGCGAAGGTTGGAGAGTTCGCCTATGAGCTGGAACTCCCTGATCGTCGAGGGTATCGATTCCACCCTGTCGTCCATGTATCCCGGCTTAAGCCAGTGACCGAGTTCGGAGATAGATCGACGGCTAGATTAGCTCCTGGAGTTGGCGATGAGCATCGCCTCGACTTCGACGAAGAACTGCTGCCCCAGGATAGCTGGGTACAAGAAGCAGCGACGGATGAATTTGAGGTCGAAGACATCCTAAACGATCGCATACCAGTGTCGACGGGTATTGAGCGGCCTGGGCGAGAGTTCAAGGTCAAGTGGGTCGGCTACGATGAGCAGTCGTGGGAGCCGGTGTCTAACTTGTCGTGCGGAGGCTTGCTGTATGACTACCTTCTCGAACGCAAGAAGGACCGACGACTACAAATGGTCCAAGTCGCCGACGAAGCGTAAGTTACGCATCGCCGATTATGATGAACTGTCTGTGGGGCGTCGCAGCTCACAGCAACAGATGAAGAAAGCTACTGTGAACAAGAATATGATCTGCACGAGGGGGCAATGCAGCCCTCGTGAGCAGACGAAAGAAGTTACTGCACCAAACGACTGCATGTTGCATGTTAATCAAGAGAGGAAAGGAAAAGAACTACTGCGCCATCGAATAAAGTCCAAGACGATGAAGCAATCGCGAGAAGTGGTACCGTGGTGTAGACGACTTGTACGACGACGTAGCGGACGTGGCGAAGGCTAGATCGTGAAACCAGCCTCTCCAGCCGCAGACGCCAGCATGCCCAAATCAGAGGTGGATGGCCTTCGCTTGACGCGGGAACAGTTGGTAAAACAGGAGCGGTGCCTGAGGCATCGCCGGATGAAGCCTGAGCCTCACTCGAAGTCGCAGGAGCCTGAGTCCAGCCATGGTCCCAACCAACAGCAAACTCCGACGGAGCCACAGAATTGTCGACGACGATACGTGGCCCGATCGTCTGAGGAGTCCACCCGCGAGGCACGAACATCCTCACATTCGAATTGCACGGGTAAAACGTCGTGTTGAATGGGTGAGGATGGGGCTGATCCAGCCAACTATTGCGCCATGGTTCAAGGGTGTCCACCTCGACGACCGATGCGTTTCAGTCATCGCTGGAAGGGACCCATGTCAAGCGCTCGAGGGACATCACAGGGACGGAAGGCTCGAAAGCCACTTCAGTCGGGAGCTCATGTTTATTCGCCGGCTTGTCTTGCTCCCCAACTAGCCACTCTCCTTGGAGCTGCCGCTTGTAGTGGATAAAGAGGATGTCGGTGCGCTTCTTCCGCTCGGTTTCCAGATGATTCCAAGCAGCGAGAATCGCCTTAGCCACCTGCCTATCAAACAACGGGTCTCTCTGAGCATGGCGCTAACCATCGCCTTCACAGCGCGACCGGATACCCAGTGATGACGCTCCCACAAGGCAATCGCAGACTCATCGACGGAAGTTTGCCGCGCAAACTTTGCCAAAGGTGGAAATAGCGAAGCGCGACGCCGGTCTTGCGGGAAATCACGATGTCGACGGGTAAATCCGTACGACTGAAGAGACTGGCGTCCTCGGGAAGCGAGCGCAGGTATCGCTGGAACGGATGGTTGGGGTGGTCTTTCAAGCTACCGAAGGCGATGATCCCTTCGACGCTGCATGGAGCGACAGCTTGACCACCGATGGGTGTTGGAACTAGAGCGCCGAGGATACGGAACCAGCATCGCTGAGCCACCTTCCGCGTGAAAACCAGATCGACGAAGATGTTTGACGAAGTCGGAATCTTCGCCGATGGACGGACCAGAGGCTGAACTCCACGGATGGGAACAGGAACATTTGACGAAGGGGTTGTGCGACGAGGATCGTGACCTTGAGCGAAAGTCAAGCCAATCACCACGCCAGGGCGATGTTGATTCGACGGTGAAACACTGGCGGCCACCTCCGCGGTACCAGAAGGTTGGAGAGCCTCGCTGACGGCAGGACCAGAAGCCTGGGACGCCCCTTGATCACCTTCACCACTAGGCGAAGCTTCGCCGGATATTGGGGGAGCCGGGGTGCGACTCGGCGATGTCGAGGAAGCAGGTCCCGACGGCTGGGTGTCCGTACTCGGCGTTGAGGCGTCGACGATAACTTGATCCGTCTTCTCCTCATACTCGACAGTCGGAGATTGATCCGGCGACGGGGGACGACCCTCCTCGGACGAGATTTCCACCTTGGCAGACTAAGGATGTCGCTGTCAGAGGCTTCTTCGTGCTCGACCAGTAACGACGACTTGAACTGCGATCGTTGCGACGACTGGCGACGGGGAGTACCTCTTCCTGACGGGATTGGAGTCGAACCCGAAGTTGGAAGCGACGATTGGGGCAGTGGCTGCGACGTCGATGGACGAGAGGAGATTGATCCGATCATCGACGAAGGATAGCGACGAGAGCCGACGTGAACGAAGGATCCTGCGACGGGTGTGGAACTAGAAGTCGTTGCTTGGACAGGAACGCGGCCGGAATCGTCGCCTGACGCGGCGGATGAAGGAGGCGTCTGCGCTGGAACAAGCAGCCTCTGAGGCGAAGGAAGACGAGCGCTGGAAAGGATCCGGGTGGCCGACGCAGTCAGGACCGGAGTGATCCCAGCAGAACTCGACGGCGGAGAACTCGAAGTCAGAGCACCAGAAGTCGAATGACCGGCGATGGAAGATGACACGACAGGAGACGCGCCACCGGACATCGCAGGAGACGGAGGAGCATCTTGGAAGCTCGGTAGTGTCGCCTGCGAGTACTCAATGCACACGGGCGTCGTCCTGAGTGGGGCGCGACTGGTCGGGGTGGCCACAATCGGGCCCGATGCACCTCGACGCTTCTTCGTCGGCTTGGGCAATTTGCTCTTCTTCCAAGCTTGGGGCATGACGAGCCGGCGACGACGAGTCGGGCTCGGCTCGCAAACGATGCCAGAGACATCGAGCAAGCCAGCAGCAGCCATCGAAGCATCGCGAGATTTACAACGACGGCCACGAGTTCGCGAAGAGTCTTCAGGAGAGTCTTCCGACGATTCGCTGGAGTGACCGTGACGTCGGATACGACGACGCTTGCCAGGACTTTTGGTACGATGGACAGCTTTAGCGACGTTGACCTCAGAGGCGTCGTAACTCGAGCAGCGGCGTCCAGATCCTGTAGCTGAGCCAGTGCATCAAGTGTCGACTGGTCCAATTGCAATTGGTCCAAGTCGAGGTCATCTGTGGCGATACCTGGAAGGAGTTAAGCGTCGAGAAAAGTTAGACCAAGTCGAACGCAAGCTGAAGCACAAGATGATATGTAAGACGAACCTTCAGTGGCGAGCACCAACGTATCAGCGTCGAGAGCACGGAGATTCACCTGCTGGCGAAGGATGGCATTCGCACGCATCAGCCTCTCAATGCGGTCGTGCTGCGTGGAAACCTTCGTCTGAAGCGCCAACACGTCGGAGGAATCACCGTGGACGAGGTCCGACAAGAGTCGATGGAGCTTGTTTAGCAGGGACGTGTTCGCAGCTACGTTGGCCTTGAACGTCTCGCGTTCACGATAAACCTGCTTTTCAAGCATAGTGTTCTCGTCGCGGATGGTGGAGATGAACTGCTGGAGCCGCGCCACAACTTCCTCGTGCGCCTCCAACGTCGCCTGAGCACTCAGGGCCCTCTTGAGATGCGCGGCGTCGGAGTCTCGGACGCGTCGAAGCTCGGCCTTCAATTCGTTGGCTTCAGCCGTCGCCTGTTGGGCGAACAGCTGCGCGTTCTCACTTAGGCCAACCTCGATGCGCAACTTGTTCTCCAGCGACGTGTTGCCGGCCTGGGAGGACTCGAGTCGAGCGCGCAAGCGACCAACGTCAGTCGACGTGTCGTAGACTTGAGCGGTACCTGCCGTAAGAGCAGAACCGACTTTCTCGACGGTCCGAGCTTGGTCGAAGCGATCCCAGAAGCCCTGATCGTTGGAGCGAGGGCGCTGGACCATCGCGCGCACCAGGACCTTCGTCACAGACGTGAGCTGATCGGCGGTCGCGCGAAGGCCACGGTCAGACGCTGAGGTAGCCGCACCGGCGACGATATCCCGCAAGGCATCTTCACTGACACCGGGGAGAGCGGTCTCAGGCGAGAAGGCGTGCGTTATCGTCGACGACGACGGCGGGACGTCCAACGAAGGGTCGCTCGACAGGAACGACGTCTCGGACGGAGGCAGCAGGAGCCGCGAGGGAGGCACGACGGCTGACTCATCGCCGGAGCCCTGGACAACCAGAATGCGTCGTGAGAAGCAAGAAGCGAATAGTTGCGATGGGTACGACTTACCGGAGGTGAAGGCGACGAAGAATAGCCGGTCAGGTTAAGAGCGCGCGCTGCGGTGCGACGAAGGAACCCGCTTATGGCAGATCAAGGCAAGGTGCGCCAAGATACTCGCCAAGTTCCGTGGTTCGTGTCTTGGCGGTGGCAGTTGTGGTATAGCGATTCGCCTCGGAAGGATTCGCGCTGCGTCGCAGCGTGGGTCGATACCCGTCGCCGTCGCCGTTCAAGGATTCGCCGGGACCGGCCCGACCAATCGGCGCAAGTGGCGATAGCTACAGTGACGACGGTGTGTCAAGATGGTGTACACTACACAAGACGAAGGCATCGACTGGTCGCAGCCGTCGCGATTGGACGCACGGTAAGGTCCGGACTGATTTTACTTAATTTTGGTATATAGATGGCCATAGGGGCAAAAGATTAAAAGAGAGTATGGGCCTTTTGGCCTACACAATACAGAGCTGAATTTTCCCTGAAGCACACAAGTGTTCAAGCGTCGAGGTAAGTACCTTACACTTAATAGCTTTACAGTGTATGCCTACCAGCGAACAGCGACCTTCCTGAAGTTAGCGTTCGTTTTTGGTAAGGTCAAGAGACTAGTAGTGGGGCTGTGTTTTTGATTATTTCCCTAATTGAGAGAAACTCGGGTATTGTATTCCCGAGTTTAGTGGTTTGAGTATTGGAAGTATACTCCTGACGACTTACAGCCTGAGTTAATCTCGGGCATTCCCGTAAAAGAGTCGAAAGAAACTAGGCAACCTTCCGCTGTTGGTGCCGCGGGGTTAAAGAGAGAGAGAAGATAGACGTACACGCTCGTGCCTGCTACGTTTGCGTGTGAGGCCTAATTACGCTAACGGTAATCGAGGGAAGCGTCGGCTCAGGGTGCTGGGTCGGATTTGGTTCCTTCAGATTCGCCCATAATATTCGCCGACCCTTGTGGAAGGCGTATTGTTGTGTGCAGAGGCTATCTACGTGTCTAGCGATAGATAGAAATTAGTGATTCCCTACATCACATTCGACGTCGATGCATCGTCGCCGGCGCGTTACAGACTCCCATAGGCAAGAGAAGGCATTCCCATAGGCCGTTCGGCGCCTGAAATGCTGTGAACTTGATGTCCTCCTCACGCTTGCGCACTTGGTTGTACGCCGACATCAGATTCATCGTGGAGAGCCATTGTGCTCCCGACATAGCGTCCAAGATGTCTTTCTTTCAGGTCATCGGGATGCTTTGGCGCACCGTATTGGAGTTCAAATACCGATAGTCGTGCAGCTTGTGGGCTGATACTGGGTCGGATCAATTTCTTCTTCACCATATCTACGACCCAGCGTACGATTTCACGCTGCTGTTCTGGTGACTGTCGCCACTGCTGCCGATACATCGCGAGGTTTGGATCTTTCACGCCGATTCGATGTTCGATATCGCGTTTCTGTGGCAGTCCTTTGGGGAGTTCAGCGCGAAACACGTTGTCTTTGTACTCCAAGAGAAGATTGAAAGCTGCGTTGTCGCAAAACGTTTCCCAGTCTGTTTCGAGATACCGCTGTGCTTTCGCACTTTCGCAGTTGTCTGGAGTTTGTGTTGCTCAACCCAACGTTTTGACGCGTAGATCGTGGTAGCTCCACAGTCCAATAGCATACGCTGAGTGGACAAACTCCGACCGCTCACGTTGAACTCTCCTGTTACCGAAAACAACGGGCGTGACTTGTAAACTAGAGGGTTTTCACACAGAACGTTAAGGCTGATATTCTCGATCTAAGCTGTTCAGGTTGCGCTCTCGGCCACGTCAGGACCCTCATCCACTGACGTGGTTGCTCTTTCCCTGCGTGCCTTGCTGTTTCTTCCAGGCAAAGCAGTTGGCCTTGATGTGGCCAGGCTTCTTGCAGAAGTGGCAGGTACGGCTCTCGGTATGCCTGGTGTCCGACTTCGGCTTGAATCGACCTCATCCTCGGAATAGCTTCCCTTGGAGGGTCTGTCTTGGCCGGACGGCTGGTTACCAGAAGTGCATTTCTTGTCTTCACGGGTTGACGCTCACGCATATCATCCGCGAAATGGGTGGCCTCGTACTTAACCGCCAAGTTCATGGCATCGCTCAGTGTCTCGGGGCTCCCAACTTGACGTAGCTACACGTGCAAGGTTTGAACCCGTTTGCGTAGCAGAGAACCTGGTCGAGCATGCGCATGCCTTCAACTCGAAAGATAAGAGCTGAGTACTCGCCATTGTAGGACTCGATGTCCGTTGTCTGCTTGAGCCATTGAAGCTTCTCCCGCAGTACAGCTTGGTAGTTCGACGCCTCAAAGTGTTGGAGCACGTGCTCACGGAAAATCCCCCCACGTGTGCTCCTCGCTTCGAGTCGTCGACGACCAATGCAGGAACCATCCCGAGGCCGGCTTCTCCATCGCCGAACCAGCGATTCCCGGGAGGCGCGTGCTCGCGTCCTCGATTGGGATGTTGTTAATGAGGCAGGCGTTCTCGATCTGGAACAGCCATTCGCGTACGTCATCTCCCCTCATGCCGGTGAACTTAAGTAGATTGGTCGGCACTCGCGTGCGGTCTGCCATCACTTGATTAAGCCGGTCGATCTCAGCTTGCAGCTGGGCGTTCGTCGGCATGGGCTCCCTTGGTTAGGTTGCTGGGACCAACAAGTGCTACCAGTATATCAAGGAAAAGCGAAGCTAGGGGGAGGGCGCGCAAAAGCCAAAGTGCCGCCCCCGCAGTTCAGGCGGATGGAAGCTTCTAGAAGCTTTCACAACCGCCCTACATCTGCTTTGTCCTATTTAATTAAAACTTACTATGTCATACTATATCAATTCTAGACTACATCCTATTGGCTATAATACTAACCACTTATATTCTTGATACAGAAGCTTTATGGTGCTTCTTGGTGAAATGCTGTATTTTGTTTTCATTCAGTACAATATCAAAACACAGCAATTGCAGCAACTAGTCGACATGTCAGAACAGCACAACTTACCGATGTTCGGGCTGGAATTCGACGCTGTCAGTTCAAAACCAAAGAAATACAGCATTTTCAGGATAAACATAGACCTTCAAAAGCATCTCCTGATCCTGCTTCGCAGCCGCAGCATCTGCTAATAAATAGAACAATTCGGTTTATAGCCTTGTAGACGCATCCATGTTAGTAGTCACACAATTGCAGAAAAATACGTGATGTTGGCTATAGAACAACACTGTGAAAAAATAAATTTTGGTTTCAGTTAGTTGAGAACAGGATGTTATTATTTCTTCAAAGGCTTACGTTGTTTTGTCGGGCCACCACCATCATAGACCCAGGATTGTAAAGACCAAAGACAAACGCCGCGACCGGCATGCTCTGCCTCTTTGTTATGTTTAGAAGCGAGCCTTTTCAGCCTTTTCTTCAAAAGTAGTCAACTTCTGTCTTCTCTCTTTTAAAAACACTCCTCTGTGCAAGGTGCTGTGTGACCCCGTCACACTTGGTAGCACTAGTAGTCAATCCTACGCCTTCGCGGGTAGATTGATATATCTGAACCCTCTGTGTGCTCAGCGTGCGAGCCACGATGGGCCGAAGTGAGTGTCCTCATTTGAACGACTCGCTGTTCGAGTTTGTTCGGAAGATGGGAGGCATTATTGGGCAAGATGTCCTCCAAAGCTTGGCGGCGGCGATGCGTGCCGAGCAACACCAGCGCGTGACCGCGTTTGAGACCTACGAGCGTGGTCTCATCGCGCACGTCCGCGGAAACTTGGAGGATTCAATGGCCGCTTCCCAGGCAACCAGGCGTAAGCCGGTAAGGCTGAAGATCCCCGCGCTCGAGGGGAAGGAAGGGCAAAACCTTCAGTTCTGGATCCGAGAGGTTGAGATCGCCATGAAGGCGGGCCACATCTTGGACGAGCCACGTCGGGTGGCATTTGCCTTGCCCAACCCTGGTGGCCGTGCCAAGACCTGGGCCTACGCCAGGAAGACGTCATCTCCTGGATGATTCGCACCCTGGTTGCAGCTGTGTGATCAGTTACGCGCCACCTTCCTACGGCGAACAACGAGTTCCGCCAGCGCTCTCGCTTTCTCGCCTGCAAGCAAGAGGAACGTGAGCTGCATGAGTATGTGCAAGAAATGCACACGTTGGCGGCTTCGCTAGCTGGGAGTCCCCTCCCTAAAGCGATTAAGACAACAGTCTTCATGGACGGCATGAAGGTCGGTCCTGAACGCACGCAGCTATTCCGCGTGCATGCGACCACAATGGAGGAGGCGATTCGAATCGCCCTCCAAGAGGAGTACAGTCACAAACAGGCTGGTACTTCTCGGGAAGTGGAAACCCGCCAAGACAAGGCTGTTGCTCCTAGGGGGACGGAGCAGTGCCGAAATGATGCTCCTGTCCTTGCTGGTACGCAGCCCGTAGCCATCGGTGCGAACAGCGAGCCCGAACCCATGTACTTAAGCTCGATCGAGAGCTATGTTCACTGCTATGGATGCGGTGGACTTGGACATTACTAGCGTGTATGTCCCTCACCAATCTTCGGGAAGAAGACAGTCCCTGAGAGTCGTGGATCCCAGGGCCGGTGGCGCAGGCCACGGTCAGGTGGGCGAAGGCTTCACCACAGCCACCACTAGAGGCGGTATGTCCTACTGAAGAGCGCTTAGCCTTCGTGATGAGTGTGCAGGTTGTGCGCACCACGAGACTTAGCTCAGAGAGACATGGTTTTCTCAAACCGGTGAAGAGCAGTGGCGGGCTGCTGGTAATACAAGTGGTGTACAGCAGTACCCCATGAACGTTTGATTAGCTCTGGGGCCTAGACACGCCGCCGGAATGTCGCTTGGCAAAGCGACACCTGACTGCACACTACGTCAGAGTGGCGGTCGTGGGCTGGTTGTTGGTAGACTAGCCTTTGGCACGGTGAAGGAAGTACCAATGGTCCTCAACGGACCTGAGCGTTTGTGACCGATGAACTTGCACACCACGGTGTCGCTCGCAGTTCTCGCCATGAGCAATATGGCTGTGTCGAACATAAGGCACGGACCCGGACATTTGGTGTGGCAAGGCTACGAAGGCCTACCCGCCCAGGCCTATGACGGAACATTGGTGAGTCATGTTCCCAACTCTGTCATGCCTTGGGCCTCTGAAAGAGACTGCCAGGACGCAGTAGCTTCACGGAGTTGTCGGTTCGCCGACATCTCCGTGTACGACAAAGCCATGCCCCGCTCCAGCAATGCCGCGGGCATGGGTCTTTTGCCTGGCGTGTGGATCTGCTACGCCAGCAGCGCCCTACGCCGAAGGTCGCCGCGCCGTATGGGCTTCGACAGTGGTTATGCTATGTACGCTAACCAGGTGGGTAACTTAGGTCCACACAAGGTCGCCCAGACCATAACTGAAGAGGAAGACGCGAGGTGTGCTTACTCTGTGGGTAAGATAGCACCACACGAGGTCTTTTTTGCCTCTGATGTCGCCATTGAGACATCACACGACGTGGTTAACGGAGTTTCACGTCACGGTCGCCGTCGACGACACCGTCACCGCCGCAAGTCGAATCTGAACCTGGTTCAGGCTGGCGTCGCTCCAAGCGACTCGGAGTCCAGGGCCCTGGCTCCTTCGGCACGGCCGGCCGAAGGGTGTTATCACACCTTCGACGGCGTGACCGGTCTCCCAAGATGCGGTCTGCGACGCGCGTCGGAAGTGTACGTGTCACTGCGGCAAAGCCGGTGGATACAAACTTCTGTCCGGTGTGTGTGGGTCTGCCACACCAGCAGATCCCAACACCGAACGTCGCGCCGTATGGACTTCGACAGTGGTGATGACGAATGGTACTAACAAAGGTGGGTAACAGAGCCCCACAGCCAAGGCGGGTAACACATTTCTGCACCGAGCCAATGGCTCCAAGTGGTGAGGTTAATGTGACCTCACCAGACATGGGTAACTTGTTTCACGTCAAGTCACGCAGACTCAAACTGCTTAGAAGTGTGGTCACCTGTAAGCTCACTAGGAGGAAAGAGTATCTCCAGAAAAAGACCGGCCCAGAGCTCTCCTCGGGAGGACAATACCCCTCGGGTGGATGGCAGCACCCTGGCCGACGGATGCCGTCTCTGGGACCCCCACGCGTTTGCTGCTGGGCAGCTTGGAAGTGCTCCAGCTGCCGGTCGAGGTCGTTCGAGGCCACTCCGTTCCGTAAGGAACTTGGTCCTATCTCAAGACCAGCTCGGAAATGCATTTCCAAGCCCACCCCCCACTTAGTGGGACCAATGCGCCTCCCGAAAAGGGCTCTGCACTGAAGGAGGCTACTCCGAGGCGATGGTCACGCCTGACGACACGGCTGTGAGCCAAGGCGCAAGCTATAGCCGCAGCCGAGGTGATCAAGCCCTCCAAGAAGTGCATGACTTCGAAGCCTCTGCTCCGTGAAGAGAAGGAGACCAGTAGAGATTACCACGATGTCGCCGGCTCTTCAGATGAAGAGGAAGAGGGTGCTGTCGAAGAGCGATGTACATCGACTGCAGGCTGGAGACGAACAGCCAAGTAGAGCTGCGGTTGCTCTAGCCAAATCAAGACACAAGTACTCTGACCAAAGTGGACGAGGAAAATATGAACATGTTACAGTTAGGGACCTAGTTCCTATCGCTGACATTGTTCGCGTGGTGGTGGACACCACGATCGCTAAACGCCTTCACTAAGCTGAAAGGCATCCCATGGTCGCAGGCGCGACCACAACAGGAGGCTAGCTTCGACCTGGTGCATTGCTGCCCAAGTCCCTCCGTCATGATGACCAGACGAGCAGGGTAGATGAGCGTCTTGCTCATTCGTACGGCTGCTGTCGTGTACGTAGTACACAGAGCGCCAGGTGTATGGGGCCGCGACCCTGTAAACAACCACGGCCATGACGGCCTGTCGAGCAGGGTGAACAGAATTCTCACCCGCACGTAAGGCGGTAGCGGTACGTGGTGTACGCAACGCGCCGAGTAAAATGGGCCGTGGAGCCATGACCCAAGTGTTTTGCACGAGTGCACACACAACTGACCAGGTAGGCAACGCACGCAGTGGGAACTGGCGCCGCGCCGAGTATGGCACCGTGGTGATGGCTGCTTGCCCGACCATGATTTAGTACATGGGTTGGTGGTGTTAATGCAGACACCAACGCCGCTATGGCATAGTGGTATTGTGGTACCACAATTGAGTAGCGTAAAGTACATGGTGTCGATGTAAGACAAATACGCGTCATTGGTACGACGACCAAGACGCGGGGCGTAGCATGGAAGAAGCTACACGCGCAAGAATGGGCCTCTGTAAGAGCCGAAGGCATGGCCAGAGGTGAGCTTAGAGCCCCCTTCGTTGTTGGGCAGGTGTTGCCCTGATCGGTGTTGTCCCTTGCGGGAGACACCGTGCTCCGGACGCGTTCGCGAAGACTGTCGTGTCCTCCGGTGTGAACGGTGGGCGAATGCCACACGTTCGGATTCTATTGCACCCCGGGCCAAAGCATTGTGCGCGCTAAGGCGCAGGAGCTAAGGCACCTCTGAGTGTTGGCTTTGCGGCAAACACAGTTGTGAGTGTGGGGATGGAGGTCCCAGTATGTTTTGAGAGCACAAGTCACTGTGGGCGTGACTGAGAGCCGCGCCAGCCGTGTGGCAGCTCGGTGTGAGAATTTCATCTTTGGGAGTTTTAATTCTCTCACTTCTGATTGGAGAATCAGGTGTTTCTGTGATGTAGGGAATCACTAATTTCTATCTATCGCTAGACACGTAGATAGCCTCTGCACACAACAATACGCCTTCCACAAGGGTCGGCGAATATTATGGGCGAATCTGAAGGAACCAAATCCGACCCAGCACCCTGAGCCGACGCTTCCCTCGATTACCGTTAGCGTAATTAGGCCTCACACGCAAACGTAGCAGGCACGAGCGTGTACGTCTATCTTCTCTCTCTCTTTAACCCCACGGCACCAACAGCGGAAGGTTGCCTAGTTTCTTTCGACTCTTTTACGGGAATGCCCGAGATTAACTCAGGCTGTAAGTCGTCAGGAGTATACTTCCAATACTCAAACCACTAAACTCGGGAATACAATACCCGAGTTTCTCTCAATTAGGGAAATAATCAAAAACACAGCCCCACTACTAGTCTCTTGACCTTACCAAAAACGAACGCTAACTTCAGGAAGGTCGCTGTTCGCTGGTAGGCATACACTGTAAAGCTATTAAGTGTAAGGTACTTACCTCGACGCTTGAACACTTGTGTGCTTCAGGGAAAATTCAGCTCTGTATTGTGTAGGCCAAAAGGCCCATACTCTCTTTTAATCTTTTGCCCCTATGGCCATCTATATACCAAAATTAAGTAAAATCAGTCCGGACCTTACCGTGCGTCCAATCGCGACGGCTGCGACCAGTCGATGCCTTCGTCTTGTGTAGTGTACACCATCTTGACACACCGTCGTCACTGTAGCTATCGCCACTTGCGCCGATTGGTCGGGCCGGTCCCGGCGAATCCTTGAACGGCGACGGCGACGGGTATCGACCCACGCTGCGACGCAGCGCGAATCCTTCCGAGGCGAATCGCTATACCACAACTGCCACCGCCAAGACACGAACCACGGAACTTGGCGAGTATCTTGGCGCACCTTGCCTTGATCTGCCATAAGCGGGTTCCTTCGTCGCACCGCAGCGCGCGCTCTTAACCTGACCGGCTATTCTTCGTCGCCTTCACCTCCGGTAAGTCGTACCCATCGCAACTATTCGCTTCTTGCTTCTCACGACGCATTCTGGTTGTCCAGGGCTCCGGCGATGAGTCAGCCGTCGTGCCTCCCTCGCGGCTCCTGCTGCCTCCGTCCGAGACGTCGTTCCTGTCGAGCGACCCTTCGTTGGACGTCCCGCCGTCGTCGTCGACGATAACGCACGCCTTCTCGCCTGAGACCGCTCTCCCCGGTGTCAGTGAAGATGCCTTGCGGGATATCGTCGCCGGTGCGGCTACCTCAGCGTCTGACCGTGGCCTTCGCGCGACCGCCGATCAGCTCACGTCTGTGACGAAGGTCCTGGTGCGCGCGATGGTCCAGCGCCCTCGCTCCAACGATCAGGGCTTCTGGGATCGCTTCGACCAAGCTCGGACCGTCGAGAAAGTCGGTTCTGCTCTTACGGCAGGTACCGCTCAAGTCTACGACACGTCGACTGACGTTGGTCGCTTGCGCGCTCGACTCGAGTCCTCCCAGGCCGGCAACACGTCGCTGGAGAACAAGTTGCGCATCGAGGTTGGCCTAAGTGAGAACGCGCAGCTGTTCGCCCAACAGGCGACGGCTGAAGCCAACGAATTGAAGGCCGAGCTTCGACGCGTCCGAGACTCCGACGCCGCGCATCTCAAGAGGGCCCTGAGTGCTCAGGCGACGTTGGAGGCGCACGAGGAAGTTGTGGCGCGGCTCCAGCAGTTCATCTCCACCATCCGCGACGAGAACACTATGCTTGAAAAGCAGGTTTATCGTGAACGCGAGACGTTCAAGGCCAACGTAGCTGCGAACACGTCCCTGCTAAACAAGCTCCATCGACTCTTGTCGGACCTCGTCCACGGTGATTCCTCCGACGTGTTGGCGCTTCAGACGAAGGTTTCCACGCAGCACGACCGCATTGAGAGGCTGATGCGTGCGAATGCCATCCTTCGCCAGCAGGTGAATCTCCGTGCTCTCGACGCTGATACGTTGGTGCTCGCCACTGAAGGTTCGTCTTACATATCATCTTGTGCTTCAGCTTGCGTTCGACTTGGTCTAACTTTTCTCGACGCTTAACTCCTTCCAGGTATCGCCACAGATGACCTCGACTTGGACCAATTGCAATTGGACCAGTCGACACTTGATGCACTGGCTCAGCTACAGGATCTGGACGCCGCTGCTCGAGTTACGACGCCTCTGAGGTCAACGTCGCTAAAGCTGTCCATCGTACCAAGAGTCCTGGCAAGCGTCGTCGTATCCGACGTCACGGTCACTCCAGCGAATCGTCGGAAGACTCTCCTGAAGACTCTTCGCGAACTCGTGGCCGTCGTTGTAAATCTCGCGATGCTTCGATGGCTGCTGCTGGCTTGCTCGATGTCTCTGGCATCGTTTGCGAGCCGAGCCCGACTCGTCGTCGCCGGCTCGTCATGCCCCAAGCTTGGAAGAAGAGCAAATTGCCCAAGCCGACGAAGAAGCGTCGAGGTGCATCGGGCCCGATTGTGGCCACCCCGACCAGTCGCGCCCCACTCAGGACGACGCCCGTGCGCATTGAGTACTCGCAGGCGACACTACCGAGCTTCCAAGATGCTCCTCCGTCTCCTGCGATGTCCGGTGGCGCGTCTCCTGTCGTGTCATCTTCCATCGCCGGTCATTCGACTTCTGGTGCTCTGACTTCGAGTTCTCCGCCGTCGAGTTCTGCTGGGATCACTCCGGTCCTGACTGCGTCGGCCACCCGGATCCTTTCCAGCGCTCGTCTTCCTTCGCCTCAGAGGCTGCTTGTTCCAGCGCAGACGCCTCCTTCATCCGCCGCGTCAGGCGACGATTCCGGCCGCGTTCCTGTCCAAGCAACGACTTCTAGTTCCACACCCGTCGCAGGATCCTTCGTTCACGTCGGCTCTCGTCGCTATCCTTCGTCGATGATCGGATCAATCTCCTCTCGTCCATCGACGTCGCAGCCACTGCCCCAATCGTCGCTTCCAACTTCGGGTTCGACTCCAATCCCGTCAGGAAGAGGTACTCCCCGTCGCCAGTCGTCGCAACGATCGCAGTTCAAGTCGTCGTTACTGGTCGAGCACGAAGAAGCCTCTGACAGCGATATCCTTAGTCTGCCAAGGTGGAAATCTCGTCCGAGGAGGGTCGTCCCCCGTCGCCGGATCAATCTCCGACTGTCGAGTATGAGGAGAAGACGGATCAAGTTATCGTCGACGCCTCAACGCCGAGTACGGACACCCAGCCGTCGGGACCTGCTTCCTCGACATCGCCGAGTCGCACCCCGGCTCCCCCAATATCCGGCGAAGCTTCGCCTAGTGGTGAAGGTGATCAAGGGGCGTCCCAGGCTTCTGGTCCTGCCGTCAGCGAGGCTCTCCAACCTTCTGGTACCGCGGAGGTGGCCGCCAGTGTTTCACCGTCGAATCAACATCGCCCTGGCGTGGTGATTGGCTTGACTTTCGCTCCAGGTCACGATCCTCGTCGCACAACCCCTTCGTCAAATGTTCCTGTTCCCATCCGTGGAGTTCAGCCTCTGGTCCGTCCATCGGCGAAGATTCCGACTTCGTCAAACATCTTCGTCGATCTGGTTTTCACGCGGAAGGTGGCTCAGCGATGCTGGTTCCGTATCCTCGGCGCTCTAGTTCCAACACCCATCGGTGGTCAAGCTGTCGCTCCATGCAGCGTCGAAGGGATCATCGCCTTCGGTAGCTTGAAAGACCACCCCAACCATCCGTTCCAGCGATACCTGCGCTCGCTTCCCGAGGACGCCAGTCTCTTCAGTCGTACGGATTTACCCGTCGACATCGTGATTTCCCGCAAGACCGGCGTCGCGCTTCGCTATTTCCACCATTGGCAAAGTTTGCGCGGCGAACTTCCGTCGATGAGTCTGCGATTGCCTTGTGGGAGCGTCATCACTGGGTATCCGGTCGCGCTGTGAAGGCGATGGTTCGCGCCATGCTCAGAGAGACCCGTCGTTCGATAGGCAGGTGGCTAAGGCGATTCTCGCTGCTTGGAATCATCTGGAAACCGAGCGGAAGAAGCGCACCGACATCCTCTTTATCCACTACAAGCGGCAGCTCCAAGGAGAGTGGCTAGTTGGGGAGCAAGACAAGCCGGCGGATAAACATGAGCTCCCGACTGAAGTGGCTTTCGAGCCTTCCGTCCCTGTGGTGTCCCTCGAGCGCTTGACATGGGTCCCTTCCAGCGATGACTGAAACGCATCGGTCGTCGAGGTGGACACCCCTGAACCATGGCGCAATTGTTGGCTGGATCAGCCCCATCCTCACCCATTCAACACGACGTTTTACCCGTGCAATTCGAATGTGAGGATGTTCGTGCCTCGCGGGTGGACTCCTCAGACGATCGGGCCACGTATCGTCGTCGACAATTCTGTGGCTCCGTCGGAGTTTGCTGTTGGTTGGGACCATGGCTGGACTCAGGCTCCTGCGACTTCGAGTGAGGCTCAGGCTTCATCCGGCGATGCCTCAGGCACCGCTCCTGTTTTACCAACTGTTCCCGCGTCAAGCGAAGGCCATCCACCTCTGATTTGGGCATGCTGGCGTCTGCGGCTGGAGAGGCTGGTTTCACGATCTAGCCTTCGCCACGTCCGCTACGTCGTCGTACAAGTCGTCTACACCACGGTACCACTTCTCGCGATTGCTTCATCGTCTTGGACTTTATTCGATGGCGCAGTAGTTCTTTTCCTTTCCTCTCTTGATTAACATGCAACATGCAGTCGTTTGGTGCAGTAACTTCTTTCGTCTGCTCACGAGGGCTGCATTGCCCCCTCGCGCAGATCATATTCTTGTTCACAGTAGCTTTCTTCATCTGTTGCTGTGAGCTGCGACGCCCCACAGACAGTTCATCATAATCGGCGATGCGTAACTTACGCTTCGTCGGCGACTTGGACCATTTGTAGTCGTCGGTCCTTCTTGCGTTCGAGAAGGTAGTCATACAGCAAGCCTCCGCACGACAAGTTAGACACCGGCTCCCACGACTGCTCATCGTAGCCGACCCACTTGACCTTGAACTCTCGCCCAGGCCGCTCAATACCCGTCGACACTGGTATGCGATCGTTTAGGATGGCTTCGACCTCAAATTCATCCGTCGCTGCTTCTTGTACCCAGCTATCCTGGGGCAGCAGTTCTTCGTCGAAGTCGAGGCGATGCTCATCGCCAACTCCAGGAGCTAATCTAGCCGTCGATCTATCTCCGAACTCGGTCACTGGCTTAAGCCGGGATACATGGACGACAGGGTGGAATCGATACCCTCGACGATCAGGGAGTTCCAGCTCATAGGCGAACTCTCCAACCTTCGCCTTGATCCGGAATGGACCGTGCCACAAATGAGCAAGCTTCTTCACCAATCCTGGCCTCACTCGCTCCATGTACAGCCACACTCGGCTCTCCACTTCGAAGAAACTTGTAGTCGACTCGTCGCGACGCGCTGGATCATCTCTGTCATCACTCGATGCCGGTCTCTCACGTTTTCGCTGAGTCGAGGCTCTTTCCATCCTGCTTAACGCATCATTGTGTTCTTGCGCCCGCCGCTTCTTCTCCGACGCCTGGTACTCCTTCGCCATCGTCAATGCTATCTCCTGCTGTCTGTTGGTCTCTCGCCTCCAGGTGAGTGCCTCCGATTGCTTCCCGTAGTCATCACTTTCAGCATCGAACGATCATCCCAACCATGGACGAGGTAAACGGCGTCTCCTTACGGGTCGTATCCATCGAATTGTTGATCGCAAATATGAGTCGCTCAACCAGTTCATCCCAATCTTGCTGCAGCGGGTCTTCAACATAAACTCTTACCGACGCCATGATCGACTTAACTGAACGTTTTTGCTGGCCATGTGCCTGCGGTCGATAGCTAAGTGTTGCTCTCGACCTCGACTGCATCATCTCGGCGAAGGTTTGAAGCACCTCACTCATGAAGCAAGGGTCTCGATCGTGGCGTATCAAGGATGGTGCTCCGAAACGTCGATACACACATTTCTCGAAGGCTTGAGCTACCCGTAACGCGGACGTGTCTGCCATCGCCTTGGCGATAACGAAGCCCGTGAAGGCACACTGAAACAGCAGCAAGGCCGTGTTTCTCCGTCGACTCTTCGGCAAGGGAATGACGAAGTCCATCGACACCACTTGGAATGGTCTCTCCGCCAGGATGTTTCCGGGCGAGTAACCGCGTAGCTGAGGCCGACTCTTACTTGTACTGCAGTCCGGGCATGATCTTACGTGTTTCTCGACGTCTGAATATAACCCGGCCCAATAGTAATCCTTTCTCACTCGTTGGTAAGTCCGGACTACTCCTTGGTGGACTCCTTCCAGGGAGTCGTGGCAGTTCTGCAAGACCTCCTGAACCATCGTGGCTGGTACCACCAGTCTCATCTCGAGCTCTTCTTGTTGATCGTGTCTTCCTCGACACCTTGACCCCACGTAGTAGAAGATTCAGTCCTTTGTCAATACGAACTTGTCAGCCCGTTTCTAGGCCTTCTTCGCCTCGCGCTAGCTGAGTCCTTTGGTGTCGCCCGTCAGCACTGACTTGATGTTTTCCCACCTTGCTTCTTGTCCTTGCGCTGTGGCGATGCGTCGTCGTCGCTCTTCCTGCACTTCCACCGGGTCGATGTCAAAAGCTTCTGGCTCCGACGACGTATTGCCCTGTCAAGGACCCGGGGAGGGCCCAACCCTTCCTAAAGCATCGCCCTCAGTACTGCTTCCTTCCTTGCTTCTCGTAACGCCTGTCGGTATCTCCGGCGACGGTTCAGGTGGGTCTGGTTCCGCTCCGTCGTGCGGCGAGGGAGTAGTACTTCCCTCGGCATCGACGATCGGTAACTCGGCTGTTTCTCCTCTGGCGGCGTCGCCAGACCCACCATTCGCTTCAGCAGCCGCAGGTGGTCCTTCAGGTGTCTTTGGCGATCCTCTTCTCCCACTTCGTCCCATCATGTTGTGTGACGAAAGGTTTCGCACCAAAGCTTCGCCGGTCCATAACTCATTCGGATTTGGGCTTGGAGCGTCGCCAGACCCACGATTCGCTTCTACAGCTGCAGGCGGTTCTGTTGATGCCCCTGGCGACGGCCAGTTCCTCGTCCGAGTTGATCTCTTCCCGACTTTGTTTCGCTCCTCGTCATTACGGATACGAAATTTTCGAAAGTTTTCCGCGAGGAATTCTTACACATCCAGTCTTCGCAGGCGCACATGGTGTTAACCTCGTTCGTCTCTCGTTCCGTCTTCGCCTCTTGAATTGCGTCGGACGAAGCGTCGTAGATGAAATTGTCAATCTTGTTCAGCTCTCGTAGCAAAATCAACCGCGCTTGGTCGTTCACTCGTAGTGACTGCTTGGACTCCAATGCTTTCGTCGCCAGTGTGTCTGCTGCCGCGTTATACTCACGCAGAACATGTAGCTACCGGACACTACGAAGTTTGGACGTCAACGCCTTGTGGCAATTTAGCTGTGTTTGAAGCGTCTCCCTCCGACACGCGATCACCCGTAGAGATTGCTGGATTGCGAGCCGAGAGTCCCCGACGACGACTAAGTCGTCGACTTTTAGCGCAATAGCTGCCGTCACCCCATAGTTCATGCCCGTATACTCGGCGAGCGACGTTAACAGTCGTCGATTCGAGGAAAACACTCTCAGCGATCTCTATTTTCCACTCAGGAAGGCGCCATAGAATCCATGAACAGCTCCCGTAGCCTCCGTGCTTCTCCGTCTTTGCTGAACCGTCGAAGGACATCACAAAACCTTCGTAGTCGCGAGGAAGACATGCCTAACGTAAAGCAAGATCCATTCGGGGTTCCGCGACGGAGGCATCACAAGTGCTAAGGTGTCGGCAAGCTCGACAAAGCGCGTCACCGTCGACTGTAGCAGCTGCACAAACTGGACATCTTTTTCCGGAACTCGCTTCACCACCAGATCCCACGGCGATAACAGAACAGCAAATTGGACTGCTCGCCCAAACAGAGTCTTAGACTTGTTTATCCATGCCATCGTCGAGAACCGCGTGTATACATGTATACGCTTCCCAGCGAGCATCGTATAACACGCCTTCAGAAGCAGCAACAACGCAAGAGCCTCTTTCTCAGCGGGGTGATAGTTCAACTCCGCGTCGCGTAAAACTCGCCCCCGGAAGACGACAGGGTGCAGCTTCGACTCGTGCTCCTGGAGCATCGTCGCGCTAAGCGCTCACTCATTCGCGAACAGCGTAACGTAGACTGCCCTGCTGCGATCGAAAAAACTAATAATTGGCCCGTCTACGACCTTCTTCTGCAGCGCGGCGAAGGATGCCTTCACCGTCGTCAAGTCACCCCCCTCCTCGAAGTCCGTGTCGGTTAGCTGATATAGCACGGCCCCGTATACCGCGAAGTCTTGAATGAAGCGGTTGTAATACTTCAACGCTCCCAGAAAAGACTGCATACCTTTCTTCGATGCCGGGAAAGGTAGCTTCGCGATTGCCTGCATCTTCTTCGGGTCGGCACGTATGCCGTCCCTCGACACCTCATGCGACAAAAAGTCCACTCTCGACTTGATTAAAAGACTCTTCGTAAAACTGACACTAATTCGACACTCCTCAAAGCGCGACAGCAGCCGGTCTAGCGTCGCCAAGCAGCCCTCGAAGGTGTCGCCACCGACGCTAATATCGTCCACGAAAGCACGACGTTCAAATACCGGTACCAACGTCGACTCGTTCGGTTCTCCATGGTCGAACATATCCGCGTCGGGGCTGTTTACCAGCTGGACGAGGGGGTCTGCTCTGTTAGAAGATTCGCGGTCTATGATAAACTTCGTCTTTGTCGGTCCATGTTCTCCATCGCGGAATGAATCTGTTCATGGTTTTGGCGACGTCTAGCGGAGGACTGTAACTCGGCTGCACGCATGCGCTCGGCGAACCGCTTCCAGCCACCCATTGGCTGTACAAACCCCCACAGGGCATTGTCGATCATTCGTTGGTAAATCCTCGGCGTATTCTCAAGCCCGAAAGGCATCCGGAGCCATTCGAAGTGCCCCAATGCACATACGAAGGCTGATACTTTCCTTGCACGCATAGTCATCATCACCGCCCAAAACCCACTGGCGGCATCGAGTGAACAGAACCACAGGTAGCCGTCCAACTCAGTTAGCAGATCGTCCACAATCGGCATCGCGTACTCCATGATCGCGGTGATGGCGTTCATGCGCTTGTTGTCGATGCACAGGCGAATGTCTTTACTATTTTTCTTCGTCACGATCGCTATCGGCGATGCCCACGGACTGTCCGAAAATGCGATCAGCTCAGCCTCGAGCAGTCCTTTCAGTAACTCATATAGCTTTCATAGGAACCGAAGAGGAACTTGACGCGCCTTCTGCTTGATGGGTTGATGTCTGTCGGTGTCGATATCACAAACTACTCCATACGCCGGCGGTGGTAGGGCGTTTCCGCTCGCCAACAAAATCCCTTCGTGATTCCGCAACGTCAATACCAGGCGGGTGTAGCCATCGCCGGTATGTTCATCGTTCACCACGTTGGGTGAGGAATAGTTTATCGTTGTTAGCGACGCTTCAGTCAGGTCGGGGAGGAAAGCAAGTTCCCGAGCGTAGTCCTCAAGCCCCGGATCAGCCGCCGGATGTTCATATACGACATCGACTCCCTCCGCATAGTCATTCCCTTCAGCAGTCATAACTGCGATCGAGGATATATAGGCCGCCTCCAACGCCGCTACGGCGTCTAACTCGTCGTGGGCCTTCGTCGTCGCCTCCGATACTTTCGGCCGATTGCGCGGATCGTCGTCACCCGTCGGCGACGGCGTCGTTGCCGTGTTAGCAGCTTCCTGTACCGTCGCCCCTGATCCACACAAGTCGTCGTCGATGTTGCTCGTGCCAGCGTCGCGATAGGTGATCGAGGCTTCGCCAGTACTTCTAGTGCCGTCGCCGCCTCCGGATGGGTCGTCTTGTGCGTCACTCGACGTCCTGTGCCTTGCTCTCTGCGACTGCCAGCCTGTTGCCACAGTCGCTCTCTCGTCATCGTTGTCGACACAAATGTCGTCGTCGCGATACTCCGCCCGCGTCCTGATTGACTTCGAGTCATCGCTGGATCGTCGCAGAATACCAGTAGGAGTCGCGTACTGTGGTCGTTCAACCGGCGACGATTGGACGGCTAATCAACGTTCGTAGTTCTACTGATCTAGTTCTAGCAATACTGGGTCTCGAACCCCTGTGTAGGCTAAGACCTGTCAGTCCCGGTACCGCTGCGATGTGTGTAGCACGTAGCCATCGCCACGAGGTAAATCACCGTGCGGAACCCACATCACAAAGGTATCACACGTCGCGTGTTTGCCCGTGACGTTGGTCAGTCGAACCCTCGCAGGCTCACCACGACGATTCATCAGCAGTGTCGGAATTAGCTTCGCTGTCCGTCGCACCCACAACTGGTGTGTTTCTGTCGACGGGCGGCCCCTATGCAAGCGAAAGTCGACGCATTCGTGAGCCGCGATGTCCAGTTCTTCCGTGATCCGACCGGCGATCTCGCGCCGTCCCACAGGATTTTCCTCTATCTTCTTCGACTTCAGCAGAGACAACATAATCTCCCCCGGGAGCATCGCCGCTGATCGATAACGGTCGAGGCGAACTCATGCGGGGATCATGAAATCCCTACCGAGGGCTACGTCGACTCCTGCGTTATGCGGAAGCACCCACATCTCGAACTCGTAGACAAGTCGTTGCACTAGAGTCACTTTCACAGCAACTCTACGCTTCGTCGATAACGAGCCCTTGCCGATACCCTGGACATCTATCGTTCGCCCCTGGTTGGTAATCGATCTCAGCCGAAGCTTCTTCGTGAAGCTTTCCGAAACCACGCTAACATTCGCTCCTGTGTCGAGCAGGATTGTCGTTGGCTCGTCGTCAATAGCGCCTCGGATGATTGCTCGCATCCGCACACGTTGGTCGTAGCGCTGCGACGACCACCACCCCATGGATTCACCAACGAGCAGCTTCATCGCCTTAGGTGCACGTCGCATTGCAGGCTGTTCCTTCACCACCGCGCTCGCTACCTGGGCAGCGTCGCGTCTTCCACGAGCTTCGTCGTGGCCATCTTCACTTCCTCCGTTATAATCTTCAGTTTCCGTCGGTTTCACATTCTCCCAACTTCCATCCGGCCATTCACCACTCCCGACGAAGGCGAAGATAAACTTCGCCTCTACTGAGGAGTTGGTCAACTGTGGTAGCCCGTTCAGGTCCAACCCAGTCATTGTTGGCAGGCTACCTAGTTTAAATGGCATTCTTCGACGAAGGTTCGTAGCTCCGGAGGAAGATCGGACTTTTGTCGCCCTTCGTACGGGCGTACTTGACGAGACCTTGGAGGTGTCGGTACAGCTCGCACTGTCCTGCGTCGTGGACTTGCTTGCACAGTTTACATCGCCGATTGCAGTAGTGGGCAGAATGATTCCTCCCACCGCATGCGGCACACGGGCCGAAGCTTTTACGACGATTGTCGCGGTCACCATGGCCCGAGTCTCGCCGCTCCTTGTCAAAGCTTCGTCCTTGTCGGTCTTCGCGTCGCGGGCGAGGGCCCGCACGAGCATAGGTCCCCTCGGCCGCGTTCCGACGCTCAGTCTCGTTAGCTGCTGCCAGGTGGCCTTGATCGTCGTCTGACGACGAGTAGCCTTCGCTGTAGCTCGAGATTGACCCCTCGTCGCTCGACACTGCACTCTCGCTGTCGCTCCACTTCTCGCGACGAGTAGAGTGCCGGTCCGGTCTCGAGCTCCGTCCGCCTAGATTCGCTACCCAGTCGCTCTCGGCAGCGTCGGCAAACGTCACCCTCGGCGTGTGTCGTCGCGAGAACGCTCCAGTTCCCGTCGCTTACGACGGGCATAGTCGCGACGGTCCCCACGGTCGTAATCACGCCGGTCACGACGGTCATAGTAGCGTCTTTCACGACGGCTTCCTCGGTCTTGGTCAGTCCGCCCCTCGCTTCTACTGCGGCCATCGCTGCGTTTGTAGGATTCTCCTTCGTACCTAAACTGCTGGATAGCGCCTCGTGCGACGAGACTCTCTTCACCCTTGAGCAAGTCGTTGAGCACCGCCTTCAACACACGGTTAGTCTCAGTCGCCCGAGATCGCATGAGCCGATCGTCGCCACACGTGAGAAGGAACTGTACCACGTGATCCTTCGCGTCACGCTGACCCTTCTCTACCTGAAGGCGCGCATTGCCCGCGTAGCCGTTAAGACGGTTGAGATAGTCGCAGATGTGCTCCTTGCGTTCACGAGTCGCCGAATAGTAACGAGCAGCTGGGGGCTGTTTGTACCTCGAGCAATAGTTGTCGAGAAACTCCTTGTAAAGGAGCTTCCACTTGCGACGAGTTTTCTTCGGTAGTTGTCTGAACCAGTGGATAGCGCCATCGCGCAGGCTCAACTCGAACGCCATGCACCATTCGTCCGGCGACGTGCGAGTCCCCTTCATCTCGTAGACGAAGGTCTTCAACCACTGCATCGAATTGTCGCTCTTGTTGCGACGCCAGTTCGATCCTCGAGCCTGAGTCCGCTACGCTCGCGGCGCACAACGCGTCCATCTGTCGCGATAACTCTTCCCGTGGATCCTCGTCGACCTTGTCCCAGGCGTCGCTGTCGCTGTCAGACGAATCGTCGTCGCGGCGACTTCGCGACCCACGTTGACGCGAAGCTCTGCTCGACCTTCGCGAGTTCCGCCCTTCGTACCTTTCGTCGTCGTCTTCAACGGCTAGACGTTGGGCACGACTGGCTGAACGTGGTGTCACCTATGTGCGAGTCCTGGAAGTACGGAGGGCCCTCACCCTTGGCCAAGCCATTGCCCCGACAGGCGTTGGCTTCGTTACCCTTCGCCGGTGTATCCGGCAGCGGAACCATCGCTGGATTCGCGGGTTCAGCCGTCGTCCTGGCCACGGGCTGTCTTCCCTTCGCAAGATCTTTAACCCCTAATGCAGTACGAAGCCTTTTCTTCCACTTGTGGAGATCGGCTCCCGCGTCAGCCGGTGTCCATTCCTTCAGGGTCATGTTCGACGGGTAGTTACGGGTCTCCATACCCATCGCCCGCAGCAGCGACACCGTGTCATCCGCGACCTGCGTCGTACTCAGCGAGTTCACCGGGTAGGATAACTCGTCGCGCAAGTCACTCCAGGTCGCTGGGCACACTTGACGAGGATTGCATAGTGGAATCCAGTCACTCATCAACATCTTCTCGTAACACCTCGCCAGGATTTTGTTGGCCGCTGGGGTGTCGCCATTGACTGGAGGGCGTACTGCAAGCGCCCCCCCCCCCCCCCCCCGGACACGTGCAGCGTTCGGCGATGGCTCATCGTCTTTTTCTTCGTCTCCCCAATCGTCGTAAGCTGCGTCCGGCCCCGCCACGGCTGAAAGTTCGTCCGCTAGGCTTCGCGAGAGAGGCTTCGCAGCCCCTCTGCTTCCCGCCGACAGCACCGCCTCCTCGCGAGGCTCAGTCCTCACCTCCGTCGGAGGTGTCGACCCTCACGGTCATCGCTGTAGCCCAAATCTTCGTCAGTCGCTCGCGAGCCGTCGTCATCCGAGTCTTCGAAACTCACCGAACGCTCCGCGATCGTCGCCGCGCTTCGATCCGTCGTCCGGCTCGCTCCGCCCTTCATCGGAATCGCTGGTACCGCTGACTTCGACTCTCTCGCCATCTTCAGTAAAGTTGGGTCTTTTGCTCGAATTTGCCTACGAAACGTAACAATAATAGAAGGTTACACCGATCCCGGGTCGCGGCACCAGTTGTGATGTAGGGAATCACTAATTTCTATCTATCGCTAGACACGTAGATAGCCTCTGCACACAACAATATGCCTTCCACAAGGGTCGGCGAATATTATGGGCGAATCTGAAGGAACCAAATCCGACCCAGCACCCTGAGCCGACGCTTCCCTCGATTACCGTTAGCGTAATTAGGCCTCACACGCAAACGTAGCAGGCACGAGCGTGTACGTCTATCTTCTCTCTCTCTTTAACCCCGCGGCACCAACAGCGGAAGGTTGCCTAGTTTCTTTCGACTCTTTTACGGGAATGCCCGAGATTAACTCAGGCTGTAAGTCGTCAGGAGTATACTTCCAATACTCAAACCACTAAACTCGGGAATACAATACCCGAGTTTCTCTCAATTAGGGAAATAATCAAAAACACAGCCCCACTACTAGTCTCTTGACCTTACCAAAAACGAACGCTAACTTCAGGAAGGTCGCTGTTCGCTGGTAGGCATACCCTGTAAAGCTATTAAGTGTAAGGTACTTACCTCGACGCTTGAACACTTGTGTGCTTCAGGGAAAATTCAGCTCTGTATTGTGTAGGCCAAAAGGCCCATACTCTCTTCTAATCTTTTGCCCCTATGGTCATCTATATACCAAAATCAAGTAAAATCAGTCCGGACCTTACCGTGCGTCCAATCGCGACGGCTGCGACCAGTCGATGCCTTCGTCTTGTGTAGTGTACACCATCTTGACACACCGTCGCCACTGTAGCTATCGCCACTTGCGCCGATTGGTCGGGCCGGTCCCGGCGAATCCTTGAACGGCGACGGCGACGGGTATCGACCCACGCTGCGACGCAGCGCGAATCCTTCCGAGGCGAATCGCTATACCACAATTTTCAGTTAAGTGGGGGAGGATGTAACGGGGTACAGCCTAAGTGTACCCTAGTTACATGAAGAGTGACGTGTCACTCTTTCTGGTACATGGTACATGGTACCAGAGGCTCGCTGAGCCAACCATTGGATATCTACATAGCTTCACTATAGGCGACTTCTAGTTCTCGCTCTTCAGTAACTGCCACACGATCTCCGTAACTGCTACGACATCCTGCTGCAAACTGAGGGCCTTCCGCTCTTTGTTCAAGTCGTAACGTTTCTTCCTTCGCTTGGTTTGGCGATTTTTTTGTGCGTCCTTATCCTCTTGTGCTGGGGTCGAGTTAATGCGTTGGTTCTCGCGCAGGGCCTCCTCGAGTTCCTCACGCGCCCTCTTGCGTTTAGTCCGAGCCATAGTTCTGCGAACACGAAAACGTGACGCGCTAGACAATGTCTAGTACAGCGCACGTAGCAGTAGGCTTTCGTAGAGTAGTGTCTTTGGCGTCTGCGCGCTACCCGGGATTGATTGCTCCCATCAAGGTTATCTCCGATCACTTATCCCACAGTCATGGGCCGTGAGGCCCGGGGCGGTTTTAACTGCAAATTGTGCAGTCGAATGTTCAGGGTTGGGCCCCCGGGTAGCACTGTAGCTTGGGGTGCGATATTCTTATGCCTTAAAGGCGGCCGTTAATTGCAAAGGCTGGTTATTGATAGGCTATTACAGCCCCCATTCACATCTGTTTATTATAATTGGACAATTACGGCAATAACCGACCTATTATGGTACCAACATGCACGCACGCAATGTGCGTGCCCCATCAATAACCATTAGCGACCGACTCAACTGGATCGCTGTCGGGTTTGCGGTCAATGGATCAGGTTGCCATAATGTGCTCTCGCGCAGAGTGGATGGTGGGATAAAGCCCTGAGAACCCAAAGGGCTGTGGGACTAAATCCCCATAGCACGGCTACCTACTTGCAGGATAAATCCCGCAAGTTATAAGCTACCTCCTAAGCAGCCCCAGGAACCTCGGACTATCTGTATGTGTAGGTCTTGGTGTCTACTAATGCAAACTAACATACATAGACGCAGCGTACCTTGCGTAACGTGGTTCTTCGCGGCTTCCGGTTTTGAAATGGGGACAAAATGAAATTTGAACGGTGTATTTAAGTCAGATATGTAGACCACATATAATATGTACACCACACAATCATGTTTTAGCCAATTGGAGGCCGCCCTCGCTGCGCTCGGCAGCCAGTAGAACGCCTGCATTAGCGTGAGGATTATTAACCCTACCCGTGGACACACGTACGGACAGACACCTTGAACCGGTTGAGGTTTAAGACAAGCCGGCCGCCGCCGCTTCGCGGCGGAGGTGGCATGGTTTGTTGGAGAAAAAGTGTATGCAGATTCGAGTGCATCGTGGTATCCCGTGCACCACGGCAATCGCGTGCTTCGATGTTTCGCGTGTGTTCGTGGATCCCAGTGCACCGTAGGGCCATGTACTTGAACTACTTTATCATTTCAAAATCTCATGCAGTTCCATACACTTCCGTGGTTGTGACTCATCAGTAGTTCTGCATATCTCCTTGGACTTCATGCTTTCCCGTGGTCCGTACCTTACGTAGCTCCGGGCATCCGTACTCGTATGTGGTCCGTGTCACTCAGTGTGTTGAGCCTGGTACTGAAACCAGCACCAGGGGGATGCGACAGGCGATCCCCGAGTGGGCTGGATAGTACCGGGTGAGACATATTAAAAAAAGTGTATGGGGTTTCATTATGCCTATTGAGGTGTCCATGCAGTCTACGGTACTATGACCGGTGATTGTTAGAGGAGCCCCTCTGTAATCGAGGCACACATTAAGTGCGATGAGGAGAGGAAGCATGGTGGGTAGAAAGAGAGGACTAGCTCCTCACTTCCTTTTTTGCTTCAGTCTGAGCACAACCTTAAGAATAGCAATAGGTTGAGGGATAGGGGTCAATTAAAGGAATTAATAGATCAACAAGTTTACATTTGATTTAATATTTCAAGTAAAAGGCACTAAGCAAGTCGGGATGACTAGCAATAGTGAAAGCAAGACGCTGAATAGACTTGCCTTTCCAAAAGACGTTCAGCAGTTCGGTGTTTGGAAGGGCTTAATCGTCGGTCACTTGCGTCAAAAGAGCACGGCACTAGCGCGCGAAGCAATGCTAAAAGGTCATGAGAAGCCAGCTTTTAAGTACGAGGACTTACTGGTGACCAGTTGCGAGGTTCCCCGTCCGATCGAGTACGACGAGGACCCAGAATAGAAACGCAACTATGATTGGCAGATGGTGGTCCTGAGTGATCAGGACAGCTACATTAGAAGCCGGTTGAGCCTGACTTTACCGCGAGGGTATTTGGAGTCACTGCGGGTCTCTCAACGACGAGGCGCTTTCGGTTGCATGGAAGCGACTGGAGGCTCATTATGGGCAGTCAAACACTCAAGGCATGGTTGCATTGATTGCTGAGTTTGATAAGGCACTGGCGATGGACTTCGCTTCAGTGGGAGAGCTCACCGTTCGCGTGAAAGAGACGCGCAACCGTATCAATCGGGCATCACGGGAGAACCTAAAGGGTGTGACGATGATATCGAATCAGTATGCGGCCGTGAAGGTCCTGTCACTGTTCCCACCCAATACTGGGGAAATCATGTGGATTATAGCAGCGAGGGTTTCCACCTGGATAACGTTGAAGCGTTGCTACGCAACGTGTTCATGGACAAGAACCGGAGTCAAATTGAGGCTATGCAAGTTCAGACGGTTCCCGTAAACTGTGCGATGTCCAACAAGCCGTTGGGCAAACGCAAGGCGCGAGTAGAAGGTCCCAAAAAGAAGAAAGGGGGTGAGTGCTTCTACTGTGATGGTCGGTACAACAGGGACGGTGAATCCCACTTCAAGGCCGACTGCCCGAAAAGAGCAAAGGATCGAAGCCAGGGATTGATGCGCAACTCGATCTTTGTCAAAGGCAAGAGAGTCGATATCCCGTCCAACGTAGTGGGAGTCGTTCATGTGAAGGGTGAAAAGAAAGGCAAGAAGAAGGGCAAGGCAAAGCGAGAAGAGATTGCAGCCGACGTGGCCTTACTGCAGCCAATCAGCAAGATGAAATTTGTCGCGGCTGTGAACGCTGCTCAATCTAGCAACAGCTCGATGCTGATGGCAGAGCAGGCCCAGATAGTTACGGATGATCTGATGATTTCTCCTCCGGTATCTCCCACTCCAACATAATCATCGTCAACCTTCATGAGCGACGATGTGGATGCGATCGAGTCTTTCGTGCAAGAAATGGTCCCAGCGGATACTGCGAAGGTGACGGAAGCTTCTGGTCATAGCGAAGAGGCCTCAAGGTCCATCGAAAACACGGTAAGGAACTTGTACCCCGAGCTGATGCAGAGGGATGTGGCTGCATAACGCGTTCTAATTGGGTGTTGGACTCAGGTTGTGGCTACGGTCTAACGGCAGACGCATCGCTGTTTGTGCGCAAACAGGCAAGCAAGGAGTTTAGCTTCACATTTGGAGAAGGGACTAAACATTAGTAATACACATGTTGGCACAGGTCAGCTCTATTTTTTGGGTCCTGAAGGAATCAAACCGTTCTGTTTTGATAACATGGCACTGGTACCAAAGGCGAAGGCCAATATACTCAGCAAGTTCTGGCTGAAACAGAGTGGGTGCCAAATAGTGGAAAGTGCTGGAGGAGGATACAAATTTGTGCTTTGGCAACGCAAACTGGCGTTTGTGGCCATTGCGGTGGGTGGCGCGTACTATAAACAGGGCCGCACACTTAGGGACAGGCAAGTATACTGCTCGGCAGTAAAGACAAAGCCAGCGAAGGCACTGCATGCCCCAGGACACATACGAGTGGAGGCTACGTTCAAAGGATGGAACATCAAATTGGGCCATTTGAATAAAGATAAACTCATTGAGGTTATGAGTAGGAATCTGATCCCAGGAGTGCCCATTTTTAGCAGGGCAGCACTGATTAAAGTACCATTCTTCTGCCATACATGCACAAAAATGAAAATACGCAGAATGAGTTACAGGAATATGGTTGGAGCCAGAGACAGCCAGCCGATAAGCACAATACACATGGATACAAATGGTCCAATTCGGATACTCAGTGTGTATGGAACGGTGGGATCAATAAGATACCTTCTCAGCATCATTCATGACCAAACATCATGGCGTTGAACCTATGTCCTCCGCAAGAAAAAGGAGGTGCAACCAAAGGTGAAAGAGTTGTTGCTACAACTAGAATGGGAAGGAAAGCTCACCATTAAAAGGATTCGATTTGACGGCGGTACCGAGTTTGTGAATACTGCCCTAAAAGAGTTTTGTATACTGAAAAAGGGGTGGCGTTTCAGACGTCGAACCCATACACTCCAGAAGAAAACGGAGCAGCTGAGAGAGATCATCAGACGAACTGGCTAAAGTGCGGTGCGCACTCAGAGATGCAAACTTGCCGGCTAAGTGGTGGCTAGAAGCACTAAAATGCATGACCTACAGAATGTTCAGAATTGTACGCCTATATGCAGGCTAAAGAATAGAACACCATACGAGTTGGTAAAGGGTGTCAGTCCCGATGTAAAAACCTTGCAGGTTTGGGGGTGCGTGTGTTTGGCATACCTATCAGAAGCTGCCAGAAAGGACACAAAAGCTGTCAGCTCGAGTCATAAAGTGCAGGTTTCTTGGGATCCCTGAGGATACAAAAGGGTACCGTCTACTAGACGTGTACAACAACAAGCACATTGTAGCCAGATCGGTTACGTTTGACACGGAAAACTGTGCAAATATCATCACAAGGTCATTCGGAACAGAGCCCGATAAGTTGACCGCAGCTGAGAAGGACGAGGTTGACTTGCTAGATCCAGTCCCACGGAACAAAAGGAAAACACCACAAGTGGCTCAAGATGATGGCAGTGAACATCCGTTGCCAGAGACAGTTGGAGAAAAACGGACAAGCAAACCGTTACCGGAGATAATGGGAGCCAAACGCACACGAAAAAGGTTGCCGGTAGCAGTGGGAGCTAAGAAAAGATCTAGTAAGACAACATCTGATGATGATGAAAGGGAAGAACGGCCCCAGCGGAGCCAAAAGATCCCGGCACACTTTGGAGATTACAAGTGTTTCCAAACGCACATTGACAAGACCATTGCGGTAGATAACATTGTCAATAGGATATCAGTCCCCAAAAGTCTTAGGGATGCGCAAACATGTCCACAGAGGAAACAGTGGAAGCAAGCGCTAGACTTGGAGTATCAGTCCGTTTTTGAAAACGGGACGTGGAAGTTCACACGATTACCATCAGGCCAAAAGGCACTGCCGTGTCACTGGGTACTTGCGGTGAAGTACAATGCCGATGGCAGTATAGAAAGCTTTAAGGCGCGATTGGTCGCACAAGGAAATCACCAGGAATTTGCGGGTAAACTGCGGTGAAGTGTATGCACCGGTAGATCGGTTTGAATCACTTCGCCCCTCATGCTGGCAATAGGTACCATATTGGATTGCCATATCCATCAGATGGATGTGCACACTGCCTTTCTAAATGGGTCTATGAACGAGGATCAAAAGGTGTACATGCACCAACCTCCGGGGTATAAACTAGCAGGACATGATGGGCTGGTTTGTGGGCTTAAGAAGAGTATCTACGGGCTTAAGCAACCACCAAAGATTTGGTACAAGGTCCTCCACAGATTTTTCACAGGACTTGATTTTGTCCGAGTGCAATAAGGAGTACTGCATCTATGTCCAAAAAGTGGTAGAGCATTGGATAATTGTGGTTGTCTATGTGGATGACCTGACAATTATGTCTCGCGACATGAGACTGATCAACCGGTTAAAGGCAGATCTCTCTGAAAATTTTAAGATGCAAGATCTGGGAGACATCCATTACATACTAAAGATGAAAGTCCGCCGACACGGAGAGAAGGGCCATGACGATCTCCTACCACAGCTATATCATGGAGCTTTTGAAAAAGTTTAAGATGGAAAAGTACGTACCAGTGTCAACTCCACAGCTCAGAGGCGTAGACCTGGTAGCTGAGACAGAGTTGTCAGCTCAGAAAATCGTAGCCCAAAAGTTTGATTATCGAGGGCATGTGGGGTCACTGCATTATCTGGTAAGAGGAACAAGACCAGACATTTCAAACGCATTCAGAGAATTGAGCAAGGTCATGTCGTGCTACAATGAGACCCACTGACAGGCAGCTAGGAGGGTACTGAAATACTTGAAAGGGACGTCAACGTACGGTCTACTTCTTGATGGGAATTCGAGAACGGTGACGTATGAAGTGTACACAGACGCAACCTTCGCATGTCAACCCAAAAACCGTAAATCAGTCACAGGGTAATTAACCTCCATGGCAGCCAGCAGTATCTCATGGTGTAGCAGTAAGCAAGGCTCAGTGTCTCTTTCTACTGTAGGGGCATAATTTATCGCACTTAGCAAAGGAGCCAAGGAAAGCGAGTGGCTTTGGTATATCTTGAGGGAGATGGGATTTCCACAGGAAGAGCCAGTGCGGGTGTGGTGTGGCAGCAAGGCGGCCATCAGCACAGTAAGGAATCCTGGGAATCACAAAGCTACAAAAAAACATATTGAGATTTGATATTTGTTTACAAGGGACCTCGTAGAGGAGGGAAGGTTAAAAATTCAGTACTGCTCAACTGGTGATATGACAGCAGACATTCTGACGAAAGCTTTACCAACAGGACAGTTCATTAAGCTGAGAGAACTGGTTGGAGGCACAGACCTTACGACTACGGACGACACTTAGTGAGAGTTTTGAGCCTAGTACTGGAGTCAGCACCGGGGGGATGCGACAGGCGATCCTCGAGTGGGCTGGATAGTACCGGGTGAGACATATTAAAAAAAGTGTATGGGGTTTCATTATGCCTATTGAGGTGTCCATGCAGTCTACGGTACTATGACCGGTGATTGGTAGAGGAGCCCCTCTGTAATCGAGGCACACATTAAGTGCGATGAGGAGAGGAAGCATGGTGGATAGGATGAGAGGACTAGCTCCTCACTTCCTTTTTTGCTTCAGTCTGAGCACAACCGTAAGAATAGCAATAGGTTGAGGAATAGGGGTCAATTAAAGGAATTAATAGACCAACAAGTTTACATTTCATTTAATACAGTGGTCATGTGTTCGTCCTTATTTCACACTCTTCTGTTGCACGGCCCTCTTTCGTGGTTACTTACTATTTCGCATTTCCATCCGCTTTCGTGGTCCGTGACCTTTCGCGAGCCATGTCCTCCCGTCGTCCGCACCCTCATCGCCGCGTGCTCTGTCGTGGCTCCATGCGTCTCAGTGATCTCGTGGTCTCGCGGTGTAATTCCGTCGTCCGTGCTTTCGTGTTCTACCGTGATATCGTGCTCCATGATTCGGTGGTATCACGCCCGTGCTCTCCCGTGGTGTCGTGATTGCGTGCTCTTCCATGGCCCGTGGCTTCCATTGGTTTAGTCGCTGCGTCGTTTCGCGCTCTCCCGTGGTGCATTTTCTTCCGTGGCTTCGTGTGATCCCGTGGCCCTCCGTGCTTTGCTTCTAGCCCATGCACTCTCTCCCAAGTGCGTCTAATGTGTGTCACATACCGTGCTGGTAAGTTCGCAGCGTTCCTAAGGTTTGCACACTAATTTCGCAAGTACAAAATAAATTGTGGCCAATCGATAAGCGTTTATTTTTAGCCAATCAGTCCTTACGCAGGTTGCGGGGATGCTTGCTGCGCTGGCGAGGCTTCCAGCGAGGATGGCGGCGCCTAACACGCTCCTGGACGACGCGTGGTGGTGGGCGCGGTGGGCCCATCGCAGCTGTCACTAAGGTCGCGCATTGTTGACGCGGGCCTTGGGGTGGCTCTGGCGCAAGTGGACGGTGCTAGAACGCCTGGCTGTATGGGCCAGAGCCACACGCGATGAACCGGCAGGCCCCCGCTCGACAGTGCAAACGCATTTCAATTCCAAGTGATTAAGCACATGACTGGATTTCACTATACCCAAATATCGCGTTCCGGCAACCGTGTTGGTGCGCATTAAAGCGATTAGTAAGTAGTCATATTACTGAATAAACCGATCAAACCGTTGTGAGACACCCAAAAAAAATTTTAAGATTTATTATAATATTTAAATTAAATCTGGAATTCTTTTTTTACAAAAAAATTGAAATATCAAACTTTGCCGATCCGGTGACCGGATCGCAATTTAAAAAATAAATCAGTGGTTCTATTTTCTGTTAGCAATTCCTGTCCAAATTCTCTTGATAGCGTCTAGGGCCCCTATAATTCCTGTGCGAACATTGGCGTAGCCTACTAATGCAAACTAATGTACATACACGCAGCGTACCGGTACCTTGCGTAACGTGACGCTCTGCGGCTTCCGTTTTGAAAGGGCAAAATGAAATTTGAACATTGAGGTTTTAGATGTACACCCAAAAAGACTACTTCGAAGTATCCTCCTCGGAGGAGTCCTGAATCGGGGGGGGGGGGTCCGATGACGGAGATCGACACGCACACTCTGTCCGTATGGATACTGTACCTTCAACATCGCGATTTGTTCACATGGCTGCATTGCACGGTGCAATTTGCACCGGATTCTGCAAAGAAAATGTTAGGCGTCACACCAAAACCAGCAAAACCATTCAAACACTCCTACCCTTCATGTACAATAATGAATGACCCGAGATCCTTACAAGACCCCCTTCTCGCTGAGAAGCGTCGAGCCATGATGCCGTCCGCCTCAATCGTTCCGGTGCCCGGTTTTTGTATTTGTCGAAAACGCCGATGCCTACCATCGGACTGGTCTTTGTTTTGGTCTCAGGTGGTTATGCCTTCAACTTGAGATCGGCGGCGTGGCGTACTCTGAAGAACTCCTCATTCCCAAGTTGGCTTCTATCCCCTCAAGTCCTCGCCATGAACCTCTCCAAATTTGCCAAGCACGCGCTCACGTTCGCCGGTCCGTCGCCGATCCAGCACATGGAACGACTGTCCAAGGCTCTGGGCAACAAGGTGCAGCTATACGCCAAGCGCGAAGACTGCAACTCCGGATTGGCCTTCGGTGGCAACAAGACGCGCAAGCTCGAGTACATCATTCCGGAGGCCATCGAGGGGGGCTACGACACGCTCGTGTCCATCGGCGGCATCCAGTCCAACCAGACGCGCCAGGTGGCGGCCGTGGCTGCGCACCTTGGATTCAAGTGCGTGTTGGTGCAGGAGAACTGGGTCAACTACCCGCCGGAGGAGGCCATCGTGTACGACAACGTGGGCAACATTGAGTTGTCTCGCATCCTGGGCGCGGATGTGCGTAGAGACTCCGCCGGCTTCGACATTGGGATCCGTCCGAGCTGGGAGGAGGCCATGGAAAGCGTCAAGAAGGCTGGCGGCAAGCCGTACCCCATTCCGGCTGGCTGCTCCGAGCACCCGAAGGGAGGACTAGGCTTCGTAGACTTCGCTGAGGAGGTCCGTCAGCAGGAGAAGGAGCTGGGCTTCAAGTTCGACTATGTCGTCGTGTGCGCCGTGACCGGCAGTACCATGGCCGGCATGGTGGTCGGCTTCGCGGCCGACGGCCGTGCGAACAAGGTCATCGGTATCGACGCGTCCGCCACGCCCGACAAGACACGCGAGCAGGTGCTGCGTATTGCCAAGAACACGGCGGATCTGGTGGAACTGGGACGCGAGATCACGGCGGACGACGTCGTGCTAGACACACGCTTTGGTGGCCCCGAGTACGGACTGCCCAACAAGGGCACGCTGGACGCCATCCGGCTATGCGCTCGGACCGAAGGTATTCTCACTGATCCGGTGTACGAGGGTAAGTCCATGGATGGAATGATCTCCATGGTGCGCAACGGCGAGTTCCCGGAAGGATCCAAGGTGCTGTACGCCCACCTGGGCGGCGCGCCGGCTCTGAGCGCGTACAGCTACCTTTTCAAGGAAGGTTAAGCGTTGAATGCCTTGAAGATTGCAGGCGCAGACGCAACCAAATGCTTCAGCTGTAGAATCATTAGGAGGTTTGTCTTGATGCGTGGAAAATATGAATTCGTGTGCGTACGCATGATTGTTTTACGTTCATAACAAGAATCTCATTAAAAATGTTCAATTACGACAAGTTCTGTTCCCTTTTTACAGCTTCATGGGGAGGGCATCTCGGTGGTACTTGGCGCGGAAGTAGTCGCGTACGTAACCAAGCACGAAGAAGTATTCGTAGACAAGGACGGCGGCAGTGTCGGCGACGCCCCAGCCAAACAGTTCCCAACGGAAGCGGACGGGTAGCGGGATATCGGGCAAACCCACGACATTGGTGCTGCTAGCCACGCGGAACTGGTCGCTGAAGCGCGACGGCGGACCCACGAACATAACGACGAGAACCACGAACAGCAGCGCGTACCAGAACAGCAGGAAGACGTTGTGCCAGATCGGGCGACGGAAGCGCGAGCCCAGGCCCATGGTGAGCCCCGTGGACATTTGCTGGAAGCAGATGATAAACCACAGCGTGGAGCCCAGATTGCTGTCTTGTAGGAGCCACCACTGCACCAGGTTGACGTTGCTGGGCTGGAACGGACAGTACCAGGGCTGCGTGGTCAGGTCATGGATGGCGCCGTACAAGAACAGCCAGTGGATCACGGCCGCGCCGACCATCGAGCACACCGTCGTAGGGCCCACCAGACTCGACGTAGGACGCTGCGATCCCATCTTCGCCAGCGGACGAGCACGCGTGAGGCCGTACGAGAGACCGACGAGGATAGCGCCGTCCAGAAAAATGAAGCCAAACTGCGAGATGAACACGCCGTTGTAGTACATGACGGTGCGGCAGCCGATGCCGATGAGACCGTATAGAATCAGATACTTGACGCTCGCGAACGACGTCGCCAGCGCGCCACGGCCTTCAAGCACCAGGTCCACCACCGACTTGAGCGTACGCGACTTGCTCGTGAACGGAGACACCACCGAAGCCTCTGCGTCACTGAGCGCCACACCCACGTGCGCGATACGCAACGCACCGCAATCATTACCGCCGTCACCACACATGCCCGTCACGGATCCCGTGGCCATGTGCAGCTTGACACAGTCCACTTTTCCTTGAGGCGTCATGCGACTGAAGATGCGGATCTTCAGCAGGATCTTGTGGATGTCTCCCATCTTGACCAGGAAGTCGAAAGCCTTGCCAGTCACTGCCAGTTCCACGCTTGTATTTACCGACTCTACCATGTCACGGATGCCATCGAATGAAAACACCTGCTGCGTCTCCACGTCCTTCCACACGAGCATGAAGCCGGTCTTCTCGTCTGCTACCATGTCTCCAAGCACCATCTGAGCGTCCTCGTCCACCATGCCACTGGCGCGTGCAATATAGCAACCGGTCATAGCGTTGTCGCCCGTGATCATCACCGAACGGATATCTCCCTGCTTCAGCGTCAAAATGGCATCACGCGAGTCCTCCTTGATCTCGTTACGGAACATGATGAGACCAAGGAGCGCCAAAGACGCCTCAACCGCGTCACGGTCGCCTAGAAACTCCGCAAGGTCCGTTTCACCCATCGCCGGCATCTCCTTGCACGCCATACCAAGCACGTAACATCCGTTCTTGGCCAGATTCTCAGCCGTCTCGAAGTAGTTGGCAGGAATCGAGTCCTTACTGGACACCGACGCCATCTTCTCGTACGAGCCCTTGCAGAAGACAATAAGCTTGCCGGTGCTCTTCTGCTTCATCACAACACTCATGGACATGCGGTGGTGGTCGAACTCGAAACGTTTGACGAACTCCAGTTCCTCCGAGCCGTCCGCGGCCTGTACGACAGGCAGTTGGCCTTCCAACTCGATGAGTTTCCACTGCGTGCTCTTGAACATCTTCACTTCCACTTCGTTACCGACCAGTTCGCCGTTCAACGAGCCCACGGCGTGACACGACGCGAGCGAGAACTTCATCATTTGGCTCAGCGAAGCGTCCGTCATGTCGTTAAATTCTGCCTGGAACTCACCGGACTCGCCGATGGGGACGCAGCCACGGTAGTCCAGACCTTCCCTTGTGATCGTTCCGGTCTTGTCGAAGCAGAACACACGCACCTTGCCACACAGAGTAATCCGTTGAGGGTTGAGACAGAAGACGTCCTGCTTTTGAAGACGCTTGGCGGCGTTCACCTGACCGATCGTCATCACCACAGGCAGCAGCGGGTTCAGCACGGCGCTGAACATGAACATGCCGTACACGAAGGCGAACAGCGTGTTGCTGAGACCGGCGTTCTCGATCAGGAACTTCATCGCGAAATAGGCAGCGATCAAACCGATGACGAATAAAACTGAGAAGACAGCCTTCAGGTGTTCATCGTACTTGAATCGGATGGGAGCAGGGTACAGAATGGCCTGAACGAGTTGTCCACGGCTGGTGTGAGCGCCCGTGGCCTGTACGATAGCGAGGATCTCCTCGTCACGACCTGAAGCCAACGTTCTAGTGCCGGAGAAGAGCGTGTACTTCTTGCCGTTGCCCTCAGCGTCGTACACGTCGCTGCTGTTATTCGGAAGCGGGAACTTCTGCACCGGCATGGACTCACCCGTGAGCATCGATTCGTCGCAAACGGTTGAGCCCTTGACGATCACCAGGTCGCACGGAAGTTCCCAGTTCTCCTCCACACGCACGAGATCACCCGGCGCCAGGTCCGACGACTTGATCGTCGACCATTCACCGTCCCGCTTGACGGTCACGTTGGCCACGTAGTTGGTCATCTGCACCACAGACGCCAGCATGCTGCGCTTCGCGTAGATGTTGAACGCAGCAGCCAGCACAATCACCACCGTGTTGAGTACCGACACCCACACGTAGTCGGTGAAGTACCAGACATAGTAGCACATGAGCTGGTAGATGTAGAAGAACGAGAAAAACTCGTCCACAATCGACGTCGCCCAGGACGGCATCTCCACTTCGATGGCGTTGCGACCCACAACGTCCAGACGGCGCGCGTGCTCGTCACTGGTCAGTCCCTGCGAGTCCGACAGGATCTTGTCGTACGAGTCCGGAAGCACAATGGAGCCCGGGACGAACTTGCCTTCAATGTCGTCGAACGTGTAGCGCAGGTGCTGGAACTCCAGATAACGCGCGCCTTCGGCCGTCGTGTGCACGGTCACAGTCTCCTCCACGCCCTGACGCGAGTGCGGGAAGATGAAGCTCTCGATCTTTAGCACCATCTGCGCGACGCCTGAGCGGTCCACCAGCATCGTCTCCGTCACTTCCGGTTTATACATGAGCACGCGCGTGCACTTGTCCAGAGCCGTCGGGTAGCGGAAGAAGTTGAGAATCTTGAAGCGGTACACAACCACCACCACGAACCAGACGGTGGCGATGACCCAGAGCGAGATAAACACCTTAATGACGACTGTGGTGGGGTTGAACCAGGCCGCGTACTTGTCCGTCGCGAGTTTGCCTTGGTTGTCCCGGATCGTGAGGATGATCAGGATATTGAGCAGTACCGTCATGAGCACGAAGTAGCCGAACACGACGTACCCGACCACCGAGTCGGTGTATCCGGTCTGCACAATGTCCTCTGTGGTGTTGCGAAGCTGCACCTCGGACGAACGGTCAGCTAGTGACGGACGGGTGACCGACGTCTTGAAACGAGGCGTCTCGGGCCCTCCACGGTGGTCCAGCAGCTTCTTGCCGCCGTCCGCAATGGACGTCAGTGGAGCCGCCGCATCCGACGACTGATGCACACTAAGAACTGTGCGTAGGCCAGCCCAGCACGCCAGACTGATGAAGCACACAGCGTAGATGATGTACACAACCACGAGTGGCGTCTCTGTGAAGGAGTTGAAGCGGTAGACCGGTGGGCTGGACGCAGATGTACAAAGGCTCTGTGCCGTCGAGTTGACCGTGCCGTCGTCCAGCATGATGCTCCGGCACAGGGCGCCAATAGGCAGCGACGCGTTGTTATTGCGCGTATTGGGCGTGGACGACCAGAAGACCGACGTATCTGTCGAGTCCTCGGCCAGCGACGTATTCTGCGTGTAGATATCATCGTTGTCAGCAGCAAAGGTACACTGCAGAGTGCTCACGACGGCGCCGTTGACTGCGATGTCGCGCAGACGGCAGGTCTTGTCGGTCTCGCCGTAGACGTAGCTGGGCGTGCTTGGGGCGTAGAGCGACACGTCTCCGTCCGGGTCGTAATTGATCTGGCGGCTCTTTTGCCAACCTTCGTCGTAGTAACTGGAGAAGCCGTCGCCCTGTGGTTTGTTGTAGCGGACGTACACGAGACCGTTGGAGACGTCCGAATCCTCGGGGGTGCCCAGGTCGCAGCAGTAGTACTGGGGTGAGTGGTTGATGGCACAGGCCGGGTAGTCCAGTTGGGACGCCGTGCCTGCGACCAGCGCCACGGGAAGCGACACCGCCACCAACCCCAGCACCGACGTGGTCCTCAACATCATGGCCAACGGACTTAAACTCGAGTTGGCGGATTGAGTAATGGCGAGAAAAGCGGCGCGCGGAGGCGTGAGTGGCAGTGAAGAGTCTCCACTGCAGACCGATTGCTTGACCTTCAATCGAGCTCACATGAAGCGGTTTTGTACTGTACGTTCGATTACAGAAACGAGTGATTTGTCTTGCAAACAGAGACGAGTGCAACAGGTTCCTGGACCAGAGGAGGCTCCGATGGAGCATCTCCGCTGGCGCCCGCTGTATTCATACCCGACAGATCCACGATATTAACTTTTTAGCTTCCGATGGCCACGAGTTGTGTCTTTTTTTGGTGCATGTTTATTATAAACAGTTTATATGCTTAGTGTGTCCGCTGTGGCAACGATAAAGTAGCAAGCGAAATCGGCAAAACACGCTTGCTGCGCGTGAAACATCCCTTGCTTTGCCCTTCCTTTGTCGGGCTTCGTCGACAGGACGCTAGAAGGTGTACGGTTTGTAGAGATGGAGAGAGGTGCCCGCTCCAACCAGCCATTTGCTTGCGAGCTGCAACTTAGAACTTTTGTAAAGTTGTGCTTTCTGCGTTCGTACACGTTCCGAAATCCTGCAGCGGTTAGAATTTGACGATCTGCAACTTGTTTTATTAGTACATGTACTCGTTCTCATCTCCGCTTTTCGAGAATTTCTTCGTGGTGCATTTTGCATTGCAGCACAACGCGGATATGATACGCTCAAGGTCAACAATAGCCGTTGGCTATGTCAACTTGGCTTACACAGCAAAAGCTATTTGACCGACACGTCTTGCTGCGTCAGCATCCTACATGCCCAATCATCCCGTTGTTGCCAAAAACTAGTAAGCTGAGAGATGGTCGGTATCGTCGACCTCCACAAAACCGCTCTGCCGTGTTGTCGCCCAGCACCGTGGCCGTTTCGACGGTACACGTGTGGGTTTAACACAGACACCCATACATGTGCCGTCCAAGAGTTGTTGTGTATCGGGAAACTCGAGCCAGAGTTGAAGTGGATTCGCATTCAGCTAATTAATCTCGTTCTTACGTCTGAAAGGCTCGACTGGACAGGTAGCAGTTGACCGCGCATGTGTCATCGCAGTCCATTCAACTTCTCACGCATACTTACGTCGCCAAGTGTTGCTTGGCCTCTGCCGGTTCTCTAAACTTGTAAATGTACATGTACTCACTCCGCACAGCATCGCATCGTCCACTGCTCTGCAATACAAGTAGGAGCTTTCAAAATTATTAGTGTTGCTCTCCTAGATTGCGTAGGACTTTACACTCAGTAAACTGATTACTTCAAGTATTTGTTTTAGAACAAATAACTTCAAAGTTACCTCACGATCGCTGTTATCGAGAAACGGATCTAAAACGTGCTATACTTGGATGGCATATCGTGCACACATTCCTCGTCTGGTCAGATGCTGCTCACTTCGAGATGAAGACACGACCAGCAGAAACGTTGTTCGTCCAGCGCGACTCAGTTGCCAGAGGGCCCCGTCCTAGTGTCTGGGAAATATTACTGTCCAGCTCTCGACCAAAATTGACGAGATCTGAGGTCGTTCCGTTAGGTTCAGAGCCACCAACTCGTGATCTCGGCACCCGAGAGCTCTCCAGTAATTTAACATCTCCTCGAAGACGAAGTATCGAGGCAATCCAGCTGACATACGTGTCGTTTAAAGATGCGTTCGGTGTGTTGGGACTTCCTATGGTCATGGTGGCTTTGGTTTCTATTTGCTGGACGATCTGGCTGATTATCCTGACACTAGCGCCTAACAAAACAGCCAATTACCTGATGAACACACATGAATACGACAACGGCCAGTTTTGGCTCATTCCGGAGGAGTATTCCGCCTTACAAATGCTTAGCGTTGCAGGACTCTTGGTCATACTCGTCTTGTACATCGTCGTGTTGCTGAAGATGCTGGTTTGGCGAGAATACCACCACGTCGAGGGATCACTGCTTGACCGAATACTGGAGCGGTGTGTACCGAACAAAGCTCAGTCCGATAGTTGGTCGAAGCTGGACTTCGTCCACCGAGTTTACAGGTTAATCTGGGAACTCTATTTGTTTCTAAAAGAATTCACAAGTTTCCAAGGGAAACATCGCAAATTGTGGGTAGGTGCGTAGCGCGTCTTTTGAAAAAAATATTTCGTATTATTTACAATTTTACTGTATTAGAACTTGTGCTTGAAGGCATTCGACTTGACGATGCAGGCTTTCATGCTCAGCGAGCTCTTGGAAGCTGGCACACCTGCCGAACTGATATTTGGCTTTGCAGTATTCACAGCGTTAAACTCGTTATTCTGCGCTATCGAGATCGTCAACCACAAATTTACTGCGTTTGCAGAAATTCTCATCGATTCGCTGTTTGATCTTTGTGCTGCCGTGCTTTTTCCCATCGTGGTTCTCTTCTACAGCGCGAAGAATTTTGACTTTGATCGCGCTGTTTATCACATTAACATGGAGTTGCTACCGGTTGGAAGTTTCGAGAGACGAGCACGTACGTTTGCCAGTCCCACAGAGATCGAACTCTTCCGCGTTTCTTTTGATTCTCTCCGAATCCAAACCGTATCGGATTATTTCTTACGGATCGGGATGAATCTTGGATTTTCTTATCGTTTCAAACGAGTGGTGGAAGTGCTAATACAAATGCAGAACCAGAGACAACGTCATCAATCCTCCAGAAGGGCCTCATTGTCGCGGCAATATTCAAATTTTTTGAGATTCTCAAAGTTGCCAAATGGTCGACAGTCATGTCAACGTACTGCCCCGAAATCGCTTGCCATTTTGTACCTTGCTTACAGTATTGGAGTTCTTGTTGTCCCTCATCGATCGATCTCGACATCGCAAGTGGCTTGTTCTTCCTACCCTGAGTGTGCTGTCTTTGCTTATCGATGGAGAGACACTGGTCTCTGCCCTTGTCTTGCCCTCATCGACGGAAATCGAGCTCCGAAAACGTACTTCGAGTGGACTCATCCCGTTGATGCTACGGATACTGTGAAGGCCTTGGCAGCAGCGGGAACGTTGGAGACACTTCAGTTAATCAATCGACAACTGACCGTGCTACCGGAATCACTTCGAGGATGCCACAATCTCAATTATATGTAAGTTTTCATATTTACTCTTCAAGACAAGGGTTCTCATGTTTTCTACGCTGTAACAGATCCTTAATTAACTGTGCCATTGAGGAGCTTCCGACGTGGGCTAAAGAATTTCGCAAGCTACAGTATCTGTACGTCACTACTCTATCTACTTAAGTATCAGTTTAGACATACCACTTACAGTTTGTGAACTGTACAGACAGATTGAAGGTAAAGTGGGGAGTGCCAATTTAGGGGACTTCGCTGATGATCTCTTCAGCGACATGCCCGAGCTACGATACCTGCAACTGGGTCTTCACCAGAGAATGCTTCGATTGCCTGCTTTGGATGGTGTGCCAAATTTGTCGTGTCTGGTTCTCGCTCGAATGAGTGAGTTTACTGCGCTCCCTTCTTTCCAGCATCTTCACCGACTCCAGAGACTCGAATTTAGCGTGATGAAGCACTTAGCCTCGATTCCGGATCTCGAATCGGCTGGTGCAATTGTCCACTTTGCGGTGTATCAAGGCGCAAATTTGTGCTGCAATGGTTTCCTCGGTACCTGTAACCTCACCAATCCGTTCTGTCGTAACGGTTCGTGTCTCGAAGACTCCTCACTCAAAGCTACACCAACAACACTGCAAGTTTTTGATGATTTTCCAGACAATGTCTGTCAACCTTACTCTGGAGTCTTCCAAACCCCTACGACAGCCATGATCCAGATGTGCGATGGAGTTCCATACCGACAATGTCGTGTACCTGGTCTTGAGTCCGATACATGGGTCGTGGGGATGTATTACAACCATCGAATGCAGGTTCTAGCCTGCAATCCAGATCCGGCAAAAATCCTAGTTCGTCGTCGCCAAATCCAAGATGGGGTTGGTGTCCCATGCGATCCTGCCAAGGAAGCATGGCTAGGCTGTACCAGAACCGCAGCATAGCACTGTAACGCAATTGAAATAACAATACCAAGCGACAGTATTTTAACTGAGCATAATTTTCGCAGTAGTTTCTTTTATACTTAAGTGAATATTTTAATTTTCGTTTTTGATAGAGTTATATTTGCAGTGGTTCCTTCTCGAGAATTCTCTTTTTTAAAACAATTAGAGTTTTCAAGAAGGAACCCACAGCATTTTTTTTCTAAGAAGTGCGCCTTTTTAAGAAAATCCGCTCGAGGCATACCAAATCTTGGTTAGTCAAAGTCGGGTACCTCATTTTATACTATCAGCTATTTTTTCTCAAAGCCTAATTTTAAGAAATTAGGCTTTGTGAAAAAATATGTAGTATTAAAATTACGGTAACTTATGAATTCTTCTAATAATATTTTGCAGGCTTTTCTTAAATATACTTCCTCTGTCCGGAAATATAGGGCCACATCAAATTAAAAATTCAAACTTAAGACCAAAAAATTAAATTAGCGCTAGCTGATTGGTGATCAGAAACCTTGTAACAGTCTTTTTCTCGTAGACATCCAATTATTATCAATCAGCAGCTCAAAGGACTGCATGAATTCGCCACTTCCTCCATAGGTACGATTGTTTTTGACGTAAGTACGATTTTTCGTCTCGTCCACACGCACCTATATTTCAAGTAAATTATGTGGCCTTATATTTCCGGACGTACTTAAGTGCGACCTGGCCCTAAATTTCCGGACAGAGGAAGTATTAAAATATTTGCCTGCAAAATATTCTCATAAAATTTGTAATTTATTCGTTTCGGTCATATTTGTTCTTAGATTCTGAAAAAGGCCCAAAAGTTTTATCGTTACTTCAGAAAAATTCCACCAATCGCACCTCAATCTTACAAGTGGCTACATTCGCATTTTGAACCCTACGCTCAGACATGTCGGTCGCGTGCCCCTGGTCATGCCCCTCGGTCACTACGCTGCGTGATGATTGCGGCAGCTCCCCCACCTCTTCGTCCTCCTTCTATGTGGCCGCAGAGACGCATTGGAGTCGACATTTACAGACTGAAAACGATGCGGAGACGTGCTCGAGTGTTACAGTGGTGGATGCGACTTCGTTATCTGGTCTAGGAGTGCAAGCCGCAGATCTAACTAATGCCACGCTGACAGAGCTGTACGACGCATTTTCAACCGCGCTAAAACAGCGCTTGAACGCTGAAAACTGACCGAGTTACACGCTGTTGTACACAATAGAAACCTCACGGACAATAGCGTCGCGGACGTGCGCAATCTGCAGCTCCCCGAGACGCTACAACAATTGTAAGTGGCGCAGAGCAAAGAATACAAAAGCAAAAATTCTGACGATGCACTGATATCGCGGTTTGGCTGCAGATATTTGAGTCAGAACAAGCTCACGAGTCTCGAGATTCCGGAGAGCTGGCGCCACCTGGAAGTCCTGTGAGTGGCTACTGACAAAATTCCTAAGTGGAGTCCTGACTAAATGCTATTAACTCTTTGAGTAGGGACGTGTCGGACAACCCTATCGCCAATTTTACGGCGGAGGGGAAGGACGGACCTCTAGTTCTCATCGCGAGGAACACCAGTCTCAGTTCAATGAGAGACGCTTCATTCCCAGCAACGCTGCGGCAACTGTAGGTGTGCTTACGATCTTCTGTTGCTACGTATTATACTTGTTTTATTAACAGTGATCTTCCTGGTAGTGATGTATCATTGACATCTATTGCAAATTGGGGGAACTTCACACCGCCGACGGACTTGTCCGACCTGTACGTTGACGAGCGAGCGTTACACTGGTTAGAAAGCAAGAAAAAGTGTTTAACGGTGTGGTTTATTGCTGCGTAGCATTGCACAGGACAGTTCGATCGAGCTGCTTGGGCCTGCGAACTTCAGTGCATGCGATCGCTCGTTTACAATGTGAGGTCAACAGTTATTTGTACGGAATCGAACAGAAATCTTACATTCGTTCTGGCCTCTTAGGGATTTTTCAGGAAACAATATCACTACTATTCAAGGAGTACGCTTCCCACCCAATCTACGAGCCTTGTAGGGTTTAAGCTATGCCATGCTTTGAGTTTAACCCGCTGGGTCAAACTAACTAGTTCTTGTGTCTAGATTTCTCAATGGGAGCACCGTGACACAGTTTGAAGTGTGCAAGTACGACGTGAAGGTTCTGGAGCGGCTCGAGGCATTCAACGTCACAACTCTTGCTGTCACGGATGATTCGTGCTCAGACGACGCCATCCCGACGCCTGTTACGTTAGCTAACACAAGCTACTCCCTCTGCGTATTGACAGGTAGAAATATCTTGCAGAATCCCAGTGCAATCGACAGCTAACTTTGTGCCTTTTGTGGCCACAGATGCCGCTTTCGACAAGAAATACCAATCTCGTAAAGTGTCGTCATCGACGTCTCTCACCACGCTGCTACTGCTGCTGTTCTCGGTCGCGTCAGCAGTGCTTATACTGCTGATGCTCTTCGCTATCAAGAGGAAGATCATCGATGAGCGTCGAGCGAAGGCAGCACGTGCTGAGAAGCTGAAGGCTGAACACGCGGCAAACGCTGACGGCAGCAGTGAAGACGAAGAGAGTGACAAGATGAAGATGAGCTCCGCTTTCTTAACCGATGACGTCCGCAGCGACCCAGACTTTGAGTGCCACCGTATCCCTCAGCACGACCTCGAGGTCGTGAGGCAATTATCCAAAGGAGCAGGCGGCGTCGTACACCTCGCAACGTGGAAACCCAAGAACGAGCAAGTCGTGGTGAAGCGTGTGGCCCCCGAGAAGTCAAAAAGTGTCCGTGAGCTGCAGAGATTTACGCGAGAAATCCGTCTCTATGGCAGCTTGAAGCACCCCAAGATTGTCGCTTTCCGTGGCATCGCCTGGTCCTCACTAGCGGACTTGTCTCTCGTGCTTGAGTACATGCCCAACGGAGATCTAGCGCAGTTCTTGGAGAGGCAGCAGATGCTCGACAGTCAGCGTCGAGGCTGGAGCTGGTCGACCGACGAGGACTCTGGTTTCAAGCACAGCAAGCTGACGATGGCTCTGGATGTGGCAGACGCGCTGGTGTATCTCCACTCGTTCGCTGAGCCCATCATGCATCGGGACTTGAAGGCACAGAACATATTACTCAGCAACAAGTGGGTGGCCAAAATCAGCGACTTTGGCGTCAGCAAGAGACGCACGCAGCGCAATGAACAGCTCGGCGTGTCGTCTGGTGGACCTCAAACGGCCGAGGTGGGGACTGCAGCTTGGATCGCACCCGAAGTGATCAAAGGCGCGCGGTACGACCAGAAGGCGGATATTTATTCCTTCGGCGTCGTCATGTGTGAGCTCGACACCTGTTTAAGACCGTACGCGTTGGGTGTTGCTAGCTCGGATTCCGCGTCCGGGATGACGTCGTTCACGTCTGCGTCGAGCGCTTCAGACGACGGGGAAGTCAAGAGTTTGCTGTCGTCTAACGCTACACTGGCGTTGGCTGTGAGCGAGAAAGGAGTGATGCCGGCGTTCCACTCGGACTGCCCGCGAGCGATTCTCGACCTGGCGCGGATGTGTTTAAGTTATGAGCCGGAGGACCGACCGACAGCGAAGGAGCTGTGGCGGTTGCTGCAGGACTTAGCTGCACCTGGAGCTTTACTGACGACCTCACGTAAGGCGACGCTGACGGAATCGCTCCGACACGTGAGTACAAGTGCCTGATGTTGACAGTTCCCAATGGGTATGTTGCGGGGCAAATAGGGCTATAGGTTTCATCTACAAACATGGTTTATTGCCTCGCTTATGATCGGAGACCACGCCGATGTACGCCTGATATGCACAGAGATTAAAAGATTTCCGATCTAAGATGAGGGTGCCGCTGGGGCTTCAGTCGGGTTTTCAGGCTCATCATCGCCAGAATCGGCCGGAGCTGAACCGGCATTGGACGCGGGTGCCGGCGTCGCACCATCGCCAGAGCTAGCGGGTGCCGGAGTGCCAACAGGGGCCTCCGGTTCATCGTCACCAGGCGCGGGTGCCGGCGTAGCACCAGAGCTAGCGGGAGCCGGAGTGCCAGCAGGGGCTTCCGGCTCATCGTCGCCAGAGGCGGCCGGACCGGAGCCGTTGCCGTTGCCGGAAGAAGCGGGCGTCTCAGGCTCATCGTCGCCAGAGGCGGCCGGACCGGAGCCGTTGCCGTTGCCGGAAGAAGCGGGCGTCTCAGGCTCATCGTCGCCGGATGCGGCCGGATTGGAGCCATTGCCAGAAGAAGCAGGGGTTTCAGGCTCATCGTCGCCTGAGGCGGCCGGCGCCGAGCCAGCAGCGGACGACTCGGTCGAAGTAGCGGGGCTTTCCGGTGCCGGTGCCGCCGTGGAGGTCTGAGACACTGCCTTGCAGTCACCACTGCCACTAGTCGACTCGTCAAGCAGAGCCTCGATCTCGGCGTAGTGCAGACCCACCGACGTGATGGTCGAGTTATCGGGCTTGCTAGCAGGAAGCCATATGAAGTCAGGGTGGTTGGCCTTGGAGCCCGAAAGCCACTCACCGCCCAGAATCTGGTATGTCTCGTCAGTCTCGAGAATGTACTCGTAGTCAGCGCTAGTCGTGGACTTGTCTACCAGACCAGTGGAGACGAGAGGTCCGTTTGTACCAGACTCGACGATCCAGCTGAAACGCGTCGTCACAACGGCGATCTTAGTGGCAGCGTCGTTGAACGGATACTTGTCCACGTCAAAGTACTTCTTAGCGGCGGCGGTGGGGGTCGTCCAGGACAGTCGGAGGATCTCATAGCTACGAGCAGGCTGGTTCCACACCTCGTTACCGGCGGTGATATCGATGACGAAGCTATGGTTAAAGCGACCCATGATGTTGGTCACTGCGACGTGGAAGTAACCGGGACTAACGTCACGACGGCGGTCGTCGAAGAAGCGGCCGTACTGGTCCGTGTTGTTGGGGGCATTGTCGTTACCGTTGAAGCGAGAGCCCGTGAAAATGGTCGGGATCTTAGAACCATCGTACGCGAGAGTGATCAGACCCTTGATATCGTACGGCTCGAACACGGTGCCGTTGCGCTCCACTGCACACGCAGGCTCGGCCTCCAAGATAGCGGCCGGTGCCCAGGCGTGACAAATACCGAACCAGGTTGGGATGCAGTGGCCCGAAGTCTTGCCCTCACGCTTGGCGCACACACTACCGTCCTTGAGCAGCTTACACTCGGCATCAGTCGTGCAAACCTTCCGCTTGGTCTGTGAGTCGATACCGTTCTTGGCTGAAATCTTGTCCATCAACTCCTTGGCGTCGTAGCCGAATGCGTTTGCGTATTTCTCGGCCGGACTGGGCTTTCCCTTGGCCCATTTGTAGTTGATACTGTCAGCATACACAGGCCAGTAACTGGCTGGCCACGGAATCGGATCGTGCTGGTACTTGGTTGGTAACTTAGTGATGTCCGTCTCGAGCTCGAGGCCGAAAAACGTCTCGAGCTTCTGCATGTCTGTGCTCTTGGTCACCTCAAGACGACGATCCACTCGTCGCGCGTGCAGCTCTCCGGGGTTGTATGTCTCACCCGGTTTGCTACCAGTGCTCAAGGTGGCCGACGTCGCCGTGGCATCAGCTTCCCGGAACGTACCCTTACCGGGGAAGTTTTCATCCATCGTAATCAACTCATCCGGAGTCTCTGTCTTATCGAGCTCGATCGGATCGGCCTTCACTGTTCCTGCGGCGTACAGCGCGGCCAAGCCGCATACTAGCCTCCACTGCACCATTTTCCGATCAAAAAAGCTGTTTGGGGGACGCTGTGTATTGCGTGGAATGAACCGAGCTGAGCTGCTTGCTGCCGAGCGTGCGGTTTGTCGTTTGAGCGGCGAATTGTTGCACATGGGCAGCTTTGGGGAATGTTTGGCTCGAGCCCGTTTTATTCTAGCATTCCAGGTGGCATTTTCATGAGATCGGGTCGCTGTGTGGCTTTGACTGCGCTCCAGTATGGCGTGGCCGTTCTCTCGAGAGATTGTTTTGCTGTTTGGAATGGCCACATGGCCCCGGATAAGTGGAAGCTGGGATGGATGGGGCATTCAGGAGTTTGAGTGGGAATTGCTCGCTCAGAATTGCTCAATTCCAGCACTGCGACGCCGATATTTGCACTGTCTTGGCGCGAGAAGTAATACCCGCCTCTCTCAAAGCTTTGCACCATAGTGAACTCAAGACACGAGGAAAGTTTGGCAATCCAGCTTTATCGCGATAAACATTCCCCATATATTGGCATTTGGCCAAGCTTTAGCCGAAAATTCGGAAATTTGGTGTTAAGTTAAAGGAGAATATGGTCAACGCCATTGACTCAACGGCTCTTGTTATTATAACGGACGACGAAATGTCCACTTGACCCGCATTATCATGACCCAGAACACCTGTATTCTGGGCCAAATGCTACGAGCTCCGCTGGTCGTTGTTGCGGTGAATATACACTCCTGGAGTGATTTGCCGCAGTCTGTACGAAGCTTCGTGGTCTCTCACCGTTGCCCACGGTACCATACTCATATTGTTCGATCGAGCAGTCTTTAAGTCAAAGCCCGATAGGAGATCCTAGAGAGGTTCTCCCAGCGTCCAACCCTATCTCTGAACTCTACGGCGGACGTTTCTTTAGGCGAAAAGCGCCTATCCTTTCAGTTCGTACTGCTGTGAACACTCACCATTAGTACGGTTTACCACCGTGTAATAATGCATTACATATTGCTAACGTTACACGTACTTAAGTATTATATTAATAATAGCAGTTCAACGTCAAGGATGCCAAAATGCACCTTGTTGTGTCTGTCTTCGAATACAACGATTCGTCAGCTCAATAGTCATCTTGCTTCTATAATAATGTGCGTCGCAGTACTGTACGTCTGTATTTGGACCTTAAGCATGGACTTCCGCTTTATCACTCTCCGCTTTATGACGATAATTCAGGACTGTCAAAAAAAGTTCTGACTCAAAGCCGAGTTGGTTCATGCACCGAAATAAGTGCGCGACGCAGCTGAAATTGTGGAAACAGACCTCATGCATCAAGTTTTCTTTTTGCACTACACGGTTCGGTCCACCGCACTCAATAGCAAAGAGAGCAACAACAACTGCAGTTGTGCCAGTCTTGTCATTTCAGGATTTTGGACTCGGAACTTCCAGTGGGAAGTTAAAACATATTACATGTATCATAATAATAAGTGTATTAATTCTCTGAAATTTATTTCAGAGGTAAGGCGGGATGTGAATCTCGGCGCTAATTTGTAGATCTCAAAACCCTTCCAAAATCGGTTTAAAAAGGAACCTGTCGATATGGCGGGTTTTGATATAAATCTCAAGGCAAAGTAAAGTACAGTGTAATGCACAAATTTTATACCTGTCCAAGACGATAAATTACGATAATGTTGTCTGAATCGTCTAGGTTTGAGGTTGAAGTGAGAGTAACGGCTAAATGTTGCACGATAGCGCCTAGTTTAGCTGTGAAGTTGGCAAATGCGTGCACGAGTAATGTTGCTGCCGATAAATTTTAATCGGTAGATTTTAAGGTGCTAAGTTGACCGCTTCGATTTCTTAAGAATTCTTTTTTAGGTGTGGGACTTAATGTAGATACAGGGACAGGTATACTCCGTAGGCAATAGCAATATAGAAAAAAAATGTTGCATTCAGGTAAAATAAAACAACGATGAATATTAATGAAAAGCATGGTGGAACTCACAAAGTAGGGCTGCAGTATGAATACATGTGCGACCACTGTCAGTGCGTTGTCAGCGGTGTGTAGCATTTCAGCAGTCCAACCTCGATGAGTCATGGCTCGAACTACGTCATCGATACGAACCACTCCAGGAAAGCGCCAAAACAGCCATCGCACGACGTACCAGTTATTGATTTCCGCTCTGCACCGAAGAATGCTGTTCGCGAGCACGTGGCATTCTTATGCTTATCTAGCCACTCCAGTACATGAATATAACCTATGGCTGCGGCCCCATCGATCGCGTCCGTAGTACACCCCTCAGTGCGAAACTTGAGGAGCCAAGTTAGAACCGCGACGTCACCGTTCCTGGCCGCGCTATCCATGGCTCGAGTTGTCGCCGTTGCACCAATATTGTGAGCCCATACAAGAAAATGGAACATCCCCTCTGGCAGCCGCTGCGTCGAGCGAGATCGCTGCTGCCTCGCCAGTTGTTGCAAACATCCATTGTGCATGCTTCAGAGGGCCGCGCGATATTATGCCTTGCATCAAAATTTGGGGCAGTTCTAGTTCGTTGGCCTTAAGCCAAAGCCAACGAATAACCCCTTCCGCTTCATTGTTGACAAAAAGAAGGTTTAGCGCAGACATCAATTCCCCGCCAACATCGAAGCGAAACACGTCATGAAACCACGTCACCACTTCCACATGTCCACGCTGAACAGCAGCGTGCAGTGGCGACGGTCCCCACAGCACTGGACCTCGACGCTGTTGTGGCCACCGTAAAACGTGCGCTGTACAGGTCATGACCAAATCGGGAAACGCCTGATCAAAGGATATAATTGTGGAGAGGTCCCCGATACGAGCCGCGGAGCGTGTACGCTGGTCACTCAATGAGTTGAGAGCATGGCTGTTGATGCTAGCGTATCCGCAATGCATGATACGAGCGGCTAGCCTTGGGAACCCACGATCAACTGCCACTTGTACTTTCAACCGCGGAGTGGGGTCGACGAAGCTATTAATTATAACCGCTATATGTGGAATGCCCGACAGGGCAGAAACACTTCGCCATACAGCTAGCGGTGCAAGTAGACACACCTAGCGAGTCGGCGAGATCGTCGGTAACATTCAGCTCCGGTGTTATAAATTCAGCAATGCGGGGGGATACCGGGCTCTACACTAACCCGCGCTATTCCCGATGTACCAGAATGATAAGTGGGTTTTGGCTGAAGGAAAGAGTATTTCTATGAAATAGTGATCAAAAGGATGAAACGCGGTTTACTGGTATTCATCATTTCATAGTGAGCTGAGCCAGCATGTTCCTACTTTGTCAGTGATTACATTTAAATCAATACAATAATGAGCTGCATATCCGTGTTTCGTAAAGAAAGGCAGTTACTACTGTATATTATCATGCTACCGAGAGCAGGTCGCACATTTACACCCTTCAAACCCAAATTCGGAGCCGTAATCAAATGTTACTTCTTCCTCCGGCCGAATATATCTAGCGGCAACGATTCCAAGAAGTTAAAATCCATCTACTGTCCGCCTCCACGACCTAGAAAAAACACGTGATCTTGCCCGCGCGACCCTTTAGTTTTAACATCTTCTCAAATACAGACCTCAAATTTCAGAGCTTCCTCATGCCCTGCGCGACTTTGTTTTTTAATATATTAAATTAATACTTTCATTAAAAAAGCAAGTGCACCGTTACCTACCGTAATTTCAACTCTCTTTTTTAAAGAGAGTAAAAAAAGGTACGAATGCACTGCTGCAGTGTAAAGGTGGATGCACAGAACAAGAACCTGGAAACGACGAAGGATCCAATCGACCACCACAACAACCCCACCGAAAATGCACACACTTCAATGAATCCAAGAAAGTAATTGCTATTTCGTCACGCTCGATACCGCTGCATTGCTCTAATTTCCACAAATACTACTATCGTACCGCTCGCTACAAGTCCGTTGAACCTCTACCGTTAATCCTGACTCTGACGTTGAAGCTGTCGAAGAGCGTAGTGAAGTTCCATAGCCGTAATGCGGTCAGCTGGATCGTCCTTTAGGCAGTTGTGGGCGATTTCCAAAATCTCCGGCGGGCAGTCATCGCGGAACTTTGGTTTGAGTGCAGTTCCACCATCAACGCTTTGACGTCGCGATTCCTTCCGTGAAAAAGGTAATTTACAGCGATCCAACTCGGACAAGACGACTCCAAACGAGTAAACATCTGACTTCTCATCAAACTCTCCACTCGCCAGAACTTCCGGAGCTATCCACGCCCGATCTTCGACAGATAACGAAGATGTGTCCAACCTGTAGCCAAGTCGACTCAGCTTGACTTCCCACGCCGATTCAAGCAGCAGACTCTCTGCTTTCAAATGTCCATGGATAATTGGAGGTGCAAAGCTCTGCAGATACACGAGAGCTTCGGACGCTTGCAACGCAATCGAGAGTTTGCTCGGGGATTCGCTGGACGACTCCAACCACGAGAATGTCGATCGTGAAGCCTTCCGCGAGTATTTTCTCTCTTTCAGGAATGCCGCAAGACTTCCGTGTGGAACGTACTCTACAATAGCTGAGAGATCCGAGAGACTACCCCACATTATACCCAGGAAACCCACCACCTTTGGATGCTCTAGCTTCGCGCACACGCGAATCTCGTCCATGAACGCTGTCATCTGGTCGCGATCCTGACCCTGGGAATGAACCGAAACCTTCTTCATAACGGCTTGCTTGTCCCCGAGATGCACGAGCGATGTCATGGCAAAATTGCCGTGTGCCAACGTACGAACTTGCATCACATCTGACGGATCAATGCGGAACGACGCGAACTCCGGATCAAAGCGAACGTCGTTGGGCAGCTCTTCCTCCTTTGATAAAGACCAGTGCCTCGATGCCGTAAGAGATGAAAGCTCCACCGTGTCGCGTTGCTGCTCGTCCGTCTTAACCACGTGTCGACGCCTCTTGATTGAATGGCCCACTAGGAGAGCCACAAACCAGAAGCTTATCAAGCCACTCAAGATCACACTCAGATATTCCAAGCTCTTGTCAATCTTCCACGCTAATAAGTCGCAATAAAAACAAAGCGAGATGAGTTTACAGCGTACAGTACTTAAGTATACATACATCAACCCTAATACCTACCACTTTCACTGCCAAAGTAAATAGACTGAAACGCAGCGTCTGCAAAAGAGCACGAGTGAGATGATATGGGAGAGAGGACAGGAGCTCAGTTCGTTTTCGTACCGGAGACAACACAAACTTGGACGTTGCCAATCGTTTCAGTAGTTGCGCCGCTACTTGGACAATCCGCTTGCTCGAGATCATCCATCTTGAACGAGGCGAGGTTGGATAACACAGCTAGGTCGGTCTCTCGGACTTCGAAGGCTTCGATACTGTTATTGCTCAGGTCCCTAGCCGAGTACAAGTAAGTAAGAAGCAGGTTGTAACAACGATAACTATGTCTATAGGATGCTTACAGCATTGTGAGGTTGCTTGGAAAGATAACACCGACCACGGAAGTCAGATTGTTTGACGAAAAGTTACTGTACACAAAAGACACGATACCGAAGTGAGCATTAGAACGGCTATTGCCAATACAGTAGATCTACATCAACGAAGTTCTTACATCGACGTCAAGTCCGTTGCTGCTGATAAATTGGAGCCGAGTATATCTCCGATGGTATTGTGGCTGACGTTCCTAAAGGACCAAAAACACACACACAAAAAAAACTTAAGTAAGTACCGTTGCCGTTCATCCCGTTTACTAAATAGACATACAACGTCTGCAAGTCTCGCGGTAACTCGAAGTTCTTCCAGTCCGACAACTGGTTCATTGACAGATCACTATCCACAACAACACCAAATCAGTACTAAATGGCAGAGAAAGCTTCCACCAGTCTCAACACACAGCTCCTCAATCGTCGTCGCCAGTACAATGTCTTGGAATGACTTGAATTGATTGCCCGACGCAATGAGCGTCTCCAAGTACGTCATATTCACGTTCAGCTGGGTCAGAGACGCATTCGAGCAAGCCCTTTAGAGTATACACAAGTGAACATCAGCTACTGCCACTACAACATTCGTATTCATCCGTACAGTGTATGTAGCTCCTCGAATGTCTGTGTAAACACCACTGTCCCCAGCGCATTGGACGATACGTTCCTGCAGTAAACAGACACCCCAATCAGTATCTCTTCACGATATGGCTCATCAGGTGTCTCCACTCACAGTGTCTCGACCGTCGACGTTAAGTTTGCTTCCACTTCGCTCCACGACGCCAACCCTTGGCCTGCCCAGTCACTGCAGCAATAGGCATTGTCAATACCGATCCAGCCACGAGATGAAGCGCTCCACACCTACATAGTCTCAGCTGACTCAGCTGTTTCGGCACTCTCAAGCGCCTTCGCTGGCCTTTCAATGCGGCGACGAAAATGTGGTCCATGTACCTTCACGTGAACTGTATTTGCTGCTGTCTCGTCATCCAGCAGCGACACGCAGAGCACCACTAGCGCCACCGCAAGGTCGCGGCTTCTTGCCTTCATCCTTTGGTCGACTAATGTGTCAAAGTGTATCCATGTCTTACAAAAATCAAGTACAGCTGTCATGTGGCTACTTTTAAATAGTGCGGGACAAAGGGTTAACTCTTTTAACTCTTAACATAAAATGCTGACACGTCTAAATTTTAGCTTGAAACTTGTATGGATTAATCAGCCAATTTAGAAAATGCGCTTTTATCTTTTTTATATTTTTAGAAACACTTAAAAAAGTTTCTATTCAGGTGGTGATCTAGATGAGTTAGACAGAACCGGGGCACCCACACCCCACTTGAGTGACTACATTGAAGCTAACCAATGCGCGCCAAAGAGACGCTGCAACTGAGGCATCAGCTCTCGGCGAGCGGACTGAGTCTGCGCGCCGCAACCTACGACACCCGACGACACCACGTGCTAACGTTTGACTCGCATCCTCTGCGGCCGCATGTGTTGCGCCTCTTCTCACTTCGGCGCGAACTCAAGAGCGTGTCACTATTTGACGATGCGAAACGGGATAAATCGAGCAACTCAAGCCCAACTGGTGCAACTCAAAGTTCCAAACGACCATCATTCTTCGAACTTCAACAACAACAAGACAAGCGCGCCAAGCAGAGCGACGTTGAAGTGGTCGTGCCCAGTGTGTCGCTGCAGTATTCCGCAACATTAGACGTGTTTATATGCGTGTACACCACAGCCACGAGATCCAGAGGTGCCACCAAAGCCCCAAAGACGACCACACACTACGTCGTGCTGCTAGAACCAGCAACATTACGGAAGTTGCTGGTATATCAAGGCCCCGAGTCGCACACGCTGCAGTGTATGCACTTTGACTCGCTGACGGACCGATTGGTGCTCGCCAGCCACTTAAAGCACTGCGATCAAGACGGAGGAATGCTGCCGAAAGCCCCAAACAACGTCGTGGAGATACTGCAGCTCTCGAAGAGACTAGACGACCGCCAGATGTCTTGGCATGCTGACCTTGATCTAGAGCAGCCACAGCCGAGCATGTTTCTGCATATTGAGAACACCCGAGCGTCACTTCGACACCCGGACACACTGACGTTCGTGTGCGGATCAAAGGGACTACGGGAGTTGTACGGAACTGGTAGTGATTATTCTGACCCGACGGAGACTTGGAGTGTGATGCTTGTGTGGAGACAGAATCAGCCGAACGGAGGTAAGCTTGTGTTGGTAAGAAGAGTCCTGCTGCAGCACAGGATTTCTGCGCTGGCCGTGTCGCCGTGTGGAGACTGGTTGCTTGCTGGATTCAGCCAGGGAGGATTAAGGGTTTGGAACGTGAATGGCAGCAGGTCGAACGGATCGGAGATGTTCACTATCGATGCAGACCCGTACGAACCTAGAGGATCCGGTGTCGCTGATGCCCAAGAGGAGGTGATTTCTTCCATTGAAATCATTACAACCTCCGCACCAGAGTCGACTGGTAACACGGTTGTCGCTGATAAACTGGCAGATGCAATTGTTATTGCAGGTGATAAGGATACTGGGGCGGTATGGCATTGGACGTTATCGGTGGAAGCGAAGGCCATTCGCGATGCTGAAGAACATCGCTATCCCAGACTGAGTCCAGTTGGGTATTTTAATGCTGGAGGAAAGAAGCAAATGGGGAAAGACGAGAGCTCCGGTAGAATATTTAAGAACCAAGACACGCTGGGACCTCCGTTGAAAACGCTTACCATGTGTGTTACCATCGACATGGGAAGCTGCTTTGAGAATCTGTTACTAGTTGTGCGCGAGGATGTGATTCACGTACTGAAGGTCCAAACTGTTCTCTACGTAATGCAGGAGTTTTCTCCCATCGAAGAAGTTTATGCTGTACGAGCACTTGATCGGCCGAATTCTACCCAAATTATTTCGCTCAGCAGTACTGCAGCGTGTAAACTTCGGGTTTTCCCACTGGATGAAGCTTCAAACCAAGACTCATCTTCTGCAAAGCCATTGGTTGTCACCCCGCCCCCACCTGGAATGCCAGGACACGTGTGCTCAGTGGAAACTATAGCGAACGATCAAATGCAGCTCTGCTTTGTGGTGCTCGCGTGGAGTAATGGGATAGTGGACGTGTATGACGTGGTACGTGAAAAGCACGTCATGAAGTTACAAGACAAACAGCTCACAGACCAGATCAGCACGTTGTTGGTCGTCACATTTGAACGCGTCATTAAACACAAGAGCATATCTCCTCTTGACGAAGCTGGCGAAGCAGGTTACTGGTCGTCACGGTCGTGTGGAGATACATCTCCAAACTGCGCTGCTAGGGATACGTCCGAAGAGACTGTGGTTCGTAAAACAGTTATTGTCGCTGGAACAGAAAGCGGTAATTTGTACGGGTGGCATGCTGAAGTTCTGTGGGATAACGACTTAACCCTTCGATCGATTGAAAAAGCAAATGTGCGAGTCCAAGCAGCACACTCGTCTCACATTATTCAACTGGCGCGCACGGATGCAGTCAGTGGGCAACGCACTCTGCTAGCGTCGGTAGGTACCGGCGGTATCATCAAACTGTGGAGCATTCCAGCATTACAACTGATTGGTTATGTCAACAGTGTTGCTGAGGGCTATCCAGTATCTCCGTCCTGTATTGAGGTGATGAGAGATCTACGTGCAGAGAACAGCATTGGAACGGGTGGGCAGAAAGCTGGAGGGAAGCTGTACGTGAACGTCGGCTACGACGATGGTCGAGTGGCTGTTTGGCGAGTAGATGTTAGGCTCGTTTCATTCCGAAGGCTGGAGGCGTCAACGAAGCATGAGCGACGGGTTACTAGGATCTGTCGCATTGCGAGAGATGTAGTCTCGACCGAATCGACGGAATTCCTGAGCTGCTCTCTCGATATGACAGTCATTCACTGGCAAATTTTGGAATCAGGAAGTATACAAGAGAAACGGTACTTCGAGATTGGCGCCGCGATTGTCGATATGGTGCTTGTAGACGAGCAGGTGGTTGTCGCGCTAGCTCACGAGGTGTGCAAGTTCACGTTTGCCCCACGTGGCAAGAGTGACACGAAGTACCTATTGGACCCAGAAGAGGCCAACTCTAATAAACACTCGAGCGAAATTGACGAAACTCTACCGACAGCCGATGACGATTACCCTGATACACCAACAACTCGATCGATTGAGGAAGCGACGACGCCCGCACATAAGACACCTCGATCGGTGGACGAGTATTTGACCCTCCACGTCCCCTCCGCGGTGTTTCATCTTGAAGCTGACTCGTCCAGTGTTGTTGCAGGTGAGAGTGCACCAGCCACAGGAGATCAAAGCGAGGCTTTTTTCAGTTTACGGGATGAGAGTTCGGTTAAGTTGCCGCGACATACACGAGGCGGCAAGAGTATTGAGAAACTGCATCGCACTTTGGTCGATGACGACGTTTTACGCGAATATATCCAAGACTATATCGCTCGTCACGGCAATGGCGGCACAATGGTAGCTAGTTGTATAACGCATCTCTTGGCTCTTCGGCCTGAACTGCCGAGCATCAAGAGACCGGGCTTTGCGTTAGTAAAAAGCCTCAAAGACTTAAAACTCACTGCTCACACTCGAGTGGACCAGGAGGAAGCTCTTCAGATATTGAGGATCCTGTTCACGACGACGAAAATTTCCCACCAGTCTTTCGATGCACCGACAATGGCTGGGGCTTTAAAGCACAACGAGAATATCAGCGAGAGGACTCGTGCCCAGCGTTTGCGTGAGATAAGGCGAATACGACGGAAGCCGGTGGTGACCTACAATTTACTCGGTGAAAAGTATGTCCGATGGGAAGAAGAAGCTCAAAACCAAGAAAAATTCGGGTGTAATCAATCTCCGTCCAACTCCACCAATAGTTTAATTGTGCTCACTCCCCCAAGTCCGAACAAGGGGGATATGAGTGATTTTGATGGCAATCGTCCAATTGGTGATGTCGGGCCTACCTCGAACGACACTCCCGGCTCTTCAGCAAACGCCGATGACATACGATTGATTGTTACCTCCCCTCAAGAAAGTTCAAGGACACAGGATGACGATTTAACACACTCTCAAGTCTTACCGAGAGAAGACGGAAGCCAACCTTATTCAGTATCACCCGATGAAGTGACTCCACAAAGTTCTGCTGAGGAAACAGAAGACGAGGACGATGAAGAAGATAGTGAAGGAGAAGAGGATAACGATAACGATGGCGACAACGAAGGAGATAGCGATGAAGACAATGGAAGCACAAAGGACCAAGATCACATCGACCAAATGCAGGCTGGTTGTGACACAGAGGACCAACAACTTGCCAACAAGACGCAGGCTGCTCCAAGAGGGGATACGGATGCTATCACTACAGCAGTAAGGTCTCGTGGTGCTAAACGCGCTCGAAAGCATATTAATTCCGGTTTCGACATGTCTAGAAACGCACTCGTGAACAGTATTCGGCTCTCGTCCATGTTTCAGCAGTTCTGGAGGAAAGGTTACTGTTGGTGCAGCCCTGCACCTCAACTACACATTATCTGGACCGACAACGACAAAGCCAAGGTTCCCAAACGCAGATGGAAGTGCTACGACTGCCACAAGCGACTGCACACCGTCAAGCTGCCTCGAATCGGATACGCGCCTCATTTCTCGAGGCAAAGCACGTTTGATATCATCGTCGAAGTTTACAGCAAGCTCAGAGCTTCATCCCACACAAGCTTGTTCAAAACTTCCTCTGCGAGAAAAGAGCGCTCGTCGGAATGCTCAATTTTCAGCGCGCTATTCGACTTGTTCCTGACCACCTATGGCGTCCACAGCACCGCAGAGATGAAGCTGAAGCAATTTTTCGTGTCCTTGTGCCATTACCTGCCGGATTACGACGCTGTTGCAGTTTTTGGTGAACTTCTATGCCTCCACTCACCAGATCTCGCGGATGAGTACGACCAAGCGCCAGCTACGTTAGTTGCACTATGTGTGTGCTGCTACTCGTGGCTGTATTCGCGTGGGATGGTTGTGAATGGAGACAATTATACAGGTCGGTTATACGATCTTAACGGGGACAAAAGGTATACTACATCCGACGCCACTGACGGATCAACACATTGGCAGTTCGTCCAGATCGAGCATGCTCTGTTGTGTGCTCAGGACAACTTGCTGTATCCTCTCGTGAGCCCAGAATTCCTGAGGAATGTCATGCTCTTTATGCAGGAATACACGCAGCGAGAACCGACCCGCTCGCTGCGGGCAGATTCTCCGGATTTTAGCGACGACATTATCCGTCAGAATGGAGATCGATCGGCGCTTTGGATTGAGCTGCATCGCTGTTTGCGACTTCTAGTTGGCGAGTGGAAGCACCAGAACGCTCAGTTTCGAGCTGTGGAGTGGTTGCTGTTTGTTCATCCTCAACGAGATGTGACGATCCAAGGAGACGTGCTGGAAAAGTTTCGACTGATGCTCAGTTGCTTCGTGTTTTACGATCACGAGCGCGTCGGAGTGATGGTAGTGAGTGATTTTGAGACGCTTCTGTTCAAGCTACATTATCTCTGGACGGACGAGTGCTCTGCGATGGAGGACAACGCATTTGCTAGCGTGATGACAGCCATCAAAGCGCGATTCGTTGATCTGAATCACGACGGGCAGCTCTGTTACTTGGACTTTTGGGTCATGCTGTATATCGTGGGGGTCAAGACTAACAGCTTGATAGACTTTCAAAAAATCCCATCATTTTGTCGCGACTACAAGCTGGAAGTATCGCCAGAACTCAGCGACATGGTGTGGAATTATATGCAGTTGTCGTGTACTCTAGTGTTGCCAAAGGGACTTCAGATCGGGAAAAGCTCGATGGATCAGAAAGCTGAGCGCCAGCATCGCCGACGTGTCGGAGGTCTACATGACGGGACTTTCCACTTCCCGAAAACTCTCACAGGTTCGCTATCTATTCAAGAACTACTCAGCAGTGATGACTCCAAGAAGCTGGGGCTATTTCTCGATGGATCCGTCCCAGCTACTCGACTGACGGCAAGTACAACGGCATTAGATCGATTCCGACCGCTTTCCGGTGATTCTTCTAGCCGACGCGGTCGTGAGCCTGCAGTTGTTGGAGTTCGAAAATCTGGACCAACCTCGAAGCCTATTGCACCACTTCGAGTGTCTCTTATGGGGAATTATGACTCTGTGCCAGGTACTGGCAGCAACGTAAGATATGAAAACTATTCCGGCGTAGAGCAGGCCAACACACGACAAGGGCCCAAGTCGGGATACACGAACATGTACGTTCAGTTTCCAGAGGTGCATCCGGTGTACAGGCGCGTTGGAGTGAATAAAGTGACCTCGAGACAATCAAAACTGATCGTTGGAAGTATCCGTGTGGAAGAAGAGAACAACGAGGAGAATTCTGTTATCTACGAAGACCCAGTTGTCGAACAGGAGGAGCGAGTACAAGAACAAGAGCATTCGCCCGTGAAAGCGCCTCTAAGTCGCGTCCATTCTACCACAAGCATGACGCCAGTACTTGAAATGGTTCAAGAAGAAGTTGTAGACCAGCCAGAGCCTAGTGCTCAAACGCCAGTCTTAAAGAAGAGACGAAGCGCAACTCCAGTCGTTGTAGTGCCCACAGTTGAGCCAGAAGCTCGACCAAGCTCCCAACACAAGTTCTTAAAGCGGAAATCATCGCGTGGGCTAGTTCGTGTAGCGTCTGCACAAGTAAAAATTGAAGAAACAGTAGTTCAGCTTGAAGCCGAGAAGATCAAGATCGAACCGCCCCCGCCTCCTCTACTAACTCCAGTCGTGACATCACGAGAGGAATCTCCGCCAGAACCGGAAGTCAGCGAAAGCCAAGACGTGGAAAATGGCGCCGAACTGGAAGTCACAGATGTCGAACAGTCCAGTGTGCATAACGAAAAACCCCAAGAGGAGCCTAGCGAGATCGCCCCCGTTATCATCAAACAAGCTCCGCCGGAGCCTGAACTAGTAGCGCAAGCTCTAGCTGAAGTGGTTGAACCGTTAGCGAGGCCAATAAGTCCTGAGATGGTTGTTGAAACTATCGTGGAATCTCCAGTTGAAAATTCTCCAGAACAGATCGTTGTCCCTGATGCTGCAGACCTTGAAGACATAAAAGTAAAAGAAGAAGTGAGCTTGACACGTGTTCCAGTTCTGATCGAAGAGCTTGTTCCTACAGACGAAGCTGCTCCTGACTTGAATGCTGCAAATGAACTGTCGAGCGAGGAAGAGGTACCAGAAGGCATTAAGGAAGTACAACATACGCCTCAGGTTATCAAGCAAGACGATACTCAAACTCTCCATGGATTTCGCTTCTCCCAGCAACCTGTGTTCATACGCAGCGTCGCAGCTACCAATCCGTATCGAGCAGCGATGTGGAACCCGAACGATGACAGCGAAAGTGACGGTGATGAGGATGACATTGTGGAGATCGACCAACAAAAGACTAGTACGAGCAAGCCAGTCGACGCAGAAGAATTAAATGAGCCACTTTACAGTGGAGACAAGCGGGACAATACTGGCGGCTTACATGACAGAGGCGACGATGATCCAGGTATTCTTGCTGATACACTGCTCATCCCTTTTCGACGTAAGCGCTTGGATGAAGACGCCGAGCGAGCGCTCTACGGTGAGAGGATAGTGAACGTGCTAGGCGAGGGCATCGCCTTCAGTCCGGAGACTGCAGCTGCCATGCACAAGAAATGGCAACAGTTTTTTGACGAATCCGAAGCGAAAATGTTCACGGTGATGAGGAACGATCTCGAGAAGAAGCAAACGGAGCAACGCGAGGCGGAAGAACGGCAGATAAAGCTGCGTAAAAAGTGGCAGGAGCAGCGAGATCAAGACTTGCAGCGACTTCAGCACTCGCGACAAAGCAGTACTCTCCTAATGTCGACGAAGCAGGACTCCAACGGATCTGTCGACGCTGGCTTCCGACTGCGACGAATCCATCGAGAAAGCTGTCGCCAACTCACCGAAGAGCTTCAATTCGGCGTGAGTGTGCAAAGAGAATTCAAAGAAGCGAAGGAGACGCAGTTCTTCCACTTCTACTACCTACCTGAAGACCAAGGATCGATCATTACGCTGAAGATGCATGTCTTACGCGGCGATGCTGATGTGTTCATGTCCACTAACACCAAGGTGCCTTGCTCTACGGATTTTATGTGGCGGTCGTCTGAAAGGCTGCTAAAGGATTCAGGCGAAGGGCATCGTATTATACTCTACCCACACGACTTGATAAAGGCAACGTCCAACGCCGTATCAACGCAGAAAGCTGCTACTAAAGGTGATGCCGATGCTTCATTGCGATCACTTTATCCAAAGCAGGACACGACATCTGTCCGTGTTGAATTTTACTTGTCAGTTGTGGCTTTGGAGCCTGGATCAGCATTCACTCTGGCCGTCATGTCTTCCGGTCAAAAGATGCAGCCGTCGCGAGCAATTCAGACTGTGGACTATCTCATCGATCGCTTCAATATGTTGTCGAGGTCATTCCAGGAGCACTCGACAGTCTCGTATTCCTCCATCATACCAGACGATATCAGGAATGGACCGGATAACGAAGACGACGCACTAGACGAAGACGACGATGAAGATACCAGCGAGGATGAATTTGATCAACCTACTGGTGCTAGACGGAAGACAAGGAGAATAACTGCTAACGGAATAGATCCACAGGAACTCAAGTCGTTCCAGCGCCTTCTAGAGACTTTGAGTGAGAAAAAAGGCTTTGGACCGCCTCGAGCAGCGTCCATCCTGCTTGCTGGCCCCAGTGACGAGCATCTCGAGTTCGTGCAAGACGAAGTTCAACGTCTGCAGGAAATGCAGTATCGGCTATCACCGCCCCGAACTTGTCCGGAGGGCTCTACTGGTCACAGCGACGCTGTTTCTGTCGTGACTGAGAGACGTCTAACTCTTCAAGGTAAACGACAAAAACTTCGTCGAGTGGTTGCAGCAAGGTTGCAGCAAAAACTCGCCCCCCTTCGACACAAATCCATTGCAGGAGGTGAACTAGAAAAGAGTGCCAGAACTGGAGCGTTGGTAAACTTCCAGGTACCGAGAAATGCGCCACGTCCAATAGCGTACAGCATCACAACGCTCGATCCATTGCCTCGTCCTCAGCGATTAAAAGCTGCTACGACATCTCTTCCTCAAGCAAGACACAGCACAATTGTTGAGAAAAACCGATCTATAAGTAAGGAATGATAGGAAACAGGCTATCCCGTGTAGGTGGAAACCTCGAGTGCGTCCTTGATCTCGGAATATTCGAGATACGAGTCGTACATGACGGACTTAAAGTTGTCGTGTCCGCGGACGTACTCGAGGTAGTCGGTGATGCGTGCAGCCACAAGGTTATCCGCCATAACTACATATCCCTGCTTATACGATCGAAGACGAGCGTCAGCAAGTCGTTCAATCAGATTTACTGGAAATCTTACCGGTCGAAGTAACCCGCTCTGCTCAATGATCTCCAGGTCGCTCTTGTAACATTTCTTATCGTGATCGAGGAAGAAAACCTGAAGTTGCAGCCGTTAATGTACTGCCACAAGCTCATCAAAAGTATATCAACGTACATCAGCGTGGTTGGCGCCCAACTCCTTGAGTTTGGGGTAGTTGTCTCCAAAAGTGCCAACAAAGATCGTCACAAAATCCGACAGACCAGCAAACGCTATCATCTACAACGTCAACACTGATCATCAGTACACTAGGCGACGTACTTATGTATTCGGTTATAATATCGACCTTGGTGGCGATGGCCGCGAAATCGGGCGTGATCTCAAAGGAGTAGACGTGAATGGACGGCCCAGACAGCTCGCGCATTTGACTAGCGAAGCGAACGGCGCTGTAGCCGAAAAGCCCACCGAGCTCGACTAGAATCTGTGTGTACAGTAGTGCAATTTAGCGTCTCAGCTGCAATGTGAAATACTGCAGACGGCAGGCGAACCTCGGGCTTAACCTTGATGATCTTTCGATCCAAGAGTGTTCCCTTCACGTCGCCTACGTTCATCATCCAATGATGCTTGTAGCCGACCGTGTCGATCGCTGCCAGCACAGACTTGGGGTCACCCAATGTTGCATTCTCGCGCACAAAAGCCAAACACTTCTCGTCACTGCAAAAACTTCCGTGAGTTCTGCAGCTCACACAACAACTGGGGAGAGCGATTGACGTACATGATCGCTAGCTGACCAGGAGGCGGAGGTCCTGCTTTGGTTGTGTGGCAACGCGAGGAGGCATTCTTGTCGGCTTCTGCAGGGGGAAATCGAAAGTGTGTGGCGTGCCTTTAGAAAATGGTGCGTAATCAGTAGACCAGTGTGATTGTCCCCACCAAGCAGACGACCATCATTCTGCTTGAAGTGGAGGTCGATTATATTCATTGGTAGATAACCGAATATCACTGCATATCGCTCTCGTCAATGTCTCCGTCTGAAGCTCCTCGCCACCACGGCATGCCTCCCCCTGCTCGTCCGGGCGAGTTCGAAGTCGTGTAGGCTCTAGAATTTTCTACGTGTAACTGCAACTTCACTCTGATTCTGAAGTTCGTATCGGTATTTCGGTGTGCGTTAATTGCCAATAAGGGGCGACAAAAGTCTCGGAGTACGTTCGTCAATATGCCACACAGAGTGGCGCTCAGTCGGTCGTGGACGCTATGGACAATTTCGCGTATGAGAAGATGTGGATGATGAACATCCGCGACGTCAAGGGCGCCATCGTGGACGCCGAGATCGAGTAGGTCAAGCCACAGGTGATGGCAGAGATCGGTACCTTCTGCGGCTACAGTGCGCTTTGTCAGTGAGCTACGCACCGTGTCAGGCCCTTCGGCGCGCTCGCTTCTACTCGTTTGAATTCTCGGAGCACTTCGTGAATATAGCTTGAATCTTGGTGGGCGGTGTACTTTTTTATTGGACCCTTTTCGAAGAATACACGAAGCTTACGGATTTGACATCAACCGCGTGTGCGTGTGAATCGGCATTGCTACGGGAGGAAGTTGTACGTGACGCGATGTGGTTTGTTGGTATTGTGTTTGTAGATCTTCTTTATGGACCACGACAAGCGCCAATACCGGAAGGATTTCAAGCTGATCGAACAGAGCGGACTGCTCAAGCCGGTAATACTTACCGACGAGCTGGTGTTTGTCTGTTTATTGCGACCACTGACCGATGCGTCTGATGCCGTAGTGGCCGACAACGTGTTGTCACCAGGCCCGGGCGGATTTGTCGAAGTATCTGGAGAATGCGCACTCGAACCAAAAGTTCACGTTTGTGTTGCACGAATCTTTCGTCGAGTACCAAGCGGAGCTCAAGGATGACGTCGAGGTCGCCACGTACGTGGGCTGAAGTGCAGCTATGTTTGTTTTGCTGTGAACTCACATGTCAATGCGAACCGAGTGACGTGGCGTATACCTATTGAACATGTATACGGTTCGTCTTGCGAATTTGTGCCCGCCGCAATTCATGGCGCCATTGCCAGTCCACAACATCTCAGCGCTGGTGCCCAGCCTCAGGCTGGGTGGGCGACAGCAAGATTGCCCAGGCTAGGCAATGTTGGTTGTGGATCCGCTGCCTCGCTCACATCGTTCCGCCCTTGCATCGTCTAGTTGAACTGGATCATATGTATACTGGTAGCTGAAGCTCCTTATCCGGATGGCATTCACTATACACCCAACCGTTTTCCAGTGCACAACTTTCCCAGGTGGACGTATGAGCTCTCCCGACGAGAAGACGCCTCTCGTGGGCGCGTCTCCGCGCTACGAGGGCGACAACTTGCCCGTTCTCAGCTCTGCAGTTGCATTGGCTCCCTCTCTATCCAGCGATGACGCCGTGGCCAGCTCTCCAGGCCGCCCAAAGACTCGCGTTCGTGTCGGTCTCGACGCTGCAGTCCTTGACAACCAAAAAAAATGGAAGCGGCTGACAGACATCGACGACGACAATAGCACAGCCAAGAGCATGGCCAGTGAAGTGCAGTTGGAGTTTATGAAGCACCGCCAGCAGCTCGCACACGAGCAGAAACGTCGCCTCGGTTCCGGAATCCCCACGTACAATTTGGACTCGGCTGACGTCATGGAAGAAGCTGAAGAGGACCCAATCCTAGCAGCCACAGAGTACGGTACTGCTCTCGAGGAAGACCGGTACCTCATCGCCGCCGCCTTCATCAAAGACGGCGTACACGGCCGTAAGATCGGCTACCGACTGGACCGAGACGCGCTGGTTTTGAACAATCTGTTCCACTCCGAGTCCTACAGACTTGTATACATTTTGGTAGTGGCCATAATGTGTTCACTGGCCTTCGTGGAGAACCCTGGAGACGAGAACATCAACACTTATCTACTGGTTGATCTCCTCTGCCTCTTTGTATTCGGCGTCGACTTGGCTATTCGATGGTACATGAGCTCAGTGGAGACGCAGCACAAATACGTGACGAGGCAGCCGTGGGCTGTAGTGAGGATGATTTTGCTGCTCATCACGTGCGCGGATTTACTAGTAAATCTGCTGTTCCCGACCATAAATCCGTACAGATATTCCAGAGCTCTACGGCCGTTCTTCTTCATCTGCAGAGGCAGAAATATCCGCATCATCTTCAGCAGTTTCCTCCATGCATTGAGAGAGGTCTTGATCGTGCTCGGACTGAGCTTCTGCTTCGTGGCGTTCTTCGGATTGGTCGGATATCTCATCTTCTCGGACACCAGCAACGACCCGAGCGCCACGTTCTTCAACTCGCTCTCGTCTTCCATGTACACGATGCTGCTGATCCTCAACTGCATGCCGCACATGGCTAGAAGCATGTATCCGTACTACAAGATGAGCCACTGGAGCGCCATCTTCTTCGTGCTTTTCGTCTTACTCACCAACTTATTCCTACTCAAACTCACCATCGCCGTGTCCTATAAATCGTACAAGAAGAACACGGAGAATATGCTGTACAAGCGGCTGCAGAAGCGCAAGGCCGCGCTGTACGCCGCCTTCGACATCCTCGCTCAGAACGTCAACTTTAACGACGATGACGTCCCCACCAACCCGCCAGCGTCCGGTACGCCACTCAACGGAGCTAGCGACATCAGCCTCGTCTCGAACGCGCCCATGCTCAACGCAGCCAACCGCCGTGGGTCCTCGCGTTTCTTCCTTGGCACATTCGACCGACGCGCGTCTTTCAATATCACCAATCCGACTCCGACTACCAGCCTCGTGACGCCTGTTAACAAGCGCCAGATCTCGCTGGATTCGTGGATCAACGTGTGCGAATACCTCAAGCCCAAGTGGACAGCCACAGACGCTGAGCTCGTGTTCAATACCGTGGATATCGAGCACGTGGGCTTCCTGGACTTGACGGATTTCTACCAGCTCTGCTCGCTACTCAGCGTCCAACTCGAACGTCCGACGTTGTTCTCCAACAGCCTCATGCGTCGCTGCTGCACGTCACGTCAGCGCCAGTCCGTCCGTCGCTTCCGGAACCAGGTCCGCAGTACTTTACTGTACGAGGTTCGTCTCTTCGGTCGGTATCGAGTGGTGCTAGCAGAGCTGGTGGTCGGTTTGCTCATCTGCCTCTCGGTCGTGCAAGCTGTACAGGTCAACAACATCCAGTTGGCCTTCTCCTCCAACCACTCGTGGCGTCTTCTAGGCTTCTTCTTGCTGAATCTCTTCACGTTGGAAGTGTTGGTCAAAATGTTCGCCTTTGGCTACAACGAGTTCTTCACTCGACCCTTTTGTAAACTGGATTTGGCTGTTGTCAGTGTTGGCTGGTTGTTCTACGTACTCACGACGCTGTCGAGGCCTCCGAACATCTCGCTGGTGTTCTACGACATGGCGCTGGCAGTGCGATCGCTGCGCTTCTTGAAGCTACTCAACCTCTTCCCTCCGTTCCACGAGATCATGTACACTATGAAGGCCATCATGCCACTGATCATGCAGTTACTACTCGTCATCTTCAGCGTCATGTACGCATTCGCTATCGTTACTCAGGCCAATTACGGCATCGAGTTACGGGACTTCCCGGCCAGTAAACAGTACCTATCGCCTGGTTGGTATGCGCAGCGTGAGGAGTTCCAGACCGAGACATTCGAAGGCACTCTAGTGACGCTCTTCGGCGTGGCAAACCTCGCTGGCTGGGACGCTATAATGGACGCCGCCCACGCCATGACCGACTCGGATTCAACGTACGTCTTCTTCTTCACGTACCGCATGACCATGAGCAACATTCTGCTGCCAATTTTCGTTGGTTTCTTGGTCGAATCCTTCGTCTCGAATGCCAAGACGGTGGAGTCGACGACCAGCTACGTCAACTCTGCGCATCAGGTCAAAGTGGATGATGAAGAAGATCGAATGACGCTGTTGGAGACGCGTCACATGCAGGACGACGACGACCTCGAGAGCTCCTGTAAACCTCCGCTATCGGCTGGTAAACTGTCGCAGCGGCGTCTTCAGGACGAGCCGCCCGCGTCGCCTGGTTCCGTGTCCGATTCGTCGGCGAGCGAGGTTCGCTTCAAGTACAGACGACGCGGCAGTGTGGTGCACGACCAAATGTTTGATGCTGTCAAGTTATCGGACGTGAGTCGCCTGACTCTGCAGGTGGAGCAGAAGGAGGAAGAACTGGCCCAGCAGGATATCGAGATCCGCAAGCTGGAGGGCAACGTGCTGAGTATGAAGAACCGACTGAATCAGTCTCAGCACGTGATTCTGGCCTACGAGGCCAAGATGGAAGAGCTCAGTCGCGCTCTGCGTGAGGCGCAGGAGCGTCAGTTGGAGCTGGAAAGAAGGCAACAGCCCTCACTACCGCAACCGACGTCGGAAGGAGCATTGAACACCCACGGACGCTCGCGCAGTACTCGTCCGCGTGATCGCGCGTCCTCCTGGAAGCTCTGGACTGCCAACGTGTAGCACAGAACCGACTGAGTGTCTACATTTTAGTCGTTTCCGAGAACCTCGTCGACATCAATACATGTACGTTCAAACATTTTGAATCATGATATCGGTTATAAATTAACGGTGTTATTAATAATAGCAGGACTGTGCAATACATTGACGTTGTGCTATGGGTTGGTTGCACTACCCCTGACCTTCAAATAGGCCGTTATGGTTTTGTGTTGCAGTCTGGACCCTGCTTGCAGCAGATTGGGCTCGACCAAAACGGCTAGATCTTGATTTCCAGGGCAGCCGAAGCGTAAGCTTTTGTGCGACACAAACACTTGGCATCAACGTCCGCACGGAGCAGAGATTGGAGTTGCCAACACCATCCATTTCATGAACTGAATGACGACCACCGAAGTATTTAACTTGAAGTTTGTCAATTCAACCACAGCCAGTTGGCATCTTTCTAGTCGCGCTCAAACTTCTTGCTTTTTCGTGTCTTGTGTTTTGTGCGGGCTTTGAGCAGCTCCGAGCGGATCCGCTCGCGGATCTTATCGCCGCCACCGTTTGGTTCTCCCTTCAAAATGACACCTGCCAAATGCTTGTAAAACGCAGGGTGCCTTTGTTCGTCATGGGAATGCAATGAGCGACTCGAACTCGCACTGTGGGATCAACAGTGTTTCGGTCACTTTTGCATCCTCACGTTGCTCACCGTTGTTGGTTGATGTCGCTCCTACCGCCGCTCGTCACGACCCCGACAGTGTCGGCACTGCCAACATTGTTAATGCAGACCACGCCCAAGACTTTCACCGCGATCGTTGAACTGAGCTGGAAAGACGCGTCCGCAACATCACGTGACAGCTCGCCGAAGATCTCGCTTCGTCTCTCTGGCTACTAGCCAGTGGCTAGTCCGACAGTCTTCGCGACCTGGCGAGTGCATGCTAGTAGCTAGTCCGACAGTCTTCGCGACCTGGCGAGTGCATGCCGCTCCAACGCATTGCACATGCGTGTGCATCTCGCTTGCAGAGCCAGCCACGACCAGAAACCAAGGCGGCGGCACGCGTCCTCGTCATGGAGGTGGCTTGCTTTCGGACGTCGGTCCGCGACCAAGTGGGATGGTTGTCCGAGGGTCAAGCGCATCGATCCGCTTGCTGCTTGACTCAATCCTTGCAAGACCGCTGTTGATGCGCCACCGCAGTGGACTCGTCATCAGACGTGACTCGATTAATAGTGAGAGGATATCACGGAAGTGACCGCGGTCTCCGGCCGAAGTTGTTTTGTATCGGAGACTCTCCGATAACAACTTCGGCATCAGGCTGTTGTCTTTCTTGACACCACGTCGCCAATATTGTTGATATATTAACTGTACGGGTATCAATATTACATATACAGGTTCGAGCTCTTGAAACATTGACACCTCCGCTATGGATCAAGTTTGGTGTTGGGCAAGTCGCTTGCTTGTTTTACATTCGAGACATGGAGAGCACGCCAGGCTGCTTGGTCGGTTGGGCAGGGCGGCTGAAATCAGTGTCCACCAAGAACGAGCGACAGCAGCATAGAAACCAGAGCTTGTTCCATCTCTTATCAAGACACTGACGGTGAGCAGCATCATACCCGCCGGACTCTGACCAGGCGGTTGCAATGTGTCTTTCTGACGCGATGGTCTCCGCATGACGAATCGTGTCATTGGCGATCATTGATCGGCGATCAAGCCATCGCCTGCATCAGCACATGAGTGTCTCGCGCTTCCTTTTGGCTTTCGAAATAATACACGACCACCAGCAATAAAGCAAAAGATCAGAAGTGTTATTTGCGGGGTGCATTTTCATTGTCATCTATCGGTCTTTTATCTCTATTACTCTCGTCTAGGTACTTTTATCTACATAGCGTGCAAAACTTTTCTGCGTATATAAATTAATTGGTCAGTGCCTTGAGTTTAGCACTCGACCAGCTCAGCGAGCGGATGTGCGTTGGAGCACTCGATCAGCAGCGCGTGCGCGAACTCCTCGAGCATACGGCACCGTTTGTGCAGGTAGCTGAGCTCGAGACGGTTGAACCAGCGGCTGTTAGCGTCAAGAGGCTGCCACGCCGTCAGAGTCTGTCGGAACCGGTTGGGGTCCAGTGTGCACACAAAGCGGTAGATCTCCGAGAAGCGGCGCCAGCGACTGAAGTAGCGACCGTCAAGCTGCATCTCGATGAGATACTCGGCGTGTTGCGCCTTGGATCCTTTAGCTTCCACGATACGGAAGCTGCGAATCTGGATGTTAGCGGCAATGTGGCGGTGTGACGGCAGCACACGTAGCCACGAATATTTGCTCTGATGGTACGGTGTGTCATAGGCCTCATGGAGTGGCGGGAATGTGCGACACAAGTCGAAATTGCTCGACATCTCCCGGTTTAGCATAGGCGTCGTCATGGAGTGCATACTGGCCGAGGCCGGGAAAGTTGGCAACGAACGGCGTGACGAGTAAAACATGTCACTGCTGTTGTCCGAGACGTCGTCGGCTTCGTCAAAGTCCTCGAACCATCCCCAGTCGTAACCGGCATCTTCGGTCTGACGGTTCTCGTCGTCTTCAGGTAGACACGTCGTCTCGGAGGACGAAGTGAGACGGTCCTTTGTCATGGGGTGCAACCCTTTGGCTGGAGAGGTAAATGCCTCTTCGACGTCCACAACCTCCTCACGACACACAGGGCAACATGTGCCCAATTGGATCCATCGTTTGATGCATTTGGCGTGGATGAGGTGGCCACACTCGGACAATTGCGTGTCAACGTCATCCATGAGGCACACGGGGCAAGTCGCACCGACCAACATTCCGACGCAACGTTTGCCACGCAGGATCTCTTCGGCACGCGCCGTGATACGCTGGCGCCGCTGTTCGTCGTCCTCGTCCGCGGGGTTCACGGTGTTGCTGTCGTCCACGTCCAAAACGTTGGCGCTGCCTGTTGAGGTGAGAAATTCCAAACCACGCACGGGCGAACTTAGCGGACGTTCGCTACAACTTTTTCGCAGGAAGCGCTGCGCGCTTGTGCGACGCTTAAGGGATGCGGTGCGCGCCCCTGTACTGGTAGAGGCTTCAACCTGTTGCTGCTTGTTGGGCCAGATCCAGGCCTGTCCTAGCGTCTCGTACGTCTCGGAGTGGAGTGGTGCAGCCATTTCGATGCCCATTTACCAACGGCGAAACAAAAACTAAAAGATGGGGGATTATTGCCAATGCCTGTTGCTGTTTCCGGTGAGTGGTGCAGGCGTAGCAAGTTCGCAAATGGGGAATGGCAACAAAGTTTTGGTGCCAGACTGCCCGCAATTCAATTGCATCGGGTGCACTTGCAATGGCAAGCGACAGGCGATGATGGATTAGGGAAGTCCTCCGTGCAGAAGTGCTGACGATGGCGCGTGCAGCTCAGCTCACGGCAAAAAGTTGACAAGGGGGCGATCGATTGTCGAGCTGCCGGCTGTACCGGCGCCCTATCTTTGGTCTGGAGCTGCGTTGCTTCGGTCTGCCTCCGACCGGATTCAAGGTCTCTCTATGAAATGCAACTAGTTCGCAGTGCTCTTTGCGTTAGCACTTCATGCCAAGTTACATGTACCGGTAGACCACCTGCTAGCAAAAGCGAGTTAAATCGACTTCGAGTCTGCGCGTTTGGGAGCAGATGATCAAGAGTTTTTCTCGATCGGATGCACCTTCATCGCCAGTATCGCGGGCTGTCTTATGCAGGCAATCGCGGTGTGCGCAAAAGCCAAAGTTCAGACGTCAACAACTTCAATCACCGACGACTGGCGCTTCGTCTTCACAGACGATGTTGAAGTTCTTGTCCGTTTGAGAAAACCGAGCGGATAAGCTTATCATCTGAGGAGTTAATTCAGCCTCACCATTTGCTTTTCGGCATGGGTCCGACTCGCTTGGTGCGTGCGCTGCTTGTCTCGAAAACCACTGACGAGCTTTCCCAACGCTGTAATACGGCAACGAACGCCTCAACACGATGAGCACCAAGCCAACGACGACAGCCACTGGCGCATGTTGCGATAGAGCTCCGAGCTGTTCGCGACACAACACCGGACATCGAGAAACGCCGGCACTCGACCGTCTTCGGTGCGAGCACACACGGATGGCAAACGGTTTGGTACGCGCACCTGTACGCCAGAATCCACCGCGTAATTTTCAATGCTGGAGATGGATAGTACTGCGTGCAGCACGGGCTTTCAAGCTACAGTATTATCTCATTTCAGGTTTGCTGTTGGTCTCCGAGCCGCTTCTGCCGGGCAGCTACAACTCATTTTCAAACGAATTGTTTGCCAGCATTCTCCCGCGGATATCACGGCGGCGCTACTGCAACTATGGATACAAGCACTGCAACTCAGGGCGCAAAGCGCTCAGCCGCGGAGATACCTATTCTCCATTGGCTCTGTAGCAGAGCTGCTGCATCGCAACATAGACTTTGAGTTCTCCACCGATCAACCGGCTCGTCTACTTATATCGCCGGTTCAACGATGTTCGTCAAGATTCCGCCTGTGGACGAATACGCGTCCGTTCGTGTGGAAAGCCAGCGTCTCTAGCCAGCCACAGGCGAGGCGAGTACGCACGCTGGGCATGTTGTGTCGTGAATATGCGTGCGCGAGGAAACCCAATGCGCTCGCTGCGACGCCAAAGCGGCGTAATGCAGTGGATTTTCTCGTCGCGGCACTCAATGTCAAACGGACGAAGGACGGACAAAGAAAGCAGACAGGCTCGGTGGACTACACGTCGTCCTTTGACGGTCGACTAGCTCGAGAACTGAGCTCAACGTAAAATAATCTAGAGCTCGCACCGAGCTCTAGGGGCTGGATGACCGGCAGTCCAGTAAGACTGTACATGTAACGGAGTGTAAGAGTGTAACGGCGTACGCCACATGGCCACGTTGGGTGTACCAGGCTCGGCGACGGCGCTGCGTCAGAGCTCCTTCACGAAAACTATGAATGTCGACACCAGTAGATGGTCTGAAACTCAACTTGTATCAATTGTTCCTCGGACCGACAACTTGAAAGCTTACACTCACATGAGCTGGTTAATGTAGACGTTCCGACAGCGCGAGTTCTCGAACGTGACCACGCGGAACGACGGATTCGCCTCGGCGATCTTGACCAGCCACTCTTTGCAGGCTCCGCACGGCGCCAGTGGGTTCCTGTCCGGGGGTGCACTCGCTCGCATCATCTCTTCCACAGCCACCTCGTCGAACGAGAACGTTCGTGGCCGCTTGGGTTTTCTTGAAGACGTCAAGTTGGCGTTCGGCGTCTCCAACTCGCGCTTACCGCGTCCTCTGCCTCGTCCTCGAGCTGCATTCGAATTATTCGTCGCGGCTGAGGATAGTGAGCTCTGCACAACCGCAGGACGGACCCGGACAGGCAGTACCTGGGAACGGGTAGTGGCAGGCTCAACTGGCTCAGCTGTAAGCGTTGAAGTTGAAGCCGTTTTGTCAAACGTGGCGCCCTGAGATGGCTCCTTCTTGGCGTCGTCTCCTGTATCCTCGCTTGCCGTCGGACTGGTGACGCTGCTGGTGGTGGCTGCCGTGAGGTTTAAGCCCAGCACGGCGATCATCTTCAAGGCGCGGCGCGTCAACGTCGGATCGCTGGCCAGTGCGCTGCCGATAGCGTTGCGTTCAGCACACAACGAGCCTGTGGGCATGGACACCTCGCAGTTCATGCCTCGCTGCACTACGATAGTAGGGCGACCGCCAAGTTCGGTCGCCGGTTTTTCAATCAGCAGCACGGCAAGTACCGGTTTGCGCGACTTGCGCAACCAGAAGCCAGCCACTTCGCCTTCTCCTTCGGCCGCGAGGAACTGGTCGCGGAACTTCCGCATCTCACGGACGATCATCTGCGTCAAGGCGTCGGCCTTGCTGGGCGCCACTAACGGGGACGCCTCGATGTTCTCGAACGAGTGGAAGTCCACGTCGGCCATGGACAGTTTGCGTTCATGCCAGAACGTCTTTAACTGCCAGATATGAAGATACGACGGTCGGTACATACGTAACGAGGCATTTAGCGCACTCAGGCGCGCTGGTGGACCGTCAGCGTACGCGATGGTCACGTGGAAGTGCGACTTCCACGCCTCCCCACAACGATCCACGAGGGTCTCTCGATGTGCCTCTAGCAACGGTCTTAACTCTGTTGTCATGAATTGCACATTGTCGTCAAACCGGAAGATATTGGACCCGGAATGCACTTGGATCGCAGTCATGTGCGGATAATATTGGTGCACGAACAGCACAATGAGTTGCGCTGTGATTTCGGTCGAGTTGCTACTGCGCGAGTGTTCCACGTTGCGCGGGATGCCCGCTCCACTGATGAGATACACCAATTGGCGACTGCCTTCTGACTGAAATTCCTTTAGCACCTGCGTCCACTTTGGCAGTAACAGCGCCACTAACGGGAAGTAGACGGCCGTGATCCCCACCCGGTCCCAATGCTTTTCCACGAGTCTCGTGGTTTCCACTTCGCCTCGCAACTGGAAATCGGCCAGCAATTCTCCATTGCTGATGGAAATCGGGGCGTCTGCAAGATTAAAGCCAATAGGCGACTGCGTGTCTTGGCAACGGGCTTTCCAACGTTCGCCCGGCGTGCTGCTGATGTCCAGTAGAGTCGGGTGCAGCAGCGACGGCGTCTCCGGTCCGTCCGGGACACTAAGCACCGCCGCTGCGTGCGTGGTTTGCTTTGTCTCGCGCTTGGGATGGCGGAGTTGCTGCACGCGTTCGAGAATATGCTGGCTGGTCTGCTGGAACAGACTGAACTTGGGGCGGCCCAGCACGGACAGCGGCACGGACACGCCGTCCACGTCCACGCTGGCGACGGGCTGGTGGACCGTGGGCACCGTCGATCCGTTGCTGCTGGCGGCCGCGCCGTCCTCACGCAGCCACGAGAGCTCCACCACCAGGTCCGAGTGCGAGATGTTGTGCACGAGGAATTCCATCGCCCCGTTATCTTACGAGATACCAAGACGCCAACTGACGCATTCACGCATGCAGTAACAACTAGACGACACGTCGACGACGTCACACATGGCTACATTTTGAATTTTACTGCAACTTGCTTTCTTGTCATCTAACTTACGTCTCCGTCTCGCTTATTTACTTTATACCAAATGGGTACATTGCTGTCTTCACTCCCAACAGCTCGGCTTGTCTTCGGCCAGTATCCCAGTTCAGCAGGTCCGTGAGTAGCGACACCACGTCCTGGGCAACTTCCACGCCAAACTGGATCGCAGACCCGGCGGCGTAAGTGGACAGCGCGCCTTGAATGTCCGCCATGCGTCTCAGTTGGTGCAACATACGCGGAGACATGGGGGTCCGACACTCCATCGTGAACAACCCGCGGTACTCCGGACTGTCGCGTAACAGTCCGAGCTGGCCGGTCACATGCAGCGGTCCGCCACATTCCTGTTTGATTCGATGCAGACTTGGTCGGAGCTCCAGACTCACACTCAGTAATACCTCGTCCAAGATGCGTATACCTTGCTGTACCACACGGTTGGGCTGCGGCGCCGCCTCATAAATTAGATAGCGCAACTGTCGGTCCCACATGCGGCACAGCGGCAGGAAGAGCGCGATATTCTGCAGCAGCGGTTTGGGTAGACGCAGCGTTTGGTCCATTAGAGAATTGTACTGCTGTCGCTTCTGGTTCTTGAACGCCGGCGCCAGCTCCGCGCGTGAATACACATACAGCGTCGATATCCGCATCAGCGTGTAGCACCTCTGCCGTCGGAGGTCTTCGCGCATTAATCGAAGCTGGTTCTGCACCGAAATCTTCAAGAATAAGTCTACGTGTCCTCGTCGTTGCGCCGTCTCGGCCGCCGTCTTGTCTCGGTCGTCTTTGAGGAAAATATCCGCGCCGGCCGTCATCAGAGCTTCCACTGCGGCGGTGTGGCCGCGTTTGGCCGCGAGCAGCAACGCCGTGCTGCCTTGTCGCGTCTGTTTGTTCACGTTTGAGCCGGACTTCATGAGCGTCGTGGCAATATTCGCGTGGCCGCGCTGAGCGGCGAGCATGAGCGCCGTCATGCCTTCGTTATTGGCCGCGCACGTATCGGCTCCTTTCATTATGAGGAACTTGACTACAGCTTCGCGTCCTTCCTGTGCCGCGCGCATGAGAGGCGTCGTGCCTTTCTTATTGGCAAAATTGTGGTTGCCTCCGGTCTCTAGCAGCATTTTAACCACTGGTAAATGTCCGAAGTGAGCAGCCGGGATGAGTGCCATGTTCTTCGACTCTTCGTTGGCGCCGCGCTCGAGCAAAAACCTCGTCATTTCCTCCCAACCCTTCTGAGCCGCAAGCAACAGAGCATATGTGCGTTTCTCCTGCGGGAGAGACAAAAGCAACACAGAACAATAAAAAAAACAGAGAAAAAATGTTAGCAAATCCAATAAAGAGGCAACCAAAAATGCAATAAAAGGCAACCACGTACGGTCTTAAAGTTGACGTCGGCCCCTGCATCCAGCAGCATGTTACACAAAACGCGATCGTTGCCGCGCACGCCGATCATCAGCAGCGTCAGGCCTGTCTCATCCTCGGCCGTAAGCAGCCTTGGGAGCAGCTCGTCGGCGTTCCTGGCCTTCCTCACCGTCCGCATGCCCTTGTGGAGCTGTTGTGTCTTCTGTTCTCGAGCCATATTGAAGAGGAAGTTCACCACGTCCTCATACAAGAGCTCCACGGCCACGGAGCCTTCCGGCGCGCCCATCATGGGCTCCAGTTTGACCATAGAGAGCTGTTGTAATTCTTCGTCGTCGGTCGTCGACTCCTCGGCTGCCACAGCCACAGCCATGGGCATTGGTTCATCCACTGGCACGACACTACTACTGAGCGCCTCTAGCGCGCCCGCGGCGGCCGAAAGCGCCTCTGCGGACGTCGGATCGGCCAGTGCTTCGGCCGGCATCTGTGCGTCCAGCCGCCCGCGCGCCATTAGCAGAAAGGACGACATGGCGAGTCTTCCGCGGTGGTCTGGCTCCTCCTGTGGGTCAGTGGACATGCTGGCGGCAAAGGCGGCAGCCTCGTGGTCGGACGGACGCGTCGCCGCAGCAATCTCTTCTTCGGCGCGGAGACGCGCGCGCTTCCTCGGCGGTGAGAGCCCTTCGCTCATGGGACGGGATCCAAATTCAGCGGACGTAGCTGCAATAGACGTCGGGGGGAAGGGCGTGTGTGCGGTAGCGTAGATGGATATGCCTGCCGCTAATCACTGGCAATTCGCTCTTCTTACCTGGAGAATGAGCGTCGATTTTTTTGCCTTCCTTCTCTTGAATGGAAAGAAAGTCTGCGAATGGAGGTTGATTATGATTTTTGGCAGACACTTGACTGTATATTTGTATGAGGTTGAGAAATTTAGGATTTCTCACTCAGACACGCGTCTCAAGCCGCACGCCTCTAATGGTGGGGAAAAAAAAATGCTTTTACGCATTGATCAGTGATCAATGATCACCATGCATGAACGACTGCAACTGCTGCGCTAAAGCGTCCACCGAAGCCAACACAGGCATTTTAATATTACTTAAGTTTCAGGAAACACAAGTCCATTTTAGTTGCCATTTGTGAGGACCTGTTGTTGAAGTGATCATCATTCCTGCTGGTCAGCTAGCCAGCACATCGCTATCTTTGGTCGGCGCAATGGCAACATGAACAAAAGTTGTTTCACCGACAGTAAAATAACGAGCTGACATGTGAATTACCAGCGTGTCACGATGGAGGAATAAGTTTATGACAGTCCACGAACGTTAGGCTGTCGTATCGTCGGGAAATTCATCCAAGCTCGTTCGGGAACCTCTTCAAGGCTATTAAGAATGGATGCTAGAAAAGCTGGGAGAGCTGAGCAGAAACTGGTACGTGCAACAGAAGCTTCGAAAAGGTTAAGACGCAGGTGGATCTAATAGATCATTTTATGGCTTTTGTAAACAATTAAATAGAGAATATTTCTTAAAATGTCGATAAATTTAATACTTCAAGTATCAAGATCCGCTAGTAAATCCGCACTTTCCGTTTTGCGCTAATCCACGCTCTCGACCTCGCTCTTAACTCTCTACTTAACTCTCCAGCATGCAGCTCTCCAGCATGCAGTTCTCCAACACGCTGCTCTCCAGCATGCAACTTTCCAGCATGCAGCCCTCGCCCACACCCTGCCTCATTGTTGAAGCGTTCTCCGGCGACACCCGTGGCCATTGAGGTGGCCCAACCTGAACTTGACCTTTTCACCGCAGCGCACGCCGTACTAGGTGCATCCAGACTCCAGGTCGGTTCGGGGGCTGGCTTCAGAGAAAACTTTGAGCAGCTCCAGTCCAAAGCTGCGAAGAAGGTCCTCCCCATTGCTCTACCAGCTGCGCTTCCGGTATTCTGGATATCACCTCAGCACATGGACTTCATTGCCGACTTCGATGACATCAAGATGCAGCTCCAGCTGATTCACGCGATTGTGGACGACCTCAGATGCAGCTCAAGATGCCCCTGTGTAACTGACAGTTCTCGAACAGGAATCGCAGCTCAGGCGCGTACAGAGTCGCAGTTCAGGCTTCTACATCTACAGACAGGAAACAGCTAAGCATGAAGTAAGCTTAATTGATAAATTAATGTTCGTTTGTTTCTTCATGAAATAGCACTTTTGTGCAATATATTGCATCGACAAGTGCAGATTTACTAGCGGATCTTCGACTTTGTAAATATTCTCTATTGTACAAAGCCATAGATCCGAACCTTCTCTTTAATGCTGTACCACCGTCTTAAGCTGGTTCAGCCTCTGACAGAGGCCGTCTATTGCACATGCTGGGCGTGCACCTTTTGACTTTTCGAGCTTTCCTTGCTGGTTTTGGACCCACTCTCAACAGCCAATGTCTGCCTTGAAGAGGTTGGTCCCAAATGAAATCACCAACGATCCGACAGCCTTACGTTCGTAAACTGTCAAAAACTTATCTTTCGATATGACGCAGGTCATTTAACTCAGTATAATTACTGTAGTATTACCGGTGAAACAATTTTTGTGCATGTTGCGAGGATTGACGAAGCTTTACCTTGAAGCTACGGATCAAACTCTCATTTAGCGACCAACACTCCAGCAACTTCAACTTCAAGTCACGTCCTCCGCGAGACACCCGGGCATCGCTGCATTAGCTATTGCAGGCACTTGGCGCCGCTCATGTCCATAGAAACGATAATTTGGATCGGGGCACTGTTGTAATTTCATCATGAACTTCATTAAGTTATGGTACCGAAAAAACCGGGGAGGGGTTAAGCTAAAAAAACATTTTGGGATTTCAAGTTAACAATAATCCAGTTGTTGAAGTGATCATCACTCCTGTACACTGTGATAAGCTGGGTTTCACTATCTTTAGAGGTTACGGCCGCCTCTAGCCGTCGTCATGACGCAGACCACGAGCGACTCGAGTTTCCAGCGCAGAATACTGGACAGGATGACGTCGCGCCGCGGCTCCATTCAGTCGGTACTGGAACGTATCCGCCGCAACTCGGCGCTTGGCTCGGCACCAATGCGAACGTCGCTCTTAAGACCGCGCTCCAACTCAGTGGAATTGTTGCTGTTCGAGGTGCAAAACGCTTTCGCCCCCAACTCAAGTTTCATCCACGTGTGGCAGCAACTGCTGCTGATTTGTGTTATCTACGAAATTTCCATATTGCCATTCTTGGTGGTGTTTCGAGAGACAAACATTCCTAGTGACACTGCCGAACTCGTGCTAGTTTACGTTTGCGAACTTTTTTTCCTTGCCGATATTTACGTGGAGCTTAACACAGGATTCTACGAGGACGGCGACGTAACCAGAGACGCCAAAAAGTCCCGACTGAGGTACCTCAGGTCGCTAAGATTCATTCTCGACATCGCGGCACTTGTGCCAATGTCATTTTTCGCACCGAAAACATCTGTGTCAATAGCTTTTTTCGAAATGCACAAGTTGATTCGAGTATGGAGAATTCCAAAGTATATTTCCCAACTGGATGACGTATACGCCAAATATTTCGTGGTGTTGAAAATGTTCAAAGTGTTGCTTGGCATTCTGCTATTGTCACATTTCATAGCCTGCATTCGCTTCTTGTTCGGCTACGATGAACATGGTGAAGATCACTGGTTACCGCACATGCCAGAGCACGAACAAACTTCGCGAACGAAATACCTCATGTCGATTTTCTGGGCGTTTGGCGTGATGACGGGACTTTTTGAAGGAGAATTGCCACACACGATTCTGGCATTTATTTTCACGATTTCCGTGGCAATTTGTGGCTTTCTGCTCTTCACGTACCTGTGTGCCACATTTTTCATGATCTCCAAGTGCGAAAGCCAGAATGAAGCATCCGAAGCGCGAATAAACCAGTTCAAACATCTACTCTCGTTCCATCACGTGCCTGAAGAGTTGCAACTCCAAGCTGTAGGATATTTGAAGCGATATTACACGTACGCCGAGTCGAATGACCGTGAAGCGATGCGGTTGTTGTGTCCTTCTATTCGAAAAGATGTGCAAGTGGCACTGATGAAGGACCGAGTGGCTAACGTCGTTATCTTCCAGGGGTGCAACGAACAACTCATCGTGGCTATCACCAGTATGCTTGAAATGATGTCGTTGCCGGCGTATTTCGTGGTTTTCAAAGCTGGAGACAGAGGCGACGCCATGTTTTTTGTCAACTCCGGAGTTCTCCATGTCATGGTGGACGGAGTGAAGGTCCGGGAGGAACGCAAAGGAGATTTCTTCGGCGAGATGAGCGTTTTCCTTAATCGCCCTCGACATGCCACAGTGATGACAAATACGTATTGCACACTGTACAAACTCGAACGCTTCCATCTCGAACGAGTACTCGATGGCTACCCAGAGTACGCAAAACTCATCACGAAACAGGTTGAGGATATGGCGAGAAGAATGTTTAGTGGGGAATCACGAGATCTACCAGACACCAAAGTGGGAAAGGGGAAATCGATCTCGAGACTTCTTCGCAAACGTTTGCAAACTGAAAAGACAAAACCGTCGCTCGGGTGGGTTGTGGCTAGTGCGATAGCAAAGAAGGAACCCCAAACAACTGATGAAGCACCAGTGAAGCCGACGCTGGGGTGGCTAGTGGCTAGTGCAGTAGCGAAGAAAGAACTCATCGCTCCCGCCCAAGAAGTAGGTGAAACATCGGTAAAGCCATCAGTGGGGCTGTTACTGGCCAAAGCGGCAGCCAAAAAGAAGCTTCTCATGCTCGCTCAAGCCAATGAAGTGGCAACCTCACAGCCCGCTGCACTCCAAGACAGCGATTTAAATAATCCAGCTAGTCTAAGTCCTGCACCAATTGAAGATAAACCGCAGATAACCATCCCATCTTCAGCTTCAGAGAAATCTTTAGAGACGACGGATAGCACGAAGAAATCGTTGGGTCAAGGGCAGCCAGCGGAGACTGTGGAATCTCTACCAGTGGCTGAGCCGAAGTCAGACAGGAGAGCGAGCTTAACGATGCCGCCAGTTATGCAAATGGTGGCGGCGCAACTATCGTCAAGAAAGGACCCAAAAGCTCCGTTTTGGTCCGTGTTGCTGTTGAAAAAGGCAATTGACTTCGAATCCAAGCGACGGATGTGGTGGATCTTGGCGTTGGAGGTCAATCTCGTCTACTTTTGGTTAGTCATCCCGACTCGTCTTGCGTTTGAGGTTCTAAATTACCCCAACTGGTTGATTTCCGTTCTAAACGTGCTCATGGAGATTGCTCTGTGGGTCGACATTTACCTAAATTTCAATTTGTCATTTTTGGAAAACGCAGAGAAAATTTGGACTACAACCTGCACAGCACGGAGATATCTGAAAACAAAGTTTATCTTCGATCTACTATGCGCTCTACCTCACTGGGCCATGGGATTCGAGTTCCTTGGACTTCTGCGCTTGTTACGAATGTGGCGCGTACTGGATCACGTCAAGGAAGTTGACGAGTTTTTGCATCTTGACAACAAAAAGCGGTTGTTATTATTTGGCTGGTTAATGATCATGCTGTACCACACTGTTGCCTGTCTGTACTTCAGTATAACTTACCTCGAAGGGTTCAGCTCAGGTCCTCATGCGTGGCTCCCGTCCAGCGATTTACACTTGCGACGACTGAACGAAACGTACTACATCGACGCCGATAATACAACCTACGCCGTTGGTTCTTCCGAGATAATTGGAATTGGCTTGAACCAGTATTTTCGATCACTGTACTACGCTTGCTACGTGATCACAGCTCTCGGTCGACCGGTGGAACCGGCCAGTGACACGCAATTCGGAGCTGCTCTGGTGTTCATGTTCAGCGGATTTTTCATTACGGCGATTGTAGTTGATAACGTTCAGAAGAGATTCACGGCATCGGCTTTCGAACAAAAAGAATTTTTCGCAAACCGAACACGAATTCAACTTTTCTTAATGCGACAAAATGCTCCTTTGACGATTCATAAACGAGTGAGCACTTTTCTGGATTTTTGGTGGTCTGCACATCGCGGCGCATTTATTGGATCTCTAATGGAAGAACTTCCTACAGCGATCAAGAACGATATTATGAAGAGTATCTGCAAGCCTGCGTTGCAAACAGTGGCCTTGTTATCCGGGGTTCGACCTGTTTTAAACGAGTTGGAGCAGGTTTTTATCGACAACGTCCGAATTATTCTCTATGGACAGGGGGAGGTGGTGTATCGACAAGGAGATTTTGCCGGGGGGTTATTTTTCCTACTAGAAGGCGAGCTGTGCGTGATCGCGAATGAAAGCGCGCCTCGAAGTGTCTCGCAAGGGGGTTTTATTGGGACAGCAGCTTTGCATTTCGACGGCAATTCGTCCAGTTATTCGGAGCGAGTGACGACTATTAGCGGCAGTATAATGGTGTTTATTTCTCGAGAACATCTGCTGCTGATGAAAAAAACGTTTCCTGCACTGCCCGAAGCCTTGGAGGCACTCGAAAAACGCTTTTTGGACCCGAAATTTCTGAAGGCATCCGAAATGTCTGCGGGTGGAGCAACTTCGAGCAATCGCCATTTTATCATCATGTGGTTGTCCGAACTCGTGTTCGACCCAGACTCCGGGGCGATGATCGCGTGGGAAACTTGGATTTTCATCGCCATGACAGTGCAGTGCGTAGTTGCCGTGTCTGTAATCTGCTTCCCTGTATCGCCGGAAACGATGGAAATTATCGACATTATTGTCTTCTTGATCGAGATATTTTTCGTGATCGACATGTTCGTGAGATTTCGCTTGGGATTTAATGAATTTGGCAATAAAGTCATGGATTTGCGTCTAATCAAGACGAAATATCTGCATTCGCGCTCTTTTGTAATCGATACTTCAGCGTTACTTCCCCTTTATTTCATCGATTGGAGACTTGCGAGTACGGGGCATCATGTGGAAATTCTCAACCTGAACAAACTCATCAGATTGTTCAAAGTCCCGGCGCAGTTTGCAGCATTGGAGAACAAGCACCTCAAGTATACACTGCAACTCCGTTTGTTCAAATTGGTATACTATACGTTTATACTTTCTCACACACTGGGGTGTTTTTACTTCGACTTTCGCTCCCATGCCTCGCACATGCATAGTTCAGGGCATAATCAAGACTCACATGCTACAAACGCACACTGGTTGGCTGAGGAATCGTTACTCGAAGAGGGGTATCCTTTACAATATTTTACTTCGCTGTTTTGGTCCTTTGGCGTCATGTCCGCAACATACCCCGGTGAACTGCCTAAAACTATCTCCCAGTGTTTATTCAACACCATCACTCTCACTTTTGGCTTCTTCCTGTTCGCATATGTCATTGGGAACTTCTCCGACATCATCGAACTTATGGATGCCGAGAACCGAGAATATTACGCTACACTCAGTTCGTTCAGACATTTGCTGGAACATTTTCGACTTCCCCTTCCTATTCAAGAACGATTCAAGGCCTTTTTCTTCTTCAAGCGCTTCCACTCGATCACTCAGGAACATTTACTCGAGAGTTGCCTTCCACCGTCTCTGTTAACTGATATCCGCATGGTTCATTTGCAACCGATGATCGTCAAAGTTTCCTTCTTGGCTGGTATGAACGGGAGTGTGACGAGAATGTTGGTCTCTCATTTCAGCCAGGTAATGATCGTGAAAGACGAGTTTGTCTACAAATACGGCGAAGAAGGAAGTGATATGTATTTCGTGTTTGCTGGTCTTCTGGATACTCTGATACCGCGTGAAGAAGGGTTGAAACAACGAGCTGCTATGAGTGGCCGTCGACCGTCACTTGATCGTCAAAATCCCACGGCAACCTCAGTTTTAACTAAAAAGCCGAGTATTAAGCCACGTCTTTCTAGCCGAAAAGTGCAGCCTCGACCTCAATCCGAGTGGAAAAGTGACAGACTGAATATCCACGAGTTGATTAAACTAAACCAAGTCACTGCAGGCGATTACTTTGGAGAAAATGCACTATTCGTTGATAGTGTACGAAACGCTTTCGTGTTGGCCAAATCGACGTCTATTCTGTACAAATTATCCAGAAACTCGCTCGAAATAGTGTTTAACCGATACCCCGAGTGGAAGCAAAAAGTACTCCGCATTATCAACGTGCAACAACAGCAGCTTCGATTAACACACGTTGCTAAAATGGAGAGACACAACTCGATAGGGTCCACCATGACCGAAGACGATCACCTGAATGACTACGCTGAGAGAATGGAAGAAGCCGTCATGTCAGCTCGATACAAACGCCCCAGTGCCGCTAGTGCGATCAGCAGACGAGAAACCATGTCTAAACATGCAGAACGTACGCCATCGATGCGGAACAAGAGCACTAAAAAAGAGTCCAAGATACGCATTCCTACATTTGTGACTGTGCTATTTCGTGGTGCACCTGCTCAGAGTGTGTATCACTTGACGTGGGTCAAGGTGATCATCTTCGCTACTTTGTTCATGTCCATTGTAGTTCCCTATCGCATCTCGTTCGATTCCATGCAACACACCGAGTGGCTACCTGTTGTAATTCGGGAGTTAGACATCCTATGTGAGGTGTTTTATATTGCCGATATCTGGGTGAATTGGCACATCCAGCGCTCGAGTGAATCGGTCGATTTGTATGAACAAGATCACCGCGAAACGTACAAAAGTGAACGACTCGCGTGCGATATATTGGCTGCAATCCCCCTAGATTATCTAGTTTCCAGCTTCTCGAACGATCCGTTATACAGAATCAATCGCTGTTTAAAACTGGGGAATTTCTTGCACTACATGGACGAAATTAACCGGGGAAGTATTCATAAAGAGATGCATCGACTGCGAACGGCATCAGTACTGTACGTGGTATTAATGTACTGGAGTGCTTGTATGTATTTCGCCATTGCGGTGTACGATCATTTCGGTAACGAGTGGAATGCTTGGCTGCCTGATGCCAGTCTCTCGGATCCAGAGGGAAAGCAAACATTACGTTTATTACGGGGGTTATTTTTCGCTACGACGTCATTTATCAAGAAAGGCCGAACTTTCCAGCCAGACACAATTTTTCACTTTGCCTTCTGCATTATTGTGTGTTTCGTTGGCCTCTTGACTATGGCCTTCATGATAGGAGAGTTCGCCAACCTCTTTATTTCTTACATTAGCAACGAAGTGGAGTATCGGAAAAATCACATTGCGGTTGAAATGTATTTGGGACGATGGAAAATTTCGGGAGAATTAAAAATTCGGACTCAAGCTTTTTTGTCTTCGCTGTGGTCATCGCACCGTGGCGTGGATTATCAATCCTTTCTCGACGGTGTACCGGTCTGTATTCGTACAGATTCCATTCTCGTCATTGCTCAGGCGCCACTGAACTCGTTCGTTTGCGATATTTTTCGCCCTCTCCCTCAAAGTGAAAATTTAAATTTCGCTGAAAAATTGATGCAGGATATCGCTCACCATCTCAAATTCGAAGGATATCCTCGAGATGAGAACGTGCTGGTCGAAGGAAGCATCACAAAGGCCATGTACTTTGTTCTACGTGGTTATTTATTCTCCACGAGTGAATCTCAGCCGAATCGCAGCTCCAGTTACTGTAAAGGAACTTACTTCGGTGAGAAAGGGTTACTGGTTTGCTCAGTTAGCGCATGCTCTATCCGCACCCTAAGATCGTGTGACTTGCTCTCGTTTGGCCCCGATTCATTATTACGTGTGCTTCAAAGCCATCGCGTCACGAAACTTGCAAACGAAATAGCAACCCAAGCGGTTCAAAGTGTCAAAGCTAAGGAACGAGTGGCATCCAGGGTGACAGCGACCGAGACTGAGTGGGGGGAGGCAGTGATGGCAGCGATACGCTTGAAGCAAGCGGAAGTAACTGGTCCAAATACAGATGATGCAGCTTCAATGAAGGATGAATGTAATGCTACTATGCGGTCTCGTAAGTATATCCTGGAGCTGCTGGGATATTATGCCACATTAGAGTGTGCGATTGATGCCTTTGGAGCCTTCCGACCGCTACTCCAGCTGCTAGTTCCCAATGGACAGCTCCATAACGTCGGAGGAGCAACAGAGCAATCAGGCACTTCTACTAATCGAACTGAAAGTGAAGTCTCGATAACTGCACCAGACGAGCAACAAGCGCAAGCAATCGCTGTCATTGGGCGGCTCTTTCGTAGGAAACGCAACTCCGTCGCTCCAATGGCGACAAAAGTTAACGACAAGCCTCTCGACTGTCAACTCGCCAGTCAAAAAGCATCCGTTCCGTCAGAAGGAGAAGTTACTAATAGTTTGATGCAGCATGAATCGGCCCAATTGATTCCGGCGCCACCATTGAAATCGATCGACAACAAATCTGGGCACAAAACAACGAGGTCGCCACGACATAGTCCTCAGCCATTGTCTGCATTGCCACCACTGGAGCCACAACCTGCCGCTCGAATGGAATCTACAATACCACCAGATGTACCACTTGGTGTTGCTGGTGTGTACTACTCCCAAAAAGTAGATAGGTATTAGCAACAATGATTGTTTCAACTAAAACAAGTAAATATTGCTGGATCTTGACAAGATCTTTCACAACTTTTTCCTTTCATTCAAGAAAAAATGGAGAGGAAGAGAGTGCTCTTTTACCTGATCGTGGGGGCCAACCAAGAGAAGCAAGGCGTCCTAATCAAGCCCAGTGACGACGTCCAAGCCCGCTCCAAAGCGATCAAAGACCGCAGTAGCCTCCTGGATAACGTCGAACTGGACGAGATGGAGCTATTTCTCGGCGAGCGTTCCACTGGAGCTTGGCTAAATGATGAAGGTGACGAAGTGAAGGCATTGACGGAGGGCGATGAAGAAACGATTGACAAAATTCGTGTCACGATGCTATCCCCAAACAAAAAAATAAATGAACTCTTGGACCCTACTCAAGTGAGACCTAGAGATGTACATGTGCTGGTCAACGTGCGCTGCAAGATGACTTGGGAAGAACGATTTGAAAGGGTGAAACAAGAGGACGAGCTGGAATTATGGTGTCTGCTTGTTGGAGAAAAAGAGTATACAACATTCCCTGTGATCATCGAAAAGTCCAGTCGTGTTCATGATTTACAGTTGCTGCTGAAGGGCAAGCTGTTTACCAATAGGTTGGACCAGGCAAGGGAAAAAATAAATTGATCTATCCGCCGCATCGATCTACAGAAATCGCTGCTATCCTCGTTCATCAGCATGCGGCTATCTGATAGCCTAGGCTACACTGCATTTGTCATCCTTCATCGCGGCGCAATTTGTGCTTTGACAGGCTATCTCTAGTAGTGGCAAGAAGAGGATGGCGAGGGTTAACGGGCGTAAGGACTGTTTTGCCCCCGAGCGGAGTGGAGAATGAAATAGAGAGCGTGGTCCGGAGTTGACGCCGTGAGATGCTATGCCGCAACTGCTCCAACGCCTGCATTTAGCCGTTTTAAAGCGATAAGACATTATAAAAACATCTAAAGTTACATGAACGTTGAAGTGAAGTATTGCAATTTTAAATTGCAATGCCCAATTGCATGGTTCTTGCGGATTGCAATACTTAACTTCTGGAGCTGACAAGAAGGCACTAACATCCGGAGATGCGACGGCTAGAAGCAAGTGGCTTCGTAAGAAAATTGAACCAAATAGTCTGTTTGATGACGTGTTTCAGAACTTTAACGGGGGGATAATTCACGTTGTCGTGGTTCCGCCGGAGAGATTCGATGTGTCGGACGAGAGCAGCAGGAAAGAGTTCATGGAACCTTATCGGGAACGAGCGGAGCTATTGAAGGGCGAAGTGGAGGAACTGGTTAAACTCGTGAAGACTCTGTGTAGCGGTCGCGGTGGCGATATCCATTGGGCATTTTTCGAGCGCTTACTAGCATTTAAGAAGCGTGTGGAGAACGACATGCCGACAGTTGAAGATGGAGGGATTGCAGATATCAAGAAGCGCTCAGAACTGTACACGTACGCCTTCATTTTCGCTCTGATAACGAGAGTTCCCTCATTCACTGGAACGCGGACTCGAAAAGAAGTTGAGGATGCTCTGAATGAATGGGAAGGAGGACAGATTGTCTTCTACCTGGATGAGTATCCACGTTTCGACTCGGATGATGCAGCTACATCTATTTGTAGAGTTCGCTTCATTCGGAATGTGTTCCGATCATTCGGGTTGGTGGCCATTGTGAGTGCTACCAATGCAGTAGCTGAAGGTGTTTTCGATACGGCTGTTAAATCGCAAGAAGGCGATGAACTGTGGTGCGTTGTGTATCCAAAACTTCCTTCGTTCTAAGATCCTCTCGTGAAGAGTTTACCAAGTGAAGTCCAGAAAATGATCAACCACAGTAGACCGATGTTTGCAACCGTGGCAGTGAAATACGCACGATCCCACCCGTATAACACTAGATTAGGTTTGCTGGAGTATGTGAACGGGATGGCTCAAGAGCTGGCGGACGATTTTCATACTGAAGCTCGATATTATTCCGAAAAGTTTAGCGATAGTCACGTAAGGCTGTTCCTGGTTTCCAGTTATAGGAAAGAAAACGGAACAAAGACGAAGGAGGGTAGTACGCGCCCAATTGGAGACTTTTCACACCTGTGTGCGTCCGAAAGTTTTAATCTTTGGCTTCGTGATTCGAATTGCCCAGTACTGGGCGTCAATGACACTGAACCATGGCTGTGGTGCAGTATGTTTCCGGATCCGAATGAGGATACATTACTACATCTTTGTATGGCCTCTGTCAAAACTTTAAGCGAGAAGAAAGTTACCACAATATCGTTGTTTGAAGCCTTATTTGTCAGCGCTAAGCCAATCCAGCAACGTGACTATGGATGCGCTGGTGACTGGAGTCATTGTGGTGGCAAGCCGAAGAAACAAATTTTCTGGGATTGCGTTCCCAAACTTCCTATCTGCACTTCTATACGAACTGGACATTGTGAAGAAACGAGATACCCACGTTAAACTCCCAGGAGAAGTGCAAGAGCATGTTTCACATCTGGTGGTGCCATTTCTTGCCCCACTGAGCGTGAAATGGCCGGCGTTTCTTTTGAACACTTCATTGAATCTGGGAACTTTTACGCAGATTGGAAATAGTACTGGAGTTGAAATTGGCGTCCAGATCGGGAAAATTGCCATCTTTTGCCACATCAGCCAGGACTTGACCACGAATGACGATCTGAAACTCGTTTTCCAGCAAGTTCCGGCAGATTGTGACGTCGTTCTGATAATGTTGAACGCTCTTGAGAGCAACTCTCAAAAGTCAGGGCGTGGCAAAAAGCATACGAGGCCTTCTGCCGATGTTACGACCACGTTCCCGTGCGCTTCGTTCTACCGCGTTATCCTCGTCACTGAAAAGAAGCAACGAAGATTCCGATCCGTCACTTCCACTGTAGTGGCACTTCAGCACATGACCAACAACTGCAGCCAAGCCACGTGCGCTGGCCAATGCGTGTGCGAACTGGTGGTTTTTGTGGAGATGAACAAGATAAAAGAAAAATCAGAGGCCAGCTGAAATTGTATTATGAAAATACGCTTTGATTGATCGTATTAGCCGCTACAACATAAAATTGAACATGGTAGACCTACAAAACTATTCCTGTTTTAAACAGATCGTACCCAGGAAGCTTTCGCCCTGGTCCAGCAATTCAACAGCCCGCCAGAGTTCCTCCGAGATTTTCCGCTGGCTACTGAGATGGAGCACGCCACCAACATCGCGTGACGTTTGCAGTGGATCCTGGATACTCATGCGCCAACCTCTCGCTTTATTCCCCCATTGCGCAGTCTTCCGCATTGGAGTCTTGGGCGATCGAATGGCCACGACGCGATTGAAATAGTCAAACTGAGTAGCATAAAACTCGAAGAAGCCCACCAATAAAGCAGGCAATGAAGCGTCCATCGCATCCTCCCTCTCGCTCTCGGAGATAGTTTGTTCGTGGAAAATGGCAGCAATCGCTTGATCGTCACACACGGCAATATTCACACCGTCGTGATATTCAGGTAGAATATCTGCGAGTTCGAGAAGTGCAGGATCCTGTAGATTGGGAGAGTACCGACAGTCTGTAGGTAGTAAATACTGAGTAGCACGTACGAATAGGAGCTCAGAAAGCCAGAGAAAGTATCAGCAATGCCGCGTTGCTTAGCCCAGTGTTTTACGGCCAGACCAAGCTCTCGCGCTCTGTCGTCGAAAGACGCATACGCACGCAGTAGACGTGTGTTCCGTACGCCCAATTGATTGTCAAATGTCAAGTCACACTTGTGATCGAGTCCGTCTCGATCGTATCGAAAGCGAATGACAGGAACGCGTGCATATGAAGCGATGGCTTGGATCTCGTAGCCTTCACCCTCAAGAATCGACTTGAGGTCGAACAGTTCGTTCTTACGCCGTTTACTGATACGGAGATTTTTCTCATTCAAAGCAGTTTGTGGCGTTTTTGTGGCTTCACGTCGAGATCGTGCAGTCCAGTAAAGATCATCGAGTTCTGTGGCTACTGCATCGTTGAGTAATTTCATTTGAGTGTCGACATAGGGCGCGTGGTGACGCTGTTTGGGGTCTTTCGAGTTGTAAAGTCTTCTGACAGTCTCACGGACCTGCGACTGTGTCTTTGGAGCTGCTCAATTGGCTCCGCAGCTGTCATCCGCTCATGGTCTTCGTCCCATACTTTCCTCTCCAGCAGTCTTTTTAGGTAATAAAACCCAAGCAGCTCCGTTGGCAGCTTGGGTCCTGTAGATGGACCATTTGTAAGAACACACATGTCAAGATCTGAGTCTCGCGCTCCATACATTGACTTGGAGCTACCGAACACTTCTACTTTACAGTGTGGCCACATGCCGTACTCAAGTAAATACTCAATATTTCGAGCCACTGCTTCACGATTCTCCTCTTGCTCCAAGCTCATCGCGTCTATCTGCTGCATTTCTGATGCCCCGATCTTTGGATCCACAATAGGAACCGCCACTGTTTCATCCTGCCGATACGCGGATACCTCGTCAAGAAACGTCTTAAACTCAGTAACTCGATCACAGGCCTCTCTACCAGCATTTCTCGCTTTGCCCTCCCAGAGCCACTCTCCCTCTAGTACTCGATGCCATTCGTAAAGAGACGAGTCGTCGCTACTCGTCACTCGACTCGTGAGCAGCTCAGTGGTCATTCTATTACCTCCGCCACCACTTCCTTCTCCAATTTTATGACCCCTCGTGTACTGGTTTCTAACTCTCGTCTCAACGTCCATAGATCGCTCCCAATGGAATCCACGATTTCTTTCGGAGACCACAGATCGTGATCAATGTCCTTATGCGTCTCTGCTTCCGTTGAGTTCAGTCCCAAGTCACTGCGCAGTCGCTGGCGTAGTGTGAAACAGGGAAAGATCATGTCGATGAGTACTTCGAACAGCGGCGTCACAACGTCGGACAAGTGGATGCAGCGGTCCAGTAATCATTGGGCGAAGACAATGTCGCCCCAATATTTGAGGGGTAATAAAATATTTAACCTATCTTAATAAAAACAATAAAACCCATCGATAGAAACTGATTGGGTTAAATCATACTTCCTCTGTCCGAGAATGATCGCAAGAAAGTAAACAAATGCGTCTTCGTTGGCTAAAACTGAATGGAATTGAATGCCAATTGGCCAAAATAAAGGAGAGCATCTCCGCCATCGATTGCAGTTAACCGCGTTTCAATCCGACCTCTGAAGCCTTCACAGCGGCCAGATAATCACATTCCTTCACTTACCAATTTTCCTTTTCTCTGCCACATCTGCAGATAAACTCCGAGCACTCTAAACGATGTCCAAGGCGAATCTAAGTGATATCCAGCGGCGCCAAATCGTCGACGAGCTCCTGAAGAGCAGTGTAATTTAAGGGTGAGGTATATTATGTTACGTGCTAGCTGCATGAACTCTAATAGCCATTCTCTCGCGACTCATCCACGTCGCCCGAGTGTATCTTCCGGCATCCATCTGGAAGGCTTTCCTACAGAAGCAGACCCCCCTGGTCCGAAGCCAATTCCTGACATCTCCCTCCACCAGTTCCTGTACTCGATGGTAGACTTCATTATCCGAGACATCTTCACCTCGCTGAGTGCGATGCTGCGGTGTGTGTGCACCGCATGCTTCGCAAGCCAATCCACCTTCTTGTTAGCCGCTCTGTAGTGGTGAGTCCAGCTAGCGACTCCACACTGTTCTGCTGAAATCCTCGCCAGCAACACCAAAGCGTTGTCGCCTACAACATGTATATCCTTGCGCTCCACGTCCGCCACTCGTTTCAGCAGCCTTTGAAGGCCGACGAACTCCGCCACGTCGCTCGTTGTTGAAGCGTTTCCGAGCGCGGTGGTAGCCATCCACACCAGACGCCCCGACTGCCTCCGTTCATCAATCTCCACTTATAAGCTGCCGCTGCCTCCGGGGCCCGGATTTCCCCGGGAGCCCCCATCAAAAAAGCCAATGGCCTTCCGCCACAGTTGGTTCGTGGTCTGCCATTGGCTCTCTTATCCGCTCCACAATATAAAGTGCCACCTCGATGTCTGGTTGACTGAGAGCCGTCAGCGGGAACAACATCCCCACATAGGTTTTCGGTGTGTCTATTATACCGTATAACACGGATTCAATGCTACACGCGGATTGAGTGCGACAGAGCGTAAAAATTTAGATCTTTGGGATGTGTAACTAGAAAAAAGCGACGCGGTACAGGTTTCACCCCTCCTACTAAAGGTATCCGTTCATTGTTGCTCTTGACTTTCCTCTAGAACCGGTTGCTTCTTCAGCTACAATATCCGGCATTCGGAAGCGATCATCTTTATCTCGAGGACCAGTAGGTAATATTCCGCTCTTTACAAAACCCTTACGAATCGTCGCGGCCGAGATTGAGGCCCACCCTTCCGCTACAAAGCGAGAAATGAGTAGACGCTTTTCCTGTGGGGTCTTGGGGTAATCATGGTCGATGTGGTAGGCCAAGTAGCTATTCCTGCGTTTTAAAATCATAGCATCATTAGAACAAAATATCACAATAAATAAATGTGAAATCTTACCGCACGTAGTCCTTGAATGGCTTCATCACAGCAACGTCCATGGGTTGTGCCAGTCCTGTTATCCCCGGCGGGACAAACTCTACCTGTGTGCAACAGTCTTCCTCGAGCATTTCACGTACAGAGTCCACCTTGTGTACTTTCAAACTGTCCAGCAAGAGCAACCTACTGCCATTTACTGAAGGCTTCCAGATCTAGCACCACAAAGTAAAAATAAATTATAAAACATAATTATAATATACCAAAATGCACAATTGTACGGTCTTGCTGCAATAAGCTTTCTTTTGAACAGTATGCTCACAGGCGGAATGTCCAAAAGATGGGTTCCAAACGTCCTGTGATACCGGGCCGCCAGGAACGCCTGCAAAAACTACAAGCGGAGGCAGCTTTACTCCCGTGGCCGATGCAGCCAGAAACACAGAGCAGCGAAACCCGTTCACCTCGCTGCCTACATTAGCATCGTTAGTAAAGTCACATTAAAAAAATAAGTAAACCGTACCTTATACGACGTCCACTGTTTGAGCTCCACCGAAGTCGATTGTTGTGTTGCCATTCATGTCGATGTAGGTGGCGGTTTGATCCATGTTAAACACAGAGTCGTACTTTGACGGGCCCACGTTGTACGAAAGCGATCCACACTCTTCGATAGAGTATTGGATGGAGTGACTAAATTTTGAAGCAGCAAGCTAAAACAAAAATTAGAAATGGCAGCAAGACAACCTTTTATTTTACATTACCTCCATATCGGATCTCATTTTGCGGCTTTTATGCGTAATTCGTCGAATAGAAAGCCTGTTACGCTTAAGAAAGCGCCGCAAAAACTCGATATTTGCACGTCGTGACCGACCCGCAAAGAGCTCCCCATCAAACCGAGCATGCATCAGAAGCAGACATTGCACCGAAACACACAGTGAACGATTCTTACGCATTTCTGTAATCCAACACAGTAGTCTAAAGTATTCACATTAAGAAACTTTTGGTTAGCATTAAGAATATAACGCAAAAAGCAAGATAAATTTTACCTTTGCTCGAGATCCGGGTGTTCAATGTAGAGATTTTGACGGTTTTTTGCAGAGACGTAATACTTGTTCGATGAGGCACGGACAAGGGCGTCTTGCTGTCGCTTCCACTGATACATGGTGGTTCGATGCACGACTAGATCGGCCGCCACAGCAACGACTGAACTAGCCTCTGCGAGGCGCGAGAGCCCACGCACCTTAGTTTTATTTTTGTCCTTTGGCCGCCGTTTCATTTGTACGAATAACGGGGGCGGGGGTCATTTTGGCGCGAAGCTGAAATTGTTGGCGCGCAGTGAGGGCGAGTTTTTAGGGGTGTAAGAAGTGCACACCCATTTATGCAATTAATACTAGAATGGGACATTATACCGATGTAGCATTGGATCCGTGTTATACGGTAGTATCCGCGCGATTGGCCGCAGTGTTGTTGGGACTGCAGCCGCCTTAATCGAGATGATCCATTGCCTGTCGTTCATCCCGTCTGTGGCCAACAGTGGGTGCGTCATCGTTTGGACAGGCAGTCCCAGTTTCTTGGTCACGACCCAGTAGATATCTCTTGACGTCACGGTCCCCTTTTTCACCTCGATCGTGAAGCGATAGTAATCGGGTTTCAATAGTTTGTGCGTGATTTTAGCCTCTTCCCGCTGTTGCTCGTAGTCATGCAAGGTGAGCAGTTGCCGTGCAAGTGGCACACGCCAGTTCACTAAACGCGCTGCAGAGCGCTTACCTTTGAACGTCACGGTGAGTAGCCTGGTATCCATATCCACTGAGATCCTTGAAAGATACTCCTTGAAGGGCTCTACCTCCTTTCGCTGCAATAGGGCAGCCGCCTCTCCCACGTGAATCAGGGCCAGCAACGAAGACTGAGCCATATTAACAGCGAAATGTTGACCAGGTGCGAGGTGAGCGTAGAGTGGATACTCAATCGCCTTAAAAAGGTCAGTAAAGACTGCAAGTTCAAGTGCGTCATTGACTGCACTAAGAACTTGGGTGGGTGGGGAACCTCAAGTTCGTGGTTTAGGATCATTAAGATCGCTTTATCCTCTTCGTCCGTCCTCAGGCGCAGCTGCGACAGCTCGGCCACCGGTTCGACACAGAGATCATAGAGCCTCTGTCTCTCCACGTCGCCCTGCTTGGTACCCGTGGTCTGCCCCTGCCCCTGTACTGCTTGGTTAAACAAACGCCCCATAATGGTTCCACTGGTACTGGCGTTCTTCGTTGATTGGTCGGCAACGTCTAGGAAGGAGAAGAGTTGAATCCTGCTCTCAATATCTCGTTGTGGCAATCCTCTGACCAGAACCCAGTCCTTCATTAATGCCGTCAGCCGTGTACAATGCTCATCCATCGAACTGTCCCAGTAACTCCGTAAACCTTGATAGCGTTCGGCCTGAGCCGGCGTTGGATCGTCCATCCACTGCTTGCACAGCTCCTCCTCCGAGAGCTGGGGCTTTGGACCCCTCATCATCTTTCGTGTATAGGCTTCGAAACGTCTGTCCCTTGCTAGCCCATTGAGTGTGACCACCGTGGGGAATATGTACTCCACAGGGGCCTCCACCTTCAGATAGTTCTTGAGCTGCTCGAAGACCAGTTTACCGTCGTTTACCTTGCGATCATGGAATTCCGCTCTGTCCCGCATACCACTGGTCTGGCGCTCGGGTCTAAACGTTGGTTGCTCCTCCCGTCCAGCTGGACTCCGGTTCGTTCCGTGAGCCTCGGTGGTATCCGTAGCATCCGAGGTGCACTGCCTGCCTTGTTTCCTTCCAGCGACGTGCCATTTGCCATTCATTCGCCCTATCCGCCTCCGCTGTCGATGCGGCAGGTCCAGGCGTCTCGCTGGACTGCTCATCCTTCCCGCTTGCTTGCATACCAGCCACCTCGCTGTTTCGCAGCATGCTCGCTTCACCCTTCGAAGAAGATCTCACACCCGCCTCTTCGATGGGTTTACTTAGATTTTGTATTCCAGGGGGTTTCAACGCACTTCCGAGCGTTCCCCCCCCCGGGATGTTGGTCCCGTTCTTGGTTTCTCCAGTTCTGTTTTGAGCCGTCGCCGGTAAAATTAGAAGTGAAGAGCAGTGTGTCGACGGCGTGGTGCCTCGAGGTGTACAAGCCGCCCTTGCAAGAGATTTTTTCTGTTCTGACGCCTCAGTCAGCCGTCTGTGGTTGTGCTTCCGTGAGACGGAGTCGCCCAGCCGTCCTGGTGAGTGGCAGAGTCGCATCAAGGAAAACTTGGGCAGGAAGAAGAAGGACCGAGACGCAATCGCTGCACTGGTCAGAGCGGTTCCTGTGGAAGAACGAACGCCTATGAGACATCTTGCGTCCGCTGCGGGTATCGCCAAGTATCTAGTGGACGAAATGATTCGTGAAGGAGTCTTAAAAGTGCACTCGACGCGCATAAAACCTTTCCTGACAGAAGAAAACAAGTTTCGCCGAATGGAGCATGTACTGGCAAGCATCAACCCGGACAGCATTGTGGTGAAGCGCCATCAGGATTTTCCAAGGATCGGGGGTCGTAATGGATATCCGCAGTCAGCGTCGCGAACGTGGTGCCTACCTAATACGATGGCGGGGAGGCCCGGAGGAGGGATCAGGACACTAGGGACCATAATTCCCCGCCCAAGCACAAGATCAGGCTGAGATCGTCCAGACGATCTTGACGATCAAGGTAGCCATACGATCCGGAAGAATGCCAAGAGATGAAGATCGAGTACCCGTGGCTCGAGCCCGACGGCAACGGGTTGAGATCGGGGCAAGGCCGGTAGGTCAGAGCAGGAAGTCTGCGATCAAGTGGAAGACTAGTGATCGGGGATGCGAGGGTTGGCGATCGTCATGAAGACCGCCGATCAACATCAAGGTTGCCAGACTGGATCAAGATCCTCAGGGGATATCAAGATCGCTCACCTGAATCAAGATCGTCGGGCAAGATCAAGATAATCGGGATCGTCGACCCCGATCAGAATGATCAAGATCGCCGATCTTGGCCAAGATCACCAATCAACATCGAGATCGCCTGACTAGATCAAGATCGGCGATCTTGGCGAAGATCACCAATCAGAGGAGAGATCGGCGGCCAAGGGACAAAGTTGAAGATCGCAAGATCGGTCGCCCAATCGGGGATGGTGAGAGCCGATCTTATCCAAGGATGAGACATAGGACGGCGCATGATGCGTGGTAAGATGGGCAGGTAGTGGATACACTTAGGATAAACATCAATCAGACCGGAATTTACTTTGAAGTGCACAAGTGGCCTTCCCCGCTCTCGAGACGTCTTAAAGACATATTGGCTCGTTACGAAGTGTTAGAAGGAGGCTTAGGTAGAGGTTACTAGCGTCGTAGCGTAAGATCTTGGTTAATATATTAGCCGGCTTTACCTACACTAGTTTTCCCTACTTTAAGTGTACAAGTCCCTGATTATCCAGACTTTGGTGCTTGACTGGAGGTCAGATCCGTTCTCAAGACTAAAGATCCCGCTATTGGAAGCGGCAAGCAACCCGGAAAGGAGAGGAAGAACAAGAAAAACGCTTATTTAGGCATTTTCGGTGCCTAAATTAGACAAAAAGTCCCTAGACCAAGGCCGATCGTCACTAATTAGGCCGTATTTAAGACTTATCAACCGGGAGCAGAGCGAAGAAGTTCCGCGCTGCACCATACATCCCGCGTCCCGCCAGGATAGTCAAGTTTTCGCTTATTGGACACCTTCGGATCCCTGAGAGAGCAGATCCAGCCCGCCGACGGGTACACAAGGTGATACCAAGTTCAGCCGATGACGGATCATTGGGGGACCCCCTCCGTTAGTCGGTGTCTGGGTGCAGTGTGTGAGTGGAGATCGGCCTCAACCAGATTTTGGCTGATCCCGCTACACCACAGCCTAGAGTTCTAAACCATGTTCTACGTGGTTCACGTCGATGAAAAATGGTTTTACCAGGACATTAATAAGCGGTCGTGTTTGTTGTTTGAGGATGAAACACCCATCACGAGGAGCCGCCGAAGTAAGAACTTCATCCCGAAGACCATGTTCCTCGCTGCTGTAGCACGTCCACGGTATGTACTCTCAAAACCTACATTCGCTAACTTTTATACTGAGTTACAACTAGTATTGATTATATACAGATGGAATCCACACAGAAAGCGTAAATGGGATGGTGAAATTGGTTTCTGGTCACTAACCGAAAAATACAAAGCACTTCATATATCGCGCAAGGGGAGCGGAATGCACGAGGAATATCGATTCAATCACTCGTGAAGTTTACAAAAGATACCTGTTGGACCATGTGATACCGGCTATTAAGTCAAAGTGGCCCCGCGGGGAGAGACACAACGTCATACTTATTCAGCAAGATAACTCGAAGCCCCATATCAGTCCAACAGACCCTGATATCTTAGCCGCTGGAACTGCTGACGGTTGGAACATCCGGCTTCTTTATCAACCAGCCAACTCTCCGGATACAAACTGAATTGGAGTTGGTTCTGTTCGCGTCTCTCCAAGATCTTCAGCTACGGGCACCTGTATATGGCATCGAGGCACGCATCGAGGCAGTTCAAGATTCATATCAGGCCATGGAAGAAGACACACCCGATAATATATTAGTAACGACTACAAATTGCCACGCATTGGCAAAGAGAAGCTTAGGCGTGAAGATAAACTCCTCACGAGTTTTGTGTGCGATGCAGATACGTACGCTACAGCCGTTGCCACCCTTAAAAAGGCTGGAAGACCGTTCTTGTTCAAGGGGAAACTATTAAAATATACTCCCGTTTAAACTGATAGTGCCGACTGTATCACGTTTGTACACAGCAGCAAACTCATCCAGTGTCACATTCAGGAAGTAACTAACATTAAATCACGCCGTATGCTGTGTGTTTCAAGGCGTGTGCTGGCTACTTAGTGTTCTGCCTATGGCTGCTGGACCGCTGCTGCGCTTTGTCCGATGTTGCAACCCCGCAGAGCGAAGTGGCCTGTCCTCGGGTTTTCTTATGGTTCATGCGTCTACTGCACATGCGAAGGGAATTGGGCCTCGGTTCCGAGATGTTACCGCTGCATGTAGTTGAACCCCCGTCACTGTCCGTGCAGGAAATATTCAAGTATATCGGAGGGAAACTGCTGGCTCTGCGTCGGGAGCTTCAAGCGGAGAGCGAAGATCCCAATCTGAATATTGGAGGTAAATTAGAGAGAGACGTGGTGGCAGACGTGGTGGAAATGGCCACGGAGCTGCTGGTCTGTCGAGCGACCAAGGAGGACGAGGAGGCACTATGTCAGTGGATGGGGCTATTGACTCTAGAAGGGGAACGTTTGGGGGCTCAGCTCTGGGAGGGAAATGCTAGAGATGCCACGACTGGAGCAGTTTCTGGCCTTACTAGATCTGTATCCTTCAATTCAAGAAGAGCAGAAAATGGAGGTTCCTACAATATCGTTAGTGGTCGAAATGTTATGGACATCCGAACTCCAGCAATTGCAGAAACTAAGCACGGATGAGGAAGAAAAACGTCAAGAGGTAGCGAGAGACATCGAAACATTGCTACGGAATGACGTCGGCAAGTGGCCCGAGTGCAAAGTGGCAGTTTTTGGCAGCTCCATGTCGATGTTTGGATCGCCTGACTCGGATTTGGATATGTGTGTTTTTAAGGACAGTTCGTATCTCGATAGTGAGTACCACGATGAACAATTGGGTTTCTATTATCTTAAACGATTAATGGAGAGAAAGGTGTGGGAAGACCACCCGGCCGAGTCAGGTAGCGATGGCAAAATGGACAAATTGAACAAAACGTACGCACAAGCCTATGCAGCGGTCGGAAAAAAAGAAATTGCAGCTCAGGGGGCGAAAACGCTGCATTCTTCAAGACCCAATCGACTCTACTGGCCGATGCTATTGCAGTTGAGTATGAGAGATCTAGTAAGGAGAGGGAAGGTATGTCGACTACAACTATTGGCGCCTTGTGTGCCGAAAGTCGACTCCAGAACGCCAAACGGTGAAAGAACGATCTCTTTGACCTCAAGTCCCTGTTCGAGGGTGAAGGGCTCGAGGTTCAAGCCGTGGTGGTTCATGCTCGAATCCCGGTGCTTCACTTTCGTTACAATCGAAATGGACTGGATTACAAGTGCGATTTATGCTTTGACAATGAATTGAGTGTGTGGAATACACGACTGCTGCGAGCGTATGCGTCTTACGATGAACGAGCTCGGGACTTAGGCATCGCAGTGAAACATTGGACCAAGCAACGCGGGGTCTCCGACACTGCTTCCGGGTTTCTGAGTTCCTACTCGTATGTACTGATGAGTATCTACTACCTGCAAGTTGTGAATGTTCTCCCGAACCTGCAGGACTCGTGGAAAGTACAAGTTGCAGGTATTCCACCCTTGAAACATTGTTGTAAGAGCATTGCGTTTTGCGAAGATCGTGGGACGGCGAAAATCTATTACGAAAAAAAAATCCACGGAGGCGATTTGGCGGATAAATCGCTCCCAACGTTGCTACTTGGATTCTTCAGGTTCTACACGACGCAGTTCGATTGTGTCAATCACGTCGTGGCTGTTCGATCACCGGCGTCCGCGATGCAGAAGACCGAATTGTGGGGCAACAAAGCAAAGACGTGGCGTTTAAGCATCCAGGACCCCATTCAAACATCGCGCGATCTCGGTGGTGTGCTCCATTTTGATGCTCAACGAACGCTTACTGAGGAGTTATGCCGCGCACACGAACTTCTGAACGGTGGGGAGAGTTTGCTGGAGGCCGTTTGTTTGAACGAATAACAGGTAACAGGTGCCGTAACGTGAGCAAAAAAGGCACAAGTAGTTACTTAATGGTTAACCCGTTTAGCTACCAGGCGGATTTTAACACTTTAGCTCTTTAGCAAACCCTTTTAACCTTAAGTAAGTACTTGTGCCTTTGATGGTCCATCGATAGCGAATCATACTGTAATATTGCGAGTTCTAGTCAAAGTTGGATTGGCCGCTAGGTTCAATCTCCAGAGAGCCGAATCGCCGCCAATCGCCCATGCCCTTGATGGCGGTGGATCCCCACTAAGTACGAGCTCTGAGCATATGGTTTCATGTGGCGCGATTTTCTTGTGACTTGCTTTTTGTATGTGAAAGACTCGACACATTAGCTTTACCTCAGATTACTCAATTCTAGGCGGAGTTCACAATAACCCTTTTTAATTTTTATAAAAACCTTTTTAACATGTACTTGAAGGTAGAAATCCAAAACAAGGGGACTGAAGTACTCGGCGATCCTCTCATTTGTACGTCAAACTGGTAATTCGGGCAATCAGTATCGCGTATGCCAAACTTATTCTAGATCGTTTGATGAACAAAGTTGAGGTATCTCCTGACGGACTAGAAATGAGGACGTCAGTGTATGTGCAAGATCCGATTGGTTTCTGTGCGTGTATGGACTGGAGGTATGTGCAGATCGCAGAACTCTGGCGAGATTTTCTGTCTGGTCGTTCACTTTGAAAAACCTCATTCAGTTCATGCGCTTGTTCGGTTTGAAGTGCCGTGACGAGATGCATTTACTACATATGCTTGGTGTCCATACAAGTATCAAATAACACTTCAACATATCACCATGAGGCTGGTTTGCCAGACATTGTTACTCCGCTGCAGCGTTGTTGCTGTCTCACTTCGAGTTACCCCGTTTGCGGTGAGCTCTTTGCTGCCACTTCTTCTTCTTTTGAGTCTTGTTCGAATCGCCCTCAACACGCGAAGTTGACGACTTTACCACCTCCACAGTCTCAACCCGATGCACAGTCACCACTGTGGCCTCAGCTTTCTTCTCTCCATGAAGCTCCTTTTTGCCACTGTTTTTGCGTTTGCCATTGTTGCCTTTGGGTTGGCCAATATGGTGGGCATCTCGCGCTGCACCATGATTTTGCTGGTGTCTCTTACGCCGGTCATTCTTCTTTCCAGCAGCGGTAACGTGATCTCCACCTATTGACAGACGGAGGACGTGGCGTCGAATATTCTTCTGAGGTATGTGCCACTCGCCTGTATTGCCAATATCGTCGTCGTCGCCTTCAAGGTCGCCTGGTGAGCAGTTGCCCGTCGCATGCTCTGGCGACAGACACTTCTGACAGGGTGGAGTCGCGAATAAAGCCTCATGATGAACCCACACGCGACCCGCACGTCCGTCGGCCGCCTTCCAGTCGATTCGCGTTCGTTGCGACAACTTCCGAGGACAATTCTGAGCCTGCGTCAGCAGCTCCACCTCCCACCTCTTGTTCTCACCATCATCTGCTGCAGCTGATTCCGTCACTTTACCAACGCGAAATGATTTCTGGAACTCCTTAAAGAACGACACGATGATCTCCTTTGTCAGTTCTTCGTCGGCGCTCTGCAACACCATCACGTACGAGCGCTTCATCTTCTCTTGCTGCTGTTTCTGCCCTTCGCTCGCTTGCGAGTCATCCTCAGTCCGTTGCTTTGCTTTCTTCGCATTTTTCACAGCCTTTCCAACAGGTTTCTCGACTGCGCAGACCTCAGAGAAGCTCTCGCCACGCGCTAACATTTCATGTGCTCGACGGAGCTCGCAGATGATTCTCTCCTGTCCCTTGAACTGCAAGACGCAGCCGAGATCACGTCCGGTCTCCAATGGATCCTGAATGCTCATGCGCCACGTCTTGGCCTTGCGCCTTCCCCACTGCGCAAGCTTCAGCGCCGGTGTCTCGGGCGACCGGACAGTCACCACACGCTCCGCAAAGTCGAACTGTGTGGCGTAAAACTCAAAGAAGCCAACCAACAGAGTCGTCAACGACGTATCCGACCCCTTACCGCTTGATGTACGTTTGTGGAAGGCTTGGGCGATGTCTCGATCCTCGCAGAACGCAATGTTAATGTCATTGTAGAACTGTGGCTGGATCTGCGCGGCCTCTAGAAGCCGAGGGTCTTGTAGATTAGGAAGAACGTGCTCTACTTGCAAGTAAAAGATACTGAGCAGCACGAACGAGTACGAGCTGAGAAACCCCATCGACGCGTCACTAATGCCTCGTTGCTTAGCCCAGTGCTTCACTGCGAGCCCCAGAGCGCGTGCACGGTCATCGAATGACGCATAAGCGCGCAGCAGAGGCGTGTTGCGTGTAGCCAACACATTCTCAAAGCACAAGTCGCACTCGTACTCACGACCGCTGCGTGTGTGCAAGAAGCGGATGATGGGGACGCGAGCACCGGCAATGACGTGACGCACCTCGCACTTCGCCGCACGTTCCAGAATGGCGCGCACGAGATATAGATCCTTGCTCTGACGTCTGCTGTCCGCGATGATCGCCTGCAAGCGTGCAGCTCCGCCATTCTCGTTGACATCATCGCGAGACTCTGCGACTCCAAGCCTGGAGAGCTCCGCTGAAATAGCGTTGCGAAGCAGGCGCATCTGAGTGTAAAAGAACTCGACCTGTCGACGCTGTTTGGTCTGTTTCTCGCCGTTTTTACCAGATCGATCCAACGAGTTGAGCGACTGCGTGAGTTTCTCGATGCTCTTGCGAGTCTGGGCGTGAAGATCCTGCAATTGCTCCACGTCTGTCGTCGGTACATGTCCGTTCTCAGTAACTTTCCCGTCGATCAGCTTCTGTAGCTGCCGCTTGCCCACCACTTCTTTGGACGGAGATAAATCTCTGTCAATGCTGCGGCCATTAGGGAGGAGACACATGTCGAGATCCGACGTACGCGATCCGTAGTGGGTCATCGAGCTCCCAAACAGAATAACCTCACAATACCGCCACTTGCTCACCTCGCGTCGAAGAATCGTCTGGATGTCGCTGGCCACGCGAAGACGACGCGCTTCCTCCTCCGGTTCGATGCTCGACAGCTCCACAATTTGCTGCAGCTCCGACGTCCACAGTTTCTCCGCTTCAGAAGGTCCAGCTGCCACACAAGATTCAATGTGTGTCTGTATCGCTGCCGACTCCTTCAAGAACGTCAAGAAGGACTCCACCTGTTCACATGCCGTGTCTTCAGCCACTTTGGCCTTGTTCTTCTTCAAGCGCATCTTCTTCTTCTCTCGTTTCTTGCTCTTCTGTGCAAGAGCGTCCTCATTCTCTGCTTGCTTCACTTCAGGACTGATATCAGGAACACCCTCCTCTGTTTTATCTGCTGCCTCCTCCTTCAGGATCCCCACCCACCGTCTCAACAACGTTTCATGCTCGCTAGTGGCTCTGCTGAGGATCAACTCGGTAGCGTTATCCACCACTTCGGCCACGACGATCCTCTCCATGGCTCCTCCGAGCTTGCTACTGTTTCTTTCAGCCTCTCTTTGCTGCCTCGACAGCTCCAGTCTCGAGGGTCGAAGCACGTCGCCCACTTGGTCCACGATCTCCTCTACGAGCCACAGCGGCTCCTCAGCATCAACTACGGGCTCCTCTTCGCCCTCTTCTTCCGCTTCTTCGTCCTCTGCACTTGCTGTTTCTCTTTTGGAGCCCAGCGCCAGCTCCCGACGCAGTCGTCGCTGGATTTTAAACAGCGCGAACATGCGCTGCGTGGCGGCCTCGGACTGTGGCGTCGTGGCGTCTCCCACGCCATTGCAGCGGCCCAGGAGCCACTGAGCGAAGGATAGATTGCCCTCCCCTGCCTTGAACCACAGGGTGTTTTGGTAGCCGCCGATAGGTGCGTCAGAAGGCGCGTCATTGCGCGAAGACTGGGGCGATGGCTTTGGCCGCGCATTCTGCGGCTTCTGCTTGCGCTGTGAAGACGCGGACTGCGGATTCGTGTCGCGGGTGTTCTTCTTGTTCGGCTTACTGCTGTTTAGCCGCGAGCGGGATCGCGGCGGCGCCGTGGCGGCCGTCGGAGCGGACCCTTCCATGATGTCGAAGGGGGTGAGATATCTGGCAATGAAGACTCGTCGAGCTTTGCGATTGGCGAAAATTTCGTGTTCATTTTGGCCAATGAAAAGCTAGTCTACTTCAACCAGAAAGTCATGGCAAAGCGCCGGTTCTTGGAGACCATGCTGTCGGATTCGCCGATTCCCCGACTCTTCACACTGCGGTGTCGGCAGTGCACTCAGAGGCCACCGAGAGGTGAGCTTGAGACGTTGTCACTGCGAAAGTATCGAGATGAATGGGATCGATGTGCCCGATCGGGGGTCCCTTGAAGCAAAGCTCCAAGAAGTTCTTGGGGCTTTCGCAAGAACATGAGTAGCTGCTGCAAGGGATCACAACAAATGCAGTACCGTAAACCAGTTCAGCGTATCCGTGCTTGCATCCAGCAACGGATCTTTCACAGTGACCTCAGCGTTGAAATGGAGCGCCTGTAAATATAGTTCTCGAGCATCTCCGCTTGTCAACGTGTTGGCTATCATCACATGACGTTCTGCTTGATCGCCGTCCTGATAGGAGATACTTGTACCGTATCAGCTTCACAACCGCACTCTATGCAATTCAAATACTGCAAGTGCCCCCAATCTCAGCTCAAAAAGAAACCACAGACTGCAGGATAAGACGGCATGTGAGTCTGGCTCCTGCTAACCGATCGTAAACCTCTTCTTGGGCTGTGGTGGGTATACTGTGCTCAAAAACCTGCATTCCACCAAGAGCATCATTAATTCTATCGAAGTCGCCAAGTTGCCAGCATTTCCAGCATCTAAAAAACATACTGAACATATTGATGTAGGAGCATGGCATGCATCGAGATGGAGAGTCTCCATTGGAGACCGACGGCGGTGCCTACGTTGCAGTGCGGATTTCCTGCTGGATTGAATCGGTTCAGATCGCACTTAAACGGGAAACAGTGGGACTAGCGCATCTTCTTTAGCCCTTCTGCGTTTCGCAGCATTTCGCACCAATAGGCTGGCGCCGCCGGCAGCTCGCCCGGCCAAAGAAGCAACGGCCATAGTAGACAGCAACTCGGCCCAGCACTAGCAGCGCTGGAGTCCACCGAGCGACATCACCGAGCGTCCTGGTGTCTCGGCCACTGTGTCTGACCCTCGCCGCGCCAGCCTCTCCGCTCTGCCGCCCAAGATGCTCGCTAATAAGCGCCCACGACGCGCCGCCGCGGCCGAAGACTCGCTGGATCCGCGCGTTATGACCGAACGCCAGCAACTGGCCTTCCTGCTGCGTGCCACGGCGCCATCCGACGCCTCAAGCAGCTCCAGCGACTCCGATTCGTCCAGTGATAGCGAGGACGATGAACCACCGCGTCGACGACGCCCAACCAAGCGCAGCAAGACGCGCAACGCCCGTACGTGCCGACATTTATTTTTTTCTTACATATCGGGATGATTATTTCCTAACGGTTCTGTATATTAATTTTCGTATACTATTATGTCTTAGGTGGTGGTGGGAAGACGTCGCCAAGTGCGGCAGACGCGCCTCCCGTGATTTATTGCGGTCGTGGACGACCGCCCAAGAACTCCATCAAGTTACCCAAGAATATGACGCACCCACACAGCCGTCCGCACGTGAAGATGTCGCCCAGGAGCCATAATACGCGGTCCGGAGATACTGCGATCGCGGCGGCTATCGCTGCAAGTTTAAAAGCCGACAAATTGGCGTCCAGTCGAGCACTCAAGGCCGAGAGAAAAGAGAGAGACGTGCCCGTGAAGCAGGAGAAGACCAGTCCGTCCAGCGCCAGTGATGTGGCCATGTTGAACAGCTCGGCTGCAGCTCCATTCTGTGCGTTATGCTGCGACCTAGAGCCGTTCTGCGACGCACCACTCTTTCTATGCCCGGCGTGTGATCAGAAGTACCCGACGCAACAAGCGCTCGGCCGTGTCTGCATGACATAGTCTGCGGAGTGCCAAGAAGACAGAGAGAAGGGATGGCGGAGAGCCGTGGAAGTAAAGCAACAAGAGTGAAGAGGAAGAAAGTAATGCCGGCGCAGGTTGCGAGCGTGGGGATCAGTGGCGAAGGCTGAAGTGAGCGAGCTACCTGCGGGAAGAGGGAAGACGGCACGTGGACGATGGAAGCGCAGTATGGGCGTGTGTTGTCTATAGTTATATGGATTCGATATGATTGAATGGATGCCTGTAAATCCTTCATCTCTGTCGACTTCCTGCCTGCCTGCGTGCCAGTCCCTCCTGCTGTGCTGTCACAGTCGGCTCTACTGCCGTCATATATATATTACCCGTCCCTGCTCTTCGATTCCAAACAGTACTGTATTAGCGACGCTGACTCATGTCATGATCACCAAGTACGTCAACAGCAGCAGGATCAGCACCAGCACAATAATAACGATGAAGTTCTTCATGCCGCCCGACTGCTTTATGAGTTCCTGTGTCTGTTTCGTTACGACCTCCAGCGCTTGCTTTGCCTTGTCTGTATCGTCGTTTAGGTCGTCCAACATTCTATCGGCAGTGGCAATTCAATGTCAGTCCCACCACATCCCGTCCTATAGAGACACCACAATACAGATCGCTCACTTATTCTGTGTGTCAAGCTCTGTGCTAATATTGAGACTCATGTCTCCAAGACGCTTGACTGCCGAGTGCAGCTCGTCCAAGCTCTCGTCCTGCTTCTGCCGCTCGATCTGCTGTGCTCGCCGCTGATCAGCCACGTAGTCGTCGTCCCCGTGATCATCAGGCTGCTCACGGACGCCAAAACCGGTTAATATATGGTCGCAGATACAGAGAAGAGAGAGTATACCAGATACTAAGACGCACCTGGTTGCCCAGCTTGGTGTAGGACGGGGGCTTCCCCGGCGCGAACGCGGGCGCCATGGCTGCAGCTTCGGTTTTGCGTGGGCGCTTTTGGAGAATAAAACGCAGCTCCCTGATTGGTCTAAAAATACCTTCATGTGGCGAACATAACGATGCTGGTTACTTTTAGAGGGGGATGGGCAATTATCATGAAGAGACGCACTGCACTGTGCATCTGAGTTGACAGCAATGGTAAGGCTAATGTGTCTTCGTGTTGGCTATTGTTGCTTTCTTTGGTCTCGTTCTTGTGTATCTGAACGCTGCTATCCTAATGGCCTGCTCTGTTCTTCATTCTCTTCAACGTCACAAGAAAAAAATAAACTCACTTGGTCATCGCTGGTCAGCTCTGATTTGTTGTTTGCTGTTCTTCTGGCTGCCTCGAACTTTTAGGTCACGCACGCGCGTCTCCCCAGGGCCTGCTGCGTCGGGTACTTCTGGTCGCATGCGGGGCACAGGAACAGCGCGTCCGAAAATGACGCTTCGTGCGCCGTGTCATAGTCGCAGCATAATGCGCAACGTGGTGTTCTCTGACTGAAAGACCGAGCCACGTCCAGGTGCGCAATGTCGTCCGAGCTGGACGGACTAACCTCCGCCTCGAGCTTCTTGTCGTTGGTGTCGGTTGGCCTCGTTACGTGCAGCCTCATGTCTGCTACTAGCATATTTTTCCTGTTCTTGGGTGGACGTCCAGGACCCCGGCGGATCGGTGTATTGCCCGCTGATTGCTGCTTCAAGCGTTGTATCCGCCTGGATTTCTTTGCTGGGCGCGAGGACGCCACAGGCTTGTCTTCCGAGCTCTCGTCACCTGAGTCTGATGTATCAGGCGCCTCATGGGCCGTTGTGCGCAATAAGAACGCCAGTTGCTGCCGCTCCGTCATGAGTCTCGGATCTATGTGCAGTAGATGGTCCTCCTCCTCGTCTATCTTCCATAACGCTCCTGGTTTCGGGCGGTGCGTGCGCTGGCGCTTCCTCGCGCGTGTGGTCATCTTTGTCGATCTCTTAGCTCTGTCTCTCGTAGATCCTCTTGGCCTTTTCAAAGTGAGAAACGATTCGCTTTTCTAACAAGAGTTTCTATTGTTTCTAACCAATCAGAATACTACATTGTCACTTCAGCAGCTAATCCTTCAAAGCCATCCTCCGCTGCCGCAGACCTGAGTAAACAGTAGGGCGACTCCCGCTCCCTCTTCGAGGTCGCGTGACGCACGAGGTTCTCTCAGCCTTCCCTAGCGACTGTCGAGGCACATAAGATCGCTGGGATTTGATCATTTGCGTCAAACGGTGACATCCATTCCAGCGGCCAAGCATGGCCTGCAAACATAGCGCTTATCGAGTGACGAACCTGCCAAGTTATGTCAAATGGTATACTCTACTTCCTTCCCTATCACTCGGGAGATCTTGAGTTCTCGAGTCTGGGTTTTCTAGGAGCCCTTGTAAACAAATATCGATGTTCCGCTTACACCGCGATCGTAGGACCGATCACGGGCACATAGCCGAGCGCCACGAAGGTGATGCCCTTGACTGTGCCATACGCGGGCGACGACGCGTACACCACCTGCGTCTTCGTGTAGTCAGTCACGCTAGCCACCGTACCGTAGACACTCGAAGTGGCCGAGACTACCTTCTCCATTGTGTAGTCTTTAACATTGGTGGCCGTGTGTACCGCGGCCACAACAGCACGCGAGACCTTCTTGCCCGTCTCCTCGACGACGTCGGAGGCCACACCCACGGCCATGTCCTTCTTCTTGAGCGCAAACTGTTGGCCCGTGTACAGCGTCTCGGCCACAGACGAGATCGTCGCGTCCACCTTGGCATCCAGTGCGTTGAGACCAGGGGAGGATAACGCATTAACCACGGCGGTGCGTCTCGAACGTGGCCAGCGTTGTCTCGCTCAACTGCCAGTCGGCGCTATATGAGAGCAACGCCGCGCTGGGCGCGCCGTTGGCCCCGAACGTGAACGTCATCTTACAGTTCACAGGGTTGTTCTGGAACTCGGTCAGCGACTATTGCGTGCTCGCAATGGACTTCTTGGCCTTCTCCTGCAGCAGCTCGATGGTGAGCTTGGCGTCGGCCGGGGCCTCGTCCTCGCGCAGTGTGCTTTCTCGTGCTATGTCCGCAAATGGCTACAACTAAATTTAAACCTGAATTTGACATGATTGTGATTTTAAAATTTAAATTTTAAATTTTGGAAGATGAAGCGCATATACTCCGCGATCTCGGCGGCCACTGTCGCAGAGCAGCAAGAGACCTGGTTGTGTGGCCACCTCAGGGTTGCTGTAGATGAGTTTGAATTGGCGAGATGCGCCAACATGAGAGAAGGCATGCGAGTTCGCTGTTGAAAGACGGTGGACTGCATGCTAACTACGGCGATGAGACCAGCTTTCCTCGAGTCTTTTATCGGCGAGATAAAATGAATGCGCTAACCATACTTTAAAGCATACGTTAAGAGAAGAAACACATCTCTGTACCTGCCTGGATCCCAGCGACCGTCACGACTCCACAGAGCAGCACGCTCGTGATGTACTGTAGTGCCCACGCATCGATACTCTACCGCAGAGTCTACGGTAATCAGCTGGGAAAGTGTCTTTGGAATATGATTTGACAACACGAACAAACTCTGCCTACGTGTTCAGTACCGTGCAGAATCTGCGTTCTTGTGGCATCCAGGAGACGGTTGCCAAAAAGCCTTCCCCTTGCATTTCTAAGCCTTCCCATCACCTCAAGTCCAGTGTGGGGTCCATATAGAGGCTAGTCAGCTTCTGCCCCATATTTAGGGATCGGCTCTCATTAGCTGAGAAGAGGCCAGATATTTACCTACACAGGAAGCCACTGCGCCTCCTGGGGCCGGCCAAAAACCTTACTCGTCACAACACGTTAAAGTATATTTCTAATTATATTTCTAATCTGAAGCCGACACTCGTTGGTTCCACTCGTTAAATTTATCTAGTAGAATTCGATAAGTACGAATTTGCAGGTGTTAAACTTGTCAGAACTTCTTTTCAGACATTTGAACCGTATTCTTGCTTGAAGGGTCGGTTTTGTGCAGCTTTACTTATGGGTCGCCCTTACTTTCACCAAATGAATTAAATAAGGGGCAAGAACCTTCAATGTGTACTCACCTATATTTTTCAAAAAAATTCGGCACTGCTTCAACTTCAACGCTTTAGAAACGATTTGGCGCTGTTATACTCTCAGCCTAAGGGCTGAGAGTACAAGCCCGATTGGCGTGGTGCTCCAATAAAGCAGTGCTCTGCGCTGTTATAATTAAAAGGCAGTATTCCGTTCGCTCGGCCGCCTGTAAAATACTTTGAAGTAGCATCTTTATTGCTAAGCACCTTGTAACTCGTGGTGAAGCTGCATTGGTGCGACGGAATATAAACTTGCCTTCGATTTTCGCGCCACCCGCGGCCTGTTCGAATATGCGTTGTACTACTGTAACCACTTACTGCGATCTTAAGCTGAGGCATTGGTTTATTATTGCAGTTGCTCCAGCATGTTCTACTAGTTACGGAACTTCAGGCTGAGTTGCTTGCCCACCACTCTACTACGAGTCTCACACCAGCAAAGAAGACGCTACTTTTTCAACCCGAGTTCGGAGAAGAGAGATAAATTGACATCCCAGTTGCTTTGAACGAGAGGCCGCGATGTGAACCTCGACTGAGTTTCGCTCAAATAGTTTCGTGTATCCAACTCGGTCGCCGCTGCCAATTGCACGTTGCTCGATGGCTTGACACCCCCTCCCGTTCGTTCTCAGCGATCGTCTTACAAGGCTCCCTCATTACACCGTCGACGTTGAATTTCGTCTTAGCTCTTTCGATCTTGCGCAATCCCTTCAGCTTTGCGGAACTGGAAAAGTAGTGTGCTTGCTCCACAGCTGTCACAAGAGCTGGTTTCGGGAAAATCAACACTAAATCCTTCAGGAGGAGAACCGTTTGCTCCTCGCGCGATCCGAAAATTAGGGTCACTTCCCATGGATGCCAATGCTGTACTTTCCTTGCTGACGTCCACGTTGGCGTACGCGCGCTCCATTCCAGCCCGACTTCAGTAATTTCACGTGGAGAGTAGGTAAACACTGTTTGGAGCACATATTCATTATTACTAAGAAAAAAATCTGTACGAGTGGACAATGGCCGCATGACCTCCTGGGAATATTGATGCTGCATCTATGGCCATTGATCTCATAACTGAATCTGACGATGATCCGCCATTAACGTTATACCATCGTGGCGTCCATCTTCATAAGAGCAGCTAGACTGGCTGCTCTAGCTTCCATCTCGGCAGTGAGTCGGCACTAACTTGCCTCTTCAGGACACAAACGCAATAACCTCAGCATTTCGACAGTTTTCCTACCCCAGCACATTTTAACTGTTAAAGATACGCGTGTAGAGCTGATCATGCATGGCCTGTACGAGATCCAGCACGGGGGCCGACGAGTACGAGTCCTCCACCGCTCGGTTCTTCTTAGACTGGAACACTTTCTCCAAAAGTGGCGTCGTTTCGAACTGCAATTTTGCAGCTTCGAGCGGCCCCACCAGATTGAGTCTCGTGGCGGCACTCAGCACGTCACGTGTAGTGACAAACAGGTACATGCGCTGTGTGGGCTCAGCTTCTACGCCCAGCAGAGCACAAACAATACCAAAGAGTACGGCGTGGTGAACTCCTCCTTGTTTCCGCTTCTTTACCTCTTTTCGAATCGTCAACAGCGTTTGGACGCGAGGATACCTCGGCGCGTATGTGGACAGCGCCAGTCTCAGCAGAGCCGCGCCTTGGGCGAACGAAGCCTTGCGTGCAACGTGGTTCGAGTAGAGAGCGGTGGCGCGGCTATTTAGACTTAAAATAGATTCCACAAGTGCATTGGCATCGAAATTTGGCGTCGTAGCGAGCTGATGTGCGGAGAAGACGATGGGAAGCGCGAAGTTGGCGCTTTGGTGCAGCGAAGATGAGAGGAAGTTCCGCAACGACGCAGCGGCCACAAGGCCCTCCTGTGTAGCGGCCTCCAGGCCTAACGAGTGTGCGAAGCCTCCTGTTGGGTACAGTGAATCCACCATTTGCCAGAGCGCCCAGTCACCAGCCGGGGGAGGCATGACGCCGCTGCCTTGGAAGGTTGACATGCAAACTGAAAAATAAAGAGCTGTGATTGGCTAGGAAAGACAAGCTGAAGTGGCACCATTAAACTGTTGTCATTACTGATCGTTTAAGATTAAAAAAACATTTGTCTACTAAGTAAAATGTTTGGTCTTCAAACTGTTTGGCAAACAAACAGCCATCGACTTTTCTGCCGAATGCCAACCCACTCTGATTTCCTGCTTATATCGGTCTTCTTAGTCGCGTTCATCTCCGTACAGTAATTAAAAAAAATCACAAGTCGCGTTCATTTTCGTATTAAAAAAGACTTGTCGAATATGAGCGTGAGAATAACCATAAACGATAAATACCATCATCGATCATAGACTAGCCGGTCTTAGTACATGTTACTAGCGTTGTGTCTGTCCAAAGATATTTCGCTGGGGGAGTTTGTGCTCTATGGATAGCCTTTGTCTTTGTGTCAGTGGAGACGGCGCCCAACGAAATCCAGGCATTCATCTCGAAAGCTTCTCCTCGATGGCGTGCGTGAAGTCTCATCTTGGCAGTCAGACGGGCTCTGTTTGACGAGCCCTTACGATATTACGATACTCATGCTGCAGATTACATTTCCCAATTTGCGTGGAGGCATCGCCATCGCTGAGCAACTACACGGATGCATGCATTTCCTCCTGGACGTCTAGTATTTTATCCGTTCGTCGCCCTTTGAGAGTTCCTACTGAAGTACAGTTTAGAAACATTTGAGATCGTGATAATGGCTGACGGCCGTTGCGCAGTGAGCCAGGGTTAACACCACGGTGACCAGCAATACCAATGTCTTTTTACGAGGGGTACAGTACATGTACCTCCGAGAATCTCGGCGAGATCGGTGGTGGACCGCGCTCGAAAATACACTCACGCCAACCATCTGACTTCGAGTCGAACCACTCTGGTCATTTCGCTGGAACCTCGACGTCAGCTTTGAGCGCTTAAGTTTTTGCTTTCGTTTTACAGCACTGTAGGTGAAAACTTCTTCACAAGAACATCCGAAGATTTCACCGTTCTTAAGAGATGTCTTCTGCAAGAGGGAGCATGCCTACGCGGCTGTGACGAATAAATGACGGGTTTCTGTCGTTTTTCGATTTGCCTTGCGTGGCGGCGATACGTGCTTGTATCATTAGCAAAAAATTTAAAGCTACGCTGTTCATAAGATGACAAGTACTCCTGGACAATGTAAAGTTCCAGCTCAAAACCGACATGTCCGACAGACGGCTCAAAATGAGTCTTGTCGGAGGATCGATCCCTTGAATATCGGGGGTGCATCGCTTCCAACATTTCGATTGGTGCAAGGATTGTTTTCTGCAATCTATCCCAATTGCTGTGCATGTCGAAGCGACAGAATCGCGCGTTGAAGTGCGTACCGTGCGTTGGCGGTCTTGGCTCCCCAAAGAATGACACAACAACGGATGACAAAGCCGCGCCGTGTTCCCTCGCCGATCTCGATCTCATTCCCAATTTGACGCAGACGAGCACAGGACCATGGGTGCCGAAGCCATCAGCAGCAACAACAGCTCCGCCACGATGCCCGAGATGAAGAAGAACCTCAGGGTTTGTGAGAAACGTGTCGACCCCTTCGTCCTGTCTTCCTGGTGGTCATCAAGTGCTTACTCGGTGAGCCACTTTTGTCGTGTTCAACAGATCCCTCGCCACATCGCCGTCATTATCGATGGCAACCGCCGCTACGGCAAGAACAAATACGGCTCGGGTACTCGCGGCCACTCGGACGGCACCAAGACCGTCATGAACTTCACCGACTGGTGCATCGACGCCGGTGTCGAAGCTCTTACAGTCTTCGCCTTTTCAACGGGTGAGTCGATTCGTCTCGCTGGTCTCTCCTAGCTGTTGATACTGACGCCATGTGCTTGGATCACTTTCAGAGAACTGGAAGCGCGAGAAGGCCGAGATCGACGCCCTGATGAAGTTGGTGGACGGCTTCATCCACGACATCCTGGGCGAGGCTCTCACTCGCAACATCCGAGTGCGGGTGCTGGCCTCCGACAGCCGGAAGCTGCCAGCTTTCCTTGTTAAATCCATCCAGCAGGTCGAGACCAAGACGCAATACTGCAACGCCTTCCACCTCAACCTTTGCGTCAGGTATACTACGCTGTAAAATGCTTCGAAATGAGGTCTTTCCCCATCCTAACGGTGCTCTCACTTTTACAGCTACGGCGCCCGCGATGAGATTGTCGGAGCCTGCAAGAAAATCGCTGCCGAGGTGGCTCAGGGCGAAACGAGCATCGACGACATTGACGAAGATCTGCTTGGCCAGCGCATGCTCACTGCGTAAGTTTTCATGTTCTCTCTTTCGTTCAATTGTTTGCATAGCTGAGCTAACTCTGTCTGCTGTTGTTGTGGCATTGCACTGCAGAGGCCTACCGGACCCGGACATCATGCTCCGCACATCGGGCGAGCTGCGCATCAGCAACTTTCTGCTGTTCCAGATCGCCTATGCCGAGCTCATTTTCATGGACAAATTCTGGCCGGAGGTAACACGCCAGGACCTGCAGGACATCATCGTCGAGTTCAACCGCCGCAAGCGCCGCTTTGGCAAATAAGCACAGCCCGACGACACCCTTCCCGGTATGCATATCTAATCTGAAGTCGCTGAAGCAGCAAGTCATCCGCGCAGAATAATCTCAATAAGCAAAAAAAATGTCTATAAATGTAAGATACCAATTATCTTAACATCTACTGCTCTTTCGTTGATCATGGACCCAAGGAAGAGGTCGTAGCCTCTTTTGCTTCTTCCTCTAATTTGTCCGTGATAAACTTGACCCGGTAGATGTCTCCTCCTTCATTGCAGACGAACTTCTCTCTGTCGGTGGGGATTCCTAGCGGGTTTTCATCCAAAGCATCAAAATCGTAAGCTCTCGACATCTCGAAAATTTCCACCATGTATGCGAACAGTTCCTTCACGTCCGTCTGCACGTAGATCGGCGTGCGATTCGGCAGCAGGGCGGCCATTTCCTTCACGAACTCCTCAGTAACCAGTCGCCGTTTGATGTGGCGCTTTTTCATCCATGGATCCGGGTGGAAGATAGAAACGCTTCTAACGGGACCCGGTAGAGATTGCAGCAGCGTCGCCTGATGGAAGTTCATGTTGGCATGCACGAAGGCCAAGTTCCGGATCCCTCGACGCTCGGCCTCTCGTTCCGCTTCTCGTAGCACATTGCGACGGATCTCGACTCCCACGAAATTCCGCTCAGATGCTTGAGACTCCGCCACGTCCATCAGATACTTGCCCCGGGCACAACCAATGTCCAGGTGGATGGGTAGCGAAGAGTCTTCGAAGCATTGCGTCCAATCGGGCAGCTCCACGGGCTGTCGATAGGTCATCGAGAGCGGATTCACGTGCTGGCGGAACCGCTTGGAGCCCGAATGCGAGTTGCCCGAAGACAAAGCATCAGACGCACCCACCTCCTCAAATTTGGGGATCGACACGCTGAAACTCCGTATCAAGCGGTCGTGTCTGTGATAACGCGTCGGAGGTAGCGCAGAGCGCGTCAACCGAAGCGATCGCGACTGTAGCAATGCCATGATCCACGCCGATTCACTGACTGGTGGAGCGTTTGAAAATGTCACCTCAATAGTGGACGGTGGACATAGCGCACTGTTCGGGTAGAGTCGGATAGCACGAGGATTGGCTCAGGTGCGGTAAATGACATGGACACGTACGCCGCGAGTCAGTTGTGCAGTTGCATTGATACGTCTAGCATTCCCGAGACTCGGAGTGCTGTAGACTATTAGACCGATGGAGGAGAACGCGAGCGGTGTGTTCTGGCCGCGTGAAAGCCTGGGGAGGCAGACGACGAGATTTCAGCGGAAGATGGATACACAGTTAATGTGCAGACTGTTGTTAAGTCATTCCAGTTAAATATAGTCGAGAGTAAGAAGTGCGAGTTGTGAATGGTTGTGACTATGAGGGAGAAGAATAGATCCAGGAGAGACTCTGCGGGTCCTCCAGGAAGGATCTACTCCCTTGCCTTGTAGGGGCCGGAGTAGTTACTGGAAACTGTAAGAGGGTTTTGGTCGAGGCCTTCCCTGATGCAACACAACTACTTTTGACTTACTCACTTTTGAATTCCCAATCTTCTGAGCACGCACCACCTTCACTACACTTTGCAAAAAGTCTCACCTCTGGTGCTGCACGAGACTAAAGTTCTCGTAGGTTTTGAGCCCAAGACTACGCGTACGTGTGACCTCGTTCAAGTCGCAGATGTCGTCGCAAGGAAACCAGGCTGGACAGCAACAAAGAGCTGGACAGCAACAAGGAGCTGGACAGCAGCAAGGAGCTGGACAGCAGCAAGGAGTTGGACAACAACAAGTGGTGAATGGTGCCGCGGGTGGAGGGGTGGCTCAAAGACGTGTGTGTAGTTCGAAGCCTCCCAAGTACACCGAAGACGGTAGCTTTGACCTGTATCATGCCCAAATTGATGGCTACTTAACACAACACGAGTGTTGGGATGTAATTAGTGGTAATGCTGCTGCTGACCCAAACGACCCGGAATGGGTGAGACGGGACCAAATTGCGCGATACGTCATGCTGTTTGGTATGCTTCCAAAGGACTCGAAGAGAGTGTGCAGGTTGGCTACAGCACATGAAATGTGGCGATCATTTGAATAAGACAACGACGAAACGAGCCTATGCCAGTGAAATTCGATTGCGTAGTAAGATGTATTCCACCAAGGTTGCTGCTGGTGAGGATATGGAAAAGTACCTGGAGCAGCTTGAGGACATGAGAGTCAATTGGCTAATATGAACGCAGTTATGACTGACGAAGAAATGGCACGGATAATACTGCAAAGTGTGGTTGACTCGCATCGAAATGTAGTTCGATTGTTCAGTCGGACTGCTGGTGGCCCACCTGATCTTGCTACTGTAGTGAATACTCTTCTTGGTAAGCTGAAACTGATAGGGCCTGTGCAACGGAGACCACGGACGCCGGTGAGAATACCCAAGCTACCAAAGTGATGTCACAGCGCCCTGTTATGCAGAACCCAACGAGCAAATTCAAGAAATACAGTGGCAAGGGCAAGAAGGTCAGACAAGAGAGTCGAAAGTGCTTCTTCTGTAAGAAGAAGGGCCACCTCCGAGCTGATTGCTATGGGTGGAAGGCGTTACAGAAGTAGGAGGGCATGGATACTTCTGATACTGTCGAGCATACTAAGCTGGCGAATATGAAGCTGGTGTGGCTTGGGGCCCTTGGTGACACCAATAATCCACCAGTACCGATACACATGATTTGGAATCAAGATCTATGATTGGATGCTAGATATTGGAGCCGGGGCGCATGTATGTGTTGATGGGGTTCGTTCGTCATGTTGACTAGAGACCCGATGATGGCTCTAGATTGGCAAGGCGGCATAGATGTTAACGAGCACTCAGGCTTGATCCGATTGCGAGTGATAAATAAGAAGATTCTGGAATTACCTAGCACTCGTTACGCACCTGGTGGTGCCACCAACCTTATTAGTCAGCGGATACTGGAGCGGACGGGCTGGAAGCCGTCTTACTCTAAGACTGACGATGAGCAACGTCGAGTTAAATACTTTGACAAGGATGGTGTCCGATTTGAATTTACTAAAGGATCGGATGGTTTCTACTGGATGAGGGCATGTCCAGTGCTTGAAACTGCATTAATGATGGCTCGCCCTGTGGAGACATTGGAAGATAACATTGTCATGAGATGGCATCTGAAACTAGCACACTTGAACGAAGCTACCATGAAGAAGATGGTAAAAGATGGCCTTGCGGATGGCATGAGTGGATTAACGCTTGATGATTTCAAGAGAACACCACTGAAGTGCATCGCTTGTGAAGCGGCAAAGGCAAAACGGATGTCTTTCAAGCGTCAGCAGGGCAAATGTGCCACGGAATGTGGAACGAGGCTCATGTCCGATGTCTGCTACGTTGGTATCACAACACCTGGTGGTGCAATGTACTTCCAACTAGTTCAAGATGAAGCATCTCGCTTCAAATGGGTCTTCCTTCTGAAGAAGAAGAGTGAAGCTGGAGAAAATGTGATGAATTTGATACGCCAATTAGAAAAGGACTTTCAGATCAGAACATTCAGTTGTGATCAGGGTGGAGAATTCCTGAATGGCAAGTTAACCTCTTTTCTGAGTGACCATGGAATCAGATTGATGACAACAAATGCCTACACTGCTGAAGAGAACTGTTTGGTGGAGAAGCTAAATGGTAAATTGCTTAGCAACGTCAGAGCGATTCGAGATGCAGCGAACTTACCTCAGTGTCTGTGGGGTGAAATACTGCATTATGTCGTACATGTCGACAGCATGAGCTTAACGAAGGCCCTTGGCAGCATGACCCCATACCAGAAGCTGTACAAGAGAAAAACAGACATGAAAGACATCAGGATATGCGGATGCGTTGCCTACCACCAGTTGCCTAAGGCTAAACAAGGCAACAAGTTGGAGATGCAAGCCAAACCTGCCGTGTTTTTGGGAATGGCAGAAGGATCACTTGGCTATCGACTACTGGATCTTGAAACCGGGGATATCATTCAACGTAGATCAGTTCGCTTTCGTGAAGATGTAGCGGTGGGAGGAAACTATTTGAAAACCCTACTTGCTGTGCGATATTATGAGTAGTGGACAGGCTAAGGGCAGACTAGCTATACGAGGTTATATGCAGAATTTTGGGATAGACTATCTCGATACTTACTCTCCTGTTGTTCGGATTGAGTCTGTTCGACTGGTAGTGCTGATCGCTCTGTACTTAAATCTGGACTGCGTGCATGTAGATTTCGGCTCTGCATTTTTGAACGGGGAGCTGACAGATGTTACTATCTATGGAGCAACCCGAAGGATATGAAGATGGAACCGATCGTGTCTGTAAGCTCCGAAAGGGGTTGTATGGTTTGAAGCAATCGTCCAAAATATGGAATGACACGCTACATAAGGTTCTGGCTAAGCTAGGCTTCGTACAGTGTGTACATGATGCTGGAGTGTATTGGAGACGACGTCATGGACGTGTCGTGTATCTAACAGTGTATGTGGATGACATTATGGTTGCTGGGTCGCCAGCTGATATTAATGGCGTCGTACAGGACCTTGCTAAGCACTTTAACTTTAAAGAACCTTGGGCGAGTGAGGCACTTACTGGGCATGGAAATGAAGTACATTTCTGGCCGTATGTTGAGTTTATGTCAGAGGGCATACATTGAGCGGCTCGCACAAAAGTTTGGCTTAGGAAATGCACGGTCTGTGCGATCACCACATTTCCACCACGAGAAAACGACTGAGATCAAGACGGACGTGACAAAGATCAATGACCCTTAAGTGCCATATCGAGAGATGGTAGGATCGTTGCAATATCTTGTGGCTTGTACTCGGCCGGACTTAGCGAATGCAGTACGAACACTAGGTCGATGCATGGGGGCATACCCGATCGAGAATTGCCGAGCTGCACAGCGAGTTGTACGTTATGCACTCGCCACGAAAGACTTGGATTTGGTGTATAGAGAGTGACATCAGAGTATCCGACATTGGATGCGTTCTCGGTCGTGTCCTGAAACCAGTCGATCAGTGACGGGTTACGTACTACGAATGCATGGTAATGCATGGATGTGGAAAAGCCACAGTCAGCGGCGAGTTACAGAGGATACATGCAGTTCTGAGCTAGTGGCGTGTTGTGAATGTTGCAAGATGGTAACATGGGCCCGTGAGCTTGTTATGGAACTGGGATTTGGTGATCCGTGCCCACATGTGCCGGTATACTGCGATAACCAAGGCACGATTGCAGTGGTTGCCAACAATGGCAACACGTCAAGGGTTAGGCACATGGTCAAGCACGCGCGATTCATAAACGAGTATGTCCAGGAGAAGGCGTTGGACGTGATGTATGTGCCGAGTGCTGAAATCTGGCAGATGTGTTTACCAAGGCGTTAGGGCCTGCTGAATTCGAGCACCAACGAGGAAGGCTGAATATCGAAGATGTATCCGAGGCCTGGAAAGCTGTTGAAACCACCGTGGAACCGATGCAGGTTTGTGATACCAAGGAGACCGACATGGACGTCGATATGGAAGAGGCGTAATGTGACGGACTTTCGTCTGGACGAACACTTGGATGTTGCATATGCATTTGCATGATCGACTATGCTATCTAACATGGAATGAAGTGGGAGTACGAGATTTCAGCGGAAGATGGATACACAGTTAATGTGCAGACTGTTGTTAAGTCATTCCAGTTAAATATAGTCGAGAGTAAGAAGTGCGAGTTGTGAATGGTTGTGACTATGAGGGAGAAGAATAGATCCAGGAGAGACTCTGCGGGTCCTCCAGGAAGGATCTACTCCCTTGCCTTGTAGGGGCCGGAGTAGTTACTGGAAACTGTAAGAGGGTTTTGGTCGAGGCCTTCCCTGATGCAACACAACTACTTTTGACTTACTCACTTTTGAATTCCCAATCTTCTGAGCACGCACCACCTTCACTACACTTTGCAAAAAGTCTCACCTCTGGTGCTGCACGAGACTAAAGTTCTCGTAAATGTCACCTCAATAGTGGACGATGGACATAGCGCACTGTTCGGGTAGAGTCGGGTAGCACGAGGATTGGCTAAAATGCGGTAAATGACATGGACTCGTATGCCGCGAGTCAGTTGTGCAGTTGCATTGATACGTCTAGCATTCCCGAGACTCGGAGTGCTGTAGACTATTAGACCGATGGAGGAGAACGCGAGCGGTGTGTTTTGGCCGCGTGAAAGCCTGGGGAGGCAGACGCTGTCACAGCTGGAGGACGCGAGTCGCGATTTGGGGCTGGTCAAGAGCTTTTACAACGGCTTCGAGATGTGGTGGCTGGCCGGCATGCCCATTACGCTCGTGTTTGTGCTTACGCTGCTGATCTTCTCACTAGCGTCGGGTGTCAGCGGTATCGGCAAATCAGTTTGCTGGCGCAAGGTGCTACCTGCGTCGGTCTGGTACCTCGTAGGGTGGCTGAGCCGACTGCTTAGCGCTGATTTTGCGAGGTTGGAGAATAAGAAGACGACCACGACGATGCTGAGAGATACGAGCGAGATGAAGATTCCTCGCCACATCGCGGTCATCATGGATGGCAACAGGCGCTACGGCAAGACCAAATACGGAGCAGGAGTGCGAGGACACACGGATGGCAGCAAGACGCTTGTGAACTTTACGGACTGGTGCATCGACGCTGGGATTCAAGCTCTCACCGTGTTTGCATTCTCGACAGGTGAGTTTGTTATCATCTGCGGATAGATTGCATGCTCTTTCTTGAGCTAATTGATGTTGTTGCTGTAGAAAACTGGAATCGCGAACAGTCCGAAGTGGACGCTCTGATGAACTTGTTCAACCAGTTTATGCACGAGATTGCACCCGAAGCACTGAAGCGGGATGTACGCGTGCGTGTGCTGGTATCTGATGGGCGTAAGCTGCCTCCGTACATCGTCAAGGCGATCGAGGAGATCGAGTCCAAGACGCAGAGCTGCTCCAAGTTTGTCCTCAACCTCTGCGTCAGGTACAATGTCAGTTGCTCTCGGTTAATTCGTTCCGGCCAGCTAACACCGTTCTGTGCTGCTCTGATCAGCTATGGCGCACGAGATGAGATTGTTGGCGCCTGTCGGAAGATCGCCACGGAGGTTGCCAAGGGCGAGACTTCCGTTGAGGACATTAACGAGGACTTAGTTAGTCAGCACATGCTCACAGCGTACGTTCTTTTGCTGCAATGATGGATGACCTGAATTTTGCTCATATGAACTTCATCTTTCGCAATAGCGGCCTGCCAGACCCGGACATTCTCATTCGCACGTCGGGCGAGCTTCGCATCAGCAACTTTTTGCTGTTCCAGATCGCGTACTCGGAGCTGATCTTTATGGACAAAATGTGGCCTGAGGTGACGAAAGACGACGTCCAGGACATCATCATCGAGTTCAACCGGCGCAAGCGCCGCTTTGGCAAGTAAAGCAGCCACAGCTTCGTCATTTTTAGGGTATCTACCAACGTACGCGGCACTAGAGCAATGCACATACGCCGCAACTCGAATAGATCATTTGCCCCGAGTTGAAGCTGTGTGTTTAAAACAAAACCTCTGTTACACAATATGACATGCTAAATGATAGTTTCTTTTCCGCGGAGTGGCGCCAAAGCGGCACAGAGGTATTCTCATACTGAACGCAAGTCAACTTGCTCTCCCAACCTAGGCAAGCATGGCGGGCAAGATCGACTCTGCGCGACGCAGCCACACCAAGAAGAGCAAATCCAAGGGCGCCCAAGACTCGTCCACTGCCGCGCATAAGGCGCCTCCGAAGACTGAGGTCGCCGAAACCATTGTGAGCGAGCCACCCCCAGCTAAGCCAGCAACCATGAAGACCAAGTTCTGCCTTAACTGCCAAAAGGACCTGACGCGTAACATTCGCATCACGTGCGCTGAGTGCAAATCTCAATCACCTTTTGAACTGTGCGTCGAGTGTTTCGCTGTGGGTATCGAGCTGGGTGGGCACAAGAAGAACCACAAGTACACAGTCTCGGATTGCCTGGCCTTCCCCATCGTGCACGAGCCGCCCATGGCTGAAAGCGCGACGGCAGCGCCTGCAGCGGTCGGCACCAATGCTGCAGCCTTCCCCACAACCAGCAACGACGCTTCCAATGCCGAATGGACAGCGGATGAGGAATTGCTGCTGCTCGAGGGCATCGAGATGTTCGGTATGGGCAATTGGAAAGACATCGCAGAGCACGTCGTGACCAAGAGCGATAAGAAGTGTGAAAAGCATTATCTAACGGCCTATTTGGGCTGGAAAGACTTGATGCCCAGGTTCATTGGAGGTGTTATTGACGAGAGCAAGGAGGAGGAAAATAAAGACGACAAACAAGTAAGCACCGAAGAGAAGGCGGCGGAGATGAATGCAGCGTCGGACCAAGTGGTGAGAGGCGTGCCTGGAGAGAGGAACGGACCCAGTCAGTTGGCTGGATACATGCCGCTGCGTGGAGACTTTGACGTTGAATACGACAATGAAGCCGAGATGATTATGGCGGACATGGAGTTCTCGGATGGAGATCATCCGGCTGAACGCGAGTTGAAGCTGAAGGTCATTCAGATTTACAACCAGAAACTGGCAAAGCGAATGGAGCGAAAGAAGTTTGTGGTGGAGCGAGGACTGTTGGATTACAAGTTATATCAGCACACAGAGCGTAAGCGACCGAAGGAGGAGCGCGAGTTGCTGGCCCAGGTGCGGCCGTTCGCACGTTTCCAGACTCCAGAAGACCACGATAACTTTGTGGAGGGCTTGATCACAGCCATGAGACTCAAGAAACAGATTCTGCTGCTGCAGGAATACCGCAAGAACGGTGTGAAGACGCTGGCTGAGGCAGAACTGTACGACGCTGAGAAGAAGAAGCGCGAACTGGATCAGGCGATCCAGAAGCAGCGAGATAGCGCCTCTTATTTATACGAGTCGGGTCGTACGACCTCGAGTCGTGATCGCGCTAACAGGTGGCAGAACCGGGAGCAGGGTGCGAATAGCGATGCAAGTGGTGAGAATTCTCGAACCAGAGGAGCCAGTGCAGGTGGACTCAACGCGATAGCTGCAACGTTTTCCGTCGAGGGCACACCAGGCTGCCATTTGTTGACTCCGAAGGAGAAGGAATTGTGCTCCAAGCTGAAGTTGTTGCCGAAGGTTTGTGTGTACAGTTGCTAATCTCTGTGTAGCTCGCTAATGTGTGGTGTGTTGTAGCATTATTTGGTGATCAAGGACGCGTTGGTTCGCGAGTGCTATCGGTTGGGTTACTTGACTAAGAAGATGGCCAGGGAAACGGTCCAAATAGGTGCGTTCCTGAATACAATTGAAGAAGTGTAGCCATCACTGTTGCTGACTCATGTTGGTGCTTTTGGTGCCTCGTACAGATGTGAACAAAACTGGCCAGGTCTACGACTTCTTTGTCAAGTGCGGCTGGGTCAAGTCGGAGAACGCTACTCCGACAGGTGCGTCCTGCTGCAGGAGTAGATAGAATACTCGCACCGATGAGGCTGATGATTGTCCGTTTATTGTGATGCTGCAGTTTCGGCCTTTTTGAAGGCCAAGAGTCCTAAGAAAGGCAAAAAGCCGGCAACGGACGCTGCCAATAGCGCCTCAGTAATAGCAAAAAAGGAGGAGCAGCCTGTGACTCCGGCCAAGCGTAAAGCGGCCGAGATGGAGGCAGGCGTGAAATTGTGAGCCGATCTACGACGTAATAGTAAAAAAGTGTTTTTGCATTTTACTGTCTACTTGTATCGTGTGACGCTGTTAAAACATCCTGCGTGGTGTTTATTCAGTGATTATTCTGCAACTAGAGATCACGGTACGGATCACGGTACAATCCTCGCATAATAGATTAAAAGCGTCACATAATCACTAATTTAGACCGAATTGAGCACGAGTTCATCTCCTCACATTTCAATTAGACATAAAACCACAGCATGGGTAACATCCTAGAGGAGATCGCGGAGCAGCGCCGTCTGGACGTGGCGTCCGCCAAGCAGGTCGTTTCAGCCGATGATCTGGTGAAGAAGATCGATCACACGGAGAGCGTCTACGGTTCGGCTTTGCGTGTGCTTGAGCGTCTCAACGCCCCCACGGTGCGTCCAATAGAGCAGAGAATCCGTGGGCAAGTCTTGGTCTAATACGCCACCGCTGTACTGCTTGCTACTGTGTTATTACAACTATGACAGAAGGAAGGCTGGTCGGATGTGGCTCTGGCTGCCGAGTTCAAGCGAGCAAGCCCCAGCAAGGGCGACATCGCCACGGAGCTCAATCTGCGCGAGCAGGTGCAGGCTTATGCCGACGCAGGCGCCAGTATGATCTCTGTGCTGACGGAGCCCAAGTGGTTCAAGGGCTCGCTCGATGACATGATGGCAGCCCGGGAGGTGGTTGAAGGTATGAGCCAGCGTCCCGCCATCCTGCGCAAGGACTTCATCATCGACGTGTACCAGTTGCTGGAGGCCCGCGCCTACGGAGCTGACTGCGTGCTGCTGATCGTGGCGCTGTTGTCCCAGGAGCAGCTCATCGAGCTCATTGACGTATGTTTCATCGCTGTCTTAAAAGTTTTACTGGGTACTGACAATCTCTTGTTGGTTTGCAGGCCACCCATAATCTCGGTATGTGCGCGTTGGTCGAAGTCAACAGCGTCCAGGAGCTGGACGTCGCTCTGGCTGCCAAGGCCCGACTGATTGGCGTCAACAACCGCGATCTCCGCACGTTCAAGGTGGATATGAACACAACTGCCCGCGTTGCCGACGCTATTCGTGAGCGTGGGCTTTCGCTTGGACCTGACGGTGTGACGCTTTTTGCGCTCAGTGGCATCCGCTCACACGCAGATGTGGTCAGGTACGAGAAGTGTGGTGCTCGCGGCATCTTGGTCGGCGAGTACTTGATGAAGAGTGGAGATATCGCGACGACGGTGAAGGATCTTTTGCAGAACGTGAAGCGTCATACCGAGTCTGGCGAGTTTTCTCTGCTCCCTCCACTTGCCAAAGTGTGCGGCGTCACGACAGTGGAATACGCCCTGGCGGCCTTGCGTAATGGCGCTAATATGATCGGCATCATCATGGCGGAACATTCGCCTCGCTACGTCCAGGCGGAGGAAGCCAAGGCTATTGCCAAGGCGGTACGTGAGTACGGAGAACGCACGGGTCCTATCCTCTCGGACATTCTGGAGACGCACCTGGACGGCAAGAACGACTGGTTCCATAGAAATGTCCTTGCGTTGCGTGAAGCTTGCTCGCGAGTGCCTCTCGTTGTCGGTGTGTTCGTTAACAAGACAGCCGCCGAGATGAACGCGGCTGCAGAGGATATTGGACTGGATTTGGTCCAGCTACACGGCGATGAGGGCTTTGAGATCTGCAAGGACATCAAATACCCCACGATCCGCGCGTTGCACCTGCCGGACACTACGCTCTGCGATGGCGTGGATGCAGAGGCCGTTCTACAGCAGGTTCAGGAAGGTCTTGCTAACTTTATCCTGCTTGATACGACCGTGATGGGCCAGCAGGGCGGCACAGGAGTCACGTTCGACTGGAAGATCGCAGCCATCTTCGCGCAGGCGCGACTTCCCTGCCTCATGGCTGGCGGTCTCACCCCTGAGAACGTGGTGAAGGCTCTTTCAGTCGGACACCCCGTTGGTGTGGATGTCAGCAGTGGAGTGGAGGTGAAGGGCTCTCCTGGCGTGAAGGACCTGGACAAGGTGGCTGCGTTCTTGAAGGCTGTGAAGGACCACTTCGCTGTTGCCACGCTTAAGATCGACGAGGACCAGGAGAACTAGAGAGACTGGTGCAGACTACATGCTTGTCTTTTGAACTTCAATTTGTTGCATTTTGCTTTGCAATCAGAGATTTTAGATGTTGCAGCAGAGTGATGGTATGTAAGGTTGAAGTATTGTCTCAATTCCGCATTTTGCAAGTTAAGTCCTTGGCTATGATGCTAGAGGAACTGTCCACGGAGATGAAGCATACGCTACCCCCTTCGCCTGGCAGTTCACCAGGCAGGCAAGACGCGGGAAGATGTGCCAAGCGCCAATGTATCCGTGGCGACTTTCAAGAGTCCTCACTAGACCACAAGGGGGACAACGACGGACCGACGAGGACTTTGCGTCTGGAGTATTGGGGGCGAACGGACGAGTGTCTTGAGCGCAAATGGGCTCATATGGAGACGGTGGATGAGTTCTTCGCGTCCAGGGAAGAGCTCATTCTAGCCACCACATTGAGCAGCGAGGAGATTGTCCTGGAACGAAACATGTTTCCTTATGATACTCCCAAGGGGATCGAGCACTGGACGCTGTGGAGTCGCCATGAAATGGTCGAAAACGAGATCGAGAAGTTCGTGTGTAACTGGATGCGAAAGACTGCCCCTAACGTGGAAAGCTGGAATTACGACGAAAACTTGTCGCGCTCGATCGATATATTCCACGTCCATGTTTATCTGAAACGACTAGCATAGCAAAGGTGAGACCCACTTAAAAGTGTACGTTTTGGCGCGTACCCTAGCTTTAACATCCACTCGTCTATCTTGCAGCAGCGTCAAGTGATGACAAGCAAAGTGAGGTCTCTGATGCATGCAATACATGTCGGTTGTGATAAAATGACACCATCTCAATTCACCTCAAGAATCTTACATGTATACCTGTTCTTCGGCGATGCTATGGTGTTGGTTTAAAACAAAAAATTAATTAGCATCAAGCTAGCTGAAGTGGTTAAGTTGCTCGAACTCCATCGTTTAAGTAGCCTCAACAGATCTCAATGTTGCGCAAGCTCACAGGCGATTCAACTCATGGGACCGTCGCTGGTTGACGACGCCGCATGCACGGCCGCTCTGCGCGGCCTCCTGAGTATCCTTCCGTCTAAGGACAGCTCATCGCAACGGGAGGCCTCTTCGCTGTCTCTGGTCGTAAATTTTCAGCACGTGGCCGTTTCCTCAGCCCAGCAGAGGCTGCAGAGTGTGGCGGCCATGGAGAGCTACTCGCACGCTCTGCAGCGCTACCCACTTGTAAAACAGGCCTTCTGGGAGCAGGTTTTGGCCTCTGAACTTATGTTGGGGGGATCCATGACTCGTAGACAGCAGCTGCAGCTACAACTACGAGATGGTCAGTTCCCGAGACTTGTGTTGGACTTCTCGCGTCGTAAGGTCACAGTGGAGCTGCTGGAGACGCTAGCACAGTTTTTAGAGACGCAGCAACCTCAGGTGGCGTCGCTGCAGTCGCAATTTTCAGGAATAAGGCAGGAGCGGCAGATGGGATCTTTTATTCGAGTGGTCCCTGTAGCTCTGAAGTTCGTGAGGTGTCGACTCACGACGGAGCTAATAGAGAAGCTCAAAACGCTGCTGTTAAGGGCGAAATATACCGATGGACAGGGAACGAGTGTGAGGTACCGCATCACGTCGTTGGATTTGAGTGAGAACGCGATGAAAAGCGAGGAACTGACGGCCCTAGCAGAAATGTTAAGCGAATGGGGAAGACGTCGCCGTTGGGAGATGCCCCTGGAGGAGCTCGTGCTGGAGAACGCACTGGGTCGGACACTCACGACGGAGAACTGGGCGGCATTCCGCGCTTTTATTGGTGCAGCATTCGGTATTAGTGCTGATAGCAAGACGCCGTTGAGGAGGTTGTCACTGGCGAATAATTCGCTGAGCTATCACCACGTTGGCTGCATTTGCTCAGCGTTGAGAAGTGATAACACTGCGCTGGAGGAATTATCCTTGGCACATACCTTTTCTCTCGTGGACCCTGAGGACCGTAAAACTTGCTGGCAATGGCTGGCGATTGGCCTGCGGTCGATGATTCCTCAAGAAGGAAGAGCAGGACTACGGAGACTGGACTTGTCGGGTAATCCTTTGTTCCCGATGGACAGCGATGCGTGGATCGAGGGTCTTCGTGACCCACAGGCGACAGTAACTCAGTGGCTGGAAGACGTTGAGCCTCAACCGCGGCCGAATCAAGACGTAGCAGTGATGCGCTGTCTCTTATCTAGCAACACAGAGCTGTACACGTCGCCGAGTGAGACTTCTCCACGCCTGCGTATCATCGAGAACGAGGTTAAAGCTGCAAGTCTCGGGTCTGAAGCCAAGGAGTGGGAAGTTGTAGCCTGTCTACACGGCGATCCCACATGGCTCTGCGTGGTTGTCCCAGGCTTTGGAGTCGTCTGGACTCAAGCCAAACACGCGATGTCTTGGGAACACACCGAGGACGGCTTTATCCCTGGCTCAGCAGCGCTCTCAGAGCTCGTAATGAACGACATGGCTGCCTCTTTAACTACGACCGAAGCTTTGGAGCGATTCGTTGGCGGTTTCGGGGGCGGATTGCGGTCCTTAGAACTTCGACGTAACGCGTTGTCTGCCATGGATCTCGATGCGATTCTGGCTGATTGCCAGCAGCTCCACACTCTGGACGTAGAAGGCTGCAGGATTCTTCAACTCCAGCTACTTGTGGACGCTCTCAATAGAGATCTCGGTCGACATCTTCGAACATTGAACCTTAATGCAAACCTCGTTGGTGCGGACTCAGTGAACGTGTTAGCAGCAGCTCTACGGCAGGAGAATGTTCCAGTGCTACAGGAGCTTCGAGTAGCGCACAACGAGATCGGAGCCAACGGTGTGCGTCATCTTCATGCCGCGCTGGAAGCCAACAAAACGTTGACGCTGGTGGAGCTGGATCTACCGGATGAAGACCGTGACGCGCCTCGACGACCTGATGACGACGAGTACATTCAACTCTATCGAACGCGATGCATGCGGCTCGATGTGTCGTTCCAGAACGAGCTTCTAGGTGTCTGCCCGCTGTCTATAGACCGCAAAATTACCTTCTTCCTGGCGCTGAATGCTCAGGACTTGGTATTAGATCGAGGCATCTGCAGCGCCATCTTCAGTTATGCAGCCAGCGAGAAGCGGCGACAGATACTCTGGAACTCCGCGCACCCTTGAGGAAGATAGCAATATCCATAAAATATTATCGTTTGGGCCCTTGGACGTCTGAATCAACTTGTCATCAACATCTTATTGCCACACCAAACGGTTGCAAAACGACGGATAAACGCTAAAAATGCCTAAAAAATCTTCTGGCTGCATTGGGAGTGCTGATGCATTTTGCTCCCTGTACAGCTGTCACGACGCCAAAGTCTTCACGATGATGTCCATGCAACGGATCTCCTGCCTATGTTGGTTGAATTCTTTTGCAGTCTTGTGAATCTGCAGCGACCTGCTGGATCGTCCATCTCTTCATGGTGAGCCTCGGGTGGAACGACGATCGTAAGTCGAGGAACAAAAGATGGACAAGGACACGCCGCTGGATTTGCAGCCAAGTCATTTGCTGTTGATATTCCGGCTGGCAAAGCGCTTTGGATTTGTAAACGAGCACTGAACCATTTCGATTTTTCAAGCGGAGTGAGGCGAGTCTATCGGAGTGAGCGGCGGCAGGAACACGATATTCTGGTACTGATAGTATCTGGTAGGACGCTACATGTCAGTCGGCCTCAGCCGCGAACGTGGTGACAAAGAGCACAGGAGCAGTTTCGCTAGCAGCCATGAAAAACTCGGAAGATTCCAGGAGCTTTTACGACTCGGACAGCGGCTTCTCCATGTCGCCGCATAGTGCGATATTGCAGTTCGATTTTCGGTCCCGGGACCGACCGCGCCCTCCTGTGCGTGTGGTGAATGAGCCGATCTCCTACCGAGGACTGGGAGTGAAGGATATGATCCAATCGCCATACGATCAGAGCGCGAATGTGAGCATTTGGCAGGTCGGACTGGGCGCTGCGATAGGCCTCATGACAGGCGTGATGCTCATTCATTATCAAGTGAACGGCGAGTGGGCCGACTGGATTGCGTTGCCTGGCGTTCTCTTCATCTCCGCGCTCAAGTGCTTGGTGACTCCAATGGTTTTCTGCAGTGTCATCGTGTGTATAGGAGAATTGGTGGAGGCTGGCAAGGCTGCGTCCGTTGGAAGACGAATTATCCTGTCCTTTGCCATGGCCTCCATCACGTCTTCAGTTCTAGGAACACTGTTCGCTTTCGCCATGTCGAAATTGTATCCGTCAAGCGCAGTGGTGCCGATCAAGCCAACAATCCCGTCGCTGAGTTTCCAGTGTGATAACGGCAGGTATCTCTCGTATTCGAATGGATCGCTCGCATGCAGCTCGACAAACGGAACGTTGCCCAATAATTTATTCGTATTGGACGATGTGAGCGGATACTTAGTGACGTCGGACACAGAGTACGAGAACTTGAACGTATCGGAGCAGATTTTCATCATCCTCAAAGACCTGGTACCGAATAATATCTTCGAGTCGTTCGCCGGCACCTCGACGCTGAGTGGCATTGCGTTCGCGATCGTGATGGGCCTCGCTCTAATGAAGAGCGTCGACAAAGACGCAGGAGTGGAGAACTACCCGCTGCTCCTAGTGACGCACGCCAACACGGTGATCCTCCTGCTTGTGAACATGGTGGTCAAGTACATCCCATTCGCTGTGGTCTCGTTGATCGCCGGCTCCATCGCTAGCTACAGCTCCTCAGCGGTGTTAGTTCGGGGCGTGGCCTTCTTGGTTGGGACGCTGATCGTAGCGCTGTTCACTCTCACTGTCGGTGTCTTTGGGTTGGCACTCTTCGTGACGACAAGGAGGAATATCTTCTCGCATTTGTGGCATATTCTTCCTGCTCAGATCTTCATCTTTGGCTGCTCGTCTTCGATCGCGACGCTGCCGATAACGATGCGCTGTGTAGACGCTACGAAGGAAGTATCGTACCAGATCTCGCGCTTCATGCTGCCACTGGGAGCCACCAGTAATCTCAACGGCACGGCTGTATACATGCCGCTAGCGTGTGTGTTTCTGGCTAAAGTCGGAGGATACGACGCGTTGCTGACTCCGTTGCGGTTTGTGCTGCTGGCGCTTGTGAGCGCCATCGCGTCGTTCGGTGTGGCTGGAGTGCCCCACGCTGGTCTCGTGATGGTACTGACTGTATGGCGGACAGTCTTCGGGGTGGACGTCCCCGTCGTGTTCACCATTCTCGTTAGCATCGACTGGATCCTCGACAGACTTCGATCTATTGTCAACATCACCAACGACACGATCATCGTACGGATCATCGCACCTCACAGTGACGAGACGACCCTGGAACAGCTTAGTACACATCGCATACAGCAAAACACACACGGCACGGAGCTGCTGACCCACATGCCCTTGCCTTGAGATAATATATTAGAGTGCAGTTGAATTATGTGGACCTAGGAGCTTGACCGGATAGCGCCCAGCACTTGTTGGTTGTAGTACTCTACGGCTTGATGAAGACGAGTATACATCTGTCAATAATACAGAGACCAATGTCAGTACAGGACGCCACACACACAGTAAATAGGGAGTTGCATGTACCTGTTCCAGGTCTTTCAGCTCCTTCTGGTACTGTGCTTCGTCCTCCTTCATCTTGAGTTGCAACTTGCGACTGGCGTCGTTGTTCTGCGTAATGCGCTGACGGACTTCGAAGTGCGCCGCCTCCAGTTTGCTCAGCTCCTCGCGAGCGCTTTGAAGTGCAGTGTTGGCCTTTTCATCTGCCACACGCCCGTCTTGCATGTATCGATTCAGTTCGAATCTCTTGAGCTCCACGAGCTTCTGCAGCCGCTCGCGACGAGTGGCCGTCTCGGTTAAGCGGAACTCGAGCTCTTCGACGCGCTTGTCGTTGTCCTTGACCTTCTGTTTGGCCTCCTTGCACGACTTAAACTCCTTCTCAATCTCTTCCAGCAGCTTGAACGTATTGGCGAGCTCCTTCTCCGCTCGTTCGTAGATCTGGATGAAGTGGGTCACCGCTCGGTGTTTCTCCTCCAGCTCGAGCACATTGTCTTTGGCCATATCCAGTGTCGTGTTAATAGTGTCGAGCTCTCCTTTCACTCTATCGGGCGACGTGATGATCTGCGCTTTCAGCCTCTCGATTTCGCTCTCGGCCTCCACCTTGGTGAACCTGGTGGACGAGATTTCGTCCTCCATTTTACTGCGTTGAGCCTTCATCTCGTCCGTCTCGTGGCGCAGAACCGCCTGCTGTCGGTTAAGTATGTTGATCTCTTTCTCGAGTTCATTGACTTCTGCCTGGAGCTGCACTCGCGCCGGCTCCTCGACCTTCTGCTCCTCGAGCAGCTGGTCCAGTTCTCGTTGCAGCGCTGCATTCTCCTCCTGTATCGCTTTTTTCTGTGTTAAAAGCTCGTCTGTCTGGCCTGTGATCTCACTGAAGACAGCGAGTCGCTCCGTGCGGAACTTGGAGAAGTTGATGAGCGCGCTGAGATGGCGTCGCACGCGTTTGGGTGTCGGCTGCTGGACGTCTTGTAGTCCGAAGTCGTCCACGCCACAGGCCGACAGTAGTCGCTGCGCTGTGCGGTAGAACGTCACCTCCGGGATGGATTCGGAGTGTAGTTCAGGGAAACTGAGTGTTGGTAGCCCCGGGAAAGCGATCTGTGCCATGTCTTCACGTGTCACGCCCATTGTGCTTTCGATAAATGTTTCGAGGACCTTCCGCACGGCAGCTGGGTCGCATGCGCGGATCTCATCCTCGGCCACAGGCACATGCAGCTCCCGCAGACACTCGAAAATCTGGCGGGGCTTGAGCAGAGGGAACGAGTACGAGGTGCCACCACCGGCGCTCATTCTAGGTCAAGAATGAATTTGAATTCCCCAGCGCGGCAACAGAAGTTCTGTTGCGCTATGATTGGAGGGAAAAAAATTAGTTGGATTTACCGATAGCTGATAGCTGCCGTTGCCAACGTCACCATCAGATATGGCAATAATACATGTATCAGATGGAGACGAGTGGGAAGGCCGGGAACGAACGCTGCTTGGAGAAGGCGGAGGGGATCCATTGCCGCCTAGAGGAGGATGGTAAGACTCTGAGGCACTATTAATATATCTTCGAGACATGGTCTTCTATTCTAATACATAAATAACTCGTTGCCGAGCTGCTTAAGGCCGCATTTAGAGTTTCGCTATGGGCAGGAAGGCGAAACACGTCGGGAACCTCACACAGGTGCACAAAAAGAAAATATGTAGAAACGAGATATCCCGAGCATAACCGAACTACAGCAAGCTGAAAGGGCAGAGCGTGAGTTTGCTCTTGTCAAACTCCCTGTACAGGCGATCCTCAAGGATAGCGATCGCTATCTCAACGTCCGGGACGAAGATCGAGATGTACGACGGTCGAGGCCACTGAACTTCCCCGAGCTTGACGAGGCCCTCGCAAACTGGGTACTCCAGTGTCAGGCGCGCCGAACCATGTTGGACGGAAACATGGTAAGGCCAAGGGTCAGCGCCTTCTGGAGAAGATGCAGGTGGCGGGAGACCAGCGCATCGTATTCTCAAACGGATGTGTGGTGTAGCGGGATCAGCCAAAATCTGATTGAGGCCGATCTCCACTCACACACTGCGCCCAAACACCGACTAACGGAAGGGGTCCCCCGATGATCCGTGATCGGCTGAACTTGGTATTACCTTGTGTACCCGTCGGCGGGCTGGATCTGCTCTCTCAGGGATCCGAAGGTGTCCAATAAGCGAAAACTGAACTGTCCTGGCGGGACGTGGGATGTATGGTGCAGCGCGGAACTTCTTCGCTCTGCTCCCGGTTGATAAGTCTTAAATACGGCCTAATTAGTGACGATCGGCCTTGGTCTAGGGACTTTTTGTCTAATTTAGGCACCGAAAATGCCTAAATAAGCGTTTTTCTTGTTCTTCCTCTCCTTTCCGGGTTGCTTGCCGCTTCCAATAGCGGGATCTTTAGTCTTGAGAACGGATCTGACCTCCAGTCAAGCACCAAAGTCTGGATAATCAGGGACTTGTACACTTAAAGTAGGGAAAACTAGTGTAGGTAAATCTGGCTAATATATTAACCGAGATCTTACGCTACGATGCTAGTAACCTCTACCTAAGTCTCCTCTTAACACTTCGTAACGAGCCAATATGTCTTTAAGACGTCTCGAGTGCGGGGAAGACCACTTGTGCACTTCAAAGTAAATTCCGATCTGATTGATGTTTATCCTAAGTGTATCCACTACCTGCCCATCTTACCATGCATCATGCGCCGTCCTATGTCTCATCCTTGGATAAGATCGGCTCTCGCCATCCTTGATTGGGCGACCGATCTTGCGATCTCCAACTTTGTCTCTTGGCCGCCGATCTCTCCTCTGATTGGCGATCTTCGCCACGATCGCCGATCGCCGATCTAGTCCGGTGATCTCGATGTTGATTGGTGATCTTGGCCAAGATCGGCGATCTTGATCATTCTGATCGGGGTCGACGATCCCGATTATCTTGATCTTGCCCGACGATCTTGATTCAGGTGAGCGATCTTGATATCCCCTGAGGATCTTGATCCAGTCTGGCAACCATGATGTTGATCGGCGGTCTTCATGACGATCGCCAACCCTCGCATCCCCGATCACTAGTCTTCCACTTGATCGCAGACTTCCTGCTCTGACCTACCGGCCTCGCCCCGATCTCAACCCGGTACTGTCGGGATCGAGCCACGGGTACTCGATCTTCATCTCTTGGCCTTCTTCCGGATCGTATGGCTACCTTGATCGTCAAAATCGTCTGAACGATCTCAGCCTGATCTTGTGCTTTGGCGGGGAATTATGGCCCCTAGTGTCCTGATCCCTCCTCCGGGCCTCCCCGCCATCGTATGAGGTAGGCACCAAGTTCGCGACGGTGACTGTCGATATCCGTTACGATCCCCGATCCTTGGAAAATCCTGATGGCGCTTCACCACAGAGGTTGCCAGTATTCCGACCAGGGCTCGATCCCGGACCTCGTCGTAAGTGTGGCGAATCGGCTCGAGAGGCGATATACGGCGTCTTGATCGCGTTGGGCCTCAGCACAGCCTCCCTGTGCCATGATAGAAGTCGTTGAAGCGGCGTGGCGGAGCCATTGATGTGGAGAAAAGCAGTCGGCTATGGCAGGTGCTGAGGGGTTCCATAATGGCTTTGTGCGTGCGTGACATTGACGTGCGCGTGGCGGAGGGTGTGCTGTAGCAGGAGAGCGGTGCTTGATGCGCGTGGGATGGTTGGTGTTGCGAGTATGTGTGGTTTCGTTTTCGAAATTGTATGGTGTGAGTTGGTTGTACAGATTCTCGTTAGTATAGTGGTTAGTATACCCGCCTGTCACGCGGGTGACCCGGGTTCAATTCCCGGACGGGAAGCTTCTTTTGCTCGTTTGCTCTTTGCCCCATTGCAGCCACCCTTCATTTTGCACCAAACGGCGGGCACACACAGACGCTCCACGTCATCTAGATCACGCCCAGCTGGAGGGTCAGCTACTCACTGCGCCAACGCGGACAAAAAGGTTGCCAGTATTCCGACCAGGGCTCGATCCCGGACCTCGTCGTAAGTGTGGCGAATCGGCTCGAGAGGCGATATACGGCGTCTTGATCGCGTTGGGCCTCAGCACAGCCTCCCTGTGCCATGATAGAAGTCGTTGAAGCGGCGTGGCGGAGCCATTGATGTGGAGAAAAGCAGTCGGCTATGGCAGGTGCTGAGGGGTTCCATAATGGCTTTGTGCGTGCGTGACATTGACGTGCGCGTGGCGGAGGGTGTGCTGTAGCAGGAGAGCGGTGCTTGATGCGCGTGGGATGGTTGGTGTTGCGAGTATGTGTGGTTTCGTTTTGGAAATTGTATGGTGTGAGTTGGTTGTACAGATTCTCGTTAGTATAGTGGTTAGTATACCCGCCTGTCACGCGGGTGACCCGGGTTCAATTCCCGGACGGGAAGCTTCTTTTGCTCGTTTGCTCTTTGCCCCATTGCAGCCACCCTTCATTTTGCACCAAACGGCGGGCACACACAGACGCTCCACGTCATCTAGATCACGCCCAGCTGGAGGGTCAGCTACTCACTGTGCCAACGCGGACAAAAAGGTTGCCAGTATTCCGACCAGGGCTCGATCCCGGACCTCGTCGTAAGTGTGGCGAATCGGCTCGAGAGGCGATATACGGCGTCTTGATCGCGTTGGGCCTCAGCACAGCCTCCCTGTGCCATGATAGAAGTCGTTGAAGCGGCGTGGCGGAGCCATTGATGTGGAGAAAAGCAGTCGGCTATGGCAGGTGCTGAGGGGTTCCATAATGGCTTTGTGCGTGCGTGACATTGACGTGCGCGTGGCGGAGGGTGTGCTGTAGCAGGAGAGCGGTGCTTGATGCGCGTGGGATGGTTGGTGTTGCGAGTATGTGTGGTTTCGTTTTGGAAATTGTATGGTGTGAGTTGGTTGTACAGATTCTCGTTAGTATAGTGGTTAGTATACCCGCCTGTCACGCGGGTGACCCGGGTTCAATTCCCGGACGGGAAGCTTCTTTTGCTCGTTTGCTCTTTGCCCCATTGCAGCCACCCTTCATTTTGCACCAAACGGCGGGCACACACAGACGCTCCACGTCATCTAGATCACGCCCAGCTGGAGGGTCAGCTACTCACTGTGCCAACGCGGACAAAAAGGTTGCCAGTATTCCGACCAGGGCTCGATCCCGGACCTCGTCGTAAGTGTGGCGAATCGGCTCGAGAGGCGATATACGGCGTCTTGATCGCGTTGGGCCTCAGCACAGCCTCCCTGTGCCATGATAGAAGTCGTTGAAGCGGCGTGGCGGAGCCATTGATGTGGAGAAAAGCAGTCGGCTATGGCAGGTGCTGAGGGGTTCCATAATGGCTTTGTGCGTGCGTGACATTGACGTGCGCGTGGCGGAGGGTGTGCTGTAGCAGGAGAGCGGTGCTTGATGCGCGTGGGATGGTTGGTGTTGCGAGTATGTGTGGTTTCGTTTTGGAAATTGTATGGTGTGAGTTGGTTGTACAGATTCTCGTTAGTATAGTGGTTAGTATACCCGCCTGTCACGCGGGTGACCCGGGTTCAATTCCCGGACGGGAAGCTTCTTTTGCTCGTTTGCTCTTTGCCCCATTGCAGCCACCCTTCATTTTGCACCAAACGGCGGGCACACACAGACGCTCCACGTCATCTAGATCACGCCCAGCTGGAGGGTCAGCTACTCACTGCGCCAACGCGGACAAAAAGGTTGCCAGTATTCCGACCAGGGCTCGATCCCGGACCTCGTCGTAAGTGTGGCGAATCGGCTCGAGAGGCGATATACGGCGTCTTGATCGCGTTGGGCCTCAGCACAGCCTCCCTGTGCCATGATAGAAGTCGTTGAAGCGGCGTGGCGGAGCCATTGATGTGGAGAAAAGCAGTCGGCTATGGCAGGTGCTGAGGGGTTCCATAATGGCTTTGTGCGTGCGTGACATTGACGTGCGCGTGGCGGAGGGTGTGCTGTAGCAGGAGAGCGGTGCTTGATGCGCGTGGGATGGTTGGTGTTGCGAGTATGTGTGGTTTCGTTTTGGAAATTGTATGGTGTGAGTTGGTTGTACAGATTCTCGTTAGTATAGTGGTTAGTATACCCGCCTGTCACGCGGGTGACCCGGGTTCAATTCCCGGACGGGAAGCTTCTTTTGCTCGTTTGCTCTTTGCCCCATTGCAGCCACCCTTCATTTTGCACCAAACGGCGGGCACACACAGACGCTCCACGTCATCTAGATCACGCCCAGCTGGAGGGTCAGCTACTCACTGTGCCAACGCGGACAAAAAGGTTGCCAGTATTCCGACCAGGGCTCGATCCCGGACCTCGTCGTAAGTGTGGCGAATCGGCTCGAGAGGCGATATACGGCGTCTTGATCGCGTTGGGCCTCAGCACAGCCTCCCTGTGCCATGATAGAAGTCGTTGAAGCGGCGTGGCGGAGCCATTGATGTGGAGAAAAGCAGTCGGCTATGGCAGGTGCTGAGGGGTTCCATAATGGCTTTGTGCGTGCGTGACATTGACGTGCGCGTGGCGGAGGGTGTGCTGTAGCAGGAGAGCGGTGCTTGATGCGCGTGGGATGGTTGGTGTTGCGAGTATGTGTGGTTTCGTTTTGGAAATTGTATGGTGTGAGTTGGTTGTACAGATTCTCGTTAGTATAGTGGTTAGTATACCCGCCTGTCACGCGGGTGACCCGGGTTCAATTCCCGGACGGGAAGCTTCTTTTGCTCGTTTGCTCTTTGCCCCATTGCAGCCACCCTTCATTTTGCACCAAACGGCGGGCACACACAGACGCTCCACGTCATCTAGATCACGCCCAGCTGGAGGGTCAGCTACTCACTGTGCCAACGCGGACAAAAAGGTTGCCAGTATTCCGACCAGGGCTCGATCCCGGACCTCGTCGTAAGTGTGGCGAATCGGCTCGAGAGGCGATATACGGCGTCTTGATCGCGTTGGGCCTCAGCACAGCCTCCCTGTGCCATGATAGAAGTCGTTGAAGCGGCGTGGCGGAGCCATTGATGTGGAGAAAAGCAGTCGGCTATGGCAGGTGCTGAGGGGTTCCATAATGGCTTTGTGCGTGCGTGACATTGACGTGCGCGTGGCGGAGGGTGTGCTGTAGCAGGAGAGCGGTGCTTGATGCGCGTGGGATGGTTGGTGTTGGGAGTATGTGTGGTTTCGTTTTCGAAATTGTATGGTGTGAGTTGGTTGTACAGATTCTCGTTAGTATAGTGGTTAGTATACCCGCCTGTCACGCGGGTGACCCGGGTTCAATTCCCGGACGGGAAGCTTCTTTTGCTCGTTTGCTCTTTGCCCCATTGCAGCCACCCTTCGTTTTGCACCAAACGGCGGGCACACACAGACGCTCCACGTCATCTAGATCACGCCCAGCTGGAGGGTCAGCTACTCACTGCGCCAACGCGGACAAAAAGGTTGCCAGTATTCCGACCAGGGCTCGATCCCGGACCTCGTCGTAAGTGTGGCGAATCGGCTCGAGAGGCGATATACGGCGTCTTGATCGCGTTGGACCTCAGCACAGCCTCCCTGTGCCATGATAGAAGTCGTTGAAGCGGCGTGGCGGAGCCATTGATGTGGAGAAAAGCAGTCGGCTATGGCAGGTGCTGAGGGGTTCCATAATGGCTTTGTGCGTGCGTGACATTGACGTGCGCGTGGCGGAGGGTGTGCTGTAGCAGGAGAGCGGTGCTTGATGCGCGTGGGATGGTTGGTGTTGCGAGTATGTGTGGTTTCGTTTTGGAAATTGTATGGTGTGAGTTGGTTGTACAGATTCTCGTTAGTATAGTGGTTAGTATACCCGCCTGTCACGCGGGTGACCCGGGTTCAATTCCCGGACGGGAAGCTTCTTTTGCTCGTTTGCTCTTTGCCCCATTGCAGCCACCCTTCATTTTGCACCAAACGGCGGGCACACACAGACGCTCCACGTCATCTAGATCACGCCCAGCTGGAGGGTCAGCTACTCACTGTGCCAACGCGGACAAAAAGGTTGCCAGTATTCCGACCAGGGCTCGATCCCGGACCTCGTCGTAAGTGTGGCGAATCGGCTCGAGAGGCGATATACGGCGTCTTGATCGCGTTGGGCCTCAGCACAGCCTCCCTGTGCCATGATAGAAGTCGTTGAAGCGGCGTGGCGGAGCCATTGATGTGGAGAAAAGCAGTCGGCTATGGCAGGTGCTGAGGGGTTCCATAATGGCTTTGTGCGTGCGTGACATTGACGTGCGCGTGGCGGAGGGTGTGCTGTAGCAGGAGAGCGGTGCTTGATGCGCGTGGGATGGTTGGTGTTGCGAGTATGTGTGGTTTCGTTTTGGAAATTGTATGGTGTGAGTTGGTTGTACAGATTCTCGTTAGTATAGTGGTTAGTATACCCGCCTGTCACGCGGGTGACCCGGGTTCAATTCCCGGACGGGAAGCTTCTTTTGCTCGTTTGCTCTTTGCCCCATTGCAGCCACCCTTCATTTTGCACCAAACGGCGGGCACACACAGACGCTCCACGTCATCTAGATCACGCCCAGCTGGAGGGTCAGCTACTCACTGTGCCAACGCGGACAAAAAGGTTGCCAGTATTCCGACCAGGGCTCGATCCCGGACCTCGTCGTAAGTGTGGCGAATCGGCTCGAGAGGCGATATACGGCGTCTTGATCGCGTTGGGCCTCAGCACAGCCTCCCTGTGCCATGATAGAAGTCGTTGAAGCGGCGTGGCGGAGCCATTGATGTGGAGAAAAGCAGTCGGCTATGGCAGGTGCTGAGGGGTTCCATAATGGCTTTGTGCGTGCGTGACATTGACGTGCGCGTGGCGGAGGGTGTGCTGTAGCAGGAGAGCGGTGCTTGATGCGCGTGGGATGGTTGGTGTTGCGAGTATGTGTGGTTTCGTTTTGGAAATTGTATGGTGTGAGTTGGTTGTACAGATTCTCGTTAGTATAGTGGTTAGTATACCCGCCTGTCACGCGGGTGACCCGGGTTCAATTCCCGGACGGGAAGCTTCTTTTGCTCGTTTGCTCTTTGCCCCATTGCAGCCACCCTTCATTTTGCACCAAACGGCGGGCACACACAGACGCTCCACGTCATCTAGATCACGCCCAGCTGGAGGGTCAGCTACTCACTGTGCCAACGCGGACAAAAAGGTTGCCAGTATTCCGACCAGGGCTCGATCCCGGACCTCGTCGTAAGTGTGGCGAATCGGCTCGAGAGGCGATATACGGCGTCTTGATCGCGTTGGGCCTCAGCACAGCCTCCCTGTGCCATGATAGAAGTCGTTGAAGCGGCGTGGCGGAGCCATTGATGTGGAGAAAAGCAGTCGGCTATGGCAGGTGCTGAGGGGTTCCATAATGGCTTTGTGCGTGCGTGACATTGACGTGCGCGTGGCGGAGGGTGTGCTGTAGCAGGAGAGCGGTGCTTGATGCGCGTGGGATGGTTGGTGTTGCGAGTATGTGTGGTTTCGTTTTGGAAATTGTATGGTGTGAGTTGGTTGTACAGATTCTCGTTAGTATAGTGGTTAGTATACCCGCCTGTCACGCGGGTGACCCGGGTTCAATTCCCGGACGGGAAGCTTCTTTTGCTCGTTTGCTCTTTGCCCCATTGCAGCCACCCTTCATTTTGCACCAAACGGCGGGCACACACAGACGCTCCACGTCATCTAGATCACGCCCAGCTGGAGGGTCAGCTACTCACTGTGCCAACGCGGACAAAAAGGTTGCCAGTATTCCGACCAGGGCTCGATCCCGGACCTCGTCGTAAGTGTGGCGAATCGGCTCGAGAGGCGATATACGGCGTCTTGATCGCGTTGGGCCTCAGCCAGCCTCCCTGTGCCATGATAGAAGTCGTTGAAGCGGCGTGGCGGAGCCATTGATGTGGAGAAAAGCAGTCGGCTATGGCAGGTGCTGAGGGGTTCCATAATGGCTTTGTGCGTGCGTGACATTGACGTGCGCGTGGCGGAGGGTGTGCTGTAGCAGGAGAGCGGTGCTTGATGCGCGTGGGATGGTTGGTGTTGCGAGTATGTGTGGTTTCGTTTTCGAAATTGTATGGTGTGAGTTGGTTGTACAGATTCTCGTTAGTATAGTGGTTAGTATACCCGCCTGTCACGCGGGTGACCCGGGTTCAATTCCCGGACGGGAAGCTTCTTTTGCTCGTTTGCTCTTTGCCCCATTGCAGCCACCCTTCATTTTGCACCAAACGGCGGGCACACACAGACGCTCCACGTCATCTAGATCACGCCCAGCTGGAGGGTCAGCTACTCACTGCGCCAACGCGGACAAAAAGGTTGCCAGTATTCCGACCAGGGCTCGATCCCGGACCTCGTCGTAAGTGTGGCGAATCGGCTCGAGAGGCGATATACGGCGTCTTGATCGCATTGGGCCTCAGCACAGCCTCCCTGTGCCATGATAGAAGTCGTTGAAGCGGCGTGGCGGAGCCATTGATGTGGAGAAAAGCAGTCGGCTATGGCAGGTGCTGAGGGGTTCCATAATGGCTTTGTGCGTGCGTGACATTGACGTGCGCGTGGCGGAGGGTGTGCTGTAGCAGGAGAGCGGTGCTTGATGCGCGTGGGATGGTTGGTGTTGCGAGTATGTGTGGTTTCGTTTTCGAAATTGTATGGTGTGAGTTGGTTGTACAGATTCTCGTTAGTATAGTGGTTAGTATACCCGCCTGTCACGCGGGTGACCCGGGTTCAATTCCCGGACGGGAAGCTTCTTTTGCTCGTTTGCTCTTTGCCCCATTGCAGCCACCCTTCATTTTGCACCAAACGGCGGGCACACACAGACGCTCCACGTCATCTAGATCACGCCCAGCTGGAGGGTCAGCTACTCACTGTGCCAACGCGGACAAAAAGGTTGCCAGTATTCCGACCAGGGCTCGATCCCGGACCTCGTCGTAAGTGTGGCGAATCGGCTCGAGAGGCGATATACGGCGTCTTGATCGCGTTGGGCCTCAGCCAGCCTCCCTGTGCCATGATAGAAGTCGTTGAAGCGGCGTGGCGGAGCCATTGATGTGGAGAAAAGCAGTCGGCTATGGCAGGTGCTGAGGGGTTCCATAATGGCTTTGTGCGTGCGTGACATTGACGTGCGCGTGGCGGAGGGTGTGCTGTAGCAGGAGAGCGGTGCTTGATGCGCGTGGGATGGTTGGTGTTGCGAGTATGTGTGGTTTCGTTTTCGAAATTGTATGGTGTGAGTTGGTTGTACAGATTCTCGTTAGTATAGTGGTTAGTATACCCGCCTGTCACGCGGGTGACCCGGGTTCAATTCCCGGACGGGAAGCTTCTTTTGCTCGTTTGCTCTTTGCCCCATTGCAGCCACCCTTCATTTTGCACCAAACGGCGGGCACACACAGACGCTCCACGTCATCTAGATCACGCCCAGCTGGAGGGTCAGCTACTCACTGCGCCAACGCGGACAAAAAGGTTGCCAGTATTCCGACCAGGGCTCGATCCCGGACCTCGTCGTAAGTGTGGCGAATCGGCTCGAGAGGCGATATACGGCGTCTTGATCGCATTGGGCCTCAGCACAGCCTCCCTGTGCCATGATAGAAGTCGTTGAAGCGGCGTGGCGGAGCCATTGATGTGGAGAAAAGCAGTCGGCTATGGCAGGTGCTGAGGGGTTCCATAATGGCTTTGTGCGTGCGTGACATTGACGTGCGCGTGGCGGAGGGTGTGCTGTAGCAGGAGAGCGGTGCTTGATGCGCGTGGGATGGTTGGTGTTGCGAGTATGTGTGGTTTCGTTTTCGAAATTGTATGGTGTGAGTTGGTTGTACAGATTCTCGTTAGTATAGTGGTTAGTATACCCGCCTGTCACGCGGGTGACCCGGGTTCAATTCCCGGACGGGAAGCTTCTTTTGCTCGTTTGCTCTTTGCCCCATTGCAGCCACCCTTCATTTTGCACCAAACGGCGGGCACACACAGACGCTCCACGTCATCTAGATCACGCCCAGCTGGAGGGTCAGCTACTCACTGTGCCAACGCGGACAAAAAGGTTGCCAGTATTCCGACCAGGGCTCGATCCCGGACCTCGTCGTAAGTGTGGCGAATCGGCTCGAGAGGCGATATACGGCGTCTTGATCGCGTTGGGCCTCAGCCAGCCTCCCTGTGCCATGATAGAAGTCGTTGAAGCGGCGTGGCGGAGCCATTGATGTGGAGAAAAGCAGTCGGCTATGGCAGGTGCTGAGGGGTTCCATAATGGCTTTGTGCGTGCGTGACATTGACGTGCGCGTGGCGGAGGGTGTGCTGTAGCAGGAGAGCGGTGCTTGATGCGCGTGGGATGGTTGGTGTTGCGAGTATGTGTGGTTTCGTTTTCGAAATTGTATGGTGTGAGTTGGTTGTACAGATTCTCGTTAGTATAGTGGTTAGTATACCCGCCTGTCACGCGGGTGACCCGGGTTCAATTCCCGGACGGGAAGCTTCTTTTGCTCGTTTGCTCTTTGCCCCATTGCAGCCACCCTTCATTTTGCACCAAACGGCGGGCACACACAGACGCTCCACGTCATCTAGATCACGCCCAGCTGGAGGGTCAGCTACTCACTGTGCCAACGCGGACAAAAAGGTTGCCAGTATTCCGACCAGGGCTCGATCCCGGACCTCGTCGTAAGTGTGGCGAATCGGCTCGAGAGGCGATATACGGCGTCTTGATCGCGTTGGGCCTCAGCCAGCCTCCCTGTGCCATGATAGAAGTCGTTGAAGCGGCGTGGCGGAGCCATTGATGTGGAGAAAAGCAGTCGGCTATGGCAGGTGCTGAGGGGTTCCATAATGGCTTTGTGCGTGCGTGACATTGACGTGCGCGTGGCGGAGGGTGTGCTGTAGCAGGAGAGCGGTGCTTGATGCGCGTGGGATGGTTGGTGTTGCGAGTATGTGTGGTTTCGTTTTCGAAATTGTATGGTGTGAGTTGGTTGTACAGATTCTCGTTAGTATAGTGGTTAGTATACCCGCCTGTCACGCGGGTGACCCGGGTTCAATTCCCGGACGGGAAGCTTCTTTTGCTCGTTTGCTCTTTGCCCCATTGCAGCCACCCTTCATTTTGCACCAAACGGCGGGCACACACAGACGCTCCACGTCATCTAGATCACGCCCAGCTGGAGGGTCAGCTACTCACTGCGCCAACGCGGACAAAAAGGTTGCCAGTATTCCGACCAGGGCTCGATCCCGGACCTCGTCGTAAGTGTGGCGAATCGGCTCGAGAGGCGATATACGGCGTCTTGATCGCATTGGGCCTCAGCACAGCCTCCCTGTGCCATGATAGAAGTCGTTGAAGCGGCGTGGCGGAGCCATTGATGTGGAGAAAAGCAGTCGGCTATGGCAGGTGCTGAGGGGTTCCATAATGGCTTTGTGCGTGCGTGACATTGACGTGCGCGTGGCGGAGGGTGTGCTGTAGCAGGAGAGCGGTGCTTGATGCGCGTGGGATGGTTGGTGTTGCGAGTATGTGTGGTTTCGTTTTCGAAATTGTATGGTGTGAGTTGGTTGTACAGATTCTCGTTAGTATAGTGGTTAGTATACCCGCCTGTCACGCGGGTGACCCGGGTTCAATTCCCGGACGGGAAGCTTCTTTTGCTCGTTTGCTCTTTGCCCCATTGCAGCCACCCTTCATTTTGCACCAAACGGCGGGCACACACAGACGCTCCACGTCATCTAGATCACGCCCAGCTGGAGGGTCAGCTACTCACTGTGCCAACGCGGACAAAAAGGTTGCCAGTATTCCGACCAGGGCTCGATCCCGGACCTCGTCGTAAGTGTGGCGAATCGGCTCGAGAGGCGATATACGGCGTCTTGATCGCGTTGGGCCTCAGCCAGCCTCCCTGTGCCATGATAGAAGTCGTTGAAGCGGCGTGGCGGAGCCATTGATGTGGAGAAAAGCAGTCGGCTATGGCAGGTGCTGAGGGGTTCCATAATGGCTTTGTGCGTGCGTGACATTGACGTGCGCGTGGCGGAGGGTGTGCTGTAGCAGGAGAGCGGTGCTTGATGCGCGTGGGATGGTTGGTGTTGCGAGTATGTGTGGTTTCGTTTTCGAAATTGTATGGTGTGAGTTGGTTGTACAGATTCTCGTTAGTATAGTGGTTAGTATACCCGCCTGTCACGCGGGTGACCCGGGTTCAATTCCCGGACGGGAAGCTTCTTTTGCTCGTTTGCTCTTTGCCCCATTGCAGCCACCCTTCATTTTGCACCAAACGGCGGGCACACACAGACGCTCCACGTCATCTAGATCACGCCCAGCTGGAGGGTCAGCTACTCACTGCGCCAACGCGGACAAAAAGGTTGCCAGTATTCCGACCAGGGCTCGATCCCGGACCTCGTCGTAAGTGTGGCGAATCGGCTCGAGAGGCGATATACGGCGTCTTGATCGCATTGGGCCTCAGCACAGCCTCCCTGTGCCATGATAGAAGTCGTTGAAGCGGCGTGGCGGAGCCATTGATGTGGAGAAAAGCAGTCGGCTATGGCAGGTGCTGAGGGGTTCCATAATGGCTTTGTGCGTGCGTGACATTGACGTGCGCGTGGCGGAGGGTGTGCTGTAGCAGGAGAGCGGTGCTTGATGCGCGTGGGATGGTTGGTGTTGCGAGTATGTGTGGTTTCGTTTTCGAAATTGTATGGTGTGAGTTGGTTGTACAGATTCTCGTTAGTATAGTGGTTAGTATACCCGCCTGTCACGCGGGTGACCCGGGTTCAATTCCCGGACGGGAAGCTTCTTTTGCTCGTTTGCTCTTTGCCCCATTGCAGCCACCCTTCATTTTGCACCAAACGGCGGGCACACACAGACGCTCCACGTCATCTAGATCACGCCCAGCTGGAGGGTCAGCTACTCACTGTGCCAACGCGGACAAAAAGGTTGCCAGTATTCCGACCAGGGCTCGATCCCGGACCTCGTCGTAAGTGTGGCGAATCGGCTCGAGAGGCGATATACGGCGTCTTGATCGCGTTGGGCCTCAGCCAGCCTCCCTGTGCCATGATAGAAGTCGTTGAAGCGGCGTGGCGGAGCCATTGATGTGGAGAAAAGCAGTCGGCTATGGCAGGTGCTGAGGGGTTCCATAATGGCTTTGTGCGTGCGTGACATTGACGTGCGCGTGGCGGAGGGTGTGCTGTAGCAGGAGAGCGGTGCTTGATGCGCGTGGGATGGTTGGTGTTGCGAGTATGTGTGGTTTCGTTTTCGAAATTGTATGGTGTGAGTTGGTTGTACAGATTCTCGTTAGTATAGTGGTTAGTATACCCGCCTGTCACGCGGGTGACCCGGGTTCAATTCCCGGACGGGAAGCTTCTTTTGCTCGTTTGCTCTTTGCCCCATTGCAGCCACCCTTCATTTTGCACCAAACGGCGGGCACACACAGACGCTCCACGTCATCTAGATCACGCCCAGCTGGAGGGTCAGCTACTCACTGCGCCAACGCGGACAAAAAGGTTGCCAGTATTCCGACCAGGGCTCGATCCCGGACCTCGTCGTAAGTGTGGCGAATCGGCTCGAGAGGCGATATACGGCGTCTTGATCGCATTGGGCCTCAGCACAGCCTCCCTGTGCCATGATAGAAGTCGTTGAAGCGGCGTGGCGGAGCCATTGATGTGGAGAAAAGCAGTCGGCTATGGCAGGTGCTGAGGGGTTCCATAATGGCTTTGTGCGTGCGTGACATTGACGTGCGCGTGGCGGAGGGTGTGCTGTAGCAGGAGAGCGGTGCTTGATGCGCGTGGGATGGTTGGTGTTGCGAGTATGTGTGGTTTCGTTTTCGAAATTGTATGGTGTGAGTTGGTTGTACAGATTCTCGTTAGTATAGTGGTTAGTATACCCGCCTGTCACGCGGGTGACCCGGGTTCAATTCCCGGACGGGAAGCTTCTTTTGCTCGTTTGCTCTTTGCCCCATTGCAGCCACCCTTCATTTTGCACCAAACGGCGGGCACACACAGACGCTCCACGTCATCTAGATCACGCCCAGCTGGAGGGTCAGCTACTCACTGTGCCAACGCGGACAAAAAGGTTGCCAGTATTCCGACCAGGGCTCGATCCCGGACCTCGTCGTAAGTGTGGCGAATCGGCTCGAGAGGCGATATACGGCGTCTTGATCGCGTTGGGCCTCAGCACAGCCTCCCTGTGCCATGATAGAAGTCGTTGAAGCGGCGTGGCGGAGCCATTGATGTGGAGAAAAGCAGTCGGCTATGGCAGGTGCTGAGGGGTTCCATAATGGCTTTGTGCGTGCGTGACATTGACGTGCGCGTGGCGGAGGGTGTGCTGTAGCAGGAGAGCGGTGCTTGATGCGCGTGGGATGGTTGGTGTTGCGAGTATGTGTGGTTTCGTTTTGGAAATTGTATGGTGTGAGTTGGTTGTACAGATTCTCGTTAGTATAGTGGTTAGTATACCCGCCTGTCACGCGGGTGACCCGGGTTCAATTCCCGGACGGGAAGCTTCTTTTGCTCGTTTGCTCTTTGCCCCATTGCAGCCACCCTTCATTTTGCACCAAACGGCGGGCACACACAGACGCTCCACGTCATCTAGATCACGCCCAGCTGGAGGGTCAGCTACTCACTGTGCCAACGCGGACAAAAAGGTTGCCAGTATTCCGACCAGGGCTCGATCCCGGACCTCGTCGTAAGTGTGGCGAATCGGCTCGAGAGGCGATATACGGCGTCTTGATCGCGTTGGGCCTCAGCACAGCCTCCCTGTGCCATGATAGAAGTCGTTGAAGCGGCGTGGCGGAGCCATTGATGTGGAGAAAAGCAGTCGGCTATGGCAGGTGCTGAGGGGTTCCATAATGGCTTTGTGCGTGCGTGACATTGACGTGCGCGTGGCGGAGGGTGTGCTGTAGCAGGAGAGCGGTGCTTGATGCGCGTGGGATGGTTGGTGTTGCGAGTATGTGTGGTTTCGTTTTGGAAATTGTATGGTGTGAGTTGGTTGTACAGATTCTCGTTAGTATAGTGGTTAGTATACCCGCCTGTCACGCGGGTGACCCGGGTTCAATTCCCGGACGGGAAGCTTCTTTTGCTCGTTTGCTCTTTGCCCCATTGCAGCCACCCTTCATTTTGCACCAAACGGCGGGCACACACAGACGCTCCACGTCATCTAGATCACGCCCAGCTGGAGGGTCAGCTACTCACTGTGCCAACGCGGACAAAAAGGTTGCCAGTATTCCGACCAGGGCTCGATCCCGGACCTCGTCGTAAGTGTGGCGAATCGGCTCGAGAGGCGATATACGGCGTCTTGATCGCGTTGGGCCTCAGCACAGCCTCCCTGTGCCATGATAGAAGTCGTTGAAGCGGCGTGGCGGAGCCATTGATGTGGAGAAAAGCAGTCGGCTATGGCAGGTGCTGAGGGGTTCCATAATGGCTTTGTGCGTGCGTGACATTGACGTGCGCGTGGCGGAGGGTGTGCTGTAGCAGGAGAGCGGTGCTTGATGCGCGTGGGATGGTTGGTGTTGCGAGTATGTGTGGTTTCGTTTTGGAAATTGTATGGTGTGAGTTGGTTGTACAGATTCTCGTTAGTATAGTGGTTAGTATACCCGCCTGTCACGCGGGTGACCCGGGTTCAATTCCCGGACGGGAAGCTTCTTTTGCTCGTTTGCTCTTTGCCCCATTGCAGCCACCCTTCATTTTGCACCAAACGGCGGGCACACACAGACGCTCCACGTCATCTAGATCACGCCCAGCTGGAGGGTCAGCTACTCACTGTGCCAACGCGGACAAAAAGGTTGCCAGTATTCCGACCAGGGCTCGATCCCGGACCTCGTCGTAAGTGTGGCGAATCGGCTCGAGAGGCGATATACGGCGTCTTGATCGCGTTGGGCCTCAGCACAGCCTCCCTGTGCCATGATAGAAGTCGTTGAAGCGGCGTGGCGGAGCCATTGATGTGGAGAAAAGCAGTCGGCTATGGCAGGTGCTGAGGGGTTCCATAATGGCTTTGTGCGTGCGTGACATTGACGTGCGCGTGGCGGAGGGTGTGCTGTAGCAGGAGAGCGGTGCTTGATGCGCGTGGGATGGTTGGTGTTGCGAGTATGTGTGGTTTCGTTTTGGAAATTGTATGGTGTGAGTTGGTTGTACAGATTCTCGTTAGTATAGTGGTTAGTATACCCGCCTGTCACGCGGGTGACCCGGGTTCAATTCCCGGACGGGAAGCTTCTTTTGCTCGTTTGCTCTTTGCCCCATTGCAGCCACCCTTCATTTTGCACCAAACGGCGGGCACACACAGACGCTCCACGTCATCTAGATCACGCCCAGCTGGAGGGTCAGCTACTCACTGTGCCAACGCGGACAAAAAGGTTGCCAGTATTCCGACCAGGGCTCGATCCCGGACCTCGTCGTAAGTGTGGCGAATCGGCTCGAGAGGCGATATACGGCGTCTTGATCGCGTTGGGCCTCAGCACAGCCTCCCTGTGCCATGATAGAAGTCGTTGAAGCGGCGTGGCGGAGCCATTGATGTGGAGAAAAGCAGTCGGCTATGGCAGGTGCTGAGGGGTTCCATAATGGCTTTGTGCGTGCGTGACATTGACGTGCGCGTGGCGGAGGGTGTGCTGTAGCAGGAGAGCGGTGCTTGATGCGCGTGGGATGGTTGGTGTTGCGAGTATGTGTGGTTTCGTTTTGGAAATTGTATGGTGTGAGTTGGTTGTACAGATTCTCGTTAGTATAGTGGTTAGTATACCCGCCTGTCACGCGGGTGACCCGGGTTCAATTCCCGGACGGGAAGCTTCTTTTGCTCGTTTGCTCTTTGCCCCATTGCAGCCACCCTTCATTTTGCACCAAACGGCGGGCACACACAGACGCTCCACGTCATCTAGATCACGCCCAGCTGGAGGGTCAGCTACTCACTGCGCCAACGCGGACAAAAAGGTTGCCAGTATTCCGACCAGGGCTCGATCCCGGACCTCGTCGTAAGTGTGGCGAATCGGCTCGAGAGGCGATATACGGCGTCTTGATCGCGTTGGGCCTCAGCACAGCCTCCCTGTGCCATGATAGAAGTCGTTGAAGCGGCGTGGCGGAGCCATTGATGTGGAGAAAAGCAGTCGGCTATGGCAGGTGCTGAGGGGTTCCATAATGGCTTTGTGCGTGCGTGACATTGACGTGCGCGTGGCGGAGGGTGTGCTGTAGCAGGAGAGCGGTGCTTGATGCGCGTGGGATGGTTGGTGTTGCGAGTATGTGTGGTTTCGTTTTGGAAATTGTATGGTGTGAGTTGGTTGTACAGATTCTCGTTAGTATAGTGGTTAGTATACCCGCCTGTCACGCGGGTGACCCGGGTTCAATTCCCGGACGGGAAGCTTCTTTTGCTCGTTTGCTCTTTGCCCCATTGCAGCCACCCTTCATTTTGCACCAAACGGCGGGCACACACAGACGCTCCACGTCATCTAGATCACGCCCAGCTGGAGGGTCAGCTACTCACTGCGCCAACGCGGACAAAAAGGTTGCCAGTATTCCGACCAGGGCTCGATCCCGGACCTCGTCGTAAGTGTGGCGAATCGGCTCGAGAGGCGATATACGGCGTCTTGATCGCGTTGGGCCTCAGCACAGCCTCCCTGTGCCATGATAGAAGTCGTTGAAGCGGCGTGGCGGAGCCATTGATGTGGAGAAAAGCAGTCGGCTATGGCAGGTGCTGAGGGGTTCCATAATGGCTTTGTGCGTGCGTGACATTGACGTGCGCGTGGCGGAGGGTGTGCTGTAGCAGGAGAGCGGTGCTTGATGCGCGTGGGATGGTTGGTGTTGCGAGTATGTGTGGTTTCGTTTTGGAAATTGTATGGTGTGAGTTGGTTGTACAGATTCTCGTTAGTATAGTGGTTAGTATACCCGCCTGTCACGCGGGTGACCCGGGTTCAATTCCCGGACGGGAAGCTTCTTTTGCTCGTTTGCTCTTTGCCCCATTGCAGCCACCCTTCATTTTGCACCAAACGGCGGGCACACACAGACGCTCCACGTCATCTAGATCACGCCCAGCTGGAGGGTCAGCTACTCACTGCGCCAACGCGGACAAAAAGGTTGCCAGTATTCCGACCAGGGCTCGATCCCGGACCTCGTCGTAAGTGTGGCGAATCGGCTCGAGAGGCGATATACGGCGTCTTGATCGCGTTGGGCCTCAGCACAGCCTCCCTGTGCCATGATAGAAGTCGTTGAAGCGGCGTGGCGGAGCCATTGATGTGGAGAAAAGCAGTCGGCTATGGCAGGTGCTGAGGGGTTCCATAATGGCTTTGTGCGTGCGTGACATTGACGTGCGCGTGGCGGAGGGTGTGCTGTAGCAGGAGAGCGGTGCTTGATGCGCGTGGGATGGTTGGTGTTGCGAGTATGTGTGGTTTCGTTTTCGAAATTGTATGGTGTGAGTTGGTTGTACAGATTCTCGTTAGTATAGTGGTTAGTATACCCGCCTGTCACGCGGGTGACCCGGGTTCAATTCCCGGACGGGAAGCTTCTTTTGCTCGTTTGCTCTTTGCCCCATTGCAGCCACCCTTCATTTTGCACCAAACGGCGGGCACACACAGACGCTCCACGTCATCTAGATCACGCCCAGCTGGAGGGTCAGCTACTCACTGTGCCAACGCGGACAAAAAGGTTGCCAGTATTCCGACCAGGGCTCGATCCCGGACCTCGTCGTAAGTGTGGCGAATCAGCTCGAGAGGCGATATACGGCGTCTTGATCGCGTTGGGCCTCAGCACAGCCTCCCTGTGCCATGATAGAAGTCGTTGAAGCGGCGTGGCGGAGCCATTGATGTGGAGAAAAGCAGTCGGCTATGGCAGGTGCTGAGGGGTTCCATAATGGCTTTGTGCGTGCGTGACATTGACGTGCGCGTGGCGGAGGGTGTGCTGTAGCAGGAGAGCGGTGCTTGATGCGCGTGGGATGGTTGGTGTTGCGAGTATGTGTGGTTTCGTTTTCGAAATTGTATGGTGTGAGTTGGTTGTACAGATTCTCGTTAGTATAGTGGTTAGTATACCCGCCTGTCACGCGGGTGACCCGGGTTCAATTCCCGGACGGGAAGCTTCTTTTGCTCGTTTGCTCTTTGCCCCATTGCAGCCACCCTTCATTTTGCACCAAACGGCGGGCACACACAGACGCTCCACGTCATCTAGATCACGCCCAGCTGGAGGGTCAGCTACTCACTGTGCCAACGCGGACAAAAAGGTTGCCAGTATTCCGACCAGGGCTCGATCCCGGACCTCGTCGTAAGTGTGGCGAATCGGCTCGAGAGGCGATATACGGCGTCTTGATCGCGTTGGGCCTCAGCACAGCCTCCCTGTGCCATGATAGAAGTCGTTGAAGCGGCGTGGCGGAGCCATTGATGTGGAGAAAAGCAGTCGGCTATGGCAGGTGCTGAGGGGTTCCATAATGGCTTTGTGCGTGCGTGACATTGACGTGCGCGTGGCGGAGGGTGTGCTGTAGCAGGAGAGCGGTGCTTGATGCGCGTGGGATGGTTGGTGTTGCGAGTATGTGTGGTTTCGTTTTGGAAATTGTATGGTGTGAGTTGGTTGTACAGATTCTCGTTAGTATAGTGGTTAGTATACCCGCCTGTCACGCGGGTGACCCGGGTTCAATTCCCGGACGGGAAGCTTCTTTTGCTCGTTTGCTCTTTGCCCCATTGCAGCCACCCTTCATTTTGCACCAAACGGCGGGCACACACAGACGCTCCACGTCATCTAGATCACGCCCAGCTGGAGGGTCAGCTACTCACTGCGCCAACGCGGACAAAAAGGTTGCCAGTATTCCGACCAGGGCTCGATCCCGGACCTCGTCGTAAGTGTGGCGAATCGGCTCGAGAGGCGATATACGGCGTCTTGATCGCGTTGGGCCTCAGCACAGCCTCCCTGTGCCATGATAGAAGTCGTTGAAGCGGCGTGGCGGAGCCATTGATGTGGAGAAAAGCAGTCGGCTATGGCAGGTGCTGAGGGGTTCCATAATGGCTTTGTGCGTGCGTGACATTGACGTGCGCGTGGCGGAGGGTGTGCTGTAGCAGGAGAGCGGTGCTTGATGCGCGTGGGATGGTTGGTGTTGCGAGTATGTGTGGTTTCGTTTTGGAAATTGTATGGTGTGAGTTGGTTGTACAGATTCTCGTTAGTATAGTGGTTAGTATACCCGCCTGTCACGCGGGTGACCCGGGTTCAATTCCCGGACGGGAAGCTTCTTTTGCTCGTTTGCTCTTTGCCCCATTGCAGCCACCCTTCATTTTGCACCAAACGGCGGGCACACACAGACGCTCCACGTCATCTAGATCACGCCCAGCTGGAGGGTCAGCTACTCACTGCGCCAACGCGGACAAAAAGGTTGCCAGTATTCCGACCAGGGCTCGATCCCGGACCTCGTCGTAAGTGTGGCGAATCGGCTCGAGAGGCGATATACGGCGTCTTGATCGCGTTGGGCCTCAGCACAGCCTCCCTGTGCCATGATAGAAGTCGTTGAAGCGGCGTGGCGGAGCCATTGATGTGGAGAAAAGCAGTCGGCTATGGCAGGTGCTGAGGGGTTCCATAATGGCTTTGTGCGTGCGTGACATTGACGTGCGCGTGGCGGAGGGTGTGCTGTAGCAGGAGAGCGGTGCTTGATGCGCGTGGGATGGTTGGTGTTGCGAGTATGTGTGGTTTCGTTTTGGAAATTGTATGGTGTGAGTTGGTTGTACAGATTCTCGTTAGTATAGTGGTTAGTATACCCGCCTGTCACGCGGGTGACCCGGGTTCAATTCCCGGACGGGAAGCTTCTTTTGCTCGTTTGCTCTTTGCCCCATTGCAGCCACCCTTCATTTTGCACCAAACGGCGGGCACACACAGACGCTCCACGTCATCTAGATCACGCCCAGCTGGAGGGTCAGCTACTCACTGTGCCAACGCGGACAAAAAGGTTGCCAGTATTCCGACCAGGGCTCGATCCCGGACCTCGTCGTAAGTGTGGCGAATCGGCTCGAGAGGCGATATACGGCGTCTTGATCGCGTTGGGCCTCAGCCAGCCTCCCTGTGCCATGATAGAAGTCGTTGAAGCGGCGTGGCGGAGCCATTGATGTGGAGAAAAGCAGTCGGCTATGGCAGGTGCTGAGGGGTTCCATAATGGCTTTGTGCGTGCGTGACATTGACGTGCGCGTGGCGGAGGGTGTGCTGTAGCAGGAGAGCGGTGCTTGATGCGCGTGGGATGGTTGGTGTTGCGAGTATGTGTGGTTTCGTTTTGGAAATTGTATGGTGTGAGTTGGTTGTACAGATTCTCGTTAGTATAGTGGTTAGTATACCCGCCTGTCACGCGGGTGACCCGGGTTCAATTCCCGGACGGGAAGCTTCTTTTGCTCGTTTGCTCTTTGCCCCATTGCAGCCACCCTTCATTTTGCACCAAACGGCGGGCACACACAGACGCTCCACGTCATCTAGATCACGCCCAGCTGGAGGGTCAGCTACTCACTGCGCCAACGCGGACAAAAAGGTTGCCAGTATTCCGACCAGGGCTCGATCCCGGACCTCGTCGTAAGTGTGGCGAATCGGCTCGAGAGGCGATATACGGCGTCTTGATCGCGTTGGGCCTCAGCACAGCCTCCCTGTGCCATGATAGAAGTCGTTGAAGCGGCGTGGCGGAGCCATTGATGTGGAGAAAAGCAGTCGGCTATGGCAGGTGCTGAGGGGTTCCATAATGGCTTTGTGCGTGCGTGACATTGACGTGCGCGTGGCGGAGGGTGTGCTGTAGCAGGAGAGCGGTGCTTGATGCGCGTGGGATGGTTGGTGTTGCGAGTATGTGTGGTTTCGTTTTGGAAATTGTATGGTGTGAGTTGGTTGTACAGATTCTCGTTAGTATAGTGGTTAGTATACCCGCCTGTCACGCGGGTGACCCGGGTTCAATTCCCGGACGGGAAGCTTCTTTTGCTCGTTTGCTCTTTGCCCCATTGCAGCCACCCTTCATTTTGCACCAAACGGCGGGCACACACAGACGCTCCACGTCATCTAGATCACGCCCAGCTGGAGGGTCAGCTACTCACTGTGCCAACGCGGACAAAAAGGTTGCCAGTATTCCGACCAGGGCTCGATCCCGGACCTCGTCGTAAGTGTGGCGAATCGGCTCGAGAGGCGATATACGGCGTCTTGATCGCGTTGGGCCTCAGCCAGCCTCCCTGTGCCATGATAGAAGTCGTTGAAGCGGCGTGGCGGAGCCATTGATGTGGAGAAAAGCAGTCGGCTATGGCAGGTGCTGAGGGGTTCCATAATGGCTTTGTGCGTGCGTGACATTGACGTGCGCGTGGCGGAGGGTGTGCTGTAGCAGGAGAGCGGTGCTTGATGCGCGTGGGATGGTTGGTGTTGCGAGTATGTGTGGTTTCGTTTTGGAAATTGTATGGTGTGAGTTGGTTGTACAGATTCTCGTTAGTATAGTGGTTAGTATACCCGCCTGTCACGCGGGTGACCCGGGTTCAATTCCCGGACGGGAAGCTTCTTTTGCTCGTTTGCTCTTTGCCCCATTGCAGCCACCCTTCATTTTGCACCAAACGGCGGGCACACACAGACGCTCCACGTCATCTAGATCACGCCCAGCTGGAGGGTCAGCTACTCACTGCGCCAACGCGGACAAAAAGGTTGCCAGTATTCCGACCAGGGCTCGATCCCGGACCTCGTCGTAAGTGTGGCGAATCGGCTCGAGAGGCGATATACGGCGTCTTGATCGCGTTGGGCCTCAGCACAGCCTCCCTGTGCCATGATAGAAGTCGTTGAAGCGGCGTGGCGGAGCCATTGATGTGGAGAAAAGCAGTCGGCTATGGCAGGTGCTGAGGGGTTCCATAATGGCTTTGTGCGTGCGTGACATTGACGTGCGCGTGGCGGAGGGTGTGCTGTAGCAGGAGAGCGGTGCTTGATGCGCGTGGGATGGTTGGTGTTGCGAGTATGTGTGGTTTCGTTTTGGAAATTGTATGGTGTGAGTTGGTTGTACAGATTCTCGTTAGTATAGTGGTTAGTATACCCGCCTGTCACGCGGGTGACCCGGGTTCAATTCCCGGACGGGAAGCTTCTTTTGCTCGTTTGCTCTTTGCCCCATTGCAGCCACCCTTCATTTTGCACCAAACGGCGGGCACACACAGACGCTCCACGTCATCTAGATCACGCCCAGCTGGAGGGTCAGCTACTCACTGTGCCAACGCGGACAAAAAGGTTGCCAGTATTCCGACCAGGGCTCGATCCCGGACCTCGTCGTAAGCGTGGCGAATCGGCTCGAGAGGCGATATACGGCGTCTTGATCGCGTTGGGCCTCAGCCAGCCTCCCTGTGCCATGATAGAAGTCGTTGAAGCGGCGTGGCGGAGCCATTGATGTGGAGAAAAGCAGTCGGCTATGGCAGGTGCTGAGGGGTTCCATAATGGCTTTGTGCGTGCGTGACATTGACGTGCGCGTGGCGGAGGGTGTGCTGTAGCAGGAGAGCGGTGCTTGATGCGCGTGGGATGGTTGGTGTTGCGAGTATGTGTGGTTTCGTTTTGGAAATTGTATGGTGTGAGTTGGTTGTACAGATTCTCGTTAGTATAGTGGTTAGTATACCCGCCTGTCACGCGGGTGACCCGGGTTCAATTCCCGGACGGGAAGCTTCTTTTGCTCGTTTGCTCTTTGCCCCATTGCAGCCACCCTTCATTTTGCACCAAACGGCGGGCACACACAGACGCTCCACGTCATCTAGATCACGCCCAGCTGGAGGGTCAGCTACTCACTGTGCCAACGCGGACAAAAAGGTTGCCAGTATTCCGACCAGGGCTCGATCCCGGACCTCGTCGTAAGTGTGGCGAATCGGCTCGAGAGGCGATATACGGCGTCTTGATCGCGTTGGGCCTCAGCACAGCCTCCCTGTGCCATGATAGAAGTCGTTGAAGCGGCGTGGCGGAGCCATTGATGTGGAGAAAAGCAGTCGGCTATGGCAGGTGCTGAGGGGTTCCATAATGGCTTTGTGCGTGCGTGACATTGACGTGCGCGTGGCGGAGGGTGTGCTGTAGCAGGAGAGCGGTGCTTGATGCGCGTGGGATGGTTGGTGTTGCGAGTATGTGTGGTTTCGTTTTGGAAATTGTATGGTGTGAGTTGGTTGTACAGATTCTCGTTAGTATAGTGGTTAGTATACCCGCCTGTCACGCGGGTGACCCGGGTTCAATTCCCGGACGGGAAGCTTCTTTTGCTCGTTTGCTCTTTGCCCCATTGCAGCCACCCTTCATTTTGCACCAAACGGCGGGCACACACAGACGCTCCACGTCATCTAGATCACGCCCAGCTGGAGGGTCAGCTACTCACTGTGCCAACGCGGACAAAAAGGTTGCCAGTATTCCGACCAGGGCTCGATCCCGGACCTCGTCGTAAGTGTGGCGAATCGGCTCGAGAGGCGATATACGGCGTCTTGATCGCGTTGGGCCTCAGCACAGCCTCCCTGTGCCATGATAGAAGTCGTTGAAGCGGCGTGGCGGAGCCATTGATGTGGAGAAAAGCAGTCGGCTATGGCAGGTGCTGAGGGGTTCCATAATGGCTTTGTGCGTGCGTGACATTGACGTGCGCGTGGCGGAGGGTGTGCTGTAGCAGGAGAGCGGTGCTTGATGCGCGTGGGATGGTTGGTGTTGCGAGTATGTGTGGTTTCGTTTTGGAAATTGTATGGTGTGAGTTGGTTGTACAGATTCTCGTTAGTATAGTGGTTAGTATACCCGCCTGTCACGCGGGTGACCCGGGTTCAATTCCCGGACGGGAAGCTTCTTTTGCTCGTTTGCTCTTTGCCCCATTGCAGCCACCCTTCATTTTGCACCAAACGGCGGGCACACACAGACGCTCCACGTCATCTAGATCACGCCCAGCTGGAGGGTCAGCTACTCACTGTGCCAACGCGGACAAAAAGGTTGCCAGTATTCCGACCAGGGCTCGATCCCGGACCTCGTCGTAAGTGTGGCGAATCGGCTCGAGAGGCGATATACGGCGTCTTGATCGCGTTGGGCCTCAGCACAGCCTCCCTGTGCCATGATAGAAGTCGTTGAAGCGGCGTGGCGGAGCCATTGATGTGGAGAAAAGCAGTCGGCTATGGCAGGTGCTGAGGGGTTCCATAATGGCTTTGTGCGTGCGTGACATTGACGTGCGCGTGGCGGAGGGTGTGCTGTAGCAGGAGAGCGGTGCTTGATGCGCGTGGGATGGTTGGTGTTGCGAGTATGTGTGGTTTCGTTTTGGAAATTGTATGGTGTGAGTTGGTTGTACAGATTCTCGTTAGTATAGTGGTTAGTATACCCGCCTGTCACGCGGGTGACCCGGGTTCAATTCCCGGACGGGAAGCTTCTTTTGCTCGTTTGCTCTTTGCCCCATTGCAGCCACCCTTCATTTTGCACCAAACGGCGGGCACACACAGACGCTCCACGTCATCTAGATCACGCCCAGCTGGAGGGTCAGCTACTCACTGTGCCAACGCGGACAAAAAGGTTGCCAGTATTCCGACCAGGGCTCGATCCCGGACCTCGTCGTAAGTGTGGCGAATCGGCTCGAGAGGCGATATACGGCGTCTTGATCGCGTTGGGCCTCAGCACAGCCTCCCTGTGCCATGATAGAAGTCGTTGAAGCGGCGTGGCGGAGCCATTGATGTGGAGAAAAGCAGTCGGCTATGGCAGGTGCTGAGGGGTTCCATAATGGCTTTGTGCGTGCGTGACATTGACGTGCGCGTGGCGGAGGGTGTGCTGTAGCAGGAGAGCGGTGCTTGATGCGCGTGGGATGGTTGGTGTTGCGAGTATGTGTGGTTTCGTTTTGGAAATTGTATGGTGTGAGTTGGTTGTACAGATTCTCGTTAGTATAGTGGTTAGTATACCCGCCTGTCACGCGGGTGACCCGGGTTCAATTCCCGGACGGGAAGCTTCTTTTGCTCGTTTGCTCTTTGCCCCATTGCAGCCACCCTTCATTTTGCACCAAACGGCGGGCACACACAGACGCTCCACGTCATCTAGATCACGCCCAGCTGGAGGGTCAGCTACTCACTGTGCCAACGCGGACAAAAAGGTTGCCAGTATTCCGACCAGGGCTCGATCCCGGACCTCGTCGTAAGTGTGGCGAATCGGCTCGAGAGGCGATATACGGCGTCTTGATCGCGTTGGGCCTCAGCACAGCCTCCCTGTGCCATGATAGAAGTCGTTGAAGCGGCGTGGCGGAGCCATTGATGTGGAGAAAAGCAGTCGGCTATGGCAGGTGCTGAGGGGTTCCATAATGGCTTTGTGCGTGCGTGACATTGACGTGCGCGTGGCGGAGGGTGTGCTGTAGCAGGAGAGCGGTGCTTGATGCGCGTGGGATGGTTGGTGTTGCGAGTATGTGTGGTTTCGTTTTGGAAATTGTATGGTGTGAGTTGGTTGTACAGATTCTCGTTAGTATAGTGGTTAGTATACCCGCCTGTCACGCGGGTGACCCGGGTTCAATTCCCGGACGGGAAGCTTCTTTTGCTCGTTTGCTCTTTGCCCCATTGCAGCCACCCTTCATTTTGCACCAAACGGCGGGCACACACAGACGCTCCACGTCATCTAGATCACGCCCAGCTGGAGGGTCAGCTACTCACTGTGCCAACGCGGACAAAAAGGTTGCCAGTATTCCGACCAGGGCTCGATCCCGGACCTCGTCGTAAGTGTGGCGAATCAGCTCGAGAGGCGATATACGGCGTCTTGATCGCGTTGGGCCTCAGCACAGCCTCCCTGTGCCATGATAGAAGTCGTTGAAGCGGCGTGGCGGAGCCATTGATGTGGAGAAAAGCAGTCGGCTATGGCAGGTGCTGAGGGGTTCCATAATGGCTTTGTGCGTGCGTGACATTGACGTGCGCGTGGCGGAGGGTGTGCTGTAGCAGGAGAGCGGTGCTTGATGCGCGTGGGATGGTTGGTGTTGCGAGTATGTGTGGTTTCGTTTTGGAAATTGTATGGTGTGAGTTGGTTGTACAGATTCTCGTTAGTATAGTGGTTAGTATACCCGCCTGTCACGCGGGTGACCCGGGTTCAATTCCCGGACGGGAAGCTTCTTTTGCTCGTTTGCTCTTTGCCCCATTGCAGCCACCCTTCATTTTGCACCAAACGGCGGGCACACACAGACGCTCCACGTCATCTAGATCACGCCCAGCTGGAGGGTCAGCTACTCACTGTGCCAACGCGGACAAAAAGGTTGCCAGTATTCCGACCAGGGCTCGATCCCGGACCTCGTCGTAAGTGTGGCGAATCGGCTCGAGAGGCGATATACGGCGTCTTGATCGCGTTGGGCCTCAGCACAGCCTCCCTGTGCCATGATAGAAGTCGTTGAAGCGGCGTGGCGGAGCCATTGATGTGGAGAAAAGCAGTCGGCTATGGCAGGTGCTGAGGGGTTCCATAATGGCTTTGTGCGTGCGTGACATTGACGTGCGCGTGGCGGAGGGTGTGCTGTAGCAGGAGAGCGGTGCTTGATGCGCGTGGGATGGTTGGTGTTGCGAGTATGTGTGGTTTCGTTTTGGAAATTGTATGGTGTGAGTTGGTTGTACAGATTCTCGTTAGTATAGTGGTTAGTATACCCGCCTGTCACGCGGGTGACCCGGGTTCAATTCCCGGACGGGAAGCTTCTTTTGCTCGTTTGCTCTTTGCCCCATTGCAGCCACCCTTCATTTTGCACCAAACGGCGGGCACACACAGACGCTCCACGTCATCTAGATCACGCCCAGCTGGAGGGTCAGCTACTCACTGTGCCAACGCGGACAAAAAGGTTGCCAGTATTCCGACCAGGGCTCGATCCCGGACCTCGTCGTAAGTGTGGCGAATCAGCTCGAGAGGCGATATACGGCGTCTTGATCGCGTTGGGCCTCAGCACAGCCTCCCTGTGCCATGATAGAAGTCGTTGAAGCGGCGTGGCGGAGCCATTGATGTGGAGAAAAGCAGTCGGCTATGGCAGGTGCTGAGGGGTTCCATAATGGCTTTGTGCGTGCGTGACATTGACGTGCGCGTGGCGGAGGGTGTGCTGTAGCAGGAGAGCGGTGCTTGATGCGCGTGGGATGGTTGGTGTTGCGAGTATGTGTGGTTTCGTTTTGGAAATTGTATGGTGTGAGTTGGTTGTACAGATTCTCGTTAGTATAGTGGTTAGTATACCCGCCTGTCACGCGGGTGACCCGGGTTCAATTCCCGGACGGGAAGCTTCTTTTGCTCGTTTGCTCTTTGCCCCATTGCAGCCACCCTTCATTTTGCACCAAACGGCGGGCACACACAGACGCTCCACGTCATCTAGATCACGCCCAGCTGGAGGGTCAGCTACTCACTGCGCCAACGCGGACAAAAAGGTTGCCAGTATTCCGACCAGGGCTCGATCCCGGACCTCGTCGTAAGTGTGGCGAATCGGCTCGAGAGGCGATATACGGCGTCTTGATCGCGTTGGGCCTCAGCACAGCCTCCCTGTGCCATGATAGAAGTCGTTGAAGCGGCGTGGCGGAGCCATTGATGTGGAGAAAAGCAGTCGGCTATGGCAGGTGCTGAGGGGTTCCATAATGGCTTTGTGCGTGCGTGACATTGACGTGCGCGTGGCGGAGGGTGTGCTGTAGCAGGAGAGCGGTGCTTGATGCGCGTGGGATGGTTGGTGTTGCGAGTATGTGTGGTTTCGTTTTGGAAATTGTATGGTGTGAGTTGGTTGTACAGATTCTCGTTAGTATAGTGGTTAGTATACCCGCCTGTCACGCGGGTGACCCGGGTTCAATTCCCGGACGGGAAGCTTCTTTTGCTCGTTTGCTCTTTGCCCCATTGCAGCCACCCTTCATTTTGCACCAAACGGCGGGCACACACAGACGCTCCACGTCATCTAGATCACGCCCAGCTGGAGGGTCAGCTACTCACTGCGCCAACGCGGACAAAAAGGTTGCCAGTATTCCGACCAGGGCTCGATCCCGGACCTCGTCGTAAGTGTGGCGAATCGGCTCGAGAGGCGATATACGGCGTCTTGATCGCGTTGGGCCTCAGCACAGCCTCCCTGTGCCATGATAGAAGTCGTTGAAGCGGCGTGGCGGAGCCATTGATGTGGAGAAAAGCAGTCGGCTATGGCAGGTGCTGAGGGGTTCCATAATGGCTTTGTGCGTGCGTGACATTGACGTGCGCGTGGCGGAGGGTGTGCTGTAGCAGGAGAGCGGTGCTTGATGCGCGTGGGATGGTTGGTGTTGCGAGTATGTGTGGTTTCGTTTTGGAAATTGTATGGTGTGAGTTGGTTGTACAGATTCTCGTTAGTATAGTGGTTAGTATACCCGCCTGTCACGCGGGTGACCCGGGTTCAATTCCCGGACGGGAAGCTTCTTTTGCTCGTTTGCTCTTTGCCCCATTGCAGCCACCCTTCATTTTGCACCAAACGGCGGGCACACACAGACGCTCCACGTCATCTAGATCACGCCCAGCTGGAGGGTCAGCTACTCACTGCGCCAACGCGGACAAAAAGGTTGCCAGTATTCCGACCAGGGCTCGATCCCGGACCTCGTCGTAAGTGTGGCGAATCGGCTCGAGAGGCGATATACGGCGTCTTGATCGCGTTGGGCCTCAGCACAGCCTCCCTGTGCCATGATAGAAGTCGTTGAAGCGGCGTGGCGGAGCCATTGATGTGGAGAAAAGCAGTCGGCTATGGCAGGTGCTGAGGGGTTCCATAATGGCTTTGTGCGTGCGTGACATTGACGTGCGCGTGGCGGAGGGTGTGCTGTAGCAGGAGAGCGGTGCTTGATGCGCGTGGGATGGTTGGTGTTGCGAGTATGTGTGGTTTCGTTTTGGAAATTGTATGGTGTGAGTTGGTTGTACAGATTCTCGTTAGTATAGTGGTTAGTATACCCGCCTGTCACGCGGGTGACCCGGGTTCAATTCCCGGACGGGAAGCTTCTTTTGCTCGTTTGCTCTTTGCCCCATTGCAGCCACCCTTCATTTTGCACCAAACGGCGGGCACACACAGACGCTCCACGTCATCTAGATCACGCCCAGCTGGAGGGTCAGCTACTCACTGTGCCAACGCGGACAAAAAGGTTGCCAGTATTCCGACCAGGGCTCGATCCCGGACCTCGTCGTAAGTGTGGCGAATCGGCTCGAGAGGCGATATACGGCGTCTTGATCGCGTTGGGCCTCAGCACAGCCTCCCTGTGCCATGATAGAAGTCGTTGAAGCGGCGTGGCGGAGCCATTGATGTGGAGAAAAGCAGTCGGCTATGGCAGGTGCTGAGGGGTTCCATAATGGCTTTGTGCGTGCGTGACATTGACGTGCGCGTGGCGGAGGGTGTGCTGTAGCAGGAGAGCGGTGCTTGATGCGCGTGGGATGGTTGGTGTTGCGAGTATGTGTGGTTTCGTTTTGGAAATTGTATGGTGTGAGTTGGTTGTACAGATTCTCGTTAGTATAGTGGTTAGTATACCCGCCTGTCACGCGGGTGACCCGGGTTCAATTCCCGGACGGGAAGCTTCTTTTGCTCGTTTGCTCTTTGCCCCATTGCAGCCACCCTTCATTTTGCACCAAACGGCGGGCACACACAGACGCTCCACGTCATCTAGATCACGCCCAGCTGGAGGGTCAGCTACTCACTGTGCCAACGCGGACAAAAAGGTTGCCAGTATTCCGACCAGGGCTCGATCCCGGACCTCGTCGTAAGTGTGGCGAATCAGCTCGAGAGGCGATATACGGCGTCTTGATCGCGTTGGGCCTCAGCACAGCCTCCCTGTGCCATGATAGAAGTCGTTGAAGCGGCGTGGCGGAGCCATTGATGTGGAGAAAAGCAGTCGGCTATGGCAGGTGCTGAGGGGTTCCATAATGGCTTTGTGCGTGCGTGACATTGACGTGCGCGTGGCGGAGGGTGTGCTGTAGCAGGAGAGCGGTGCTTGATGCGCGTGGGATGGTTGGTGTTGCGAGTATGTGTGGTTTCGTTTTGGAAATTGTATGGTGTGAGTTGGTTGTACAGATTCTCGTTAGTATAGTGGTTAGTATACCCGCCTGTCACGCGGGTGACCCGGGTTCAATTCCCGGACGGGAAGCTTCTTTTGCTCGTTTGCTCTTTGCCCCATTGCAGCCACCCTTCATTTTGCACCAAACGGCGGGCACACACAGACGCTCCACGTCATCTAGATCACGCCCAGCTGGAGGGTCAGCTACTCACTGCGCCAACGCGGACAAAAAGGTTGCCAGTATTCCGACCAGGGCTCGATCCCGGACCTCGTCGTAAGTGTGGCGAATCGGCTCGAGAGGCGATATACGGCGTCTTGATCGCGTTGGGCCTCAGCACAGCCTCCCTGTGCCATGATAGAAGTCGTTGAAGCGGCGTGGCGGAGCCATTGATGTGGAGAAAAGCAGTCGGCTATGGCAGGTGCTGAGGGGTTCCATAATGGCTTTGTGCGTGCGTGACATTGACGTGCGCGTGGCGGAGGGTGTGCTGTAGCAGGAGAGCGGTGCTTGATGCGCGTGGGATGGTTGGTGTTGCGAGTATGTGTGGTTTCGTTTTGGAAATTGTATGGTGTGAGTTGGTTGTACAGATTCTCGTTAGTATAGTGGTTAGTATACCCGCCTGTCACGCGGGTGACCCGGGTTCAATTCCCGGACGGGAAGCTTCTTTTGCTCGTTTGCTCTTTGCCCCATTGCAGCCACCCTTCATTTTGCACCAAACGGCGGGCACACACAGACGCTCCACGTCATCTAGATCACGCCCAGCTGGAGGGTCAGCTACTCACTGCGCCAACGCGGACAAAAAGGTTGCCAGTATTCCGACCAGGGCTCGATCCCGGACCTCGTCGTAAGTGTGGCGAATCGGCTCGAGAGGCGATATACGGCGTCTTGATCGCGTTGGGCCTCAGCACAGCCTCCCTGTGCCATGATAGAAGTCGTTGAAGCGGCGTGGCGGAGCCATTGATGTGGAGAAAAGCAGTCGGCTATGGCAGGTGCTGAGGGGTTCCATAATGGCTTTGTGCGTGCGTGACATTGACGTGCGCGTGGCGGAGGGTGTGCTGTAGCAGGAGAGCGGTGCTTGATGCGCGTGGGATGGTTGGTGTTGCGAGTATGTGTGGTTTCGTTTTGGAAATTGTATGGTGTGAGTTGGTTGTACAGATTCTCGTTAGTATAGTGGTTAGTATACCCGCCTGTCACGCGGGTGACCCGGGTTCAATTCCCGGACGGGAAGCTTCTTTTGCTCGTTTGCTCTTTGCCCCATTGCAGCCACCCTTCATTTTGCACCAAACGGCGGGCACACACAGACGCTCCACGTCATCTAGATCACGCCCAGCTGGAGGGTCAGCTACTCACTGCGCCAACGCGGACAAAAAGGTTGCCAGTATTCCGACCAGGGCTCGATCCCGGACCTCGTCGTAAGTGTGGCGAATCGGCTCGAGAGGCGATATACGGCGTCTTGATCGCGTTGGGCCTCAGCACAGCCTCCCTGTGCCATGATAGAAGTCGTTGAAGCGGCGTGGCGGAGCCATTGATGTGGAGAAAAGCAGTCGGCTATGGCAGGTGCTGAGGGGTTCCATAATGGCTTTGTGCGTGCGTGACATTGACGTGCGCGTGGCGGAGGGTGTGCTGTAGCAGGAGAGCGGTGCTTGATGCGCGTGGGATGGTTGGTGTTGCGAGTATGTGTGGTTTCGTTTTGGAAATTGTATGGTGTGAGTTGGTTGTACAGATTCTCGTTAGTATAGTGGTTAGTATACCCGCCTGTCACGCGGGTGACCCGGGTTCAATTCCCGGACGGGAAGCTTCTTTTGCTCGTTTGCTCTTTGCCCCATTGCAGCCACCCTTCATTTTGCACCAAACGGCGGGCACACACAGACGCTCCACGTCATCTAGATCACGCCCAGCTGGAGGGTCAGCTACTCACTGTGCCAACGCGGACAAAAAGGTTGCCAGTATTCCGACCAGGGCTCGATCCCGGACCTCGTCGTAAGTGTGGCGAATCAGCTCGAGAGGCGATATACGGCGTCTTGATCGCGTTGGGCCTCAGCACAGCCTCCCTGTGCCATGATAGAAGTCGTTGAAGCGGCGTGGCGGAGCCATTGATGTGGAGAAAAGCAGTCGGCTATGGCAGGTGCTGAGGGGTTCCATAATGGCTTTGTGCGTGCGTGACATTGACGTGCGCGTGGCGGAGGGTGTGCTGTAGCAGGAGAGCGGTGCTTGATGCGCGTGGGATGGTTGGTGTTGCGAGTATGTGTGGTTTCGTTTTGGAAATTGTATGGTGTGAGTTGGTTGTACAGATTCTCGTTAGTATAGTGGTTAGTATACCCGCCTGTCACGCGGGTGACCCGGGTTCAATTCCCGGACGGGAAGCTTCTTTTGCTCGTTTGCTCTTTGCCCCATTGCAGCCACCCTTCATTTTGCACCAAACGGCGGGCACACACAGACGCTCCACGTCATCTAGATCACGCCCAGCTGGAGGGTCAGCTACTCACTGTGCCAACGCGGACAAAAAGGTTGCCAGTATTCCGACCAGGGCTCGATCCCGGACCTCGTCGTAAGTGTGGCGAATCAGCTCGAGAGGCGATATACGGCGTCTTGATCGCGTTGGGCCTCAGCACAGCCTCCCTGTGCCATGATAGAAGTCGTTGAAGCGGCGTGGCGGAGCCATTGATGTGGAGAAAAGCAGTCGGCTATGGCAGGTGCTGAGGGGTTCCATAATGGCTTTGTGCGTGCGTGACATTGACGTGCGCGTGGCGGAGGGTGTGCTGTAGCAGGAGAGCGGTGCTTGATGCGCGTGGGATGGTTGGTGTTGCGAGTATGTGTGGTTTCGTTTTGGAAATTGTATGGTGTGAGTTGGTTGTACAGATTCTCGTTAGTATAGTGGTTAGTATACCCGCCTGTCACGCGGGTGACCCGGGTTCAATTCCCGGACGGGAAGCTTCTTTTGCTCGTTTGCTCTTTGCCCCATTGCAGCCACCCTTCATTTTGCACCAAACGGCGGGCACACACAGACGCTCCACGTCATCTAGATCACGCCCAGCTGGAGGGTCAGCTACTCACTGCGCCAACGCGGACAAAAAGGTTGCCAGTATTCCGACCAGGGCTCGATCCCGGACCTCGTCGTAAGTGTGGCGAATCGGCTCGAGAGGCGATATACGGCGTCTTGATCGCGTTGGGCCTCAGCACAGCCTCCCTGTGCCATGATAGAAGTCGTTGAAGCGGCGTGGCGGAGCCATTGATGTGGAGAAAAGCAGTCGGCTATGGCAGGTGCTGAGGGGTTCCATAATGGCTTTGTGCGTGCGTGACATTGACGTGCGCGTGGCGGAGGGTGTGCTGTAGCAGGAGAGCGGTGCTTGATGCGCGTGGGATGGTTGGTGTTGCGAGTATGTGTGGTTTCGTTTTGGAAATTGTATGGTGTGAGTTGGTTGTACAGATTCTCGTTAGTATAGTGGTTAGTATACCCGCCTGTCACGCGGGTGACCCGGGTTCAATTCCCGGACGGGAAGCTTCTTTTGCTCGTTTGCTCTTTGCCCCATTGCAGCCACCCTTCATTTTGCACCAAACGGCGGGCACACACAGACGCTCCACGTCATCTAGATCACGCCCAGCTGGAGGGTCAGCTACTCACTGCGCCAACGCGGACAAAAAGGTTGCCAGTATTCCGACCAGGGCTCGATCCCGGACCTCGTCGTAAGTGTGGCGAATCGGCTCGAGAGGCGATATACGGCGTCTTGATCGCGTTGGGCCTCAGCACAGCCTCCCTGTGCCATGATAGAAGTCGTTGAAGCGGCGTGGCGGAGCCATTGATGTGGAGAAAAGCAGTCGGCTATGGCAGGTGCTGAGGGGTTCCATAATGGCTTTGTGCGTGCGTGACATTGACGTGCGCGTGGCGGAGGGTGTGCTGTAGCAGGAGAGCGGTGCTTGATGCGCGTGGGATGGTTGGTGTTGCGAGTATGTGTGGTTTCGTTTTGGAAATTGTATGGTGTGAGTTGGTTGTACAGATTCTCGTTAGTATAGTGGTTAGTATACCCGCCTGTCACGCGGGTGACCCGGGTTCAATTCCCGGACGGGAAGCTTCTTTTGCTCGTTTGCTCTTTGCCCCATTGCAGCCACCCTTCATTTTGCACCAAACGGCGGGCACACACAGACGCTCCACGTCATCTAGATCACGCCCAGCTGGAGGGTCAGCTACTCACTGCGCCAACGCGGACAAAAAGGTTGCCAGTATTCCGACCAGGGCTCGATCCCGGACCTCGTCGTAAGTGTGGCGAATCGGCTCGAGAGGCGATATACGGCGTCTTGATCGCGTTGGGCCTCAGCACAGCCTCCCTGTGCCATGATAGAAGTCGTTGAAGCGGCGTGGCGGAGCCATTGATGTGGAGAAAAGCAGTCGGCTATGGCAGGTGCTGAGGGGTTCCATAATGGCTTTGTGCGTGCGTGACATTGACGTGCGCGTGGCGGAGGGTGTGCTGTAGCAGGAGAGCGGTGCTTGATGCGCGTGGGATGGTTGGTGTTGCGAGTATGTGTGGTTTCGTTTTGGAAATTGTATGGTGTGAGTTGGTTGTACAGATTCTCGTTAGTATAGTGGTTAGTATACCCGCCTGTCACGCGGGTGACCCGGGTTCAATTCCCGGACGGGAAGCTTCTTTTGCTCGTTTGCTCTTTGCCCCATTGCAGCCACCCTTCATTTTGCACCAAACGGCGGGCACACACAGACGCTCCACGTCATCTAGATCACGCCCAGCTGGAGGGTCAGCTACTCACTGCGCCAACGCGGACAAAAAGGTTGCCAGTATTCCGACCAGGGCTCGATCCCGGACCTCGTCGTAAGTGTGGCGAATCGGCTCGAGAGGCGATATACGGCGTCTTGATCGCGTTGGGCCTCAGCACAGCCTCCCTGTGCCATGATAGAAGTCGTTGAAGCGGCGTGGCGGAGCCATTGATGTGGAGAAAAGCAGTCGGCTATGGCAGGTGCTGAGGGGTTCCATAATGGCTTTGTGCGTGCGTGACATTGACGTGCGCGTGGCGGAGGGTGTGCTGTAGCAGGAGAGCGGTGCTTGATGCGCGTGGGATGGTTGGTGTTGCGAGTATGTGTGGTTTCGTTTTGGAAATTGTATGGTGTGAGTTGGTTGTACAGATTCTCGTTAGTATAGTGGTTAGTATACCCGCCTGTCACGCGGGTGACCCGGGTTCAATTCCCGGACGGGAAGCTTCTTTTGCTCGTTTGCTCTTTGCCCCATTGCAGCCACCCTTCATTTTGCACCAAACGGCGGGCACACACAGACGCTCCACGTCATCTAGATCACGCCCAGCTGGAGGGTCAGCTACTCACTGCGCCAACGCGGACAAAAAGGTTGCCAGTATTCCGACCAGGGCTCGATCCCGGACCTCGTCGTAAGTGTGGCGAATCGGCTCGAGAGGCGATATACGGCGTCTTGATCGCGTTGGGCCTCAGCACAGCCTCCCTGTGCCATGATAGAAGTCGTTGAAGCGGCGTGGCGGAGCCATTGATGTGGAGAAAAGCAGTCGGCTATGGCAGGTGCTGAGGGGTTCCATAATGGCTTTGTGCGTGCGTGACATTGACGTGCGCGTGGCGGAGGGTGTGCTGTAGCAGGAGAGCGGTGCTTGATGCGCGTGGGATGGTTGGTGTTGCGAGTATGTGTGGTTTCGTTTTGGAAATTGTATGGTGTGAGTTGGTTGTACAGATTCTCGTTAGTATAGTGGTTAGTATACCCGCCTGTCACGCGGGTGACCCGGGTTCAATTCCCGGACGGGAAGCTTCTTTTGCTCGTTTGCTCTTTGCCCCATTGCAGCCACCCTTCATTTTGCACCAAACGGCGGGCACACACAGACGCTCCACGTCATCTAGATCACGCCCAGCTGGAGGGTCAGCTACTCACTGCGCCAACGCGGACAAAAAGGTTGCCAGTATTCCGACCAGGGCTCGATCCCGGACCTCGTCGTAAGTGTGGCGAATCGGCTCGAGAGGCGATATACGGCGTCTTGATCGCGTTGGGCCTCAGCACAGCCTCCCTGTGCCATGATAGAAGTCGTTGAAGCGGCGTGGCGGAGCCATTGATGTGGAGAAAAGCAGTCGGCTATGGCAGGTGCTGAGGGGTTCCATAATGGCTTTGTGCGTGCGTGACATTGACGTGCGCGTGGCGGAGGGTGTGCTGTAGCAGGAGAGCGGTGCTTGATGCGCGTGGGATGGTTGGTGTTGCGAGTATGTGTGGTTTCGTTTTGGAAATTGTATGGTGTGAGTTGGTTGTACAGATTCTCGTTAGTATAGTGGTTAGTATACCCGCCTGTCACGCGGGTGACCCGGGTTCAATTCCCGGACGGGAAGCTTCTTTTGCTCGTTTGCTCTTTGCCCCATTGCAGCCACCCTTCATTTTGCACCAAACGGCGGGCACACACAGACGCTCCACGTCATCTAGATCACGCCCAGCTGGAGGGTCAGCTACTCACTGCGCCAACGCGGACAAAAAGGTTGCCAGTATTCCGACCAGGGCTCGATCCCGGACCTCGTCGTAAGTGTGGCGAATCGGCTCGAGAGGCGATATACGGCGTCTTGATCGCGTTGGGCCTCAGCACAGCCTCCCTGTGCCATGATAGAAGTCGTTGAAGCGGCGTGGCGGAGCCATTGATGTGGAGAAAAGCAGTCGGCTATGGCAGGTGCTGACTGAGGGGTTCCATAATGGCTTTGTGCGTGCGTGACATTGACGTGCGCGTGGCGGAGGGTGTGCTGTAGCAGGAGAGCGGTGCTTGATGCGCGTGGGATGGTTGGTGTTGCGAGTATGTGTGGTTTCGTTTTGGAAATTGTATGGTGTGAGTTGGTTGTACAGATTCTCGTTAGTATAGTGGTTAGTATACCCGCCTGTCACGCGGGTGACCCGGGTTCAATTCCCGGACGGGAAGCTTCTTTTGCTCGTTTGCTCTTTGCCCCATTGCAGCCACCCTTCATTTTGCACCAAACGGCGGGCACACACAGACGCTCCACGTCATCTAGATCACGCCCAGCTGGAGGGTCAGCTACTCACTGCGCCAACGCGGACAAAAAGGTTGCCAGTATTCCGACCAGGGCTCGATCCCGGACCTCGTCGTAAGTGTGGCGAATCGGCTCGAGAGGCGATATACGGCGTCTTGATCGCGTTGGGCCTCAGCACAGCCTCCCTGTGCCATGATAGAAGTCGTTGAAGCGGCGTGGCGGAGCCATTGATGTGGAGAAAAGCAGTCGGCTATGGCAGGTGCTGACTGAGGGGTTCCATAATGGCTTTGTGCGTGCGTGACATTGACGTGCGCGTGGCGGAGGGTGTGCTGTAGCAGGAGAGCGGTGCTTGATGCGCGTGGGATGGTTGGTGTTGCGAGTATGTGTGGTTTCGTTTTGGAAATTGTATGGTGTGAGTTGGTTGTACAGATTCTCGTTAGTATAGTGGTTAGTATACCCGCCTGTCACGCGGGTGACCCGGGTTCAATTCCCGGACGGGAAGCTTCTTTTGCTCGTTTGCTCTTTGCCCCATTGCAGCCACCCTTCATTTTGCACCAAACGGCGGGCACACACAGACGCTCCACGTCATCTAGATCACGCCCAGCTGGAGGGTCAGCTACTCACTGCGCCAACGCGGACAAAAAGGTTGCCAGTATTCCGACCAGGGCTCGATCCCGGACCTCGTCGTAAGTGTGGCGAATCGGCTCGAGAGGCGATATACGGCGTCTTGATCGCGTTGGGCCTCAGCACAGCCTCCCTGTGCCATGATAGAAGTCGTTGAAGCGGCGTGGCGGAGCCATTGATGTGGAGAAAAGCAGTCGGCTATGGCAGGTGCTGACTGAGGGGTTCCATAATGGCTTTGTGCGTGCGTGACATTGACGTGCGCGTGGCGGAGGGTGTGCTGTAGCAGGAGAGCGGTGCTTGATGCGCGTGGGATGGTTGGTGTTGCGAGTATGTGTGGTTTCGTTTTGGAAATTGTATGGTGTGAGTTGGTTGTACAGATTCTCGTTAGTATAGTGGTTAGTATACCCGCCTGTCACGCGGGTGACCCGGGTTCAATTCCCGGACGGGAAGCTTCTTTTGCTCGTTTGCTCTTTGCCCCATTGCAGCCACCCTTCATTTTGCACCAAACGGCGGGCACACACAGACGCTCCACGTCATCTAGATCACGCCCAGCTGGAGGGTCAGCTACTCACTGCGCCAACGCGGACAAAAAGGTTGCCAGTATTCCGACCAGGGCTCGATCCCGGACCTCGTCGTAAGTGTGGCGAATCGGCTCGAGAGGCGATATACGGCGTCTTGATCGCGTTGGGCCTCAGCACAGCCTCCCTGTGCCATGATAGAAGTCGTTGAAGCGGCGTGGCGGAGCCATTGATGTGGAGAAAAGCAGTCGGCTATGGCAGGTGCTGACTGAGGGGTTCCATAATGGCTTTGTGCGTGCGTGACATTGACGTGCGCGTGGCGGAGGGTGTGCTGTAGCAGGAGAGCGGTGCTTGATGCGCGTGGGATGGTTGGTGTTGCGAGTATGTGTGGTTTCGTTTTGGAAATTGTATGGTGTGAGTTGGTTGTACAGATTCTCGTTAGTATAGTGGTTAGTATACCCGCCTGTCACGCGGGTGACCCGGGTTCAATTCCCGGACGGGAAGCTTCTTTTGCTCGTTTGCTCTTTGCCCCATTGCAGCCACCCTTCATTTTGCACCAAACGGCGGGCACACACAGACGCTCCACGTCATCTAGATCACGCCCAGCTGGAGGGTCAGCTACTCACTGCGCCAACGCGGACAAAAAGGTTGCCAGTATTCCGACCAGGGCTCGATCCCGGACCTCGTCGTAAGTGTGGCGAATCGGCTCGAGAGGCGATATACGGCGTCTTGATCGCGTTGGGCCTCAGCACAGCCTCCCTGTGCCATGATAGAAGTCGTTGAAGCGGCGTGGCGGAGCCATTGATGTGGAGAAAAGCAGTCGGCTATGGCAGGTGCTGAGGGGTTCCATAATGGCTTTGTGCGTGCGTGACATTGACGTGCGCGTGGCGGAGGGTGTGCTGTAGCAGGAGAGCGGTGCTTGATGCGCGTGGGATGGTTGGTGTTGCGAGTATGTGTGGTTTCGTTTTGGAAATTGTATGGTGTGAGTTGGTTGTACAGATTCTCGTTAGTATAGTGGTTAGTATACCCGCCTGTCACGCGGGTGACCCGGGTTCAATTCCCGGACGGGAAGCTTCTTTTGCTCGTTTGCTCTTTGCCCCATTGCAGCCACCCTTCATTTTGCACCAAACGGCGGGCACACACAGACGCTCCACGTCATCTAGATCACGCCCAGCTGGAGGGTCAGCTACTCACTGCGCCAACGCGGACAAAAAGGTTGCCAGTATTCCGACCAGGGCTCGATCCCGGACCTCGTCGTAAGTGTGGCGAATCGGCTCGAGAGGCGATATACGGCGTCTTGATCGCGTTGGGCCTCAGCACAGCCTCCCTGTGCCATGATAGAAGTCGTTGAAGCGGCGTGGCGGAGCCATTGATGTGGAGAAAAGCAGTCGGCTATGGCAGGTGCTGAGGGGTTCCATAATGGCTTTGTGCGTGCGTGACATTGACGTGCGCGTGGCGGAGGGTGTGCTGTAGCAGGAGAGCGGTGCTTGATGCGCGTGGGATGGTTGGTGTTGCGAGTATGTGTGGTTTCGTTTTGGAAATTGTATGGTGTGAGTTGGTTGTACAGATTCTCGTTAGTATAGTGGTTAGTATACCCGCCTGTCACGCGGGTGACCCGGGTTCAATTCCCGGACGGGAAGCTTCTTTTGCTCGTTTGCTCTTTGCCCCATTGCAGCCACCCTTCATTTTGCACCAAACGGCGGGCACACACAGACGCTCCACGTCATCTAGATCACGCCCAGCTGGAGGGTCAGCTACTCACTGCGCCAACGCGGACAAAAAGGTTGCCAGTATTCCGACCAGGGCTCGATCCCGGACCTCGTCGTAAGTGTGGCGAATCGGCTCGAGAGGCGATATACGGCGTCTTGATCGCGTTGGGCCTCAGCACAGCCTCCCTGTGCCATGATAGAAGTCGTTGAAGCGGCGTGGCGGAGCCATTGATGTGGAGAAAAGCAGTCGGCTATGGCAGGTGCTGACTGAGGGGTTCCATAATGGCTTTGTGCGTGCGTGACATTGACGTGCGCGTGGCGGAGGGTGTGCTGTAGCAGGAGAGCGGTGCTTGATGCGCGTGGGATGGTTGGTGTTGCGAGTATGTGTGGTTTCGTTTTGGAAATTGTATGGTGTGAGTTGGTTGTACAGATTCTCGTTAGTATAGTGGTTAGTATACCCGCCTGTCACGCGGGTGACCCGGGTTCAATTCCCGGACGGGAAGCTTCTTTTGCTCGTTTGCTCTTTGCCCCATTGCAGCCACCCTTCATTTTGCACCAAACGGCGGGCACACACAGACGCTCCACGTCATCTAGATCACGCCCAGCTGGAGGGTCAGCTACTCACTGCGCCAACGCGGACAAAAAGGTTGCCAGTATTCCGACCAGGGCTCGATCCCGGACCTCGTCGTAAGTGTGGCGAATCGGCTCGAGAGGCGATATACGGCGTCTTGATCGCGTTGGGCCTCAGCACAGCCTCCCTGTGCCATGATAGAAGTCGTTGAAGCGGCGTGGCGGAGCCATTGATGTGGAGAAAAGCAGTCGGCTATGGCAGGTGCTGACTGAGGGGTTCCATAATGGCTTTGTGCGTGCGTGACATTGACGTGCGCGTGGCGGAGGGTGTGCTGTAGCAGGAGAGCGGTGCTTGATGCGCGTGGGATGGTTGGTGTTGCGAGTATGTGTGGTTTCGTTTTGGAAATTGTATGGTGTGAGTTGGTTGTACAGATTCTCGTTAGTATAGTGGTTAGTATACCCGCCTGTCACGCGGGTGACCCGGGTTCAATTCCCGGACGGGAAGCTTCTTTTGCTCGTTTGCTCTTTGCCCCATTGCAGCCACCCTTCATTTTGCACCAAACGGCGGGCACACACAGACGCTCCACGTCATCTAGATCACGCCCAGCTGGAGGGTCAGCTACTCACTGCGCCAACGCGGACAAAAAGGTTGCCAGTATTCCGACCAGGGCTCGATCCCGGACCTCGTCGTAAGTGTGGCGAATCGGCTCGAGAGGCGATATACGGCGTCTTGATCGCGTTGGGCCTCAGCACAGCCTCCCTGTGCCATGATAGAAGTCGTTGAAGCGGCGTGGCGGAGCCATTGATGTGGAGAAAAGCAGTCGGCTATGGCAGGTGCTGACTGAGGGGTTCCATAATGGCTTTGTGCGTGCGTGACATTGACGTGCGCGTGGCGGAGGGTGTGCTGTAGCAGGAGAGCGGTGCTTGATGCGCGTGGGATGGTTGGTGTTGCGAGTATGTGTGGTTTCGTTTTGGAAATTGTATGGTGTGAGTTGGTTGTACAGATTCTCGTTAGTATAGTGGTTAGTATACCCGCCTGTCACGCGGGTGACCCGGGTTCAATTCCCGGACGGGAAGCTTCTTTTGCTCGTTTGCTCTTTGCCCCATTGCAGCCACCCTTCATTTTGCACCAAACGGCGGGCACACACAGACGCTCCACGTCATCTAGATCACGCCCAGCTGGAGGGTCAGCTACTCACTGCGCCAACGCGGACAAAAAGGTTGCCAGTATTCCGACCAGGGCTCGATCCCGGACCTCGTCGTAAGTGTGGCGAATCGGCTCGAGAGGCGATATACGGCGTCTTGATCGCGTTGGGCCTCAGCACAGCCTCCCTGTGCCATGATAGAAGTCGTTGAAGCGGCGTGGCGGAGCCATTGATGTGGAGAAAAGCAGTCGGCTATGGCAGGTGCTGAGGGGTTCCATAATGGCTTTGTGCGTGCGTGACATTGACGTGCGCGTGGCGGAGGGTGTGCTGTAGCAGGAGAGCGGTGCTTGATGCGCGTGGGATGGTTGGTGTTGCGAGTATGTGTGGTTTCGTTTTGGAAATTGTATGGTGTGAGTTGGTTGTACAGATTCTCGTTAGTATAGTGGTTAGTATACCCGCCTGTCACGCGGGTGACCCGGGTTCAATTCCCGGACGGGAAGCTTCTTTTGCTCGTTTGCTCTTTGCCCCATTGCAGCCACCCTTCATTTTGCACCAAACGGCGGGCACACACAGACGCTCCACGTCATCTAGATCACGCCCAGCTGGAGGGTCAGCTACTCACTGCGCCAACGCGGACAAAAAGGTTGCCAGTATTCCGACCAGGGCTCGATCCCGGACCTCGTCGTAAGTGTGGCGAATCGGCTCGAGAGGCGATATACGGCGTCTTGATCGCGTTGGGCCTCAGCACAGCCTCCCTGTGCCATGATAGAAGTCGTTGAAGCGGCGTGGCGGAGCCATTGATGTGGAGAAAAGCAGTCGGCTATGGCAGGTGCTGACTGAGGGGTTCCATAATGGCTTTGTGCGTGCGTGACATTGACGTGCGCGTGGCGGAGGGTGTGCTGTAGCAGGAGAGCGGTGCTTGATGCGCGTGGGATGGTTGGTGTTGCGAGTATGTGTGGTTTCGTTTTGGAAATTGTATGGTGTGAGTTGGTTGTACAGATTCTCGTTAGTATAGTGGTTAGTATACCCGCCTGTCACGCGGGTGACCCGGGTTCAATTCCCGGACGGGAAGCTTCTTTTGCTCGTTTGCTCTTTGCCCCATTGCAGCCACCCTTCATTTTGCACCAAACGGCGGGCACACACAGACGCTCCACGTCATCTAGATCACGCCCAGCTGGAGGGTCAGCTACTCACTGCGCCAACGCGGACAAAAAGGTTGCCAGTATTCCGACCAGGGCTCGATCCCGGACCTCGTCGTAAGTGTGGCGAATCGGCTCGAGAGGCGATATACGGCGTCTTGATCGCGTTGGGCCTCAGCACAGCCTCCCTGTGCCATGATAGAAGTCGTTGAAGCGGCGTGGCGGAGCCATTGATGTGGAGAAAAGCAGTCGGCTATGGCAGGTGCTGACTGAGGGGTTCCATAATGGCTTTGTGCGTGCGTGACATTGACGTGCGCGTGGCGGAGGGTGTGCTGTAGCAGGAGAGCGGTGCTTGATGCGCGTGGGATGGTTGGTGTTGCGAGTATGTGTGGTTTCGTTTTGGAAATTGTATGGTGTGAGTTGGTTGTACAGATTCTCGTTAGTATAGTGGTTAGTATACCCGCCTGTCACGCGGGTGACCCGGGTTCAATTCCCGGACGGGAAGCTTCTTTTGCTCGTTTGCTCTTTGCCCCATTGCAGCCACCCTTCATTTTGCACCAAACGGCGGGCACACACAGACGCTCCACGTCATCTAGATCACGCCCAGCTGGAGGGTCAGCTACTCACTGCGCCAACGCGGACAAAAAGGTTGCCAGTATTCCGACCAGGGCTCGATCCCGGACCTCGTCGTAAGTGTGGCGAATCGGCTCGAGAGGCGATATACGGCGTCTTGATCGCGTTGGGCCTCAGCACAGCCTCCCTGTGCCATGATAGAAGTCGTTGAAGCGGCGTGGCGGAGCCATTGATGTGGAGAAAAGCAGTCGGCTATGGCAGGTGCTGACTGAGGGGTTCCATAATGGCTTTGTGCGTGCGTGACATTGACGTGCGCGTGGCGGAGGGTGTGCTGTAGCAGGAGAGCGGTGCTTGATGCGCGTGGGATGGTTGGTGTTGCGAGTACGTGTGGTTTCGTTTTGGAAATTGTATGGTGTGAGTTGGTTGTACAGATTCTCGTTAGTATAGTGGTTAGTATACCCGCCTGTCACGCGGGTGACCCGGGTTCAATTCCCGGACGGGAAGCTTCTTTTGCTCGTTTGCTCTTTGCCCCATTGCAGCCACCCTTCATTTTGCACCAAACGGCGGGCACACACAGACGCTCCACGTCATCTAGATCACGCCCAGCTGGAGGGTCAGCTACTCACTGCGCCAACGCGGACAAAAAGGTTGCCAGTATTCCGACCAGGGCTCGATCCCGGACCTCGTCGTAAGTGTGGCGAATCGGCTCGAGAGGCGATATACGGCGTCTTGATCGCGTTGGGCCTCAGCACAGCCTCCCTGTGCCATGATAGAAGTCGTTGAAGCGGCGTGGCGGAGCCATTGATGTGGAGAAAAGCAGTCGGCTATGGCAGGTGCTGACTGAGGGGTTCCATAATGGCTTTGTGCGTGCGTGACATTGACGTGCGCGTGGCGGAGGGTGTGCTGTAGCAGGAGAGCGGTGCTTGATGCGCGTGGGATGGTTGGTGTTGCGAGTATGTGTGGTTTCGTTTTGGAAATTGTATGGTGTGAGTTGGTTGTACAGATTCTCGTTAGTATAGTGGTTAGTATACCCGCCTGTCACGCGGGTGACCCGGGTTCAATTCCCGGACGGGAAGCTTCTTTTGCTCGTTTGCTCTTTGCCCCATTGCAGCCACCCTTCATTTTGCACCAAACGGCGGGCACACACAGACGCTCCACGTCATCTAGATCACGCCCAGCTGGAGGGTCAGCTACTCACTGCGCCAACGCGGACAAAAAGGTTGCCAGTATTCCGACCAGGGCTCGATCCCGGACCTCGTCGTAAGTGTGGCGAATCGGCTCGAGAGGCGATATACGGCGTCTTGATCGCGTTGGGCCTCAGCACAGCCTCCCTGTGCCATGATAGAAGTCGTTGAAGCGGCGTGGCGGAGCCATTGATGTGGAGAAAAGCAGTCGGCTATGGCAGGTGCTGACTGAGGGGTTCCATAATGGCTTTGTGCGTGCGTGACATTGACGTGCGCGTGGCGGAGGGTGTGCTGTAGCAGGAGAGCGGTGCTTGATGCGCGTGGGATGGTTGGTGTTGCGAGTATGTGTGGTTTCGTTTTGGAAAATGTATGGTGTGAGTTGGTTGTACAGATTCTCGTTAGTATAGTGGTTAGTATACCCGCCTGTCACGCGGGTGACCCGGGTTCAATTCCCGGACGGGAAGCTTCTTTTGCTCGTTTGCTCTTTGCCCCATTGCAGCCACCCTTCATTTTGCACCAAACGGCGGGCACACACAGACGCTCCACGTCATCTAGATCACGCCCAGCTGGAGGGTCAGCTACTCACTGCGCCAACGCGGACAAAAAGGTTGCCAGTATTCCGACCAGGGCTCGATCCCGGACCTCGTCGTAAGTGTGGCGAATCGGCTCGAGAGGCGATATACGGCGTCTTGATCGCGTTGGGCCTCAGCACAGCCTCCCTGTGCCATGATAGAAGTCGTTGAAGCGGCGTGGCGGAGCCATTGATGTGGAGAAAAGCAGTCGGCTATGGCAGGTGCTGACTGAGGGGTTCCATAATGGCTTTGTGCGTGCGTGACATTGACGTGCGCGTGGCGGAGGGTGTGCTGTAGCAGGAGAGCGGTGCTTGATGCGCGTGGGATGGTTGGTGTTGCGAGTATGTGTGGTTTCGTTTTGGAAATTGTATGGTGTGAGTTGGTTGTACAGATTCTCGTTAGTATAGTGGTTAGTATACCCGCCTGTCACGCGGGTGACCCGGGTTCAATTCCCGGACGGGAAGCTTCTTTTGCTCGTTTGCTCTTTGCCCCATTGCAGCCACCCTTCATTTTGCACCAAACGGCGGGCACACACAGACGCTCCACGTCATCTAGATCACGCCCAGCTGGAGGGTCAGCTACTCACTGCGCCAACGCGGACAAAAAGGTTGCCAGTATTCCGACCAGGGCTCGATCCCGGACCTCGTCGTAAGTGTGGCGAATCGGCTCGAGAGGCGATATACGGCGTCTTGATCGCGTTGGGCCTCAGCACAGCCTCCCTGTGCCATGATAGAAGTCGTTGAAGCGGCGTGGCGGAGCCATTGATGTGGAGAAAAGCAGTCGGCTATGGCAGGTGCTGAGGGGTTCCATAATGGCTTTGTGCGTGCGTGACATTGACGTGCGCGTGGCGGAGGGTGTGCTGTAGCAGGAGAGCGGTGCTTGATGCGCGTGGGATGGTTGGTGTTGCGAGTATGTGTGGTTTCGTTTTGGAAATTGTATGGTGTGAGTTGGTTGTACAGATTCTCGTTAGTATAGTGGTTAGTATACCCGCCTGTCACGCGGGTGACCCGGGTTCAATTCCCGGACGGGAAGCTTCTTTTGCTCGTTTGCTCTTTGCCCCATTGCAGCCACCCTTCATTTTGCACCAAACGGCGGGCACACACAGACGCTCCACGTCATCTAGATCACGCCCAGCTGGAGGGTCAGCTACTCACTGCGCCAACGCGGACAAAAAGGTTGCCAGTATTCCGACCAGGGCTCGATCCCGGACCTCGTCGTAAGTGTGGCGAATCGGCTCGAGAGGCGATATACGGCGTCTTGATCGCGTTGGACCTCAGCACAGCCTCCCTGTGCCATGATAGAAGTCGTTGAAGCGGCGTGGCGGAGCCATTGATGTGGAGAAAAGCAGTCGGCTATGGTAGGTGCTGAGGGGTTCCATAATGGCTTTGTGCGTGCGTGACATTGACGTGCGCGTGGCGGAGGGTGTGCTGTAGCAGGAGAGCGGTGCTTGATGCGCGTGGGATGGTTGGTGTTGCGAGTATGTGTGGTTTCGTTTTGGAAAATGTATGGTGTGAGTTGGTTGTACAGATTCTCGTTAGTATAGTGGTTAGTATACCCGCCTGTCACGCGGGTGACCCGGGTTCAATTCCCGGACGGGAAGCTTCTTTTGCTCGTTTGCTCTTTGCCCCATTGCAGCCACCCTTCATTTTGCACCAAACGGCGGGCACACACAGACGCTCCACGTCATCTAGATCACGCCCAGCTGGAGGGTCAGCTACTCACTGCGCCAACGCGGACAAAAAGGTTGCCAGTATTCCGACCAGGGCTCGATCCCGGACCTCGTCGTAAGTGTGGCGAATCGGCTCGAGAGGCGATATACGGCGTCTTGATCGCGTTGGACCTCAGCACAGCCTCCCTGTGCCATGATAGAAGTCGTTGAAGCGGCGTGGCGGAGCCATTGATGTGGAGAAAAGCAGTCGGCTATGGTAGGTGCTGAGGGGTTCCATAATGGCTTTGTGCGTGCGTGACATTGACGTGCGCGTGGCGGAGGGTGTGCTGTAGCAGGAGAGCGGTGCTTGATGCGCGTGGGATGGTTGGTGTTGCGAGTATGTGTGGTTTCGTTTTGGAAAATGTATGGTGTGAGTTGGTTGTACAGATTCTCGTTAGTATAGTGGTTAGTATACCCGCCTGTCACGCGGGTGACCCGGGTTCAATTCCCGGACGGGAAGCTTCTTTTGCTCGTTTGCTCTTTGCCCCATTGCAGCCACCCTTCATTTTGCACCAAACGGCGGGCACACACAGACGCTCCACGTCATCTAGATCACGCCCAGCTGGAGGGTCAGCTACTCACTGCGCCAACGCGGACAAAAAGGTTGCCAGTATTCCGACCAGGGCTCGATCCCGGACCTCGTCGTAAGTGTGGCGAATCGGCTCGAGAGGCGATATACGGCGTCTTGATCGCGTTGGGCCTCAGCACAGCCTCCCTGTGCCATGATAGAAGTCGTTGAAGCGGCGTGGCGGAGCCATTGATGTGGAGAAAAGCAGTCGGCTATGGCAGGTGCTGACTGAGGGGTTCCATAATGGCTTTGTGCGTGCGTGACATTGACGTGCGCGTGGCGGAGGGTGTGCTGTAGCAGGAGAGCGGTGCTTGATGCGCGTGGGATGGTTGGTGTTGCGAGTATGTGTGGTTTCGTTTTGGAAATTGTATGGTGTGAGTTGGTTGTACAGATTCTCGTTAGTATAGTGGTTAGTATACCCGCCTGTCACGCGGGTGACCCGGGTTCAATTCCCGGACGGGAAGCTTCTTTTGCTCGTTTGCTCTTTGCCCCATTGCAGCCACCCTTCATTTTGCACCAAACGGCGGGCACACACAGACGCTCCACGTCATCTAGATCACGCCCAGCTGGAGGGTCAGCTACTCACTGCGCCAACGCGGACAAAAAGGTTGCCAGTATTCCGACCAGGGCTCGATCCCGGACCTCGTCGTAAGTGTGGCGAATCGGCTCGAGAGGCGATATACGGCGTCTTGATCGCGTTGGACCTCAGCACAGCCTCCCTGTGCCATGATAGAAGTCGTTGAAGCGGCGTGGCGGAGCCATTGATGTGGAGAAAAGCAGTCGGCTATGGTAGGTGCTGAGGGGTTCCATAATGGCTTTGTGCGTGCGTGACATTGACGTGCGCGTGGCGGAGGGTGTGCTGTAGCAGGAGAGCGGTGCTTGATGCGCGTGGGATGGTTGGTGTTGCGAGTATGTGTGGTTTCGTTTTGGAAAATGTATGGTGTGAGTTGGTTGTACAGATTCTCGTTAGTATAGTGGTTAGTATACCCGCCTGTCACGCGGGTGACCCGGGTTCAATTCCCGGACGGGAAGCTTCTTTTGCTCGTTTGCTCTTTGCCCCATTGCAGCCACCCTTCATTTTGCACCAAACGGCGGGCACACACAGACGCTCCACGTCATCTAGATCACGCCCAGCTGGAGGGTCAGCTACTCACTGCGCCAACGCGGACAAAAAGGTTGCCAGTATTCCGACCAGGGCTCGATCCCGGACCTCGTCGTAAGTGTGGCGAATCGGCTCGAGAGGCGATATACGGCGTCTTGATCGCGTTGGACCTCAGCACAGCCTCCCTGTGCCATGATAGAAGTCGTTGAAGCGGCGTGGCGGAGCCATTGATGTGGAGAAAAGCAGTCGGCTATGGTAGGTGCTGAGGGGTTCCATAATGGCTTTGTGCGTGCGTGACATTGACGTGCGCGTGGCGGAGGGTGTGCTGTAGCAGGAGAGCGGTGCTTGATGCGCGTGGGATGGTTGGTGTTGCGAGTATGTGTGGTTTCGTTTTGGAAATTGTATGGTGTGAGTTGGTTGTACAGATTCTCGTTAGTATAGTGGTTAGTATACCCGCCTGTCACGCGGGTGACCCGGGTTCAATTCCCGGACGGGAAGCTTCTTTTGCTCGTTTGCTCTTTGCCCCATTGCAGCCACCCTTCATTTTGCACCAAACGGCGGGCACACACAGACGCTCCACGTCATCTAGATCACGCCCAGCTGGAGGGTCAGCTACTCACTGCGCCAACGCGGACAAAAAGGTTGCCAGTATTCCGACCAGGGCTCGATCCCGGACCTCGTCGTAAGTGTGGCGAATCGGCTCGAGAGGCGATATACGGCGTCTTGATCGCGTTGGACCTCAGCACAGCCTCCCTGTGCCATGATAGAAGTCGTTGAAGCGGCGTGGCGGAGCCATTGATGTGGAGAAAAGCAGTCGGCTATGGTAGGTGCTGAGGGGTTCCATAATGGCTTTGTGCGTGCGTGACATTGACGTGCGCGTGGCGGAGGGTGTGCTGTAGCAGGAGAGCGGTGCTTGATGCGCGTGGGATGGTTGGTGTTGCGAGTATGTGTGGTTTCGTTTTGGAAATTGTATGGTGTGAGTTGGTTGTACAGATTCTCGTTAGTATAGTGGTTAGTATACCCGCCTGTCACGCGGGTGACCCGGGTTCAATTCCCGGACGGGAAGCTTCTTTTGCTCGTTTGCTCTTTGCCCCATTGCAGCCACCCTTCATTTTGCACCAAACGGCGGGCACACACAGACGCTCCACGTCATCTAGATCACGCCCAGCTGGAGGGTCAGCTACTCACTGCGCCAACGCGGACAAAAAGGTTGCCAGTATTCCGACCAGGGCTCGATCCCGGACCTCGTCGTAAGTGTGGCGAATCGGCTCGAGAGGCGATATACGGCGTCTTGATCGCGTTGGACCTCAGCACAGCCTCCCTGTGCCATGATAGAAGTCGTTGAAGCGGCGTGGCGGAGCCATTGATGTGGAGAAAAGCAGTCGGCTATGGTAGGTGCTGAGGGGTTCCATAATGGCTTTGTGCGTGCGTGACATTGACGTGCGCGTGGCGGAGGGTGTGCTGTAGCAGGAGAGCGGTGCTTGATGCGCGTGGGATGGTTGGTGTTGCGAGTATGTGTGGTTTCGTTTTGGAAAATGTATGGTGTGAGTTGGTTGTACAGATTCTCGTTAGTATAGTGGTTAGTATACCCGCCTGTCACGCGGGTGACCCGGGTTCAATTCCCGGACGGGAAGCTTCTTTTGCTCGTTTGCTCTTTGCCCCATTGCAGCCACCCTTCATTTTGCACCAAACGGCGGGCACACACAGACGCTCCACGTCATCTAGATCACGCCCAGCTGGAGGGTCAGCTACTCACTGCGCCAACGCGGACAAAAAGGTTGCCAGTATTCCGACCAGGGCTCGATCCCGGACCTCGTCGTAAGTGTGGCGAATCGGTTCGAGAGGCGATATACGGCGTCTTGATCGCGTTGGACCTCAGCACAGCCTCCCTGTGCCATGATAGAAGTCGTTGAAGCGGCGTGGCGGAGCCATTGATGTGGAGAAAAGCAGTCGGCTATGGTAGGTGCTGAGGGGTTCCATAATGGCTTTGTGCGTGCGTGACATTGACGTGCGCGTGGCGGAGGGTGTGCTGTAGCAGGAGAGCGGTGCTTGATGCGCGTGGGATGGTTGGTGTTGCGAGTATGTGTGGTTTCGTTTTGGAAAATGTATGGTGTGAGTTGGTTGTACAGATTCTCGTTAGTATAGTGGTTAGTATACCCGCCTGTCACGCGGGTGACCCGGGTTCAATTCCCGGACGGGAAGCTTCTTTTGCTCGTTTGCTCTTTGCCCCATTGCAGCCACCCTTCATTTTGCACCAAACGGCGGGCACACACAGACGCTCCACGTCATCTAGATCACGCCCAGCTGGAGGGTCAGCTACTCACTGCGCCAACGCGGACAAAAAGGTTGCCAGTATTCCGACCAGGGCTCGATCCCGGACCTCGTCGTAAGTGTGGCGAATCGGCTCGAGAGGCGATATACGGCGTCTTGATCGCGTTGGACCTCAGCACAGCCTCCCTGTGCCATGATAGAAGTCGTTGAAGCGGCGTGGCGGAGCCATTGATGTGGAGAAAAGCAGTCGGCTATGGTAGGTGCTGAGGGGTTCCATAATGGCTTTGTGCGTGCGTGACATTGACGTGCGCGTGGCGGAGGGTGTGCTGTAGCAGGAGAGCGGTGCTTGATGCGCGTGGGATGGTTGGTGTTGCGAGTATGTGTGGTTTCGTTTTGGAAATTGTATGGTGTGAGTTGGTTGTACAGATTCTCGTTAGTATAGTGGTTAGTATACCCGCCTGTCACGCGGGTGACCCGGGTTCAATTCCCGGACGGGAAGCTTCTTTTGCTCGTTTGCTCTTTGCCCCATTGCAGCCACCCTTCATTTTGCACCAAACGGCGGGCACACACAGACGCTCCACGTCATCTAGATCACGCCCAGCTGGAGGGTCAGCTACTCACTGCGCCAACGCGGACAAAAAGGTTGCCAGTATTCCGACCAGGGCTCGATCCCGGACCTCGTCGTAAGTGTGGCGAATCGGCTCGAGAGGCGATATACGGCGTCTTGATCGCGTTGGACCTCAGCACAGCCTCCCTGTGCCATGATAGAAGTCGTTGAAGCGGCGTGGCGGAGCCATTGATGTGGAGAAAAGCAGTCGGCTATGGTAGGTGCTGAGGGGTTCCATAATGGCTTTGTGCGTGCGTGACATTGACGTGCGCGTGGCGGAGGGTGTGCTGTAGCAGGAGAGCGGTGCTTGATGCGCGTGGGATGGTTGGTGTTGCGAGTATGTGTGGTTTCGTTTTGGAAATTGTATGGTGTGAGTTGGTTGTACAGATTCTCGTTAGTATAGTGGTTAGTATACCCGCCTGTCACGCGGGTGACCCGGGTTCAATTCCCGGACGGGAAGCTTCTTTTGCTCGTTTGCTCTTTGCCCCATTGCAGCCACCCTTCATTTTGCACCAAACGGCGGGCACACACAGACGCTCCACGTCATCTAGATCACGCCCAGCTGGAGGGTCAGCTACTCACTGCGCCAACGCGGACAAAAAGGTTGCCAGTATTCCGACCAGGGCTCGATCCCGGACCTCGTCGTAAGTGTGGCGAATCGGCTCGAGAGGCGATATACGGCGTCTTGATCGCGTTGGGCCTCAGCACAGCCTCCCTGTGCCATGATAGAAGTCGTTGAAGCGGCGTGGCGGAGCCATTGATGTGGAGAAAAGCAGTCGGCTATGGTAGGTGCTGAGGGGTTCCATAATGGCTTTGTGCGTGCGTGACATTGACGTGCGCGTGGCGGAGGGTGTGCTGTAGCAGGAGAGCGGTGCTTGATGCGCGTGGGATGGTTGGTGTTGCGAGTATGTGTGGTTTCGTTTTGGAAATTGTATGGTGTGAGTTGGTTGTACAGATTCTCGTTAGTATAGTGGTTAGTATACCCGCCTGTCACGCGGGTGACCCGGGTTCAATTCCCGGACGGGAAGCTTCTTTTGCTCGTTTGCTCTTTGCCCCATTGCAGCCACCCTTCATTTTGCACCAAACGGCGGGCACACACAGACGCTCCACGTCATCTAGATCACGCCCAGCTGGAGGGTCAGCTACTCACTGCGCCAACGCGGACAAAAAGGTTGCCAGTATTCCGACCAGGGCTCGATCCCGGACCTCGTCGTAAGTGTGGCGAATCGGCTCGAGAGGCGATATACGGCGTCTTGATCGCGTTGGACCTCAGCACAGCCTCCCTGTGCCATGATAGAAGTCGTTGAAGCGGCGTGGCGGAGCCATTGATGTGGAGAAAAGCAGTCGGCTATGGTAGGTGCTGAGGGGTTCCATAATGGCTTTGTGCGTGCGTGACATTGACGTGCGCGTGGCGGAGGGTGTGCTGTAGCAGGAGAGCGGTGCTTGATGCGCGTGGGATGGTTGGTGTTGCGAGTATGTGTGGTTTCGTTTTGGAAATTGTATGGTGTGAGTTGGTTGTACAGATTCTCGTTAGTATAGTGGTTAGTATACCCGCCTGTCACGCGGGTGACCCGGGTTCAATTCCCGGACGGGAAGCTTCTTTTGCTCGTTTGCTCTTTGCCCCATTGCAGCCACCCTTCATTTTGCACCAAACGGCGGGCACACACAGACGCTCCACGTCATCTAGATCACGCCCAGCTGGAGGGTCAGCTACTCACTGCGCCAACGCGGACAAAAAGGTTGCCAGTATTCCGACCAGGGCTCGATCCCGGACCTCGTCGTAAGTGTGGCGAATCGGCTCGAGAGGCGATATACGGCGTCTTGATCGCGTTGGGCCTCAGCACAGCCTCCCTGTGCCATGATAGAAGTCGTTGAAGCGGCGTGGCGGAGCCATTGATGTGGAGAAAAGCAGTCGGCTATGGTAGGTGCTGAGGGGTTCCATAATGGCTTTGTGCGTGCGTGACATTGACGTGCGCGTGGCGGAGGGTGTGCTGTAGCAGGAGAGCGGTGCTTGATGCGCGTGGGATGGTTGGTGTTGCGAGTATGTGTGGTTTCGTTTTGGAAATTGTATGGTGTGAGTTGGTTGTACAGATTCTCGTTAGTATAGTGGTTAGTATACCCGCCTGTCACGCGGGTGACCCGGGTTCAATTCCCGGACGGGAAGCTTCTTTTGCTCGTTTGCTCTTTGCCCCATTGCAGCCACCCTTCATTTTGCACCAAACGGCGGGCACACACAGACGCTCCACGTCATCTAGATCACGCCCAGCTGGAGGGTCAGCTACTCACTGCGCCAACGCGGACAAAAAGGTTGCCAGTATTCCGACCAGGGCTCGATCCCGGACCTCGTCGTAAGTGTGGCGAATCGGCTCGAGAGGCGATATACGGCGTCTTGATCGCGTTGGACCTCAGCACAGCCTCCCTGTGCCATGATAGAAGTCGTTGAAGCGGCGTGGCGGAGCCATTGATGTGGAGAAAAGCAGTCGGCTATGGTAGGTGCTGAGGGGTTCCATAATGGCTTTGTGCGTGCGTGACATTGACGTGCGCGTGGCGGAGGGTGTGCTGTAGCAGGAGAGCGGTGCTTGATGCGCGTGGGATGGTTGGTGTTGCGAGTATGTGTGGTTTCGTTTTGGAAATTGTATGGTGTGAGTTGGTTGTACAGATTCTCGTTAGTATAGTGGTTAGTATACCCGCCTGTCACGCGGGTGACCCGGGTTCAATTCCCGGACGGGAAGCTTCTTTTGCTCGTTTGCTCTTTGCCCCATTGCAGCCACCCTTCATTTTGCACCAAACGGCGGGCACACACAGACGCTCCACGTCATCTAGATCACGCCCAGCTGGAGGGTCAGCTACTCACTGCGCCAACGCGGACAAAAAGGTTGCCAGTATTCCGACCAGGGCTCGATCCCGGACCTCGTCGTAAGTGTGGCGAATCGGCTCGAGAGGCGATATACGGCGTCTTGATCGCGTTGGACCTCAGCACAGCCTCCCTGTGCCATGATAGAAGTCGTTGAAGCGGCGTGGCGGAGCCATTGATGTGGAGAAAAGCAGTCGGCTATGGTAGGTGCTGAGGGGTTCCATAATGGCTTTGTGCGTGCGTGACATTGACGTGCGCGTGGCGGAGGGTGTGCTGTAGCAGGAGAGCGGTGCTTGATGCGCGTGGGATGGTTGGTGTTGCGAGTATGTGTGGTTTCGTTTTGGAAATTGTATGGTGTGAGTTGGTTGTACAGATTCTCGTTAGTATAGTGGTTAGTATACCCGCCTGTCACGCGGGTGACCCGGGTTCAATTCCCGGACGGGAAGCTTCTTTTGCTCGTTTGCTCTTTGCCCCATTGCAGCCACCCTTCATTTTGCACCAAACGGCGGGCACACACAGACGCTCCACGTCATCTAGATCACGCCCAGCTGGAGGGTCAGCTACTCACTGCGCCAACGCGGACAAAAAGGTTGCCAGTATTCCGACCAGGGCTCGATCCCGGACCTCGTCGTAAGTGTGGCGAATCGGCTCGAGAGGCGATATACGGCGTCTTGATCGCGTTGGACCTCAGCACAGCCTCCCTGTGCCATGATAGAAGTCGTTGAAGCGGCGTGGCGGAGCCATTGATGTGGAGAAAAGCAGTCGGCTATGGTAGGTGCTGAGGGGTTCCATAATGGCTTTGTGCGTGCGTGACATTGACGTGCGCGTGGCGGAGGGTGTGCTGTAGCAGGAGAGCGGTGCTTGATGCGCGTGGGATGGTTGGTGTTGCGAGTATGTGTGGTTTCGTTTTGGAAATTGTATGGTGTGAGTTGGTTGTACAGATTCTCGTTAGTATAGTGGTTAGTATACCCGCCTGTCACGCGGGTGACCCGGGTTCAATTCCCGGACGGGAAGCTTCTTTTGCTCGTTTGCTCTTTGCCCCATTGCAGCCACCCTTCATTTTGCACCAAACGGCGGGCACACACAGACGCTCCACGTCATCTAGATCACGCCCAGCTGGAGGGTCAGCTACTCACTGCGCCAACGCGGACAAAAAGGTTGCCAGTATTCCGACCAGGGCTCGATCCCGGACCTCGTCGTAAGTGTGGCGAATCGGCTCGAGAGGCGATATACGGCGTCTTGATCGCGTTGGACCTCAGCACAGCCTCCCTGTGCCATGATAGAAGTCGTTGAAGCGGCGTGGCGGAGCCATTGATGTGGAGAAAAGCAGTCGGCTATGGTAGGTGCTGAGGGGTTCCATAATGGCTTTGTGCGTGCGTGACATTGACGTGCGCGTGGCGGAGGGTGTGCTGTAGCAGGAGAGCGGTGCTTGATGCGCGTGGGATGGTTGGTGTTGCGAGTATGTGTGGTTTCGTTTTGGAAATTGTATGGTGTGAGTTGGTTGTACAGATTCTCGTTAGTATAGTGGTTAGTATACCCGCCTGTCACGCGGGTGACCCGGGTTCAATTCCCGGACGGGAAGCTTCTTTTGCTCGTTTGCTCTTTGCCCCATTGCAGCCACCCTTCATTTTGCACCAAACGGCGGGCACACACAGACGCTCCACGTCATCTAGATCACGCCCAGCTGGAGGGTCAGCTACTCACTGCGCCAACGCGGACAAAAAGGTTGCCAGTATTCCGACCAGGGCTCGATCCCGGACCTCGTCGTAAGTGTGGCGAATCGGCTCGAGAGGCGATATACGGCGTCTTGATCGCGTTGGACCTCAGCACAGCCTCCCTGTGCCATGATAGAAGTCGTTGAAGCGGCGTGGCGGAGCCATTGATGTGGAGAAAAGCAGTCGGCTATGGTAGGTGCTGAGGGGTTCCATAATGGCTTTGTGCGTGCGTGACATTGACGTGCGCGTGGCGGAGGGTGTGCTGTAGCAGGAGAGCGGTGCTTGATGCGCGTGGGATGGTTGGTGTTGCGAGTATGTGTGGTTTCGTTTTGGAAATTGTATGGTGTGAGTTGGTTGTACAGATTCTCGTTAGTATAGTGGTTAGTATACCCGCCTGTCACGCGGGTGACCCGGGTTCAATTCCCGGACGGGAAGCTTCTTTTGCTCGTTTGCTCTTTGCCCCATTGCAGCCACCCTTCATTTTGCACCAAACGGCGGGCACACACAGACGCTCCACGTCATCTAGATCACGCCCAGCTGGAGGGTCAGCTACTCACTGCGCCAACGCGGACAAAAAGGTTGCCAGTATTCCGACCAGGGCTCGATCCCGGACCTCGTCGTAAGTGTGGCGAATCGGCTCGAGAGGCGATATACGGCGTCTTGATCGCGTTGGACCTCAGCACAGCCTCCCTGTGCCATGATAGAAGTCGTTGAAGCGGCGTGGCGGAGCCATTGATGTGGAGAAAAGCAGTCGGCTATGGTAGGTGCTGAGGGGTTCCATAATGGCTTTGTGCGTGCGTGACATTGACGTGCGCGTGGCGGAGGGTGTGCTGTAGCAGGAGAGCGGTGCTTGATGCGCGTGGGATGGTTGGTGTTGCGAGTATGTGTGGTTTCGTTTTGGAAATTGTATGGTGTGAGTTGGTTGTACAGATTCTCGTTAGTATAGTGGTTAGTATACCCGCCTGTCACGCGGGTGACCCGGGTTCAATTCCCGGACGGGAAGCTTCTTTTGCTCGTTTGCTCTTTGCCCCATTGCAGCCACCCTTCATTTTGCACCAAACGGCGGGCACACACAGACGCTCCACGTCATCTAGATCACGCCCAGCTGGAGGGTCAGCTACTCACTGCGCCAACGCGGACAAAAAGGTTGCCAGTATTCCGACCAGGGCTCGATCCCGGACCTCGTCGTAAGTGTGGCGAATCGGCTCGAGAGGCGATATACGGCGTCTTGATCGCGTTGGACCTCAGCACAGCCTCCCTGTGCCATGATAGAAGTCGTTGAAGCGGCGTGGCGGAGCCATTGATGTGGAGAAAAGCAGTCGGCTATGGTAGGTGCTGAGGGGTTCCATAATGGCTTTGTGCGTGCGTGACATTGACGTGCGCGTGGCGGAGGGTGTGCTGTAGCAGGAGAGCGGTGCTTGATGCGCGTGGGATGGTTGGTGTTGCGAGTATGTGTGGTTTCGTTTTGGAAATTGTATGGTGTGAGTTGGTTGTACAGATTCTCGTTAGTATAGTGGTTAGTATACCCGCCTGTCACGCGGGTGACCCGGGTTCAATTCCCGGACGGGAAGCTTCTTTTGCTCGTTTGCTCTTTGCCCCATTGCAGCCACCCTTCATTTTGCACCAAACGGCGGGCACACACAGACGCTCCACGTCATCTAGATCACGCCCAGCTGGAGGGTCAGCTACTCACTGCGCCAACGCGGACAAAAAGGTTGCCAGTATTCCGACCAGGGCTCGATCCCGGACCTCGTCGTAAGTGTGGCGAATCGGCTCGAGAGGCGATATACGGCGTCTTGATCGCGTTGGACCTCAGCACAGCCTCCCTGTGCCATGATAGAAGTCGTTGAAGCGGCGTGGCGGAGCCATTGATGTGGAGAAAAGCAGTCGGCTATGGTAGGTGCTGAGGGGTTCCATAATGGCTTTGTGCGTGCGTGACATTGACGTGCGCGTGGCGGAGGGTGTGCTGTAGCAGGAGAGCGGTGCTTGATGCGCGTGGGATGGTTGGTGTTGCGAGTATGTGTGGTTTCGTTTTGGAAATTGTATGGTGTGAGTTGGTTGTACAGATTCTCGTTAGTATAGTGGTTAGTATACCCGCCTGTCACGCGGGTGACCCGGGTTCAATTCCCGGACGGGAAGCTTCTTTTGCTCGTTTGCTCTTTGCCCCATTGCAGCCACCCTTCATTTTGCACCAAACGGCGGGCACACACAGACGCTCCACGTCATCTAGATCACGCCCAGCTGGAGGGTCAGCTACTCACTGCGCCAACGCGGACAAAAAGGTTGCCAGTATTCCGACCAGGGCTCGATCCCGGACCTCGTCGTAAGTGTGGCGAATCGGCTCGAGAGGCGATATACGGCGTCTTGATCGCGTTGGACCTCAGCACAGCCTCCCTGTGCCATGATAGAAGTCGTTGAAGCGGCGTGGCGGAGCCATTGATGTGGAGAAAAGCAGTCGGCTATGGTAGGTGCTGAGGGGTTCCATAATGGCTTTGTGCGTGCGTGACATTGACGTGCGCGTGGCGGAGGGTGTGCTGTAGCAGGAGAGCGGTGCTTGATGCGCGTGGGATGGTTGGTGTTGCGAGTATGTGTGGTTTCGTTTTGGAAATTGTATGGTGTGAGTTGGTTGTACAGATTCTCGTTAGTATAGTGGTTAGTATACCCGCCTGTCACGCGGGTGACCCGGGTTCAATTCCCGGACGGGAAGCTTCTTTTGCTCGTTTGCTCTTTGCCCCATTGCAGCCACCCTTCATTTTGCACCAAACGGCGGGCACACACAGACGCTCCACGTCATCTAGATCACGCCCAGCTGGAGGGTCAGCTACTCACTGCGCCAACGCGGACAAAAAGGTTGCCAGTATTCCGACCAGGGCTCGATCCCGGACCTCGTCGTAAGTGTGGCGAATCGGCTCGAGAGGCGATATACGGCGTCTTGATCGCGTTGGACCTCAGCACAGCCTCCCTGTGCCATGATAGAAGTCGTTGAAGCGGCGTGGCGGAGCCATTGATGTGGAGAAAAGCAGTCGGCTATGGTAGGTGCTGAGGGGTTCCATAATGGCTTTGTGCGTGCGTGACATTGACGTGCGCGTGGCGGAGGGTGTGCTGTAGCAGGAGAGCGGTGCTTGATGCGCGTGGGATGGTTGGTGTTGCGAGTATGTGTGGTTTCGTTTTGGAAATTGTATGGTGTGAGTTGGTTGTACAGATTCTCGTTAGTATAGTGGTTAGTATACCCGCCTGTCACGCGGGTGACCCGGGTTCAATTCCCGGACGGGAAGCTTCTTTTGCTCGTTTGCTCTTTGCCCCATTGCAGCCACCCTTCATTTTGCACCAAACGGCGGGCACACACAGACGCTCCACGTCATCTAGATCACGCCCAGCTGGAGGGTCAGCTACTCACTGCGCCAACGCGGACAAAAAGGTTGCCAGTATTCCGACCAGGGCTCGATCCCGGACCTCGTCGTAAGTGTGGCGAATCGGCTCGAGAGGCGATATACGGCGTCTTGATCGCGTTGGACCTCAGCACAGCCTCCCTGTGCCATGATAGAAGTCGTTGAAGCGGCGTGGCGGAGCCATTGATGTGGAGAAAAGCAGTCGGCTATGGTAGGTGCTGAGGGGTTCCATAATGGCTTTGTGCGTGCGTGACATTGACGTGCGCGTGGCGGAGGGTGTGCTGTAGCAGGAGAGCGGTGCTTGATGCGCGTGGGATGGTTGGTGTTGCGAGTATGTGTGGTTTCGTTTTGGAAATTGTATGGTGTGAGTTGGTTGTACAGATTCTCGTTAGTATAGTGGTTAGTATACCCGCCTGTCACGCGGGTGACCCGGGTTCAATTCCCGGACGGGAAGCTTCTTTTGCTCGTTTGCTCTTTGCCCCATTGCAGCCACCCTTCATTTTGCACCAAACGGCGGGCACACACAGACGCTCCACGTCATCTAGATCACGCCCAGCTGGAGGGTCAGCTACTCACTGCGCCAACGCGGACAAAAAGGTTGCCAGTATTCCGACCAGGGCTCGATCCCGGACCTCGTCGTAAGTGTGGCGAATCGGCTCGAGAGGCGATATACGGCGTCTTGATCGCGTTGGACCTCAGCACAGCCTCCCTGTGCCATGATAGAAGTCGTTGAAGCGGCGTGGCGGAGCCATTGATGTGGAGAAAAGCAGTCGGCTATGGTAGGTGCTGAGGGGTTCCATAATGGCTTTGTGCGTGCGTGACATTGACGTGCGCGTGGCGGAGGGTGTGCTGTAGCAGGAGAGCGGTGCTTGATGCGCGTGGGATGGTTGGTGTTGCGAGTATGTGTGGTTTCGTTTTGGAAATTGTATGGTGTGAGTTGGTTGTACAGATTCTCGTTAGTATAGTGGTTAGTATACCCGCCTGTCACGCGGGTGACCCGGGTTCAATTCCCGGACGGGAAGCTTCTTTTGCTCGTTTGCTCTTTGCCCCATTGCAGCCACCCTTCATTTTGCACCAAACGGCGGGCACACACAGACGCTCCACGTCATCTAGATCACGCCCAGCTGGAGGGTCAGCTACTCACTGCGCCAACGCGGACAAAAAGGTTGCCAGTATTCCGACCAGGGCTCGATCCCGGACCTCGTCGTAAGTGTGGCGAATCGGCTCGAGAGGCGATATACGGCGTCTTGATCGCGTTGGACCTCAGCACAGCCTCCCTGTGCCATGATAGAAGTCGTTGAAGCGGCGTGGCGGAGCCATTGATGTGGAGAAAAGCAGTCGGCTATGGTAGGTGCTGAGGGGTTCCATAATGGCTTTGTGCGTGCGTGACATTGACGTGCGCGTGGCGGAGGGTGTGCTGTAGCAGGAGAGCGGTGCTTGATGCGCGTGGGATGGTTGGTGTTGCGAGTATGTGTGGTTTCGTTTTGGAAATTGTATGGTGTGAGTTGGTTGTACAGATTCTCGTTAGTATAGTGGTTAGTATACCCGCCTGTCACGCGGGTGACCCGGGTTCAATTCCCGGACGGGAAGCTTCTTTTGCTCGTTTGCTCTTTGCCCCATTGCAGCCACCCTTCATTTTGCACCAAACGGCGGGCACACACAGACGCTCCACGTCATCTAGATCACGCCCAGCTGGAGGGTCAGCTACTCACTGCGCCAACGCGGACAAAAAGGTTGCCAGTATTCCGACCAGGGCTCGATCCCGGACCTCGTCGTAAGTGTGGCGAATCGGCTCGAGAGGCGATATACGGCGTCTTGATCGCGTTGGACCTCAGCACAGCCTCCCTGTGCCATGATAGAAGTCGTTGAAGCGGCGTGGCGGAGCCATTGATGTGGAGAAAAGCAGTCGGCTATGGTAGGTGCTGAGGGGTTCCATAATGGCTTTGTGCGTGCGTGACATTGACGTGCGCGTGGCGGAGGGTGTGCTGTAGCAGGAGAGCGGTGCTTGATGCGCGTGGGATGGTTGGTGTTGCGAGTATGTGTGGTTTCGTTTTGGAAATTGTATGGTGTGAGTTGGTTGTACAGATTCTCGTTAGTATAGTGGTTAGTATACCCGCCTGTCACGCGGGTGACCCGGGTTCAATTCCCGGACGGGAAGCTTCTTTTGCTCGTTTGCTCTTTGCCCCATTGCAGCCACCCTTCATTTTGCACCAAACGGCGGGCACACACAGACGCTCCACGTCATCTAGATCACGCCCAGCTGGAGGGTCAGCTACTCACTGCGCCAACGCGGACAAAAAGGTTGCCAGTATTCCGACCAGGGCTCGATCCCGGACCTCGTCGTAAGTGTGGCGAATCGGCTCGAGAGGCGATATACGGCGTCTTGATCGCGTTGGACCTCAGCACAGCCTCCCTGTGCCATGATAGAAGTCGTTGAAGCGGCGTGGCGGAGCCATTGATGTGGAGAAAAGCAGTCGGCTATGGTAGGTGCTGAGGGGTTCCATAATGGCTTTGTGCGTGCGTGACATTGACGTGCGCGTGGCGGAGGGTGTGCTGTAGCAGGAGAGCGGTGCTTGATGCGCGTGGGATGGTTGGTGTTGCGAGTATGTGTGGTTTCGTTTTGGAAATTGTATGGTGTGAGTTGGTTGTACAGATTCTCGTTAGTATAGTGGTTAGTATACCCGCCTGTCACGCGGGTGACCCGGGTTCAATTCCCGGACGGGAAGCTTCTTTTGCTCGTTTGCTCTTTGCCCCATTGCAGCCACCCTTCATTTTGCACCAAACGGCGGGCACACACAGACGCTCCACGTCATCTAGATCACGCCCAGCTGGAGGGTCAGCTACTCACTGCGCCAACGCGGACAAAAAGGTTGCCAGTATTCCGACCAGGGCTCGATCCCGGACCTCGTCGTAAGTGTGGCGAATCGGCTCGAGAGGCGATATACGGCGTCTTGATCGCGTTGGACCTCAGCACAGCCTCCCTGTGCCATGATAGAAGTCGTTGAAGCGGCGTGGCGGAGCCATTGATGTGGAGAAAAGCAGTCGGCTATGGTAGGTGCTGAGGGGTTCCATAATGGCTTTGTGCGTGCGTGACATTGACGTGCGCGTGGCGGAGGGTGTGCTGTAGCAGGAGAGCGGTGCTTGATGCGCGTGGGATGGTTGGTGTTGCGAGTATGTGTGGTTTCGTTTTGGAAATTGTATGGTGTGAGTTGGTTGTACAGATTCTCGTTAGTATAGTGGTTAGTATACCCGCCTGTCACGCGGGTGACCCGGGTTCAATTCCCGGACGGGAAGCTTCTTTTGCTCGTTTGCTCTTTGCCCCATTGCAGCCACCCTTCATTTTGCACCAAACGGCGGGCACACACAGACGCTCCACGTCATCTAGATCACGCCCAGCTGGAGGGTCAGCTACTCACTGCGCCAACGCGGACAAAAAGGTTGCCAGTATTCCGACCAGGGCTCGATCCCGGACCTCGTCGTAAGTGTGGCGAATCGGCTCGAGAGGCGATATACGGCGTCTTGATCGCGTTGGACCTCAGCACAGCCTCCCTGTGCCATGATAGAAGTCGTTGAAGCGGCGTGGCGGAGCCATTGATGTGGAGAAAAGCAGTCGGCTATGGTAGGTGCTGAGGGGTTCCATAATGGCTTTGTGCGTGCGTGACATTGACGTGCGCGTGGCGGAGGGTGTGCTGTAGCAGGAGAGCGGTGCTTGATGCGCGTGGGATGGTTGGTGTTGCGAGTATGTGTGGTTTCGTTTTGGAAATTGTATGGTGTGAGTTGGTTGTACAGATTCTCGTTAGTATAGTGGTTAGTATACCCGCCTGTCACGCGGGTGACCCGGGTTCAATTCCCGGACGGGAAGCTTCTTTTGCTCGTTTGCTCTTTGCCCCATTGCAGCCACCCTTCATTTTGCACCAAACGGCGGGCACACACAGACGCTCCACGTCATCTAGATCACGCCCAGCTGGAGGGTCAGCTACTCACTGCGCCAACGCGGACAAAAAGGTTGCCAGTATTCCGACCAGGGCTCGATCCCGGACCTCGTCGTAAGTGTGGCGAATCGGCTCGAGAGGCGATATACGGCGTCTTGATCGCGTTGGACCTCAGCACAGCCTCCCTGTGCCATGATAGAAGTCGTTGAAGCGGCGTGGCGGAGCCATTGATGTGGAGAAAAGCAGTCGGCTATGGTAGGTGCTGAGGGGTTCCATAATGGCTTTGTGCGTGCGTGACATTGACGTGCGCGTGGCGGAGGGTGTGCTGTAGCAGGAGAGCGGTGCTTGATGCGCGTGGGATGGTTGGTGTTGCGAGTATGTGTGGTTTCGTTTTGGAAATTGTATGGTGTGAGTTGGTTGTACAGATTCTCGTTAGTATAGTGGTTAGTATACCCGCCTGTCACGCGGGTGACCCGGGTTCAATTCCCGGACGGGAAGCTTCTTTTGCTCGTTTGCTCTTTGCCCCATTGCAGCCACCCTTCATTTTGCACCAAACGGCGGGCACACACAGACGCTCCACGTCATCTAGATCACGCCCAGCTGGAGGGTCAGCTACTCACTGCGCCAACGCGGACAAAAAGGTTGCCAGTATTCCGACCAGGGCTCGATCCCGGACCTCGTCGTAAGTGTGGCGAATCGGCTCGAGAGGCGATATACGGCGTCTTGATCGCGTTGGACCTCAGCACAGCCTCCCTGTGCCATGATAGAAGTCGTTGAAGCGGCGTGGTGGAGCCATTGATGTGGAGAAAAGCAGTCGGCTATGGTAGGTGCTGAGGGGTTCCATAATGGCTTTGTGCGTGCGTGACATTGACGTGCGCGTGGCGGAGGGTGTGCTGTAGCAGGAGAGCGGTGCTTGATGCGCGTGGGATGGTTGGTGTTGCGAGTATGTGTGGTTTCGTTTTGGAAATTGTATGGTGTGAGTTGGTTGTACAGATTCTCGTTAGTATAGTGGTTAGTATACCCGCCTGTCACGCGGGTGACCCGGGTTCAATTCCCGGACGGGAAGCTTCTTTTGCTCGTTTGCTCTTTGCCCCATTGCAGCCACCCTTCATTTTGCACCAAACGGCGGGCACACACAGACGCTCCACGTCATCTAGATCACGCCCAGCTGGAGGGTCAGCTACTCACTGCGCCAACGCGGACAAAAAGGTTGCCAGTATTCCGACCAGGGCTCGATCCCGGACCTCGTCGTAAGTGTGGCGAATCGGCTCGAGAGGCGATATACGGCGTCTTGATCGCGTTGGACCTCAGCACAGCCTCCCTGTGCCATGATAGAAGTCGTTGAAGCGGCGTGGTGGAGCCATTGATGTGGAGAAAAGCAGTCGGCTATGGTAGGTGCTGAGGGGTTCCATAATGGCTTTGTGCGTGCGTGACATTGACGTGCGCGTGGCGGAGGGTGTGCTGTAGCAGGAGAGCGGTGCTTGATGCGCGTGGGATGGTTGGTGTTGCGAGTATGTGTGGTTTCGTTTTGGAAATTGTATGGTGTGAGTTGGTTGTACAGATTCTCGTTAGTATAGTGGTTAGTATACCCGCCTGTCACGCGGGTGACCCGGGTTCAATTCCCGGACGGGAAGCTTCTTTTGCTCGTTTGCTCTTTGCCCCATTGCAGCCACCCTTCATTTTGCACCAAACGGCGGGCACACACAGACGCTCCACGTCATCTAGATCACGCCCAGCTGGAGGGTCAGCTACTCACTGCGCCAACGCGGACAAAAAAGTTGCCAGTATTCCGACCAGGGCTCGATCCCGGACCTCGTCGTAAGTGTGGCGAATCGGCTCGAGAGGCGATATACGGCGTCTTGATCGCGTTGGACCTCAGCACAGCCTCCCTGTGCCATGATAGAAGTCGTTGAAGCGGCGTGGCGGAGCCATTGATGTGGAGAAAAGCAGTCGGCTATGGTAGGTGCTGAGGGGTTCCATAATGGCTTTGTGCGTGCGTGACATTGACGTGCGCGTGGCGGAGGGTGTGCTGTAGCAGGAGAGCGGTGCTTGATGCGCGTGGGATGGTTGGTGTTGCGAGTATGTGTGGTTTCGTTTTGGAAATTGTATGGTGTGAGTTGGTTGTACAGATTCTCGTTAGTATAGTGGTTAGTATACCCGCCTGTCACGCGGGTGACCCGGGTTCAATTCCCGGACGGGAAGCTTCTTTTGCTCGTTTGCTCTTTGCCCCATTGCAGCCACCCTTCATTTTGCACCAAACGGCGGGCACACACAGACGCTCCACGTCATCTAGATCACGCCCAGCTGGAGGGTCAGCTACTCACTGCGCCAACGCGGACAAAAAGGTTGCCAGTATTCCGACCAGGGCTCGATCCCGGACCTCGTCGTAAGTGTGGCGAATCGGCTCGAGAGGCGATATACGGCGTCTTGATCGCGTTGGACCTCAGCACAGCCTCCCTGTGCCATGATAGAAGTCGTTGAAGCGGCGTGGCGGAGCCATTGATGTGGAGAAAAGCAGTCGGCTATGGTAGGTGCTGAGGGGTTCCATAATGGCTTTGTGCGTGCGTGACATTGACGTGCGCGTGGCGGAGGGTGTGCTGTAGCAGGAGAGCGGTGCTTGATGCGCGTGGGATGGTTGGTGTTGCGAGTATGTGTGGTTTCGTTTTGGAAATTGTATGGTGTGAGTTGGTTGTACAGATTCTCGTTAGTATAGTGGTTAGTATACCCGCCTGTCACGCGGGTGACCCGGGTTCAATTCCCGGACGGGAAGCTTCTTTTGCTCGTTTGCTCTTTGCCCCATTGCAGCCACCCTTCATTTTGCACCAAACGGCGGGCACACACAGACGCTCCACGTCATCTAGATCACGCCCAGCTGGAGGGTCAGCTACTCACTGCGCCAACGCGGACAAAAAGGTTGCCAGTATTCCGACCAGGGCTCGATCCCGGACCTCGTCGTAAGTGTGGCGAATCGGCTCGAGAGGCGATATACGGCGTCTTGATCGCGTTGGACCTCAGCACAGCCTCCCTGTGTCATGATAGAAGTCGTTGAAGCGGCGTGGCGGAGCCATTGATGTGGAGAAAAGCAGTCGGCTATGGTAGGTGCTGAGGGGTTCCATAATGGCTTTGTGCGTGCGTGACATTGACGTGCGCGTGGCGGAGGGTGTGCTGTAGCAGGAGAGCGGTGCTTGATGCGCGTGGGATGGTTGGTGTTGCGAGTATGTGTGGTTTCGTTTTGGAAATTGTATGGTGTGAGTTGGTTGTACAGATTCTCGTTAGTATAGTGGTTAGTATACCCGCCTGTCACGCGGGTGACCCGGGTTCAATTCCCGGACGGGAAGCTTCTTTTGCTCGTTTGCTCTTTGCCCCATTGCAGCCACCCTTCATTTTGCACCAAACGGCGGGCACACACAGACGCTCCACGTCATCTAGATCACGCCCAGCTGGAGGGTCAGCTACTCACTGCACCAACGCGGACAAAAAGGTTGCCAGTATTCCGACCAGGGCTCGATCCCGGACCTCGTCGTAAGTGTGGCGAATCGGCTCGAGAGGCGATATACGGCGTCTTGATCGCGTTGGACCTCAGCACAGCCTCCCTGTGCCATGATAGAAGTCGTTGAAGCGGCGTGGCGGAGCCATTGATGTGGAGAAAAGCAGTCGGCTATGGTAGGTGCTGAGGGGTTCCATAATGGCTTTGTGCGTGCGTGACATTGACGTGCGCGTGGCGGAGGGTGTGCTGTAGCAGGAGAGCGGTGCTTGATGCGCGTGGGATGGTTGGTGTTGCGAGTATGTGTGGTTTCGTTTTGGAAATTGTATGGTGTGAGTTGGTTGTACAGATTCTCGTTAGTATAGTGGTTAGTATACCCGCCTGTCACGCGGGTGACCCGGGTTCAATTCCCGGACGGGAAGCTTCTTTTGCTCGTTTGCTCTTTGCCCCATTGCAGCCACCCTTCATTTTGCACCAAACGGCGGGCACACACAGACGCTCCACGTCATCTAGATCACGCCCAGCTGGAGGGTCAGCTACTCACTGCGCCAACGCGGACAAAAAGGTTGCCAGTATTCCGACCAGGGCTCGATCCCGGACCTCGTCGTAAGTGTGGCGAATCGGCTCGAGAGGCGATATACGGCGTCTTGATCGCGTTGGGCCTCAGCACAGCCTCCCTGTGCCATGATAGAAGTCGTTGAAGCGGCGTGGCGGAGCCATTGATGTGGAGAAAAGCAGTCGGCTATGGTAGGTGCTGAGGGGTTCCATAATGGCTTTGTGCGTGCGTGACATTGACGTGCGCGTGGCGGAGGGTGTGCGGTAGCAGGAGAGCGGTGCTTGATGCGCGTGGGATGGTTGGTGTTGCGAGTATGTGTGGTTTCGTTTTGGAAATTGTATGGTGTGAGTTGGTTGTACAGATTCTCGTTAGTATAGTGGTTAGTATACCCGCCTGTCACGCGGGTGACCCGGGTTCAATTCCCGGACGGGAAGCTTCTTTTGCTCGTTTGCTCTTTGCCCCATTGCAGCCACCCTTCATTTTGCACCAAACGGCGGGCACACACAGACGCTCCACGTCATCTAGATCACGCCCAGCTGGAGGGTCAGCTACTCACTGCGCCAACGCGGACAAAAAGGTTGCCAGTATTCCGACCAGGGCTCGATCCCGGACCTCGTCGTAAGTGTGGCGAATCGGCTCGAGAGGCGATATACGGCGTCTTGATCGCGTTGGACCTCAGCACAGCCTCCCTGTGCCATGATAGAAGTCGTTGAAGCGGCGTGGCGGAGCCATTGATGTGGAGAAAAGCAGTCGGCTATGGTAGGTGCTGAGGGGTTCCATAATGGCTTTGTGCGTGCGTGACATTGACGTGCGCGTGGCGGAGGGTGTGCTGTAGCAGGAGAGCGGTGCTTGATGCGCGTGGGATGGTTGGTGTTGCGAGTATGTGTGGTTTCGTTTTGGAAATTGTATGGTGTGAGTTGGTTGTACAGATTCTCGTTAGTATAGTGGTTAGTATACCCGCCTGTCACGCGGGTGACCCGGGTTCAATTCCCGGACGGGAAGCTTCTTTTGCTCGTTTGCTCTTTGCCCCATTGCAGCCACCCTTCATTTTGCACCAAACGGCGGGCACACACAGACGCTCCACGTCATCTAGATCACGCCCAGCTGGAGGGTCAGCTACTCACTGCGCCAACGCGGACAAAAAGGTTGCCAGTATTCCGACCAGGGCTCGATCCCGGACCTCGTCGTAAGTGTGGCGAATCGGCTCGAGAGGCGATATACGGCGTCTTGATCGCGTTGGACCTCAGCACAGCCTCCCTGTGCCATGATAGAAGTCGTTGAAGCGGCGTGGTGGAGCCATTGATGTGGAGAAAAGCAGTCGGCTATGGTAGGTGCTGAGGGGTTCCATAATGGCTTTGTGCGTGCGTGACATTGACGTGCGCGTGGCGGAGGGTGTGCTGTAGCAGGAGAGCGGTGCTTGATGCGCGTGGGATGGTTGGTGTTGCGAGTATGTGTGGTTTCGTTTTGGAAATTGTATGGTGTGAGTTGGTTGTACAGATTCTCGTTAGTATAGTGGTTAGTATACCCGCCTGTCACGCGGGTGACCCGGGTTCAATTCCCGGACGGGAAGCTTCTTTTGCTCGTTTGCTCTTTGCCCCATTGCAGCCACCCTTCATTTTGCACCAAACGGCGGGCACACACAGACGCTCCACGTCATCTAGATCACGCCCAGCTGGAGGGTCAGCTACTCACTGCGCCAACGCGGACAAAAAGGTTGCCAGTATTCCGACCAGGGCTCGATCCCGGACCTCGTCGTAAGTGTGGCGAATCGGCTCGAGAGGCGATATACGGCGTCTTGATCGCGTTGGACCTCAGCACAGCCTCCCTGTGCCATGATAGAAGTCGTTGAAGCGGCGTGGCGGAGCCATTGATGTGGAGAAAAGCAGTCGGCTATGGTAGGTGCTGAGGGGTTCCATAATGGCTTTGTGCGTGCGTGACATTGACGTGCGCGTGGCGGAGGGTGTGCTGTAGCAGGAGAGCGGTGCTTGATGCGCGTGGGATGGTTGGTGTTGCGAGTATGTGTGGTTTCGTTTTGGAAATTGTATGGTGTGAGTTGGTTGTACAGATTCTCGTTAGTATAGTGGTTAGTATACCCGCCTGTCACGCGGGTGACCCGGGTTCAATTCCCGGACGGGAAGCTTCTTTTGCTCGTTTGCTCTTTGCCCCATTGCAGCCACCCTTCATTTTGCACCAAACGGCGGGCACACACAGACGCTCCACGTCATCTAGATCACGCCCAGCTGGAGGGTCAGCTGCTCACTGCGCCAACGCGGACAAAAAGGTTGCCAGTATTCCGACCAGGGCTCGATCCCGGACCTCGTCGTAAGTGTGGCGAATCGGCTCGAGAGGCGATATACGGCGTCTTGATCGCGTTGGACCTCAGCACAGCCTCCCTGTGTCATGATAGAAGTCGTTGAAGCGGCGTGGCGGAGCCATTGATGTGGAGAAAAGCAGTCGGCTATGGTAGGTGCTGAGGGGTCCATAATGGCTTTGTGCGTGCGTGACATTGACGTGCGCGTGGCGGAGGGTGTGCTGTAGCAGGAGAGCGGTGCTTGATGCGCGTGGGATGGTTGGTGTTGCGAGTATGTGTGGTTTCGTTTTGGAAATTGTATGGTGTGAGTTGGTTGTACAGATTCTCGTTAGTATAGTGGTTAGTATACCCGCCTGTCACGCGGGTGACCCGGGTTCAATTCCCGGACGGGAAGCTTCTTTTGCTCGTTTGCTCTTTGCCCCATTGCAGCCACCCTTCATTTTGCACCAAACGGCGGGCACACACAGACGCTCCACGTCATCTAGATCACGCCCAGCTGGAGGGTCAGCTGCTCACTGCGCCAACGCGGACAAAAAGGTTGCCAGTATTCCGACCAGGGCTCGATCCCGGACCTCGTCGTAAGTGTGGCGAATCGGCTCGAGAGGCGATATACGGCGTCTTGATCGCGTTGGACCTCAGCACAGCCTCCCTGTGTCATGATAGAAGTCGTTGAAGCGGCGTGGCGGAGCCATTGATGTGGAGAAAAGCAGTCGGCTATGGTAGGTGCTGAGGGGTCCATAATGGCTTTGTGCGTGCGTGACATTGACGTGCGCGTGGCGGAGGGTGTGCTGTAGCAGGAGAGCGGTGCTTGATGCGCGTGGGATGGTTGGTGTTGCGAGTATGTGTGGTTTCGTTTTGGAAATTGTATGGTGTGAGTTGGTTGTACAGATTCTCGTTAGTATAGTGGTTAGTATACCCGCCTGTCACGCGGGTGACCCGGGTTCAATTCCCGGACGGGAAGCTTCTTTTGCTCGTTTGCTCTTTGCCCCATTGCAGCCACCCTTCATTTTGCACCAAACGGCGGGCACACACAGACGCTCCACGTCATCTAGATCACGCCCAGCTGGAGGGTCAGCTACTCACTGCGCCAACGCGGACAAAAAGGTTGCCAGTATTCCGACCAGGGCTCGATCCCGGACCTCGTCGTAAGTGTGGCGAATCGGCTCGAGAGGCGATATACGGCGTCTTGATCGCGTTGGACCTCAGCACAGCCTCCCTGTGTCATGATAGAAGTCGTTGAAGCGGCGTGGCGGAGCCATTGATGTGGAGAAAAGCAGTCGGCTATGGTAGGTGCTGAGGGGTCCATAATGGCTTTGTGCGTGCGTGACATTGACGTGCGCGTGGCGGAGGGTGTGCTGTAGCAGGAGAGCGGTGCTTGATGCGCGTGGGATGGTTGGTGTTGCGAGTATGTGTGGTTTCGTTTTGGAAATTGTATGGTGTGAGTTGGTTGTACAGATTCTCGTTAGTATAGTGGTTAGTATACCCGCCTGTCACGCGGGTGACCCGGGTTCAATTCCCGGACGGGAAGCTTCTTTTGCTCGTTTGCTCTTTGCCCCATTGCAGCCACCCTTCATTTTGCACCAAACGGCGGGCACACACAGACGCTCCACGTCATCTAGATCACGCCCAGCTGGAGGGTCAGCTACTCACTGCGCCAACGCGGACAAAAAGGTTGCCAGTATTCCGACCAGGGCTCGATCCCGGACCTCGTCGTAAGTGTGGCGAATCGGCTCGAGAGGCGATATACGGCGTCTTGATCGCGTTGGACCTCAGCACAGCCTCCCTGTGTCATGATAGAAGTCGTTGAAGCGGCGTGGCGGAGCCATTGATGTGGAGAAAAGCAGTCGGCTATGGTAGGTGCTGAGGGGTTCCATAATGGCTTTGTGCGTGCGTGACATTGACGTGCGCGTGGCGGAGGGTGTGCTGTAGCAGGAGAGCGGTGCTTGATGCGCGTGGGATGGTTGGTGTTGCGAGTATGTGTGGTTTCGTTTTGGAAATTGTATGGTGTGAGTTGGTTGTACAGATTCTCGTTAGTATAGTGGTTAGTATACCCGCCTGTCACGCGGGTGACCCGGGTTCAATTCCCGGACGGGAAGCTTCTTTTGCTCGTTTGCTCTTTGCCCCATTGCAGCCACCCTTCATTTTGCACCAAACGGCGGGCACACACAGACGCTCCACGTCATCTAGATCACGCCCAGCTGGAGGGTCAGCTACTCACTGCGCCAACGCGGACAAAAAGGTTGCCAGTATTCCGACCAGGGCTCGATCCCGGACCTCGTCGTAAGTGTGGCGAATCGGCTCGAGAGGCGATATACGGCGTCTTGATCGCGTTGGACCTCAGCACAGCCTCCCTGTGTCATGATAGAAGTCGTTGAAGCGGCGTGGCGGAGCCATTGATGTGGAGAAAAGCAGTCGGCTATGGTAGGTGCTGAGGGGTTCCATAAGGGCTTTGTGCGTGCGTGACATTGACGTGCGCGTGGCGGAGGGTGTGCTGTAGCAGGAGAGCGGTGCTTGATGCGCGTGGGATGGTTGGTGTTGCGAGTATGTGTGGTTTCGTTTTGGAAATTGTATGGTGTGAGTTGGTTGTACAGATTCTCGTTAGTATAGTGGTTAGTATACCCGCCTGTCACGCGGGTGACCCGGGTTCAATTCCCGGACGGGAAGCTTCTTTTGCTCGTTTGCTCTTTGCCCCATTGCAGCCACCCTTCATTTTGCACCAAACGGCGGGCACACACAGACGCTCCACGTCATCTAGATCACGCCCAGCTGGAGGGTCAGCTACTCACTGCGCCAACGCGGACAAAAAGGTTGCCAGTATTCCGACCAGGGCTCGATCCCGGACCTCGTCGTAAGTGTGGCGAATCGGCTCGAGAGGCGATATACGGCGTCTTGATCGCGTTGGACCTCAGCACAGCCTCCCTGTGTCATGATAGAAGTCGTTGAAGCGGCGTGGCGGAGCCATTGATGTGGAGAAAAGCAGTCGGCTATGGTAGGTGCTGAGGGGTTCCATAATGGCTTTGTGCGTGCGTGACATTGACGTGCGCGTGGCGGAGGGTGTGCTGTAGCAGGAGAGCGGTGCTTGATGCGCGTGGGATGGTTGGTGTTGCGAGTATGTGTGGTTTCGTTTTGGAAATTGTATGGTGTGAGTTGGTTGTACAGATTCTCGTTAGTATAGTGGTTAGTATACCCGCCTGTCACGCGGGTGACCCGGGTTCAATTCCCGGACGGGAAGCTTCTTTTGCTCGTTTGCTCTTTGCCCCATTGCAGCCACCCTTCATTTTGCACCAAACGGCGGGCACACACAGACGCTCCACGTCATCTAGATCACGCCCAGCTGGAGGGTCAGCTACTCACTGCGCCAACGCGGACAAAAAGGTTGCCAGTATTCCGACCAGGGCTCGATCCCGGACCTCGTCGTAAGTGTGGCGAATCGGCTCGAGAGGCGATATACGGCGTCTTGATCGCGTTGGACCTCAGCACAGCCTCCCTGTGCCATGATAGAAGTCGTTGAAGCGGCGTGGCGGAGCCATTGATGTGGAGAAAAGCAGTCGGCTATGGTAGGTGCTGAGGGGTTCCATAATGGCTTTGTGCGTGCGTGACATTGACGTGCGCGTGGCGGAGGGTGTGCTGTAGCAGGAGAGCGGTGCTTGATGCGCGTGGGATGGTTGGTGTTGCGAGTATGTGTGGTTTCGTTTTGGAAATTGTATGGTGTGAGTTGGTTGTACAGATTCTCGTTAGTATAGTGGTTAGTATACCCGCCTGTCACGCGGGTGACCCGGGTTCAATTCCCGGACGGGAAGCTTCTTTTGCTCGTTTGCTCTTTGCCCCATTGCAGCCACCCTTCATTTTGCACCAAACGGCGGGCACACACAGACGCTCCACGTCATCTAGATCACGCCCAGCTGGAGGGTCAGCTACTCACTGCGCCAACGCGGACAAAAAGGTTGCCAGTATTCCGACCAGGGCTCGATCCCGGACCTCGTCGTAAGTGTGGCGAATCGGCTCGAGAGGCGATATACGGCGTCTTGATCGCGTTGGACCTCAGCACAGCCTCCCTGTGTCATGATAGAAGTCGTTGAAGCGGCGTGGCGGAGCCATTGATGTGGAGAAAAGCAGTCGGCTATGGTAGGTGCTGAGGGGTTCCATAATGGCTTTGTGCGTGCGTGACATTGACGTGCGCGTGGCGGAGGGTGTGCTGTAGCAGGAGAGCGGTGCTTGATGCGCGTGGGATGGTTGGTGTTGCGAGTATGTGTGGTTTCGTTTTGGAAATTGTATGGTGTGAGTTGGTTGTACAGATTCTCGTTAGTATAGTGGTTAGTATACCCGCCTGTCACGCGGGTGACCCGGGTTCAATTCCCGGACGGGAAGCTTCTTTTGCTCGTTTGCTCTTTGCCCCATTGCAGCCACCCTTCATTTTGCACCAAACGGCGGGCACACACAGACGCTCCACGTCATCTAGATCACGCCCAGCTGGAGGGTCAGCTACTCACTGCGCCAACGCGGACAAAAAGGTTGCCAGTATTCCGACCAGGGCTCGATCCCGGACCTCGTCGTAAGTGTGGCGAATCGGCTCGAGAGGCGATATACGGCGTCTTGATCGCGTTGGACCTCAGCACAGCCTCCCTGTGCCATGATAGAAGTCGTTGAAGCGGCGTGGCGGAGCCATTGATGTGGAGAAAAGCAGTCGGCTATGGTAGGTGCTGAGGGGTTCCATAATGGCTTTGTGCGTGCGTGACATTGACGTGCGCGTGGCGGAGGGTGTGCTGTAGCAGGAGAGCGGTGCTTGATGCGCGTGGGATGGTTGGTGTTGCGAGTATGTGTGGTTTCGTTTTGGAAATTGTATGGTGTGAGTTGGTTGTACAGATTCTCGTTAGTATAGTGGTTAGTATACCCGCCTGTCACGCGGGTGACCCGGGTTCAATTCCCGGACGGGAAGCTTCTTTTGCTCGTTTGCTCTTTGCCCCATTGCAGCCACCCTTCATTTTGCACCAAACGGCGGGCACACACAGACGCTCCACGTCATCTAGATCACGCCCAGCTGGAGGGTCAGCTACTCACTGCGCCAACGCGGACAAAAAGGTTGCCAGTATTCCGACCAGGGCTCGATCCCGGACCTCGTCGTAAGTGTGGCGAATCGGCTCGAGAGGCGATATACGGCGTCTTGATCGCGTTGGACCTCAGCACAGCCTCCCTGTGCCATGATAGAAGTCGTTGAAGCGGCGTGGCGGAGCCATTGATGTGGAGAAAAGCAGTCGGCTATGGTAGGTGCTGAGGGGTTCCATAATGGCTTTGTGCGTGCGTGACATTGACGTGCGCGTGGCGGAGGGTGTGCTGTAGCAGGAGAGCGGTGCTTGATGCGCGTGGGATGGTTGGTGTTGCGAGTATGTGTGGTTTCGTTTTGGAAATTGTATGGTGTGAGTTGGTTGTACAGATTCTCGTTAGTATAGTGGTTAGTATACCCGCCTGTCACGCGGGTGACCCGGGTTCAATTCCCGGACGGGAAGCTTCTTTTGCTCGTTTGCTCTTTGCCCCATTGCAGCCACCCTTCATTTTGCACCAAACGGCGGGCACACACAGACGCTCCACGTCATCTAGATCACGCCCAGCTGGAGGGTCAGCTACTCACTGCGCCAACGCGGACAAAAAGGTTGCCAGTATTCCGACCAGGGCTCGATCCCGGACCTCGTCGTAAGTGTGGCGAATCGGCTCGAGAGGCGATATACGGCGTCTTGATCGCGTTGGACCTCAGCACAGCCTCCCTGTGTCATGATAGAAGTCGTTGAAGCGGCGTGGCGGAGCCATTGATGTGGAGAAAAGCAGTCGGCTATGGTAGGTGCTGAGGGGTTCCATAATGGCTTTGTGCGTGCGTGACATTGACGTGCGCGTGGCGGAGGGTGTGCTGTAGCAGGAGAGCGGTGCTTGATGCGCGTGGGATGGTTGGTGTTGCGAGTATGTGTGGTTTCGTTTTGGAAATTGTATGGTGTGAGTTGGTTGTACAGATTCTCGTTAGTATAGTGGTTAGTATACCCGCCTGTCACGCGGGTGACCCGGGTTCAATTCCCGGACGGGAAGCTTCTTTTGCTCGTTTGCTCTTTGCCCCATTGCAGCCACCCTTCATTTTGCACCAAACGGCGGGCACACACAGACGCTCCACGTCATCTAGATCACGCCCAGCTGGAGGGTCAGCTACTCACTGCGCCAACGCGGACAAAAAGGTTGCCAGTATTCCGACCAGGGCTCGATCCCGGACCTCGTCGTAAGTGTGGCGAATCGGCTCGAGAGGCGATATACGGCGTCTTGATCGCGTTGGACCTCAGCACAGCCTCCCTGTGCCATGATAGAAGTCGTTGAAGCGGCGTGGCGGAGCCATTGATGTGGAGAAAAGCAGTCGGCTATGGTAGGTGCTGAGGGGTTCCATAATGGCTTTGTGCGTGCGTGACATTGACGTGCGCGTGGCGGAGGGTGTGCTGTAGCAGGAGAGCGGTGCTTGATGCGCGTGGGATGGTTGGTGTTGCGAGTATGTGTGGTTTCGTTTTGGAAATTGTATGGTGTGAGTTGGTTGTACAGATTCTCGTTAGTATAGTGGTTAGTATACCCGCCTGTCACGCGGGTGACCCGGGTTCAATTCCCGGACGGGAAGCTTCTTTTGCTCGTTTGCTCTTTGCCCCATTGCAGCCACCCTTCATTTTGCACCAAACGGCGGGCACACACAGACGCTCCACGTCATCTAGATCACGCCCAGCTGGAGGGTCAGCTACTCACTGCGCCAACGCGGACAAAAAGGTTGCCAGTATTCCGACCAGGGCTCGATCCCGGACCTCGTCGTAAGTGTGGCGAATCGGCTCGAGAGGCGATATACGGCGTCTTGATCGCGTTGGACCTCAGCACAGCCTCCCTGTGCCATGATAGAAGTCGTTGAAGCGGCGTGGCGGAGCCATTGATGTGGAGAAAAGCAGTCGGCTATGGTAGGTGCTGAGGGGTTCCATAATGGCTTTGTGCGTGCGTGACATTGACGTGCGCGTGGCGGAGGGTGTGCTGTAGCAGGAGAGCGGTGCTTGATGCGCGTGGGATGGTTGGTGTTGCGAGTATGTGTGGTTTCGTTTTGGAAATTGTATGGTGTGAGTTGGTTGTACAGATTCTCGTTAGTATAGTGGTTAGTATACCCGCCTGTCACGCGGGTGACCCGGGTTCAATTCCCGGACGGGAAGCTTCTTTTGCTCGTTTGCTCTTTGCCCCATTGCAGCCACCCTTCATTTTGCACCAAACGGCGGGCACACACAGACGCTCCACGTCATCTAGATCACGCCCAGCTGGAGGGTCAGCTACTCACTGCGCCAACGCGGACAAAAAGGTTGCCAGTATTCCGACCAGGGCTCGATCCCGGACCTCGTCGTAAGTGTGGCGAATCGGCTCGAGAGGCGATATACGGCGTCTTGATCGCGTTGGACCTCAGCACAGCCTCCCTGTGCCATGATAGAAGTCGTTGAAGCGGCGTGGCGGAGCCATTGATGTGGAGAAAAGCAGTCGGCTATGGTAGGTGCTGAGGGGTTCCATAAGGGCTTTGTGCGTGCGTGACATTGACGTGCGCGTGGCGGAGGGTGTGCTGTAGCAGGAGAGCGGTGCTTGATGCGCGTGGGATGGTTGGTGTTGCGAGTATGTGTGGTTTCGTTTTGGAAATTGTATGGTGTGAGTTGGTTGTACAGATTCTCGTTAGTATAGTGGTTAGTATACCCGCCTGTCACGCGGGTGACCCGGGTTCAATTCCCGGACGGGAAGCTTCTTTTGCTCGTTTGCTCTTTGCCCCATTGCAGCCACCCTTCATTTTGCACCAAACGGCGGGCACACACAGACGCTCCACGTCATCTAGATCACGCCCAGCTGGAGGGTCAGCTACTCACTGCGCCAACGCGGACAAAAAGGTTGCCAGTATTCCGACCAGGGCTCGATCCCGGACCTCGTCGTAAGTGTGGCGAATCGGCTCGAGAGGCGATATACGGCGTCTTGATCGCGTTGGACCTCAGCACAGCCTCCCTGTGCCATGATAGAAGTCGTTGAAGCGGCGTGGCGGAGCCATTGATGTGGAGAAAAGCAGTCGGCTATGGTAGGTGCTGAGGGGTTCCATAAGGGCTTTGTGCGTGCGTGACATTGACGTGCGCGTGGCGGAGGGTGTGCTGTAGCAGGAGAGCGGTGCTTGATGCGCGTGGGATGGTTGGTGTTGCGAGTATGTGTGGTTTCGTTTTGGAAATTGTATGGTGTGAGTTGGTTGTACAGATTCTCGTTAGTATAGTGGTTAGTATACCCGCCTGTCACGCGGGTGACCCGGGTTCAATTCCCGGACGGGAAGCTTCTTTTGCTCGTTTGCTCTTTGCCCCATTGCAGCCACCCTTCATTTTGCACCAAACGGCGGGCACACACAGACGCTCCACGTCATCTAGATCACGCCCAGCTGGAGGGTCAGCTACTCACTGCGCCAACGCGGACAAAAAGGTTGCCAGTATTCCGACCAGGGCTCGATCCCGGACCTCGTCGTAAGTGTGGCGAATCGGCTCGAGAGGCGATATACGGCGTCTTGATCGCGTTGGACCTCAGCACAGCCTCCCTGTGCCATGATAGAAGTCGTTGAAGCGGCGTGGCGGAGCCATTGATGTGGAGAAAAGCAGTCGGCTATGGTAGGTGCTGAGGGGTTCCATAATGGCTTTGTGCGTGCGTGACATTGACGTGCGCGTGGCGGAGGGTGTGCTGTAGCAGGAGAGCGGTGCTTGATGCGCGTGGGATGGTTGGTGTTGCGAGTATGTGTGGTTTCGTTTTGGAAATTGTATGGTGTGAGTTGGTTGTACAGATTCTCGTTAGTATAGTGGTTAGTATACCCGCCTGTCACGCGGGTGACCCGGGTTCAATTCCCGGACGGGAAGCTTCTTTTGCTCGTTTGCTCTTTGCCCCATTGCAGCCACCCTTCATTTTGCACCAAACGGCGGGCACACACAGACGCTCCACGTCATCTAGATCACGCCCAGCTGGAGGGTCAGCTACTCACTGTGCCAACGCGGACAAAAAGGTTGCCAGTATTCCGACCAGGGCTCGATCCCGGACCTCGTCGTAAGTGTGGCGAATCGGCTCGAGAGGCGATATACGGCGTCTTGATCGCGTTGGACCTCAGCACAGCCTCCCTGTGCCATGATAGAAGTCGTTGAAGCGGCGTGGCGGAGCCATTGATGTGGAGAAAAGCAGTCGGCTATGGTAGGTGCTGAGGGGTTCCATAATGGCTTTGTGCGTGCGTGACATTGACGTGCGCGTGGCGGAGGGTGTGCTGTAGCAGGAGAGCGGTGCTTGATGCGCGTGGGATGGTTGGTGTTGCGAGTATGTGTGGTTTCGTTTTGGAAATTGTATGGTGTGAGTTGGTTGTACAGATTCTCGTTAGTATAGTGGTTAGTATACCCGCCTGTCACGCGGGTGACCCGGGTTCAATTCCCGGACGGGAAGCTTCTTTTGCTCGTTTGCTCTTTGCCCCATTGCAGCCACCCTTCATTTTGCACCAAACGGCGGGCACACACAGACGCTCCACGTCATCTAGATCACGCCCAGCTGGAGGGTCAGCTACTCACTGCGCCAACGCGGACAAAAAGGTTGCCAGTATTCCGACCAGGGCTCGATCCCGGACCTCGTCGTAAGTGTGGCGAATCGGCTCGAGAGGCGATATACGGCGTCTTGATCGCGTTGGGCCTCAGCACAGCCTCCCTGTGCCATGATAGAAGTCGTTGAAGCGGCGTGGCGGAGCCATTGATGTGGAGAAAAGCAGTCGGCTATGGCAGGTGCTGAGGGGTTCCATAATGGCTTTGTGCGTGCGTGACATTGACGTGCGCGTGGCGGAGGGTGTGCTGTAGCAGGAGAGCGGTGCTTGATGCGCGTGGGATGGTTGGTGTTGCGAGTATGTGTGGTTTCGTTTTGGAAATTGTATGGTGTGAGTTGGTTGTACAGATTCTCGTTAGTATAGTGGTTAGTATACCCGCCTGTCACGCGGGTGACCCGGGTTCAATTCCCGGACGGGAAGCTTCTTTTGCTCGTTTGCTCTTTGCCCCATTGCAGCCACCCTTCATTTTGCACCAAACGGCGGGCACACACAGACGCTCCACGTCATCTAGATCACGCCCAGCTGGAGGGTCAGCTACTCACTGCGCCAACGCGGACAAAAAGGTTGCCAGTATTCCGACCAGGGCTCGATCCCGGACCTCGTCGTAAGTGTGGCGAATCGGCTCGAGAGGCGATATACGGCGTCTTGATCGCGTTGGGCCTCAGCACAGCCTCCCTGTGCCATGATAGAAGTCGTTGAAGCGGCGTGGCGGAGCCATTGATGTGGAGAAAAGCAGTCGGCTATGGCAGGTGCTGAGGGGTTCCATAATGGCTTTGTGCGTGCGTGACATTGACGTGCGCGTGGCGGAGGGTGTGCTGTAGCAGGAGAGCGGTGCTTGATGCGCGTGGGATGGTTGGTGTTGCGAGTATGTGTGGTTTCGTTTTGGAAATTGTATGGTGTGAGTTGGTTGTACAGATTCTCGTTAGTATAGTGGTTAGTATACCCGCCTGTCACGCGGGTGACCCGGGTTCAATTCCCGGACGGGAAGCTTCTTTTGCTCGTTTGCTCTTTGCCCCATTGCAGCCACCCTTCATTTTGCACCAAACGGCGGGCACACACAGACGCTCCACGTCATCTAGATCACGCCCAGCTGGAGGGTCAGCTACTCACTGCGCCAACGCGGACAAAAAGGTTGCCAGTATTCCGACCAGGGCTCGATCCCGGACCTCGTCGTAAGTGTGGCGAATCGGCTCGAGAGGCGATATACGGCGTCTTGATCGCGTTGGGCCTCAGCACAGCCTCCCTGTGCCATGATAGAAGTCGTTGAAGCGGCGTGGCGGAGCCATTGATGTGGAGAAAAGCAGTCGGCTATGGCAGGTGCTGAGGGGTTCCATAATGGCTTTGTGCGTGCGTGACATTGACGTGCGCGTGGCGGAGGGTGTGCTGTAGCAGGAGAGCGGTGCTTGATGCGCGTGGGATGGTTGGTGTTGCGAGTATGTGTGGTTTCGTTTTGGAAATTGTATGGTGTGAGTTGGTTGTACAGATTCTCGTTAGTATAGTGGTTAGTATACCCGCCTGTCACGCGGGTGACCCGGGTTCAATTCCCGGACGGGAAGCTTCTTTTGCTCGTTTGCTCTTTGCCCCATTGCAGCCACCCTTCATTTTGCACCAAACGGCGGGCACACACAGACGCTCCACGTCATCTAGATCACGCCCAGCTGGAGGGTCAGCTACTCACTGTGCCAACGCGGACAAAAAGGTTGCCAGTATTCCGACCAGGGCTCGATCCCGGACCTCGTCGTAAGTGTGGCGAATCGGCTCGAGAGGCGATATACGGCGTCTTGATCGCGTTGGACCTCAGCACAGCCTCCCTGTGTCATGATAGAAGTCGTTGAAGCGGCGTGGCGGAGCCATTGATGTGGAGAAAAGCAGTCGGCTATGGTAGGTGCTGAGGGGTTCCATAATGGCTTTGTGCGTGCGTGACATTGACGTGAGCGTGGCGGAGGGTGTGCTGTAGCAGGAGAGCGGTGCTTGATGCGCGTGGGATGGTTGGTGTTGCGAGTATGTGTGGTTTCGTTTTGGAAATTGTATGGTGTGAGTTGGTTGTACAGATTCTCGTTAGTATAGTGGTTAGTATACCCGCCTGTCACGCGGGTGACCCGGGTTCAATTCCCGGACGGGAAGCTTCTTTTGCTCGTTTGCTCTTTGCCCCATTGCAGCCACCCTTCATTTTGCACCAAACGGCGGGCACACACAGACGCTCCACGTCATCTAGATCACGCCCAGCTGGAGGGTCAGCTACTCACTGCGCCAACGCGGACAAAAAGGTTGCCAGTATTCCGACCAGGGCTCGATCCCGGACCTCGTCGTAAGTGTGGCGAATCGGCTCGAGAGGCGATATACGGCGTCTTGATCGCGTTGGACCTCAGCACAGCCTCCCTGTGTCATGATAGAAGTCGTTGAAGCGGCGTGGCGGAGCCATTGATGTGGAGAAAAGCAGTCGGCTATGGTAGGTGCTGAGGGGTTCCATAATGGCTTTGTGCGTGCGTGACATTGACGTGAGCGTGGCGGAGGGTGTGCTGTAGCAGGAGAGCGGTGCTTGATGCGCGTGGGATGGTTGGTGTTGCGAGTATGTGTGGTTTCGTTTTGGAAATTGTATGGTGTGAGTTGGTTGTACAGATTCTCGTTAGTATAGTGGTTAGTATACCCGCCTGTCACGCGGGTGACCCGGGTTCAATTCCCGGACGGGAAGCTTCTTTTGCTCGTTTGCTCTTTGCCCCATTGCAGCCACCCTTCATTTTGCACCAAACGGCGGGCACACACAGACGCTCCACGTCATCTAGATCACGCCCAGCTGGAGGGTCAGCTACTCACTGCGCCAACGCGGACAAAAAGGTTGCCAGTATTCCGACCAGGGCTCGATCCCGGACCTCGTCGTAAGTGTGGCGAATCGGCTCGAGAGGCGATATACGGCGTCTTGATCGCGTTGGACCTCAGCACAGCCTCCCTGTGTCATGATAGAAGTCGTTGAAGCGGCGTGGCGGAGCCATTGATGTGGAGAAAAGCAGTCGGCTATGGTAGGTGCTGAGGGGTTCCATAATGGCTTTGTGCGTGCGTGACATTGACGTGCGCGTGGCGGAGGGTGTGCTGTAGCAGGAGAGCGGTGCTTGATGCGCGTGGGATGGTTGGTGTTGCGAGTATGTGTGGTTTCGTTTTGGAAATTGTATGGTGTGAGTTGGTTGTACAGATTCTCGTTAGTATAGTGGTTAGTATACCCGCCTGTCACGCGGGTGACCCGGGTTCAATTCCCGGACGGGAAGCTTCTTTTGCTCGTTTGCTCTTTGCCCCATTGCAGCCACCCTTCATTTTGCACCAAACGGCGGGCACACACAGACGCTCCACGTCATCTAGATCACGCCCAGCTGGAGGGTCAGCTACTCACTGCACCAACGCGGACAAAAAGGTTGCCAGTATTCCGACCAGGGCTCGATCCCGGACCTCGTCGTAAGTGTGGCGAATCGGCTCGAGAGGCGATATACGGCGTCTTGATCGCGTTGGACCTCAGCACAGCCTCCCTGTGCCATGATAGAAGTCGTTGAAGCGGCGTGGCGGAGCCATTGATGTGGAGAAAAGCAGTCGGCTATGGTAGGTGCTGAGGGGTTCCATAATGGCTTTGTGCGTGCGTGACATTGACGTGCGCGTGGCGGAGGGTGTGCTGTAGCAGGAGAGCGGTGCTTGATGCGCGTGGGATGGTTGGTGTTGCGAGTATGTGTGGTTTCGTTTTGGAAATTGTATGGTGTGAGTTGGTTGTACAGATTCTCGTTAGTATAGTGGTTAGTATACCCGCCTGTCACGCGGGTGACCCGGGTTCAATTCCCGGACGGGAAGCTTCTTTTGCTCGTTTGCTCTTTGCCCCATTGCAGCCACCCTTCATTTTGCACCAAACGGCGGGCACACACAGACGCTCCACGTCATCTAGATCACGCCCAGCTGGAGGGTCAGCTACTCACTGCGCCAACGCGGACAAAAAGGTTGCCAGTATTCCGACCAGGGCTCGATCCCGGACCTCGTCGTAAGTGTGGCGAATCGGCTCGAGAGGCGATATACGGCGTCTTGATCGCGTTGGACCTCAGCACAGCCTCCCTGTGCCATGATAGAAGTCGTTGAAGCGGCGTGGCGGAGCCATTGATGTGGAGAAAAGCAGTCGGCTATGGTAGGTGCTGAGGGGTTCCATAATGGCTTTGTGCGTGCGTGACATTGACGTGCGCGTGGCGGAGGGTGTGCTGTAGCAGGAGAGCGGTGCTTGATGCGCGTGGGATGGTTGGTGTTGCGAGTATGTGTGGTTTCGTTTTGGAAATTGTATGGTGTGAGTTGGTTGTACAGATTCTCGTTAGTATAGTGGTTAGTATACCCGCCTGTCACGCGGGTGACCCGGGTTCAATTCCCGGACGGGAAGCTTCTTTTGCTCGTTTGCTCTTTGCCCCATTGCAGCCACCCTTCATTTTGCACCAAACGGCGGGCACACACAGACGCTCCACGTCATCTAGATCACGCCCAGCTGGAGGGTCAGCTACTCACTGCGCCAACGCGGACAAAAAGGTTGCCAGTATTCCGACCAGGGCTCGATCCCGGACCTCGTCGTAAGTGTGGCGAATCGGCTCGAGAGGCGATATACGGCGTCTTGATCGCGTTGGACCTCAGCACAGCCTCCCTGTGCCATGATAGAAGTCGTTGAAGCGGCGTGGCGGAGCCATTGATGTGGAGAAAAGCAGTCGGCTATGGTAGGTGCTGAGGGGTTCCATAATGGCTTTGTGCGTGCGTGACATTGACGTGCGCGTGGCGGAGGGTGTGCTGTAGCAGGAGAGCGGTGCTTGATGCGCGTGGGATGGTTGGTGTTGCGAGTATGTGTGGTTTCGTTTTGGAAATTGTATGGTGTGAGTTGGTTGTACAGATTCTCGTTAGTATAGTGGTTAGTATACCCGCCTGTCACGCGGGTGACCCGGGTTCAATTCCCGGACGGGAAGCTTCTTTTGCTCGTTTGCTCTTTGCCCCATTGCAGCCACCCTTCATTTTGCACCAAACGGCGGGCACACACAGACGCTCCACGTCATCTAGATCACGCCCAGCTGGAGGGTCAGCTACTCACTGCGCCAACGCGGACAAAAAGGTTGCCAGTATTCCGACCAGGGCTCGATCCCGGACCTCGTCGTAAGTGTGGCGAATCGGCTCGAGAGGCGATATACGGCGTCTTGATCGCGTTGGACCTCAGCACAGCCTCCCTGTGCCATGATAGAAGTCGTTGAAGCGGCGTGGCGGAGCCATTGATGTGGAGAAAAGCAGTCGGCTATGGTAGGTGCTGAGGGGTTCCATAATGGCTTTGTGCGTGCGTGACATTGACGTGCGCGTGGCGGAGGGTGTGCTGTAGCAGGAGAGCGGTGCTTGATGCGCGTGGGATGGTTGGTGTTGCGAGTATGTGTGGTTTCGTTTTGGAAATTGTATGGTGTGAGTTGGTTGTACAGATTCTCGTTAGTATAGTGGTTAGTATACCCGCCTGTCACGCGGGTGACCCGGGTTCAATTCCCGGACGGGAAGCTTCTTTTGCTCGTTTGCTCTTTGCCCCATTGCAGCCACCCTTCATTTTGCACCAAACGGCGGGCACACACAGACGCTCCACGTCATCTAGATCACGCCCAGCTGGAGGGTCAGCTACTCACTGCGCCAACGCGGACAAAAAGGTTGCCAGTATTCCGACCAGGGCTCGATCCCGGACCTCGTCGTAAGTGTGGCGAATCGGCTCGAGAGGCGATATACGGCGTCTTGATCGCGTTGGACCTCAGCACAGCCTCCCTGTGCCATGATAGAAGTCGTTGAAGCGGCGTGGTGGAGCCATTGATGTGGAGAAAAGCAGTCGGCTATGGTAGGTGCTGAGGGGTTCCATAATGGCTTTGTGCGTGCGTGACATTGACGTGCGCGTGGCGGAGGGTGTGCTGTAGCAGGAGAGCGGTGCTTGATGCGCGTGGGATGGTTGGTGTTGCGAGTATGTGTGGTTTCGTTTTGGAAATTGTATGGTGTGAGTTGGTTGTACAGATTCTCGTTAGTATAGTGGTTAGTATACCCGCCTGTCACGCGGGTGACCCGGGTTCAATTCCCGGACGGGAAGCTTCTTTTGCTCGTTTGCTCTTTGCCCCATTGCAGCCACCCTTCATTTTGCACCAAACGGCGGGCACACACAGACGCTCCACGTCATCTAGATCACGCCCAGCTGGAGGGTCAGCTACTCACTGCGCCAACGCGGACAAAAAGGTTGCCAGTATTCCGACCAGGGCTCGATCCCGGACCTCGTCGTAAGTGTGGCGAATCGGCTCGAGAGGCGATATACGGCGTCTTGATCGCGTTGGACCTCAGCACAGCCTCCCTGTGCCATGATAGAAGTCGTTGAAGCGGCGTGGCGGAGCCATTGATGTGGAGAAAAGCAGTCGGCTATGGTAGGTGCTGAGGGGTTCCATAATGGCTTTGTGCGTGCGTGACATTGACGTGCGCGTGGCGGAGGGTGTGCTGTAGCAGGAGAGCGGTGCTTGATGCGCGTGGGATGGTTGGTGTTGCGAGTATGTGTGGTTTCGTTTTGGAAATTGTATGGTGTGAGTTGGTTGTACAGATTCTCGTTAGTATAGTGGTTAGTATACCCGCCTGTCACGCGGGTGACCCGGGTTCAATTCCCGGACGGGAAGCTTCTTTTGCTCGTTTGCTCTTTGCCCCATTGCAGCCACCCTTCATTTTGCACCAAACGGCGGGCACACACAGACGCTCCACGTCATCTAGATCACGCCCAGCTGGAGGGTCAGCTACTCACTGCGCCAACGCGGACAAAAAGGTTGCCAGTATTCCGACCAGGGCTCGATCCCGGACCTCGTCGTAAGTGTGGCGAATCGGCTCGAGAGGCGATATACGGCGTCTTGATCGCGTTGGGCCTCAGCACAGCCTCCCTGTGCCATGATAGAAGTCGTTGAAGCGGCGTGGCGGAGCCATTGATGTGGAGAAAAGCAGTCGGCTATGGCAGGTGCTGAGGGGTTCCATAATGGCTTTGTGCGTGCGTGACATTGACGTGCGCGTGGCGGAGGGTGTGCTGTAGCAGGAGAGCGGTGCTTGATGCGCGTGGGATGGTTGGTGTTGCGAGTATGTGTGGTTTCGTTTTGGAAATTGTATGGTGTGAGTTGGTTGTACAGATTCTCGTTAGTATAGTGGTTAGTATACCCGCCTGTCACGCGGGTGACCCGGGTTCAATTCCCGGACGGGAAGCTTCTTTTGCTCGTTTGCTCTTTGCCCCATTGCAGCCACCCTTCATTTTGCACCAAACGGCGGGCACACACAGACGCTCCACGTCATCTAGATCACGCCCAGCTGGAGGGTCAGCTACTCACTGCGCCAACGCGGACAAAAAGGTTGCCAGTATTCCGACCAGGGCTCGATCCCGGACCTCGTCGTAAGTGTGGCGAATCGGCTCGAGAGGCGATATACGGCGTCTTGATCGCGTTGGACCTCAGCACAGCCTCCCTGTGCCATGATAGAAGTCGTTGAAGCGGCGTGGCGGAGCCATTGATGTGGAGAAAAGCAGTCGGCTATGGTAGGTGCTGAGGGGTTCCATAATGGCTTTGTGCGTGCGTGACATTGACGTGCGCGTGGCGGAGGGTGTGCTGTAGCAGGAGAGCGGTGCTTGATGCGCGTGGGATGGTTGGTGTTGCGAGTATGTGTGGTTTCGTTTTGGAAATTGTATGGTGTGAGTTGGTTGTACAGATTCTCGTTAGTATAGTGGTTAGTATACCCGCCTGTCACGCGGGTGACCCGGGTTCAATTCCCGGACGGGAAGCTTCTTTTGCTCGTTTGCTCTTTGCCCCATTGCAGCCACCCTTCATTTTGCACCAAACGGCGGGCACACACAGACGCTCCACGTCATCTAGATCACGCCCAGCTGGAGGGTCAGCTACTCACTGCGCCAACGCGGACAAAAAGGTTGCCAGTATTCCGACCAGGGCTCGATCCCGGACCTCGTCGTAAGTGTGGCGAATCGGCTCGAGAGGCGATATACGGCGTCTTGATCGCGTTGGGCCTCAGCACAGCCTCCCTGTGCCATGATAGAAGTCGTTGAAGCGGCGTGGCGGAGCCATTGATGTGGAGAAAAGCAGTCGGCTATGGCAGGTGCTGAGGGGTTCCATAATGGCTTTGTGCGTGCGTGACATTGACGTGCGCGTGGCGGAGGGTGTGCTGTAGCAGGAGAGCGGTGCTTGATGCGCGTGGGATGGTTGGTGTTGCGAGTATGTGTGGTTTCGTTTTGGAAATTGTATGGTGTGAGTTGGTTGTACAGATTCTCGTTAGTATAGTGGTTAGTATACCCGCCTGTCACGCGGGTGACCCGGGTTCAATTCCCGGACGGGAAGCTTCTTTTGCTCGTTTGCTCTTTGCCCCATTGCAGCCACCCTTCATTTTGCACCAAACGGCGGGCACACACAGACGCTCCACGTCATCTAGATCACGCCCAGCTGGAGGGTCAGCTACTCACTGCGCCAACGCGGACAAAAAGGTTGCCAGTATTCCGACCAGGGCTCGATCCCGGACCTCGTCGTAAGTGTGGCGAATCGGCTCGAGAGGCGATATACGGCGTCTTGATCGCGTTGGACCTCAGCACAGCCTCCCTGTGCCATGATAGAAGTCGTTGAAGCGGCGTGGCGGAGCCATTGATGTGGAGAAAAGCAGTCGGCTATGGTAGGTGCTGAGGGGTTCCATAATGGCTTTGTGCGTGCGTGACATTGACGTGCGCGTGGCGGAGGGTGTGCTGTAGCAGGAGAGCGGTGCTTGATGCGCGTGGGATGGTTGGTGTTGCGAGTATGTGTGGTTTCGTTTTGGAAATTGTATGGTGTGAGTTGGTTGTACAGATTCTCGTTAGTATAGTGGTTAGTATACCCGCCTGTCACGCGGGTGACCCGGGTTCAATTCCCGGACGGGAAGCTTCTTTTGCTCGTTTGCTCTTTGCCCCATTGCAGCCACCCTTCATTTTGCACCAAACGGCGGGCACACACAGACGCTCCACGTCATCTAGATCACGCCCAGCTGGAGGGTCAGCTACTCACTGCGCCAACGCGGACAAAAAGGTTGCCAGTATTCCGACCAGGGCTCGATCCCGGACCTCGTCGTAAGTGTGGCGAATCGGCTCGAGAGGCGATATACGGCGTCTTGATCGCGTTGGACCTCAGCACAGCCTCCCTGTGCCATGATAGAAGTCGTTGAAGCGGCGTGGCGGAGCCATTGATGTGGAGAAAAGCAGTCGGCTATGGTAGGTGCTGAGGGGTTCCATAATGGCTTTGTGCGTGCGTGACATTGACGTGCGCGTGGCGGAGGGTGTGCTGTAGCAGGAGAGCGGTGCTTGATGCGCGTGGGATGGTTGGTGTTGCGAGTATGTGTGGTTTCGTTTTGGAAAATGTATGGTGTGAGTTGGTTGTACAGATTCTCGTTAGTATAGTGGTTAGTATACCCGCCTGTCACGCGGGTGACCCGGGTTCAATTCCCGGACGGGAAGCTTCTTTTGCTCGTTTGCTCTTTGCCCCATTGCAGCCACCCTTCATTTTGCACCAAACGGCGGGCACACACAGACGCTCCACGTCATCTAGATCACGCCCAGCTGGAGGGTCAGCTACTCACTGCGCCAACGCGGACAAAAAGGTTGCCAGTATTCCGACCAGGGCTCGATCCCGGACCTCGTCGTAAGTGTGGCGAATCGGCTCGAGAGGCGATATACGGCGTCTTGATCGCGTTGGGCCTCAGCACAGCCTCCCTGTGCCATGATAGAAGTCGTTGAAGCGGCGTGGCGGAGCCATTGATGTGGAGAAAAGCAGTCGGCTATGGCAGGTGCTGAGGGGTTCCATAATGGCTTTGTGCGTGCGTGACATTGACGTGCGCGTGGCGGAGGGTGTGCTGTAGCAGGAGAGCGGTGCTTGATGCGCGTGGGATGGTTGGTGTTGCGAGTATGTGTGGTTTCGTTTTGGAAATTGTATGGTGTGAGTTGGTTGTACAGATTCTCGTTAGTATAGTGGTTAGTATACCCGCCTGTCACGCGGGTGACCCGGGTTCAATTCCCGGACGGGAAGCTTCTTTTGCTCGTTTGCTCTTTGCCCCATTGCAGCCACCCTTCATTTTGCACCAAACGGCGGGCACACACAGACGCTCCACGTCATCTAGATCACGCCCAGCTGGAGGGTCAGCTACTCACTGCGCCAACGCGGACAAAAAGGTTGCCAGTATTCCGACCAGGGCTCGATCCCGGACCTCGTCGTAAGTGTGGCGAATCGGCTCGAGAGGCGATATACGGCGTCTTGATCGCGTTGGGCCTCAGCACAGCCTCCCTGTGCCATGATAGAAGTCGTTGAAGCGGCGTGGCGGAGCCATTGATGTGGAGAAAAGCAGTCGGCTATGGCAGGTGCTGAGGGGTTCCATAATGGCTTTGTGCGTGCGTGACATTGACGTGCGCGTGGCGGAGGGTGTGCTGTAGCAGGAGAGCGGTGCTTGATGCGCGTGGGATGGTTGGTGTTGCGAGTATGTGTGGTTTCGTTTTGGAAATTGTATGGTGTGAGTTGGTTGTACAGATTCTCGTTAGTATAGTGGTTAGTATACCCGCCTGTCACGCGGGTGACCCGGGTTCAATTCCCGGACGGGAAGCTTCTTTTGCTCGTTTGCTCTTTGCCCCATTGCAGCCACCCTTCATTTTGCACCAAACGGCGGGCACACACAGACGCTCCACGTCATCTAGATCACGCCCAGCTGGAGGGTCAGCTACTCACTGCGCCAACGCGGACAAAAAGGTTGCCAGTATTCCGACCAGGGCTCGATCCCGGACCTCGTCGTAAGTGTGGCGAATCGGCTCGAGAGGCGATATACGGCGTCTTGATCGCGTTGGACCTCAGCACAGCCTCCCTGTGCCATGATAGAAGTCGTTGAAGCGGCGTGGCGGAGCCATTGATGTGGAGAAAAGCAGTCGGCTATGGTAGGTGCTGAGGGGTTCCATAATGGCTTTGTGCGTGCGTGACATTGACGTGCGCGTGGCGGAGGGTGTGCTGTAGCAGGAGAGCGGTGCTTGATGCGCGTGGGATGGTTGGTGTTGCGAGTATGTGTGGTTTCGTTTTGGAAATTGTATGGTGTGAGTTGGTTGTACAGATTCTCGTTAGTATAGTGGTTAGTATACCCGCCTGTCACGCGGGTGACCCGGGTTCAATTCCCGGACGGGAAGCTTCTTTTGCTCGTTTGCTCTTTGCCCCATTGCAGCCACCCTTCATTTTGCACCAAACGGCGGGCACACACAGACGCTCCACGTCATCTAGATCACGCCCAGCTGGAGGGTCAGCTACTCACTGCGCCAACGCGGACAAAAAGGTTGCCAGTATTCCGACCAGGGCTCGATCCCGGACCTCGTCGTAAGTGTGGCGAATCGGCTCGAGAGGCGATATACGGCGTCTTGATCGCGTTGGACCTCAGCACAGCCTCCCTGTGCCATGATAGAAGTCGTTGAAGCGGCGTGGCGGAGCCATTGATGTGGAGAAAAGCAGTCGGCTATGGTAGGTGCTGAGGGGTTCCATAATGGCTTTGTGCGTGCGTGACATTGACGTGCGCGTGGCGGAGGGTGTGCTGTAGCAGGAGAGCGGTGCTTGATGCGCGTGGGATGGTTGGTGTTGCGAGTATGTGTGGTTTCGTTTTGGAAAATGTATGGTGTGAGTTGGTTGTACAGATTCTCGTTAGTATAGTGGTTAGTATACCCGCCTGTCACGCGGGTGACCCGGGTTCAATTCCCGGACGGGAAGCTTCTTTTGCTCGTTTGCTCTTTGCCCCATTGCAGCCACCCTTCATTTTGCACCAAACGGCGGGCACACACAGACGCTCCACGTCATCTAGATCACGCCCAGCTGGAGGGTCAGCTACTCACTGCGCCAACGCGGACAAAAAGGTTGCCAGTATTCCGACCAGGGCTCGATCCCGGACCTCGTCGTAAGTGTGGCGAATCGGCTCGAGAGGCGATATACGGCGTCTTGATCGCGTTGGACCTCAGCACAGCCTCCCTGTGCCATGATAGAAGTCGTTGAAGCGGCGTGGCGGAGCCATTGATGTGGAGAAAAGCAGTCGGCTATGGTAGGTGCTGAGGGGTTCCATAATGGCTTTGTGCGTGCGTGACATTGACGTGCGCGTGGCGGAGGGTGTGCTGTAGCAGGAGAGCGGTGCTTGATGCGCGTGGGATGGTTGGTGTTGCGAGTATGTGTGGTTTCGTTTTGGAAATTGTATGGTGTGAGTTGGTTGTACAGATTCTCGTTAGTATAGTGGTTAGTATACCCGCCTGTCACGCGGGTGACCCGGGTTCAATTCCCGGACGGGAAGCTTCTTTTGCTCGTTTGCTCTTTGCCCCATTGCAGCCACCCTTCATTTTGCACCAAACGGCGGGCACACACAGACGCTCCACGTCATCTAGATCACGCCCAGCTGGAGGGTCAGCTACTCACTGCGCCAACGCGGACAAAAAGGTTGCCAGTATTCCGACCAGGGCTCGATCCCGGACCTCGTCGTAAGTGTGGCGAATCGGCTCGAGAGGCGATATACGGCGTCTTGATCGCGTTGGACCTCAGCACAGCCTCCCTGTGCCATGATAGAAGTCGTTGAAGCGGCGTGGCGGAGCCATTGATGTGGAGAAAAGCAGTCGGCTATGGTAGGTGCTGAGGGGTTCCATAATGGCTTTGTGCGTGCGTGACATTGACGTGCGCGTGGCGGAGGGTGTGCTGTAGCAGGAGAGCGGTGCTTGATGCGCGTGGGATGGTTGGTGTTGCGAGTATGTGTGGTTTCGTTTTGGAAATTGTATGGTGTGAGTTGGTTGTACAGATTCTCGTTAGTATAGTGGTTAGTATACCCGCCTGTCACGCGGGTGACCCGGGTTCAATTCCCGGACGGGAAGCTTCTTTTGCTCGTTTGCTCTTTGCCCCATTGCAGCCACCCTTCATTTTGCACCAAACGGCGGGCACACACAGACGCTCCACGTCATCTAGATCACGCCCAGCTGGAGGGTCAGCTACTCACTGCGCCAACGCGGACAAAAAGGTTGCCAGTATTCCGACCAGGGCTCGATCCCGGACCTCGTCGTAAGTGTGGCGAATCGGCTCGAGAGGCGATATACGGCGTCTTGATCGCGTTGGACCTCAGCACAGCCTCCCTGTGCCATGATAGAAGTCGTTGAAGCGGCGTGGCGGAGCCATTGATGTGGAGAAAAGCAGTCGGCTATGGTAGGTGCTGAGGGGTTCCATAATGGCTTTGTGCGTGCGTGACATTGACGTGCGCGTGGCGGAGGGTGTGCTGTAGCAGGAGAGCGGTGCTTGATGCGCGTGGGATGGTTGGTGTTGCGAGTATGTGTGGTTTCGTTTTGGAAATTGTATGGTGTGAGTTGGTTGTACAGATTCTCGTTAGTATAGTGGTTAGTATACCCGCCTGTCACGCGGGTGACCCGGGTTCAATTCCCGGACGGGAAGCTTCTTTTGCTCGTTTGCTCTTTGCCCCATTGCAGCCACCCTTCATTTTGCACCAAACGGCGGGCACACACAGACGCTCCACGTCATCTAGATCACGCCCAGCTGGAGGGTCAGCTACTCACTGCGCCAACGCGGACAAAAAGGTTGCCAGTATTCCGACCAGGGCTCGATCCCGGACCTCGTCGTAAGTGTGGCGAATCGGCTCGAGAGGCGATATACGGCGTCTTGATCGCGTTGGACCTCAGCACAGCCTCCCTGTGCCATGATAGAAGTCGTTGAAGCGGCGTGGCGGAGCCATTGATGTGGAGAAAAGCAGTCGGCTATGGTAGGTGCTGAGGGGTTCCATAATGGCTTTGTGCGTGCGTGACATTGACGTGCGCGTGGCGGAGGGTGTGCTGTAGCAGGAGAGCGGTGCTTGATGCGCGTGGGATGGTTGGTGTTGCGAGTATGTGTGGTTTCGTTTTGGAAATTGTATGGTGTGAGTTGGTTGTACAGATTCTCGTTAGTATAGTGGTTAGTATACCCGCCTGTCACGCGGGTGACCCGGGTTCAATTCCCGGACGGGAAGCTTCTTTTGCTCGTTTGCTCTTTGCCCCATTGCAGCCACCCTTCATTTTGCACCAAACGGCGGGCACACACAGACGCTCCACGTCATCTAGATCACGCCCAGCTGGAGGGTCAGCTACTCACTGCGCCAACGCGGACAAAAAGGTTGCCAGTATTCCGACCAGGGCTCGATCCCGGACCTCGTCGTAAGTGTGGCGAATCGGCTCGAGAGGCGATATACGGCGTCTTGATCGCGTTGGACCTCAGCACAGCCTCCCTGTGCCATGATAGAAGTCGTTGAAGCGGCGTGGCGGAGCCATTGATGTGGAGAAAAGCAGTCGGCTATGGTAGGTGCTGAGGGGTTCCATAATGGCTTTGTGCGTGCGTGACATTGACGTGCGCGTGGCGGAGGGTGTGCTGTAGCAGGAGAGCGGTGCTTGATGCGCGTGGGATGGTTGGTGTTGCGAGTATGTGTGGTTTCGTTTTGGAAATTGTATGGTGTGAGTTGGTTGTACAGATTCTCGTTAGTATAGTGGTTAGTATACCCGCCTGTCACGCGGGTGACCCGGGTTCAATTCCCGGACGGGAAGCTTCTTTTGCTCGTTTGCTCTTTGCCCCATTGCAGCCACCCTTCATTTTGCACCAAACGGCGGGCACACACAGACGCTCCACGTCATCTAGATCACGCCCAGCTGGAGGGTCAGCTACTCACTGCGCCAACGCGGACAAAAAGGTTGCCAGTATTCCGACCAGGGCTCGATCCCGGACCTCGTCGTAAGTGTGGCGAATCGGCTCGAGAGGCGATATACGGCGTCTTGATCGCGTTGGACCTCAGCACAGCCTCCCTGTGCCATGATAGAAGTCGTTGAAGCGGCGTGGCGGAGCCATTGATGTGGAGAAAAGCAGTCGGCTATGGTAGGTGCTGAGGGGTTCCATAATGGCTTTGTGCGTGCGTGACATTGACGTGCGCGTGGCGGAGGGTGTGCTGTAGCAGGAGAGCGGTGCTTGATGCGCGTGGGATGGTTGGTGTTGCGAGTATGTGTGGTTTCGTTTTGGAAATTGTATGGTGTGAGTTGGTTGTACAGATTCTCGTTAGTATAGTGGTTAGTATACCCGCCTGTCACGCGGGTGACCCGGGTTCAATTCCCGGACGGGAAGCTTCTTTTGCTCGTTTGCTCTTTGCCCCATTGCAGCCACCCTTCATTTTGCACCAAACGGCGGGCACACACAGACGCTCCACGTCATCTAGATCACGCCCAGCTGGAGGGTCAGCTACTCACTGCGCCAACGCGGACAAAAAGGTTGCCAGTATTCCGACCAGGGCTCGATCCCGGACCTCGTCGTAAGTGTGGCGAATCGGCTCGAGAGGCGATATACGGCGTCTTGATCGCGTTGGACCTCAGCACAGCCTCCCTGTGCCATGATAGAAGTCGTTGAAGCGGCGTGGCGGAGCCATTGATGTGGAGAAAAGCAGTCGGCTATGGTAGGTGCTGAGGGGTTCCATAATGGCTTTGTGCGTGCGTGACATTGACGTGCGCGTGGCGGAGGGTGTGCTGTAGCAGGAGAGCGGTGCTTGATGCGCGTGGGATGGTTGGTGTTGCGAGTATGTGTGGTTTCGTTTTGGAAATTGTATGGTGTGAGTTGGTTGTACAGATTCTCGTTAGTATAGTGGTTAGTATACCCGCCTGTCACGCGGGTGACCCGGGTTCAATTCCCGGACGGGAAGCTTCTTTTGCTCGTTTGCTCTTTGCCCCATTGCAGCCACCCTTCATTTTGCACCAAACGGCGGGCACACACAGACGCTCCACGTCATCTAGATCACGCCCAGCTGGAGGGTCAGCTACTCACTGCGCCAACGCGGACAAAAAGGTTGCCAGTATTCCGACCAGGGCTCGATCCCGGACCTCGTCGTAAGTGTGGCGAATCGGCTCGAGAGGCGATATACGGCGTCTTGATCGCGTTGGACCTCAGCACAGCCTCCCTGTGCCATGATAGAAGTCGTTGAAGCGGCGTGGCGGAGCCATTGATGTGGAGAAAAGCAGTCGGCTATGGTAGGTGCTGAGGGGTTCCATAATGGCTTTGTGCGTGCGTGACATTGACGTGCGCGTGGCGGAGGGTGTGCTGTAGCAGGAGAGCGGTGCTTGATGCGCGTGGGATGGTTGGTGTTGCGAGTATGTGTGGTTTCGTTTTGGAAATTGTATGGTGTGAGTTGGTTGTACAGATTCTCGTTAGTATAGTGGTTAGTATACCCGCCTGTCACGCGGGTGACCCGGGTTCAATTCCCGGACGGGAAGCTTCTTTTGCTCGTTTGCTCTTTGCCCCATTGCAGCCACCCTTCATTTTGCACCAAACGGCGGGCACACACAGACGCTCCACGTCATCTAGATCACGCCCAGCTGGAGGGTCAGCTACTCACTGCGCCAACGCGGACAAAAAGGTTGCCAGTATTCCGACCAGGGCTCGATCCCGGACCTCGTCGTAAGTGTGGCGAATCGGCTCGAGAGGCGATATACGGCGTCTTGATCGCGTTGGACCTCAGCACAGCCTCCCTGTGCCATGATAGAAGTCGTTGAAGCGGCGTGGCGGAGCCATTGATGTGGAGAAAAGCAGTCGGCTATGGTAGGTGCTGAGGGGTTCCATAATGGCTTTGTGCGTGCGTGACATTGACGTGCGCGTGGCGGAGGGTGTGCTGTAGCAGGAGAGCGGTGCTTGATGCGCGTGGGATGGTTGGTGTTGCGAGTATGTGTGGTTTCGTTTTGGAAATTGTATGGTGTGAGTTGGTTGTACAGATTCTCGTTAGTATAGTGGTTAGTATACCCGCCTGTCACGCGGGTGACCCGGGTTCAATTCCCGGACGGGAAGCTTCTTTTGCTCGTTTGCTCTTTGCCCCATTGCAGCCACCCTTCATTTTGCACCAAACGGCGGGCACACACAGACGCTCCACGTCATCTAGATCACGCCCAGCTGGAGGGTCAGCTACTCACTGCGCCAACGCGGACAAAAAGGTTGCCAGTATTCCGACCAGGGCTCGATCCCGGACCTCGTCGTAAGTGTGGCGAATCGGCTCGAGAGGCGATATACGGCGTCTTGATCGCGTTGGACCTCAGCACAGCCTCCCTGTGCCATGATAGAAGTCGTTGAAGCGGCGTGGCGGAGCCATTGATGTGGAGAAAAGCAGTCGGCTATGGTAGGTGCTGAGGGGTTCCATAATGGCTTTGTGCGTGCGTGACATTGACGTGCGCGTGGCGGAGGGTGTGCTGTAGCAGGAGAGCGGTGCTTGATGCGCGTGGGATGGTTGGTGTTGCGAGTATGTGTGGTTTCGTTTTGGAAATTGTATGGTGTGAGTTGGTTGTACAGATTCTCGTTAGTATAGTGGTTAGTATACCCGCCTGTCACGCGGGTGACCCGGGTTCAATTCCCGGACGGGAAGCTTCTTTTGCTCGTTTGCTCTTTGCCCCATTGCAGCCACCCTTCATTTTGCACCAAACGGCGGGCACACACAGACGCTCCACGTCATCTAGATCACGCCCAGCTGGAGGGTCAGCTACTCACTGCGCCAACGCGGACAAAAAGGTTGCCAGTATTCCGACCAGGGCTCGATCCCGGACCTCGTCGTAAGTGTGGCGAATCGGCTCGAGAGGCGATATACGGCGTCTTGATCGCGTTGGGCCTCAGCACAGCCTCCCTGTGCCATGATAGAAGTCGTTGAAGCGGCGTGGCGGAGCCATTGATGTGGAGAAAAGCAGTCGGCTATGGTAGGTGCTGAGGGGTTCCATAATGGCTTTGTGCGTGCGTGACATTGACGTGCGCGTGGCGGAGGGTGTGCTGTAGCAGGAGAGCGGTGCTTGATGCGCGTGGGATGGTTGGTGTTGCGAGTATGTGTGGTTTCGTTTTGGAAATTGTATGGTGTGAGTTGGTTGTACAGATTCTCGTTAGTATAGTGGTTAGTATACCCGCCTGTCACGCGGGTGACCCGGGTTCAATTCCCGGACGGGAAGCTTCTTTTGCTCGTTTGCTCTTTGCCCCATCGCAGCCACCCTTCATTTTGCACCAAACGGCGGGCACACACAGACGCTCCACGTCATCTAGATCACGCCCAGCTGGAGGGTCAGCTACTCACTGTGCCAACGCGGACAAAAAGGTTGCCAGTATTCCGACCAGGGCTCGATCCCGGACCTCGTCGTAAGCGTGGCGAATCGGCTCGAGAGGCGATATACGGCGTCTTGATCGCGTTGGGCCTCAGCCAGCCTCCCTGTGCCATGATAGAAGTCGTTGAAGCGGCGTGGCGGAGCCATTGATGTGGAGAAAAGCAGTCGGCTATGGCAGGTGCTGAGGGGTTCCATAATGGCTTTGTGCGTGCGTGACATTGACGTGCGCGTGGCGGAGGGTGTGCTGTAGCAGGAGAGCGGTGCTTGATGCGCGTGGGATGGTTGGTGTTGCGAGTATGTGTGGTTTCGTTTTGGAAATTGTATGGTGTGAGTTGGTTGTACAGATTCTCGTTAGTATAGTGGTTAGTATACCCGCCTGTCACGCGGGTGACCCGGGTTCAATTCCCGGACGGGAAGCTTCTTTTGCTCGTTTGCTCTTTGCCCCATTGCAGCCACCCTTCATTTTGCACCAAACGGCGGGCACACACAGACGCTCCACGTCATCTAGATCACGCCCAGCTGGAGGGTCAGCTACTCACTGTGCCAACGCGGACAAAAAGGTTGCCAGTATTCCGACCAGGGCTCGATCCCGGACCTCGTCGTAAGCGTGGCGAATCGGCTCGAGAGGCGATATACGGCGTCTTGATCGCGTTGGGCCTCAGCCAGCCTCCCTGTGCCATGATAGAAGTCGTTGAAGCGGCGTGGCGGAGCCATTGATGTGGAGAAAAGCAGTCGGCTATGGCAGGTGCTGAGGGGTTCCATAATGGCTTTGTGCGTGCGTGACATTGACGTGCGCGTGGCGGAGGGTGTGCTGTAGCAGGAGAGCGGTGCTTGATGCGCGTGGGATGGTTGGTATTGCGAGTATGTGTGGTTTCGTTTTGGAAATTGTATGGTGTGAGTTGGTTGTACAGATTCTCGTTAGTATAGTGGTTAGTATACCCGCCTGTCACGCGGGTGACCCGGGTTCAATTCCCGGACGGGAAGCTTCTTTTGCTCGTTTGCTCTTTGCCCCATTGCAGCCACCCTTCATTTTGCACCAAACGGCGGGCACACACAGACGCTCCACGTCATCTAGATCACGCCCAGCTGGAGGGTCAGCTACTCACTGTGCCAACGCGGACAAAAAGGTTGCCAGTATTCCGACCAGGGCTCGATCCCGGACCTCGTCGTAAGCGTGGCGAATCGGCTCGAGAGGCGATATACGGCGTCTTGATCGCGTTGGGCCTCAGCCAGCCTCCCTGTGCCATGATAGAAGTCGTTGAAGCGGCGTGGCGGAGCCATTGATGTGGAGAAAAGCAGTCGGCTATGGCAGGTGCTGAGGGGTTCCATAATGGCTTTGTGCGTGCGTGACATTGACGTGCGCGTGGCGGAGGGTGTGCTGTAGCAGGAGAGCGGTGCTTGATGCGCGTGGGATGGTTGGTGTTGCGAGTATGTGTGGTTTCGTTTTGGAAATTGTATGGTGTGAGTTGGTTGTACAGATTCTCGTTAGTATAGTGGTTAGTATACCCGCCTGTCACGCGGGTGACCCGGGTTCAATTCCCGGACGGGAAGCTTCTTTTGCTCGTTTGCTCTTTGCCCCATTGCAGCCACCCTTCATTTTGCACCAAACGGCGGGCACACACAGACGCTCCACGTCATCTAGATCACGCCCAGCTGGAGGGTCAGCTACTCACTGCGCCAACGCGGACAAAAAGGTTGCCAGTATTCCGACCAGGGCTCGATCCCGGACCTCGTCGTAAGTGTGGCGAATCGGCTCGAGAGGCGATATACGGCGTCTTGATCGCGTTGGACCTCAGCACAGCCTCCCTGTGCCATGATAGAAGTCGTTGAAGCGGCGTGGCGGAGGGTGTGCTGTAGCAGGAGAGCGGTGCTTGATGCGCGTGGGATGGTTGGTGTTGCGAGTATGTGTGGTTTCGTTTTGGAAATTGTATGGTGTGAGTTGGTTGTACAGATTCTCGTTAGTATAGTGGTTAGTATACCCGCCTGTCACGCGGGTGACCCGGGTTCAATTCCCGGACGGGAAGCTTCTTTTGCTCGTTTGCTCTTTGCCCCATTGCAGCCACCCTTCATTTTGCACCAAACGGCGGGCACACACAGACGCTCCACGTCATCTAGATCACGCCCAGCTGGAGGGTCAGCTACTCACTGTGCCAACGCGGACAAAAAGGTTGCCAGTATTCCGACCAGGGCTCGATCCCGGACCTCGTCGTAAGCGTGGCGAATCGGCTCGAGAGGCGATATACGGCGTCTTGATCGCGTTGGGCCTCAGCCAGCCTCCCTGTGCCATGATAGAAGTCGTTGAAGCGGCGTGGCGGAGCCATTGATGTGGAGAAAAGCAGTCGGCTATGGCAGGTGCTGAGGGGTTCCATAATGGCTTTGTGCGTGCGTGACATTGACGTGCGCGTGGCGGAGGGTGTGCTGTAGCAGGAGAGCGGTGCTTGATGCGCGTGGGATGGTTGGTGTTGCGAGTATGTGTGGTTTCGTTTTGGAAATTGTATGGTGTGAGTTGGTTGTACAGATTCTCGTTAGTATAGTGGTTAGTATACCCGCCTGTCACGCGGGTGACCCGGGTTCAATTCCCGGACGGGAAGCTTCTTTTGCTCGTTTGCTCTTTGCCCCATTGCAGCCACCCTTCATTTTGCACCAAACGGCGGGCACACACAGACGCTCCACGTCATCTAGATCACGCCCAGCTGGAGGGTCAGCTACTCACTGCGCCAACGCGGACAAAAAGGTTGCCAGTATTCCGACCAGGGCTCGATCCCGGACCTCGTCGTAAGTGTGGCGAATCGGCTCGAGAGGCGATATACGGCGTCTTGATCGCGTTGGACCTCAGCACAGCCTCCCTGTGCCATGATAGAAGTCGTTGAAGCGGCGTGGCGGAGGGTGTGCTGTAGCAGGAGAGCGGTGCTTGATGCGCGTGGGATGGTTGGTGTTGCGAGTATGTGTGGTTTCGTTTTGGAAATTGTATGGTGTGAGTTGGTTGTACAGATTCTCGTTAGTATAGTGGTTAGTATACCCGCCTGTCACGCGGGTGACCCGGGTTCAATTCCCGGACGGGAAGCTTCTTTTGCTCGTTTGCTCTTTGCCCCATTGCAGCCACCCTTCATTTTGCACCAAACGGCGGGCACACACAGACGCTCCACGTCATCTAGATCACGCCCAGCTGGAGGGTCAGCTACTCACTGCGCCAACGCGGACAAAAAGGTTGCCAGTATTCCGACCAGGGCTCGATCCCGGACCTCGTCGTAAGTGTGGCGAATCGGCTCGAGAGGCGATATACGGCGTCTTGATCGCGTTGGACCTCAGCACAGCCTCCCTGTGCCATGATAGAAGTCGTTGAAGCGGCGTGGCGGAGCCATTGATGTGGAGAAAAGCAGTCGGCTATGGTAGGTGCTGAGGGGTTCCATAATGGCTTTGTGCGTGCGTGACATTGACGTGCGCGTGGCGGAGGGTGTGCTGTAGCAGGAGAGCGGTGCTTGATGCGCGTGGGATGGTTGGTGTTGCGAGTATGTGTGGTTTCGTTTTGGAAATTGTATGGTGTGAGTTGGTTGTACAGATTCTCGTTAGTATAGTGGTTAGTATACCCGCCTGTCACGCGGGTGACCCGGGTTCAATTCCCGGACGGGAAGCTTCTTTTGCTCGTTTGCTCTTTGCCCCATTGCAGCCACCCTTCATTTTGCACCAAACGGCGGGCACACACAGACGCTCCACGTCATCTAGATCACGCCCAGCTGGAGGGTCAGCTACTCACTGCGCCAACGCGGACAAAAAGGTTGCCAGTATTCCGACCAGGGCTCGATCCCGGACCTCGTCGTAAGTGTGGCGAATCGGCTCGAGAGGCGATATACGGCGTCTTGATCGCGTTGGACCTCAGCACAGCCTCCCTGTGCCATGATAGAAGTCGTTGAAGCGGCGTGGCGGAGGGTGTGCTGTAGCAGGAGAGCGGTGCTTGATGCGCGTGGGATGGTTGGTGTTGCGAGTATGTGTGGTTTCGTTTTGGAAATTGTATGGTGTGAGTTGGTTGTACAGATTCTCGTTAGTATAGTGGTTAGTATACCCGCCTGTCACGCGGGTGACCCGGGTTCAATTCCCGGACGGGAAGCTTCTTTTGCTCGTTTGCTCTTTGCCCCATTGCAGCCACCCTTCATTTTGCACCAAACGGCGGGCACACACAGACGCTCCACGTCATCTAGATCACGCCCAGCTGGAGGGTCAGCTACTCACTGCGCCAACGCGGACAAAAAGGTTGCCAGTATTCCGACCAGGGCTCGATCCCGGACCTCGTCGTAAGTGTGGCGAATCGGCTCGAGAGGCGATATACGGCGTCTTGATCGCGTTGGACCTCAGCACAGCCTCCCTGTGCCATGATAGAAGTCGTTGAAGCGGCGTGGCGGAGCCATTGATGTGGAGAAAAGCAGTCGGCTATGGTAGGTGCTGAGGGGTTCCATAATGGCTTTGTGCGTGCGTGACATTGACGTGCGCGTGGCGGAGGGTGTGCTGTAGCAGGAGAGCGGTGCTTGATGCGCGTGGGATGGTTGGTGTTGCGAGTATGTGTGGTTTCGTTTTGGAAATTGTATGGTGTGAGTTGGTTGTACAGATTCTCGTTAGTATAGTGGTTAGTATACCCGCCTGTCACGCGGGTGACCCGGGTTCAATTCCCGGACGGGAAGCTTCTTTTGCTCGTTTGCTCTTTGCCCCATTGCAGCCACCCTTCATTTTGCACCAAACGGCGGGCACACACAGACGCTCCACGTCATCTAGATCACGCCCAGCTGGAGGGTCAGCTACTCACTGCGCCAACGCGGACAAAAAGGTTGCCAGTATTCCGACCAGGGCTCGATCCCGGACCTCGTCGTAAGTGTGGCGAATCGGCTCGAGAGGCGATATACGGCGTCTTGATCGCGTTGGACCTCAGCACAGCCTCCCTGTGCCATGATAGAAGTCGTTGAAGCGGCGTGGCGGAGCCATTGATGTGGAGAAAAGCAGTCGGCTATGGTAGGTGCTGAGGGGTTCCATAATGGCTTTGTGCGTGCGTGACATTGACGTGCGCGTGGCGGAGGGTGTGCTGTAGCAGGAGAGCGGTGCTTGATGCGCGTGGGATGGTTGGTGTTGCGAGTATGTGTGGTTTCGTTTTGGAAATTGTATGGTGTGAGTTGGTTGTACAGATTCTCGTTAGTATAGTGGTTAGTATACCCGCCTGTCACGCGGGTGACCCGGGTTCAATTCCCGGACGGGAAGCTTCTTTTGCTCGTTTGCTCTTTGCCCCATTGCAGCCACCCTTCATTTTGCACCAAACGGCGGGCACACACAGACGCTCCACGTCATCTAGATCACGCCCAGCTGGAGGGTCAGCTACTCACTGCGCCAACGCGGACAAAAAGGTTGCCAGTATTCCGACCAGGGCTCGATCCCGGACCTCGTCGTAAGTGTGGCGAATCGGCTCGAGAGGCGATATACGGCGTCTTGATCGCGTTGGACCTCAGCACAGCCTCCCTGTGCCATGATAGAAGTCGTTGAAGCGGCGTGGCGGAGCCATTGATGTGGAGAAAAGCAGTCGGCTATGGTAGGTGCTGAGGGGTTCCATAATGGCTTTGTGCGTGCGTGACATTGACGTGCGCGTGGCGGAGGGTGTGCTGTAGCAGGAGAGCGGTGCTTGATGCGCGTGGGATGGTTGGTGTTGCGAGTATGTGTGGTTTCGTTTTGGAAATTGTATGGTGTGAGTTGGTTGTACAGATTCTCGTTAGTATAGTGGTTAGTATACCCGCCTGTCACGCGGGTGACCCGGGTTCAATTCCCGGACGGGAAGCTTCTTTTGCTCGTTTGCTCTTTGCCCCATTGCAGCCACCCTTCATTTTGCACCAAACGGCGGGCACACACAGACGCTCCACGTCATCTAGATCACGCCCAGCTGGAGGGTCAGCTACTCACTGCGCCAACGCGGACAAAAAGGTTGCCAGTATTCCGACCAGGGCTCGATCCCGGACCTCGTCGTAAGTGTGGCGAATCGGCTCGAGAGGCGATATACGGCGTCTTGATCGCGTTGGACCTCAGCACAGCCTCCCTGTGCCATGATAGAAGTCGTTGAAGCGGCGTGGCGGAGCCATTGATGTGGAGAAAAGCAGTCGGCTATGGTAGGTGCTGAGGGGTTCCATAATGGCTTTGTGCGTGCGTGACATTGACGTGCGCGTGGCGGAGGGTGTGCTGTAGCAGGAGAGCGGTGCTTGATGCGCGTGGGATGGTTGGTGTTGCGAGTATGTGTGGTTTCGTTTTGGAAATTGTATGGTGTGAGTTGGTTATACAGATTCTCGTTAGTATAGTGGTTAGTATACCCGCCTGTCACGCGGGTGACCCGGGTTCAATTCCCGGACGGGAAGCTTCTTTTGCTCGTTTGCTCTTTGCCCCATTGCAGCCACCCTTCATTTTGCACCAAACGGCGGGCACACACAGACGCTCCACGTCATCTAGATCACGCCCAGCTGGAGGGTCAGCTACTCATTGTGCCAACGCGGACAAAAAGGTTGCCAGTATTCCGACCAGGGCTCGATCCCGGACCTCGTCGTAAGTGTGGCGAATCGGCTCGAGAGGCGATATACGGCGTCTTGATCGCGTTGGACCTCAGCACAGCCTCCCTGTGCCATGATAGAAGTCGTTGAAGCGGCGTGGCGGAGGGTGTGCTGTAGCAGGAGAGCGGTGCTTGATGCGCGTGGGATGGTTGGTGTTGCGAGTATGTGTGGTTTCGTTTTGGAAATTGTATGGTGTGAGTTGGTTGTACAGATTCTCGTTAGTATAGTGGTTAGTATACCCGCCTGTCACGCGGGTGACCCGGGTTCAATTCCCGGACGGGAAGCTTCTTTTGCTCGTTTGCTCTTTGCCCCATTGCAGCCACCCTTCATTTTGCACCAAACGGCGGGCACACACAGACGCTCCACGTCATCTAGATCACGCCCAGCTGGAGGGTCAGCTACTCACTGCGCCAACGCGGACAAAAAGGTTGCCAGTATTCCGACCAGGGCTCGATCCCGGACCTCGTCGTAAGTGTGGCGAATCGGCTCGAGAGGCGATATACGGCGTCTTGATCGCGTTGGACCTCAGCACAGCCTCCCTGTGCCATGATAGAAGTCGTTGAAGCGGCGTGGCGGAGCCATTGATGTGGAGAAAAGCAGTCGGCTATGGTAGGTGCTGAGGGGTTCCATAATGGCTTTGTGCGTGCGTGACATTGACGTGCGCGTGGCGGAGGGTGTGCTGTAGCAGGAGAGCGGTGCTTGATGCGCGTGGGATGGTTGGTGTTGCGAGTATGTGTGGTTTCGTTTTGGAAATTGTATGGTGTGAGTTGGTTGTACAGATTCTCGTTAGTATAGTGGTTAGTATACCCGCCTGTCACGCGGGTGACCCGGGTTCAATTCCCGGACGGGAAGCTTCTTTTGCTCGTTTGCTCTTTGCCCCATTGCAGCCACCCTTCATTTTGCACCAAACGGCGGGCACACACAGACGCTCCACGTCATCTAGATCACGCCCAGCTGGAGGGTCAGCTACTCACTGCGCCAACGCGGACAAAAAGGTTGCCAGTATTCCGACCAGGGCTCGATCCCGGACCTCGTCGTAAGTGTGGCGAATCGGCTCGAGAGGCGATATACGGCGTCTTGATCGCGTTGGACCTCAGCACAGCCTCCCTGTGCCATGATAGAAGTCGTTGAAGCGGCGTGGCGGAGCCATTGATGTGGAGAAAAGCAGTCGGCTATGGTAGGTGCTGAGGGGTTCCATAATGGCTTTGTGCGTGCGTGACATTGACGTGCGCGTGGCGGAGGGTGTGCTGTAGCAGGAGAGCGGTGCTTGATGCGCGTGGGATGGTTGGTGTTGCGAGTATGTGTGGTTTCGTTTTGGAAATTGTATGGTGTGAGTTGGTTGTACAGATTCTCGTTAGTATAGTGGTTAGTATACCCGCCTGTCACGCGGGTGACCCGGGTTCAATTCCCGGACGGGAAGCTTCTTTTGCTCGTTTGCTCTTTGCCCCATTGCAGCCACCCTTCATTTTGCACCAAACGGCGGGCACACACAGACGCTCCACGTCATCTAGATCACGCCCAGCTGGAGGGTCAGCTACTCATTGTGCCAACGCGGACAAAAAGGTTGCCAGTATTCCGACCAGGGCTCGATCCCGGACCTCGTCGTAAGTGTGGCGAATCGGCTCGAGAGGCGATATACGGCGTCTTGATCGCGTTGGACCTCAGCACAGCCTCCCTGTGCCATGATAGAAGTCGTTGAAGCGGCGTGGCGGAGCCATTGATGTGGAGAAAAGCAGTCGGCTATGGTAGGTGCTGAGGGGTTCCATAATGGCTTTGTGCGTGCGTGACATTGACGTGCGCGTGGCGGAGGGTGTGCTGTAGCAGGAGAGCGGTGCTTGATGCGCGTGGGATGGTTGGTGTTGCGAGTATGTGTGGTTTCGTTTTGGAAATTGTATGGTGTGAGTTGGTTGTACAGATTCTCGTTAGTATAGTGGTTAGTATACCCGCCTGTCACGCGGGTGACCCGGGTTCAATTCCCGGACGGGAAGCTTCTTTTGCTCGTTTGCTCTTTGCCCCATTGCAGCCACCCTTCATTTTGCACCAAACGGCGGGCACACACAGACGCTCCACGTCATCTAGATCACGCCCAGCTGGAGGGTCAGCTACTCACTGCGCCAACGCGGACAAAAAGGTTGCCAGTATTCCGACCAGGGCTCGATCCCGGACCTCGTCGTAAGTGTGGCGAATCGGCTCGAGAGGCGATATACGGCGTCTTGATCGCGTTGGACCTCAGCACAGCCTCCCTGTGCCATGATAGAAGTCGTTGAAGCGGCGTGGCGGAGCCATTGATGTGGAGAAAAGCAGTCGGCTATGGTAGGTGCTGAGGGGTTCCATAATGGCTTTGTGCGTGCGTGACATTGACGTGCGCGTGGCGGAGGGTGTGCTGTAGCAGGAGAGCGGTGCTTGATGCGCGTGGGATGGTTGGTGTTGCGAGTATGTGTGGTTTCGTTTTGGAAATTGTATGGTGTGAGTTGGTTGTACAGATTCTCGTTAGTATAGTGGTTAGTATACCCGCCTGTCACGCGGGTGACCCGGGTTCAATTCCCGGACGGGAAGCTTCTTTTGCTCGTTTGCTCTTTGCCCCATTGCAGCCACCCTTCATTTTGCACCAAACGGCGGGCACACACAGACGCTCCACGTCATCTAGATCACGCCCAGCTGGAGGGTCAGCTACTCACTGCGCCAACGCGGACAAAAAGGTTGCCAGTATTCCGACCAGGGCTCGATCCCGGACCTCGTCGTAAGTGTGGCGAATCGGCTCGAGAGGCGATATACGGCGTCTTGATCGCGTTGGGCCTCAGCCAGCCTCCCTGTGCCATGATAGAAGTCGTTGAAGCGGCGTGGCGGAGCCATTGATGTGGAGAAAAGCAGTCGGCTATGGTAGGTGCTGAGGGGTTCCATAATGGCTTTGTGCGTGCGTGACATTGACGTGCGCGTGGCGGAGGGTGTGCTGTAGCAGGAGAGCGGTGCTTGATGCGCGTGGGATGGTTGGTGTTGCGAGTATGTGTGGTTTCGTTTTGGAAATTGTATGGTGTGAGTTGGTTGTACAGATTCTCGTTAGTATAGTGGTTAGTATACCCGCCTGTCACGCGGGTGACCCGGGTTCAATTCCCGGACGGGAAGCTTCTTTTGCTCGTTTGCTCTTTGCCCCATTGCAGCCACCCTTCATTTTGCACCAAACGGCGGGCACACACAGACGCTCCACGTCATCTAGATCACGCCCAGCTGGAGGGTCAGCTACTCACTGCGCCAACGCGGACAAAAAGGTTGCCAGTATTCCGACCAGGGCTCGATCCCGGACCTCGTCGTAAGTGTGGCGAATCGGCTCGAGAGGCGATATACGGCGTCTTGATCGCGTTGGACCTCAGCACAGCCTCCCTGTGCCATGATAGAAGTCGTTGAAGCGGCGTGGCGGAGCCATTGATGTGGAGAAAAGCAGTCGGCTATGGTAGGTGCTGAGGGGTTCCATAATGGCTTTGTGCGTGCGTGACATTGACGTGCGCGTGGCGGAGGGTGTGCTGTAGCAGGAGAGCGGTGCTTGATGCGCGTGGGATGGTTGGTGTTGCGAGTATGTGTGGTTTCGTTTTGGAAATTGTATGGTGTGAGTTGGTTGTACAGATTCTCGTTAGTATAGTGGTTAGTATACCCGCCTGTCACGCGGGTGACCCGGGTTCAATTCCCGGACGGGAAGCTTCTTTTGCTCGTTTGCTCTTTGCCCCATTGCAGCCACCCTTCATTTTGCACCAAACGGCGGGCACACACAGACGCTCCACGTCATCTAGATCACGCCCAGCTGGAGGGTCAGCTACTCACTGCGCCAACGCGGACAAAAAGGTTGCCAGTATTCCGACCAGGGCTCGATCCCGGACCTCGTCGTAAGTGTGGCGAATCGGCTCGAGAGGCGATATACGGCGTCTTGATCGCGTTGGGCCTCAGCCAGCCTCCCTGTGCCATGATAGAAGTCGTTGAAGCGGCGTGGCGGAGCCATTGATGTGGAGAAAAGCAGTCGGCTATGGTAGGTGCTGAGGGGTTCCATAATGGCTTTGTGCGTGCGTGACATTGACGTGCGCGTGGCGGAGGGTGTGCTGTAGCAGGAGAGCGGTGCTTGATGCGCGTGGGATGGTTGGTGTTGCGAGTATGTGTGGTTTCGTTTTGGAAATTGTATGGTGTGAGTTGGTTGTACAGATTCTCGTTAGTATAGTGGTTAGTATACCCGCCTGTCACGCGGGTGACCCGGGTTCAATTCCCGGACGGGAAGCTTCTTTTGCTCGTTTGCTCTTTGCCCCATTGCAGCCACCCTTCATTTTGCACCAAACGGCGGGCACACACAGACGCTCCACGTCATCTAGATCACGCCCAGCTGGAGGGTCAGCTACTCACTGCGCCAACGCGGACAAAAAGGTTGCCAGTATTCCGACCAGGGCTCCATCCCGGACCTCGTCATAAGTGTGGCGAATCGGCTCGAGAGGCGATATACGGCGTCTTGATCGCGTTGGGCCTCAGCACAGCCTCCCTGTGCCATGATAGAAGTCGTTGAAGCGGCGTGGCGGAGCCATTGATGTGGAGAAAAGCAGTCGGCTATGGCAGGTGCTGAGGGGTTCCATAATGGCTTTGTGCGTGCGTGACATTGACGTGCGCGTGGCGGAGGGTGTGCTGTAGCAGGAGAGCGGTGCTTGATGCGCGTGGGATGGTTGGTGTTGCGAGTATGTGTGGTTTCGTTTTGGAAATTGTATGGTGTGAGTTGGTTGTACAGATTCTCGTTAGTATAGTGGTTAGTATACCCGCCTGTCACGCGGGTGACCCGGGTTCAATTCCCGGACGGGAAGCTTCTTTTGCTCGTTTGCTCTTTGCCCCATTGCAGCCACCCTTCATTTTGCACCAAACGGCGGGCACACACAGACGCTCCACGTCATCTAGATCACGCCCAGCTGGAGGGTCAGCTACTCACTGCGCCAACGCGGACAAAAAGGTTGCCAGTATTCCGACCAGGGCTCGATCCCGGACCTCGTCGTAAGTGTGGCGAATCGGCTCGAGAGGCGATATACGGCGTCTTGATCGCGTTGGACCTCAGCACAGCCTCCCTGTGCCATGATAGAAGTCGTTGAAGCGGCGTGGCGGAGCCATTGATGTGGAGAAAAGCAGTCGGCTATGGTAGGTGCTGAGGGGTTCCATAATGGCTTTGTGCGTGCGTGACATTGACGTGCGCGTGGCGGAGGGTGTGCTGTAGCAGGAGAGCGGTGCTTGATGCGCGTGGGATGGTTGGTGTTGCGAGTATGTGTGGTTTCGTTTTGGAAATTGTATGGTGTGAGTTGGTTGTACAGATTCTCGTTAGTATAGTGGTTAGTATACCCGCCTGTCACGCGGGTGACCCGGGTTCAATTCCCGGACGGGAAGCTTCTTTTGCTCGTTTGCTCTTTGCCCCATTGCAGCCACCCTTCATTTTGCACCAAACGGCGGGCACACACAGACGCTCCACGTCATCTAGATCACGCCCAGCTGGAGGGTCAGCTACTCACTGCGCCAACGCGGACAAAAAGGTTGCCAGTATTCCGACCAGGGCTCGATCCCGGACCTCGTCGTAAGTGTGGCGAATCGGCTCGAGAGGCGATATACGGCGTCTTGATCGCGTTGGACCTCAGCACAGCCTCCCTGTGCCATGATAGAAGTCGTTGAAGCGGCGTGGCGGAGCCATTGATGTGGAGAAAAGCAGTCGGCTATGGTAGGTGCTGAGGGGTTCCATAATGGCTTTGTGCGTGCGTGACATTGACGTGCGCGTGGCGGAGGGTGTGCTGTAGCAGGAGAGCGGTGCTTGATGCGCGTGGGATGGTTGGTGTTGCGAGTATGTGTGGTTTCGTTTTGGAAATTGTATGGTGTGAGTTGGTTGTACAGATTCTCGTTAGTATAGTGGTTAGTATACCCGCCTGTCACGCGGGTGACCCGGGTTCAATTCCCGGACGGGAAGCTTCTTTTGCTCGTTTGCTCTTTGCCCCATTGCAGCCACCCTTCATTTTGCACCAAACGGCGGGCACACACAGACGCTCCACGTCATCTAGATCACGCCCAGCTGGAGGGTCAGCTACTCACTGCGCCAACGCGGACAAAAAGGTTGCCAGTATTCCGACCAGGGCTCGATCCCGGACCTCGTCGTAAGTGTGGCGAATCGGCTCGAGAGGCGATATACGGCGTCTTGATCGCGTTGGGCCTCAGCACAGCCTCCCTGTGCCATGATAGAAGTCGTTGAAGCGGCGTGGCGGAGCCATTGATGTGGAGAAAAGCAGTCGGCTATGGCAGGTGCTGAGGGGTTCCATAATGGCTTTGTGCGTGCGTGACATTGACGTGCGCGTGGCGGAGGGTGTGCTGTAGCAGGAGAGCGGTGCTTGATGCGCGTGGGATGGTTGGTGTTGCGAGTATGTGTGGTTTCGTTTTGGAAATTGTATGGTGTGAGTTGGTTGTACAGATTCTCGTTAGTATAGTGGTTAGTATACCCGCCTGTCACGCGGGTGACCCGGGTTCAATTCCCGGACGGGAAGCTTCTTTTGCTCGTTTGCTCTTTGCCCCATTGCAGCCACCCTTCATTTTGCACCAAACGGCGGGCACACACAGACGCTCCACGTCATCTAGATCACGCCCAGCTGGAGGGTCAGCTACTCACTGCGCCAACGCGGACAAAAAGGTTGCCAGTATTCCGACCAGGGCTCGATCCCGGACCTCGTCGTAAGTGTGGCGAATCGGCTCGAGAGGCGATATACGGCGTCTTGATCGCGTTGGGCCTCAGCACAGCCTCCCTGTGCCATGATAGAAGTCGTTGAAGCGGCGTGGCGGAGCCATTGATGTGGAGAAAAGCAGTCGGCTATGGCAGGTGCTGAGGGGTTCCATAATGGCTTTGTGCGTGCGTGACATTGACGTGCGCGTGGCGGAGGGTGTGCTGTAGCAGGAGAGCGGTGCTTGATGCGCGTGGGATGGTTGGTGTTGCGAGTATGTGTGGTTTCGTTTTGGAAATTGTATGGTGTGAGTTGGTTGTACAGATTCTCGTTAGTATAGTGGTTAGTATACCCGCCTGTCACGCGGGTGACCCGGGTTCAATTCCCGGACGGGAAGCTTCTTTTGCTCGTTTGCTCTTTGCCCCATCGCAGCCACCCTTCATTTTGCACCAAACGGCGGGCACACACAGACGCTCCACGTCATCTAGATCACGCCCAGCTGGAGGGTCAGCTACTCACTGCGCCAACGCGGACAAAAAGGTTGCCAGTATTCCGACCAGGGCTCGATCCCGGACCTCGTCGTAAGTGTGGCGAATCGGCTCGAGAGGCGATATACGGCGTCTTGATCGCGTTGGGCCTCAGCACAGCCTCCCTGTGCCATGATAGAAGTCGTTGAAGCGGCGTGGCGGAGCCATTGATGTGGAGAAAAGCAGTCGGCTATGGCAGGTGCTGAGGGGTTCCATAATGGCTTTGTGCGTGCGTGACATTGACGTGCGCGTGGCGGAGGGTGTGCTGTAGCAGGAGAGCGGTGCTTGATGCGCGTGGGATGGTTGGTGTTGCGAGTATGTGTGGTTTCGTTTTGGAAATTGTATGGTGTGAGTTGGTTGTACAGATTCTCGTTAGTATAGTGGTTAGTATACCCGCCTGTCACGCGGGTGACCCGGGTTCAATTCCCGGACGGGAAGCTTCTTTTGCTCGTTTGCTCTTTGCCCCATCGCAGCCACCCTTCATTTTGCACCAAACGGCGGGCACACACAGACGCTCCACGTCATCTAGATCACGCCCAGCTGGAGGGTCAGCTACTCACTGCGCCAACGCGGACAAAAAGGTTGCCAGTATTCCGACCAGGGCTCGATCCCGGACCTCGTCGTAAGTGTGGCGAATCGGCTCGAGAGGCGATATACGGCGTCTTGATCGCGTTGGGCCTCAGCACAGCCTCCCTGTGCCATGATAGAAGTCGTTGAAGCGGCGTGGCGGAGCCATTGATGTGGAGAAAAGCAGTCGGCTATGGTAGGTGCTGAGGGGTTCCATAATGGCTTTGTGCGTGCGTGACATTGACGTGCGCGTGGCGGAGGGTGTGCTGTAGCAGGAGAGCGGTGCTTGATGCGCGTGGGATGGTTGGTGTTGCGAGTATGTGTGGTTTCGTTTTGGAAATTGTATGGTGTGAGTTGGTTGTACAGATTCTCGTTAGTATAGTGGTTAGTATACCCGCCTGTCACGCGGGTGACCCGGGTTCAATTCCCGGACGGGAAGCTTCTTTTGCTCGTTTGCTCTTTGCCCCATCGCAGCCACCCTTCATTTTGCACCAAACGGCGGGCACACACAGACGCTCCACGTCATCTAGATCACGCCCAGCTGGAGGGTCAGCTACTCACTGCGCCAACGCGGACAAAAAGGTTGCCAGTATTCCGACCAGGGCTCGATCCCGGACCTCGTCGTAAGTGTGGCGAATCGGCTCGAGAGGCGATATACGGCGTCTTGATCGCGTTGGGCCTCAGCACAGCCTCCCTGTGCCATGATAGAAGTCGTTGAAGCGGCGTGGCGGAGCCATTGATGTGGAGAAAAGCAGTCGGCTATGGTAGGTGCTGAGGGGTTCCATAATGGCTTTGTGCGTGCGTGACATTGACGTGCGCGTGGCGGAGGGTGTGCTGTAGCAGGAGAGCGGTGCTTGATGCGCGTGGGATGGTTGGTGTTGCGAGTATGTGTGGTTTCGTTTTGGAAATTGTATGGTGTGAGTTGGTTGTACAGATTCTCGTTAGTATAGTGGTTAGTATACCCGCCTGTCACGCGGGTGACCCGGGTTCAATTCCCGGACGGGAAGCTTCTTTTGCTCGTTTGCTCTTTGCCCCATCGCAGCCACCCTTCATTTTGCACCAAACGGCGGGCACACACAGACGCTCCACGTCATCTAGATCACGCCCAGCTGGAGGGTCAGCTACTCACTGCGCCAACGCGGACAAAAAGGTTGCCAGTATTCCGACCAGGGCTCGATCCCGGACCTCGTCGTAAGTGTGGCGAATCGGCTCGAGAGGCGATATACGGCGTCTTGATCGCGTTGGGCCTCAGCACAGCCTCCCTGTGCCATGATAGAAGTCGTTGAAGCGGCGTGGCGGAGCCATTGATGTGGAGAAAAGCAGTCGGCTATGGCAGGTGCTGAGGGGTTCCATAATGGCTTTGTGCGTGCGTGACATTGACGTGCGCGTGGCGGAGGGTGTGCTGTAGCAGGAGAGCGGTGCTTGATGCGCGTGGGATGGTTGGTGTTGCGAGTATGTGTGGTTTCGTTTTGGAAATTGTATGGTGTGAGTTGGTTGTACAGATTCTCGTTAGTATAGTGGTTAGTATACCCGCCTGTCACGCGGGTGACCCGGGTTCAATTCCCGGACGGGAAGCTTCTTTTGCTCGTTTGCTCTTTGCCCCATTGCAGCCACCCTTCATTTTGCACCAAACGGCGGGCACACACAGACGCTCCACGTCATCTAGATCACGCCCAGCTGGAGGGTCAGCTACTCACTGCGCCAACGCGGACAAAAAGGTTGCCAGTATTCCGACCAGGGCTCGATCCCGGACCTCGTCGTAAGTGTGGCGAATCGGCTCGAGAGGCGATATACGGCGTCTTGATCGCGTTGGGCCTCAGCACAGCCTCCCTGTGCCATGATAGAAGTCGTTGAAGCGGCGTGGCGGAGCCATTGATGTGGAGAAAAGCAGTCGTCTATGGCAGGTGCTGAGGGGTTCCATAATGGCTTTGTGCGTGCGTGACATTGACGTGCGCGTGGCGGAGGGTGTGCTGTAGCAGGAGAGCGGTGCTTGATGCGCGTGGGATGGTTGGTGTTGCGAGTATGTGTGGTTTCGTTTTGGAAATTGTATGGTGTGAGTTGGTTGTACAGATTCTCGTTAGTATAGTGGTTAGTATACCCGCCTGTCACGCGGGTGACCCGGGTTCAATTCCCGGACGGGAAGCTTCTTTTGCTCGTTTGCTCTTTGCCCCATTGCAGCCACCCTTCATTTTGCACCAAACGGCGGGCACACACAGACGCTCCACGTCATCTAGATCACGCCCAGCTGGAGGGTCAGCTACTCACTGCGCCAACGCGGACAAAAAGGTTGCCAGTATTCCGACCAGGGCTCGATCCCGGACCTCGTCGTAAGTGTGGCGAATCGGCTCGAGAGGCGATATACGGCGTCTTGATCGCGTTGGGCCTCAGCACAGCCTCCCTGTGCCATGATAGAAGTCGTTGAAGCGGCGTGGCGGAGCCATTGATGTGGAGAAAAGCAGTCGTCTATGGCAGGTGCTGAGGGGTTCCATAATGGCTTTGTGCGTGCGTGACATTGACGTGCGCGTGGCGGAGGGTGTGCTGTAGCAGGAGAGCGGTGCTTGATGCGCGTGGGATGGTTGGTGTTGCGAGTATGTGTGGTTTCGTTTTGGAAATTGTATGGTGTGAGTTGGTTGTACAGATTCTCGTTAGTATAGTGGTTAGTATACCCGCCTGTCACGCGGGTGACCCGGGTTCAATTCCCGGACGGGAAGCTTCTTTTGCTCGTTTGCTCTTTGCCCCATTGCAGCCACCCTTCATTTTGCACCAAACGGCGGGCACACACAGACGCTCCACGTCATCTAGATCACGCCCAGCTGGAGGGTCAGCTACTCACTGCGCCAACGCGGACAAAAAGGTTGCCAGTATTCCGACCAGGGCTCGATCCCGGACCTCGTCGTAAGTGTGGCGAATCGGCTCGAGAGGCGATATACGGCGTCTTGATCGCGTTGGGCCTCAGCACAGCCTCCCTGTGCCATGATAGAAGTCGTTGAAGCGGCGTGGCGGAGCCATTGATGTGGAGAAAAGCAGTCGGCTATGGCAGGTGCTGAGGGGTTCCATAATGGCTTTGTGCGTGCGTGACATTGACGTGCGCGTGGCGGAGGGTGTGCTGTAGCAGGAGAGCGGTGCTTGATGCGCGTGGGATGGTTGGTGTTGCGAGTATGTGTGGTTTCGTTTTGGAAATTGTATGGTGTGAGTTGGTTGTACAGATTCTCGTTAGTATAGTGGTTAGTATACCCGCCTGTCACGCGGGTGACCCGGGTTCAATTCCCGGACGGGAAGCTTCTTTTGCTCGTTTGCTCTTTGCCCCATTGCAGCCACCCTTCATTTTGCACCAAACGGCGGGCACACACAGACGCTCCACGTCATCTAGATCACGCCCAGCTGGAGGGTCAGCTACTCACTGCGCCAACGCGGACAAAAAGGTTGCCAGTATTCCGACCAGGGCTCGATCCCGGACCTCGTCGTAAGTGTGGCGAATCGGCTCGAGAGGCGATATACGGCGTCTTGATCGCGTTGGGCCTCAGCACAGCCTCCCTGTGCCATGATAGAAGTCGTTGAAGCGGCGTGGCGGAGCCATTGATGTGGAGAAAAGCAGTCGGCTATGGCAGGTGCTGAGGGGTTCCATAATGGCTTTGTGCGTGCGTGACATTGACGTGCGCGTGGCGGAGGGTGTGCTGTAGCAGGAGAGCGGTGCTTGATGCGCGTGGGATGGTTGGTGTTGCGAGTATGTGTGGTTTCGTTTTGGAAATTGTATGGTGTGAGTTGGTTGTACAGATTCTCGTTAGTATAGTGGTTAGTATACCCGCCTGTCACGCGGGTGACCCGGGTTCAATTCCCGGACGGGAAGCTTCTTTTGCTCGTTTGCTCTTTGCCCCATTGCAGCCACCCTTCATTTTGCACCAAACGGCGGGCACACACAGACGCTCCACGTCATCTAGATCACGCCCAGCTGGAGGGTCAGCTACTCACTGTGCCAACGCGGACAAAAAGGTTGCCAGTATTCCGACCAGGGCTCGATCCCGGACCTCGTCGTAAGTGTGGCGAATCGGCTCGAGAGGCGATATACGGCGTCTTGATCGCGTTGGGCCTCAGCACAGCCTCCCTGTGCCATGATAGAAGTCGTTGAAGCGGCGTGGCGGAGCCATTGATGTGGAGAAAAGCAGTCGGCTATGGCAGGTGCTGAGGGGTTCCATAATGGCTTTGTGCGTGCGTGACATTGACGTGCGCGTGGCGGAGGGTGTGCTGTAGCAGGAGAGCGGTGCTTGATGCGCGTGGGATGGTTGGTGTTGCGAGTATGTGTGGTTTCGTTTTGGAAATTGTATGGTGTGAGTTGGTTGTACAGATTCTCGTTAGTATAGTGGTTAGTATACCCGCCTGTCACGCGGGTGACCCGGGTTCAATTCCCGGACGGGAAGCTTCTTTTGCTCGTTTGCTCTTTGCCCCATTGCAGCCACCCTTCATTTTGCACCAAACGGCGGGCACACACAGACGCTCCACGTCATCTAGATCACGCCCAGCTGGAGGGTCAGCTACTCACTGCGCCAACGCGGACAAAAAGGTTGCCAGTATTCCGACCAGGGCTCGATCCCGGACCTCGTCGTAAGTGTGGCGAATCGGCTCGAGAGGCGATATACGGCGTCTTGATCGCGTTGGGCCTCAGCCAGCCTCCCTGTGCCATGATAGAAGTCGTTGAAGCGGCGTGGCGGAGCCATTGATGTGGAGAAAAGCAGTCGGCTATGGTAGGTGCTGAGGGGTTCCATAATGGCTTTGTGCGTGCGTGACATTGACGTGCGCGTGGCGGAGGGTGTGCTGTAGCAGGAGAGCGGTGCTTGATGCGCGTGGGATGGTTGGTGTTGCGAGTATGTGTGGTTTCGTTTTGGAAATTGTATGGTGTGAGTTGGTTGTACAGATTCTCGTTAGTATAGTGGTTAGTATACCCGCCTGTCACGCGGGTGACCCGGGTTCAATTCCCGGACGGGAAGCTTCTTTTGCTCGTTTGCTCTTTGCCCCATTGCAGCCACCCTTCATTTTGCACCAAACGGCGGGCACACACAGACGCTCCACGTCATCTAGATCACGCCCAGCTGGAGGGTCAGCTACTCACTGCGCCAACGCGGACAAAAAGGTTGCCAGTATTCCGACCAGGGCTCGATCCCGGACCTCGTCGTAAGTGTGGCGAATCGGCTCGAGAGGCGATATACGGCGTCTTGATCGCGTTGGGCCTCAGCCAGCCTCCCTGTGCCATGATAGAAGTCGTTGAAGCGGCGTGGCGGAGCCATTGATGTGGAGAAAAGCAGTCGGCTATGGTAGGTGCTGAGGGGTTCCATAATGGCTTTGTGCGTGCGTGACATTGACGTGCGCGTGGCGGAGGGTGTGCTGTAGCAGGAGAGCGGTGCTTGATGCGCGTGGGATGGTTGGTGTTGCGAGTATGTGTGGTTTCGTTTTGGAAATTGTATGGTGTGAGTTGGTTGTACAGATTCTCGTTAGTATAGTGGTTAGTATACCCGCCTGTCACGCGGGTGACCCGGGTTCAATTCCCGGACGGGAAGCTTCTTTTGCTCGTTTGCTCTTTGCCCCATTGCAGCCACCCTTCATTTTGCACCAAACGGCGGGCACACACAGACGCTCCACGTCATCTAGATCACGCCCAGCTGGAGGGTCAGCTACTCACTGCGCCAACGCGGACAAAAAGGTTGCCAGTATTCCGACCAGGGCTCGATCCCGGACCTCGTCGTAAGTGTGGCGAATCGGCTCGAGAGGCGATATACGGCATCTTGATCGCGTTGGACCTCAGCACAGCCTCCCTGTGCCATGATAGAAGTCGTTGAAGCGGCGTGGCGGAGCCATTGATGTGGAGAAAAGCAGTCGGCTATGGTAGGTGCTGAGGGGTTCCATAATGGCTTTGTGCGTGCGTGACATTGACGTGCGCGTGGCGGAGGGCGTGCTGTAGCAGGAGAGCGGTGCTTGATGCGCGTGGGATGGTTGGTGTTGCGAGTATGTGTGGTTTCGTTTTGGAAATTGTATGGTGTGAGTTGGTTGTACAGATTCTCGTTAGTATAGTGGTTAGTATACCCGCCTGTCACGCGGGTGACCCGGGTTCAATTCCCGGACGGGAAGCTTCTTTTGCTCGTTTGCTCTTTGCCCCATTGCAGCCACCCTTCATTTTGCACCAAACGGCGGGCACACACAGACGCTCCACGTCATCTAGATCACGCCCAGCTGGAGGGTCAGCTACTCACTGTGCCAACGCGGACAAAAAGGTTGCCAGTATTCCGACCAGGGCTCGATCCCGGACCTCGTCGTAAGTGTGGCGAATCGGCTCGAGAGGCGATATACGGCGTCTTGATCGCGTTGGGCCTCAGCACAGCCTCCCTGTGCCATGATAGAAGTCGTTGAAGCGGCGTGGCGGAGCCATTGATGTGGAGAAAAGCAGTCGGCTATGGCAGGTGCTGAGGGGTTCCATAATGGCTTTGTGCGTGCGTGACATTGACGTGCGCGTGGCGGAGGGTGTGCTGTAGCAGGAGAGCGGTGCTTGATGCGCGTGGGATGGTTGGTGTTGCGAGTATGTGTGGTTTCGTTTTGGAAATTGTATGGTGTGAGTTGGTTGTACAGATTCTCGTTAGTATAGTGGTTAGTATACCCGCCTGTCACGCGGGTGACCCGGGTTCAATTCCCGGACGGGAAGCTTCTTTTGCTCGTTTGCTCTTTGCCCCATTGCAGCCACCCTTCATTTTGCACCAAACGGCGGGCACACACAGACGCTCCACGTCATCTAGATCACGCCCAGCTGGAGGGTCAGCTACTCACTGTGCCAACGCGGACAAAAAGGTTGCCAGTATTCCGACCAGGGCTCGATCCCGGACCTCGTCGTAAGTGTGGCGAATCGGCTCGAGAGGCGATATACGGCGTCTTGATCGCGTTGGGCCTCAGCACAGCCTCCCTGTGCCATGATAGAAGTCGTTGAAGCGGCGTGGCGGAGCCATTGATGTGGAGAAAAGCAGTCGGCTATGGCAGGTGCTGAGGGGTTCCATAATGGCTTTGTGCGTGCGTGACATTGACGTGCGCGTGGCGGAGGGTGTGCTGTAGCAGGAGAGCGGTGCTTGATGCGCGTGGGATGGTTGGTGTTGCGAGTATGTGTGGTTTCGTTTTGGAAATTGTATGGTGTGAGTTGGTTGTACAGATTCTCGTTAGTATAGTGGTTAGTATACCCGCCTGTCACGCGGGTGACCCGGGTTCAATTCCCGGACGGGAAGCTTCTTTTGCTCGTTTGCTCTTTGCCCCATTGCAGCCACCCTTCATTTTGCACCAAACGGCGGGCACACACAGACGCTCCACGTCATCTAGATCACGCCCAGCTGGAGGGTCAGCTACTCACTGCGCCAACGCGGACAAAAAGGTTGCCAGTATTCCGACCAGGGCTCGATCCCGGACCTCGTCGTAAGTGTGGCGAATCGGCTCGAGAGGCGATATACGGCGTCTTGATCGCGTTGGACCTCAGCACAGCCTCCCTGTGCCATGATAGAAGTCGTTGAAGCGGCGTGGCGGAGCCATTGATGTGGAGAAAAGCAGTCGGCTATGGTAGGTGCTGAGGGGTTCCATAATGGCTTTGTGCGTGCGTGATATTGACGTGCGCGTGGCGGAGGGTGTGCTGTAGCAGGAGAGCGGTGCTTGATGCGCGTGGGATGGTTGGTATTGCGAGTATGTGTGGTTTCGTTTTGGAAATTGTATGGTGTGAGTTGGTTGTACAGATTCTCGTTAGTATAGTGGTTAGTATACCCGCCTGTCACGCGGGTGACCCGGGTTCAATTCCCGGACGGGAAGCTTCTTTTGCTCGTTTGCTCTTTGCCCCATTGCAGCCACCCTTCATTTTGCACCAAACGGCGGGCACACACAGACGCTCCACGTCATCTAGATCACGCCCAGCTGGAGGGTCAGCTACTCACTGCGCCAACGCGGACAAAAAGGTTGCCAGTATTCCGACCAGGGCTCGATCCCGGACCTCGTCGTAAGTGTGGCGAATCGGCTCGAGAGGCGATATACGGCGTCTTGATCGCGTTGGGCCTCAGCCAGCCTCCCTGTGCCATGATAGAAGTCGTTGAAGCGGCGTGGCGGAGCCATTGATGTGGAGAAAAGCAGTCGGCTATGGCAGGTGCTGAGGGGTTCCATAATGGCTTTGTGCGTGCGTGACATTGACGTGCGCGTGGCGGAGGGTGTGCTGTAGCAGGAGAGCGGTGCTTGATGCGCGTGGGATGGTTGGTGTTGCGAGTATGTGTGGTTTCGTTTTGGAAATTGTATGGTGTGAGTTGGTTGTACAGATTCTCGTTAGTATAGTGGTTAGTATACCCGCCTGTCACGCGGGTGACCCGGGTTCAATTCCCGGACGGGAAGCTTCTTTTGCTCGTTTGCTCTTTGCCCCATTGCAGCCACCCTTCATTTTGCACCAAACGGCGGGCACACACAGACGCTCCACGTCATCTAGATCACGCCCAGCTGGAGGGTCAGCTACTCACTGCGCCAACGCGGACAAAAAGGTTGCCAGTATTCCGACCAGGGCTCGATCCCGGACCTCGTCGTAAGTGTGGCGAATCGGCTCGAGAGGCGATATACGGCGTCTTGATCGCGTTGGGCCTCAGCACAGCCTCCCTGTGCCATGATAGAAGTCGTTGAAGCGGCGTGGCGGAGCCATTGATGTGGAGAAAAGCAGTCGGCTATGGCAGGTGCTGAGGGGTTCCATAATGGCTTTGTGCGTGCGTGACATTGACGTGCGCGTGGCGGAGGGTGTGCTGTAGCAGGAGAGCGGTGCTTGATGCGCGTGGGATGGTTGGTGTTGCGAGTATGTGTGGTTTCGTTTTGGAAATTGTATGGTGTGAGTTGGTTGTACAGATTCTCGTTAGTATAGTGGTTAGTATACCCGCCTGTCACGCGGGTGACCCGGGTTCAATTCCCGGAGGGGAAGCTTCTTTTGCTCGTTTGCTCTTTGCCCCATCGCAGCCACCCTTCATTTTGCACCAAACGGCGGGCACACACAGACGCTCCACGTCATCTAGATCACGCCCAGCTGGAGGGTCAGCTACTCACTGCGCCAACGCGGACAAAAAGGTTGCCAGTATTCCGACCAGGGCTCGATCCCGGACCTCGTCGTAAGCGTGGCGAATCGGCTCGAGAGGCGATATACGGCGTCTTGATCGCGTTGGGCCTCAGCACAGCCTCCCTGTGCCATGATAGAAGTCGTTGAAGCGGCGTGGCGGAGCCATTGATGTGGAGAAAAGCAGTCGGCTATGGTAGGTGCTGAGGGGTTCCATAATGGCTTTGTGCGTGCGTGACATTGACGTGCGCGTGGCGGAGGGTGTGCTGTAGCAGGAGAGCGGTGCTTGATGCGCGTGGGATGGTTGGTGTTGCGAGTATGTGTGGTTTCGTTTTGGAAATTGTATGGTGTGAGTTGGTTGTACAGATTCTCGTTAGTATAGTGGTTAGTATACCCGCCTGTCACGCGGGTGACCCGGGTTCAATTCCCGGACGGGAAGCTTCTTTTGCTCGTTTGCTCTTTGCCCCATTGCAGCCACCCTTCATTTTGCACCAAACGGCGGGCACACACAGACGCTCCACGTCATCTAGATCACGCCCAGCTGGAGGGTCAGCTACTCACTGCGCCAACGCGGACAAAAAGGTTGCCAGTATTCCGACCAGGGCTCGATCCCGGACCTCGTCGTAAGTGTGGCGAATCGGCTCGAGAGGCGATATACGGCGTCTTGATCGCGTTGGGCCTCAGCACAGCCTCCCTGTGCCATGATAGAAGTCGTTGAAGCGGCGTGGCGGAGCCATTGATGTGGAGAAAAGCAGTCGGCTATGGCAGGTGCTGAGGGGTTCCATAATGGCTTTGTGCGTGCGTGACATTGACGTGCGCGTGGCGGAGGGTGTGCTGTAGCAGGAGAGCGGTGCTTGATGCGCGTGGGATGGTTGGTGTTGCGAGTATGTGTGGTTTCGTTTTGGAAATTGTATGGTGTGAGTTGGTTGTACAGATTCTCGTTAGTATAGTGGTTAGTATACCCGCCTGTCACGCGGGTGACCCGGGTTCAATTCCCGGACGGGAAGCTTCTTTTGCTCGTTTGCTCTTTGCCCCATCGCAGCCACCCTTCATTTTGCACCAAACGGCGGGCACACACAGACGCTCCACGTCATCTAGATCACGCCCAGCTGGAGGGTCAGCTACTCACTGCGCCAACGCGGACAAAAAGGTTGCCAGTATTCCGACCAGGGCTCGATCCCGGACCTCGTCGTAAGTGTGGCGAATCGGCTCGAGAGGCGATATACGGCGTCTTGATCGCGTTGGACCTCAGCACAGCCTCCCTGTGCCATGATAGAAGTCGTTGAAGCGGCGTGGCGGAGCCATTGATGTGGAGAAAAGCAGTCGGCTATGGTAGGTGCTGAGGGGTTCCATAATGGCTTTGTGCGTGCGTGACATTGACGTGCGCGTGGCGGAGGGTGTGCTGTAGCAGGAGAGCGGTGCTTGATGCGCGTGGGATGGTTGGTGTTGCGAGTATGTGTGGTTTCGTTTTGGAAATTGTATGGTGTGAGTTGGTTGTACAGATTCTCGTTAGTATAGTGGTTAGTATACCCGCCTGTCACGCGGGTGACCCGGGTTCAATTCCCGGACGGGAAGCTTCTTTTGCTCGTTTGCTCTTTGCCCCATCGCAGCCACCCTTCATTTTGCACCAAACGGCGGGCACACACAGACGCTCCACGTCATCTAGATCACGCCCAGCTGGAGGGTCAGCTACTCACTGCGCCAACGCGGACAAAAAGGTTGCCAGTATTCCGACCAGGGCTCGATCCCGGACCTCGTCGTAAGTGTGGCGAATCGGCTCGAGAGGCGATATACGGCGTCTTGATCGCGTTGGACCTCAGCACAGCCTCCCTGTGCCATGATAGAAGTCGTTGAAGCGGCGTGGCGGAGCCATTGATGTGGAGAAAAGCAGTCGGCTATGGTAGGTGCTGAGGGGTTCCATAATGGCTTTGTGCGTGCGTGACATTGACGTGCGCGTGGCGGAGGGTGTGCTGTAGCAGGAGAGCGGTGCTTGATGCGCGTGGGATGGTTGGTGTTGCGAGTATGTGTGGTTTCGTTTTGGAAATTGTATGGTGTGAGTTGGTTGTACAGATTCTCGTTAGTATAGTGGTTAGTATACCCGCCTGTCACGCGGGTGACCCGGGTTCAATTCCCGGACGGGAAGCTTCTTTTGCTCGTTTGCTCTTTGCCCCATCGCAGCCACCCTTCATTTTGCACCAAACGGCGGGCACACACAGACGCTCCACGTCATCTAGATCACGCCCAGCTGGAGGGTCAGCTACTCACTGCGCCAACGCGGACAAAAAGGTTGCCAGTATTCCGACCAGGGCTCGATCCCGGACCTCGTCGTAAGTGTGGCGAATCGGCTCGAGAGGCGATATACGGCGTCTTGATCGCGTTGGACCTCAGCACAGCCTCCCTGTGCCATGATAGAAGTCGTTGAAGCGGCGTGGCGGAGCCATTGATGTGGAGAAAAGCAGTCGGCTATGGTAGGTGCTGAGGGGTTCCATAATGGCTTTGTGCGTGCGTGACATTGACGTGCGCGTGGCGGAGGGTGTGCTGTAGCAGGAGAGCGGTGCTTGATGCGCGTGGGATGGTTGGTGTTGCGAGTATGTGTGGTTTCGTTTTGGAAATTGTATGGTGTGAGTTGGTTGTACAGATTCTCGTTAGTATAGTGGTTAGTATACCCGCCTGTCACGCGGGTGACCCGGGTTCAATTCCCGGACGGGAAGCTTCTTTTGCTCGTTTGCTCTTTGCCCCATCGCAGCCACCCTTCATTTTGCACCAAACGGCGGGCACACACAGACGCTCCACGTCATCTAGATCACGCCCAGCTGGAGGGTCAGCTACTCACTGCGCCAACGCGGACAAAAAGGTTGCCAGTATTCCGACCAGGGCTCGATCCCGGACCTCGTCGTAAGTGTGGCGAATCGGCTCGAGAGGCGATATACGGCGTCTTGATCGCGTTGGACCTCAGCACAGCCTCCCTGTGCCATGATAGAAGTCGTTGAAGCGGCGTGGCGGAGCCATTGATGTGGAGAAAAGCAGTCGGCTATGGTAGGTGCTGAGGGGTTCCATAATGGCTTTGTGCGTGCGTGACATTGACGTGCGCGTGGCGGAGGGTGTGCTGTAGCAGGAGAGCGGTGCTTGATGCGCGTGGGATGGTTGGTGTTGCGAGTATGTGTGGTTTCGTTTTGGAAATTGTATGGTGTGAGTTGGTTGTACAGATTCTCGTTAGTATAGTGGTTAGTATACCCGCCTGTCACGCGGGTGACCCGGGTTCAATTCCCGGACGGGAAGCTTCTTTTGCTCGTTTGCTCTTTGCCCCATTGCAGCCACCCTTCATTTTGCACCAAACGGCGGGCACACACAGACGCTCCACGTCATCTAGATCACGCCCAGCTGGAGGGTCAGCTACTCACTGCGCCAACGCGGACAAAAAGGTTGCCAGTATTCCGACCAGGGCTCGATCCCGGACCTCGTCGTAAGTGTGGCGAATCGGCTCGAGAGGCGATATACGGCGTCTTGATCGCGTTGGACCTCAGCACAGCCTCCCTGTGCCATGATAGAAGTCGTTGAAGCGGCGTGGCGGAGCCATTGATGTGGAGAAAAGCAGTCGGCTATGGCAGGTGCTGAGGGGTTCCATAATGGCTTTGTGCGTGCGTGACATTGACGTGCGCGTGGCGGAGGGTGTGCTGTAGCAGGAGAGCGGTGCTTGATGCGCGTGGGATGGTTGGTATTGCGAGTATGTGTGGTTTCGTTTTGGAAATTGTATGGTGTGAGTTGGTTGTACAGATTCTCGTTAGTATAGTGGTTAGTATACCCGCCTGTCACGCGGGTGACCCGGGTTCAATTCCCGGACGGGAAGCTTCTTTTGCTCGTTTGCTCTTTGCCCCATTGCAGCCACCCTTCATTTTGCACCAAACGGCGGGCACACACAGACGCTCCACGTCATCTAGATCACGCCCAGCTGGAGGGTCAGCTACTCACTGCGCCAACGCGGACAAAAAGGTTGCCAGTATTCCGACCAGGGCTCGATCCCGGACCTCGTCGTAAGTGTGGCGAATCGGCTCGAGAGGCGATATACGGCGTCTTGATCGCGTTGGACCTCAGCACAGCCTCCCTGTGCCATGATAGAAGTCGTTGAAGCGGCGTGGCGGAGCCATTGATGTGGAGAAAAGCAGTCGGCTATGGTAGGTGCTGAGGGGTTCCATAATGGCTTTGTGCGTGCGTGACATTGACGTGCGCGTGGCGGAGGGTGTGCTGTAGCAGGAGAGCGGTGCTTGATGCGCGTGGGATGGTTGGTGTTGCGAGTATGTGTGGTTTCGTTTTGGAAATTGTATGGTGTGAGTTGGTTGTACAGATTCTCGTTAGTATAGTGGTTAGTATACCCGCCTGTCACGCGGGTGACCCGGGTTCAATTCCCGGACGGGAAGCTTCTTTTGCTCGTTTGCTCTTTGCCCCATTGCAGCCACCCTTCATTTTGCACCAAACGGCGGGCACACACAGACGCTCCACGTCATCTAGATCACGCCCAGCTGGAGGGTCAGCTACTCACTGCGCCAACGCGGACAAAAAGGTTGCCAGTATTCCGACCAGGGCTCGATCCCGGACCTCGTCGTAAGTGTGGCGAATCGGCTCGAGAGGCGATATACGGCGTCTTGATCGCGTTGGGCCTCAGCACAGCCTCCCTGTGCCATGATAGAAGTCGTTGAAGCGGCGTGGCGGAGCCATTGATGTGGAGAAAAGCAGTCGGCTATGGCAGGTGCTGAGGGGTTCCATAATGGCTTTGTGCGTGCGTGACATTGACGTGCGCGTGGCGGAGGGTGTGCTGTAGCAGGAGAGCGGTGCTTGATGCGCGTGGGATGGTTGGTATTGCGAGTATGTGTGGTTTCGTTTTGGAAATTGTATGGTGTGAGTTGGTTGTACAGATTCTCGTTAGTATAGTGGTTAGTATACCCGCCTGTCACGCGGGTGACCCGGGTTCAATTCCCGGACGGGAAGCTTCTTTTGCTCGTTTGCTCTTTGCCCCATTGCAGCCACCCTTCATTTTGCACCAAACGGCGGGCACACACAGACGCTCCACGTCATCTAGATCACGCCCAGCTGGAGGGTCAGCTACTCACTGCGCCAACGCGGACAAAAAGGTTGCCAGTATTCCGACCAGGGCTCGATCCCGGACCTCGTCGTAAGTGTGGCGAATCGGCTCGAGAGGCGATATACGGCGTCTTGATCGCGTTGGGCCTCAGCACAGCCTCCCTGTGCCATGATAGAAGTCGTTGAAGCGGCGTGGCGGAGCCATTGATGTGGAGAAAAGCAGTCGGCTATGGCAGGTGCTGAGGGGTTCCATAATGGCTTTGTGTGTGCGTGACATTGACGTGCGCGTGGCGGAGGGTGTGCTGTAGCAGGAGAGCGGTGCTTGATGCGCGTGGGATGGTTGGTATTGCGAGTATGTGTGGTTTCGTTTTGGAAATTGTATGGTGTGAGTTGGTTGTACAGATTCTCGTTAGTATAGTGGTTAGTATACCCGCCTGTCACGCGGGTGACCCGGGTTCAATTCCCGGACGGGAAGCTTCTTTTGCTCGTTTGCTCTTTGCCCCATTGCAGCCACCCTTCATTTTGCACCAAACGGCGGGCACACACAGACGCTCCACGTCATCTAGATCACGCCCAGCTGGAGGGTCAGCTACTCACTGCGCCAACGCGGACAAAAAGGTTGCCAGTATTCCGACCAGGGCTCGATCCCGGACCTCGTCGTAAGTGTGGCGAATCGGCTCGAGAGGCGATATACGGCGTCTTGATCGCGTTGGGCCTCAGCACAGCCTCCCTGTGCCATGATAGAAGTCGTTGAAGCGGCGTGGCGGAGCCATTGATGTGGAGAAAAGCAGTCGGCTATGGCAGGTGCTGAGGGGTTCCATAATGGCTTTGTGCGTGCGTGACATTGACGTGCGCGTGGCGGAGGGTGTGCTGTAGCAGGAGAGCGGTGCTTGATGCGCGTGGGATGGTTGGTGTTGCGAGTATGTGTGGTTTCGTTTTGGAAATTGTATGGTGTGAGTTGGTTGTACAGATTCTCGTTAGTATAGTGGTTAGTATACCCGCCTGTCACGCGGGTGACCCGGGTTCAATTTCCGGACGGGAAGCTTCTTTTGCTCGTTTGCTCTTTGCCCCATTGCAGCCACCCTTCATTTTGCACCAAACGGCGGGCACACACAGACGCTCCACGTCATCTAGATCACGCCCAGCTGGAGGGTCAGCTACTCACTGCGCCAACGCGGACAAAAAGGTTGCCAGTATTCCGACCAGGGCTCGATCCCGGACCTCGTCGTAAGTGTGGCGAATCGGCTCGAGAGGCGATATACGGCGTCTTGATCGCGTTGGACCTCAGCACAGCCTCCCTGTGCCATGATAGAAGTCGTTGAAGCGGCGTGGCGGAGCCATTGATGTGGAGAAAAGCAGTCGGCTATGGCAGGTGCTGAGGGGTTCCATAATGGCTTTGTGCGTGCGTGACATTGACGTGCGCGTGGCGGAGGGTGTGCTGTAGCAGGAGAGCGGTGCTTGATGCGCGTGGGATGGTTGGTGTTGCGAGTATGTGTGGTTTCGTTTTGGAAATTGTATGGTGTGAGTTGGTTGTACAGATTCTCGTTAGTATAGTGGTTAGTATACCCGCCTGTCACGCGGGTGACCCGGGTTCAATTCCCGGACGGGAAGCTTCTTTTGCTCGTTTGCTCTTTGCCCCATTGCAGCCACCCTTCATTTTGCACCAAACGGCGGGCACACACAGACGCTCCACGTCATCTAGATCACGCCCAGCTGGAGGGTCAGCTACTCACTGCGCCAACGCGGACAAAAAGGTTGCCAGTATTCCGACCAGGGCTCGATCCCGGACCTCGTCGTAAGTGTGGCGAATCGGCTCGAGAGGCGATATACGGCGTCTTGATCGCGTTGGACCTCAGCACAGCCTCCCTGTGCCATGATAGAAGTCGTTGAAGCGGCGTGGCGGAGCCATTGATGTGGAGAAAAGCAGTCGGCTATGGCAGGTGCTGAGGGGTTCCATAATGGCTTTGTGCGTGCGTGACATTGACGTGCGCGTGGCGGAGGGTGTGCTGTAGCAGGAGAGCGGTGCTTGATGCGCGTGGGATGGTTGGTGTTGCGAGTATGTGTGGTTTCGTTTTGGAAATTGTATGGTGTGAGTTGGTTGTACAGATTCTCGTTAGTATAGTGGTTAGTATACCCGCCTGTCACGCGGGTGACCCGGGTTCAATTCCCGGACGGGAAGCTTCTTTTGCTCGTTTGCTCTTTGCCCCATCGCAGCCACCCTTCATTTTGCACCAAACGGCGGGCACACACAGACGCTCCACGTCATCTAGATCACGCCCAGCTGGAGGGTCAGCTACTCACTGTGCCAACGCGGACAAAAAGGTTGCCAGTATTCCGACCAGGGCTCGATCCCGGACCTCGTCGTAAGTGTGGCGAATCGGCTCGAGAGGCGATATACGGCGTCTTGATCGCGTTGGACCTCAGCACAGCCTCCCTGTGCCATGATAGAAGTCGTTGAAGCGGCGTGGCGGAGCCATTGATGTGGAGAAAAGCAGTCGGCTATGGCAGGTGCTGAGGGGTTCCATAATGGCTTTGTGCGTGCGTGACATTGACGTGCGCGTGGCGGAGGGTGTGCTGTAGCAGGAGAGCGGTGCTTGATGCGCGTGGGATGGTTGGTGTTGCGAGTATGTGTGGTTTCGTTTTGGAAATTGTATGGTGTGAGTTGGTTGTACAGATTCTCGTTAGTATAGTGGTTAGTATACCCGCCTGTCACGCGGGTGACCCGGGTTCAATTTCCGGACGGGAAGCTTCTTTTGCTCGTTTGCTCTTTGCCCCATCGCAGCCACCCTTCATTTTGCACCAAACGGCGGGCACACACAGACGCTCCACGTCATCTAGATCACGCCCAGCTGGAGGGTCAGCTACTCACTGCGCCAACGCGGACAAAAAGGTTGCCAGTATTCCGACCAGGGCTCGATCCCGGACCTCGTCGTAAGTGTGGCGAATCGGCTCGAGAGGCGATATACGGCGTCTTGATCGCGTTGGACCTCAGCACAGCCTCCCTGTGCCATGATAGAAGTCGTTGAAGCGGCGTGGCGGAGCCATTGATGTGGAGAAAAGCAGTCGGCTATGGCAGGTGCTGAGGGGTTCCATAATGGCTTTGTGCGTGCGTGACATTGACGTGCGCGTGGCGGAGGGTGTGCTGTAGCAGGAGAGCGGTGCTTGATGCGCGTGGGATGGTTGGTGTTGCGAGTATGTGTGGTTTCGTTTTGGAAATTGTATGGTGTGAGTTGGTTGTACAGATTCTCGTTAGTATAGTGGTTAGTATACCCGCCTGTCACGCGGGTGACCCGGGTTCAATTTCCGGACGGGAAGCTTCTTTTGCTCGTTTGCTCTTTGCCCCATCGCAGCCACCCTTCATTTTGCACCAAACGGCGGGCACACACAGACGCTCCACGTCATCTAGATCACGCCCAGCTGGAGGGTCAGCTACTCACTGCGCCAACGCGGACAAAAAGGTTGCCAGTATTCCGACCAGGGCTCGATCCCGGACCTCGTCGTAAGTGTGGCGAATCGGCTCGAGAGGCGATATACGGCGTCTTGATCGCGTTGGACCTCAGCACAGCCTCCCTGTGCCATGATAGAAGTCGTTGAAGCGGCGTGGCGGAGCCATTGATGTGGAGAAAAGCAGTCGGCTATGGCAGGTGCTGAGGGGTTCCATAATGGCTTTGTGCGTGCGTGACATTGACGTGCGCGTGGCGGAGGGTGTGCTGTAGCAGGAGAGCGGTGCTTGATGCGCGTGGGATGGTTGGTATTGCGAGTATGTGTGGTTTCGTTTTGGAAATTGTATGGTGTGAGTTGGTTGTACAGATTCTCGTTAGTATAGTGGTTAGTATACCCGCCTGTCACGCGGGTGACCCGGGTTCAATTCCCGGACAGGAAGCTTCTTTTGCTCGTTTGCTCTTTGCCCCATTGCAGCCACCCTTCATTTTGCACCAAACGGCGGGCACACACAGACGCTCCACGTCATCTAGATCACGCCCAGCTGGAGGGTCAGCTACTCACTGCGCCAACGCGGACAAAAAGGTTGCCAGTATTCCGACCAGGGCTCGATCCCGGACCTCGTCGTAAGTGTGGCGAATCGGCTCGAGAGGCGATATACGGCGTCTTGATCGCGTTGGACCTCAGCACAGCCTCCCTGTGCCATGATAGAAGTCGTTGAAGCGGCGTGGCGGAGCCATTGATGTGGAGAAAAGCAGTCGGCTATGGCAGGTGCTGAGGGGTTCCATAATGGCTTTGTGCGTGCGTGACATTGACGTGCGCGTGGCGGAGGGTGTGCTGTAGCAGGAGAGCGGTGCTTGATGCGCGTGGGATGGTTGGTATTGCGAGTATGTGTGGTTTCGTTTTGGAAATTGTATGGTGTGAGTTGGTTGTACAGATTCTCGTTAGTATAGTGGTTAGTATACCCGCCTGTCACGCGGGTGACCCGGGTTCAATTCCCGGACAGGAAGCTTCTTTTGCTCGTTTGCTCTTTGCCCCATTGCAGCCACCCTTCATTTTGCACCAAACGGCGGGCACACACAGACGCTCCACGTCATCTAGATCACGCCCAGCTGGAGGGTCAGCTACTCACTGCGCCAACGCGGACAAAAAGGTTGCCAGTATTCCGACCAGGGCTCGATCCCGGACCTCGTCGTAAGTGTGGCGAATCGGCTCGAGAGGCGATATACGGCGTCTTGATCGCGTTGGACCTCAGCACAGCCTCCCTGTGCCATGATAGAAGTCGTTGAAGCGGCGTGGCGGAGCCATTGATGTGGAGAAAAGCAGTCGGCTATGGTAGGTGCTGAGGGGTTCCATAATGGCTTTGTGCGTGCGTGACATTGACGTGCGCGTGGCGGAGGGTGTGCTGTAGCAGGAGAGCGGTGCTTGATGCGCGTGGGATGGTTGGTGTTGCGAGTATGTGTGGTTTCGTTTTGGAAATTGTATGGTGTGAGTTGGTTGTACAGATTCTCGTTAGTATAGTGGTTAGTATACCCGCCTGTCACGCGGGTGACCCGGGTTCAATTCCCGGACGGGAAGCTTCTTTTGCTCGTTTGCTCTTTGCCCCATTGCAGCCACCCTTCATTTTGCACCAAACGGCGGGCACACACAGACGCTCCACGTCATCTAGATCACGCCCAGCTGGAGGGTCAGCTACTCACTGCGCCAACGCGGACAAAAAGGTTGCCAGTATTCCGACCAGGGCTCGATCCCGGACCTCGTCGTAAGTGTGGCGAATCGGCTCGAGAGGCGATATACGGCGTCTTGATCGCGTTGGACCTCAGCACAGCCTCCCTGTGCCATGATAGAAGTCGTTGAAGCGGCGTGGCGGAGCCATTGATGTGGAGAAAAGCAGTCGGCTATGGCAGGTGCTGAGGGGTTCCATAATGGCTTTGTGCGTGCGTGACATTGACGTGCGCGTGGCGGAGGGTGTGCTGTAGCAGGAGAGCGGTGCTTGATGCGCGTGGGATGGTTGGTGTTGCGAGTATGTGTGGTTTCGTTTTGGAAATTGTATGGTGTGAGTTGGTTGTACAGATTCTCGTTAGTATAGTGGTTAGTATACCCGCCTGTCACGCGGGTGACCCGGGTTCAATTCCCGGACGGGAAGCTTCTTTTGCTCGTTTGCTCTTTGCCCCATCGCAGCCACCCTTCATTTTGCACCAAACGGCGGGCACACACAGACGCTCCACGTCATCTAGATCACGCCCAGCTGGAGGGTCAGCTACTCACTGCGCCAACGCGGACAAAAAGGTTGCCAGTATTCCGACCAGGGCTCGATCCCGGACCTCGTCGTAAGTGTGGCGAATCGGCTCGAGAGGCGATATACGGCGTCTTGATCGCGTTGGACCTCAGCACAGCCTCCCTGTGCCATGATAGAAGTCGTTGAAGCGGCGTGGCGGAGCCATTGATGTGGAGAAAAGCAGTCGGCTATGGCAGGTGCTGAGGGGTTCCATAATGGCTTTGTGCGTGCGTGACATTGACGTGCGCGTGGCGGAGGGTGTGCTGTAGCAGGAGAGCGGTGCTTGATGCGCGTGGGATGGTTGGTGTTGCGAGTATGTGTGGTTTCGTTTTGGAAATTGTATGGTGTGAGTTGGTTGTACAGATTCTCGTTAGTATAGTGGTTAGTATACCCGCCTGTCACGCGGGTGACCCGGGTTCAATTCCCGGACGGGAAGCTTCTTTTGCTCGTTTGCTCTTTGCCCCATTGCAGCCACCCTTCATTTTGCACCAAACGGCGGGCACACACAGACGCTCCACGTCATCTAGATCACGCCCAGCTGGAGGGTCAGCTACTCACTGCGCCAACGCGGACAAAAAGGTTGCCAGTATTCCGACCAGGGCTCGATCCCGGACCTCGTCGTAAGTGTGGCGAATCGGCTCGAGAGGCGATATACGGCGTCTTGATCGCGTTGGACCTCAGCACAGCCTCCCTGTGCCATGATAGAAGTCGTTGAAGCGGCGTGGCGGAGCCATTGATGTGGAGAAAAGCAGTCGGCTATGGCAGGTGCTGAGGGGTTCCATAATGGCTTTGTGCGTGCGTGACATTGACGTGCGCGTGGCGGAGGGTGTGCTGTAGCAGGAGAGCGGTGCTTGATGCGCGTGGGATGGTTGGTGTTGCGAGTATGTGTGGTTTCGTTTTGGAAATTGTATGGTGTGAGTTGGTTGTACAGATTCTCGTTAGTATAGTGGTTAGTATACCCGCCTGTCACGCGGGTGACCCGGGTTCAATTCCCGGACGGGAAGCTTCTTTTGCTCGTTTGCTCTTTGCCCCATTGCAGCCACCCTTCATTTTGCACCAAACGGCGGGCACACACAGACGCTCCACGTCATCTAGATCACGCCCAGCTGGAGGGTCAGCTACTCACTGCGCCAACGCGGACAAAAAGGTTGCCAGTATTCCGACCAGGGCTCGATCCCGGACCTCGTCGTAAGTGTGGCGAATCGGCTCGAGAGGCGATATACGGCGTCTTGATCGCGTTGGACCTCAGCACAGCCTCCCTGTGCCATGATAGAAGTCGTTGAAGCGGCGTGGCGGAGCCATTGATGTGGAGAAAAGCAGTCGGCTATGGCAGGTGCTGAGGGGTTCCATAATGGCTTTGTGCGTGCGTGACATTGACGTGCGCGTGGCGGAGGGTGTGCTGTAGCAGGAGAGCGGTGCTTGATGCGCGTGGGATGGTTGGTGTTGCGAGTATGTGTGGTTTCGTTTTGGAAATTGTATGGTGTGAGTTGGTTGTACAGATTCTCGTTAGTATAGTGGTTAGTATACCCGCCTGTCACGCGGGTGACCCGGGTTCAATTCCCGGACGGGAAGCTTCTTTTGCTCGTTTGCTCTTTGCCCCATCGCAGCCACCCTTCATTTTGCACCAAACGGCGGGCACACACAGACGCTCCACGTCATCTAGATCACGCCCAGCTGGAGGGTCAGCTACTCACTGCGCCAACGCGGACAAAAAGGTTGCCAGTATTCCGACCAGGGCTCGATCCCGGACCTCGTCGTAAGTGTGGCGAATCGGCTCGAGAGGCGATATACGGCGTCTTGATCGCGTTGGACCTCAGCACAGCCTCCCTGTGCCATGATAGAAGTCGTTGAAGCGGCGTGGCGGAGCCATTGATGTGGAGAAAAGCAGTCGGCTATGGCAGGTGCTGAGGGGTTCCATAATGGCTTTGTGCGTGCGTGACATTGACGTGCGCGTGGCGGAGGGTGTGCTGTAGCAGGAGAGCGGTGCTTGATGCGCGTGGGATGGTTGGTGTTGCGAGTATGTGTGGTTTCGTTTTGGAAATTGTATGGTGTGAGTTGGTTGTACAGATTCTCGTTAGTATAGTGGTTAGTATACCCGCCTGTCACGCGGGTGACCCGGGTTCAATTCCCGGACGGGAAGCTTCTTTTGCTCGTTTGCTCTTTGCCCCATCGCAGCCACCCTTCATTTTGCACCAAACGGCGGGCACACACAGACGCTCCACGTCATCTAGATCACGCCCAGCTGGAGGGTCAGCTACTCACTGCGCCAACGCGGACAAAAAGGTTGCCAGTATTCCGACCAGGGCTCGATCCCGGACCTCGTCGTAAGTGTGGCGAATCGGCTCGAGAGGCGATATACGGCGTCTTGATCGCGTTGGACCTCAGCACAGCCTCCCTGTGCCATGATAGAAGTCGTTGAAGCGGCGTGGCGGAGCCATTGATGTGGAGAAAAGCAGTCGGCTATGGCAGGTGCTGAGGGGTTCCATAATGGCTTTGTGCGTGCGTGACATTGACGTGCGCGTGGCGGAGGGTGTGCTGTAGCAGGAGAGCGGTGCTTGATGCGCGTGGGATGGTTGGTGTTGCGAGTATGTGTGGTTTCGTTTTGGAAATTGTATGGTGTGAGTTGGTTGTACAGATTCTCGTTAGTATAGTGGTTAGTATACCCGCCTGTCACGCGGGTGACCCGGGTTCAATTCCCGGACGGGAAGCTTCTTTTGCTCGTTTGCTCTTTGCCCCATTGCAGCCACCCTTCATTTTGCACCAAACGGCGGGCACACACAGACGCTCCACGTCATCTAGATCACGCCCAGCTGGAGGGTCAGCTACTCACTGCGCCAACGCGGACAAAAAGGTTGCCAGTATTCCGACCAGGGCTCGATCCCGGACCTCGTCGTAAGTGTGGCGAATCGGCTCGAGAGGCGATATACGGCGTCTTGATCGCGTTGGACCTCAGCACAGCCTCCCTGTGCCATGATAGAAGTCGTTGAAGCGGCGTGGCGGAGCCATTGATGTGGAGAAAAGCAGTCGGCTATGGCAGGTGCTGAGGGGTTCCATAATGGCTTTGTGCGTGCGTGACATTGACGTGCGCGTGGCGGAGGGTGTGCTGTAGCAGGAGAGCGGTGCTTGATGCGCGTGGGATGGTTGGTGTTGCGAGTATGTGTGGTTTCGTTTTGGAAATTGTATGGTGTGAGTTGGTTGTACAGATTCTCGTTAGTATAGTGGTTAGTATACCCGCCTGTCACGCGGGTGACCCGGGTTCAATTCCCGGACGGGAAGCTTCTTTTGCTCGTTTGCTCTTTGCCCCATTGCAGCCACCCTTCATTTTGCACCAAACGGCGGGCACACACAGACGCTCCACGTCATCTAGATCACGCCCAGCTGGAGGGTCAGCTACTCACTGCGCCAACGCGGACAAAAAGGTTGCCAGTATTCCGACCAGGGCTCGATCCCGGACCTCGTCGTAAGTGTGGCGAATCGGCTCGAGAGGCGATATACGGCGTCTTGATCGCGTTGGACCTCAGCACAGCCTCCCTGTGCCATGATAGAAGTCGTTGAAGCGGCGTGGCGGAGCCATTGATGTGGAGAAAAGCAGTCGGCTATGGCAGGTGCTGAGGGGTTCCATAATGGCTTTGTGCGTGCGTGACATTGACGTGCGCGTGGCGGAGGGTGTGCTGTAGCAGGAGAGCGGTGCTTGATGCGCGTGGGATGGTTGGTGTTGCGAGTATGTGTGGTTTCGTTTTGGAAATTGTATGGTGTGAGTTGGTTGTACAGATTCTCGTTAGTATAGTGGTTAGTATACCCGCCTGTCACGCGGGTGACCCGGGTTCAATTCCCGGACGGGAAGCTTCTTTTGCTCGTTTGCTCTTTGCCCCATCGCAGCCACCCTTCATTTTGCACCAAACGGCGGGCACACACAGACGCTCCACGTCATCTAGATCACGCCCAGCTGGAGGGTCAGCTACTCACTGTGCCAACGCGGACAAAAAGGTTGCCAGTATTCCGACCAGGGCTCGATCCCGGACCTCGTCGTAAGTGTGGCGAATCGGCTCGAGAGGCGATATACGGCGTCTTGATCGCGTTGGGCCTCAGCCAGCCTCCCTGTGCCATGATAGAAGTCGTTGAAGCGGCGTGGCGGAGCCATTGATGTGGAGAAAAGCAGTCGGCTATGGCAGGTGCTGAGGGGTTCCATAATGGCTTTGTGCGTGCGTGACATTGACGTGCGCGTGGCGGAGGGTGTGCTGTAGCAGGAGAGCGGTGCTTGATGCGCGTGGGATGGTTGGTGTTGCGAGTATGTGTGGTTTCGTTTTGGAAATTGTATGGTGTGAGTTGGTTGTACAGATTCTCGTTAGTATAGTGGTTAGTATACCCGCCTGTCACGCGGGTGACCCGGGTTCAATTCCCGGACGGGAAGCTTCTTTTGCTCGTTTGCTCTTTGCCCCATCGCAGCCACCCTTCATTTTGCACCAAACGGCGGGCACACACAGACGCTCCACGTCATCTAGATCACGCCCAGCTGGAGGGTCAGCTACTCACTGTGCCAACGCGGACAAAAAGGTTGCCAGTATTCCGACCAGGGCTCGATCCCGGACCTCGTCGTAAGTGTGGCGAATCGGCTCGAGAGGCGATATACGGCGTCTTGATCGCGTTGGGCCTCAGCCAGCCTCCCTGTGCCATGGTAGAAGTCGTTGAAGCGGCGTGGCGGAGCCATTGATGTGGAGAAAAGCAGTCGGCTATGGCAGGTGCTGAGGGGTTCCATAATGGCTTTGTGCGTGCGTGACATTGACGTGCGCGTGGCGGAGGGTGTGCTGTAGCAGGAGAGCGGTGCTTGATGCGCGTGGGATGGTTGGTGTTGCGAGTATGTGTGGTTTCGTTTTGGAAATTGTATGGTGTGAGTTGGTTGTACAGATTCTCGTTAGTATAGTGGTTAGTATACCCGCCTGTCACGCGGGTGACCCGGGTTCAATTCCCGGACGGGAAGCTTCTTTTGCTCGTTTGCTCTTTGCCCCATCGCAGCCACCCTTCATTTTGCACCAAACGGCGGGCACACACAGACGCTCCACGTCATCTAGATCACGCCCAGCTGGAGGGTCAGCTACTCACTGTGCCAACGCGGACAAAAAGGTTGCCAGTATTCCGACCAGGGCTCGATCCCGGACCTCGTCGTAAGTGTGGCGAATCGGCTCGAGAGGCGATATACGGCGTCTTGATCGCGTTGGGCCTCAGCCAGCCTCCCTGTGCCATGGTAGAAGTCGTTGAAGCGGCGTGGCGGAGCCATTGATGTGGAGAAAAGCAGTCGGCTATGGCAGGTGCTGAGGGGTTCCATAATGGCTTTGTGCGTGCGTGACATTGACGTGCGCGTGGCGGAGGGTGTGCTGTAGCAGGAGAGCGGTGCTTGATGCGCGTGGGATGGTTGGTGTTGCGAGTATGTGTGGTTTCGTTTTGGAAATTGTATGGTGTGAGTTGGTTGTACAGATTCTCGTTAGTATAGTGGTTAGTATACCCGCCTGTCACGCGGGTGACCCGGGTTCAATTCCCGGACGGGAAGCTTCTTTTGCTCGTTTGCTCTTTGCCCCATCGCAGCCACCCTTCATTTTGCACCAAACGGCGGGCACACACAGACGCTCCACGTCATCTAGATCACGCCCAGCTGGAGGGTCAGCTACTCACTGCGCCAACGCGGACAAAAAGGTTGCCAGTATTCCGACCAGGGCTCGATCCCGGACCTCGTCGTAAGTGTGGCGAATCGGCTCGAGAGGCGATATACGGCGTCTTGATCGCGTTGGGCCTCAGCCAGCCTCCCTGTGCCATGATAGAAGTCGTTGAAGCGGCGTGGCAGAGCCATTGATGTGGAGAAAAGCAGTCGGCTATGGCAGGTGCTGAGGGGTTCCATAATGGCTTTGTGCGTGCGTGACATTGACGTGCGCGTGGCGGAGGGTGTGCTGTAGCAGGAGAGCGGTGCTTGATGCGCGTGGGATGGTTGGTGTTGCGAGTATGTGTGGTTTCGTTTTGGAAATTGTATGGTGTGAGTTGGTTGTACAGATTCTCGTTAGTATAGTGGTTAGTATACCCGCCTGTCACGCGGGTGACCCGGGTTCAATTCCCGGACGGGAAGCTTCTTTTGCTCGTTTGCTCTTTGCCCCATCGCAGCCACCCTTCATTTTGCACCAAACGGCGGGCACACACAGACGCTCCACGTCATCTAGATCACGCCCAGCTGGAGGGTCAGCTACTCACTGCGCCAACGCGGACAAAAAGGTTGCCAGTATTCCGACCAGGGCTCGATCCCGGACCTCGTCGTAAGTGTGGCGAATCGGCTCGAGAGGCGATATACGGCGTCTTGATCGCGTTGGGCCTCAGCACAGCCTCCTTGTGCCATGACAGAAGTCGTTGAAGTGGCGTGGCGGAGCCATTGATGTGGAGAAAAGCAGTCGGCTATGGCAGGTGCTGAGGGGTTCCATAATGGCTTTGTGCGTGCGTGACATTGACGTGCGCGTGGCGGAGGGTGTGCTGTAGCAGGAGAGCGGTGCTTGATGCGCGTGGGATGGTTGGTGTTGCGAGTATGTGTGGTTTCGTTTTGGAAATTGTATGGTGTGAGTTGGTTGTACAGATTCTCGTTAGTATAGTGGTTAGTATACCCGCCTGTCACGCGGGTGACCCGGGTTCAATTCCCGGAGGGGAAGCTTCTTTTGCTCGTTTGCTCTTTGCCCCATCGCAGCCACCCTTCATTTTGCACCAAACGGCGGGCACACACAGACGCTCCACGTCATCTAGATCACGCCCAGCTGGAGGGTCAGCTACTCACTGCGCCAACGCGGACAAAAAGGTTGCCAGTATTCCGACCAGGGCTCGATCCCGGACCTCGTCGTAAGTGTGGCGAATCGGCTCGAGAGGCGATATACGGCGTCTTGATCGCGTTGGGCCTCAGCACAGCCTCCTTGTGCCATGACAGAAGTCGTTGAAGCGGCGTGGCGGAGCCATTGATGTGGAGAAAAGCAGTCGGCTATGGCAGGTGCTGAGGGGTTCCATAATGGCTTTGTGCGTGCGTGACATTGACGTGCGCGTGGCGGAGGGTGTGCTGTAGCAGGAGAGCGGTGCTTGATGCGCGTGGGATGGTTGGTGTTGCGAGTATGTGTGGTTTCGTTTTGGAAATTGTATGGTGTGAGTTGGTTGTACAGATTCTCGTTAGTATAGTGGTTAGTATACCCGCCTGTCACGCGGGTGACCCGGGTTCAATTCCCGGAGGGGAAGCTTCTTTTGCTCGTTTGCTCTTTGCCCCATCGCAGCCACCCTTCATTTTGCACCAAACGGCGGGCACACACAGACGCTCCACGTCATCTAGATCACGCCCAGCTGGAGGGTCAGCTACTCACTGCGCCAACGCGGACAAAAAGGTTGCCAGTATTCCGACCAGGGCTCGATCCCGGACCTCGTCGTAAGTGTGGCGAATCGGCTCGAGAGGCGATATACGGCGTCTTGATCGCGTTGGGCCTCAGCCAGCCTCCCTGTGCCATGATAGAAGTCGTTGAAGCGGCGTGGCAGAGCCATTGATGTGGAGAAAAGCAGTCGGCTATGGCAGGTGCTGAGGGGTTCCATAATGGCTTTGTGCGTGCGTGACATTGACGTGCGCGTGGCGGAGGGTGTGCTGTAGCAGGAGAGCGGTGCTTGATGCGCGTGGCGGAGGGTGTGCTGTAGCAGGAGAGCGGTGCTTGATGCGCGTGGGATGGTTGGTGTTGCGAGTATGTGTGGTTTCGTTTTGGAAATTGTATGGTGTGAGTTGGTTGTACAGATTCTCGTTAGTATAGTGGTTAGTATACCCGCCTGTCACGCGGGTGACCCGGGTTCAATTCCCGGACGGGAAGCTTCTTTTGCTCGTTTGCTCTTTGCCCCATCGCAGCCACCCTTCATTTTGCACCAAACGGCGGGCACACACAGACGCTCCACGTCATCTAGATCACGCCCAGCTGGAGGGTCAGCTACTCACTGCGCCAACGCGGACAAAAAGGTTGCCAGTATTCCGACCAGGGCTCGATCCCGGACCTCGTCGTAAGTGTGGCGAATCGGCTCGAGAGGCGATATACGGCGTCTTGATCGCGTTGGGCCTCAGCACAGCCTCCTTGTGCCATGACAGAAGTCGTTGAAGTGGCGTGGCGGAGCCATTGATGTGGAGAAAAGCAGTCGGCTATGGCAGGTGCTGAGGGGTTCCATAATGGCTTTGTGCGTGCGTGACATTGACGTGCGCGTGGCGGAGGGTGTGCTGTAGCAGGAGAGCGGTGCTTGATGCGCGTGGGATGGTTGGTGTTGCGAGTATGTGTGGTTTCGTTTTGGAAATTGTATGGTGTGAGTTGGTTGTACAGATTCTCGTTAGTATAGTGGTTAGTATACCCGCCTGTCACGCGGGTGACCCGGGTTCAATTCCCGGACGGGAAGCTTCTTTTGCTCGTTTGCTCTTTGCCCCATCGCAGCCACCCCTCATTTTGCACCAAACGGCGGGCACACACAGACGCTCCACGTCATCTAGATCACGCCCAGCTGGAGGGTCAGCTACTCACTGCGCCAACGCGGACAAAAAGGTTGCCAGTATTCCGACCAGGGCTCGATCCCGGACCTCGTCGTAAGTGTGGCGAATCGGCTCGAGAGGCGATATACGGCGTCTTCATCGCGTTGGGCCTCAGCACAGCCTCCTTGTGCCATGACAGAAGTCGTTGAAGTGGCGTGGCGGAGCCATTGATGTGGAGAAAAGCAGTCGGCTATGGCAGGTGCTGAGGGGTTCCATAATGGCTTTGTGCGTGCGTGACATTGACGTGCGCGTGGCGGAGGGTGTGCTGTAGCAGGAGAGCGGTGCTTGATGCGCGTGGGATGGTTGGTGTTGCGAGTATGTGTGGTTTCGTTTTGGAAATTGTATGGTGTGAGTTGGTTGTACAGATTCTCGTTAGTATAGTGGTTAGTATACCCGCCTGTCACGCGGGTGACCCGGGTTCAATTCCCGGACGGGAAGCTTCTTTTGCTCGTTTGCTCTTTGCCCCATCGCAGCCACCCTTCATTTTGCACCAAACGGCGGGCACACACAGACGCTCCACGTCATCTAGATCACGCCCAGCTGGAGGGTCAGCTACTCACTGCGCCAACGCGGACAAAAAGGTTGCCAGTATTCCGACCAGGGCTCGATCCCGGACCTCGTCGTAAGTGTGGCGAATCGGCTCGAGAGGCGATATACGGCGTCTTGATCGCGTTGGGCCTCAGCACAGCCTCCCTGTGCCATGACAGAAGTCGTTGAAGTGGCGTGGCGGAGCCATTGATGTGGAGAAAAGCAGTCGGCTATGGCAGGTGCTGAGGGGTTCCATAATGGCTTTGTGCGTGCGTGACATTGACGTGCGCGTGGCGGAGGGTGTGCTGTAGCAGGAGAGCGGTGCTTGATGCGCGTGGGATGGTTGGTGTTGCGAGTATGTGTGGTTTCGTTTTGGAAATTGTATGGTGTGAGTTGGTTGTACAGATTCTCGTTAGTATAGTGGTTAGTATACCCGCCTGTCACGCGGGTGACCCGGGTTCAATTCCCGGACGGGAAGCTTCTTTTGCTCGTTTGCTCTTTGCCCCATCGCAGCCACCCTTCATTTTGCACCAAACGGCGGGCACACACAGACGCTCCACGTCATCTAGATCACGCCCAGCTGGAGGGTCAGCTACTCACTGCGCCAACGCGGACAAAAAGGTTGCCAGTATTCCGACCAGGGCTCGATCCCGGACCTCGTCGTAAGTGTGGCGAATCGGCTCGAGAGGCGATATACGGCGTCTTGATCGCGTTGGGCCTCAGCACAGCCTCCCTGTGCCATGACAGAAGTCGTTGAAGTGGCGTGGCGGAGCCATTGATGTGGAGAAAAGCAGTCGGCTATGGCAGGTGCTGAGGGGTTCCATAATGGCTTTGTGCGTGCGTGACATTGACGTGCGCGTGGCGGAGGGTGTGCTGTAGCAGGAGAGCGGTGCTTGATGCGCGTGGGATGGTTGGTGTTGCGAGTATGTGTGGTTTCGTTTTGGAAATTGTATGGTGTGAGTTGGTTGTACAGATTCTCGTTAGTATAGTGGTTAGTATACCCGCCTGTCACGCGGGTGACCCGGGTTCAATTCCCGGACGGGAAGCTTCTTTTGCTCGTTTGCTCTTTGCCCCATCGCAGCCACCCTTCATTTTGCACCAAACGGCGGGCACACACAGACGCTCCACGTCATCTAGATCACGCCCAGCTGGAGGGTCAGCTACTCACTGTGCCAACGCGGACAAAAAGGTTGCCAGTATTCCGACCAGGGCTCGATCCCGGACCTCGTCGTAAGTGTGGCGAATCGGCTCGAGAGGCGATATACGGCGTCTTGATCGCGTTGGGCCTCAGCCAGCCTCCCTGTGCCATGATAGAAGTCGTTGAAGCGGCGTGGCGGAGCCATTGATGTGGAGAAAAGCAGTCGGCTATGGCAGGTGCTGGTGGGTTCCATAATGGCTTTGTGCGTGCGTGACATTGACGTGCGCGTGGCGGAGGGTGTGCTGTAGCAGGAGAGCGGTGCTTGATGCGCGTGGGATGGTTGGTGTTGCGAGTATGTGTGGTTTCGTTTTGGAAATTGTATGGTGTGAGTTGGTTGTACAGATTCTCGTTAGTATAGTGGTTAGTATACCCGCCTGTCACGCGGGTGACCCGGGTTCAATTCCCGGACGGGAAGCTTCTTTTGCTCGTTTGCTCTTTGCCCCATCGCAGCCACCCTTCATTTTGCACCAAACGGCGGGCACACACAGACGCTCCACGTCATCTAGATCACGCCCAGCTGGAGGGTCAGCTACTCACTGCGCCAACGCGGACAAAAAGGTTGCCAGTATTCCGACCAGGGCTCGATCCCGGACCTCGTCGTAAGTGTGGCGAATCGGCTCGAGAGGCGATATACGGCGTCTTGATCGCGTTGGGCCTCAGCCAGCCTCCCTGTGCCATGGTAGAAGTCGTTGAAGCGGCGTGGCGGAGCCATTGATGTGGAGAAAAGCAGTCGGCTATGGCAGGTGCTGAGGGGTTCCATAATGGCTTTGTGCGTGCGTGACATTGACGTGCGCGTGGCGGAGGGTGTGCTGTAGCAGGAGAGCGGTGCTTGATGCGCGTGGGATGGTTGGTGTTGCGAGTATGTGTGGTTTCGTTTTGGAAATTGTATGGTGTGAGTTGGTTGTACAGATTCTCGTTAGTATAGTGGTTAGTATACCCGCCTGTCACGCGGGTGACCCGGGTTCAATTCCCGGACGGGAAGCTTCTTTTGCTCGTTTGCTCTTTGCCCCATCGCAGCCACCCTTCATTTTGCACCAAACGGCGGGTACACACAGACGCTCCACGTCATCTAGATCACGCCCAGCTGGAGGGTCAGCTACTCACTGTGCCAACGCGGACAAAAAGGTTGCCAGTATTCCGACCAGGGCTCGATCCCGGACCTCGTCGTAAGTGTGGCGAATCGGCTCGAGAGGCGATATACGGCGTCTTGATCGCGTTGGGCCTCAGCCAGCCTCCCTGTGCCATGACAGAAGTCGTTGAAGCGGCGTGGCGGAGCCATTGATGTGGAGAAAAGCAGTCGGCTATGGCAGGTGCTGAGGGGTTCCATAATGGCTTTGTGCGTGCGTGACATTGACGTGCGCGTGGCGGAGGGTGTGCTGTAGCAGGAGAGCGGTGCTTGATGCGCGTGGGATGGTTGGTGTTGCGAGTATGTGTGGTTTCGTTTTGGAAATTGTATGGTGTGAGTTGGTTGTACAGATTCTCGTTAGTATAGTGGTTAGTATACCCGCCTGTCACGCGGGTGACCCGGGTTCAATTCCCGGACGGGAAGCTTCTTTTGCTCGTTTGCTCTTTGCCCCATCGCAGCCACCCTTCATTTTGCACCAAACGGCGGGCACACACAGACGCTCCACGTCATCTAGATCACGCCCAGCTGGAGGGTCAGCTACTCACTGTGCCAACGCGGACAAAAAGGTTGCCAGTATTCCGACCAGGGCTCGATCCCGGACCTCGTCGTAAGTGTGGCGAATCGGCTCGAGAGGCGATATACGGCGTCTTGATCGCGTTGGGCCTCAGCCAGCCTCCCTGTGCCATGATAGAAGTCGTTGAAGCGGCGTGGCGGAGCCATTGATGTGGAGAAAAGCAGTCGGCTATGGCAGGTGCTGGTGGGTTCCATAATGGCTTTGTGCGTGCGTGACATTGACGTGCGCGTGGCGGAGGGTGTGCTGTAGCAGGAGAGCGGTGCTTGATGCGCGTGGGATGGTTGGTGTTGCGAGTATGTGTGGTTTCGTTTTGGAAATTGTATGGTGTGAGTTGGTTGTACAGATTCTCGTTAGTATAGTGGTTAGTATACCCGCCTGTCACGCGGGTGACCCGGGTTCAATTCCCGGAGGGGAAGCTTCTTTTGCTCGTTTGCTCTTTGCCCCATCGCAGCCACCCTTCATTTTGCACCAAACGGCGGGCACACACAGACGCTCCACGTCATCTAGATCACGCCCAGCTGGAGGGTCAGCTACTCACTGTGCCAACGCGGACAAAAAGGTTGCCAGTATTCCGACCAGGGCTCGATCCCGGACCTCGTCGTAAGTGTGGCGAATCGGCTCGAGAGGCGATATACGGCGTCTTGATCGCGTTGGGCCTCAGCCAGCCTCCCTGTGCCATGATAGAAGTCGTTGAAGCGGCGTGGCGGAGCCATTGATGTGGAGAAAAGCAGTCGGCTATGGCAGGTGCTGGTGGGTTCCATAATGGCTTTGTGCGTGCGTGACATTGACGTGCGCGTGGCGGAGGGTGTGCTGTAGCAGGAGAGCGGTGCTTGATGCGCGTGGGATGGTTGGTGTTGCGAGTATGTGTGGTTTCGTTTTGGAAATTGTATGGTGTGAGTTGGTTGTACAGATTCTCGTTAGTATAGTGGTTAGTATACCCGCCTGTCACGCGGGTGACCCGGGTTCAATTCCCGGACGGGAAGCTTCTTTTGCTCGTTTGCTCTTTGCCCCATCGCAGCCACCCTTCATTTTGCACCAAACGGCGGGCACACACAGACGCTCCACGTCATCTAGATCACGCCCAGCTGGAGGGTCAGCTACTCACTGTGCCAACGCGGACAAAAAGGTTGCCAGTATTCCGACCAGGGCTCGATCCCGGACCTCGTCGTAAGTGTGGCGAATCGGCTCGAGAGGCGATATACGGCGTCTTGATCGCGTTGGGCCTCAGCCAGCCTCCCTGTGCCATGATAGAAGTCGTTGAAGCGGCGTGGCGGAGCCATTGATGTGGAGAAAAGCAGTCGGCTATGGCAGGTGCTGGTGGGTTCCATAATGGCTTTGTGCGTGCGTGACATTGACGTGCGCGTGGCGGAGGGTGTGCTGTAGCAGGAGAGCGGTGCTTGATGCGCGTGGGATGGTTGGTGTTGCGAGTATGTGTGGTTTCGTTTTGGAAATTGTATGGTGTGAGTTGGTTGTACAGATTCTCGTTAGTATAGTGGTTAGTATACCCGCCTGTCACGCGGGTGACCCGGGTTCAATTCCCGGACGGGAAGCTTCTTTTGCTCGTTTGCTCTTTGCCCCATCGCAGCCACCCTTCATTTTGCACCAAACGGCGGGCACACACAGACGCTCCACGTCATCTAGATCACGCCCAGCTGGAGGGTCAGCTACTCACTGTGCCAACGCGGACAAAAAGGTTGCCAGTATTCCGACCAGGGCTCGATCCCGGACCTCGTCGTAAGTGTGGCGAATCGGCTCGAGAGGCGATATACGGCGTCTTGATCGCGTTGGGCCTCAGCCAGCCTCCCTGTGCCATGATAGAAGTCGTTGAAGCGGCGTGGCGGAGCCATTGATGTGGAGAAAAGCAGTCGGCTATGGCAGGTGCTGGTGGGTTCCATAATGGCTTTGTGCGTGCGTGACATTGACGTGCGCGTGGCGGAGGGTGTGCTGTAGCAGGAGAGCGGTGCTTGATGCGCGTGGGATGGTTGGTGTTGCGAGTATGTGTGGTTTCGTTTTGGAAATTGTATGGTGTGAGTTGGTTGGTGTTGCGAGTATGTGTGGTTTCGTTTTCGAAATTGTATGGTGTGAGTTGGTCGTACAGATTCTCGTTAGTATAGTGGTTAGTATACCCGCCTGTCACGCGGGTGACCCGGGCTCAATTCCCGGACGGGAAGCTTCTTTTGCTCGTTTGCTCTTTGCCCCATTGCAGCCACCCTTCATTTTGCACCAAACGGCGGGCACACACAGACGCTCCACGTCATCTAGATCACGCCCAGCTGGAGGGTCAGCTACTCACTGCGCCAACGCGGACAAAAAGGTTGCCAGTATTCCGACCAGGGCTCGATCCCGGACCTCGTCGTAAGTGTGGCGAATCGGCTCGAGAGGCGATATACGGCGTCTTGATCGCGTTGGGCCTCAGCCAGCCTCCCTGTGCCATGATAGAAGTCGTTGAAGCGGCGTGGCGGAGCCATTGATGTGGAGAAAAGCAGTCGGCTATGGCAGGTGCTGAGGGGTTCCATAATGGCTTTGTGCGTGCGTGACATTGACGTGCGCGTGGCGGAGGGTGTGCTGTAGCAGGAGAGCGGTGCTTGATGCGCGTGGGATGGTTGGTGTTGCGAGTATGTGTGGTTTCGTTTTGGAAATTGTATGGTGTGAGTTGGTCGTACAGATTCTCGTTAGTATAGTGGTTAGTATACCCGCCTGTCACGCGGGTGACCCGGGCTCAATTCCCGGACGGGAAGCTTCTTTTGCTCGTTTGCTCTTTGCCCCATTGCAGCCACCCTTCATTTTGCACCAAACGGCGGGCACACACAGACGCTCCACGTCATCTAGATCACGCCCAGCTGGAGGGTCAGCTACTCACTGCGCCAACGCGGACAAAAAGGTTGCCAGTATTCCGACCAGGGCTCGATCCCGGACCTCGTCGTAAGTGTGGCGAATCGGCTCGAGAGGCGATATACGGCGTCTTGATCGCGTTGGGCCTCAGCCAGCCTCCCTGTGCCATGGTATAAGTCGTTGAAGCGGCGTGGCGGAGCCATTGATGTGGAGAAAAGCAGTCGGCTATGGCAGGTGCTGAGGGGTTCCATAATGGCTTTGTGCGTGCGTGACATTGACGTGCGCGTGACGGAGGGTGTGCTGTAGCAGGAGAGCGGTGCTTGATGCGCGTGGGATGGTTGGTGTTGCGAGTATGTGTGGTTTCGTTTTGGAAATTGTATGGTGTGAGTTGGTTGGTGTTGCGAGTATGTGTGGTTTCGTTTTCGAAATTGTATGGTGTGAGTTGGTCGTACAGATTCTCGTTAGTATAGTGGTTAGTATACCCGCCTGTCACGCGGGTGACCCGGGCTCAATTCCCGGACGGGAAGCTTCTTTTGCTCGTTTGCTCTTTGCCCCATTGCAGCCACCCTTCATTTTGCACCAAACGGCGGGCACACACAGACGCTCCACGTCATCTAGATCACGCCCAGCTGGAGGGTCAGCTACTCACTGCGCCAACGCGGACAAAAAGGTTGCCAGTATTCCGACCAGGGCTCGATCCCGGACCTCGTCGTAAGTGTGGCGAATCGGCTCGAGAGGCGATATACGGCGTCTTGATCGCGTTGGGCCTCAGCCAGCCTCCCTGTGCCATGGTATAAGTCGTTGAAGCGGCGTGGCGGAGCCATTGATGTGGAGAAAAGCAGTCGGCTATGGCAGGTGCTGAGGGGTTCCATAATGGCTTTGTGCGTGCGTGACATTGACGTGCGCGTGACGGAGGGTGTGCTGTAGCAGGAGAGCGGTGCTTGATGCGCGTGGGATGGTTGGTGTTGCGAGTATGTGTGGTTTCGTTTTGGAAATTGTATGGTGTGAGTTGGTTGGTGTTGCGAGTATGTGTGGTTTCGTTTTCGAAATTGTATGGTGTGAGTTGGTCGTACAGATTCTCGTTAGTATAGTGGTTAGTATACCCGCCTGTCACGCGGGTGACCCGGGCTCAATTCCCGGACGGGAAGCTTCTTTTGCTCGTTTGCGCTTTGCCCCATTGCAGCCACCCTTCATTTTGCACCAAACGGCGGGCACACACAGACGCTCCACGTCATCTAGATCACGCCCAGCTGGAGGGTCAGCTACTCACTGCGCCAACGCGGACAAAAAGGTTGCCAGTATTCCGACCAGGGCTCGATCCCGGACCTCGTCGTAAGTGTGGCGAATCGGCTCGAGAGGCGATATACGGCGTCTTGATCGCGTTGGGCCTCAGCACAGCCTCCCTGTGCCATGATAGAAGTCGTTGAAGCGGCGTGGCAGAGCCATTGATGTGGAGAAAAGCAGTCGGCTATGGCAGGTGCTGAGGGGTTCCATAATGGCTTTGTGCGTGCGTGACATTGACGTGCGCGTGGCGGAGGGTGTGCTGTAGCAGGAGAGCGGTGCTTGATGCGCGTGGGATGGTTGGTGTTGCGAGTATGTGTGGTTTCGTTTTGGAAATTGTATGGTGTGAGTTGGTTGTACAGATTCTCGTTAGTATAGTGGTTAGTATACCCGCCTGTCACGCGGGTGACCCGGGTTCAATTCCCGGACGGGAAGCTTCTTTTGCTCGTTTGTTCTTTGCCCCATCGCAGCCACCCCTCATTTTGCACCAAACGGTGGGCACACACAGACGCTACACGTCAACGTGATCTTGATCCGAGCTTATCCGTTCGTCATATACACATTTTCGCTAATTCCAACGCAATCTTGGATCCGACTTCCGTCTTTGCAGCGGCCTACCTTACGAGCAAAGGCAGTGTCCAAGATGGACACTTTGGCTCCACTATCCAGAAGCATGATCGCTTTCTCATTGTTAATCTTGCCAGCGACTTTAGTTTGACGGGCCATTTCCCCGGAGCATGGTGTTTCCTTTATCCACGTGACTCACCCGGTAAGAGATCTGCCTCGTCTACCATTCCTGATCGTCTAACTTCAGCGATCCGGATAGGTCTCAGCAGGATCTCGCCTTCAGCAGGCTTGAACCACTGATCCCGATTCCACTGTGTCCAGAATCCTCTTGCTTCTCCGTAATGGAGATCCAAGGGCGCAGACGTCGCAGATCGGTCGAAATCGTTGGCCTGATACAGACTCGAAATCCGGACGGTAGGTTTCTCGTGCAGATCACATGTACTACCGGATAGATCGGGTCGCTTGTTAACTTGATCTACTAATGTCTTGTTCACAAATGCATAGATGCAGTATCTAGAATACTCGGCTCGTACCGGATTCAAACTCGGCGAGCGTCCTAGTTTAACATCTTCTCAGTGATCTCGGGTGGAAAACCACCGTGCTTGTGGGGATTGTACCACTTCCGGATCTGGATGTAGAATTCCTCCATCGGGCACTTGCCCAGATCATGTAGCTCACCGCAGCCACGACACACCAAGAACCAGTGATTCGCGGAGTGACCCTTGTAGCCACACTTCTCGCAGATCAAACGCTTCCAGCAGTCGGCCTTCGTGTGGCGGCGCGATCTGCAGTAGATGCATCGGTCGCGACTCGATCGCTCTGCCTGGAAACAAGTCCACAGATCGCGGGGTGGTCGATCCTGCCCCTTTCGAGTCAGTTAAAACGGATCGCAGACATTCTAAGTCTCTCTCGTCGTCGTCAACGTTGGATCATCAGCCGAAGCCACGTAGATCCGGCGGCGATAGTTCTCGTCCGAGCTGTTCTCATCCAATCCAGAGTCGGATTTCGAATATGACGCCTACGCTTGGATTGCGTGTACTTGTTTCGTCTGGACTGTCGAGGCTGGGGCACTCGGCGTCTTCTGTCGGTACTTGCTACCGTACGCCGACTTCTTCTGACGCAGGGTTGCCACATTAAGACGATGCAAGTACTCCAGCGGGGCTCATTGGATCGCTTGCGCGCGTGATAGTACTGCCGCGCCAGTGAGATCCCGAATCCTCAGTACTGGATCTGGAAACTTCGATGCAGAGCGCTCCACTTGTTCCGCGTGGATCTACCAAGCTGGCGGTACCAGTTCTTCGCCGGTCCGACCAGCAGATCCGCGAAGGTAAGACACTTCTCTTCGTCCGAGGCTTGATCGCGCAGGAACGCTGACTTCACTTTGCTGATCCAGGCTCTGGCGCGATCTTCGTCTTGGTCTATGCTAGTGAGCTCCTTCAGGTCCGAGAACGCAGAGATCCGAACTCTCTAGATCATCGACGATCCCGTCAACCCAACCGCAGTTGAGGTTACGGCAGTGCGTGCAGCTGCCTTTTTTTGTCGGGAAACCAATGTCGTCTGGATCGTACTCCCAGTTGGAGGACTCTTGATTCGGCGATCCTACCGACTCCATCTCCCCATCTTGCGATCCCATGTTTCCAGCTACCACTGCGTTCGACGAGGCGGACAAGATCTGCTGCTCGCGCAAGAATCAGCTCATGGCGGCTTGGAAATACGATTCCAGCCTGCCGCTCGACTCTTCGGTGGACGTGGTATAGCTGTTCGATCCGTGAATCGTAGAGTCTGCTTCTGCTGCGGAGATCGCGGTTGATCTCGGCGTGCTGACTTCGTTCTGGCTTCCAACCTAGCGACGCTCGACGGTCACAAGGACATGCGGCGCGGCTCGGAAGAGCTGTCCGATCCCAGTTCAGCTGCCGATGCGTAGTGTGACAACTCACCAGCGCTAATCGCTGGCGACGCTGACTGATCTTGAGCAGGAGGCACGTCGCCTACCACGATCCGCAGCTTGTCGATTAAGTTCCGAGTCGACGTCTGGATCACAATCAACACCAGATCGAATAGGCCATCCGCATCGAATGCACCGGCTGTAAGGTCAGCGCCCTTCAGCACGCGAAGCAAGTTTTTCACCGCGGCGAGTTTGTCCAACGTAGCGGGCGGAGCCATCGCCGGTCCGCGAAGTCCGCCGATCGGATTCAGTTTCAGGTTCGACATCACCGGATCCTGCTGTAGAAACTCTCTCAAATCCTTCTGGTAGTACATGATACCCCGAGCGTCGTCTGTCCACGGACTGGCTGATGTCTCTGGATCTTCGCCATTTGACTCAGGCGCCTTCAGCTTCTTCCGAGTAGTCTTTGACTTCTTCTTCTTCTTTGCTGTGGATTTTTGAACTTGCGGATCCTGGGCTACAGCTAGCTCAGGATGAGCCTTAGGCTTCCCTTTAGCGGCTTTGTTTTGCGAATCTCGACTTGCGTCAAGATTCGCAGGAGTCCCCGAAGGGACTTGGGGAGGATAAAGAGGTTTCTCCTCCAGATCCGGATCCGGATCTGTACCTCTTCCGTCGACTGAGTTCCTCCCAGTACTCTGTCGATCCGTGGATCTAATATCATTCAGCGGCGCCGTCGTCGATCCAATCTCCGATGACGCTTGATCCCCAGGTTCAAACTTCACTTGAACTTCTTCTTAAGACTCACGGTGAAATCCCAAGTCACCAGAAGATCCGGGCACGCGCACCATTGTGTTGTAGCGGGGTCAGCAAAATCTGGCGAGACTGCTAGATCCAACTTCCACTAAGTCCGGACACCGACTAACGGAGGCGGTCCCCCGATGATCCGTGATCTTGTGCTGAACTTTACTCAACTTGTATACCCGACGGTAGGGCTAGATCTTGCTCCTCCAGTGACTTCGTAAAGGTCAAAGTGGTGAAGGCTTGAACGTCTTGGCGAGACGTTGGGGATGAGATGGAGAAGCGCGGAAACTTTTCGCTCTGCTGCCGATAAGGTCCAGATCCTAAGCGATTACTCGAGCTTGGATCTGGCGGCCTGGATCTGGATCCGGCCGTGGGGTTGCCTTGATGGCGGGTGTTTGCCTTACGGTCTTCCTTTTCACTTGCTTGCCGCTTCCTATATCGGGGTCTTGGGGGTAGTGGAGAACCGAAAGATCTCCCGGATAAGCGATAAACTCCGGTCGATCTGGGATCTGCACTTGAGGGTAGATCACTAGGTGGCTAGATCCGGTATGTATATTACCAGATATTAATAACCAACACTAGGACACTTATCCTTAAACTTGCTAACACGGCTCGCGGCTAATGTAGTTCCTCTTCTTCGCTGCAGGGAAGGCACTTGTTCTCTCTCTGATGCAAATTCAGGTCTGATTTATGGTTAAGTATGGTCCCATCCTAAGTCACTATCCTCACAACTGCCAACCGACCACCTATCACCGCCTTTATGTCCATCGCACTTCTGCCCATCGCCAGATACCTTCTTCAATGCGGGCTCGCCATCATCCTATCGTAGATCTTGAGATCGTCCTCGATCGCCATGTCGGGATCCGAGATCCAGATCGCCATTCCAGATCGCTTTACCTTTGGATTCGGATCCGCTCTTCCTCGGGCATCCCGTTGCTACTTGATCCTGCACTACACCCACTTGATAGTCACCGGGGATCATGATACTTACACCCGTGGTCCTCTGATACCTGATCGCGGATCGCCTCTTCTGTCTCACTGGATCTCCAATGGGCACTCTTCAGGGAAAGGACCGGGTCTAATATTGTCCCTCAGGTCCCGATCCATCATTTTCTCTCTTTTCCCAGAATCGACTTCACCACACCCGCGCCGGAGCAGCCTCCTGTAGTTGTCCCCGCTGCGGACGTAACGGGACGGGAAGTTCACCTGACGGATGTGCGCGCTTCCCAAAATGCGCTCCAGCTGTCCGTAGATCAAGCCGAGGAGTGCAGGAGTTGCGTGAGAGCCACGTGGTCCTACAGCACGCATACCTAACTTCCCGTGCTCGAGTGACCGACTTGGACCGTCAGCTGGCCGACGCGGCGAACGCAGCGTCTCCCTTTGTACTCTTCTGCCAACACAAGTACGATCTCGCGCGCCACCAGTTGGAGGGCGTACGCGGTGAGCTCACAGATACCTTAACGCGTTGCAGCAGCGTCTGGATAATTCGAGAGAGATGGAGGCCTGCCGCCTCCGGTATCACGATCTACAGCTGCGTTACGACGAGGCGGTCCGAGAGTTCCAAGATCGCGTCGACAGCCTGGAGGCACAATTAGCCGCGACGCGATCCCTGGGGCCTGGTTGTGTGACTCCACCCGATGTTTCGAAACGCCTACTCGCGTTGGAGGCCCAGTTGTCACAAGTCCGCTCCGACACCGCTGCGGCAAAGAAACAGGGTGATCAGGTCGCTGCTGAGCTCTTGGAGTCCGCCAAGTCTCACAAGGCCGCTCAAGAGGCGGTAGATCGCCTCGCTCGCGTAGTGGCTGCGAAAACCCGGAAGATCGAGGAGCTGAAGCCCACTTGCGCTAAGTGTGCCGACACCATCCTCGTAGCTCGCGCGACTGAGTGTCGTAATCTGGAAGGGGTGACCGCACTCCTGAGACAGGAGCTCACGACTGCGTCGAGGAAGGCTCAGCAGGCTTCTCAACAACGGATCAGGCGCGGGCTGAGTTGGATTCCACTGGTAGGTGCTTATTTCGTGAGCTGTAGGTTGCCACCCTCGTGCTAACTCCTTCTACTTTGCAGGCGCGCACATAGCTTTGGCTCGGGACCAGATCGCGCGCTTCGAGAACCGCCTCGCCCAAGTAGAAGATTCAGAATCATTGCGTAAGAGGTATGCAGCCAAGGTGGCCACTCTCACGACCGAGCGCGACAATTTACAGCGCCAGCTGGACCAGCGTGCGACTGAGGTGGGCGTACTTCGTGCCAAACGCGATCAGGCGCGTGACCGGCTCGCCGGAATTGCGTCGTTGATCACTCCTGGCGCCCTCACCAGTGGCGCACCGTCGCCGACGCGACCTGCGAGTCGCAAACGCCGCCGGTCCCCCAGCCGTTCTCCACTTCGATCTCCCGGCCCTCGAAATGTCCTCGGGTGGCCAGTCGTGCGTCGTCAACTCGATCTCCACCTCGCCACTCAATCTATATCTTGTCCGCAGCAGCCGCTTCGTGTAGTCAGACTTCGGAACTCCCATTCCTTCCCGCGTCTACGTAGACAGCGAGGATGATGAATTCTTCGCCGCCTTGTCTCAGTCCCGTCTATTCTCCGCCGTTTCTGTGTCGCTTCGTCATCCACGAACTGTCGCTCTTTTCGTAGATCCGACGTCTCTCGGACGTTTAGCGGCGCAGAGGTGCGTGGTCAGGGGATTCGTCTTCTCAGGCCTCTGGCTCGAGCTCAGGCCCGCCCCCTGACGGTGGCTCCGACGACGGCACTTCCAGCAGTTCCGGTCGTTTAGGCAGCAGCAGCGAGGAAGAATCTGGCAACTCTGCTGGCAGCCAGGCGCCTCGTGAGCGTCTCAACCCGCTATCTGACGCGGCGTGGGCCGCTTCGCCACCCACACAAGTCTCCCGGGGAGAGTGGATTCCTAGCTACTGTGGCAGGAGCTCTCGCCAAGGTCGCGACGTGCTCCCGGGGTTGATCGCAGACATCCGTTAGACCTGCATCGTGGAGGTGGATCACAATCTCCTTTTCCGTCAGCTTTCCAAGCCTCTCGAGTGTGGTTGTTTCCTGCCCGTGGCCGGGTTCCTTCCGCGCGGGACAGGGATGAAGATCTGGTCCTTGAAGCCAGCGTGCAGCGTCTGGAAGCCGCGCGACCATGGGATGTGCTTGCGAGCCGGCCTCGCCCGTACACCTTCCGGTTAGAAGGCTGGTTCGTGGTCATTGTGGAAGTTTACTCCTCCTACGAGACCGAGTACCTCCGCGTGTACTGGGATTCCACTCGCGTTTTTCCGATTACCATTGCCAAGCGCAGATCGAGTCGATACCTCGCTGCCGTGTATACCCATCGCAAACAGCGTCGATCCCGTGCTGGTGCGCGATGAAGACATTCCCCCAGAAGGTGTTAATTGGCATGCTGAGCGGTCACTGCGATCTTAATCTGCTGCTGGACCTTTTCTTTCTACACTTCCCACGTCATGGTGAAGCTGGGGCGTGGTAGCCTGGCTCGGAACCTCATGGCAACCCCGCCGATCTGCTTGACGCCTTAGCTATCACGGATCGTGCCAATCAGTGGCGCAATCACTACCGTGACGACCACGCTGCTCATCCTGCGCGCCAAATTCCCTGCTCCAGCTTAGTTCTGCGTCGTTCTCCCACGATCTCCTTCCCGTGGTCCAGCTGCAATTGATCCAAGTCGATGTCACCTGAAGCAACTCCTGGAGGGGGGGGGGGGGTAAACATCGAGAAGAGTTAGAACAAGTTCCGCGTGGACTGAGGGACCAAGTAGTGCATGAGACGAACCTTCAGTGGCAATCACCAGCGTATCTGCGTCGAGAGCACGGAGGTTCACCTGCTGGCGAAGGATAGCGTTCGCGCGCGTCAACCTCTCGATGCGATCGTGCTGGGTGGAAACCTTCGTCGGCAGCGCCAGGACATCGGAGGAGTCACCGTGAATCAGGTCTGACAAGAGTTAATGGATTTTGTTCAGCAGAGAGAGTTTAGAGAGGGTTTTCGCGGCAATCTAAGCCTTGAACGTCTTGCGTTCCCGATGGATCTGCTTTTCAAGCATGGTGTTTTCATCGCGGATTGTGGTGATGAACTGGTGAAGACGCGCTACGACTTCCTCGCGCCCTCCAACGTCGTCTGAGCATCCAGCGTCCTCTTGAGATGCGAATTGTCGGAGTCTCGAGCGCGCCGAAGCTTGGCCTTCAACTCCTTGATTTGAGTGGTCACCTGTTGAGCGAATAATTGCGTGTTCTCGCGAAGGCCAACCTCGATACGCAGCTGGTTCTCCAGCGACGTGTAGCCGATATGGGAGGACTCTAGTCGAGCACGCAGACGATCAGCGTCGGTGAACGTGTCGAAGACTTTAGCAGTGAGAGCGGAGCCAATTTCCTCGACGGTCCGAGCCTGGTCGAAGCGATCCCAGAAACCCTGATCATTCGAGCGAGGGAGCTGGACCTTCGCGCGTACCAAGACCTTCGTCGCAGGCGTGAGTTGGTTGGCGGACAGGCGGAGGCTACGGTCAGACGCCGATGTTGCTGCACCGGCGACGATATCCCGCAAGGCATCTTCGCTGACGCCTGGAAGAGAAGTCTCGGGCGAGAACGCATGCGTTATCGTCGGCGACGATGGAGGAAGCAAGAGCCGCAAGGAAGCCGCAACACCAGAAGGGACTGACACATCGCCGGAACCCTGAACAGGCCAAACGCGTCGTGAGAAGCATGAAGTGAATAGTGGCAATGAGTAAGACTTACCGGAGGCGAAGGCGACGACGAGTAGCCTGTCAAGTTGAGAGCGCGGGCTGCGGTACGATGAAGGCAGCCGCTCATGGCAGATCAAGGGCAAGAAGCGCCAAGATACTCTGGTTCGTGTCTTGCCGGGGGCAGTTGTGATATCGCGATCCGCCTCGGTAGGGATTCGAACCGCGTCGCAGCGTGGGCAAATACCCGTCGCCGTCGCCTTTCGAGAATTCGACGGGACCGGTTCGACCAATCGGCGGGAGTGGTGATAGCTACAGTGTCGACGGTGTGTCAAGATGGTGTACACTACACAAAGACGAAGGTATCGACTGGTCGCAGCTGTCGCGATTGGACGCACGGTAAGGTCCGGACTGAGTTTATTTGATTTTAGCATCTAGATGACCATAGGGGCAAAAGATTAAAAGAAAGTATTGGCCTTTCGGCCTTAAAAATACAGAGCTGAATTTTCCCTGAAGCACACAAGTGTTCAAGCGTCGAGGTAAGCACCTTACACTTAATAGCTTTGCAGGGTATGCCTACCAGCGAACAGCGACCTTCCTGAAGTTAGCGTTCGTTTCTGGTCAGGCCAAGAGACTAGTAGTGGGACTGTGTTTTGGTTATTCCCTATTTGAGGGAAACTTGGGTATATTAGTGGTTTGAGTATTGGAAGTATACTCCTGACGACTTACGGCCTGAGTTAATCTCGGGCACCCCCGTAATAGAGACGAAAGAGACTAGGCAACCTTCCGCTGTTGGTGCCACGGGTTAGAGAAAGAGAGAGAGAGAGAGAGAGAGAGAGAGGATAGACGTACAGGCGACGCTCGTGCCTGCTACGTTGTGTGTGAAGCCTACTTACGCTACGGTAATCGAGGGAAGCGTCGGCCCAGGGTGCTGGGTCGGATTTGGTTCCTTCAGATTCGCTCATAATATTCGCTGGCCCTTGTGGAAGGCGTATTGTTGTGTGCAGAGACTATCTACGTGTCTAGCGATGGAAATTGAGCGATTCCCTACATCCTATAGACAATACGCCAGAGATATTTCTGCTAGATCAGACGAAGTGCACTTATTAATACCTCCGTATCATGCCATCGCGACCACACGTCGAGGAGTGACATGGTGCCCCACGTTCACCAGTACCACAGCATGCACCAAAATCACCGTCGGACCACCCATCACGATGTTTCACTATTGGGACCAATCAGATCAAGTGTAGACGCGTGTCTTTCCAGGTTATCGTGTAGTGTGTATGTAGAATCCAACTAAAAACTCCTTTGAATACATTTCTCACTTTCACTTCTACCTTCTCGCTCACAAGTGTCCAACCAACATAGAATGCCTCAAACGAGCTGCATTTGAAATTCAGCTTGAGGCAAAATATTGAATCGAGGTAGAAACGAATGTCGATTATATGCAATATCCAAACCAGCAATCTTGCGCAAATCCTGTCCTTTTCAGATCCAGCCCGAATAGCGTCTAGAAGTCGAACACGGCCAAAACAAATTGCATGAATAAGCCGTGAAATGCCTTGATGAGTTGGTGCGTCGCCCAAGTCAAAAATGTCGTACCTTCAACATTGTCGACTCGACACTTCCGTAAAGGTCCGTGGGGGTCTGGCTTCCGGTCGCCTGCCCGTTGGCTGGCTCTTACATCAATGTCCAACACTCCTCCCCAGAGCCTCAGGGTTCCCAGATCACTCGATGTCGACGAGTCCGATCTTCTCCCGTAGCTCCTTCATCCGCGGCGCCGGCAGCGCCTTCGTCAGCGGGTCCGCGAGCATTTCCGCGCTAGCGACATACTCTGGCACCACGACACCATTCTTGGCACAGTCTTGGATGAATTTGAGCTTGACATCCACGTGCTTCGCCTTGGCCGAACTTGTTTCGCTCTGCACTTGCGCGATAGCCGCTTGGTTATCCATCAGCATGTCCATAGGCAACTTGGTGGCGATATCCAGCTCACCCAATAGCTCCTTCAGCCCAAGTAGCTCTTGAGCACCCACCGTCGCAGCGACGTACTCCGCCTCGGTTGTCGATAGTGCCACAGATCTATGCTTCTTGCACTGCCACGACACCGTCATTCCGTTCACTTGGACAACCGCCGCGCTCACAGACTTCCCGTCATTCTTGTCAGCCACAAAGTCAGCGTCCGTATACGAGCGCAGTCGTAGCGGTAGCTCTATAGCCTTGTCGTCGCCAGACATAATCAGCTTGTGTGATCGAGCGCCACTCGGGTACCTGGCGATGCGCTTAGCCAGCTTCCAATCCGCCATCGTTGGTGCATGAGCCCGTCGCGTGCACAGTGTACAGCGAACATGATGTCCAGACGCGTGCATCTCGCAATCCACAGCAAACTCCCCACCAGTGACTGGAAACTTGTCATCGTCGGTCCCACCGGCGCAATCTCCTTTGCCGCGTGCGGAAGTAGCTCTGCCAAATCTGCCTCTGGCGCGTCTTCTCCTCCGATCGGCAATCGCACAGAATTCGCCTTGTCCAATCCAAACTTGGTGAGCATCTCGACGATTGCCGCCTCTTGGTCAAACTTGTAACCACTGAGCTCGTCGTACTGCACGCGCATTCCAAGAAAATTGCCGGCAACACCGAGGTCCATGAGCTCCAGGACGGCCATGTCAACGAAGAACTGGAAACCCTGTTCTCGTCCGTGCCAGTAACCAGCAGGTCATCCACGTTCGTCCCGACGACCGTCATTCCGCCACTGTCAGCCTTGGAGTACAGACACGCGTCCGTAATACACAGGATAAACCCAAGCTTGACCAGTTCGCGATGAAGGTGCTCGTGCCAAAATCACCCTGCTTGTTTCAGCCCCTAAAGGCTCTGACCAAGAAGTAGTCCAACTTCATCCACGCTCTCAGCTCCGAGCGCCTTTAGCTCTTCCTCCGTTAAGACGAATCCATCGGGGACGAACAGCAAAATCTCGATACCCTCCTCCGTTTTCGCTTTCACATACGCGTTTGGAACGTCGCCGTGTCTGGCAGATACCTTCCATATGATCGCAATGACAAAGATGAACTTGACACCAGTCATCGTAATCACAGCAGCAAACACGAGAAAGAAGTTAACGCCGAAATTTTGCTCGTTGCCATAGGCGACTAGTCGAGCCTTGTACCGCTCAATCAAACCCGTGCCTGTTCGTTTCATCTTGTACACCCACTTGGTATGCAAGCGAACGGTACCAGGCTCGCGCTTGACAAGCTGCCACGTGCTGTTGGCTTGAAGAGCAGCAAGCTTCTCCTGTTCAGCTGTCACCCAAAGCACACTCTCGACGCACTTCCGCGCCTGTCGGTAGTTCTTCGGTTCCGGGTCATAAGCGTGGGAGTTGACGTTCTCATCCTTAGATACAGTCAAAGCCACGGTCTCATCGTTAAGTCTTGAATCGCCCACCTCCACATCTCCATCGGCTTTAGCACGACAACGTGACTTACGGCGCGACCGGCGAGATCGGCGGGGTGCAGTTGGTGTTTCCGGCTTTGATGGCGTTTGAGCGGTTGGTGTCTTCGGGTTGGATTTCTCCTCCACCGTGCGAATGTTCTGCACATGGCGCGTGACGATCACCTTTTCTTCAAAGGCAAGTACACCTTGTACCCCTTGGTCGATATGTCCTTGCCGACGATGATACCCTCACAAGCTCGCTTCTTCATGGCACGCTTTCCAGGGTCGCGAAAGACAGTGCACTTGGGCCCGAACACGACGATGTCGCGAAGGTTAGGCACTTGCCCGGTCAGCACTTCAAGCGGTGACTTCCGATCCTCATTCGCTCGGGACGGGCTTCGGTTCAGCACAAACGTGGCGTACTCGGCCGCGTCACCCCAGAAGCTTAGCGGTAAGCTTGCGCCAAACACCATGCAACGAGCCATGTTGAGAATCGTGCGATGCATGCGCTCCGCTTTACCATTCGCAGCTTAATTCCCGACCTCGGACACCTGTCGAGCCACTCCGTTCTCTTTGCAGAAGAGGTCCACGTTTCGGTACTTTCCTCCACCGTTCGTACGAGGGACGTGCACGCGACACTCAAAGCGTTTTTCGAATTCGGCGAGAAAGTCCTCGAACTTCTTTGCGGCCAGGTTCTTCTTCTTCGCCATGCACACCTCGCAGTAGTTCGACTTGTGGTCCACGAAGTTGACCATGTAGCGATTGCCTTGGTGGTCAAGCGGCGCCATTGGACCCTTTAGGTCACTGCAAATGACTCCTCCGATCTTGTCAATCGGTGCGTACTCTCCGGTATTCTTGGTCGGTTGTCGCGCTCTAGTCTGCTTCCCCTGTGCGCACACCAAGCACGGCATCCGCTTCCGATCCGAGAGTTGGATTCCCGACGCGGGATCCTTTGCCATGCACTCGATGGTGTCCAGTGCCAAATGACCGAAGCGTGCATGAAAACCCATCAACGTATCCGTTGTGACGACCGGCGAGACTGTATCCGTACTCGCGTCCACCACATTCATGATCAGGCCATCCATCTTCGCACTGTTCGCAGCTACCGACTCGAGTCCAGCCACAAGAACTTTGTGCTTCAGGTCGACGTAGAATACGACTGTATTGCTCTTTGTCAGCGCCCATTTCCGTTGCGCTCCACTAGCGAGCAACCCTTGGCCATGAGCCGTCCGTACGAGATCAGGTTCTGCGCCAGCGTCGGTGCGTAGTACATATCACTGAGCTCCACCTCAGTTGTGACACCATCGACGATAGCCCGCAAGATTAAGGTTCCTTTCTTGGCTATGTTCATCTCCCGACCATCAGACAACATGCAGATGTCCTCAGTGGAACATTTCACTGCGTTTGCCAGTAGCGAAGGGTCGTTGACGAGATGTCGACTGGCTCCGCTATCCAATGTCCAGCTATTAGCGCTCACGGATTGAGCGCCGCCGCCAGCTGCAAGCGCGATCCGTACTGCCTTATCCGTGTCGTTTCCAGCGAACCGCTCCGGGCAGTCCTTCCTCAGGTGTCCAACCTGCTTGCATTTATGGCAACGACGTGTTTCCTCCTTGGAATCAACCACCGCGTTCACGACCTCCTTGCCGATATGCTTTGTCGCTCGGTCTTCATCAGACACCGCCAGCTCGTTCGCTTGTTGGAGAGGATCCGGGCGCGTGATGTCACACTTGGTCATCAAGGCGTGCCTCAAGTCTGGGTCCGCGTACTTGGCGATGTTCTCCAGCACGAGCGTAGGCGATGCGTTCGTTGCCACCATGAGAGCATTCAAGTACAAGAAGTGCTCGCTCCACGATCGCGACGGATCCTTGTTCGCCCCGAGAAGCTTCATTCCCTGCTGCGTCGAGAGCGTCCGCTTGAACGACAAGTGCATCTTGTCCATCACGAACCAAAGCGTCGGATGCGTGGCCCACCAGCGCATGATGTGCTGCTGAAAGAAGAGCTCAGCTTTACCGCGTAGATACTGGCCAAACTTGTTCACCTTGTACCCTTCCGGCCAGGCGTAGCCACACGCCTGATCCGCCATCTCGATCTGCTCAAAGCCGCTCCCAAGTCCCTTGTAGACTTCGCTGCCGTCGAAGTTGCGAATGAAGATCTTCGCGTCCTTGGCCGGCGGCACTCTCTCGTTGAGATACAGCGGCGGTGGCCGATGCGCTTGGTACTGTGCAGCCGGTTGCTGCGGTGGCGTCTGCTGAGCTGCCTCTTGGGCCTGGAACGGTGTGCCTCCAGCTTATTGCCCAGCACCGAGACCACCGTACACACCAGGCGTCTGTACACCCATGCCAAATTCGACGCGCCCAGTTCGTGCATCTGCATGCGCTGCATGCCCAGACTGCCCCCATGCTGCAGCGCTTGACGGTACACGCTCTGGCCCAAGCCGGCCCCATGTCCAGGTGGCGTAACGGCCGCTTGCTGCTGGTGTGTCTCCAGCGCCCGCTCCAAGCTATCCACCTTGGCCGTGAGCTTGGTGATGAGTGCCGCGAGCGCTCCAGCGTCCGGCATGACCTTCTCTTCCTGATGCTCTTCGCCCCTTTCGTGGGCGGTGGGGGAGGCGGGGACTGCCTCCGTAGCAGTGTCTGCGTCTGAGCTGTTACCAATTGGGCTCAAAACCTGTTGGTTGGGCACTTGTGCGCGAGAAGGTAGAAGAGAAAGTGAGAAATATATTCAAAGGAGTTTTTAGTTGGATTCTACATTCACACTACACGATAACCTGAAAAGACACGCGCCTACACTTGATCTGATTGGTACCAATAGTGAAACCAAGTCAAAAATGTCGTACCTTCAACATTGTCGACTCGACACTTCCGTAAAGGTCCGTGGGGGTCTGGCTTCCGGTCGCCTGCCCGTTGGCTGGTTCTTACATCAATGTCCAACATTCTAGCCCGATCAGATTTTGGGTGTTTCAACTAAATTCCAGCTGGATTAGGACTGGATTCGCCCCAAGTCCAACACGGCCTTAGTTTCTTTGGCTAAACGACGTACTTTTTGATGTTTGGAACGGTGCCCTCATTTTTTTTCTCTTTTTTTACTTTAATTGAAGCTTTCAGATTTATTGCTTGACTGCATGCTACGAGTTCTCACAGCAAGTATTAAAATGCTATCGAACAAACGAACAACGAGAGCGCGCTACCTTTTTTTTTCGACCCCTGGTTGGGGCTGCAACTTGTAGCAAAACTGAAACTCTACATGTGGTTGCAACAGTAAGTACTACTAAGTATTGATAAATTGGTTGTGACTCACCACCATTGGTGAGGAGAGACGCAGGCTCAAGATACTAATTGATCTGATAGTTGACAAATTTTAACACCTTTCCTTTATGGTTAGTTAACTTTTTTGGGTCGTATTCAGGCATGACCTGGATTTAGGTCGGGCATCCTTTTAGCGGGAATTGCACCATTATCGAGTTTTCTGCTGACATATAAACCAATGCAGCAGTTGAAAAAGCCCCTCGGACGTCTCCTTTGAGTTAGGCAAGTACTCCAATGACGAAACTGACAGCTCATTCAGCGGTAAATCGAGAATGACAACAGTATTGCGTATCAATTTTAATTGCCCTTATAAGTTTCAATAACGTGTTCACATGGGGGTTCTGAGGCATTCTACGGGAAGGGTATATGCACCTCTTACACTTCGCTGGTCGATGTCTACTTAACACTTGCAAATGCATCGAATATCGGGCCGAGATTGCGTGGTCTGAATTTAGACTTAAATAAACTATCCGACCTAAATCCATGTCATGTCTGAATACGACCCAAGAAAAAAAAATCTTCCTTTATCCATCTCACTCCGTACGGGCTGAGAGCTGCGAATCCCCCGGGCACCTGTGCCCGGGCCACCAATTCATATTGATGACTTGGGAATATGACATATTGACATTGCCCAACAAAACTCCTCAGCATGCAGGCTTTTGCGATGACAACGCTGGTGATTACCAGGTACTCGCAATTCCATGCAAGAACATTTTGCATAAATTAAGTACCAACACATCGTGGACTTCAATTTACTTCCAGTCCACGAACACGGACAAGACAGCAAGTGGGACCGCCAAGAAGCAACCGCAATCCCTCGAATACAAGTTTTTAGCAGACTCGATGGTGACTTCAGTCGGTCGCTGGCTGCAAACCATTGAGTTGATGTGGTCACCTGGAATGCCGACGCTGCCAAAGCTTTTGATGTGGTCATCTGGAATCCCGACGCTGCCAAAGCTTTAACGAAGAAGGATCCCAAGGGTATCATGCTTTGGGATTAACGTATGCTGTTAGGGAAGATCGAATCATCTTGACTCGAGACACAGGTCTTTCTGGTCCCCGTGACGCTGGTGTTTGCTTCGTAGCAGTTTGGAAGGTCAAACTGTAGTTTGGGCCATATAGACACGCGCTCGTTACAATGTTACGATGTGCGATTTCGATACATTGACGCCGTCTCGGCGCAGGATAATGTCGGAACGGAAAGTCCCGATCAGTGTCATCACCTTTTGGAACAGTTACGGCTGCGGTCGAGTCTACTGGGAAGGCATCAAGTCCACTCCAGCGATGAACTCCAGTCCCGAGTCGTGTATCGATGGCACAGTCGTCCAAGAAACGCGTAACAGGTGATCGCTCCGACACGGGTCATCTTCCAGGCCAGTAAACAGTTCGACACGAGAGACAAACAAGAGAGTATTCCAACCAATCGCAGCTCAATACCATAGTGTCATTATACGTGTAGTTAGCTTCTGCGCTGTCGTCGTCGCTGCTGAGCTTGTTCCAGCTCGTCGACTTGTTGCTCCAACTGCAGCAACTTCTTCCTCTTGAGCAGCTTGAAGAACCTTTGCGAGTCCGCCGACTCCCGCGTTTCAGCGAATAGTTTCATGGCCAGTTCGTCTTCCTGTAGATCGTTCTTGCGACGCATTTCACTTGCCAGTTGTTGGTGCACAAACTCCAAGTCCAATGTCGTCGTTGCTGGCCACACACTCTCATTTTGTTCCGCCGTCTCCTCAGTATCAGCAATAGCGACAGTAGGCGGCGTTGTAGACGCACCACGAGGAGAATGTGGCTCCACAGCATCATTAGGAGAAGGCGATTCATTAGCACCACGAGGAGGAGTGTCGGTAGCAGTAGCAACTGGAGACCCGGGCCTCGCAGCTGGAACTGGAGGCTGTACCTCGCACTTTGTAGCTGCTTCAACTTGACCATGTCCTCCGAACTTCGGGCAGTTCCTTGCAATCCTCCAGCAGCTCAGGAACTCAAACTCCCTACCCATTCTTTCTCGAAAGATGTCTCTCGCTCTCTCCACGGCCTCCTCCTCTCCAATTTCCTCATTTCCGACGGCCCGTAAAAATCCAATGAAGACTTTGATGTCCTGCGAGATAAGAATCCAGCGGTTCTGCTGCGCCCGCGCGCTCCTCACACCCTTAATACGGTCGCGCACTGACTCCCAGAACGCATTCCTCACTCCGGCGGACGTCAGCGCCACGTACGCAGCGGCAAGCGCTTCATCTTCCGCCACTCTCCACTTTTTCCCATGACCCATTTTTTTTAAACTGTGGACCACATTACTGCATTATATTGCAAACGTGGTCCACATATATGGCTACATTTGCAAGAGGATGGCGTCCGTATCAACGTTGATGCGCGTGACGCACGGGCTGGTGCGCTGGTCTCCATGCGGTCGGTACTTGGCTGCTGCGGTCGGCAATCGCCTGGCTATCCATGACGCGCGTTCACTGCAGATTGTGCAGCGCTATACGACGGTGGACGAGGTGCAGACGCTTGTCTGGTCCGAGGACTCGGAATTGGTCCTTACTGCCTCGCTCAAACGCGCTGTGGTGCAGCTCTGGTCTGTCCAGGACTCGTCTTGGACATGTAAGATTTCGGAGGGTGTGGCAGGACTTGTCCACGCTAAATGGACGCCTGATGCGCGTCATGTCGTGACAGTGTCCGACTTCCAACTGCACGCGACCGTGTGGTCCCTCGAAGACCCGACGGCCAGATGCTCCATCCGCAGTCCCAAACTGGCAGCTGACGGTCTCAGCTTCTCGAACAACGGGGAATTTCTTGCAGTAGTCGAGCGTAACGACTGCAAGGACTTTATAGGCGTCTACAGCTGTGAAACGTGGGAACTTACGACGCATTTCTCTATCGACAGCTACGACTGCGTCGAGATCTCATGGTCACCCGACGACGCGTACGTGGAGTAGTGACGAAGTTGTGTTTATTATTATTGAGAGGTTATTACTGCAGGACCATCGCGGTGCGGGATACCCACTTGGAGTTTAGAGTGCTCTTGTATTCACCTGATGGGACGTTGCTGGCCAAGTATCAGGTATGGAGCTACTAAATGGCGTTGAATGATATTATGTATTGATGGCGCCGTTACTGTCCTGATTGTAGGCATACGAGAATGCGCTGGGGTTGAAGACTATGACGTGGTCGGCGTCCGGTCAGTTCCTGGCGCTTGGAAGCTATGATGAGCATCTGCGTGTGCTGAGTCACATCAATTGGAAACCAGTCGCGGACTTTGATCACGAAAATATCGCCGTCACGACATCTCACACGAACCACGCAGCGGTGAGGAAATCTGTATACGCAGGCTGACCATGTTGCACATTCCCTGACTGATACTACTTGCGACTTCCAGATTGAATATGAAGAAAACTTTGCGGATGCCAATGTCATGGACCGACCACAAGGTAAACGCGTTGCAGTGACGCAACGAAGCTCTTCCCTGCTGTCGAACTCGCTGCAGGCGGCGTCGGCGGCCGCTCAAGCTGCAGGTGGCAAAAAGTCTCGTGATGTTTGCTTCGTGACACGGGAACCACCTTTTTCCGTTCGTACAATTGCTTCTGATCCATTGTAAGGATATCTACGATATGTGAGGTGTTGTTTACTTTGATACTAATGCTGTAATGGTAGGACAGAGAATCCAAAGATTGGTATTAGCCGAGTAGTGTGGAGTGCCGACTCGGCGTTTATTGCTACCAAAAGCGAACAGATACCATACAATGTGTGGATCTGGCGCACCGAGAGTTTGACGCTGCACTCGGTTGTATCGCTGCTTGAATCTGTCCGGAGTTTGCGATGGGATCCGGCACACACTCGCCTTGCAATCACGTCGGGGGAGAACCGTGTCCATTTTTGGACTACAGAAGGCATTTCATGGGTCGATATACCCAATGGTACGTTTTGTCCCAGCAACAGCTATGCTCTTCTAGCTCACTTTCGTTTTCATTCCGTGATAGAATCGTTCCAAGCGCTGGGTCTTCATTGGGCACCATCAGGCGATGCTCTAATTGCTGTTGGTCGTCAGGATTTTTGCTCCGTAACGCTGTAATATTTATGGGTTTCAAACCATCACACGTTCATTTGATCACGAAAAGCAAGTCTTGGGGAGTGACCAGCTCGTCACCTGGAGGGTTCGTTAGTACATACTGTGGAGAAGTTGCGGAATTGGCACTACGATAAATGCCCAGCGTCATGGTGTCCTGATCAAGGCAACAATCGATGGGTGAACAGACTACTCAATAGTTGCAAGGAGAAAAGTAAAATGCAGTACCTCGTTGTGCAGTAACCCTTCCACAAGCAGCGCATAGGGGCGAAAATGGTACCGCTCCGGAGCTGGGATCTGCGTCAATCGGTGTCGTGATCTCTGCACTCGGTTCGGCATCTTGATGCTCATATTCCCACTGATGACAAGTTGCGTCACCATCTCGATCATGAGTTGCTGGTTCGAGCACGACCCCATGAGAGCATCCATGAAATTGGAGAAATAAATATGGCCCGACGCGTACAGAGGACTGAAGAAGGAACTATCCAGGAACTTCACGTCCTTGAGCAGATCACGTTGGCGAGGCTCGTTAGCTGCAGCCTTTGCGTCGAATAACGAGCCATTCCGGTCAATGAGAAACTTGACGTTACTAGGACGAATCATCTCAGCGACGATAAACGGCATTGGCCTCTTTTCGTTGACCCCGTTCCTCTCCAGTCGAGATGCCTCGTTCTGCAGCGCTTCAGTGATGAACCGATGCGTCGTGATGGCGTCGACGTCTGCCATGTTCTCGTCCATACTCTCCAGATCGTTCTCTAGATCCAAACTGCTAGTGTACTCCATCCCGCAGTATGACATGATCAAGATACTTCGCGCGTGGATCATTCGCGCTGTGTGGAACACGTGCATACTGAGCGGTGATCCACGAACGAAATACAGACGGTCGTGCAGCTGATGAGCCATGAAATCTTTCTCCGTCAATTGTCGTTGTGTAATGAAGATGACGCCGGTAACTTTCTCGTTCAGGTCGCTTAAATTGGCGAGGAAATCGTCATAATTGCTGGGTGTTCCACACACCACGTAGTGATCGCTCAATGTTATTGGCGGTGGATCACGACGGAAGCAAAGCGACAGGTGTCGAACACGCGATCGTAAGTTCCCACTGACAGCAATTGACGGTCGTAGGAGAGGAGCAGGCTCCCAGTTGGACGCGTGAGAATCATCTTCGCGTCCTGTGAGTTGATTGGTAACCTGTCGTGCTCCTAGGATAGCGCTCAGTCGTGGACCCTCCGCGAGAGGGTTCGTGATTGTGGCGGTGATTGTCGAAGTGGCGTCTTCAGTCTTTAAAGCTGCTTGAGCGATCAAGTTTTCAACACTGGGACTTGGCGTTGGCTCTGGCGTCTGTCCTGATGTTTGTTCAGACAAGGTTTTATCACTTGGGTGTACGGATGACTCCTTAACGCTTTGGTCTCGCGTGCTGTGCTCGATGGTACTCCTGGCACTTCTGGCACTTCTGGCACTTAACGGCATCCGGCTTGATAACGGTTTAATGACGGGATCTCTCGTCCGGCCACGAGGTGTCGTGGCCTTTTTCACTAGCTCGGCGGGCGTCAACGCAATAACTGGAATGGCAGGCTTCGAGAGTTTGTGTTCTGGTGTCTCTGCAGTGTCTGGCGGGCTTCCTAACGAGTAGTTCTCGTCGGGTGTGATGTGGGTAGAGTCCATGTACCGCGGAGTGAAGCGTCGAGCATCCACGCGGTTGTCCTCGGCAGGAACTGATGCTGGCTCATCCTCATTTCCAGACTCTGGTTCACTCCGTTCGTCTTCCTCTCTAGCCACAGGTGCAATCTTGTCGGCTGCTCGACCGGAAAACATGCTCAGACGAAGACTTCTCCGCGGGTTCGTGATCACAACCTTATCGGGAGTTGAGCTGATGCGACGGTCACGACCAAAACCGACTGATACTCGACGTCCGAATTGCATTTTGTTCTCAATCGCGGCGGTGAGCATGGTTGCTACTGTTCGAACGTTACGGTTGGCGCTCATACCCATGGTGGCTGGAGCAATGTCAGGGTGGCGAGCGAAAATGGCAGGGGTCAATTTCTCGATTTTCGAGGCGATGTCGTTATCTCGGCTAAGGAAGAAAACACTTAAGAAGTTCGCATCCGATAACTGCTCATCAATAGGGTACACGGTAGTCGTGTCCTCGATAGTTCGCAAACCAACTAGGGGAACGCCAAACTCGCGATAGAAGAGCACGGCGAGGGCACGATACGACGGCATATTCAGGAGAAATGGTGGGAGGGCAGCTTCGCATATCTTCTGTTCACACCCCGAGAGATAATCTGAAAGCCAGTATCCTCTACACCAAAAGAATTGTCAATCATCCCATAGCCAGGTTTAGATCAAGCAGCAATCGTACCTGCACTCTTCGGTGTGAGAGAACTTATGGATGAGATTTCCAAGGAATGGGTTCAACCCTCGAATCCACAGACACTTGCCAAAAAACGCCAGCTTGAGCTGCTCCAAGCAGATCACTGCAGTGGCTCCGGAAATATGGAAATGCCGAGTGTTGTCGAACTTGGATACTTGGACATGCAAAGGGGCTGCTCATATAAAAAAAATTAGATGCGAACAGGTATCTGTAGAAGTCACTCTCAATACCATGGCGGTTGTTCTTCCGAACCGAACACGTGATGAGGTTGGCGGACGTATCGTTTTGATCTAGTGTTCCACTGTGCTTTTTTACCATGACGAAGCAGAATTCAGCGGTTGGAGCTGCGGCACGTTGAAGGTCTGCCGCAACCATAGCAGAACCTTGAAGATAGATCACTCGCTCTTCGTAGTCTGGATGGAGCAGCACTCGTCTTAAATTATTCGTTGGTAGAGTTGGCGCCAGGATCACCACTTTTCGACGTGTTCGGCGCTCTTCGTCTTTATGAAGCCAATTGTGCAGAAAGAAGAGCAACGCTCCATTCTCAACCTCACCGCATAGTAGCACGTGTTGTGTGCTCTTGTCGGGCTCATACTTTTTATCAAATGCTGTCTGCCACCAGAAGTCTCACGTTAGAAAAAAAAAAATCGTTCACTTGCCGTACGAAATACTCACCTCTCGACTGAGTATGTAGGAATAGCCGCTGATTTGAATAGGGATCAAAGCACCAGCAAAAAAGATCAGCGCCACATCGAAGGCCTTTCCTAAGTTAGTTTTCGGTGCTACATCTCCGAAACTACAGCACAAAATGCAATAAAAAACGTTAGAACTCGTCGGGCTTTGAAGTAATTACCAAAACCATAGTACTTACCCGACTGTTCCAATCGTAATGCATATAAAATAAATGGAATCTAAGAAGGTCATATTTTGGCAAGTCTCGCCCGATATTTGTGTTCCTTTGAGTGCTGGATCACAGTATTCGATCGTCTAGGAAAATCAGGGGTTGAGTCACACGTTCAAAGCAGAGTTAAGCTACATTTCTCACCTGCATGAAGAGTGCCCCGCATACGATGACGCAAAGAGTAGTCAGACAGATCAACAGGCCTTGCCGGAGTTTTGCACTTTTTGCAAGTCGTAGGAGGCGATAAAACTGCAGTAACCTCATAACTCGCAGCATCATTAGCAAGCGAAACGCGTAAGTATTTGGAATCGAATCTGTTGTCCCAGTTGTGAACTCGACCAAAAGCGGTAGTACGCAGACGATCTCTACCACTGACAACCAGTGAAGCAGGAAACTTCTACGGTTGCTTGCTGAATAAAATCTATCATAAAAAAAACATAAATTAAACGAAATGTTGTAGACGAGTATACAGTACATACCTCAAACCAAGATTCCCTAACGTCGCTAATAGATTAATTGTGTCGATCGCGAGGTATCCGGTAGTGAAATTTGTGTCGGGGTTCTTCCAGTTCAGCTTCATCATGGAAATCACCATTATAAAGCTTTTCATAAAAGAACACATACACATTAGTACAGGTTAACCAGTATGCTGTTCTTTCGCACTCCTTACCTTAGCATACACTGAATAATATCTAGCATTACGCCCACTTCAGAATCGTGTAAATTTCTCTCGATCCATTGGCGTCTGCTTTCCCCCTTCATCCTCCGCTTGATTGCCCTCCTCATCCGTTTGGAAGATTTCCGCAATAAATCTCTCACCACTGGCTTCTTCCATTTGCGACTTGAGTGCATCATGACGATTGATAACAATTGTATCAAGAGTGCACTAGTAACTCTGCTCTTCTTCAAAATCCACAAGAAACAATTGAAACATGCGCAAGGCTAACCGGCCCCTTCGATCGCGACAAGAAATCACGAAAAATAAGGAAATCTCGACGTGCCAAGCTCGTAAAACCCAAGCTGCTTGACTTGCCGCGTTACAAGTACACGAGTTCTATGAAGTCAACGGGCGTGCAATTACCTGCCCATATTTAGACGGCGGTTGGATCTCCTTAAATTTACGTCGCGTCATTAAAAAATGTTGCCAAACTATGCACATGGGGTTGACAAATGCATTGTTATACTTAGTGAAAAGCTACGGAAGAAGTCAGGTTTAAGCGTCCTTCGGGGCCGACTTGGTCATTCCAGTGGCGTCCTCGACAGTCTTGGGAGTCTTCTCGTTCGATTCTTCTTTAGCCGCCATCTTTGCCTGCTGTAGCGCGCCAGTGACGTACTCGACGGAGCTGTTGACAAGTACGACCCCCTTATTCACAAGGTCCGTTCCAATACCGCCCGTCACCTTTTCGTCCACTTTCATGGCCGTGGCCGACACGCCCAGAGCTCGGTCTAGGTCCGAGACTTTACCGGTCACAGTGCCCACAACACCTGAGACCGTGTTAACGACACCGTAGCGACCGTCCAGCTCCTCAGCCTTGCCCACGACTCCACCCGCGACGACGTAGGCACTGTAGCCGGCACTGAAGAGCGTCTCCTTCAGCTGCTCAAAGCTCGAGCTGCTGCGCTCGCGCGTGGCCACAACAATGTGCTCAATGGATGTGGACACAGAGCTCGTTGCTGACGAGACACCGCCCTTGACTGAATCCACGGAGCTCGTGACGCTAGCGCGGAACTTCTCGTCGTAGCTGCGGCCACGCTCCTTCAGACCGTCAAGAGCTTCTTGCACCTTGCTGAATGAGGCCTTAGCCACGTCCACGACAGGAGCGGACGTGCTCTTCGACTTTTCCTTGAGTGATTCGCCCAGTTCCTTGAGTTCATCCACCGACTTGTGTGTGCGCTCAATGGCCGCCTGCAGATACGAACTGGCTGTCTCGGAGACGTTGTAATGAGTGTCGTATTCGGCCAACTTGGCTTTGAGCTGGGGGGGTCCGACACAAAGCGACGTTTAATCACGATTTGAGTTTCGGGAACAAAGACGGATACACATACCGACTCGAGGTACGTCTTGGTCTCTTCCGTACCCTTGTGAATCTGTTCCTGTAGCTTCTCGAGCTCCTGCGAGTCACTAGATGCCATAGCTGCTAATCTTACTGGTGCTACCAACTTGGTCTATCGAGAAATGACCAGAAAAACAAAGATGGAAATCGACGCAGCGGAGAAAAACTAGACAAATTTATTGTGGAGTTTAGCTTTATCAGTGACATTCGGAGACATGTGTCTTAGGTTGGATATTATTTTAATATGATATTATTCATCCGGCAGCATATTAGCGATAAAAAAAACGATCACTACGTTACGCTGAGAAAATCTGGCAGGTTGTCTGCCATCACCTTTTCCAGAATTTTTGCTAGGGCAACGAATCAGAAGTTCTACAAAATCTGAGCGGCCACTGATTGGACACTTACGCGCCGAAAAGACCAACAGCTCAATTTATCCGAGCGATGGCGGACGTGGAGATGAAGCCGGCGGAGGATGCGCCCGCGTTTGAGGGTATCTCGAGCCGCAACCGCTCGACGGAGTCGTGGCCGTGGGTGGAGAAGTATCGGCCGTCCTCGCTAGACGATCTCATTGCGCACCAGGAGATCATTTCGACCCTCAATCGCCTGATTGACGCGCAGAAATTGCCTCACCTGTTATTCTATGGGCCCCCAGGCACGGGCAAGACGTCTATGATCATCGCGGCGGCGCGACGGCTGTACGGCAAAAACTATGGCTCTATGGTGCTCGAGCTCAACGCCTCAGACGACCGTGGTATTGATGTGGTGCGCAACCAGATCAAGGAGTTCGCCGGCACAAAAAAACTCTTCAGCCAAGGCGTCAAGCTCATCATCCTGGACGAGGCTGACTCCATGACAAACGACGCCCAATTCTCACTGCGTCGCGTCATCGAGAAATACACGAAGAACGCGCGTTTTTGCCTCATTTGCAATTACGTGAGCAAGATCATCCCAGCGCTGCAGTCGCGATGCACGCGCTTCCGCTTCGCCCCGTTGAACGAGAGCCAAGTCAGCGGCCGCGTCAAGCACATCGCGCAGCTAGAGAAGTGCGTGATTACAACTACCATTTGCTACTGTTGTTCAGGTTTTAATGAATTTGATGCTGTGGTAGCAGGTTGAACATGACGGACGACGGCTTCAAGGCCATTCTGCGTCTGGGCCAGGGCGACATGCGTCGTATTCTCAACATCTTACAGGCGACTTCTATGGCCCACGACGTCGTCAGCGAGGCCAACGTGTATCTGTGCACGGGCAACCCCCTGCCGAAGGATATCGAGTCGGTGACCCAGTGGCTCTTCAACGAGAACTTCACGACGGCCGTGCGCAAGTGCGCCGAGATGCAGAAGCTCAAGGGCTACGCTACCAGCGACATCCTGCAGGACGTGTACCGCTACACTACGGAGCTGGAGCTGCCACCGCGGTGCCGCATGTATTTATACGACGAGTTGGCCAAGCTGGAGCACCGCCTGTCTAATGGCACGACGGAGGAGCTGCAACTGGCTTCGCTAGTTGCCGTCTTCGCCATTGCGCGCGAGCAGATGTCGACTGCGGTTGCTGCAGCGTCTAAAGACTAGATTTCCACAGTAGAAAACGGAGAGAAATCAATGCCAAAGTGAAAGCTACATGCAGATTATTTTCCTTTACGCGGCTGAGTGAGCTACAGAGCTAGCTATACAACTGACAGCTCAAACGGGACCGACATGAAGCGCCTGGTGTACCATCAGGAGCAAAAGCTTTGCTCCTGTCTATCCTGCTTCAAAAGAAGCTTCACTCTTGGGCGGACTCACTTGCCTGTTGCCCGCACACAGTTCAGCCCCTTGACTCGCTTTACTTCTCGAGCGCCAGCACCTTTCCGATGGCAATCGTCTTACCCTCGTCACGAAGAGTGAGACGGCCGAGCTGCGGCATGTTGGCGAACGTCTCGATCGTGACGCTCTGCTCCACTTCAATCCGGCAGACCACCGACTGGCCCTGCTTAATGAAGGTCACGTGCTTCTTCACCGGCTTGCCCGTCTTCGAGTCAATAGGACGCAGCAGCTTGGCGACCACGCACTCCTGAGCCACAGTGTGGATGTGGAGGATACACTTGTAGCCAGCAGTCAACAGCGGACGGTGCTCCAGCGTGTCCACCAGCGCAATCTGAGCCGCGAACGCGTGGATGGCGCGTGGAGGAGCCTCCTCCTTCGTTCCGCACAAAACGAAGCCCTTCTGGATGTCGTCAAGGCCGCAAGACAGACGGATCGTCACGTTCTCGCCGGGCTTGGCCGTACGCACCGGCTGCTCGTTAATATATACTTGGTTCACAACAGCCGTGGTGTTCGTGGGCATCAGCAGCACCTTTTGGCCAGTCTTGAGGATACCCGACTCCACCTTGCCCAGAGCAATGGTACCGCGCTCGGCATAGCGATCCAGAATGGGCACACGCGTCGGGCCATCCGGGTTACGGTTGGCGATGTGCAGGGTGTCCATGTGGTTAATAAGTGAGTCGCCTTCGTACCACGGAGCCTTGGCCTTGTCCACGCGTACCTTAACGTTGTCCCCTTGCAGTCCAGACACGGGGATGAAGGAAACATCACGCTTAACAGCGAAACCACACATACGCAGGAATGGACGAAGCTTGCCAACGCACTCGTCGAAACGCTCCTGGCCCCAGTTGCACTCGTCCATCTTGTTGATCACAACAATGAGCTTGTTGATACCCAGAGTCTTGGCAAGCATGGCGTGCTCACGGGTCTGTCCGCCACGCTCGAAACCCGTCTCAAACTCACCCTTACGGGCCGAAATCACGAGGATACCCACATCGGCCTGAGACGCGCCCTGAATCATGTTGGGCACGTAACTCTTGTGTCCGGGGGCATCCAGAATAGTGAAACGACGAGTCTCCGTCTCAAAGTGAGCGCGTCCGACCTCCACAGTCTTACCCTTGGCACGTTCCTCCTCGCCCGTGTCCATAATGTAGGCCAGGAACCAACTGTCACGGTTGCGCTGCTTGGCTTCACGCTCGTAGCGCTCAATAGTACGCTTGTCCACCATATCCATGAGGTACAGAAGGTTGCCGGACAGTGTGGACTTGCCGGCGTCGACGTGACCAATGAGCACAACGTTCAGGTGCTCGCGAGGGTCCTCGTCACCGACTTCCGCCTCTTCTTCGAAAGTATCTTCCTCCTCTTCAGCGGCCTCTTCAGCCTTAGGCTCCTCGGTTTTGGGTTCCTCAGCCTTGGGCTCCTCCTTCTTCTCTTCGATAGCCAGCTCCTGCACCTTCTCCTCCAGCTGGGCCACGGGCTCAGCAGCAGGCGGAGCAGGGGCAGCCGGGGCCGCAGCGGCCGCAGGCGTGGCGCCCAGCACGGCGGCACCGCCCTTCTTAGGAACCGGCATAGCTACATCGAAAGCGCGAGATGGAGCGAGAGCCGGTGGCGGCGGCGTGAACGACGCGGGCGGCGTCCAGGCGGTGGCGCCGGGGTTGAAGGAGAACTCCTTGGCCGATGCGCTCAACGCCGTCTTCTTGGCTGATAGTAGCACATACAGGAAATGTATTAGATTAGAGTTACATCAAGAGATAACTGGTGCTGTAGGAATAGCGCCGCCACGTATACGTACTGGGGTCCATGCTTTCCTGTCGGGATTCACTCGTCCGAATGAATGACGACGCATTGGAGCGCGAGCGGCCTGCCATATCGTTACTTTCTGAAGTAACCCTGTGTAATTGGTTTTCACAGGTGTAGCCATATTTAAATGGCTCTGCGTGACCGTCACTCTCGAAGATGACAACCAAAGCTCATGAGCTGCTGCCGCGCAAGGCGGAGGACTTCCGCAAGCAGGAATACTGGGAACAGTTCTTCCAGAAGCGTGGCGAGAAGGCCTTCGAGTGGTATGGCGACTACGCCTCACTGCGTCCAGGGCTGCAGGCGCTGCTCGGCCTGCCTGATGACGCTCCAGCGTCGCTGTTGCGTCGTCTTAAGGCCAAAGTGCGTGTGCTGGTCGTGGGTTGCGGTAACTCTGCGTTGAGTGCGGACTTGGCAGCCGACGGCTTCTCGAGTCTCTTGAGTGTTGACTTCAGTGAGCACGTTATCGATGAGATGCGACGTAAACACCCGGCGCTGCAGTGGCAAGTGATGGACATGACAGATATGCGTGCCTTGGAGGACGCCAGCTTCGACCTGGTGATGGATAAGGGCGCACTGGACGCTGTAATGGCCGAGAATACGCCTGAGATTAAGCAAGACGCCTCCAAGATGCTGCGCGAGGTGCGACGTGTGCTGGCGCCTGGCGGTCGCTACTGCTGCGTCACAATGGCTCAGGATTTTATCCTCCAGCATCTGTTGAGCTTCTTCAGCTTGAAGGACGAGACAGAAGCAGAGCCAACGCACTGGAGCGTGGGCGTTCAGGAGCTCCCACGTGACACGCGCAAGCCTTTCGCCCCGTTCCTCGCGGCGGCGCTCAAGTGCCCCAAATTGGACTCCAAGGCTTCCAAGAAGGCGCAATACAACGCCAAGCAGTTTGTCAGCGATGTAGGCGAGGCTCGTCAGCAGTGGTTGACGCACGAGGTGGAGGCCACGCAGTGGTTTGCGATGACTCAGGCGGCTCTGCGTCAACTGAAGGTCGGTCGACAGGAGGTCATTGAGCTCATCGCCAACGACGAGAGGGACGCGAACAAGAGTCTGGCGGTGGCAGGCCAAGTCAACCCGCGCTTTACGCTGCGTCTGGTGGACGCCCACGCGCGCGGACCCAACGGTAGCTGCGCCGTGTTCCTGATCCCTCAAGGTCGCGAGCACGAGTGGATGTTTTCGACCGAAGAGGGCGCGAACGAGCTTGCTGCTGGCGCTGGATTCAGCCGCCTTATTATCGTCGCGCTTGGTCGTGGTGGTCACGCCTTTGAGAGCACCGCCAAGGTGCAGGAGGAGCTGAACGCCAAGGTGATGGAGCTGGCTCCTGACACGCTTGGACCGGATGAGAAGATCCCGTATCTGACAGTGGAGGAAGGTCTTGGTGCACGTAATATTGTGCACCAGGGCACGTCGCCACTCAGCGGTGCCTTTTTCGTGGAGGAGGTACAGGAAGACAGCGAGACGCTCCGTCGTCTGGTATTCCTTAGCAACACTAACGTTATTCAGAGTGAAGTGAAGATGCTGGCACGGGGAAACGCTACTACTACTGCTACCCCTGCCCCAGTTGAGACCCCTGCAGCTGTTGACACTTCCGACATGACGCCCGAGGAGGCTGCGGCTGCTGCAAAGAAGCAGAAAAACAACAAGAAGAAGAACCAGAAGAAGAAAAAGAAGGCTCAAGCCAAGCAGGCCAGCGTGGACACGTCGTACCTGGCATTCGACTATCACAAGGGTATGGTCGCATCACTTCACGCAGCTTCGTTGTCCTCCAGAGCGGCACCTGACTCGCTGCACCGCACATTGGTGCTTGGTCTTGGTGGTGGTTGTCTCGCTCAGTATCTGCACGATAACGTCCCGGGCATGGATGTGACAGCGTGTGAGCTGGATCCGACAATCGTGACGGTGGCTGAGCAGTACTTTGGTTTCAAGCAGGACGAACGTATGCGCGTGGTGGTGGCTGACGCACTCGAGTATGTGGCAGAGCAGTCCTCGGCAGCTGAGAAACCAACCTTTGACTCCATCATTGTGGACGTGGACGCCAAACAGCGCGATGTGGGCATGAGTTGTCCGCCTGTCAGCTTCGTTGAGGACCCGTTCCTGGCTCATGTTCACAATCTGTTGGCCCCTCGTGGTGTGCTGCTTATTAATGTCTCCTGCCGCGACAGTGGTTTGTACAAGGAGATCATTGCGCGACTACAGCGTGTATTCTCGGGCTCTCGGGCTGTGCTGGCGCTGAAGCCCAGCGAACAAGATGTGAATAGTATCGTGTTCATCCGCAAGGCTGACACGAAGGAGCCCGACGCTAAGACGCTGTTGCAGCAGCTGCATGACCAGGGTCGTCGACGTGGTAAAGCCCAGAACGCGCCACGTTACGTCGACGACGAGCTGTGCGAGCTCATTCGCGACATCCAAATCACCAAGTAGACAGCACCCAACACGTAAGTAGATCCTTTGTCATTGCCCTCTTACTCCGTGTGTTCCTACAGCTACAGCCTATCTACCGTTGTGTCTACTTATCCCATGTGCTTGGATATCGAGCAGCTTCGTCTTCCCATTCCGCTCGGAACGTGTCGAAGCGATACAAGTTCCGTTCAGGTCTTGATATTTTGAGATCAGTTGCAAGTGAGTATCCATCGGTACTTACAAGGTCTCGACTGGTTGACGCCTTTTTCCTCCCGCTGACACTCGTGCCTCCACGACTTGAAGCAGTCGCTGATTTCTCGACGTTGTAGAGCTGAACAGTACACCAGACTACTGTGAGTGCCAACACGTTCCCGTGTCGAGGATGTCGAGAGATCCCCACGACTTTCGCTGCAACGGTGCGCTCGCCCACTGCCTCGGCGCCTCCAGTGGAGCTGGTCACAGAATACACAGAGGCTTGTGCCAGACCCGAACTCGGTCTCGGGAAACGATCAGCGTCTGTATTACGACGCATGAGACGTTCGCAGAAGAGCACAGTGTCGCCAAGTACCAGATCTCCTTCCTCCGGGCCACATTCGATAGTGAAGTAGTCAGCTGCACCAGCCGGTCGCTTCATCAACCAAGCACGACGCTGTGCGTCCTCTTTGCTGGTCGTGCAGAGTTGCGAGACTGTCGACTGTGCGCTGGGAACTTCGTCGCTGTTAATGGCAAACACTCGAAGACGATAGACCGTCTCGGGCTGCAGCTCACGAAGATACGCCAGAGGTTCACGACCATCGTACACACGACGCCATTCGCTGGGGCCGTCATTCAAGCTGGAAGCTCGAGGAGTCAGCATCTCGATGCGTTTGCAGTCCACAGCATATCGAACTGCGCCTCCGGGGCCTGGATGCCAGCGGATTAGGGCGCTGTCGGAGCCCACATCCACCTTCCCGACGCATGTGGGAGCGCTAGGAGCCGTGTAGATTGTCAGCGCCTCACTGAGTGCACTCGATGCATGAGCTCCCACCAGTCGAAGGCGGAAACGATAGCGCGTGTTGGGTTCTAAGCCACTCACGGTCGCTGTTGCCTGAGAGCCACGATAGCATACAAGACGCATCTCGTCAGCTTTGGAGTCTGGTACATTCGTATCATCCTCTCCGTCCCGACAACCAGCGTCGCGCTTCAGTACGTAATGGACATCTGGTTGTGTCCACCAACGAGCAAATTCAGAGAACGAAATTTTGCCATCGGAATCGAGATCAAAGGCTGCTAGGTATGCAGCGAGTCGCTCTGGTGTCGGCGGGACTCCCAGTTCGCTCAGAAGTGTCTGGAACTCTGGTAGTTCAAGATATCCACTGCCGTCAACGTCGTAGCGATCGAAGCGCGCCTTGAAGTCCACGGCGCCATCATCCAAACTCGTTTCCTGCGCCCATTCCTTCAGCAACCGAGACACCTGGTCATCTGCACCGTTAGGAGCCCGCAAAGCTCCAGCGGATAAGCTTGGACGAGCGTTAGACACTTCCCAACGCAGTTGCAAGACGGAGCTTTGAACTGCAGGCTCGACAGCTGCCGTATTGACCGTCGGAGGCGCTGGAGTAGGCAACAACGTGTTCACGACGACTGGTTCGCTGTGCAGACTGGCTCGACCTTCAGCATTCACCGCCTGTACTCGAAATTGATATGTTGATCCGCTGTGAAGTCCCAGCACCTCAAATCTCGGAGCTGCACCTCGGTAGATCTCGACGTATTCTCCTGCTGACTCGTTTGAGCACTGCTTGAGAATGTATCGACACGTTGAAGTAGAGATTCTCGCTTTGCTTTTTGAAGATTTCTGGAGAGAACGAGACGACGCAGAGCCACTCAACGACTTACGTGCGCTCCTTGAGGACTTCGAAGAAGCTTTAGAAGAACGAGAACCTCGTGATGCAGTATCTGAGAGATCCAAGACGCCATGGAAGAACCTCAAGAACTCATCCCACGAAATGCTCTCGTTGTCGTCCGTCTCGATGGCGTCGAAAACACTCAGTGGAGCTCCCGACGTTGCACCGTTTTCAGTCGCTGCAGCTGTCGTCTGCTGTAAAAATGCGACCAGCTTGGGCTTACGACGTTCAATCTCCTCCATGAACTCGTCGCGTGAGATTCGGCCATTCCCATCGGCATCAGCCTCTCGAAACACTTCTTCCAGCTCTCGAAGTCGTCGCGTGTAGTACGAGGAGCTCTCCCACGCGAGTTTCACGCTGTACGGTGCTATCGTAATGGCCAGTGGCTCAGCAGGTCTTGCTGGCGCTGTCACGAAGTACGAAAAAGCGTAGGCACCCGCGCCGAAGCCGTTAAGTGCCCGTACGCGGAAAGCATACTTGGTATTCGGTGACAGACCTGTGACTGTGAACGAGCCACGAGGCACGCCGTCATTATCGGAGAAATCTTTGGGATCGCGACAAATCTCGTGGTAATTGCTCACTCGGAACGTCGCTGATCCCTCTGCGCCAGCCGTCTCAAGCTGATAGAAAGCTGGTGCTCCACCCTTTCCAGTGTCTGGCATCTTCCATCGCAGTCGTAACATTGTGGTCAAGTCCAGTGCGTCATCGTCGTCATCTCTCTCGAGTACAGGGATACCTGGAGGCTGTCCAGAAGTCACCAACTCACGAAGAACGTGCTGTTCTCGTGGCACTGCAGACCACAACTCCAACTTCTTCAAGAACGGCGCAGCTTTTGTATCGTCCCATCGAGCGAAGGCACATTGTCGAGGCGCTACACGTCGAACAGCGATCATATCACTCTCAGGACTGCAGTTAAACCTGCCTCCGTACTGTTCACGTCTACAAACATGCCCTGGCAGCTCAGCTCGACGGCGATGACTGGATCCTTCAGTACCCAGCACAAGCTGGAAGGCATTCAGCATCCCGCACTCGTGACAGACTGTCTCCCACATACAAACGGAGCTCAGCAGTTGATCTGTGTCTCCACGACACAAGGCGCGACGTTCATCGCCCACCACAGCCAGGAAAGCCTCGAGTTTAATCCGAACGGCTCCACTCGCTCCTTGGGCTTCTTCAGGGTCAGCAAAGAATTCTACAAGTCGTTGAGTCTCTTCGGGTTGCAGCACGACGCCAAGACCTCGAACGAGAACGGCCAGCTCCCGTCCAGTCACGAAGCCATACCGTGCGATGAGTTTGGCTTCTTCCAGCTCCTCGTCCAGCTCTTCGCCGTTTCCATCGATCGCATCGCCACGAGCCAAAGCCTGTTTGTGTCTTCTTGTGCAGAATTCAACGCATGCTTGACGGTAGTTTACGCCAGACGGACGATGCAGCAGCTTGAGGAACACGTCACGCAACGGTGAAGATGCACAGTGGACATCACAGCTAACAGGAGCGAAACTCTCCCACAAAGCACGACAGCGTCCAGCATTACGGAACCCGCGACTCCAACGCACCCACCCGTCCAACAGAGTGCGGTCCACAGCCTTGAGAGCCTTCCCGACCGCTTCCCAACGCACCGTCGCCGGCGTTGCAGGGCCACTGCGACCTGAATCCTCGTCAAAGTCGTCTTCGTAGCTGGCGTAATTGTCGACGATTGGGTCGCCTTCTTCGCCCTCTCGTGGTGGTGGAAGGTGCTCCAGGAACTTGACAGCCTTATCCCGCATGGCCTTGTGCGCTACCCAAGCAGCGTAGCTTTCCCGGCTCTGCTCTCGACGACGACGATCTCCCTCAAGCTTCCCACGGAGCGCTGGATTATTGCGACGTTCAAAGAGATAGCGGTCTTTCGAGAATGGCTTTGAGTCCGGGTCATCGTCGTCATCACCGTTGTCCCGATCAAAGTTGTCACGCAGCACGTGACCCTGTTGAACCAGCAGTTGTTTACTCTTCTCCAAGTCCCCACCACGCCCTTGGAAGCCTTCACTCATGGCATGCACGTATTTAAGACCGCTGTTCCTCATGAGCTCAGCAGTGGAGCTGGGAGGACGACAAACTTTTTTTTGACGCACAAGTCCAGACCCCAATGAAAAGTCGAATCGAGGTGGTGGAGGCTGGCGAACTGGTCTCGCGCCGTCGTTGGCCTCTGGAGGTGGCATTCGGATGCGCAGACGATCTTTGCGACGTACCCACGCATTATGCGCTACAATTCCTCCTTCAGCTTTCTCTCGAGCCTCTTCCTGACGAGCATTCTCTACCGCTTCTGCGTCTTCCTCGAGCCACTGCAACATGCGTCGTACGCCAAGACGATTCAACGCTGCCATCTCCACATCGGCCGTGCTTCTACCAGAGCTTTGAGCGTTCTCTGCCATTGCTGTCAGCGTCTTCTGAAGGTGTTCAGCCACGCGGAGTTGAGCTTTCTGCCAGTATTTCTTACAGAGTCCCAGGAAGAAGGCGTTCTGCTTCTTCTGGTCTGCTGTAAGTGCTCGACGAGCGGCGATCTTAGCTGTATCTCCCTTCTGAGGCTTGACAGCGGCGTGCCATTTGAGCGTCATGTAGTACGTCATAGTGCCGTCTCCGTTCTTGTCTTGGTCCATCATCTGTCGCGTGCCAGCAGAGAACTGTTTCGCTTCGTCTTCTGTCAGCGGTACACGTGAAAAGGTGTGGTTCTTGGTGGTCCATTTGACCCACAGATCGCCCAGTGAGCGCACGGGGCAGGTGCAAGGACGTTGGAGTTTGACACCTTCAGGCGATTCCAGTATACTGCACTGCGCTAAAACTGTCTGAGCGATCCGGAACGCTGCGGTGGTGATACGAATGCTAGTGCCATCCTCCAGACTGAGACTTTGGCCTTCACCGGTGCGTACGAGAACCCCTGCAAGGTCCAAGATGGCACTCGTACTCTCAAAAGACCCACTCATGACTCCTTCGTACGGCTTCAGCACTGCGATCAATTTTGGGGAAATCGCTCCTGGCTTCGTGCCAACGCAACGTCTGCAAAGTGAACACTTTCGAACTGGACACTGGCAACGCGTACGTTGTCTTGCCACGGAATGCGCTGGCTCACGACACACACCAGGACAGTCACACGCCACCGTCTTGCCCGTCTTGAGCTGGCAATCGGTAGCTGCCAATGCCACCGCTACGTCTAGCCAGGACTCCTCACTTGCAGCTCGAGCCGAGTCCAGTTGTGCCAGTGTTCGTGCCATGCGTTCATACTTGTCCTTCCGCGCTACCCACACGTCGAACTGCACCTTGTTCCCCTGAGATTTCCTACCGACACCTTTAGACTCTTGAGACTCGACTGCACTTCGCTCTGTTTTGCTTTCAGCTTTGGCTGTAGCAGCTTCCAGCTCGCGATCTTCGTCTCCGAACGCATTGTTCTCGTACAGGTCGTCAATGGAATCGTCTCGTGTTGATGAAGGAGGACGTCTCAAAGCCATGCTATGGGATCTCAACTGCTTACCGGCCACCATGTTCTCAAAGGTCTACAACAAAAGAGCAAGCCGGCAATCGACTGAAACAATACTGATGGCCATGCAGACACAATACGAAGCTGGGGATTGGCGAAACTACTGCCATGAGATCCTCAGCAGCGTGAAAATAGCACGAAATTGCCTCTCCAAAAATCTCAAATCCTTCCCACGTTCACCAGTCTGGACAATCGGCTCTAAGATAAATTTACGGTGTTGTGAGGCGTCGCTACAAGCCCGAAGTACTCAGTCCTCATCGTCTTCCTCTTCGCTATCATTGTCGCCACCTTCCTCGTCGTTGTCAGCTCCCATGCCACTCTGGAAGATAATCTCACACACGCGCTCGTCCACAAGCCACTCGTCCTCATGAACTGGCAGCGCCATGAAAAAGCCAATGACGTCAACAGGATCCAGCTCCTCGTCGTCAGCTCCCATCCACTCGTCCATAGCAGCCAGCACCTTGTTGTTGAAGCGGAAGCCACGCAATTCCTCGCCAAATGTCTTCTCGTTCTTTTCCTCGTCATCAGATGCCTCTTCACTCTGCTCCTCCTTCTCTAATTTCGCATTCTTCTCGTTTTTGTCGTCGTGCTCCTCCTCTTCGTCATCCGACGGCAACTGCTTCTGCTCCTCGTAATAACTCTTGGGGTATGCATACTCACACGCCATCTCAAAGTGCAGCAGCTCTCGCGGATTCGCATCATCGTCACCGAAAGCCACCACGACCGAAAATTTGATAAGCGTCTCCTGTTCGCCTTCCTCCTGAGCCTCCTGTCTCACTCTTTCAAACTTATACATGGTGATCATTGGTCCCTTTTCCTTGTTGTCCACCGCAGCCATCGATTTCTTGCGCTTCTTTGTGGGCTTCTTGCTGCTCTTCGGCTCGAGAGTCCAGCGCACGTTCGTGGTCATGACCACATTGCGCTGGACGTCGTAGTCGCAGCTGCAGCTGTCCACCGTCAGCTTCTCAGCCAGCGTCTTGTACACAGGTGACTGGCTCGTGACGCCTTGGATCAGGTCCATAGACACCGGATGCTTGGCGAGATGCTCCCGCACGCGAGTCGTCTCGAACGCCAGCTTCGCCTGGGCGCCCAGTGCCCGTAGCACATCCAGACGAAGTGCCAAATCGCTGCTCTCAAAGTGGTCCACCACGCGCTCGATGGCGGCATCCACATCAGCTGCGATGCTGCTACCGCGACGATCGTACGCTCCATTCGACATGACCTAGACTATGCAAGTGATATACTGACGTACTTGTCATGATTGGAGCGGATACCGCGGACTTATGCGGGAGAAAGTGTAGGGTTTTCAAATGTTTTCTAATTCAAATTTCTTATTTTTGCGCGGACTTATTCCAAAGTTTGGCGTCACCAGTCGTCATAACGGTTTGTAGCATACTGAGACCAAGTGAATTATACTGGGCACCATGGACGCAGATCATGCAATGGACGACGCCTCCGGTGCGCCCCCGACGCTGTACGCGCAGCAGATCTCAGCAGCCGAGTTCGAGCGCCAGGCCGTGGACTTCACGACTCAGGAGGTGGAGCGTCTGAACGCCGCCGTGCGTGCACAGCCAGAAATCGGTGCGCGCTCTGAGTTTTTCCAGGACGAGGAGAACGTGGCCAAGGGACTGCCGGTTTTCCAGGGAAAACACACGCGCTTTGTATACGACGACGAGGAGGAGGAGATCGTGGCGGCCGTTGACGTGACGCAGGAGGCGCTGAATAACGGACCTGTGGTACGCACAGTCGCAGAGCTGGACGAGGACGTTGACAGCGATGAAGCAGGAGAAGAAGATGGAGAAGAATACGATGGAGAAGAGGAACAGGACGAGACTGTACAGAATACATTCTACAATGCAGAGCAGGAAGGCGGTATGGTTGTGGATGACGCGCACGTGAACGCATTGATGGAGGACGTGGAGATGGAGATGGCTGCAGTGGCCATCGACGAGCAGAAGCTGTTGAACGCTGCAGCTCAGAGGCAGTAAAGAGGAAGTGTAGGTACTGTATTTTAGTGTGTTGGCCATGGAGAGATTCAAGAAATTGCAAGACACAGAGGGTAATAGAACGGAGTAGACTCGTGCATATCGTCATCCTGTGCTGGTGGGCATGTTCGCCTTCATGTCTTCTACTCTGTTGCCTTAGAATACTTTAAACTTGGAGAGGAAGCCTGTTTTCTGAGGCGTGCCCCCGGTCTTCTCCGCCTTAAGACGATCTTTGAGCGTCTTGGCTTGCAGCTGCTGCAGGAAGGCCTTGTGGTCCTGCTTGAGTACGAGCATCGTGTTCTCCTTGATAGGCTCGAACATGGACTTGATGGGGCAGCCGAGACGTAGTTGGACGGACTTGCGGTCCAGATTGGTGCACGACACCTCGAACGGGGAGCCGGGAGCGATGAAGTAGAGATAGAGATTCCAGGCAAACTCCTTGAGGTCGTCGGCCTTCATCTGCAGCGCCATCTCTTCATACCGTCGGATCTGACGCGCACACTTGAGGTTTTCAGCTTTAAATTCTGTTTAGGCGAAAAAAGCAGGTTAGTAAAGCGGTGTCAAACACAGTTTAAGCGACAAAATACAGCGTATACGTACTCTTCTCAAGGTAGTCAAGCATTTCACGGAAGAGAATCTTGTCACCTAGGATCTCGTCCAGCGAGAAATTGCCTTTTGCGATCTTCTCGTCAGTGAGTGTCGTTGCTGTGGGCAAGTCGATCTGGTACGAGTTGTCCGAGTCGAACACCTTCTTGACGATCATTTCGTGAACAGATGAGACTTTTGTAGCCATTTCGTTGTACTGCTGCGCCTTGAGGAAGCGCATGAGCGTGTCCTTTTGCAGTGTCTTGATCGCGTCCTGCATTGCGACATCGAAGAGTTTGGCGCGGTATTCACCTGGTCGCTTCATACGCTCCTGGGTCTGCTCACGGTCGTCGGAGGGCAGACTCACCTCGTTGGGGGAGTTCAACGACAAAAAGTCAGCCCAAATTTGTTCTGCCATCTCCTTACACGACTGCACCGACTCTGGGTCGCGGAAGTCGAGCAGGCCACACTCGTCTTTAAACTTGTCGACAGCCATGAAGAAGTTGAGATTCTCTGCACAGTACTGTGAAAATGTCAGAAGCTCGTTCTACACATTATTACTATCCAGGTAGATCCAAACCTATCGTACTTGTTTCTGGCAGAAATCGAGCAGGTAGCCACAGGAAATGGGGTTCGAAATGATGTCGTCGATGACGATGTCTTGTTTGTCCTTGTTGCCCTTCTCCAGGACTTTCACGAGCGTTTCAATCTCATTGCCACCTTTCTTTGACATGATCTATCTAATGCTGAGAGAGGTGGCAGCAATTGATGCAGGCAGAAGGAGAAGCTGGAGTGCGAAACAGGAAGGCACGTGAATGCAGTTATTTTCGTACATGGTGGTGGTTCCGGAACCAGTTCCGTCTACTAGGAGCATCCCAGCATCGACCGATTTAGCTGCCAAGGACCAGAGGAAACGGGTCCAAACCCATCTTTGCCTCACTGTACTATTAAACGAGTGAGCACGGCACTGCTTTATTTTGAGCCGCATGTGAAGGAGACCAACAAAAGATTCATCACATACTGACACTGACAGTCCCGCTCTATGCACAGTAAACTTCAACTTATTATTATAAAGAGCACTCCAACAAAAACGTATCTTTTCCATGAGTACGTCAACTTTTAATTTGAAAAAGAGGACAACGTATCTTTTCTAAAGCCGTTCCGAAGAGCTCCATCAACATTCCTCGATTCTTGAAAAAAACTGCAAGTAAAACTAAAGTCTCACTATATTTGTGTTAAGGAGAGCTAATATGGATGAAATGAAACTCACTAGATCGCGATCTTTCTCTCGTCTCGCCTACGATCTCTTAGTGACCCGACTTGCCGTCGCCAGTGATCGCGCTCGTCACGTAGTTCACTCCGGACGACACTGCTCCCGTCGCACGCTCCATCAACGAGGGCTCCTCTGGCTTCATCTTGTTCGAAGCATCCGACGCCTTGTTGGCGACACCGTCGGCCGCGGCGGACGCGCGCTCTCCCATCGTCTTCTTGGTAGATGTGAACTGATCCTGCAACGCCTCAAAGCCATGGAACGTCGACTCCCGAGTGGAGTTGACGAGCGATGACATGGAGTCCTGCACCGATGACAGAGTGCTGGAGCCTTTGTCCTTGGCGGTGTCCACGCCCGAGCTGATGTTGTCGCGTGCACGCTGGTCGTAATCTTGGGCGGATTTTCCCAAGTCGTCAAGCGACGAGTTTGCCTGGTCCATGGAGCGCCTGGCGGCATCGACAGCAGAGTCCGACGCGTTGTTTCCTTGTCTGCGAACTTCTTCTGCCTTCTGCTTAAAGTCATCCACCGATTTTCTGGCCCGGTCCATGGCGCTCTCGAAGTAGGACGAGGCCGTTTCCTTGGCTGACTTGTGCGAGCTGTCGTAATCGGAGAACTTAGACTTGAGCGAGTCAAGGTAGCTCGACGCTTCGTTGGCACCGTTCTGCATCATCTCTTGTAGCTTCGAGAACTCCTGCTGGGCGGCGTTGTTGCTCGAGGTGTTGTCGGAGATAGCCATGGTTGGTTGGTTGGTTGCGGATTCTTGGTTGGTTTGACTTGCGCACTTGAGATCAAATATTGGAATGAGCAGTGATGAGGTTGAGTTCGCTGAAGCTCATCAGAAAGCGTCAATCGATCGATGGCGGTTGAAGGGTGCCACAAGTCGGATGGAAGCCATCTACATCTTTTATGGCTGCGATAGAATGCCTGAGAAAACTCGACGCTGAGAAACAGCAGTCGGGCGACCGCTGGCGTCCAATATGTAAGACCGCACAGCTTTCGCTGTTGATCGAGTCCTGTTGAGTGCTTCTGGCGTAACATGAAGTAGTCGTTCCATTCAAAATGTCTATTTCTTAGAAACTGTTTAGTATTTTGACGTAGTCTCAGCTGCTTTTCTGAAAGAAAAAAAGAATCACCGACTAATTGTTTTAAAAAAATAATTTATTCAGTAGAAATGCTACATTCTTACTTTGCTTCGAATCGAAGCAAACAGCTACAATTTCGTGCTGAAGGTATGAACCATTGAAGTTCATATTGGAGCAGTGGATTCATGCCTGAGATCACTTAACGGCGACTGATTACCAATTCATCGCCAACAAATCCTCGGCCGACACATCTACCATGTGCTCGATCAGCGACCACCAGCTCGAGCTTGACTTCAAGCCGTGTACTATAGTTGCTTCCTTTGTGTACGCAGCGGCATTCAAGACCGGCGTGTCCACACAAACACTGTCGGGAATCGCTTCTCGAAACACTTGAACACCGTCGCTGTTAAGTGCGGGATCCATCTCGACGTCGTCGTAGGAAATATCGATGAAGCCGTCGCTCTTGTCGTTGTCTAGCTCGTCGACAAACACGCCGTCGCTCGACAACTGGCTGGTCAGCTCGATGGCAACCGCGAAGGCGTGGGGGTCAAAAGTGCTCGCCATTTGACTTTGAGGCATCAAAAGTGGAAATGGATCGGTTATCGATCGGGAAGTTTCTGTGATCTTCATCTAGTGACCTGAATTCCACTGGCAGCCCAACACGGGCTCACTTAACGCAACGAGAACCCCTTAACCAATATGGCCAACATCGATGCAGGAGGAACCTTTCAGGGTGCCATTGCAACGGCCCAATTGTTGAAACATGTTGATCGACACTTGTCGCAGATTTTTTTTAGTTTTGGCTGCCACATTTGTGAAGGTGACACCTTCAAATACCATTGCGATCGACTAGCGCTTTCCGATGCTTGATCATTTTAAAATTTGAGCTCAAGAGCACAAGTCAAACTAACACCCACTTAAAACCGACCAATCATGGCCATCTCGGACAAGACCACCAACACCTCTTCCACCAACAACCAGCAGGAGTGCTCCAAACTGCATGAAATGATGCAGAACGGTGCCAACGAAGCGTCGAGCTACCTTGACTCTCTTAAGGCCAAGTTCGCCGACTACGACAGCTCGAACATGTCGTCAAAGGAGACGGCAACATCATACTTCCAGAGCGCAATGGACCGAGCAAGGGCTGCAGTGGACGAGTTCAGGAGATCGGGAGAAGACGTCCGCAAAGATGGCAACAACGTATCGGACTCCGTCGTCGATGCCGCCAAGCGCTCCATGGAGCAGGTAGGCTCGGCATTCGACAATTTGGGCAAATCTGCGCAGACGTACGACCGACACGTACGAGACAACATCAACGCAAGCGTGGACGATGCCAAAGGAAACGGCTTTAGTACGCTGTCATCTTGGCAGGATTCCATCTCATCGCTCGTCACCTCCACTCGAGACGCGACATTCCACGGCTTTGAGTCTTTGCAGAATCAGTTCGAAACTATGAAAACTGCGACGGCGGAGCAGACGTCGTCCGTAGCCGACGGTATCTCCAACAAGGCGGCGGAGGCTTCAGAGAAGTTGAAGCCGGCCGATTCGACTTCAAAGAGCGACCCCACATTGATGGATCGTGCGACGGAAGCCGTGTCGTCGGGAGTTGACTACGTGACGAGCGCGTTCGAAGGCTCAACGGCCGACAATACCAAGAATACGTCCACGAAGAGCTTGTAGGCGAGATAGAAGACACAGTATGACTTATAACATACTCATCCAAAAACCATACTAGTACGCCTTTAAAAGCTTTTAAAACTTGTTCGTTTGAGATTAACTAGGCGCTAACATTTCCTCGTTACTGCAAGGATCTCGTTCGGTTGATTCTCGACAACAACAAATGTAGTTCAGGCAAACCAGCATTAGTTTTGTTGGTTTGATGGTTTAAACGGTTTTACCATCTGTGTTTGAGCAACCGGTATCTAGGTTTTATGTTAAAACGGTTTTACCAACCTTCTCACTGACGAAGAAGGAACAGTTGAGAAAAGCTTACCAAGCCCCTTTCGCATCAAGTTTTTCAGCTGGCCGTTGTCATTAGCCGTCATGCCCGGTACAAATTGTCGAGTGTTCCCACCCACCACTCGCTGGGACGAGGAGTTCACGACCAAAACCGCGGAAAGCTCTGCAGACCCAACGGTGCTTGTCGACTCCACTTGATGCTTTTCTCATTGTGCGATTTACCGCTTGAGCCACACATCGACATCGAAGAGAGCAAGCAGACAAACAACCGAATGGCCGACCTGCAGAACAAGATGGACGCACACCAACAAGACATCGACCGTGCAAAGGAGCAGATCCACGACACCACCCACAAGGCCGACTCGTATCTGACCGAGGTGCGTAGCGGTTGTCTTTGTACCCAATACACCCCACGCTAACCTTTGTGTATACATTCCTACTTTACAGTTGACAAAGCGTGTCGAAGAATACGAGAAGGAGCACGCAAACTTTGAGCCTGCTGGGCAGTACTTGAAGTCGGCGCTTGATGCATCGCGTTCGGCGACGCAGAAGCTGAAGACTCAGGGCCAGGACCTGTCGGAACGATCCGTTCCTGTGGCGCTTGATGGCATGAAAGCCGTTCGTGAGTCTCTTGACGATCTCCAGAAACAAGCTGTCACTTACGATGAGAAGTACGCGGGGTCCCGTGGCCAGCAAGCCGTGGACACTCTGCACCACTGGGTAAATGCTGGCCGTCAACGTGCTACCGACGCAATGGAGACGACCAATGAGCAGCTGATGAATTTGCGTGACGCTGTTGGCAACATGGCAGGCCAAGCGACTCACGGAGCGCAAGTGGCTGTGGGTGAGGCTGTGCGTGTTGCCGAATATGGCGACGAGAAGCTGGGAGTGAGCAGCACAGCCGGTGGAGTCGTCCAGAAGGTCCGCGACTTGGATGCTCGCTTGGGTGTGACGGCCACGGCTGCCAAGGTGGACACGAAGATCACGGGTGGTCTGGGCTGCAAGGTGGCTTCAACCACTGTGGATATTGTGACGGAGAGCGTAAGTTACATCTCGGAGACGCTGCACAACGCGAAGCTGGCAGCTCAGCAGTCCGATACAGCCCAAAGTATGGAAGCGAAGGGAGCGGCTGCCGCTGGAGCTGCGACAGCGAAGAAGAACGAGGTGCAACAGACTTTCGGTGACGCTTTCGAGATGGGCAGGGAGAAGTTTGGTATGGCCGCTGAGAAGACTGAAGAAAAAGCTGGTGAAGTGAAGGAGACTACTGGTGAGAAGGCAGAGCAGGCGAAGGAGATGGCGAAAGACAAAGTTGGTATGGATAAAGACAAACCCGGTGAGATGACCGAGTCGGCTAAGCAGAAGGCAGAGCAGACGAAGGAAATGGCAAAAGACAAGGTTGGTATGGCCAAGGACAAGACGGCCGAGACTGCCGAGCAGACGAAGGAAATGGCGAAAGATAAGGCTGGTATGGCCAAGGACAAGACGGCCGAGGCTGCTGGTCAAGCTAAGGAGAAGGCGGGGCAGACGAAGGAAATGGCAAAAGATAAGGCCAGCATGGCGAAGGACAAGACGGCCGAGACTGCTGAGCAGACGAAGGAAATGGCAAAAGATAAGGCCAGCATGGCTAAGAACAAGACGGCTGAGACTGCGGGTCAAGCTAAGGAGAAAACGCAAGAGAAAGCTGGCCAAGCAAGTGACAAGACGCGAGAGACGGCTGGTGAGACGAAGGAGCAGTCGAAGGGCGTCATTGGCCGAGCTGTAGATAAGGCGAAGGAGACGTTTGGATCTGCCGCTGATACTGCCAAAAGCATGGGGACGCGAACGGAGGCCAAGGTGACGAAGCCCAAAGAGCCGACTCTGACCCAGGAGCAGACGAATACCGAGAAGGCGCTGGAAGCTGCTAAGCAGACACATGCGAAGGAGTCGGAAGCAGCAAAAACTGCAGCTGGCACGGCTCAGAATGAGATGCACGGCAAGCCCGCGAAGCTCGAGAAGACTGGAGGGGAGCGCGATACACCTGGCTTCAAGCAAGCCCAGCAGCACGCGGCTAAGAGTTCCAAGTGAAGTGAGGCTGAAGATGACGACAGCGCGTGGTTGAGTGGCGTGTCGCCTCAGCCGGTTGGATCGATCACCTACATCACGTTGCATATCTAAGCTTATTTTTTTTTCTTGAAAGTGGGGACCGATGAAAATCTGTTGGAGGCACGAGCTAATCTATGAAATTTCAGATTTTTTTTTCCATTTCATTTTTTTTCCTTGCAACATACAGGCACTGTCAGTTTTGCAACATGCAAACTCTTGTTTTATCTAAAAGTCGAAGGGGTTAAACGATTTACTGGCCACCGGATGTGACGGTTGCTGGACTTTCGCGGCAGGTTGGAGACTGTCCAAGGAACTAGCAGACGAGATCGACGTCTTTACGACAGAATGGCAAGGATGTTAATAAAAGGAAGCGAGGACTCGCTTGTGCGCACAACGAACCTTCGCTGAGAAGTTCAGCATGTCGAATGGGTCGCTCGAGCTTGCACCAAAGGTGCCGCTTGATGTGCTAGGAGGTCCTGGAGGTGGTGTAACGGACGTTGCTGATTTTGTAAACGAGTTGTTGCCTGTGAAGAGAGAAGTTTTGTTAGAACTGGAGGACTTGAAGTTTTTTTTTCCGAACGAGGCGTTACCATTCCACGGATCTTGAACAGGAGACTTCGAAAAAGTTGTTGGCAGGACCGGCTGCCGATTAGAGCCGCCAAGGAGATCGTCTCCTAACCAAAGATCAGACTTTGATACTGGCTGGGCTACAACGGGAGCTGGAGTCGTCGCGGGGATATCTGCGCATTCAAACTATGGGTCAGTACAGCTGTACAATCCAAATAGCGTAGGGGTAGTCTTACCATCCCACAGATTGATCAAGTCCTTCGCGGGTCCAGCAGGGACCGGCTTCGCCTCCATTTCCGCATCCTGGTTGCTGCTACTACTGAAAATCTTGGTTGCTCTTTGCTGCACGAAACTCGCGAACGGGTCGTCCTCGACTTGTTGAGGTGTCTTAGAGACAACCTGCACTTCAACTTCATGCTTCAAATCCTCTATCTTAGCGACAGCAGATCCCGTCGTCGATTCAGTGCGAGCACGCACAAAATCCGCAAATGGGTCATCATCGTTTGAGCCCTGATTGTCCTGGTTGCCTTGTGGGGAGACGTCTTCTTTTAGTCCAAAAGGGTCGATGAGGTCAATCTCATCCGTCTTGGACTTCGCAGTAGTCTCTTTATCGCCCTTTTGGTTTCCTGTTAGCAGCGCAGCATATTTGTTCAGCGCTACATGGAGATCATCGTTGATCGAAAGGTACTTTTCAAGATTCTGGTAAGTTACAGTGCATAAAGTTAGCTCGCAACATATTGCCACCCACACAAGACAACAGACACACACCTCGGCCTCCTCAGCAACAGCTATTGGAATAGCGCCTTCCAGTCTGTGTAAGATCTCTCTCACTTCTACTGCCAATTCCTCCATCACTCCATGATTGCCAATTGAAGACGCGTCCTTTTGCGCCTCGAATAGCATATCCTCGAACATTTCCAGCACATTCGTCGCCACACGATACAGTTCGGGTGTCGATAATCCGCCCAGTTCACTGCTAGTGTTCGAGTAGGACGAAGTGTCGATCGAGCTCGAGCCACTCGCCTGGTTTGAGGACGCTGACCTGCCATTGCGCCCTCCCGAATGCACTTCCGGAGTCAAAACCGGCACCTTGGACTCGTCGTATTGATCTGGGAACTTGATCCCTTTCTTGCGCATGTTGTGGTACGTGTCCACAAACAGCGGAAACTCGTGCTGCCACCACAACCGCCCATCAGTATACTCCACACCTACTAAATTTCAATATATTACTCACCCGGAACGGCAAGAAAGCTTCACCCCAGGCCTGGACCATGTCCAGTACGCGACTCGCAATCTCCATACTCTCCCGACCACGCTTATTAGCGTGCGTCTGCAATAACAACAACCAGTAAGTCCACCAATTCATTAAATAAATTAATAATCAGAGTCCGTACCCTGTAGAGTGCCTCCATCTCGCCCATAAATTGCTCCGTGGCGATCTCCTGATGCACGAGGTCTCCGCAATTCTTGACGATGGACTCGGTCAATGCCAGTGCCAAGATCACCACACGAGACGACGGATCTCCCAGCCGCAGCTTCAGGTACCGGATCGACTCTTTCAACCTATTAAGTGACAATAATTCCGCATTAAAATTTTAGTAATCGTTAATACACACCACAGCACCGCTGTACGTACACGGCACGGTTGCTGACGTTGCTGAGCGCGTCGACGACCCGCAGAATTCGGTCCCAGTCTTCGTCTGCCTCGTAGTCGCTCGTGGCCTGTGCGATCATGTCGGTCATCTGTTTGATACGCTCCACCTCCGTGGGCGTGTACAATACAGCCACGGACTTCTGCTGCACGAGCTGGTTGATGGTGGACGTAAGCGCACGCTTGCTCGGCATTTTCTTGCGCCATGCCTCAAGCGTAGCGTCCATACTGCCAAGACTTCAGTGACCGTCACGTGGCGCGCTGCCTGCGGAATGAAAGTGAAGTCGTGCTTCGAGGTGTCGGAAGAGGATGTACGCGTTCTGATTGGCGGAAATAGATCATCCTATCCGCGACAAGATCATTAGAAATTTGTATGGTTGTGCGGAGCCGCAAAAACGCCCAAACGGCAACATCGCTTTGGTGAAATGTGGAAGAGGAAGCATAGATACACCATTTCCAGGTCAAAGTGAGAAATCCTCAGTTCAAAATGAGAAAAGCTCAATTCAAAATGAGAAAACCTGCAATCGCTTATGAGGACTATCATCACATCACCTTCAGTAATTAATACTGCGTACAGAGCGGTAGACCTGTCGTTTCTAAGATGCTTCAAATCTGACCCCCAAAACGATTAGACAGGGCATTTCGCCCTTCTCTTGAATTTTCTCGTTTTGATCTGAGCATTTCTTGTTTTGAAGTGAGGATTTCTCAATTTGATCTGGAAATGGTGTAGGAGCTGGTGGTTGGTTTGTAAACTAGGAGCCATACATGTACTTCATGTGCATCATTGGTTGCGTTGGTTTTTTAATTTCTTTAGTTTAAATTAAATATTTATACGTATACTTGTAGTTCTCGAACATCCTTCTATTCTCAATTTCGACCAATGAAATGGTCCGAAATAAAACTTTCAAGATCAATACAAATCACTGCTAAAGTGTATCATTTGAGAGAAGGCGAAGAAGAACCAAGTTGACCTGGCGATGGATACGCAGCAGCAGGAAGACCCCGAGCATCTGCAGGAGCTCTTCCGCACGTCGTATGCGCGTTTCCTATCACAGGGTCTGGAGCCCAATGACGCAGTGGCGCGTGCATTGCTGGAGATGCAGCAGCTTTCAGCCAACAGAACTGAAGCTGCCAGTCCATCGATCCAGACTCAAGAGGACGTGAAGATGGAGGATGCGTCTATCCACCAGCAGCATCAGAAAGAGGATATTGAGATGGAAACACTAAAGGAGACGACACCACCCGCTTCAACGTCCGCCATGGCCAGCGACTTGGCCGCCACCACCATCACGGAAGCTTTCACTGCTGGAGCTGTACCGCCTGCACCTACGAAGACCGTATCTTCTACTACCATTAAATCTCCCAATACCTCGACTACTAGCGGCAATGGAACGAGAGCTTCCACGTCTATTACGCCAATGGGGACGCAGCTGGAGAACGCTCTGAAGCTCGCGACGGAGACGGACGACTACCGAACAGTCAAGAGACTGGTGTATCAGGTGTTTTCCGACCCAGATGCGTTGAGTGCTGCTTTTGTTAAGGGAAACGTGCAAGACAACGCAAAGGCGCAATGGTGGGGCATTGATCGGGACCAGATGGGGCGAGTCTTTTCTCTTTTGGATCGAGCGATGGCAGGCAGCGACCAGGAGGCGATGCAGAACACGTTCCGGAACGCACTGGAGATGTTGGTGACGCAGCCGTGGAATGTTTGCTCGACGTGGCACGCTCCACGTGCTCTGCGCTTCTTTTTGGTGTTATTTGAGCATCCGTCGATGTTTGATCCGGACTATTTAAACGTTGTGGGTGGACTCTGCCGTCTTTTCTTTTACTTATCAGACGATGCCAAAGCTCTCGTACGCGCCCAGTGGATGAACTTTTATTCAGTTGATGAGCTTCATCGCCTTCTGGACATCCTCCAGCAGGCGATCACTGTGTGTCTCTATGGCTCTCGCAAAATGGACCTCGTGTATGCAGCCTGTGGCGTCCTCGCTGAGCTCCAAGTCGTGAATCGAGAGCGTGTGAATGGGACGGAGCCATTTGCCTCGTATGAGGAATTCTACAACGACGCAGTTAACTCGGAGGTGGACGTTGTACAGGACTATTCGCGCTCGATTATCTTCTGGAAGAAACGTCGTGCTGCTACTCGTGCTGCTCGACGAGTAGCTCGAGAGGAGATACGACGTCGACGACAGCTGAATGAAGAGCAGAGCGAGGTCGAACGAGAGCAGGAAGAGGCTCAACAAGATTCCGACCCCATGCCGGAGCGCCAATTATCGGAGATGTCCTTCTGTGACTTCCCGTTTGTATTGGACGCAGCCTCCAAGAGCAAAGTGCTGCAGATCGACTCGGATCTCGAGCAACGAGCACGTGCACAAGACGCTGTGCTGTCTCGCTCGCTGTCGATGATGGAGAGTTCTCCTTCGCCCTACTTGGTGCTAAAGGTGCGACGTGAGAACATTGTGGAGGACGCGATGCCGCAATTGGTGCATCTATCGACATCAGCGGAGACGCTGAAGAAGCCCCTGAAGGTCAAGTTTGTAGGAGAGGAAGGCATCGATGAAGGGGGAGTCCAGAAGGAGTTCTTCCAGATCCTCATTCGACAACTACTGGACCCAGCCTACGGGATGTTTACGTACGACGAGGAGACACGCACGTTGTGGTTTAACAGCGATTCACTGGAGGCGACGATGGAGTTTGAGCTCATTGGCACGTTGCTAGGACTCGCGATTTATAACGCTGTGATCCTGGACGTGAGCTTCCCCCACATTGTGTACAAGAAGCTGATGGGCTGTCCACTTGGACTAGAGGATCTCGAGGTGGCACTGCCGGATCTTGGACGCGGTCTGCGGCAGTTGCTGAGCTTCGAGGGCGACGTGGATGGAGTTTACCAGCGGAACTTTGAGTACTCGTACGAAGTGTTTGGAGAGGTCAAGACCGTGGGGTTGAAGCCTGGAGGCAGCTCGATTCCCGTGACCAATGACAACCGCGAAGAATACGTGGCACTCTACGTGGACTACGTACTGAACAAGTCGGTCTCTCGACAGTATGCAGCGTTCCATCATGGCTTCCACCAGGTCTGCAATGACGAGGTGCTGAGTATGTTCCGGTGGGAAGAGTTGCGGTTGCTGATCTGTGGCAGTAGCGATCTGGACTTTGAGGCGCTCGAGGAAGCCACGCACTACGAGGACGGGTTCACAGAAGACAGCGAGATCATCCGGTGCGTAGCTATAGCTGGTGGTGGTGTGTTTTAATATGCCTAACACTCGTATTCTGACAGAGATTTCTGGACCGTCGTGCACTCACTTCCGTTGGAGGACAAGAAGAAGCTGCTGCGGTTCGCAACCGGCAGCGATCGCGTTCCCATTCGCGGACTCTCGAGTCTCGTGTTTGTCATCTCACGCAATGGCTCGGACTCGGATCGTCTTCCCACAGCTCACACATGGTACGGAAGATGTTGCAAGTTGTTGACAGGGAGAAGAGCTGAAGCTAACACGATGTGCGTTATTTGGACAACTACTGTAGTTTCAACCACTTGCTGCTGCCGGAGTACAGCAGTCGAGACAAACTCAAGGAGCGCCTTCTGTTGGCGATCAACCAGGCTGAAGGCTTCGGGTTGCGCTAAGGAATTCTGAGGTCTTTGCCAAGTACCATTCATAGCTACAAGTACCAGTAACCTGCATCTGAACAATACACAACAGACCTCAAAGCACGTTGTGCCAATTCTTTGGTACATTTTCAGTCTCCAATATGCCGAGCCAAGATGCCGACACCTCGTCGGCTGCTGCATTAAACCCACCGGGCCTGTCACCATGCACAGCGTACGTAGCGATGCTGCCGTATGCCTACACCACCAACGATGTGGCGCAGCTGTTCGCTCCGTTCGGGAAGCTGGCGCGTGTGCTGGTGCTTCGTGACAGACAGACACGTCGTAGTCGTGGCGTGGCCTTTGTGCAGTTCGCCCGAGCCGAGGACTGCGCCGAGGCTGTGGCTAATATGGACAAGATGCCGCTGGAAGGGATGACACTCGCTGTGTCGCTTAGTCGGGATAACGGTCGCTCGCGGGAGTTCGCCAAGAAGCGCAAGTACACGACGTCCCAGCGCTGCTTCGAGTGCGGCGAGTTGGGTCACGTGTCGTACGAATGCCCGCGCAACGTACTGGGCACGCGGGAGCGGCCTGTGACGACTGGGGGCAAGAGCAGCAGGAAGAACCTCAAGAAGAAGAAAAAGAAGTTCGACCCGCACGAGCGTCCGCATTATTTCAACGACGAAGGCGTCATCAACATTCTGTACGTTGTGCTTGTCCTTGTGGTTCAAAGAGGAGTCTATCTAATGAATTAGTGGATGCAGAGCGCCGCGTACGGGTTCTGACGACGAGGATCTCTCCCTCTCGCTGCTGGCGTACCCGTCGACAACATCTTCAGCCCCATCGGTCAACACGCCGCCAGTATCGGCAGCGTCAGCAGCGATATCAGCGCGCCGTCGACCTCAACGAAAGGCAGACAGTTACTTCAGCGACGAGGACGCCAGCGACGACGAGTGAACCCTGTTGGAGACTGGACTTCCATCGGGGCAATAACTTATCAACCAAAGAGGATGCAGTGCTTATTTCCGTTGACGCTTGTTGACGCTGGGGCGCTTCCCACCTCCGGTGCGACGGCCCAGCCCCGTATACTTGAGCATGCGCGACGTCATCTCCTCGGCCGAGACCTCCTCACGGAGTTCCTTCTCCTCGGACGCGGCGAAGCGTAGCGCTCTAGATGCCTCCTTAAATTCATCCTCCACGCCCTTGTTGAAGCCACCAAAGGAGCGACGACCGAAAAGCAGCGGTAGCGATGGGTCGGGCACGTCGCGCATGCAGACGATGTTGGACCCGTCGTCACCCTGATCGTCGTCTACGGGCGTCGCCTCCCACGCGTCCTGCTTGTGTTGCTCCTTCACGGCGGCGATGCGCTGCGCTTCTGTCGTCTTCTTGCGCTGCATGAACTGCGGAGGAAACGATAAACATTAAGAGCATTAGGACAATGCTTAAACCGCCTGCAATCAACGGGTGGGACGAACCTTCATAGCCAGCGTCTTCTGCGACAGCTTGGCCGGCGCTTTCTGCACCTTGCGCGCCGGCATGCTGTCGCCCTTTATGGGCACTTCATTGTCCTTGCTGTTGCTGCTGGTCTTGTCCTTGAGCTTCCTGTCCTGCGGTCGGTCGCTCCCAGGCTTCCACATCGCTGCTTCCTTTTGCTTGGCGGTGTTGGTTGGCAGAAACTTTGGTACACTGTACCGCTGTCTTGAATATACCCTGTACAAAATGATATGGCTACATGAACTTCAATTTGGCCGTAGCTGCTCTCTATATCGAGTCTTCTGTCGACTTTACCTTAAATGACATAGTCTTTAGCTACGCTAACTACCTAGAGATGTCCCTACGGTCTACAAATTTAATAACACTGCAGCAATGCTTGCAGATCAAATGTGTCAGTCAATAAGAAGCGGCACACTGAAAATCGAGTGCATACATGCACTTCTTGGTCGGAGGAGTAAGTTACTAGCACTCGGTAGCTGTACGACGGTGGCCACACCAGCAGAGCATTTCTTTCGGATAGTATCCATCGGATACTACCGTGCATGTACAGTAGAAGACAAATGCATGACAGTTTAGTAGCAGCAGCTGGGGCGTCATTAGCAGCACCATGCGGTCCAAGGAATCCACTGCGATGCAATCGACCCTCGTCTCTGTATCTGTTGTTTGACGCGTCTGGATTGGTCACTTTGGGTGTTTTAGTGTGGCCCACACTTTCAGTAAGGGAGGGCGGTAGACGTCGGACTATCAGACACGAAGAAGGAAGATCAGGACAAGCGCACGTCTCGCCCGCGCTTTGATATCTCGGATTCCAGCACTTCCCCGCAGTGGTCCCTACCTTCGCCGGCAAGCCGCTAGTCTTCTCTTTCTCGTTGTACCCGTGGCTGTACGTGTGCCCCCTGTGAGACGAACAAATGACTGTCGAAGTGGAGACCTCAGACGCCGCTATGGCGTCTCCCACAAGCTCCAGTGGCACAGGCCCCGAGTCCCTGCGGTTGTCGGAGATCGAGAGTGCGCATCTGTGTCCTGCAGGCCGCATGAAGATGGAGGAACTCTTCCGTCAGTGGCTTAACGTGGACGGAACGAAGGAAATGATCCAGAACATGGTGGCTGATCTACGTCAGGGCAAAGAGCTTAATCTGGACGCGCTGCTGGCCTCGGTAAGTGCAGTCGGTAGCGGGGCCGACTCACCTTCGCGCAGCCCCAAGCGGCCGCCCAACTACCAACTCGGGCTGCTCAGTCCTGGCTCAGTCGGTAGCCCCAGCGCGCGCAGACGTCACCAGCATCTGGTCAGTCTATTCGGGGATGAACTCCACAATGCTGCGGCCGCAGTGGCCGCCGCTGCAGCGGAGACTGAAGCATCCAAACCCGTGGAAACTGAAGCTGCAGCGCCCTCTGACGATGTAGACATGACTGCTGGAGACAGGGAGGCTGCTAGTGATAACGATGGAGAGAGTGCACAGGAAACTGCGCCACCTACAGAATCTGATACGGACGAGAAAATGGAGGGGGAACAGGAACAACAGGCGGTGGAGGCAGTTCTCAAGGCTGAGGAGCCTGCAGCAGCTGAGCCCGACCATCCCATGGACGAGGAGGACCCCAAACAGGTTCAGATCCCTAAGTTTTACACGCCTGGTGAGGGCCGACGCGGCCGACTACGTGGCCTGTCCACAGACGCTATAGCTCGCAAGGCATCGGACATCGAGGCGCGTTTCCGCGATTTCCCAGAGGGAATGAAGGTGGAGGATTTCGTGGCCATCACCAAGGATCTGTGCGGATTCCCGTCGTTTTTCAACGCGCCGTTTTTCCGACGCATCCTCGCGACTTGCGGAGCAGCGGGAGAGACAACACCGAAGCCGCCGTCCAGCCCTACAGCAGATGATGAGTCTAGTCCCACGAGTGCTGATGGTGTGGCACCGCAGCGGATTACCAAGGAAATGTTCCAGAGCTACTGGATGCGCGAGATGGCTCCATGTGACAGTGTCGAGCGATTCTTTAGAGTAGTACGTGGCTTACAAGCACAGTTATTTGGGGGGGGGGGGTATTATCCAGAAACTGACGGGTGTTGGTGCTTTGTGATTACCAGGTGAAGCAACCGAAGAACGACTTCGTAGAGCGAGACGACTTCGCGCCATTTTTGCATGGTGAGTTGCAACACTGAAGCTGCTGTATGTGCTACGTTATAGTTCCTCATTGTTGTTGCCCATCTGTGCCAACAGAACTGCTGAAATATCATCCTGGTCTAGAGTTTCTTGGCGGTACGCCCGAGTTTCAGGAGAAATATGGTAAAAGGCTCTGCTCATCCTGGTACTACAGTATTAGGAAAGGCTGGAACTAATTGAGCTCGTTGGTTGTAGCCTTGACGGTGGTTGTACGGATATTTTACTCCGTCGATAGAGACAGTAGCGGTCGAATTACGTTGCGGAAGCTGAGACGCAGCAATCTCATTAGTGCGTTTAACACTGTGGATGAGGAAGAAGACATCAACAAGGTGCGTGCGTGCTCAGAGGCTGTCGTTGCTACAATAGCTGGCTGACGTGACTGGTGTGCTGCGTATTTCCAGGTGAACTCGTACTTCTCATACGAACATTTCTACGTGCTGTACTGCAAATTCTGGGAACTGGACACGGATCACGACTTTCTTCTCAGTCCGGATGACCTCGTACGCTATGGCGGCCACGCCCTTACACGAATCATTGTGGATCGTATCTTTGAACGCGGTCGGCGTCCATTTGCCCGCGTCCAGACGTTGACATCCGAAGAAAAGAAGAAAATGAGCTACGAGGACTTCATTTGTACGTTGACAGGTTTTTCATATTTTATCATTTGGCTGACGTTCTGGTGTTTTATGGACCTCAGACTTTATGCTCTCGGAGGAAGACAAAGCAAATCCCGTCAGTATTAGATATTGGTTTGAGCTTATCGACACGAACGAGGATGGCGTGTTGCGCGCCGACGAGATGCGCGTGTTCTACCGTCACCAGATCCACCGCATGGAGTGCCTTGGTCACGAAGTAGTGCCGTTCGAGGATATTCTGTGCCAGATGTCGGATCTGCTGCATCCAGAGAAGGAGGGCGAGTTTTACCACAAGGATTTCATTCGCCCGGACAAGATCCGAGTGTCGGGCGTGTTCTTCAACGTGCTGTTCAACCTCAGCAAGTTCATCGAGTTCGAGCAACGAGACCCGTTCCTTCTGCGCCAGCAACTGGCCGAGCCGGAGCTTACGTACGTTCTACTGGATTTGATGAGGGTTTGGAGCTACTACTTACTAATTGGTTACTACAGGGACTGGGACCGCTACGCTCGTGCCGAGTACGCTCGATTGGCTATGGAGGAGGAGAGTCGCGACGAAGACACGGCGATGGACATCGACACGATGGACGGCTGGTATGTGTCGGACGAGCAGGAAGAAGAAGCTCCAGAGGGCGCCAGTGGCGGAGCAGCGGGTGAAGGCCGAACGGTTGAAGCTCCTTTTTAACCTTTGTTCCGCTTGCTACGAGGTAGATCCACTTTTCATTTTCCCCCCATTAGAAGACGGCGGACGGTATTGGAACTGTGCCGCGAGATTGAGACCAACAAGATCAAAAGTAAGTAGAGCAACATGCATGAAGTCAATGCATGTCAACATTACAGAGACAGCCCTTATACAGGGACGGAAGGCCTCTTACTGTTTACTGGCAGCCGCTTGTGCCTTGCGCAACTGGTTAACGCGGTCGTTGCACTGCTTGAGCTTCTTGACCTGCTCCTGGCACTTTCTCCAGTCGCGATCGAAGTCTGCGAGGCAGTCTTCCAGCTTGTAGTAGTCCTCGTGGCAGCGGTTGCGCTCGATGAGCTCGTCCACGTCCAGGTCCTCGCCGAAGTCGCTCTTGCTGCCGGCGTGAAGGCCAGCAATTGGTACGGGAGGCTTGGGGAGTGCGCTCATGCTTCGAGCTGTCTGTGCGGTCTGCAGGTCGAATTGACACGCACTACTTGAATTTGTATGACGGAATGTTTCTGAGTGGTTAGAATTCTCATTTTTGCAATACCCATAAATTTAGTATTTGAAAGTTTTTTTTTATTAAAATGCATGTATTGTTGGGTTTGTTGATAATCTTGGTGAAATAGGGAACACACAGGCAACATTATAATAAATGCAGACGAAGTCACTGCTTGCGCACAATAACAACAATTTTATCGTTGTTATCGGTATCATTGATATCATGAAACATTGCACCATTGAACAGCAATTTTCCCTGCCGCTGTAAAGCAATCGAAAATGTGTACGCGGACATGCACGTCACGACTCAGCGGCTCGTGGGAAGAGCTGGGAGCAAGCCAATGGAGCAAGCTTTTGATTGCGACTCGATGACCTGAAGGTCGGAAGATCGGACAAAGATATCTACATTTGCTCAGATGGCTTCGCTGCCCATTCATATGTCCTCGAGCAACGCTTTACAACACCATTTGCAAATTCAGACGGTCATCGTCATTGCGCGCTCATTGTCAAGTCGTCTAGATCCTAGGCCACAGGGTCCTTTAGGGTAGGAATCACGTTCGCACAATGTTTGCTTCGTTTTACCACCTTATCGTGTTGGAGGGTCAACGAAAAGTGAGCATGACGCTGGAAATGCAAGCGACTTATCTGCCACACCACTTGAATCGTTCACGAAGGAACGCCACGAGGACAAGAAACAGCTTGAGCATAATCAACGAACGAATTCGGAGATCGTTTTGATGTTTCAGCTGGGCTTGTCGGTTGTGCAGCGTCCTGATTCAGGACCTGAAGGTAAAACCAACCTACTGTATCCACAATGGTTAAATAGAGTACCTTCCTCTCTCTCTTAACTCGTTCATTATTAAAATTTAATGCAGAGACGCGTTCAGACTCCGAGTCGAGTGACCTCTCTTGAAGAGATGCCTGAGAACGCTGCAGTTTCACACTACAGTGCAAATTGGCACTCTATCTCTGTGGCTGCACAACAAATGTGATGCAGCACCTCACGTTATGGCGTAGTTGTTAGTGCACCCTTAACTTTTGTAAAAAAGGTACCATTAAGGGTGCTCGGCGCCCTTAATGGTATCGTCATATTTTGCGCTTTTGTGAAAGTTACCGAAAGTTACCGAAGAAAATAAAATACCGGCAAGTACTGTACAGTAAACGTGTGGACAATTCCGGGATAAACTGACCAGTGATTTTGCAGCGATCATTTGAGAAAACGCACCGCGTGAAGTTTAACACGCCCCCCCCCCCCTCGCTTGGTCCCTGAAGTGCTGCTACGTTACCAACAGCAGCCGATGTACGGAAACATGATAGGAGGTGCGTGTATGGTATGTTAATGATACAATGTTGAATTATTAATACTGTTGCAACGCAGATTCTTTTTTGGGAACCAGCTATTCTTCAGACGACTAAGCTGATGATATCTCTTTTGGCCCAGTACCTTGTCCGATGACAAGGCTGACGCCGCCGTAAAGAGGTTGGAAACAAGAGTGAATCCGGTAGTCGTGGTGTCAATTCTTCTTCCGAGGATCAAGCTGACGATGACCGCGACGAAGACATTGTATACGCGAGTGATTCAAGCAAATCAAGAGCTACTGGATGCGATAGGTAAGAGATGATTTCTCTACTTCTATGGTATCAAACTATGTTTTAACTGCGTGTAAATGGTGTCTCTTCCCTGGATAAGAAGGAATCGCGGTCAGCGCAAGTTACGACTGAAAAACAGAGGGCTCACTGAAGAAGATCAAGTAATGAAAGAAGTGGGAGTGCCCAAGAGAGTATCGCGGACGTGTTGTCGCTGCATTCGTCAAACGAACGCCTCGTTTCCACTTTTCAGGACGCCAATCAGCGCCTAGACCCAAAGGCAGACCGCACACCACGTATTAGGCGCACCAAAACGTATAAGGAGCGTGTGGCGATGGTAAACGCTCGTGAAGAAAACCGGAACGATAAACCCCCGCTCCCCCAGCTCGTTTTTAGCATCATGGGGTGAGCTTAATGAAGTACTTGAGCAATATTGTAACAAACACAAGCTACTATTTCGAGCGAGAGATACCCAGACAGTCAGAAAGCACAACTCTTATGCCACACTCTGTTAGTTTTTCAATTTAGTAACTAAACTAATGTATGTAACTCTGATGATAACGTCGAAAGTGCTTCAGCTCCTGCTCAAATGGAGTATAGCTACATGGTGTTCTGCTGTACACATGGGTGCCATCAGAGCTTGGCTGCTGTTGTGCAGCACGAAGGGGATCCCAGCAAATGAGTACAGCTTGGCGCAGATGCAGAAGACGGACGACAAGATCAGCAAGGTGTTGACACCACCAGGATCGACTTGAGTAGTAGAAGATCAATAAAACAATATCTTGCCAATAAAAAGTTGACTAAGACCTCCAGTAAAATGGCCAGCGAAGAAGCGTAGACGAGCTGTGCACAGCTAAATATAGCCTGGACTTGCGTGAGTTTTTATTAGTCTGGAGTCACATTTAACTCGCGCGCGAGTTAAAATGAGTGTGTCTAATCTAAGACTTATCTAGCATGCGTTAAGCTTGTTGGCAATCTCCACTTTGCGCGAGCAAAAAAAAAAAACGCCTGATGCTCATCGTACACGTACTGCACATTACCCAGCACTTGACATAATGTACATATCGGCTGGAAATCCAGGGACGAGTAGCCTTTTTTCATTATGTTTTGTCACAAGAGTTTTGTGAGAGACAAAATTGTTGAGTTAGCAATAATGACAATAACGCTTTCGCTATTGTGAAACTTCGCCTACAGTGCTTCTTCAGTGGTAATATATTCTTCTCATTAAGGGCGCCGAAGCCACTTAAGGGTGCACCAAGGCTATCGTGTTGTCGTAGTTAAGGGTGCTCTAACGCCATTCACGTTATGGTAGCAGCACAAAAAGAAGTGAACTCTATGAAAATCAGTCCGATCTATGGCTGTACATGAAGATGAAGAATCAGGATGGGATCCAGCCAATGGCAGCGCAGCACAAGACGATGTCAGGCCTTGTCTCAAAGACTAAATCGCATAATATCAAAATTAGTAACTGGTTTGGTGGCCACAAATTAGGACCATTGACATTGGTGTGCGGTCCACTACTCAAAAATCCAAAAATGCCGAAGCGGCTGCCGTGGGTCGAGAAGGCCGTCGCCGTCGACGCGGCCGAGGCGGAGGTGTACCTGGATGCCCTGAAGAGTTTCGACGTGAACAAGAGCCACGCCATGGCGTGCACAGTGTGTCTGGGTGGGGGGGGGGGGGGGGCACGGTACAGACTGCTTGTTTGCAGCTCGGAAACCTGTGACGAGGCCTCTGACGAGCAGTGCGGCTGGAGGGGGAAGCTCCTTACCTGCCTAGACACGAATCACGTTTCTATCTACCAGTTTGGCGTACACAGGAGTTCTGCCGAGAGATGGCAGAGCATCATCTTCGCCCATTGCGAATCCGCCATGCCATGTCTCGCAAATTCGCAACTCCACTCGAGGACTTGCCCCAATTGAGTGCCGTCCAGAATTTCGTAAACAACTATTCTTGGGCTCACCTCGACAACCACGACCTATTGATGAGCTCACGGACTGGATCCATGTGAGGATTTTTACCGGTGGAAAGTCTAAGGACCAAGCTTTCACTTTGGATGGGAGGTGGACAACCAAGGCAAGCCCGTAGTGGGCAACGGATCGGATGAAAAACCATTCATTATTGGGCTTACCGCGAAAGGCCTAATGATGCAGGTGCTACTCCCGCCGGACACGTTCATCTTTCACGTGGACGCCACGTATAAGTTGAATCAGCGTGGCTATCCTGTGATAGTCGTTGGGATTTCGGATCGCGCGAGAGTATTCCATCTAGTGGCACTGTTTATCGTATCCCAAGAGACGACTCCGCTTTTCGAAGCTGTGTTTTGGTCTCTAGGCGTTTGTTTTACTACATCACTTGTAGGGACCTTGTCATTCGAAACGCCATCGCCGACGCCGACAAGGCCCAATACAACGGTCTCTGCGCAGTCTTTGGTCACATACTCGGGTTCCAGTTTTTGATGTGTTTTTTTCATGTTGTTAAAAACGTCATGAAAGCGATAAAGGGCTTTCCCACGCTCAGTATCCGCGAGTCTACTACGCGACGTGTACGATTTGCACTTTGTTCGCACCGAGTTTGACTTCCAGCGAGTTCGGGGACGGATTTTGGCGGACTGGTTGAAGAAGCCATACTTGCTTGGATTCGCCGGATACATGAACGAACAATGGTTAAAAGGACGCTACTGGAAGTGGCAGCGTTGCTGGACACCTACTGGCTTCGCTGCAACGAACAATCCGGCCGAGACATTCAACGCATGACTGAAACGAGACTATACCCTTCGGCGCTGCCGGAAAATGGGCACTCTTCTGCTGGAACAGTCAGCATGCTGCCACGACGTCTCGGCATCAATGCCACAACTTAGGTTCGACGTGACTGTGCAGCCAACTCTCACACGCAGAATGCGTGAAATGGTCAAGAAGTCTCTAATTGTTATGTACACCAGTTATATCCCGACGTCTCCGAGTGCTGGACCTGATAACATAATTTATGTAATCTCTAAATTGGCAAACCGCGTTCAAGTGGCTCGACACAAAAGCTCTGAGGAAGGAATAGCCGTGTCGGCTCAAATGGGCAGCAATTATGCACGTATGGAGGTCGAAGGACAGTCATTTGGGGGATGGCCAGTGGATTTACGTGCTCGGTGGTGTCCGTGCGGCTATTGGTACGCATTCGGAGGGGGAGGGGTGCTCATGTTTTATTTGCGTTGAGATCAACCGAGTACATGGATGCACGCGGGCGAAACGTACTCGTCGACTGAAGCAAAAGGAAACGACAAGAAGAGGATGAAGGCGCGTCGGTTGGGAGACCACGTCTGGTTGGACCTGCATTGACTTTATAGTCATTCAGAACACGCACCGGTGGCGATAGATAAGCGCAAACTTTAGAAACCGCTTACTACGTCCTGTATATGCTTCATCTACCCGAGGGGTTTCTATAAATACACGTCGTTTCAGATTTAAAATGGGTACCTCAGGTCAGTCAATCATTCGCACGAGCACTTTCACATTTCTCCGATTGTGCAACTCAACGAACACGGCGTTGGGCTTGCACACATGGGAGATGAACCGCGTAATGCTGCCAGCCTTGATAGCTTCGACGTACACGAATTTGTTCTTGGTAGATCGCGTATTGTAGAGCATTGTGTATCCGCTGTTATGTTTAAGAGCTTCATTGGGTTGCCCTTTATCCAAGCCATCGTACTGGAGCAGTAAGCCGACTACTCACCCACGATATCGCCAACATCCAAATCAGTAGTCGTAAAAACACCGAGTCCCACGCGTCGAGTGTCAAAAAACTTTAGGGTAGACCGCACAACAGGTGCGTTACTGCATTGCGCATTGAGACTGCACGTCTTCTTGGTACAGTAGACTGCCGACCCCACGTTTGCGCAGGTGTCCATGAAACAATCACCATAGCATTCGCATGCATCATAGTCACCGACGTCCTTGAACCTAATTTTGGACGGATTTAGGCACTCCTCAATCTTAAGCACGTCTTCCGGTCACTCAACTTCGGTGGGGACGTGATCCTTGTCCTCGTACGGCTGGGAGAATACTGGGCGCCTTTCACGAAGGCTTCGAAGCCGCTGTAGCACTCCAGGTATTCGTAGGATAGCCTGTACCTTGCGCGCTTTTAGCGAGCGTGCATGGCATATCTCTGTGCCGCTCCGAGTTACACCGCACTTCGCTTGATGACGCCTCTTTCTAGATCGAGGTTGACTCCATGTACCGGGACGACGCTTCGCCTGATGGCGGATTTTCGAGTGCTCCCACCGCGTAGGAACTGTTTGACGTACTCGACCAGGTCAGTGTCGGTAGGTTGCGTAGCATTGGAAGGCTCGGCACATGGCTGCACGGACTCAGCAGCTCCTTCAACATGTAATTCACCGTCATCAGGTATACACGCGCGTGCAGGCTGCACGTTTGCCTCTCCATGACAGTCCTCACACGTAAGATCGATGACAGGTGATTGGGCGGCGCTGCCTTCTCCAGTAGGATTTTGCTCATACGTAGCACGTTGAATGGACGTACTTGATTCACTTTCAACGGGTTTGGTTCTTGTTGGGTCTGATTCGGCAACTCTGGACGCGTCAACAAAGTCACTGGTCCTTGACAACGGCGATTGGATCACACACGGAGCCACGGAGCTCACAGCGGGGATCTGGACGCTCTCACGACGCAGTGAGACCTTCGTTGGAGCGATTGCGTCACTCAGGATGTCAGACATGGCCTTGCACAGGGCGGTTGCTATCGTCGGCCGTACTACCTTTCCCGCCCTTGAAATGATAGGACCGTAGCTTGCGCCATTTTTGACGTACTGTAGATTTAGTTCGTTCCCTGGACGTCGCGTCTTCGACGCATGAATATTGTGAGGGGCAGCGGGTCTCCAGTGTCGACCGACACTGGTAACTCGGTTCCAGGAGTGTCGTCGCCACTCACTATCACTGCTACTCTAAGGTATCGCGGGTCACCCGCCACGAAGCACCTCGAGTAGTACTCGATCTGCTCGCCTGCCGCCAGTGTCTCCACCGGGAGTTCCTCAGCGCTGAGGCCCGGTATGTTGTTGTATGGATTGCACACGCAGCGCCCACTCTCCGCTCTTCCTGCCGTTGCTGAGCTTTTGAAAATTTTAATGCAAGGAGATCGCAAAAAGTAACAGCAAAAGCTATTACTTTACGGAGTGTTACTTCTGCTACTTTTCTGATTGCAACTTCACGATTACTTCAATTAACATTACTACTTTACTGTCACTTTAGGTCTTGTATCCTTAGGATGATGTGCCCTGCGGAACACGCGCTGTGCAATTAAAAGGGCCGCTCTGCGTGCTTTGTTTCTGTGTTATTGTGTTCAAATCTTCCCGGAGTTGTTGTGTTGAACGGATTTACAGACAACGACGATAAAAGCCGCGTCGACTTGCTTTCATACCACAGCATAGACGGGTACAGCAACCAATTTTCATTGGCTAAAATCAGTTCAGTGTAATTTATTTAGTTAATACTACGTAGTAATTCGTTACACAAAAATGTTTTTCAAATGCAAAAAATGCAGATTTATTGAAATTAAATCTCAACTACTGGGTATCTTGGGATTGCTTTTTGAAAGCTGCGAACAACACACTCCGAATCAATCAAAGCCCACGCCCGAATGATTCGCTTAATAGAAATGAGTCGTTTTTCACTGGTGGTGATATAACCTTTACGGAAGTCGGCTAACCACAGAGCCCGTAGTATTTTTTTTAAAAGCCCCATGACCCCGACGTCTAGGGGCTGGCAAACTGCCGTGCTGTTTGCAGGCAATGGGCACACGGTGGCGTTAGCCTCACGTTTAATAACCTCCTTCCCTTCTTCCGACACGTGGCAATCAAAATTGTCGGCAAGAAGGACCCAAGGTGTATCTATTTCGAACTTTAACAGCTTTTTAGCATTGATTGCCCACACTCTGCTATCCATCCAGCCGTTTTCTTGAACGCAGTAGACGTGACCTTGGCCCTGTGGATAAGTCGGCAGTTCGTCTTTCTCAATGGTCCCGCCAGGCTTTCCTTTGACAATGAAAAGAATGGGTGACTTCTTACCTTTAAAAATATTAGCAAAAAAATATTTTAAAAAATAAGAAAAAAATCAAAGACGTACCATCAGCTCGAATTGTCATCACAGCGGTCAGCCTCGCAGAGTGCTTCTCGGTATGCTTGACCTTGGCGGAGCCCTTGCGACCTCTTTCCGCCAAAATGTAGTTTGGCGGGGTGTCGAAATGAATCGCGGTCTCGTCAACGTTGTAGATGGTGGAGGGTATGAAACGACTTTCATGTTTTTCCCAGAACTCTATCACAAACTTTACCCAAGTTTCCTCTAGATCAGCTGCAGGCTTCTTCGTGTGCTGAGCTACCTGAACTGTAAAACCATGGCTAAACAAGACCATAGTAAATATTAGCATACATATTATCTAAAATATTGGTAACAATTAAAAAAAATAATACCGGTTGGAAAAACGCTGCAGCAAGCGCATGATTGCTTTGTCAGCAGAGACAATAGTCTTCTTACCCGTCACGTAACTGTTAAACGAACGTCTATGATTTGTTTTTATGTACTCCAGCATCATGGTAGCGCACAACGGCTACAAGAAAATTATAATGTTAGATAAGCCACTAAATATAAAAAACCATTATAGCGTAACACACCTCTTCTTCCCGACGCATATCCTTCATTAAGGTCAGGAGACCGTGGGAAAGCGGGATTATCTCCTGCCGACCCTGTCCTTTAAGCATCTTGCTTGTCTGGACTCCCTCGTAGCTGAAAATGGCTGCTTGTTGAGCTACCCAGTCTTGCACGGTGCGTGGCGGGTAGCCCAGGAAGTCAGCCGCAGACTTCGCACCTATTTCTGCTGCTAGCTGCAGGGCATCGCGCTTCTCTCGTATAGTATACGCCCGCTATTTCGAAGACCTTGGCGCTGTATGCATCGAAAAATGCAAAGTGAGCGCTAAAATGCGAGCGCGCGTCGCGCAATTCGCGCCAAAATCCTTGTCTACAAACCAGTCAATATATTTAATAATGATTGGGTAATAGTATAAAATTGCAGCCACTCTATTGGTCTAAATCTTGAAAGACGTATTGATTTAGGATAGGGTTTCCTTTGATGGGTTGCCTTGTGGCGGATTTTTTAGTTACGGGGCTTTTTCCGTCGTTGTCTGTAGTCGTGTGTTTCTGCCATTTTCTCGAGATGTCTTGGCCTACAGTATGTGTAGAGCTGCTTGGCTTGCGTTGAGCCTAGCCAAATCGTGCTGGGAAAGTCCATCGAGAAACCCGCTGGCTTGTCCGATTCATTCGCGCGCACGCATCATAACTTATGATTGATAACTTATAAGTCGGCTACACGTAGTGCTGCGTGTTGGCACGCCGCCACTGCAGAGAACCCAACACGATGCAAACGAAGCCTAACGTGAATGAGTCAGCTACTGCCGACGAACTTGGCGCTCTGCAGCTGTCCAACCCGCAACCCGTTCGCAGTGTAGTATTCTTCAAGAGCAGCAAAACAGAAAAACGAATGAACCTTGTCGTTCATTTCGGACGTGAGGGTTCAAATCTGCGCAGCACGCCCCGACCCAGTCAAAGCCGGTCTCACTTCCAGAAACGCGTCTTAGCTGACTCGTTGACAACGAGTCGTTGTCTGTGATCTCGCCTGGTCTCTAGTCCCCATCTGCTGTTCGCTTGGTGTTTGCGTTCGACTCGCCAATCTCCGCGTCGTCTGCCTTGGAGCAGCGAGCAGCTCAAAACTCGAGCAGAGAGGCGGCAGACTTTTGTTTGTTCTGAGTTTCGCGGCAGCCTTCATCCTTCATTCGCTCCACCCGCCACTCGTGTACAATTGAAAACGCCCCGTGTTCGTCAAGGCAATCACCTGCTGTGTCCTCTCTACCTACACCGAACGGGACTTGGCGCTTCAACACCGGCTGAACACGGTGACCTACTCCATCCGTTTTTTATACCCGACGGTTCCATGTTTGCCAAGCCACGTGTGTACGTGGGAGACGAGGAACGCCGGCGCAAGCAGCGCGACCTCAAGCGGCGGTACCGTGAGCGTCGCAAAGTAAGTCGGATGATGTCGGTCACCGTAGAGGGATACTGTACTGACGTTCCCTTATCTGCAGAATGACGTGCAGGCCATGCAGCAGCAGGTGACGCAGCTGGAGGCTCGATACGACGCGCTACTGAATGCACAGCAGCAAACGGCCATGACGTCGCGTAGGGCGCCGTCCCCACTCGAGCAGCAGTACGCGGCGGCTACGAACGAGCTCAACTCGTTACGGCGACAGATCGCAGTGACCAAGCAGAAATTGGCCGAGTTCGACGGCTTCGCGTCGTCTCTAGAAGTATATCTAACCGACTTTGACGCCCCGTCCGCTGTCACTGCAGCTTCGTTGGCTTCTGCCAAGAGCTCATTGCTGATGGCGCCGTCACTTCCGGGCCCGACACCTGCCGAGCCGCACGCTCGCCTGACTGAAGAGGAATGCCAGGAGATGATTAAGAAATGCTACTATGAAATCTTCGACCGGCGATTCCGTGGCCAATGTCTGAGCTCAGGGATGCACATGTTGGGCTGGGAGGATCAAATGTTCCTGGACGGTACGACGCTGCAGTTCTCCATGTCGAAGCAAGTGACGGGAATGTCGGCCAATACGCTCATGCAGAAGACGTGGGATATCGTGACTACAGAGCAACACATGCGCACGATTCAATACTCCACACTCGGAGTCAAGGTCTTACACAAGATCAACGATGATACGCTGGTTATCCAGCGCTGTGTGCACCACCCGCAACTTAAGACTGTCAACTGGAACAACATGGTCATGTTCCGCTTGCGTAGTCCTCGAGGATATGTGGTCGCGTACCAGACGATCAACCATCCAGCCTACGCTGAGAGATACACGGAGTATTTCACGGGACACGAGGACATTGTGGCGGAGGCTCTGCAGCCCAAATTCTCTCGAGTGAACACGCTGCAGTGGTTCCTCTTCGAGGAAGACGACAACCTCGACTTCGACATGGACAGTGGGGGTTCTGACCTGGAGCTACTGGGCTCTAGTGACGGTGAAGACTCGCCAAGCATTAAGAAGGAGTTTTTACCGAGAGGGAGGAGAGGCCTCGCACCAGCGCAACCTCCTTATCCAGACTCTCAGCGTCGCGTATCTGGAGGCGTCAAAGTCTCATTTGGAGGCAAAGTGGACAACCGAGATGCCTCTTTTGCCCGCTTTTACATGTTCGAGGTGCTCACGTACATCATCCGCTGGGAAAACGCAGTGGGCTCAGCACGCCTCACGTTTTAAGCGCCTACAAGGCAATCAAGTAACTTTGCGTACAGTAAATAAATTAACGATCACGGCATTGGCGTATCGAACTATCGTGGACTTACCAAATCCCTGATGACGCGCTCATACTAGTTCGACCTTGAAGAGACTCAGGTTGAAGTCATCCCATCAGTTTAACAGCATCAACATTGGATGCTACTTTTTCACTAGTGACCAATGCAGTTCATTATCCAATTTTCCCTTTGTTGAGCCAAGTGTCGTGATGGGTGACTACTGTATACGACGTCGTGATTGTGGGTGCTGGTCTCATGGGTAGCGCCGCCGCCTACTACGGTGCGAAACAAGGCAAGCGAGTGCTGGTGCTGGAGCAGTTCGATCTGCTACACGGCAAAGGCTCCAGTCACGGCTCCAGTCGCATCTTCCGTGTGGCGTATCCGAACGACGTTTACACGCAGTTGAGTCTCGAATCGCTCAAGATGTGGCAAGCCATCGAGAAGGAAAACGACGTCGAGCTTATCCGAATGACGGGCGAACTCGATTTCGCCCCCACCTGGAACGACGATCTTCAAGGTCTCGAAGAGACTTTGACGAAGTTCAACGTGCCGTTCGAGGTGCTCAACGCAGCCCAAGTGAATGAACGCTTCCCCGGAATCTCCCTGCCAGCCAACAGCCATGCGGTGTACAACCCGTTGGCAGGTGTACTGAACCCCACACTGGCAATGGCTACCATGCAGAAGGTGGCCAAGGGACTGGGAACCGAGTTCCGTGAGCACAGTCCTGTCAAGACGGTAGAGGGCGAACCCCAAGCCGGAGGAGCCCCACTCGCTGTCATCACACTGGCCAACGGAACGGTAGTGCGTGGTCGTCAGTGCATCGTCACTGCTGGTCCGTGGACGGAAAAGCTGTTGAAGTTGTCCGGATCGGACAATGTCAAGTTGCAGCCGATCGCGACGTTCGGAGCGTACTGGAGATGCAAACAGGAGCTGTACACACCTGACAAGTTCCCAGTGTTCATCAAGTACGGATACCCGGAGGTCTATGGCTTACCAATGATGAATGCTCGCGAAGGTGTGAAGATCTGTCGCCATGACGGACCGGACGTCAACCCTGATGCACGTCAGGGAGTGAAAGGCCGAGGAAGAATGGCTACAGGCTTTTGTTGCTGAAAACTTCTCGAGTGTGGACTCGAGTACCCCCAACCAAGTGGACCACTGCATGTACACCATGACCCCGGACTCCAACTTCATCCTCGACTTCCTTCCGGTACCTGGGCGTACTGTTTCCCCCACTGCGATAAAGAGAATTGTCGTTGGGGCTGGCTTCAGTGGCCACGGGGCGAAGATGACCCCGGTGATCGGTCAGATCCTCGCTGATCTGGCGATTAAGGGGACGACGAATCACCCCACTGAAGTGTTTCGCATCACGAGGGCGGCTGCCCCTCAAGAGCACTACTCGTTTCCAAGGAGCAGCTTGTAGTCAAGTATCTATGCTGGCCCTTGTCTCAAGCTTGGAGAGAACTATGTCAACCGGTAATCAAAAGGAAATGCAAAAGTCATGTTAAGTTTGAATTGAGACTGCTCTACCAACTCTACCAATACTTCTTACTTCAACACTATGCTACCTTTAATAAAGTACGATTTTCCGTCAAAGTACGATTCTTGTCGGCTGGTTCACAACTTTTAGTGAGCACGATGGCCAAGTCTCACGGCGATAAGAAGAAGCGCTGCCGCAATGACAAAGTGCGTCCCAGCCCCGGCATCAGTCAAATTCTCTACAATTCAGTCCTCCTTAATGCAGTCTTTTTCTGCCAAGTAGAAACACACAACCAACAATTCCAACGCCGCCGCACAGCAAATTCGCGCCGCCAAGTCGCAGGCCAATGCCATTTTCTCGCTGACGGCGTCGTCCAACCCAAATCCAAAGAATTTGGGTCCGTTCAGCGACCGTCAGCGCATTTTGGTGGTCGGAGATGGAGATTTTTCCTTTTCTCTGTCCCTCGCTGTCTTCCTGGTACGCAACGAAGACCGCCTCGAGACCCAACGAAGAGCTAATAAACCACCCGATTGTTAATTATCTACAGGGTGGCAGAAACTTGGTCGCTACATGCTACGACTCGAAATTAGACCTCAAGGAGAAATACCCAAACGCATTGCTGAACTGTGACGCTCTGGAGACGGCTGGGGTGCGATGAAAAGTTGCTAGTCTGGTCGATAATTTCTGCTACTGAGTCGCTAATTATTTCTGCTGCAGGCTGAGGTGCACTTTGATGTGGATGCGACGCACCTGGAGAAAGAGAACTGGTTAAATGGTTCTCAACCATTCCAGTCGATCGTCTTTAACTTCCCTCACCTTGGAGGTGCGACGGAAGAAGATGTAGCCAACAACCAGAAGCTCTTGAGGGATTTCTTCTTCTCGACACGCCAATATCTGCATCCTACTTGTGGCCAAGTGCTAGTGTCGCTACGCAACACGCTGTTCTACAACCGCTGGAAAATTCAGGAGCAGGCAGCAGCGAGTGGCTTCAAGCTGAAACGGTATGGAAAAGAATTGCAGGATCCTCTTATCTAGCGAGTGGTTGTTGATATGGTTTGATGGTTGGCGTGCATTGACAGCACGGAGGTATTTGACGCGAGCATTTACTCTGGTTATGAGCCTCAACGTACACACCCAGCATCATTCCGAGGCGAGCCTCCCTCTACGACTGGAGCTCACTATTTCATCATCACTCTGGACAAGAGCATTGAAGTGGTTGACCCACGTCAGCAAGCAACTCAAGACCCAAAGGCAATCGAGATCGCTCGTGGCAGCGCAGTGAAGAATGTAAGACTGTTTCTTAACTGCATTTTACACGCTGCAAGTTGCTAACTTAATGATTAAAATTAGGACAAAGCGAACAAGAAAGCAATTCCTCCGACGAAGATGACCTGCCAGCCCTGTGGTCTCACGTTCCGCGATGTCAAGAAGTACAACGGACACGTGAACTCTGCCAAGCACGCGAAGAAGGTCAAGGCGCTCAAGAAGAAGCACTAAAAGCAGTCTTATACATAGGCAGAAAGGGTTTCTTCTACTCGAGCTGTACGATGAGTTTGCCTACGTTTTCACGGGCGAACATGCGGTCGATGGCATCCGGAATGGCCTCGAATCCCTTGTACTCAGTAGGGTCCACCCCAGGCTTCAACTTGCCCTCGTTAATGAGCTCCAGCAATCGCTCCGTGTGCTCTCGAATGTGTTCCTCAAAATGATACAAGAAGAACCCTCGGATGGACGCAGACTTCATGAGAATCTTCTCATTTGCTTCCCACGATAGCAGCGGCGCAGGCTTTGGAGCTTGATCGTCCTTGTCTTTGGTCTCCAGCACTCGCGCGATGAAGCCAATCTTGATGATCCGACCACGCACTGCGATGTTCTCGACAGCAGCACGGAACATTTCGCCTCCAATGGACTCGAACACGATGTCCACCCCCTTTGGGTATTCCTTCTTGAGCACTTCACTGACGTTCTCCTTGTTGTAATTGATCACACGGTCACATCTGAGTTCCTTGAGCGCTTCCACTTTCTCGTCCGAGCTGGTGGTGCCGATCACGTGGTTCCCTGCAAGTTTGGCGAGCTGTACGACGAACTGACCGGTGCCCCCCAGCAGCGGCAGTAACGAGGACGGTCTCGTTGGACTTCATCTCTCCGAGATGTTCGAGGCAGATGGACGCAGAGACGCCGCCTACTGCGACCGGTAGAGCGTTCTTCGACAGCTCTGGGACTTTAATGGCCGCTGACTCTGGCACTTGAACGTATTCCGCGTAGGCTCCGAGCGTCTGGTACATGACAGCGTCGCCCACTTTCACACTCATGACGTTCTCTCCGATCTCAGTGACGAGGCCTGCACCTTCGACACCCGCGAGGAACGGCAACTTGTCATGGTACATGCCATTCGTGAGGTTGACGTCGGTCGAGTTGATCCCCAGGAAGCGGTTCTTAACGACGATACTGTCCGGACCAGCGGTGGGGACTGCGGGGACGTCCACGATCTTGGTAGCTGCGCGGAAGTTTTTGGTCAACTTTTGGACTTGAACTGCACGGTAGGACGGTATGCTTTTGGTGGCGATTGTGTTGGGGAGGAAGCAAATTCCAAAGTGAGAATCTAGCTGGTGATACCAATACCCGTGAACCTGTAGAGTAATCCGAAGGCGACCGCAATCCATGGGAGAACTGGACGTGGCACCCACCATCACGATCGATTTGTCGAATCTGCGAAAGCTCGGATCGTGTAAACGGGTTCAGTAGCGTTAACACGAACGAGATTGAGTTCACGGGAGTACATGTAATGTACTGGGACACCTCGCTGTATTGACTTTCCGCCACTACATGTACTGTCGACACTTTTCTCGTTTGACTTCAGTGCTAACATGTAGAAGTATTAATTTGCATACAGTAGCACAGTTACTTGGCTTCAGTTTCCAGTGGGAGGTCGCTACGCATACCCCACTCGGACCACGAGCCATCGTACACAGGGGCCCTGTCAACACAATGAACGGTCAGATATTGTCAAAGTTAACAACCTGTCAGCGTCTGGTACTCACTTCTCCAACGGCTTGCCGGCCAAGTGCAGTCCGAACGTCAACACGCTCGCGGTCACTCCAGAGCCACAGCTACCGGTAGAATTTGTCATCATATCCTCAAGTTAGAGCAATCAATCAATAGATAAAATGTATATACTAGTATGCGTACGTCGTGATGATCGGGCTAGTTTCGTCCATCTTGACATCTAAGAAACACCAATAAAAGTGTTAGCCAGTCATTCCTCGAATGTAGATAAACAATCCACGTACTCGCTTCGGCAAACGCATTCTTGATCTCATTCAAGTCGCGGAAAAGCTGTTCGTTCCATCACAACAAGTCACTACAGTCAGCTTCGAAGCTTTAGACCAGACACTCGTAGAGCCCCACCGAGTAGTCGTCCGGGCAGACAATTTTGCCGAACGGAACATTGACAGACCCCGGGATGTGACCACCACGCATGCCAGGACGCGGTTCCTGCAGCAGCCACCAAGTCAGATTCTACCCACCCTAAATAATTACCTCAGATCGACCTACAGGCTCCTTGGCGTAGAAGCGCGCAGCTCCACGAGCGTCGACAATCTGCGTGTCCGTGTCAATCTTGTCCACTACGTCCTCGCACGAGACTGCTAGCGCCTCGTTGGGCTTGGTCTTGTAAAACGCGCCGGCCACCACTTTGTGTGGTTCCCCCGTCTCGATCTCGCGCTTCTCGTTCTTCCACTTGGTGATGCCTCCTGCAAAAAGAGAGCGAAATGAGCCACAAACAGACTCTCTCGCCCACTTAACGTAAAGTCACTCCACCGTTGAGGATGTGGACGTTGTCGTGGCCAAAATACTTGAACATCCACCAGCAACGCGCTGGACTGCATTCCCACACGGCCTGTTAGTCATAATAAATATTATTTTTGTACTATCCTCCCCCACCTGAAGCAGTGTTTGCCACCGTAGACAATGACCGTGTCGTCGTTTTCCACTCCAAGGTACATCATGGCGTGCTCGAACGTCTCCGCTAGAATACAAAAGGGTTTAGCGTTTTTTTTGTTTCTTCTTTCTATTGCAATGATACACTCACTTACACTTCGGCAGCATGTGCGGCAGCGTGGACGTCGTGTCGGAGATCTGCTCGATGTCGAAGAACTGGGCACCGGGCAGACGCTCCGAAACGAATTCCTGCTTAGCATCGCGGCTCTTGTCCAGGTACCAGGACGCGTCCAGGAAGCGCACGCGACGGTCACCACTCTGCAAAAGGCTCTGGGCCTGCTCTGTGGATAGCAGCGGCGATAGAGAGCTCATCAGGCGTGAGGACAAGCGCAGAGACGATCTGGTCTGGAGTAGCGGGGAGGAGCGGCGAGCAAACATGTGATTCCGAAATGAGCAAAACAAACTGCAAGTTTTGCACATCGCTTCCATGAATTGGATATTTACAATTATAGCCAAGTTGAAGTTAGAGTATCTTTTGCATTTTTGAAACGCCACATGATATGCAGCAGAGCTGAGACTACCGAGTTATAGTGAGCTCTTGTCATCGGGATGCAAAGAGCAATACAGCACCATGCAGCCCCACATTAGACGGGACTCGTGACGGGGGTCAGGATGTTGTTCTCAAACTCGTGGCGAGACGCAAGACTCTGGCGGTGCTTGTAGGCTGCGAAGCCGGCGATGGCAATGATTGCACCGATACCCGCGACAATAGCGGCAATGCCTCCGACCCCGATGCTTCCCGTGTTGAACAAAGCCTCACCTGCAGTAGCAGTCGACGTGCTCAGCTGCTGAACAGATTGGGATGAACCACTCGGCGGTCGCTGTTCACTCTGCTCGGTCTGCTGCTGCTCTGGTGGGTAGTCTGTAGACGTAGGCGTCGGGCTCGGCTTCTCGGACTCGGGTGTGGTCGGTGCAGGCGTAGGTGCATCCGAAGATTTGTACGGCGTTTTCGCTTGGGGAGGAACGTCCGGCACCGTAGGTGTCGGTGTCGGAGTTGTCGGGTACGGAGTAGATTCTGGTGTACTGGGTGGCGTTGGAGCTTCCGGTCGCGCGGTTGTTGGTGCCGGAGTAACGGTGATCCACGTAGGTGTTGGCACTGGCGCTTCTTCGGTCTCCGGCGTTGTCGGAGCCGGTGTACGATAATCACCTTTCTCCGTCTGGACGAATTTACAGCCCCAATCACCAGAGGAAACACGGCCGCATTCGGCATCCACTGGTGCCATGCAGGAGCTAGAACCGGCCCAACTCGGAATCGTTTCAATACAGTCTTTAACAGCCATGTCTCCCTTGATAGGGCATTGGGATCCAGCAGGTTCGTCGTCGGACCCGCTGCAAATCGGACCCTCGATGCAGTATGTTGCATCTCCCTCAACCGATACTTCAGTACAGGGGGCTGACTCCTCCGCGGTCGACGGGGTCGGTGTCGGCTTGCCAGATTCCTCCTGCGTTGGTGCCGGCGTAGGTGCTTCAGATTCTTCCTCCGTCGGTGCTGGCGTAGGTGCTTCAGATTCCTCCTGCGTTGGTGCTGGCGTAGGTGCTTCAGATTCCTCCTGCGTTGGTGCTGGCGTAGGTGCTTCAGATTCTTCCTCCGTCGGTGCCGGCGTTGGTGATCCTGACTCTTCCGTAGATGTCGATGGTGCCGGCGTTGGTTTGCCGGAGTCTTCCTTCGTTGGTGCCGGCGTTGGTGCTTCAGATTCCTCCTGCGTTGGTGCTGGCGTAGGTGCTTCAGATTCTTCCTCCGTCGGTGCTGGCGTAGGTGCTTCAGATTCCTCCTGCGTTGGTGCTGGCGTAGGTGCTTCAGATTCCTCCTGCGTTGGTGCTGGCGTAGGTGCTTCAGATTCTTCCTCCGTCGGTGCCGGCGTTGGTGATCCTGACTCTTCCGTAGATGTCGATGGTGCCGGCGTTGGTTTGCCGGAGTCTTCCTTCGTTGGTGCCGGCGTTGGTGCTTCAGATTCCTCCTGCGTTGGTGCTGGCGTAGGTGCTTCAGATTCTTCCTCCGTCGGTGCCGGCGTTGGTGATCCTGACTCTTCCGTAAATGTCGATGGTGCCGGCGTTGGTTTGCCGGAGTCTTCCTTCGTTGGTGCCGGCGTTGGTGCTTCAGATTCTTCCTCCGTCGGTGCTGGCGTAGGTGCTTCAGATTCTTCCTCCGTCGGTGCCGGCGTTGGTGATCCTGACTCTTCCGTAAATGTCGATGGTGCCGGCGTTGGTTTGCCGGAGTCTTCCTTCGTTGGTGCCGGCGTTGGTGCTTCAGATTCTTCCTCCGTCGGTGCTGGCGTAGGTGCTTCAGATTCCTCTTGCGTTGGTGCCGCCGTAGGTGCTTCGGATTCTTCCTCCGTCGGTGCCGGCGTTGGTGATCCTGACTCTTCCGTAGATGTCGATGGTGCCGGCGTTGGTTTGCCGGAGTCTTCCTTCGTTGGTGCCGGCGTTGGTGCTTCAGATTCCTCCTGCGTTGGTGCTGGCGTAGGTGCTTCAGATTCTTCCTCCGTCGGTGCCGGCGTTGGTGATCCTGACTCTTCCGTAAATGTCGATGGTGCCGGCGTTGGTTTGCCGGAGTCTTCCTTCGTTGGTGCCGGCGTTGGTGCTTCAGATTCTTCCTCCGTCGGTGCTGGCGTAGGTGCTTCAGATTCCTCTTGCGTTGGTGCCGCCGTAGGTGCTTCGGATTCTTCCTCCGTCGGTGCTGGCGTAGGAGCTTCGGATTCCTCCTGCGTTGGTGCCGGCGTTGGCGATCCGGACTCTTCCGTAGATGTCGGTGTTGCTGGCGTTGGCGATCCAAACTCTTCTGTAGATGTCGGAGGAGCCGGAGTTGCAGCAGCGGGCTTTGCTATAGTTTCCGTTGGAGCCGGCACCAATTGCACCGGAACGATTAAAGCTGGAGGTTCTGTAGTCGCTGGCGTTTGCTGCTGTGCGACATTGGTCGTTGTATTGACACATAGCAGCACAGCAGCGAAGAGGACGATGCTGATCTTCATGCTTCTTCAAGTGCAGGACCCCAGTTCGTATGATACGAAAGCTCTGCAGCCTTCGTGTCTGTTGCAGTTAAGCCTTACCGAAGCAAATTGAAAAGTGAGACTGGAGTGAGGTGCTTTCAACGCTCCGTGCACCCAAACCCACACAGCTAGTCGGAGACGTATGTGGTGTTTGCAACGGCAGCGCGTACGCCAGCTGAATCCACCAAACCAGCTACAGGATCGCATGTGGAGTCCCACAAACAGCTTCCGAACGGTTGCTTTGTGGCGCTCAACGTACAAATATCGAGGAGTTAATTAGAGCGCGCCCTTGTCGAAGTAGCTGAAATGTCCGCTGGGATGGTTCAAGGTAGTCACTGGAAGTAAGGATATTCCAAAATGGATGGAAATTTGTTGCGCCAACGTTCTGGATGCACCCTGAATAAACGGGGAGCGCATTATGAAGGTCAAGTATCAGGGGGAAATGGTAGCGCACGTCCTCTTACTTCATTTGTGTTTCCTATTCAGGCCAGTCGCCCATTGGCCTGCCTGCGTATGTGTTTCGAGTCATGAAAAGTTTCCGGCCATTCAGCCGATTGTTGCGGCCTGCGTAAGAAAATCTAGCTGATTGACTTCTTAGCTTCCCAACGGTACTCATAACTCACTAAGTACGATATGCAGAATCCATGATCCACGCATCAGAGCCATGGGACTTCAGCTGGATGGCGGCGGCCGTGCAGAGCCTAGAGACGTACGAGGCTGCGCTTGAAACTGCAGAGGTGCGTGTGCCAATGCACCACTAGAATCCACTACAGCAAAGCAGAACTTAAGCGGCTGCTGCGTTTAGTTCCCCAGCTTGATATTGGCGGCGCTGGATGAGCTACTGCAGGCACCGGAAGCTAATGCTCTGCAGCTGCAAGAACTTACCGACGTCTGTGCGTGATATTCTGTTACTTTTAAGCATGGATTCGTAGCAGTGGATTAATTGACTTTTATTCGGTCCACAGTGCTGCAAATGATCGCGTTTCCCATTGACTTGGAACTTCCCCGTGACACGGTGACAATGCTGCATTCCACTCGGGACTGGGCTATTCAGACGCTGCTAGACATTCAAGTGAATCAGTCTAGAGGTTTAAATGGAGACGTACTGCTGCCTCCGACCATGCCCAAGTCTCTGCAGGAGATGCAGAACAAACTGTTCGTGTCGGCGCCATGCCGACAAACAGACGTGCAGATGGAGCTGCACCAGTCACTGCTCGCTGCAGTTCAGACTGAGGAGGAGAAGGATACGCTCTCTGATGTACTGGAGATGTGTGCGGAGACGCTGGAGAGTGACGATCAGTTCCTGCAGCTCACCGAGGCAGCGTTGTCTGGGAAGACGGAGGCGCTAACATTTGGTCGTGCCTTCCTCCAACGATTATATGATCGTCGACCCACATACTTGCAGCCAGATGAGCGCAGAAGTCGACGTGGACGGCGTCTGTTTGATGCGTTGACACTGGGAAGCAAAGCTCGCGTGTGGGCGAATCATCTTCCGAGTTGGCGTTCGCACTTGCAGACGTGGATGCTAGAGGCTCACAGAGAGCCATTCAAGCCCATCAGCGCTGTTCTACCTGCCGGTTGGTGGCCTCAAGGTGATTCTCGCGAGGATTTCATTGCTGTGGTGGCAGCTTGTCGTCGATATTCGCACTTGTATGTGACGTTCATTGAGTGGTGCCGTAGCCATGTGGATCTACTATCATCCTGCCGCAGTATAGAGCTAGTGAGTGTGGTATCGCAGAGCACAAGGCAAGAGGATGCCGCTCGCCTATTTAACCGCCAGTTGCTAAGCCAGATCCCGATAGGAGGTTTCTGGTCACAAGACCAGCGAGATGGAGCGTTCATCACATTGAGCAGCACTCTTGAACGCCTCAGATCAGCACGCAGCGCTTCAGATGATCTATGGCAATACGAGTGGATTGGAGTATTAGAGAGGCCTCATCTGATCCATGAAGCATTGGAGACAGCGTTCAGTACACAGGCAGACAGTGGAAGAAGACGCAAAGGTGACGAGGATCTGTCCGCTGCCCGCTGCGCTGCACAATTTTTTGGCTGGTTTTACTCGTTCTCGAACTCCGAATCAGCCGATGAGATTGCTGCACTGCTCACAACGATATCGTCGGAGCTGAACGTTGCAGATATTCGTAGTGGAGCACAGTGGCTTCGACGGAGACGCGCTGAATTCGGGACTCTTCCCATCTTGCGCCTTCGTCTGGTGTGGTTTTGGCTCCTGAAAAGCATCGACCTCGAGTTGCACACGCCTAAATCGATGAGCCACAGTGCAGGAGCGTCGACGGACGTTCTAAAGTCGGTCGAGTACATTTTTCGACGCTTCACACCTCCCAGGACCAAGAGGTGAGATCGCACTACATGTATCAACATTCGGGATTTGCTTTTACACCACTTTTTACCGCTTTTTGCTCGCTGTTGCCAGGTTATTTCAAGTGGAGCTCGTGACGCAACTTCTTGTTGAGCTCGAGTGGCGCGCAATAAACACAACCGTGGAGACGAGAGACAAGTTTGTGGACGCGATCTCGCCGCTGTGTGCGTGGCTCACGAAGATCGTGCGCTTGATGCAGCTCGAGGAGCAAACAGCCCAACAGAACGACACTAGAAATCGCAACGGCAACCGCAGAGGCCCTGCGAATGATGTGCAACTTTTGACCGAGCGGCTCGTGCAGTTTTCTCGCTGAAATGAGTGAATTTATCGTCGCTAATGTTGAAAAACATGCTACAATGTAATTGCAGCATTTTTTGCCTTCGTCTCACTGTTTCAAGACGCCGTCCGATTTCTGGATCTTGAGCGAAAAGTCCAGGCACGGATAGCCCTGGGTGAGTTTACCTTGACTGACAACATCCACATCGGGCGACACATACTGGCCGAGCGTCTCGGGCGTGATGCCGCCGCTGGCCTCGATGAGTAGGTGAGGAAACTGGTTCTTGAGCTCGGCAGCCGTGGCCTTGAGCTGCTCCGGCTCGAAGTTGTCGAGCATGACGATGTCAGCTCCGGCCTTAGCGGCCTCCTGCGCCTCCTCGATGCGACGGCACTCGACCTCGATCTTCATGGAGAAACCGGCAGCCAGCTTGGCCTTGTGCACGGCCTTGGTGATGCTGCCAGCCGCCCACACGTGGTTGTCCTTGAGCATGACCATCTGCGACAGATCGTGGCGGTGCGTGGAGGCACCGGCCACCAGCAGCGCGTATTTCTCCACGAGGCGAAAGCCTGGCGTCGTTTTGCGGGTGCCGGCCACGTGGCCGTTCCAGCCGAGCGAGCGCGCCTGCTCCACGGAGCGGCGGGCCTGCGTCGCAACGCCACTGGCGCGCGTGAGGATGTTGAGGGCCGTTCGCTCACCCAGCAGCAACTGGCGGCACTTGCCCGTGACCTTGGCCACCGGCACTTTGCCGCCCGGGACGCTGCTCGGCTTGACCTCGTCGCCCTCGTTTAATAGCCATTCGACGTGGCAGTCGAGCGAGCGGAAGACTTCGGTGAAGAATGGAACGCCGGCAAGGACACCCTCAGACTTGCCCAGAAGCAGCGCCGTCTCCTCGGCCTCTGCAGCAATAATTAGACAGAAGGTTAGCGATTAGAGGTGGCATTAAGAGAAGGGAAGAAGACGACGCACCGCCGACCACGAAGCCGCCGACGTCGAAGGACGGAATGTCGTCCTCTAGCCAGAGCTGCACGTGCTTGGTCCACGACGGGGGCAGCAGGTGCGCGAAGTTGTTGCTAGGCTCGGCCATGGCAGAAGAATGATATGAGGCTTGGTGACGAGCGGCCAAAATTGTATCTGCGTGCGTGGCGCGACTCGTTGACGAAATAGTACCGTGAGTATCACGAAATAGCAACATACAAAGAATGTAATAGTTGCATATTGAAAGCGGTAGGTTTGCCAGCTGTTTTGTCACGAGCCGAGGCCTTCTTATACCGTCTTGTCATCGTCAACACTTTGCTGGCGGCAATAAACTGCTTGCATTGGAATGCTCCATCGGTGCTGATGCTGGCCAAAGCAGTGGGAAGACGCTGATATCGTGCAAAACTCTTGCTGGTCGTACGAGCCCATTGGTGTGAACTGCAAGAGTTTGCAAGAGTTTTGATGTTCAACAACTCGCGAACTCAAGTTCGCCGTGTTCAAGCGGGTGGCACTAAAGCATTTCGATGTAAGCTCGGTGCATCTTGCAGTACAAGCGGATTGTACCGCTATGACGTGTGGATGCCTTGACTGACCTGAGGATGCCTTCACGCTGACTTGAACTGTGTTGGGCGATCGCGAGCCTGAGGGCGTGACCGTTGCACCTCGAATTGGCAACCATGCCGTGCTTCGAATTGTTTTGTTGCTGCTTGAGGGTCTTATTCGGTGTTCTGCACATCAAGTGGAAGTGCGCCACACAGTGGGACGCTGCTTTTTGGGCGATCCTTCCTTGTGTTGAAGGGCGACCCATACTCACGCCAAGTACAGCCGCAACGAACCCCGAAGCTCGCACCAGTCACTCGCACTGTAACCACCGAGGCCAAGGCCGAGGCGTGGAAGCAGGCGAGGAGGCAGTGCCTGCTTCTCTTTCCGGCGTAAAGATCTCCAAGCAGCAGCAGCAATAATTGTGAGGACAAAAGGCCCGATCCTCCTCCACTCGTCCAACATTCACTCGCCATGGTGAGCGACGCCGACAGCGAGGACCATCACTCGCCTGGTGCCTGCGACGTGTGTGGAACCACCGCCGCCGCTCTGCGCTGCGAAGCCTGTCGTCTCGACCTGTGCGTGGCCTGCTCGCGAACGCGTCACCGCAGCAGCCTCCACCTGACCACAGGCCGCTTCCACTTCTACCGTCCAGCAGGACACGACCAAGAGGAAGACTCACCGTCCACAGCGTCACCACCAAGTTCACCCGCAGCTGAGGAACTGCGGGAATCGTCTGAGACGACAGCCAGCGACGCGCTTTGGGGCTTTGACGATGCGTTGGCTCAGTCGATACGCGCGTTAACGTTCGCCACGGACGAAGAGACCAGCGTCGAATCTACTGTACCAACTACTACGACTGCAACGACGACCGTTGAGCGGCGACAACGCAGCTTCTCTGACTACACGGCGTTGGGCGACTCCGAGCGCTGGCGAGCGCAGGGAGAGCTCAGTGAGCTCTGGGACGCCATGCGGACGGACTTCGCCTCGCGCCACGTGGTCGTGCGCTGCGGTGCCGGCAATTGGGACGCGATGGACGTGCGCCGCGTCGTGGACCGGCTCAACGTACGTTGATAGGACAGCGACGTTGTTACAGCAGTGAGCTGACATGTGTGTGTGTGCTCATTTCTTGCAGAACTTTGGGAGTGTGGCTAGCACGCGACGCGAGTTGACTGCAGGTGGCTTGCTCTTCTCCACCTTCTTCGATCTTACGAGTGCAGTGGCGGCAGTTGATCGCTGGCGCGCAGATACAGACATCATCAGCTTCTGCCTGCCCTACGAACTACCAGATGACGTCAACTCGGCGACGCTCCTCATACGTTTCGCGCTCGGTGGGTTGCCTCCTACGACTGCCGAGCTACGTCATGTCTGTACGTGTTTCGGCCAAGTGGCCAGTGTCCTGCAGCCTGATACACAAGTAGCCAAGTACATCGTCGAGTACGGCGACTCGCGGGCTCTTCCAGCCGCACTTAACGGCCTCCCACACGCCTTCCACGCCTGTGGGCCGCTGTCTGTGGCTCGCACGACACCTCCGACGTTGGACGTGTCAAAGCTTAAACTCTTCCAGGAGTGTCTGAATCGAGCAGCAGCCACGCATCCACGAGTCACTCGAACTCGCCCCAAGAGCTTCTCGTCCAGCAGCACGTCGCTTCTGACGTCGCCTACATCGTCCGTCGCGTCATCGCTCAACGCGTCCTTCCTGGAAGGTGCTGGCAACAACAGCCCCATGGCATCGGCCACGTCAGTCACGTATCCTGGAGAACTCACGTCTCCAGTCTTGATGCCTCAGGAAGAGCAGCAGATCTGGGCGAGACCAGCGCCTCGAGCCAGGAGCAACTCGTCCTCGGCGTATCTTGGCGGGTCTTTGTCGTCCAGCAGCTTTGGCGATTCGGCGTATTCCAACGCGTTTACACTGCCGTCGTCCAGCAGCATCGGCGCGTTGTCGAGTCGCGCCAATGGATATTCGTCCTTCCAGGGGGTTCACCACTTGCAGCCTTCCAGTAACCAGATACCTACAGACCACCAGCAGCAAGCTTACCCTTACGACCTTCGAGCACGACAGCGGTTGCCAACCAAGTTTGTCCCCATGAGAAGCAGTTTCAGCAACAACGATCCCTTTTTTCGAACGACTGCTGTGTCCAGTGGTGGTCACACTCCTGCTCATGGTAGTAGCTCTACAGGACGCGTCATGACTGGGCGGAACGATCAAGGTACGGGCGAATTCAGCTTGTCGATCGAAAAGGTCGAGTCGGGCGAAGATAAACGCACCACGTTGATGATCCGCAACATCCCCAACAAGTACACGCAGCAGATGCTGCTCTCGGAGATCAACCGCAACCATCGCGGCAACTACGACTTCTTCTACCTGCCTATCGACTTCAAGAACAAGTGCAACATGGGCTACGCCTTCATCAACTTCATTGAGGCAGCGCACATTGAAGCGTTCCACAGAGAGTTCGACGGCCAGAAGTGGACCAATTTCAACAGCGAGAAGGTCTGCGCCATCTCGTACGCGCGACTGCAAGGCAAACAGGCCATGATCGCTCGATTCCAGAACTCGAGTCTACTGGACAAGCACGAGTCTTATCGCCCGCTGGTCTTTGGTAGCGGCGGCCCCAATCGAGGCAAACCAGAGCCGTTCCCAGCCCCCAAGCAGATTGTTCACAAGAAGCAGTCAGTTCACTCTCTCCACTCGCCAGGAATGTTTCGAGCTGACGAATACGGCAGCTACGCAGTCCATCGAATGTATGCGCAGCAGCCATCGCAACACCAACAGCAGCAACAGCAGCACTCGCTTGCTGTGTACCCTCAGCCACTTGTGGGGATGCCTCCTCTTCCGACCGCCCACTTCGGCATGCAGGCAATGCCTCTGCAGTATCTCCCCTCGTACCAGCAGAACGACCCCCAACTGGCGTCGCCGTTTTTGTATGGGGTGGCAGGGATGCCGTCGAATCCGCTGGACTACTCGCTGTGAGCCCCCTGTCCTGTCCAAGCTTGACGCCTGCCTTCCTGCCTTCGTATTATTTTGTTGAGCGCTTGTGTACCCTTTTGTTTACTTTTTTGGCTTTGCTGGGTTTTGCTACAGTACCTCTGCTCAGTTGTGTACTTTGATTAGCTCACTTTTAGTTCGATAAACTCTTTCGGAAAAAAATACAGCAAACTAGCACCGTGAACAGCAAAATAAAATGCAGTGCAACCCCAAGTCTGCTCACGACGCGAAGAGGAAGCGCAAGTCTTCCTCAGTGAGGCGGCAGATAGCGCTCACGTTGGCCCCGACGGTTCCTTCGAAGATCAGGCGCTTCTTCTCTTGAAGCTTCAGAATGCGTTCCTCAACGGTGCCAGCGATGATGAAGCGAGTGGCCTGGATCGGCTTGAACTGCCCCAGGCGATGCGTGCGATCGATGGCCTGGTTTTCAGCCGCGGGGTTCCACCACGGGTCCATCAAGAAGATGCTGCAACAGACATAAGAAGATACAGGCGAGAGAGAGAGAGTTAGACGGATGTTGACAGAGCACAGAAGACATCAAGACTTACTGCGACGCGACAGTCAGGTTGAGTGCGACGCCGCCAGCTTTGAGGCTGATCAAGAACGCAGTCACCGTTGGGTCGTCTCGGAAGGCCTTGATGGTTCGGTCTCGCACGCTCATGCTCATGTTGCCCGACAGTTTAACGCACTTGACCCCCCCGAGTTGCAGTCGGTGTTGGATGATATCGAGCATGTTGACAAACTGCGAGAAGATGATGGCCTTCCCGGACGGGTCCCGAGCGCGCATGAGCTCCAGCTCCTGCATTAGCGCTTCAATCTTGGTGCTGGACTGGAACGCGTGCACGTCGGAGATGCGGTGAAGAATGCTATTCCGATGGAAGCTCGACAGATTCACAGCCTTCGGCGATCGGCTACTCGACGCGCTGGTCTCTTCGTTCGAAGGGGGTTTGGCCTCTTCCACAGGCGGAGATAAGTCAACTGTCAGCGGTTTTAAGCACGTTGGACATGTCGCCTCTGCGCCTGCTGGAAGCGACTCGATGAACTCCTTCACACACTCGCGGCAGAACTCATGTTTGCATTTGGCGGTGACGCTGTCTTCTATGTATTCGTGACAGATTGCACACGATCGCTCGTCCTCGACGTTGGCACCTTCACTAGTTCCAAAGGGCTGCTCTTCTACCAACGGAGCCGCTGAACTGGGCAGCTGGAGAGCTGGGTTTGTCTTGGAGTAAATCACGAGGTATGGATGGTCCACTGCCTGGCGAAGGCGGATAAGCAGGTCGAAGATGTGGGCGTAGTTGTTCAGCAGCGTTCCCGACGACACGTACGTGTTGAACTGCGCTTGACTCTGTGTGTAGATGGCCTCGTAAAAGTCGTTTTCACGCTCGTCCAGTCGATCCTTTCGGATTCTCACGAGTTTAGGAGGAAGCGAGATGTCGTCAGCGCGTCCTTCCTTCGTACGGCGGAGTAGAATCTGCAAAGCGAATGAGCGTTAGTTAGAGGACTTTCAGTTCTAATACTCAAAGCTAGAAAAGCAGTACTTACGTGCTGGAGAACGTCGTTCTGCAGTCTTTGCATCGCTATCTTGCCCTCGCCAACGTAGCCGTACGCTTGGATCGGGATCACGACCTTTTTGTTGAAGTACGAGTAGTGCTGGATGGCGCTGTGGGTGCACTGCGCACATTTTCTATCTGGGAAGCTGGAGCATATGACGACACGAGCGTCAGATACACGCAAGAGTCTCGATGGTAAGTCAACCATACAAGAACGTACTTGTAGTCCAACATCTGGCAATCACACCCGTTGCAGTGGTAATAGGCAAATTTCTTGACCTGGAGGAACCGAACCAGTGAAAACAACTCGCCAATTCGGTTTTGCAGAGGAGTTCCTGGACAGAAAAAGACAATAAAACCGTGAGAAGTCCCGCAAAACCAAACGAATGTTCCCCTAGCCAAGCCTTACCTGATAAGCACCACTTGTACTTTGACTTGAGCTCGAACACACCACGCGCAGTGTTGCAGTTGCGGTCCTTGATGTAGTGAGCCTCGTCCAGAACGATACGCGTCCACTGGATCTGGTGGAGAGGCGACTTGCCCTTTGTCTTCTGCAGTGTCGTATTCTTCTTCTCATCATTCTTCTTCTTCGCCGGACCTTTTGGTTTCCGATCTGGTTTCTTCAAGTCATCGTCGTCCTCTTCACTGCTCTCGCCTGCAGCTTTCTTCTTGGGTTTCTTTCTCTGCTGTTTATTCTGCAACGCTGTCTTCCTGGCTTCTGGGCCACAAAAGTATTTGTAGTGGGACACCAACTTGTCCGGCAGATACTTTTTCCCACAATATTTGCACGGAACTTTCGCCCATCCGAGCGTCTTCCGGATCTCGCTTTCGATAATCGAGTACGTCGTCAGCACGATATCGTACGAGGCGATCTTGTCCACCGAGTCCAGACGCTTCGAGCCGTGATGAATGTACACGGACAGATTACCAGGCTCCACGAACCGCTCGATCTCGCTCTTCCACTGCATGACGGCAACGAGGGGGCAAACAACGAGGGTCCCACCGCACACAGTCGGCGAGTTTCGGCTTTTGGCTGCTGCCTTCCCGCTGGGCTTCTCACGGACGTTTTCCAGCATAAGCGAGATGGCTTGAATGGTCTTCCCCATGCCCATTTCGTCCGCGAGAATGCCGCCTTTGTAGCTGCTTTCCTCCTGTCCGACCATCCACGCCAGAGCTTCTCGTTGATACGGAAGGAGAGTCGCAGTCAAGTGCTTGGACGGCTCCTTCTCTGGCATGCGGCCCTTCTTGTTGAAGTGATCGTCTGTGAGTGGGAGACGCTCGTCGGTGACTCCGTTCAGGTCGTTCGTCTTCATGTACTCACGAACACGCTTCTGATCTGCAGCTTGGAGCCTTGAAAACCCGTCAATAGGATCGTTCTTCTTGTTCTTTGCAGGTTTCTTGACCACGTTCTCGCCATCTGCCTCCTCTGGAGATTCATTGATGCTAGTCCCAGCCTTCAGTCCGATCATCGTACACCCCAGGTGCTGTTTATTAAGGAGACCATAAAGGCATTAGACACAAACTGTCTACTACCAAGAGATCAACGCCACGTACTTTGTAATAAGTGGTATCCCCGAAGATCGAGTGGCGAATGTCGACACCCACACGGAGCTGCTTGAGGAGAAGCTTCTGCTCGCAGCTTTTGCACTACAATTAACATCCATCAACCTGCGTTAACAACCCAAAGTACACCACCAGAAACGCACTAAGAGCGACGTACCTTCGATCTGCCATTGGCTGCGTATTCAACAAAGTAGTGGGGGCCTTCGTACAATTCCTCCTCGTCCGAAATCTCGCTCTCGCCAACAATTTCAATGTCTAACGAATCAGCGTCGCTAGCATAGATATTGTTGACTGTACTGGTGATGCGTGTAGAGGAGACATTGGCATTTCGATTGGCAGGTGCAGGGCGGATAACCGCAGTGCGTTGTATAGGAGGAGATTTCTTCATGGGCGGACGTCTTCTCACCGGTTTCGGCTTCTCTTCGTCACTCGATACAACAGACAGCGCAGAGTCTTCGTCGTCTCCCTCAGACGCGCTCTCTCCAACAAAATCACTGTCAGCGTCGTTGTCTTCGTCGTCATTATCGTCATCGCTTAGTACAACTGCAGCTGTTCGAGACGAGGCACGGCGAGTCGTTCGACCATCCGCTCGAGGCTTTGGCACCGTCTTCGCCTTCTTCTTCATCGCAGCCTTCCCGTTCTGACGCTTCGGAATCGTCTGAGCAATAGGCTTCTCGTCCAAGTCATCGTCTTCGTCCTTCTGCGCAGATCTTGTCGACACTCGGCGTCGCTTGGACGCTGGCTGCTCTGCCTCCTCCTCCTCCACTGGAGTCTCTCTATTCTTTCTCTTCCCATTGGTCACAAGCTTCTTACTGTCTCCATCTCCGCCCTTACAGGCTGAGCACTGCCACGCGTCTACCAGCTGCGGCCGGCGACGCAGCGGCGGTTTGAGGCAGCCCAGGTGGAAAAGCTTCGTGCAGGCTGAACAGTTCACTGTCACACGCTGCGACTGCTCCTCGCACACAGCGCAGAGTTCCGCCTCTGCGTCCGAACCTTCAAACGCCGCTGCTGGTCGCTGGGAGCGCAGTCTTGCCATTCGTTTTGCCAGCCTTCAACCACTTGTGCTCACTTGACTTCAAATTGCCGACTGACGGATAGTAAACCACGAGAGTGAATATCAGATGGACAGAAAAAAGACGAAAATTTGGCGCGTATAGCAACCGAGTTGGAGCAGTTGGCGCCAACCACTTCAAGTGCAACAAATGTTTTTGCAAATTGGATTTAGGAGTTTATAATCTCGCTAAAACTGGTTTTATGGTTTGGATAAGCGAGGAGCTCTACAGTTGCAACCTCACGAGACGGTCATGGACGTCAAGTGGGCGAACGACCCAGGAGGCAGCACCAGCTTCTTTCGGGAACGCAGTGCGCTCTCGGCGTTGATTTTCTCCAACAAGAGACGAAACTGCTCCACCTCACGGTCGATCTCGTCTTCCTCCAAGTCGCGCCCCTCCGAGTCCGAGTCGCCACTCCCGTCTGTCGATGCTAAGGCTATTTGCTGCTTCTCTGATGCTGCTGTGTTACGCTTTGGAGACGCGGACGTCTGCGACTGAGTGTTTGTATCTCGAGGATTCTCCTTCTCCGTCGCCTTCTGAGCCGCAGCTTCTTTTTTACGGCGCTTCTTCTCCTTTTTGCTTTTCTTCTTCCTGCTGTTACTGGAGGGTTTCTGACTTGCCTTGAGGTCTGCAAGCTCATCTCGGAGCAGTTCAGCCTGAATAGCGAGCGAGTGTTGCAATGCCTCTTGATACGCGGCTTCCAACTGTCGTGCATAAAAATATAAGGGCAGGCGAAGACGGTAACGCAACATACTAGGTACGGTACCTGTTGGCTGAACGTGATGCCGAGTACTTCCAGCAGATATTCCTGTGCCCATTGTGAAGTGTTCGCGCCGGGGCATGTGTCATCCACATCGACATCGTCGTCCTCTTCGCTGTTTTCGCTCTCGTCGTCATCAAAGCCGGATTGGAACGGTTGCACGTCGCTGATCGGTATGCCACAGCGGATCATATTTATGATGAAGTCCGTGTGGTCCTCCCGAATAATGATATAGCGTTCCTCTTTCTGGATAAGCCGCAGCAGCTCGTCTTCCTGCCGCTTGCCGACTTCCAATGCTGCCAAATACTCGTCTGACAGCATGCCGCCCTTGCCACCTGCACCCCGTCGTCCTTCCCGCTCCAGCTCATACTTAAACACCAGTTCCTCCTCCTCTAGCACCAAATCCTCTATATCTTCGTCGGACTCGTCCTCCAACTCGTCTGATTCATCGTCGCAATCCTCTTCTTCGCATCCATTCTCTTCCTCGTCGCTTTCGTCCTCCTCATCGTCCAAAAACGGCGGAAAGACACTGAAAGCGTCCAGCAGAGAGCGACCACCCGAGCGCTTCCGTTCGTGGTCTTCCCACTCTGCAATGACATTGTCGTGGCACTCGCAGCACATGTTAAGGCCAACGAGGTACTGGTCCAGCCCCGACAAAAAAGACTCGCGGCGAATCCGCAGCAGTCGCCGCTTAGCCACGAGCGATAGTTCCCTCCAGAAATTGACGAGCTCCACGCGCGTGTAGCTTTTGGAGCTGAGCACCTCCACGCTGTTATTGCTGCTTGTGGAGCCCGTCGAGGTCGCTGGTGCAGATGATCCCCGCTCTGCTCTGCGTCTGTTGATCGCGCGCACATAGTCGGCCTCCTCGTCGTGGCTGCTATCTCATATTCCAATACAGGGACAGATTGGTCAGACGCAAAATGTCGTGCGGTTTGATCGCTATTGAGAGGGAAAAGCCACTAGATTTACCGATACGTGCGCCCCAGCGACGAGCGCTGCAGCAGACGATTGCGGCGCTGCAGCAGCTCCGACTTGGTGCCGGTTGTCTTGGTGACTCGATGGACATGCGTCGTCGTCTTGGGGCGTCTGCGCGTCATGGCTAATGGGGAGCAGCTTGATTTTGTTTAAATCTGCGAGTTTTTGTGTGGGACCTTTTTAAATTTCGACTAAATGTTTTGGTCAGCACAAAATTGAAGAAACAGAGGATGTCTTCACTTGCAGCGACCCAAGCAGACGGCTACTATTACCCGACAGAGTGGCGCCCCGAGCATGGCTCGCTCAACGCGTTCCACGGGTCACACCCGTTGGGTAAGCGGGCCAAGAACCTAGCGAGCGACGGAGTGCTGGTGGTGCGCTTCGAGATGCCCTTCAGCGTCTGGTGTACGCACTGCAACTCCCACATTGGCCGGGGCGTTCGCTTCAACGCGCGCAAGAAGCGGGTGGGCAATTACTTCTCCTCCGCTGTGTGGGAGTTCCGCATGGGCTGTGCTAGTTGTAGCGGCGAAATGGTGATCAGGTCGGACCCCAAGGAACGCGGGTACGAGATGGTCAGTGGCGTCAAGCAGAAAGCGGAGACACAGAACACTGAAGAGAGACAGACAGAGCGTCTGAATGACCCCGAGTTGGCTGCCAAGTTGCAGGACGATCCATTCCTCAGACTAGAGCACGAGAACGAGGACAAGCAAGCGGCTAAGAAGAGGTCACGCGGGCTCGAGCGCCTCGTGGAGCTACAAGATGCAGAGTTCAAAGACGACTACGCCAGCAACTCGGCGCTGAGAGCACAGTTTAGGAGCAAAAAGAAGCAACTCAAGAGCAGAGAACAGGAGGCGAAGAGATTGGGCCTCGGCATCCCGCTGCTGGACGTACATCCAGACGACGTGCTAGCGTCGCGAGTGGTCGTGTTCAAAGGCATTCCGCAAAAGCGACGCGCGCGCTCGAGCCATCGGTCAACACGCTCCAGCGGCTCAAGAACATCTGCTACTGTTGCGAAAGTGGACTCGTTCCAGCACTTCGGCGACCCCGTCAGGTCTCAGCTACAGCGGCTCAAGACGGTCAAGCGAGCTGCGAAGAAGCCACGTAATTGAGCTGGTCGGCCTCGGTTCCTATTCTATTGATTCACAAGCTTTCTTTACAAATTGTATCCAATATTTTCTCCATAAAATAAAATCGTTAGTAGGGAATTTCACTGCGACAGAAAATGCTCACTCGAGAGCGGCACACAAACGCGGGACGTCGTTACACAGGACAGCGAGCGACTTGAAGGCGCGATCTTCGTCGCCCTGCCACACCTGCAAACACTCCTCGGCAGTCAGCACCATTTCGCTCGAGTAATTTGAGTCTTCACTGTAGGCACAGTACGCGAGTAGCACGCGTACGATGCTCCTCTTCTCGCTGTCACTGACTTCTGCAGCGTGCTCGTCCACATCCTTCGTAATAACCTCAAAATTGTCGTGTTTTCCGCTGAGAATGAATTCCTCAACACGCATCGAGGTGTCGGAGATGCTCGAGGCAAGCTGCAGCAGTCGCTCCCCCTCGGTCTGGCTGGCGTCGCTCTCCACCTGGTTGTCTTCCAGGCCAGCATAGAATGCGCGATCTTCCTCAGGCTTGGGCAGCAGTTCGTATTCGTCGTCCAAGTCGCTCCGCTGGTTCGTGCCGTCCGTGTCATAGCACACCTCTTCGTCTTTGTCTTCTGCTAAATTGTTGTCACCGTCCTCTGGTGTTTCGCTCTGCTCTGCCTCTTCTTGTTGTGCTTCAGTCTCTGCCTTGAGACTCGCAGCCTCCAGTTTGGCGCTGTGTTGTAACTCTCGCAGTGTCTTCGTCGGTTGTGGGGCTGTCTCAAAGACGGCGTTGAACTCGTTAAAAACGTCGTCGTAGTCCTGTGGCGCCAATGTTCGCTGTGGGTTCGCGCTTGCAATGAACTTCTTGGCGATAAATACGAGCGACGCAATGAGCGCGGCCCTGGCGCGGTCTGTAGCCGCTGTCGCCCAGCAACTCATCACGGCGGCGGTAAGCGCCATTTTGGACGAGAGTGCGCGGAGCAACGCCGCTTGTTGCGCCGCACACCGTCGCTGCAGGGGCGAGCCGCGTCGCTGGCAACCGCGCAGCGCCCCAAACTGGGCCCTCACGATCGCGTACACAACCTCCGAGCGGCTGTGCGCTCGACAGACCGACGACACGAGGAAGTTGCCCATGCTCGTAGGTCAAAATGTATCAATGTCGAACGGCGGCTTTCTCAAGCCAAGAATAGGCACAAGTTGAAGTGGCGCTTTTTCTACGAATCGCAGGCGCCCATTGGGTAATCGTGCTCAATTAATGAACTTCGTGAAGTCTTCTCGTGCTGTGCAGTGCATGCCATGTTTGCGATACGCTCGCCACCTTTTTGTCAACAGCCACTTGCGATTTCCTATACCTGTAGCTGCCTCACCCGAACGATATGCCTTAGAGCAATTACCATCAATATGTTATAATACCTATTTTAAAATCAGTGTAAACAGTTTTTCAAAACGTGAGTACAGTAGCATCTTTGCAGACTGTTGACTAAACGTACATAAGGCTCACACAAACTGGTTGCTCAAATGACACATGTCCGCTGACATCACTCTCTAATCCGCGCCGCCAGTCACTCGCCTTTCAGCCGCCATCAGCAGACATGACGGCGCAGGAGTTCAAGACCATGGAGCAAGATAACGAGACAACCGCAGCACCCACGACCCTAAAGGAGGACGCTCCATTCGTGTACGAGACGCCTGGCTTCTTCTCCAAGGATTCTCGTGTGCCGCAGTGGGCTCAGAACCTCGCGACCGACCTCTTCAGCTTCGTAACTATTCACTACAACGTCTGGGGTGTGCCATTCCTCGTGCTCTTCTACTATCTCTACAGCATTGGTTACGGTTACGTCCCAGTGGCACTCGTAGCGCTCTACCTGCCGTCGTTCCTCAGTGGCGCCCAGAAGACGGCAAAGGGGAATCCCTGGCCAGCCTTCCGCTCCAGCCGCATATGGGGCCTCAGCGCCAAGTTTCTTGGCATCAAAGTCATCCGGGAGCAGGAACTGGACAGCAGCAAGAAGTACATCTTCGGCTTCCACCCTCACGGTATCATCGTGCTGTCACGCGTCTCCACCTACGGCGGCAACTGGGAGAAGGTCTTCCCAGGCATCCCGACACGAGGTCCGGCGTCTGCAGCTGAAATTATGTTACGCGTAGGTACTAAATCTATTCGTATTGCCATCTGCCAACAGCTTTGGGCGCCTCGACGATGTTCTACGTGCCTCTGGGTCGTGAACTCTGCCTGTGGCTTGGCGGAGTCGACGCCTCCCGCTCCACGGCCGACAAGGTTTTAAACGACGGCACTAGCATCGTCGTGTACCCCGGTGGTGTCCCTGAAATCTTCAAGACGGACCCCAACTCCAAGGTGAACGAGCTCGTGCTGAAGAAACGCCTGGGCTTCGTCAAGTTGGCCATGCGTCACGGCGCGGAGCTGGTGCCAAGCTTCGTGTTTGGAGAGAAGTGGCTCTACAAGTGAGTTGTCGCTAGACAAATGCAGTTTGACGCTGATGTTCAAATTACTGACCTTTGACGACTCTGTGCAGCATGTGGAACCCTCCTCAGGGCGTGATCGACTTCTTCCGCAAGACTCTCAAGATCCCCATGATCATCTTCTGGGGCAAATTCATGTGGATGCCCAAGCAGCCGCCCAAGGGCAAGCGCTTTGGCGTCGTGTATGGCATGCCTATCCCCACCAAGCTGACAGCTAACCCCTCCGAGGAGAAGATCCGCGCCGTGCACACGCAGTACGTGGCGGAGATCGAGCGGCTCTTCTCGCAGTATAAGAAGGAGTTCGGCTACGACGACGACGAGACATTGCTCATCAACTAGGCTCAACAAGAACTTAACATGTGAACGTGATCTATTCTTCTACTTTATCTGTCCTCAAGACACCGAATCGACGATGCTGTCCTGGTCAAACATCCGCAGTAGGTTTGAGTAGTTGGAGTCGTACTTGGGGCCTTCCCAGTAGATTTTGTGGCACACGCGACAGACCCAAAACTCCGTCACAAGCTCTAGCACATTCGGATGCACTTGATCCTCTGTTTGGGTGCGCACGTAGTCCAAGTCGACTACATCAAACCCCTTGGCGTTGCACCGCGAGCACCGCGACATCATCTCGTCCTTGACGAGTTTGAGAGCAAAGTGGGTCTTGATCTCTTGGAACTGCTTGAACGGGTCGTCACTTGACACGACGAAGCAGGCGCCGGCATCCCGTCGGTTGGCCAATTTCTTGTCTCGAGTGAGCAAGATGCGTTGCTCGCACACGGACAGAGCCAGGAGCGCCACCTTGTGGTCCTGGCTAGCGGTTTTCTTGGGGACTGAGTAGGGATCCCAGATGATCACGTCCATCCCGATAGTTCGGAGCCATTTCCCCACTCGCGCCACCATTGAGTCAGCGAGAAACTTATACTCGCGAATTGCCTCCCGCTTCGCAGTTGGTTTAGTGGCTTGTTTGGCCGATTCGATAGCGGAAATCCCCCTCTGAATGTCGCCTATGGCCTCGGTTTCAATCAGTGCGAAGTAAGCCTTGGAGCTGAGCCACAACAGAGCCTCACGGGACCCCCCACCGCACACAAGAGACTCGACATGTTCCAGCGTGCTGCTGGCGTAAACCCGAACACGACGATCTGATTGCTCTCGGTGACCAAAAGGAGGAATTGTCCCCGGTTCGAAGCCAAAGTATTCGCAGCATTCTGCAGGTGTTGCGAGTTTGATTCGTCTCCGACTGACACCGCAGAGCATCGCAAGCTGAGCACTGTCCAGCTTGCAGTTAGCTTCGATGCATGCGACGCAAGGTTCCTCTGTGAAAATAACACACACAGCCATCAACAGTTAGAATCTAGTGAAGCGTCAGGAAGATGCAGCGTTCTTACCATCGGCGAAGAAGCAGATCGCGTTGACAGCGACAAACGTGGCTGGTTGATCGGAATCTTGAGATTGTTCTAAAAGGCTTTTGACGGTAGGAGGATCGAGGAACGTCAGCGCTATGTCCAAGATCTCTTGATCAGCTCTTCCTCCATTCTGTAGGCGCTCGAGCTCATTTTCTTGGTACTTTCGTTTTCGTTCTTCCCAGTAATTCTCAACGTCTTGTGGGGTCAGCAGACTTGCGACCGCATCACCAGATAAACTCTCCCTTGTATTGTTCACCCAGTCTTGATGATACTTGTGCCGTAACGCAATGGCCTCCGCTGTCTCCTCGATCGTCATTGGGGACGGGTACACAAGTTCGTGGATCTCAGCCGCTGTACTTTGCCAAGCTGGCAACTCGGCACCTTCGCTCTTACGGCTGCAAAAGCATTAAGTGTGAGTCTGAAGTGACATTCAAATAGACTTTAAACGCCCAATACTCACAGTCTGGTAGTGATCTGAACAAGACAATACGCGTCTAGAGCGGCGTAGATGAGCTGGGGAACTGTGAGCGGGCGAACATCCCAGTTCGACATTTGCATTCGCTAAATCACAACACAAGCACATGCCATACACCCCTCAGTTATGAACAAGGTTATACAGCAAACGAAACAGTGACTTTGGTCTACCTTATCCAGAGGACTACCCAGGATAGTGCTTGTGGCATTCGACAAACTATTCCCCACTGACAGCCCCAGCAACTTGGAGACAACGGCACTAAGCTGTAGTAGAAATGGTTAATGGTGCCTGCATTAGAAGAGAAATAGTGAGGAGCTTACCTCTAAAAAGGGTGAGATGGTCATCAATGCGGATCTCTCGGGAAAAGTCTGATGCAGCACTGCATACCAAAATGGTCAGTTGTGGTATTGAAGTATTCGTATGGTTCGAAGTAGTACTACATGTAAGTACCGGTACCTTTTAGATCCGTGTCGAAGCCAAACCCAACTTTGAGGAGGGAAGGACAGGCAAACAAACGTCCAAGCAAAGTCTCGAAAAGAAAGTCATTGTCCTAGCGCAGAAAACAAAATAGTAAACTAAAGTCAGCCTCACAAACACCATACAGCCAGCAGATCCGTGGTCAATGCGTACGTGGAGGGCAAGCAGGTCGATAAGAAACACGCGTGACGCCGACGAAATCTGCAGAATACTCGCCATAGCATTTGTTATTTTCGAACTAGTGGCAGCTGCAATTTTGCTCGATGTTGGCTTCCACTCCACGTCCAGACCAACGACTTGATCTGCAGTGAATTCGGTGCTATTTGGCGCTTCGCTACTGCCTTCCGTGCCAGATTGACAGCCAGTGAATAGGTGGTCCATCGCGCTTCGAAGAGATTCTTCAGAATCGCAAAAGGTGACGGCTTCATCCCCCAACTCGAACAATAGGCAGCCATTCAATGCAGCTGCAGTAGCAGAGTGTGAGAGTCCATCGGTCCTAAGCGAGCCTCGCTTCGCAACCATTTCTGCAACTTGCGTCTCAAAATCAGGAATCCTGAGGATCCGAGCGAGTCGAGAGGCCCATTGGATCTCGCCCGCAGCCATCATGTGATCGAATAGCAATTTCTGGAGTGACAAATCGTTGCCAGCAAAAGATAATGCCATCTGCCAGCGCTGGCGCTCGATAAGCTTCATTAATCCGTCGTGGCAGTACAGGAGATCTGTATCATCATTAGCGCAGTCTCCACCGGCTGTAAATCCTTATTTATTACGCACCAATGTCGGGATATTCTTCTTGGAGATTGAAATTGTTGACAATGCGATGCGCCTACAGAGAAAAATAGTATCAATTAGATCTCGGGAGGGAATCCCAAAGATCGCGACATTCTTACTCGCTTCACGTCCTGGATGGCAATAGCCTCGTCCACCAGCACCTTCGCTAGCTCTGATCATAGCAGAATGACGAGCGTGAGGATTCGGTTACCAGTGCCATAACAACGGGATATTCGTTACCATTGTTGTCTGATCCTCCGAAAGTTCTCGCTAGAAGCTCTGCTGGTGACCAGTCCTTCCATTTGGTCATCGTCCTGATGGTCGACACGAAGGACCAGTCCAAGGAACTAAAGATGGTAAAGAGTTTGATCAACGCCATGTATTTCTTGGATGCTAGTAGGCTTTGAGCGGCATCTCGAACAACTTGGGCTTCGATGTCCGCAATAGCAAACAGATCCACGATCTCAACTACCAGTTTCTGATCCTACAGGAGGAGAACGAGCAAAATGTTATCATTGTGCCATCCAATTGCACCCCAGTGCAGATACACATGTTGCTAACTTACCACATAATTTGAATCTTGTAGCCCACGCAAACAAAACTCTCTCAATAATTGGTTCTCTTGGCCTTGGTGGTGGCAATGGCGAAGTTGTTGAGTACTTCCCTCCCTTTCTGCGAGTTTTCTCAAAGCGTTGACCACCATAAAAGCCAGCGGGGCGTGCGGCTGCGACCTCTTTTTCTTCTTGTCCACAAGTTTCTTCATATCTGCGCCAACTATCTCTGCAACGTCCTTCCTGTTATTTGCCGTCTCCGGCTGTGACTTTTCCTGCGCCAGTTGCAGCACGACCAGCACAGCAAACGCCCAAAACGCGCTCTCGTTGCCAGTACAGAGCTCCCCGAACGTCTGCGCCAGCTTCATCTCTATCTCTACGAATTTGTTGGCCCTACGCACAGTGGCATAGGTCTTGTAGAAGGCATCATGGATACACAGTACCCACTTAGAAGCTGCGGTCGCGTCCGCCAGCGTTTTGTTGCGCAGTACGAAGAGCTCCGATAGTTGTCGCTCCAAGGTCATTAGAGTTGCAAAAATTGATTTGTCGCTGTTTTGTACAGATCTTGTCATGACCGATCATATCAGGTTTGCTGTATAAATCTTGTAAGCATGTAAAAAAATTTAAAAGTGTTTTTACCAAATCGAACAGCACTTCATGAACTTCAAATAAGTAAAAGTATTTTTAAATATTAAAATATATTTAAATAGTAAAATAGAGGCAATCTTACCTACCGGCACAGTTGCTTTACAATGGAGCAGTATATCATACTTCGAAGTATTACTCAGGTCGGCCCCAAAATAGTACAGACATCTGCTCCGTGTACACAGATGGAAAAGTAAGTTCGGTATTCACACTACTGTAGCCTCGCTAGCTTAGCCCAGCATAACCCCACGAACGAGGTGGTAAGAACGTATAACTAAGGCTTACATCACTATCGTCTTCCAAAAGAGCCTGGAATGAAATTGGAGGTCGTTTAATCGCCTGGCTCGACGAAGTTGGAGGTCTTGTGTCACCTGATTTGTATTATCTTTATCGAACCACGAAGGTTCACGCCCGGTGCCGCCAGCACCGTATCCAGCCTTGTGTTGCTTCTGTTTTTTTAGAAGGCCGTCGCTTGCTTCTAATATTTGCAGGTTCTAAAACCCGCTCTGTCAACCGTGCGCCATTAGTCTAATCCTACCAGAGACCATCGAAATGTTCAGGCAGGAGCTTCTGTTGTCCGTTTGACTCATAGATTGCAGTTAGCTGGTGCAGGCATGGCCGGCCATGAGTGCGACGAAGCACGCCACTACATTGAGATCGTTCTGCCCCAGACGCCACAATTTTACGAGCCCTTTCCCACAATTTGTCAGTCTCCGTCAGCGCATAGATTGCAGCGGGGCTGCCGTAGCTTTAGCGTCAGAGGAAGACGTTCGACTCAAAGAGTCCGTAATACAAAGTTCCTTATCCGAAGGAGCTTTAACACAGCCCTAAAACCAGGGCGCAGAGTTATTAACTCGAAATAACTCTTTTGCTTCCAAAATCCGAAGTGTTCTTTTTTATCTTTATTGCGGCCAAGCCGCTATCTATGTTTAACTATCTATCATAGTTAAACCAAATCAAATGCATAACGTGTGGTCCTCAGCCTATGTACTGAGGTCACCGTTAATTCTAAACATCACGTACTGAGAGTATGTTAACTCTCCGGGTACTCCGTACCCTTGTGTGCACCACACCATATAACCCTGTTACACTCTCCCCCAATAAGACGAGAACTGACCCGTTCTCGAAACTTCCTCAGCAAGGTCTTGTCTTGTCAAAAAGTTAGAGGTCATCTTCTGTCGCTTCTACGTTCTGTAGCTCCCCAAGCTCATTAATGTTTTCGCATCTTGGATGCAACACGCGACTCCATCGGCCCAAGAACATCCGCGCGCCGCATCCCTCGTCGTCCAGCGTCAGCTCCACGAGCCACTTCCTTTCTCTCTGTTACAGAGTACCATCGTGAACACCACCGTCGCCACGGCACACGCTCTATGAGCCGCCAGACGTCCAAGAACCAAGCTACGGGCTCATCTGAGCAACGCGCGCTGCGCAGAGCGAGTGAACTTCTGTTCGAAGAGCTCGAGGAGGGGCAGCTCGATTAAGATGACCCATGGGAAGTGAGACCCGCTCAAACCCCGCCTCCCCGAGGTCTCACGCTAGTGCCCCTCGAGCGCCACCTCGGCGAGAACTCCGAACGCCCAATCTGTTCCCAGAACGTGCAAACCCCGTACGCGCCTTGCGCGATGCGCCTCCGCTATCGCCTTGGTATGACGAGGAAGATCCCTATGATCCGAACGTCATTACCAATGATTTGGACGAGACCCAGGGTCGGCAGATGTCCGAGGAGCAGCGCTCGCAATCGTCGTATCGACCTGTGGCTCGGCCACTGACGCATCCAACGCGTCGCGACGACGGTTTCCAGCCACGCGATCCTGCTGAAACAGCCCGTCGTGCTACACAGCAGCTCTTGGACACGTATGTGTGTGCGCCTGCGGCCGCTACTGCTGACGAACAAGTGCAGCGACGGCCAGCTCCGAGAGCTCTTCTTGACTCCGCAAGTTACCACTCCACAGTAGTATCGAGAGCGCCTAAGGCTACAGCTCCACCAGCAATCGGTGCCTGCCATGCGCGCAGCTCCTGTGGTCCTTTATCAAGGAGAGACAATGGCTGCGTATGACGCACAATTCGCAAACTGGGTCGAGCACTCTCGACGGCTCCCCAGCTATGATACTCTTCGAGCTAGTTTCTCCGAAACTGATGTTCGTCTTGAGCGACGTCTGCGCCTGGACTTCACAAAGTCGAAAACGCGATGCCACGCTCCAGAACCCCGTCCTCAGTACTACGAGATCACCCGATCTCCTGCTCCCGCTGCGAGCGCCGCTCCTACTTACGAGCAGGCTGCTCCAGCCACCGATCAGCGCCTGAGCTCGGCTGCCGATCTGTCTCCTTCCCACTCTAGTGGGAAGCGCTCAGCGCCTGGCGACGCCGTTGCACGCCGAGGTGGCGCTTAGTATCGGATGTACCCGATTATAAGCGTCCACGACGTCTGGGCAGTCTTGCCGAAGGGGGACCTCAAACTCCCACGAGTTTTTCGAATGAGGATAGCCCCACCACTATACAAGATACTGGGTTTGACCCTGGCGTCGACGCCGCGCCTCAAGGCGTTCCACGTGATAATGGAGCTCACCGTGCTCGTCGAGCAGAGCTGGAGGAGGTCGAGCCTCAGCTGGACCCTCGCGTCGCGACTCGGACGACTTGTTTGCGCTGGATCAGCGCGTAAGTTCTCCGGACCAAAATCTTCGAGATACAACTGGCTCCCTGAACCGTCTTGCAGACGATCTCGACGAGACTGTAGTGAAGCGGATTCTGGTAAAGGAGGGAGAAGGATGGATCGTGACCTGAGTGACAATATTGGGCCCGCGCATTTCCCCGAGGAGTGACCACTAGAGATCCGGTAGGACAGAAGAGGCGATCCCTGCTCAAACACCAAGAGACCGTGGATTCAAGCGTCGTACTCCCTGATGAATACCAAGCGAGTGTAGTGCAGGAGCAAGCAGCAACAGGATGCTTGAGGCCCAAGGAAGACGAGCGAATCCGGATCCAAGAGGTAAGGCGATCTGGATCTAGGTTGATGGCAATCTGGATCTCGGATCTCGGATCCCGACATGGCGATCGAGGACGATCTCAAGATCTACGATAGGATGATGGCGAACCCACGTTGACGAAGGTACCTCGAGATGGGTAAACGTGCGAAGGACATAAAGGCGGTGATAGGTGGTCGTCTGGCAGGTAGTGAGAATAGCGACGTAGGATGGGGTCATACTTAACCATAAATCAGAGTTGAATTTGCACCGGAAACAATAAGTGCTTCACTCCCCGCGAAGACGAGGAACTACATTAGCCGCGCGCCGTGTTAGCAAGTTTAGAGATAATGTCCTAGTGTCGGTTAATAATATCTGGTAATATACATACCGGATCTAGCCACCTAGTGATCTACCCATCCCAGATCGACCGGAGTTTATTGCTTATCCGGGAGATCCTTCGATTCTCAACTACCCCCAAGACCCCGCTATAGGAAGCGGCAAGCAAGTGTAAAGGAAGACCGTAGAGGCAAAACACACCCCATCAAGGCAACCCCACGGCCGGATCCAGATCCAGGCCGCCAGATCCAAGCTCGAGTAATCGCTTCGGATCTGGACCTTATCGGCAGCAAAGCGAAGAGTTTCCACGCTGCTTCACCCCATCCCCAACGTCTCGCTAAGGCGTTCAAACCTTCACCACTGGGACCTTCACGAAGTTACTGGAGGAGCAAGATCCAGCCCTACCGTCGGGTACACAAGGTGAGCAAAGTTCAACGCAAGATCACGGATCATCGGGGAACCCCTCCGTTAGTCGATGTCCAGGCTTAGTGGAAGTTGGATCTAGCAGTCTCGCAAGATTTTACTGATCCCGATACACCACAATGGTGCGCGTACGGATCTTCTGGCGACTCGGGATTTCACCGTGAGTCTCAAGAAGAAGTTCAAGTGAAGATTGAACCTGGGGAGCAAGCGTCATCGGAGATGGGATCGATGACGACGCCGCTGAATAAAACTAGATCCACGGATCGACAGAGTACTGGGAGGAGCTCAGTCGACGGAAGAGGTACAGATCCGGATCCGGATCTGGAGGAGAAACCTCTTAATCATCCTCAAGCCCTTTCGGGGACTCCTGCGGGTCTGACGCAAATCGAGATTTGCAAAACAAAGATGCCAAGGGGAAATCTAAGGCGCATCCTGAGTTACCTGTAGCCCAGGATCCGCAAGTTCAAAAGTCTACAGCAAAGAAGAAGTCAAAGACTACTCGGAAGAAGCTGAATGCACCAGAGTCAGATGGCGAAGACCCAGAGACATCGACGATCCCGTGGACCGACGACGCTCTGGAGATCATGTAATACCAGAAGGACATGAGAGAGTTCCTACAGCAGGATCCGGTGATGTCAATCCTGAAACTGAATCAGATCGGCGGACTTCGCGGACCAGTGATGGCTCCGCCCGCTACGACGGACAAACTCGTCGCAGTGAAGAACTTGCTTCGCGTACTGAAGGATGCTGGCCTCACCGCCGGCGCCTTCGACACCGACGACCTATTCGACCTGGATCTAATCGTGATCCAGACATCGACTCGGAACCTGATCGACAAGCTGCGGATCGTGGTAGGCGACGTGCCTCCTGCTCAAGATCAGTCAGGATCGCCAGCGATCAGCGCTGGTGAGTCGTCACTTTACGCGTCAGCAGCCGAACTGGGATCGGACAGCTCCTCTGAGCCGCGTCACATGTCACTGGGACCGTCGGGCGTCGCTATGCTGGAAGCTAGAGCGAAGTCAGCACGTCGAGATCAGCCACGATCTCCACAGCAGAAGCGGACCCCACGATCTAAGGATCAAACAGCCACTACCACATCCACCGAGAGACGAGCGGCAGGCTGGAATCGTATTTCCAAGCCGCCATGAGCTGATTCTTGCGCGAGCAGCAGATCTTGCCCGCCTCGTCGAGCGCGGTGGTAGCTGGACACGTGGGATCGCAAGATGTGGAGATGGAGTCGGTGGGATCACCGGATCAAGATCCCTCCAACTGGGAGTATGATCCGGACGACGTAGACTTCCCAACTGCCACGTTTACTGCGCGCACTGCGGTAACCTCCACTGCGGTCGGGTCTACAGGACCGTCGATGATCCAGAGAGTTCGGATCTCTGCGATCTCCGATTTGAAGGAGTTCACTAGCAAGGATCTAGACGAAGACCGCGCCAGAGCCTGGATCAGCAAAGTGAAGTCAGCGTTCCTGCGAGATCAAGCCTCGGATGAAGAGAAGTGCCTCACCTTCGCGGATCTGCTGGCTGAACCGGCGAAGAACTGGTACCGCCAACTTGAACGATCTACGCGGAGCAAGTGGAGTGATCTGCATCGAAGCTTCCAGACCCAATACGGTGGACTCGGGATCTCGCTAGCGCGGCAGTACTATCACGCGCGCAAGCGATCGGACGAGTCCCCGCTGGAATACCTGTATCGTCTTAACGTGGCGGCCCTGCGCGCGAAGCTGAAGGTCAAAGATGGCGGGTCGAAGGAACGCAAGGAGCATGTCGAGCACTTCATTGAAACGCTAGGCAATCAAGGGTTGGCAGATCGGGACTCTGTTGCGGCTGACGGACGCAGACGATCTCGAGGAAGTCTTGCGAGCGCTAGATCGGGCCAAGGCCCGTCAGAAGAAATCGACGTACTGAAGCAAGTACCAGCAAAAGGCGTCGAGCGCTCCAGCCGCAACGGTCCAGGCGAAACAAGTCCACGCGATCCAGGCACAAATATCACATCGGATTCGGAATCCGATTCTCGACTTATTGACAGTTGGACAGCGTCGTACCCGTTGAAAGAGAGACACTCGACCAGTCAACGTTCTTCGAACCTTGTAACCACTGACAGCGGCCTTTTTCACAGCATGACCGGCCGCGTATGAAGCGTGTGCGCGTTTACAAAGCCAACGTCTCGACTTATTGACATTTCGACAGCGTCGTACCCGTCGAAGGAGAGGCACTCGACCAGTGTTGTGTAGGAACACACCATAAATATAATAGCACACTTCCACACCAACAACACCTACTGAGTTCCGATAACTCAGTCAGGCTTTAATGTGGGTATTGAACCTGAAGGCCCAGGAACTACCCTACCAGGTTGGGGTTTCCTCTATGTACCGTGTGTCCTGCTAAGCAAGCCATCGATGACTCAACACTACTAGCCACGAGATAGAGTGCTCTTTCTCTCTCTCAAATATACCCCGCGGTCCCTATAAAGATAGGGTACCGGACGTGTTTCAGACCTGACACGGGGCTGTCGGAGTTATACTCCGATCGGTAAGTAATATATGGATAGCGTACAAGCTTATCCAACACACAGCGATGACTCGCTATCAAGTACACGGCCAATTCTACCCTATTATCTCTTGGCACTGCCGGGATGAACACTAAGCTCCCACCAGTAGGAGTGTTCACCGACAGTCATATCCAGGCTACCGGAACTATCCCGCCACTACCGCGTACTTACCGATAGTTGGACGTGCCCTTGTGCGGTTGAGAGTACATGCTGTTCTGTTTGTTTGAGCACTAAGGCTCTTAATGTAATATCTAATCCTACTATCTACCTATACAAATATCTAATCAAAACATGTCCCATATGGATCTTGAACTCTTACCAACGACTCGAGAGGTCGTCGGAGCTTGAACTATCGCAACTTGTCGCCGGAAGGTCGTTAGATCTTGGCCAGCTAAAGCTCTTGTCCTTTGCACCTCCCCAGGCTGCACAGTTGCTCGCACACACTGATTGGCCACGCAGCTTGCCGGAAATGTCGTTACCGACGACTCGTCCGCATCTTGAAGCTCCATCGAACACGTGAAAATTCCGCGGACCTCTGGCCCCGCGGCTTTAACCCTGGCATCACACGGCCCGTCGCGTATCAGCTCATGTCCCGTGGCTCCCGGCTGGAATGCCACGTCGCTTCGTCACTAGCCTGAGTTTCGGCCAATCGTCGCGAGTTGTCGGCACTACCGTAACTTGACCAAATGATGTCCGTCAAATCAGGGACAAACGGTGTCATCATCTTTGAAGGGGTTGGAGGCTCTCAGTGCGTTGCGTGTCCACTCAAAGCCAAACGCTACACCACAACTACCCCCACAGCGACCCGAGCCACGGCACTGGTGAGTGGCGTTGTGCCTCAGTCTGCTTTTCGGCTCCGCGCGCGCTTCGCCTCCAGCGTCTGCTGCGCCTTTCGCCACCACCAGATCTGCATGTCGGTAAGTGTTCGTCACTGCATGGTTGCTTGCGACGTTGCCGTTGAGCGTTATGCTGACTTCGGTTGATCGTCATCTTTGATCGCAGGATATGCCTTCCGCTGGTCGAGCTCCACCGGGAATCGACGCGCCACTTGCGGATCCGCCTGCATCTCCATCCGCGCACTTGCCATCATCGGACGATACTGCTACGCCTGACCCACCATCGGTACGTCCTTCTCGCTTGCTGTCTCGATATGTTTGAGTTGCATTTTCACCTCGGCTTGTACGTGCATCCAGAGTCCATTTTCTTTGCAGCACGCTGCGAATCACAGCATCCCCCGCCAGTCTCTGCAGCGTCTTGTGCAGCATGCCAGTGTTGCGGCCGCTGACCGAGTCGTCGGCGTGCTGTCTACTCAGCTTGAGACTCTCGGGCGTGTCGCTGTTGGGCTGCAGCTTGCTCCACCGGCTCGAGGGAATGACGCCATGCGCCAGAAATTCGCGAGAGCTCGTGATCTCTCCGAAGTTGTCAACTCCATAGTTCCAGACCCAGACGATGAGGCTGCCACAGCTGCTGCTGACGATGACTTGGCGAAACTTCGTTCCCAACTCCACTCCGCTTTGCTCAAGAGGCCGCTGAAACTTTGCTCACCAAAGAGGTCTTGCGCCGCGAGAGTGCTTAGAGCGCCTGCAGCTCGGCTCGTAAGGATCTTGAACAGTGCCAGAACGAGGTCAAGCGCCTTCACAATCATGAACGCTCCCTGTTGGTGGATCGGGACGCCTTCAACGCGCAAGTGGATGGCCACAACGAGATTTACCAGCGTCTAGAGAATCATGTTCGTCAGGCCGAAGTGGAGTCCCAGCGTCTCGTACAATTTCTGGAGCGCCAGAAAGAGATCTTCAAGGCCACGGTGGCCACCAACACTGAGCAAATCCGTCGTTTGCATCGCTTGCTTGCTGAATCCGACATTGCCGATGACTCGGCGGACGCGCGTCTCAAGCGTCAGAACGAAGATCTTCGTGAGCAAGTCAAACGCTTGTCGAATGCTAACCGGACTCTCCGAGCGCACGTCCAGTTGGAAGAGATGGATTCCGATGTCTTGGTGCTCGTCCTTAAAGGTTCGTCACATCCTCGTTCATCATGGTAGATGTCTTAGTGTACTCACTTGTTTCTGTCTGACTCAGGTCTCTCGACTGGTGAGTTGAACTGGGAGTTACTCGAGGTGAGTGGGCAGACTCGGTCCATCTTCCGTCGTCTTCATGGCACAGCTGATGCGGCGGCTTCGGCTGAGGAGATGGCTGCTGGCCTTGCCCGCGTGGCTCACCGTGAAGGTGATAACCTCGACTTGTCGCCAGAGGATCGAGAGGCCACAGTGCAGCGTATTTCACCCGGTACGTCGTATGTCGAAGTCCAGCGGAGTAAGTCAAAGTCGAAGGCTCGAGCTTCAGCTTTCCGCAAACGTCTGCGCGAGACGACCCCAAGTGATTCTGATCCATCGGCACCGTCCCCGAAGCGTGCAGATCGTGACAAACAACCTATTTCCAAGTCACAGCGCAAACCGTCGGCTCCGGCTGTCACTTCTCGTGTACAGGCACCAACTGCTCCAGCCAAGGCTTCTAGAAAAGTCGTACGGCGGTCACAGTCGGGTCCCAAGATGAAGCTACGACTCCTGTCAAGTCCACGTCACAGGTTCAATCCACGAAGTCCCCAAGTAGTGAGGAGCAAGCTCCAGCTTCGTCGGCTCCATCCACACCATCTTTGTCGTCCGCCGAATACTCGTTCATTTCTCCGTCACCTTCGGCGTCCTCATCCAATGATAGTGAGTCTCAGGTCGTTGAAGTTGTTCCGAAATCTCCACACGTTACTCCGGTAGTGACTGAGTCTTTGGAACGAGCGTCGCCGCCTCCTGCTCCGGTTCCTGTTTCTCCAGCTGATCCTGCTGCTGCTCCATCTACGTCTCCGGTCGCTGCTCCTCCGGCCGCTGAGTTGTCATCACGGACTGGTCGTCCAGTTCGTCAACAGGCTGCGCGTTTACCCTTCCGTTCGTCGCTGCAGCTCGGGTTCGAGCAAGCGGCTGACGGAGAGGTAATAGAGCTTGATAATGCGCGACGAGTCCGACATACAGACTGTGGTTCAGCTTACAGTCCCTGCTTTGTCTGAGTCTCGGCAGTCGTCGGAATCTGCGTCGGAGCCATCTGCTGCTGACGTTGAAGCCGAACACGCTGTCCAAACACTGCGACGCTCGTTGCTGGCGTCCCAAAAAGCTGCGGCCCGTGATGACTCTGACTCTGATGCTGAATCTACCGGAACCCTCGTTTTCGACCCTGATGATAATCTCGACCTGGAGATTCCTGCTGACTCCGTAGTCCAGTCTTCGGCAACTCTTCCGCCTGAAGGTAGTAAAGTCCGGGCTGTTGCTGGTGAAGCACAACCCCGGAACGAGTCTTCGGCTCTGGAAGAAACCACGAGTTCGGATCACCAGGATGTCGACACCGGTTCTGTACCAACGGGGAACGGAGACAGAGCCACGTCCGCTGTTGCAGAGGCTACTTCCTCTCCTGCCCCCCGCAGGCCCGAAGGTGTTTATTTCGCGTCGTTCTCCTCGTGGTGTACAGATTGTCGCCACGTTGTCTTCGACTCCTGACTCTGATCGCCAGTCATTGCGTCCTCATACGCCACCACTCCCGGCGCCAGTTCGAGGTTCGCCACCACTCGTGCGTTTCTCCAAGCAGGTGGCTAAGTGGGCTTCGCCATACTTGAGGCCTCCTTTCACTCTTCGTGGTGCGTCCAAGTGCTGGATCCAGATCCTGAATCATCGGCCGCCTTCTCCACTCCTCCGAAGACCAAGATTGCCTGCTGTGCTAGATTCATCCGAGCCTTCGCTGACATTTGGAATCCCGATCACCCATGGGAACGTGTTCGTCATTTGTTTCCCTGGTACGCTTGCCTTCTGGATACCAAGGACTTCGACATTGATGCTCACGTCTCGCAGCGGGTTTCTCCGTTGCTTCGCTCCAACGCATAATGGCGTAGTTGTCGTGGAGATGGTCCTGACGACGACACTAATCTCGGGTTCACTCACTGGGAGCGAGATCACGGATCTCAGCTCGTGCCATCGAGTTATTCTTGGAGAGTGGGTTATGGATTCTTGCTGAAGGCACCACAAAGTCGGACGCTACTAAAGCTGCCATCAAACTCGCTTTGGATGAAGCTCGGGAGGCTTGGGATGAGTACCACGCTGGCCGGACCAAGAGTGTTGACCGACTCCGCGTGAAGATCATCTACAAGTTGTGGAAATGGTGTGTTAGTACCGACAGCGAGTTTGCTGCTATCATTCCGGAGTTCTTGTTCGAGCCATCGATGCCGGGGTACTCCTTCGAGTATCTCACATGGGACCCTCCGTCGCCCAACTGGCTTAAACACATTCCAGCGTTGGACGCTGCCGAACCGTGGCGTATCGGATAGGTGGACACACCTGTGTTGCACCCGTACAGCATTACTTTCGAGCCATGCAATGCCGATTTCCCGCTGTTCGTTCCTGCTAGAGAGATTCGTGAATCTGTAGTCCGCTAGATCCAGGTAAACCCGCTGTTATCCAACACTGAGATTTCTCCGAGCTGGGAGGCTGACTTCAGAACGCCCCAGGCAGCGGCGGCTCCTGCTTCACTGGGAAAGCCCAGTTCCTGACGTCGCTGCCGAAAACTCGCCAGTCATCAATGATGCTGATCTCCTTCAGTTCTTCGCTCGGGTGGCTACTTCTGCCGAACCGGGCGAAAATGCAGGGTCTGTGGCGTCGTAGCTCACCTCTTGATGTCACGTCAGTGCGTTTCTTCGAGCTCCAACCACCTCAGTTGCAGTATCAGTCCAATAGTCGTAGGTCGAGCTCGAATATCTTTCTTATCGTTTCGTTCCAACGCGTTCATGTTCTTGATGTTATACAACACGCAATAACAGTCTGCAGTAGCTTTCTTCGTCTATAGTCTTGGGCTGCTTTTGCCCCAAGTACAGGTCATTCTTGGCGATAACTCGTTGCCTAGTCCTCGTCAGCTACTTGGACCATTTGAAGACAGTGCTCACTCCTATTCTGTCGCAAGTAGTCATAGAGTAAACCGCTATAACCAATCCACTTCATCTTGAACTCACGTACTGCTCTTTCCGTGGTCGTTGTGAGTGGTGTCCTGTCATCAAGAATCGCTTCGACCTCATACTCGCCTGCTAGTTGGTCTGGTTGCCAGCCATCTTCAGGAAGCAATTCTTCGTCGAAATCGAACCTTGAGTCATCGGCGACACCCTCCGTCAGCTTCACCGTTGGCCTACTCTCGAATTCGCAAACTGGTTTCAGTCTGGAAACATGCGCCACTGGATAAAACCTATATCCGCTCTTGTCTGGTAACTCGAGCTCATACGCGAACTCTTCCACCTTCTTCTTGATCCGGAATGGTCCGTGCCAACGTGGGCGAGTTGTTTTGGTAAGTCCAGGTTTCACGCTCCATGTAAAGCCAAACACGGCTGCCAGATTCGAAGAGAGACTTCGGTGCTTCGCTACCGTGTTCTTGAAGAGTTTGCGAGTCATCGTCACCATGCTCTGTGGGTTCGCGCTGTACACCTCGGGGAACAGCTGCTCGTTCTTTGCGACTCAGAGCCTCGTTGTGTTTCTCAGCTCTTCGTGTCTTCTCAGTAGCTTGGTATTCCTTCGCCATTTCTAACGCAATCTCGTGTTGCCGGTTACCTCTCGGCGCCATGCCAACGCATCTGACTGCTTGCTGCTACCGCGACGAATCGACGACGTCATGGCTTTGAGTGTCGTATGACCGTCCCATCCATGCACCAGGTAGAAAAGTGTTTCCTTCCGCGTCGACCCTGCAAGTTGTTGATAGCAAACACCAGTCGTTCAGCAATCTCGTCCCAATCTTGTTGCAACGGGTCTTCGGCATACACTCTAACCGATTTAATCACAGTTTTGACTGATCGCTCTTGTTGGCCATTAGCTTGCGACCGAAAACTCAATGTCGCTCTTGATCTTGATTGCATCATTTCAGCGAAAGCTTGAAAGACTTCGCTCATGAACCTTGGATCGCGGTCATGTCTTATGAGGGAGGGTGCACCGAATCTTCGGTACACGTTTTCTTCAAAGGCTTGAGCAACTCTGAGTGCGTCCGTTTCTGCCGTGGGTTTGGCGATTACATATCCAGTGAAAGCACACTGGAATAGTAGAAGTGCCGTGTTTCCTTGTCGAGACTTCGGTAGTGGCATGACGAAGTCCATTGAAACGATCTGGAATGGTCGTTCGGCTAACACGTTGCCGGGTGTGTATCCGAAAGATCTTGCGCGTCGTTGAGTAGCAAGCGTCGGTAAATTGAATAGAGCCTGTTGAAACGGGATTTTTCACCTCTCCATTGCCTGGTTCGTCGTAGATCACCTCTTGGATTCGATTGAGCTGAGCGAGTTCTGCTTTCCGAGGAGTTCCGCTCAGCACCACCTTCGACATCTTCGATTCTAAAGCTTCGGTTGCGAGGGAGTCAGCGGCTGCATTGTATTCTCGGGTTACATGCAGATACCTGACTGATTTGAGATGTGCCGTCACTTCTTTGTGGCGACTCAACTGAGTCATCAGGGCTTCGTTCCGACACGCTATCACCCCTAGTCCTTGCTGGATTGCGAGCCTCGAGTCGCCGACAATGACCAACTCAGTGGCTCCGTATTCAAGGGCAGCTAGGGCCCCCTTAGTCATTCCTGAGTATTCGGCCACGTTGACTGTCGTCTTCTCGAGGTAGGCACTCGCTGCAAGGACTATCTGCCATTCTGGTAGTCACCACACAATCCAAGAGCGGCTTCCATATCCGCCGTACTTCTCTGTCTTCGCAGAGCCGTCAAATGATACGACGAATCCTTCATGACTCTTCGGTAGACATGCGTAGAGCAAGCTTGGGTCCAACCGAGTTGTTGCCGAACCTTTGTTTGGCGGTTCCACAAGTTCCAACGCCTCGCCAATCGACAAGAAGTTCGTTACCGTCGCATGCAACAATTGGATGAACGCGCACTTGGTCTCCTTCACGCGTTCCACAATAAAGTGCCATGGTGATAGGAGCACCGCAAATTGCACTGCTCGACCGAAGAGTGACTTTGACTTCGTCACCCATCCCAGCGTTGAAAAACGGGTGTACACCCGCAGTGTACGTCCTACTAATTGCGTGTAGCACGCTTTCAGCGCTAGTAGCAACACCAACACCTCCTTCTCCGCCGGGTGGTAATTCATCTCAGCGCCTTTCAGGACGCGTCCACAGAATCGTACCGGATGCAGCTTATCGTCGTGCATCTGAAGTATTGTTGAAATTAGAGCCCACTCATTAGCGAACAACATGATGTGCACATCTTTAGACTTGTCGAAAAGTGCCGAAGGATCGGTTCTTCTGCAACCTTCTTCTTCAGTGCATCGAAACTTCGTCGGGCTGTAGTCAGGTCTCCACCAGGAGCGAAATCTTCTTCCTTGAGCTGATATAACGCGGCACCGTACGCTGCAAAGTCTTGAATGAACCTGTTGTAGTAGTTAAGTGCTCCCAAGAAGGACTGCATACCCTTCTTCGCCCTTGGAAATTCCAGCTCCAGGATGGCTTCTATCTTCTTTGGGTTCGCCCGTATTCCTTCTCGCGATACTTCGTGAGATAGAAAGTCAACTCGAGGCTGAACAAAAATACTCTTCGTAAAGCTCACGCTGATTCGACATTCCTCGAAGCGGACCAACAACCGATCCAAAGTAGCGAGACAGTCTTCAAACGTAGCTCCACCGAAACAAATGTCGTCAACGAACGACCTTCGGTCGAAACTGGTACCAACGATGACTCATCGATCTCGTTCGTCAAGAACATGTTCGAATCGGAATCATTTCAGCCGTTGTACTGGATCCAGTTTTGTCGAGTCGTCGCGAGCTGCGTGAAACTTTGTCCTAGGCTCATCCGACTGGCTTGACGTCAACACCGAACCATCTCTGGTTGATTCGCGCAGTGCTTTAGCTTGGTGCTCTGCGGTCTCCATCTTCTTCGCGAAGGCTTTCCAATCACCCTTGGGCTGCGCATACCCCCACAATGCATTGTCGATCATGCTTTGATAGATCATTGGTGCGTTTTTCAGGCCGAAGGGCATCCTCAGCCATTCGAAGTGCCCAAGGGGACACACGAAGGCTGAGATCTTGCGAGCTCTAAGCGTCATCATGATTGCCCAGAATCCACTGGCGGCGTCGAGTGAGCAAAATCACAAGTACGTTTCCAAATCCGTCAAGAGATCGTCAACGAGAGGCATAGCGTACTCCATAATGGTCGTGATCGCATTGACTAGCTTATAGTCTATGCACAATCTGATGTCGACGCCGTTCTTTTTTAGGACTATCACGATGGGTGAAGTCCATGGACTGTCCGAGAAAGCAAGCAGGTTGGCTTCGAGCAACGCTTTGAGTAGCTTGTAGAGCTTGCCAAGTGCCTCATCGGAATTCGTCTGGCACGCTGTTTGATCGGTGCGTGCCCTTGGGTATCGATGTCGCACATCACGCCGTAAGCTGGTGGTGGCAGGGCATTGCCGCTCGATATCATGATCTTCTCGTGGCTCTTCAGTATCTTCACCTAGTTGGCTTGGCGTTCTGGCGACAACTCGGGGTTCTGGACGTCGTCAGCTAACTAATCGAGTTTGGTGACCGGTGCCTCCGATAGGTCCGGCAAGAATACCAGTTCCTGGGCGTAATCTGTGAGCTCGATGCCCGCTGCCTTGGGCTCATACAGATTCCTGTCATCTTGTTCCGTGGTTCTTGTACCCTCAGTCGTGAGTACTCGCATGACTGAAACGTACGTGTTCTCGAGGATGGCGTTGCTGAGCTGTCGGCATCGACGCCAGCGACTCTTGTCGGCTGTGATGACGCGGGCGCGTCCTCAACCTTCAAGTCAGTAACTGTAGTATCTTCCGATATGTCATCCTTGTCACTCCGGTCACTGGACTGGTCACGGACCGTATTATCTCCAACGGTTGGCGATGTCACCCCAGTTGAATCATCGGCAGCGGTCGGTGCTTCTCTAGCGTCTACCAGAGAACACTGTCGCGGATCATCTGTGCCACCAGTCGCTCGCTGACTCACAACTATCACTCCCATCTCCACGGGTGCGACGTAGCAGCCGCTTCGGAGTCGGGTGGTTGGGAGTGTCAACCGCTGGTGGCTGACGAGCCAGCGATTCCTCATACAACTTCTGCTCCCACGTATACAGCGTCTTGTCGTTTGCTGAAGCGTAGGATAAGACATACCAGTCTTGGTATTTCCTTGAATCCAGACGCACGTAACCAGCTTCTTTTGGCAGGAAACCAATCGGCACCCACATAACGATGTGGATGTATGGTCCAACGTTGGCGACTTTATCCGAAATATTCGTCAGTCGCACACGAGTCGGGTTGCCCCTCCGAAACTTCGTTATTGGTGGCACGAGCTTCTCCGTCCGCTTTACCCATACAACGTGAGTTGTCGGCGAAGGTCGTCAACATTGTAGCGAAAACTCGTAGCACTCACGTGGTTCGATTCTTGGTTCCTCGGTAGGTCCTCCTGGTATGTGCTTGCCTTCGTTCTCATCGATCATGTTTTGCATCTTTATCAGCTTGATCATCACTTCATCTGGGAGCTTCGCTGCTGCGTTGAACATGTCCAGTCGCACCCCTGCTGGAATCATGAAATCGGTGCCGAGCACCACGCCGACTCCCGCGTTGTGGTTCATGATCCAAACGTCAAACACGTAGACTCGCTCCCATCCGAGAGTAACTTTAACTGAGGCGCATCGACTCATCACTGTCTTTCCTTGAGTTATTCCTTGCACTTCAATGCGGCGGCCGTGGTTCGCTATGTCCCGTAGTCCTAGTTTCTTTGCGTACCGCTCTGATACCACGCTAATGTTAGCTCCTGTATCCAGCAGTATCCGTGTTCTCGAGCCGTTGAAAGCGCTGTAGATCATCGTGCGCATCCGGACTCTCCTGGCGTACTTATGCTTCGACCACCACCCATACGTTCACCGGGCAATAGTCGGACTTCCGTATCGATACTTCGGCTCGGCTCCTCTTGGACTGCACTCGCCACCCAGTCTTCGGTAGTATCCTCGATCGCTTCGCCATCTGTCATTTCACACTCCTCACCTCCACTGAGGGTATCACCCCTCTCCTGTTCATAGTCCGTCGTGTTCACAAAGTTGTCTCGTTCAGCTCTTTCCCATTTTTTCTCTCCTACGAAGGCGTAGATACACTCTGCTTCCGTCGCGGGTTCGCTTAGCTGTGACGGCCCGATTGGGACCAACCCATCTTCCGTTGGTGGGCCGTCTGGTCTAAATGGTCGCTGAACAGTAGCGTCTGGAGCTCCTTGGGGAGACCCTTTTTGTCTACTTTGTTTCGAACGAAGTTTGTGAGGCTCTGAAACACTTCGCACTTTCCAGCATCGTGCACCTGTTTACACAGTTTGCACTGTCTGCGGCAGAAGTAAGCGGAGTGCGACATGCTGCCGCAGGCTGCGCACGGTCCGTATTGTCGTCGACCGTCACGATCATGTCGACTTTGGTAGCGATCGTCACGAGTAGTCGGCTTCGGGTATCGGTCTTCTCGTCCTCTTCCACGATCGCCGTTATCACCCTTGGTAGCCCGTTTCTCGCTTCGGCCGTATGAGCCGTTAGCGTCTATACGTCTGTCGGTGTCGTTTGCTGCTGCGAGATATCGGTCGCCATCATCAGAAGAGTAATGGTCGCTTCGGTCCTCACTGCAGCATTGCGAACCCTCGGAGTCACAACCACCTTCACCATCGTTGCCGCTGTAGCGTTGCTGGCGAGTGTTCGGTTGACTCTTGCTATCGTCACGAGCGTCGCTGTCGGAGCGTTCGTCATCGTCAGCTGTGTCAGCCAGCGTTACTCGTGGCAGTTACGTGAATCATCGCGACGGCGTCCGAGATCCCGGTCGCGTTGGTCTCGACGTCCGTAGTCATCGCGCGAGTCATCGTGGCGACGTTCATCACGACGGCGTGTATTATCCCGGCTGCGTGAACTCGACTGAGTGGATTCTCGCGACGCGGTTCGCTCTTCGACCTTCAAGATGTCCATGATCATCGCTTCCAACTCGTCGATGTCGTTCACTCTGACATGGCACAGACGCTTCTCGAGTCCACGATCTCCACACGTCTCCAAGAATCGCTTGACATGGTCGCGAGCTTTGCGGCTGTGTCCTTCGAACGTGATCCCGGCGTTTCACGCGTAACCGTTGAGGCGATTCAGGTAGTCGCATACATGCTCTTTGTCGCTGTGCTTTGCCGAGTAGTACCGCGCCTCAGCCGATTGATTGTACTGAGAGCAGTAATACTTGATGAAGGCCTCGCTCAAGAGACTCCACGTTTTCCTGGTCTTCCTCGGGAGTTGTCGGTACCAATGCGTTGCACCATCTCTTAAACTCAGCTCGAAGGGCATGCACCATTCATTTGGCGTCGACCGAGTTCCCTTCATGTCATAGACGAACCCTCGAAGCCATTGCATCGAGTTCTCGCTTTGGTTCCTGAGTCCCGAGAAGAACTTGGTCTGTGAGAGATGTCGGGGCAGCGCTACTTCAATCTTCGGAGTCACGTTGTTGGACTCGACTTCCGTCACCTCGCGAATGTGACGAAGGTACTCGTTCACTTCAGCCCCTCCTGCGACGTTCGGGTAGCCGTCATCACTGTCCGACGAGCCATCGGTGTCGCGTGAACGTTGCTCAGAACGCCTCGTTGATCCACGTCAGGTGTCTACAGTTATCTTGGAGTTGTCGGCACTATGAGTAACGCGTTCTGTTCCGCTAGTCGAGCGCGGAGTCACCATGTAAGAGTCTTGGAAGTACGGGGAACGTTCACCAGTCGCTGAGAACACACCTTTAGCTGCCGCAACCTTTGACTTTGTCGGCGTTTTTTTCGGAAGCGGGATTTGCGCCGGGTCAATTGGTTCACGACGGTCTTGAGACCCATAATCAGTCACACCGAACGCTCAACGCAGTTTCTCCTTCCACTCCCACAGCACAGCTTCAGCCTCAGCGGGGAGCCAGGCTTCCACCATCGACGGCGATGGTCGTCCCAACGGCTCCAACCCCAGTGCTTGTAAGAACAACACGGTGTCGCCCGCTATTTGCTTAAGCGTGGATAACCCTACGGGACGCGCAAGGTTGTAGCTCAGGTCACCCCACCTTGACTGTCGGACAGGTCTCGGTGCGAACAACTGAATCCAGTCGCTTGTCTTCATTTTCTCGTAGCAGCGGCCGAGGACCTTGTTCGCTGCTGGAGTATCACCATTAACAGGCGGTCTGTTGCCCGTCGTTTGCTCAGTTACTTGAGCCATCCTCACCGGAGACGAATCTTCGGCTTCTTCATCATAGTTGTCATAGGCTGACTCGGGGCCAGCCGTTTCGTTCATTTCATCCGCGAAACTTCGTGACAGCGGACGCGTTCCTCCACTGCGTCCCACCGAAAAATCGCGCCTTCTGGGGTATCCGGCGTCGCACCCATAGGATCGTCAGCCTTCTCTTCCAGGTCATCACCGTAAACGGTGTTCATGTCTTCGTCCATGGCGTCGGACCCGTCCGCCGACACATCGAAGCTGACGGAGCGCTCGCCAATCGCGTCTAGGCGCGGGGTGATCAGGTCCGCGCCCAAGTCCTCGCCTCGCGATCTGCCGGTCTTCATCGGTGTTGCTGGTACCGCTGAATATTTCGCCATAGTTGTTTCTTCTTCTTCTTTTTCTTCTTCTTTTTCTTCTTCTTCTTCTTTTAATCGAATAGGTCAGCTAACCTGCAGTAGCACGAAGCACAGTAGGTCACCACCAATACCGGGTCGCGGCACCAGTTGACGTGTAGGAACACGCCAGAAATGTAATAGCACACTTCCACACCAACAACACCTACTGAGTTCCGATAACTCAGTCAGGCTTTAATGTGGGTATTGAACCTGAAGGCCCAGGAACTACCCTACCAGGTTGGGGTTTCCTCTATGTACCGTGTGTCCTGCTAAGCAAGCCACCGATGACTCAACACTGCTAGCCACGAGATAGAGTGTTCTTTCTCTCTCTCAAATATACCCCGCGGTCCCTATAAAGATAGGGTACCGGACGTGTTTCAGACCTGACACGGGGCTGTCGGAGTTATACTCCGATCGGTAAGTAATCGGGGAGGATCGGGATATGGCGATCTCGACCGACATGGAGCGAGAGAAGGGAGATCCGATGTCCCCCGCGACTGACTTGAAGCCAAAAGCCGAAGATCAGGAGTGGGCGGCCGCGATCAGACCGCAACCGATCTCAGTCCAGCACGGTAACTGAAAGTCTCAAGATGTTGGCCAAGGTGCAGGGAAGAGGGATCGCGACACCAGAAGTCATGATCTACAGCGGAAGGACAAGATCAGGTCAAGATCGTCCAGAAGGTCGAGCCGATCGGACTTGCGGGACAAGTCAGAAAAGGGTCAAGAGACGGAGATCAGCTGCGATTAGTGGAGACCGAGGCGATATTGAAGAGCCGGCGATCAAGTTGAAGATCAACGATCAAGTTGAAGATCGGCGATCGAGAGGAAGTGGGTCCACGATCTTTACGAAGATCACCAATCAGGATCGAGATCGCCAGGTAAGGTCAAGATCGCCGATCAAGACGGAGATCGCCAATCAGGATCAAGATCGCCAGGTAAGGTCAAGATCGCCGATCAAGGCGAAGATCACCAATTAGAAGCGAGATCGGCGATCAAGGGCCGAAGTTGAAGATCGCGAGATCGTTCGTCCGATCGGAGATGGTGAGAGCCGATCTTATCCGAGGATGGGCTATAGGAAAGCGCAGGATGCACGGTGAGATGGGTAGGCAGTAGGCACATAAGGATAAACATCAATCAGAACCGAATTTACTTTCAAGTGCACAAGTGGCCTTCCTCGCACCCGGGATGTCTTTGAGACATATTGGCCCGGTATATAAAGTGTTAAAAGGAACTTTAGATAGCCGATACTAGCGTCGTAGCGAAAGATCTCGGTTAATATACTAGCCAGATTTATCTCCACTGGTTTTCCCTATTCTAAGTGCATAAGTCCCTGATCGTCCAGCTTTTGGTGCTTGACTGGAGGTCAGATTCGCTCTCAAGACTAAAGATCCCGCTATTGGAAGCGGCAAGCAACCCGGAAAGGAGTAGAAGAACAAGGAACACGCTTGTTTAGGCATTTCGGTGCTTAAAGTAGGCATAAAACCCTAGATCAAAGCCAATCATTTCTAATCGGACGCTGTTTAGGGCTTATCTCAAGGGTGCAGAGCGAAGAAGTTCCGCGCTGCCCCACACATCCCGCGTCCCGCCAGTACGGTTAGGTTTTCACTGATCGGACACCTTCGGATCCCTGACAGAGCAGATCCAGCCCGCCGACGGGTACACAAAGTGAGACCAAGTTCAGCTGATCACGCATCATCGGGGGACCCCCTCCGTTAGTCGGTGTCTAGGCGTAGTGAGTGAGTGGAGATCGGCCTCAACCAGATTTTGGCCGATCCCACTACACCACAATTTTGTCGCCAGAAGGTCGTTGGATCTTGGCCAGCTAAAGCTCTTGTCCTTTGCGCCTCCCCAGGCTGCACAGTTGCTCGCACACACTGATTGGCCACGCAGCTTGCCGGAAATGTCGTTACCGACGACTCGACCGCAACTTGAAGCTCCGTCTAACACGTGAAAATTCCGCGGACCTCTGGCCCCGCGGCTTTAACCCTGGCATCACACGGCCCGTCGCGTATCAGCTCATGTCCCGTGGCTCCCGGCTGGAATGCCACGTCGCTTCGTCACTAGCCTGAGTTTCGACCAATCGTCGAGAGATGTCGGCACTACCGTAACTTGACCAAATGATGTCCGTCAAATCAGGGACAAACGGTGTCATCATCTTTGAAGGGGTTGGACGCTCTCAGTGCGTTGCGTGTCCACTCAAAGCCAAACGCTACACCACACCACTCAACGTTCTTCGAAGCCTGTAACCAACTACAGCGGCCGTTTCCACAGCATGACCGGCTGCGTATGGAGCGCGTGCGCTTTTACCAAGCCCACGTCTGTCTCGACTTACTGACACTTCGACAGCGTCGTACCCGTTGAAAGAGAGGCACTCGACCAGTCCACGTTCTTGGAAGCTTGCAACCAGCTACAGCGGCCGTTTCCACAGCATGACCGGCTGCGTATGGAGCGTGTGCGCTTTTACCAAGCCCACGTCTGTCTCGACTTATTGACACTTCGACAGCGTCGTACCCGTTGAAAGAGAGGCACTCGACCAGTCCACGTTGTTGGAAGCTTGCAACCAGCTACAACGGCCGTTTCCACAGCATGACCGGCTGCATATGGAGCGTGTGCGCTTTTACCAAGCCCACGTCTGTCTCGACTTATTGACATTTCAACAGCGTCGTACCCGTTGAAAGAGAGGCACTCGACCAGTCCACGTTCTTGGAAGCTTGCAACCAGCTACAGCGGCCGTTTCCACAGCATGACCGGCTGCGTATGGAGCGTGTGCGCGATTACCAAGCCCACGTCTGTCTCGACTTAATGACACTTCGACAGCGTCGTACCCGTTGAAAGAGAGGCACTCGACCAGTCCACGTTCTTGGAAGCTTGCAACCAGCTACAGCGGCCGTTTCCACAGCATGACCGGCTGCGTATGGAGCGTGTGCGCGTTTACAAAGTCCACTTCCATCTCGACTTATTGACACTTCGACAGCGTCGTACCCGTTGAAAGAGAGGCACTCGACCAGTCCACGTTCTTGGAAGCTTGCAACCAGCTACAGCGGCCGTTTCCACAGCATGACCGGCTGCGTATGGAGCGTGTGCGCGATTACCAAGCCCACGTCTGTCTCGACTTACTGACACTTCGACAGCGTCGTACCCGTTGAAAGAGAGGCACTCGACCAGTCCACGTTGTTGGAAGCTTGCAACCAGCTACAACGGCCGTTTCCACAGCATGACCGGCTGCATATGGAGCGTGTGCGCTTTTACCAAGCCCACGTCTGTCTCGACTTATTGACATTTCAACAGCGTCGTACCCGTTGAAAGAGAGGCACTCGACCAGTCCACGTTCTTGGAAGCTTGCAACCAGCTACAGCGGCCGTTTCCACAGCATGACCGGCTGCGTATGGAGCGTGTGCGCGATTACCAAGCCCACGTCTGTCTCGACTTAATGACACTTCGACAGCGTCGTACCCGTTGAAAGAGAGGCACTCGACCAGTCCACGTTCTTGGAAGCTTGCAACCAGCTACAGCGGCCGTTTCCACAGCATGACCGGCTGCATATGGAGCGTGTGCGCTTTTACCAAGCCCACGTCTGTCTCGACTTAATGACACTTCGACAGCGTCGTACCCGTTGAAAGAGAGGCACTCGACCAGTCCACGTTGTTGGAAGCTTGCAACCAGCTACAGCGGCCGTTTCCACAGCATGACCGGCTGCGTATGGAGCGTGTGCGCGATTACCAAGCCCACGTCTGTCTCGACTTAATGACACTTCGACAGCGTCGTACCCGTTGAAAGAGAGGCACTCGACCAGTCCACGTTCTTGGAAGCTTGCAACCAGCTACAGCGGCCGTTTCCACAGCATGACCGGCTGCGTATGGAGCGTGTGCGCGATTACCAAGCCCACTGTCTCGACTTAATGACACTTCGACAGCGTCGTACCCGTTGAAAGAGAGGCACTCGACCAGTCCACGTTCTTGGAAGCTTGCAACCAGCTACAGCGGCCGTTTCCACAGCATGACCGGCTGCGTATGGAGCGTGTGCGCTTTTACCAAGCCCACGTCTGTCTCGACTTATTGACACTTCGACAGCGTCGTACCCGTTGAAAGAGAGGCACTCGACCAGTCCACGTTGTTGGAAGCTTGCAACCAGCTACAGCGGCCGTTTCCACAGCATGACCGGCTGCGTATGGAGCGTGTGCGCGATTACCAAGCCCACGTCTGTCTCGACTTAATGACACTTCGACAGCGTCGTACCCGTTGAAAGAGAGGCACTCGACCAGTCCACGTTCTTGGAAGCTTGCAACCAGCTACAGCGGCCGTTTCCACAGCATGACCGGCTGCGTATGGAGCGTGTGCGCGATTACCAAGCCCACTGTCTCGACTTAATGACACTTCGACAGCGTCGTACCCGTTGAAAGAGAGGCACTCGACCAGTCCACGTTCTTGGAAGCTTGCAACCAGCTACAGCGGCCGTTTCCACAGCATGACCGGCTGCGTATGGAGCGTGTGCGCTTTTACCAAGCCCACGTCTGTCTCGACTTATTGACACTTCGACAGCGTCGTACCCGTTGAAAGAGAGGCACTCGACCAGTCCACGTTCTTGGAAGCTTGCAACCAGCTACAGCGGCCGTTTCCACAGCATGACCGGCTGCGTATGGAGCGTGTGCGCTTTTACCAAGCCCATTTCTGTCTCGACTTATTGACACTTCGACAGCGTCGTACCCGTTGAAAGAGAGGCACTCGACCAGTCCACGTTCTTGGAAGCTTGCAACCAGCTACAGCGGCCGTTTCCACAGCATGACCGGCTGCGTATGGAGCGTGTGCGCGATTACCAAGCCCACTGTCTCGACTTAATGACACTTCGACAGCGTCGTACCCGTTGAAAGAGAGGCACTCGACCAGTCCACGTTGTTGGAAGCTTGCAACCAGCTACAGCGGCCGTTTCCACAGCATGACCGGCTGCGTATGGAGCGTGTGCGCGATTACCAAGCCCACTGTCTCGACTTAATGACACTTCGACAGCGTCGTACCCGTTGAAAGAGAGGCACTCGACCAGTCCACGTTGTTGGAAGCTTGCAACCAGCTACAGCGGCCGTTTCCACAGCATGACCGGCTGCGTATGGAGCGTGTGCGCTTTTACCAAGCCCACGTCTGTCTCGACTTATTGACACTTCGACAGCGTCGTACCCGTTGAAAGAGAGGCACTCGACCAGTCCACGTTCTTGGAAGCTTGCAACCAGCTACAGCGGCCGTTTCCACAGCATGACCGGCTGCGTATGGAGCGTGTGCGCTTTTACCAAGCCCATTTCTGTCTCGACTTATTGACACTTCGACAGCGTCGTACCCGTTGAAAGAGAGGCACTCGACCAGTCCACGTTCTTGGAAGCTTGCAACCAGCTACAGCGGCCGTTTCCACAGCATGACCGGCTGCGTATGGAGCGTGTGCGCGATTACCAAGCCCACTGTCTCGACTTAATGACACTTCGACAGCGTCGTACCCGTTGAAAGAGAGGCACTCGACCAGTCCACGTTCTTGGAAGCTTGCAACCAGCTACAGCGGCCGTTTCCACAGCATGACCGGCTGCATATGGAGCGTGTGCGCTTTTACCAAGCCCACGTCTGTCTCGACTTATTGACACTTCGACAGCGTCGTACCCGTTGAAAGAGAGGCACTCGACCAGTCCACGTTGTTGGAAGCTTGCAACCAGCTACAGCGGCCGTTTCCACAGCATGACCGGCTGCGTATGGAGCGTGTGCGCGATTACCAAGCCCACGTCTGTCTCGACTTAATGACACTTCGACAGCGTCGTACCCGTTGAAAGAGAGGCACTCGACCAGTCCACGTTGTTGGAAGCTTGCAACCAGCTACAGCGGCCGTTTCCACAGCATGACCGGCTGCGTATGGAGCGTATGCGCTTTTACCAAGCCCATTTCTGTCTCGACTTATTGACACTTCGACAGCGTCGTACCCGTTGAAAGAGAGGCACTCGACCAGTCCACGTTGTTGGAAGCTTGCAACCAGCTACAGCGGCCGTTTCCACAGCATGACCGGCTGCGTATGGAGCGTATGCGCTTTTACCAAGCCCATTTCTGTCTCGACTTATTGACACTTCGACAGCGTCGTACCCGTTGAAAGAGAGGCACTCGACCAGTCCACGTTGTTGGAAGCTTGCAACCAGCTACAGCGGCCGTTTCCACAGCATGACCGGCTGCATATGGAGCGTGTGCGCTTTTACCAAGCCCACGTCTGTCTCGACTTATTGACACTTCGACAGCGTCGTACCCGTTGAAAGAGAGGCACTCGACCAGTCCACGTTGTTGGAAGCTTGCAACCAGCTACAGCGGCCGTTTCCACAGCATGACCGGCTGCGTATGGAGCGTGTGCGCGATTACCAAGCCCACGTCTGTCTCGACTTATTGACATTTCAACAGCGTCGTACCCGTTGAAAGAGAGGCACTCGACCAGTCCACGTTGTTGGAAGCTTGCAACCAGCTACAGCGGCCGTTTCCACAGCATGACCGGCTGCGTATGGAGCGTGTGCGCGATTACCAAGCCCACTGTCTCGACTTAATGACACTTCGACAGCGTCGTACCCGTTGAAAGAGAGGCACTCGACCAGTCCACGTTCTTGGAAGCTTGCAACCAGCTACAGCGGCCGTTTCCACAGCATGACCGGCTGCATATGGAGCGTGTGCGCTTTTACCAAGCCCACGTCTGTCTCGACTTATTGACACTTCGACAGCGTCGTACCCGTTGAAAGAGAGGCACTCGACCAGTCCACGTTGTTGGAAGCTTGCAACCAGCTACAGCGGCCGTTTCCACAGCATGACCGGCTGCGTATGGAGCGTGTGCGCGATTACCAAGCCCACGTCTGTCTCGACTTATTGACATTTCAACAGCGTCGTACCCGTTGAAAGAGAGGCACTCGACCAGTCCACGTTGTTGGAAGCTTGCAACCAGCTACAGCGGCCGTTTCCACAGCATGACCGGCTGCGTATGGAGCGTGTGCGCGATTACCAAGCCCACTGTCTCGACTTAATGACACTTCGACAGCGTCGTACCCGTTGAAAGAGAGGCACTCGACCAGTCCACGTTCTTGGAAGCTTGCAACCAGCTACAGCGGCCGTTTCCACAGCATGACCGGCTGCATATGGAGCGTGTGCGCTTTTACCAAGCCCACGTCTGTCTCGACTTATTGACATTTCAACAGCGTCGTACCCGTTGAAAGAGAGGCACTCGACCAGTCCACGTTGTTGGAAGCTTGCAACCAGCTACAGCGGCCGTTTCCACAGCATGACCGGCTGCGTATGGAGCGTGTGCGCGATTACCAAGCCCACGTCTGTCTCGACTTATTGACACTTCGACAGCGTCGTACCCGTTGAAAGAGAGGCACTCGACCAGTCCACGTTGTTGGAAGCTTGCAACCAGCTACAGCGGCCGTTTCCACAGCATGACCGGCTGCGTATGGAGCGTGTGCGCGATTACCAAGCCCACGTCTGTCTCGACTTATTGACATTTCAACAGCGTCGTACCCGTTGAAAGAGAGGCACTCGACCAGTCCACGTTGTTGGAAGCTTGCAACCAGCTACAGCGGCCGTTTCCACAGCATGACCGGCTGCGTATGGAGCGTGTGCGCGATTACCAAGCCCACGTCTGTCTCGACTTATTGACATTTCAACAGCGTCGTACCCGTTGAAAGAGAGGCACTCGACCAGTCCACGTTGTTGGAAGCTTGCAACCAGCTACAGCGGCCGTTTCCACAGCATGACCGGCTGCGTATGGAGCGTGTGCGCGATTACCAAGCCCACGTCTGTCTCGACTTATTGACATTTCAACAGCGTCGTACCCGTTGAAAGAGAGGCACTCGACCAGTCCACGTTGTTGGAAGCTTGCAACCAGCTACAGCGGCCGTTTCCACAGCATGACCGGCTGCATATGGAGCGTGTGCGCTTTTACCAAGCCCATTTCTGTCTCGACTTATTGACACTTCGACAGCGTCGTACCCGTTGAAAGAGAGGCACTCGACCAGTCCACGTTGTTGGAAGCTTGCAACCAGCTACAGCGGCCGTTTCCACAGCATGACCGGCTGCGTATGGAGCGTGTGCGCGATTACCAAGCCCACGTCTGTCTCGACTTAATGACACTTCGACAGCGTCGTACCCGTTGAAAGAGAGGCACTCGACCAGTCCACGTTGTTGGAAGCTTGCAACCAGCTACAGCGGCCGTTTCCACAGCATGACCGGCTGCGTATGGAGCGTGTGCGCTTTTACCAAGCCCACGTCTGTCTCGACTTATTGACACTTCGACAGCGTCGTACCCGTTGAAAGAGAGGCACTCGACCAGTCCACGTTGTTGGAAGCTTGCAACCAGCTACAGCGGCCGTTTCCACAGCATGACTGGCTGCATATGGAGCGTGTGCGCTTTTACCAAGCCCACGTCTGTCTCGACTTATTGACACTTCGACAGCGTCGTACCCGTTGAAAGAGAGGCACTCGACCAGTCCACGTTGTTGGAAGCTTGCAACCAGCTACAGCGGCCGTTTCCACAGCATGACCGGCTGCGTATGGAGCGTGTGCGCGATTACCAAGCCCACGTCTGTCTCGACTTATTGACATTTCAACAGCGTCGTACCCGTTGAAAGAGAGGCACTCGACCAGTCCACGTTGTTGGAAGCTTGCAACCAGCTACAGCGGCCGTTTCCACAGCATGACCGGCTGCGTATGGAGCGTATGCGCTTTTACCAAGCCCATTTCTGTCTCGACTTATTGACACTTCGACAGCGTCGTACCCGTTGAAAGAGAGGCACTCGACCAGTCCACGTTGTTGGAAGCTTGCAACCAGCTACAGCGGCCGTTTCCACAGCATGACCGGCTGCGTATGGAGCGTGTGCGCGATTACCAAGCCCACTGTCTCGACTTAATGACACTTCGACAGCGTCGTACCCGTTGAAAGAGAGGCACTCGACCAGTCCACGTTCTTGGAAGCTTGCAACCAGCTACAGCGGCCGTTTCCACAGCATGACCGGCTGCGTATGGAGCGTGTGCGCGATTACCAAGCCCACGTCTGTCTCGACTTAATGACACTTCGACAGCGTCGTACCCGTTGAAAGAGAGGCACTCGACCAGTCCACGTTCTTGGAAGCTTGCAACCAGCTACAGCGGCCGTTTCCACAGCATGACCGGCTGCGTATGGAGCGTATGCGCTTTTACCAAGCCCATTTCTGTCTCGACTTATTGACACTTCGACAGCGTCGTACCCGTTGAAAGAGAGGCACTCGACCAGTCCACGTTGTTGGAAGCTTGCAACCAGCTACAGCGGCCGTTTCCACAGCATGACCGGCTGCATATGGAGCGTGTGCGCTTTTACCAAGCCCACGTCTGTCTCGACTTATTGACACTTCGACAGCGTCGTACCCGTTGAAAGAGAGGCACTCGACCAGTCCACGTTCTTGGAAGCTTGCAACCAGCTACAGCGGCCGTTTCCACAGCATGACCGGCTGCGTATGGAGCGTATGCGCTTTTACCAAGCCCATTTCTGTCTCGACTTATTGACACTTCGACAGCGTCGTACCCGTTGAAAGAGAGGCACTCGACCAGTCCACGTTGTTGGAAGCTTGCAACCAGCTACAGCGGCCGTTTCCACAGCATGACCGGCTGCATATGGAGCGTGTGCGCTTTTACCAAGCCCACGTCTGTCTCGACTTATTGACACTTCGACAGCGTCGTACCCGTTGAAAGAGAGGCACTCGACCAGTCCACGTTCTTGGAAGCTTGCAACCAGCTACAGCGGCCGTTTCCACAGCATGACCGGCTGCGTATGGAGCGTGTGCGCGATTACCAAGCCCACGTCTGTCTCGACTTATTGACATTTCAACAGCGTCGTACCCGTTGAAAGAGAGGCACTCGACCAGTCCACGTTGTTGGAAGCTTGCAACCAGCTACAGCGGCCGTTTCCACAGCATGACCGGCTGCGTATGGAGCGTGTGCGCGATTACCAAGCCCACTGTCTCGACTTAATGACACTTCGACAGCGTCGTACCCGTTGAAAGAGAGGCACTCGACCAGTCCACGTTCTTGGAAGCTTGCAACCAGCTACAGCGGCCGTTTCCACAGCATGACCGGCTGCATATGGAGCGTGTGCGCTTTTACCAAGCCCACGTCTGTCTCGACTTATTGACATTTCAACAGCGTCGTACCCGTTGAAAGAGAGGCACTCGACCAGTCCACGTTGTTGGAAGCTTGCAACCAGCTACAGCGGCCGTTTCCACAGCATGACCGGCTGCATATGGAGCGTGTGCGCTTTTACCAAGCCCACGTCTGTCTCGACTTATTGACACTTCGACAGCGTCGTACCCGTTGAAAGAGAGGCACTCGACCAGTCCACGTTGTTGGAAGCTTGCAACCAGCTACAGCGGCCGTTTCCACAGCATGACCGGCTGCGTATGGAGCGTGTGCGCGATTACCAAGCCCATTTCTGTCTCGACTTAATGACACTTCGACAGCGTCGTACCCGTTGAAAGAGAGGCACTCGACCAGTCCACGTTCTTGGAAGCTTGCAACCAGCTACAGCGGCCGTTTCCACAGCATGACCGGCTGCATATGGAGCGTGTGCGCTTTTACCAAGCCCACGTCTGTCTCGACTTATTGACATTTCAACAGCGTCGTACCCGTTGAAAGAGAGGCACTCGACCAGTCCACGTTCTTGGAAGCTTGCAACCAGCTACAGCGGCCGTTTCCACAGCATGACCGGCTGCGTATGGAGCGTGTGCGCGATTACCAAGCCCACGTCTGTCTCGACTTAATGACACTTCGACAGCGTCGTACCCGTTGAAAGAGAGGCACTCGACCAGTCCACGTTCTTGGAAGCTTGCAACCAGCTACAGCGGCCGTTTCCACAGCATGACCGGCTGCGTATGGAGCGTGTGCGCGATTACCAAGCCCACGTCTGTCTCGACTTAATGACACTTCGACAGCGTCGTACCCGTTGAAAGAGAGGCACTCGACCAGTCCACGTTCTTGGAAGCTTGCAACCAGCTACAGCGGCCGTTTCCACAGCATGACCGGCTGCATATGGAGCGTGTGCGCTTTTACCAAGCCCACGTCTGTCTCGACTTATTGACACTTCGACAGCGTCGTACCCGTTGAAAGAGAGGCACTCGACCAGTCCACGTTGTTGGAAGCTTGCAACCAGCTACAGCGGCCGTTTCCACAGCATGACCGGCTGCGTATGGAGCGTGTGCGCGATTACCAAGCCCACGTCTGTCTCGACTTATTGACATTTCAACAGCGTCGTACCCGTTGAAAGAGAGGCACTCGACCAGTCCACGTTCTTGGAAGCTTGCAACCAGCTACAGCGGCCGTTTCCACAGCATGACCGGCTGCGTATGGAGCGTGTGCGCGATTACCAAGCCCACTGTCTCGACTTAATGACACTTCGACAGCGTCGTACCCGTTGAAAGAGAGGCACTCGACCAGTCCACGTTCTTGGAAGCTTGCAACCAGCTACAGCGGCCGTTTCCACAGCATGACCGGCTGCATATGGAGCGTGTGCGCTTTTACCAAGCCCACGTCTGTCTCGACTTATTGACATTTCAACAGCGTCGTACCCGTTGAAAGAGAGGCACTCGACCAGTCCACGTTGTTGGAAGCTTGCAACCAGCTACAGCGGCCGTTTCCACAGCATGACCGGCTGCATATGGAGCGTGTGCGCTTTTACCAAGCCCACGTCTGTCTCGACTTATTGACACTTCGACAGCGTCGTACCCGTTGAAAGAGAGGCACTCGACCAGTCCACGTTGTTGGAAGCTTGCAACCAGCTACAGCGGCCGTTTCCACAGCATGACCGGCTGCGTATGGAGCGTGTGCGCGATTACCAAGCCCATTTCTGTCTCGACTTAATGACACTTCGACAGCGTCGTACCCGTTGAAAGAGAGGCACTCGACCAGTCCACGTTCTTGGAAGCTTGCAACCAGCTACAGCGGCCGTTTCCACAGCATGACCGGCTGCGTATGGAGCGTGTGCGCGATTACCAAGCCCACGTCTGTCTCGACTTAATGACACTTCGACAGCGTCGTACCCGTTGAAAGAGAGGCACTCGACCAGTCCACGTTGTTGGAAGCTTGCAACCAGCTACAGCGGCCGTTTCCACAGCATGACCGGCTGCATATGGAGCGTGTGCGCTTTTACCAAGCCCACGTCTGTCTCGACTTATTGACACTTCGACAGCGTCGTACCCGTTGAAAGAGAGGCACTCGACCAGTCCACGTTGTTGGAAGCTTGCAACCAGCTACAGCGGCCGTTTCCACAGCATGACCGGCTGCGTATGGAGCGTGTGCGCGATTACCAAGCCCATTTCTGTCTCGACTTAATGACACTTCGACAGCGTCGTACCCGTTGAAAGAGAGGCACTCGACCAGTCCACGTTCTTGGAAGCTTGCAACCAGCTACAGCGGCCGTTTCCACAGCATGACCGGCTGCATATGGAGCGTGTGCGCTTTTACCAAGCCCACGTCTGTCTCGACTTATTGACATTTCAACAGCGTCGTACCCGTTGAAAGAGAGGCACTCGACCAGTCCACGTTCTTGGAAGCTTGCAACCAGCTACAGCGGCCGTTTCCACAGCATGACCGGCTGCGTATGGAGCGTGTGCGCGATTACCAAGCCCACGTCTGTCTCGACTTAATGACACTTCGACAGCGTCGTACCCGTTGAAAGAGAGGCACTCGACCAGTCCACGTTCTTGGAAGCTTGCAACCAGCTACAGCGGCCGTTTCCACAGCATGACCGGCTGCGTATGGAGCGTGTGCGCGATTACCAAGCCCACGTCTGTCTCGACTTAATGACACTTCGACAGCGTCGTACCCGTTGAAAGAGAGGCACTCGACCAGTCCACGTTGTTGGAAGCTTGCAACCAGCTACAGCGGCCGTTTCCACAGCATGACCGGCTGCGTATGGAGCGTGTGCGCTTTTACCAAGCCCACGTCTGTCTCGACTTATTGACACTTCGACAGCGTCGTACCCGTTGAAAGAGAGGCACTCGACCAGTCCACGTTGTTGGAAGCTTGCAACCAGCTACAGCGGCCGTTTCCACAGCATGACCGGCTGCGTATGGAGCGTGTGCGCTTTTACCAAGCCCACGTCTGTCTCGACTTATTGACACTTCGACAGCGTCGTACCCGTTGAAAGAGAGGCACTCGACCAGTCCACGTTGTTGGAAGCTTGCAACCAGCTACAGCGGCCGTTTCCACAGCATGACCGGCTGCGTATGGAGCGTGTGCGCGATTACCAAGCCCACGTCTGTCTCGACTTAATGACACTTCGACAGCGTCGTACCCGTTGAAAGAGAGGCACTCGACCAGTCCACGTTCTTGGAAGCTTGCAACCAGCTACAGCGGCCGTTTCCACAGCATGACCGGCTGCATATGGAGCGTGTGCGCTTTTACCAAGCCCACGTCTGTCTCGACTTATTGACACTTCGACAGCGTCGTACCCGTTGAAAGAGAGGCACTCGACCAGTCCACGTTGTTGGAAGCTTGCAACCAGCTACAGCGGCCGTTTCCACAGCATGACCGGCTGCGTATGGAGCGTGTGCGCTTTTACCAAGCCCACGTCTGTCTCGACTTATTGACACTTCGACAGCGTCGTACCCGTTGAAAGAGAGGCACTCGACCAGTCCACGTTCTTGGAAGCTTGCAACCAGCTACAGCGGCCGTTTCCACAGCATGACCGGCTGCGTATGGAGCGTGTGCGCGATTACCAAGCCCACGTCTGTCTCGACTTATTGACACTTCGACAGCGTCGTACCCGTTGAAAGAGAGGCACTCGACCAGTCCACGTTCTTGGAAGCTTGCAACCAGCTACAGCGGCCGTTTCCACAGCATGACCGGCTGCGTATGGAGCGTGTGCGCTTTTACCAAGCCCACGTCTGTCTCGACTTATTGACACTTCGACAGCGTCGTACCCGTTGAAAGAGAGGCACTCGACCAGTCCACGTTCTTGGAAGCTTGCAACCAGCTACAGCGGCCGTTTCCACAGCATGACCGGCTGCGTATGGAGCGTGTGCGCTTTTACCAAGCCCACGTCTGTCTCGACTTATTGACACTTCGACAGCGTCGTACCCGTTGAAAGAGAGGCACTCGACCAGTCCACGTTGTTGGAAGCTTGCAACCAGCTACAGCGGCCGTTTCCACAGCATGACCGGCTGCGTATGGAGCGTGTGCGCGATTACCAAGCCCACGTCTGTCTCGACTTAATGACACTTCGACAGCGTCGTACCCGTTGAAAGAGAGGCACTCGACCAGTCCACGTTGTTGGAAGCTTGCAACCAGCTACAGCGGCCGTTTCCACAGCATGACCGGCTGCGTATGGAGCGTGTGCGCTTTTACCAAGCCCACGTCTGTCTCGACTTATTGACACTTCGACAGCGTCGTACCCGTTGAAAGAGAGGCACTCGACCAGTCCACGTTCTTGGAAGCTTGCAACCAGCTACAGCGGCCGTTTCCACAGCATGACCGGCTGCGTATGGAGCGTGTGCGCGATTACCAAGCCCACGTCTGTCTCGACTTATTGACACTTCGACAGCGTCGTACCCGTTGAAAGAGAGGCACTCGACCAGTCCACGTTCTTGGAAGCTTGCAACCAGCTACAGCGGCCGTTTCCACAGCATGACCGGCTGCGTATGGAGCGTGTGCGCTTTTACCAAGCCCACGTCTGTCTCGACTTATTGACACTTCGACAGCGTCGTACCCGTTGAAAGAGAGGCACTCGACCAGTCCACGTTGTTGGAAGCTTGCAACCAGCTACAGCGGCCGTTTCCACAGCATGCCCGGCTGCGTATGGAGCGTATGCGCTTTTACCAAGCCCATTTCTGTCTCGACTTATTGACACTTCGACAGCGTCGTACCCGTTGAAAGAGAGGCACTCGACCAGTCCACGTTCTTGGAAGCTTGCAACCAGCTACAGCGGCCGTTTCCACAGCATGCCCGGCTGCGTATGGAGCGTGTGCGCGATTACCAAGCCCACGTCTGTCTCGACTTATTGACACTTCGACAGCGTCGTACCCGTTGAAAGAGAGGCACTCGACCAGTCCACGTTCTTGGAAGCTTGCAACCAGCTACAGCGGCCGTTTCCACAGCATGCCCGGCTGCGTATGGAGCGTGTGCGCTTTTACCAAGCCCACGTCTGTCTCGACTTAATGACACTTCGACAGCGTCGTACCCGTTGAAAGAGAGGCACTCGACCAGTCCACGTTCTTGGAAGCTTGCAACCAGCTACAGCGGCCGTTTCCACAGCATGACCGGCTGCGTATGGAGCGTGTGCGCTTTTACCAAGCCCACGTCTGTCTCGACTTAATGACACTTCGACAGCGTCGTACCCGTTGAAAGAGAGGCACTCGACCAGTCCACGTTCTTGGAAGCTTGCAACCAGCTACAGCGGCCGTTTCCACAGCATGCCCGGCTGCGTATGGAGCGTGTGCGCGATTACCAAGCCCACGTCTGTCTCGACTTATTGACACTTCGACAGCGTCGTACCCGTTGAAAGAGAGGCACTCGACCAGTCCACGTTGTTGGAAGCTTGCAACCAGCTACAGCGGCCGTTTCCACAGCATGCCCGGCTGCGTATGGAGCGTATGCGCTTTTACCAAGCCCATTTCTGTCTCGACTTATTGACACTTCGACAGCGTCGTACCCGTTGAAAGAGAGGCACTCGACCAGTCCACGTTCTTGGAAGCTTGCAACCAGCTACAGCGGCCGTTTCCACAGCATGCCCGGCTGCGTATGGAGCGTGTGCGCGATTACCAAGCCCACGTCTGTCTCGACTTATTGACACTTCGACAGCGTCGTACCCGTTGAAAGAGAGGCACTCGACCAGTCCACGTTCTTGGAAGCTTGCAACCAGCTACAGCGGCCGTTTCCACAGCATGCCCGGCTGCGTATGGAGCGTGTGCGCTTTTACCAAGCCCACGTCTGTCTCGACTTAATGACACTTCGACAGCGTCGTACCCGTTGAAAGAGAGGCACTCGACCAGTCCACGTTCTTGGAAGCTTGCAACCAGCTACAGCGGCCGTTTCCACAGCATGACCGGCTGCGTATGGAGCGTGTGCGCTTTTACCAAGCCCACGTCTGTCTCGACTTAATGACACTTCGACAGCGTCGTACCCGTTGAAAGAGAGGCACTCGACCAGTCCACGTTCTTGGAAGCTTGCAACCAGCTACAGCGGCCGTTTCCACAGCATGACCGGCTGCGTATGGAGCGTGTGCGCTTTTACCAAGCCCACGTCTGTCTCGACTTATTGACACTTCGACAGCGTCGTACCCGTTGAAAGAGAGGCACTCGACCAGTCCACGTTGTTGGAAGCTTGCAACCAGCTACAGCGGCCGTTTCCACAGCATGCCCGGCTGCGTATGGAGCGTATGCGCTTTTACCAAGCCCATTTCTGTCTCGACTTATTGACACTTCGACAGCGTCGTACCCGTTGAAAGAGAGGCACTCGACCAGTCCACGTTCTTGGAAGCTTGCAACCAGCTACAGCGGCCGTTTCCACAGCATGCCCGGCTGCGTATGGAGCGTGTGCGCGATTACCAAGCCCACGTCTGTCTCGACTTATTGACACTTCGACAGCGTCGTACCCGTTGAAAGAGAGGCACTCGACCAGTCCACGTTGTTGGAAGCTTGCAACCAGCTACAGCGGCCGTTTCCACAGCATGACCGGCTGCGTATGGAGCGTATGCGCTTTTACCAAGCCCATTTCTGTCTCGACTTATTGACACTTCGACAGCGTCGTACCCGTTGAAAGAGAGGCACTCGACCAGTCCACGTTCTTGGAAGCTTGCAACCAGCTACAGCGGCCGTTTCCACAGCATGCCCGGCTGCGTATGGAGCGTGTGCGCGATTACCAAGCCCACGTCTGTCTCGACTTAATGACACTTCGACAGCGTCGTACCCGTTGAAAGAGAGGCACTCGACCAGTCCACGTTGTTGGAAGCTTGCAACCAGCTACAGCGGCCGTTTCCACAGCATGACCGGCTGCGTATGGAGCGTGTGCGCGATTACCAAGCCCACGTCTGTCTCGACTTAATGACACTTCGACAGCGTCGTACCCGTTGAAAGAGAGGCACTCGACCAGTCCACGTTCTTGGAAGCTTGCAACCAGCTACAGCGGCCGTTTCCACAGCATGACCGGCTGCGTATGGAGCGTGTGCGCGTTTACCAAGCCCACGTCTGTCTCGACTTATTGACACTTCGACAGCGTCGTACCCGTTGAAAGAGAGGCACTCGACCAGTCCACGTTGTTGGAAGCTTGCAACCAGCTACAGCGGCCGTTTCCACAGCATGACCGGCTGCGTATGGAGCGTGTGCGCGATTACCAAGCCCACGTCTGTCTCGACTTAATGACACTTCGACAGCGTCGTACCCGTTGAAAGAGAGGCACTCGACCAGTCCACGTTCTTGGAAGCTTGCAACCAGCTACAGCGGCCGTTTCCACAGCATGACCGGCTGCATATGGAGCGTGTGCGCTTTTACCAAGCCCACGTCTGTCTCGACTTATTGACACTTCGACAGCGTCGTACCCGTTGAAAGAGAGGCACTCGACCAGTCCACGTTCTTGGAAGCTTGCAACCAGCTACAGCGGCCGTTTCCACAGCATGACCGGCTGCGTATGGAGCGTGTGCGCGATTACCAAGCCCACGTCTGTCTCGACTTAATGACACTTCGACAGCGTCGTACCCGTTGAAAGAGAGGCACTCGACCAGTCCACGTTCTTGGAAGCTTGCAACCAGCTACAGCGGCCGTTTCCACAGCATGACCGGCTGCGTATGGAGCGTGTGCGCTTTTACCAAGCCCACGTCTGTCTCGACTTATTGACACTTCGACAGCGTCGTACCCGTTGAAAGAGAGGCACTCGACCAGTCCACGTTGTTGGAAGCTTGCAACCAGCTACAGCGGCCGTTTCCACAGCATGCCCGGCTGCGTATGGAGCGTATGCGCTTTTACCAAGCCCATTTCTGTCTCGACTTATTGACACTTCGACAGCGTCGTACCCGTTGAAAGAGAGGCACTCGACCAGTCCACGTTCTTGGAAGCTTGCAACCAGCTACAGCGGCCGTTTCCACAGCATGCCCGGCTGCGTATGGAGCGTGTGCGCGATTACCAAGCCCACGTCTGTCTCGACTTATTGACACTTCGACAGCGTCGTACCCGTTGAAAGAGAGGCACTCGACCAGTCCACGTTCTTGGAAGCTTGCAACCAGCTACAGCGGCCGTTTCCACAGCATGACCGGCTGCGTATGGAGCGTGTGCGCTTTTACCAAGCCCACGTCTGTCTCGACTTAATGACACTTCGACAGCGTCGTACCCGTTGAAAGAGAGGCACTCGACCAGTCCACGTTCTTGGAAGCTTGCAACCAGCTACAGCGGCCGTTTCCACAGCATGACCGGCTGCGTATGGAGCGTGTGCGCTTTTACCAAGCCCACGTCTGTCTCGACTTATTGACACTTCGACAGCGTCGTACCCGTTGAAAGAGAGGCACTCGACCAGTCCACGTTGTTGGAAGCTTGCAACCAGCTACAGCGGCCGTTTCCACAGCATGCCCGGCTGCGTATGGAGCGTATGCGCTTTTACCAAGCCCATTTCTGTCTCGACTTATTGACACTTCGACAGCGTCGTACCCGTTGAAAGAGAGGCACTCGACCAGTCCACGTTCTTGGAAGCTTGCAACCAGCTACAGCGGCCGTTTCCACAGCATGCCCGGCTGCGTATGGAGCGTGTGCGCGATTACCAAGCCCACGTCTGTCTCGACTTATTGACACTTCGACAGCGTCGTACCCGTTGAAAGAGAGGCACTCGACCAGTCCACGTTCTTGGAAGCTTGCAACCAGCTACAGCGGCCGTTTCCACAGCATGACCGGCTGCGTATGGAGCGTGTGCGCTTTTACCAAGCCCACGTCTGTCTCGACTTAATGACACTTCGACAGCGTCGTACCCGTTGAAAGAGAGGCACTCGACCAGTCCACGTTCTTGGAAGCTTGCAACCAGCTACAGCGGCCGTTTCCACAGCATGACCGGCTGCGTATGGAGCGTGTGCGCGATTACCAAGCCCACGTCTGTCTCGACTTAATGACACTTCGACAGCGTCGTACCCGTTGAAAGAGAGGCACTCGACCAGTCCACGTTCTTGGAAGCTTGCAACCAGCTACAGCGGCCGTTTCCACAGCATGACCGGCTGCGTATGGAGCGTGTGCGCGTTTACCAAGCCCACGTCTGTCTCGACTTATTGACACTTCGACAGCGTCGTACCCGTTGAAAGAGAGGCACTCGACCAGTCCACGTTGTTGGAAGCTTGCAACCAGCTACAGCGGCCGTTTCCACAGCATGACCGGCTGCGTATGGAGCGTGTGCGCGATTACCAAGCCCACGTCTGTCTCGACTTAATGACACTTCGACAGCGTCGTACCCGTTGAAAGAGAGGCACTCGACCAGTCCACGTTCTTGGAAGCTTGCAACCAGCTACAGCGGCCGTTTCCACAGCATGACCGGCTGCATATGGAGCGTGTGCGCTTTTACCAAGCCCACGTCTGTCTCGACTTATTGACACTTCGACAGCGTCGTACCCGTTGAAAGAGAGGCACTCGACCAGTCCACGTTCTTGGAAGCTTGCAACCAGCTACAGCGGCCGTTTCCACAGCATGCCCGGCTGCGTATGGAGCGTGTGCGCGATTACCAAGCCCACTGTCTCGACTTAATGACACTTCGACAGCGTCGTACCCGTTGAAAGAGAGGCACTCGACCAGTCCACGTTCTTGGAAGCTTGCAACCAGCTACAGCGGCCGTTTCCACAGCATGACCGGCTGCATATGGAGCGTGTGCGCTTTTACCAAGCCCACGTCCGTCTCGACTTATTGACACTTCGACAGCGTCGTACCCGTTGAAAGAGAGGCACTCGACCAGTCCACGTTCTTGGAAGCTTGCAACCAGCTACAGCGGCCGTTTCCACAGCATGACCGGCTGCATATGGAGCGTGTGCGCTTTTACCAAGCCCACGTCTGTCTCGACTTATTGACACTTCGACAGCGTCGTACCCGTTGAAAGAGAGGCACTCGACCAGTCCACGTTCTTGGAAGCTTGCAACCAGCTACAGCGGCCGTTTCCACAGCATGACCGGCTGCGTATGGAGCGTGTGCGCGTTTACCAAGCCCACGTCTGTCTCGACTTATTGACACTTCGACAGCGTCGTACCCGTTGAAAGAGAGGCACTCGACCAGTCCACGTTGTTGGAAGCTTGCAACCAGCTACAGCGGCCGTTTCCACAGCATGACCGGCTGCGTATGGAGCGTGTGCGCGATTACCAAGCCCACGTCTGTCTCGACTTAATGACACTTCGACAGCGTCGTACCCGTTGAAAGAGAGGCACTCGACCAGTCCACGTTCTTGGAAGCTTGCAACCAGCTACAGCGGCCGTTTCCACAGCATGACCGGCTGCATATGGAGCGTGTGCGCTTTTACCAAGCCCACGTCTGTCTCGACTTATTGACACTTCGACAGCGTCGTACCCGTTGAAAGAGAGGCACTCGACCAGTCCACGTTCTTGGAAGCTTGCAACCAGCTACAGCGGCCGTTTCCACAGCATGCCCGGCTGCGTATGGAGCGTGTGCGCGATTACCAAGCCCACTGTCTCGACTTAATGACACTTCGACAGCGTCGTACCCGTTGAAAGAGAGGCACTCGACCAGTCCACGTTCTTGGAAGCTTGCAACCAGCTACAGCGGCCGTTTCCACAGCATGACCGGCTGCATATGGAGCGTGTGCGCTTTTACCAAGCCCACGTCTGTCTCGACTTATTGACACTTCGACAGCGTCGTACCCGTTGAAAGAGAGGCACTCGACCAGTCCACGTTCTTGGAAGCTTGCAACCAGCTACAGCGGCCGTTTCCACAGCATGACCGGCTGCGTATGGAGCGTGTGCGCGTTTACCAAGCCCACGTCTGTCTCGACTTATTGACACTTCGACAGCGTCGTACCCGTTGAAAGAGAGGCACTCGACCAGTCCACGTTGTTGGAAGCTTGCAACCAGCTACAGCGGCCGTTTCCACAGCATGACCGGCTGCGTATGGAGCGTGTGCGCGATTACCAAGCCCACGTCTGTCTCGACTTAATGACACTTCGACAGCGTCGTACCCGTTGAAAGAGAGGCACTCGACCAGTCCACGTTCTTGGAAGCTTGCAACCAGCTACAGCGGCCGTTTCCACAGCATGACCGGCTGCATATGGAGCGTGTGCGCTTTTACCAAGCCCACGTCTGTCTCGACTTATTGACACTTCGACAGCGTCGTACCCGTTGAAAGAGAGGCACTCGACCAGTCCACGTTCTTGGAAGCTTGCAACCAGCTACAGCGGCCGTTTCCACAGCATGCCCGGCTGCGTATGGAGCGTGTGCGCGATTACCAAGCCCACTGTCTCGACTTAATGACACTTCGACAGCGTCGTACCCGTTGAAAGAGAGGCACTCGACCAGTCCACGTTCTTGGAAGCTTGCAACCAGCTACAGCGGCCGTTTCCACAGCATGACCGGCTGCATATGGAGCGTGTGCGCTTTTACCAAGCCCACGTCTGTCTCGACTTATTGACACTTCGACAGCGTCGTACCCGTTGAAAGAGAGGCACTCGACCAGTCCACGTTCTTGGAAGCTTGCAACCAGCTACAGCGGCCGTTTCCACAGCATGACCGGCTGCGTATGGAGCGTATGCGCTTTTACCAAGCCCATTTCTGTCTCGACTTATTGACACTTCGACAGCGTCGTACCCGTTGAAAGAGAGGCACTCGACCAGTCCACGTTGTTGGAAGCTTGCAACCAGCTACAGCGGCCGTTTCCACAGCATGACCGGCTGCGTATGGAGCGTGTGCGCGATTACCAAGCCCACGTCTGTCTCGACTTAATGACACTTCGACAGCGTCGTACCCGTTGAAAGAGAGGCACTCGACCAGTCCACGTTCTTGGAAGCTTGCAACCAGCTACAGCGGCCGTTTCCACAGCATGACCGGCTGCGTATGGAGCGTGTGCGCTTTTACCAAGCCCATTTCTGTCTCGACTTAATGACACTTCGACAGCGTCGTACCCGTTGAAAGAGAGGCACTCGACCAGTCCACGTTCTTGGAAGCTTGCAACCAGCTACAGCGGCCGTTTCCACAGCATGACCGGCTGCATATGGAGCGTGTGCGCTTTTACCAAGCCCACGTCTGTCTCGACTTATTGACACTTCGACAGCGTCGTACCCGTTGAAAGAGAGGCACTCGACCAGTCCACGTTCTTGGAAGCTTGCAACCAGCTACAGCGGCCGTTTCCACAGCATGACCGGCTGCGTATGGAGCGTATGCGCTTTTACCAAGCCCATTTCTGTCTCGACTTATTGACACTTCGACAGCGTCGTACCCGTTGAAAGAGAGGCACTCGACCAGTCCACGTTGTTGGAAGCTTGCAACCAGCTACAGCGGCCGTTTCCACAGCATGACCGGCTGCGTATGGAGCGTGTGCGCGATTACCAAGCCCACGTCTGTCTCGACTTAATGACACTTCGACAGCGTCGTACCCGTTGAAAGAGAGGCACTCGACCAGTCCACGTTCTTGGAAGCTTGCAACCAGCTACAGCGGTCGTTTCCACAGCATGACCGGCTGCGTATGGAGCGTGTGCGCTTTTACCAAGCCCACGTCTGTCTCGACTTATTGACACTTCGACAGCGTTGTACCCGTTGAAAGAGAGGCACTCGACCAGTCCACGTTCTTGGAAGCTTGCAACCAGCTACAGCGGTCGTTTCCACAGCATGACCGGCTGCGTATGGAGCGTGTGCGCTTTTACCAAGCCCACGTCTGTCTCGACTTATTGACACTTCGACAGCGTTGTACCCGTTGAAAGAGAGGCACTCGACCAGTCCACGTTCTTGGAAGCTTGCAACCAGCTACAGCGGCCGTTTCCACAGCATGACCGGCTGCGTATGGAGCGTGTGCGCGATTACCAAGCCCACGTCTGTCTCGACTTAATGACACTTCGACAGCGTCGTACCCGTTGAAAGAGAGGCACTCGACCAGTCCACGTTCTTGGAAGCTTGCAACCAGCTACAGCGGCCGTTTCCACAGCATGACCGGCTGCGTATGGAGCGTGTGCGCTTTTACCAAGCCCACGTCTGTCTCGACTTATTGACACTTCGACAGCGTTGTACCCGTTGAAAGAGAGGCACTCGACCAGTCCACGTTCTTGGAAGCTTGCAACCAGCTACAGCGGCCGTTTCCACAGCATGACCGGCTGCGTATGGAGCGTGTGCGCTTTTACCAAGCCCATTTCTGTCTCGACTTAATGACACTTCGACAGCGTCGTACCCGTTGAAAGAGAGGCACTCGACCAGTCCACGTTCTTGGAAGCTTGCAACCAGCTACAGCGGCCGTTTCCACAGCATGACCGGCTGCGTATGGAGCGTGTGCGCGATTACCAAGCCCACGTCTGTCTCGACTTAATGACACTTCGACAGCGTCGTACCCGTTGAAAGAGAGGCACTCGACCAGTCCACGTTCTTGGAAGCTTGCAACCAGCTACAGCGGCCGTTTCCACAGCATGACCGGCTGCGTATGGAGCGTGTGCGCTTTTACCAAGCCCACGTCTGTCTCGACTTATTGACACTTCGACAGCGTTGTACCCGTTGAAAGAGAGGCACTCGACCAGTCCACGTTGTTGGAAGCTTGCAACCAGCTACAGCGGCCGTTTCCACAGCATGACCGGCTGCGTATGGAGCGTGTGCGCTTTTACCAAGCCCACGTCTGTCTCGACTTATTGACACTTCGACAGCGTCGTACCCGTTGAAAGAGAGGCACTCGACCAGTCCACGTTCTTGGAAGCTTGCAACCAGCTACAGCGGCCGTTTCCACAGCATGACCGGCTGCGTATGGAGCGTGTGCGCGATTACCAAGCCCACGTCTGTCTCGACTTAATGACACTTCGACAGCGTCGTACCCGTTGAAAGAGAGGCACTCGACCAGTCCACGTTCTTGGAAGCTTGCAACCAGCTACAGCGGCCGTTTCCACAGCATGACCGGCTGCGTATGGAGCGTGTGCGCGATTACCAAGCCCACGTCTGTCTCGACTTATTGACACTTCGACAGCGTCGTACCCGTTGAAAGAGAGGCACTCGACCAGTCCACGTTCTTGGAAGCTTGCAACCAGCTACAGCGGCCGTTTCCACAGCATGACCGGCTGCGTATGGAGCGTGTGCGCGATTACCAAGCCCACGTCTGTCTCGACTTAATGACACTTCGACAGCGTCGTACCCGTTGAAAGAGAGGCACTCGACCAGTCCACGTTCTTGGAAGCTTGCAACCAGCTACAGCGGCCGTTTCCACAGCATGACCGGCTGCGTATGGAGCGTGTGCGCTTTTACCAAGCCCACGTCTGTCTCGACTTATTGACACTTCGACAGCGTTGTACCCGTTGAAAGAGAGGCACTCGACCAGTCCACGTTGTTGGAAGCTTGCAACCAGCTACAGCGGCCGTTTCCACAGCATGACCGGCTGCGTATGGAGCGTGTGCGCGTTTACCAAGCCCACGTCTGTCTCGACTTATTGACACTTCGACAGCGTCGTACCCGTTGAAAGAGAGGCACTCGACCAGTCCACGTTCTTGGAAGCTTGCAACCAGCTACAGCGGCCGTTTCCACAGCATGACCGGCTGCGTATGGAGCGTGTGCGCTTTTACCAAGCCCATTTCTGTCTCGACTTAATGACACTTCGACAGCGTCGTACCCGTTGAAAGAGAGGCACTCGACCAGTCCACGTTGTTGGAAGCTTGCAACCAGCTACAGCGGCCGTTTCCACAGCATGACCGGCTGCGTATGGAGCGTGTGCGCGTTTACCAAGCCCACGTCTGTCTCGACTTATTGACACTTCGACAGCGTCGTACCCGTTGAAAGAGAGGCACTCGACCAGTCCACGTTCTTGGAAGCTTGCAACCAGCTACAGCGGCCGTTTCCACAGCATGACCGGCTGCGTATGGAGCGTGTGCGCGTTTACCAAGCCCACGTCTGTCTCGACTTAATGACACTTCGACAGCGTCGTACCCGTTGAAAGAGAGGCACTCGACCAGTCCACGTTCTTGGAAGCTTGCAACCAGCTACAGCGGCCGTTTCCACAGCATGACCGGCTGCGTATGGAGCGTGTGCGCTTTTACCAAGCCCATTTCTGTCTCGACTTAATGACACTTCGACAGCGTCGTACCCGTTGAAAGAGAGGCACTCGACCAGTCCACGTTGTTGGAAGCTTGCAACCAGCTACAGCGGCCGTTTCCACAGCATGACCGGCTGCGTATGGAGCGTGTGCGCGTTTACCAAGCCCACGTCTGTCTCGACTTATTGACACTTCGACAGCGTCGTACCCGTTGAAAGAGAGGCACTCGACCAGTCCACGTTCTTGGAAGCTTGCAACCAGCTACAGCGGCCGTTTCCACAGCATGACCGGCTGCGTATGGAGCGTGTGCGCGTTTACCAAGCCCACGTCTGTCTCGACTTAATGACACTTCGACAGCGTCGTACCCGTTGAAAGAGAGGCACTCGACCAGTCCACGTTCTTGGAAGCTTGCAACCAGCTACAGCGGCCGTTTCCACAGCATGACCGGCTGCGTATGGAGCGTGTGCGCGTTTACCAAGCCCACGTCTGTCTCGACTTAATGACACTTCGACAGCGTTGTACCCGTTGAAAGAGAGGCACTCGACCAGTCCACGTTGTTGGAAGCTTGCAACCAGCTACAGCGGCCGTTTCCACAGCATGACCGGCTGCGTATGGAGCGTGTGCGCGTTTACCAAGCCCACGTCTGTCTCGACTTATTGACACTTCGACAGCGTCGTACCCGTTGAAAGAGAGGCACTCGACCAGTCCACGTTCTTGGAAGCTTGCAACCAGCTACAGCGGCCGTTTCCACAGCATGACCGGCTGCGTATGGAGCGTGTGCGCTTTTACCAAGCCCATTTCTGTCTCGACTTAATGACACTTCGACAGCGTCGTACCCGTTGAAAGAGAGGCACTCGACCAGTCCACGTTGTTGGAAGCTTGCAACCAGCTACAGCGGCCGTTTCCACAGCATGACCGGCTGCGTATGGAGCGTGTGCGCGTTTACCAAGCCCACGTCTGTCTCGACTTATTGACACTTCGACAGCGTCGTACCCGTTGAAAGAGAGGCACTCGACCAGTCCACGTTCTTGGAAGCTTGCAACCAGCTACAGCGGCCGTTTCCACAGCATGACCGGCTGCGTATGGAGCGTGTGCGCGTTTACCAAGCCCACGTCTGTCTCGACTTAATGACACTTCGACAGCGTCGTACCCGTTGAAAGAGAGGCACTCGACCAGTCCACGTTCTTGGAAGCTTGCAACCAGCTACAGCGGCCGTTTCCACAGCATGACCGGCTGCGTATGGAGCGTGTGCGCGTTTACCAAGCCCACGTCTGTCTCGACTTAATGACACTTCGACAGCGTCGTACCCGTTGAAAGAGAGGCACTCGACCAGTCCACGTTCTTGGAAGCTTGCAACCAGCTACAGCGGCCGTTTCCACAGCATGACCGGCTGCGTATGGAGCGTGTGCGCGTTTACCAAGCCCACGTCTGTCTCGACTTATTGACACTTCGACAGCGTCGTACCCGTTGAAAGAGAGGCACTCGACCAGTCCACGTTCTTGGAAGCTTGCAACCAGCTACAGCGGCCGTTTCCACAGCATGACCGGCTGCGTATGGAGCGTGTGCGCGTTTACCAAGCCCACGTCTGTCTCGACTTATTGACACTTCGACAGCGTCGTACCCGTTGAAAGAGAGGCACTCGACCAGTCCACGTTCTTGGAAGCTTGCAACCAGCTACAGCGGCCGTTTCCACAGCATGACCGGCTGCGTATGGAGCGTGTGCGCGTTTACCAAGCCCACGTCTGTCTCGACTTAATGACACTTCGACAGCGTCGTACCCGTTGAAAGAGAGGCACTCGACCAGTCCACGTTCTTGGAAGCTTGCAACCAGCTACAGCGGCCGTTTCCACAGCATGACCGGCTGCGTATGGAGCGTGTGCGCGTTTACCAAGCCCACGTCTGTCTCGACTTAATGACACTTCGACAGCGTCGTACCCGTTGAAAGAGAGGCACTCGACCAGTCCACGTTCTTGGAAGCTTGCAACCAGCTACAGCGGCCGTTTCCACAGCATGACCGGCTGCGTATGGAGCGTGTGCGCGTTTACCAAGCCCACGTCTGTCTCGACTTAATGACACTTCGACAGCGTCGTACCCGTTGAAAGAGAGGCACTCGACCAGTCCACGTTCTTGGAAGCTTGCAACCAGCTACAGCGGCCGTTTCCACAGCATGACCGGCTGCGTATGGAGCGTGTGCGCGTTTACCAAGCCCACGTCTGTCTCGACTTATTGACACTTCGACAGCGTCGTACCCGTTGAAAGAGAGGCACTCGACCAGTCCACGTTCTTGGAAGCTTGCAACCAGCTACAGCGGCCGTTTCCACAGCATGACCGGCTGCGTATGGAGCGTGTGCGCGTTTACCAAGCCCACGTCTGTCTCGACTTATTGACACTTCGACAGCGTCGTACCCGTTGAAAGAGAGGCACTCGACCAGTCCACGTTCTTGGAAGCTTGCAACCAGCTACAGCGGCCGTTTCCACAGCATGACCGGCTGCGTATGGAGCGTGTGCGCGTTTACCAAGCCCACGTCTGTCTCGACTTAATGACACTTCGACAGCGTCGTACCCGTTGAAAGAGAGGCACTCGACCAGTCCACGTTCTTGGAAGCTTGCAACCAGCTACAGCGGCCGTTTCCACAGCATGACCGGCTGCGTATGGAGCGTGTGCGCGTTTACCAAGCCCACGTCTGTCTCGACTTAATGACACTTCGACAGCGTCGTACCCGTTGAAAGAGAGGCACTCGACCAGTCCACGTTCTTGGAAGCTTGCAACCAGCTACAGCGGCCGTTTCCACAGCATGACCGGCTGCGTATGGAGCGTGTGCGCGTTTACCAAGCCCACGTCTGTCTCGACTTATTGACACTTCGACAGCGTCGTACCCGTTGAAAGAGAGGCACTCGACCAGTCCACGTTCTTGGAAGCTTGCAACCAGCTACAGCGGCCGTTTCCACAGCATGACCGGCTGCGTATGGAGCGTGTGCGCGTTTACCAAGCCCACGTCTGTCTCGACTTAATGACACTTCGACAGCGTCGTACCCGTTGAAAGAGAGGCACTCGACCAGTCCACGTTCTTGGAAGCTTGCAACCAGCTACAGCGGCCGTTTCCACAGCATGACCGGCTGCGTATGGAGCGTGTGCGCGTTTACCAAGCCCATTTCTGTCTCGACTTAATGACACTTCGACAGCGTCGTACCCGTTGAAAGAGAGGCACTCGACCAGTCCACGTTCTTGGAAGCTTGCAACCAGCTACAGCGGCCGTTTCCACAGCATGACCGGCTGCGTATGGAGCGTGTGCGCGTTTACCAAGCCCACGTCTGTCTCGACTTATTGACACTTCGACAGCGTCGTACCCGTTGAAAGAGAGGCACTCGACCAGTCCACGTTCTTGGAAGCTTGCAACCAGCTACAGCGGCCGTTTCCACAGCATGACCGGCTGCGTATGGAGCGTGTGCGCGTTTACCAAGCCCACGTCTGTCTCGACTTAATGACACTTCGACAGCGTCGTACCCGTTGAAAGAGAGGCACTCGACCAGTCCACGTTCTTGGAAGCTTGCAACCAGCTACAGCGGCCGTTTCCACAGCATGACCGGCTGCGTATGGAGCGTGTGCGCGTTTACCAAGCCCACGTCTGTCTCGACTTAATGACACTTCGACAGCGTCGTACCCGTTGAAAGAGAGGCACTCGACCAGTCCACGTTCTTGGAAGCTTGCAACCAGCTACAGCGGCCGTTTCCACAGCATGACCGGCTGCGTATGGAGCGTGTGCGCGTTTACCAAGCCCACGTCTGTCTCGACTTATTGACACTTCGACAGCGTCGTACCCGTTGAAAGAGAGGCACTCGACCAGTCCACGTTCTTGGAAGCTTGCAACCAGCTACAGCGGCCGTTTCCACAGCATGACCGGCTGCGTATGGAGCGTGTGCGCGTTTACCAAGCCCACGTCTGTCTCGACTTAATGACACTTCGACAGCGTCGTACCCGTTGAAAGAGAGGCACTCGACCAGTCCACGTTCTTGGAAGCTTGCAACCAGCTACAGCGGCCGTTTCCACAGCATGACCGGCTGCGTATGGAGCGTGTGCGCGGTTACCAAGCCCACGTCTGTCTCGACTTATTGACACTTCGACAGCGTCGTACCCGTTGAAAGAGAGGCACTCGACCAGTCCACGTTCTTGGAAGCTTGCAACCAGCTACAGCGGCCGTTTCCACAGCATGCCCGGCTGCGTATGGAGCGTATGCGCTTTTACCAAGCCCATTTCTGTCTCGACTTATTGACACTTCGACAGCGTCGTACCCGTTGAAAGAGAGGCACTCGACCAGTCCACGTTGTTGGAAGCTTGCAACCAGCTACAGCGGCCGTTTCCACAGCATGACCGGCTGCGTATGGAGCGTGTGCGCGATTACCAAGCCCACGTCTGTCTCGACTTAATGACACTTCGACAGCGTCGTACCCGTTGAAAGAGAGGCACTCGACCAGTCCACGTTGTTGGAAGCTTGCAACCAGCTACAGCGGCCGTTTCCACAGCATGACCGGCTGCGTATGGAGCGTGTGCGCGATTACCAAGCCCACGTCTGTCTCGACTTAATGACACTTCGACAGCGTCGTACCCGTTGAAAGAGAGGCACTCGACCAGTCCACGTTCTTGGAAGCTTGCAACCAGCTACAGCGGCCGTTTCCACAGCATGACCGGCTGCGTATGGAGCGTGTGCGCGTTTACCAAGCCCACGTCTGTCTCGACTTATTGACACTTCGACAGCGTCGTACCCGTTGAAAGAGAGGCACTCGACCAGTCCACGTTCTTGGAAGCTTGCAACCAGCTACAGCGGCCGTTTCCACAGCATGACCGGCTGCGTATGGAGCGTGTGCGCGTTTACCAAGCCCATTTCTGTCTCGACTTAATGACACTTCGACAGCGTCGTACCCGTTGAAAGAGAGGCACTCGACCAGTCCACGTTCTTGGAAGCTTGCAACCAGCTACAGCGGCCGTTTCCACAGCATGACCGGCTGCGTATGGAGCGTGTGCGCTTTTACCAAGCCCATTTCTGTCTCGACTTAATGACACTTCGACAGCGTCGTACCCGTTGAAAGAGAGGCACTCGACCAGTCCACGTTCTTGGAAGCTTGCAACCAGCTACAGCGGCCGTTTCCACAGCATGACCGGCTGCGTATGGAGCGTGTGCGCGTTTACCAAGCCCACGTCTGTCTCGACTTAATGACACTTCGACAGCGTCGTACCCGTTGAAAGAGAGGCACTCGACCAGTCCACGTTCTTGGAAGCTTGCAACCAGCTACAGCGGCCGTTTCCACAGCATGACCGGCTGCGTATGGAGCGTGTGCGCGTTTACCAAGCCCACGTCTGTCTCGACTTAATGACACTTCGACAGCGTCGTACCCGTTGAAAGAGAGGCACTCGACCAGTCCACGTTCTTGGAAGCTTGCAACCAGCTACAGCGGCCGTTTCCACAGCATGACCGGCTGCGTATGGAGCGTGTGCGCTTTTACCAAGCCCACGTCTGTCTCGACTTAATGACACTTCGACAGCGTCGTACCCGTTGAAAGAGAGGCACTCGACCAGTCCACGTTCTTGGAAGCTTGCAACCAGCTACAGCGGCCGTTTCCACAGCATGACCGGCTGCGTATGGAGCGTGTGCGCTTTTACCAAGCCCATTTCTGTCTCGACTTAATGACACTTCGACAGCGTCGTACCCGTTGAAAGAGAGGCACTCGACCAGTCCACGTTCTTGGAAGCTTGCAACCAGCTACAGCGGCCGTTTCCACAGCATGACCGGCTGCGTATGGAGCGTGTGCGCTTTTACCAAGCCCATTTCTGTCTCGACTTAATGACACTTCGACAGCGTCGTACCCGTTGAAAGAGAGGCACTCGACCAGTCCACGTTCTTGGAAGCTTGCAACCAGCTACAGCGGCCGTTTCCACAGCATGACCGGCTGCGTATGGAGCGTGTGCGCGTTTACCAAGCCCACGTCTGTCTCGACTTAATGACACTTCGACAGCGTCGTACCCGTTGAAAGAGAGGCACTCGACCAGTCCACGTTGTTGGAAGCTTGCAACCAGCTACAGCGGCCGTTTCCACAGCATGACCGGCTGCGTATGGAGCGTGTGCGCTTTTACCAAGCCCATTTCTGTCTCGACTTAATGACACTTCGACAGCGTCGTACCCGTTGAAAGAGAGGCACTCGACCAGTCCACGTTCTTGGAAGCTTGCAACCAGCTACAGCGGCCGTTTCCACAGCATGACCGGCTGCGTATGGAGCGTGTGCGCGATTACCAAGCCCACGTCTGTCTCGACTTAATGACACTTCGACAGCGTCGTACCCGTTGAAAGAGAGGCACTCGACCAGTCCACGTTGTTGGAAGCTTGCAACCAGCTACAGCGGCCGTTTCCACAGCATGACCGGCTGCGTATGGAGCGTGTGCGCGTTTACCAAGCCCACGTCTGTCTCGACTTAATGACACTTCGACAGCGTCGTACCCGTTGAAAGAGAGGCACTCGACCAGTCCACGTTGTTGGAAGCTTGCAACCAGCTACAGCGGCCGTTTCCACAGCATGACCGGCTGCGTATGGAGCGTGTGCGCGATTACCAAGCCCACGTCTGTCTCGACTTAATGACACTTCGACAGCGTCGTACCCGTTGAAAGAGAGGCACTCGACCAGTCCACGTTCTTGGAAGCTTGCAACCAGCTACAGCGGCCGTTTCCACAGCATGCCCGGCTGCGTATGGAGCGTATGCGCTTTTACCAAGCCCATTTCTGTCTCGACTTAATGACACTTCGACAGCGTCGTACCCGTTGAAAGAGAGGCACTCGACCAGTCCACGTTCTTGGAAGCTTGCAACCAGCTACAGCGGCCGTTTCCACAGCATGACCGGCTGCGTATGGAGCGTGTGCGCGTTTACCAAGCCCACGTCTGTCTCGACTTAATGACACTTCGACAGCGTCGTACCCGTTGAAAGAGAGGCACTCGACCAGTCCACGTTCTTGGAAGCTTGCAACCAGCTACAGCGGCCGTTTCCACAGCATGACCGGCTGCGTATGGAGCGTGTGCGCGATTACCAAGCCCACGTCTGTCTCGACTTAATGACACTTCGACAGCGTCGTACCCGTTGAAAGAGAGGCACTCGACCAGTCCACGTTCTTGGAAGCTTGCAACCAGCTACAGCGGCCGTTTCCACAGCATGACCGGCTGCGTATGGAGCGTGTGCGCGTTTACCAAGCCCACGTCTGTCTCGACTTAATGACACTTCGACAGCGTCGTACCCGTTGAAAGAGAGGCACTCGACCAGTCCACGTTGTTGGAAGCTTGCAACCAGCTACAGCGGCCGTTTCCACAGCATGACCGGCTGCGTATGGAGCGTGTGCGCGATTACCAAGCCCACGTCTGTCTCGACTTAATGACACTTCGACAGCGTCGTACCCGTTGAAAGAGAGGCACTCGACCAGTCCACGTTCTTGGAAGCTTGCAACCAGCTACAGCGGCCGTTTCCACAGCATGACCGGCTGCGTATGGAGCGTATGCGCGATTACCAAGCCCATTTCTGTCTCGACTTAATGACACTTCGACAGCGTCGTACCCGTTGAAAGAGAGGCACTCGACCAGTCCACGTTCTTGGAAGCTTGCAACCAGCTACAGCGGCCGTTTCCACAGCATGCCCGGCTGCGTATGGAGCGTGTGCGCGTTTACCAAGCCCATTTCTGTCTCGACTTATTGACACTTCGACAGCGTCGTACCCGTTGAAAGAGAGGCACTCGACCAGTCCACGTTCTTGGAAGCTTGCAACCAGCTACAGCGGACGTTTCCACAGCATGACCGGCTGCGTATGGAGCGTGTGCGCGTTTACCAAGCCCATTTCTGTCTCGACTTATTGACACTTCGACAGCGTCGTACCCGTTGAAAGAGAGGCACTCGACCAGTCCACGTTCTTGGAAGCTTGCAACCAGCTACAGCGGCCGTTTCCACAGCATGACCGGCTGCGTATGGAGCGTATGCGCGATTACCAAGCCCATTTCTGTCTCGACTTAATGACACTTCGACAGCGTCGTACCCGTTGAAAGAGAGGCACTCGACCAGTCCACGTTCTTGGAAGCTTGCAACCAGCTACAGCGGCCGTTTCCACAGCATGCCCGGCTGCGTATGGAGCGTGTGCGCGTTCACCAAGCCCACGTCTGTCTCGACTTATTGACATTTCAACAGCGTCGTACCCGTTGAAAGAGAGGCACTCGACCAGTCCACGTTGTTGGAAGCTTGTAACCAGCTACAGCGGCCGTTTCCACAGCATGACCGGCTGCGTATGGAGCGTGTGCGCGTTTACCAAGCCCATTTCTGTCTCGACTTATTGACACTTCGACAGCGTCGTACCCGTTGAAAGAGAGGCACTCGACCAGTCCACGTTCTTCGAAGCTTGTAACCAGCTACAGCGGCCGTTTCCACAGCATGCCCGGCTGCGTATGGAGCGTGTGCGCGTTCACCAAGCCCACGTCTGTCTCGACTTATTGACATTTCAACAGCGTCGTACCCGTTGAAAGAGAGGCACTCGACCAGTCCACGTTGTTGGAAGCTTGTAACCAGCTACAGCGGCCGTTTCCACAGCATGACCGGCTGCGTATGGAGCGTGTGCGCGTTTACCAAGCCCATTTCTGTCTCGACTTATTGACACTTCGACAGCGTCGTACCCGTTGAAAGAGAGGCACTCGACCAGTCCACGTTCTTCGAAGCTTGTAACCAGCTACAGCGGCCGTTTCCACAGCATGACCGGCTGCGTATGGAGCGTGTGCGCGTTTACCAAGCCCATTTCTGTCTCGACTTATTGACATTTCAACAGCGTCGTACCCGTTGAAAGAGAGGCACTCGACCAGTCCACGTTGTTGGAAGCTTGCAACCAGCTACAGCGGCCGTTTCCACAGCATGCCCGGCTGCGTATGGAGCGTGTGCGCGATTACCAAGCCCATTTCTGTCTCGACTTATTGACACTTCGACAGCGTCGTACCCGTCGAAAGAGAGGCACTCGACCAGTCCACGTTCTTGGAAGCTTGCAACCAGCTACAGCGGCCGTTTCCACAGCATGACCGGCTGCGTATGGAGCGTGTGCGCGTTTACCAAGCCCACGTCTGTCTCGACTTATTGACACTTCGACAGCGTCGTACCCGTTGAAAGAGAGGCACTCGACCAGTCCACGTTCTTGGAAGCTTGCAACCAGCTACAGCGGCCGTTTCCACAGCATGACCGGCTGCGTATGGAGCGTGTGCGCGTTTACCAAGCCCACGTCTGTCTCGACTTATTGACACTTCGACAGCGTCGTACCCGTTGAAAGAGAGGCACTCGACCAGTCCACGTTCTTGGAAGCTTGCAACCAGCTACAGCGGCCGTTTCCACAGCATGACCGGCTGCGTATGGAGCGTGTGCGCGTTTACCAAGCCCACGTCTGTCTCGACTTATTGACACTTCGACAGCGTCGTACCCGTTGAAAGAGAGGCACTCGACCAGTCCACGTTCTTGGAAGCTTGCAACCAGCTACAGCGGCCGTTTCCACAGCATGCCCGGCTGCGTATGGAGCGTGTGCGCGTTTACCAAGCCCACGTCTGTCTCGACTTATTGACACTTCGACAGCGTCGTACCCGTTGAAAGAGAGGCACTCGACCAGTCCACGTTCTTGGAAGCTTGCAACCAGCTACAGCGGCCGTTTCCACAGCATGACCGGCTGCGTATGGAGCGTGTGCGCTTTTACCAAGCCCACGTCTGTCTCGACTTAATGACACTTCGACAGCGTCGTACCCGTTGAAAGAGAGGCACTCGACCAGTCCACGTTCTTGGAAGCTTGCAACCAGCTACAGCGGCCGTTTCCACAGCATGCCCGGCTGCGTATGGAGCGTGTGCGCGATTACCAAGCCCATTTCTGTCTCGACTTATTGACACTTCGACAGCGTCGTACCCGTCGAAAGAGAGGCACTCGACCAGTCCACGTTCTTGGAAGCTTGCAACCAGCTACAGCGGCCGTTTCCACAGCATGACCGGCTGCGTATGGAGCGTGTGCGCTTTTACCAAGCCCACGTCTGTCTCGACTTAATGACACTTCGACAGCGTCGTACCCGTTGAAAGAGAGGCACTCGACCAGTCCACGTTCTTGGAAGCTTGCAACCAGCTACAGCGGCCGTTTCCACAGCATGCCCGGCTGCGTATGGAGCGTGTGCGCGATTACCAAGCCCATTTCTGTCTCGACTTATTGACACTTCGACAGCGTCGTACCCGTCGAAAGAGAGGCACTCGACCAGTCCACGTTCTTGGAAGCTTGCAACCAGCTACAGCGGCCGTTTCCACAGCATGACCGGCTGCGTATGGAGCGTGTGCGCTTTTACCAAGCCCACGTCTGTCTCGACTTATTGACACTTCGACAGCGTCGTACCCGTTGAAAGAGAGGCACTCGACCAGTCCACGTTCTTGGAAGCTTGCAACCAGCTACAGCGGACGTTTCCACAGCATGCCCGGCTGCGTATGGAGCGTGTGCGCGTTTACCAAGCCCACGTCTGTCTCGACTTATTGACACTTCGACAGCGTCGTACCCGTTGAAAGAGAGGCACTCGACCAGTCCACGTTCTTGGAAGCTTGCAACCAGCTACAGCGGCCGTTTCCACAGCATGCCCGGCTGCGTATGGAGCGTGTGCGCGTTTACCAAGCCCACGTCTGTCTCGACTTATTGACACTTCGACAGCGTCGTACCCGTTGAAAGAGAGGCACTCGACCAGTCCACGTTCTTGGAAGCTTGCAACCAGCTACAGCGGCCGTTTCCACAGCATGACCGGCTGCGTATGGAGCGTGTGCGCTTTTACCAAGCCCATTTCTGTCTCGACTTAATGACACTTCGACAGCGTCGTACCCGTTGAAAGAGAGGCACTCGACCAGTCCACGTTCTTGGAAGCTTGCAACCAGCTACAGCGGCCGTTTCCACAGCATGACCGGCTGCGTATGGAGCGTGTGCGCGTTTACCAAGCCCACGTCTGTCTCGACTTATTGACACTTCGACAGCGTCGTACCCGTTGAAAGAGAGGCACTCGACCAGTCCACGTTCTTGGAAGCTTGCAACCAGCTACAGCGGACGTTTCCACAGCATGCCCGGCTGCGTATGGAGCGTGTGCGCGTTTACCAAGCCCACGTCTGTCTCGACTTATTGACACTTCGACAGCGTCGTACCCGTTGAAAGAGAGGCACTCGACCAGTCCACGTTCTTGGAAGCTTGCAACCAGCTACAGCGGCCGTTTCCACAGCATGCCCGGCTGCGTATGGAGCGTGTGCGCGTTTACCAAGCCCACGTCTGTCTCGACTTATTGACACTTCGACAGCGTCGTACCCGTTGAAAGAGAGGCACTCGACCAGTCCACGTTCTTGGAAGCTTGCAACCAGCTACAGCGGCCGTTTCCACAGCATGACCGGCTGCGTATGGAGCGTGTGCGCGATTACCAAGCCCACGTCTGTCTCGACTTATTGACACTTCGACAGCGTCGTACCCGTTGAAAGAGAGGCACTCGACCAGTCCACGTTCTTGGAAGCTTGCAACCAGCTACAGCGGCCGTTTCCACAGCATGACCGGCTGCGTATGGAGCGTGTGCGCTTTTACCAAGCCCACGTCTGTCTCGACTTAATGACACTTCGACAGCGTCGTACCCGTTGAAAGAGAGGCACTCGACCAGTCCACGTTCTTGGAAGCTTGCAACCAGCTACAGCGGCCGTTTCCACAGCATGCCCGGCTGCGTATGGAGCGTGTGCGCGTTTAGCAAGCCCACGTCTGTCTCGACTTATTGACACTTCGACAGCGTCGTACCCGTTGAAAGAGAGGCACTCGACCAGTCCACGTTCTTGGAAGCTTGCAACCAGCTACAGCGGCCGTTTCCACAGCATGACCGGCTGCGTATGGAGCGTGTGCGCTTTTACCAAGCCCACGTCTGTCTCGACTTAATGACACTTCGACAGCGTCGTACCCGTTGAAAGAGAGGCACTCGACCAGTCCACGTTCTTGGAAGCTTGCAACCAGCTACAGCGGACGTTTCCACAGCATGCCCGGCTGCGTATGGAGCGTGTGCGCGTTTAGCAAGCCCACGTCTGTCTCGACTTATTGACACTTCGACAGCGTCGTACCCGTTGAAAGAGAGGCACTCGACCAGTCCACGTTCTTGGAAGCTTGCAACCAGCTACAGCGGCCGTTTCCACAGCATGACCGGCTGCGTATGGAGCGTGTGCGCGATTACCAAGCCCACGTCTGTCTCGACTTAATGACACTTCGACAGCGTCGTACCCGTTGAAAGAGAGGCACTCGACCAGTCCACGTTGTTGGAAGCTTGCAACCAGCTACAGCGGCCGTTTCCACAGCATGACCGGCTGCGTATGGAGCGTGTGCGCGTTTACCAAGCCCATTTCTGTCTCGACTTATTGACACTTCGACAGCGTCGTACCCGTTGAAAGAGAGGCACTCGACCAGTCCACGTTCTTGGAAGCTTGCAACCAGCTACAGCGGCCGTTTCCACAGCATGACCGGCTGCGTATGGAGCGTGTGCGCGTTTACCAAGCCCACGTCTGTCTCGACTTATTGACATTTCAACAGCGTCGTACCCGTTGAAAGAGAGGCACTCGACCAGTCCACGTTGTTGGAAGCTTGCAACCAGCTACAGCGGCCGTTTCCACAGCATGACCGGCTGCGTATGGAGCGTGTGCGCGTTCACCAAGCCCACGTCTGTCTCGACTTATTGACATTTCAACAGCGTCGTACCCGTTGAAAGAGAGGCACTCGACCAGTCCACGTTGTTGGAAGCTTGCAACCAGCTACAGCGGCCGTTTCCACAGCGTGCCCGGCTGCGTATGGAGCGTGTGCGCGTTACCAAGCCCACGTCGGTCTCGACTTATTGACATTTCAACAGCGTCGTACCCGTTGAAAGAGAGGCACTCGACCAGTCCACGTTGTTGGAAGCTTGCAACCAGCTACAGCGGCCGTTTCCACAGCATGACCGGCTGCGTATGGAGCGTGTGCGCGTTCACCAAGCCCACGTCTGTCTCGACTTATTGACATTTCAACAGCGTCGTACCCGTTGAAAGAGAGGCACTCGACCAGTCCACGTTCTTGGAAGCTTGCAACCAGCTACAGCGGCCGTTTCCACAGCGTGCCCGGCTGCGTATGGAGCGTGTGCGCGTTTACCAAGCCCATTTCTGTCTCGACTTATTGACACTTCGACATCGTCGTACCCGTTGAAAGAGAGGCACTCGACCAGTCCACGTTCTTGGAAGCTTGTAACCAGCTACAGTGGCCGTTTTCACAGCTTGACCGACCGCGTATGGAGCGTGTGCGCGTTACCAAGCCCACGTCGGTCTCGAATTATTGACATTTCAACAGTGTCGTACCCGTTGAAAGAGAGGCACTCGACCAGTCCACGTTGTTGGAAGCTTGCAACCAGCTACAGCGGCCGTTTCCACAGCATGACCGGCTGCGTATGGAGCGTGTGCGCGTTTACCAAGCCCATTTCTGTCTCGACTTATTGACACTTCGACATCGTCGTACCCGTTGAAAGAGAGGCACTCGACCAGTCCACGTTCTTGGAAGCTTGTAACCAGCTACAGCGGCCATTTCCACAGCGTGCCCGGCTGCGTATGGAGCGTGTGCGCGTTACCAAGCCCACGTCTGTCTCGAATTATTGACATTTCAACAGCGTCGTACCCGTTGAAAGAGAGGCACTCGACCAGTCCACGTTCTTGGAAGCTTGCAACCAGCTACAGCGGCCGTTTCCACAGCATGACCGGCTGCGTATGGACCATATGCGCGTTACCAAGCCCACGTCTGTCTCGAATTATTGACATTTCAACAGCGTCGTACCCGTTGAAAGAGAGGCACTCGACCAGTCCACGTTCTTGGAAGCTTGCAACCAGCTACAGCGGCCGTTTCCACAGCATGACCGGCTGCGTATGGACCATATGCGCGTTACCAAGCCCATTTCTGTCTCGACTTATTGACATTTCAACAGCGTCGTACCCGTCGAAGGAGAGGCACTCGACCAGTCCACGTTCTTGGAAGCTTGCAACCAGCTACAGCGGCCGTTTCCACAGCGTGCCCGGCTGCGTATGGAGCGTGTGCGCGTTACCAAGCCCACGTCTGTCTCGAATTATTGACATTTCAACAGCGTCGTACCCGTTGAAAGAGAGGCACTCGACCAGTCCACGTTCTTGGAAGCTTGCAACCAGCTACAGCGGCCGTTTCCACAGCATGACCGGCTGCGTATGGAGCGTGTGCGCGTTACCAAGCCCACGTCTGTCTCGAATTATTGACATTTCAACAGCGTCGTACCCGTTGAAAGAGAGGCACTCGACCAGTCCACGTTCTTGGAAGCTTGCAACCAGCTACAGCGGCCGTTTCCACAGCATGACCGGCTGCGTATGGACCATATGCGCGTTACCAAGCCCACGTCTGTCTCGACTTATTGACATTTCAACAGCGTCGTACCCGTCGAAGGAGAGGCACTCGACCAGTCCACGTTCTTGGAAGCTTGCAACCAGCTACAGCGGCCGTTTCCACAGCATGACCGGCTGCGTATGGAGCGTGTGCGCGTTTACCAAGCCCACGTCTGTCTCGACTTATTGACATTTCAACAGCGTCGTACCCGTTGAAAGAGAGGCACTCGACCAGTCCACGTTGTTGGAAGCTTGCAACCAGCTACAGCGGCCGTTTCCACAGCATGACCGGCTGCGTATGGAGCGTGTGCGCGTTCACCAAGCCCACGTCTGTCTCGACTTATTGACATTTCAACAGCGTCGTACCCGTTGAAAGAGAGGCACTCGACCAGTCCACGTTGTTGGAAGCTTGCAACCAGCTACAGCGGCCGTTTCCACAGCGTGCCCGGCTGCGTATGGAGCGTGTGCGCGTTTACCAAGCCCACGTCTGTCTCGACTTAATGACACTTCGACAGCGTCGTACCCGTCGAAGGAGAGGCACTCGACCAGTCCACGTTCTTGGAAGCTTGCAACCAGCTACAGCGGCCGTTTCCACAGCATGACCGGCTGCGTATGGAGCGTGTGCGCGTTTACCAAGCCCACGTCTGTCTCGACTTATTGACATTTCAACAGCGTCGTACCCGTTGAAAGAGAGGCACTCGACCAGTCCACGTTGTTGGAAGCTTGCAACCAGCTACAGCGGCCGTTTCCACAGCATGACCGGCTGCGTATGGAGCGTGTGCGCGTTCACCAAGCCCACGTCTGTCTCGACTTATTGACATTTCAACAGCGTCGTACCCGTTGAAAGAGAGGCACTCGACCAGTCCACGTTGTTGGAAGCTTGCAACCAGCTACAGCGGCCGTTTCCACAGCGTGCCCGGCTGCGTATGGAGCGTGTGCGCGTTTACCAAGCCCACGTCGGTCTCGACTTATTGACATTTCAACAGCGTCGTACCCGTTGAAAGAGAGGCACTCGACCAGTCCACGTTGTTGGAAGCTTGCAACCAGCTACAGCGGCCGTTTCCACAGCATGACCGGCTGCGTATGGAGCGTGTGCGCGTTCACCAAGCCCACGTCTGTCTCGACTTATTGACATTTCAACAGCGTCGTACCCGTTGAAAGAGAGGCACTCGACCAGTCCACGTTGTTGGAAGCTTGCAACCAGCTACAGCGGCCGTTTCCACAGCGTGCCCGGCTGCGTATGGAGCGTGTGCGCGTTTACCAAGCCCACGTCGGTCTCGACTTATTGACATTTCAACAGTGTCGTACCCGTCGAAGGAGAGGCACTCGACCAGTCCACGTTCTTGGAAGCTTGCAACCAGCTACAGCGGCCGTTTCCACAGCGTGCCCGGCTGCGTATGGAGCGTGTGCGCGTTACCAAGCCCACGTCTGTCTCGACTTATTGACATTTCAACAGCGTCGTACCCGTTGAAAGAGAGGCACTCGACCAGTCCACGTTCTTGGAAGCTTGCAACCAGCTACAGCGGCCGTTTCCACAGCATGACCGTACTGACATTTCAACAGCGTCGTACCCGTTGAAAGAGAGGCACTCGACCAGTCCACGTTCTTGGAAGCTTGCAACCAGCTACAGCGGCCGTTTTCACAGCATGACCGTATTGACATTTCAACAGCGTCGTACCCGTTGAAAGAGAGGCACTCGACCAGTCCACGTTCTTGGAAGCTTGCAACCAGCTACAGCGGCCGTTTTCACAGCATGACCGTATTGACATTTCAACAGCGTCGTACCCGTTGAAAGAGAGGCACTCGACCAGTCCACGTTCTTGGAAGCTTGCAACCAGCTACAGCGGCCGTTTTCACAGCTTGACCGACCGCGTATGGAGCGTGTGCGCGTTACCAAGCCCACGTCGGTCTCGAATTATTGACATTTCAACAGTGTCGTACCCGTCGAAGGAGAGGCACTCGACCAGTCCACGTTCTTGGAAGCTTGCAACCAGCTACAGCGGCCGTTTCCACAGCATGACCGTATTGACATTTCAACAGCGTCGTACCCGTTGAAAGAGAGGCACTCGACCAGTCCACGTTCTTGGAAGCTTGCAACCAGCTACAGCGGCCGTTTTCACAGCTTGACCGACCGCGTATGGAGCGTGTGCGCGTTACCAAGCCCACGTCGGTCTCGAATTATTGACATTTCAACAGTGTCGTACCCGTCGAAGGAGAGGCACTCGACCAGTCCACGTTCTTGGAAGCTTGCAACCAGCTACAGCGGCCGTTTCCACAGCATGACCGGCTGCGTATGGAGCGTGTGCGCGTTTACCAAGCCCACGTCTGTCTCGACTTATTGACATTTCAACAGCGTCGTACCCGTTGAAAGAGAGGCACTCGACCAGTCCACGTTCTTGGAAGCTTGCAACCAGCTACAGCGGCCGTTTCCACAGCATGACCGGCTGCGTATGGAGCGTGTGCGCGTTCACCAAGCCCACGTCTGTCTCGACTTATTGACATTTCAACAGCGTCGTACCCGTTGAAAGAGAGGCACTCGACCAGTCCACGTTGTTGGAAGCTTGCAACCAGCTACAGCGGCCGTTTCCACAGCGTGCCCGGCTGCGTATGGAGCGTGTGCGCGTTTACCAAGCCCACGTCGGTCTCGACTTATTGACATTTCAACAGTGTCGTACCCGTCGAAGGAGAGGCACTCGACCAGTCCACGTTCTTGGAAGCTTGCAACCAGCTACAGCGGCCGTTTCCACAGCATGACCGGCTGCGTATGGAGCGTGTGCGCGTTTACCAAGCCCACGTCTGTCTCGACTTATTGACATTTCAACAGTGTCGTACCCGTCGAAGGAGAGGCACTCGACCAGTCCACGTTCTTGGAAGCTTGCAACCAGCTACAGCGGCCGTTTCCACAGCATGACCGTATTGACATTTCAACAGCGTCGTACCCGTTGAAAGAGAGGCACTCGACCAGTCCACGTTCTTGGAAGCTTGCAACCAGCTACAGCGGCCGTTTTCACAGCTTGACCGACCGCGTATGGAGCGTGTGCGCGTTACCAAGCCCACGTCGGTCTCGAATTATTGACATTTCAACAGTGTCGTACCCGTCGAAGGAGAGGCACTCGACCAGTCCACGTTCTTGGAAGCTTGCAACCAGCTACAGCGGCCGTTTCCACAGCATGACCGGCTGCGTATGGAGCGTGTGCGCGTTTACCAAGCCCACGTCTGTCTCGACTTATTGACATTTCAACAGCGTCGTACCCGTTGAAAGAGAGGCACTCGACCAGTCCACGTTCTTGGAAGCTTGCAACCAGCTACAGCGGCCGTTTCCACAGCATGACCGGCTGCGTATGGAGCGTGTGCGCGTTTACCAAGCCCATTTCTGTCTCGACTTAATGACACTTCGACAGCGTCGTACCCGTTGAAAGAGAGGCACTCGACCAGTCCACGTTCTTGGAAGCTTGCAACCAGCTACAGCGGCCGTTTCCACAGCGTGCCCGGCTGCGTATGGAGCGTGTGCGCGTTACCAAGCCCACGTCTGTCTCGACTTATTGACACTTCGACAGCGTCGTACCCGTTGAAAGAGAGGCACTCGACCAGTCCACGTTCTTGGAAGCTTGTAACCAGCTAGAGCGGCCGTTTCCACAGCATGACCGGCTGCGTATGGAGCGTATGCGCGTTACCAAGCCCACGTCTGTCTCGAATTATTGACATTTCAACAGTGTCGTACCCGTTGAAAGAGAGGCACTCGACCAGTCCACGTTGTTGGAAGCTTGCAACCAGCTACAGCGGCCGTTTCCACAGCGTGCCCGGCTGCGTATGGAGCGTGTGCGCGTTTACCAAGCCCACGTCGGTCTCGACTTATTGACATTTCAACAGTGTCGTACCCGTCGAAGGAGAGGCACTCGACCAGTCCACGTTCTTGGAAGCTTGCAACCAGCTACAGCGGCCGTTTCCACAGCGTGCCCGGCTGCGTATGGAGCGTGTGCGCGTTACCAAGCCCACGTCTGTCTCGACTTATTGACATTTCAACAGCGTCGTACCCGTTGAAAGAGAGGCACTCGACCAGTCCACGTTCTTGGAAGCTTGCAACCAGCTACAGCGGCCGTTTCCACAGCGTGCCCGGCTGCGTATGGAGCGTGTGCGCGTTACCAAGCCCACGTCTGTCTCGACTTATTGACATTTCAACAGCGTCGTACCCGTTGAAAGAGAGGCACTCGACCAGTCCACGTTCTTGGAAGCTTGCAACCAGCTACAGCGGCCGTTTCCACAGCATGACCGTATTGACATTTCAACAGCGTCGTACCCGTTGAAAGAGAGGCACTCGACCAGTCCACGTTCTTGGAAGCTTGTAACCAGCTAGAGCGGCCGTTTCCACAGCATGACCGGCTGCGTATGGAGCGTGTGCGCGTTTACCAAGCCCACGTCGGTCTCGACTTATTGACATTTCAACAGTGTCGTACCCGTCGAAGGAGAGGCACTCGACCAGTCCACGTTCTTGGAAGCTTGCAACCAGCTACAGCGGCCGTTTCCACAGCTTGACCGACCGCGTATGGAGCGTGTGCGCGTTACCAAGCCCATTTCTGTCTCGACTTATTGACACTTCGACAGCGTCGTACCCGTTGAAAGAGAGGCACTCGACCAGTCCACGTTGTTGGAAGCTTGTAACCAGCTACAGCGGCCATTTCCACAGCGTGCCCGGCTGCGTATGGAGCGTGTGCGCGTTACCAAGCCCATTTCTGTCTCGACTTATTGACACTTCGACAGCGTCGTACCCGTTGAAAGAGAGGCACTCGACCAGTCCACGTTGTTGGAAGCTTGCAACCAGCTACAGCGGCCGTTTCCACAGCATGACCGGCTGCGTATGGAGCGTGTGCGCGTTTACCAAGCCCATTTCTGTCTCGACTTAATGACACTTCGACAGCGTCGTACCCGTTGAAAGAGAGGCACTCGACCAGTCCACGTTGTTGGAAGCTTGCAACCAGCTACAGCGGCCGTTTCCACAGCATGACCGGCTGCGTATGGAGCGTGTGCGCGTTTACCAAGCCCATTTCTGTCTCGACTTAATGACACTTCGACAGCGTCGTACCCGTTGAAAGAGAGGCACTCGACCAGTCCACGTTCTTGGAAGCTTGCAACCAGCTACAGCGGCCGTTTCCACAGCGTGCCCGGCTGCGTATGGAGCGTGTGCGCGTTACCAAGCCCACGTCTGTCTCGACTTATTGACACTTCGACAGCGTCGTACCCGTTGAAAGAGAGGCACTCGACCAGTCCACGTTCTTGGAAGCTTGTAACCAGCTAGAGCGGCCGTTTCCACAGCATGACCGGCTGCGTATGGAGCGTATGCGCGTTACCAAGCCCACGTCTGTCTCGAATTATTGACATTTCAACAGTGTCGTACCCGTTGAAAGAGAGGCACTCGACCAGTCCACGTTGTTGGAAGCTTGCAACCAGCTACAGCGGCCGTTTCCACAGCATGACCGGCTGCGTATGGAGCGTGTGCGCGTTTACCAAGCCCATTTCTGTCTCGACTTATTGACACTTCGACAGCGTCGTACCCGTTGAAAGAGAGGCACTCGACCAGTCCACGTTCTTCGAAGCTTGTAACCAGCTACAGCGGCCGTTTCCACAGCATGACCGGCTGCGTATGGAGCGTGTGCGCGTTTACCAAGCCCATTTCTGTCTCGACTTATTGACACTTCGACATCGTCGTACCCGTTGAAAGAGAGGCACTCGACCAGTCCACGTTGTTGGAAGCTTGCAACCAGCTACAGCGGCCGTTTCCACAGCGTGCCCGGCTGCGTATGGAGCGTGTGCGCGTTTACCAAGCCCATTTCTGTCTCGACTTATTGACACTTCGACATCGTCGTACCCGTTGAAAGAGAGGCACTCGACCAGTCCACGTTGTTGGAAGCTTGCAACCAGCTACAGCGGCCGTTTCCACAGCGTGCCCGGCTGCGTATGGAGCGTGTGCGCGTTTACCAAGCCCATTTCTGTCTCGACTTATTGACATTTCAACAGTGTCGTACCCGTTGAAAGAGAGGCACTCGACCAGTCCACGTTCTTCGAAGCTTGTAACCAGCTACAGCGGCCGTTTCCACAGCATGACCGGCTGCGTATGGAGCGTGTGCGCGTTTACCAAGCCCATTTCTGTCTCGACTTATTGACACTTCGACAGCGTCGTACCCGTTGAAAGAGAGGCACTCGACCAGTCCACGTTCTTGGAAGCTTGCAACCAGCTACAGCGGCCGTTTCCACAGCATGACCGGCTGCGTATGGAGCGTGTGCGCGTTTACCAAGCCCATTTCTGTCTCGACTTATTGACACTTCGACATCGTCGTACCCGTTGAAAGAGAGGCACTCGACCAGTCCACGTTGTTGGAAGCTTGCAACCAGCTACAGCGGCCGTTTCCACAGCGTGCCCGGCTGCGTATGGAGCGTGTGCGCGTTTACCAAGCCCACGTCGGTCTCGAATTATTGACATTTCAACAGTGTCGTACCCGTTGAAAGAGAGGCACTCGACCAGTCCACGTTGTTGGAAGCTTGCAACCAGCTACAGCGGCCGTTTCCACAGCATGACCGGCTGCGTATGGAGCGTGTGCGCGTTTACCAAGCCCATTTCTGTCTCGACTTATTGACACTTCGACAGCGTCGTACCCGTTGAAAGAGAGGCACTCGACCAGTCCACGTTGTTGGAAGCTTGCAACCAGCTACAGCGGCCGTTTCCACAGCATGACCGGCTGCGTATGGAGCGTGTGCGCGTTTACCAAGCCCATTTCTGTCTCGACTTATTGACACTTCGACAGCGTCGTACCCGTTGAAAGAGAGGCACTCGACCAGTCCACGTTGTTGGAAGCTTGCAACCAGCTACAGCGGCCGTTTCCACAGCATGACCGGCTGCGTATGGAGCGTGTGCGCGTTTACCAAGCCCATTTCTGTCTCGACTTATTGACACTTCGACATCGTCGTACCCGTTGAAAGAGAGGCACTCGACCAGTCCACGTTCTTCGAAGCTTGTAACCAGCTACAGCGGCCGTTTCCACAGCATGCCCGGCTGCGTATGGAGCGTGTGCGCGTTTACCAAGCCCACGTCTGTCTCGACTTATTGACACTTCGACAGCGTCGTACCCGTTGAAAGAGAGGCACTCGACCAGTCCACGTTGTTGGAAGCTTGCAACCAGCTACAGCGGCCGTTTCCACAGCATGACCGGCTGCGTATGGAGCGTGTGCGCGTTTACCAAGCCCATTTCTGTCTCGACTTATTGACACTTCGACAGCGTCGTACCCGTTGAAAGAGAGGCACTCGACCAGTCCACGTTCTTGGAAGCTTGCAACCAGCTACAGCGGCCGTTTCCACAGCATGACCGGCTGCGTATGGAGCATATGCGCGATTACCAAGCCCACTGTCTCGACTTAATGACACTTCGACAGCGTCGTACCCGTTGAAAGAGAGGCACTCGACCAGTCCACGTTCTTGGAAGCTTGCAACCAGCTACAGCGGCCGTTTCCACAGCATGACCGGCTGCGTATGGAGCGTGTGCGCTTTTACCAAGCCCACGTCTGTCTCGACTTATTGACACTTCGACAGCGTCGTACCCGTTGAAAGAGAGGCACTCGACCAGTCCACGTTCTTGGAAGCTTGCAACCAGCTACAGCGGCCGTTTCCACAGCATGCCCGGCTGCGTATGGAGCGTGTGCGCGTTTACCAAGCCCACGTCTGTCTCGACTTATTGACACTTCGACAGCGTCGTACCCGTTGAAAGAGAGGCACTCGACCAGTCCACGTTGTTGGAAGCTTGCAACCAGCTACAGCGGCCGTTTCCACAGCATGACCGGCTGCGTATGGAGCGTGTGCGCGTTTACCAAGCCCATTTCTGTCTCGACTTATTGACACTTCGACAGCGTCGTACCCGTTGAAAGAGAGGCACTCGACCAGTCCACGTTCTTGGAAGCTTGCAACCAGCTACAGCGGCCGTTTCCACAGCATGACCGGCTGCGTATGGAGCATATGCGCGATTACCAAGCCCACTGTCTCGACTTAATGACACTTCGACAGCGTCGTACCCGTTGAAAGAGAGGCACTCGACCAGTCCACGTTCTTGGAAGCTTGCAACCAGCTACAGCGGCCGTTTCCACAGCATGACCGGCTGCGTATGGAGCGTGTGCGCTTTTACCAAGCCCACGTCTGTCTCGACTTATTGACACTTCGACAGCGTCGTACCCGTTGAAAGAGAGGCACTCGACCAGTCCACGTTCTTGGAAGCTTGCAACCAGCTACAGCGGCCGTTTCCACAGCATGACCGGCTGCGTATGGAGCGTGTGCGCTTTTACCAAGCCCATTTCTGTCTCGACTTATTGACACTTCGACAGCGTCGTACCCGTTGAAAGAGAGGCACTCGACCAGTCCACGTTCTTGGAAGCTTGCAACCAGCTACAGCGGCCGTTTCCACAGCATGACCGGCTGCGTATGGAGCGTGTGCGCGATTACCAAGCCCACTGTCTCGACTTAATGACACTTCGACAGCGTCGTACCCGTTGAAAGAGAGGCACTCGACCAGTCCACGTTCTTCGAAGCTTGTAACCAGCTACAGCGGCCGTTTCCACAGCATGCCCGGCTGCGTATGGAGCGTGTGCGCGTTACCAAGCCCACGTCTGTCTCGACTTATTGACACTTCGACATCGTCGTACCCGTTGAAAGAGAGGCACTCGACCAGTCCACGTTGTTGGAAGCTTGCAACCAGCTACAGCGGCCGTTTCCACAGCGTGCCCGGCTGCGTATGGAGCGTGTGCGCGTTTACCAAGCCCACGTCGGTCTCGAATTATTGACATTTCAACAGTGTCGTACCCGTTGAAAGAGAGGCACTCGACCAGTCCACGTTGTTGGAAGCTTGCAACCAGCTACAGCGGCCGTTTCCACAGCATGACCGGCTGCGTATGGAGCGTGTGCGCGTTTACCAAGCCCATTTCTGTCTCGACTTATTGACACTTCGACAGCGTCGTACCCGTTGAAAGAGAGGCACTCGACCAGTCCACGTTGTTGGAAGCTTGCAACCAGCTACAGCGGCCGTTTCCACAGCATGACCGGCTGCGTATGGAGCGTGTGCGCGTTTACCAAGCCCATTTCTGTCTCGACTTATTGACACTTCGACATCGTCGTACCCGTTGAAAGAGAGGCACTCGACCAGTCCACGTTCTTCGAAGCTTGTAACCAGCTACAGCGGCCGTTTCCACAGCATGCCCGGCTGCGTATGGAGCGTGTGCGCGTTACCAAGCCCACGTCTGTCTCGACTTATTGACACTTCGACATCGTCGTACCCGTTGAAAGAGAGGCACTCGACCAGTCCACGTTCTTGGAAGCTTGCAACCAGCTACAGCGGCCGTTTCCACAGCGTGCCCGGCTGCGTATGGAGCGTGTGCGCGTTTACCAAGCCCACGTCGGTCTCGAATTATTGACATTTCAACAGTGTCGTACCCGTTGAAAGAGAGGCACTCGACCAGTCCACGTTGTTGGAAGCTTGCAACCAGCTACAGCGGCCGTTTCCACAGCATGACCGGCTGCGTATGGAGCGTGTGCGCGTTTACCAAGCCCATTTCTGTCTCGACTTATTGACACTTCGACAGCGTCGTACCCGTTGAAAGAGAGGCACTCGACCAGTCCACGTTCTTGGAAGCTTGCAACCAGCTACAGCGGCCGTTTCCACAGCATGACCGGCTGCGTATGGAGCGTGTGCGCGTTTACCAAGCCCATTTCTGTCTCGACTTATTGACACTTCGACAGCGTCGTACCCGTTGAAAGAGAGGCACTCGACCAGTCCACGTTGTTGGAAGCTTGTAACCAGCTACAGCGGCCGTTTCCACAGCATGCCCGGCTGCGTATGGAGCGTGTGCGCGTTACCAAGCCCACGTCTGTCTCGACTTATTGACACTTCGACATCGTCGTACCCGTTGAAAGAGAGGCACTCGACCAGTCCACGTTGTTGGAAGCTTGTAACCAGCTACAGCGGCCGTTTCCACAGCATGCCCGGCTGCGTATGGAGCGTGTGCGCGTTACCAAGCCCACGTCTGTCTCGAATTATTGACATTTCAACAGCGTCGTACCCGTTGAAAGAGAGGCACTCGACCAGTCCACGTTCTTGGAAGCTTGTAACCAGCTACAGCGGCCGTTTCCACAGCATGACCGGCTGCGTATGGAGCGTGTGCGCGTTTACCAAGCCCATTTCTGTCTCGACTTATTGACACTTCGACAGCGTCGTACCCGTTGAAAGAGAGGCACTCGACCAGTCCACGTTGTTGGAAGCTTGCAACCAGCTACAGCGGCCGTTTCCACAGCATGACCGGCTGCGTATGGAGCGTGTGCGCGTTTACCAAGCCCATTTCTGTCTCGACTTATTGACACTTCGACAGCGTCGTACCCGTTGAAAGAGAGGCACTCGACCAGTCCACGTTGTTGGAAGCTTGTAACCAGCTACAGCGGCCGTTTCCACAGCATGCCCGGCTGCGTATGGAGCGTGTGCGCGTTACCAAGCCCACGTCTGTCTCGACTTATTGACACTTCGACATCGTCGTACCCGTTGAAAGAGAGGCACTCGACCAGTCCACGTTGTTGGAAGCTTGCAACCAGCTACAGCGGCCGTTTCCACAGCATGACCGGCTGCGTATGGAGCGTGTGCGCGTTTACCAAGCCCATTTCTGTCTCGACTTATTGACACTTCGACAGCGTCGTACCCGTTGAAAGAGAGGCACTCGACCAGTCCACGTTGTTGGAAGCTTGCAACCAGCTACAGCGGCCGTTTCCACAGCATGACCGGCTGCGTATGGAGCGTGTGCGCGTTTACCAAGCCCATTTCTGTCTCGACTTATTGACACTTCGACAGCGTCGTACCCGTTGAAAGAGAGGCACTCGACCAGTCCACGTTCTTGGAAGCTTGTAACCAGCTACAGCGGCCGTTTCCACAGCATGACCGGCTGCGTATGGAGCGTGTGCGCGATTACCAAGCCCACGTCGGTCTCGACTTATTGACACTTCCACAGCGTCGTACCCGTTGAAAGAGAGGCACTCGACCAGTCCACGTTCTTCGAAGCTTGTAACCAGCTACAGCGGCCGTTTCCACAGCATGACCGGCTGCGTATGGAGCGTGTGCGCGTTTACCAAGCCCATTTCTGTCTCGACTTATTGACACTTCGACAGCGTCGTACCCGTTGAAAGAGAGGCACTCGACCAGTCCACGTTCTTGGAAGCTTGCAACCAGCTACAGCGGCCGTTTCCACAGCATGACCGGCTGCGTATGGAGCGTGTGCGCGTTACCAAGCCCACGTCTGTCTCGAATTATTGACATTTCAACAGTGTCGTACCCGTTGAAAGAGAGGCACTCGACCAGTCCACGTTGTTGGAAGCTTGCAACCAGCTACAGCGGCCATTTCCACAGCGTGCCCGGCTGCGTATGGAGCGTGTGCGCGTTTACCAAGCCCATTTCTGTCTCGAATTATTGACATTTCAACAGCGTCGTACCCGTTGAAAGAGAGGCACTCGACCAGTCCACGTTCTTGGAAGCTTGCAACCAGCTACAGCGGCCGTTTCCACAGCATGACCGGCTGCGTATGGAGCGTGTGCGCGTTACCAAGCCCACGTCTGTCTCGAATTATTGACATTTCAACAGTGTCGTACCCGTTGAAAGAGAGGCACTCGACCAGTCCACGTTCTTGGAAGCTTGCAACCAGCTACAGCGGCCGTTTCCACAGCATGACCGGCTGCGTATGGAGCGTGTGCGCGTTACCAAGCCCACGTCTGTCTCGAATTATTGACATTTCAACAGCGTCGTACCCGTTGAAAGAGAGGCACTCGACCAGTCCACGTTCTTGGAAGCTTGCAACCAGCTACAGCGGCCGTTTCCACAGCATGACCGGCTGCGTATGGAGCGTGTGCGCGTTACCAAGCCCACGTCTGTCTCGAATTATTGACATTTCAACAGTGTCGTACCCGTTGAAAGAGAGGCACTCGACCAGTCCACGTTGTTGGAAGCTTGCAACCAGCTACAGCGGCCGTTTCCACAGCATGACCGGCTGCGTATGGAGCGTGTGCGCGTTACCAAGCCCACATCTGTCTCGAATTATTGACACTTCGACAGCGTCGTACCCGTTGAAAGAGAGGCACTCGACCAGTCCACGTTGTTGGAAGCTTGCAACCAGCTACAGCGGCCGTTTCCACAGCGTGCCCGGCTGCGTATGGAGCGTGTGCGCGTTACCAAGCCCACGTCTGTCTCGAATTATTGACATTTCAACAGCGTCGTACCCGTTGAAAGAGAGGCACTCGACCAGTCCACGTTCTTGGAAGCTTGCAACCAGCTACAGCGGCCGTTTCCACAGCATGACCGGCTGCGTATGGAGCGTGTGCGCGTTACCAAGCCCACGTCTGTCTCGAATTATTGACATTTCAACAGTGTCGTACCCGTTGAAAGAGAGGCACTCGACCAGTCCACGTTCTTGGAAGCTTGCAACCAGCTACAGCGGCCGTTTCCACAGCATGACCGGCTGCGTATGGAGCGTGTGCGCGTTACCAAGCCCACGTCTGTCTCGAATTATTGACATTTCAACAGTGTCGTACCCGTTGAAAGAGAGGCACTCGACCAGTCCACGTTGTTGGAAGCTTGCAACCAGCTACAGCGGCCGTTTCCACAGCATGACCGGCTGCGTATGGAGCGTGTGCGCGTTACCAAGCCCACATCTGTCTCGAATTATTGACACTTCGACAGCGTCGTACCCGTTGAAAGAGAGGCACTCGACCAGTCCACGTTGTTGGAAGCTTGCAACCAGCTACAGCGGCCGTTTCCACAGCGTGCCCGGCTGCGTATGGAGCGTGTGCGCGTTACCAAGCCCACGTCTGTCTCGAATTATTGACATTTCAACAGCGTCGTACCCGTTGAAAGAGAGGCACTCGACCAGTCCACGTTCTTGGAAGCTTGCAACCAGCTACAGCGGCCGTTTCCACAGCATGACCGGCTGCGTATGGAGCGTGTGCGCGTTACCAAGCCCACGTCTGTCTCGAATTATTGACATTTCAACAGTGTCGTACCCGTTGAAAGAGAGGCACTCGACCAGTCCACGTTCTTGGAAGCTTGCAACCAGCTACAGCGGCCGTTTCCACAGCATGACCGGCTGCGTATGGAGCGTGTGCGCGTTACCAAGCCCACGTCTGTCTCGAATTATTGACATTTCAACAGTGTCGTACCCGTTGAAAGAGAGGCACTCGACCAGTCCACGTTGTTGGAAGCTTGCAACCAGCTACAGCGGCCGTTTCCACAGCATGACCGGCTGCGTATGGAGCGTGTGCGCGTTACCAAGCCCACATCTGTCTCGAATTATTGACACTTCGACAGCGTCGTACCCGTTGAAAGAGAGGCACTCGACCAGTCCACGTTCTTGGAAGCTTGCAACCAGCTACAGCGGCCGTTTCCACAGCGTGCCCGGCTGCGTATGGAGCGTGTGCGCGTTTACCAAGCCCATTTCTGTCTCGACTTATTGACACTTCGACAGCGTCGTACCCGTTGAAAGAGAGGCACTCGACCAGTCCACGTTCTTGGAAGCTTGCAACCAGCTACAGCGGCCGTTTCCACAGCGTGCCCGGCTGCGTATGGAGCGTGTGCGCGTTACCAAGCCCACATCTGTCTCGAATTATTGACATTTCAACAGCGTCGTACCCGTCGAAAGAGAGGCACTCGACCAGTCCACGTTGTTGGAAGCTTGCAACCAGCTACAGCGGCCGTTTCCACAGCGTGCCCGGCTGCGTATGGAGCGTGTGCGCGTTACCAAGCCCACGTCTGTCTCGAATTATTGATATTTCTGTTGTCAAGAAGGCGCCTCGACCTGCCACGGTGTACCAGTAGACACTGGTACGACCTTCACTCAGTGGCACTCACGCATTCACGTGATTACGAGACAGGTGATTGCGAGACATGTGATTACGGGACGGTGTCGCATGGGTACAAGATTGTGGGTACAAGATGGGCATCGACGTGGCAGCCTCTGATTGGCTAAGGTAACTCAGTATCCAGTTAGGAATCCAGTAGTGTGTATCCAGGAGAGAATCCAGTAGGCTTAGAGGTAGCAAGCAGTTAGCGAACTAAGGACCTAAATCAATCACTTTGCATTTCGACATCTAGTGCTCAAACGACCTTGACTTTTGGTTATGAGCCCAAGCCCCGTATTCCCTGCTGAAGACTCCGACTACGCTTTCGCCATGGACACCACCTCGACCACGACCTCCCGTATCAACAAGTTCGACGGAACCAACTTCCACACGTGGAAGTTCAAGATGCGCATGGTGCTCGAGGAGCGCGACCTGTGGGAAGTGACGTGCGGAGAGATCAAGCTGGAGCACTGCGCTACGACGCTGGACCAGACGACGTTCAAGAGGAAGTCTCGCAAGGCGCTGGCGATCATCTGTCTCGCGATGGAGGATTCGCAGTTGCCGCTGGTTCGGTCGGCGAAGGATGCGTTCGATGCATGGTCAAGACTGGAAGGACACTTCGAGAAGAAGAGTTTGGCCAACAAGCTCTTCCTTCGTCGACGGTTCTTCACGACGATGATGGCGGAAGGTGATGATGTGTTGGAACACATCAACAAGATCAAGACGCTGGCGGAACAGCTCGACGCAGTGGGCGCTCCGGTCAGTGAGGACGACTTGGTGATCACGCTTCTGGCAAGTTTGAACGAGTCGTACCAGTTCCTCATCACGGCGTTGGAGTCGAGAGCTGACTCGCTGACGTGGGAACTCGTGACGGCTCGACTGCTGCATGAAGACTTGAAGCGCAAGGAACAAGGTGGCGGTGCTGAAGGAACCGCGCACGGGGGTCAAGCGTTCATGACAAGCGGCAATGGGAAGAGCAAGGGACGACAAGCGCAGAAAGCCAGTGCGTGTCACTACTGTGGTGAACAAGGTCATTGGATCGCCAAGTGTCCCGTGAGGATTCGCGAGAACGCGGATCCACAGAAGCCACAGCGAGCGAATGTGGCGAATGAAGATGAAGAGGAGTTCGACGGCGACTACCTGTTTTCGGTTGGTGGTGGAGCCACCAAGTCGAGTGAAGTTTGGCTGGTCGACTCGGGTGCGACGCAGCACATGACGTACTCGAAAGAGTACATGAAGAACTACAAGAAGATGACTCCGGTGGACGTGCATCTCGCGGACGACGGAGTGGTTCAAGCAGTCGGCAGTGGCGACATTGTCATGTCGATGAAGACTCCACGCGGGATCAAGAAGGGTGTGCTCACCGGTGTGTGGCACATTCCCAAGTTGTCGCGGAACTTGTTTTCGGTCGGGCGTTTCACTAAGGATGTTGGGCCTGTCACGTTCAAGCGCGACGGGTGTTTCGCCGAGACGAAGAACATCAAGTGGAAGCTCGGAGTGATGGAAGGTATGGATCTTGGACACGAAGCTCGGACGAAGCGGAGGGAGGAACGTCGCAGACGGCGGGACCGGAGCGAAAGCACTTGAGGGGTAGAATGAAGATTCGAAAGTGATTGAATTGTTGGAGCTTACACCCTACTGTTATAGACACGCGACCCTGCGTCCTATCACCTAGTGCATCTAATCAACCATCACTCACCGGTGTTCATCCAATCATCCTACTCGTCTAATCATCGGTGGCGTAAACAACTTACCGTAATCACCATAATTAACGTGGGTTCGGATTGGACCGGTTCGGGTTAACCGGTTAATGGGTACAACTGGTACACAGTACCCAAGACCAGCAACCCTCAATACGCCCCCTCAATGCGAAGTCCCACGAATGCCGAGAGCCACCGTCAGATCTGTGTGACGTGGTCCCGCAAGCGCCTTCGTCATGATGTCCGCTAGCATCACAGAAGTCTCGCAGTACTGGAGCTTGACTTCACCGCGCTTGACTTCATCGCGGATGTGGTGGTACTTGATGTCGATGTGCTTGGCGCGACCGTGGTTCACTGGGTTCTTCGTCATCTTGATGCATGACTGGTTGTCTTCGCGGATCATGAGCTCGGGTCCAGTCTCATTAGCGGCCGCCAGAATCTCGCATAGCAGGCGATGAATCCACTTGCCTTCTTGGATAGCCAGACTGAGCGCGATGTACTCCGCTTCGCTCGTGGACAGCGACACACTTGATTGCTTCTTGCTTCCCCAGCTCACAGGCGCACTCATGAGCATGAAGGTGTAGCCTGAAGTGGACTTGCGGTCGGCGAGGTCGCCGGCCCAGTCCGCGTCCGAGTAGCCACGAAAGTCGATCTTGTCGCCCGGCTTGAAGCAGATCCCATGCGTCTTGGTGCCTTGCAGGTAGCGAAAGATACGCTTGACCGCAACCCAGTGTTCCTCTTGGGGGTTCTCCATGAAGCGCGATACATAGCCAACGGCGTACGCGATGTCTGGGCGCGTGGCGGTCATCAGGTGCATCAGAGCACCAACAGCTTCGCGAAACGGAGCGTTCACCTTGGTCGCCGCGTCGCTTGGAACAAGTCGAGTGCTCATGTCCACCGGACTCACCACGGCCTTGCACTCGTCCATGGCGAAGCGCTTCAGGATGTCGTCCACGTATCGCCGCTGGCACATGGTCACGCTGCCGTCCGGGCCGTCCACCAACTCGATCCCAAGAACAAACGCGCACTTGCCGCTGTCGGTCATCTCGAAGCGCGTCTTCAGGTCGGTCTTCGTGTGTGCGATCAGCTCGGGCGAACTCCCGGTAATCAGTACGTCGTCCACGTACACCAGTACAAGCACGCAGTGACCGTCCACCACCTTGATGTAGAGGCACGGATCGAAGGCCGACACTTGGAAGCCGATGGAGCACACGAACTTGTCGAAGGTCTCGTTCCACACGCGCGAAGCTTGCTTGAGACCGTAGATGGCCTTCACCAGTTCCAGGCAGTCGAAGTCACCATCCAGTTCGACGCCTTCCGGAACCACGCAGAAGACCAGCTCCTTCATTATCCCGTACAGGAATGCTGTCACCACGTCGAGTTGGTCGAGGGGCCAGCCAAAATACTTGGCAATCGCGATCACCATGCGCAGCGTCACATACTTGACCACGGGCGAGAACGTCTCGGTGTAGTCAATGCCGTACTTCTGCTTGAAGCCCTTGGCCACGAGGCGCGCCTTGTACTTCTCGATCGAGCCGTCCGCTTTGCGCTTGATCTTGAACACCCACTTGGTACCGATGGCGCGTTGTCCGTTAGGCAACTTGGCAGCTCGAAACACACCACGCAGTCGCATCGACTTGAGCTCCGCGCGGATCGCTTTGCGCCAGTGCACTTGATCAGGACCGTTCACAGCCTCTTGGAACGTCGTCGGCTCCGATAGATCGGCTGCTGCTTCCACAGCGTTGGCACTGGCATGCCAAAACACTGGAGGCGTCGAGTCGTCGTCTTCATCTTGGTCCCCAGACTTTTCTTCTTCGTCGGGGTCGGCTCGGCGCGAGGAGGATACGTCCGGCGCACTTGCTTCTTCTAAGCCAGCTCGGTGGCGAACGGGGCGCGATCTTCTGGCAGTGTCGTCGTCGCCACTCGGTCGGTACTTGCGCTTCCCCGCCTGCTTGAAGCTCGTTTGGCGTGGTCCATCGTTGTCGTCCAGGTCCAGCGCGTTCAGGTCCAGCACGGCATCATCGACGTCTTCATCCGAAGTATGCGTCGAAAGTCCAAAGGTGGACTCATCGAAGTTGACATCGCGACTGATAACCACCTGCCCCGCCTCGATGTCATAAACTCGATACGCCTTGGACACTTCTTCGTAGCCGAGGAACAGCCCGGCGCGAGCCTTGGGGTCCCACTTGCGCCGTCTTTCCTTCGGCGTCAGGATGTACGTCTGGCATCCGAACACACGCATGTGCTTCACACTCGGCTTGGACTTGTAAACGATCTCGAACGGAGTCTTGCGTTCGATCTTGGGTGATGGCAGACGATTCTTCACGTAGATGGCTGTCATGGCCGCCTCAGCCCAGAAGCTCTTGTCCAGCTTGGCGTGATGCAGCATGCTGCGGCCAATCGTGACGATGGTCCGGATGGCGCGTTCTGCCGTGCCGTTGGTCTGGTGCGCGTACGGAACCGTGGTTTGCTGCTCGATGCCTTCGACTTCGTAAAAGGCCTTGAGCGAGTTGGTCGCGAACTCACGGGCTCCGTCGTGCCGCACAAACTTGACCTTCTTGCCGAACTGCGTCTGCACCTTCGTGACGTACATCTTGATGCAGTCCTCGCTCTCCGACTTGGCACTGTTGTCAAGAAGGCGCCTCGACCTGCCACGGTGTACCAGTAGACACTGGTACGACCTTCACTCAGTGGCACTCACGCATTCACGTGATTACGAGACAGGTGATTGCGAGACATGTGATTACGGGACGGTGTCGCATGGGTACAAGATTGTGGGTACAAGATGGGCATCGACGTGGCAGCCTCTGATTGGCTAAGGTAACTCAGTATCCAGTTAGGAATCCAGTAGTGTGTATCCAGGAGAGAATCCAGTAGGCTTAGAGGTAGCAAGCAGTTAGCGAACTAAGGACCTAAATCAATCACTTTGCATTTCGACATCTAGTGCTCAAACGACCTTGACTTTTGGTTATGAGCCCAAGCCCCGTATTCCCTGCTGAAGACTCCGACTACGCTTTCGCCATGGACACCACCTCGACCACGACCTCCCGTATCAACAAGTTCGACGGAACCAACTTCCACACGTGGAAGTTCAAGATGCGCATGGTGCTCGAGGAGCGCGACCTGTGGGAAGTGACGTGCGGAGAGATCAAGCTGGAGCACTGCGCTACGACGCTGGACCAGACGACGTTCAAGAGGAAGTCTCGCAAGGCGCTGGCGATCATCTGTCTCGCGATGGAGGATTCGCAGTTGCCGCTGGTTCGGTCGGCGAAGGATGCGTTCGATGCATGGTCAAGACTGGAAGGACACTTCGAGAAGAAGAGTTTGGCCAACAAGCTCTTCCTTCGTCGACGGTTCTTCACGACGATGATGGCGGAAGGTGATGATGTGTTGGAACACATCAACAAGATCAAGACGCTGGCGGAACAGCTCGACGCAGTGGGCGCTCCGGTCAGTGAGGACGACTTGGTGATCACGCTTCTGGCAAGTTTGAACGAGTCGTACCAGTTCCTCATCACGGCGTTGGAGTCGAGAGCTGACTCGCTGACGTGGGAACTCGTGACGGCTCGACTGCTGCATGAAGACTTGAAGCGCAAGGAACAAGGTGGCGGTGCTGAAGGAACCGCGCACGGGGGTCAAGCGTTCATGACAAGCGGCAATGGGAAGAGCAAGGGACGACAAGCGCAGAAAGCCAGTGCGTGTCACTACTGTGGTGAACAAGGTCATTGGATCGCCAAGTGTCCCGTGAGGATTCGCGAGAACGCGGATCGACAGAAGCCACAGCGAGCGAATGTGGCGAATGAAGATGAAGAGGAGTTCGACGGCGACTACCTGTTTTCGGTTGGTGGTGGAGCCACCAAGTCGAGTGAAGTTTGGCTGGTCGACTCGGGTGCGACGCAGCACATGACGTACTCGAAAGAGTACATGAAGAACTACAAGAAGATGACTCCGGTGGACGTGCATCTCGCGGACGACGGAGTGGTTCAAGCAGTCGGCAGTGGCGACATTGTCATGTCGATGAAGACTCCACGCGGGATCAAGAAGGGTGTGCTCACCGGTGTGTGGCACATTCCCAAGTTGTCGCGGAACTTGTTTTCGGTCGGGCGTTTCACTAAGGATGTTGGGCCTGTCACGTTCAAGCGCGACGGGTGTTTCGCTGAGACGAAGAATATCAAGTGGAAGCTCGGAGCAAGTGAAGGCAAGGGACTGTTCAAGTTGTGCATGACGCCTATCATGACTGACGAGGCGAATGTGTCAAGTCCGAAGGAACGCAAAAGGGACACCACGTCATACCTCTGGCACCTTCGACTTGGTCACATTGGCCATGGCGGTCTAGACGCCATCGTCAAGAAGGGTTATGGTGTTGGGATGAAGATGACGGCTGTGAAGCAGTGGGAGTTGTGTGATGGGTGTGCACTCGGCAAGCAAACGCGAGTGAGCTATATGCCTAAGTCACCGAACCGCGCCAAGAAGCTGTTGGAAGTCATCCACAGTGACGTCTGCGGTCCCATGAAAACGCCGACGTTCAGTGGCAAGCGGTACTTCGTCACGTTCATCGACGAGTACTCGCACTTTTGTGTAGTATACTTGCTGCGGAACAAGTCGGAGGTGGCTGCCAAGTTCGCGGAGTTTGTGGCGTTTGCCGAAACTCAGACGGGTGGTCGCGTGAGAACGCTCCGTGTGAAGCAGCTCCGTAGCGACAACGGTGGCGAGTACAAGTCTCGTGAAATGGCCAAGTTCTGCAGCGAACGGGGTATCGTGCAGAAGTTCACTCCGCCGTACACGCCTCAACTGAACGGAGTGGCCGAGCGGATGAACCGGACGTTGGTGGAATGTGCGCGCTGCATGTTGGAACATGCCGGACTGTCGAAGTCGTATTGGGGTGAAGCAGTGGTGACGGCGACGTTCCTCCGGAATCGGTGTCCGACACGCTCCACCACCCACGACAAGTCGCCACACCAAGTATGGACGGGGAAGAAACCGCTGTTGGCGAACCTGAAGGTGTTCGGTTGCCATGCGTATGTGACGGTCCCGAAGGAGAAACGCACCAAGTTTGACGCTCGGTCAGTGCGTTGTCGGTTTCTCGGGTACTCGGAACATGAGAAAGCGTATCGGTTTGAAGAGATGAAGAGCGGTCGCGTGCTAGTGAGCCGCGATGCGCAGTTCATGGAAGACGTCTTCGACGGTGGGAGACGCAAGTTGGATCAAGAAGAAGCGGTCGTGGAACTTCAAGAAGAAGTTGGCACGGACCAAGAAGCATCGTCCGGATCGGAAGAGGACGACGAAGAAGAAGCTGCGCGGGACGAAGACTTCGAACCCGGCAGCAAGCGGCACCAGCGGACGCGGTCGTTGGAGGAAGCGGTGGAGATCCCAAGGTCCAAGCGGCACAGTCGGCAACAAACGCTGGACGAGATGTCAGCCATCGCGAAAGAAGAAGGCTTCGACGCGGCCTTCGTTGTGGATTCAGTGGGAGAAATGCCGACTACGTTCGTATCGGCGATGGAATCCTGCAACTCGGCCAAGTGGAAAGAAGCGTGCGACTCGGAGATCAACTCTCTTCGCAAGAACGAGACGTGGGTGTTGGTGCCATTGCCGAAGGGACGCAAGGCGATCGGCTGCAGATGGGTGTTTCGGATCAAGGAAAACCAGGCTGGAGACATCGAGCGGTTCAAGGCGCGTCTGGTGGCCAAGGGATTCTTGCAGAAGTTCGGCATCGACTATGAAGAGACGTTCGCGCCGGTGGCCAAGTTCACGTCCATTAGGATCTTGCTCAGTCTGGCGGCCAAGTACAATCTCACGGTGCACCAGATGGATGTGAAGACGGCGTTCCTGAACGGCTGGCTGGACGAAGACATCTACATGGTGCAGCCGGACGGCTACGTTGACGAGGCGCACCCGGACTTCGTGTGCAAGCTGAAGCGTTCGCTTTACGGCCTGAAGCAGTCGCCGCGGATGTGGAACCAGACCATCGACAAGTTCATGCTGGAGCTGGGGTTCAAGAAATGTGAGGCGGATCACTGCATCTACGTCAAGCGCAATGACCAAGACATGATCTTCGTGGCGCTGTACGTGGACGACTTGATCCTGGCAAGCAACAACGACGACCTGCTCAAGTCGACCAAGGAGGCGCTCAGCGTGCGGTTTGAGATGACGGACATGGGTCAGCTCAAGTACTTCCTCGGCATGGAAATCGACCAAGATCCCAAGACCGGAAATGTGTCGGTGCGACAGACCAAGTTTGCGAAGGACATCCTGGAGAAGTTCAGCATGGAGAAGAGCAACCCGGTCAAGACACCACAAGACCCGGGACTCAAGTTGACCAAGGTCATGTGCGAAGGAGGTTGCAAGCACGAAGAGACCATGGCGAAGGTGCCGTACCGGAATGCCGTCGGGTGTTTGATGTACCTGATGGTGGGGACTCGACCGGACCTCGCAGCAGCAGTGGGAGTTCTCAGCCAGTTCGCCGCGGATCCGTGTCCGACACACTGGCAAGCGCTCAAGAGGGTGTTCCGCTACATCCAAGGCACGAAGACGCATGGCATCGAGTTTCAAGCTGGCAGCGAGGACGGACTCCAAGGCTATTCGGATGCGGACTGGGCCGGCGACATCGAGACTCGACGGAGTACAAGCGGCTACGCGTTCATGATGAACGGCGGATGCATCAGCTGGAGAAGCAAGAAGCAGCGGACGGTGGCGCTATCGTCGACGGAGGCCGAGTACATGGCGTTGACGGAGGCTACGCAGGAGGCTATTTGGCTCAAGGCATTTCTGTGTGAGATCGGCGAGATGGAGACCAAGTCGGCTGTCAAGATCTACGAGGACAACCAAGGCTCCATCGCGTTGGCCAAGAACCCGGAGTTCCACAAGCGCACCAAGCACATCGACATTCGCTACCACTTCGTGCGTGAGAAGGTAGAAGACGGCCAAGTGGTGTTGGAGTACTGTTCGACCAAGGACATGCTGGCAGACCTGATGACCAAGCCGATCACCGCTGTGCAGTTCGACTTCCTACGGAGCAAGCTCGGTATCCAAGGGCTCAGAGCTCAAGGCATAACTACGGCCGAGTCGAGTGGGAGTGTTGTCAAGAAGGCGCCTCGACCTGCCACGGTGTACCAGTAGACACTGGTACGACCTTCACTCAGTGGCACTCACGCATTCACGTGATTACGAGACAGGTGATTGCGAGACATGTGATTACGGGACGGTGTCGCATGGGTACAAGATTGTGGGTACAAGATGGGCATCGACGTGGCAACCTCTGATTGGCTAAGGTAACTCAGTATCCAGTTAGGAATCCAGTAGTGTGTATCCAGGAGAGAATCCAGTAGGCTTAGAGGTAGCAAGCAGTTAGCGAACTAAGGACCTAAATCAATCACTTTGCATTTCGACATCTAGTGCTCAAACGACCTTGACTTTTGGCACGCAGGCAGAACCCCTTCATGCATCCGCTGGCTTCGTCCACGATCAGCAGCAGATACTTGCTGCCACCCAGTGACTCTTCTTCCATGGGGCCGCACACGTCGAAGTGGAGCAGCTCGAACGTGTCGTAGTGACGCTTGTCACGGTTGCTTGGGAACGGCTTCTGGACCATTTTCCCTTGCTGGCAGCCGCGACACACGCTTGGCCCACTCGACTTGGAAGGTGCCTTCGCGTCCTTGATCATGTTGTTGTCGACCATCTTGCGAAGCACCTCCACCGGAGCGTGACCCATACGCGCGTGTAAGTCGACCGTCTTCCCACTGGTCGCCGCATTCACCGATCGCTGAGGCGTCTGGAGCCAGTAGAGTCCATCCACGAGGTTTGCCGTCGCCACCACTTGCTTGGAGCCCTTGTGCGCAATCTGCATCTTGGTGCCGTCGAACACGACTTGGAACAGACCACTCTTGTTAATCTGTGGCACCGAAAGCAGATTCTTGCTCATGCTTGGGACGTACAGCGCGTTCTTGATCTCGATGTCGCGCTCGTCGCCGTTGGGCAGAACCACTCGTTCCACGATGGTCCCCACACCCATGATGGCCGCCTTGTTGCCGTCGGCCACCGAAAGTTCGCCTTCATTCCGCTCAATCAAATGAGCGAACTTGGCCTTGTCGTTGCAGATGTGGTGCGTTGCGCCACTGTCGACCGCCCACATCCCGAGCATATCCTTGCCCGTCGAAATGCCACACTCCAGTGAGACCGCGAACGCCACTCGATCATAGCCGTAGTCGTAGTTGTAGCTGGCGTCGTCGTTCCTCCACTGGGCATTGTTGGCTCCGCGTCCACGGCCATTGCCATTGCCGCCGCGTCTTGGGCCCCGATTCTCGTCCTTCTGCTTGGTCCAGCACTTGTCAATCGTGTGCCCCAATTTCCCGCAGTACGTACACTGGCGAGACTCTCGGTCGGTGTTGAACGCCTTGGCTGCGTCCTCCGTTTTCACCGTCGCCGTCTTCTCGCCTTGTCTCTTGATGTGCTCATTCGTCAGCACCTTCACGACGTCTTGCGATCGTAGTTCAGCGCTGCTCATCTCCAAGTTCAGCACGACGTTCTCGTAGCTCTTGGGGAGGCTGCGCAACAGGCAGATCGCCACGTCCTCGTCCTCCATCTTGGCGCCGATGCTGCTGAGCTTGGCGCTGATGTTGAGGACCTCGTTGCAGTGATGCAAGACGTTGCCGCCTTCCGACATCTCCATGCTGAAGAGTTGGCGCTTCAGGTAGATGCGTCCAGCCTTCTGCGAACCACCGTACAGCGTCTTCAGGCGCGTCCACGCAACCCACGCTTCCTCGCAGTCGTCGACCACATGGTGGTAGTCCGCGTCCATGTGAAGCAACATCAGTCCGAACGCGATGTTGCTCGACTTGACGTAGTCGTCCTTGGCCCGCGAGTCCGTGAAGCTCGGCGTCGTCTCGCGGTTCACGACATGCCACGTCGACTTGGTCAGGAACACGCCACGCATGTAGCGGTTCCACGTCGCGTAGTTGTCCCCGTTGAACTTGTCAATTGAGACCTTGGTCGAGGCGTCTTGGGCAGAGGACATGGTGCTTGGGCTCATAACCTGATGGAAGGTATGGATCTTGGACACGAAGCTCGGACGAAGCGGAGGGAGGAACGTCGCAGACGGCGGGACCGGAGCGAAAGCACTTGAGGGGTAGAATGAAGATTCGAAAGTGATTGAATTGTTGGAGCTTACACCCTACTGTTATAGACACGCGACCCTGCGTCCTATCACCTAGTGCATCTAATCAACCATCACTCACCGGTGTTCATCCAATCATCCTACTCGTCTAATCATCGGTGGCGTAAACAACTTACCGTAATCACCATAATTAACGTGGGTTCGGATTGGACCGGTTCGGGCTAACCGGTTAATGGGTACAACTGGTACACAGTACCCAAGACCAGCAACCCTCAATACGGAGCAAGTGTAGGCAAGGGACTGTTCAAGTTGTGCATGACGCCTATCATGACTGACGAGGCGAATGTGTCAAGTCCGAAGGAACGCAAAGGGGACACCACGTCATACCTCTGGCACCTTCGACTTGGTCACATTGGCCATGGCGGTCTAGACGCCCTCGTCAAGAAGGGTTATGGTGTTGGGATGAAGATGACGGCTGTGAAGCAGTGGGAGTTGTGTGATGGGTGTGCACTCGGCAAGCAAACGCGAGTGAGCTATATGCCTAAGTCACCGAACCGCGCCAAGAAGCTGTTGGAAGTCATCCACAGTGACGTCTGCGGTCCCATGAAAACGCCGACGTTCAGTGGCAAGCGGTACTTCGTCACGTTTATCGACGAGTACTCGCACTTTTGTGTGGTATACTTGCTGCGGAACAAGTCGGAGGTGGCTGCCAAGTTCGCGGAGTTTGTGGCGTTTGCCGAAACTCAGACGGGTGGTCGCGTGAGAACGCTCCGTGTGAAGCAGCTCCGTAGCGACAACGGTGGCGAGTACAAGTCTCGTGAAAAGTCAAGGTCGTTTGAGCACTAGATGTCGAAATGCAAAGTGATTGATTTAGGTCCTTAGTTCGCTAACTGCTTGCTACCTCTAAGCCTACTGGATTCTCTCCTGGATACACACTACTGGATTCCTAACTGGATACTGAGTTACCTTAGCCAATCAGAGGCTGCCACGTCGATGCCCATCTTGTACCCACAATCTTGTACCCATGCGACACCGTCCCGTAATCACATGTCTCGCAATCACCTGTCTCGTAATCACGTGAATGCGTGAGTGCCACTGAGTGAAGGTCGTACCAGTGTCTACTGGTACACCGTGGCAGGTCGAGGCGCCTTCTTGACAACACTCCCACTCGACTCGGCCGTAGTTATGCCTTGAGCTCTGAGCCCTTGGATACCGAGCTTGCTCCGTAGGAAGTCGAACTGCACAGCGGTGATCGGCTTGGTCATCAGGTCTGCCAGCATGTCCTTGGTCGAACAGTACTCCAACACCACTTGGCCGTCTTCTACCTTCTCACGCACGAAGTGGTAGCGAATGTCGATGTGCTTGGTGCGCTTGTGGAACTCCGGGTTCTTGGCCAACGCGATGGAGCCTTGGTTGTCCTCGTAGATCTTGACAGCCGACTTGGTCTCCATCTCGCCGATCTCACACAGAAATGCCTTGAGCCAAATAGCCTCCTGCGTAGCCTCCGTCAACGCCATGTACTCGGCCTCCGTCGACGATAGCGCCACCGTCCGCTGCTTCTTGCTTCTCCAGCTGATGCATCCGCCGTTCATCATGAACGCGTAGCCGCTTGTACTCCGTCGAGTCTCGATGTCGCCGGCCCAGTCCGCATCCGAATAGCCTTGGAGTCCGTCCTCGCTGCCAGCTTGAAACTCGATGCCATGCGTCTTCGTGCCTTGGATGTAGCGGAACACCCTCTTGAGCGCTTGCCAGTGTGTCGGACACGGATCCGCGGCGAACTGGCTGAGAACTCCCACTGCGGCTGCGAGGTCCGGTCGAGTCCCCACCATCAGGTACATCAAACACCCGACGGCATTCCGGTACGGCACCTTCGCCATGGTCTCTTCGTGCTTGCAACCTCCTTCGCACATGACCTTGGTCAACTTGAGTCCCGGGTCTTGTGGTGTCTTGACCGGGTTGCTCTTTTCCATGCTGAACTTCTCCAGGATGTCCTTCGCAAACTTGGTCTGTCGCACCGACACATTTCCGGTCTTGGGATCTTGGTCGATTTCCATGCCGAGGAAGTACTTGAGCTGACCCATGTCCGTCATCTCAAACCGCACGCTGAGCGCCTCCTTGGTCGACTTGAGCAGGTCGTCGTTGTTGCTTGCCAGGATCAAGTCGTCCACGTACAGCGCCACGAAGATCATGTCTTGGTCATTGCGCTTGACGTAGATGCAGTGATCCGCCTCACACTTCTTGAACCCTAGCTCCAGCATGAACTTGTCGATGGTCTGGTTCCACATCCGCGGCGACTGCTTCAGACCGTAAAGCGAACGCTTCAGCTTGCACACGAAGTCCGGGTGCGCCTCGTCAACGTAGCCGTCCGGCTGCACCATGTAGATGTCTTCGTCCAGCCAGCCGTTCAGGAACGCCGTCTTCACATCCATCTGGTGCACCGTGAGATTGTACTTGGCCGCCAGACTGAGCAAGATCCTAATGGACGTGAACTTGGCCACCGGCGCGAACGTCTCTTCATAGTCGATGCCGAACTTCTGCAAGAATCCCTTGGCCACCAGACGCGCCTTGAACCGCTCGATGTCTCCAGCCTGGTTTTCCTTGATCCGAAACACCCATCTGCAGCCGATCGCCTTGCGTCCCTTCGGCAATGGCACCAACACCCACGTCTCGTTCTTGCGAAGAGAGTTGATCTCCGAGTCGCACGCTTCTTTCCACTTGGCCGAGTTGCAGGATTCCATCGCCGATACGAACGTAGTCGGCATTTCTCCCACTGAATCCACAACGAAGGCCGCGTCGAAGCCTTCTTCTTTCGCGATGGCTGACATCTCGTCCAGCGTTTGTTGCCGACTGTGCCGCTTGGACCTTGGGATCTCCACCGCTTCCTCCAACGACCGCGTCCGCTGGTGCCGCTTGCTGCCGGGTTCGAAGTCTTCGTCCCGCGCAGCTTCTTCTTCGTCGTCCTCTTCCGATCCGGACGATGCTTCTTGGTCCGTGCCAACTTCTTCTCGAAGTTCCACGACCGCTTCTTCTTGATCCAACTTGCGTCTCCCACCGTCGAAGACGTCTTCCATGAACTGCGCATCGCGGCTCACTAGCACGCGACCGCTCTTCATCTCTTCAAACCGATACGCTTTCTCATGTTCCGAGTACCCGAGAAACCGACAACGCACCGACCGAGCGTCAAACTTGGTGCGTTTCTCCTTCGGGACCGTCACATACGCATGGCAACCGAACACCTTTAGGTTCGCCAACAGCGGTTTCTTCCCCGTCCATACTTGGTGTGGCGACTTGTCGTGGGTGGTGGAGCGTGTCGGACACCGATTCCGGAGGAACGTCGCCGTCACCACCGCTTCACCCCAATACGACTTCGACAGTCCGGCATGTTCCAACATGCAGCGCGCACATTCCACCAACGTCCGGTTCATCCGCTCGGCCACTCCGTTCAGTTGAGGCGTGTACGGCGGAGTGAACTTCTGCACGATACCCCGTTCGCTGCAGAACTTGGCCATTTCACGAGACTTGTACTCGCCACCGTTGTCGCTACGGAGCTGCTTCACACGGAGCGTTCTCACGCGACCACCCGTCTGAGTTTCGGCAAACGCCACAAACTCCGCGAACTTGGCAGCCACCTCCGACTTGTTCCGCAGCAAGTATACCACACAAAAGTGCGAGTACTCGTCGATGAACGTGACGAAGTACCGCTTGCCACTAAACGTCGGCGTTTTCATGGGACCGCAGACGTCACTGTGGATGACTTCCAACAGCTTCTTGGCGCGGTTCGGTGACTTAGGCATATAGCTCACTCGCGTTTGCTTGCCGAGTGCACACCCATCACACAACTCCCACTGCTTCACAGCCGTCATCTTCATCCCAACACCATAACCCTTCTTGACGATGGCGTCTAGACCGCCATGGCCAATGTGACCAAGTCGAAGGTGCCAGAGGTATGACGTGGTGTCCCTTTTGCGTTCCTTCGGACTTGACACATTCGCCTCGTCAGTCATGATAGGCGTCATGCACAACTTGAACAGTCCCTTGCCTTCACTTGCTCCGAGCTTCCACTTGATATTCTTCGTCTCAGCGAAACACCCGTCGCGCTTGAACGTGACAGGCCCAACATCCTTAGTGAAACGCCCGACCGAAAACAAGTTCCGCGACAACTTGGGAATGTGCCACACACCGGTGAGCACACCCTTCTTGATCCCGCGTGGAGTCTTCATCGACATGACAATGTCGCCACTGCCGACTGCTTGAACCACTCCGTCGTCCGCGAGATGCACGTCCACCGGAGTCATCTTCTTGTAGTTCTTCATGTACTCTTTCGAGTACGTCATGTGCTGCGTCGCACCCGAGTCGACCAGCCAAACTTCACTCGACTTGGTGGCTCCACCACCAACCGAAAACAGGTAGTCGCCGTCGAACTCCTCTTCATCTTCATTCGCCACATTCGCTCGCTGTGGCTTCTGTGGATCCGCGTTCTCGCGAATCCTCACGGGACACTTGGCGATCCAATGACCTTGTTCACCACAGTAGTGACACGCACTGGCTTTCTGCGCTTGTCGTCCCTTGCTCTTCCCATTGCCGCTTGTCATGAACGCTTGACCCCCGTGCGCGGTTCCTTCAGCACCGCCACCTTGTTCCTTGCGCTTCAAGTCTTCATGCAGCAGTCGAGCCGTCACGAGTTCCCACGTCAGCGAGTCAGCTCTCGACTCCAACGCCGTGATGAGGAACTGGTACGACTCGTTCAAACTTGCCAGAAGCGTGATCACCAAGTCGTCCTCACTGACCGGAGCGCCCACTGCGTCGAGCTGTTCCGCCAGCGTCTTGATCTTGTTGATGTGTTCCAACACATCATCACCTTCCGCCATCATCGTCGTGAAGAACCGTCGACGAAGGAAGAGCTTGTTGGCCAAACTCTTCTTCTCGAAGTGTCCTTCCAGTCTTGACCATGCATCGAACGCATCCTTCGCCGACCGAACCAGCGGCAACTGCGAATCCTCCATCGCGAGACAGATGATCGCCAGCGCCTTGCGAGACTTCCTCTTGAACGTCGTCTGGTCCAGCGTCGTAGCGCAGTGCTCCAGCTTGATCTCTCCGCACGTCACTTCCCACAGGTCGCGCTCCTCGAGCACCATGCGCATCTTGAACTTCCACGTGTGGAAGTTGGTTCCGTCGAACTTGTTGATACGGGAGGTCGTGGTCGAGGTGGTGTCCATGGCGAAAGCGTAGTCGGAGTCTTCAGCAGGGAATACGGGGCTTGGGCTCATAACCAAAAGTCAAGGTCGTTTGAGCACTAGATGTCGAAATGCAAAGTGATTGATTTAGGTCCTTAGTTCGCTAACTGCTTGCTACCTCTAAGCCTACTGGATTCTCTCCTGGATACACACTACTGGATTCCTAACTGGATACTGAGTTACCTTAGCCAATCAGAGGCTGCCACGTCGATGCCCATCTTGTACCCACAATCTTGTACCCATGCGACACCGTCCCGTAATCACATGTCTCGCAATCACCTGTCTCGTAATCACGTGAATGCGTGAGTGCCACTGAGTGAAGGTCGTACCAGTGTCTACTGGTACACCGTGGCAGGTCGAGGCGCCTTCTTGACAACATCGTGAAATGGCCAAGTTCTGCAGCGAACGGGGTATCGTGCAGAAGTTCACTCCGCCGTACACGCCTCAACTGAACGGAGTGGCCGAGCGGTTGAACCGGACGTTGGTGGAATGTGCGCGCTGCATGTTGGAACATGCCGGACTGTCGAAGTCGTATTGGGGTGAAGCAGTGGTGACGGCGACGTTCCTCCGGAATCGGTGTCCGACACGCTCCACCACCCACGACAAGTCGCCACACCAAGTATGGACGGGGAAGAAACCGCTGTTGGCGAACCTGAAGGTGTTCGGTTGCCATGCGTATGTGACGGTCCCGAAGGAGAAACGCACCAAGTTTGACGCTCGGTCGGTGCGTTGTCGGTTTCTCGGGTACTCGGAACATGAGAAAGCGTATCGGTTTGAAGAGATGAAGAGCGGTCGCGTGCTAGTGAGCCGCGATGCGCAGTTCATGGAAGACGTCTTCGACGGTGGGAGACGCAAGTTGGATCAAGAAGAAGCGGTCGTGGAACTTCGAGAAGAAGTTGGCACGGACCAAGAAGCATCGTCCGGATCGGAAGAGGACGACGAAGAAGAAGCTGCGCGGGACGAAGACTTCGAACCCGGCAGCAAGCGGCACCAGCGGACGCGGTCGTTGGAGGAAGCGGTGGAGATCCCAAGGTCCAAGCGGCACAGTCGGCAACAAACGCTGGACGAGATGTCAGCCATCGCGAAAGAAGAAGGCTTCGACGCGGCCTTCGTTGTGGATTCAGTGGGAGAAATGCCGACTACGTTCGTATCGGCGATGGAATCCTGCAACTCGGCCAAGTGGAAAGAAGCGTGCGACTCGGAGATCAACTCTCTTCGCAAGAACGAGACGTGGGTGTTGGTGCCATTGCCGAAGGGACGCAAGGCGATCGGCTGCAGATGGGTGTTTCGGATCAAGGAAAACCAGGCTGGAGACATCGAGCGGTTCAAGGCGCGTCTGGTGGCCAAGGGATTCTTGCAGAAGTTTGGCATCGACTATGAAGAGACGTTCGCGCCGGTGGCCAAGTTCACGTCCATTAGGATCTTGCTCAGTCTGGCGGCCAAGTACAATCTCACGGTGCACCAGATGGATGTGAAGACGGCGTTCCTGAACGGCTGGCTGGACGAAGACATCTACATGGTGCAGCCGGACGGCTACGTTGACGAGGCGCACCCGGACTTCGTGTGCAAGCTGAAGCGTTCGCTTTACGGTCTGAAGCAGTCGCCGCGGATGTGGAACCAGACCATCGACAAGTTCATGCTGGAGCTAGGGTTCAAGAAGTGTGAGGCGGATCACTGCATCTACGTCAAGCGCAATGACCAAGACATGATCTTCGTGGCGCTGTACGTGGACGACTTGATCCTGGCAAGCAACAACGACGACCTGCTCAAGTCGACCAAGGAGGCGCTCAGCGTGCGGTTTGAGATGACGGACATGGGTCAGCTCAAGTACTTCCTCGGCATGGAAATCGACCAAGATCCCAAGACCGGAAATGTGTCGGTGCGACAGACCAAGTTTGCGAAGGACATCCTGGAGAAGTTCAGCATGGAAAAGAGCAACCCGGTCAAGACACCACAAGACCCGGGACTCAAGTTGACCAAGGTCATGTGCGAAGGAGGTTGCAAGCACGAAGAGACCATGGCGAAGGTGCCGTACCGGAATGCCGTCGGGTGTTTGATGTACCTGATGGTGGGGACTCGACCGGACCTCGCAGCCGCAGTGGGAGTTCTCAGCCAGTTCGCCGCGGATCCGTGTCCGACACACTGGCAAGCGCTCAAGAGGGTGTTCCGCTACATCCAAGGCACGAAGACGCATGGCATCGAGTTTCAAGCTGGCAGCGAGGACGGACTCCAAGGCTATTCGGATGCGGACTGGGCCGGCGACATCGAGACTCGACGGAGTACAAGCGGCTACGCGTTCATGATGAACGGCGGATGCATCAGCTGGAGAAGCAAGAAGCAGCGGACGGTGGCGCTATCGTCGACGGAGGCCGAGTACATGGCGTTGACGGAGGCTACGCAGGAGGCTATTTGGCTCAAGGCATTTCTGTGTGAGATCGGCGAGATGGAGACCAAGTCGGCTGTCAAGATCTACGAGGACAACCAAGGCTCCATCGCGTTGGCCAAGAACCCGGAGTTCCACAAGCGCACCAAGCACATCGACATTCGCTACCACTTCGTGCGTGAGAAGGTAGAAGACGGCCAAGTGGTGTTGGAGTACTGTTGGACCAAGGACATGCTGGCAGACCTGATGACCAAGCCGATCACCGCTGTGCAGTTCGACTTCCTACGGAGCAAGCTCGGTATCCAAGAGCTCAGAGCTCAAGGCATAACTACGGCCGAGTCGAGTGGGAGTGTTGTCAAGAAGGCGCCTCGACCTGCCACGGTGTACCAGTAGACACTGGTACGACCTTCACTCAGTGGCACTCACGCATTCACGTGATTACGAGACAGATGATTGCGAGACATGTGATAACGGGACGGTGTCGCATGGGTACAAGATTGTGGGTACAAGATGGGCATCGACATGGCAGCCTCTGATTGGCTAAGGTAACTCAGTATCCAGTTAGGAATCCAGTAGTGTGTATCCAGGAGAGAATCCAGTAGGCTTAGAGGTAGCAAGCAGTTAGCGAACTAAGGACCTAAATCAATCACTTTGCATTTCGACATCTAGTGCTCAAACGACCTTGACTTTTAGGAATCCAGTAGTGTGTATCCAGGAGAGAATCCAGTAGGCTTAGAGGTAGCAAGCAGTTAGCGAATTAAGGACCTAAATCAATCACTTTGCATTTCGACATCTAGTGCTCAAACGACCTTGACTTTTCATCTCGCGGACGACGGAGTGGTTCAAGCAGTCGGCAGTGGCGACATTGTCATGTCGATGAAGACTCCACGCGGGATCAAGAAGGGTGTGCTCACCGGTGTGTGGCACATTCCCAAGTTGTCGCGGAACTTGTTTTCGGTCGGGCGTTTCACTAAGGATGTTGGGCCTGTCACGTTCAAGCGCGACGGGTGTTTCGCCGAGACGAAGAACATCAAGTGGAAGCTCGGAGCAAGTGAAGGCAAGGGACTGTTCAAGTTGTGCATGACGCCTATCATGACTGACGAGGCGGATGTGTCAAGTCCGAAGGAACGCAAAGGGGACACCACGTCATACCTCTGGCACCTTCGACTTGGTCACATTGGCCATGGCGGTCTAGACGCCATCGTCAAGAAGGGTTATGGTGTTGGGATGAAGATGACGGCTGTGAAGCAGTGGGAGTTGTGTGATGGGTGTGCACTCGGCAAGCAAACGCGAGTGAGCTATATGCCTAAGTCACCGAACCGCGCCAAGAAGCTGTTGGAAGTCATCCACAGTGACGTCTGCGGTCCCATGAAAACGCCGACGTTCAGTGGCAAGCGGTACTTCGTCACGTTCAAAAAGTTAAGGTCGTTTGAGCACTAGATGTCGAAATGCAAAGTGATTTGATTTAGGTCCTTAGTTCGCTAACTGCTTGCTACCTCTAAGCCTACTGGATTCTCTCCTTGATACACACTACTGGATTCCTAACTGGATACTGAGTTACCTTAGCCAATCAGAGGTTGCGACGTCGATGCCCATCTTGTACCCACAATCTTGTACCCATGCGACACCGTCCCGTAATCACATGTCTCGCAATCACCTGTCTCGTAATCACGTGAATGCGTGAGTGCCACTGAGTGAAGGTCGTACCAGTGTCTACTGGTACACCGTGGCAGGTCGAGGCGCCTTCTTGACAACACTCCCACTCGACTCGGCCGTAGTTATGCCTTGAGCTCTGAGCTCTTGGATACCGAGCTTGCTCCGTAGGAAGTCGAACTGCACAGCGGTGATCGGCTTGGTCATCAGGTCTGCCAGCATGTCCTTGGTCGAACAGTACTCCAACACCACTTGGCCGTCTTCTACCTTCTCACGCACGAAGTGGTAGCGAATGTCGATGTGCTTGGTGCGCTTGTGGAACTCCGGGTTCTTGGCCAACGCGATGGAGCCTTGGTTGTCCTCGTAGATCTTGACAGCCGACTTGGTCTCCATCTCGCCGATCTCACACAGAAATGCCTTGAGCCAAATAGCCTCCTGCGTAGCCTCCGTCAACGCCATGTACTCGGCCTCCGTCGACGATAGCGCCACCGTCCGCTGCTTCTTGCTTCTCCAGCTGATGCATCCGCCGTTCATCATGAACGCGTAGCCGCTTGTACTCCGTCGAGTCTCGATGTCGCCGGCCCAGTCCGCATCCGAATAGCCTTGGAGTCCGTCCTCGCTGCCAGCTTGAAACTCGATGCCATGCGTCTTCGTGCCTTGGATGTAGCGGAACACCCTCTTGAGCGCTTGCCAGTGTGTCGGACACGGATCCGCGGCGAACTGGCTGAGAACTCCCACTGCGGCTGCGAGGTCCGGTCGAGTCCCCACCATCAGGTACATCAAACACCCGACGGCATTCCGGTACGGCACCTTCGCCATGGTCTCTTCGTGCTTGCAACCTCCTTCGCACATGACCTTGGCCAACTTGAGTCCCGGGTCTTGTGGTGTCTTGACCGGGTTGCTCTTCTCCATGCTGAACTTCTCCAGGATGTCCTTCGCAAACTTGGTCTGTCGCACCGACACATTTCCGGTCTTGGGATCTTGGTCGATTTCCATGCCGAGGAAGTACTTGAGCTGACCCATGTCCGTCATCTCAAACCGCACGCTGAGCGCCTCCTTGGTTGACTTGAGCAGGTCGTCGTTGTTGCTTGCCAGGATCAAGTCGTCCACGTACAGCGCCACGAAGATCATGTCTTGGTCATTGCGCTTGACGTAGATGCAGTGATCCGCCTCACACTTCTTGAACCCCAGCTTCAGCATGAACTTGTCGATGGTCTGGTTCCACATCCGCGGCGACTGCTTCAGACCGTAAAGCGAACGCTTGAGCTTGCACACGAAGTCCGGGTGCGCCTCGTCAACGTAGCCGTCCGGCTGCACCATGTAGATGTCTTCGTCCAGCCAGCCGTTCAGGAACGCCGTCTTCACATCCATCTGGTGCACCGTGAGATTGTACTTGGCCGCCAGACTGAGCAAGATCCTAATGGACGTGAACTTGGCCACCGGCGCGAACGTCTCTTCATAGTCGATGCCAAACTTCTGCAAGAATCCCTTGGCCACCAGACGCGCCTTGAACCGCTCGATGTCTCCAGCCTGGTTTTCCTTGATCCGAAACACCCATCTGCAGCCGATCGCCTTGCGTCCCTTCGGCAATGGCACCAACACCCACGTCTCGTTCTTGCGAAGAGAGTTGATCTCCGAGTCGCACGCTTCTTTCCACTTGGCCGAGTTGCAGGATTCCATCGCCGATACGAACGTAGTCGGCATTTCTCCCACTGAATCCACAACGAAGGCCGCGTCGAAGCCTTCTTCTTTCGCGATGGCTGACATCTCGTCCAGCGTTTGTTGCCGACTGTGCCGCTTGGACCTTGGGATCTCCACCGCTTCCTCCAACGACCGCGTCCGCTGGTGCCGCTTGCTGCCGGGTTCGAAGTCTTCGTCCCGCGCAGCTTCTTCTTCGTCGTCCTTGTTGTCAAGAAGGCGCCTCGACCTGCCACGGTGTACCAGTAGACACTGGTACGACCTTCACTCAGTGGCACTCACGCATTCACGTGATTACGAGACAGGTGATTGCGAGACATGTGATTACGGGACGGTGTCGCATGGGTACAAGATTGTGGGTACAAGATGGGCATCGACGTGGCAGCCTCTGATTGGCTAAGGTAACTCAGTATCCAGTTAGGAATCCAGTAGTGTGTATCCAGGAGAGAATCCAGTAGGCTTAGAGGTAGCAAGCAGTTAGCGAACTAGGGACCTAAATCAATCACTTTGCATTTCGACATCTAGTGCTCAAACGACCTTGACTTTTGGTTATGAGCCCAAGCCCCGTATTCCCTGCTGAAGACTCCGACTACGCTTTCGCCATGGACACCACCTCGACCACGACCTCCCGTATCAACAAGTTCGACGGAACCAACTTCCACACGTGGAAGTTCAAGATGCGCATGGTGCTCGAGGAGCGCGACCTGTGGGAAGTGACGTGCGGAGAGATCAAGCTGGAGCACTGCGCTACGACGCTGGACCAGACGACGTTCAAGAGGAAGTCTCGCAAGGCGCTGGCGATCATCTGTCTCGCGATGGAGGATTCGCAGTTGCCGCTGGTTCGGTCGGCGAAGGATGCGTTCGATGCATGGTCAAGACTGGAAGGACACTTCGAGAAGAAGAGTTTGGCCAACAAGCTCTTCCTTCGTCGACGGTTCTTCACGACGATGATGGCGGAAGGTGATGATGTGTTGGAACACATCAACAAGATCAAGACGCTGGCGGAACAGCTCGACGCAGTGGGCGCTCCGGTCAGTGAGGACGACTTGGTGATCACGCTTCTGGCAAGTTTGAACGAGTCGTACCAGTTCCTCATCACGGCGTTGGAGTCGAGAGCTGACTCGCTGACGTGGGAACTCGTGACGGCTCGACTGCTGCATGAAGACTTGAAGCGCAAGGAACAAGGTGGCGGTGCTGAAGGAACCGCGCACGGGGGTCAAGCGTTCATGACAAGCGGCAATGGGAAGAGCAAGGGACGACAAGCGCAGAAAGCCAGTGCGTGTCACTACTGTGGTGAACAAGGTCATTGGATCGCCAAGTGTCCCGTGAGGATTCGCGAGAACGCGGATCCACAGAAGCCACAGCGAGCGAATGTGGCGAATGAAGATGAAGAGGAGTTCGACGGCGACTACCTGTTTTCGGTTGGTGGTGGAGCCACCAAGTCGAGTGAAGTTTGGCTGGTCGACTCGGGTGCGACGCAGCACATGACGTACTCGAAAGAGTACATGAAGAACTACAAGAAGATGACTCCGGTGGACGTGCATCTCGCGGACGACGGAGTGGTTCAAGCAGTCGGCAGTGGCGACATTGTCATGTCGATGAAGACTCCACGCGGGATCAAGAAGGGTGTGCTCACCGGTGTGTGGCACATTCCCAAGCTGTCGCGGAACTTGTTTTCGGTCGGGCGTTTCACTAAGGATGTTGGGCCTGTCACGTTCAAGCGCGACGGGTGTTTCGCCGAGACGAAGAACATCAAGTGGAAGCTCGGAGCAAGTGAAGGCAAGGGACTGTTCAAGTTGTGCATGACGCCTATCATGACTGACGAGGCGAATGTGTCAAGTCCGAAGGAACGCAAAGGGGACACCACGTCATACCTCTGGCACCTTCGACTTGGTCACATTGGCCATGGCGGTCTAGACGCCATCGTCAAGAAGGGTTATGGTGTTGGGATGAAGATGACGGCTGTGAAGCAGTGGGAGTTGTGTGATGGGTGTGCACTCGGCTAGCAAACGCGAGTGAGCTATATGCCTAAGTCACCGAACCGCGTCAAGAAGCTGTTGGAAGTCATCCACAGTGACGTCTGCGGTCCCATGAAAACGCCGATGTTCAGTGGCAAGCGGTACTTCGTCACGTTCATCGACGAGTACTCGCACTTTTGTGTAGTATACTTGCTGCGGAACAAGTCGGAGGTGGCTGCCAAGTTCGCGGAGTTTGTGGCGTTTGCCGAAACTCAGACGGGTGGTCGCGTGAGAACGCTCCGTGTGAAGCAGCTCCGTAGCGACAACGGTGGCGAGTACAAGTCTCGTGAAATGGCCAAGTTCTGCAGCGAACGGGGTATCGTGCAGAAGTTCACTCCGCCGTACACGCCTCAACTGAACGGAGTGGCCGAGCGGATGAACCGGACGTTGGTGGAATGTGCGCGCTGCATGTTGGAACATGCCGGACTGTCGAAGTCGTATTGGGGTGAAGCAGTGGTGACGGCGACGTTCCTCCGGAATCGGTGTCCAACACGCTCCACCACCCACGACAAGTCGCCACACCAAGTATGGACGGGGAAGAAACCGCTGTTGGCGAACCTGAAGGTGTTCGGTTGCCATGCGTATGTGACGGTCCCGAAGGAGAAACGCACCAAGTTTGACGCTCGGTCGGTGCGTTGTCGGTTTCTCGGGTACTCGGAACATGAGAAAGCGTATCGGTTTGAAGAGATGAAGAGCGGTCGCGTGCTAGTGAGCCGCGATGCGAAGTTCATGGAAGACGTCTTCGACGGTGGGAGACGCAAGTTGGATCAAGCAGAAGCGGTCGTGGAACTTCGAGAAGAAGTTGGCACGGACCAAGAAGCATCGTCCGGATCGGAAGAGGACGATGAAGAAGAAGCTGCGCGGGACGAAGACTTCGAACCCGGCAGCAAGCGGCACCAGCGGACGCGGTCGTTGGAGGAAGCGGTGGAGATCCCAAGGTCCAAGCGGCACAGTCGGCAACAAACGCTGGACGAGATGTCAGCCATCGCGAAAGAAGAAGGCTTCGACGCGGCCTTCGTTGTGGATTCAGTGGGAGAAATGCCGACTACGTTCGTATCGGCGATGGAATCCTGCAACTCGGCCAAGTGGAAAGAAGCGTGCGACTCGGAGATCAACTCTCTTCGCAAGAACGAGACGTGGGTGTTGGTGCCATTGCCGAAGGGACGCAAGGCGATCGGCTGCAGATGGGTGTTTCGGATCAAGGAAAACCAGGCTGGAGACATCGAGCGGTTCAAGGCGCGTCTGGTGGCCAAGGGATTCTTGCAGAAGTTCGGCATCGACTATGAAGAGACGTTCGCGCCGGTGGCCAAGTTCACGTCCATTAGGATCTTGCTCAGTCTGGCGGCCAAGTACAATCTCACGGTGCACCAGATGGATGTGAAGACGGCGTTCCTGAACGGCTGGCTGGACGAAGACATCTACATGGTGCAGCCGGACGGCTACGTTGACGAGGCGCACCCGGACTTCGTGTGCAAACTCAAGCGTTCGCTTTACGGTCTGAAGCAGTCGCCGCGGATGTGGAACCAGACCATCGACAAGTTCATGCTGGAGCTAGGGTTCAAGAAGTGTGAGGCGGATCACTGCATCTACGTCAAGCGCAATGACCAAGACATGATCTTCGTGGCGCTGTACGTGGACGACTTGATCCTGGCAAGCAACAACAACGACCTGCTCAAGTCGACCAAGGAGGCGCTCAGCGTGCGGTTTGAGATGACGGACATGGGTCAGCTCAAGTACTTCCTCGGCATGGAAATCGACCAAGATCCCAAGACCGGAAATGTGTCGGTGCGACAGACCAAGTTTGCGAAGAACATCCTGGAGAAGTTCAGCATGGAGAAGAGCAACCCGGTCAAGACACCACAAGACCCGGGACTCAAGTTGACCAAGGTCATGTGCGAAGGAGGTTGCAAGCACGAAGAGACCATGGCGAAGGTGCCGTACCGGAATGCCGTCGGGTGTTTGATGTACCTGATGGTGGGGACTCGACCGGACCTCGCAGCCGCAGTGGGAGTTCTCAGCCAGTTCGCCGCGGATCCGTGTCCGACACACTGGCAAGCGCTCAAGAGGGTGTTCCGCTACATCCAAGGCACGAAGACGCATGGCATCGAGTTTCAAGCTGGCAGCGAGGACGGACTCCAAGGCTATTCGGATGCGGACTGGGCCGGCGACATCGAGACTCGACGGAGTACAAGCGGCTACGCGTTCATGATGAACGGCGGATGCATCAGCTGGAGAAGCAAGAAGCAGCGGACGGTGGCGCTATCGTCGACGGAGGCCGAGTACATGGCGTTGACGGAGGCTACGCAGGAGGCTATTTGGCTCAAGGCATTTCTGTGTGAGATCGGCGAGATGGAGACCAAGTCGGCTGTCAAGATCTACGAGGACAACCAAGGCTCCATCGCGTTGGCCAAGAACCCGGAGTTCCACAAGCGCACCAAGCACATCGACATTCGCTACCACTTCGTGCGTGAGAAGGTAGAAGACGGCCAAGTGGTGTTGGAGTACTGTTCGACCAAGGACATGCTGGCAGACCTGATGACCAAGCCGATCACCGCTGTGCAGTTCGACTTCCTACGGAGCAAGCTCGGTATCCAAGGGCTCAGAGCTCAAGGCATAACTACGGCCGAGTCGAGTGGGAGTGTTGTCAAGAAGGCGCCTCGACCTGCCACGGTGTACCAGTAGACACTGGTACGACCTTCACTCAGTGGCACTCACGCATTCACGTGATTACGAGACAGGTGATTGCGAGACATGTGATTACGGGACGGTGTCGCATGGGTACAAGATTGTGGGTACAAGATGGGCATCGACGTCGCAACCTCTGATTGGCTAAGGTAACTCAGTATCCAGTTAGGAATCCAGTAGTGTGTATCCAGGAGAGAATCCAGTAGGCTTAGAGGTAGCAAGCAGTTAGCGAACTAAGGACCTAAATCAACCACTTTGCATTTCGACATCTAGTGCTCAAACGACCTTGACTTTTGTCCTCTTCCGATTCGGACGATGCTTCTTGGTCCGTGCCAACTTCTTCTTGAAGTTCCACGACCGCTTCTTCTTGATCCAACTTGCGTCTCCCACCGTCGAAGACGTCTTCCATGAACTGCGCATCGCGGCTCACTAGCACGCGACCGCTCTTCATCTCTTCAAACCGATACGCTTTCTCATGTTCCGAGTACCCGAGAAACCGACAACGCACCGACCGAGCGTCAAACTTGGTGCGTTTCTCCTTCGGGACCGTCACATACGCATGGCAACCGAACACCTTCAGGTTCGCCAACAGCGGTTTCTTCCCCGTCCATACTTGGTGTGGCGACTTGTCGTGGGTGGTGGAGCGTGTCGGACACCGATTCCGGAGGAACGTCGCCGTCACCACTGCTTCACCCCAATACGACTTCGACAGTCCGGCATGTTCCAACATGCAGCGCGCACATTCCACCAACGTCCGGTTCATCCGCTCGGCCACTCCGTTCAGTTGAGGCGTGTACGGCGGAGTGAACTTCTGCACGATACCCCGTTCGCTGCAGAACTTGGCCATTTCACGAGACTTGTACTCGCCACCGTTGTCGCTACGGAGCTGCTTCGCACGGAGCGTTCTCACGCGGCCACCCGTCTGAGTTTCGGCAAACGCCACAAACTCCGCGAACTTGGCAGCCACCTCCGACTTGTTCCGCAGCAAGTATACTACACAAAAGTGCGAGTACTCGTCGATGAACGTGACGAAGTACCGCTTGCCACTGAACGTCGGCGTTTTCATGGGACCGCAGACGTCACTGTGGATGACTTCCAACAGCTTCTTGGCGCGGTTCGGCGACTTAGGCATATAGCTCACTCGCGTTTGCTTGCCGAGTGCACACCCATCACACAACTCCCACTGCTTCACAGCCGTCATCTTCATCCCAACACCATAACCCTTCTTGACGATGGCGTCTAGACCGCCATGGCCAATGTGACCAAGTCGAAGGTGCCAGAGGTATGACGTGGTGTCCCCTTTGCGTTCCTTCGGACTTGACACATTCGCCTCGTCAGTCATGATAGGCGTCATGCACAACTTGAACAGTCCCTTGCCTTCACTTGCTCCGAGCTTCCACTTGATGTTCTTCGTCTCGGCGAAACACCCGTCGCGCTTGAACGTGACAGGCCCAACATCCTTAGTGAAACGCCCGACCGAAAACAAGTTCCGCGACAACTTGGGAATGTGCCACACACCGGTGAGCACACCCTTCTTGATCCCGCGTGGAGTCTTCATCGACATGACAATGTCGCCACTGCCGACTGCTTGAACCACTCCGTCGTCCGCGAGATGCACGTCCACCGGAGTCATCTTCTTGTAGTTCTTCATGTACTCTTTCGAGTACGTCATGTGCTGCGTCGCACCCGAGTCGACCAGCCAAACTTCACTCGACTTGGTGGCTCCACCACCAACCGAAAACAGGTAGTCGCCGTCGAACTCCTCTTCATCTTCATTCGCCACATTCGCTCGCTGTGGCTTCTGTCGATCCGCGTTCTCGCGAATCCTCACGGGACACTTGGCGATCCAATGACCTTGTTCACCACAGTAGTGACACGCACTGGCTTTTTGCGCTTGTCGTCCCTTGCTCTTCCCATTGCCGCTTGTCATGAACGCTTGACCCCCGTGCGCGGTTCCTTCAGCACCGCCACCTTGTTCCTTGCGCTTCAAGTCTTCATGCAGCAGTCGAGCCGTCACGAGTTCCTGTTGTCAAGAAGGCGCCTCGACCTGCCACGGTGTACCAGTAGACACTGGTACGACCTTCACTCAGTGGCACTCACGCATTCACGTGATTACGAGACAGGTGATTGCGAGACATGTGATTACGGGACGGTGTCGCATGGGTACAAGATTGTGGGTACAAGATGGGCATCAACGTGGCAGCCTCTGATTGGCTAAGGTAACTCAGTATCCAGTTAGGAATCCAGTAGTGTGTATCCAGGAGAGAATCCAGTAGGCTTAGAGGTAGCAAGCAGTTAGCGAACTAGGGACCTAAATCAATCACTTTGCATTTCGACATCTAGTGCTCAAACGACCTTGACTTTTGGTTATGAGCCCAAGCCCCGTATTCCCTGCTGAAGACTCCGACTACGCTTTCGCCATGGACACCACCTCGACCACGACCTCCCGTATCAACAAGTTCGACGGAACCAACTTCCACACGTGGAAGTTCAAGATGCGCATGGTGCTCGAGGAGCGCGACCTGTGGGAAGTGACGTGCGGAGAGATCAAGCTGGAGCACTGCGCTACGACGCTGGACCAGACGACGTTCAAGAGGAAGTCTCGCAAGGCGCTGGCGATCATCTGTCTCGCGATGGAGGATTCGCAGTTGCCGCTGGTTCGGTCGGCGAAGGATGCGTTCGATGCATGGTCAAGACTGGAAGGACACTTCGAGAAGAAGAGTTTGGCCAACAAGCTCTTCCTTCGTCGACGGTTCTTCACGACGATGATGGCGGAAGGTGATGATGTGTTGGAACACATCAACAAGATCAAGACGCTGGCGGAACAGCTCGACGCAGTGGGCGCTCCGGTCAGTGAGGACGACTTGGTGATCACGCTTCTGGCAAGTTTGAACGAGTCGTACCAGTTCCTCATCACGGCGTTGGAGTCGAGAGCTGACTCGCTGACGTGGGAACTCGTGACGGCTCGACTGCTGCATGAAGACTTGAAGCGCAAGGAACAAGGTGGCGGTGCTGAAGGAACCGCGCACGGGGGTCAAGCGTTCATGACAAGCGGCAATGGGAAGAGCAAGGGACGACAAGCGCAGAAAGCCAGTGCGTGTCACTACTGTGGTGAACAAGGTCATTGGATCGCCAAGTGTCCCGTGAGGATTCGCGAGAACGCGGATCCACAGAAGCCACAGCGAGCGAATGTGGCGAATGAAGATGAAGAGGAGTTCGACGGCGACTACCTGTTTTCGGTTGGTGGTGGAGCCACCAAGTCGAGTGAAGTTTGGCTGGTCGACTCGGGTGCGACGCAGCACATGACGTACTCGAAAGAGTACATGAAGAACTACAAGAAGATGACTCCGGTGGACGTGCATCTCGCGGACGACGGAGTGGTTCAAGCAGTCGGCAGTGGCGACATTGTCATGTCGATGAAGACTCCACGCGGGATCAAGAAGGGTGTGCTCACCGGTGTGTGGCACATTCCCAAGTTGTCGCGGAACTTGTTTTCGGTCGGGCGTTTCACTAAGGATGTTGGGCCTGTCACGTTCAAGCGCGACGGGTGTTTCGCCGAGACGAAGAACATCAAGTGGAAGCTCGGAGCAAGTGAAGGCAAGGGACTGTTCAAGTTGTGCATGACGCCTATCATGCCTGACGAGGCGAATGTGTCAAGTCCGAAGGAACGCAAAAGGGACACCACGTCATACCTCTGGCACCTTCGACTTGGTCACATTGGCCATGGCGGTCTAGACGCCATCGTCAAGAAGGGTTATGGTGTTGGGATGAAGATGACGGCTGTGAAGCAGTGGGAGTTGTGTGATGGGTGTGCACTCGGCAAGCAAACGCGAGTGAGCTATATGCCTAAGTCACCGAACCGCGCCAAGAAGCTGTTGGAAGTCATCCACAGTGACGTCTGCGGTCCCATGAAAACGCCGACGTTCAGTGGCAAGCGGTACTTCGTCACGTTCATCGACGAGTACTCGCACTTTTGTGTAGTATACTTGCTGCGGAACAAGTCGGAGGTGGCTGCCAAGTTCGCGGAGTTTGTGGCGTTTGCCGAAACTCAGACGGGTGGCCGCGTGAGAACGCTCCGTGCGAAGCAGCTCCGTAGCGACAACGGTGGCGAGTACAAGTCTCGTGAAATGGCCAAGTTCTGCAGCGAACGGGGTATCGTGCAGAAGTTCACTCCGCCGTACACGCCTCAACTGAACGGAGTGGCCGAGCGGATGAACCGGACGTTGGTGGAATGTGCGCGCTGCATGTTGGAACATGCCGGACTGTCGAAGTCGTATTGGGGTGAAGCAGTGGTGACGGCGACGTTCCTCCGGAATCGGTGTCCGACACGCTCCACCACCCACGACAAGTCGCCACACCAAGTATGGACGGGGAAGAAACCGCTGTTGGCGAACCTGAAGGTGTTCGGTTGCCATGCGTATGTGACGGTCCCGAAGGAGAAACGCACCAAGTTTGACGCTCGGTCGGTGCGTTGTCGGTTTCTCGGGTACTCGGAACATGAGAAAGCGTATCGGTTTGAAGAGATGAAGAGCGGTCGCGTGCTAGTGAGCCGCGATGCGCAGTTCATGGAAGACGTCTTCGACGGTGGGAGACGCAAGTTGGATCAAGAAGAAGCGGTCGTGGAACTTCAAGAAGAAGTTGGCACGGACCAAGAAGCATCGTCCGGATCGGAAGAGGACGACGAAGAAGAAGCTGCGCGGGACGAAGACTTCGAACCCGGCAGCAAGCGGCACCAGCGGACGCGGTCGTTGGAGGAAGCGGTGGAGATCCCAAGGTCCAAGCGGCACAGTCGGCAACAAACGCTGGACGAGATGTCAGCCATCGCGAAAGAAGAAGGCTTTGACGCGGCCTTCGTTGTGGATTCAGTGGGAGAAATGCCGACTACGTTCGTATCGGCGATGGAATCCTGCAACTCGGCCAAGTGGAAAGAAGCGTGCGACTCGGAGATCAACTCTCTTCGCAAGAACGAGACGTGGGTGTTGGTGCCATTGCCGAAGGGACGCAAGGCGATCGGCTGCAGATGGGTGTTTCGGATCAAGGAAAACCAGGCTGGAGACATCGAGCGGTTCAAGGCGCGTCTGGTGGCCAAGGGATTCTTGCAGAAGTTCGGCATCGACTATGAAGAGACTTTCGCGCCGGTGGCCAAGTTCACGTCCATTAGGATCTTGCTCAGTCTGGCGGCCAAGTACAATCTCACGGTTCACCAGATGGATGTGAAGACGGCGTTCCTGAACGGCTGGCTGGACGAAGACATCTACATGGTGCAGCCGGACGGCTACGTTGACGAGGCGCACCCGGACTTCGTGTGCAAGCTCAAGCGCTCGCTTTACGGTCTGAAGCAGTCGCCGCGGATGTGGAACCAGACCATGGACAAGTTCATGCTGGAGCTGGGGTTCAAGAAGTGTGAGGCGGATCACTGCATCTACGTCAAGCGCAATGACCAAGACATGATCTTCGTGGCGCTGTACGTGGACGACTTGATCCTGGCAAGCAACAACGACGACCTGCTCAAGTCGACCAAGGAGGCGCTCAGCGTGCGGTTTGAGATGACGGACATGGGTCAGCTCAAGTACTTCCTCGGCATGGAAATCGACCAAGATCCCAAGACCGGAAATGTGTCGGTGCGACAGACCAAGTTTGCGAAGGACATCCTGGAGAAGTTCAGAATGGAGAAGAGCAACCCGGTCAAGACACCACAAGACCCGGGACTCAAGTTGGCCAAGGTCATGTGCGAAGGAGGTTGCAAGCACGAAGAGACCATGGCGAAGGTGCCGTACCGGAATGCCGTCGGGTGTTTGATGTACCTGATGGTGGGGACTCGACCGGACCTCGCAGCCGCAGTGGGAGTTCTCAGCCAGTTCGCCGCGGATCCGTGTCCGACACACTGGCAAGCGCTCAAGAGGGTGTTCCGCTACATCCAAGGCACGAAGACGCATGGCATCGAGTTTCAAGCTGGCAGCGAGGACGGACTCCAAGGTTATTCGGATGCGGACTGGGCCGGCGACATCGAGACTCGACGGAGTACAAGCGGCTACGCGTTCATGATGAACGGCGGATGCATCAGCTGGAGAAGCAAGAAGCAGCGGACGGTGGCGCTATCGTCGACGGAGGCCGAGTACATGGCGTTGACGGAGGCTACGCAGGAGGCTATTTGGCTCAAGGCATTTCTGTGTGAGATCGGCGAGATGGAGACCAAGTCGGCTGTCAAGATCTACGAGGACAACCAAGGCTCCATCGCGTTGGCCAAGAACCCGGAGTTCCACAAGCGCACCAAGCACATCGACATTCGCTACCACTTCGTGCGTGAGAAGGTAGAAGACGGCCAAGTGGTGTTGGAGTACTGTTCGACCAAGGACATGCTGGCAGACCTGATGACCAAGCCGATCACCGCTGTGCAGTTCGACTTCCTACGGAGCAAGCTCGGTATCCAAGGGCTCAGAGCTCAAGGCATAACTACGGCCGAGTCGAGTGGGAGTGTTGTCAAGAAGGCGCCTCAACCTGCCACGGTGTACCAGTAGACACTGGTACGACCTTCACTCAGTGGCACTCACGCATTCACGTGATTACGAGACAGGTGATTGCGAGACATGTGATTACGGGACGGTGTCGCATGGGTACAAGATTGTGGGTACAAGATGGGCATCGACGTGGAAGTCTCTGATTGGCTAAGGTAACTCAGTATCCAGTTAGGAATCCAGTAGTGTGTATCCAGGAGAGAATCCAGTAGGCTTAGAGGTAGCAAGCAGTTAGCGAACTAAGGACCTAAATCAATCACTTTGCATTTTGACATCTAGTGCTCAAACGACCTTGACTTTTCAAACGAACTTGACTTTTGTTCCCACGTCAGCGAGTCAGCTCTCGACTCCAACGCCGTGATGAGGAACTGGTACGACTCGTTCAAACTTGCCAGAAGCGTGATCACCAAGTCGTCCTCACTGACCGGAACGCCCACTGCGTCGAGCTGTTCCGCCAGCGTCTTGATCTTGTTGATGTGTTCCAACACATCATCACCTTCCGCCATCATCGTCGTGAAGAACCGTCGACGAAGGAAGAGCTTGTTGGCCAAACTCTTCTTCTCGAAGTGTCCTTCCAGTCTTGACCATGCATCGAACGCATCCTTCGCCGACCGAACCAGCGGCAACTGCGAATCCTCCATCGCGAGACAGATGATCGCCAGCGCCTTGCGAGACTTCCTCTTGAACGTCGTCTGGTCCAGCGTCGTAGCGCAGTGCTCCAGCTTGATCTCTCCGCACGTCACTTCCCACAGGTCGCGCTCCTCGAGCACCATGCGCATCTTGAACTTCCACGTGTGGAAGTTGGTTCCGTCGAACTTGTTGATACGGGAGGTCGTGGTCGAGGTGGTGTCCATGGCGAAAGCGTAGTCGGAGTCTTCAGCAGGGAATACGGGGCTTGGGCTCATAACCAAAAGTCAAGGTCGTTTGAGCACTAGATGTCGAAATGCAAAGTGATTTGATTTAGGTCCTTAGTTCGCTAACTGCTTGCTACCTCTAAGCCTACTGGATTCTCTCCTGGATACACACTACTGGATTCCTAACTGGATACTGAGTTACCTTAGCCAATCAGAGGTTGCCACGTCGATGCCCATCTTGTACCCACAATCTTGTACCCATGCGACACCGTCCCGTAATCACATGTCTCGCAATCACCTGTCTCGTAATCACGTGAATGCGTGAGTGCCACTGAGTGAAGGTCGTACCAGTGTCTACTGGTACACCGTGGCAGGTCGAGGCGCCTTCTTGACAACACTCCCACTCGACTCGGCCGTAGTTATGCCTTGAGCTCTGAGCCCTTGGATACCGAGCTTGCTCCGTAGGAAGTCGAACTGCACAGCGGTGATCGGCTTGGTCATCAGGTCTGCCAGCATGTCCTTGGTCGAACAGTACTCCAACACCACTTGGCCGTCTTCTACCTTCTCACGCACGAAGTGGTAGCGAATGTCGATGTGCTTGGTGCGCTTGTGGAACTCCGGGTTCTTGGCCAACGCGATGGAGCCTTGGTTGTCCTCGTAGATCTTGACAGCCGACTTGGTCTCCATCTCGCCGATCTCACACAGAAATGCCTTGAGCCAAATAGCCTCCTGCGTAGCCTCCGTCAACGCCATGTACTCGGCCTCCGTCGACGATAGCGCCACCGTCCGCTGCTTCTTGCTTCTCCAGCTGATGCATCCGCCGTTCATCATGAACGCGTAGCCGCTTGTACTCCGTCGAGTCTCGATGTCGCCGGCCCAGTCCGCATCCGAATAACCTTGGAGTCCGTCCTCGCTGCCAGCTTGAAACTCGATGCCATGCGTCTTCGTGCCTTGGATGTAGCGGAACACCCTCTTGAGCGCTTGCCAGTGTGTCGGACACGGATCCGCGGCGAACTGGCTGAGAACTCCCACTGCGGCTGCGAGGTCCGGTCGAGTCCCCACCATCAGGTACATCAAACACCCGACGGCATTCCGGTACGGCACCTTCGCCATGGTCTCTTCGTGCTTGCAACCTCCTTCGCACATGACCTTGGTCAACTTGAGTCCCGGGTCTTGTGGTGTCCTGACCGGGTTGCTCTTCTCCATGCTGAACTTCTCCAGGATGTCCTTCGCAAACTTGGTCTGTCGCACCGACACATTTCCGGTCTTGGGATCTTGGTCGATTTCCATGCCGAGGAAGTACTTGAGCTGACCCATGTCCGTCATCTCAAACCGCACGCTGAGCGCCTCCTTGGTCGACTTGAGCAGGTCGTCGTTGTTGCTTGCCAGGATCAAGTCGTCCACGTACAGCGCCACGAAGATCATGTCTTGGTCATTGCGCTTGACGTAGATGCAGTGATCCGCCTCACACTTCTTGAATCCCAGCTCCAGCATGAACTTGTCGATGGTCTGGTTCCACATCCGCGGCGACTGCTTCAGACCGTAAAGCGAACGCTTGAGCTTGCACACGAAGTCCGGGTGCGCCTCGTCAACGTAGCCGTCCGGCTGCACCATGTAGATGTCTTCGTCCAGCCAGCCGTTCAGGAACGCCGTCTTCACATCCATCTGGTGCACCGTGAGATTGTACTTGGCCGCCAGACTGAGCAAGATCCTAATGGACGTGAACTTGGCCACCGGCGCGAACGTCTCTTCATAGTCGATGCCGAACTTCTGCAAGAATCCCTTGGCCACCAGACGCGCCTTGAACCGCTCGATGTCTCCAGCCTGGTTTTCCTTGATCCGAAACACCCATCTGCAGCCGATCGCCTTGCGTCCCTTCGGCAATGGCACCAACACCCACGTCTCGTTCTTGCGAAGAGAGTTGATCTCCGAGTCGCACGCTTCTTTCCACTTGGCCGAGTTGCAGGATTCCATCGCCGATACGAACGTAGTCGGCATTTCTCCCACTGAATCCACAACGAAGGCCGCGTCGAAGCCTTCTTCTTTCGCGATGGCTGACATCTCGTCCAGCGTTTGTTGCCGACTGTGCCGCTTGGACCTTGGGATCTCCACCGCTTCCTCCAACGACCGCGTCCGCTGGTGCCGCTTGCTGCCGGGTTCGAAGTCTTCGTCCCGCGCAGCTTCTTCTTCGTCGTCCTCTTCCGATCCGGACGATGCTTCTTGGTCCGTGCCAACTTCTTCTCGAAGTTCCACGACCGCTTCTTCTTGATCCAACTTGCGTCTCCCACCGTCGAAGACGTCTTCCATGAACTGCGCATCGCGGCTCACTAGCACGCGACCGCTCTTCATCTCTTCAAACCGATACGCTTTCTCATGTTCCGAGTACCCGAGAAACCGACAACGCACGTCGAAGGTGCCAGAGGTATGACGTGGCGTCCCTTTTGCGTTCCTTCGGACTTGACACATTCGCCTCGTCAGGCATGATAGGCGTCATGCACAACTTGAACAGTCCCTTGCCTTCACTTGCTCCGAGCTTCCACTTGATGTTCTTCGTCTCGGCGAAACACCCGTCGCGCTTGAACGTGACAGGCCCAACATCCTTAGTGAAACGCCCGACCGAAAACAAGTTCCGCGACAACTTGGGAATGTGCCACACACCGGTGAGCACACCCTTCTTGATCCCGCGTGGAGTCTTCATCGACATGACAATGTCGCCACTGCCGACTGCTTGAACCACTCCGTCGTCCGCGAGATGCACGTCCACCGGAGTCTTCTTGTAGTTCTTCATGTACTCTTTCGAGTACGTCATGTGCTGCGTCGCACCCGAGTCGACCAGCCAAACTTCACTCGACTTGGTGGCTCCACCACCAACCGAAAACAGGTAGTCGCCGTCAAACTCCTCTTCATCTTCATTCGCCACATTCGCTCGCTGTGGCTTCTGTCGATCCGCGTTCTCGCGAATCCTCACGGGACACTTGGCGATCCAATGACCTTGTTCACCACAGTAGTGACACGCACTGGCTTTTTGCGCTTGTCGTCCCTTGCTCTTCCCATTGCCGCTTGTCATGAACGCTTGACCCCCGTGCGCGGTTCCTTCAGCACCACCACCTTGTTCCTTGCGCTTCAAGTCTTCATGCAGCAGTCGAGCCGTCACGAGTTCCCACGTCAGCGAGTCAGCTCTCGACTCCAACGCCGTGATGAGGAACTGGTACGACTCGTTCAAACTTGCCAGAAGCGTGATCACCAAGTCGTCCTCACTGACCGGAGCGCCCACTGCGTCGAGCTGTTCCGCCAGCGTCTTGATCTTGTTGATGTGTTCCAACACATCATCACCTTCCGCCATCATCGTCGTGAAGAACCGTCGACGAAGGAAGAGCTTGTTGGCCAAACTCTTCTTCTCGAAGTGTCCTTCCAGTCTTGACCATGCATCGAACGCATCCTTCGCCGACCGAACCAGCGGCAACTGCGAATCCTCCATCGCGAGACAGATGATCGCCAGCGCCTTGCGAGACTTCCTCTTGAACGTCGTCTGGTCCAGCGTCGTAGCGCAGTGCTCCAGCTTGATCTCTATTGAGGGTTGCTGGTCTTGGGTACTGTGTACCAGTTGTACCCATTAACCGGTTAACCCGAACCGGTCCAATCCGAACCCACGTTGATTATGGTGATTACGGTAAGTTGTTTACGCCACCGATGATTAGACGAGTAGGATGATTGGATGAACACCGGTGAGTGATGGTTGATTAGATGCACTAGGTGATAGGACGCAGGGTCGCGTGTCTATAACAGTAGGGTGTAAGCTCCAACAATTCAATCACTTTCGAATCTTCATTCTACCCCTCAAGTGCCTTCGCTCCGGTCCCGCCGTCTGCGACGTCCCTCCCTCCGCTTCGTCCGAGCTTCGTATCCAAGATCCATACCTTCCATCAGGTTATGAGCCCAAGCACCATGTCCTCTGCCCAAGACGCCTCGACCAAGGTTTCCATTGACAAGTTCAACGGGGACAACTACGCGACGTGGAACCGCTACATGCGTGGCGTGTTCCTGACCAAGTCGACGTGGCATGTCGTGAACCGCGAGACGACGCCGAGCTTCACGGACTCGCGGGCCAAGGACGACTACGTCAAGTCGAGCAACATCGCGTTCGGACTGATGTTGCTTCACATGGACGCGGACTACCACCATGTGGTCGACGACTGCGAGGAAGCGTGGGTTGCGTGGACGCGCCTGAAGACGCTGTACGGTGGTTCGCAGAAGGCTGGACGCATCTACCTGAAGCGCCAACTCTTCAGCATGGAGATGTCGGAAGGCGGCAACGTCTTGCATCACTGCAACGAGGTCCTCAACATCAGCGCCAAGCTCAGCAGCATCGGCGCCAAGATGGAGGATGAGGACGTGGCGATCTGCCTGTTGCGCAGCCTCCCCAAGAGCTACGAGAACGTCGTGCTGAACTTGGAGATGAGCAGCGCTGAACTACGATCGCAAGACGTCGTGAAGGTGCTGACGAATGAGCACATCAAGAGACAAGGCGAGAAGACGGCGACGGTGAAGACGGAGGACGCGGCCAAGGCGTTCAACACCGACCGAGAGTCTCGCCAGTGTACGTACTGCGGGAAATTGGGACACACGATTGACAAGTGCTGGACCAAGCAGAAGGACGAGAATCGGGGCCCAAGACGCGGCGGCAATGGCAATGGCCGTGGACGCGGGGCCAACAATGCCCAGTGGAGGAACGACGACGCCAGCTACAACTACGACTACGGCTATGATCGAGTGGCGTTCGCGGTCTCACTGGAGTGTGGCATTTCGACGGGCAAGAATGTGTCCGGGATGTGGGCGGTCGACAGCGGCGCAACGCACCACATCTGCAACGACAAGGCCAAGTTCGCTCATTTGATTGAGCGGAACGAAGGCGAACTTTCGGTGGCCGACGGCAACAAGGCGGCAATCATGGGTGTGGGGACCATCGTGGAACGAGTGGTTCTGCCCAACGGCGACGAGCGCGACATCGAGATCAAGAACGCGCTGTACGTCCCAAGCATGAGCAAGAATCTACTTTCGGTGCCACAGATCAACAAGAGTGGTCTGTTCCAAGTCGTGTTCGACGGCACCCAGATGCAGATTGCGCACAAGGGCTCCAAGCAAGTGGTGGCGACGGCAAACCTCGTGGATGGACTCTACTGGCTCCAGACGCCTCAGCGATCGGCGAATGCGGCGACCAGTGGGAAGACGGTCGACTTACACGCGCGTATGGGTCACGCTCCGGTGGAGGTGCTTCGCAAGATGGTCGACAACAACATGATCAAGGACGCGAAGGCACCTTCCAAGTCGAGTGGACCAAGCGTGTGCCGCGGCTGCCAGCAAGGGAAAATGGTCCAGAAGCCGTTCCCAAGCAACCGTGACAAGCGTCACTACGACACGTTCGAGCTGCTCCACTTCGACGTGTGCGGCCCCATGGAAGAAGAGTCACTGGGTGGCAGCAAGTATCTGCTGCTGATCGTGGACGAAGCCAGCGGATGCATGAAGGGTTTCTGCCTGCGTGCCAAGTCGGAGAGCGAGGACTGCATCAAGATGTACGTCACGAAGGTGCAGACGCAGTTCGGCAAGAAGGTCAAGTTTGTGCGGCACGACGGAGCCCGTGAGTTCGCGACCAACTCGCTCAAGACCTTTTACGAAGTCGAAGGCATCGAGCAGCAAACCACGGTTCCGTACGCGCACCAGACCAACGGCACGGCAGAATGCGCCATCCGGACCATCGTCACGATTGGCCGCAGCATGCTGCATCACGCCAAGCTGGACAAGAGCTTCTGGGCTGAGGCGGCCATGACAGCCATCTACGTGAAGAATCGTCTGCCATCACCCAAGATCGAACACAAGACTCCGTTCGAGATCGTGTACAAGTCCAAGCCGAGTGTGAAGCACATGCGTGTGTTCGGATGCCAGACGTACATCCTGACGCCGAAGGAAAGACGGCGCAAGTGGGACCCCAATGCTCGCGCCGGGCTGTTCCTCGGCTACGAAGAAGTGTCCAAGGCGTATCGAGTTTATGACATCGAGGCGGGGCAGGTGGTTATCAGTCGCGATGTCAACTTCGATGAGTCGACCTTTGGACTTTCGACGCATACTTCGGATGAAGACGTCGATGATGCTGTGCTGGACCTGGACGCGCTGGACCTGGACGACAACGATGGACCGCGCCAAACGAGCTTCAAGCAGGCGGGGAAGCGCAAGTACCGACCGAGTGGCGACGACGACACTGCCAGAAGATCGCGCCCCGTTCGCCACCGAGCTGGCTTAGAAGAAGCAAGTGCGCCGGACGTATCCTCCTCGCGCCGAGCCGACCCCGACGAAGAAGAAAAGTCTGGGGATCAAGATGAAGACGACGACTCGACGCCTCCAGTGTTTTGGCGTGCCAGTGCCAACGCTGTGGAAGCAGCAGCCGATCTATCGGAGCCGACGACGTTCCAAGAGGCTGTGAACGGTCCTGATCAAGTGCACTGGCGCAAGGCGATCCGCGCGGAGCTCAAGTCGATGCGACTGCGTGGTGTGTTTCGAGCTGCCAAGTTGCCTAACGGACAACGCGCCATCGGTACCAAGTGGGTGTTCAAGATCAAGCGCAAAGCGGACGGCTCGATCGAGAAGTACAAGGCGCGCCTCGTGGCCAAGGGCTTCAAGCAGAAGTACGGCATTGACTACACCGAGACGTTCTCGCCCGTGGTCAAGTATGTGACGCTGCGCATGGTGATCGCGATTGCCAAGTATTTTGGCTGGCCCCTCGACCAACTCGACGTGGTGACAGCATTCCTGTACGGGATAATGAAGGAGGTGGTCTTCTGCGTGGTTCCGGAAGGCGTCGAACTGGATGGTGACTTCGACTGCCTGGAACTGGTGAAGGCTATCTACGGTCTCAAGCAAGCTTCGCGAGTGTGGAACGAGACCTTCGACGAGTTCGTGTGCTCCATCGGCTTCCAAGTGTCGGCCTTCGATCCGTGCCTCTACATCAAGGTGGTGGACGGTCACTGCGTGCTTGTACTGGTGTACGTGGACGACGTACTGATTACCGGGAGTTCGCCCGAGCTGATCGCACGCACGAAGACCGACCTGAAGACGCGCTTCGAGATGACCGACAGCGGCAAGTGCGCGTTTGTTCTTGGGATCGAGTTGGTGGACGGCCCGGACGGCAGCGTGACCATGTGCCAGCGGCGATACGTGGACGACATCCTGAAGCGCTTCGCCATGGACGAGTGCAAGGCCGTGGTGAGTCCGGTGGACATGAGCACTCGACTGGTTCCAAGCGACGCGGCGACCAAGGTGACCGCTCCGTTTCGCGAAGCTGTTGGTGCTCTGATGCACCTGATGACCGCCACGCGTCCAGACATCGCGTACGCCGTTGGCTATGTATCGCGCTTCATGGAGAACCCCCAAGAGGAACACTGGGTTGCGGTCAAGCGTATCTTTCGCTACCTGCAAGGCACCAAGACGCATGGGATCTGCTTCAAGCCGGGCGACAAGATCGACTTTCGTGGCTACTCGGACGCGGACTGGGCCGGCGACCTCGCCGACCGCAAGTCCACTTCAGGCTACACCTTCATGCTCATGAGTGCGCCTGTGAGCTGGGGAAGCAAGAAGCAATCAAGTGTGTCGCTGTCCACGAGCGAAGCGGAGTACATCGCGCTCAGTCTGGCTATCCAAGAAGGCAAGTGGATTCATCGCCTGCTATGCGAGATTCTGGCAGCCGCTAATGAGACTGGACCCGAACTCATGATCCGCGAAGACAACCAGTCGTGCATCAAGATGACGAAGAACCCAGTGAACCACGGTCGCGCCAAGCACATCGACATCAAGTACCACCACATCCGCGATGAAGTCAAGCGCGGTGAAGTCAAGCTCCAGTACTGCGAGACTTCTGTGATGCTAGCGGACATCATGACGAAGGCTCTCGCGGGACCACGCCATACGGATCTGACGGTGGCTCTCGGCATTCGTGGGACTTCGCATTGAGGGGGCGTATTGAGGGTTGCTGGTCTTGGGTACTGTGTACCAGTTGTACCCATTAACCGGTTAACCCGAACCGGTCCAATCCGACCGAACCCACGTTGATTATGGTGATTACGGTAAGTTGTTTACGCCACCGATGATTAGACGAGTAGGATGATTGGATGAACACCGGTGAGTGATGGTTGATTAGATGCACTAGGTGATAGGACGCAGGGTCGCGTGTCTATAACAGTAGGGTGTAAGCTCCAACAATTCAATCACTTTCGAATCTTCATTCTACCCCTCAAGTGCCTTCGCTCCGGTCCCGCCGTCTGCGACGTCCCTCCCTCCGCTTCGTCCGAGCTTCGTATCCAAGATCCATACCTTCCATCAATCTCTCCGCACGTCACTTCCCACAGGTCGCGCTCCTCGAGCACCATGCGCATCTTGAACTTCCACGTGTGGAAGTTGGTTCCGTCGAACTTGTTGATACGGGAGGTCGTGGTCGAGGTGGTGTCCATGGCGAAAGCGTAGTCGGAGTCTTCAGCAGGGAATACGGGGCTTGGGCTCATAACCAAAAGTTAAGGTCGTTTGAGCACTAGATGTCGAAATGCAAAGGGATTGATTTAGGTCCTTAGTTCGCTAACTGCTTGCTACCTCTAAGCCTACTGGATTCTCTCCTGGATACACACTACTGGATTCCTAACTGGATACTGAGTTACCTTAGCCAATCAGAGGCTGCCACGTCGATGCCCATCTTGTACCCACAATCTTGTACCCATGCGACACCGTCCCGTAATCACATGTCTCGCAATCACCTGTCTCGTAATCACGTGAATGCGTGAGTGCCACTGAGTGAAGGTCGTACCAGTGTCTACTGGTACACCGTGGCAGGTCGAGGCGCCTTCTTGACAACAGTTCATCGACGAGTACTCGCACTTTTGTGTAGTATACTTGCTGCGGAACAAGTCGGAGGTGGCTGCCAAGTTCGCGGAGTTTGTGGCGTTTGCCGAAACTCAGACGGGTGGTCGCGTGAGAACGCTCCGTGTGAAGCAGCTCCGTAGCGACAACGGTGGCGAGTACAAGTCTCGTGAAATGGCCAAGTTCTGCAGCGAACGGGGTATCGTGCAGAAGTTCACTCCGCCGTACACGCCTCAACTGAACGGAGTGGCCGAGCGGATGAACCGGACGTTGGTGGAATGTGCGCGCTGCATGTTGGTGTTGTCAAGAAGGCGCCTCGACCTGCCACGGTGTACCAGTAGACACTGGTACGACCTTCACTCAGTGGCACTCACGCATTCATGTGATTACGAGACAGGTGATTGCGAGACATGTGATTACGGGACGGTGTCGCATGGGTACAAGATTGTGGGTACAAGATGGGCATCGACGTGGCAGCCTCTGATTGGATAAGGTAACTCAGTATCCAGTTAGGAATCCAGTAGTGTGTATCCAGGAGAGAATCCAGTAGGCTTAGAGGTAGCAAGCAGTTAGCGAACTAAGGACCTAAATCAATCACTTTGCATTTCGACATCTAGTGCTCAAACGACCTTGACTTTTGGTTATGAGCCCAAGCCCCGTATTCCCTGCTGAAGACTCCGACTACGCTTTCGCCATGGACACCACCTCGACCACGACCTCCCGTATCAACAAGTTCGACGGAACCAACTTCCACACGTGGAAGTTCAAGATGCGCATGGTGCTCGAGGAGCGCGACCTGTGGGAAGTGACGTGCGGAGAGATCAAGCTGGAGCACTGCGCTACGACGCTGGACCAGACGACGTTCAAGAGGAAGTCTCGCAAGGCGCTGGCGATCATCTGTCTCGCGATGGAGGATTCGCAGTTGCCGCTGGTTCGGTCGGCGAAGGATGCGTTCGATGCATGGTCAAGACTGGAAGGACACTTCGAGAAGAAGAGTTTGGCCAACAAGCTCTTCCTTCGTCGACGGTTCTTCACGACGATGATGGCGGAAGGTGATGATGTGTTGGAACACATCAACAAGATCAAGACGCTGGCGGAACAGCTCGACGCAGTGGGCGCTCCGGTCAGTGAGGACGACTTGGTGATCACGCTTCTGGCAAGTTTGAACGAGTCGTACCAGTTCCTCATCACGGCGTTGGAGTCGAGAGCTGACTCGCTGACGTGGGAACTCGTGACGGCTCGACTGCTGCATGAAGACTTGAAGCGCAAGGAACAAGGTGGCGGTGCTGAAGGAACCGCGCACGGGGGTCAAGCGTTCATGACAAGCGGCAATGGGAAGAGCAAGGGACGACAAGCGCAGAGAGCCAGTGCGTGTCACTACTGTGGTGAACAAGGTCATTGGATCGCCAAGTGTCCCGTGAGGATTCGCGAGAACGCGGATCGACAGAAGCCACAGCGAGCGAATGTGGCGAATGAAGATGAAGAGGAGTTCGACGGCGACTACCTGTTTTCGGTTGGTGGTGGAGCTACCAAGTCGAGTGAAGTTTGGCTGGTCGACTCGGGTGCGACGCAGCACATGACGTACTCGAAAGAGTACATGAAGAACTACAAGAAGATGACTCCGGTGGACGTGCATCTCGCGGACGACGGAGTGGTTCAAGCAGTCGGCAGTGGCGACATTGTCATGTCGATGAAGACTCCACGCGGGATCAAGAAGGGTGTGCTCACCGGTGTGTGGCACATTCCCAAGTTGTCGCGGAACTTGTTTTCGGTCGGGCGTTTCACTAAGGATGTTGGGCCTGTCACGTTCAAGCGCGACGGGTGTTTCGCCGAGACGAAGAACATCAAGTGGAAGCTCGGAGCAAGTGAAGGCAAGGGACTGTTCAAGTTGTGCATGACGCCTATCATGACTGACGAGGCGAATGTGTCAAGTCCGAAGGAACGCAAAGGGGACACCACGTCATACCTCTGGCACCTTCGACTTGGTCACATTGGCCATGGCGGTCTAGACGCCATCGTCAAGAAGGGTTATGGTGTTGGGATGAAGATGACGGCTGTGAAGCAGTGGGAGTTGTGTGATGGGTGTGCACTCGGCAAGCAAACGCGAGTGAGCTATATGCCTAAGTCACCGAACCGCGCCAAGAAGCTGTTGGAAGTCATCCACAGTGACGTCTGCGGTCCCATGAAAACGCCGACGTTCAGTGGCAAGCGGTACTTCGTCACGTTCATCGACGAGTACTCGCACTTTTGTGTAGTACACTTGCTGCGGAATAAGTCGGAGGTGGCTGCCAAGTTCGCGGAGTTTGTGGCGTTTGCCGAAACTCAGACGGGTGGTCGCGTGAGAACGCTCCGTGTGAAGCAGCTCCGTAGCGACAACGGTGGCGAGTACAAGTCTCGTGAAATGGCCAAGTTCTGCAGCGAACGGGGTATCGTGCAGAAGTTCACTCCGCCGTACACGCCTCAACTGAACGGAGTGGCCGAGCGGATGAACCGGACGTTGGTGGAATGTGCGCGCTGCATGTTGGAACATGCCGGACTGTCGAAGTCGTATTGGGGTGAAGCAGTGGTGACGGCGACGTTCCTCCGGAATCGGTGTCCGACACGCTCCACCACCCACGACAAGTCGCCACACCAAGTATGGACGGGGAAGAAACCGCTGTTGGCGAACCTGAAGGTGTTCGGTTGCCATGCGTATGTGACGGTCCCGAAGGAGAAACGCACCAAGTTTGACGCTCGGTCGGTGCGTTGTCGGTTTCTCGGGTACTCGGAACATGAGAAAGCGTATCGGTTTGAAGAGATGAAGAGCGGTCGCGTGCTAGTGAGCCGCGATGCGCAGTTCATGGAAGACGTCTTCGACGGTGGGAGACGCAAGTTGGATCAAGAAGAAGCGGTCGTGGAACTTCGAGAAGAAGTTGGCACGGACCAAGAAGCATCGTCCGGATCGGAAGAGGACGACGAAGAAGAAGCTGCGCGGGACGAAGACTTCGAACCCGGCAGCAAGCGGCACCAGCGGACGCGGTCGTTGGAGGAAGCGGTGGAGATCCCAAGGTCCAAGCGGCACAGTCGGCAACAAACGCTGGACGAGATGTCAGCCATCGCGAAAGAAGAAGGCTTCGACGCGGCCTTCGTTGTGGATTCAGTGGGAGAAATGCCGACTACGTTCGTATCGGCGATGGAATCCTGCAACTCGGCCAAGTGGAAAGAAGCGTGCGACTCGGAGATCAACTCTCTTCGCAAGAACGAGACGTGGGTGTTGGTGCCATTGCCGAAGGGACGCAAGGCGATCGGCTGCAGATGGGTGTTTCGGATCAAGGAAAACCAGGCTGGAGACATCGAGCGGTTCAAGGCGCGTCTGGTGGCCAAGGGATTCTTGCAGAAGTTCGGCATCGACTATGAAGAGACTTTCGCGCCGGTGGCCAAGTTCACGTCCATTAGGATCTTGCTCAGTCTGGCGGCCAAGTACAATCTCACGGTGCACCAGATGGATGTGAAGACGGCGTTCCTGAACGGCTGGCTGGACGAAGACATCTACATGGTGCAGCCGGACGGCTACGTTGACGAGGCGCACCCGGACTTCGTGTGCAAGCTCAAGCGTTCGCTTTACGGTCTGAAGCAGTCGCCGCGGATGTGGAACCAGACCATCGACAAGTTCATGCTGGAGCTGGGTTCAAGAAGTGTGAGGCGGATCACTGCATCTACGTCAAGCGCAATGACCAAGACATGATCTTCGTGGCGCTGTACGTGGACGACTTGATCCTGGCAAGCAACAACGACGACCTGCTCAAGTCGACCAAGGAGGCGCTCAGCGTGCGGTTTGAGATGACGGACATGGGTCAGCTCAAGTACTTCCTCGGCATGGAAATCGACCAAGATCCCAAGACCGGAAATGTGTCGGTGCGACAGACCAAGTTTGCGAAGGACATCCTGGAGAAGTTCAGCATGGAGAAGAGCAACCCGGTCAAGACACCACAAGACCCGGGACTCAAGTTGACCAAGGTCATGTGCGAAGGAGGTTGCAAGCACGAAGAGACCATGGCGAAGGTGCCGTACCGGAATGCCGTCGGGTGTTTGATGTACCTGATGGTGGGGACTCGACCGGACCTCGCAGCCGCAGTGGGAGTTCTCAGCCAGTTCGCCGCGGATCCGTGTCCGACACACTGGCAAGCGCTCAAGAGGGTGTTCCGCTACATCCAAGGCACGAAGACGCATGGCATCGAGTTTCAAGCTGGCAGCGAGGACGGACTCCAAGGCTATTCGGATGCGGACTGGGCCGGCGACATCGAGACTCGACGGAGTACAAGCGGCTACGCGTTCATGATGAACGGCGGATGCATCAGCTGGAGAAGCAAGAAGCAGCGGACGGTGGCGCTATCGTCGACGGAGGCCGAGTACATGGCGTTGACGGAGGCTACGCAGGAGGCTATTTGGCTCAAGGCATTTCTGTGTGAGATCGGCGAGATGGAGACCAAGTCGGCTGTCAAGATCTACGAGGACAACCAAGGCTCCATCGCGTTGGCCAAGAACCCGGAGTTCCACAAGCGCACCAAGCACATCGACATTCGCTACCACTTCGTGCGTGAGAAGGTAGAAGACGGCCAAGTGGTGTTGGAGTACTGTTCGACCAAGGACATGCTGGCAGACCTGATGACCAAGCCGATCACCGCTGTGCAGTTCGACTTCCTACGGAGCAAGCTCGGTATCCAAGGGCTCAGAGCTCAAGGCATAACTACGGCCGAGTCGAGTGGGAGTGTTGTCAAGAAGGCGCCTCGACCTGCCACGGTGTACCAGTAGACACTGGTACGACCTTCACTCAGTGGCACTCACGCATTCACGTGATTACGAGACAGGTGATTGCGAGACATGTGATTACGGGACGGTGTCGCATGGGTACAAGATTGTGGGTACAAGACGGGCATCAACGTGGCAGCCTCTGATTGGCTAAGGTAACTCAGTATCCAGTTAGGAATCCAGTAGTGTGTATCCAGGAGAGAATCCAGTAGGCTTAGAGGTAGCAAGCAGTTAGCGAACTAACGACCTAAATCAATCACTTTGCATTTCGACATCTAGTGCTCAAACGACCTTGACTTTTGTTGGAACATGCCGGACTGTCGAAGTCGTATTGGGAAAAGTCAAGGTCGTTTGAGCACTAAACTTTTGTTGGAACATGCCGGACTGTCGAAGTCGTATTGGGAAAAGTCAGACTTTTGTTGGAACATGCCGGACTGTCGAAGTCGTATTGGGAAAAGTCAAGGTCGTTTGAGCACTAAACTTTTGTTGGAACATGCCGGACTTGACATTTGTTGGAACATGCCGGACTGTCGAAGTCGTATTGGGAAAAGTCAAGGTCGTTTGAGCACTAAACTTTTGTTGGAACATGCCGGACTGTCGAAGTCGTATTGGGAAAAGTCAAGGTCGTTTGAGCACTAAATGTCGAAATGCAAAGTGATTGATTTAGGTCCTTAGTTCGCTAACTGCTTGCTACCTCTAAGCCTACTGGATTCTCTCCTGGATACACACTACTGGATTCCTAACTGGATACTGAGTTACCTTAGCCAATCAGAGGTTGCCACGTCTATGCCCATCTTGTACCCACAATCTTGTACCCATGCGACACCGTCCCGTAATCACATGTCTCGCAATCACCTGTCTCGTAATCACATGAATGCGTGAGTGCCACTGAGTGAAGGTCGTACCAGTGTCTACTGGTACACCGTGGCAGGTCGAGGCGCCTTCTTGACAACACTCCCACTCGACTCGGCCGTAGTTATGCCTTGAGCTCTGAGCCCTTGGATACCGAGCTTGCTCCGTAGGAAGTCGAACTGCACAGCGGTGATCGGCTTGGTCATCAGGTCTGCCAGCATGTCCTTGGTCGAACAGTACTCCAACACCACTTGGCCGTCTTCTACCTTCTCACGCACGAAGTGGTAGCGAATGTCGATGTGCTTGGTGCGCTTGTGGAACTCCGGGTTCTTGGCCAACGCGATGGAGCCTTGGTTGTCCTCGTAGATCTTGACAGCCGACTTGGTCTCCATCTCGCCGATCTCACACAGAAATGCCTTGAGCCAAATAGCCTCCTGCGTAGCCTCCGTCAACGCCATGTACTCGGCCTCCGTCGACGATAGCGCCACCGTCCGCTGCTTCTTGCTTCTCCAGCTGATGCATCCGCCGTTCATCATGAACGCGTAGCCGCTTGTACTCCGTCGAGTCTCGATGTCGCCGGCCCAGTCCGCATCCGAATAGCCTTGGAGTCCGTCCTCGCTGCCAGCTTGAAACTCGATGCCATGCGTCTTCGTGCCTTGGATGTAGCGGAACACCCTCTTGAGCGCTTACCAGTGTGTCGGACACGGATCCGCGGCGAACTGGCTGAGAACTCCCACTGCGGCTGCGAGGTCCGGTCGAGTCCCCACCATCAGGTACATCAAACACCCGACGGCATTCCGGTACGGCACCTTCGCCATGGTCTCTTCGTGCTTGCAACCTCCTTCGCACATGACCTTGGTCAACTTGAGTCCCGGGTCTTGTGGTGTCTTGACCGGGTTGCTCTTCTCCATGCTGAACTTCTCCAGGATGTCCTTCGCAAACTTGGTCTGTCGCACCGACACATTTCCGGTCTTGGGATCTTGGTCGATTTCCATGCCGAGGAAGTACTTGAGCTGACCCATGTCCGTCATCTCAAACCGCACGCTGAGCGCCTCCTTGGTCGACTTGAGCAGGTCGTCGTTGTTGCTTGCCAGGATCAAGTCGTCCACGTACAGCGCCACGAAGATCATGTCTTGGTCATTGCGCTTGACGTAGATGCAGTGATCCGCCTCACACTTCTTGAACCCCAGCTCCAGCATGAACTTGTCGATGGTCTGGTTCCACATCCGCGGCGACTGCTTCAGACCGTAAAGCGAACGCTTGAGCTTGCACACGAAGTCCGGGTGCGCCTCGTCAACGTAGCCGTCCGGCTGCACCATGTAGATGTCTTCGTCCAGCCAGCCGTTCAGGAACGCCGTCTTCACATCCATCTGGTGCACCGTGAGATTGTACTTGGCCGCCAGACTGAGCAAGATCCTAATGGACGTGAACTTGGCCACCGGCGCGAACGTCTCTTCATAGTCGATGCCGAACTTCTGCAAGAATCCCTTGGCCACCAGACGCGCCTTGAACCGCTCGATGTCTCCAGCCTGGTTTTCCTTGATCCGAAACACCCATCTGCAGCCGATCGCCTTGCGTCCCTTCGGCAATGGCACCAACACCCACGTCTCGTTCTTGCGAAGAGAGTTGATCTCCGAGTCGCACGCTTCTTTCCACTTGGCCGAGTTGCAGGATTCCATCGCCGATACGAACGTAGTCGGCATTTCTCCCACTGAATCCACAACGAAGGCCGCGTCGAAGCCTTCTTCTTTCGCGATGGCTGACATCTCGTCCAGCGTTTGTTGCCGACTGTACCGCTTGGACCTTGGGATCTCCACCGCTTCCTCCAACGACCGCGTCCGCTGGTGCCGCTTGCTGCCGGGTTCGAAGTCTTCGTCCCGCGCAGCTTCTTCTTCGTCGTCCTCTTCCGATCCGGACGATGCTTCTTGGTCCGTGCCAACTTCTTCTTGAAGTTCCACGACCGCTTCTTCTTGATCCAACTTGCGTTTCCCACCGTCGAAGACGTCTTCCATGAACTGCGCATCGCGGCTCACTAGCACGCGCCCGCTCTTCATCTCTTCAAACCGATACGCTTTCTCATGTTCCGAGTACCCGAGAAACCGACAACGCACGTCGAAGGTGCCAGAGGTATGACGTGGCGTCCCTTTTGCGTTCCTTCGGACTTGACTCATTCGCCTCGTCAGTCATGATAGGCGTCATGCACAACTTGAACAGTCCCTTGCCTTCACTTGCTCCGAGCTTCCACTTGATGTTCTTCGTCTCGGCGAAACACCCGTCGCGCTTGAACGTGACAGGCCCAACATCCTTAGTGAAACGCCCGACCGAAAACAAGTTCCGCGACAACTTGGGAATGTGCCACACACCGGTGAGCACACCCTTCTTGATCCCGCGTGGAGTCTTCATCGACATGACAATGTCGCCACTGCCGACTGCTTGAACCACTCCGTCGTCCGCGAGATGCACGTCCACCGGAGTCATCTTCTTGTAGTTCTTCATGTACTCTTTCGAGTACGTCATGTGCTGCGTCGCACCCGAGTCGACCAGCCAAACTTCACTCGACTTGGTGGCTCCACCACCAACCGAAAACAGGTAGTCGCCGTCAAACTCCTCTTCATCTTCATTCGCCACATTCGCTCGCTGTGGCTTCTGTCGATCCGCGTTCTCGCGAATCCTCACGGGACACTTGGCGATCCAATGACCTTGTTCACCACAGTAGTGACACGCACTGGCTTTTTGCGCTTGTCGTCCCTTGCTCTTCCCATTGCCGCTTGTCATGAACGCTTGACCCCCGTGCGCGGTTCCTTCAGCACCGCCACCTTGTTCTTTGCGCTTCAAGTCTTCATGCAGCAGTCGAGCCGTCACGAGTTCCCACGTCAGCGAGTCAGCTCTCGACTCCAACGCCGTGACGAGGAACTGGTACGACTCGTTCAAACTTGCCAGAAGCGTGATCACCAAGTCGTCCTCACTGACCGGAGCGCCCACTGCGTCGAGCTGTTCCGCCAGCGTCTTGATCTTGTTGATGTGTTCCAACACATCATCACCTTCCGCCATCATCGTCGTGAAGAACCGTCGATGAAGGAAGAGCTTGTTGGCCAAACTCTTCTTCTCGAAGTGTCCTTCCAGTCTTGACCATGCATCGAACGCATCCTTCGCCGACCGAACCAGCGGCAACTGCGAATCCTCCATCGCGAGACAGATGATCGCCAGCGCCTTGCGAGACTTCCTCTTGAACGTCGTCTGGTCCAGCGTCGTAGCGCAGTGCTCCAGCTTGATCTCTCCGCACGTCACTTCCCACAGGTCGCGCTCCTCGAGCACCATGCGCATCTTGAACTTCCACGTGTGGAAGTTGGTTCCGTCGAACTTGTTGATACGGGAGGTCGTGGTCGAGGTGGTGTCCATGGCGAAAGCGTAGTCGGAGTCTTCAGCAGGGAATACGGGGCTTGGGCTCATAACCAAAATTCAAGGTCGTTTGAGCACTAGATGTCGAAATGCAAAGTGATTGATTTAGGTCCCTAGTTCGCTAACTGCTTGCTACCTCTAAGCCTACTGGATTCTCTCCTGGATACACACTACTGGATTCCTAACTGGATACTGAGTTACCTTAGCCAATCAGAGGTTGCCACGTCTATGCCCATCTTGTACCCACAATCTTGTACCCATGCGACACCGTCCCGTAATCACATGTCTCGCAATCACCTGTCTCGTAATCACGTGAATGCGTGAGTGCCACTGAGTGAAGGTCGTACCAGTGTCTACTGGTACACCGTGGCAGGTCGAGGCGCCTTCTTGACAACACTCCCACTCGACTCGGCCGTAGTTATGCCTTGAGCTCTGAGCCCTTGGATACCGAGCTTGCTCCGTAGGAAGTCGAACTGCACAGCGGTGATCGGCTTGGTCATCAGGTCTGCCAGCATGTCCTTGGTCGAACAGTACTCCAACACCACTTGGCCGTCTTCTACCTTCTCACGCACGAAGTGGTAGCGAATGTCGATGTGCTTGGTGCGCTTGTGGAACTCCGGGTTCTTGGCCAACGCGATGGAGCCTTGGTTGTCCTCGTAGATCTTGACAGCCGACTTGGTCTCCATCTCGCCGATCTCACACAGAAATGCCTTGAGCCAAATAGCCTCCTGCGTAGCCTCCGTCAACGCCATGTACTCGGCCTCCGTCGACGATAGCGCCACCGTCCGCTGCTTCTTGCTTCTCCAGCTGATGCATCCGCCGTTCATCATGAACGCGTAGCCGCTTGTACTCCGTCGAGTCTCGATGTCGCCGGCCCAGTCCGCATCCGAATAGCCTTGGAGTCCGTCCTCGCTGCCAGCTTGAAACTCGATGCCATGCGTCTTCGTGCCTTGGATGTAGCGGAACACCCTCTTGAGCGCTTGCCAGTGTGTCGGACACGGATCCGCGGCGAACTGGCTGAGAACTCCCACTGCGGCTGCGAGGTCCGGTCGAGTCCCCACCATCAGGTACATCAAACACCCGACGGCATTCCGGTACGGCACCTTCGCCATGGTCTCTTCGTGCTTGCAACCTCCTTCGCACATGACCTTGGTCAACTTGAGTCCCGGGTCTTGTGGTGTCTTGACCGGGTTGCTCTTCTCCATGCTGAACTTCTCCAGGATGTCCTTCGCAAACTTGGTCTGTCGCACCGACACATTTCCGGTCTTGGGATCTTGGTCGATTTCCATGCCGAGGAAGTACTTGAGCTGACCCATGTCCGTCATCTCAAACCGCACGCTGAGCGCCTCCTTGGTCGACTTGAGCAGGTCGTCGTTGTTGCTTGCCAGGATCAAGTCGTCCACGTACAGCGCCACGAAGATCATGTCTTGGTCATTGCGCTTGACGTAGATGCAGTGATCCGCCTCACACTTCTTGAACCCCAGCTCCAGCATGAACTTGTCGATGGTCTGGTTCCACATCCGCGGCGACTGCTTCAGACCGTAAAGCGAACGCTTGAGCTTGCACACGAAGTCCGGGTGCGCCTCGTCAACGTAGCCGTCCGGCTGCACCATGTAGATGTCTTCGTCCAGCCAGCCGTTCAGGAACGCCGTCTTCACATCCATCTGGTGCACCGTGAGATTGTACTTGGCCGCCAGACTGAGCAAGATCCTAATGGACGTGAACTTGGCCACCGGCGCGAACGTCTCTTCATAGTCGATGCCGAACTTCTGCAAGAATCCCTTGGCCACCAGACGCGCCTTGAACCGCTCGATGTCTCCAGCCTGGTTTTCCTTGATCCGAAACACCCATCTGCAGCCGATCGCCTTGCGTCCCTTCGGCAATGGCACCAACACCCACGTCTCGTTCTTGCGAAGAGAGTTGATCTCCGAGTCGCACGCTTCTTTCCACTTGGCCGAGTTGCAGGATTCCATCGCCGATACGAACGTAGTCGGCATTTCTCCCACTGAATCCACAACGAAGGCCGCGTCGAAGCCTTCTTCTTTCGCGATGGCTGACATCTCGTCCAGCGTTTGTTGCCGACTGTGCCGCTTGGACCTTGGGATCTCCACCGCTTCCTCCAACGACCGCGTCCGCTGGTGCCGCTTGCTGCCGGGTTCGAAGTCTTCGTCCCGCGCAGCTTCTTCTTCGTCGTCCTCTTCCGATCCGGACGATGCTTCTTGGTCCGTGCCAACTTCTTCTTGAAGTTCCACGACCGCTTCTTCTTGATCCAACTTGCGTCTCCCACCGTCGAAGACGTCTTCCATGAACTGCGCATCGCGGCTCACTAGCACGCGACCGCTCTTCATCTCTTCAAACCGATACGCTTTCTCATGTTCCGAGTACCCGAGAAACCGACAACGCACGTCGAAGGTGCCAGAGGTATGACGTGGCGTCCCTTTTGCGTTCCTTCGGACTTGACTCATTCGCCTCGTCAGTCATGATAGGCGTCATGCACAACTTGAACAGTCCCTTGCCTTCACTTGCTCCGAGCTTCCACTTGATGTTCTTCGTCTCGGCGAAACACCCGTCGCGCTTGAACGTGACAGGCCCAACATCCTTAGTGAAACGCCCGACCGAAAACAAGTTCCGCGACAACTTGGGAATGTGCCACACACCGGTGAGCACACCCTTCTTGATCCCGCGTGGAGTCTTCATCGACATGACAATGTCGCCACTGCCGACTGCTTGAACCACTCCGTCGTCCGCGAGATGCACGTCCACCGGAGTCATCTTCTTGTAGTTCTTCATGTACTCTTTCGAGTACGTCATGTGCTGCGTCGCACCCGAGTCGACCAGCCAAACTTCACTCGACTTGGTGGCTCCACCACCAACCGAAAACAGGTAGTCGCCGTCAAACTCCTCTTCATCTTCATTCGCCACATTCGCTCGCTGTGGCTTCTGTCGATCCGCGTTCTCGCGAATCCTCACGGGACACTTGGCGATCCAATGACCTTGTTCACCACAGTAGTGACACGCACTGGCTTTTTGCGCTTGTCGTCCCTTGCTCTTCCCATTGCCGCTTGTCATGAACGCTTGACCCCCGTGCGCGGTTCCTTCAGCACCGCCACCTTGTTCTTTGCGCTTCAAGTCTTCATGCAGCAGTCGAGCCGTCACGAGTTCCCACGTCAGCGAGTCAGCTCTCGACTCCAACGCCGTGATGAGGAACTGGTACGACTCGTTCAAACTTGCCAGAAGCGTGATCACCAAGTCGTCCTCACTGACCGGAGCGCCCACTGCGTCGAGCTGTTCCGCCAGCGTCTTGATCTTGTTGATGTGTTCCAACACATCATCACCTTCCGCCATCATCGTCGTGAAGAACCGTCGATGAAGGAAGAGCTTGTTGGCCAAACTCTTCTTCTCGAAGTGTCCTTCCAGTCTTGACCATGCATCGAACGCATCCTTCGCCGACCGAACCAGCGGCAACTGCGAATCCTCCATCGCGAGACAGATGATCGCCAGCGCCTTGCGAGACTTCCTCTTGAACGTCGTCTGGTCCAGCGTCGTAGCGCAGTGCTCCAGCTTGATCTCTCCGCACGTCACTTCCCACAGGTCGCGCTCCTCGAGCACCATGCGCATCTTGAACTTCCACGTGTGGAAGTTGGTTCCGTCGAACTTGTTGATACGGGAGGTCGTGGTCGAGGTGGTGTCCATGGCGAAAGCGTAGTCGGAGTCTTCAGCAGGGAATACGGGGCTTGGGCTCATAACCAAAAGTCAAGGTCGTTTGAGCACTAGATGTCGAAATGCAAAGTGATTGATTTAGGTCCCTAGTTCGCTAACTGCTTGCTACCTCTAAGCCTACTGGATTCTCTCCTGGATACACACTACTGGATTCCTAACTGGATACTGAGTTACCTTAGCCAATCAGAGGTTGCCACGTCGATGCCCATCTTGTACCCACAATCTTGTACCCATGCGACACCGTCCCGTAATCACATGTCTCGCAATCACCTGTCTCGTAATCACATGAATGCGTGAGTGCCACTGAGTGAAGGTCGTACCAGTGTCTACTGGTACACCGTGGCAGGTCGAGGCGCCTTCTTGACAACAGGCACGGACCAAGAAGCATCGTCCGGATCGGAAGAGGACGACGAAGAAGAAGCTGCGCGGGACGAAGACTTCGAACCCGGCAGCAAGCGACACCAGCGGACGCGGTCGTTGGAGGAAGCGGTGGAGATCCCAAGGTCCAAGCGGCACAGTCGGCAACAAACGCTGGACGAGATGTCAGCCATCGCGAAAAAAGAAGGCTTCGACGCGGCCTTCGTTGTGGATTCAAAAGTCAAGGTCGTTTGAGCACTAGATGTCGAAATGCAAAGTGATTGATTTAGGTCCTTAGTTCGCTAACTGCTTGCTACCTCTAAGCCTACTGGATTCTCTCCTGGATACACACTACTGGATTCCTAACTGGATACTGAGTTACCTTAGCCAATCAGAGGTTGCCACGTCGATGCCCATCTTGTACCCACAATCTTGTACCCATGCGACACCGTCCCGTAATCACATGTCTCGCAATCACCTGTCTCGTAATCACGTGAATGCGTGAGTGCCACTGAGTGAAGGTCGTACCAGTGTCTACTGGTACACCGTGGCAGGTCGAGGCGCCTTCTTGACAACACTCCCACTCGACTCGGCCGTAGTTATGCCTTGAGCTCTGAGCCCTTGGATACCGAGCTTGCTCCGTAGGAAGTCGAACTGCACAGCGGTGATCGGCTTGGTCATCAGGTCTGCCAGCATGTCCTTGGTCGAACAGTACTCCAACACCACTTGGCCGTCTTCTACCTTCTCACGCACGAAGTGGTAGCGAATGTCGATGTGCTTGGTGCGCTTGTGGAACTCCGGGTTCTTGGCCAACGCGATGGAGCCTTGGTTGTCCTCGTAGATCTTGACAGCCGACTTGGTCTCCATCTCGCCGATCTCACACAGAAATGCCTTGAGCCAAATAGCCTCCTGCGTAGCCTCCGTCAACGCCATGTACTCGGCCTCCGTCGACGATAGCGCCACCGTCCGCTGCTTCTTGCTTCTCCAGCTGATGCATCCGCCGTTCATCATTATTGAGGGTTGCTGGTCTTGGGTACTGTGTACCAGCTGTACCCATTAACCGGTTAACCCGAACTGGTCCAATCCGAACCCACGTTAATTATGGTGATTACGGTAAGTTGTTTACGCCACCGATGATTAGACGAGTAGGATGATTGGATGAACACCGGTGAGTGATGGTTGATTAGATGCACTAGGTGATAGGACGCAGGGTTGCGTGTCTATAACAGTAGGGTGTAAGCTCCAACAATTCAATCACTTTCGAATCTTCATTCTACCCCTCAAGTGCTTTCGCTCCGGTCCCGCCGTCTGCGACGTTCCTCCCTCCGCTTCGTCCGAGCTTCGTGTCCAAGATCCATACCTTCCATCAGGTTATGAGCCCAAGCACCATGTCCTCTGCCCAAGACGCCTCGACCAAGGTCTCAATTGACAAGTTCAACGGGGACAACTACGCGACGTGGAACCGCTACATGCGTGGCGTGTTCCTGACCAAGTCGACGTGGCATGTCGTGAACCGCGAGACGACGCCGAGCTTCACGGACTCGCGGGCCAAGGACGACTACGTCAAGTCGAGCAACATCGCGTTCGGACTGATGTTGCTTCACATGGACGCGGACTACCACCATGTGGTCGACGACTGCGAGGAAGCGTGGGTTGCGTGGACGCGCTTGAAGACGCTATACGGTGGTTCGCAGAAGGCTGGACGCATCTACCTGAAGCGCCAACTCTTCAGCATGGAGATGTCGGAAGGCGGCAACGTCTTGCATCACTGCAACGAGGTCCTCAACATCAGCGCCAAGCTCAGCAGCATCGGCGCCAAGATGGAGGACGAGGACGTGGCGATCTGCCTGTTGCGCAGCCTCCCCAAGAGCTACGAGAACGTCGTGCTGAACTTGGAGATGAGCAGCGCTGAACTACGATCGCAAGACGTCGTGAAGGTGCTGACGAATGAGCACATCAAGAGACAAGGCGAGAAGACGGCGACGGTGAAAACGGAGGACGCAGCCAAGGCGTTCAACACCGACCGAGAGTCTCGCCAGTGTACGTACTGCGGGAAATTGGGGCACACGATTGACAAGTGCTGGACCAAGCAGAAGGACGAGAATCGGGGCCCAAGACGCGGCGGCAATGGCAATGGCCGTGGACGCGGAGCCAACAATGCCCAGTGGAGGAACGACGACGCCAGCTACAACTACGACTACGGCTATGATCGAGTGGCGTTCGCGGTCTCACTGGAGTGTGGCATTTCGACGGGCAAGGATATGCTCGGGATGTGGGCGGTCGACAGTGGCGCAACGCACCACATCTGCAACGACAAGGCTAAGTTCGCTCATGTGATTGAGCGGAATGAAGGCGAACTTTCGGTGGCCGACGGCAACAAGGCGGCCATCATGGGTGTGGGGACCATCGTGGAACGAGTGATTCTGCCCAACGGCGACGAGCGCGACATCGAGATCAAGAACGCGCTGTACGTCCCAAGCATGAGCAAGAATCTGCTTTCGGTGCCACAGATTAACAAGAGTGGTCTGTTCCAAGTCGTGTTCGACGGCACCAAGATGCAGATTGCGCACAAGGGCTCCAAGCAAGTGGTGGCGACGGCAAACCTCGTGGATGGACTCTACTGGCTCCAGACGCCTCAGCGATCGGTGAATGCGGCGACCAGTGGGAAGACGGTCGACTTACACGCGCGTATGGGTCACGCTCCGGTGGAGGTGCTTCGCAAGATGGTCGACAACAGCATGATCAAGGACGCGAAGGCACCTTCCAAGTCGAGTGGGCCAAGCGTGTGTCGCGGCTGCCAGCAAGGGAAAATGGTCCAGAAGCCGTTCCCAAGCAACCGTGACAAGCGTCACTACGACACGTTCGAGCTGCTCCACTTCGACGTGTGCGGCCCCATGGAAGAAGAGTCACTGAATGGCAGCAAGTATCTGCTGCTGATCGTGGACGAAGCCAGCGGATGCATGAAGGGTTTCTGCCTGCGTGCCAAGTCGGAGAGCGAGGACTGCATCAAGATGTACGTCACGAAGGTGCAGAAGCAGTTCGGCAAGAAGGTCAAGTTTGTGCGGCACGACGGAGCCCGTGAGTTTGCGACCAACTCGCTCAAGACCTTTTACGAAGTCGAAGGCATCGAGCAGCAAACCACGGTTCCGTACGCGCACCAGACCAACGGCACGGCAGAACGCGCCATCCGGACCATCGTCACGATTGGCCGCAGCATGCTGCATCACGCCAAGCTGGACAAGAGCTTCTGGGCTGAGGCGGCCATGACAGCCATCTACGTGAAGAATCGTCTGCCATCACCCAAGATCGAACGCAAGACTCCGTTCGAGATCGTGTACAAGTCCAAGCCGAGTGTGAAGCACATGCGTGTGTTCGGATGCCAGACGTACATCCTGACGCCGAAGGAAAGACGGCGCAAGTGGGACCCCAAGGCTCGCGCCGGGCTGTTCCTCGGCTACGAAGAAGTGTCCAAGGCGTATCGAGTTTATGACATCGAGGCGGGGCAGGTGGTTATCAGTCGCGATGTCAACTTCGATGAGTCCACCTTTGGACTTTCGACGCATACTTCGGATGAAGACGTCGATGATGCCGTGCTGGACCTGAACGCGCTGGACCTGGACGACAACGATGGACCGCGCCAAACGAGCTTCAAGCAGGCGGGGAAGCGCAAGTACCGACCGAGTGGCGACGACGACACTGCCAGAAGATCGCGCCCCGTTCGCCACCGAGCTGGCTTAGAAGAAGCAAGTGCGCCGGACGTATCCTCCTCGCGCCGAGCCGAGCCGACCCCGACGAAGAAGAAAAGTCTGGGGACCAAGATGAAGACGACGACTCGACGCCTCCAGTGTTTTGGCGTGCCAGTGCCAACGCTGTGGAAGCAGCAGCCGATCTATCGGAGCCGACGACGTTCCAAGAGGCTGTGAACGGTCCTGATCAAGTGCACTGGCGCAAGGCGATCCGCGCGGAGCTCAAGTCGATGCGACTGCGTGGTGTGTTTCGAGCTGCCAAGTTGCCTAACGGACAACGCGCCATCGGTACCAAGTGGGTGTTCAAGATCAAGCGCAAAGCGGACGGCTCGATCGAGAAGTACAAGGCGCGCCTCGTGGCCAAGGGCTTCAAGCAGAAGTACGGCATTGACTACACCGAGACGTTCTCGCCCGTGGTCAAGTATGTGACGCTGCGCATGGTGATCGCGATTGCCAAGTATTTTGGCTGGCCCCTCGACCAACTCGACGTGGTGACAGCATTCCTGTACGGGATAATGAAGGAGGTGGTCTTCTGCGTGGTTCCTGAAGGCGTCGAACTGGATGGTGACTTCGACTGCCTGGAACTGGTGAAGGCCATCTACGATCTCAAGCAAGCTTCGCGAGTGTGGAACGAGACCTTCGACGAGTTCGTGTGCTCCATCGGCTTCCAAGTGTCGGCCTTCGATCCGTGCCTCTACATCAAGGTGGTGGACGGTCACTGCGTGCTTGTACTGGTGTACGTGGACGACGTACTGATTACCGGGAGTTCGCCCGAGCTGATCGCACGCACGAAGACCGACCTGAAGACGCGCTTCGAGATGACCGACAGCGGCAAGTGCGCGTTTGTTCTTGGGATCGAGTTGGTGGACGGCCCGGACGGCAGCGTGACCATGTGCCAGCAGCGATACGTGGATGACATCCTGAAGCGCTTCGCCATGGACGAGTGCAAGGCCGTGGTGAGTCCGGTGGACATGAGCACTCGACTGGTTCCAAGCGACGCGGCGACCAAGGTGAACGCTCCGTTTCGCGAAGCTGTTGGTGCTCTGATGCACCTGATGACCGCCACGCGCCCAGACATCGCGTACGCCGTTGGCTATGTATCGCGCTTCATGGAGAACCCCCAAGAGGAACACTGGGTTGCGGTCAAGCGTATCTTTCGCTACCTGCAAGGCACCAAGACGCATGGGATCTGCTTCAAGCCGGGCGACAAGATCGACTTTCGTGGCTACTCGGACGCGGACTGGGCCGGCGACCTCGCCGACCGCAAGTCCACTTCAGGCTACACCTTCATGCTCATGAGTGCGCCTGTGAGCTGGGGAAGCAAGAAGCAATCAAGTGTGTCACTGTCCACGAGCGAAGCGGAGTACATCGCGCTCAGTCTGGCGATCCAAGAAGGCAAGTGGATTCATCGCCTGCTATGCGAGATTCTGGCGGCCGCTAATGAGACTGGACCCGAGCTCATGATCCGCGAAGACAACCAGTCGTGCATCAAGATGACGAAGAACCCAGTGAACCACGGTCGCGCCAAGCACATCGACATCAAGTACCACCACATCCGCGATGAAGTCAAGCGCGGTGAAGTCAAGCTCCAGTACTGCGAGACTTCTGTGATGCTAGCGGACATCATGACGAAGGCGCTTGCGGGACCACGTCACACGGATCTGACGGTGGCTCTCGGCATTCGTGGGACTTCGCATTGAGGGGGCGTATTGAGGGTTGCTGGTCTTGGGTACTGTGTACCAGTTGTACCCATTAACCGGTTAACCCGAACCGGTCCAATCCGAACCCACGTTGATTATGGTGATTACGGTAAGTTGTTTACGCCACCGATGATTAGACGAGTAGGATGATTGGATGAACACCGGTGAGTGATGGTTGATTAGATGCACTAGGTGATAGGACGCAGGGTCGCGTGTCTATAACAGTAGGGTGTAAGCTCCAACAACTCAATCACTTTCGAATCTTCATTCTACCCCTCAAGTGCTTTCGCTCCGGTCCCGCCGTCTGCGACGTTCCTCCCTCCGCTTCGTCCGAGCTTCGTGTCCAAGATCCATACCTTCCATCAATCATGAACGCGTAGCCGCTTGTACTCCGTCGAGTCTCGATGTCGCCGGCCCAGTCCGCATCCGAATAGCCTTGGAGTCCGTCCTCGCTGCCAGCTTGAAACTCGATGCCATGCGTCTTCGTGCCTTGGATGTAGCGGAACACCCTCTTGAGCGCTTGCCAGTGTGTCGGACATGGATCCGCGGCGAACTGGCTGAGAACTCCCACTGCGGCTGCGAGGTCCGGTCGAGTCCCCACCATCAGGTACATCAAACACCCGACGGCATTCCGGTACGGCACCTTCGCCATGGTCTCTTCGTGCTTGCAACCTCCTTCGCACATGACCTTGGTCAACTTGAGTCCCGGGTCTTGTGGTGTCTTGACCGGGTTGCTCTTCTCCATGCTGAACTTCTCCAGGATGTCCTTCGCAAACTTGGTCTGTCGCACCGACACATTTCCGGTCTTGGGATCTTGGTCGATTTCCATGCCGAGGAAGTACTTGAGCTGACCCATGTCCGTCATCTCAAACCGCACGCTGAGCGCCTCCTTGGTCGACTTGAGCAGGTCGTCGTTGTTGCTTGCCAGGATCAAGTCGTCCACGTACAGTGCCACGAAGATCATGTCTTGGTCATTGCGCTTAACGTAGATGCAGTGATCCGCCTCACACTTCTTGAACCCCAGCTCCAGCATGAACTTGTCGATGGTCTGGTTCCACATCCGCGGCGACTGCTTCAGACCGTAAAGCGAACGCTTGAGCTTGCACACGAAGTCCGGGTGCGCCTCGTCAACGTAGCCGTCCGGCTGCACCATGTAGATGTCTTCGTCCAGCCAGCCGTTCAGGAACGCCGTCTTCACATCCATCTGGTGCACCGTGAGATTGTACTTGGCCGCCAGACTGAGCAAGATCCTAATGGACGTGAACTTGGCCACCGGCGCGAACGTCTCTTCATAGTCGATGCCGAACTTCTGCAAGAATCCCTTGGCCACCAGACGCGCCTTGAACCGCTCGATGTCTCCAGCCTGGTTTTCCTTGATCCGAAACACCCATCTGCAGCCGATCGCCATGCGTCCCTTCGGCAATGGCACCAACACCCACGTCTCGTTCTTGCGAAGAGAGTTGATCTCCGAGTCGCACGCTTCTTTCCACTTGGCCGAGTTGCAGGATTCCATTGCCGATACGAACGTAGTCGGCATTTCTCCCACTGAATCCACAACGAAGGCCGCGTCGAAGCCTTCTTCTTTCGCGATGGCTGACATCTCGTCCAGCGTTTGTTGCCGACTGTGCCGCTTGGACCTTGGGATCTCCACCGCTTCCTCCAACGACCGCGTCCGCTGGTGCCGCTTGCTACCGGGTTCGAAGTCTTCGTCCCGCGCAGCTTCTTCTTCGTCGTCCTCTTCCGATCCGGACGATGCTTCTTGGTCCGTGCCAACTTCTTCTTGAAGTTCCACGACCGCTTCTTCTTGATCCAACTTGCGTCTCCCACCGTCGAAGACGTCTTCCATGAACTGCGCATCGCGGCTCACTAGCACGCGACCGCTCTTCATCTCTTCAAACCGATACGCTTTCTCATGTTCCGAGTACCCGAGAAACCGACAACGCACCGACCGAGCGTCAAACTTGGTGCGTTTCTCCTTCGGGACCGCCACATACGCATGGCAACCGAACACCTTCAGGTTCGCCAACAGCGGTTTCTTCCCCGTCCATACTTGGTGTGGCGACTTGTCGTGGGTGGTGGAGCGTGTCGGACACCGATTCCGGAGGAACGTCGCCGTCACCACTGCTTCACCCCAATACGACTTCGACAGTCCGGCATGTTCCAACATGCAGCGCGCACATTCCACCAACGTCCGGTTCATCCGCTCGGCCACTCCGTTCAGTTGAGGCGTGTACGGCGGAGTGAACTTCTGCACGATACCCCGTTCGCTGCAGAACTTGGCCATTTCACGAGACTTGTACTCGCCACCGTTGTCGCTACGGAGCTGCTTCGCACGGAGCGTTCTCACGCGACCACCCGTCTGAGTTTCGGCAAACGCCACAAACTCCGCGAACTTGGCAGCCACCTCCGACTTGTTCCGCAGCAAGTATACCACACAAAAGTGCGAGTACTCGTCGATGAACGTGACGAAGTACCGCTTGCCACTGAACGTCGGCGTTTTCATGGGACCGCAGACGTCACTGTGGATGACTTCCAACAGCTTCTTGGCGCGGTTCGGTGACTTAGGCATATAGCTCACTCGCGTTTGCTTGCCGAGTGCACACCCATCACACAACTCCCACTGCTTCACAGCCGTCATCTTCATCCCAACACCATAACCCTTCTTGACGATGGCGTCTAGACCGCCATGGCCAATGTGACCAAGTCGAAGGTGCCAGAGGTATGACGTGGCGTCCCTTTTGCGCTCCTTCGGACTTGACACATTCGCCTCGTCAGGCATGATAGGCGTCATGCACAACTTGAACAGTCCCTTGCCTTCACTTGCTCCGAGCTTCCACTTGATGTTCTTCGTCTCGGCGAAACACCCGTCGCGCTTGAACGTGACAGGCCCAACATCCTTAGTGAAACGCCCGACCGAAAACAAGTTCCGCGACAACTTGGGAATGTGCCACAAAAAGTCAAGGTCGTTTGAGCACTAGATGTCGAAATGCAAAGTGATTGATTTAGGTCGTTAGTTCGCTAACTGCTTGCTACCTCTAAGCCTACTGGATTCTCTCCTGGATACACACTACTGGATTCCTAACTGGATACTGAGTTACCTTAGTCAATCAGAGGCTGCCACGTCGATGCCCATCTTGTACCCACAATCTTGTACCCATGCGACACCGTCCCGTAATCACATGTCTTGCAATCACCTGTTTCGTAATCACGTGAATGCGTGAGTGCCACTGAGTGAAGGTCGTACCAGTGTCTACTGGTACACCGTGGCAGGTCGAGGCGCCTTCTTGACAACAGCCGGCCCAGTCCGCATCCGAATAGCCTTGGAGTCCGTCCTCGCTGCCAGCTTGAAACTCGATGCCATGCGTCTTCGTGCCTTGGATGTAGCGGAACACCCTCTTGAGCGCTTGCCAGTGTGTCGGACACGGATCCGCGGCGAACTGGCTGAGAACTCCCACTGCGGCTGCGAGGTCCGATCGAGTCCCCACCATCAGGTACATCAAACACCCGACGGCATTCCGGTACGGCACCTTCGCCATGGTCTCTTCGTGCTTGCAACCTCCTTCGCACATGACCTTGGTCAACTTGAGTCCCGGGTCTTGTGGTGTCTTGACCGGGTTGCTCTTCTCCATGCTGAACTTCTCCAGGATGTCCTTCGCAAACTTGGTCTGTCGCACCGACATATTTCCGGTCTTGGGATCTTGGTCGATTTCCATGCCGAGGAAGTACTTGAGCTGACCCATGTCCGTCATCTCAAACCGCACGCTGAGCGCCTCCTTGGTCGACTTGAGCAGGTCGTCGTTGTTGCTTGCCAGGATCAAGTCGTCCACGTATAGCGCCACGAAGATCATGTCTTGGTCATTGCGCTTGACGTAGATGCAGTGATCCGCCTCACACTTCTTGAACCCCAGCTCCAGCATGAACTTGTCGATGGTCTGGTTCCACATCCGCGGCGACTGCTTCAGACCGTAAAGCGAACGCTTGAGCTTGCACACGAAGTCCGGGTGCGCCTCGTCAACGTAGCCGTCCGGCTGCACCATGTAGATGTCTTCGTCCAGCCAGCCGTTCAGGAACGCCGTCTTCACATCCATCTGGTGCACCGTGAGATTGTACTTGGCCGCCAGACTGAGCAAGATCCTAATGGACGTGAACTTGGCCACCGGCGCGAACGTCTCTTCATAGTCGATGCCGAACTTCTGCAAGAATCCCTTGGCCACCAGACGCGCCTTGAACCGCTCGATGTCTCCAGCCTGGTTTTCCTTGATCCGAAACACCCATCTGCAGCCGATCGCCTTGCGTCCCTTTGGCAATGGCACCAACACCCACGTCTCGTTCTTGCGAAGAGAGTGGATCTCCGAGTCGCACGCTTCTTTCCACTTGGCCGAGTTGCAGGATTCCATCGCCGATACGAACGTAGTCGGCATTTCTCCCACTGAATCCACAACGAAGGCCGCGTCGAAGCCTTCTTCTTTCGCGATGGCTGACATCTCGTCCAGCGTTTGTTGCCGACTGTGCCGCTTGGACCTTGGGATCTCCACCGCTTCCTCCAACGACCGCGTCCGCTGGTGCCGCTTGCTACCGGGTTCGAAGTCTTCGTCCCGCGCAGCTTCTTCTTCGTCGTCCTCTTCCGATCCGGACGATGCTTCTTGGTCCGTGCCAACTTCTTCTTGAAGTTCCACGACCGCTTCTTCTTGATCCAACTTGCGTCTCCCACCGTCGAAGACGTCTTCCATGAACTGCGCATCGCGGCTCACTAGCACGCGACCGCTCTTCATCTCTTCAAACCGATACGCTTTCTCATGTTCCGAGTACCCGAGAAACCGACAACGCACCGACCGAGCGTCAAACTTGGTGCGTTTCTCCTTCGGGACCGCCACATACGCATGGCAACCGAACACCTTCAGGTTCGCCAACAGCGGTTTCTTCCCCGTCCATACTTGGTGTGGCGACTTGTCGTGGGTGGTGGAGCGTGTCGGACACCGATTCCGGAGGAACGTCGCCGTCACCACTGCTTCACCCCAATACGACTTCGACAGTCCGGCATGTTCCAACATGCAGCGCGCACATTCCACCAACGTCCGGTTCATCCGCTCGGCCACTCCGTTCAGTTGAGGCGTGTACGGCGGAGTGAACTTCTGCACGATACCCCGTTCGCTGCAGAACTTGGCCATTTCACGAGACTTGTACTCGCCACCGTTGTCGCTACGGAGCTGCTTCACACGGAGCGTTCTCACGCGACCACCCGTCTGAGTTTCGGCAAACGCCACAAACTCCGCGAACTTGGCAGCCACCTCCGACTTGTTCCGCAGCAAGTATACCACACAAAAGTGCGAGTACTCGTCGATGAACGTGACGAAGTACCGCTTGCCACTGAACGTCGGCGTTTTCATGGGACCGCAGACGTCACTGTGGATGACTTCCAACAGCTTCTTGGCGCGGTTCGGTGACTTAGGCATATAGCTCACTCGCGTTTGCTTGCCGAGTGCACACTCATCACACAACTCCCACTGCTTCACAGCCGTCATCTTCATCCCAACACCATAACCCTTCTTGACGATGGCGTCTAGACCGCCATGGCCAATGTGACCAAGTCGAAGGTGCCAGAGGTATGACGTGGTGTCCCTTTTGCGTTCCTTCGGACTTGACACATTCGCCTCGTCAGTCATGATAGGCGTCATGCACAACTTGAACAGTCCCTTGCCTTCACTTGCTCCGAGCTTCCACTTGATGTTCTTCGTCTCGGCGAAACACCCGTCGCGCTTGAACGTGACAGGCCCAACATCCTTAGTGAAACGCCCGACCGAAAACAAGTTCCGCGACAACTTGGGAATGTGCCACAAAAAGTCAAGGTCGTTTGAGCACTAGATGTCGAAATGCAAAGTGATTGATTTAGGTCGTTAGTTCGCTAACTGCTTGCTACCTCTAAGCCTACTGGATTCTCTCCTGGATACACACTACTGGATTCCTAACTGGATACTGAGTTACCTTAGCCAATCAGAGGTTGCCACGTCGATGCCCATCTTGTACCCACAATCTTGTACCCATGCGACACCATCCCGTAATCACATGTCTCGCAATCACCTGTCTCGTAATCACGTGAATGCGTGAGTGCCACTGAGTGAAGGTCGTACCAGTGTCTACTGGTACACCGTGGCAGGTCGAGGCGCCTTCTTGACAACAAGAAGTACAAGGCGCGCCTCGTGGCCAAGGGCTTCAAGCAGAAGTACGGCATTGACTACACCGAGACGTTCTCGCCCGTGGTCAAGTATGTGACGCTGCGCATGGTGATCGCGATTGCCAAGTATTTTGGCTGGCCCCTCGACCAACTCGACGTGGTGACAGCATTCCTGTACGGGATAATGAAGGAGCTGGTCTTCTGCGTGGTTCCGGAAGGCGTCGAACTGGATGGTGACTTCGACTGCCTGGAACTGGTGAAGGCCATCTACGGTCTCAAGCAAGCTTCGCGCGTGTGGAACGAGACCTTCGACGAGTTCGTGTGCTCAATCGGCTTCCAAGTGTCGGCCTTCGATCCGTGCCTCTACATCAAGGTGGTGGACGGTCACTGCGTGCTTGTACTGGTGTACGTGGACGACGTACTGATTACCGGGAGTTCGCCCGAGCTGATCGCACGCACGAAGACCGACCTGAAGACGCGCTTCGAGATGACCGACAGCTGCAAGTGCGCATTTGTTCTTGGGATCGAGTTGGTGGACGGCCCGGACGGCAGCGTGACCATGTGCCAGCGGCGATACGTGGACGACATCCTGAAGCGCTTCGCCATGGACGAGTGCAAGGCCGTGGTGAGTCCGGTGGACATGAGCACTCGACTGGTTCCAAGCGACGCGGCGACCAAGGTGAACGCTCCGTTTCGCGAAGCTGTTGGTGCTCTGATGCACCTGATGACCGCCACGCGCCCAGACATCGCGTACGCCGTTGGCTATGTATCGCGCTTCATGGAGAACCCCCAAAAGGAACACTGGGTTGCGGTCAAGCGTATCTTTCGCTACCTGCAAGGCACCAAGACGCATGGGATCTGCTTCAAGCCGGGCGACAAGATCGACTTTCGTGGCTACTCGGACGCGGACTGGGCCGGCGACCTCGCCGACCGCAAGTCCACTTCAGGCTACACGTTCATGCTCATGAGTGCGCCTGTGAGCTGGGGAAGCAAGAAGCAATCAAGTGTGTCGCTGTCCACGTGCGAAGCGGAGTACATCGCGCTCAGTCTGGCTATCCAAGAAGGCAAGTGGATTCATCGCCTGCTATGCGAGATTCTGGCGGCCGCTAATGAGACTGGACCCAAACTCATGATCCGCGAAGACAACCAGTCGTGCATCAAGATGACGAAGAACCCGGTGAACCACGGCCGCGCCAAGCACATCGACATCAAGTACCACCACATCCGCGATGAAGTCAAGCGCGGTGAAGTCAAGCTTGAGTACTGCGAGACTTCTGTGATGCTAGCGGACATCATGACGAAGGCTCTCGCGGGACCACGCCATACGGATCTGACGGTGGCTCTCGGCATTCGTGGGACTTCGCATTGAGGGGGCGTATTGAGGGTTGCTGGTCTTGGGTACTGTGTACCAGTTGTTGAGGGTTGCTGGTCTTGGGTACTGTGTACCAGTTGTACCCATTAACCGGTTAACCCGAACCGGTCCAATCCGAACCCACGTTAATTATGGTGATTACAGTAAGTTGTTTACGCCACCGATGATTAGACGAGTAGGATGATTGGATGAACACCGGTGAGTGATGGTTGATTAGATGCACTAGGTGATAGGACGCAGGGTCGCGTGTCAATAACAGTAGGATGTAAGCTCCAACAATTCAATCACTTTCGAATCTTCATTCTACCCCTCAAGTGCCTTCGCTCCGGTTCCGCCGTCTGCGACGTCCCTCCCTCCGCTTCGTCCGAGCTTCGTGTCCAAGATCCATACCTTCCATCAGAACGCGCTGTACGTCCCAAGCATGAGCAAGAATCTGCTTTCGGTGCCACAGATCAACAAGAGTGGTCTGTTCCAAGTCGTGTTCGACGGCACCCAGATGCGCGTCGCGCACAAGGCCTCCAAGCAAGTGGTGGCGGCGGCAAACCTCGTGGATGGACTCTACTGGCTGATGACGCCTCAGCGATCGGCGAATGCGGCGACCAGTGGGAAGACGGTCGACATACACGCGCGTATGGGTCACGCTCCGGTGGAGGTGCTTCGCAAGATGGTCGACAACAGCATGATCAAGGACGCGAAGGCACCTTCCAAGCCGAGTGGACCAAGCGTGTGTCGCGGCTGCCAGCAAGGGAAAATGGTCCAGAAGCCGTTCCCAAGCAACCGTGACAGGCGTCGCTACGACACGTTCAAGCTGCTCCACTTCGACATCTGCGGACCCATGGAGGAAAACTCACTTGGTGGCAGCAAGTACCTGCTGCTGATCGTGGACGAAGCCAGCGGATGCATGAAGGGGTTCTGTCTGCGTGCCAAGTCAGAAAGCGAAGACTGCATCCAGACGTACATCATGAACGTGCAGAAGCAGTTCGGCAAGAAGGTCAAGTTTGTGCGGCACGACGGAGCTCGTGAGTTTGCGACCAACTCGCTCAAGGACTTCTACGAAGTCGAAGGCATCGAGCAGCAAACCACGGTTCCGTACGCGCACCAGACCAACGGCACGGCAGAGCGAGCTATCCGGACTATTGTCACGATCGGCCGCAGCATGCTGCATCACGCCAAGCTGGACAAGAGCTTCTGGGCTGAGGCGGCCATGACGGCCATCTACGTGAAGAATCGTCTGCCATCACCCAAGATCGAACACAAGACTCCGTTCGAGATCGTTTACAAGTCCAAGCCGAGTGTGAAGCACATGCGTGTGTTCGGATGCCAGACGTACATCCTGACTCCGAAGGAGAAGCGGCTCAAGTGGGATCCCAAGGCTCGCGCCGGACTGTTCCTCGGCTACGAAGAAGTGTCCAAGGCGTATCGAGTTTATGACATCGAGGCGGGGCAGGTGGTTATCAGTCGCGATGTCAACTTCGATGAGTCGACGCATGCATCGGATGAAGACGTCGATGATGCTGTGTAGGACCTGGACGCGCTGGACTTGGACAACAACGATGGATCGCGCCAAACGAGCTTCAAGCAGGCGGGGAAGCGCAAGTACCGACCGAGTGGCGACGACGACACTGCCAGAAGATCGCGCCCCGTTCGCCACCGAGCTGGCTTAGAAGAAGCAAGTGCGCCGGACGTATCCTCCTCGCGCCGAGCCGACCCCGACGAAGAAGAAAAGCCTAGGGACCAAGATGAAGACGACGCCTCGACGCCTCCAGTGTTTTGGCGTGCCAGCGCCAACGCTGTGGAAGCAGCAGCCGATCTATCGGAGCCGACGACGTTCCAAGAGGCTGTGAACGGTCCTGATCAAGTGCACTGGCGCAAGGCGATCCGCGCGGAGCTCAAGTCGATGCGACTGCGTGGTGTGTTTCGAGCTGCCAAGTTGCCTAACGGACAACGCGCCATCGGTACCAAGTGGGTGTTCAAGATCAAGCGCAAAGCGGACGGCTCGATCGAGAAGTACAAGGCGCGCCTCGTGGCCAAGGGCTTCAAGCAGAAGTACGGCATTGACTACACCGAGACGTTCTCGCCCGTGGTCAAGTATGTGACGCTGCGCATGGTGATTGCGATTGCCAAGTATTTTGGCTGGCCCCTCGACCAACTCGACGTGGTGACAGCATTCCTGTACGGGATAATGAAGGTGATGGAAGGTATGGATCTTGGACACGAAGCTTGGACGAAGCGGAGGGATGGACGTCGCAGACGGCGGAACCGGAGCGAAGGCACTTGAGGGGTAGAATGAAGATTCGAAAGTGATTGAATTTGTTGGAGCTTACACCCTACTGTTATAGACACGCGACCCTGCGTCCTATCACCTAGTGCATCTAATCAACCATCACTCACCGGTGTTCATCCAATCATCCTACTCGTCTAATCATCGGTGGCGTAAACAACTTACCGTAATCACCATAATTAACGTGGGTTCGGATTGGACCGGTTCGGGTTAACCGGTTAATGGGTACAACTGGTACACAGTACCCAAGACCAGCAACCCTCAATACGCCCCCTCAATGCGAAGTCCCACGAATGCCGAGAGCCACCGTCAGATCCGTATGGCGTGGTCCCGCAAGCGCCTTCATCATGATGTCCGCTAGCATCACAGAAGTCTCGCAGTACTCAAGCTTGACTTCACCGCGCTTGACTTCATCGCGGATGTGGTGGTACTTGATGTCGATGTGCTTGGCGCGACCGTGGTTCACTGGGTTCTTCGTCATCTTGATGCACGACTGGTTGTCTTCGCGGATCATGAGTTCGGGTCCAGTCTCATTAGCGGCTGCCAGAATCTCGCATAGCAGGCGATGAATCCACTTGCCTTCTTGGATAGCCAGGCTGAGCGCGATGTACTCCGCTTCGCTCGTGGACAGCGACACACTTGATTGCTTCTTGCTTCCCCAGCTCACAGGCGCACTCATGAGCATGAACGTGTAGCCTGAAGTGGACTTGCGGTCGGCGAGGTCGCCGGCCCAGTCCGCGTCCGAGTAGCCACGAAAGTCGATCTTGTCGCCCGGCTTGAAGCAGATCCCATGCGTCTTGGTGCCTTGCAGGTAGCGAAAGATACGCTTGACCGCAACCCAGTGTTCCTCTTGGGGGTTCTCCATGAAGCGCGATACATAGCCAACGGCGTACGCGATGTCTGGGCGCGTGGCGGTCATCAGGTGCATCAGAGCACCAACAGCTTCGCGAAACGGAGCGTTCACCTTGGTCGCCGCGTCGCTTGGAACCAGTCGAGTGCTCATGTCCACCGGACTCACCACGGCCTTGCACTCGTCCATGGCGAAGCGCTTCAGGATGTCGTCCACGTATCGCCGCTGGCACATGGTCACGCTGCCGTCCGGGCCGTCCACCAACTCGATCCCAAGAACAAATGCGCACTTGCAGCTGTCGGTCATCTCGAAGCGCGTCTTCAGGTCGGTCTTCGTGCGTGCGATCAGCTCGGGCGAACTCCCGGTAATCAGTACGTCGTCCACGTACACCAGTACAAGCACGCAGTGACCGTCCACCACCTTGATGTAGAGGCACGGATCGAAGGCCGACACTTGGAAGCCGATTGAGCACACGAACTCGTCGAAGGTCTCGTTCCACACGCGCGAAGCTTGCTTGAGACCGTAGATGGCCTTCACCAGTTCCAGGCAGTCGAAGTCACCATCCAGTTCGACGCCTTCCGGAACCACGCAGAAGACCAGCTCCTTCATTATCCCGTATAGGAATGCTGTCACCACGTCGAGTTGGTCGAGGGGCCAGCCAAAATACTTGGCAATCGCGATCACCATGCGCAGCGTCACATACTTGACCACGGGCGAGAACGTCTCGGTGTAGTCAATGCCGTACTTCTGCTTGAAGCCCTTGGCCACGAGGCGCGCCTTGTACTTCTCGATCGAGCCGTCCGCTTTGCGCTTGATCTTGAACACCCACTTGGTACCGATGGCGCGTTGTCCGTTAGGCAACTTGGCAGCTCGAAACACACCACGCAGTCGCATCGACTTGAGCTCCGCGCGGATCGCCTTGCGCCAGTGCACTTGATCAGGACCGTTCACAGCCTCTTGGAACGTCGTCGGCTCCGATATATCGGCTGCTGCTTCCACAGCGTTGGCGCTGGCACGCCAAAACACTGGAGGCGTCGAGTCGTCGTCTTCATCCTGGTCCCCAGACTTTTCTTCTTCGTTGGGGTCGGCTCGGCGCGAGGAGGACACGTCCGGCGCACTTGCTTCTTCCAGTCCAGGTCGATGACGCACAGCTCGCGGTCTTCTGGCATTGTTGTCGTCGTCACTCGGGCGGATCTTGCGCTTCCCTGCCTGCGTGTACTCCGTCTGGCGGGAACCATCAGTGTCGATGTCGAGCGATTCGAAGTCCAGCTCGTCGATATCTTCATCGGAAATTGTCGGTGAAAGTCCAAAGGTCGACTCATCGAAGTTGACATCGCGACTGATAACCACCTGCCCCGCCTCGATGTCATAGACTCGATACGCCTTAGACACTTCTTGGTAACCTAGGAACAGTCCGGCGCGAGCCTTGGGGTCCCACTTGCGCCGTCTTTCCTTCGGCGTCAGGATGTACGTCTGGCATCCGAACACACGCATGTGCTTCACACTCGGCTTGGACTTGTAAACGATCTCGAACGGAGTCTTGTGTTCGATCTTGGGTGATGGCAGACGATTCTTCACGTAGATGGCCGTCATGGCCGCCTCAGCCCAGAAGCTCTTGTCCAGCTTAGCGTGATGCAGCATGCTGCGGCCAATCGTGACGATGGTCCGGATGGCGCGTTCTGCCGTGCCGTTGGTCTGGTGCGCGTACGGAACTGTGGTTTGCTGCTCGATGCCTTCGACTTCGTAGAAGTCCTTGAGCGAGTTGGTCGCAAACTCACGGGCTCCGTCGTGCCGCACAAACTTGACCTTCTTGCCGAACTGCGTCTGCACCTTCGTGACGTACATCTTGATGCAGTCCTCGCTCTCCGACTTGGCACGCAGGCAGAACCCCTTCATGCATCCGCTGGCTTCGTCCACGATCAGCAGCAGATACTTGCTGCCACCCAGTGACTCTTCTTCCATGGGTCCGCAGATGTCGAAGTGGAGCAGCTTGAACGTGTCGTAGCGACGCCTGTCACGGTTGCTTGGGAACGGCTTCTGGACCATTTTCCCTTGCTGGCAGCCGCGACACACGCTTGGTCCACTCGACTTGGAAGGTGCCTTCGCGTCCTTGATCATGTTGTTGTCGACCATCTTGCGAAGCACCTCCACCGGAGCGTGACCCATACGCGCGTGTAAGTCGACCGTCTTCCCACTGGTCGCCGCATTCGCCGATCGCTGAGGCGTCATCAGCCAGTAGAGTCCATCCACGAGGTTTGCCGTCGCCACCACTTGCTTGGAGCCCTTGTGCGCGACGCGCATCTGGGTGCCGTCGAACACGACTTGGAACAGACCACTCTTGTTAATCTGTGGCACCGAAAGCAGATTCTTGCTCATGCTTGGCACGTACAGCGCGTTCTTGATCTCGATGTCGCGCTCGTCGCCGTTGGGCAGAACCACTCGTTCCACGATGGTCCCCACACCCATGATGGCCGCCTTGTTGCCGTCGGCCACCGAAAGTTCGCCTTCATTCCGCTCAATCAAATGAGCGAACTTGGCCTTGTCGTTGCAGATGTGGTGCGTTGCGCCGCTGTCGACCGCCCACAACCCGGACACATTCTTGCCCGTCGAAATGCCACACTCCAGTGAGACCGCGAACGCCACTCGATCATAGCCGTAGTCGTAGTTGTAGCTGGCGTCGTCGTTCCTCCACTGGGCATTGTTGGCCCCGCGTCCACGGCCATTGCCATTGCCTCCGCGTCTTGGGCCCCGATTCTCGTCCTTCTGCTTGGTCCAGCACTTGTCAATCGTGTGCCCCAATTTCCCGCAGTACGTACACTGGCGAGACTCTCGGTCGGTGTTGAACGCCTTGGCCGCATTCTCCGTCTTCACCGTCGCCGTCTTCTCGCCTTGTCTCTTGATGTGCTCATTCGTCAGCACCTTCACGACGTCTTGCGATCGTAGTTCAGCGCTGCTCATCTCCAAGTTCAGCACGACGTTCTCGTAGCTCTTGGGGAGGCTGCGCAACAGGCAGATCGCCACGTCCTCGTCCTCCATCTTGGCGCCGATGCTGCTGAGCTTGGCGCTGATGTTGAGGACCTCGTTGCAATGATGCAACACGTTGCCGCCTTCCGACATCTCCATGCTGAAGAGTTGGCGCTTCAGGTAGATGCGTCCAGCCTTCTGCGAACCACCGTACAGCGTCTTCAGGCGCGTCCACGCAACCCACGCTTCCTCGCAGTCGTCGACCACATGGTGGTAGTCCACGTCCATGTGGAGCAACACCAATCCGAACGCGATGTTGCTCGACTTGACGTAGTCGTCCTTGGCCCGTGAGTCCGTGAAGCTCGGCGTCGTCTCTCGGTTCACGACATGCCACGTCGACTTGGTCAGGAACACGCCACGCATGTAGCGGTTCCACGTCGCGTAGTTGTCCCCGTTGAACTTGTCAATGGAGACCTTGGTCGAGGCGTCTTGGGCAGAGGACATGGTGCTTGGGCTCATAACCTGATGGAAGGTATGGATCTTGGACACGAAGCTCGGACGAAGCGGAGGGAGGGACGTCGCAGACGGCGGGACCGGAGCGAAGGCACTTGAGGGGTAGAATGAAGATTCGAAAGTGATTGAATTGTTGGAGCTTACACCCTACTGTTATAGACACGCGACCCTGCGTCCTATCACCTAGTGCATCTAATCAACCATCACTCACCGGTGTTCATCCAATCATCCTACTCGTCTAATCATCGGTGGCGTAAACAACTTACTGTAATCACCATAATTAACGTGGGTTCGGATTGGACCGGTTCGGGTTAACCGGTTAATGGGTACAACTGGTACACAGTACCCAAGACCAGCAACCCTCAATATTGGGTACTGTGTACCAGCTGTACCCATTAACCGGTTAACCCGAACCGGTCCAATCCGAACCCACGTTAATTATGGTGATTACGGTAAGTTGTTTACGCCACCGATGATTAGACGAGTAGGATGATTGGATGAACACCGGTGAGTGATGGTTGATTAGATGCACTAGGTGATAGGACGCAGGGTCGCGTGTCTATAACAGTAGGATGTAAGCTCCAATAATTCAATCACTTTCGAATCTTCATTCTACCCCTCAAGTGCCTTCGCTCCGGTCCCGCCGTCTGCGACGTCCCTCCCTCCGCTTCGTCCGAGCTTCGTGTCCAAGATCCATACCTTCCATCAGGTTATGAGCCCAAGCACCATGTCCTCTGCCCAAGACGCCTCGACCAAGGTCTCCATTGACAAGTTCAACGGGGACAACTACGCGACGTGGAACCGCTACATGCGTGGCGTGTTCCTGACCAAGTCGACGTGGCATGTCGTGAACCGAGAGACGACGCCGAGCTTCACGGACTCACGGGCCAAGGACGACTACGTCAAGTCGAGCAACATCGCGTTCGGATTGGTGTTGCTCCACATGGACGTGGACTACCACCATGTGGTCGACGACTGCGAAGAAGCGTGGGTTGCGTGGACGCGCTTGAAGACTCTGTACGGTGGTTCGCAGAAGGCTGGACGCATCTACCTGAAGCGCCAACTCTTCAGCATGGAGATGTCGGAAGGCGGCAACGTCTTGCATCATTGCAACGAGGTCCTCAACATCAGCGCCAAGCTCAGCAGCATCGGCGCCAAGATGGAGGATGAGGACGTGGCGATCCGCCTGTTGCGCAGCCTCCCCAAGAGCTACGAGAACGTCGTGCTGAACTTGGAGATGAGCAGCGCTGAACTACGATCGCAAGACGTCGTGAAGGTGCTGACGAATGAGCACATCAAGCGACAAGGCGAGAAGACGGCGACGGTGAAGACGGAGAATGCGGCCAAGGCGTTCAACACCGACCGAGAGTCTCGCCAGTGTACGTACTGCGGGAAATTGGGGCACACGATTGACAAGTGCTGGACCAAGCAGAAGGACGAGAATCGGGGCCCAAGACGCGGAGGCAATGGCAATGGCCGTGGACGCGGGGCCAACAATGCCCAGTGGAGGAACGACGACGCCAGCTACAACTACGACTACGGCTATGATCGAGTGGCGTTCGCGGTCTCACTGGAGTGTGGCATTTCGACGGGCAAGAATGTGTCCGGGTTGTGGGCGGTCGACAGCGGCGCAACGCACCACATCTGCAACGACAAGGCCAAGTTCGCCCATTTGATTGAGCGGAACGAAGGCGAACTTTCGGTGGCCGACGGCAACAAGGCGGCCATCATGGGTGTGGGGACCATCGTGGAACGAGTGGTTCTGCCCAACGGCAACGAGCGCGACATCGAAATCAAGAACGCGCTGTACGTGCCAAGCATGAGCAAGAATCTGCTTTCGGTGCCACAGATCAACAAAAGTGGTCTGTTCCAAGTCGTGTTCGACGGCACCAAGATGCGCGTCGCGCACAAGGGCTCCAAGCAAGTGGTGGCGACGGCAAACCTCGTGGATGGACTCTACTGGCTGATGACGCCTCAGCGATCGGCGAATGCGGCGACCAGTGGGAAGACGGTCGACTTACACGCGCGTATGGGTCACGCTCCGGTGGAGGTGCTTCGCAAGATGGTCGACAACAACATGATCAAGGACGCGAAGGCACCTTCCAAGCCGAGTGGACCAAGCGTGTGTCGCGGCTGCCAGCAAGGGAAAATGGTCCAGAAGCCGTTCCCAAGCAACCGTGACAAGCGTCACTACGACACGTTCGAGCTGCTCCACTTCGACATCTGCGGACCCATGGAAGAAGAGTCACTGGGTGGCAGCAAGTATCTGCTGCTGATCGTGGACGAAGCCAGCGGATGCATGAAGGGGTTCTGCCTGCGTGCCAAGTCGGAGAGCGAGGACTGCATCAAGATGTACGTCACGAAGGTGCAGACGCAGTTCGGCAAGAAGGTCAAGTTTGTGCGGCACGACGGAGCCCGTGAGTTCGCGACCAACTCGCTCAAGGACTTCTACGAAGTCGAAGGCATCGAGCAGCAAACCACAGTTCCGTACGCGCACCAGACCAACGGCACGGCAGAACGCGCCATCCGGACCATCGTCACGATTGGCCGCAGCATGCTGCATCACGCTAAGCTGGACAAGAGCTTCTGGGCTGAGGCGGCCATGACGGCCATCTACGTGAAGAATCGTCTGCCATCACCCAAGATCGAACACAAGACTCCGTTCGAGATCGTGTACAAGTCCAAGCCGAGTGTGAAGCACATGCGTGTGTTCGGATGCCAGACATACATCCTGACGCCGAAGGAAAGACGGCGCAAGTGGGACCCCAAGGCTCGCGCCGGACTGTTCCTCGGCTACGAAGAAGTGTCCAAGGCGTATCGAGTTTATGACATCGAGGCGGGGCAGGTGGTTATCAGTCGCGATGTCAACTTCGATGAGTCGACGCATGCATCGGATGAAGACGTCGATGATGCTGTGTAGGACCTGGACGCGCTGGACTTGGACAACAACGATGGATCGCGCCAAACGAGCTTCAAGCAGGCGGGGAAGCGCAAGTACCGACCGAGTGGCGACGACGACACTGCCAGAAGATCGCGCCCCGTTCGCCACCGAGCTGGCTTAGAAGAAGCAAGTGCGCCGGACGTATCCTCCTCGCGCCGAGCCGACCCCGACGAAGAAGAAAAGTCTAGGGACCAAGATGAAGACGACGCCTCGACGCCTCCAGTGTTTTGGCGTGCCAGTGCCAACGCTGTGGAAGCAGCAGCCGATCTATCGGAGCCGACGACGTTCCAAGAGGCTGTGAACGGTCCTGATCAAGTGCACTGGCGCAAGGCGATCCGCGCGGAGCTCAAGTCGATGCGACTGCGTGGTGTGTTTCGAGCTGCCAAGTTGCCTAACGGACAACGCGCCATCGGTACCAAGTGGGTGTTCAAGATCAAGCGCAAAGCGGACGGCTCGATCGAGAAGTACAAGGCGCGCCTCGTGGCCAAGGGCTTCAAGCAGAAGTACGGCATTGACTACACCGAGACGTTCTCGCCCGTGGTCAAGTATGTGACGCTGCGCATGGTGATCGCGATTGCCAAGTATTTTGGCTGGCCCCTCGACCAACTCGACGTGGTGACAGCATTCCTGTACGGGATAATGAAGGAGGTGGTCTTCTGCGTGGTTCCGGAAGGCGTCGAACTGGATGGTGACTTCGACTGCCTGGAACTGGTGAAGGCCATCTACGGTCTCAAGCAAGCTTCGCGAGTGTGGAACGAGACCTTCGACGAGTTCGTGTGCTCAATCGGCTTCCAAGTGTCGGCCTTCGATCCGTGCCTCTACATCAAGGTGGTGGACGGTCACTGCGTGCTTGTACTGGTGTACGTGGACGACGTACTGATTACCGGGAGTTCGCCCGAGCTGATCGCACGCACGAAGACCGACCTGAAGACGCGCTTCGAGATGACCGACAGCTGCAAGTGCGCATTTGTTCTTGGGATCGAGTTGGTGGACGGCCCGGACGGCAGCGTGACCATGTGCCAGCGGCGATACGTGGACGACATCCTGAAGCGCTTCGCCATGGACGAGTGCAAGGCCGTGGTGAGTCCGGTGGACATGAGCACTCGACTGGTTCCAAGCGACGCGGCGACCAAGGTGAACGCTCCGTTTCGCGAAGCTGTTGGTGCTCTGATGCACCTGATGACCGCCACGCGCCCAGACATCGCGTACGCCGTTGGCTATGTATCGCGCTTCATGGAGAACCCCCAAGAGGAACACTGGGTTGCGGTCAAGCGTATCTTTCGCTACCTGCAAGGCACCAAGACGCATGGGATCTGCTTCAAGCCGGGCGACAAGATCGACTTTCGTGGCTACTCGGACGCGGACTGGGCCGGCGACCTCGCCGACCGCAAGTCCACTTCAGGCTACACGTTCATACTCATAAGTGCGCCTGTGAGCTGGGGAAGCAAGAAGCAATCAAGTGTGTCGCTGTCCACGAGCGAAGCGGAGTACATCGCGCTCAGTCTGGCTATCCAAGAAGGCAAGTGGATTCATCGCCTGCTATGCGAGATTCTGGCGGCCGCTAATGAGACTGGACCCAAACTCATGATCCGCGAAGACAACCAGTCGTGCATCAAGATGACGAAGAACCCGGTGAACCACGGCCGCGCCAAGCACATCGACATCAAGTACCACCACATCCGCGATGAAGTCAAGCGCGGTGAAGTCAAGCTTGAGTACTGCGAGACTTCTGTGATGCTAGCGGACATCATGACGAAGGCTCTCGCGGGACCACGCCATACGGATCTGACGGTGGCTCTCGGCATTCGTGGGACTTCGCATTGAGGGGGCGTATTGAGGGTTGCTGGTCTTGGGTACTGTGTACCAGTTGTTGAGGGTTGCTGGTCTTGGGTACTGTGTACCAGTTGTACCCATTAACCGGTTAACCCGAACCGGTCCAATCCGAACCCACGTTAATTATGGTGATTACGGTAAGTTGTTTACGCCACCGATGATTAGACGAGTAGGATGATTGGATGAACACCGGTGAGTGATGGTTGATTAGATGCACTAGGTGATAGGACGCAGGGTCGCGTGTCTATAACAGTAGGATGTAAGCTCCAATAATTCAATCACTTTCGAATCTTCATTCTACCCCTCAAGTGCCTTCGCTCCGGTTCCGCCGTCTGCGACGTCCCTCCCTCCGCTTCGTCCGAGCTTCGTGTCCAAGATCCATACCTTCCATCAGAACGCGCTGTACGTCCCAAGCATGAGCAAGAATCTGCTTTCGGTGCCACAGATCAACAAGAGTGGTCTGTTCCAAGTCGTGTTCGACGGCACCCAGATGCGCGTCGCGCACAAGGCCTCCAAGCAAGTGGTGGCGGCGGCAAACCTCGTGGATGGACTCTACTGGCTGATGACGCCTCAGCGATCGGCGAATGCGGCGACCAGTGGGAAGACGGTCGACATACACGCGCGTATGGGTCACGCTCCGGTGGAGGTGCTTCGCAAGATGGTCGACAACAGCATGATCAAGGACGCGAAGGCACCTTCCAAGCCGAGTGGACCAAGCGTGTGTCGCGGCTGCCAGCAAGGGAAAATGGTCCAGAAGCCGTTCCCAAGCAACCGTGACAGGCGTCGCTACGACACGTTCAAGCTGCTCCACTTCGACATCTGCGGACCCATGGAGGAAAACTCACTTGGTGGCAGCAAGTACCTGCTGCTGATCGTGGACGAAGCCAGCGGATGCATGAAGGGGTTCTGTCTGCGTGCCAAGTCAGAAAGCGAAGACTGCATCCAGACGTACATCATGAACGTGCAGAAGCAGTTCGGCAAGAAGGTCAAGTTTGTGCGGCACGACGGAGCTCGTGAGTTTGCGACCAACTCGCTCAAGGACTTCTACGAAGTCGAAGGCATCGAGCAGCAAACCACGGTTCCGTACGCGCACCAGACCAACGGCACGGCAGAGCGAGCTATCCGGACTATTGTCACGATCGGCCGCAGCATGCTGCATCACGCCAAGCTGGACAAGAGCTTCTGGGCTGAGGCGGCCATGACGGCCATCTACGTGAAGAATCGTCTGCCATCACCCAAGATCGAACACAAGACTCCGTTCGAGATCGTTTACAAGTCCAAGCCGAGTGTGAAGCACATGCGTGTGTTCGGATGCCAGACGTACATCCTGACTCCGAAGGAGAAGCGGCTCAAGTGGGATCCCAAGGCTCGCGCCGGACTGTTCCTCGGCTACGAAGAAGTGTCCAAGGCGTATCGAGTTTATGACATCGAGGCGGGGCAGGTGGTTATCAGTCGCGATGTCAACTTCGATGAGTCGACGCATGCATCGGATGAAGACGTCGATGATGCTGTGTAGGACCTGGACGCGCTGGACTTGGACAACAACGATGGATCGCGCCAAACGAGCTTCAAGCAGGCGGGGAAGCGCAAGTACCGACCGAGTGGCGACGACGACACTGCCAGAAGATCGCGCCCCGTTCGCCACCGAGCTGGCTTAGAAGAAGCAAGTGCGCCGGACGTATCCTCCTCGCGCCGAGCCGACCCCGACGAAGAAGAAAAGCCTAGGGACCAAGATGAAGACGACGCCTCGACGCCTCCAGTGTTTTGGCGTGCCAGCGCCAACGCTGTGGAAGCAGCAGCCGATCTATCGGAGCCGACGACGTTCCAAGAGGCTGTGAACGGTCCTGATTAAGTGCACTGGCGCAAGGCGATCCGCGCGGAGCTCAAGTCGATGCGACTGCGTGGTGTGTTTCGAGCTGCCAAGTTGCCTAACGGACAACGCGCCATCGGTACCAAGTGGGTGTTCAAGATCAAGCGCAAAGCGGACGGCTCGATCGAGAAGTACAAGGCGCGCCTCGTGGCCAAGGGCTTCAAGCAGAAGTACGGCATTGACTACACCGAGACGTTCTCGCCCGTGGTCAAGTATGTGACGCTGCGCATGGTGATTGCGATTGCCAAGTATTTTGGCTGGCCCCTCGACCAACTCGACGTGGTGACAGCATTCCTGTACGGGATAATGAAGGTGATGGAAGGTATGGATCTTGGACACGAAGCTTGGACGAAGCGGAGGGATGGACGTCGCAGACGGCGGAACCGGAGCGAAGGCACTTGAGGGGTAGAATGAAGATTCGAAAGTGATTGAATTATTGGAGCTTACATCCTACTGTTATAGACACGCGACCCTGCGTCCTATCACCTAGTGCATCTAATCAACCATCACTCACCGGTGTTCATCCAATCATCCTACTCGTCTAATCATCGGTGGCGTAAACAACTTACCGTAATCACCATAATTAACGTGGGTTCGGATTGGACCGGTTCGGGTTAACCGGTTAATGGGTACAACTGGTACACAGTACCCAAGACCAGCAACCCTCAACAACTGGTACACAGTACCCAAGACCAGCAACCCTCAATACGCCCCCTCAATGCGAAGTCCCACGAATGCCGAGAGCCACCGTCAGATCCGTATGGCGTGGTCCCGCGAGAGCCTTCGTCATGATGTCCGCTAGCATCACAGAAGTCTCGCAGTACTCAAGCTTGACTTCACCGCGCTTGACTTCATCGCGGATGTGGTGGTACTTGATGTCGATGTGCTTGGCGCGGCCGTGGTTCACCGGGTTCTTCGTCATCTTGATGCACGACTGGTTGTCTTCGCGGATCATGAGCTCGGGTCCCGTGACGTTGGCAGCCGCCAGGTTTGGCTGCTTCGTTGGCTTGAGGGCGATACGCCATAGTGGCACGTTGTCGCTGTCCCACGATACGATTGAATGCGCGGAAGAATTCAGACATGAAGCCTGGCTCCCGATCGTGCCGGATGACCTCACTCGCGCCGAATCGGCGGAAGACACATTCTTCGTAGTTTTCGGCGATCGTCTGCGCAGTTCTCGACGCGCTTGCCTTGGCCACCACGTACCCCAAAAACAAGTCAACCCAGGTGAGCAGCTCGGTATTGCCCTTGTGTGACTTAGGTAGAGACGGGATGTGGTCCATCGCGATGCACTGAAATGGGTACGTCGCCTGCATGTTCCCTGGCGACTCTGCTTGAAGTGTCGGACGTCCCTTCCCTGTCTCACAATCCACACAATGTCCCACGTAGCGCTGCACACTTCTGAACAAGCCGCGCCAATGGAAGCGCGATCTCACTCGCTGGTACGTTCTTCCGATTCCTTGGTGTCAGCCTTCCAGACTTGTGTGGTAGTGATGGAGTACGTCTTGTTGCAGGTCCTCCGGCACTACCAGCTTCGCCACTTGGTCACGGTCAGCATCGATTCCTCTCGCGCGTGGGCAGTAGAAAAGCAGCCCGTTCTCGTCGACTTCAAAGTCGTCGTCGATCTTGCCACAAGAGCGCGCCTCTCCAGCACTCAGCTTCTCTAGGTCGCCACGGAGGTACGTCTTGATATCTCCGATCCACTTCTCCTCGTCTTGTGCTTGCCGGATTCGATCTATTCTCATGCGCTGTACGATTTCTGACTGTAGCACTTCCGGAGAGCTCACCAGGCGTATCCGTGATCGCGTCGCGACCGCTACGCGTACCGTCGGCGTCTCGTCCTTCGGGAGCAACAGCTCTGGCAGTCGATTGAGGACGATCAAATCCTCTCGATCGGCCTCCGAGGTAATCACGGTGCCTGCCTGCTGATGTAGCCCGTTACTTACTAACCGATCTGCGCTTTGATTCCATTCTCGTTTGACATGCAGGAATTCGTAAGACGGTCACGATCTCAGCCGATCTAGCGCTCGTTGTCGCAGGGGCATCAAGCCAGGCGCCTTGCACTCGATCTCGTCACGCATCTGTCTAATCACCAGGTTGGAGTCGCCGTAGACGATCAGATGTCCCCTGTCCAAGCTGGACAGTAAGTCGAACGCCAACAGTAGTCCGTGGTATTCTGCTTTGTTTACCGTGAGGTCAGGCAGATACTTTGACTCCGCTGCGACCACGATCCACTCAGGTAACTTCCATACGATAGCACTGCGTGCACCTCCACCGCGTTTGACTCGCGCCGATCCATCGAAACTCACGACTAATAACACCTCGCCTGTTCAACTGTAGACGGGATTGCGGCGACATATTGGCGTGGTTTCTTTCTCGGAGCGACCGACGACAAGATCGAGTCGACGTTCTCCCGTGGGGTGATGCTTGCTGCAATGGCGCCCAGGATTTTGTCCTCTCTTCGCGTACACCTGACGATCGCCAGCGTCCACGGCGAAAGCAGTGCTGCCCAGTTGCCCAGCCGGCCCTGCAGGCCTGACGATCGCACCAGCCACGCCAGCGTGGAGTGTCGCGTCAGCACTTTGATCGATCTCATGACCAGTGTGGTGTAACATACGTCCAGTATCTGGAGAAGAGCCAAGATCTCTTTCTCAACGGTGCCGTAGTTCAACTCATTGGCCTACAACGTGCGACTGGTGAACGTTACCGGCATGTATGTGCTGTCGTGCTCTTGCATCAAGGCCGCAGGGATCGCCCAGTCACTCGCGTAGACGAAGATCACCGGCGTCCGATCTGGGTCAAAGTGTCTGAGCACTGGCGCGTCTGCGATCTTGTTCTTCAGCATCTTGAACGCTACTCGAGCTCGATCCCACTTCTCCGTCTCGTCCGCCGAGGCGATCTGTTTCTCGTCCCTAGCAACTCGGTCGGGCTTCTGGTCCATCTCGTGAAAATCCATTTCTCGAGCTCGTACAAGATCGACGTGTAGATCGCGAAGTCCTCGATGAACCTACCGTAGTAGTTGAGGCTGCCGAGGAAGGACTGCATCGATCGCAGTGTGCGCGGGAACGGCAGAGTCGTCAGGGTCTCCAGGTTCTTCGGATGAGCTTCGGGGCCGTCCGCTGACACACGGTGTCCTAGGTTACTCTACCTTGCGGCAGCCCCATGAGCTCTTCACCACGCTAATCGACAAGTTCCAACGGTCACCTGCGTCCAGCAGTCGATCTATTTTGTCGCAGAGGGCGTCCCAGGATTCAGCGGTCACCAGAATGTCGTCGATGTACGAGCGACGTCCCAGCACCGGCGATCCAAAGTACATGTCCGGTACACAGGCCTCGAAAGCATCCGCCGCCGTCTGGGATCCGAAGATAGCTATACAGCGCGTTGTCCAGGAGCCGATGATAGATCTGTGGCGCATTCTTCAGTCCAAATGGCATACGCAGCCATTCGAAGAGACCAAACGGCGTGATGAACGCCGACACCATGCGCGCCCGTTCGGTCATTTCGACGACCCAGAAAAACCGCTCGCATATCCGGTGAGCAGTACCAGAGCGCCTTGTCCAGGTCTTCGAGCAGATTGTTGATCAGCGGCATGGGATACACCATGAGGCGCGTTAGGCTGTTCACAACGCGGTAGTCGATGCAGAGCCTGATGTCGACCCCATTCTTCTTGATAATCACCACGATCGGCGACGCCCACGGAGAGTCGGATACCCTGATGTTCTTGGCAGAGAGCAGACCCTTGATCAAGTCGGACAGCTTACCACGGAATTGGGGCGCGACTCGATGTACGCGCTGAGCCACCGGCTTGACGTCCCCCGTATCGATATCGCAGTAGACGTCTTGCGCGGCTAGCGGCAGGGCGTTCCCTTTTCCGAGCAGAAGATGTTGTTGGCTTCAGATGAGCTTCCTCAGCCGCGCTTCCTCTTCCGGCGTGCTCCAGCCTTCGTGCTCGATCCGGATATCTTCAAGCTTCACATCGTCGTCACTTTCGGCAAGATCGCCATCTGTGCGTCCACGTCCTCGGCGAAGAGTTCCCCCCCTTTCACTGATGCAGACTTGTTCGTCCTCCAGAGGCCGATCCGCGGCAGCCAGGCTCGATCCATCTGCGGTTGGCTTCACTTCGGCCTGATCTCCGATCGGATCGGCACCGGCCACCTCCGCGCTCAGACCCACTCGATCGCCAGTCGATCCGTCAACCCCGCTACCAGATTCGCTGGCTGCTGGCGTGATCTGTACGTCCCCGAGCATGCTTGTGGCGACCTCGCCGTCAGCTGCTACCGGCTCGTCGACCTGGTTTTCTGGCGCTTGCGCACGGTCTGCGCTCCAGACACTTCCTCGTCGATGACTTCGGCCTTTCTGACTTCAGGCGTCCGTGCAACCTGACTGCTGACGATCGCTTGACCTGTGGGTCGTCTCAGGATGCCCGTCGGCGTGTCATAATGCGGACGAACGACCATCGGCTCCGTCGACTCCGCGATCGGATATTAGCTCATCTCCCTTTCAATGTCATTGTTCGGTATCCGTTAAAATGTGTGTGGCCATGTCAGGCGGTTTCGGCTAACCCTTTCGTGGTAAATGGGCGCTGAGTGCGCCCTTATAGAAGATTTCTAAATCACGGTGCAAAATACCGCTGCAAAATGGCACAGCGAACGCCCTTTTACATATATTACGGATTTCACTCACCTTGTTTTGTCTATCAATCATTTCAACCAATCACAGAAGCGTGATAGAGATGAAGCCTAGGCAAAGTGCAACCTCAGCTGCGTATAAATGGGAGCTCCAACCTTGCTCTGTTTCGGCGCCACTCGTTTCACCATACAAATTTACTGTTATGTACACCACGTCCTAAATGTATGGTATACTTACTTTCAGAGAGATGCAGTTTTTCATGTAAATTTTCATGCGGACTAGTTTCCTTGACTGGGAGGATAAGGCACTCGTACAGATCGCCACTCAATTTGAGCCCGAAGCAATCCGGATAACATGGAGCTACGTGGCGCGATGCATGGCCAAGTCGAAACGAACCCCACGAGAGCCACAGCTACGCTTAAACAGCCTCAAGCGCACGTATGGCATCGTTGTATCGAACTTCCCACCCTGTTTTTTGGTAATCCCACCGTACGCGGGCGCCTATTTACTTCTTCAGATTTAGGAGTGGTTTCACAGCAATGGCAAGTCGCAACGAAGCCATACGGCTTCGCCGAGAGCTTAGCCGGATTCAAAACAGTAGTCAACCAACTAGGAGGGCCGAACATACAAGCAGCGTGCATGGCGAACTTGTTTGTGGCATCCTAGCAAGTGGTGGAGCTGGTCACAATCATGACGGAGGTACTGGCTGTGGAGGACACTGCGACGTTGAGTGCGGTGTTGAGTGCGAGAATCATGGGTGCTCGATACACTGCGGCGTTTCCGGTGGAAGCGCCGATGCCAACTGCGGTATTGGAGTGACTGATGGGGCTGGTCTCGTCGACGATGGCTGTCTCCGGCACGCACGTGGTTGTTGTGGACGCAGCGGCATCGAGCCCGAGGGCCACAAACGTGTGACAGACCGCGGCACCTCCGATGGGAGTGCCGATGCCAACTGTGGAGTTGGCGTGGCTGGTGGAGCTGCTCAGGTCGACGACGACCGAGTCGGACATGTACGTGTTTGCAGTGGCCGCAGTGGCTTCCAGTGCGACTGCCATGGATGTGCAGCAGACGACGTCGTCGGTAGGTGTGCCGCAGTCAATTGTGGTATCTGAACGAACAATGGTTGTGGACACTGTGCTGTTGGCTACAAAGATCATAATAAGGATATTTACCGATGCGATTACGGGTTGTGCTGCAGCCACAATTATTGACAGGAAAACTGGTGACCGATGCGAGAATAAGATGTACACAGAAGTGAAAATTGTCAACATGATGGCCAAGATTTTTGCAGATGTGAGCTCCGAGGACGTTCGTCAACAAGCCGGAAGAATGCAAGATAACGCTGGTCTAATTCACCCATCTGGTATTGCAATTATGATTGGAGCTATTGGACCGTTGCAGCATACCGATATATTTTTAGACATTGGGGCGGGTATTGGAAATGTGGTTGTACAAGTAGCACTGGCCACAAAAATCGGAGCTTGCATTGGCGTCGAAATGCGCGAGGAATTGTGTAAACTGGTAGCTATCTGCATACAGAATCACGTTGAGGCTGTTCCATTGTTAAAGAAGTAACGATGAAGTCCGCCGACGTACGTGACGCAGCACTATCCTACCAGTCTCTGACACGTGATACATCAGTAGTCTTTGCAAAGATTTTCTTGTTTGAGGAAGACGCAAGGCTTGTTGTCACCCGAGAGCTTTGTGCTTTACGAAACGCCCGTGTCGTTGTCGCCACGTCACGCTTCTGTCCGAGGCATGGATCTACCTGCTCGCAGCCATTCTGTCAACGTTGGCAACTGCAGCGCACAATCAGTGTGGAGTGTAGTTGAAAAGCCGACCTGCATCCCATTTACGTATACATGCTTCTCACCAAATAAATGCTTTCTATCCTTTTGAGGCCCAACATCATGTAGCTATTAGTCTTATCGTCCAAACCTCCACTATTTGATGAAGCACATTTCTTCAATCCACTAATGACACCAAAATGGAGACAGCCACATAGAGAGGAGATGGATTTAGGATAAACATCAATCAGAGTTGGTTTTGCCGTAAAGTGCACAAGTGGTTTCCTCGCTTCCCAGGACGTCTTAGAGGCATATTGGCCCGACCTAAATGCTAAAAGGAACCTTAAATAGCGGTTACTAGCGTCGTAGTGTAAGATCTCGGTTAATAAATTAGCCAGATTTGCCTACGCTAAATTTCCCTATTTTAAGTGTGCAAGTCCCTGGTCATCCAGACTTTGGTGCTTGGCTGGAGATCAGATCAACTTTCAAGACCAAAGCTCCCGCTATTAGAAGCGGCAAGCAACCCGGAAAGGAAAGGAAGAACAAGAAACACGCTTATATAGGCATTTCGGTGCCTAAATTAGGCAAAAATCCCTAGATCAAGGCCAATCAACCCTAATCGGACCCTGTTTAGGACTTATCACAATGGCGCAGAGCGAAGAAGTTCCGCGCTGCCCCACACATCCCGCGTCCTGCCAGGACGGTTAAGTTTTCACTGATCGGGCACCTTCGGATCCCTGAAAGAGCAGATCCAGCCCGCCGACACAAGGTGAGACCAATTTCAACTGATCACGGAACATCGGGGACCGACTCCGTTAGTCGGTGTCTGGGCGCAGTGAGTGAGTGGCGATCGGCCACAACCAGATTTTGGCTGATCCCGCTACACCACAATGTTCCGCGTGCCCGGATCTCTTGGGGACTCCGGATTGCACCGTGAGTCCGATGAAGATGTTTAAGTGAAGCAAGAACCATGGGATGAAACGTCGTCGCTTATCGGATCGACGACGGCGTTGCTGAATAAAACTAGATCCGCGGATCGACAGAGGCTTGGGAGGAACTCTGTTGACGGAAATGAAGAGGGAGGTCCAGATCAAGATCCAGACCTAGAAGAAACCCTCCTTCGGGGACCCCTGCAGATCGCGATGCGAATCGTGATCTGCAAAACTCTTTCACTTTGAAAGTACCCAAACCAATCCCGAAGAAGAAGACGAGATCTATGCCGAAGAGGACGAAAGCGCCTGGTCGCGACGTCGACGGTTGAGATCAGGCAAGATCGCGCCGACTTGGGATGCGAACATGCTCGAACGAGCCTACTATCGGAAGGAGCTAAGAGACTTTCTGATCGCCGATCCGGTGGTAAAGATCTTACGGCTAAACCCGAGTGAAAACCTGAAAGGGCCGGTAAACGTTCCGCAAGTGACTTCGGACAAGGCGCGCGCGGTGAATAATCTACTTCGACTGCTGGAAGAAGCTGGCCTGATAACAGAAGCATCCAGCGCAACTGATCTCTTCGATCTGGACCTAGATGATATTCGGTCAGCGACGTTCGACCTGTTCCGTATTTTGACGATCTTAGTCGGAGAGAAACATCCGATCGATAACTCCAAACGATCTCCGCCGGCTTGCAGCATGGCGGGTCCGCAACGTCTGTCTCTGGAAGAAGTCGGATCAGAGGTATTGCAATCGCGTATGAAGAAGGTTGGGCTTACAATGGCGGAGCAGCAGAGCGATCACTGGACCTCGAGTTGCGATCTGCCTGGACGTGTGGGATTGACGGGATCGTCACTGATCCAACGTGTTCAGATCTCTGCGATATCAGATCTGAAGAGATTTACCAGGATCGATATGGACGAAGATCGTGCTCGACTGTGGCTGATCAAGGTTAAGTCGACATTCTCGAGGGATCCAATCTGGGAAGACGTGTGCGGCATCAGAATTCGCCGCGTTCGTGGAATGGTGATGAGGTACACCGCAGTACTCACCGCCTCCGCCCATCACTCTGTCGACATGGACTTGTAGTGCAGTATACTACACGCCGTCCTCATGATAGTCCGGTTCGTTCGATCCGCCGCTCGGTGTTAGAAGGGCCCGCTAAGATTTGGAATCGACAGCTGAGTCGAACGACTCGAAACAAGTGGGGTGATCTGATTCGAAGTTTTGAGATCCGGTATCCCGAACTTGGTGTATCGGCTATGTGGCAGTACTATCACTCACACCAGAGATCGGACGAATCACCCGTGGAGTACCTTCATCGCCTAAACGTCGTCGCCCTACTTGCGCGATTGAAGATCATGAACGGAAACACGAGGGGTCGGCGTGAGCATGTAGATCACACTTTATTGATACGCTAGACGAGCAAGATCTGGCAGACCAGTTAGTATTGCTCCGGCTATCCGATGTGAGCGATCTTGCTCAAGTACTTCGGGATCGAGAGCGTGTCAAAGATAGACAGAAACGACTTGTTTTTGGATCCACCTCTGAACAGCTGGCGCAAACGATCAAGATCTCGACACGATCCCATGGTGGTCGATCGAGAGTTTCGAATACGGATGATGGTCTCCGTCGAGTTGCGTTTGTCTCGGCGAACAGAGATCCACGATCAACTGGGGTCGACGAGAAGTCACCGGATCCTCAGTTGCGGAGTCAGATCGGGCCCGATCGTGTAACCCAAGGATCCCGAGCGGACTTTCGACGTGATAGATCTCGGTGCTCGCATTGCGAATCTGAAAAGCATACTGATCTCAAGTGTTGGAAACAGCTGATCTGCCAGAGCTGTAGTAAGAAGGGGCACCCGTCCGATCACTGCTTACTTGTGTGCCGGGGGCGCGGAGATCTTCACGAAATTGGTGAGTGTCCGCTGAAAAGTTCTATAACCTGATCCGTCAATGGTACGACCCGGCGAGGCACGATGGCTTGCTACCCAAGGCGGCCGAAAATATGCTGAGATCAAGACACTCGCCGGATATTACACCTGTTCGTCCGGATCGCTCTACGTTTTGCATCTATGCATCGGTGGAGGAGCGATCAGCCGAGATCGGTAAGCGATCAGAAGAGCCGACGGCCGCGATCTCGAGTCTTCAAGTGGATGAATATTGTCGATCAGGGACGGAGATGGCTCTTGATCTTATATCGGGAGAGGCCCGGGGCTACTGGAAGTACTATGCACCGGGAAAGTGGTTTCGGCAGACCAAATGACGGGCAAGATCAACAACAACAAGGCGATCATGCTTTTCGACAGTGGATCAGAGTTGTCCATTCTGGATACGGCTTTCGCCGATAAGATGGAGTGCAATATCGATTGGAGTCAACGTCAGGATTGTGTCGGTATAGGCGAGGCGCTCTATATGACGAAAGGGCGTACACGGTTCAAGGTTACACTAGCGGGATCACTGGTGTATTATTTCGACATTTGGGTCGGTGATCTGTCGGGCCAAGACGCGATTATAGGCATGGACTTCATGGTTCCGGCCGGGATCCGACTTGATCTAGCCGAAGGAAGGCTTTGCCTACCCGATGAGATCAGGATCAGGCTGAATGGTCGTCGGTCGCTCTACAACAGTAACGCTCGGACGGTGACTTTAGGAAATTTCGAGTCGAACAACCCCGGTGGGTCTATCGAAGTGCCTCTGGGGCTGCATTCCAAGGCTAGTGACAAGAAACTATGGATCATGCGTGGAGATCAGTGGGTGCCGACCATAGTTCGTGGGCCAGGCTGGAAGCGATACGTGCAGATCACCAACATCGGAGATCAAATTCTGAATCTACATTCCCAGATGGAGATTGGGATGTGGCTGCCGTCAGATCGAGTGTACAAGCTGGGTTATGTTCGGGAGGGATCGCGCCGTTACATAGAGTGGCTGACTTTAGCCTACCAGGCCACCACCGAAGTGAGGTCAAAGAAGATGCAAGCGGAATGCGCGGTAATATCTTCGGTGGCCCTATAGGAGCACACGGCACCGCGCTCAATACTGCGAAGAAGCCCTCCGACCTGGGTCCAGTGCGCAAAAACGAGATCATAAGTGATGGAATGTAGACAGGACGGTCTGCCGCCGGAGCCAGCGGATACGCAAAATAGCCCGCCGTCGTCGGAACAAGATCGCTCCATGATATGTGTGTCTCCACGGGCGGTACATGCGAGCGCAAATCCCCCCACAGCAGTCTACGGTCAGCAACGCTAGCGAAGACTCTACTGGCAAGATCACCGGTGATCACCGGGGTATACACATGAATGATCTCTACCGATACGAATTGAGTCGTGTCGTGGAGCCGGATCTGTCGTCGATCGGTACAGACTCTTCACGTTTCGTAGATTTTATTGATGTGACAAGGGACGTGACGCCGGTGATTACTCTAAACGTTGCTGCGTCAGCATCAGATCACGGGACATCAGATCAATCAGACCTTTTAGAAGATGACCCGGCGATTGGACGTTCGACCTTATCAATCGTGTCTATCGTCGGTCGGTCGGAATCGAGATGGAACGGGTGAACGATCGAGAGGCGAGATTGCTGAACTACACCGAGGCGATGACGTTGATCACCAAGGTTGGCCAGGGTCTGATTGCGATCCGGGTCGATAGATTCGTTTTCGGTTATGGAAGAATCTTCGAGTTCTGCTGATCCAGATGGTGCGACAAGACACACGGCATCAATGACTACTCCGGATACTGTCTCAGCTGAGACGAGGCTAAGCTGTCAAGATCGACAGGGCTCATCTTCGGCGACAGGACCCGAGTCAGAAAACCGGCATGGGGGCGCAATCAGGCAACACGGAGCGCATGTACAGATGGATGGGACGGATCTCGACTGCGGGTCACTGCGAGATGTCTGGGTTCGAGATCGCACAAGTCGGAACAAATTGGAGGGGAAGGAGTCGCTTCAAGAGGAGTGAGATTGGGACATCGAGATGAGTTGGTCGTCTCGACGATGAAGTTGGAAGACGGATCTGCGGGGAGGCCGCTGATCGGAGGAGAGGTTTCTATGTGTGCGCTTATGCATAGCGGGCGATTTATACGAGGAATAGAGATGGAACACAAGTGTAAGCCGCTGATCGGAGGAGAGGTTTCTATGTGTGCGTTTATGCATAGCGGGCGATTCATACGAGGAATAGAGATGGAACACAAGTGTAATCAGAACATCCGGATCATGATGGTCATAGACATTCTGTGTCCGCAGTGAGCCACCGTGTGACACAACTTCGGACAGGGGGCGGCTGTGGTGAAGTGCTATCAGGATTTTTCTACGGACGCCTACACGGAGAGACGGTGGTCAAGACTCAAGAGCCAAGATCGGTCCAAGATCGACGAAGTCGAACTCGCAACTAATGAGATCCGGAACAGCGGATCCCGAGTCTCGGAGCACCGGGAAACAGGGATCGGAGGTCCCCGAGTGAAGATCGTGTGCTGGGAGGTGAAGTTCAGCGGCTGACGATGGAGATCAGGGTGTGATCGGTCATGCCCGGGGATGTTCAATATAGGCGATCTCGACGCTAAAGGTGCCGAAAAGTAGGGATCATGGGTCCCTGGATGAAGATCGGACGTCAGGATACGAAGATCAGAAGTTGACGGCCGCGATCAGGCCACGACCGATCTCGACCAATACCGAGATAGAAGACAACAAGATGACGATCAAGGCCCCTGGAAGAGAGATCAAGTGACTAGGGATGAAGATCGGCTGTCTAAGGGCGAGATCAAGACGCGATCAGGTGGCAGTCCGGACAGATCGGCATAGTCTAATATGGCAGTATAAGGCCGTAAGGTGGAGATCAGGGCCTCAAGACTCATTCCTTAAGAGTAGATCAAGGCAGACTAGGGAGATCGTCAATCAAGATCAAGATCGCCGATCAAGATGGAGATCACCTATCAAGATGGAGATCACCTATCAAGATGGAGATCACCTATCAAGATGGAGATCGCCGATCTTGATGGAGATCACCGATCAAGATGGAGATTGCCGATCAAGACGAAGATTGTCGATCAAGATGAAGACCACCAATCAGGAGGGAGATCACCGATCAAGAGTCGCAGTTGGAGATCGAGAGACCAGTCGCCAGATCGAGGATGGTGAGAGCTGATCGTATCCAAAGATGGGGTATAGGAAGGCGTAAGATGCACGGTGGGATGGGTAGAGAGGAGATGGATTTAGGATAAACATCAATCAGAGTTGGTTTTGCCGTAAAGTGCACAAGTGGTTTCCTTGCTTCCCAGGGCGTCTTAGAGGCATATTGGCCCGGCCTAAGTGTTAAAAGGAACCTTAGATAGCGGCTGCTAGCGTCGTACAGACAACGACGAAAATATCCGGCAACACAAAAATCCGGCAGCCGAAGTGGTATTTACCTCTCACTATAGGATTTGCTAATTAAATTATTAGCCAATCAAATACATAACTTTTTGAAATTTTAGAGCCAATTAGTGACAGTAATTTAATGGATGGCTCTCACAAAACATGCCACCGCAGAGAGTAAAATCTCTATCATTTCGTATAGATGCGGGTTGAGCGCAGCTACTCCATAAAAAAAGCGCCAAGGTCTAGATTTAGTGGGCAAGGTGGGAATCGAGGGGACTGCGCGTCAACTATGTATTCCCCGCGGGACCGTTCACGGCTGGACCAAGCAAGCTGGTGACATCCGCCAGTTCAAGGGAAATGCGGGGTCGAAGACGTTAAAAGGCCTGGGGCGGAAGGAAAATTTTCCTAACGTCCCTGAGCTGCTAACTTACATGAAGGACACTCGACGTGATGAAGCGGTACGTTCATATAAAGGCTTGTTCTGCGTGTACTGAATCTAATTATGTTAATCCAACATGTTTAGATTTTGTCTACGGCAGGCATCATAGACTGCTTGTGGAAGCTGAATCCGGTATGGATGGCCGCTTACATGGGCTAGAAGGAATCCGGCGGTATTGCTCTCGAGCGTATGGTTCAGCGCTTTGCTAAACGGTATTTTTTATTAATTGAAATTTATTTATTTTTTTATTCCTTTTTTTTACTAATATTTATGGGTTAGCTATGGGTTTTCTTCACAAAAACCGCAGGCCACTAAAAAAGCGTACGAGGAACTGGAGGAGTTGCGAGCTAAGTTCTGTTTGGAGTTTTGGCCAACGTACGGAGCTTTTCGAGGAGGCGGCATTATAAATGTCGAAGAGACGGGAGTTTTGTTCGACATGGCGCCGACAAAGAACTGGGAACTCAAGGGGCGCAAGGATTCGGCACGCATTCTTGGCGCAAAAAAGCACGCGGGCCGCATGACAGCAGTTCTTACGGTACGGTGTGACGGTAAGCATTTTTTTGCTAAAAGAAATAGTTTTATATATTTATTTGGCTAATTTGTTTCTTATAATCTGAAGGTTTAAAACTGCCGATTCTTTTTATCGTTCGAGGTGTGCCTGGGGGTAAAAATAACGAGTCGAGCGAGCTTGAGACTTACCCGCCAGGCCACTTTTACACTGTTCAGAAGAGTGCTTGGATGGACAAGAGAGTTTGGAAACTGTATGTAGAAAAACTTTTAAAATATGAAATAGATCGGCCAACTGTCCTTCTTGACAATTTTGATTGTCATGTATCGGAGGAAGGACAGCGCCTTGTAGCCGAAGAGGCTAATGCTACTCTGGCTCCCTTGCCGCCGAACAGCACAGCGCTTTGTCAGCCGCTGGATGTCGGTGTCATGGGACCACTTAAAGCAACACTTAGAAACACTGCACGGTGCACCGGTGGCACCGCGAAGCAGAAACGTATTCGTGTTATCAAATCTACTATTGAGGGAAAAACTATAATTCGTAGCTTTCAAAAATGCAATTCCTCAGTATCTGAGGTTTCCATCTGAAACAGTTTCGTTTTTGTGTTATCATGTGTTTTTCTTGTTCTTTCTTTGCTCTAAAATTTAGATTACTACCAATCATATGTTGCTATTGTTTTGGTGCCGGATATTTTAGTCGGACACTGTTATGTTGCGATACTATTAAGGATGTCATTCAGTCATGCCGGATATTTTCGTCGTTGTCTGTAGTGTAAGATCTCGGTTAATATATTAGCCAGATTTGCCTACACTAGTTTTCCCTACTTTAAGTGTACAAGTCCCTCATCGTCCAGCGTTTGGTGCTTTACTGGAGGTCAGATTCGCTCTCAAGACTAAAGATCCCGCTATCGGAAGCGGCAAGCAACCCGGAAAGGAGAAGAAGAACAAGAAACACGCTTATATAGGCATTTCGGTGCCTAAATTAGGCAAAAGTCCCTAGATCAAGGCCGATCAACCCTAATCGGACCCTGTTTAGGACTTATCACAATGGCGCAGAGCGAAGAAGTTCCGCACTACCCCACACATCCCGTGTCCTGCCAGGACGGTTAAGTTTTCACTGATCGGGCACCTTCAGATCCCTGAAAGAGCAGATCCAGCCCGCCGACACAAGGTGAGACCAACTTCAGCTGATCACGGAACATCGGGGGACCCCCTTCGTTAGTCGGTGTCTGGGCGCAGTGAGTGAGTGGCGATCGGCCTCAACCAGATTTTGGCTGATCCCGCTAGACCACAAATGCGATCTCCGAAATAATCGTACGCACGATCTGAGCCGTGATCTGCGTACTTAACGAAGGTGCGTATGTGTAAGAGCAAAGCTCTCCTGCGCGATTTTATATTTTTGGTCCAGAAAGGGTTCGCTCATAATTTTACTCAACTACCGGTGGAGATGCTCTAAACCGATAAGCTTATCCAAAACAAATGGGCTAAGAAAAGGTCAGATTTTTACCCCCTCTAGTCCCGCGCCATTATAAAGTTTCAGAATCATGTTGCTAACCTCAGGGTAATAATTCATGGCCAGAAACTCAGAGAAAATTGCGCGCGGCGGTTTCCTGCCCATTTGCGAATTGGACGGATCGAGCGCATGGGCAAGTGTGGTGTCGGAAAACGCCCGAGATCGAAGGCGCCATCGCGGCTGCCGTTGCCGCTGTTCTTGATTGACAAGGATCAGTTTTGGCGAAATGAGTGGCCAATCGCTGATTGGCTGAATAGAGTCCGCAGGAAAGTGACTGAGTCATTCAGACGAGGCGGTGTGTCTCACACCGCAACGAAACGACTGGCCACGACAGGACACATCCGGATGGTATCCGGAAGACGACTCTTCGAGGACTCGCCTACCAGTCGCTGAAACCTCGGTGGTTACAAGATCTCCCCATAACAGACACGTTCACACTAGATATTTGTATATGACATAGGAGAGGGTAGATTATTCGATAAGCGCCTTCGTGCGCAACTAACAGAGCCGATTTACCTCCCGATCGCACAACAGGCAAGTCCGGCTGCGGTAAGTGTCCGTAGTGTCTGGTCCCGCTCGTCCGCCAGGATTATGCTTGCTGGTGAACACGTTAGCTGAGAAGTTCAAGTGTTCGCCCACCCCGGTAAAACCAAGAGACGTGAAGGAGAAGACTGTGTTGTACCGAAGTGTTCAGGACGAGACGTCCGACCCGAGGAGTGCGAAGAAAGAGCCACCCATTACCTACAGACCGAGTGAGCCAAGCTCCGGTCGCCCTCGTTTCCCGGCTGGACAAGCCCTGGACCTTTCCTAACTGAGGGTCAGCGAGGTTATTGCAAGTGCGTGCGTGATCGCAGCCTAGTCGTCGCTCGTGACTAGTGCTGCTGGTGTACCTATCAACAAAGTCAGGGCGAACGGGGTCCATTATCAACCCGGTGCTAGGGCAGAGTCAAGGCCTTCGGGTTGAAGCTTCGCCCGAAAAAATATTCGTTAGGTCTTTGCGGACTTAGCGTGTGTTGTGGGCGGGAGTACTGACATCTGGTGTGTTCCTACACGACACAAGCGCAAGCACATCGGAAAGCTGACCTGGTCGCAGCTGTGGTCCAAGCTCAAAAAGCTCGGGTGGCGTTTTGAGAAGCCAAGGGGGCTCGCCAACGATAACTGATATTTCACACCCGCTGGCTGGGAGAAGAAGGCAAGCGCTTTCCACCTTGTGGACTATTTCAAAGGAGCAAACGAAGGCATCTTCCCGTCGAAGGTATGCAAATTTATTTACATTTGATATCAGAAACTAACGCTGTATCTGTTCCAGTGCTCGACGACGCCGAGCCTCCTGCCGAACGACCTGCCTCTACTCCTGTTGCAGCGTCGGAGCCGACGCCGGCCGCCACGTCTCCTATTCAGCCGCGCGCGCAACCTGCTGCTCTACGGCTTGCAGAAACACCGGCCAAAGCGCCAGCGAAGCGTCCGACCAAGGCGCTGTCGCACCGTCCGGCAAAGTCGCTTTCCAAGCATCCGACTGAGCTGCCAACGAAGGCCTCCGCAAAAGACCCGGCGAAGAGTCGCCAGAGCTCTAAGAAAAAGCCCGTAAGAAAGGCTACAGCTCCAGCTTCATATCTCCCTTCTAACCCATCTACAAGAACTCAACCAACACGGCAGGTGCGGGTAGTAACAGAAGCAGTAGACATATCGGGCGGGGATGATCAGATGGACTCGGGCGATGAAGATGCGTTCTTCGTGGACGACTAAGAGGGAAGTGACGTGGAGGCGGCTAGCGAATATTCATCTAGTGACGCAGAGTCCACCACCGACGAAGAAGATGCTATGGATCTTTCGGCTAGAGCACAGTTTGACGGCATGTCCAAGGAGCAACTGACTCGCCACACAACGAGAGGATGGAAGGTGTTCCTCGGAGATAAGAGTAAGTTAAAACGTGTATTCTACAGGATAATCTTGTTTTTTCTGTCATTATCCTGTATTTAACAATTTCGATTGTGTTTATATAGGCGACTCGCTTAGATTACCTGCAGCCGACCTAACCAATTGCACTGCAGCTCCAACGCACCTGGCATGCGCTCTTGCAGGGAGCCTCGAAGGACTATTCTTCTTATTCCTACTGAAAGACATGTAGGTAGCTATAGCCGCTGAGTCAAATCGATGTCAGCGCCAATTTCGCAGTCAAGCAGCAGAAGAAATCATGGCTCGTCAGCGCAGGCTGAAAGAGAAGCGGCCACAGTACAAGATGGATACTACAACAAGTTATGAAGGATCTTGACTCGTTCAAACCTATCAAAAAAAACTCATGAACTCGTTCAATTCATCGGCTTGCTCTGCGCAGGAACTCTGGGCCCCCATAAGGAAAAGTTAGCTTACAGAGATACTCAATTCAGGTATTTGTCCAAAAAATTATATTATCCTGTATTCTACACTGCAATTGTGTTGTATTTAACGTTTTATCCTGTACACTACAGAGTGCTATGAAAATGAAGAAATATTACCACACTATCTTCCTCTTGTCAACTCATATATAATCTATCGGCACGTCCACGCCGGTCAAGCGCCAGGGAAAACTCCTCCTACCCATGCTGAGTTCATGAGGCTCATGCAGGTGACGTTGCTCATTAAAGGCCCTGCAGATTTCGGAGGCGGTCCCTCAGTGGAAGCTCTCTCCGACACTCCTGTTTCCACTTCAGCATTACCGCGGTACGCGCTACCAGCTCGTCACACACCGAAACAAGTTGATGTGTTCCAAAAGACTAAAGGCAAGAACGGCAAAGAATCTGAAAAGCGTCGGCAATACGGATGCAAAGTGTGCTCGATACTTCGCCCAGGCAAGAATCCGTGAGAGACAACATTCTATTGTGTGGAGTGCTCAGAAGCAAGGACCCGTAGCTTACCCGACGGCAGCACCAATGCCAAGGAGTAGATCTACCTCTCTCAAAAGGTACGCCAGCACGACCCCAATGGACCGGTGAATTCAGCAAAATGCAGCCAAAATTGTACATGACCTTTGGCGAGCCGGATCCAGCATTCCACCGAGCTTGAAGACGATTCGAGTGCGTGCACCTACCCGCTGTGCCCGTCGTGAGGCTTGCGAGGGCGATCAGGTAGAGAGTAGTGAGAGCTCAACAGCAGAGACGGGTAGCGCTACTGACAGTGAGGTTGTGCAGACTGTGTGCATCTAGGTAAATAATCAATAGACACAACGAATATCATTCGTCAAGTCACTCGTTAGAATGAATGCTTTTGTTAAAATTTTCAAAAATAATATCTGAGTCCATCTCCATTTTTGCCTGATACAGGTTATCGCGCTCTAAAGCACTGGGCCTAATCTGTACTACACAGTGTAGATAGTGGTGAAGGGTTGTAAAGTGAAGAAAACTCCACAAATAGTAAACACAAGATAAATTGCTATCCTGCAGAATACAGGGTAACTTTTGCCCTAAAAGGCGGGGCTAGAGGGGTTAAGCAAAACATAGCGATGAGATGAAATTTACTGTTCGCCGCGCATTTCGAATCAAGCGAGCGGGGAACGAAACACCGTGGAGCATAGTACGTTCAGTCCCTGAGGCGAGGCACGGGTGCTGAGGGCTCAAGCAGTGTGCCATTGGCGTCGCCAGGTGCACAGTGTATGTAACCAACACCCCGCGGGAACACCGAGCCAGGGCCTCTGCAGCAGAGCCTTACATGCACCGCAAAAGTCGTAATGATAGAGCGCCCATAGTAACTCATAAAGCTTTCATTTTGTGAGGGATTAGTGCTACTTCATTGATTCTCCCAGAAACCTTAGCATAATTAATATCGCAACGTTGTCCACACCCATTCTCACATAAACTGTTGAAATTGTCAAGTACCAAGGGTGCTACCGAAGGCCAAGCACTCACAAGATTCCTACTGGCGATGTTGCCGGTTGGCAGACTGTTTGACGGTTTATTCGTGGTCTCACCATTTCCGAGAGCACAATATATAGGATGGCTGACGCCCTCGTGAATATGGGCGATGAACACAAGGAGAAGCAGACAGGAGGTTTTACATGGGGCAACGCAAGTCCAAGGGAGGTGGTTGGGCGTGCTACGTCACGCAGCCAACGATGTAGGGCGATTACTGCACAACTACTCCGATGCGAGCCTTTCGAGCCCCCCCCCCCCCCAGCTGTAACGGATGAGGGACTCTCGACTGTCAGATCGAGACGGAGGATGCACGAATAGAGACGGGTGTCGACGAGGTCATAGGAGGTCGTCAGCTATATAACGTTAAATGACAACCATGTTCCACAAAAACCAAATTGTCAAGTACCATTCTAGAGGTTTCAGTCGGTAGAATATTCTCTTATAGAGCCCCTGTAAGAACTTATGCATTTATGTGCGAAAAGGACTGGAAAAGTTGCAAAAACTCTCTAATGGCACTAACTATTGTGACACTAGATTTCTTATACTAATGCACGGTAGTAGAGTCGCACTACATAATCCCCATTTTCTGTTCATTTTGATAATTAAATGATGGTGACAGTGCCATCGGAACGTCGTACTCATCTCGCAAGTGACGTACCGGACGCGAAGCGTACCTTGAACAAAATCAACCATTTTCTGTTGTGGTACTTAACGCTTTTGTTGTCAACAGGGTGTAAAATGTGGCATAGTGCATCGTTTTACAAATGACGGTAGTAGCCTGTAGTAGAACGTAGCAGCAAGCCACGTAACACACCGTGTCTTGGGGTATTTTCGTTGACACAAAGAGCCCTGGTATTCCGTTCCAGTGATTACGGAGCGATAACATATGATTTTATCCAACCATTAATCTTTACTCCCCTTTGAGCCTACTAGTGCATTTCATCCTACTAGTAGGCTCAGCTAAATATTAGTTTGCGAACCTTCTACGGCGTTTTATTGGATTAACTTTTGCAATAAGTAAGATAAGATAAAGAGATTGCTTAGCTTTATTTTTTGAGCGCCAACGAGTAAATGGGGGTCGCTGAGCTTGTCTTCAGCGCCCACCCATACGTGAAACTGCAATCGCCCCCAGAAACTACTAATGGCACCTTAAATTTTGCGCATACCTTGCTATATAGCACCAATGCAGCCTTATAAGCAGCAATTGAAGGTAGTGTTGGTGCTCGACGCAGCTACCATAAGCCTCGCTAAGACGCACCTGCTCCAACCTGCTCCACCGGAATTCACTTGGCGTTTGTATTTGAGCCGTTCGAGCTGCAGTTATCGGACTTTGACCGTTTTGACATTATAGAGCGTCGTTTCGCTTATAATACCGTGCTTCTTATCTACCAATCACATACCAGTATGCGTTTGTACTGAGAAGCTCCTCTTTCAGCCTGGGCCCATCCGATACAAATTTCAATATAAAATCTCTGTTGTATACACGTTCTAAGTCAAAGTTTATTTCGCCCAAAGCCTACCAGTAGGCTTTCGGTCAGGCTACTAGTAGGCTTTTCACCTGGGGAGTAAATATTAAGCGAGGTATGTTGCTTGCCGTAATTAATCTTGCAAACCCATGTACTGTACACCACGCGTAGCATATTAACAAGGTTTTTTCTTTTTACATCTGCCTTTATGCTGCTTCAGGCAACCATAAAGTACGCACTTATCCCCAGGTTGCTACGCTCGCTGTACGAGACGCGCCAAAAAATATGTAATGTCGTCGGCGTCATATAGGAATATATATCGTAAAGATGCAGGTCATATTGTAGCTAGCCCTCATAGTCCGTCAATACATGATATTCTATGGCCGGTGACCAGATGGCTGCACCTCGTTTCGCTGCAAACAATTTTGAGTTTCTGCGCTAGTGGTCTTTCGCGCTAAACAGATTATGTGGCAAGTAGAACCTGTGAAATGTTTGCCAACAAGTCCACTGAGCTACCTCGCACGCGAAATGCTGTACTGACCCTTCATAACCCCCCCCCCCCCCCCCCCCGAACAGAGCGATACACTGTCATCTGCACAATCCATTGTTGCTTCGGTCGGAAACCGTTCCTCGAAGCGGCATAGAGCAGCAGCACATGTATATTTTGGAGTGGTATTTCCAGTTGGCTTTGAAGCGTTGAAAACGATCAGGTGTTGGGCGTATCGCGATCTGCACGCGATGCTAGTGTCGTCTACAGCGCAGTCCCGGCCCACGTCAACAAACTTGGAAGCACGAACTTTGAGAACGTTTAGTAATGGTCGAGTGCGGGCTGCCAGGCTACGAGAATGATCAACCGTATCCCCGTCGTAGCGAAAGCACAAGTTCTGTCGAATGTGCTGAAACCTTTTGAGACACATCACAGTCTCGACTTCCTGCGTTCAATATACTGTCTTCGACCTGCCCCCCCCCCCCGCGCGCCCAATAGTTAGTGTATTCTCCCTTTTCGACCAAGTTAATGTAGAACAAGATACCCAGAAAACGCATCATCTCCTTCAAAGTCACCTTCGGCTGCTTGCGGGCCTTGGCGTACAGGTTCGTGCTCTCGACCACTTTCTTCCAAAATGAAAGAGGGAGATAGGCAAGGAAGCTAGATGCAGCAGAGAGTTCAAACACGGGCTTGTACTTCGGCAGGATTTTCGTATTGGATGAACCATCTTCACGGACGAACCAATCGCTAGGCGCATGAAGCGCCGCGTTGGCATGGAACTCCATCTCCGCAATCTTTTCTACATCCGCCTGATCTTCTGGCAGCTCTTCCGTACTCTCGAAGTCGGCGTTGGCCACAGCAATCTTTTCGTAGTCATCCTAAATGTCTTCAATCTCGTGCGCCTCTAGATACAGTCGACACAATACTTGCCATGCCCTCGGACCCAGTTCAGCCCCAACAGCACGCGCGTGGTTAATGACTCCTTCTAACCCCATCATGTAACCAATGTAGTGTATGTGCTTAGTTGTCTGGTATCGGGTTGATGTCCTACAAGCCTCGTAGTCGGCCGAGCCACCGCCTCACCCAGCACGGTGTCCACGCGATAGCACTCCAGTAAAAAACGCAGATCCCACATCGCGATAGAGCGCAACATCCATCCAGGCCTCCCGATCCGGTCGGGGAACTGACGTGGCGACCGACTCTTGCAGTCGAGGTTGCAGAATCTTGTGGTGCCAATGCTCAATCCCAACCTCGCTTGACGTGTCAGTTACTGCCTGCAACGGAGAATAAACACTCGTAGCTAGGACTGGTCGTTGCTTCCGTCGATACTCCTCCGCAGCGTCCGCACTAATATTTCCCTCCCGTTCCCAACTGTTGTCCTCTGAGTCATAGCCCGTCCACTTTGCAAAAAACATTCCATCCTTCTTCTCGCGAATGGCTTCGATCTCATACTCTTCTCCTTTGGAATCATCACGGTCCTTGTCGGCATCCTGCGGCGTGATACTTGAATCGTCGAGCGATAGATTGAGTTTTGCTTGTTCGCTTTGCTGGTCGTATGGATGTCCTTGTCATTATCCTTGTCTTGTGTTTGGTGCTACCAAATAGGAAATGCTGTATCTACCAGTAAATCTATCGAGAAAGCAGAAAGCCAACAGCTACGGTAAGCCAACAATCGTCATGTTTTTAGTCTTACCCACGCATGTGACAGTCGCTCTCTACCACCTAATATAGCGATGTCTGTCTCCACAAGCTTGTATCAGAACACGCCATTTGTTTCGCATGAATGTGGCATAACCAAAGCCTGTACCAACGTACCAGCCACACACGTTAGTTTAAGCCTCAAAATGATAGCAACGCACTCCACCACGCAGACGCACCACTGAGCCGACACAAAAGTCGAACAAACACAAGCGCCTCTTTGGCTCGACCTCGCGCCACACTAATGGGCGTCTCGTATCGTTAACCGCTCCACCTCCAGGAGCAGTTTCAAACGTAAGGTCAGCGCTATACTGACCTAGACCAAGGAAAAAATTCCAACAACAATAACTTTCGAGTGAATTGCGTTCAGCCTTCACCTTATGGTCAATCGGGTGCTTACCGCAAGGCTATTAAAACGTGGCATAATGCAGCGTTTTGTGCTCTTGCCTGACTATAGCGCAATCGGATGGGCGAATAGCATACCTTCTTATCAGCCGGAAAAGCCACCGAAACGATGCATAATGCATCGATTTGGAAAACAAAATGAAATAAAGTACGCAAAATATTAAATAGAAAAGGCATGGGGAACAAAAGGGTTAAGAAGACGACTAACTACTCCTTGTTCAGGTATCGGAATAGGGAGTGCGAACCTTTTCTAGTTGTTATGCCAGGGTACAGCAAGCTCTATCGGCCAAGAATCTCACTCGGTCTGCAGCTGTTTCGTTATCACTGTAATAGAGCTCATCTTGAACAGCCTATTACACTTACAACACAAATCAAAATATGATCAGGCGCATCATTTTGAGCATTACCGGAGCAGTGAAGTTGGAGCAAGTGAAGCGGGATATCATTGTGAGGGTGGCGCGCAGTTTCGTTACAGCAATCGGACACGAACAAGTCGCAAGACTGCGAGGCTTTCGAAATAACTCCTGTTCCAAAATCAAAACCTATCCTGGTGTGCACCATCTGTGTTCGTTCCAAACGAAGGCCAGCACAGAGAACGTTTAACCAAGCGTTAAATACAGACCAAAGTATCGGATTGGAACGGCTTCACCTCAGCCTTTACTTGGACAGCACAGGCCCTGACGAGTTTGATCAGATTGCAATTTTAAAGAAAGAGTGGTGAAAATGGCAAAGGGTGGTGACGCATGAGCGTCACCACATCTGAATTTATAACTAGGGAGAGGCAGTTGTTGTGCTGCTGTTTTGGAGATAAAATTACCTATACACCCCAGGGATATGAACATTGTTGAAGACATATTACCACTCGGCTCTGCGCAGTGACAGAATGTTTCCTCTCAGTTCAATACAAATATGCCGACCGGATAGACTGAACGAGATGGCGAGAGTCTTGTACGCAAGCCCTAGAAACTCGCGCGGGATCCAAAGCCCTCAGGTAAGCGCTGTTGGACCTAGTACGTTTTCTTAAATATTGTTATTAATATATAGGAAATGGTGCATGTCAGGAGGAAGTCCAGCGAGCAAAACGTCTTCAACACGCTACAAATCGTTTATTGCATAGATTGATTTTCTCGATGAGAAGCCTGGCAACGCCGGTAATGACAATGTGCGCAACAATATTGGGACACCAGAGAGCACATTCGAGGACGACAGTCACAGCTCTCGGAGCTTGCAATGTTATCCAAATAGCTTGGTAAGTGATGAACGGCGTCGCCGGCCTGCCTCCCTAATTTTAGCCTGATGTCGCAGTGTAAAGTTATATCGAGTGATCGGAAATGTGGAAAGTGACCTGCGTGTCGATAACAGCTCCTCAGACCAGATAAACACCCCTTGAAAGCGGCGTTAATGGAAGAGCGCCGCGAAACACTAGAGGCACAATACCGAAGAGCGCGTGAGATTTACCAGCGTCAGCACGATGATCGTGAATCGATAAAGCAGCAAATTACGATGCTGCTTTTAGCACATCTAGTAGGTGGAAAGGTTGATTTGGCTGCACATCAGCGCAGCAACGATGGTGGGGACAACCACTCACTGAAGTTGCGAAATAGCCCAGTCAGAAAGCGATTGCAAGTATCGCTTTTAACTCTGCACATCCCTCCCGTCGAAGCGAGAAATAGGCGGTCTTAGGCGGTCATCTAAAAATTTAAGAATTTTTAACCTAAGCTTTTTATCAGCAAAGTAAGAACATACAATTCTAAGCAAAGTGAGGGAGTTCTGAAGCCTGAAGCCCTCGTAGTTGCTTCGTTATGGCTAGCCAAACATAGGCTCGGCTTCAAGTAGCTGAAATGCAACTTGATAATGTTTTTATCTGTAGATGTACATATAATCATAACCTTAGGGTACCCGTAACATAACCCCAGCGATATGCTTGGTCAACGCGCGACAATGCTAGCGAACAGCTACGATGTATTGGGATGTGTCATGAAGGTCATCACTAGGATGCTCAGTTGCGCCGACGCAGACGGGAACATGCTGAATAGCTATTTAATGCTTTCTGTTGTGTACCCATAGCGTAGCACATTTTTCTCGGTTACAACGTGTAAATCTATTAACAGAAATGTAGATGGGCGTTTGCCTTCAATAGAAACACCTCTCTCGGACTCATGTTTGGCAGCATGCCTTGCGGTTAAGGAGTCAATTAACCGTATTTGTAGAACGCGATAATGAAGAGCACAACTTGCTGTATCTATATATATATATATATATATATATATATATATATATATATATATATAGAGAGAGAGAGAGAGAGAGAGAGAGAGAGATAGATAGATAGATAGATAGATAGATAGATAGATAGATAGATAGATAGATAGATAGATAGATAGATAGATAGATAGATAGATAGATAGATAGATAGATAGATAGATAGATAGATAGATAGATAGATAGATAGATAGATAGATAGATAGATAGATAGATAGATAGATTTCAACGCATTGCAACCCTATATCATCACGAAAACGAGTATGTATTTTACTCATAAATTCTACTGTGGTGACCGATCCCGAAATCAACTTCAAAACATATATAGGAGAAGATGCTTGTTGCAATATATTATTAACACGATTAAGCTCTGGTTCTAGTTTGTCTCAACACCGAACATGCTTTAGAACAAACACCAGATTAGCGTGACCTACGACATCCTCGCCTAATCGTAAGCGATGCGCCGTGTTAATTTAACTTTTGTATTAAAAAGCTGCTTGCTTGTTGTTTGGTAACCTTTTGTTGCTGATCATTGTAAACGTGACATAGTGCATCATTTTACAAAACTCGCCCAATCAAAAATCAAGATTTAATTTTGCGCCAATTATACTCTCACCGGAAAACATTGCCGAACGAATAGCGTTTACTAAAGTATCCTAAATTTTATATCCGTGCTTTCCCTAAATTAATATTTCACTTGTCCGTAAGACTCGGCATTATGCGTTTTACAAAAATGTCATAACTAAAGCATGTAAATTGTACAATAGGAAATGTATGGAGAACAAAAATTTAATACTCTGCTTCCAAATAAAATATATATTTGTTTTAGTATTTGATACTCGCAAAATCGAGATATTTACTCAATGCATGTAAACGTACGTTAGGATAAAGATATTAATTTAAGAGAAGACAGTTCGAAATCTGGCTAATGTAGTACGTACGCGCAAGTTGTACAAGTGATAGATATTCCATAGGAGTATCGCACAGTTTGTTGGATTAAACGAAATCGGTAGCAGCAAACGACCGTAGCACTTCGGGGTACATCCCATGCTCCATTCAGCAGCGTGCCTAACTGATATTATAGCTGCACTCATCGACAGTAATCCTCTTCGTCATTCAGGACAAGCCCGTTCTAGGTTCCCAACCTTCAGAGAGGAAGTAATTTTCATTCTGCATGAGGCACTTACAAGGCTGCTTAGAGGTGTGCAAGCTACTTTTTTGGGAAGTTTAGCGAGCTGGAGCAGGTCCACCTCGCTGTGCAACCAGACGCTGAAGTACCGAGAACCCAGGTCGCAACAAACCATGCACAGCTGATGCAGATGCAGAGCGTCCTCCAGGAGAGTATCGAGCATCGTGCCTCGGTTAATAGACTGCATGGGGCAGTTAACCAGTTGGTGCAGACTTCCACAGCCAGTATCACCCACTCAACAAGCTTGAGCAGCACCTGATTACGCCAGAGTGCACTGCCACCAAGGACCGTGTCGAACAAGCAAGAAATCAAGCTGACAGCAACGGATACAACGACTTCAAAACTCACGCGAACTGATTTTTTGCTGAAGAATCAGCGACAGAGAGTGGCTTGAGCGGGACAGGGAAGCGACCTGGGTAAGCTATTTCGCCTTCAAAGCTGTACCTCAAAGAAGTAGCTCGATCAGCGTTTTTGAGTCATTTTATTAATTCTTTTATTGAAGTGGCTTGAAATTGCTTGTTTTTATATGGCCAGTGGTTTTTATTAACCAAGTGAAGTAAGTAAGAATCACCACGAAAACACAACGGCAAATGAATAGCGACATCAAATTGGTAAACTTCATGCATCCGAAAGAATAGAGCTTAACTACACCGTCGTCACCTAGTTCTTGTTCGCTGCGTAGTTCTGTGTCGCTGCGCTGCTCTTGGTCGACCTGGGTAAGACTCTACTCAATCGGTACCGCCTTTTTTCGGCGCAATGTGCGGCCAAATAAGACATGAGAGTTATACAAGCATCTCCTGCGGGTCCGATTCAGACCTCGTGACTTCGAGTACAACCTACGTGAACGTATTTTCGAGCTGAAACAGAACGGCACCATCCATGAGTATGTGTCAACGTTTCAAGACTTCCTTTCACAAACTGAGATCTCGATTTCGAAACTAGGGAAACCTTTAAACTTCTCATTGCCTACGCCCCGAAACTAGCGTCAAAGTGAAGGAAGAAATTCCGGCTACGTTGACAACGCGGTAGAACAAGTCACCAACTTTGAGTTTGCCTATTTTGATGGAAGAGCACCGAAATCGTCATCAGCACAGAGCAACTCGATTAGCGGTAACTCTGCAAAAGCGCCTAACGGCAAAAAGAAGGGTAACTGAAGCAAATAACACAGCAAAGATGACTGGAAGAAGGGAGCAACCTCACAAATGTGGCGTCAAATTTCATATCTAGCTGAGTGCAAGGAAAACAGCAGTGCTAACGAAGCCGCCGAGCAAGTAGCCTCCTAATTGCCACCGGTCTCCACGTTCTCCGTGTTCGTGGCTCGATTCCTCTTGGTAATGGACACGACGCTCTCTGTTACATCAGAAGCGCGTCGCTATATCTGCGTCGGAAACGCCACGGCCAGCATTTTGAGCATGTTCTTCTTGTCTGCATTGGTATGGGTATGTGAGCCCGCGGTTTAGGCCTTGTCGGGACGACCGTCATACTCCTGCTCTGTGGCTTCGGCGACAAAGTTTATAATCTTGCCGCGGTCATTCTTGATCCTGCTAATAAAACCGTGCTTGACGAAACGTTTCACGGCATTCGCTATGCCTACCCCTTGTGAAGACACTCCAGAAACGACAGTCGCGTGGTCCTTGGAATTTGCAGCCCCTGACGCCGCATCCGTTGTAGCACTTCTTGGTTGCTTCCGCTGAACCAGCGCATCTTTAACATATCTTGGGCCCACGTCATAACGCGCTCGTCACCGACGCTTGCCTACAGAAGGCGAGAATCTTTTCTATGTTGCTGTTGGTGTAGCTGACAGCACCTATAGTGATGCCATAGTCGACTCCAACGGCAGAGCTGTATTCCCCGTTGTCCAGTCGCTCCAGAGTCTCCAGTACTTTTCTTTCTTAGTAACATGTCGGTATTGTTTCTATAAATACAGAGGCTCAGTATTAAACACCAAATCCCGCCAAGAGGAGGGAGGGATGGATGAGACACGTAAAAACACAAATATCGTAAACAGCCAGATTGCCACTGTTCTTGGTGGACGGCGACACGCTGGATTTTATTAACGTAGTGGTTTTGTTGAGCATGCATGGACTCAGGTGCAGGTAGCAGGGCACCACGTGTTGCCAGCACCCCCATAGTAGCGCTGTTTGAGCTCAAATTCAGATAATTCCGAGATTTAGGCAGATTGACACAGTTGTACTGTACCTTTGATTCGGTCGCGCATCGCCATTGGAATACCAGCTGCTGCATGTGGCATACGATGTTGGGCAAAAAAATTAATGTCACACTTTTAGTTTCTCTAAAAAATCTGAAAATGTTGTCCTACTGCACCAAGATCAATCAGTGGAGTGACTGTGTTGCTGTGCTATCACCGACCCCGAACAACAAGCTATCTTCATAACGGTATCACTGCCAATCACTGAGAAAATAGAGGAATACATTGAATGATTTACGACTAGAAGGGGAATGAGGATGGGTACAGCTAGTGTCATCAAGGGTCTCTGGTTTCCTTTTCAGCAGGCTGGTGAATTGGATAAAGTCCACTTTTGGCGACACTTCCCCGCAACTCGGTGTCAGACTGCTGGAAGACAAGTCCCATCAGGGTGCGATGTTCGTGGAAGCGTTTAGCTCCGGGAGCCTTCGTCAGTCCATCAGCGAGTATACAGTTGGTGGGTAATACTAGAGAGCGACGTGCCGTCGTTGTAGGCATCTTTAATTGAGTGAAACATCACATCAATCGTCTTTTGAGCTTCAGACGTCTTGCCGTTTGTGATGCGGTGAATTGTTGACTTGTTGTCCACGAGAATCGGGATCTTGTTATCCTGGTGAGTGTCACCGATAGCTTGCAAAAACACTCGGATCCAGGCAACTTCTTCTACTTCCATAGCACGCGATAAATTCAGCTGCGGTAGATGATTTTGCCACCACCATTTGGCGTTTGCAGATCCAGTGCACCACGCAGCCATGCGCTTGAACGAGGACACCGGATAGTGATCTTCTGCTGGCGACATTGTTCGCCCAAGCTACGTCGGTATAAATCTTGGTCCTTGGAGCTTGGATATCCAGTTGATAAGTGAGTGCAATTGATCTTGTAGTCCACACGTACCGTAGGATCTTCTTCACAGCATGCCAGTGATTTACCGTGGGATTGGAAGCGTGTGCAGCGACTTGATTAACAGCGTACGCGATGTCAGGTCTAGTTACTCGACTGAGATAGAGGAGAGCACCCACGGCTTGCTTGTACGGGACTCTAGTAGCAAGGGTGTCTTTCTCATCACCGGGGTATAGGATAGTGCCCTGATCCATTGGTAACTCACTCGGTCGGCAATTGTCCATGGCAAAACGTTCGCAAACTTCTGTTGCGTACTGCTCCTGGTCAATGGTCATCACTCCACTATCGAAATCTCGTTTCACCCGCATACCAAGGAACCAGGAGAGTTATCAAGATCATTAATCCCGTACTTGGCTGTAAGTGAGTCCATCAGCTCCTGATAATCTCCGGATTCTTGTAGCCAATTAAGATGTCGTCAACGTAGACAAGGATGATCAAGAGCTTACTCGGATGCTTGTACACGCACGAATCTTCCCGGGTGGGTACCAAGCCTCTTGACTGGAGAAAAGTGTCAAGTTTGATGTACCATTCACGACCCGCTTGTTTTAAACCATACAGGGCCTTGTGGAGCAGCCAGACTTGACCAGGCTCACCTTCTTCGAAACCTAGGGGCTGTTTCACGTAAATAACTTCACGGAGGTTAGCCTTAACGAACGCTGCGAGTACATCACCTTGCCTAATGAAAAGCCCCAGCTGGTTGCATTCAGCTAGAAAGACTCGAATCGAGATGAGGCGCGCAACATGCGCATACGTATTAACGTAGCCAATCATGTAGATTTCTTGGAATCCTTGCGCGCAGATCCGGGCCCGTAGTCGCTCGACTAGACCATCTGCCCCCGCCCCCCCCCCCCCCCCCCCCCCCATGGCGCTCTACTCAGAAGTTCATCGTTGTTCCGATAACATGAGCACCGGCAGGGGGAGTCACTTAAGTGAATGTCCCATTTGCCCTTAGTGCTTCGATCCCAACCCGTATTACTTTTCCCATTCAGGCCACTGAGGAGAGCGTCTCACTTCTTCCAATGTCAGTACAGATCACTTCAGCCAATTCTAGGAAAGCGGCACCAATGTTGCGGCTGGATATCCGCTCGGATCATCCTCCGCCATGTAAACTCTGTAGAGCCGTTCATCTCCTCGACAACTGGGGCAGGAATTGAATCCGCATTCCTTCCCCGCATTGGTTCAGCAGTAGGTGGAGCTGATATATCAGCCGTGTTCCTTCCCCGCATTGGGTCGCTGCTTGCTCTAGCTGATATAGTTTCCTGCAGAGGTATCAGAGGGACCCCAGGGTGTGGCGCGCTGGGATTTCGCGGGAAACCCGAGGAACTTGACATCGCAGTTGATAACGATCGTGGCCCCACCTTCTCTCACGTAGATGAAGTACCCCTTGCGTTGGTCATCGTGACCGACGAAAAAAAAACTCCTCTTCGGTCCACAGCACGGATTTTAAACAGCATACCCCGTTTAGATGGAGGTAGTAACATGGTTACATTTTCTCCAAAAGAGTGCGAGTCAGTCAGGTCCGGTAATTTTTTGTATAATACTTCAGGTAAGGTGTTGTTGTTGGTTCACTTCGAGACACCACTCGATTTCTCATATACACAGCAGCACTAACAGCGTATTCCCATAAGTTATGATGTAGGCCAGCTGGAATGAGCATCGTGCGTGCAGCTTCAATGAGCATCCTGTTTGTTCTCTCAGCAACTCCATTTTGGTAGTGAACGTCAAGCTCGGAGAATTGTCTCTCGATTCCGGCCTTCTCGCACAAGTTGTCGAACTCTGCGTTGACGAATTCGCCGCCATTATCAGTACGAAGGATCTGGATACGTTGTGGGTCTTTTCGGTTGTTGACTATAGCTAGGAACTTCCCGAAACAGTCGGCCGCTTCGTCTTTGGTCTTGATGAAGTATACATGTGTATAGTTCAGCCACTTCAGGACGAACATGTAGTGATTGCCGTGTATGCTGCGCTGGTAATTCCCTACTAGGTCGGCGTGACAGACCAGATCTTCTCGTCCTGAGTTCCAGTACTTTGACGTGGGGCAGGGCGACTACTTATTTTCCAAGAGAGCATGCTTCAACTAGGAATTTGACGTGAGCCGACAATCTTTAATCCTTTCACCAGTCCGCTGCGCTCAAGCTCCAGGATGCCTTGGTAGTGTAGATGTCCTAAGCGTCAGTGCCAATCTTCGAGGGAGTTCGGGGGGTATCAGGGCTGCTGGTGACATCGTTGCTGCTGCCTCACCACGATCGGTGAGTGAGTCCACTATACACTTGGCTTGCGTCTCTTCTCGACATTTGTATACACCATTGGCTACCTTGTCATGGAGGACAGGAGGGCCATGTACCACACAGTCATCTTCCCTGAAGTCGCATCTGAAGCCACTTTGAGACAGCTTGGATACTGAGAGTAGCGTTTTAGTCAGTCCAGGCATGAAAACAACCTCATCAATTTTGGCATTATTGGGTCCGAGTCAAGATAGACTGCCCCAACGATTGCCAGTCATTACATGGCCATCAGGAAGTTCCACCTCATGGACGTCACGCGGCCGTAATTTAGTCGGTATTCCAGAGTCTCCAGTCATGTGGTACGATGCAGCTGAGTCGATGCATAGAGGGGGCGATAAGGAACGGGGGTCAAACGGAAAGGTCTCGGTGTCCGCTAGCACCCCGCTGCACCATTCCCGACCTGAGGGCTGCTCGTCCGGAGACACACGTCTGCGCGTTTGCTGGGCAACATGGCGATCGTGGTGGTTAGTGGTGTGCCCCTTCTCGTTGCATATCTTGCATAGTGCATCTGAGAAGTCCCAGCGGTTCCTTGGTGGCTTAGAAGCTCCCATAGTGGCGAAGGCAACTCCACTAAAGCGGAGTTTCTTGTCACTCGAGTCATGGCGACTGTCATCACTACTTCGACGCTTGTTAGAGCTGATTTTACCATCACTTTTGGCCAGATTGATCAGAAGCTCCACAGCACTCTCGCGTTCAGCAGTTTCATCCTCAACCACTTGATCGAGTTTCAGCTCTAAGTCAACACGAAAGCGAGGGTACGCGTGGTTGATGAAGGCGCTGCGTGATTGCTGCTCTGTGTAAGTGTTGACTTTGCCACGGTTGAGGTTTGCTGCTATCTGGGACAATCGGTGGGCGTACGAAGCATACGTTTCGTGTGGAAACTTGTGTGTGTTTGCCAGGGAGACTGCAATTGTTTGTACTGGATGCTTGCACCGAAAGTTCTCTAGGAAACGATTAGCGAAGTCACGGAACGAATCCTTGAGTAGCGTAGGGCTGTTGCGGTAGTACCTGGTGCCTGCGGTGCCAGCAAGATGCGACGCTAACACGCCGCACTTTACTGGCTCCGGCCACTTTCGCCCAGTGAGGGTTTCTGCCAAGTGGATCTGCTCCTTCAGTCGCTCCAACCAGTCATAGGCTCCAGGATCAATGTAGCCACCCTTAGTAGTGCCGTCAAAAGGCTCGATCGTAATGAGTTTCAGATCAACCTTCTGTCGTACTCCAACCACATTCCCGTTCCCTAGAGCGGGTTCATTCTCTACTTGATCGTAGTCAGGGTCTTGCATGATGAGTGAAGGCTCGCTCAGTGTAGAGTCAGCTGCGGCTGTTAACCTGTCAATTACTGGGAAAATAGTGGAATGACATTGAATGATTTACGACTAGAAGGGGAACGAGGATGGGTACAGCTAGTGTCATCAAGGGTCTCTAGCTTCCTTTTCAGCAGGCTGATGAGTTGGATAAAATCCACTTGTGGCGACAATCACAGCACTAAAATAGAGATACAGAACTACACGGCTGTGTCAATAAAACTACGTATGAGCAAGGACCCATATAGTTACATAAGTTATAAAATAGAGCACAGTAAGAAAATACAGTTCTACGTAATTAAATTTAGAGCCGTCCAGGTCATGTTGTTTAATTTATTCTATTAAAACAGTATACGAAAGTAAACCAGTATGTTGTACTGCTTTGAGCTTCCTTTTTTTCCTGCATACATTCACGTCAGCAAATAGGTTTTGTATCGAGTTTTCAAGGTGCGAGTTGATGGGCCGCTTTGCGGCGCAGCGAGCTCGCTTATTGTTTTAAAAAAGGGTTAATAATTGTTTTAACATAATGGTGTTTTTGGTAGTCATTTTGGTTTGCTGAACTAAAATATTAGAACATTTCAAAATATTAAAAGAACATAGTTTTGTACTTCCTCTGTCCGGAAATATAGCGACACATCGCATCAAAAATCCAAACTTAAATATATTGGCCTGAATCCGCCCTGGGTGTCGCGGCCGCGCGAGATGTTGTATGCATGAAAAGTAGATGGCGAAATAGCTACCGGGTTTTCCGGGGCTTAACGTAAACATTGGCAAATGACTTTTTTGTATGGGGGGAGCATGGACGTTATTGGTGCTAACAAATGCCCCAAACTTAGGAGAAATAATAATTTCGAAGTTGTATACATTATTCAGCAAATTCTGTGGCTGCAAAAACAGGCGCAACAAAAGCTTATATGTATAGATAGCGGCTCTGTCGGTAAAAGTACACCTAGCAGCTGTGCCGCATACAGAGATTCGTTTGCCCATTGTTGAAGCCATAAGATGGTCGTTCACCGATTTGTGTACCATAGCTCTGCGAAAAGAATTTGGTTAAAACCATAGTCACTAAATACTTGGAAAGTAACAGTTTGCAATATTGTGTTTCTCTTTGTAAAATTAGAGCAAGATATTAGGGGACTTCCGTTAGTCATTTTTGGCCTCATTTCTTGGGCTCATCTTTTCGAGAAATAAGCCTGTAAAATCGATACTGAAATTCAGCTGTAGCCAGTTCAAGATGAGCTTACAAGGCTATTCGGCGATTTGCCATATACTAAAAGCATCTGTAATGGAATTTTCGTCTACAGCCTCGGTCAGATTTCGTTCCAACCCACATCGGAAGTGACCAAGATGGCCAAGAACAGCGCAGCGACGTAGAACTACCCAGCGGACAAGAAGGCGGCGACGGTGTAGTAAAGCTGTAACCTTTCTTACATGTAGCTCGCCATTTTATGCAGCTATTCATTTGCCTTTGCTTGACGATTCTTACATATTACTTGATCGATAAAAAATCACTGGCCATTAAAGAACCAAATTGAAGTTACTTCAGTAAACCAATTAATAAAGTGAGTCGAAAATGCTGAACAAGCTACTTGTTGGAGTTACGACTTTCAAGGCGAAATAGCTTACCCAGGTCGCTTCCCTTTTCCGCTTACGCTACTCTCTGTCGCTGATTCTTCAGCAAAAGTTCGCACGAGTTTTGAAGTCCTTGTATCCGTTGCTGTCAGCTTGATTTCTTGCTTGTTCGACACGGTCCTTGGTGGTAGTGCACTCTGGTGTAATTAGGTGTTGCTCAAGCTTGTTGAGTGGGTGATACTTGCTGTGGAAGTCTGCATCAACTGGTTAACTGCCCCGTTCAGTCTATCAACCGAGGCATGATGCTCGATACTCTCCTGGAGGACGCTCTGCATCTGCATCAGCTGTGCATGGTTTGTTGCGACCTGGGTTCTCGGTACTTCAGCGTCTGGCTGCACGGTGAGATGAACATGCTCCAGCTCGCTAAACTCCCCAATGAAGTAGCTCTGTAAGCTATCATTCTTGTACACCTCAGCCCACCATCGTTTTCTCGAAGAGCCCACGTTCTTTTCGAGAATAATCGGTGCACTTCTGCTCTGAAGTACGACAGAAATATTGCGCCAAATGTTCTTGATCTCCTCGCGCTCCAGTGAATAGCCGTATCTACCTTTCAGATGGAAAAGGCTGCTGTTTCGAGACGCACAACTCAGGCTGGTTGGCCATGGACGCGCTCAGCTGACACTCGACGCTGTCGAAACACTGCTGGTAGCACCTCCTGTCCACGGTCATCCTCTGCTCACAACGCTTTTGTAGCGCGAGGACGCAGTCGAACGTGGTCTGCTGATCGCCGACCAGCATCTCGATCTGCAGTATATTATATTGGATTCTGTCTTCAAACTTTCATCGCGCCGTAGCCATAGCTCCTTGACCCGCGCCCGAGAGTTAAACCACATAGTATTAACAATATCGCGACATACCCCCTTGTTATCGAGCGAAACAACTCCACGCACGCATGTTATCTTCATCGGTATGTCGTTGGATGTCGCTTTTGAATGCCGACTACCGTGGCTGACGCCAAATGTGTCTACGTACACCTTTACATCTATCAGTCTAGGCATTGTGAGTCACCGGAAATTAGTTGCAAACGAGCCGCCGCTCATGATAATCTAGTGAATCTTGGGACCATGCTGGCCGACCGGAGGTAGATTGGGGGTGATGTGCTTAATATCCGCCATATCCTCACACGTACGACAAAGCCCCAAAAATGCTACTTGCAACGTGTCCCTGGAGAGGAGAGCTTAAGAAGACGAGATGCCTCTTATCTTCTTGTCGGCGCCATTGTAATACGGGAATAGCAATATCAGATCCTTCGCCCTAGCGCCGTCGTGGTGTACAACCTCTCGACACTTCGCAATTACTCCGTACTTGTTGTAGGGCTGGAGAGCCTTTGTGTAACGAAGTTACATACTTGTAGCCACTTGGTTATACGAGGATTTCCTCGCTGGTGTGCGATACACCAATTGTTACATTTGCTCTGCATGCATTTAAAGTTTTTAATTCATTGGTTGAAAGGCAATATCTTTCAGTCTAATAGAAAAGCGGATTCTGCCAACCACTCGTTGGGAAATATCATTCATTTATAATACCACTCTAGGAGAAAACCCCAGAAAAAACAAATATCAGTTCTCAAATCTACGGTATATCGGCTTTGCTTTCCTTCAGTAAATCTATACTTTCGGACGAAAGACAGTTAATCTAACTGAAACGCACCTTACACTTCCTCATACACGTGCGCTAACGTGTAAGCCGAAGTAGTGGGCACAGAGTAGGCCCATTACACCTGGTAACACTTTGCGGTCCGTCCAACGATCAACTACTTGACGAGTTCGTATGGGATACGGACACGGGGCAGTGAACCAACCCATGCACGGTAATCTACAATGCATGTTACGAGTGCAGACTGTTCCCGGCTGTCGGATCCAGAGTGAGAAGCTCTCCAGAGACTATCTACAGTTATTGGAGAGGCAACCAGACTACCGTGACCGATGCCAAATGCGTCTACGTACACCTTCACATCTATCGGTAGCTTGGCATCGAGAGTATAGACCACCTGATTTACTAAAAAAAATTAAGTTTGCTCGATTAGGTGCGAGAGATTGTGACAAAAATCGTACTTACTTTAAACATAGTCGTACCTATTGAAAAAAGCGGCAGTTGTTTTTCACCTTTAAGCAGCTTTTTTATAAATGATTGGTTGCCTGCGATCAATAGACAGAAGAAGGTGGTTTTTGAACACTAATCAGATAACGTTTATTTGGTTAAATGGACAAAAAAATTAGACATGGAAGCTCATTTCTCGATACGATGAGAGACCAAAAATTATGAGAAGTAAATGGTAAGCTAAAAAACCCATTGATTAGGATAGGACGTTTTTCTGTTTAAGAGGTGCGTACATGTATAAATGAAACAGGTATTTATTTCAAGAATCGCTATTGCAGCCCCTAGTTTCAGTGGTAGAACATATTGTAAAAACCGATTAGTTTGTCCGTCGATTTAGGATAATAATCCGTAGATAAGAGCCGAATGAAATTCTGTAAAATGACCATATGGTTATGTTAAAAAAAATACCCAAATCGACCAAAACGTGTGAAGACAGTCCCTAGTACTATGTATGGTGCTGAGTTCCGCTGGAGAGCTATAGTTTCTCACTACGTGTACAGCATTCCGTGCGAGCAGGTGGGCAGAATATTTGCAGTTTCGGGTCGCCCTGTGAGTAGGTGTTACTGTCATTTCAAAGAGAATGGACACGTATATCCAGGAGCGCACCCAAAGAAGACAAGGCATAGTGCTGAGTTTGTTTCGCTCGTCAGCACGTACGTGGCCGAGCATCCGTACTTTTATGTTGAAGAGCTTCAGGAGGAACTGAGGCAGCGTTTGGCCATGACGTGAAGGGGGATTCATCAACCAGTCTCCTGCGTCTGCTTCGTTTAGAGTTAGGACTGACCAGAACGGTTCTCGAGAGGCGCGCCCGTGAAGCTGTCTCCCAAGAAATCGAGTGTTTTGTGGGCAAAATGCGACGCTGGTAACGCTACCCGGAGCTGCTCGTGTTCCTAGATGAGACTTCGAAGAACGGTGTAGACGCAATGAGGCGCTATGCGTGGTTTCAGAAAGGAGAGCGTGCAATCATGAGGACACCATTTGCCCGGGGTAACCGTGTCTCAATTTTAGCAGCGTGCGATACTAGTGGGTTTATTGGCTGGCGAACAACCCGTGGTACATTTATGCGTCTGAAGTTTCACCGCGCGTTTGTCGGATCAGTGTTGAAGTGGCTTAACCCATGGCCAATACCCCGGTCGATAGTTGTGCTGGATAACGCGCGAATTCACATGTATGCGGAGCTAGAAGATGCCGTATATATAGTAGGTGCAGTGCTTTTGCTCCTACCGCCATATTGGCCTCCGTTTGACCCTATAGAAGTGTTATTTGGGCAGCTGAAGAGATGGCTAGCTCGCCATGCAAACCTCGCGTTCCGATTGTATCCTGAGAAAGTGTTGGAGATTGCTATGCGAAAGTGTGTGCGGGAAGAAACGAACAGTGGGGTATCTCTATTTCGACACTGCGGGTATGGGGAAGGAGGACTAAACGATGCAGTATTTCAACGGGACCTAGACGACATGCAGTGAGTCACTGAGTTTGTCCGCGGGGAGGCGGTGGGGGGGGGGGGGGGGGGTTGGGAAGATTCCGAGCGTAGCGAGGATATATTTGAAATTAGACAGTTAATTTGCGCTGTAATGCAGGAATTACTGGCTCATGTGGTCTCTGTCACTCATGTCCTCACTCGGCTCGTTCGTAGGCTGAAACGAAGCAAGGAGACCTTCTAGCATCATGTTATGATGCGGGACACCCCCAACGGCACGCATCTCCCGTACATTAACCCCTAACTGGAGGTCAGAGGAGCCATTGATGCGAGCCGTAATAATTCTAAATACAGGCTCAGATTGAGTTGACTGCGGCTCAGTCCGCATTGCGTCTAAATGCTGCATCTGTCTGAATGTAGCATTGTTGGGGGGCGACGGCTCAGTACCGTCAGGTTGTCTTGCATGGGTGGTCTCCCAGTACGACCGAGCAATTGGACCAACTCGAACGTCGTACGCTCAAGCAGATAGCCGTCGATCGAGCTCGCCGCCTCTTCAAAACGGTGAGAAGTTGCATGACGGGTTCCAGAGCCTTGGGCTGATGCCTTTCTAGCCGCAAAAACGAACAACTCGAAGATGAACGGCTCGGTGGTTTTCTTGCGCTTGTTAAAGTTGCCCCTCGCAATATCCACGTAGTTGGTCTAGTTAGCAGCAGATTGAGCCACCCAGTCGCTCTGTTTTGAGCCGAGACTTGTCTTCAAGTAGATAGATTCGTCCGCTCTATTAGTCTTCACCTTGAACTTCTGTAGTGCAGGTACCACAAGTTCCTCTACCTTGGCTTGTATGTTATCGAACGAGTCGGGCTTCTCGTCGAATGTGAACATCAACCTCTCAATACTGACGTTGGTGTGGCTTGTCTTGGTGATGGCGCCGACTTTCATGGAAACGCGAGCTAGGGTCAACGTGGCTTCAACAGGAGGAGACGAATTAAGTTGTGAGGGCCTCGGAATGCCGACAAAGCGTCGGACATTCGGCCCGATATAGATTAAAAAACCTGCCTCTGCGCAGATTTATAAATAAATTGGTTTGCACAATGGGTGTGCAAATGGGATCACAAAAAGGATTGCACACAAATAAATCACCGTAAGGGAGTCGAATTTATAAATAAATCCGAGCGTCTAAATCAATTTGCGAGTCTAATTGATCGGAATTGCCATTCGATTAAACAAAAAGGCGGTTCTTACAATTCATTGGCAGTGGTTTAATTGTGCTTTGCGACGATTTTGGCAAAACAAGATTGGATTTGCTGGATTTATCAAAAGCTAAACAGCACCAGAAATAGTATAAACATGCATTGTGCTTTGCTGTATGTTGCCGACAGTTTTAGGCGTAGCCACCATCGTAAAAATGTGTGCGAAAAAAGATTCATGTCGCAAATATTTAGCTAAATGTGTATAAGTCAACCGGCATATATATTAATCGATGTTGTCACGAGGCTATACCAGCCAGCAGTTCCTTCTGTTTGCTCTACATAAATCCATTTCAGTTTTATTGTACAACTAAGGGCCCCCTGAATGAAAAGCAGCATCTGTGCCAGAAATGCACTCTCAAAAGTGCAATTCTGGCCACTGTACCGTTAACCATCGAGGGTCACATTTTTATGATTTCGAATTATCGTAAATTCACCGCCTGTTGTTTGAGGCAATTGCAACATTTCAGCAATAATGTTTTGCAATATTGCAATATTCCTTTTTGAAAAGACGGTACTCTATTCCATGCAATATTTCACAAATAAAAGGCCACTTTTTTTCAATCACGGGATTATTTACGAACGGAGCAACGGAGAGATGAGATGTACATTGCATATTGTATCACATTGACAATTCCCGCAAAGCGGCCATTTGTACGTCTCACCCGAGGTTGTAATTGAACGAGAATTGACTAAAGCGCTTGCTAAGGGAGTTGCCAACATCAGCGCTCGGATCGTAGGCTGCAGAAGGAGGGCCTTCGTCGATGAACTCTGGGTCCACATATCGTGTGTCTGTCTCTCCGCTGAGCTTTGGTGTCCAGTGAGCCTTGACTTCTCGTCGCAATAGTTTATCCCAGTCAATATGCCGAAAGAACCGACAGCGCTTGATGGCGTCCACGCCGCCCATTCGCTCCGATCCCAGGCGTTGCTTGGGGTCTTTGCATAGTAAACCTTTGACCAAGTCGTAGGCGTCACGAGGGAAGTCCGAGGGGAAAACCACGTCCGAATACGCGATTCGACTCAGCATCTTGTGCTCATTCTCGTCGTAGAAAGGAGATTCCCCCACGAGCATCTCGTACTGCAGCAAATTCGCAAAGGAAAAGTTAGAAAAGGAATAGAAACCAAACACAACGGAGCACCAGGCAACGTACGATAACGACTCCAAGACTCCACCAGTCGTAGGCCTTGCCGTAATTGCGAGATCCATCGGCAGACTGAGCGAGTGCCTCTGGAGCCACATACTCAGCTGTCCCCGACAGAGTCTTGACGCCAAAGTTGCTCCCATAGATGTGCTGCTTGGACAGACCAAAATCCACCACACCAATGTGGCCCTCAGAGTCAATCATGACGTTCGAAGGCTTGAGATCGCGGTAAAGAATGTTCAACTCGTGGAGATACGAGATGGCCAGCACGAGTTCTGCCCCGTACAGTTTGGCGTCCTTGACACTCAGTCGGCCTTTCATGTTCAGGTGGTAGAACAAGTCTCCAGCAGCGTAATACTTCATACCGAGATACAGTCGCTCATTGGTCTGGAAGGCGAAGACCAGGCCACAGATGTATGGATGGTGGATCCGCTGCAGAATCTGTCGCTCCTCCATGGCGTTCTGCACGTCCGCCTGGTCCATGTTGTTCTTCTTGATGATCTTAAGCGCAAACACTCGTCCATCTTTCTTGAATCGCACGAGCATCACAGCTCCGAAACTGCCTTTACCTAATACACTGAGCATCTCGAAGTCCTGGATCGTAAGCGCCTCCGCTCGTCCACCCTCCGTCTCAGATATTGACTCGGATCGACGACCGTGCTGCTCTGGCTGAAACATTTGCTGTTCCTGTTGCGTCATCTGCTGCTCCATTTGCTTCTGGTGTTTTGTATAGTCCGTAGCGTCTACAAACACTTCGTCCTCGGTGATTCGAGGCACCGCAGCTGGAGTTAAGCTGTTATCTGATAATGAAGTGACGGCAAGAGGAATTGGGGATGGAACTGGAGACGGAACTGGAGGCGGCATGCCAGGAGAGGGCTCTCCAACGAACGTACTAGTGACGTCAACGGAAGGAGGACGCTGCGGGGTCACGACAACGCCATGTTTGGTCACTGTGGCGGCAGCAGGCGGGGGGATCGACACTGGCTCTGTGCTTGGCGACTCAAGTGGCTCAGAGATGGAAGGGATGCCCAGGATGAGTTGACTCAGCGGTCGACGGTCGTGGTTTGCTTGGGCTTCAGCGTGTGCACGCGCTTGGGCCTCCTCGAGAGCTGCTGCCGACTCCTGGATCTGAACTGTGGGGGGCACACTGGTTGATGAGGAGGAGGTAGCAGCTGTTGCTGTCTCCTTAGATACGCTCATGAAATAATGTTCCAGTGCCACCTGCACGTCTCCACCAGCGCCATCCAGAAAGTTGGCGAGGCGATCCCGAGAGACGTCCGTGCCAATGATGTTTGCGATCTGCTCAATCTTTGCGTTGGTGAGTTGAATCTCGTCCGAGATCGAGTCCTTCCGAAGCTGCAGCGCCCAAGAAAATCATAAAACTGTTAGATGTTGTAAATATCTGCTTCCAGAGCTTTTCAACCCACCGATTGCGCCTGCTCTCGCATCGAGAAGCTCCCAGTGGACATGGGCGTTCCCATGACGCTGATCGTGAGGCTATTGACGTCCACAGGGTCATCAGGTCTCGGCAGACTCTTGAGCGCGTTCGGCGTGAGTTTCGCGTACAGATACAAGCGCTGATTTGGTCTGCACAGAGAGAGAGAGTCAATATTAAATACAGCTTACTTAAGAGAAGGAAGCCCAGAAACATCCTCACGTTTTGATGCGTTCGAGGCCCAGAAAGCAGCGGTGGATGTTTGTGTTGTAGCTGCTGATACCGACCGGACGCTCGTCCTTGCGCACAATCTCCTTGTCCTTCCACTTGTAGCTGGTGAGGAAGAAATAGTCCCCAGGAGCCAAATTCTTGCCCAGTGGGAGGCCTCGTATCACAAATTTATTGCGCTCGTCTTCGGATGGAGCTTTCCATTGCAGCATTTTATTCAGCGAGCTGGCCTTGAGCCACAGTCCGTTGCACTCGAGCGTCACGACGTCTCCATTGGCGAAAAAAGGTCTTTGAGTGGCGGGTGAGGGAACCCCCAGGAAGGTTCCAGTGCGCCAGCCACGTTTACGCAGACGGATGGTCAGGAATTTGTCGTTGCTGGGCGTGAGCAGGTCATAGGCTGGATCCCCACGCGTGAGAGTAGCGTAATAGGCCTCCGACTTGCTTACCATTCCCTCCATGGCTCGCGGATGCAACGTAAGACTGAGACCCGACTGGATACTGGGGACGGAGGGAGCAGGAGGAGCCTCGCCCAGCATCTGTGACTGCTGCAGCGCCGAGGAGGAGGAAGCAGCAACGGGAGACGACGCCACCTCAGCGAAGTACCAGTTCAGGGCGGCGCTCACATCGAAGGCGCAGGCGTTCAGACAAGTCAGGATGACACTCTGAGGCACGTGCTCGCCCAGGATCGTACGCATCAGCTCCACGTCGCTCTCGGCCGACGCGTTCATGGCCGACGCGGACGCGCCGCCAGCTGCTGCGGAGATCATGGAGATGGCAAGGAAAATGGGTCTTAAAACATGTTGATCGAGTTTTGACCAATGGGAAGATGATGGATTGTAATCTGGCCAATCGGAAGCGACAACTTAACTTGTAAGATGTTGAAGCGTCGTGGGAACTTGTCGTAGCTCACTTGGTGCCAATGTGGCGGACCCGACGCAACACTGTGGACCGCGAGGCGCTGTCTCTAGTGGTGCATGGGCCCGAGTTCCGCAATGGCGAATTGCTCGTACTTAACCCGGACTTTTTCCCAGATGTGCAAGTGCTGGACCTGGTTGAAGTCTCGCAGCCAGAGCGCGACCATCCGCGTCTCGTGCTGTCCATCGAGTCGCTTGCGCCTGTGCGAGGCAAATTGCAGGTGAGTGTGGCCAAGGAGATCGCGGCTCAGTTCGGACTCGAGGCCTTCCGCCCCGTGACTTTGCGACGCGTAGAGCAGCGAGATGTGAGTGTGGACTTTGTGGAGTTGAGCTTCAAGGACCAATTCCTGTCGAGGGCCGATGTCTGGCGCTTCAAAGTCACGATGCTGGGCCAATGCGTTTACGTGGGGAGGACAGTCGAGTGTCTCGGCATCCGCTCGCAAGTGGACGCCATTCTGGCCAACAAGACGCAGCTCAACTGCGGAGTCATCGGAGACGCCACGAAGATCGTCGTACGCTCTCGCTCCAGTCGCCTCTTTTGGCTTGTGCAGATGAGTACGGAGATGTGGGAGTTCGCTCCAGATGGGGAAATCTACTACGAGAAGTTGCTGAATCGACTACTGCGTGTACTCATAGCCAAGTGGAGTGAGAGCTCTGTAAGCCACTCCGTCACCATCATCGCCTTCTCCAGGAGCTTCTACGACGCCAACCAGTTTCCCGACGGGTTCGACCCGAGGAAAGCGCCGTTCTGTGACCCTCGAAGGCAGGGATTCGGCCCTGGATGCGGCGCTGCAGGCATCAACATGGCCGACGGATACGGCCCCACGATCCACGTGGATCCAGTCTCGGGTCGCTACTATGAGGATTTCTACAAAGTGGTCGTCATGAACTTCACGGGGCCAGACTGGAATCGGCTGCTTTTACTATTGAAAAAAGAATTCGCTGGCTACTACGAGGCGCATCGCTGGCGAACACCCGAAGAATTATCTCCAGCTCAGTACGAAATCTGCCGCTGTCCGAAGCCTGTGAGCGCCAATATAGAGCCACCAGACAAGCCACTTCCGGTCGATGTGGACGACTGCGGAGATTTGTATGTGAAATGGACCCAATTGCCCTGTGGAGTCCCGTCGCGAGCCAAGGACGGGAACATCCTGGAAGCCATCAACGTGACATTAAACGTGCTGGACAAGCACTACATGGACCGAGACTTGAGTCGCACAGGGCAGGGGATCGTCATGATGACCGCTGGGTGCAGCATCTTCAACGTGAACAGCAAACTGGCAGAGATAACCGAGCAGCGGATGATGGACAATGGCGTGGGCATGGACATGATCTCGCTCTCGACTCCTCCGCTGCACGTCGTTCCCTTGTTTATCTACTCTGACCAGCCATCCACCACGACGGAAGCAGCGACTGCTGTCGACGTGGAGACGCCCAGTTTCCTGCGTAAATTCTCATTTGGGGACGGCGCAAGTCAAGAGTCAAAATCACTGGAAGCTGCTTCGTCTTTCCATGGGATTTCCCATTTGCTGTCAACTTCTCAGCCTAAAAGCCCCGAGTGGGTTCGAGCTGGTAGTGAAGTTCTGCGTCGCTCTTCCACCCCAGCAACTCTCAACTCCAGCGCTGCAGAGGTGGAAACAACAACGGGGGGAAAGCTAACATACGACGTCCCGCACTGGGTAAACATCACGTTCTTAGACTTTGGATGTCGCTGTGGCCGGTCAAACGCCAGTTTCCATCAAAGTGGCGTCGCTACAGCTCCAGGTCGCAGCCCAAGTGCCCAGTCATGCGAGTGTCAAGTCAAGCGAAACCAGCAGTTCAACCCGTCGCCTTCGTTTCGGATGTTCGACGTCACTTCGCCCTCTGAGAGGCTCGTGTTCCCTGTGACACTGCGGAATTTGATGCGCAAAGACTCGATCTCAGCGTCCGGCTTTGGGTTTAGAGCCGTGTCCGCTTGTATTCAACACGACCAGGAGACCAACAAGAACGACAGCGACACTAAAGAGGAATCCACCCTCATTAGGGACACCACTGGAAGCCAGAGTCGGCTGCTCTTCGAGACGAGTGAGCTCCCAGACTCGGTGACGTCAGCTCCGCCCCCAGAGCAGCTGCAGTTGAGTCGCTCGCCTGACTTTGATCCGGTTGTCGCGTCCGGTCAACTACGCTCGGCTACGAATCTGAGCGCCAGTCTCCAGGCCAGAGCAGCACTCGAAGAATACGACGAGAGCGTTTTCGCGCCTGTAGTGTGGAACGGAGAGGCCAGTGCGAGAAACCCGCGAGATCGACGACTTGGGTTTGTGCCTCTGGAGAGTCACGACGAGCACGACGGAGCCACGAGCGCTACGATCGCAGGCGACGGCCACCTCGAGTGGTTTCTACGCACTGCCAGGAAGGAAGCAGAACGGACCAGAGAGCGAAGCAACAGCGGCAACTATAGGAAGGACAGCTCGTTCCTCCGAAGTGAAAGCTCCAGTATGATCCAGACTCTGCTATCACCACGCAAGTTGAGGCCCAAGCTGCTGCCGTCTCCCGTGCTCGATCGCTCCAAGCCGCAGCAACCTCCGTATGGCGTTTCTCCTGGTATCCCGATAGAGTCGCGCTCCGTCCCCAAGGCAGAAGCCGACGCCTCCTTCTCCCTCGAAGTGATGCTCGGGAATTCCGTGGAGCTCCAGGCTTCCTATCGCAGACCATTGTCCTCTTCCACTCGCAGTCTTTACGGCACGCCAGGGAAGCATCGAGACGAAGGTTTCCATCCACTTACACGTGCCATGACGATGACTAAAGAGCTGCCGTCGACGTCTGGACGTTCGCCTGTGTATTCTTCTCCACAAGGAAAAGATGGCAAGACGATGAACAACCAGCGGCGTCTGAGCAACCCAGGATCTCCTCTTGGGGGCCTGCGTAGAAACCAATCGGAGCTGTTCAGAACGCCTGGAAGTCTCAGCTTTAAGGCTTCGTCAGCTACAGATACGACCGCAGTTATCCCCATTGATCACCGCAAGGCAGCAGTAAACCCCTTCCAGTACACAAGAGGCCAAGACTCCCAGCATCTCTCAAGCGACCGACGTCGATGGAGCCATCTCTTCCCAGTGTCAAGCCACATCGCACATCGCTCGTCTAGCGACATCTTAGGAGAAATGGCGACACAAGATGGCGAGCCTTTATTCCTCGGACCAAACTGGACGAGCCTCACGTCTCCCGCTATTCTGCCACTGACAACCGACCACTTCCCGTCCACACAGGAGCTACGTCAAGGGTATACCGAAGCCTTCTACACTCTGACTATCCCCACAACAGCCACGCAATCTCCAACGATCGAGTGCGTCCCTCGCTATCGCAACCACGACGAGCTGCTGATCGAAATGATCTGCCAGCGATTAGCTCGAGATTTCCAACTCGTTTCCAGCTGCGACTCCACTGCGTCGCTCATGGGAAGCGACTCGACGCCTGAGAGTCGACGGAGAGTTTATCATCTGAGCATGGGCCACCGCATCCACCAGCTCATCTACGACGCAGAGCGACAGACCGTCGACGTCAAGAGATTCGTACAGCGAGAGCCACACGACCCCGAAGTTGCCTTGACGTCGTACAATTACTCGCTCTGGGTGGGCCTCACGCAGTCGTTCCAGCCCCATCAGCAGATTTTCCATCGATACCCTCAACCGGAAGATAACTGGAACGCCCTGGATAATTTACTCTGTGGATACTTGGACGATATGGCGGATACCATGAAGTGTCGTCGTATCCGGTTCGCGATCGTGCCTCCAGTCATTAGCAAGGCAGGAAACGATGATCCCCCCGCTTCAGTGTACGCTGCTAAGTTCACCAAGTTCATCGAATACCTGCAGTCTCGGGTCGCTCCCTCGGAATTCGGTGATCTCGAGCACATCGTTATCAATTTGGTACTGGACCACCACCCGGAGGCTAAACGAGAAGCGAGTAAGACTCGACATCTCGGAGGGAATCGCATGCTAAGCTTTAAAATGGCTTGCAAGGCGTCCACGTTGTCCGTCTCGTCGTCTTCGGTGTCGAAATTCGAGGACTCGAATCGAACGGAGTGGGTCATGATGCGTCTGGAAGAAACGATGGACATTTCGCGCTGCTTCCACTTGGATGTGCGATGGTTGGCATGCAGTGGAATCGCAGCGGATGAGTTTGTAGGAACTGTACGACGTCGCGCCAAGCAGGCGGGGCTGGACTTGCGTCGAGTTCCAGAGTATTCGAGCGTCTCTCGTGTCCAGATTCACCCCCTCATAGCATCTGTGTTTCTGCCGCTTCCAGGGCGGATATCGCAGTCTTTCGTCGCTGCTCTCACTCAAACTCTAGATTTTGTATTGGACGATGAACGGATCGCTGACGGGAGCGGAATCGGCTACGGACTCGGGATTGATCAAGAGACTTCGGCTAACAGACCGAAAGCCAACGTGCGTGGTCACCGCCGCTCCCCTTCAGCCACCGCTCGCATGCTGCAGGAGCGTTGGCAGCAACGAGGATACCAGCAATTCATCCACAGACGAGTCCCAGTATTCGTACGCGTTATCCACGACGGACTCATCTGGATCCCAGGCTACGACTACGACCGCAAAAGTGACGGAGCTGCTGGAACGGCTGCCTCTGAGGCGCTATTTCAACAAGTGTGCAACACTATTGAGTCGCAATGTGGAGGAAGAAGTCCAGAGGGCAACGTAAGTCTCTAGAACGATTGACTCATTGACCAATTAATTCTACACATTCAATGGCTCAACACTTGACGTCGCTCGGTTCGCCACTGCAGCTACCCGAGTCTCCCTTTACCGAAATCCCCGAGAAGGTCCAGCCCGAGACGACCTTGGGATTCACAAGGATATCGTAGACGTTGTCTGTAGTGCCCGAAAGCCCCGACACTGTAATGTCCGTAGTCTCTACCGGACTGGATGCGTCGCCAGTGTAGCCACCTTTTTCCTTGCTGTAGTCCGAGTGGATGACGATGGCATTCTTGACGTTCGTTAGCGTATTCCCAGTGTACGAAGCGCCTGTGACTGTGCCGTACTTGGCAGCAATTGTCTTGATTCGGATACCGTTGACGCTGTCGATGATTTTGTTGTTCTTGACTGTGTGCCCACTTACAATGTCCGACTTGTTTACGGAGTCTCCACCGAGTGAACCGATCGAGACCCCGTGGCCGCCACTGCATGTGTTGCCCGTGAAGGTGGTGTCGTTGCTGGATTGCATGGCGAGGCAGTCGTCCTGGTTGTACACGGTGCAGCCAGAGATCGTGAGTCGGACGTTGCGACTCAAGTCGAAGCCATCCGTGTTCTTGGCCACGTTGTCGCCAGCCTTGGAGTTCAGAGTCAACCCACTGAAAGTCGTGTCTTCCGAGGCGAGGATACTGAACGTGCGGTAGGGCGAGTTCTTGACGTTGAAGCCCTTGAGAGTAGACGACATGACGTGCTTGAGACGGAAGAAGACAGGGCGAGTGATCGAAGTTCCCTTCTTCCAGTACAAATCTCCTTGACCGTCCAGAGTTCCAGTGCCCGTGACGGTGAGATCAGTTCCAGTCAGAAGGACGAGCGGACCTTCCCATTCCGCGTATTCGAACGTCGTTGTGCCTTCAAACGTGATTGTCGCGCCCTTGGAGACCTTGGTTAAGTCAAGTGTCGTGCTCGCGGTCACGCTCAGGTCTTTGATAACGATGTCCTTGCAGGATGATACATCGGTTTCCTTGGAGTACGTACCAGTCAATGTGCACGCAGATGAAGCAGACGTAGCACCGCTTGAAGCAGTGGACGATTGCTGCTGTGTAGATTGACTGGAATCACTTGAGGTGTGTTGCTGCGTCGATTGGCTCGACGTAGTTGATGATTGCTGTTGCTGCTGAGTGGATTGACTGGATCCCGTTGAGGAGGTTGAAGCACTTGAATCGGGCGTCCAACCCTTTTGGTCAGTTTGGCTAGATGCGCTTGACCATTGCTGGTTGATGTCGTTGGGAGCATGTATTAATACTAAAATACGTAACCCGGTGGGGGGGTATCGTGGTCGGAAGACACGCTTTTTGCTGATAGACAAACATCAAAACCTGGTGGTCGGATGCAAAGACCGTGATCGCTATCGTTTGTATCTTCGACGCAAGCTTGTTCATACGATGTGAGCAGTACAGCAGCAACAACTTATAAAGCATCAAGTCAGTCGAGACGTTGCAACTTATTCAGTCGAAACGAACTGGGGGTACGATTTGCACTACGGGATGGTAGACGAATACAGTCAGCATCAACGCGTTAAGGAATGGCGTGGTTTTCACCTTCATCTTCAATGAAAATTGGATGGATATTGTGTGTGAATTAAAATGTAAATGCATTGATCAAAGTTGCTAAACCTTTCCATCTTGCTGCAATTCACAATTAACTCTACATGTACCTGATCGTGGCACTTCGTGCATATCGAATGTGAGCCGGGCACGGTGCAGTACGATCGCTGAGTCAACAACAGGTTAAAGTCTCTTGGCCCAATCGTGTCGAGAACCTCCCGTTTAGAAGCGTTTTTCTCGTTCCAGCCTGACACATGGGGGAGCTCTGGATGGGTCCGTTGCGCTGAGCTTTGACGCCGTCATTATTATAGGAGACCATAGTGCCGAAATCAAAACAAGTCTATGTGTAAGTAGAAGAAACCAAAGATCCGATCAGTGATTTCGGGTCTTTGGTTGCTGGGCGCTCAAAACCTCATCGTTAATGGCATGGCTGAGAGAATCAATCCAAACTTGCTGTCTCATGTCGTAAGATATTATAATACCGGTACTGCACCGGTACCTGATCTTTGTAGTTCGACTAAGTGCGAGTAGCTCGAAAGGGCATTCAATACCGTCGTAGCCGTAGCCATGGCAGCCCGACCTCGCGCTTCGTACACACGCGTGCCGCCCGCCCACCATCACGACAGTGACGAGAGTGACGGTGACGACAGCGAAAGCGACAGTGAGAAGCACTCCCATTCGCGCGTGAGTCGGTCTCAGCAGGCGGCGCTGTGGAGCACGAGACTACACGCCTTCCTGTGGATTGCGGCCGCTGGGCTCGTGACCTATGGGACCGACTTCTTCCGCGTCATCTTCACGGATCCGCGTGTGAAACGGTGGGAGGGCAATAAATGGCATATGAAGACAAATCGCAGCTAATCTGTTGGTTGCAGGGGCTTCTTCCAGGTGGCGTTGGTCTGCACGGGCATCAACATTTGCATCACGGCGTATCTGGCCGTGTATCTGCCCTATATCAAGCGCATTAAACTGGACTGGAGTGTATACTGCCCGCGGATGATCCCCACTGCCACAATCGTGGGTGTTGTGGCTGCCTTTTGCTACATCTGCGCCTTCTGGCCGGTCTGGGGGTTGCTCACACCAGGATTGCTCGGACTCTTGTCCATTGGGGCGCTCATGACGGCACACTTCTTGCCGTCGATCTAGTATTTATGTAGACTGAGAAGGAACAAGAAGAGGTAAAATGTATTCTTTCTTTAAAGATGATACCTACTGGGAATAAATAAGTCGCAGTCTGTAGCAGCTTCACGGCAGCTCTTGGTCATAGCCACAGTACGCACATTTGATACACAGCACGTCCGCCCCATTGTCTAGCATCGTCTTCTTCTCGAACGTCGGGTCGGCAAAGCACGAGTCCCTGCAGACAGAGAATCATACACAAAAGACACCAGCTCGAGGTCAGTCGCGCGTCAAGACAAGAGTCCTTAATGAATCAGGTAATAGATCTCACCGATGTGTCATGAAGGCATTGACGATCTTGTCTTGAAAGTCGTCAAGCACTGAATGGTACACGTAGTTTACGTGGAAGGTGAAGCCACAGCCGCACGTGATGAAGGGCGTCGACGTCTGAGGGTCCGCGTGCTCTCGCAAGTAACCAGACTTACAGATGGGACACAACACTGAGATAAATTCCTGTTGCTGTTCTTCGGCGCTCGACTGCTGTGGCTGCTGCGGCTCGTCCATGAGGTCCATATTGGCCAGCATTGCCTCCAGCTCAGCGTCTTCAAGCTCGGCCATGTGCTCAGCTAAACGTAGTTGCTCGTCTTCGTCTTTTTCCTCCTCAGTCTCCTGACGTAGCGCGTCCTCCAACGCGTGGACGATCTCCAGGTAGTCGCTCTCCTTTAAGCGTCCCATCAGCAGCAGATCGTCTACGGACGCCGCAGACGAAGAAGAAAGCGAAGCTTCGTGCTGCTCGTGGGCCACAAGGCGTTGCATCTCCTCCGAGACGCTCGTACGCGCTCCTGGTCGCCGCAGCTTAGCCAGCAGCTGGCTGCGATCTCGCTTGAGACGCTGCAGACAGCGTTGGCGCAGCTGATCCTTCCACACAGGCGGGGACAGCGATAGACGTTTGAGCGGCGAGCGGTGGGCAGGCGGGGGAGGCATCATGGCGCCAGTTGCAATATGAGGCGCTAGTTTCCAGCAAACCTTCAAAATTTAGTGGTTGCACTCGGTTAGGTACGATTATCAAAAAGAGTGATGGTCGTCTAAGTTGAAGTTGCAAGAAGCTACAGCCCCGCGATGTTCACTACTAGTAGGCTCTTGCGGCGGCCGCCTCCAACATCCTGAACGCTATTGCGGCGCGATAACTGGGCAGACTCGGCAGTGTTGACCTCTATCTGAGTCTGGTGAATGAGGCGCACCATCTCCGTCTCTGTGATGCTGTGGAGCACTAAAAACGTTGTGTACTTGGCCTGCAGCTGCTGAAATGCTGCTAACTCATCCAGCACGTCGTACCGGAAGGCCTCGCTACGCATTTGCTTCCGAGCTGCAGCCCACGCCTCGCGCTCGCGGTCTCGAACGTCTGAGTACAGTTCGCGCTTGTCGGACAACAGTTTACGCAGCGCTGCCACTTTCATCTGATGAGGGATTTTTCTCGACACTGGAGGAATAGGCACAATAGTGGAGCTTGTAGCTGGCAATTGAAGCGGCGACGACTGGGCGTGAAGAAAAGATTTCCGAGTCTTGCTCGTTGACAGTTTGGCTCCAACCATTGCTCGTATTGGAGACTTTGGCGTCTGTGGGGAGAGGGTCTGGCGAGTTGTGTACACGTCGTACATGACGAGCTGGAACTCTTCTTCCATGTTGTTCCTCAGCTGCAGATCCTGATGCACATGTGAATTGTCTGTCAGAGAAGGAGAATTTGTACTCATGGGCGAGGGAGAAACTGAGCCCATTGGCATGTGCACTGCGCCGCCATTGCGGAAATGTCGATGCATGTCCTCCAGCTGTTTGTGTTGTTGAGTGAATGGGCCTTCAGCTGTGGATCGCTGCAGCATATCGAGGATCGTCAAGCCTTTTCCAGCTCGCAATCCCGAGTTTGCGTCTTCACTACTGCCTCTCGGTAGGCGAGGATCGGTAGGAATCGAAAAGGTTACAACGCCATGTCTGCGCTTGATCTTGCGCTCTAATTTCGCCCATACCAGAAGCAGCAGCTTGATCCGAGCAGCAGTGATCGCTCGCCAAGAGCGCCACATGACTTGAAAGTCCCGCACGCGCTTTCGAAAGCGCAGGATAATGCGTCGGAATTTAACGTCTTGGAACTCGAACCACGCGGTCACGATCAGTGTGACGTTCTCCGTTCCTTCGCGGTGATGCTTCCACTCTAGCCAGGCTCGGATACTCCGCTGGAGTTTGGTCACTGCGCGGATCACCACAGGCATGCGGAAGAAGGCCGACGACAGAGGAATGCTAGAGTCAAAGCGAAGCAGTTGCAATGAATTGTGCTGGATGAGTATTCGCTGTCGCCAATATCGCTGCAGTCGCTTGGCCATTATAATTCGCTCCAGATCGCTGCGCTTCTGGCGAAACTCGTGAAACCTGGTGAGCCACTTCTTGGCGCTCTCAGCCAGCGCAACTACCAGCAGCCACTGACTCTGGACGTGAGCACGACGAATTCTTTCGGCCCGTTGCTCGTGACGACGCTGCCAGCGAACCACGATGCGGTGCACATTCTGTTCCTTGGCTGTGTCCAGTTCTTGCTTGCGTTTGTTTGCTTGGTGCAGTTTGTGGTCGGTGGCTGAAGGCAGCAAAGGCGTCTGGGAGGGCTTCTGAAGCACTTGCAACGTGGAGTTGGCTCGATTCCTGGCTACGATGTTGACGCCATGCTCTGCAATTTGCTGCTGCTTTTTCCAGAGTTGCAGCGTTTCAATTTGCTCCAGCAACTGGGGAAGACTGCGTAGCTCATTCATTCGTGACACCAAGTTGCGAGAGCGCAAAGCCACTGCCGTCTCGTGTCGCATCACACTTCGTCTCGTGGAGAATCTGTTGGCGGCTGGGGTTTTGGGCTTCACGAACGAAGATCCTGCCGTTGGTAGAGATGCAGAAGTGCTTGGAGTAGGGTGGAAGAGCGACACTAGCAGCTGGTCCACGGCCTTATTGTTGTCTTCTCGGCTTCGTACTAACCCTCGTTCCGTCTCAGTCAGTGGCTGCAGCAACTCGCCATGATAATTGTGTTTGTACTCTCGGGACTGGTGCGTTTGTGGTCGAGCTGCAGCAACACGCTGAGTGTATGTCGAACTTAACGTCGACTGGTACCGCGGTCTCATTGGCACCCGCACTTCATCTTGTTTCGTGTTCATCGCTTTCTGTGGCCCCTCTGGCTGTTGAAGAATCTCATGAAGGAGCTTATCACCTTGTTGCAGTTTGCGCTGTTTTGTTTCGCTTGGTCGATGTCGATAGATTAGCCATTCTGCTGGTGCTTTAAGAACCTTTCCCGATGTTCCTTCACGGCTTGAAGTGCGACTTTGATTGGAATACTCCGGTTGAAGCAGTTGATCGAGCACAGCCATTGCAGTGTTAGTAGTGTAGTTGATTCCATCTATAAGTTCATCTGAGTTTGTACTCGCACCATTACGGTTCTGGTCTTCTAGGTTGTTGTTGGTCTTTCCCTCAGATGCTCCCATTCGTTTAGGAGATGGGAAAGCCAGTGTGATCTCCTGCTTGGTAGGTCCTAAAAGTGTTTTGTAAAGATTATCGTCGCTTTCTGGTAATGCCAATGGATTTAGGGATTCTCCACGTGTCGTGAGTTGCGCGTCGATTGCAGCCTGGGCCTCAGCATTGCAAGTTTTTAGGTGGAATCCGTCTCGAACTGTGAGGCGTTTCCTGGTGGCGTGGTGGAGGGAACCAGGTCCCCGACCCGGGAAAGACTTAGACGTAGGTGCTGGTGAAATTGGTCCTGCCAGTTCTGTGGGGGCTTGCCTCTCGATGTTGCCACTAAGAGTCATGTCAACGGTGTCGCCGCTATAGTGATTTAGGATTACAGTTTTATTAATAATACCTATTATTTTACAGGGATAGGAAGCACTTTAGTGAACAAGGATTAATTCGGTGGTCCATCGGCGCGACATCGCCCTACTGGTATATCGATACTAGTACCGAGCCATCATTAGCACTTTACATGACCCCCAAAACCTTAATGCGGTGGGATGGTCGTTACTTGTAAATCGATGCAAGCACCATTTTAGTAGGTTGGCGTGCTTTTTCCACGGATTATTTGAAAATAACAAATTACAAAAAATATAAATCGCTTTTTTCTCCTACTTAGCCGAGCATGATTGATGATGAAAGATCTGATTGCTGTTATGCGGCACGCTCGATGGTTTACTAACGACGCGGCACATTTATACAGTCATGCATGAGGTAAGGCTAAGTGGTTGGAACACAAAGCATCGTTTCAGTAGAGCAAGTGAGCCCCGGTGCAGCAAGATTGTAGATTGGAACACACCAGGACCAGCATCCAGGTCGATCCCAGCAAAGTCCTCCATACTTTCGAGAAGATTAGCCAACGCTGCGTCGATTAAATGCGGTAGTCCTAAACGACAGTGGAAAGGCTCTCGAGTGAGATGTTCCATGTCAAAACTGATAGATGCAATATATAGCTGACTGCCGTGTTCGTTTTCTTCGAGCCACGCCAAGGTGTTAACGTTAACCTATCCCAGCCTCGCGAAGCCCTAGTAATGAATGATTATCATCCCTTTCTCACAAGGGGTCCGGGACCCGGTCTCTAGTCCGACGAAACTGACCATCGGACGCGACGTTGATAACAAATATGTAGTTTTTAACCAATCAGAAGTGTACGCGTTGGAAAGTATAGAAAATACCACTCTCGCTTTGCGGATCATTCATTCCATCGCTTGCTGGTAAAGGCACCGGAGGCCAGTCGAGAGACTTCGAGCGGGGGACAAGGGTGAAGACAACAGCATGCCCTTCGTGTATGGTACGTTCGGCTATATGACTAGAAGACCTAACGCTCCGATACAAGCTCATGTGTGGTTTTCTTTATGTATACAAATCATCGCGCTGGTACAACAAGAGCAGAACAAGTTACCGTCAGATCCAGAAGGCCTTTAGCTCGGTGGTTCATGTATAATTTCCACTTCTACGTCGCGAAGCTGCTGCGGATGCTCTCCTGTGCCCCGGTATGCCCGGTTGATGCTCTTCGTTCGTGCTGGACTTCTTTACGGTTCAAAGTGGTAGAATGCACCTTTCGTTCGTGCTTGTACAGAGTGCTTGCATGAAGCTGTTCGACTGTGCTGCGGACAAGTTTTACCATCGTTGTAGTAGATGTACTAACTATGCCACGCTTATAATGTATTCAAATAAATCGTATTCGCATAAAATATAATTTATTAGGCTTCCTACTCACTTGTTTTTGATTCCGATGGTGTCGCGAGCGGTCGAGAGCTGGTTAATTTCGCGGTGCTTAAGCTTGCAGTTTTTGCGAAGCCAAGTTCATTTGCCACTGAGTCTGCGTTACAGGATATCCAATTGAGACTCTTTCTTCTACTAGCCCTGAGAGAGTCAATCCTCGCGACAACTGAGTCAACTGCTTTTTTCCTTTGAATAGTTCCAACACTCCCTAGAGCGTCAACTCCCTTAACAACGAGATCGATAATCCTGCGGCGACGATTATAAAATCGTCTTTCATCCGGGCCGCACCATTTGGTGCCAAACTGCTCCTCCATCTTCTGAACCGCACAATTACCAGCAAGGCCGCATGTCCACTCTGTCCACAGCTCTCGTACGGTATTGATGCCGCGGCTTAATCGATACTCAGGTGGCTCAACGCAGGTCGTTGAAGACTTTGCGAGCTGATGAACGTGTAGCTGGACTTGCAACATTGTGCTCGTCTACAGTGGCACTAGAAACCAGTTTCACTTGCAATAGAGCGGAGCCGCTCGTGAAGGGAGACATGGCCTTGACGACATCAACAGGTCCCCCTCCACAGCCTCCATACGGGTGCGAACGCCTTCCACCGCGGTCTTCAAATCATGGTGAACACCATCTAATTTAGCAGTTAATAATGGCATGGCCTTTTGAAGTTGGTGGTGAGTTGGATCGACGCTAGTTCGTAATGCACTTGTCAAATCTTGTCGGAATGCAGCAAATACATCTGATTTGAAAATACTATGGTTTCAAATCGGATGAGAAGAAATATCTTGCTGCAACACAACAGCATCTTGAAGCACGACAACACGAAGATACTGTAGTAATTGCAGAAACCCTCCTTCTGCTATCGACTGTTCACATTCACCAGCATCCATTTTATTTGTTCATATATCACAGGACGGAAAACTTGCTGCTGCAAATGTAGTGGCGGCTCCACTGATACTCGAGCAAGGAAAAAGCTGCCCCGTTCGGGTTGGAACCCGGCCAATGTGCGCATGGCTTCACGTGGGAGCGACGTCAAATAACACTTATCCATGGCCTGATTATTCCAGCGCCCGAACCTTCGTATCTGTGCTTCACTAGCTCCACCTCAGTCCGCCATCCTAGCACCAGAACCACGACCAACATGCGTTTTAGCTCTGCTTCGTAGGCCAATATGACTCAGCGCAGCTGCGATTGCATCTCGATGGACTTTGTTCGAAATCTCCTTCGTAGGGTCCTTGCCCGATTTTAGAAGCTTAATAGGATACCATTTTTCGGAGCTGGAGAAATCTGGAAAAGCCTCGCCTTCTATGTGCCAACGCCAAAACAGATAGAACACCAAAATACCATGTGGACAAATCTGAGTTAACTTGTTCCGCATGCAAGCACCAACTTCGATACCCCCCACTGGGTTTGTTTTTCCTTGGCGCATTATCATGGCCAACGCTCTACATAAGCCGACGCCTTCGTTTTCTAATTGAATGGAGTGTAGGTCTGCAAGTTCCATACGCCGGGCTGACTCCCCTCGCATGAGAGCGAAATATGACAGCAGAAAAGCTAATTGGTTCCTCAAACTAATACCAGGCTCACGAACACTTGTCCAAAAAAGAGAGCAATTTTCTGGAGTTGCTCTGTGGTCGTGTAGCCGTCTAGCATTGTATCTGCTCCACGATAAATCCTTACGCCTACGATCGTCTTCTTCATTCTGAGTGAGCTTCAACAGCAATGACACCGCCTCGTCTCTCGGAGATGGATGGCTGTTAATTTTCATGCGCTGCTGCTGACGCCACTAATCTACCATGGCAGCAACGTAGCCGTTCACAGTAGCTTTACCGACTGTTTGTTCTCTCCCTTCCTTGTTTTCGCGGCGCTTTGCTCTGCCGATGACACATTCTTCCAGAAACAAATGTAGTTTAGGTCCAGTCAACGTGTAGCGTGTGAGGTTGCTGAATGCTGGCCCCATATCATCACACCATTTCGTGAACTCGGTCTGTTTGTTCTTGTATGCTCTTGTTGGATTCTGAGGCCGAATACTAGCAGCCTTGGTGTACGTTCGAGACACAAACTCCTCCAGCTCTACAGCCATCCGCGTCTCTTCACTCATTTCTGCTACCAACAACTTGATAAATGCTGCGGTAGTGTGTGGAACTATTTTGATCAAAGTGACTGTGCACTGATATTTAGCCAATCAACAGAAACAAGTCCTCAGGACAAATAACTGGGTTATTTAACCACCTGTAAATCGATATCCTCGTTTATAACACATATATTTGGAGTCTTGGATGGGACGAGGTCCGGACCCGGGTTATGATAATAATATTTAAATACCTGAGAAAAGATTTATTTCGAGCAATGTTTGGTCACCATTGACAATGGTGGTTTTCGAGAATATTATTGAGCCTTTTTCATAAGGCAGGTGTTGGAGGCCAGAATTATTAACATGGAACAATACACGATTGAGGCCAGGTTAAATCGTGGTCATTAAAATCTATCTTAAATAAGTGGCTATGTGGGAAAATATGGGAAGATTCTTAGAGGACGAGGAAGATACCAAACGTGAGGCTGTTCCTTGTCCAGGATTTGTCCTGTAAATTTCAAGATTAAATTCTGGATTGAAGTTTTGTTCTCTAATGTTAGGAGCATTATACAGGATTCATCATGTAGTCTATCACAAGGAGCTACGGTCACGACAGGTCCAAGAGCAAGCAATGTACCTAGTTATGCTTTGGTTGCAATCTTAAAAGGACATTGCTGCGCAATCAGTGTTGAAAATAACGTGCATTCGGTTGTTATTAGCCTAAACCAACGTACCAGCTCGCAATTTCTACTCCGAGACCTGCGTCAATGGGACTTCTTCTTCTTCGTCAGCTGGGTGTTGGTCGTCACAGGGTGGGACAGCGACTTTTTCCTCCGTCTCATCACTTTCCGCAGCGGATAGTGCCGAAGTGGATTAGCGGGATCAGCCAAAATCTGGTTGAGGTCGATCGCCACTCACTCACTGCGCCCAGACACCGACTAACGAAGGGGGTCCCCCGATGATCCGTGATCAGCTGAAGTTGGTCTCACCTTGTGTCGGCGGGCTGGATCTGCTCTCTCAGGGATCCGAAGGTGCCCGATCAGTGAACACTTAACCGTCCTGGCGGGACGCGGGATGTGTGGGGCAGCGCGGAACTCTTCGCTCTGCACCGTTGAGCTAAGCCCTAAACAGGGTCCGATTAGGGACGATCGACCTTGATCTAGGGGTGTAGGCCTATTTTAAGCACCAGAATGCCTAAACAAGCGTGTTTCTTGTTCTTCTTCTCCTTTCCGGGTTGCTTGCCGCTTCCAATAGCGGGATCTTTAGTGTTGAGAACGAATTTGACCTCCAGTCAAGCACCAAACGCTGGACGATCAGGGACTTATGCACTTAGAATAGGGAAAACTAGTGTGGTAAATCTGGCTAGTATACTAACCGAGATCTTACACTATGACGCTAGTATCGGCTGTTTAAAGTTCCTTTTAACACTTTATACCGGACCAATATGTCTCGAAGACATCCCGGGCGCGAGGAAGGCCACTTGTGCACTTAAAAGTAAATTTCGATCTGATTGATGTTTATCCATATGTACCTACTGCCTACCCATCTCACCGTTCATCCTGCGCCTTCCTATATCCCATCCTTAGATAAGATCGGCTCTCACCATCTCCGATCGGACGGACGATCTCGCGATCTTCAACTTCAGCCCTTGATCGCCGATCTCGCATTTGATTGGCGATCTACGTCTTGATCGGCGATCTTGATCCTGATGGGCGATCTCCGTTTTGATCGGCGATCTTGATCTACGTTGGCGATCTCGATCCTGATTGGTGATCTTCGTAAAGATCGCCGTCTCGGTCGCCGATCTTCAACTTGATCGCCGGCCCTTCGATATCGCCCCGATCTCAACAAATCGCAGCTGAGCTCAGTCCGTGGAGCCTTGATATCCGTCTTCCGACCCTTTGCCGACTCGTCCCGCAAGTCCGATCGACTTGACCTTCCGGGCGATCTTGATGTCCTTCCGCCGTAGATCCTGACTTTTAGTGTCGCGATCCCTCTTCCATGCGCCTTGGCTAACCGTTTTGAGGCTTTCAATTACACCATTTGACTGAGATCAGCTGCGGCCCGATCGCGGCCGCCCACTCTTGATCTTCGGCTTCTGGCCTTAAGGCAGCCGCGGGGGACACCGCATCTCCATTCCCGCGCCCCATGTTGGTCGAGGTCGCCGTACCCCGATCCTCCCCAATCGTATATCGTCCTTCGGGGAAAATTCCGATGGCACTTCACCACAGCCGCCCCTCGTCTGCAAGTCGGGCCACCCGGTGACACACTCGGACGCACGCACTTGATTTTTGCCTGACCTGATGTTGAGTGGGCCGACGACTCGATTAAGGCCGTATTATCGCATGGTGATCCCATGGTCTGGACCCATCCATCACGTCGCACGCCGATCTTCGATCTGGAGTCATCCATCCCATCACACATCAGTTTCAATCCATCCGTCCTGCCTTGATCCCAGTCGGTCTCTCCTCATCAATCTCCGATCCGACATCGCTAACTCGGAACTCCTCATTTCTACTTCCGACACCATGAGCACAATTCCTCCCGGCGACTCTGGCGGCGGGGGATCTCCACCGCCTTCACCGAGCAGCGCTCGTTCTCTACAATCTCCTTCCCCACGCGCACGCGATCAGCGTCGCGTGTCCTTCTTGGGAGCGGAACTCCGGCGCGTTGCGCGGAGCTATGAATCTCTCGAGCACGATCGAGATCGCTTGGAAAAAAAATACGATCTCCCGCCTGCGCATGGATCGTCACGGCTTGGAACGTCTACGCAACGACCAGGAGGCCGAGATCAACCGCCTTCAAGCCGAAATTGACTTGCACCAGCAGGATTCCCAAACGGGTGTCCCACCTGCATCCACTCGCACGATACATGCTTTGCGCGTCCAGATCGATCAGAAGAACGGTGATCTTCGCGACATGGAACGCCACCCACGCGATCGCAGCTCGCCGCAGACGACGCCAACACTTAAGTTCGGCAGTTGGAGATCGAACTTCAAAGAGCTGGCCTCGAGATTGACTCTCTCCGCGTCCAACTCCGACAGGCTGGCGCGGAGGTTGACACCCTCCGCGATCAGGTGGTCAATCAAGAGCGAGAGCTTGATCACTTGCGTGACGACCTCTCGACTGATGAAAACAGCATAGATCGCCTTCGTTCCACCCTAGATTCGGCGGAATCGGATCTTGCGACGGCCCGATCTGTCGCCGGGACTTCACAAAGTACTCAGGCGGCCCGCGATCAGCCCACGGCGACCTCGACTCGTTTGGAAGGCGAGCTACGTTGTGTCCGTGCGCCTCTGGCTCAGGCTCAAACTACTCTCGCCTCTGCCGAAGCTGATCGCGATTCCGCGGTAGCCGCCAGGGACACAGCTCGAGAGGCTGCCACGAAAGCTGAAGCGGATCGTGATCACACCAGGGACGAAGCTCAAGCCACACGTAAGTATCTTAATCTTGACCGATCTTGACACCTTTTTGTTGATCCCCACTCTCCGTTCTTGCCTAGGCCATGATCTCAACCGTGCCATCGCTGATTTACATTGTGTCGGAGATGTACGATGAGCTCCAGCAGGATGTCACGGATCTGCTTGCCATGCATGCTGAAGCCCTCGAGATTTTCGAAAAGTCCACTACCGACCTGGTGAGCGCGACCGGCCGCCTCCGCGACCATTGTAGCGACTTACGGGATACCTCGTCCGATCAACAATTGTCCGGTCAGCCGACGGGCAAGCGCGCGCGGAGTCGGCCATCGTCTCCGCTGCACGGTCAGCCCACCTCCAAGAAACCAGCTCGACGTGACTCCATCCCGGCCGGCAGCGGATCTGCGGGCATCGGCTCTACCAGTCCACAGATTGACCGTCCTTTAAGTTCTGATCGGGGCGACGAGGAAGGATCCCCCTCCCCCCGGCCGAGATCCAGGACGAGGGTGGAACCGAAGAAGAGGAGGAAGAAGAGAAGGAGGAAGAAGAAGAGGAAGAAGAAGAGATCGATGAGGATCATGATCAAACTGGCGCAGAGGGATCCAGTGAAGGATCCCCGGTCTCTTCTGCCCAACAATCCGGTCAAGACCAGACCTCTCCTTCCGACTCGGATTCGGACGACGCTACGCGAGCTGCTCTCGTCCGATCTCGATCTGACGGCCGGCGTCATAGACCCTCCGGTCCCGCTGGAACCGCCGACCGCCCGATCCCCCTTCTCGGTCCGAGCAGTCCTGGTGCATTTCCGGGGGGGGGATCGCCACATGGTAGTCCTGGCGCTTCTCCGGGAGGATCGCCCCACCGAACGCCACCACCTTTTCCTCCTCGAGGTACGCCGTCAGGCCCACCTGCGGGAGAGGGCCCGCCGATCTCGTCTCCTCCTGGCACTCCAGATCCTCCTGACTCAGCCCTGGTCCACCTTCTCCTGCTCCGCCGCTGAATCCTCCGCTCCGACATGATCCCGGGGTTCAATATCCGCTGCAGCTAGTCCAGGCTGATACGGAACCATGGAGAACTGATGTCTTGAGTACTCTCCAGTTGATCAAGTCTGCGCATAACCCTGTACTTTCTGACACGATATTATTTTTATGGGCCAGAAAGGGTTTGCTCATAAGTTTTACTCAACTACCGGTGGAGATGCTTAATTATAATTAAAATAGCTGTAAAAAAAGTCAAATGATCATTTTCCCCTTTTTATAGACGAACTGGACTAATCGTCAATTACGTAATAAAATTTTCGTTTTGAAAGTATTCTCTGAAATATAGTCAAGTTCAGTCAGAAGGGGGTCCGGTTGGTGTTTCAATTTCCGTAAAATAATAACCCGAGTATTTGTATCCGAATAAATGCCATAAATTCATGAAAAGTAAGACACAAATACAGTGACACGGTACCATGTCGGCTATTGACTTCTATACCTGTGTTGGATTAACAAAATATGCAAATGTTAATGTGTCGTCGCCATCACGCTTAAGTACGCCTATGTAACAAGTCGGCGGCACAGCCTGCGAGAGGTCCGTTAATGACGCCCTAACCTCCAACAGAACCGCAGCTGGTACACTGCCCACTTCAACGGACACCGACCATGATGAACGGTCGAGTGCACCCATTGAAGCTCGTGAACGGACGGTCGGAGATGAAGATCGTGGGTGACGAAGAGTCGCAACCCGTAGCGTTGGAGTGCGAGAAGAGTGAGATCGAGCTCACTCTGGAATCTGCTGAGAAGAGAGCAAGCCAGGGAGAGCTCGAAAGAGACGAGTGTTGAGAAGGAGACGGACGAAGAGAGCGAGAACGCGGTGGACGGTGACACGACCCCCGACGGAACTACACGTTGACGACGAAAACCGACGGAGGGCCAGGCGACGGTGATCATGAAGAACGTCGAGGTGGAGCAGACCTCGGTGGCACTACACGTTGACGAAGAAAGCCACCGGTGGCCTGTGAAGCAGCGGCACTCCACAACGAGTAGCCGGAGCCGTAAGGTTAAGTGTGTGAAGCCGAAGGTCGCGATTGAGGGTTGCACTGGAGTGGACGCACTACAGAGTAGCTGAGAGAGATGAAGGGCGGCAACCTCGCGTGCGTGATGGTCCGCAACACCGCGGCCGACGTGCGAGATCAGTGTCCAGTGGAGGTGGCTCAGTACGCAGCGCGACAGACCAGGGTGCGCCGGATAATGGGGAAGAGGAGCCACGTGGCAGTCCGAGAGCCGGTAGCGCGGGGGCACCGGATGGTGTGGCACCGGGCAACAATGCAGATGTGACGGCGATGGCGGCAGCCATCCAGCAGTTGAGCACGGTGGTCGCGGGCTTGCAACCAGCTCCTGTGGGGTATCGGCGACGCCGGGAAGTCAGACGAGCAGCAAGACGAAGTGGGTCGCGTGGTAATGAGTCGTCCAGTGATGGCAATGGAGGAAGCAGCGATGCACCCAGTGACGGGATCTGTGACTCCAGTGATGGCGATGGAAGCGACCCAAGCAGCAGTGACGATGGGTCCAGTGATGCGTCCTCAGAACACGACCAGCGACGAGGTCAAGGGAGGCGACGGCGGCATGGTGACCAGCACCGCCGCCATGGACGGCATGCTTAGCGTGGACTACGTGAAGGCCGAGAACGATGACCACGACGCCGAAGTGTGAAGGATCTGGAGTTGCCTAATTTCACTTCCTCTCCGAAGCTGTCCGTGTCGACCTGGATAGGTCGAGTGGACTTGGCATTGAAGGGAGCGGCTAAGTCTGGACGTGGAAGATGGTCAGATCACGCTCTATATTTTATCCTGGGAAATAAGCTCGTGGACAATGCAGCACGCTGGTGGGTTTATCTGAATCGGCAGTTGCCAACACGTGAAAAGACTTGGACGTACCTGAAGAAAGCACTGCTCCGATGATATGGTGAGAAATTGGATAAATCCGTCGCGGAGTGGCGAGTGAACATGCGCAGGATGATGCCTGGGGAGACTTATGCGGACTTTGCTGCAGCACTTCGAGATGTGGTTGGACGTAATAAAGTAAGCGAACGAGCTTTATTAGCACAGTTTTATCGCAATCTCGACAAAACAACGAAGAAGTTGGTGAAGCAGAGGCCGGAGCCGAAAACTTGTTCAACATGCCTTGAGCCACATTGTCCATAGGATCATCAATGTCGTTGGCTTTGTCCACGGCCTCTTCCAAAGTGGACAGCCGTGTGCAACCGCTCCAAGCCCTTACTTGGTGCCAGTTGATGGAACCACAGGCCAGACGTTGGTGATTCCAGGAATCGGAGGGACAGGGTTACCGTCGGAGTTGCGTTCGACTGGGGCAGGTGGAATGGCAGTTGCAGAAGGCGAAGCGGGCGCAGTGGTTCTCCTCACAAACCATCAGGGGGTGTGGAATGAGTATTCGGGGACGTGGGACGTACCGCCAGACCGCGTGCGTTCTGGTATGAACCACAGAAGCATAAACCGTAAGCGTCCATCTGAAGACTCTGTCGCCAGCCGACGGAAGGAAACGAAGAAACCCGCAAAACCGATGAAGACGAGAGTGGAGCCGCCGGTGTCCAGTAGTGACGAGTCGGAGGCGAAGCCACAGCGCAAGCAACAGAAGACAGCCGTGACAGGCGTCACCACCCCGTCAGGGTAAGCAACGTGGAGATCCCCAACCGACGAGAGCATTCCAGACTACGGCGCGTACTACTGCCTGTTGGAAGTGCGGGAAAGAAGGACATCGGGCTGCCCAGTGCACAACGGGTCCCAAGTGTTTTGCGTGCCATAAGTTTGGACACGTGGCGAAGGACTGTACGGACGAGGCGGCGAAGGCCAGAAACGAAGAGTACTTGATGCAACGTAAGCCAGGTGCTAAGGCGGCGGGAAACGAGAAACCGGCGCAGTAGGGGGATTACGGCGACCGGGTGACGACGATCCCATGCGAGAATGAGAGCTGTGGTGAACGACGGTGAGGCCGGTACGAGTACCATACTGCCTCAAGACGGTGTGTATCAGCGCGGGCAGGGCAACGACGCTGTGGTGAATGCGGATGCGATGGACGTGATGTTGCAGTGCATGTTGGAAGATGCAGTGGTCAAGGACAGTGAGCGTGCAGCTCGATATGTCGCTACCGTGTGGCCAGCGAAGGCAGCAGCACGATACGTGCGCTCAGATGCACGACCACGAGGCGAGGTACCAGGAGATGGCGGTGTGGACATCAACTCGCAGCACAACTACGAGTATCAGTCTGAAGAAGGCGTCGGCACCGAGACCAGTGCGACGGTGGACGCCAAAGTTGACCAGAACGTTGCCGCGGTGCGTCTGGCCAGGAAGCTGGCGTAAATTCAGAAGAAGCGGCAGCGAGTGAGGCGTGCGATGGAGAAACGACGCGTGGCTGCAAGAGAAGCCACTGAACAACGAGCCGATGTTGAGGAACGGGAACGAGAACGCCAACAACACGTCGACGAGGCGATACGACGCCTTGCAGAACGTCGTCGCGAGTCGGTCGGAGAAGTAGTACATAACGGAGCTGAACGAGCACGAGTCAGTCTAGTGCAGCGACGGTCGAAAAGAGATGACGACAAGAACCGTGACGTGGAGGTTAACGATGGACTACCAACAGCACGAATGACTGTGGATGGCGTGACTAGATACGTGAAACTCGACAGTGGCGCAAGATTCACCATTGCCGGCACTGGTTGGGTCAAGTACGGTGATCGAGTGTCGTGTATAGCGCCAGTGGACTATGTCGAAGGGATTGGTGGGTTCCTCTTAGACGTTCTAGGCGTATGGAGTTTCAAGATGCAGAACGTGTTCGGTGACACGATATGTGTGAACGCATGTATTGTGAAAGGTTGTGAAGATGAATTTCTGGTGGGTGTTGATTTCCAGAACGAGTATGACGCAGTCATGGACTTTCGCACCAACGAACTCAAGTACAAGCAGGGCGAGCGTTCGGTGATACCGTTCAAGACCAGTGATGTAACCAAGGGCGTGAGGGTCGCAGCAATACGATTGGTGCGAAAGACGTATATCCGGGGAAGCACGGTAACGCCTATTCAGGTAGCTATGACGGCCGATGATGGAGAAAGAGGTGTGTTCGTGCCGACGACACGCCTGGGATCGATTATGTTGGCTACGACGGTAACTGAAGCACGAGACGGACAAGCGTGGGTACCTGCCATTAATGCAAGTAGCGGTCGAATCAAGTTGCCGTCGAAAAAGGAATGAGGGACGTGGATACCCCTTGACACAGACGTAGAAGTACTCGAAATGAACGGCGTCTTACAGCGAGATCAGTTGCGTGATTGGTTGCGTGAGCTAGGCGATAGGGAGACACTGTTAGAAAACGAGGACGAGGTGCACATCGGTATCCGGGATGAAGGGGGCAGAGAACTGATGAAGCGGCTATTAAGAGTGTACCGTGAGCGAGTCAAGGACACAGGTGACCGTCCGCCTGCTACTGTACTTGACATTGAGCATCATATCGACACAGGAGATGCTGCTCCTATACTACTCAAGCGCAGACGCCACGCACATGAAGAAGATACCGTTGTGGAGACCAAGGTGAAAAAGATGTTAGGCGCGTGCGTGATTGAGGAAGGCAACGCGGCTTGGGGTTTTCCTGTTGTTCTTGTCCGGAAAAAGGATGGCGAGATACGTTTCTGTGTGGATTATAGGGCGTTGAATAAGATCACGCGCAAAGACGTCTATCCATTACCAAAGATTGATGAAACCTTGGAAGCTTTGGGTGGTGCAGTTCTATTTACGACTTTAGCTCTACGCTCCGGGTACTGGTAAATTCGCGTTGCGGCTAAGGATAAAGAGAAAACTGCTTTCACGACGAAAGAAAGGGTTGTACAAATTTGTGAGGATAATACTGCGTGACGCGGCAGTGGCCTTTGCCAAAGGAGCAGTGTGACGTCGTTGACGCGTTCTTCCATGCGAAGCATGAGGCAGGGCTGGTGCGCGAGAGCAAGTCTCCGCACTCGACACCCACTTTCTGTGTCAGAAAACTGAATGGCAGTGGCGTATCGTGCATGCTTTTAATAAGCTGAATGCGGCCACCATTCCGGCGCAGACGCCGATTCCTCGCAAGGATGTTCTGCAGAACAACATGGTAGGCTGTACGGTGTACAGTGCACTTGACTTGGTCGATGGTTACTACCAATTGCTCATGAGAGAGAGCGACATCGCGCTGACAGCGGTCAGTACTCCGATCGTTATGCTCTGGGAGTGGCTGGTGATGCCCCAGGGGCTGTCGAACGCGCCGGTAACGTTCAATCGTTTTGTGACGCAATTGTTCTGGCCCCATCGGGCATACGCGCAGATTTACTTTGACGATATTTTCGTCCATAGTCGTGCTGAGCACGGGAAGTCAGACGTGGAGAACCACATTGACCATTTACGAGCGGTGCTCGAGTGTATGCACACGAATAAGTGGTATGCCAACTTGGACAAGTGCGTCTTTGGCGCGGAGAAGATCCCGTTTCCTCGGGTGCTTCATTGGGAAGCGTGGCTTAAGGGCAGATCCTGCCAAAGTCAAGGCCATCGTAAACTGACCAGTTCCCAAGAACCAGAAGGACTTACGCAAGTGGCTAGGCTTAGCCAGCTACTTGCACAAGTACAGCGCGAAGTACGCAGAGATGGCTCGGCCATTGTCGGATCTCCTTAAGAAGATGCACCTTGGTGCTGGAGCGTCGAGCACGACGGAGCCTTCCAGACCGTGAAGGAGAGTCTCCTACGAGCGCCGGTGCTCGCGCTACCGGACCCGGATCGTCCGTTCATCGTCTTCTGCGACGCCTCCGATTTCGCAATCGGTTGTGCTTTACTACAAGCAGACGCCGAAGGGCGTGAACGCGTGATCACGTTTGAGTCTCGCCAGCTCAAGGATGCGGAGAAGAACTATCCAGTTCATCACAAAGAGCTACTTGCGATGAAGTACGCTCTAGTCAAGTTCAGGGTACACCTGCTCGGCTCCAAGCCTTTCGTGATCTTTACTGATCATGCGTCGTTACGCGCTGCGACTCAGTCGCCACACCTCTCTCAGAGAATGGCAAGATGGCTCTCCTTCTTTGCCGAGTACCACTTCGAGGTGAAGTACAAGCCGGAACGGCTTAATGTGGTGACAGATGCGCTCTCGCGCAGGCCGGACTACGAGTTAGCCCATGTCACAACGGTGACATCGTCAGTGCCTGACTTAATATGCGCCGCGTATGCACAAGGCGACATGTGTGTAGCGCTGCTACGTGCTCTTGGGAGCGAGGAGTTCAAGGACTCGGACAAGAAGCTGTCAGTTGTGCGCGAGGCTGCTCCGATATTCCATCGATAATGGCCTGCTGTACTACAGCACGGACCCAGATAACACTCCTCGTGTGGTCGGTCCTCATGACGAGGACCTCAAGTATCGTATCATCTATTAGGTACATGATACGCCCATCAGAGGGCACTTAGGTCGTGAGAAGACCTATGGCTCGGTGAGCTCGATGTACTGGTCGCCCAAGATGTACAAGTGGGTTAGCACTTACGTACGCACGTGTGAGACGTGTCAACGGACGAGTCCGCACCGAATGCGGCGGCACCGTTGGCAAGCTTGCCTGTCCCCACGGGATGTTGGCAGTCCATCAGTATGGACTTCGTGTTTGGCCTTCCGAAGGACAAGGCGGGCAACACGGGCATTGTGGTCTTCGTGGACCGGTTGAGCAAGATGGCTCGCTTAGCGGCGGTGCCGGACACCATTGATGGTGTAGGTACAGCTTTGCTGCTCTTAGACCGAGTCTTTCGCCAACACGGCTTGCCTGAAGCAATCGTCTCGGATCGAGACTCACGGTTCACCGCGAAGTTCTGGACGTCCCTCTTCAGAGTGCTCGGCACTCGTTTGGACATGTCCACCGCGGATCATCCGCAGACCGATGGTCAAACTGAACGCGTGAATCGCGTTGTCGAGGACATCCTCCGGAGCGTATGCGCTGAGGCGCCGAAACGCTGGAGTGAGATGCTCCCACTCGTTGAGTTTGCATTGAATAATGCGGTGCATGCCTCGACAGGCTTCACTCCGTTCTATGTGAACGGCCTGGTAAATCCTCGCGTCCCGCTGACGCCACCACGTAGTGGTTCAGGGCTTGACGGGGGAGGAATAGCCGAGCGGTTGGCTGATGTCAGCCCTGTTGCGGTTCGCAAGCAAGTCGATGACTTTGTCTATTTGAGACTGAGCGTCATGCGACAGGTGCGCGACGCTATGGCTGAGAGCCAGGACCTTCAGAAGGAGTATGCTGATGCTAGAAGCAGATGCAATATGGAACGGTTCGAGGTCGGAGACCTGGTGTTGTTAAACGCAAAGAACCTACCTACACATGCAGCGTCTGCTGTCTTCAAGACGAAGCTCAGACCACGGTTCATTGGACCGTTCAAGGTCGTGGTCCGGAAGGGCCTAGCGTACACGCTAAACCTTCCCAAGACGATGCGCACCCGCCCGGTGTTTTACGTTGGCTTGCTCAAGCCATACCAGGATCCTGCTCGTGTGAGAGCCGAGTCACTGTCGCCGAATCGGCAGAGAGCGGCTAGGCCGCGTGCGGCTGCGAGGCAGCAGGTGGCGACACCACGGGAGGCTGGGCGACAACAAGTGGTGGAACCACGGGGAGCTGACCACCAGCGCGTGGCGGAGCCGCAGTTCTCGGAGCGAGATGCTCGGGATACAGGAGCAAGTCAAGCTGAAGATGCAGCTGAGCGACGTGACGCCCCAGGTCTGAGACCTGTTCAAGAATTGCTTGATGAAGCTGAACGTCTTGAGGCTCAAGGTCTGAGACCTGGTTGTGAACCAAGTGAGGTTATTGCAACCAGTCCACAAGGTGGAGCATCTACTCGAGATCAGCCGCTTGGCGGTGAACATGGACGATTGCGTCAAGGACGCAGACGCCGTTTCGACGAGTGCTGGTTCGCAGCGCGAGAGTCCAGCTGCGGCAAGGCCTCCTCCAGCTCTGCTCGATGAGCACGGTGAGCCCCACAATCATGTGAAACGCCTAGTGGCGCGGCGCCGTCGCCGAGGTGGTACCCAGTACTTGGTGAAGTGGAGAGGATATCCAAATTCACAGAACTCATGGGAGTTCGAGGTACCCCTCCGTGAGGACTGCCCTGATGTCGTTGACGCCAATGACCTGGCACACCCACTGCGAATGCGTACGGGCTTGCGGCTGCGTCGCCAAGCGCCAAGCGCTTCCCGCCAGTTGTACGGGGTGTCTGCAGGTCGGCAGCTGAGCTCAGGCTCTGACCAGTGGCTGGAGCAGCCTGCTCAAGTATGAGCATCGGTTGCTCACAGCAGGAGCAGGAGAGGCAAGGGTGCCTCGTGGTGTTTGGGACGTGGTCCCGAAGGAAGCAGGCGCTTCGTGTTGTGTTGGACGAGGTCCACGCACAAGCGTCTGATGGACGCGTATTGGTTTCGGAGAACGTGCTCGAGGAGCATTCTCCAAGTTTGGAATTGCGCTGTAACAGCGAAGGTGGTGTCCCGGAGCGGGATCGAACCACCGACCTTTGGCTTTCAAAGCCAACGCTCTACCATTGAGCTACGAGGGCAATGCCCGTAAGCTTGTCCGTGTACGGACTATTGCTCATGGTATGAGACGGTTGTGCCCGGGTGGGATTGAGCCACCGACCTGTGGCTTTCTAAGCCAACGCTCGACCATTGAGCTAAAAGGGCGTCGCCCTTGTGCTTGTCCAGGCATGGGTTTAGCTCATGGTATGAGAGGGCTGCGCCCTGGTGGGTTTTGAACCACCGACCTCTCGCTTGTGAAGCGAGTGCTCGACAACTGAGCCATTTGGGTAATACCCGCGACTTGAACGAGTCAAGAGCCTCATGCTCATCAGGCTGGCGGCTCTTTGAGCGTGTGCCGTGTCGGCGGCGGTATACCCGGCCACGGAAGAATGTGTGGCAACTCCTGGAGCAGGCGCAGCGTGCGCGTGATGGTCTGAGACTTCGAGGGAGCTTGAGCGCGACGCGCTGATGGTGTTAGGCCGTGGGCTGCAGGTGAAGTGTTGGACATCAGAGATGCAAAGGTGCTTGTAAGCTCGGGGAGCTGGAGAACGCAGGGTCGAAGTGCAGTGACCTCCGGCGTCTTGGCAAGACGTTGCCTCGTTGAGGTAGTTTAGAGAACGGGTAAGTTCTCATCTTAGTGGGGGAGAGTGTAACGGGGTTACGCGGTGTGAGAACCGCAGCTGGTACACTGTCCACTTCAACGGACACCGACCATGATGAACGGTCGAGTGCACCCATTGAAGCTCGTGAACGGACGGTCGGAGATGAAGATCGTGGGTGACGAAGAGTCGCAACCCGTAGCGTTGGAGTGCGAGAAGAGTGAGATCGAGCTCACTCTGGAATCTGCTGAGAAGAGAGCAAGCCAGGGAGAGCTCGAAAGAGACGAGTGTTGAGAAGGAGACGGACGAAGAGAGCGAGAACGCGGTGGACGGTGACACGACCCCCGACGGAACTACACGTTGACGACGAAAACCGACGGAGGGCCAGGCGACGGTGATCATGAAGAACGTCGAGGTGGAGCAGACCTCGGTGGCACTACACGTTGACGAAGAAAGCCACCGGTGGCCTGTGAAGCAGCGGCACTCCACAACGAGTAGCCGGAGCCGTAAGGTTAAGTGTGTGAAGCCGAAGGTCGCGATTGAGGGTTGCACTAGAGTAGACGCACTACAGAGTAAACTCGAATCCAAAGAAATAATAATATTGTTGCTGAAGAGATGAGAAACGAGACGAGAGAGGGAAGACGAGAAGACGAGAACAACAACACCTTCGTCTAATAGTTGGCAGTTGTAGGCTAACTAAAGAGGAAGGTAATAGCAAAAGTAGGGACCGAGTGTTCCGGCACAGGACTGAAAGTTAAGTCCTGTCGGCCAGTGAGTGTTGTTCGTGATTGACCAGTGGTGTATCAGCTACGGACCCGAGGCAAACAGTGCAGCAAGCACAGACAACTATACGATTGCCCAGGGAGCCGGGCAGACCAAAGTAAGCTCGTTACACCTATTTTACTATGGAATGTTGCATAAACAATTCGCGGAAACTCACACCTGTCTGAATGGCGGGTAAATGCGGGCGATGGGTTTTCTCAGGTACGTAGGTTTCGTTTTCTTCCTGTCGCTCACACGAGTGTAGGCAAGATCACTTCATATAACAGTAGGTGGTACGCGCCGTTCGAGTAGTGCATATTGGGGCACGTGGCACTTAGATTTTTCGATGAAGATCTTCCTAATTATCCCAATCGGGAGATGGTTTTCAACCTTACAACTTTGGGACCATTGCTCATGCCCAACTTGCTTCTCAGACAAACAAAGGTCACCACACTAAGCGGCGTATTTTTTGGTGTGGTGCATGACCTATATAACCCAGTAGAAAGCTAAATAACACGTATGGACATAGACTTCTGCCACTGTCAGAATAATGGGCGCAAGTCGTCAGCAAAAAAACGTATTTTAATAGCTCACCGATTGAAGAAAACGACTTTTTAGGGAAATTAGTAGGGGTGCGCACATATAAATGGGAGCGCACTCTAATATGTACTTGGGTGCGGCTACTGTGGTAAAAGGTTTCCGTAAAACGAAAGTGCAATTCAGCAATGCAGATGCTGCAGCTGCGAAGCAGGTGCAGGAGATGCGTCACAGGAAATACCAACCTTCACAACGTTAATCGGTTTTGTTCACCTAAGAGCATCTCCACCGGTTTGGGCATTTCTCCAGCAAAATCACCCTTTCCAGCTCGTAATTGTCAAGAAGTTAGAGCATTTTATGCACACTTCGGTTTTCTTCACACTGGTTGCGAGCATTTATTCCCGCAAAAGCTAGTGCATGAGGTGCCGGCGTCATTGCGCGACTTACAGGCGTCCGCAGCACTTCTAAAAGCTTTCCTAAAGCCTATAAAGCATGTGCACATTACCCGATAGAAGCTAGCATTCGTAGCCGACAAATCTTCGTCGCCCTGCAAAGCAGAGACAATAGTCGGGGATGCAGCCGCTGCTGGGCCTCCCCTGCATGTGCAGTGGGGCACACCGAGTGCTACCAATGTGGAAAACAAGGGTGGATGGGTTCCCTATAAGGCCGGTGGCCCCGGGGCGCCTCGATGGCGGCGGAAGCTCGTAAACTGCCCGAGTAGGCGGTGAATCTACAGATATGCATTTGTCAGCTTTGATAAAACCTTCAGCAAATGTACTGGAAATTTTGTCGGAAAGCGAACTTCGATGGCTATTGCCAGAATTTTGTCTGACTGGTGTGGGATTTGTTGGCTTTTTCTTTGCAAATCACACTATTGTTGGAGTTTTTGTTGACCGGTGGAGATGATCTAAAGGGTAGGGAATCCTTTAACATTAGAAACGACAAAAATGTGATAAATTTTAGAGCTTATTCGGGCGAAGCCCGACTTTGTTTTTTGAAAGTTTGAGCCGCACACAACACGGTGCCGCAAAAGTCGTAATGATAGAGTACTTTGATGCACTGGCAATGAACTCGTTATTAATTATGTAAAGGTTTCTTTAATATGAAATAATCAATGAAGTAACGCTAATCCCTCACAAAATGAAAGATTTATAAGGTGCTATGGGTGCTGGGTGCTCTATCATGACTTTAGATGTGTCTTGACTCAATTTGTGTCACTGACACAACGTGAATCACAGTACACACTCGGAGATGTAGCGCTGACGGTTTAGGTAGTAAATTTTAATTTTGAATGAAGAGGTTGTAGCTAAAATTACTCGGGTGTGAGACCCAAGAAAAATCCCTTGAACTCAGGTCTCGGACTTTAGAGGGCGATTCATGAGCAGTTCCTGGAGCTGTTCTCGCTTGACGTGGCCCTTGATCATGGCGTTGACAGTACGGAAGATAGGCAGGTCGAGACCACATTGCTCGGCGAAGTAGACCGCAACCTCAGCCGTGGGGACGCCCTCAACTGTGGTCTCACGTAGTAGATCCTCGGACTTCTCACCTTGAATTAAGCGGAGACCGAACGTCCGGTTACGCGAGAGGCTACCAAAGGCTGTGAGCATGAGATCTCCAATGCCCGCGAGGCCAGAGATGGTCATTGGTTGGCCGCCCATGGCCAGACAGAGTTTCTGCAGTTCTAGAGAACTGCGTGTGACGTAGGCCGCAAGTGTATTGATTCCATAGCCGGCGCCCTCGACCATACCGGCGCCGATGGCCAGTGGGTTCTTCAGTGCACCACCAAGCTGCACGCCCACGATATCCTGCGAGCTGTAAATGCGGAAATCAACGGTAGACAGCATACGTTGCACGTACACGGCGTGGTAAAGCAGTTTGGCAGCTACGACGACGGCCGACGGCGCGTTGTTCATGAGCTCAAGGGCGAAGGACGGGCCCGAGAGGAAGGCCATAGGCTGGTCTCGTTGTAGTGCCTCGAGAATGGGATCGGCTAGCAGCTGCTTCGTCTGTAGGTAGAGTCCCTTGCATGTGATGACCAGCACGGCGTCAGTTGGGATGTCGTCGCGGTGCTCGACCAGGAAGTCGGGGGTGAGTTGAGCCGGGAGACATACGATCACAATCTTGGCGTCGGTCGTGGCCTCAGCGACGGTCGTCGTGGCGCGGATATTTGGTAGGAGGTCGAACTGCGGGAACACGCAGGGGCTGCGGTGCGTCTCGTTGATGGTCTGCACCACATCCGCATCTCGTGCGTAGAGGACCACGTCATGCTTACGCCGAGCCGCCAGCGTCGCCATGGCAATGCCGAATGCGCCCGCAGCTAGCACGGCCACCTTTACTTTCTCCACCTCTGCCGACGGCATGCCAGCCATGGTCGCTCCACCCAGAGAGCCCTCCATGCTCTTGATGTGCTGCTGGAAGTCTGCAAATGTAGATCAACAAGACCATGTATTCTGGTAATATCACTACAAATACTGGTGAAAACACACTTATCACTTCAACTTGCAGAATAATCTTGCGATCTCCATGGTTTTAATGTAAATTTTGTCTCCGTTTTTGTGCTCGCGCATGCAAAGTATATGATTTAGCCGTTACCGGATATTTATCCGGAATCAACTTGTTTCTACGGTTCAGTCGATAGCCACTCGTTCAAGCCACTCACTCACTCACTCTCCAATCTTCACCTTTTGCCTTCCTTCATCTTCCCAGTGACGAAACTCGACGGGGGCCGTGGGTCTCTATGGCTCGCAGTCCTCTAAGTCGTTCCAGCACCGTCTTCCCGGCGGTGTCCACTTTGTCGTTGGAGTGTACCTCAGGTGCACGCTGATAGCACTCGATCTTCTCTCCGAGGGAAGATTTCTCTACGACTTTATATTACAGGCTCGCAGCGCTGTCTTTCCTCCCTCTTGGGTGGAGTGTGGGCCTCATTTCACCTTTATATGAGTGCTACCCATCGGCAGTTGGTTTTCAACTGTGATTCGATGGGTCTCCCACTGCAGAGCGCATGCGGGCCGAGAGTGATCAAATCCAGATTCATAGTACCCTTGTGGCGCATTCACCGCCCTTGTGTCTCCATACGCTGGAACATCTCGCACCCTCTTTACATCTCCCTTGTATAGTCAACCTCAACGTAGGCTAGAGCTTATAGCAACTGCCTGGGCAGCATTTGCTCTCGTCGTGTGACCTCCTCGGTATCCGTGGCAGCCTGCCAATGGCCATCAGCCGTCATGATCGACGACTGATGCACGTGGATTGCGGCCGATGGACTGTGCAGTACTTTGAGTAGCGTAGACACGAGATTCACGCGCGACTCAAAGGCGAAGACGTGGCCTTGCTGGTCAAAGTGCAGCACCAGTTCCGTGGGGAGGCTGCCTCTGCTGCCCACGAGCGTGTTGACGATCTCTCGCTCCTGCGCATTGTGCAGCGACTGCGTGAATAGCGCGGGGTATAGAAACTTGAGTGTGTCCTGCGTGAAGGTCACGCGGAGCTCACCATTCGCATAGACCGTCACGGCGCAGCGTGGGTCGTCCTCATTGTCCTCCACTAGCCTCGCAGTACTGAGTCTGAAGGTCAACTCCTGGTGGAACGTCGTGTATTTTTCCCACTGATCCATGTACGCTTGGAGGCCCTGGAAGTCTCGACAGAGAATGTCTGGCCGGAAGACGCTGGCCATGAAGCGACTCGTGGTGGCGCTGCGTTCGCTATTTGCCGAGTCGTAGCCGTGTACGAACTGCAAGAAATATTCTCGTGTTAGATCCAGCGCCACGGCCGAGCTGTTGGCGCGCCAGAGCAACGTGGCCGAGTCCCGCAGCAGCGTCGAGCGCTCCAGTGACGCGATATGAGCCTGGAGAGAGCGGATAGAGGCGTCGAAGCTGGCATCGTCGGGCTCTGGCTCAGCCTCCAGCTCGCGGTATCTGGCTCTCGTTTCTTGGCGACGTCTGGACACGCAATTGCGGGGATGCGGAAGACGGCGGCGCCTGTATTTTCGGTTGGCAGCGCTCCTCTCTGAGGGCCGCTGGAGATGGCGTAACGTCACTACGCGGGCGAACCGTCGCGCCAGGTGCTGAACGACGTCCGAATCCTGCATCAGATCTTCCTGGGGCGATGGCACTGGGCCATGGAAGAACGGCAGCATGTGCGGCGTATCCTATAGATCGATCACGAGAAACTACGGCTGCGGCAGCGAGCCAAAATAAGAGTGGGTTTCTTTGACTTGAGCAGATTTACGCCGTCTACCGCTGAATACTGACAGAGAGCCTCTAATTCCCTACGAGAAGCTTCTCATGTGACGGGAGACAACTGGGGCAAGAAAGAGGAAGCACGTGTGCCCATGACAGATATGCTAATGACGATAAGGCCTCCATTGACTTGGAAACCCCTTTGCTACACTGTTTCCAACCCACGTGCGTCCATCATACTTCTCTGGCCCACTCCAAAATGACGATTACACATTTTGACCGATAACTTCGCAACCAGGACTCGACGGTGAACGAAAAGCACGCCATATCAAAGCCCCGGATATAGCTAGCGCACATGAGCATTTTTTTTGTTGTCTAGGCACCAGTTAAGTGGGAGCACGCTGCGCTCAAACCTGCCGCATTTTTTTTCAGACCGTTAGGTTTTTTGTCGCAGTTCAGTCAATTTTTAGCGATATTACACCCAACTTTTAGGGTGGGTAAATCAGACAATTAGCTACCGTTGGGCGCACAAGCGTACGCAGAAACGGGCTGGAAGCGCTACAATTTGGGCGCAAAGAGAGCGAGGTTTATCTCAAAATACCGATGGGTTAGCGAAAGCCACCAGCTTCCATTGGCCAATCAGAAACGACTTCAAATTAACCCTAATATTAATGATTTGGAATGCGCATTTTATCCGCAGAAGAATGTCTACAGCGGAGTGATATACTCCATATTAATTATGACGCTGATGATCTAGCGTAGATACATTGACTATTAGCGCGTTTAAGAGTCCTGTTGGGGCCAATGGCTCGTTCTTAGTGAGCTATAGATGACCTAGAAGGAAGGTGGAATGAGTGATTAGCCATTGCAAGCCATAAGATTAGTTCTTTGCGACAATCGTTATCACCATTGAGTTTTATCCAATAAAGTTAGATTATTCATTTATGTACGATCACTGAAAAACCCCAATCGTCATTTTGAAGTGGGCCAGAGAAGTACATCGGCCCAGAACATGCTGGCCCCAGTCTCAACTCAAGGTGAACTGCGGGTAGCGATACCTGCAACAATGGCATTTAACACCTCCCGCACGTCGTGGTTTCTTTCCTAATTTCATCTTCCCCAACATCTTTGATCCCCTCTGTCTGGTCAACTGTGGCTTGCATGGTCTCATCAACCACGTCAACGCTTTCAACGCTTTCCAATTCCTTCGCATCACCGTCACTCGTAGTAGACGCCTCTGGTACGATGGAGAGAAAGCGTTGTCTTCGTAGCAATCGTGCACGTCGGATGGAAATGTATCCCAACACGCAGCCGACAGCAATGGCACACGCGCCTCCCACGATCTCAAGTACGAACAACGTTTTGGCTGTGAATGGCCCCAGGTTTGTCATCGTAGCGGACGCAGTGGCTGACATGCCGGCCTCTTCCTCTATCCAAACCATCGGGAGCCACCCCGCAGCAAGGTCACGATGCCAGACATCCAGCGCCTTGTCATCTCCAATTCGGGCCGTGAGCTGCCACACGAGACGGCGATGCACTACTACACCCGTCTGAGGATCAACGTCGAACACGGACGACGTTGCGTTTGAGGACGAGCTGCTTTGCATCACCAGCGGCAGCTCATCGTACAGGAAACTCAGGTTGAGACTGGGGGTGAATGGTGCCGGTGCAGACACAATTCCAGTCGGGAGTCGAGACGGCAATGTCCAATTCATCACGTAGCGCATCGCTGACGCCCCAAAGCGAGTTTTGTAGCTGTCGAAAGTGATCTGAGCCACACGACGAGCGTATCCCCAGTAAAAGTAGAGGTGGCGGGGTGGGAACTCGACCGACATAGCCGAGTTTTCGCCCAGGCCCGTGAGTACAGCAGTCGTGAACTGTGAGCCATCCGTCACTCGAACTGCACTGAGCTCAATGTCTTCACCCCATGCGTTCAGGAGTGTAGAGTTATCCACCGCTAGAAGACGACCCACGACGCTCTTGCTCTTCCTGTACAGAGCTGCGTTCTCTTCCAATGGAACTGCGAGTTCAAACGTAGAAGCCCCACGCTCAGTTGCAGTTGAGTTGGGCCACAGTGAGGATTCATCAAGAGAAGCAAATAGAATCTGAGAAACTTTTAACGCTGCAAAATACCCTCCTGTAGGGTAGAACAAGGAGGACGGGAGAGCTGCTTCCTCGCGGGGACGACTGGGGGACAACCCGAGGATAATCGGCTCATACCCAAACTTGGTAGCGACATAGCGCAGGTAGGTCTGGAGATCGTGAATGAAGCTGACAGGCTTGTCGTACAAATCTTGTAGCCCAGGAAACCGTAAGTACACTGCATTGGCTCCCACTCCGACTTCCCCCGTTCGATCCACACAAACGTGTTGCTTGTCTTGAGCACTCCAGTCGCTGTCATAGGCTTCAACTACAGTCTTCATCGCGGCTACACACTTGTCTATCGTCTCGAATGGCTGAGCTAGGAATGCGTCCAGCAGTAACGCACTTCGAGTAGTTTTCGGTAGTGCAGAATGGGGAGGCACTCCACTTTCCAACGCACTTGGAGACATAGTGACCTTAGGCCAGCTCCACTCCGTGTTATCATCAGAACCGAATGCAGCCCACAGGATCTGAGCATCACTAATCGAGAGAGTATAGTCTGCTCCGAGATTGCAATGGATATCTTGATCGTACAAAAACTGACGGTCTTGGCCACTGTGAGTGCAGAAAGCGCTTAGCTCCGCGAATCCAGGGAGAAAAGTGCTCGTTTGCTGCACGACGACCTTGTCCTGAGCGTCAAACACGAATTCTTCGCGCGGGAAGCGTTCCGATCGAGTTCCATTGTCGTCCAGGATGAGGTGGCCAGTGCTGCCATCGCGGACGGAATAATTTGCCCCCGTGACGCTGCCATTGACGAACTGAACAGCAGCTAAATCCACGAAGCTTACAGGCCCTGAAGTCACGTCTTGATCGCCGTTCGCTAGGCGTACGCGCTCCAGAATATACTGCTCCAGCACTGTGTGGTCCAATAAAGTCACCAACCAGGGCACAATCTGCTCTTGAATCATGGACGTCGTATAGGCTAGTAGAATATCGTCACTGGCGCCTGGTAGACTACTTGAAACACCAACAATACGGTCCAGCAGAGATCGATCTAGTACTTGTAGAGACTGCGTCTTGCTCGCCTCGTATTGAGAAGCAACTTGAGGTGTTTTGCATCTCCCAGTCACTCGATCTGAAGAAAAGCAGTCGATCAGAAGTGTTCTCCATAGTGTAAACCCTTTTTCGGGGTTGGTTAGCGCTACAGACTCTGTGGCATCAAGCAAGATGCGAGAGGCTGCAACCCACCACTCCGTCGTACTGAAAATTGTTGTATCTCCTTGACTGTTTGGACTCAATTCTTGTAATGGAAATGCTCTAGCCATGTCAGTCGCACTAGGGAGGAATGTCGCTATTGGCGTTGAACTTTGAGTGATCGGAGCGATCCAAAACTCCTCAATAAACAGCCGAGCACTCGGGTGACTAGACCAAGATTTCAGCCAATGTCCGACAAGTTGACACAAGCACGAGACTGTAGAGTCTGCCAACTTCTGGTCCTTGATCACTTTCGCTGTTGCATTCGTAGAGCTAATCAATTCTGCTTCGTCGATTTCTCCTCGCGCATACGAGAGCCACGTCAAAACTCCCGTTGGATGAAGAAATGATGTTGGATTGGAGACGTCCCAGAGCGAGTACAGTAGCGGCAAGGATTTCGTGCACTCTCCGATTGTCTTCTCCGTTTTACTGGCACCCACGTAGGCCACATTAGCGACGAGATCATTCACAGATACACTTCTAGAGATCTCAGTATCCCAAGGCAAAACAAACGCTAGTTCGTAGCCAAACTTTAACGGATCTTCAGATGCTTCTGTACGCGACGAACTCCACTCGTTCAATTGATAAGCCTGGAAAAAAAGCGATGAATCGGGCACTTGACGGTACCATTTCGCAATGGCCAATAGATGGGCGACTGTCAATCCAAGTGCTTGTTGTAAGAAGGAAAGTGCCAATGTGGAGAGATCTGCAGTTGCCTGGACGATGGGAGTATTGGGAGTCGAGGGTTGTACTAGAGTCACGAATTCGTCGAAAGCCGTAGATTCCAAGACTCCATAGCCGTCCAGCAGATGAGCACAAGGCACCCTCGCATCCCCGTCACTGTCAGTCACGTTGATTAAGCACCAAACGATTCGACTGGCAGGATCCAGTAAAGAGCCCGTGGCTTTAACATCCCAAAGTTTCCTGAGTGACGCTCTACTCGCATCCGCCAGAACAGTCGAAGCTGCTGTAAAGTGATCGTGATCCATATCTGACGTGACGGGAAACGAGTAAAGACGCTCTAAGTGAGACGCAAAGTCCAAACGCAGCTTGGAATCCCCTCGAAAAGTTTTGCCAGTGGCCCATTGCAATAGCACAAAGTCTCGTAGTGAATCGTCGGTGGCCCAACTGAACAACCAGCGAGCAATGCCGCGAATTTGAGCCTCTGACAGGGACGTCGCAGTGGCCATGGCTGTCAGTAATTGAGCTCGCTTTTGATCGTTTAGATTGTGAGTCATTGTACTTGGTTGCGTGACTAAATTAACCATTGGGTACTGGGGCATTAAGTGTTCGGCCTCGTAGTCGACGCCTTCGTACATTTCCTCCCAGGCTCGAAATCCTGTGGGAAGTCCAGCGTCATCAGCAGTCGAAGAATCACTTCGGACTATCGAGTACACACTGTCAGGTTTCCATAGTATTTTGGCCTGCTCTAACGTTGGTAGAGTCAACGAGTTTGCAGTTCCCTTGTAGGCAGCATTCCTATAGAGCTCAAAGCCACGTTGGTCACCAGGTTCGTGGATATCCACATCCACACTAGCGACATTAGTAAATATCCATAAGGAAGAGACACTTACAGCAGCAGTATCACTATTTTCCCACTGCAGAAGGTAGTCTTGTACTACCGACAAGTCACTAGGTGAAGAGCTCTTAACTAGAGTATCCAAGTCTCTTTGAGCTGTTTGGAGCGCACTTGATCGGTCGATTGCTGGATACCATTTCTCAAAGAACGAGGTAGAGTCAAGGAGGCTGAAGTCTGACTGAGCGTCCCATAATACTTGAGCGACCTCCATGGAGATATCAACGTCACTAGTTCTATTGAGTTCAAATGTTGCGTCCATAGGCGTGACCTCGGACGGATCAACGTCGGGCTTGGCGAGGACGCGAAGTAAATTACACGCTTGATACGTTTTGGTGCTTTGTCGAGTGCCAACACTTTTCAAGAAACCAGACGATGTGAGTGGTAGACAGTTTGTCCAGGATTCGGTCACTTCCACAGTTTGTGTGGGTTGGATAAGTGCTGCGGTTTGGACGACATTCGCGTCGAAGAAAGTAACTGGCCGTGACGCAAGTTGCTGGATCTCGTCCAGACTCGCTGAGAGTGACGCAGTGTACGACTCTGTGCAGGAAGAGACCGTGGACGTCTGAGGTGTTGGCTGTGATATGATCGTGTCAGTCTTCGGTGTAGTTGGACAACGAGCATAGAGCCAATGGCCTAACACATCGCGCTCCAAGTGTTCATTCGTCTTCCATCGTTGCAGCCACTGGAACACTCGCTCCATCCAGATTTCCCACGTAGAGGAGGCACTACAGAGCTTTGCAATTTCTTTCTGAGCCGAGTCCTTACTTGTTGCAATATTGGCTTCGACAGCCAAAGATAATGCGTCCCATAATGCATAACCCTTGGCAGTGAGAAAAGAAGCTTCGTGGGTTGTATCCCACAGATCATAAGCACCACGAGGAACTTCGTACATTGTGCCATTTTCACTGGAGATCGTCGAGCATTCACTCGCACTCAATGAAGTGAGAGCTGCTTCGCATCCTGTCGTGAGTTCTAGTCCACTTTGAAGTCCTTCACGGTAAGGCTCAATGTCCAGACCACCAGCTACACCTCGTCTCCACTGATCTAACACACGATTCTTTACCCATTGAGAACCACTCTGCGCCTTCACCCAAGCCGCAATCCGAGTCACATGAACATTTGCCACTTGTGTGCAGCTCATATCAGTCAACGTCACGTTGAAAATACCAGAGCTTACCCCTCCGCCTTTAAGACCATCCAGACATGTTCGCACAATCGCAGCGTTCAGACCATCAGCAATCGATTGAGTTTCTGCCACCACCCCAGCGATTCCTCCACTAATGTGCGTTGCTAAGTGAATCCACCTCTCGTATCCTTTATTATGTCGGAATGATACTTCAGTCTCTGGATTCCACAGCACAATCGCTGCTGCGAGACCGATTCGATCTGCATCATTCTGAGCCAGAGGCACCAATTCAAATCCTTTTGTTGCATCGTCTTGATCGTCCGCTAACCCTGTTGACACCACGTCGCAGGAGAATACACGATCTTGAAGAGTGTAGATCGTCCGAGTCTTTGTGAATGTAGATCCTGTCGTAGTACACGTATCTTCCGTCACTTGGTACGTCCTCACATCCGTAAAGAATGGAGACGCATCACTACTGGTCGATACTGTCGACTGTTCCTGTTCGCTTGATGCCTCCTTGCACTCCAATTGCCCCGTAGTTACAGTAGCAGAGCCCACTTGAGCCTTGCTGATCTCCACTCGTGGCCAGCACGTACTACGCAGCCACCAATAATACACGGCGAGTGTATTGAGATCGTTCTGAACCCAGCTACTGAGCCATTCAGCGATTGCTTGAGCGCCAATCTCCGATACAGCGAGTGCAGTAAGCTGCTGGGAATCAGTGATCAACCGTGCATAGTTACTCGTCCGAATGGCCCGCAACCACTGAGCATAGAATGTTGTATCAGAAGAGAGGGCAGGAACTAGGAAGGAGACGTCCTCCGTGACGTCCCACAGCGCGTTTCGAGCGCTCTCAGAGATCCCAGAACCGATTTCAGCCACAGCCTCTGGGTTCATCTCGAATCCGAGTTGGATACCGTCAATATTCGGCTCTAGATCGTATCGCAAACAGCCATTACCACGCGGTAACTGCATCACTGTCATACAAGTTCCATGTGTCCAATGCCGTAAAGCTCGACGGCGAATGAATTCGTCGTCTAACAAGGTCTTAATCCACGTTGAAATAGCAGCTACTTCGGCACTTGTAATCCCCGTGACACCTGCGAGCAGCCCTGAACTCGACGCTGTCTTGATGCCATCCACTACACTCAACCACTTCGTAGAACCTGCAGGATGAAGGAAGGAAAAGTCGATCGAAGAGTTCCAAACCTGCTGAGCCACGTCAACACTCACACTCGTTCCACTCGAAGACGCTGACAATGGCTGGAGACTGAAACCTGACTGAACTCCCACCCGTTCCTCATCTAAATCCACGTCTGGGTCGTTTATTTCGCTGCTGGTTGTGCGTTTGGCGAAGGCTTTTCTCCAGAATCGCTGTCTGTCGCGCTGTACAATTCCACTCTGCGCCCAGACGATAATGTAGTCACGGATCGCCATCACTTGCTCTCGTGTGAGGTAATCCCCTACAAGGGCCACGTCGTTGTTGACGCCTTCCATAACATAGTCGATTGCCGTCTCGTTAAGCGCCACCACCTGCTTCCAGATCGCGAAACCTTCTGCTGTTGTTCGAGGACCATCCAGTCCGTCGGCAGCAATTTGCATCGGATCATAGTCAACGAGAGAAAAGCGGAGATTCGACGGACGGGAGCCTAGAAGAAGCGTCGCAACCTCCAGACTCAGTTCTAGTGCTGACGTAGACGGTAACAATTCAAAACCGGCTCGTACTTGGTTAGTGGGACTGTCGTCAATCCACGCGTCCAAGTCTGTAGGTGTGCTGCCTTGTTGTCTCCAGAGATTTACCATTGCAAGCTTCGCGTTATCGAGCGTCGCCTGGTTGTTCGCTTTGTCACGCGCCACGATCTCGTTCTTGATGGCACGCAGCACAAATGGTACGACCTCCAGGCATGCACGTTCGAACACTTCTTGTAACACGTACGGGAACGCGATTCGCTGCATTTTGAGGTTCAACGAGGCAAGAGTGCGAGGCACAAAATTGGTTTGTTGAGCTTCGAGCTGCCGTCCAAGAAGAGCTGGCACAGCCTCCACGTGTAGTCTATTGTACAGATTGCTCAGCACTCGAGGCACCGCTTGTCGTCGTGCAAGAGCAAACTGCTTAGTCAATAGACCTGGGATCGCGACGTCTAACTGGTCCCGATACACGTCGCGTAGCATGACTGGGATCTGCTCGGTGCGTGCCACGGCGTGCATCCGAACGAGAGCGGCGGGTAAATTCGCATCGCCTACTCGACGTCGCTGTCGATTGATCACTGCTGTCATTCCCTCACGCTTGACACTCGCCACCATTTCAGGTAGCAGCGCACTCAAGGCTCGTAGCTTAGTGGCAGCTAAGAAGTCGCTCTGTAAGTGTTTGATGTAGTCGCGGATGTGAGCGTGTGCGAACTCCGCAGCGAGGAATCTCTCCGTACGTCCAGTCTGAGCGTGAAGTTTGGTCAAATGGCGGACGTACGAGGCGTTGAGAGTCACGACCACGTCGCTCTCGGATCCACTCGAGCGTTCAGAGGAGAAATGATAAGTGGAAGCCACCTGGTAACTCACAGCGCCGTAGCTGGTCGAGTCGTACGCGTCGTCTCCGATCGCGTGGAAATTCACATTAAGTTTGCGTGTTTGCTTCTCGTACGTGTACGGTCCAACCTGTTTGAGCTTCGGTTGAACTGTTCCACCCCCACCAAGTAGATCTTCGGCATTTGTGAGATTCCAGAGATAAAAACTTGTGAACGCTAGTGCGTCCATTGCAAAGGTGAAAGTTGAGCAGTTGAAAAACGCGTCGGACGTCTCTGCTGCTGTAGCTTTGGGCATCCATTGGAATAGAACTGCGGCCTGAGCTTCCCGATCTGCTTCTCGTACGTGGAATCCCAGTACAATGAAGGCGACACCGCAGGTGACAAGCACCGAGGCGAGTCCGACGCCAAACATCGTCGGGCGGTTGTGCCCGTGGCGGAAGAAGATAATACATGTATTAATACGTCCTTTAGGGGCCCGTGGACAGATAATATCGTACACTTGGAAAATCTCTTACTAAAAACAAGTCTAATTCTAGGACAAACATGACAAGTCGTTTAGGACGTATTATTCGACACCGGCTCAACTGCCATAAATTACATTTCTCTAACTTACTAACTTTGCGGTTTAGCAGCAAGTAGCGTGGCTTGCTCACTGAAGTAGAGTCGGTTGGCTCGTAGATTCTCCATAGTCGCTTTGGCGGCAGGAATGAGGTTACTGATAGTCGCCCACAGAGGCGCCACCAGGTAGTCGATGAAGTTCATTTGCAGACGACAGCGAGTGGCTTCGTCCTGCAAGTTTAAAAGATGTGGAGGGACGTTGAGTCCCAATTCGGCTGAGCGTTCTGCCTGCTGTGTGAACTCGGTACACACCCGTTCGACCCACTTGAGCGCCACTCGTAGAGGTCGCCCTACCGATCCGAGGTCAGCGCCGTGGATGATCATGTTGAGCATCAGCTGACGCCCTTCAGGGACGTTCGAGAACTCACTAACGTTGCCTACGACTGCCAGTTCTGACAGCAATTTTGTGTGGTGCTTCATATCTGTACCGAGAATGCAACGGACGATGTGTGTACGTGCGGACGCTCGGGCGTTGGCGCTCAAGTCACGGAGGATATTGCATCCTGGCACTAAATAAAACAAAGTACCAATGTTAGAGACAAAGAACAATGAAAGAAATAACGGACTAAACTTACTCTTAAGCACAGAAAACGTCGTGGCTGCGTGGTGATTTTCCAGTACGGAGATGTCGTTGTAGCATAGAGCAAGTGCAGAGCTTGAGTCCACTTCGAACTGATTGTCATTGCCTGGGTGGTCGGCATCGTGTCCTAGTGCTGCAATCAATAGACTCAGAGCCTCGAGCTCCTTGATAACCGAAAGAACCTCGGGAGATCGCATGAGCGTGTACGAGGCTAAAGCCACATCGAATCCGTGGTAAAAGCTGTGATACGGCACGTCGCGGTATTTGCCAGCAAGCTCTCCAATAAACATCCGAAGTGTAACGATCTCTATCCGGAACGTCCCGATTAGTACCAGGCCCTCGAAAAGTTGATACGCGTAGTTCTCCAACTCCGAGATGGATTTGGTCAATGGATCAAAATTGTCTCGTAGTAATTCCTCTACTTGGCCGTACCCATCCTGTCCCAAAGTCATCCGATGCCATCTGGTAATCAGCGAATGTGTACGACTGGCTCGTACAACAGATGCTGTACGACTGCGGACACGTGGACGAAGGAGGATTCTTCCTGTTTCTTCCAATTCTCCATCGCTGTCATCTTCCTCGTCGTTGTCTGTGAGGCCCTGTTCTGCTCTCTCGTGATGCATTTGGGTTTGCTGCTTTACCCGCGACTTCGCCAAGCGCTTGATAAAGCGACCAAGCACCCAGCAAGCATAAGCAAAGGTGCTCCACTTATTCCGAGGGATGCACTTGGCCTCATCAAAACCGCTCAGATCCAACAGTGAATGTACACTTGCCACTTCGTGTTTGGCATCGACTCCTAGTTCTCCAATTCCAGTACCTGAAGCATCCGCTCTGTCATTTCTTTCAGTATTGGAACCTTCTTCACGTGCGGTGTCCTGAGCCGAGCGATTCGCCCAATAGTCAGCCTGCACCTTGGCGAAAATGATAAGCGACGAGTTCACGTGCAGTGCGTGAGCCACCAGGCGCAAGTAGTTGGCCATCACGTCTTCATCGTAGCGTGCAACGGGAGGACTTGCAGCAGGAAATTGACCAAAGTTGACAGCTTGTAGTACACCTACCGTCTCACCTGCACGATCCAGCACAGGTTGAGTAAGAAGACACTCAGTCTTGAAGCCGAACTTCGCGTCGAAGGAGCGATCGAAGCGTGGGTCTTCGTACGGCTTGTGCACAGTCAACGGCTTCTTGGTCTCCGCGACATGGCCAGCGATACCGCGTCCGTAAGGGATTCTCAACCCGTTGACGCTACTGAGAGAGCTCAGACTCCAGAGCTCTTTCTTGATGGTATCGGAGACATAGAGTGTCACGTGCGAAGTGTGGAATACAGCGCTGCCCATTTCACAGATCAAAGACACGAGACTGGAAGGATCTCGGACCGATTCAACAAGCAAATGCGAGCGACAAAGTGCCAGCAATTGTCGCTTTTGTCGCGTCGATGCGCGCAGATCATCCGATCGCTGTTTGGCAGCCAAAGCCAGTGCTATCGCTGCTAGAATTGGCTGTAGTTGCGTTGCAAGTGGCAATTCCGACTGCACTTCGAGCATTGGTGAAGACCTCGCCTCAACAGATTTCGACACGAGGCATAGAATGCCACATGGTCTCGTGCCTCGACCAGTAGGAACAGGGTAGAATATTAGTCCTTGTTCCATGTCAGTCTTCAAAGCCGTATTCAGAGCCGCGTCGTCACTGAGGTCCAAGCATTCGTGTGTGCGTACACTTTCTAGCAGTCGTTGGAACAACCCGTCGGTCGAGTCCACTAATGCACTTAAAGCTTCTTTACGCTCCTCTTCGAAGCCAAACCCGTGACTAGCAAGAGCTTCGCACTTGTTCTTATCGGTGTGCAGTTCAATTAGGCAAACTCCCGACACAACGGTAGCTACAGTCTTAATATGTGCAGATAATTGGCCGATGTCAGGTGAGTGCAACCAGTCTGCCTCTGCTTTTGAAAGCCTCTCAGTTTCTCCTCCTTCGAGGCTTGACCTTCCACTAGTTACCGCGTCTTCTTTCGTCAGAGAAACATCAGGTGGGCCGACCGCGTCGTTCAACATTTTTTGTACGACAGATTGAGATTGCGATTGTCGTACAAGCGCTCGTTGAAGCTCGAACGGATACACTGCGTTCTCGACTGCCGTAAGCGTTGCATGCATGAATTCCTTGGAGAATGCCAGTCCCTCTTGAGTACTTCTCGCTTCCATCACAAACCGCGGTCGTCCATATTCATCCGGTAGTACACCGGCAAGTACACTGGCGGTCGTAAACCCCAGCACCGAGTCTACATCACAGGTAATATCATACGTCCCTAAATCCCGAAGACAGGCAACGTACGTCGCTGCGGGTCCAGTAGTCGGTGCATTTTCGTCGTGGACACCGAATTGCTCGACGAGCCCACGCAGCGCGAAAGTCTCCAGTGACGTCTGAAAGCCGACGATCCCAGGACCTGAACTGGAGCAAGCTACAACCTTCAGCACGGGAGTTTTAGCAGTCGAGACGGAATAAAGCACGACGGCGGTTGCATCTAATGCGGAGGCCGCAGCAACCAACAAACAGGTCAGCGTTTTCTGCAGATTCTGCTCGGTCAGTGCAGCGTCGCGCATCTTCAAGGCCGCTAGAGTCTTGTAGAACTGCAGTTTGCGGTCCAGTTCCCGAAACGCGGCCAGATTCTCCAATATGGTGCTGCCTGCTTCCATCACAGTCGAGTCCCAAGACACTCGACCGGACGATGAACTCACTGTGAGTCTCGAGCTTGTTCGTCCACCAACACCGCTGCCTCCTGCAGTCGGTGGACGCAGCGGTTCCAAGTGAATACGACTGTCGTGTAGCTGTGTATTCTTCTTCGAATAGGGTTTACCACTGCGTTGCGGTGGCATGGGCATGAAAAATTTCCTGTCGCTGTCGTCCAGCGGTGACGACCCAGAGATCGACGGTAGTAAAGGTGAAGACCCAGGGTATGTCGATGAGCCTGTGATGCCAATCGTGTTGGGGCCTCCTTCCAGTCGATGCAAGCGGGACATCGTGTCGAACTGGTGTCAGTAGCAAAATCTGTTTGCTGGCAGATTGTCACCGAGCCGCGCGAATGCACACGAACGCACTCAACACACACGTGCGCGTACGTTTCGTTGCCGTAAGACTCGGATCGTTTGCTGAAACGGGAGGCGATGACTTTGTTGTTGTCTTCCGTGCACTGTCGACTCGATCACAAGCTACAGGTTTTGTTCCATTTACGGAAATCGCCCACGTGTTGAAGAGCGCGAGTGTTTCTCAATTCCATGTTAAGAAGCTCAACGGATCCGCGTCTTATCTTGTCGTTTGAGGCTTTTTCGGGCGGTCGTTTGAGTCGCAAACCTTACGAAACTCGAAAGTAACGTGAGCGTATTTGCTGGCTTTCTCTCGCCTCCTGGGCGTCAAAATGGTCCGCCCCCTGTGTGAATCCAGCGTGGCGTCGAAATAACTGACGCCGGGCCGCATTGAGCTCCCCAAACTGATCTCCTGGTCGATAAACTACTTGATTTACATGCACTTAACTTCACTGCAACGCCTTATTCTTCCTCTACATGAGCGGCTTGCCGACAGCTCCAATAGATGCCAACGCCTTGACCTCCGTGGGTTGGCCGCCGTCGTCGAAGAATCCGTAGCCTTTGAACGTCGCCTGCACCGCCTTCTTCTTGGCGGCCGTGCTGTGAGGGAACCGGATCTCCTCTTCGTGCATCAGCAGGTCCTGTACACGCAGCAAGTACGACTCGAGGTTCTTGAGGTAGCGCTCAGTCTGGCGGTGTCGCGACGACGCGCAGAACTGGATGCCCTCGTCCTTGATGATGTAGCCGATACCGAAGCCGTCGGGCACGACGGGGCCGAAGCCAAACAACCGCAGACTCGGATTGCCGCAGTTGCTCGTGGACAGCACCGAGTGGTTCAACTTGCGCCAGGCGTCGTCCGCGAACAGTGCCGGTTTGGGTTTGCTACTGTCGGCCGCCTTCTCATGCTGCCATAGACATTCGAGAGCGTAGAGATGGCGTTCGGGGCCTTTGCCAGCTGCGCAGTCGCGCACGTTGGCGACGTGTGTGTTGATGGCTTTGCGTAGCGATCCGATCTTCTCCAGTGGCGTCTTTTCCGAGAAGAAAATCTCAACGAACTCGAGTGCGTCGGGCGTCATGGCACGCGCAGCCTCCGTTCGTCCATGTAAGAAGCGCTTGGTGAGAACAGGCTCGTAGATGCACGGCGCGCTGCCGTACTGGAAGTAATAGGCGGCCACGAAGGCCATCTGCACGAAGGCGTCTGGGCTCATATTATGCTGCGTGATGAACAGCTTGCCGAACGCCGTGAACTCGAGCACCTTGACCTCATTCTGTAGCATCAGGTCTGTGAGCTGAGCCTCGGCGAACTTGATCCCTTCCTGCAGCTCATGATCCAGCTCCCACTCGAGTTTGTGTGGCTGAACGCGCGGACGACCGGGCGTGTCGGACGGGCTCAGCTGCGGCGCGCGGTACGACGCCTCCAGGAAGGCGTAGTTACCGGCACGGATCGTCTGTGCGAAGCGAATGATGGTGTCTGTGAACACGTCCGACACGAAGCGCAGCACCGTGTGACCATCGACGAAGGCGTGCTCGAAGTTGCATCCGGCCACGCCGTTCTCGCACACGATGAGCTGCAGTTTGTCGTACCAGCGATTCATGCACGTGCCCGTCTGCACGCCGTCTTTGGTGATGCTGTACGTGCCGTGCAGTGCCGTGGCCGCAAACGCCGCAGCGTCCGGAGGCGACGTAGTGTCGAGACACACGAGGAACAGTGCGCGGTCGATGACGGCCAGTGTGTCTTTGTTCTTCGCCTGCAGTTTGGTGCGTAGATTGGCCCATTTGGCCCGACGCTCCGTGGTGAGCACGCCCACGGCGTTGGACGCGGCTTCGACGTCGTCGGCCTTAAGTGCGTCCTCGTGAATGGCCTTGAGGTTGGCCAGCAGCTCTCGCTCCGTGATGGCCGTGACGCCGTCCTCCCAGATGACGTCGAACCAGTAGAACTGGTTACGGCAGACCACCACAATGTGTTTCGACAGCTCGTCCACCATGACGTCGTCAGCGCCGGCCGAGGGCACGCGCGCACAGCCAAAGAGGCGCTTGTACTGATGCATACACAGCGCCATGTTGCCGCGCCACATATCCGGCTCCAGTGTGCCGCGACGCAAAGCGTTGACGAACTTGAGCGCGCCCAGTACGAGCGACGCGGCACGCGAGAGCTGGTTATTGCGCGAAGGTGTGGGGTCGTCCTCCAGTACGAAGAAGGGATTGACATTGAGCACGACGGAGCTGCGGTGGTTCAGATAGGCCTCGTACCAAAAGTCCTCAATGTACGAGAGTTTGTTCTTGTCGTAGTCGAGCAACTGCTGGTGCAGTCGCGGGCCGTCGCTGGTCAGGAATTCCTTGACACTACGTTCGGTCTGTTGCTGTTCCTCTGGCGTCTGTAGAGCCTTGACGGACGCCAGGAAGCGCTGGCACGTGCCTTCCAGGTCGGGGATCGGCAGCTTGGGTAGGGACGATTGATGGCAGTACGTGGTCGACTCTGCGTCTGTGGGAGGGCACCAAGCGGCGGGGGGCGAGACGCCGTTGGTGGCGCTCGAGTTCGCGTCGTTGGCCACCATGGCTGGCAAGGGCGGGAGGTGGAAGCGTCGAGAAAGGTGGGCAGCGTAGGCGCTGGGAAGCAGATTAAAGAATGGTCTTGACACCACGAAACCAAGAAGACGCTAAATACTGAAATGGCTACGGTTTACTTCAAGTTGCGTTGCGTGGGATTGCTGTCACCTGTGGTTGTGAGAATGAATACGATGCTGGAACGGATGCAGTACTGTTAGATGACTGTTTAAATTAGTTTACCGCGTAAAATCGCTGGTCTCAACAATCGATTTTGATGTCTCTTCTTTAAGTAGTTCTTGCGTGTCAAAAGCATGCTGGAAATTGCTCAAGGCGGCCCATCTTATCTCCTGGAGATGGCGACGAGTTCTCGTCGTGAACGCAAAGATCTGCAGGTCTCTCACTGCTGTCGGTTCAACCACGCGTCTCGCCCGACCTCAGCGCTATATCGAGTGCAGTCATGTACATCAGTGTAAATATGGTGGTCAAGCTGGATAAATTCTTCGAAGCGTGTCGTGTTAAAAAAATGAGAAAATGTCTTTGGGATATTTTTTCTTGAGTTTGATGTGAGTCGATAATAATTGCATTTACTCCAGCTGCGTGCAAATTTCAAGTGACAATTTCACGATCTGTACGAGGTCTTGCCAATTCGCGTGCTGAATGTCGGTCACGTCGCTCCAAGAATTTTGGAGCTGGCTTGACTTGATGCAGATCCTTGCCAGCGTGAGAATTGCCACGACAATAAGCAAAAGCACTGCACGTTCTCGAACCGAGTGTGGCAAGTGAGCTGTTGCGTTCGTGAAACCAAGGGAAGCGGCCCACCAAGCCACTCCAACAACAGACTGGACGAACCCCAGCACAACCTGGATGACTGAAGGCTCTCTGGTGCTGCGTACACTCTTGCAAGCGATCCGACGCACTCGCCTAGTAGCTGTATCGCCCTTGGATTTAAGATGACGCTGGTTGTATGAGGTTTCATCCACCGATACTTTTCCAGGATTATCGGATACTGCAATTGATAGTCGCTCAGTGATGTGCTCCCATGGCTGTGGGGACGACGCACGTGGAATCCCTGAGGATTCTACACGAAGAGCCTCGCTTAGAGCAGCCAGCGCCTTGGCCACATGCTTCACAAAGTCCTGCACCATCAGCTCCATCGTCTTGACTGCCAAGAACGAGGTCTGCTTCAACACGCAAGCCATCTCCTGCCTTTGCAGCACTAATTTCCTCTCCAGCTTCTCTAACTGGATCTGCTCTGGTGTGTCTTCTTCTTCTTCTTCGTGTGATGCAGAGTTGCAAGAGTTTTCGTTCTCCTCGTTGTTGTCTTCCAAGCTGCAGTCCGACGTTTCTGACGACGTCAAGCTATCACAACGAACTGGTTCTTTGTCTTCCGCTGAATCCTTTGCCACGCGGGCATCCAACTGAGCTCGAGCTGCAGCCATAAGAGATCGCATCTCCTCCACGGACTTTGACAACTCGCTTCTCATCCGTTCTTGACGCTTCTTCGTAAACTTGAGCGTGCGAATGATGGGGTTGGCGATATTGACCGTCAATAAGCCGTGGAACTTGCTGAGCCCAGACAAGTGAGAGCTAAATTCCACGTCTCCGACATTTTTTCTCAACGCACGATCCCGTGTCAGAGCTTTCTGTAAGGACTTTGCCGCTGTCTGCTCCAACGGGATCAGCTGTTTGAATAGGTCGCTCATCCAGCCTGTGATGGCCACGTGAGAGTCGTATCCTTCCAGAAATTCCTCCCAGGACTCGGCACTGAAGTCGCGCATTGCCAACGTGCTGCTTCTGTGCGCGTCCTTTTGGTTGAGCTGCTCTTGCAACGAATTGGTCTGAGCTGTCATAGAATCGATCATACGCTCGTACACGGCGCGAGTCTGACGCAGCACGCCACGTACCTGTGCCTCATAACGCTGGCCAGAGAAGTGAAGCGCTGTGATCCACTGCTGAATCGCCAGGCGTTCGGCATCTCGCTTGCTACGTAGTTGGTCGCGATGCATACGCAGCAGCTGTAGCTCTCCTTGTGAGTCACAAAGGTTCTGGTATGCCATGTCAAAGGCTTTTTCCTTCTGCAGGAGTTCGTACAGCTCCGAGAGAAGATGCTGAGCCTTCTCAACATGGTCGGTAGTGAACGCTTCGAGAGGAGCGATGACTTGTTGCGTCAGATCTTGAGCGACGGCAGCTTTGATCTCTGAGCATCTGTTGATAAAGCGGCCGAGGCCTTGGCTGATTCCTTGTAGCTGTGGAAGTCGCTGTATCGTAGACTTGAGATCTTCCTGAATGTCAAATGGGAGTTCTGCGTAGTCTTTGCCGTACTGTTCTTCCGCATATTGGAGCTCACGGACGACACCAGCGACTGCCATTAGATGCTTGACCTGCGCTTCAACGTGAGCCTGCAGAGGGGACAGTTCGTCGGATACCATATCAACGAGAGATGCAGCCCCTGGTGGGCCTTCAATGCAGAAAGACAAGTGAAAAACACGAGAGAACCCAGTGCCAAGAAAAAGGCTGATTCTTCTCACCTACGAGTTGGTTAACCACTGCGGCCTTTTGGCTATCGCATACACTTCACTAGTCAGCGAAACGGCTAATTAACTCCTTCAGCTTGGGCTAAGCAAATGGCAACGGCGTCCCATCAATTGGCCAGAAACTGCTGCCTTCCAGGCCCCAACTAAGTGGTCGATAATGTCCTGAACGCCTTTGCCTTGGTTGATCTGCGAGAACACAGTGGGGCCGTCGCCTCGCATGAGTTTCGCGTCGCGGTCCATGACGTCCAGATCTGCGCCGACGTGCGGGGCCAAGTCGATCTTGTTGATGACCAGCAGATCCGCTTGCGTGATGCCCGGGCCACCCTTGCGAGGAACCTTATCACCCCCGGCCACGTCGATGACGTAGATGATATAGTCGGCCAGCTCACGGCTGAAGTTGGCGGCCAGGTTGTCTGTCAGATCCACACAACAAAGCACAGTGTCAGTCTCTTTGATAGTAAGCAAAGACTCGGCCGTGGTCGGTAGCCCCCCCCTACCTCCTCCGGACTCCACTAACAGCAGTTGCGTGTGAAACTCATCTGTCAGATCCTCGCACGCCTGAAGATTGGCCGAGATGTCCTCTCGGATGGCCGCGTGCGGACAGCCGCCCGTCTCGATGGCGCGGATACGCTCTTCGGGCAGCGCGTCGTGGCGCACGAGGAACTCGCCGTCCTCGCGCGTGAAGATATCGTTGGTCACGGCGGCCAGGCTGAATTTGTCCTTTAGTGCGCGACATAATGCCAGCATGAGTGCCGTCTTGCCACTGCCTACGGGGCCGCCGATGCCGACGGTGAAGGCCCGCTGCGCCCAGTCCCGGCCACATTTGGCCGCGTCGCGCTCGTGGAAAACGCCAGCGTGCTCCATGTGCTCGTGCGTGTGGCCGTGTTCGCGCAGTTGCTTTTCCTCTTCAGGCGTCGGCGCCCTGCCACGGCTCTGAGTGAAGCGCTGTACCACTTCGTCTCCGTTGATCACGTGTTCGGGTCCGTGGTCGTGCGAGTGGCCATGATCGTGGTCGTGCGAGTGAGAGTGAAAGTGCTCGTGGGAATGCGAATGCTCCATTGCGCTTATCGTCTTGCAGAGTCCAGAGCAGATTGTAAAGTGAGCTAGTCGACGTGATTTTCGATATCATGCAAGTCATCGCTCCATTTTGACCAATCACAATCCAGACCACTTCAACTCGGAAGTATCTGATACCGTACCTGTACCAGGTATTCGCAAAGCAATCCGGTGCCGGCAGTGCTGCCCGGCAGTGGAATCGTGCAAGCTCGGCAAAGCTATGAGCGCCTTGATGGCATGTAGGCTCGGCTGAGGGTGGCACGGAGGTTAGTCATGTAATGTCTACCGGTAGTCGTCGAATTCGTCACCAAGCTGTCGATGGATCAAAATGCGTTTCTATTGAGTGCAGGCAGGTCGGCTTGCCTTCTACTACTTGCTGGTCTTTTGTAGCACATAGAAAAAGTAGCCGAGACCAATATCTACGTTAACAAAGCATTCGCAACAGTTAGCCATCTTGAACTGCAAATGGAAATGTAAGTGAGCGCACCGATGTTGTGATAGGAATAGTCCCAGCCGTAGACTGTGCTGAAAAGGGCCTGCTCGCCCTCGCCCAGCAGAAATCGCTTGCGGAAGTGTGGCTGCGCAAACGAGATCTGCACGAAGGTCCCTTGAGGCACCAGGACGGACGTAATGCCATTGCACATGGCGGTGGCCTGTTCGATCACCGCCTCCGAAGGAGACCAGACGTCGCCTTCGTCGCACATGAGCGCGTCCATTGCGGCTTTGTCGATGACGACGTCGAAGCTCTCGGGCGTAAAGACCTCTCGCAGCTTCATCATATCCGCCTCTATCCACTTCATCTCTGGCATCTCCTCCTGCAATGGTGTGTTTGACATTGGTTAGTCTCCGCTGAGGTTGAGATGGTCGGTATTTACGATTCTTACGCTGTATTTGGCACTCATGCGCTCGATGACGACTTTGGAGAAGTCGATATTAGTGATGTTGTGGAAACCTGTTTTGTACTGACACGATAACAAGTGAGTCTCCACTCAACACGCAGCCATGGAGTGCAGTTGGGCATAATACAGTACCATGTCGATGCTGAACGTCGAGTTGCCACAGCCGACCTGCGCACCAAAGCCACGCCGTCAATTCCAGTCTGATCTACCTCTCTACAGAGATAGCAAGCCTACGAACCATCAGGATGCGGTCTGATGGACGCACGTACTTGGTCAGCAGCTCCGCCACGTTCTCGTAGCGCGCCAGCCAGTCATACGACTCCTCGCTGTTGGGAAAAAGGTGTCAGTCTGTTGCTATACTTGCGAGGCAGCAAGGTCCCCCCCCCACCAGTCAAAGCGCGAGTCCCAGTAGCCCTTCTCCTTGTACGTGCGGTTGTCCTCGGGCAGGTACTCGGTCATGGTCTCCGATTGAATGGCGATCGTATGGCGATCGTCAAGCTTAGCACAAGAAAAAAGCCGGATAGCGAGGAAGAGCACTGGGAAATGATGTCGGTTGGATTATTCATCTTATTTAGTTTTCATGCCAACTTTATCACTACAAAAAGATCCGTGGCCGGTCGTCAGCTCGCAGATTGCTGCTTGTGTCTATGCAGTTAGTTGCGGACACTCTGCTTGTAGAAGTTGGAGCTCTGCTTTGCTCCGTTCAGCTTGTTTTTGCTGCAGGGCTTGACAGTGGGGGACGGAGCCGAAGTCGACGGTGTAGGCGCGCCGGTTAGAGTTGCCGTTGTCGGAATCGCCGTAGGAGCGATTACTTGGCCAACATTGCCATTACCAGGTGGAGACGTCACCTGCGAACCTCCCGCAATGGACCCGCTCTTGCTACTATTTCCACCCTTCGATCCACCAATTTTACTAATCGGAATGCTCGGCACGGGTGCCTCCGTCGCCGCCTGCGAGCCGGCCACAGAGCCCGAGTTGCTGGTCTTCGAGCTACCATAGCTGCCGTTACCGCCCTTGTTGCTGCCGTTGCCGCTCTTGCTGCTCTGGCCCTGGGCGGCGCTACCGCTGCCGTAGCCACTGCCGGTACTGCTCGGCACGGGTGCCTCCGTCGCCGCCTGCGAGCCGGCCACAGAGCCCGAGTTGCTAGTCTTCGAGCTACCATAGCTACCGTTACCGCCCTTGTTGCTGCCGTTGCCGCTCTTGCTGCTCTGGCCCTGGGCGGCGCTACCGCTGCCGTAGCCACTGCCGGTACTGCTCGGCACGGGTGCCTCCGTCGCCGCCTGCGAGCCGGCCACAGAGCCCGAGTTGCTGGTCTTCGAGCTACCATAGCTGCCGTTACCGCCCTTGTTGCTGCCGTTGCCGCTCTTGCTGCTCTGGCCCTGGGCGGCGCTACCGCTGCCGTAGCCACTGCCGGTACTGCTCGGCACGGGTGCCTCCGTCGCCGCCTGCGAGCCGGCCACAGAGCCCGAGTTGCTGGTCTTCGAGCTACCATAGCTGCCGTTACCGCCCTTGTTGCTGCCGTTGCCGCTCTTGCTGCTCTGGCCCTGGGCGGCGCTACCGCTGCCGTAGCCACTGCCGGTACTGCTCGGCACGGGTGCCTCCGTCGCCGCCTGCGAGCCGGCCACAGAGCCCGAGTTGCTGGTCTTCGAGCTACCATAGCTGCCGTTACCGCCCTTGTTGCTGCCGTTGCCGCTCTTGCTGCTCTGGCCCTGGGCGGCGCTACCGCTGCCGTAGCCACTGCCGGTACTGCTCGGCACGGGTGCCTCCGTCGCCGCCTGCGAGCCGGCCACAGAGCCCGAGTTGCTGGTCTTCGAGCTACCATAGCTGCCGTTACCGCCCTTGTTGCTGCCGTTGCCGCTCTTGCTGCTCTGGCCCTGGGCGGCGCTACCGCTGCCGTAGCCACTGCCGGTACTGCTCGGCACGGGTGCCTCCGTCGCCGCCTGCGAGCCGGCCACAGAGCCCGAGTTGCTGGTCTTCGAGCTACCATAGCTGCCGTTACCGCCCTTGTTGCTGCCGTTGCCGCTCTTGCTGCTCTGGCCCTGGGCGGCGCTACCGCTGCCGTAGCCACTGCCGGTACTGCTCGGCACGGGTGCCTCCGTCGCCGCCTGCGAGCCGGCCACAGAGCCCGAGTTGCTGGTCTTCGAGCTACCATAGCTGCCGTTACCGCCCTTGTTGCTGCCGTTGCCGCTCTTGCTGCTCTGGCCCTGGGCGGCGCTACCGCTGCCGTAGCCACTGCCGGTACTGCTCGGCACGGGTGCCTCCGTCGCCGCCTGCGAGCCGGCCACAGAGCCCGAGTTGCTGGTCTTCGAGCTACCATAGCTGCCGTTACCGCCCTTGTTGCTGCCGTTGCCGCTCTTGCTGCTCTGGCCCTGGGCGGCGCTACCGCTGCCGTAGCCACTGCCGGTACTGCTCGGCACGGGTGCCTCCGTCGCCGCCTGCGAGCCGGCCACAGAGCCCGAGTTGCTGGTCTTCGAGCTACCATAGCTGCCGTTACCGCCCTTGTTGCTGCCGTTGCCGCTCTTGCTGCTCTGGCCCTGGGCGGCGCTACCGCTGCCGTAGCCACTGCCGGTACTGCTCGGCACGGGTGCCTCCGTCGCCGCCTGCGAGCCGGCCACAGAGCCCGAGTTGCTGGTCTTCGAGCTACCATAGCTGCCGTTACCGCCCTTGTTGCTGCCGTTGCCGCTCTTGCTGCTCTGGCCCTGGGCGGCGCTACCGCTGCCGTAGCCACTGCCGGTACTGCTCGGCACGGGTGCCTCCGTCGCCGCCTGCGAGCCGGCCACAGAGCCCGAGTTGCTGGTCTTCGAGCTACCATAGCTGCCGTTACCGCCCTTGTTGCTGCCGTTGCCGCTCTTGCTGCTCTGGCCCTGGGCGGCGCTACCGCTGCCGTAGCCACTGCCGGTACTGCTCGGCACGGGTGCCTCCGTCGCCGCCTGCGAGCCGGCCACAGAGCCCGAGTTGCTAGTCTTCGAGCTACCATAGCTGCCGTTACCGCCCTTGTTGCTGCCGTTGCCGCTCTTGCTGCTCTGGCCCTGGGCGGCGCTACCGCTGTCGTAGCCACTGCCGGTACTGCTCGGCACGGGTGCCTCCGTCGCCGCCTGCGAGCCTCCTGTGTAGGTATCTTTTGAACTGTCGCCGTAGTGCTGGTAGCTAGTGTAGCCGGCCATGGGGCTAAAAGTTGATGAAGCTGGTGGAGCTTGCATGTAGGGGTTGACTTCTGTGGATGGTGCCACCGGAATAGAGTTGCCTCCAGTCGATGTTGAGTACGCACCATTTCCTGTCTTCTTGCTGCCCTTCTTGCCGTGGCTTCCCTTTTTGCCGCCGTGATCGCTGTTGCCGTAGCTACTGCGTTCACCCGTGGCACCGTTCTTGCCATAGCTGTCGTGGACAACACCATCATTCTTACTGTAGCCGCCCTGTTGTCCTGTGACGCCGTATCCATTGAGGATCTCGAGGATAGTGCCGATACCGACACCGACGTTCGAGCTGTAGCTGCGGCCGTTTCCGCTAAGTTGGCCGCCCTTCTTGACGTTAGTGTGGCCAGCAGCATTCGTGTCGTAGGTCGAGGTACTTTTGACGCCCTTGTCGATCCTCGGCGACTGAACGACGTACGTGTTCATCGTATCGGATTGCCTGACAAGTGTGACGGTTCCTGCCGCGTTGGTCGGGCTGGCGTAAGAAAACTTGCCGGCAGCGGCATCCGGTGACGTGATCGTGCGCAAGTTCACACCCGCCTTGGTGTTTGCTGCAGTCTTGGCGTAAGTGTTCGGGGACGCCACATTCAACACGGAGGTCTCGTACAAGTCCGCCGACGTATCAATGTATCGTGTCGTGCTCTTGCCGCGCTTGGCCCCCTGAGTTGAAGGGCGAGGACCCGCCACAGTAGCTTGGGTGGTAGCAGCTACTGTCGAGAGCGCAATGACAGTCCGAAAGATTGCTGTAGGGTAAATCATTGTGGTCGGAGGGGTACGAGCGCGGACGCGTAGGTTGTCGCGGTGCGACGAGGAGTTGGCTGATGAGCTTGCGAAGCGAATTCAAAAGTGAATGAACGCTGCATACCGCTAAAGCATACCGAGGGCTCCTTGTCCCCCTTCATAATGAAGACGTAACGTCTTATCCAGATCCTCGTTCCTCGTGTCTGGTCCATCGACACCTCCAAGAAAAGCATACATATTAGTACAAATAGCCCTAGCTCATAAGGCTCCGTCTCCATCAGCTCCACCCCCAGTCTCCTTGGGCCTATTATGGATCGTCCCAGCGCTCTGGGCACTCGCGTGCAAAGTGGCCGAACTGGTGGCACACGAAGCAGTCCTGGCGCGGGCGCTTCCTTGGCTGCTCATGACTGCGCCGAACTGCCGCGCGCGGCCGCTTTCTCTGCTCTGTGAGCAGTGACGGACCTGCCCCGTCGCTGCGCTGTAACAGGATGGCTTCCTTGGCAGCGGCGTCGAGATCCTGGGGCTTGGACTCTCGCAACAGATGCGCAAGGTGCTCGCAGCCGACGCCATTGATGAAGGCCACTACGTAGTAGGGCTCTGGAATGACGTAGCTCTCTCCAGCATGGCGCAGCGCCTTCTTGTACTCCATAAACGTCTCGTGCTGCAGTTTACGTCGCGCTAGCACACGAGCGACGGCGAAGGCCGCCAGCAGCTCCTCCTCGCGCCGACGCTGGTCCGTCAACTCGCTACTGGCAGAGAAGGACTCGCGCTTGAGCTCGGCCGTGGCCTCACCTGCCGCCTCCTCCTGCCGCGTCGCCCTCATGCAATCGTGGCGTCCTTCCAGACGCATGATCGCATTAAGCCGTTATGTTGAACTTCTTGTCAAGTTTCCATCTTCCAAAAAAAAACTTAATTTTTATCCATTTATATATAACCTTAAATTCAAAAGGCCTTAGCAATGATAAGACGGCATCAAGATTTTGTGAACTTGTATTTCATTCACAACCCTGTATTCTACAGCATACACGATGTACGTGTGAGCTCACTACAGACTGCGCGCACCCATTGCGCGAGACAAATCTGTAGTAAGTAAACGCACCAGCAAATATGCCTGCGGTCGCTATTGAGCGAGAACACCTTCAATCGGCTACTCTCTCGCATCAGCAGACCGGTGCTTCTGCACGACAACCAAAACCAGAACCTGCTGCTTACACAGTGCGGCTGGCGCGGATCGAGCGCTGCGTGTTCGTCACCACCGAGTGCGTCATCGTCGGGTGGCCCGCGTTGATGCGCTCCGTGAACGCCTTGCTCGCGTATGTGTTCTTCGTCAGGATGTAGTTGACCGCGAACTTGATCACGTCAAGCGGGAACTGCCACACGATGGCCCACAGCCAGGCGATCAGAGTGTACCCGCCGCCGCAGCCGATCACAGCAATACGGTCCGTCGGGTAGCCACCGAAACCGATCCAGCCGATCACCGAAGCAACCACCTGAGCGAACACGAAGGCGATCAGCAGCAGGTTGCACGGCTTCTCGGCGAAGAACCAGTTGTTGCTGCCGGCCGTACGCGTCACGAAGATCAGAGCCTGACCCGAGATAGACACCTGCAGGTACACCAGCGAACGGAGCACACCCTCCTTGCGCTGGATGCCAGGGCCGATCATCTCGTTGTCACGGGTCCACGTCGAGTTCCAGTTGCTGAAGCCCCACACGTAGTCGCAGAAGCTCACCTCGTTCGTGAGGGGCACCTCGTCGTTACCGATGAACGTCACGCCCTTGCCCAGCTGAGCAGCGTTGAACACGTCGTAGTCGCCCTCGTACGCCTCACCGCCAGCACCAAGAGTGTACGTGTACACGAACTGGTTGTACGCAGCCTCAGCCGACGGCTTGGCGTCGTTCGGCAGCCAGTTGAGGTGCACGTCCGCAAGGTCCTCGAACAGCTTGGAGCGCGAGTCGTACTTGTCCTGGTACTGCGTCCAGTACGCGTTGATGGCGCTCTCACGGAAAGCACCCACGTCCGACACGCTAGCGGCCTGGGGCACGCTACCGGTCATCTCACCACAGCCAGTCGCGTTGTTGTCCATCACACACGTCTGGTACTGGTCCTGGAAGAAGTCGTGGCACTCATCCTTCATGCAGCCCACGCACAGGTTCTCCACTCCAGTGCTCTCGAAACCACTCGAGTTGTTGACAACCGCGAACAGCACAATCGTAGACAGAGTCAGCCACAGACCGAACGTGATGGACGAAATGAAAACCTCCTTCAGCTTCCACGAGTCCGGGTGAGGCGAGGCAACCACGTTATCCTTCGAGATCGTCAGGATCGTACCGTCGTTCAGGATGGCCAGGATCACAACAAGAATCGGAGGGAAGTACCAGTTCCACGCCACTGTCAGGATGCCGAACGTGAACACGATACGCACCGTCATGGCAATCGAGTACATAGCATAGTTCTTCATACGCAGGAAGATCTCGCGGCTCATGCGGATGGCCGTGATGATCACACTCAGACCGGGCGACACAAGCACAATGTCGGCGGCGGCACGGGCGGCGTCCGTCGCATCATCCACAGCAATACCAATGTCGGCTTGGGCCAGGGCCGGAGCGTCGTTCACACCGTCACCAGTCATACCAACCACCTTGTCCAGAGACTGCAGGTGCTTGACGATCTCGAACTTGTGCTCCGGGAACACCTGCGCAAAGCCGTCCGTGTCGTAGATCATCTGAGCCAGGTTCAGTCCAGGAGGCGGCGCAGTGTTGAAGAAAGAAGTGTCAAGGATGTTCGTCGGCATTCCCAGCTGACGGCACGTCTCCACGGCAATAGCCTTCTGGTCACCCGTGACCATCTTGACAGCGATACCCAGAGCAATAGCCTTCTTCACAGTGTCGGCCGTGTCGTGACGAGGAGGGTCGAACAGCGGCAAAAGACCAATCATCTGCCACTCGCACTCCTCCACCGGAACGTCACCGCTACGAGAGATACCCACACCAAGACCACGGTAGCCACGGGAAGCGAACTCGTCGATGCGGTCCTCAACCTCCACGCGCAGAGTGTCGGCGTTCACGTCCATGTCCAGCACCACCTGCGGGGCACCCTTGACGGCACGGAAGATCTCGCCCGTCTTGTTGTCCTTGAGCTTGGCGATCGTGCGCTTCGTCGTGGGGTCGAACGGCGTGTAGTGCAGCAGAGTGTACTCCTGCCACATCGTGTCCTTGCCCGGGTACGAGTTGTGGCACACCACATCAATGGCCTCGTTGTTCTCCGTACGGGCCGACAGAGCGCCGTACTTGAGGATGTCGCCAGCAGTGAAGTTGTTGTACGGGATCAGGTTGTCCATGTCCACAGACAGCTGGTTCAGCGTTAGCGTGCCCGTCTTGTCCGAGCACAGCACCTCCATCGAAGCCATCTCTTCAATACACGTCAGACGCGTCACAATGGCGTTCTCCTTGGCAAGAGCCGACGATCCGATGGCCAGCGTCACCGACAGCACCGTCGGCATGGCCACGGGGATACCGCCCACGATCAGCACCAGGATGTTGGCCACACCCAGGCAACCGTCCGTCACGATCACGCACGGGTTCTGCGACGTACGGCCGGCCATCTGCACCAGAAGCTCCACCACACACCAGAACAGGATCGACACCATGCAGAAGTTGCCCACAGTCGTCAGCACCATCTGCAGACGGCCGTGCGAGTCCGCAGACGCGATCTTCTCGGCGGCGCGGCCCAGGAACGTGTTCACACCCGTGCTGGTCACCACGGCCTCGATCTCGCCCTGCTTCACAACGGAGCCAGAGTAACCCTCGTCGCCCTCGTTCTTCGTCACCGGCAGCGACTCACCCGTCAGCGACGACTGGTCCACCTTGATCGCGTCGCCCTCCAGGAACTTGATGTCGGCCGGGATCACGTCACCCAGACGCACACGCAGCACATCACCAGGGACCAGCAGGTCCGCCGGGATATTCTTAATTTCACCGTCACGGAACACCTTCGCCTCGGGCGCCAGCTGGCCCATCAGAGCCGACACGGCGTCACCGGCCTGAACCTCCTCCAAGTACCCGATGCAGGCGTTCAGCAGCAGCAGGAACAGGATCAGCGCGAAATCGGCGTAATCCAGCAGCACAATCGACAGCACGGCGGCCACCTCCATGGCCCACGACAGCGGATTCCACATGAAGCCCAGGAACAGCGTCAGCTTGTTGATCTTCTCCTCGGGCAGCTTGTTCGGGCCGTACTCGGCCAGACGCTTCTCGGCCTCATCGGACGTCAGACCCTCACGGGACGTCTTGAGCTTGTCAAGCGCGGCGTTCAGCGGCACCTGCGCCCACTGGATCTGGCCAACGTCGTTCGTGTAGTTCTTGACGTCGTTGGGCGTCGCCATCGACATGTACGAGTTACCAGCCATTTGGGGTGTGGCTGGTGCGGAGCCTGAGGCTTCGTCGACAGAAAGACTGGGTCAGTTAGTTGATCGAAGACGCTCTGCTCTGGCTGATCTCGATCTCGAAACGGACGACTGCGAACTCGAAGAAACAAGTGCGCGTGGCGTCGGTGACAGTCGGGAAATTGCAGAATGAAATTGTCGCCGCCAAGTTTGAGTACCGCCCGTCCACACGACGGCAAAGAGCTGCCCGCCTTGGAGCTCTTCTGTTACCGTCCTGCTCTCTACTCGAGAACCGCACGGTGATTGGCTGATGTGTTTTGATTTAACCAATCAGCATGCGGATCCAAAGGAATTGGCAGCCCGAGGTTTTTCGACTCGAACCGACTCGTTACCTCACGCTGGCTCGTCTGGCCAATACAAAATGCAGCATTTTGCCTATTTCGACAAGTGAAGGATGGGCGAGGTTTTATAAATGGCTGGTGTGCACCACTCCATATGCGACAACCTCCGTATCTTTTTTATCGGAAGCGATTGGTTGTCGGGTGCAATTCAATCGAGGAGGTCGACGTCGACGTAGAGGCCTGTTTTACAAGACTCGAGCAACTTGCTCAGCAAGCGCGATCCTGAGCTCGGCTGCTGGGTTCGTGCGCGAAGGCAAGCTTGCTAGGTCGGCATGACGCTTATGAGCGCTGATCTTTGTTGCGGCAAAAGCTGTCGCGCTGTCAACATGTGCGTTGGTCTGTTGTTGTTGCGGAGCTATGCCGCTGAGCCGAGGCTATCGCTCGCCTGACTATCAGTAGTAGTATTTTAATGCCACGATAAATGCTAGTAGTTTGAAGTCTACAGGCGCTGAACCACCATAAACGCAGCCGTTCTGCTCTGTTTGACAACAGGATGTTGAGCAGCATGCTTATGATGGTTTGACTATGCTGTCTTTACTGTTTCTCGCTGATGTTATCAAACTTCCGGCAGTACACACACTGGAGAGCAGAGCGCACAAAAGTCTATTCGGCCGTTACGGCCAATACATGTACGTCAAGCGCATTGTCAATGCGCGACGAGTGCGTTGCTGCTGAGACGAACGTGTAACTTACACTGTAAGAGCAGGAAAGCTGCCAGCGGATATGAGGCGGGCGACTACCAGGATCGCAAAAGGCAAAGCGTGTTGCCGATTGTTGGTTCCGAGCCTTTGCGGCACCACCCGTGATATGCCAGAGGCTAATACGTGTTGCTTGGCGAGGTACATGTAGTGTATTTCCGCGGTCGTAAGCGCCAGCGAACCGCCGGCCGCCTCCGAGTTGCTTGGTGCGATCACGCAGGAGGCAACTTCAAGGTGTACAGTACTGTATGCACGAGACGAGGCGGGCGCGAGCCCACGAAGCGCAATGGCAGATTTGCTGCAAGCAAGGCCCGCGCAATTTGCGAGTCGCAAACGGCGGCACAGCGAATGACGGCGATGGGGTGAGTACAGTGTACATGTAACGCGGCACCAGGGCAACAACCGGAATTGAAGCGCCCGAGCAAGGTAGGCAGGACCACTTGTCCGAGACATCGTCGCGTCGGACGGAAACTGCTTAAAGTTATACCCGTGATAACGAAAAGGAGCAAAAACGGGTTGTTCTGCAAGGCATTTAAAATGAAGGCTGATTTCCATATCGAATACCTGCGATATATTATATAGAGCCGGACAAAAATGCGACGGGCTCCAAATACTGAACCGTATGTACCAGTTAATCGAGTTGGCACCACTCAAGTTTGAGTCCCAACTTGGGCTCCCAAACCGAACTGCGAAGTGAATTATGCGTGCTTCCTGCTGGGACTTGAAGGGAAGCTTGGCCTGCGGTTGGTTCCCTGTAGTTTGGTGACGTGCTGTGGCCGTGCGTTCCTGCTTATACCATCTATTCGTCATCCTCGCACGCTGAAGCGTTGGTACATGTACCGACTCCGTTGTTGTCTGTTGAAGCGTGCAGGAATCGATCACTCCACTTCTCGATTGCGCAAAATGTTCGGAGAAGACCCCGCAACTGCTTCCCAGCCAGACTGCCAGACGTGGGCGACGCTGATAGGGGTACAGACAGCACTGTACCTCACTAAGACTGCATTAGAGTCAGGAGTATGCGGGTCTTCTACCCACCACGCCAAAAATAGCAGCTCATAGCTTATTATAGGAGACTGCGCTTCCAATGCATCCGGCGTCTGCGGTATGACCAGCGTGATTGAATCCTGCTTTCAGCAATGGTAGCTGGCAGCCTGGTGCTCACGCAGGCGCAGCGCGCTCTCGTCGAGAAGAGCCGTGCCGCCAAGCAGCATCGCGCGGCGGCGCTCGAGGCCCAGAAGCAGCTCAACGCCAGGGCTCGTGAGCACATCCAGGAGATCAAGGCCCGCTGCCAGTCTCAGTACGCACCTGCGCCTGCTCGACGTCTCATCCTGCGCCACGTTGGCGAAGAGCTGGCGCGCGTTGCGTATCGAGAGAGGCAGCTGCCGTCGAAAGCCCGCCATCACATCACTACATGTACCTGTAGCAACAACAATTGCAAGGTGTCCGGGCCAGCAGCACCCAGCAGCCACGAAGATCAGCCGCAGCAGAAACCGCATGGCTCAGACGTTGGCTACGATGAAGAGCGTTTCGGTCCCGTGCGCCGTCCTCCTCGCAAGCAGCCGCCGAATCTTTGGGCTCCGGTAAGATAAGCGTCTCTCTTGCTCTGGATATCAATTGCATATTCTCACCAAAGGCACTACATGTACTGTACTGTAACCATGTGGTTCGACTGGCAAAAACCTGTTTCGGCGTCGTATCAGATCTTTGAGCAGGAGGTGGTTGAAGTACAACGGGCCAAGGAGGAAGCAGAGCGCAAGCGGCATGCGGCAGCGGCCGAGTATCGTGAGCTGCTCGCACAGCAAGAGGCTGATAAACAGCGTAAACGGCTGGAGGAGAAGGCAGTGGCTGATGGCTACGCTCGAGCGCAAGCAGCTCAGCAGGCCGCATGGCGCGAGCAAGAAGCGATTAAGCAGAAGCAGCGCCAGGATCAAGTCGTTTTGGAGGCACAGCGCTGGCAGCAAGACCTTCGTACGCATGCTGAGGCTGTTCGTGTAGCGCAAGAAAAGAATGAGCGCAACGAACTTCGTCTGCTTGAGAGATTTCGCATGGTGGACGAGCAGGAGAAGCGTCGCAAGGCGGAGCGCAAGGCTGCCCACATGGAAGAAGTCGTCCGAGTCAAGCAAGCAAATGCGCAGCAGCTAGAGCTTAAGCGCCAGGCCGTTCTGCGGGAACAGCAACAAGATCGCGAGCTGCAAAAGGCTTACGAGAGGAAGCTCGAGATACAGGAGGCAGCGCGCCGAGCAGAGCTCGATGCGATCCTCCTCAAGCAGAGCCACAAGGTCAAGCTGGCCCTTCTTAACGTAAAGAGCGCCAAGGAGAAAGCACGCGAGGACGAGGAACGCGCTCTGGCGGTGCAGGCGGCTGTGCGAGCTCGAGAGACGCAGCTGGTAGAGCTCAATGAGCGCAAAAAACGCGAGGCTGCTCGAATGCAAGTGCAGGCCTTGAGACTGCAGAAAGAAGATAAAAGGTCCCGACGACTCTCGCTGGAACGAGAGGAGGCAGCGTACGCCAGCAAGTTCAAAGCAGACTTGCAGTCGTGGCAACAGGAGCAGATTGCGACCAAGAGAAAGGTGCACCAACGCAATCGCGAGTACCAGAAGCTGGTGCGGCAGCAGATGAGGGACGACGCGCTGCGCAGAGCTGACGAGGATAAGTACGGAATGACCCTCTTGGAGGCGGAGCTCAACACTGAGCTGCTGCAGAAGGCAGGAGTCACCTCAGTGCCGGAGGATATCCATCGCAAGTAAGCTTAGATATTAGCGCTTAGTAGAATACAGTACGTTGTCACAGTCACTGCTCTACTAGCAATGCCATATTGCTTGTCTGGGAAGGTGGTGCATACCAGGCTCGTGTGAGAAATCAACGTGTCGTACGTACTTGGTTCACTGCATGGAATTTATTGTACAAGTCACGTCGGATCTACCTTTCTTAAAAAATTAAAAATATATATATGATCAAGTTGTGTTTTGGTTAGTGTGGCGGGCAAGTTTCAACGCGAGAAATGTACTTCCTCTGTCCGGAAATATAGGGCCACTTCAAGTCAAAAATTCAAACTTAAGACCAAAAAATTAAATTAGCGCTAGCTGATTGGTGATCCAAAACCTTGTAGCCGTCTTTTTATCGTAGACGCCCAATCATTATCAAATCAGCGGAGCAAAGGTGAAAAACAACTGCATGAACTCACCACTTCCTCCCTAGGTACGATTATTTTTGACGTAAGTACGATTTTTCGTCTCGTCCACACGCACCTAATCGAACAAATACATTTTTTAAGTATATCAGGTGGCCTTATATTTCTGGACGTACTTAAGTGCGACCTGGCCCTATATTTCCGGACAGAGGAAGTAAGTGGATATCTCCTCCACATCGGCTAAGCTTATTATTACATTGTATGCACAACGTGTTGGGAGAAAATGAAAACATTAAATTCTATTCCAAACAAGATCTTCGACTTACGCTGGGAATTACGTTTATTTTTTCTTTTGAATTGTGAGGAGAAGCCGCCATAAAGTGAAGGCCTCACGATGGGGATAAGAACGGACTGACAAGCTGACTGCCAAGTTGGCAGTGCCAACGTACCAGTTGAAGCTGCATTTAATTTTCTATACCGGTATTTTATTCTAGGGTCTTGTGGCCAGGCGGAGAAAAGACACCAAACAAACTAACAGAAATATCAGTCCTTAATTTAACTCCTAAAAAACCCTCTGCGAGCCAAGGACATACCACTTTGAACTATTAATAGTTCAGAGTTCTGAGGAAGAACAGCAAAAGAGAAAAACGTTGACAAACTTCTGCATCCGGTGAAGACCAAGAAGGGCCCATGGAAGATATGAACCGCGCAGAGAAGGGTGTGGTGTTACAGGTGACGATTTGGGAGAAGACGGACGACGCAAAGTGTGAGTACGTGAAGATCACACTCCCGCGCTTCAGCGGGGGCACGGCTCAAGACTGGTTGAAGTGGGGCCACAAGTTCATCCGTTTGTGTCAGCTCAAGCAGTGGACTTTGAATGAGAAGAACAAAAATCTGCATTTGCTGATCAAGAACGAACGAGGTACTGAAGGTGTGGCAGGTTGCTTCCGAGGGCATGGGCGTGGACAGCATAGAGCAGTTCATGATGGCGTACATGCGCTGGGGGCGTACGTACGTTCCGAGATCATACCACGAGCAGTTGGAAGAGATATTGTTCTTGTTCGCGAAACGGCGCAGCGAGACGGTATCGCAGTGCCATCAGAGAATGTGAGAGATTGCTCGCATGCTACGAAAGTTGCCGACAAACGCCATGCACTTGGATGATAAGTCGATGATCAGGTATTTTAAGCGTGCTATGCCGAGAGATGTGAGGGGTGCGTACGAGTACAGTGGTATTCAGCAGTACACCGCAGGCAGTTCATTACTTCGAGCGTCTTGAGCAGCAGTACGCCGCAAGCAGTCCAGTACTTCGAGCGTCTTGAGTGGTCCGAGCTTCACGAGAGCAAAAATAATAGAGGCAAGCAGAAGATGGTCAAGCCGAACAAGCCGAGTGGTAACCATAACAAGTGGAACAATAACAACTCGGTTAATACCTCATCGAGTAACAATACAGACCACAGTGACAAGTGGTGCAAACTGCACAAGACCGTTTCGCATAGCAACCAAGAGTGTTTCACTCAGAAGAAGAAAAAAGGCAACTACAAGCATAAGTCAGCTGCAAAGAAGTTAGAGACCAGTAAGGTGACGCATGTGGACGATCGGAGTCAGGGAGCAACTACAGCGACAATAGTGAAGGCAAAGTGATCACTAGCGTACTGAAAGAGGCTCCTGTTAGCACTGGTAGACCAATGCGAATCGGTATTCGGTTATCACAAACAAAGGTGAAGCGAGTGGCGCCGTTTGATACTGGATGTGCAACCAGTTATATCCATGACAAACTCATGATAGCAAACAAGACACTGGGCTTCGGGGAGGACCCTTCGACCAATGCCTTTCGAACAAGTGGACGGCAAGAGAAAGTCGTACGGGAAGGAAACATGGTGGTGAAGTTCAATTTTCTTGGATCTGAACTATGGCTCAAGAATCACACACCCGCTCAAGGTGATTGAGAACACCAAGGACGATATGCTCATCGGTAGGGGCTTGTTGGGTGCACTTGGAATCATTGTTAACTTCAGAGATAGTAAGGTAGATTGGAACGAGAGCACTGTGAATCAGCGTTGTGACAATACTAGTTGAAGAATTGATTATTTTTCGCACCAATACGTATTGTTCAATACTAGTATTGTAGGGGTTACTTTACCAAATACTACGGTTGGCTGTGAGGAATACCAGAAGTTCCAATGGCGCGGGCTCGAAGCAAATGAGCTTTGGCATCGAGAAGAGCCGCTCACAAATATGTGATGTTGGAGGCACAAAGGAATAATTGTCACCAACGACGAATAACACAGCCGACCACAGGCGCTCCAAATTCTTCGAGCGTATCCACAATGAAATCGCTCATGCTCTGGGCACTTAGGTTGCTCTCATCTTCATCCGGAGAGAAGGCTAAAAGCACGCGCCCGTTTGCTAAGGCTGGCGTCGGTTGAAATACAGCGAAAATAGCCACGTAGTGGCCCCGCAGGACGTCCAGCTGTCAAACAACAGTCCAAAGGCGGGTGTTAAATTCTGTCGAATGACTTTCTAGACACGCCTCATAATGCCGAACATGTGTGCCTTGAGCGTGCGTCGAGTAGTGATGCGAAGCCGTGCGTTGGCTCGACTTGTAGGATCCTCGCAGAAGCTGATTGGAAGCATCTTCATCACAATCCAATCTGCCCGTCGGACGGCCCGTGCTCGAGGAATTCGATAATAGTAGCCTGGAGAGTTCCGCCGGACTTGGTCATGCGCTCGTACCCCTTGTGCATCGTGGAAAGGTGCTCCAGGAGGTTGTGGTAGCCGTTTTTCAGATCTTGTTGGTAGACTTTGCCACAAATGCAACTCCCTAAGAGCAACTGTGAAACCGCATAAAGTAATTAGCTGAAGTGAATAGCAATTTCGATGCATATGGCAACATAGAAAATCCCAAAAATATTCACTACGACTACCGGTGTAGTGATACGCATAGAGTCCAATCAAAATAGAATAAGCACCGAATTCAGTTTTCTCTCTCATTTCCAGCAGCCCTTCACGTCATGCATGCCGGTATTATCGCATCTATCCTCGTGCATGCGTCATCGACGTCGCCGCAAGCATGCGTAAGGGCGCCGACGCCCACGACGGACGCGTAAAGCAAATATAAAGCGCGAGTTCTATATGTGTGAAAACCCACTCTACACAGACTTTCGTATGAGCAAAACACTTTTTCTAAAGCTTGTGGATGATCTCTGCCGCTACGGCGCCGCATACAATGGAGTGCTGTATAACGTAGTAAAGCTGGTCACCAATTGCACAGTTCTCGTTGGGGGCTGCTCGGGGCTCGTGGGTAGTGTGCGGAAGAATATGTGTGAGAGAGCTCTAGAGACGGCTTGACACGAGGGGACGCTGATTTCTTCTCAAGCGTCTCCAGGCAGACTTGTGCAAAATGGTTATTCCCTACAGAGCGTCTGTCCAGTTTGAATAGTAGAATGCTTGGCATGTTAGTGTGCACCATGGAAAACAAGCAATCATTTTTGAGTTTCTAATACTCCTTGTGTGTATGTGGCTTCTGCACTAGGGTGATGGCATCTTCTCAAAATGAATATGCAAATCGAGTTGTAACACAGCTTCTCCGGTGAAGCTCAATCTTTTAGTATAAATGTGGTATAATATGAAATTCGTATTTTCACAAGGCTAACATGCATCGTCGATCCCTATAGCATCGGTGGGTAAGAGCGTCCCCGCTCGCACGCGTATGATCGTTGTGGCCGGTATTTTTCAATGACAATCGACACTTCTCTTTTGGCTTCTTGCAACCAGTATTTTGTGACCGCCGATACCAGCCCCCGTGACAGTCGCGAAGAGGGCAGTGCGAGCTCGTCAGCGGCACGCAGAAGCGGAAGACACCATACAATTCCCAGCTCCCACGATACTTGCTGGATGTGACTCGCCAACGCTGGCTCAGTCTTGATCACGCTCGATCCGACTCTGGACACGGCCGCGATCCGTTTCGCGGGTGTTTGAGATAGGCTTACGAGGCATTGCTGCAAGTGACTATGTCTTGTATGTGATGTACTAGAAGATTAAGTAAATTGATGAATGAACTGTTATCCCCCAGGGAAATCAACGCGTTCGGGAGAGATTAGCTAAAACGCAAGGAAATATCACTTCCGTAGTAGACCGATAACAGCAGGTTCGAATAGGTTTCTCTCATAATACCGTGCAATTTGCCATCTGACAAGTCTCCCACGGGGATCACACATGATCCCAGCGGGTTATCCTAGGTGTTAGAGTTTTACAACCAACTCGGCAAGCGTTCTAGTGAATACAGAGCCTTTAATCACTTCAGCTTGGCCGTAGGACATCTGAACCCAATGTCGTGTTACTTCATCGTTACTTTTGATCCCTATCACTACACCGATAAAGTTCGAAAAGTGTCAATAGTGAAAAGGGTAGTGTATTTTCGCCCCTTTTCACTACCGGTACAGTTGCTCTAACACTGACATATTAGTAGCTATACATGTTATCTAACTGTTAGTTAGTGCCTAGAATCTTGAGCTAACATGTCAGGGGCACTTAGAGTCTACGAGTGGATTTGCACAAGGAAAGTAACACGAGCTTGTAGCCTTATTTTCTTGGTATTCATTGCAGCCGATTAAGGCATGCAAAGCGGTGTGCAATCCTCTATTGGTTTCTAGGCTTGAAAGAACTGACGTGAAATCAGAAAAAATGGAAATTGATAGTAGGATTCATTCATTCCGGCTGCATAACATATTTGCAGGTAACGAGTGGTGGTGAAAAGTGCCAAAAATTATATCCCCAGAACAAAAGATAAAGCACTTAAGAAAGCTTCATTCTCAGCGTTATACATGCCCTCTCTTTTTACAATATTAACATGTTAGTAACATGTATAGTTTTGGACTAACTGTTAGTTAGTGTCTAGTAAACTCGGCTAGCATGTTAGTGGAGTACCCTAGGTGTCAACTACAATAAAAAATACTCAATACAGTCTCAGGATTGTATTGATGGACGACTTTCTACGGCGAAGTGCTCGCTTTATGCGAGACATACCACGTCCACGCAAGCGACCTCGTCTACCGGATGGAGCACAAGTTGGTGAGCTAGACGGTGGATGTATGCTTTTTTTAAACATGTTTTTGAAAATAGTTTTGTTTATTTTTGTGGTATAATTGTAGAGGAAAACAGCGACTCGGCAGACTTGAGTTCAATTGAAGATGATAATGAAGGGGCGCTTTTTGTAGATGGTTGTCAGTCTCCCGTTGGTGGCCTGCAGATTTCGTGGCCTGCGTCTGCAGGAAAGAAGAAAGCTAAGCTCCAGCATCTTGAAGGACAAGTTGATAAGGCTATAATGCATGCCAACGTGAGTTGGCGAAGGCAACGGTTGCGCAAGTCGAAATCCTTAAAGAACAAGTCCAGGTAGCGAGGAGAAAGGTGCAGCTCATGGAGGAACAACAGAAGACACTAAGAGGTCAAGCTGAAATGTCCATCATGTGTGCAAATGCCGAGGGCCTCTCGGAATTTGGCAAAGAGTATCTCTTATTGAAGCAGAAACAAGTACTGGAAAATATAAAGAAGCAAACTCAAACGGATTAATCAGAGATAGAAGCTTTAGTCATTAATAGGAGTTTGATGAAACATGTTCAACTAAGTCTGCCTTTAGTTTGAAATGAGTAGCGGAGTTCATAACAAGTTTGTACTTCTCGACAAAAGACGAAGGCATAGTATCTGAAGCCCGGATGGGTTGATGCTGAAATACATAACGTTTATATCCAGATCGTGAAGCAGTATACGAAAATACAGACATTGGGGTCTTGAGTCCATTTGCTTTGTCGTCGCTGATGATCATGTTGTGGAGAATTATGCATCACTGCATAATTTTTTTTAATTTTCTCTAAAGACCAAGAACGGGCTGGTCGCGCCACTATAGCAAAGCGAGACTGTAAAACTCGAAAGGCACGCTCCACGTCTTTACGAAGCGATTCCTGACAGGAGGCAAACTTCTGCTGCTTGTCAGTGGCGGGTGCAGAGATAGTTTTTACGAAGCACTTCCAATCAGGATAGATTCCGTCGGCTAAATAATATACAAAGTCGTAAGTCGAGCCATTTACTTCGTACGAAAAGCGAGGTACACTATCATCAACGTATTCTGAAAGCAGTGGTGACGCATCCAACACGTTGAGATCGTTATTGCTGCCTGGCATTCCAATAAAGGCGTGCCAGATATGTAAATCTGCGGTTGCAATAGCTTCAAGTATGACCGTTGCCTTTTCGACGCCCCTTGAAAAGCTCCACATCATGAACTAGGGCAGTTTTTCCATTGCCACTTCATGCAATCTATCGACCCTAACATTCCAGGAAACCCACGTAATGCGTTGATCTGCAGACTCGCCTCCAAGTGAAGTATGGATCGTGATGCCCAAGGTCATCTAAAATGGATAAAAACAACGCTTTGCTCATACGAAAACGTCGTCTAAATTGATCGTCAGTGTACATGGGCCTTTCACTGAAATACATTTTTCTGAAGCGCTCGTATGCAGCGACGTGATCGCGTTCGATATTGGCGCTTCTACCAGGTCGTGATCCTCCATGTTTTTTCTTGCGTGGTCGCCTCCTGCGCCGAATGTAGGAGAGCGTTGCACAGGCCCCTAGCACATGAGAACTTGTCATGTTCATCTTCTTTGCGGCGGTTCGAGTTGTTGCCTACACTGTAAATAACCGTGCAAATTGCAGTGCATTACAACCGTTGGGGGTACATGTGAAATTACACAACGAATGGCTCTTGCTGAACAATTCTCGATTCATTTCACCTAATCAATTTTGCAATACACAATACCGTTGGAGATGCTCTAAGATAAGGTAAATCTGAAGCATATACATTTTATAAAATCTCTATATAAATTCATCTTCTTTTAATGTATTTTTATAAATAGTATATTTAGATATATCGTAAAAAGTTAAAAGGAATTTCTCAGATTTTCTCAATATTGAAGCACGAAGTCGACACTTTGCTCAAGATTGGTATGGCGACGGGCGTGTTTGCAATATGTTGCTGTGTAAGTACCTCAGAGATCCAACGATGCTGGCGTTGGTACCAGAGACTAAGAATCGGAAAGCGTATTTAAAGCGTCTAGCAGGGGATGGCCGGAAGATCAGCAAGTTCATTACTCTAAGAAACTGGACTGTAAGTAAACTGTATCAGACCAGCAATGGGTTCACCAGTGTTGATGAAGACAACGTCGATGACTTGAACTATCTCATATTTTTAAATGAGTTTGAGCATTACGTCACTGTAGAAGGCCTGTCGGTAGCCTCGATGGGTATGATATGATCGTGACTTCTAGTGCGCTCTTTCACAATGCCATGCACGCTGTTCGTGATCAAGGTGACGGTATGGTGCTATTTACCGATGGAACATACATGATTCTGGCTAATCCCGCTACACCACAATGGTGCGTGTGCCCGGATCTCTTGGGGACTCCGGATTTCACCGTTAGCCCGATGAAGATATTCAAGTGAAGCAAGAACCGCGGGATGAACCGTCGACGGAAGTCGGATCGATGAAGACGCCGCTGAATACAGCTAGATCCGCGGATCAGCAGAGTTTTGGGAGGATCTCTGTCGAACGAAGGAAAGAGTCAGGATCAGGATCCAGACTCTGAAGAAAACCCTCGACCTCCTCCCCAGGTCCTCTCGAGGACCCCCGCAGATCGTGATGTGAATTGTGATCTGCATGACTCCGGAGGGACATTTTCAGAGTCTAAAGCTTCCGCCCAACAATGACTGTTTAAAGCTGGTGAGCACAAAATTGTATACTTTTAGTAGTTGCTTTATCAAGAAAGACAGCACTTGTACTTACCGCTCAGTCGGCTCCACAGTGACACTTTTGGTGGCGAAATTCCTCTCTGCGATAGGTAGCAGCATCATGCATGCGTTACAAAAAAATACGGATCCGTGTTGAAGATCGTGCGATGCAGTAGTTTCCAGGAAGAAGTCATTCTTCTTTTGCTTTCATGACATCATTTATCAGTAAAGCTCCTGCTTTAAAATTAATAATATAAAAATACAAGTAAATCGCAAAACAAATATCGATTTCTTCGTTTACCTTCTGCGTAATGGCGATGATGTCCAGATGTAAAGTTGGTCGCGTCGTCCTCCACAAAACTGAGCTCAACACCGTAATTGTGGGGGCCTTCTTGTAGTCAGTGACTATCACCTTAATTACACGGGAATGACTCTCCAGGAACAGAGGAGCTATTAACACTCCATCGCTCCCATTGGCGTGGCAAGTAGACATTTTGAAGCCAATCCACCAGTTGGTTTTCTTCTACTGATTTTCAAGCCTTGATGGCTCGTTTTGGAAGAAATTTGAACTGCTTGAGAGACCGTGTTTCGCGAAGAAGCCAAATATGCGAATCTACAACATCTTTGATAAAGCCCTTTGTCTTCTCCAGCTTTGCTTGCTTTCACGAGTGCCGAAGAAAATGCTTCCAGCACGTATCAAAGCATTGGTGAAGTATGCAATAGAGGTTTTGGACGTGGAGCTGAACGTTCGAAGTGCTAGTATTGATCATTCGGATGCTATAGCTGCTTTGAGATTAGTTTGGCCTCACGTTGAAGTTCTACATGCGCTCATAAGCAAAACTGCTCTCTGTCCGAACGAATATATATACCGGACTGAGTCGCTGTAAGTATCCTGTGCCAGATCGTTCAAGCGATATTCCCCCAATCGACTATCGAAATGGATTTGGTTAGGGCAGATCTCCACTCACACACTGCGCCCAGACACCGACTAACGGAGGGGGTCCCCCGATGATCCGTGATCGGCTAAACTTAGTCTCACCTTATGTACCCGTCGGCGGGCTGGATCTGCTCTCTCAGGGATCCGAAGGTGCCCGATCAGTTACAACTTGACCGTCCTGGCGGGACGCGGAATGTGTGGGGCAGCGCGGATCTTCTTCGATTTGCGCCCTAGTGTTAAGTCCTAAATAGGGCCCGGGTATGGTCAATCGGCCTTGATATAGGGACTTGTGCCTAATTAGAGGACCGAAGTGCCTCGATAAGCGTGCTCCTTGTTCTTTTGTGCCTTTCGGGCTGCTTGCCGCCTCCAATAGCGGGATCTTTGGCCTCAAGACTTGATCCGACCTCCAGCCAAGCGCTAACGTCTGGATAATCAGGGAATTGTACACTTAAAACAGGGATAACTAGTGTAGGTAAATCTGACTAATATGTTAACCAAGATCTTACACAACGACACTAGTAACCGCTGTCTAAGCTTCTTTTTAACACTATGTCGGGCCAATATGTTCCTCGGGCGTCCCGAGACGCGAGGAAACCACTTATGTACTTCGTGGCAAAACAAACTCTGATTGATGTTTATCTTTTAAGTCTACCTCCTGTCTACCCATCCAAACATGCATCTTACGCCTCCATATATCCCATCTCTAGTTATGGCTCTCACTATCCTCGAACTGGCGACTGATCCTACAATCTTCAACCGCAACTCTTGATCGGCATTCTCCACATTCTGCCTTGATCTCCACTGGAGGGGGGGGGGGGGGTTCTTGGGGCCTTGATCTTTAGACGGCTCCATTAAGCTTGGCTGATCTGTTCGAACTGCGCCTTGATCTAGCCGTTAGACCGCCGGTCTTGATCCCTATCCACTTGATCTCTCTTCCAGGGACTTTGGTCGTCATCTTGCTGCCTTCTATCTCGGTATTGGTCGAGATCGGTCGTGGTCTGATCGCGACCACCAACTTCAGATCTTCGCCTCTTGACGTCCGAACTTCGTCCATGGACCCATGATCTCTGCTTTCCGGAATCTTTAGCGTCGAGATCGCCTATGTTGAGCCCCCCCCGGTATGACCCATCATTCCATGATCTCCATCGTCGGTCGCCGATCTTAGCCTCCCAGCACACGATCTTCACTCGAGACCCCCCGATCTCGGTCTGTCTATGCCTTTGGGCTTGACATCACCCGGTATCTCCTGCCTGGTGGCCTTCCGTGGAAAAGTCTGATAGCGCTTCACCACACGATCGACCTTCCGGCAACAAGTTGCGACGGTATGAGCTCCGACGACCTTTCGAGCCGCCGGTGGAAGCTTTGACATCCATAACGGACATGTTTTGGTTAGACATTTATATAGGTAGATAGTAGGATTATATATTCCATTAAGAGTCTTTGTGCGCAAAGTACAGAACAGCATTTACTTCCAACCACACAAGGGCACGTCCGACTATCGGTAAGTACGCGGTAGTGGCGGGATAGTTCCGGTAGACCGGATATGACTGTCGGTGAGCACTCCTGGTGGTGATAGTTTAGTGTTCATCCGGCAGGGCCAAGAGACAGAGGGTAGATTGGCCGTGTATTTGAGAGCAAGTTATTGCTGTGTGTTGGATAAGCTAGTGCGCTATCCACATATTACTTACTGATCGGATTATAGCTCCGACACCCCCGTATCTGAAACAAGCCCGGTACCCTACCTTTATGGTATATTTGAGAGAGAGAAAGAGAGAGAGAGAGGGCACTCTAGCCTGTTGAGTCATTTGTGGCTTGCTAGCGGGATACACGGTACACAGAGGAAACCCCAACCTGGTAGGGTAGTTCCTGGGCCTTCAAGTTCTATACCCACGTTAAAGCCTAACTGAGTTGTCGGAACTCAGTAGGTGTTGTTGGTGTGGAAGTGTGCTAATGCATTTTTGGCGTGTTCCTACACGACTAGTTTCTCACCACTAATCTAATGTAGGATAGCCTTTGCTTCATCGCGGGTACACTATTACTAGAAAAAATTAAAATAGGTTTATAAAAGCCTCCACTGGCCTACAGAGTATCTCTGCTCAATCTACACTACATTCCTAGAGCATGAATGGGGATTCACTGTGTTCAACAGCCGGGCAAAGTTATATTAAGGCACCGACATATCATAGATTGAGCGATTCGAGCTTCTTGATGATACCCAATAATGGAGGCCCGCAAACTCACACAGCCAGAGCTTTTATAGATAGCGTAGGCTCTTGTTGAGATGGATTTATGTTCACTCTTGTCCTATCCTCCGACTCGAGACATATTTTTTACGAGACAGAACAATCCGAATATCAGTGAAGCTAATTAAATGCTTGGTGTGCAACGAAATGTTTGGGAAACAGATTAACCCTATTGCGATGAAAGTTATAGTTTAATTTTGTATATAATATTTGCTTTAAAAAATGGTAATATTGGCTGTTTTACCCGTGTCCGCTACTAAAAATTGGACTTAATAAGATATTTTTCGCACTAATTATAAAACCTTCCAACGTGGCGTGTTTTACAAAATCTTCTGCGTCAAAAATAACCGGCTTATTATCGAATGCTGGTTTCTGATTGGTGGGATTTTCTAAAACCTCCCCATAAGCAGGTTTTACCGCAACAGGGTTAAGATAGTAGGTAATACCATTACCAGCATCTACTTCTCTATTCATGTAAAACTGATATAGAACGGTGAGAATCAGTGAAAAACAGTAGCTTTTATTGAGGGTATTGAGGGTTACCGGTTTGGTATCGGTTATTGACCGTAAACCGGTTAGCCCGAACCAGTCCAATCCGAACCCACGCCGATTACGCCACCGCCGATTACGCCACCGCCGATTACGCCACTGTCGATTACGCCACCTGTGGGTACACGATTGTAGGTACAAGATGGGCTTCGACGTGACGCTCTCTGATTGGCTGAAGTAACTCAGTATCCAGTAAAGAATCAAGTAGTGTGTATCCAATAGGTCTAGAATAGCGAGAAGGCTAGCGAGCTAAAGACCTCAATCAATCACTTTTCGAATCTTCGTTCTACCCCTCAAGTGATTTTCCAGTCTCTGCTCCGGTCTCGCTCAGAGTGCTGCCCTCCCTCCGCTCCGTCAAGCTTACGGTGTCAAGATCCATACCCTCCATCAGGTTATGAGCCCAAGCACCATGTCCTCTGTCCACGACGCCTCCACCAAGGTCTCCATCGACAAATTCAACGGAGACAACTACGCGACGTGGAACCGCTACATGCGTGGCGTGTTCCTGACCAAGTCGACGTGGCATGTCGTGAACCGAGAGACGACGCCGAGCTTCACGGACTCGCGGGCCAAGGACGACTACGTCAAGTCGAGCAACATCGCATTCGGACTGATGTTGCTCCACATGGACGCGGACTACCACCATTTGGTCGACGACTGCGAGGAAACGTGGGTTGCGTGGACGCGCCTGAAGACGCTGTACGGTGGTTCGCAGAAGGTTGGACGCATCTACCTGAAGCGCCAACTCTTCAGCATGGAGATGTCGGAAGGCGGGAACGTGTTGCATCACTGCAACGAGGTCCTCAACATCAGCGCCAAGCTCAGCATCATCGGCGCCAAGATGGAGGATGAGGACGTGGCGATCTGCTTGTTGCGCTGCCTCCCCAAGAGCTACGAGAACGTCGTGCTGAACTTGGAGATGAGCAGCGCTGAACTACGATCGCAAGACGTCGTGAAGGTGCTCACGAATGAGCACATCAAGAGACAAGGCGAGAAGACGGCGACGGTGAAAACGGAGGACGCGGCCAAGGCGTTCAACACCGACCGAGAGTCTCGCCAGTGCACGTACTGCGGGAAATTGGGGCACACGATTGACAAGTGCTGGACCAAGCAGAAGGACGAGAATCGGGGCCCAAGACGCGGCGGCAATGGCAATGGCCGTGGACGCGGGGCCAACAATGCCCAGTGGAGGAACGACGACGCCAGCTACAACTACGACTACGCTATGATCGAGTGGCGTTCGCGATCTCACTGGAGTGTGGCATTTCGACGGGCAAGAATGTGTCCGGGATGTGGGCGGTCGACAGCGGCGCAACGCACCACATCTGCAACGACAAGGCCAAGTTCGCCCATTTGATTGAGCGGAACGAAGGCGAACTTTCGGTGGCCGACGGCAACAAGGCGGTCATCATGGGTGTGGGGACCATCGTGGAACAAGTGGTTCTGCCCAACGGCGACGAGCGCGAGATTGAGATCAAGAACGCGCTGTACGTGCCGAGCATGAGCAAGAATCTGCTTTCGGTGCCACAGATCAACAAGAGTGGTCTGTTCCAAGTCGTGTTCGACGGCACCCAGATGCGCGTCGCGCACAAGGCCTCCAAGCAAGTGGTGGCGACGGCAAACCTCGTGGATGGACTCTACTGGCTCCAGACGCCTCAGCGATCGGCGAATGCGGCGACCAGTGGGAAGACGGTCGACTTACACGCGCGTATGGGTTACGCTCCGGTGGAGGTGCTTCGCAAGATGGTCGACAACAACATGATCAAGGACGCGAAGGCACCTTCCAAGTCGAGTGGACCAAGCGTGTGTCGCGGCTGCCAGCAAGGGAAAATGGTCCAGAAGCCGTTCCCAAGCAACCGTGACAAGCGTCACTACGACACGTTCGAGCTGCTCCACTTCGACGTGTGCGGCCCCATGGAAGAAGAGTCACTGGGTGGCAGCAAGTATCATCTGCTGATCGTGGACGAAGCCAGCGGATGCATGAAGGGGTTCTGTCTGCGTGCCAAGTCAGAGAGCGAGGACTGCATTAAGATGTACGTCACGAAGGTGCAGACGCAGTTCGGCAAGAAGGTCAAGTTTGTGCGGCACGACTGAGCCCGTGAGTTCGCGACCAACTCGCTCAAGGCCTTTTACGAAGTCGAAGGCATCGAGCAGCAAACCACGGTTCCGTACGCGCACCAGACCGACGGCACGGCAGAACGCGCCATCCGGACCATCGTCACGATTGGCCGCAGCATGCTGCATCACACCAAGTTGGACAAGAGTTTCTGGGCTGAGGCGGCCATGACGGCCATCTACGTGAAGAATCGTCTGCCATCACCTAAGATCGAACACAAGACTCCGTTCGAGATTGTTTACAAGTCCAAGCCGAGTGTGAAGCACATGCGTGTGTTCGGATGCCAGACGTACATCCTGACGCCGAAGGAAAAACGGCGCAAGTGGGATCCCAAGGCTCGGGCCGGGCTGTTCCTCGGCTACGAAGAAGTGTCCAAGGCGTATCGAGTTTATGACATCGAGGCGGGGCAGGTGGTTATCAGTCGCGATGTCAACTTCGATGAGTCCACCTTTGGACTTTCGACGCATACTTCGGATGACGACGTCGATGATGCTGTGCTGGACCTGGACGCGCTGGACCTGGACGACAACGATGGACCGCGCCAAACGAGCTTCAAGCAGGCGGGGAAGCGCAAGTACCGACCGAGTGGCGACGACGACACTGCCAGAAGATCGCGCCCCGTTCGCCACTGAGCTGGCTTAGAAGAAGCAAGTGCGCCGGACGTATCCTCCTCGCGCCGAGCCGACCCCGACGAAGAAGAAAATTCTGGGGACCAAGATGAAGACGACGACTCGACGCCTCCAGTGTTTTGGCGTGCCAGTGCCAACGCTGTGGAAGCAGCAGCCGATCTATCGGAGCCGACGACGTTCCAAGAGGCTGTGAACGGTTCTGATCAAGTGCACTGGCGCAAGGCGATCCGCGCGGAGCTCAAGTCGATGCGACTGCGTGGTGTGTTTCGAGCTGCCAAGTTGCCTAACGGACAACGCGCCATCGGTACCAAGTGGGTGTTCAAGATCAAGCGCAAAGCGGACGGCTCGATCGAGAAGTACAAGGCGCGCCTCGTGGCCAAGGGCTTCAAACAGAAGTACGGCATCGACTACACGGAGACGTTCTCGCCCGTGGTCAAGTATATGACGCTGTACATGGTGATCGCGATTGCCAAGTATTTTGGCTGGCCCCTCGACCTACTCGACGTCGTGACAGCATTCCTGTACCTTGTTCTTGGGATCGAACTGGTGGACGGCCCGGACGGCAGCGTGACCATGTGCCAGCGGCGATACGTGGACGACACTCTGAAGCGCTTCGCCATGGACGAGTGCAAGGCCGTGGTGAGTCCGGTGGACATGAGCACTCGACTGGTTCCAAGCGACGCGGCGACCAAGGTGAACGCTCCGTTTCGCGAAGCTGTTGGTGCTCTGATGCACCTGATGACCGCCACGCGCCCAGACATCGCGTACGCCGCTGGCTATGTGTCGCGCTTCATGGAGAACCCCCAAGAGGAACACTGGGTTGCGGTCAAGCGTGTCTTTCGCTACCTGCAAGGCACCAAGACGCATGGGATCTGCTTCAAGCCGGGCGACAAGATCGACTTTCGTGGCTACTCGGACGCGGACTGTGCCGGCGACCTCGCCGACCGCAAGTCCACTTCAGGCTACACGTTCATGCTCATGAGTGCGCCTGTGAGCTGGGGAAGCAAGAAGCAATCAAGTGTGTCGCTGTCCACGAGCGAGGCGGAGTACATCGCGCTCAGTCTGGCTATCCAAGAAGGCAAGTGGATTCATCGCCTGCTATGCGAGATTCTGGCGGCTAAGATCGACTTTCGTGGCTACTCGGACGCGGACTGTGCCGGCGACCTCGCCGACCGCAAGTCCACTTCAGGCTACACGTTCATGCTCATGAGTGCGCCTGTGAGCTGGGGAAGCAAGAAGCAATCAAGTGTGTCGCTGTCCACGAGCGAGGCGGAGTACATCGCGCTCAGTCTGGCTATTCAAGAAAGCAAGTGGATCCATCGCCTGCTGTGCGAAATCCTGGCGGCTGCCAACGTCACGGGACCCGAGCTCATGATCCGCGAAGACAACCAGTCGTGCATCAAGATGACGAAGAACCCGGTGAACCACGGCCGCGCCAAGCACATCGACATCAAGTACCACCCCATCCGCGACGAAGTGAAACGCGGTGAAGTGAAGCTCCAGTATTGCGAGACTTCTGTGATGCTGGCGGACATCATGACGAAGGCGCTTGCGGGACCACGCCACACGGATCTGACGGTGGCTCTCGGCATTCGTGGGACTTCGCATTGAGGGGGCGTATTGAGGGTTGCTGGTCTTGGGTACTGTGTACCAGTTGTACCCATTAACCGGTTAACCCGAACCGGTCCAATCCGAACCCACGTTAATTATGATGATTACGGTAAGTTGTTTACGCCACCGATGACTAGACGAGTAGGATGATTGGATGAACACCGGTGAGTGATGGTTGATTAGATGCACTAGGTGATAGGACGCAGTGTCGCGTGTCTATAACAGTAGGATGTAAGATCCAACAATTCAATCACTTTTGAATCTTCATTCTACCCCTCAAGTGCCTTCGCTCCGGTCCCGCCGTCTACGACGTCCCTCCCTCCGCTTCGTCCGAGCTTCGTGTCCAAGATCTATACCTTCCATCAATTATCACTATCAAGAGGTTCTTAACTATCGGGCATTGAACTATGTCCGAAAAAGACCAGCAACGGCATTTGCTTCTTTCGGCCCTGCATGCGACACAATTCCTCCCGAAAACACTCAGCAGAGTATGAAGACCGCTCATTACTCGAGACGGCACATTGATCGCGTCAGCATGAAGAGAGAGCGCGGCCATCGGCCTTGCAGGTCTTCGTGATCCATCTCGGCCTGCTACGGGTGGGCGGGTATGCAGGTGAGGGCATCCTGCAAGGAAGAGCGAGAGTTTTTAGGTGTCATTGTTCTGTTTTGTGGAAGTTCACTTGCGCTTGGAGCGTAACCGCGTTAGGAGCTACCAGTGGCCTGAACTGCGGTGTCAACACCAATACTTGTACAGCAGTGTAACCATAAAAGCGATGGTACCCTTGTAATGGTACAGCTCTGGATTGTGATAAAAGTGGTTTCCCGACGGTATCACTACAAAGAGGATCGTTTGTAGTGACCCTGGTCCAAATAGTGCCCTCTATTCGTGTGATAACACAAATAATTGAAAATTTTGTGGACATTAGGCAGCTCTTTTTATTTCGATGTATAGGTATTAAGGGACAATATGGATTTAGGCAAATTTTGTTTTATATTTCCATGCTAAAAATAACCAAAACTAGCACATTCGACTTAATTTTTTTGTAATTTCACATGCTGGCATTTTCCTGCAGAAATAGTGCCCGCTATTGTACTCGGCATAAGTGATTGGGCCAAAAAGTAGCGGCAATTTTAAACATCTGGATAAACAAAAACCTTTAGTGCCATTTAGATATAAGGTGTAATTTTCGTGTTTAGATTTTGTAAAATGCGATTGAAACAGGCGAACTTGCAGCAGTTTAGGCGCTAGAGCCGTTGAAAAGCACCACCCGTTTAAGGCGAAACAAGATGGAAACGGGTTGAGCTTCAGGTGCGCTTTTGATTGGTCGTGGAAGCAAAACATGCGGTTTTTTTTAAAGAAAAAGTGCGAGTCTTGTTCCTTATGTCGACTCACTTTACTATGAGAATGCACTACAGCCACCCCTTGTCGGCGTTGTGGATGCCCATTGCCGTTGTTGAGGTATTTAGTATTTTCCTAACATACTACCCCACGAGTCCCCGGGTGCGTTGGACCTCGAAAGCTCCTCGGGGCTTCTAAATGCTGGCGAAAGTCTAGCACGTAGCATATCACCGCTTTCTGGTAGGCATCACGTCTTCACAATTTTCTAGTGCACTACATGTTCGAGCCCGTAGCGAATTTATCTTACGCGTAACCAACACAATAGCGTTGTCATCGGTGGTCTTCTTTATTCTATCAGAGAAAAACTCAAGGAGCTAGGTTGTTTTACATGGCAGCTTTTTTTTCTGGTCCAATCACTTTTGTCGAGTACAATAGTACGAATAGAAGCACCCTCCCCTTTTTCGTCGAATTTTAGGGGGCAGTAATAAATAGTGCCCCGGGCACTATTCGTAAAAAAAATACGTTATCAGTAACACTATTTTCCCCTTAGGACTCGGTTGTCATACGCGAGTCTTGCTTCATCTTCACGATCTCTTCTCTGTTGTACCGCAGCAGGAATTGCTTTTCGGCCCGCTTACTACCAGTCCTGGTCGGAATAGGGCCCGCTACAAATTCTCCGGTCGATGATGACATTTTACCGAGATGAATCCACGTCATTAGATCAATTGAAGGAGACTGGGCTTCTCCTTCGTCACATACCACTTCAAGAAGCCATTGTGGTTGTAAGTCCCAACATTGCCGCGGTGTGCGTTAATTGACTTGCCCTTCGACATCTCCTTTACCTCATCTCTTGTCTTGGTAGCTCGAATAGGTGCCCCGAGTGACATTTCGTATGCGTCATCCCAGCAGGCTAACGAGGGCAAGGAAATGCCGATAAACCTTGGCTCAACAGCTACTCTGTGGGACACCTACTACTGAGAAAGAGATATTGTCCCTGTTTGGTCATCTGCGCGACCATCTTGCGGTGCTCGTCGCGTAGAGTCAACTCCATTATTGTATATAGTCTTCTCTTCCTTGTGTGGAATATCACCTACGGCTGCAATCTTCTTGGCGTTGAATTTGGTTCGAGGATCCTGCAAAACGCACGTCATCGACTCGTTACTTACCTTTGGAAAACTGCTGCTCGGGGTTCTTCGCACTTCGCAGGTATGTCTTACCAGCGTCCGAGAACTGCTCACGCTCACGCGTCCCCGTGACCCGCCGGTGACTCGCTTCGTTTGCAGCTTTGGCACCAGGGGCCTCAACATCAATGGCACCATGCTTAAAGGCTTTTAGTTTGTTTTATGCGAGTCGCCCAAACACAACCATGTACGACGAGACAAGGTTCTCGCACTGCACCTTCAACAGAGCAAGATTGGCTGGCTGCCTCAATTTCTACAGCAGCATCCAATCCTTAGCGGTCAGCGCTGTCCACACGCTAGCATTATCTATGGTTGACAGAAAATATGGACCAAAAGCTGTATTGATCTGCGGCTTAGTTTGCACGTGTACGTCTTGGTCGGTCATCGGTTCCAGGAAACTGCCTCTTGATTTTTCTTCAGTGCATTGGGGGGGTCACATTGGGATTTGGGTATTTGGAAATGCCGGGATGGAAGCACGGTTTATGTTCCTCGGTACCGGAGAGTGTTCACAGTAGTCTCCATAATAGCAAATCACATTTGACAGGTTAATTTCAGGTTTTGGCAGGGTTTTGCTGTGACTTTCCACAACGGTTTTTAAGCGATGGCTGACGAAGGGACGCGAAAACGGCGACGGAGAAGGGAACTGAGATGAGCGAGCTGCCAACCGTGGTAAAGCGTGGGGGGATGAGGAGGCTCGCTTGCTGGTTTCAGCGTGTAAGGCTGGTACGTCGCGGGCTTTGCCCGTCGGGTCAACAGCAAAAATGATGAACCAAGCCATTTGCAACGAGTATTTGGTTAGGCAAAGGAACCCCCTTGTAAATTGACGAGTTCATGACGTTCTGTGCTGAGGTTGGCCCAGAAGGTGGTATGGACGTGTGTGATGAAGCGTTTCGGCCACGATCACTCAGATCTACTGAGGGCAAAATGGCTTCTTTGAAGCAACCATTTTCACTCATTACGGACCGCAATAATGGAACACTAGTGGGTAGCACTGGGCGTCCTGCGTGGTTTGAGATGAGTCAGGAGGACCAATCTGCGGTACTTATGAAATGGAAACGCGTTGCGATGAATGAAGCGTGCTACACGCTTCTTTCAGGTATTTTCGAAGATGATCCTTCGATCTTTCCTGTCAGTGGTGGTGTTTCGCTGGGATCCCAGAAACGGTCGGGCGACGAGGGAGCGCACAAAGTAGCTCTGAGCAAAAAAAAAACTAAAACGACAGATCTGGCTGAAACCATGCAAGCCATAATGGATGGTGCTGTAGATCGCATGCGCTCCATCGCGGCAGAAGATCGCGAGCGCTTTATTCAGCACCAAAAGAAAGAAAATGAGAGAAGTAGAGAGCTTTTTCGAATGCTATTTGGTAAGGATTAGTGAAGATTTACCACACTAGCTAGCTCGACGCTCGCTTAGCTTCTGCTTCTAATAGAATCAAAAACCCGCATCCACCGTAGCAATCTATCTCGCGTCGACTGTGTCTTCGTTGTATTCATCGTTAATTGTCAAGTAGTTGGCGTCGTAGTATGCCTTACGTTGCCGCTCTTTGTCCTCATCCCACACTTCATCTCCATAGTAAAACAAGAAGATATGTAAAATGCACAATGATCCCACAACAATAGAACTGCGTTTAGGTTGGTTCTTGCCATTTCGCCAGACCGTAACAGTAATCTCCATCTCCCTTTAAGAATTGCAAGTGCGCACTCCAATGTATACCTCATTCCAGCAAGCTTTTGGTTCAATCGTGCAACAACTACATCTTTTTGAGTTTCTGCTATTTCGTACGTAGTCACAAGATGACGGGAGCTGGTGTAAGCACTGTCCGCTAGCAGATAAAACGGAACACGTTCGCATGAGTACCATCCCACTTGCATTGCCCCAGAACGGTCCTCTCTCCACTTGCTCTACTCAGCAACGCAATTTGGTGCCTACCGAGCTCACTGTTGTTGAGCACGCGACTGTCGCCAACTGAACCGGGCCTGCGAATGTCCGCATCGATAAATCGGCGTTTATTATCCACAGCGGTACTCATGCTGAGTGAGTAAAAACCTTTTCGATTATAAAACTTGTGGTTTTTAGGTACAGCAGGCTGTGTATTTGCTCTGGGACAGCCATCAGTTGCTGCTATACAGCCTGGAAGTCAATGGTTTTCTTCAAATGACCTCGGAAGACTGAGCAACTCCGCGCGAGTATCGGGTAAGTGAATCCAATTTCCCAGGCACGAGGTGATTGACTCACTAACCGACCTGATAATTCCTGATGCTGTGCTGCGTCCATTCCCAAAGTGGTCGTTCAGTTGTTGTAGCGAGCTGCCGTGACCAGCATAGTAGAAGTGCACGCAAAGTCGAATTGCCGGGGAGAGGGGGACGCACCAGTTGGTACGCTTGCGAGTAAGATCAGGCTCGATGGTATTGAGTAGCTTCCAAAACGCTTGGCGCGGTCACCATCACTGTGCTCGCTGAGAATAAACTGCCGCCAGTGCCAACTGCGCAAAATTGTGTTTCTTGTCTGAGCTGGTTGATAGGTTGCTACGCAAAATAATGGGGCGAAGCCGATAGAAGACTAGTAGTTCCGAAAAAAACTCCGATATATTTGCTCTTGATCATGCTGGAGTAGAGGCTGTATCTGTAGCACTTTCCATACATTAAAACTGTCGATGCGTTAGGTAAGTATTGCATATAATACGACAACATTAGCACATGAATACGTATGAGATATGTTTATTGGTGCCAATATTGGCAGGGACGATAGCACTGCGGCATCTGCAACACTGCAAGCCTTCTCACAGTAGATCGTACTGCGACAGGGGTTGGACGTCGTAGCCGCTCCGCGAGGCTGTTTGTCGATGCAGCTGCTGGAGGGATAAATGGTCGCTGCACAACCTGTGGCGGTCATCGAAGCCGTACTACTGGCGGCACCGCCATGGATACTTCGAATAGAGCTTCGCATACCATCAATGATGCTTGTTTTCCCTTCTCTCTTCGTCGTTGGCCATTTGGTTACGGTTGAGATGCTGTATGTAGTGGTGCTGCTTGTCTTGGGTCGTGTACGGAAGCCCGTCCGTAAAACAGCGCCGCCTGTAGCGCTCGCGGTGACTTTCTTGTTGGCCACTGCTCTTGCCATCGCAGCGGAGCTGGTGTTGGCTAAGGTGCTGTAGAAAGCAGGAGTACGTGAGTTAGTTTGCATTAACGAGCATGTAGAATTGGTCTTACCTCGGCGGTGTTTGTTTAAAAATGAAAGGTTGGCGAGTCTACAGTTAAAATTCCCCCTAGTCAAGACCAGGGGGAATTTGTGTTTAGTTTATGTTCAACTTCCGGCAAAGCAAAACGTGGCTATTCTGATGTCGGACTCTATGTGAACACATAGGTTCCAGCATTTATATGCCGGAAACCCTCTGTGTGCCCCCCCTATTGCGCTGTTTAGGCATCCTAAAGTAGTTGTTGAGGTTGTGAAGCTTGTGTAAGACATAAGCGCCTTCACCGAGGGCCCACCAGGCATTACCGTAGTGACTACTCTGAGCTGGCCGACTCGTTCCAAACGGTAACCGTCTGAATGCTGCCATTCAGCCCGATTCCATAGTCAATGCATAGGTTGAGTAGATGCATGGAGCAGCTCTACTGCTCTGTGTCAATATTATCGGCAACATTCTTCGCAGTTGGAGTTGTGCCCTACATTGTAAATCTCGTTATAGAGCACACACCTAGATTAAAGCGAACTTTTAAGACATTTTCGATAACCGTTGCGTCTCCCGGGGTATAGTGGCCGTCGATCTTGGCGCATACCAACTCTGCGATAAAGCGAAACCTCCACGAGCTGTCGATGAACGCACCAGATGCACCGACGATACTGTCCTTGGCAAGGCTTGCCCAAATGTCATGAATTAGGTTTAGAAACTTGAGTTGTCATGCGTTCTCGAACTTCATCGTCAATAGTACCATCATCAAATCGCAAAACTACTGGAGTTGTCCATTGATTAGACGGTCGTGTCTGTCACGACCCAAAATATGAAAGTCAGGGTTCCCAGTAGCCGCTCGAATAACGTCATGAAGTACCACAGATGACAATACTGTGTACGGTAGCCCTTGCGAGATCAGAAACTTCGATAAGAGCGCATTCATAGTTTTCTCGCTCGCACAGAAAAAGATGTGCCGACTGACCCCCTCTCCTGCATCGACGCCGGTAGCAGTAGTGGTTCCAGAGCTAGTGTCTTTTCAATCAGATTCCCACGCTAAGTCCAACGACTAGAGTTTTTATTCCAGCATCAATCCGTGGCACTCCGCTTCGCAAAAAATCGCGTGATCTGCGAGATTGAGCTTGATGTCTCTCTGGTGAAGCGCTATCAGGTTTTTTAGGGAAGTCCATCTGGGTGATCTCAGTTCGTAAGCATAGACAGGTCGAGAACAGGAGGTCTCGGGCCAAGATCGCGTGCTGGGAGGCGAAGATCAGCGACCGACGATGAAGATCAAGATGTGATGGGCCCGAGGAGGTGCAAATTGGATGATATCAACGCTAGAGGTACCAGAAAGCAGATATCATGGGTCTTTGGGTGAGGATCAGACGTCAGGAGGTGTAGTTCTGAAGTTAATGGCCGCGGTCGGGCTATGACCAATCTCGACTAATATCGAGATGGAAGGCAGTGAAATGACAACAAGGCCGTCGGAAGGTGACTGAGGCTGGGAAGATCGGCGGCGAGATCAAAGCGAGATCAGGTGGCTGCCCGGGCGGATCGGCATAGTCTAATGTGGCCGTCCAAGGCCGTAAGCAGGAAATCGAGATCTCAGGACTCATCCCCAAGTGTAGATCAAGGCAGACTAGGGAAATCGCTGGTCAAGGTCAAGATCGTCGATCAAGATGAAGATCGCTGATCAAGGTCAAGATCGCCGATCAGGATGAATATCGCTGATCAAGAGTCGCGGTTGAAGATCATGGGATCAGTCGCCAGATCGAGGATAGTGAGAGCCGATCTTATCCGAAGATGGGGTATAGGAAGGCAAAAGATGCACGGTGGGATGGGTAGACAAGAGGTGGACTTAGGATAAACATCAATCAGAGTTACTGTTTTTTACAAAGTGCACAAGTGGTTTCCTCGGACGCTTGAACGCAGCCTTAATCTTGCTCAGCCACGCTCGAGCCCGATCTTCGTCCACCTCCCTTCCCGTAAATTCCTTGAGATCCGATACAGCTGAGATCCGAACTCGCTGGATCATAGTCGACTCCGATCCTCCCCCGGTCGCCACAGCGACGGCTGCTCTGGCTGGGAGGGGAAAGCGAGATCGTCGGGGTTATACTGGTCTGAACTCGCAGCGCGTACTGGAGATCCGACTGATTCCATGTCGACATCTTGAGTACCGACGTTGGTCGGTACGGCCGCGGACATCTTATTTCCGGTTACGGTGGCGATCCCCCTCTGTTCTTCCAGAAAACGATCCACCGCCGCTTACGTTGTCGGCTGGTTGACTTGGTGATGGGCTCGTCTTCGCCCGATCTCCTTCGGCCGAGGGAATTTCTGGCACAGATCTATCGAAGTAGGTTCCTTGAGCCGGAATCTTAGCAGCTTCGCTCCTGACGGTCCTAGCGACATACGCTGGGGCGTCGGCGAGCCGTCTGAGTCCGATTTGGAAGTAGCCGAGGCGTACCGTGACGATCCCGTTTGCAGGCCTGCGGTACTGCTTTTCGAGGGCTCCGATATCGACGTCTTGTCTCCGTTTAGGATCCTAAGTCGTCGGTATAGCTCCAACGCGGCTGATCTGACCTCACCAAGACTTGCTCTAAGAGATCGCCAGCTTCGAACACTCCTGCCACCAGCCCTGCTTCTTCCAGCAATTGGAATAAGTCCTTGATCCGGCCAGCTTGTCCCCTGGAGATTTCTTCGCCGACCCGTTTAGCGTCCCGATCGGCTTAAACCGTAGGAGCCTCACGATCGGGTCGTAATCCAGAAGGTCAAGAACGAACTTCCGGTGATAGGCTCGTTCCAGCGCGTTCGCGCTCCAAGCCGGCGCGACCTTGCCTGATCCCGGTTCGTCCATGTCCGATTCCGGCGCCTTCAACTTGTTCTTGTTGGACTTCGTCTTTTTCTTCTTGTTCGCCGGCTTGGGTGCTTCCGGGAATGAATCCGGAATGCCAGTGTACGTCGAAACATACTCTTCTGGCTTCTGTCTTTGCAGCAAGTCCGTCAGCCCACACGCTACGAGTCCCAACAAGTCGTAAGCCTTCTGCAGCGACGTTCGAAACTTACGATTTTAGTTGGGATGAGGTGGCCACTGGTCTTGACCATATAAGATGCTAGTTCTTTTGGGTCTCCTCCTTTGTCGCTGCAGCAAGTGACAGTAGACAAACGAGCGCTTGCAAAAATGGCGCCCTCTAAGTGGCGCTTTGACGATGTACGGTCTTGTTGGATGCTTGTCAATTACTATAATATATTATACTAACGCTCACATATTTTTTTTCATTTTACAGATTAGCCCTATTCGTTGTGCATTTTGTTGCACTTGCAAGAACTTTATGCAGGACCTGCGCATGTTATTGCTTCTCTAGATTTGTTAGACATACTCAAGATTGGTCTAGCCTTGGAGAAAATTTCAATGCGAGGATTACCAGGGCGGTTGTGTTCTCTTTAGGAGGGTTGCAGCTCGACTCTGACCCGTACGACGTTGATCGTCTAATTCAGTTGTTCACCAAACATCCAGGTAGGCCTTTAAAGTTGCCTATCATGCAAGAATTTGACATAGAAGATGAAGGAAGAACCTACAAGGAGCACCGTGTCGGTCAAATTGCAGATTGTCGACTGTCTGAAACGGAAGGCGTGTACGTGTGTAGCGTCGTCTTTATCCCCGGAGACTCACTGGAATATCAGGTTGAAGATCTGGCCCACGCGATTAGACGGGCGTATGCGCTTAGCACCCAGCGAGATCTGCCATGCTCACATTGATATAGTACATGTAGTACTTTGATAATACACCTACATAAGCTTAACAGATATTCCAATAGCATTAGGTAACGAAACCAAAATGACGGTCTTACACGAAATGACAACTATATATTGTGAAAGCTGATGGAGGGTATGGATCTTGACACCGTAAGCTTGACGGAGCGGAGGGAGGGCAGCACTCTGAGCGAGACCGGTCAGAGACTGGAAATCACTTGAGGGGTAGAACGAAGATTCGAAAAGTGATTGATTGAGGTCTTTAGCTCGCTAGCCTTCTCGCTATTCTAGACCTATTGGACACACACTACTTGATTCTTTACTGGATACTGAGTTACTTCAGCCAATCAGAGAGCGCCACGTCGAAGCCCATCTTGTACCTACAATCGTGTACCCACAGGTGGCGTAATCGACAGTGGCGTAATCGGCGTTGGTTCGGATTGGACTGGTTCGGGCTAACTGGTTTACGGTCAATAACCGATACCAAACTGGTAACCCTCAATACCCTCAATACGCCCCCTCAATGCGAAGTCTCATGAATGCCGAGAGCCGCCGTCAGATCCGTGTGGCGTGGTCCCGCAAGCGCCTTCGTCATGATGTCCGCCAGCATCACAGAAGTCTCGCAATACTGGAGCTTCACTTCACCGCGTTTCACTTCGTCGCGGATGGGGTGGTACTTGATGTCGATGTGCTTGGCGCGGCCGTGGTTCACCGGGTTCTTCGTCATCTTGATGCACGACTGGTTGTCTTCGCGGATCATGAGCTCGGGTCCCGTGACGTTGGCAGCCGCCAGGATTTCGCACAGCAGGCGATGGATCCACTTGCTTTCTTGAATAGCCAGACTGAGCGCGATGTACTCCGCCTCGCTCGTGGACAGCGACACACTTGATTGCTTCTTGCTTCCCCAGCTCACAGGCGCACTCATGAGCATGAACGTGTAGCCTGAAGTGGACTTGCGGTCGGCGAGGTCGCCGGCACAGTCCGCGTCCGAGTAGCCACGAAAGTCGATCTTAGCCGCCAGAATCTCGCATAGCAGGCGATGAATCCACTTGCCTTCTTGGATAGCCAGACTGAGCGCGATGTACTCCGCCTCGCTCGTGGACAGCGACACACTTGATTGCTTCTTGCTTCCCCAGCTCACAGGCGCACTCATGAGCATGAACGTGTAGCCTGAAGTGGACTTGCGGTCGGCGAGGTCGCCGGCACAGTCCGCGTCCGAGTAGCCACGAAAGTCGATCTTGTCGCCCGGCTTGAAGCAGATCCCATGCGTCTTGGTGCCTTGCAGGTAGCGAAAGACACGCTTGACCGCAACCCAGTGTTCCTCTTGGGGGTTCTCCATGAAGCGCGACACATAGCCAGCGGCGTACGCGATGTCTGGGCGCGTGGCGGTCATCAGGTGCATCAGAGCACCAACAGCTTCGCGAAACGGAGCGTTCACCTTGGTCGCCGCGTCGCTTGGAACCAGTCGAGTGCTCATGTCCACCGGACTCACCACGGCCTTGCACTCGTCCATGGCGAAGCGCTTCAGAGTGTCGTCCACGTATCGCCGCTGGCACATGGTCACGCTGCCGTCCGGGCCGTCCACCAGTTCGATCCCAAGAACAAGGTACAGGAATGCTGTCACGACGTCGAGTAGGTCGAGGGGCCAGCCAAAATACTTGGCAATCGCGATCACCATGTACAGCGTCACATACTTGGCCACGGGCGAGAACGTCTCCGTGTAGTCGATGCCGTACTTCTGTTTGAAGCCCTTGGCCACGAGGCGCGCCTTGTACTTCTCGATCGAGCCGTCCGCTTTGCGCTTGATCTTGAACACCCACTTGGTACCGATGGCGCGTTGTCCGTTAGGCAACTTGGCAGCTCGAAACACACCACGCAGTCGCATCGACTTGAGCTCCGCGCGGATCGCCTTGCGCCAGTGCACTTGATCAGAACCGTTCACAGCCTCTTGGAACGTCGTCGGCTCCGATAGATCGGCTGCTGCTTCCACAGCGTTGGCACTGGCACGCCAAAACACTGGAGGCGTCGAGTCGTCGTCTTCATCTTGGTCCCCAGAATTTTCTTCTTCGTCGGGGTCGGCTCGGCGCGAGGAGGATACGTCCGGCGCACTTGCTTCTTCTAAGCCAGCTCAGTGGCGAACGGGGCGCGATCTTCTGGCAGTGTCGTCGTCGCCACTCGGTCGGTACTTGCGCTTCCCCGCCTGCTTGAAGCTCGTTTGGCGCGGTCCATCGTTGTCGTCCAGGTCCAGCGCGTCCAGGTCCAGCACAGCATCATCGACGTCGTCATCCGAAGTATGCGTCGAAAGTCCAAAGGTGGACTCATCGAAGTTGACATCGCGACTGATAACCACCTGCCCCGCCTCGATGTCATAAACTCGATACGCCTTGGACACTTCTTCGTAGCCGAGGAACAGCCCGGCCCGAGCCTTGGGATCCCACTTGCGCCGTTTTTCCTTCGGCGTCAGGATGTACGTCTGGCATCCGAACACACGCATGTGCTTCACACTCGGCTTGGACTTGTAAACGATCTCGAACGGAGTCTTGTGTTCGATCTTAGGTGATGGCAGACGATTCTTCACGTAGATGGCCGTCATGGCCGCCTCAGCCCAGAAACTCTTGTCCAACTTGGTGTGATGCAGCATGCTGCGGCCAATCGTGACGATGGTCCGGATGGCGCGTTCTGCCGTGCCGTCGGTCTGGTGCGCGTACGGAACCGTGGTTTGCTGCTCGATGCCTTCGACTTCGTAAAAGGCCTTGAGCGAGTTGGTCGCGAACTCACGGGCTCAGTCGTGCCGCACAAACTTGACCTTCTTGCCGAACTGCGTCTGCACCTTCGTGACGTACATCTTAATGCAGTCCTCGCTCTCTGACTTGGCACGCAGACAGAACCCCTTCATGCATCCGCTGGCTTCGTCCACGATCAGCAGATGATACTTGCTGCCACCCAGTGACTCTTCTTCCATGGGGCCGCACACGTCGAAGTGGAGCAGCTCGAACGTGTCGTAGTGACGCTTGTCACGGTTGCTTGGGAACGGCTTCTGGACCATTTTCCCTTGCTGGCAGCCGCGACACACGCTTGGTCCACTCGACTTGGAAGGTGCCTTCGCGTCCTTGATCATGTTGTTGTCGACCATCTTGCGAAGCACCTCCACCGGAGCGTAACCCATACGCGCGTGTAAGTCGACCGTCTTCCCACTGGTCGCCGCATTCGCCGATCGCTGAGGCGTCTGGAGCCAGTAGAGTCCATCCACGAGGTTTGCCGTCGCCACCACTTGCTTGGAGGCCTTGTGCGCGACGCGCATCTGGGTGCCGTCGAACACGACTTGGAACAGACCACTCTTGTTGATCTGTGGCACCGAAAGCAGATTCTTGCTCATGCTCGGCACGTACAGCGCGTTCTTGATCTCAATCTCGCGCTCGTCGCCGTTGGGCAGAACCACTTGTTCCACGATGGTCCCCACACCCATGATGACCGCCTTGTTGCCGTCGGCCACCGAAAGTTCGCCTTCGTTCCGCTCAATCAAATGGGCGAACTTGGCCTTGTCGTTGCAGATGTGGTGCGTTGCGCCGCTGTCGACCGCCCACATCCCGGACACATTCTTGCCCGTCGAAATGCCACACTCCAGTGAGATCGCGAACGCCACTCGATCATAGCGTAGTCGTAGTTGTAGCTGGCGTCGTCGTTCCTCCACTGGGCATTGTTGGCCCCGCGTCCACGGCCATTGCCATTGCCGCCGCGTCTTGGGCCCCGATTCTCGTCCTTCTGCTTGGTCCAGCACTTGTCAATCGTGTGCCCCAATTTCCCGCAGTACGTGCACTGGCGAGACTCTCGGTCGGTGTTGAACGCCTTGGCCGCGTCCTCCGTTTTCACCGTCGCCGTCTTCTCGCCTTGTCTCTTGATGTGCTCATTCGTGAGCACCTTCACGACGTCTTGCGATCGTAGTTCAGCGCTGCTCATCTCCAAGTTCAGCACGACGTTCTCGTAGCTCTTGGGGAGGCAGCGCAACAAGCAGATCGCCACGTCCTCATCCTCCATCTTGGCGCCGATGATGCTGAGCTTGGCGCTGATGTTGAGGACCTCGTTGCAGTGATGCAACACGTTCCCGCCTTCCGACATCTCCATGCTGAAGAGTTGGCGCTTCAGGTAGATGCGTCCAGCCTTCTGCGAACCACCGTACAGCGTCTTCAGGCGCGTCCACGCAACCCACGCTTCCTCGCAGTCGTCGACCACATGGTGGTAGTCCGCGTCCATGTGGAGCAACATCAGTCCGAATGCGATGTTGCTCGACTTGACGTAGTCGTCCTTGGCCCGCGAGTCCGTGAAGCTCGGCGTCGTCTCTCGGTTCACGACATGCCACGTCGACTTGGTCAGGAACACGCCACGCATGTAGCGGTTCCACGTCGCGTAGTTGTCTCCGTTGTACTTGTCGATGGAGACCTTGGTGGAGGCGTCGTGGGCAGAGGACATGGTGCTTGGGCTCATAACCTGATGGAAGGTATAGATCTTGGACACGAAGCTCGGACGAAGCGGAGGGAGGGGCGTCGTAGACGGCGGGACCGGAGCGAAGGCACTTGAGGGGTAGAATGAAGATTCGAAAGTGATTGAATTGTTGGATCTTACATCCTACTGTTATAGACACGCGACCCTGCGTCCTATCACCTAGTGCATCTAATCAACCATCACTCACCGGTGTTCATCCAATCATCCTACTCGTCTAATCATCGGTGGCGTAAACAACTTACCGTAATCACCATAATTAACGTGGGTTCGGATTGGACCGGTTCGGGTTAACCGGTTAATGGGTACAACTGGTACACAGTACCCAAGACCAGCAACCCTCAATAATAATCGTCGATTATGTATCACTAGGTACAGTCTAGAGGCTAGAGGTATTTTTGACTTGGGCTTGTATGCTGACTCTTCTTCTTCAACCTCCTTAACTACAGGGTATCACTTTTGTGGATATCACTCCAAAGAGGATTGTCTGTATTAATTTTAGCTACCTAAAATTACCCTACGGGGCACTATAAATAATCGTAACGGGGCTTGTATTAGAAAAAATTACGCTAGCATATTTTACTATTTTTTTAAAGAAATAAACTACTTCGAAGTACTTCCTATGTCCGATAATATAAGCGGTATGAGCGGAATTTAGTAATTTTAACAATGAAAATGCGCTAATCAGGCAAGTGATTGGCCTAAATGGCGCCTGCGATTACAATGATTGTTCTGGTCGAAATTTGAATCGAATCGGCCACTTGGTCGCGAAGATATCGTAGCGCAAAATTTGTAATGCCAAACTGAAAATTGAAAAGGCTTCGCCAGGTCGTCATTTCTTAACAGAGTGGTGTAACAACTTGTAGAGACATAAAACGTTTCATTAGCTCTCGAATGGCCTTACTTATAGCAAGTAACAGGACCTAGGCTCTGGTCAATAGTGGTTGCCAACAACCGCAGTCGTTTATGCAACTGCAAATCTTCAATTGCGCAACTTTTATATTACGGTAACTTACGGCGATTACCGCGAACCGCTGAACCGTCGGTTCAGCGGTCCACTGGATTTCCCCCTCATTCTACATTTTTGTATCTCAAGAGCAAGTGCTACTGCGGCTATGGCGCGAGCGGACAAGAAGCGCAAGAGCCCGCCTGGACATCACGAAGACGACGACACTAAGGACGCAGCTGCGAGGGACGACGGATCCATAGACGACAGTGACGTAGAAGCGACTCAGGTTTCAGTGGAAGCAAAAACTTCTGGCTCGTTGCAAGGAATGATTTTTATCGTATCTAAAGTGTATGCTAACCGTTATTTGTGCCTTTTCAGTTTACTAGACCCTCCAAATGTCACGCTTGCCACCGCTCCAAGCATCTTGAACAAGACCTTCGACACCTGGGCCTCTTTTTTTCGATTCTGGGACTCGTATGAGCGGGAGAATCTGGTCGTGTACCGGACTCACGATTGCCAAACGACGGAGCTATTCAACAACCGGACCAAGAATCCTGATAGTCAAGTTCCGAATTCTTTTGGATATGCTTTTCGCAAGTATGTGTGCACACTAGGCTGTCAGCAGAAATCGCGATCGACGGGCAAGAGAATGAAGAGGACACACAGATATCGCGCGTGCCAAGGCACATTTCGAGTTGCTGTGGTTCGAGGCGATGGGTGTGCCGCTGAAGGTAGACAAGGATGGTCAATATAGAGTAACGAGCGAGGTTTGTCATTATATCCCTTATTTACGTTATGTTACATGGTTTGTAGCAACGTTGTAGTGCTGGCGAATAATACTGCGCTACTTGTAGAATATGTGCTACAACCATGTAAACAACGAAACCATTTACGCAGCATTGAAGCAGTTTAAAGACCTCGTCAACGAGTCAGTCATGGCAATGCTTGACGCCTTTAAACAAACCAACACCGAAACCAAGCAGATAGCAAGTTTCGTTGCGGACGAGATTGGTACCTATACTGTTGCGACGAATATGTTCTCACCGCTAGCAAAGTAAGTTTTCTTTTTTTTGTACAGGCCTACCGATCTCCTCGCAGCAAGTGCAGAATCTGCTCAAATCTCGCCTTGGGCAGGGGAATGTATCGCAACGCTTGAAGGCAGTGCTCGCCGAGTTTACGGCTGACGCGGGTAACGCCTGCGTGCTCCTATAGGGTGAATGGGACCAGACAATTGACATCGTGCTGCAGACGAAGGCGCAACGCGAGATCTTCAGCCGGTGGGGCGGCACACTTTGTCTTGACCGGACGCACAACTGCACGAACCTCGGATTTTACGTCGTTACGTTCTGCAGTTGCGTACCTTTGAAATTGCGCAACTTCCACACGTTATCACAACCAACAGCACTTTTTATTCATACAGGGAGTCTTATCGCTACGATCAGTACGGGGCGTGGTGTCTCCGTCTTGGATTTCCTGTGTCTCAATCAGCAGAAAGAATCTCTTTTAGCAATCCTGACGTGGTTCAAGGGAAGGAACCCGTCGTGACCGCATTTGCAGAGTCTTGTCATAGACAAAGACTTCACAGAGCGGTCTACTTTAAGAGAGGCCTTTACGCGAGCTTCGGTGAGTGCTAGCCATGTTCATTTTAGTACAATTGCAAAATTAACTGACGTCTTAATACTGCAGACTTTGCTGTGCCAGTTTCACGCGCTTCGTTACGTGAAGAGAATGATAAACGGGAAACAGTACGTTGTAGCTCCTTCCTATCGAGATGAGATCGAATCGATGTTCAAGCAGATGCTATTCGTACCTACGAAAGAGCAGTACCAAAACACTTTGGCATCATTTGAGCGTCGTGTGGAGAAAGTCTCGCCTGCGTTTGGAAAATACTTCACAAAGAATTGGACGAGCTGCAGTCATATGTGGGCCAACTATGGAAGACGACGGTGTTTTTCTGGTGGAAATACAACAACGAACCGGGTGGAGGCTGGGTGGAATCAACTAAAACCGTTACTGGGCAAAAATCAAGTATCGATCGGTGTATTCGAGTTATAATGCAGCACCAGGTCATTGTTTTACAGAACCTGCCTACATCTGTCCAGCTCTTCAATGTCTGTCCTGCGGTAGGCGACCCGATTCCAAGTGCACTCCAATATGTCTACACTGTGTTGTCCCCCTACACCCGTCACGTCGTTAACCAGCAATGGGAGAATTACCGACTTGTTGGGGCAAAGTGGAAGTGGCATCATGAAAATAGTGGAACAGAAGACATATACGTGATGACGGCATCGGACAGAGGCCGACTACAGGTCTCATGGGCAGTGACAGGTGGTGTATCGTGCGATTGCTTATTTTTCGTCTCGACATACCTGCCGTGCAAGCACATGTGCAATGTGCTGGAGAATCAAAGAAGTGAAGGTGCATTCGAAGTTGCGCAACTGCACCCCCTATGGTCGATGCATGATGGACACGCTGTTGTTTCCTCGGTAGATGCAACCGTTAAACATCTGCACAATGTGAGTCGGGTTACTGGAGAAATAACCCATTCTCCCAAGTCAAGTGTGCTACTGGCCTCTCATAATCGAATCACTTATGTGAAATTGAAAAAGGGGGAGTCTTCTGATCAGGTCGTTCGCTCTGACTGCGAGAAATATAACGTGGTGCGTTCCGAATCGATGCCGCTGGTTGACGCTTTACAGCAGCTTCCATCACTCAAATTCTACGAGACGTTCGCCGACCTACGTGCTACTATCACTACATTCAAAGTCAAGTGGGGCCTTGATCAGCGAGCGTCGCCAGACCAGTACGACTCAGAAGACGAAATTGAGGATCTGATTGATCAGTGGCAGCCTGAACAGAATCCCAGTTCTGAAGTTGCGCAACTTCGAAAGGCCATTCACAAAGCTGAATCTTCAGCACCGGTAGAGAATGAACTACCGAGGAACAGCAAGATATGGGCCATGAGATGGACGTGTGTCTGTTGACGAATCCGTCACAGATCTCACTTCCTGATTTAGAAATCAGCGAGCACTCTCAAGAGGTTATAGAGGGCGTGAGTGACAAAGAAATTCATGACGAAGCTAATGGCGATGCGTCCGTCGTAGACAGTTTGCAGGTACTGAATCTACCAAAAGACTCGACAGCTCGAGCAAAGTCGACGCCTACTCACAGTAAGTGGGCAATTACCGAGTGCAAGAGCGACTGCCCTATAGATCTAGAGGCATTTCTGAAGTGGATGACCACTACACCTGATATCGAGCGAGTCGGAAAGGTTGACGCCCAATACCCAGTTTGCTTCAACCAAAGTTTTATGCTGAAGAGATCTCCTACCGTTCTTCAAAAACGAAGGGACTCTGTCATCAACAACGCCAACTTTGTCGTGCCGTGGCGGCTGGTCGAACGTGTGAATCACGCTCTACTTAGCTGGGGTGAACGACAACCGAATAGCCACTGCGAGAGTATCGATCCTGACCCAGACGACGTCATCCCCGCCGCCTATATCGCTTCGGAGATGGGCGGCTTCTCCGGGTACGTGCTGCTCTGTCGCTTGCGCTGATTAGATGCGGAAGCTCATGTTAATGTTGTTTATTTTAGCGAATTCGTGCGAAGTCTTCTGGAATACTACGCTATTGTCAAGGTTGTGAACGAGTATCACGTTGATTGCGAGTGGATCAGCCAGGATTGGAGTGCGATTGGAGCCTTGAAACCCGCTTTTCTCGACAGGATTACTCTTGAACCCGTGAAGCTGTCAAAAGAAGTTGCGCAACTTTATGCTACAGTTTCGCTATCTCGTACGCTGTTTGTGCCATCTGGACCTACAAGCCACCGAGTAACCACGTCCTTCCATGAGCTGGTGGGTAAATTAGCTGGTGACAAGATGTTGATCGACTCGGCAATGGATCTCGCGCTGTGGAGCGTCGCAAAGTATTGTATGAGATGCTATGCAATTGACTCAGTGTCTGTCAGGAACGAGACCACTTTTATTCCTGACCATCCACTGGCGTCATGTAGCTACGTGCTCGCTCCTGTGCACATGAAAGCCTTGAAGCATTGGGTTATCCAGATTGTGGAGATATAATTAAGCGATATGGACCCTAACAAACACAAGATTTGGGCCACGTTTTACGATCCGTTGGGTACCAACGCGAACATTGGTGTTTGCCAAAGAAAGTGGTTGTCATTCACACTCCCACTCTTGCAGAAATGGTTTGAACGCGACCAGGAGCGCAAAAGAGCACTAGACTTGCTTCCGAATTCACGTGCAACACAATCAAAACTAGGACCGACAGACGAAGTTGGGTTTGTGAAGGTGGCGCCGCCGCCATTCCCACCTGTTGTCACGATTGACATGAAGCGACCGAGGCAGACGGACGCTGTGAGCTGCAGTCTTTTATGCGTCGCACAAGCGTACAGCTACGTGAGTTGCACACGCTCCCTTAAAACGAGCCAAACGATTTCAGCGAATAACTCAGCGAATGACTCAGCACATATGCGACTGCGGTTGTTGTGGGCCATATTGCAAGATTTGGACAGCACTAGCGAAAGCAGTGACACCACAGTGTGGGCTGAGCTGCTGCATCTACGAAAGGCAGTTCATAAAGCATTCGCTAGCTAATAATATAGCACAAATACGTGTGCTGATACTCGAAGATGCTTCATTTTCCCTTACTGCGCTCTCAATTCGTTTATGACATCAGTCAAAACTACCGAGAAGGAGGCGTCCACATCCTGGCGCAGCTCCACTCCTGTTGTTGCCACTGATACCGCAGCACTCATATCTTCGGCGACACGAGCACTTATGTCTTGATGCAGCTCAACCATTGCCACGAGCAAATTCTCCATCTTATCGAGCTGGGTTTGGAGCTCCTCGAGATCTGAGATCCGGCTCCATACCAACCGCGACGAGACCCGCTTTTTGCTGGACGCACCGCTGGTAGTCTCATCGACGAACATACCCAGTGATGCCACCGAGCGTCGCTCCATGCCGCGCGTCTGTGCTTAAAATGCCTGTGTGAGTTTTGCGTCTCTTAACAAGTGAATACCATCGGCGGTTACAATGGTGGTGGGACCGGTTCACTTGTGCTTCATGTCACCCAAAACTGATGTAATATGACATCTCATTACACAGGGTAAGGTGCGTGAAGGTGCTGAAGCAGTAATTTATTTATTCGATTAAAGAGGGAAGGTGCGTAAGGTGCTGTTAACGCAGTTGCATTAACGACAGCCAGGTAGCAAATGTATGGGGCGTACTTAGCCGAAATACAACAGTATTCACTATTGACTTGAATTTGTAACCAAACCGCTTATATTTTCGGACACAGTTTAAACAGGCGACCTGCTTATATTTCCGGACAGAGGAAGTAACTGCTTTCTAAAGCCTCTACGAAGTACTATTTTCTCTTTTAGAAAATCCCACCGATTTTTTTACATGTACAAGTAATCACAGATTTTTCTTGTGGCACAAGTTCAGAGCACAAATACATGTATTTTAACAAAAATATGTTATATATCCCCGGGGGCACAAATCAACAATGACGCCATCTGCTAGACGGTGGAGGCTCCACCCTGCATTTTGACGTCATTCCGCTATACCCAACCAAAACAGCGTTATGTCCGTCTCGCCGCAGGTCGTTCCGTGCGGCTCGTACGACATCGTACTGGGCTCGTCGCTGCTGCAGTCAGGCTTCGTAGCCGAGGATCTGCTGCAGCGTCTGCCGAACACTTCCACCTTCGTGATCCTCACGGATGCCAACGTCTGTCCGCTCTACGCCGAGCCGCTGCGCGTGCAGTTGGCCGAGCTGCTACAGGCTCAGGGCAACGCTGCACGCCGTGTGCTACTGCATGCCGTCCCCGCAGGCGAAGCGTCCAAGTGCCGCGAGATGAAGGCCAAGATCGAGGACGAGGTCTTGTTCCCCAACCGCTGCCATCGTGACACGTGCGTCGTGGCTGTGGGCGGCGGCGTCGTGGGCGATTTGGCTGGCTACGTGGCCTCCACGTACATGCGCGGCGTGCCGTTCGTTCAGGTTCCCACGTCCCTGCTGGCCTGTGTGGACTCTAGCATCGGTGGTAAAACAGGCATCGACGTGGAGGCCGGCAAGAACCTGCTGGGCGCCTTCCACATGCCGCAACGCGTCTACATCGACCTGAACGTGCTGCACACTCTGCCCAAGCGCGAGCTCATCAACGGAATGGGTGAAGTCATCAAATCTGGCGCCATCTTTAACGCCGAACTCTTCGAGCTACTCGAGAACTCGGCCGAAACCATCCTCTCACTCTCCGATATGGACGTCGTGCAGCGCGTTGTGGCGCTCACGGTGCAGGTCAAGGCCACGGTCGTGACACAGGACACGAAGGAAATGGGTCTGCGCGCCATCCTCAACTTCGGCCACAGTATTGGCCACGGCATTGAGGCGCTGCTGCAACCCGAGTATTTGCACGGCGAGTGCGTCTCTATGGGCTGCATCAAGGAGGCTGAGATCGCTCGCGGTATGGGAATCTGCACGTCGGCCACTGTGGGTCGTCTGCGTCGCTGTCTTGCTGCGTACGGTCTCCCCGTGCGCGTACCGGACCACGTCGCAACACGCGACGTCCTGGTGAAGATGGAGGTCGACAAGAAGAACAGCCAGGGCGTCAAGAAGATTGTGCTGTTGGAAGAGATCGGCAAGGTGCTGGCCAATCCGTACGCTCGCGCCGTGAAGGATCATCAGATCGAGCTCGTGCTGGAGAAGCAGGTTCGTATGGTGCCTGGTACCAAGGCCAACGGTTCTATTCGTGTGCCTGGCTCCAAGTCCATCTCGAACCGCGTGCTGCTCATGGCCGCTCTCGGCAAAGGCTCGTGCCGCATCACGGGCCTCCTGCACTCGGACGACACGCAGGTCATGATGAACGCGCTGCAGAAGGTTGGAGCCAAGTTCTCGTGGGAAGACAAGGGCGCCGTGCTGGTCGTGGAAGGCACTGCCGGAAAGTTTGCCACCGTGGCCGATGGCGAGGAGATTTACCTCAGCAACGCCGGCACGGCCGCACGTTTCCTCACGAGCGCGATGACGCTGGTCCCAAGTGAAAACGACGGCACAGTGGTCGTCACGGGCAATTACCGTATGAAGGAGCGCCCGATCGCGCCGCTGGTTGACGCCCTGCGTGGCAATGGCTGCGAGATTTCATACCTGGAGAGTGAGGGCTGCCCGCCTCTGGCGATCCGCGGCACTGGTTTGCGTGGCGGCGCTGTGCGTCTGGCCGCCAAGGTCAGCAGCCAGTACGTGTCTTCTGTGCTCATTAATGCACCGTACGCTAAGGAGCCGCTCGTGCTGGAGCTGGAAGAGGAGGAACCTACTTCGCTCCCGTACATCCTGATGACCACACAGCTCATGAAGCAGTTCGGCATCCCGGTGGAAACTCTAGCGCCCAACCGCTACCGTGTGCCCTGCGGCGTGTACGTAAACCCGAAGAAAGTGTCAGTGGAAGTGGATGCGTCGTCAGCCACGTATCCGCTGGCGTTCGCTGCCATCACGGGTGGACAGGTGACGGTGGAGGCTCTGGGGAACACCAGTCTGCAGGGAGATGCTGCCTTCCACACGCTGCTGCGCTCAATGGGATGTAGTACGACCCAAGACGCCACCTCGACGACAGTCACGGGTCCGCAGGATGGCACGCCACTGAAGGCCGTGGAGATCGACATGGAGACGATGACTGACGCCTTCATGACTGCCGTCGCCCTCGCTGCAGTGGCCGATGGCACGACCAGGATCACAGGCATTGCGAACCAGCGCGTCAAGGAGTGCAACCGCATTGCGGTCATGGTGACGGAGCTGCGTAAGATTGGTGTGGAGTGCGGTGAGCTGCCCGACGGCATCTGGATCAAGGGCACTGTAGGTAAGACCGACCACTTGAAAAAGGCCTCGATCGCGTGCCACAACGACCACCGTATTGCCATGAGCTTCGCCATTCTCGGCTCTGTGGTGGACAACGTGATCATCACGGACAAGGAGTGCACGGACAAGACGTACCCGGAGTTCTGGGACCACGTGCAGATGCATCTTGGACTCCAAGTGGCTCCTGTCGTCGAGGAGAAGACCAAGAACACGGACGCTGGAACCTCGATCCCTGGAGTGTTTGTCATTGGTATGCGTGGCGCTGGTAAGAGCTCCTTGGCCAAGGCTGCGTCTGCTGCACTGAAGCTGGACTTGCTGGACACAGACAAGGTGCTGGAGCAGGAGTTCGGAGAGTCCATCGCAGACTTCGTCGCCCGCCACAATCACACGTGGGAAGCTTTCCGTGAGAAGCAGAAGGAATTGCTGCTGCGCTTGATCGCGAACCCTCCGCCTGCTACCATAATTTCATGCGGTGGCGGCGTTGTGGAGACGCCAGAGATCGTGAACGCATTGGAGAAGTACCCGTACGTGGTTCACGTGCAGCGCGACATCCAGGATGTCCTGGCTTATCTAGACTCGGTGGAGGAATCGCACCGTCCTTCACTTGGAGACAGCCACGCCAACATTTGGGCGCGACGGGAGCCTCTGTACCAGCGCAGCTCAACGTTTGAGTTCGTTGTGAACGCTGGAGACGTGGACTACGCGCGTATTGACCGCGACTTTATGCGTTTCCTGTCCGTCATTACCCCTGGCCTGCCGACGAGCTTCGACTACCGCTCGTCGTGCCGCTCGGACACGTTCTTCCTGTCGCTGACGTTCCCCGACGTGAACGACGCTCGTCCGATCATCCGCGACATCTCCAAGGGCGCCGATGCGCTGGAGCTGCGCGTGGATCTGCTAAAACACCCGGAGGACTCGAAGTTCGTGGCTGCTCAAGTGGCGCTTCTTCGTGCGCTTTCCACTCTTCCTATCATCTTCACGGTGCGATCCAAGGGACAGGGTGGCGCCTTCCCCGATGGCGAGGAGCACGAGCAGAAGATTTTCGAGCTGCTCCAACTGGGAGTTCGATTGGGCTGTGAGTTCGTTGACATGGAGACGTGTTGGTCGCGTCAGGTGCGCGAGCAGCTGCTGACCCACCGGCACCGATCCGCCATTATCTCGTCCTTCCACGCCGTGCAGAAGCCGACGTCCGAGGCGGAGACCAAGGCCATTTTCCGTGAGTGCTACTCACAAGGCAGAGTCCAGATCGTCAAGGTGGTGGTCAAGGCTTATTCCCCAGCCGACGCACTCATGGTGGACCGCGTGGCGAAGGACTTTGCTAATGCGTGGCAGCAGCAGATGCCGATCATTTCCTTGTGCACGACCGAGGCTGGCAAGCTGACGCGTGTTCTGAACCGGACGCTGACGCCGGTGACGCACCCGTTGCTGCCTGCTGCTGCGGCTCCTGGACAGCTCTCAGTCGAGGAGATCATGACTTTGCGCAAACAGCTTGGACTGCTCCCAGGTATCTAATTCGTAGACTTTTATGTTGAGCTCCTCCAGTAATGCGCATGATCTCACGACTTCTCTGCTGCCTTTTTGCTTGTGCTGCTTCATCAGTGCGCGAGTTTTTCTTGTTTGGGTCACCGATCCAGAAGTCGCCGTCGCCTGCGATGCACAACGCGGGATTCGAGTCCACGTCGCTGACCTCCCTCTTCACTTACGAACTGCACGACACCACGGACGTCGTGGAGATCGTGAAGCGCATGCAAGCACCTAACACGAACGTCGGCGGTGGCTCCGTCACGATTCCTCTCAAGGTGGACATCATGGAGCATCTGGACGAGTTGTCGCCGGCTGCGCAGGTCATCGGCGCAGTCAACACGATCATGCGTCAGGACCGCAACGGATCGCCGTACTGGAAGGGCGACAACACGGACTGGCTGGGGATTCTGCGTCCTATTAGCAAGCGATTGGCCTCATTCAGTGTCAAGAAGCCTGCGCATGAGCTGACGGCACTTGTGGTCGGCGCTGGCGGCACTTCCATGGCTGCATCGTACGCGATGCGTCAATTGGGTGTCGGCAAGCTCTTCATCTTCAACCGCACAGTGGAGAAGGCTCAGGCCGTGGCTGCACGCTTCGAGGCCGATGCCTTGTCGGAGCTAACACCCGAGACGCTTGCCCAGGTGGATGTGGTTGTCGGCACGATCCCGGCACAGGCCGGTTTCAAGTTACCCGACCATCTCGTGGCCCCACGCGCAGACGGCAGCAAGGTCGTGGTGCTGGACGCAGCCTACATGCCTCCTATCACTCCGATGCTAGCACACGCCCATGCAGCGGGAGGTGCCTTGTGCATCCAGGGCTACGAGATGCTGTACGAGCAGGGCATTGAGCAGTTCTATCGCTGGCACAAGGCGACGCAAGTGTGGACTGTGAATGAGGAGGCGATCAAGGAAGCGTGCCGGCAGCACGTGCCAGTGGACCAGCGACTCTCGCAGGCCTGAGCATTCGACTGAGACTCAATAATAGGCAACATAATCATAATAAAGGGAATCGAAGGCCTCGCACATTATCCGATCCACTAACTAGGTAGACAACGCTACAGTTTTAGAGCCTTGATACACAGTCATCGATCTGGTTATTTGGCATCCACGGCGAGTCTCTTGGAGCGCCAAACGATCGTCGTGGCGCCTGCACAGGCCAAAGCCGCACCTGCGTAGTGTACTGGGATGGAGATGTAGCAGCCGTTGGTTTCCATGTTGGCCAGCGCCTAGCAGCATTGCGTAACGACACAACAATTAAAAGTCTGCACAAAAAGAGAATGGAACGGCATTTGACTGTCACAACCACCTACCGACAAGGCGACACCCATGTGGATGACGAACACGGCGCCGACGGCCAGCACGGACCGTTTGCGATAGCCGTCGAAAGCGACGACCATTAGAGCCACGTCCAGCGCCGTGAGTGCCAGTGTGGAGATGGCGGCCGAGAAGACGAGCGGGATGCCCTCGCAAGACGCCGAGAAGGCGGCACCACGCGAGCCTGTGGATGATCCCATGAGACTGCCGAACATGAGCAGCGCGTGCATCACGGAGAAGCCAACGCCGCCTGCGAGAGACGACGTGATATCATTGAGCGGCAGTTGGTGCGAGGACATCGTTACGCGCTTCACGGCCTGCTCAGTGCGCGTGTAGAGGTAGAAGAAGAGCAAGCGGAAGGCCTCCTGGACTACGACACCCACGGGAACTGTAGCCGACAGCGACGTCTTGAGGGGAGGAATGATCTGCCACAGTGTCGCCGTCACGAGGATGGCAACGAGCCACACGAAGGCGCCACTCAGCGCCAGAATCACCAACTGCGCTCGCTTAGCTACCACCACGAAGAAGAGCGCTGCTATCGGACCGAAGCCCACGAGGATGCACCCGAAGAAGAGCGGCCAGTTTACAAGCCCGTCGTGCAGAGCCATGCTGGCCGGAACAGATAGCGGCTAATGGCAGCTTGTTTCTGGCTTCTACGTCCTTAAGATAAAAATGTTAAAATACATATTTTCGAAGAATATAATATTTTCGATGAATATAATATTTTCAAAAACATTTAGGCCGTGTTCGCGCACAGTGCGTTTTGTAGCTTAATTTTGGCGTAATGCAACTTTCTGTACCTTCATTTCATGTTTCTCACATTCAGCTTTTATTATTGAAATGCTACTACAAAGAATCGTGTTCGCGACTCAAAAATCTACTTTGCCTCAGATTAACTTGCCTGGGAAGTAAACCCTTCCACTACGGGATCTATAATAACCTGGTGTTTGGCAGGTGAGCCTACCGGTCTGTACGCCACAAAACTACAACCAGTTCACCAACACCAAGTAGTATATTATAAATATCACAAATGCAGCAACACAGTACCATAGCGATTCCTATGTCGAGCGTTCTCCCTTCGGCGGCAGTATTTGCTTTGGTTCTAGGGGCCGCACAGAGCATCAAAGATCACGTTAAGGGGGGTGAGAACGCCTCCCTCACCGTCGAATTATTCCGCTCAGTGTGTGTACTTTGGTTCAGCACGGCTTAAGCTTATGTGGTGAGTGCCTACGAGTTCGCTGTAAGGTCACAAGGGAAACCACGTAGAGCAAAAGAAAAACCGATAAGAACATTTGAACTGGAACGTCATTGTCATATTGAAAAGCAGGGGTCTGGCCGATTTTCAAAATGAATCCCAAAGCGTCATTTTGGCGATAAAAAAAACGTTTTAGGTTTGTCGTGTTCGCGATGCTCATTTGCCCAAAAATGCCACTTTGGTCCCCAAAATGACGATTTAGGCATCGTGAACACGATCTAAGTGGGAGCGGCGCTGAGGGTCTAGAGTCCGATACGAGCTATTCGGTCAGCAGCGTGAAAAAATATTAATGAAAAGGTAGACTGGTGAGATAATGCAACGGGGTACAAGCCCCAAGTGTACCCAGGTTACATGAAGCGTAACTAGGTTACTCTTCGGAAGGACTGGTACCTGGTACCAGTGGCTCCAGGAGACAACCATTGGATAATTACATAGCTTCACTATAGGTGACTTATAATTTGTATTAGCTCAGGCTTAACCTTACCTATAAATACATTCAGTCTTAAACGTACCTCTAACTGGTTACTTCGTCCCCTCAGACCAGGGACACGTGAACTGCCGCTCTCTTAGAGTTTGTATACTCTCGGAAGCTCTTACTTCCTCAAGCGCAAGGTGCTGTGTGACCCCGTCACACTTGGTAGCACTTGTAGTCAATCCACGCCAACGTGGGTAGACTACCTAATCCTCTGAGGTTCTGTCATCATGGACCGAAACAACTTTCCTCACCTGAACGACTCGCAGTTTGAGTCTGTTCGGAAGATGACAGGCATCTTCGGGATGGAGGCCTTGCAGAGCCTGGTGGCGTCAACACCGGCCGAGCAGGTCGAACGTGTCAATGCGTTCGACACTTAAGAGCAAGGGCTCATCGCGCACGTGCGGGGAAACCTGCAGGCGCCGGCGGCTGAAGGGAAGCCGCCTCACCCGAAGCCATTGCGGCTAAAGGTGAAGTCGTACGAAGGGAAGGAAGGTGAGAACCTTCACTTCTGGGTTCGAGGGTCGGAGCTCGCGATGGACGAGGCTCTGATCTCGACCGAGCAACTCCGCGTTGCTTTCGCGCTCTCCAATCTTAGCGGTCGTGCCAAGAGTTGGGCGTACACGAGGGAGGCGACCTCGCCTGGATGTTTCACATCCTGGGCTCAGCTGTGCGACCAGCTTCGAGCCGCGTTCCTCCCGGCGAACTACGAGTACCGGCAGCGCTCGCGCTTCCTCTCATGCAAACAAGGAAAGCGTGAGCTGCACGAGTACATCCAAGAGATGCGGGAGCTCACGGTATCCCTAGTGGGCAACCCACTCAATGAACACATCAAGGTGACGGTGTTCATGGACGGCCTTCGAGTGGGTCCTGCGCGCACTCGGCTTTTCCGGGTGCAGTCAAGCACCCTCGAAGAGGCGATCTAAGTCGCCCTTCAAGAAGAGTACAACCATCGCCAGGCGCGTACACCGGCCTCAGCGTGGCCTGGGAATTCATCGCTGAATCCCAGCCGGGCAAGCCCCAGCGGACCAGTCCCCATGGAACTCGGTTCCGCCGAACAGCACGACATTCGCTGTTTCGGCTGCGGGAAGCTGGGCCACTTCAAGCGAGACTGCCCCGCTTAGAGACACCGCAGGCGGTTCAACCCCAAGCCTATTCTGAAGGGTCGCTGGCAGAAGCCACGATCCCGATGCCAGGGGAACGCCGGAAACCATTAGGGGCGGGGCGCCTTACTGGGGAAGATCTAAGTCTTCGTGAGCGGTACGCAGGTGGTGCGTACCACGGGGACTTAGCCCCTGAGAGTCTTCGCACTCTCGAATCGGCGAAGGACAGCGATGGGCTGCTTGTAGTACACGGACGTGTACGGGGATACGATCATCCCTTTAGAATCTTGATCGACTCTGGGGCGTCGAAGAACTTCGCACGCTGGCGGACGGTTGCTCGTAACAGCAACAAGTTGGCCGATGCTTTGAGAGAAAGCAAAGGCAACGGAGCCGTGTCAGTGCGACCGGCCGGCGGGAACAAGGTTACTGTTTCCAACATCCAGATGGATCTGGCTGTCAAGTTCGAAGACTTCGACAGTCCAGAATAGTTCACTGTTCTTGACATGGATCCATACGATTTGATCCTGGGCATGCCCTGGCTCAAGAAACATGAGCCGTGGATCGACTGGCGAGGCAAGACCATTGGTGCTAGCCGTCCTGCAGTGACCGACAGAGCATTGGTGAGTCATGTTCCCACCTCTGTCAGGACCTGGGGCGCCCGCAAGGGCCACCAAGGTACCGAAGCATCCGGCGGATACTTGGGAGTCGTCGACGTATATGACGACTCCGAGGAAGCTTTGAAGGTGGCGACGCAGACAGACATCGGCCAAGTGGGTAACATTGGTCCACAGACGGTCGCCCAGACCTTAACTGAAGAGGAAGACGCGGGATGCGCTTCCTGTGTGGGTAACACAGTTCCACACGAGGTCGCCCAGACCATAAGTGAAGAGGAAGACGCGGGGTGCGCTTCCTGTGTGGGGAACATAGTTCCACACGAGGCCTCGAGTGCCTCAGATGTCAGCATCACGACATCCTCAGACGTGGGTAACGAAGTTCCACGTCATGGTCGCCGTCGACGACGCCGCCGCAAGTTATGTCTGAACCATGTTCAGACTGGAGTCGTGCACAAAGACTCGGAGTCCAGGGCCCGAGCTCCTTCGACACCGTCGGTGGAAGAGTGCTATCACATCTTCGATGGCGAGACCGGTTTACCCGTCAAGGCATCTGGTGTCCACTTGGAACCGTTGCCAGAGGTTGCAGAGATACTGAACCTCGAGGAAATGACGGTAGAGTCTTTCCTGGCCAACCTCAAGGCTGGAGAGATTGCCGAGATGGTTCTCATCAAACACGAGACCTCTCAGGAAGAGTTGAACTCCTCCTCTGTCTTGGACGAAGACTTCCTCGAGGAGCTGAGTAAGCAGCGTCAATCGCGCTTGGGTTCTGAGATTCTTAAGAACCTTAAGGATCCGGTGTATCCTTTGGTGTCGGAGTATGCAGACGTGGTGACCAAGAACCCACCGACCCAACTCCCACCAGATCGTGGAGTAAGGCACGAGATTGATCTCGTGCCTGGCACAAAGCACTGTGTCACGAGGCAGTGGCCTCTACCTCGCGAATAGTGCGAGGTGATTGATGCCTTCTTCGCTGCGAAGGCGAGGGCGGGCTTGGTGCGGGAGTCGAAGTCCCCGCACTCGACGCCGACCTTCTGTGTTCGAACCCGAACGGGAAGTGGCGTCTAGTTCACGTTATAGCAAGCTGAACAACGCGACGGTGCCGGCCCAGACACCAATCCCACTAAAGAATGTGTTGTTGAACAACATGGCTGGGTACGTACTGTACAGTGCGCTGGATTTGGTAGACGGATACTACCAGATCCTGATGCGCGAGAGCGACATCCCGCTCACCGCGGTGAGCACTTCAAGCGGCGTGCTTTGGGAGTGGCTCGTCATGCCGCCGGGCCTGTCTAACGCCCCAGCGACATTCAATCGCTTGCTTACGCAGCTGTTCCGGCCGCTGCGTGCCTTCGTACAGACGTACTTCGACGACATCTTCGCCCATAACCGTGCCGAGGGAGACAAGAACGGCCATGGAGGTGCATCTTGGTCACCTCCGTCGAGTGTTGGACGTGATGAGAGCGAACAAGCTCTACGCCAACATCGACAAGTGCGTCTTCGCGTCACCAGAGATCAAGGTTCTCGGTTGCTTCGTCAGCAACGTGGGCGTTCGGGCTGACCCAGCCAAGGTCAAGGCCATTGCAGCCTGGCCGATGCCCAGATAGATCCCAGAAGGATCTCAGGAAGTGGCTGGGCTTGGCCAACTACCTCCACAAGTACAGCGCAGGGTACGCGGGTCTCGCAAAACCCTTGTCGGACCTCTTGAAGAAGGACGTCGACTGGCGCTGGGAGCAGACGCACCAGGACGCCTTTGACAGAGTCAAGGCCAGCCTTCAAGAGGCGCCGGTCCTGGCCTTGCCGGGCGAGACGAAGCCGTTCAGCGTCGTCTGTGACACTTCCGATTATGCGATCGGTTGCGCATTGCTGCAGAACGATGCAGACGGACATGAACGAGTCAGCTTGTTCCAGTCCAGGCAGCTTAAAGCCGCCGAACGGAACTATCCTGTTCACGACAAGGAGCTCCTTGCCATGAAGTATGCCCTCGTCAAATTTCGAGTACATCTTCTGGGCTCAAGGCCCTTAGTGATCTACACAGACCACGAATCCTTGAGGACGGCGACCAATTCGCCTCACCGCTCTCAACGGATGGAGAGGTGGCTGTCTTTCTTCGCGGAGTACAACTTCCGCGTTGAATACAAGCCGGACAAGCTCAACGTGCTTGCCGACACCCTGTCTCGGCGTCCGGACTATGAGTTGGCCCGCATCACACGGGTGCCAACGGATCTTTATGATCGGATACGCATGGCGTACCGAGTCGATGAGGCTATCGCGCCTATCGTCAAGTTCCTGGCAGCAGGAACGGACGCAAAGTCGGACTGGCTTTCGCCGCGGCAGCGTTCCCGGCTCCACCGATATGAGTTAGTGGATGGCCTCCTCTATTACCGGGTGAAGCCTGGTGATCCTCCACGGGTGGTCGTACCCAACGACGAGGATCTGAAGTTTGACGTCCTCGCGGAGGCGCACGATGCGTCATCCAGTGGTCACTTAGGCCGTGAGAAGACCTTCCTGTCGGTTTCTCAGGCCTTCTAGTGGACCCACAGTACAAGTGGGTCGCCAAGTATGTGAAGACATGCGAAACATGTCAGCGGGTAAAACCCGCAGGGCACGCTTCGACTCCGCTATAGAGCCTGCCCGTACCTGCTGACTGTTGGAAGTCGATGAGTCTTGACTTCATCTTTAGACTTCCGCCGACGGACACGGCAACACCGGGATCGTGGTGTTCGTGTGTCGGCTGAGCAAGATGGTACGTCTTGCTCCGGTGCCCGTTACGGGCACAGGCGAACAGACCTCACGGCTGTTCGTCGATGGCGCGTTCCGCTATCACGTTCTGACCGAGACCCGCGGTTTAGCGCTGCGTTCTGGAAAACGCTGTTCCCTTTGCTTGGAACTCGTCTACAGATGTCCACTGCCGACCACCCGCAGACGGACGGCCAGACGGAGCGCGTCAATCGGGTGCTTGAGGACACTCTGCGCAGCGTCTGCGCCAGAGCTCCACGTACGTGGTCGTCACAGCTCCCAGTTGTTGGGTTTGCGCTCAACAACGCGGTGCACGCGTCCACGGGGTTCACGCCGTTCTACTTGAACGGCTTCCGCCACCCCAGAGTGCCTCTCACTCTTCGAGGAGACGCCACGTCCTCTATTTTAAGTGGGGGGAGGCTCGGAAAGCCCTTACTCCCAGGTCTCAGATGTGAGACCGGTTTCTCTGCGGAAACAAGTGGAGGCCTTTATGGACACCAAGCTGATTGTGATCACCAGGGTCCGCGATGCAATGGCAGTGGCCCAGGACAGACAGAAGGAGGACTCGGACAAACATGAAAGAGGAAAGTTAAATGTGTTTGAAGTGAGTGAAAGTGTGTTACTTGACACTAGAAACCTACCGCTAGACACTGTCAACTCTGTCGGCAGCAACAAGTTGAAGCGCCGCTTCATCGGACCGTTCGCGGTCCTGGCCAGACACGGTGCGTCGTACACCATCGACCTCCCAAAGTCAATGACGACGCACCCGACGTTCTACGTTGGACGTCTTAAGCGGTACCATGATCTGCAGGGGGTTGCTGACTTGCAGACCCACCTTGGTCCAGCTCCTCGAAGCGAGGAGCGGCCTCTGACGTCGACGGGCGCGCAGATGCGTGCACCCAAGGCTCGCGCTGGACAGCAAGGCTGTGATCGAGATCGTACGCCGGAGGAGCCCGTGCGAACGGACCCCAGGGGCATACGCCGGGTACGTCGAGTACGCACCATACGCGTACGCCTGGGGGTGCGCCAAAGGCGGCTCCGGACGTTGTTGCGCGTACTCAACACGTCGGATCAAGCGGTAGGCCCCCTCCAGATCAGACGAGTGGGCCCGGCGGTCGACCCGCCCATGGAGGTCCGCGACCTCCCGGCTCAACCGGTCCAGACGGTTCTCAAGTCGAGCAAGGACCCCTCGGTTCCCGGCCTGGGCGGCAGCATCACCGCCAGTTCCAAGGCCAAGTGCAATCTCAAGCACGAGGACGCGTTGACGGAGGCGGTCAACCTCAGGGCCCTGCGTCGGACCCGCAGGTTGAGCACTCGGGCTAGAGAAGCTCCCCGGAGGCGCCTCATACTCGTACTCGTACGAGGGCACCTCCGCCCCTGCTTGATCGAAACGGAGAGGTCCACTACCACATGGAGCGGGTACTCCAGGAGCGGCGGCAGCGTGGTAAGCGCCAGCTCCTTGTGAAGTGGAGGGGTTATGCCCACTCCGAGAACTCGTGGGAGCCGATTGAACGGCTCCAGGATGACTGCCCGAAGGCTGTCGCGATTTGGGAACAGAAGCGGCGGCAGTTTCGTAAGTAGTCCGGGGCTTCTTGCCCGAACGGGGTCGGACGTGGACGACACTCCGTACCCGCGCTCATCACGAGCGCTGGAAGCCGCGCGCTTCTGGATGTCCCTTGGTAGCTGCCGCTTGCTGACCAAGTGGACAAACCGAATGCGAAGATCGCGCTGGTCCATGATTTTGGGCAGAAGCTGATCTTCTTGGAGTTCCCGTAACACCTTGGGTGAGTACTCGAGAGTCTCAACCCACGCCCAGAACATGTCCTCGCATGAGCTCCAGCTCGGACAGTTCTCGGGAAGAACCCAGGGGTAGCCCCATACAGGGTAGAGACCACCCCGATTCTCGGGCTTCTTACGATACGTCGTGAAGTCCTTCAGAGGGATCTGGTGCTGCGCGAGAAGCACGCACCGGGCCGCCTCCAAATTGTCGGTGAACAACTGTTCCTTTTGGACCAGGGCGCGTTCGTAAGCGCCCTTGGAAGTGTGGCAACCGATATGCCCACGAGGAGGAGTGAGTTTCTCCAAGAAGAGGTCGGCTCCAAAGCTCGCCTCGGGAGGCCAATAACCTCTCGGGTTGATGGAAGCTCCCTGACCGACAGGTGTAGCCACCGGACCCCCACGCATACGCTGGGCAGCTTGGAAGTCCTCCTCCTGCTGGTCAAGATCGTTCGTGATCTCCCGGGGCTCGTCGATGGCACCCTCCTCCTCTTCATCCGAGGAGCCGAAGAGATCGTGGTAATGATCACGAGTCTCCTTCACTTCGCGAAGCGGAGACTTTAAATCCATGCGCATTTTGGAGTGCTTCGCCTCTTCGGCTGAGGCTTTAGCAGCCCGAGCACGCTCAAGACCCTCGGCAATCGAGAGGTTCTTCGGAGGTTTATTTCCCTCGTTGCCGCCAGCATAGGGCGAGCCCTTGGCCTCGTTGGCAGGGCTCTCAGAGCGCTCAGGCGTCTTTGAACCGTGATCATCGTGATCACAAGCGTGCGAGTGTACGCTGTCGTTGTCGTGCTAGCTGGGAACTGGAGTGTGCCCTCCCTCGGAGCTCCCAGATACGCTGGGGAGGCTCCTCGCCTTAGCCTCGTCCTCAGTACCCGGACTGTGCTCACGGTATATGAAGCGCGGGTTCGGACGGGTGTCAGGCGGCGCCGAAGGCAACCGACTGCGACGTGAGCTTACGCGTTTGCTCGCAGCCGTGTTGCCAGACGAATCAATCGCCTCGGAGGCCACCTTAGTAGCCTCCTTGAATGCAGAGTCTTTGCCGCGAGGCTTAGAGCTCTTGACTTTCGCCTTCCCGGCAGCAGCCTTGGCGTGTGCTTTCGCACCGCCTTTCGCAGAGGCACGACGCATGCCAGAGGGACGAAGTGGAGACCGTGAGGAAGAGCGCGTTTGCAGCTCGAGGCTCCAACTGTGGAACGAGCCACCGCCGCGTTCTCGCAGCTTGTCGATACCTTTCGACTTTGGGCATGAGAGTTTGTGACTCACTATCCCTCATTCTGATTTGTCATTAAACCGAACCTAAGTGGGGGAGGATGTAACGGGGTACAAGCCCCAAGTGTACCCAGGTTACATGAAGCGTAACTAGGTTACTCTTCGGAAGGACTGGTACCTGGTACCAGTGGCTCCAGGAGACAACCATTGGGTAATTACATAGCTTCACTATAGGTGACTTATAGTTTGAATTAGCTCAAGCTTAACCTTACCTATAAATACATTCAGTCTTAAACGTACCTTTAACTGGTTACTTCGTCCCCTCAGACCAGGGACACGTGAACTGCCGTTTACTTAGAGTTTGTATACTCTCGGAAGCTCTTACTTCCTCAAGCGCAACGTGCTGTGTGACCCCGTCACAGATAATTATTTTTGGTGTCTACCTCAGCACTACAGTCTTCGAGTTATGGAGTAAGTAAAAATAAAACGACATGGTTAGTGTCCAGGTATTGAATCGTGGCTATTGACTGGCCCAGAGACCATCTGACTAAATACGAAAATAGCTATTTCTGCGCTCGCTCCTAGCGGAGATAACAAGATTAAGCGCGCTTCTGCATACCTTGTGAATTCACAATTCTTCATCCTTTAGCCCGAGCTAAGGTCCGTTAACGTTATTCCGGTCGATGTCCACCACTATCGGCCTATCGACAAGCGCGACAGCGTCTGGTACGTCGCCCACGTACTCGCAACACCGTACGCTACGGGCAGCGATGACGACGCCGAGGGTTTTACCCATATCTGCGTGCTGTGCGCTCGGCGGCTGACCAGCCACCCGAGTGCGTCCGAGGACGCATGAGAGGGAGCCTTAAGACGCTGGAGCCATACCTCCAACGCTAAGGGCCATTTGGTCGCGAAGCACGAGTCACATTCAATGGGCAAGGCGGAAGCGGCGAAGAGAGTCAACGCGCTCGTCGCCACATTGAAGAAGCGACTAATGAATCGCGCCAGTTCACGTCTCCTCGACCAAGTCGATCAAGCGAGGCAATGTCGAAGAAGGGTGCCCTGCAGCTGCTGTGGGGTTCAACATCCTCGGAGCTTAATGCTCACATCGCACGCTGGCTTATCCACGACGGCGTGTTGTTTGTAAGGTGTTATATTGGTGTTATATGTAATGCGTTGCTAACTTTGTTCGTATCTGATGTGCTGAAGGACTACCGTACAATACCACGGTAACCGAAGACTTCCGTCTTCTCGTCGAACGGCTAACAGGAAACCCCGATGCTACTATCCTATCCTGTCATACGTTCAATGACATGCTGCTAGCTTGGTTCTCCCGCTTCTGTGAGATGGTGACGCTCTTGCTGTAGTGTGGTGGAGTGGGTATCGCAAAATCGCGTTGCGATCCGATCTCACACACAGTGCCCCGGACTGCCGACTGACCGAGGGGGTACTCCGATATCCGTGGGGTTGCTGACGGCTCACCTTGTGTACCCGTCGGTGGGACTGGTTACACTCCTCTGGTGGATTGAACGGAAGCTTGACCTGCGGTTGGTTCTGTCTTGGCAGGACGCAGGACGGTGGGGGGTGGGTGGGTGGCGTAGTGCGGATACTCTTCAGGCTACGCGCCAGGTAGGTCGTCGATCTTGTGCTTGATCGACTTGGGGTGTGTAGGGTTCCTTTACGTAGGGTGGATAACCTTTTCTTGCGAGGCTTGACCGCTTCCTATAGCGGAGGAGTCGAGGGCGAGAGCGACGACAGTCGGGCCGGCCAAGCTGCTAACTCCGGCGATCGACATGTGTACTTGATAACTTTGACTTGATTACTGTATGTGCCACTGCAACTTCTCGCGTACTTTACCTGACATGGATACAAATTAATCAATCCGAATGAGGCGGAGCAAAAGCTTCTCCGGGTGGATCGCGTGTCAGACCCCTCGTCCCAAGCCGATCCGATCCAATCAGCTGCAATCCGATCTTATGCATCGCGTCATCCTCTGGGGCGCGCCGTTCTTGCTTCACCCCAAACCCGCTTGGTCAGATCGAGTCGATATCCATTACTCAGCTCTGGGCTTGTCAAAACTTAACGGGCGCTTCACAAGATATTAACAGAGTGAATTTTGCCTTGTCAACAACAAGTACCTTGATGTAGCGGGAAGTTGCAGTGGCACATACAGTAATCAAGTCAAAGTTATCAAGTACACATGTCGATCGCCGGAGTTAGCAGCTTGGCCGGCCCGACTGTCGTCGCTCTCGCCCTCGACTCCTCCGCTATAGGAAGCGATCAAGCCTCGCAAGAAAAGGTTATCCACCCTACGTAAAGGAACCCTACACACCCCAAGTCGATCAAGCACAAGATCGACGACCTACCTGGCGCGTAGCCTGAAGAGTATCCACACTACGCCACCCACCCACCCCCCACCGTCCTGCGTCCTGCCAAGACAGAACCAACCGCAGGTCAAGCTTCCGTTCAATCCACCAGAGGAGTGTAACCAGTCCCACCGACGGGTACACAAGGTGAGCCGTCAGCAACCCCACGGATATCGGAGTACCCCCTCGGTCAGTCGGCAGTCCGGGGCACTGTGTGTGAGATCGGATCGCAACGCGATTTTACGATACCCACTCCACCGCAATGGTGCGCGTGCCCGGATCTTCTGGTGACTCGGGATTTTACCGTGAGTCCCAAGAAGAAGAGGAAGTGCCAATCAAGTTGGAACCAGCGACGGAGGTGTCATCGAACACTGGATTGCCGACGACGCTGCTGAATGAAGCAGGATCTGCAGATCGACAGAGTCCTGGGAGAAGCTCTGCCGACAGAAACGAAGAGGAAGATCTTCTTGAAGAGAAACCTCAACCTCTTCCCCATGCCTCCTCTGGGGGCACCGCGGATCGCGATGCGAATCGTGATCCGCCGGATGAGGGACCCAAGGTGAAAACCGCAGGAACCTCATCAACCACCGCTACGCCGACGCAGAAGACTACGAAGAAGAAGAAGTCCAAGGCGTCACAGAAGAAGCTCAAGGCCCCAGCAGACTCGGGCAGCCGTGACGAGATCGCAGCAACTTTGTCCGACAGTCAGCTAGAGGAAGCGTACAACCGGAACGAACTTCAGTCGTTCCTGACCAAGAACTCAGTGATGAAGATCGTGCAGCCGCAGGTCCCTAGATCGCTGACGGGACCAGTGGCACCACCACCAATCACAGCGAACAAGCTGGACGTGGTGAAGGCTTTGCTGCATCTGCTGCGAGAAGCTGGAGTCACACCAGGTGACTTCGAATTGAAGGACCTCTTCGATAACCTGAGGGTGTTGGTTGGTGAGTCGTCTCAAGTCAAGGTCGAGCTCAAGCCAGTGGTTTCGCTGAAACACCTCCCGGGTTCTGAGTCGCGGACTGGATCGTCGCAGCATTCGCAATATGCGTCCGCGGCCTCGTTGGCCGGCTCGGACAGCTCTGGAGGGGTCGAGCGCATGCGGCTTGGCCCCACAGGAGCCACGATGCTGCAGGCCAGATCGGATCGTGCGTGAGGCCCAAGGCGGGTGTACCCGCGACAACCAGCAAATCGGGCGACAAACCAGATAAGCTACAGACGTTCTTCAACTCGGCGATGGAGCGCTTCTTGAAAGAACAGCGCGCCGCACAGAGGACGCCAACCGCAGCACCGGTAGCAGCGACCGAACAGCAGGATGTCGACATGGAGTCGGTTGGCTCGGAGCACGGCGAGTACGATCGAGACGATTTGGATTTCGTTGCCCCCCCCCCCCCCCCCCCCCCGCCGCAACGGTGGATACAACTGCTACAACCGCCGGAACACCTGCGAACGCTCCGCGCATCCGGGTCTCCGCGGTATCGGTGCTCAAAAGGTTCTTGGGGAAGGGCGACGACGAAGACCGCGCGCGAGCTTGGATCAGCAAGGTAAAGTCAGCATTCATCCGCGATCAGGCCGGGGGCGGCAAGAAGTGCTTGGTGCTTGGCGGCTTGTTCGCCGGATCGGCGCGCAACTGATACAGGCGGCTCTGTCGGACTATGCAAAGCGACTGGAAGGAGCTTCTGCGCGAATTCCAAGTGCAGTTTTGCGGGCTCGGAGTATCTGTCGCGAGGAAGTAGGAAGCGCGCCGACGACACGCCGCTAGAATACCTCCACGGCCTGAGTGTCGCAGGACTGTGGGCGAAGCTGCGTGTGAAGAACGGTCCGCCGGACACCTGCCACGAGCACGTGAAACACTTCCTCGAGACACTGGACGATCGCGATCTAGCCGATCAGCTCGCGCTGTTACGGATCCCGCCGCGGGTGCTCTGGAAGACGTCTTGAGGGCGACACAACGCGTGAAGAACCGTCAAGGACGAGCCCACTTCGGATCAAGCAAGTATCGACTGAAGGCAGCCAACTCTGACGCAACGAAGTCGGCTCCAACGCGCAAGGTGCAAGCCGTTAAGGTCACGGACAGCGACAGCGACTCTGGTCTCAGCGGATCGGAGTCAGACGGCGATCTACGCCGGATCTACCTGACCGTAGCGGAAAGAGAGGTTCAGACCCAAGCGCCTTCTACACAGGAACCCGATTGAGCTACGCCTGGCGAAGCGCCTCCATCGAGAGACTCCGACCCGAGTCAACGACGACCGTATGGGCGCGGCATGCCCAAACGCTGTACGCATGCGATTCACAACGTCACGACGACCTGCACTGTTGGAAGCGCCTGACGTGTCAGCGCTGTGGCAAGAGGGGCCCCTGTCGGATTGCTGCTATTTCGTGTGTCGCGGATGCGGCGAGAACCACGACGTCGGCTAATTCCAGATGGAAGAGCTCTACAACTTGATCCGTCAGTGATACAACCCTGTCAAGCATGGCGGCGTGTTACCAGAAAGCGCCGGGAAGATGTTAAACTAGGACGCTCGCCTAGCTGGAAGTCAGGACTGCCCGAGCGTCCCAAGTTCTGCATCTATGCATACGTCGAGAAGAGATCGGAAGTTAGTGAACGGAAGAACCTGATCGACAATACATATGATCTTCATGGGAAACATACCAGTGTTATTGCAAGTCTTCGGAAGCCTGAAGAGTCCGCGAGAGTTAACACCGTCATGGCGCTCGATCTACTGCCAGGAGAGATGCGTCGGTATTGGAAATATCACGCACGCAGTAAGTGGTTCAAGCAAGCAGGGAAGATTAACAACGAATACGCAGACTTACTATGCATTTCGGCGCCGAGGTATCCATTCTGGACCCGCTTTTGCTCGTAAGGTTGGGTGCTATGTAGATGAAAGTCAACGGCAGGAGTGTGTCGGTATTGGAGAAGGCGTGTACGTGACGAAGGGACGTACCAAGATCAAGGTCACCTTGGCTGGAGCGCTGGTGTCCTTACTTTGATGTGTGGGACGGCGAGATGTCAGGCCAGGACGCGATTCTCGGCATGGGTTTCATGCCTGGATGGGCTCGAGGTGATAGATGCGGGCCAGAGCATCGAGGTGCCGTTGCGATCCAAGCCATCGGAGACGCTGTGGAGCACCCGGGGAGAACATTGGATCCCCACTGTGGCCGAAGGGCCTGGACGGAGACGGTACCTGAATGTGGCCAACATCAGCGATCGGGCGAGGTGTATACCCGCTCATACTCAGGTCGGGGTGTGGCTGTCAGGTGATCGAGTGCCAAGGTGTCAAGGTTTCATCACTGTGGGATCGCGTCGGTACGCCGAGTGGCAGAACCTGGTTCTACAGGCTACCACGGAGGCGACGAATGAGGGAGAAGACCCGATCGTAGAGTCGACCGAGTCCATGGTCGCTCACTCACAGTACGACACACCGACGGACATCCTGAGACGACTCACAGGCCGAGCAATCGTCAGCAGTCGAGTTGTGAAGGTGTCCCAAGTCAAAGAGACCGAAGCCACCGGAGACGAAGTTTCTCGAGCGCAGATCGTGCGGATGTATGTGCCAGAGGATCAGATCGAGGGAGGAGTGGCACACAGACCACTGCTGGCGTGCTCGAGGATAGACAAATCGCGTCGACGGACGGGTCTGGAGGCAGAGTCGACAGATCGGCGGATGCTTGGGCAAGTCTGGTTGACGAAGCGTCAGGAGCCGCGGCGACCGGAGGCCCGATGGAAGCGGAGTTAGACGAAGATGAGCCGAACCTGACTACCGCAGATCGACCTCTGGAGGACGACCAAGTCTGCATCAGCGAAGGGGGCGAACTCTTCACCGAAGACGTGGACGCTCAGATGGCAATCTTGCCGGAACCGACGACTCTACCATTGCCGCGCACACTGCGATCGATGCAGTATTTCCTCGGTAGCCTCAACTACTATAGTAGATTCATCGAGGACTTCGCGATCTACGCGTCGATCTTGTACGAGCTGCGAGAAGTGGATTTCCACAAGACGAACCAGAAGCCCGACCGAGTTGCTGGGGACGAGAAGCAGATCGCCTCGGCGGACGAAACAGAGAAGTGGGATCGAGCTCGAGCAGCGTTCGGGAGGATGGAGAACAAGATCGCAGACGCGCCAGTGCTCAGACACTTCGACCCAGATCGGACGCCGGTGATTGTCGTCTACGCGAGTGACTGGGCGATCTCTGCGGCCTTGATGCAGGATCATAACGGCACGTACATGCCGGTAACGTTCACCAGTCGCACATTGAAGTCCAATGAGTTGAACTACGGTACTGTCGAGAAGGAGATCCTGGCTCTTCCCCGGGTATTGGACGTGTGTTAAACCATGCTGGTCACGAGATCGATCAAGGTGCTGACGCGACACTCCACGCCGGCGTGGTTGGTACGATCGTCTGGTCTGCAGGGCCGGCTGGGTATTGGGCAGCACTGCTTTCGCCTTGGACGCTAGATATCGTCAAGTGTACACGAGGAGAAGACGAAATTCTGGGCGCGATCGCAGCTAGCATCACCCCACGGGAGAACGTGGACTCGATCCTGTCGTCGATCGCTCGGAGGAAGCAGCCACGTCAATATGTTGCCGCAATCCCGCCTACAGTTGAACAAGGCGAATAGTTGTTAGTCGTGAGTTTCGATGGATCGGCGCGCGTCAAACACGGCGGAGGTGCATGTAGCGCTATCGTATGGAAGTTACCTGAGAGGATCGTGGTCGCAGCGGAGTCAAAGTATCTACCGAGCCTCACGATAAACGAAGCAGAGTATAACGGGCTACTGTTGGCGTTCGACTTACTGTCCAGCTTGGACAGGGGACGTTTGATAGTCTGCGGCGAATCCAACCTGGGGATTCAATAGATGCGTGGTGAGATCGCGTGCAAGGCGCCCGTATTGACGCCTCTGTGACAGCGAGCGCTGGATCAACTGAGGTCATGGCCGTCTCACGAATTCCTGCATGTCAAACGAGAATGGAATCAAAGCGCAGGTCAGTTAGCAAGCAACGGGCTACATCAGCAAGCCGGCACCGTGATTACCTCGGAGGCCGACCGAGAAGACTTGATCGTCCTCAATCGACTGCCGGAGCTGCTGCTCCCGAAGGACGAGACGCCGGCTGTACGCGTAGCGGCCGCGACGCGATCACTGACGCGCCTGGCGAGCTCTCCAGAAATGCTACAGTTAGACATCGTACAGCGCATGAGAACAGATCAAATCCTGCAAGCACAAGACGAGGAGAAGTGGATCGGAAATATCAAGACGTACCTCCGTGGCGACTAGAAAAGCTGAGTGCTGGAGAGGCGCGCTCCTGCGGCAAGATCGTCGGCGACTACGAAGTCGGCGAGAACGGGCTGCTCTTCTACTGTCCACACGCGAGAGGAAACGACGCCGACCGCGACCAAGTGGCGAAGCTGGTAGTGCAGCAGGACCTGCAAAAAGACGTGCTTCATCATTACCACACAAGCCTGGAAGGTGGACACCAAGGAATCGGAAGGACGTACCAGCGAGTGCGATCGCGCTTCCATTGGCGCGGCCTGTTCAGGAGTGTGCAGCGCTATGTGGGACAATGCGTAGATTGTGAGACAGGGAAGGGACGTCCGACACTTCAAGCAGAGTCACCAGGAAACTTGCAGGCGACGTACCATTTCAGTACATCGCGATGGACCACATCCCGTCTCTGCCGAAGTCACACAATGGCAACACCGAGCTGCTCATCTAGGTTGCCCTGTTTTCAAGTTACGCGGTGGTCATGGCAAGCGCGTTGAGAACTGCGCAGACGATCGCCGAGAGCTACGAGGAATGTGTCTTCCGCCGATTCGGTGCGAGTGAAGTCATCCGGCACAATCTGGAGCCAGGCTTCATGTCTGACTTCTTCCGCGCATTTAATCGCATCGTCGGACAGCGACAGGGTGCCACTATGGCGAATCGCCCTCAAGCCAATGGAACGGCTGAACGGATGGTGCAGACGCTGACCAGATCATTGAAGATGTACGTCGCAGACGTAAGCTGCGACGTACATCTTCAGATGTCAGAAGGGATGAGTATTGATATGTGGATGGGACGCAAGTTCCACCCTGGAGGCGACGCTTCCGCTCGGCAGCACTCGATGCCGGGACTCGGAGCCGCGTCGATGGCTCTACAGCATCCAGCGATAGTACCAGCAGCCCGAGAACACGTCAACGAAGCACTGCGCGAGGCGATCACGGCGAGAGCAGATCAGCACAACAAGAGTGTGCGTCCTCATGACGTCGAGGCCGGCGAAGAGGTGTGGCTATATCTGGATCGTGTCAAGGAACGCTATGCTAGGAAGTTAGCGCACATGCGGCACGGGCCCTTCAGAGTCGCGGAGATTATCGACCGACACGCGGCAAGGCTAGAAACCGCGGGCACTTAGTATCGACTGTTCCCGATCGTGCATGTGACGAAACTGAAGCTGTTGAAGACGTACCGGGACGGTCCGACCACCGCGCCGACGAACGACAAGACTAGGCTTCGACGAGAGCCTGCTACCTGAAGGCAGTTGGGAGCATGAGCTGAACGAAGACGAGGTCGAGGTCGATCGGATCGCTGACGAACGAACAGGGCAGCGAACGCGCTACGGACGGGCCTTACGTGAATATCTGGTATACTGGAAGGGCTATGCTGAACCCTCATGGATCGACGAAGCAGATCTGAACTGTGGAGCACTGTTGAGAGAAATAGATCTGAATTGTGGAGCACTGTTGAGAGACTTCGAGCGTAGACGGGTTGGCCGCAACCGTTTCGAGCCGATGCACTCACACGAGGAGTGCGTGGTGGAACATCTACGGTGGTCTGCCCACTGTGGAGAAGCGAGAGGAAGAAGGACTCGTAGGGTGATTGCAGGTCTCAAGGAGGAGGTGGTGCATGTGATGCATGCTTGGCTCGAGGAGTACCATCTCCTTGATCCGGTCCGGACGGAGCTGAACCTGAGCGAGGGGCACCTGCCTCTCACGTTAAGCTCCGAACGGACCCAATAAAATCAAGGCGAGCCGAAGTGGAGAGTGGAAGTTAAAGATGAAGAGCTGCAACGTTTATTGGTGATCAACAATATCTACTCAAGAGATTGGGAACCCGCGCAGCAGGGACTGCGTTCAACACGTCTTAAAACTGCGATTCCGGTATGAAGTGGCTCGCCGTGGGGCTAGTATCTGTGGAGTGTGTCGCTGCTGCAGAAGTCGTCCGCAAATTTGCTACCCAGACCCGAGCGGAAGCATGATCTCCATGTGTAGACCAAAATCGCGGATAGTGGCGACGACATTTTGTGCTGCGAGTCTGGAGTGGATCGCGATATGGGTGGAGCTGCCATTCGCAGCGGGTCGACCTTCGCTGGTGTTGCTGTCACGGACTGGAAGATAACGAAAGAAATCGATCGATCTGATCAGACGGCCCATCAACTCACTGGGGGCGTCAAGCCGAAAAACGCTGCATTACCGGATGTATCGCTCGCCTCACGTTCATATTGATGTCACTGCTCGGTGTATCGCTCCTACGGCAACGCGAGGCGTCAGTACGTGGAGCAACAATGATCGATTGATTACAACAACCTTCGGTACGACTAAGCAGAACCACATACTGTAAGTGTAACGGGGTTACACGGTGTGATGCACACATGGGTACGAGGTACCTGGAGAGCTAACAGACTCTCAGTACATGATGTATAGAATTAACGGTGGCCTCAGTACATAGGTTGAGGGCCACACGTTGTACATGTGATTAAGTTTAACTATGGTAGATAGTTAAACATAGATAGCGGCTTGACCGCAATAAAGATGAATAAAACACTTCGGTTTTGGAAGCAAAAGAGTTATTTCGAGTTAATAACTCTGCGCCCTGGTTTTAGGGCTGTGTTAAAGTTCCTTCGGATAAGGAACTTTGTATTACGGACTCTTTGAGTCGAACGTCTTCCTCTGACGCTAAAGCTACGGCAGCCCCGCTGCAGTTAGCATGTATACACTTGGTCACGGACCGACTGGAAGCGATGCCGCGCAGCACGAAGTTGCGCTAACTAGCGTCGGTCAGCGCCCGGAAACGCGACGACCCGATCGGAGATGCTTGAGCGCGCGGGAGCAGACAGTGGAGCGCGCTTTTGTGGTGCGCGTGGTCGCGCCGTTGTGCAGCGGACCGCCGCACAGGGGACGATTGTGGTGAAGCGCCTGGAATTCTGGAGAATAAAAAGCGGACGTGAAACTGGCCAATCAGGTGTGAGGAGTCGCCAACTGCAAGTACGCAGTCACTCGCCTTCATTCTGGTGGATCGTCATTCTGGGGCACCTGCATTCGAATTCGCACCGTCATTCTCGACATGTGCAAAATGGTGCAATCTTTAGGATAAACCCGGTTGAAATCGGCATTAGATCGCAGTCACCGATTTGTATCCATGTCAGGTAAAGTTCGATAGGACCTCGAATGGCCAGTTTGACCATTATAGATACGCAAGGTACTGAGCAGAAAGGACTTTAAGTATTAACAGAGCGAATTTTGCCTTGTCAGCAATAAGCACCTTGGACTTCGATACTGTAGCGGGAAATTGCAGTGGCCCATACAGTAATCAAGTCAAAGTTATCAAGTACACGTGTCGACCGCCGGAGTTAGCAGCTTGGCCGGCCCGACTGTCGTCGCTCTCGTCCTCGACTCCCGCTATAGGAAGCGGTCAAGCCTCGCAAGAAAAGGTTATCCACCCTACGTAAAGGAACCCTACACACCCCAAGTCGATCAAGCACAAGATCGACGACCTACCTGGCGCGTAGCCTGAAGAGTTCCACGCTACGCCCCCCCCCCCCCCCCCCCCCCCCCACCGTCCTGCGCCCCGCCAAGGCGGAACCGACCGCAGGCCAAGCTTCCCTTCAAGTCAACCAGAGGAGTATAGCCAGCTCCGCTGATGGGTACACAAGGTGAGCCCTCAGCAACCCCACGGTTATCAGAGTACCCTCTAGGGACTTTTCTTGCACCTTCAGGTCACTGTACATCGTGTGACCGAACGTTCGTTCGTATCCTGGACAACTTGAAGGTGGTCATGGCTTTGTCTGGTGACGATAATCACTACACTACAATCATTACTGTACGCACTTCCTTGATTCACGCCGTAGCCCCCCCCCCTGTACAATGGTCACCACACAGATGTAAATTCTTTAGTAGTGTTGAGTAACCCCAGCCCCCATCGTGAATGGTTGTCTCGTGAAGGCAATGCTATTCAGTTTATGTTTGGATTCTACCAGTGGTACAATATTTTTTAAATGCCTACCCTATCAAAAAAGGGTAGGCGATTGCTCTCAACGTGTACCACCACGCCACCTCTGTCGGCACCTGTCGGTTCGTGCTCGTAACCACGTTGCCGTCACCGACACTTGTGTCTCGGTACTGGTTGAGCTAGTAGCTCTGTTTTTGAGTACCCCGGGCTAAAAGCGGTGGAATAATCGACCCTACAGCACGATTTTCGGAGGAGATCGCATTATTACAACCGACTGCATGCTGCTGCTTTAAAGAAGTAAATAACCCAACAAGAGATGCGAAAAAGGCGACACTTTTGAGTGTTCTCTAGTCTGGGCATTGCTACAGCTATTGACAGCTACTATGACTACTGTAGTGTAGGCGAAACGAGGGGGGGGGATAGGGGCTGGTTGAATCCGCAATTGATGGCTCAGAGGAAACCTGAACATGAGTGCGGCTATACCATTCGTTTCCACTCGCGGTAGTCTTTGTGCGACTGACGATCGACCGGAAAACGTACCCTTACAGCGTATCGGTGAGCAGTAGAAAGGTACGTGCTTAATAACTTTACCCCAATAAGATGCATTCTTCATATAATGTTAAACAAGATCTCTGGAATTTATTTTTAAAGTCATACTGTGGTCAGAACTTTTGATTACTATATATATACATAAGCTTAGCTTAATATCATTGTAGGTTAGCATGCATGCACTAGTTTTTGAGTGTTTTTTTGTGTCTTAAGGTTGACCCATCCGCGTAGAGAATCGTGCTACTTTCGCGTAACATTCGTGGCTTTCCTGATATCTGGTATATGGGAGTTATGATACCGGTATTGATGCTGCCCGCCACTGATAGTTTGACCTTGAGTGGTAAACTTTCTCTTGATACAAAACAAACTCGACTTAGTGTAAAAAATCATTTTTTTCACGTTGAACGATATATTGTTAATTGCGGCGGAGTCGCTCACATACAAACTCCAGGTTATTTTGAGGACCACTCCGTGAAACCGCTCTTAAGGCGAAAATACTACAAATATTGTACCGCCGAGCAAATCATGGATAGAAACCCCAGGAGCGGTTCAATCGGTCGGGTTGGAAATTTGGGCAAGAGCTCACAGTACTCATCAATTTTAAAGCGAGTCAAAAGTGATTCTTAACATCAGTGAGTTATGAGGCAGGAGGTTTTGATTTTTATTACAGCTTGGTCTGAGATACAACTGTTCCATCGCCCTTTCGTGGCAAAAAAATGTTAATAAGCTGTGTAAAGCTATTAATGTTGGTACTATTAATAGACACGGAGCCAGATAAACCCAACAGGTTCCGCCTGAAAAGCGCGTGTAGCAAATTATTCGTTTTTGATTGTTAAACTGAAGTATTTCGAAAAGATAGAGAATGGCCCGAGAATTATGTGCGAAACTGCGCGAAAATACGTGAAACCCTTTTAAATAATAGATTATGCTTTCTTGTTGACGGGGAACAAGTGCGTTTGTACCGCTAGTCATGAAGTATCCAAAGCGCCCATCAATGCGCGCTACTGAACACCAAAAATATCCTGCCACCTAGCTCTCGGCGTTTGCCTAGTGTTTCCGATTGAAGTTGTTATGAACTTTGCCATGCTCCCAGTAAATGTAATTGCAGAGCGGATATTACCGGTATAACAGCGGCTGTTTCGCGCGGCGAGATGGCTACATTGATGTGGTTACTCCCGCCGAACGTGATATGGCTGTGCTGTACCGTATTTTAGGCACATGAAGGTATATCACAGTGGTTAAAAAAATACACAAAGTGAATTAAGGCGACATCGATGGCAATCAGAAAGCCGCACGCATAGGGAGCCACGCGCCCTGCGAGCGAGAGTGCACCAAGGAGTCAGCGTGCTGGCTGGCAGGGCAGAGGGAAGCAGCGCCAGGGAGGAAGACCAGGCGCTCCAGCATCCAGCGATGCAGCCAGCAGTCGATGAAGGAGAAACTCTGAGCGTTGTAGCTAGGGTTAGGTTGAATCATCTCGAACTTTTCACAGGCATTGTGAATCGCGTCTTCTAGATTCTTCGCTCCGCGTGCATGCCATTATCAGCACCAGTGTCGCACTATCCGTCGCTAGCAGTATTAATACTTGTGGATGGCGCCACAAGTACTGGAGCTTGTTATAATCATACATGCACAGCTTGCCATCGCCGCATTCGGGAAGATTCACACACCGTGTCGCACGTTTCGGGCGTTGAGTGTCGGCCCTGTCGTTGCGATAGGGGTAGGTCAATCCCATCTGCCCTTTGCCAGGCTTTGCCTAAGAAAACAAGCGCATGGTCGGCGAAAAAACTGACGACAGCAAAGTATGGCGCTCGCTGTTCAACGCACCAATGCGATGTATGTGTATGTTTGCTTTGTGCTGATTCTACCTGTGTGGGAGGCTGCGAGAGAGAGCGAGACTGCGCTCGAGATAGGTGTGAAGGGGGCAACGACTATCGACGGTCGACGTCTGGAGGTGAACCCCACCCCACGGCGGTCGAAAAAAAGAAACGGGGACCGACCCGCTTCAACACGGCACGGTACAGGCAGACGCACCAGCAGCCAGCAACCGAACCGCAGCAGTGGATGCGCCCGCTCCCAGTCCAACCTCACTTCCAATCCCAGCAGCGACCGCGGCAACGACACCGCCCCATTGAGTCAATTCTCTGCATCCATCTATCTCATTGCTAGTGGTCGCCACCGAGACATAAAGGCGCACAGACACAAACACCGAGGACGAGCGGATCGGAGTTCATGGCATATCCGTACCACTACCAGACGCAGACGGCGGCGCTGCAGAGCCCCAGCAACGCCGCATTCGCGCCCACCGACCCTCTCGGAGACGCCACTCAGCAGCGCTTCACGTGTAAGTCTCTGCGTTGTTGTTGCGACTTTCTGTATGCAGCTCTGTAGCTCACTTGTCGTGTCTTCCACGGGCCGCCGAACAGACCTGTTCAACCTGGCACACCAGCAGTACGTGGCCGGGTACTACCAGGAAGCGCTGCGTCTGTGCGAGCAGCTCTACGAGTCGGACGCGTATCGCACGGACAATCTATTGCTGCTCGGAGCGCTGCACTTCCAGCTGGGCAACCTGTCTGAGAGCATCTTCTACAACCAGCAGTGCATTCGCGTGGCGCCCAACTTCGCAGAGGCCTACGGCAACTTGGGCAATGCGCTGAAAGAGCTCGGCGACGTGGCCGGCGCCGTGCAATTCTACATCCGCGCGATCAAGCTGAACCCGCGCTTCGGAGACGCCTACAACAACCTGGCCAACTGCTACATGCTGCTGGGCCAGAGCAACGAGGCCGTGGAGACGTACAAGATGGCTATCATGCTGGACCCGCAGCTCGTGGACGCGCACAGCAATCTGGGCAACTTGTACAAGGTGCAGGGCCGCCTGGCCGACGCTAAGCACTGCTACGCAAAGGCCATCAGAGTCAAACCGAGTTTTGCCATTGCCTGGAGCAACTTGGCCGGCCTACTAAAGGACGACGGCCAGCTCGAAGCCGCTATCGACCACTACAGAGAAGCCATCAGACTCGCCCCAGACTTCGCAGACGCTTATAGCAACTTGGGTAACGCTCTAAAAGAGGCTGGCCGAGTGGATGAAGCCATCCAGGCCTACAAGTCGGCGCTGCAGATCCGCCCGAACTTCGCTATTGCTCATGGCAACTTGGCCAGCTGCTACTACGACGCAGGCCAGATGGAGCTGGCCATCCACACCTTCCGCCACGCCATCCAGCTCGAGCCTAACTTCCCAGACGCCTACAACAACCTGGGCAACGCCTTACGCGAGTGTGGCCACTTGGAGCAGGCCGTTACGTGCTACCGGACTGCGTTGCAGCTCAAACCAGACCACCCGCACGCCTATAACAACCTGGGCAATGCACTCAAGGACAAGGGACTCGTTAAGGAGGCGCTACATTGCTACACGACAGCGGCGCGTCTACTGCCGCAGTTCGCAGCTGCCCACAGCAACATCGGCAGCGTGTTGAAGGAGCAGGGCAAATTGGATCAGGCTCTGGCCCACTACCAACAGGCCATCACCATTGACCCCAACTTTGCCGATGCGTACAGCAACATGGGCAACGTGTTTAAAGACTTGTGTCGTCTAGAAGAGGCTATTCAGTGCTACTCGACAGCTATCCGACTCAAGCCGCAATTTCCCGATGCCTACAGCAACTTGGCCAGTGCGTACAAAGATGGCGGCCGGCTGGACGACGCCATCACGTGCTACCGCAAGGCTCTGGCGTTGCGTCCCCAGTTTCCCGACGCCTTCGCCAACTACTTCCACTCGATGGTGTTCATCTGCGACTGGCAGTCCCGTACGCAGGACACGGAGACGCTACAGCGCTTTGTGGACGAGCAACTCAGTGTACCCGACGTGTTGCCGTCCGTCCAGCCGTTCCACGCGCTCGTGTACCCGCTGTCGATGCAGCGCTTCCAGGACATCTCGCGACGGTACGCCGAGCGCGCCAAGCTCAACGTGAGTCTCGTGGAGCTGCCGCCCATGCGCTTCAAGAGCAAACGCGCGTCCGAGCGACTGCGTATTGGCTATGTGTCGTCGGACCTGGGCAACCACCCGCTGGCGCATCTTATGCAGAGCGTGTTCGGCATGCACGACAAGAGCAAGTACGAAGTCTTCTGCTACGCCACGTCGCCCGACGACGGCTCGATCTGGCGCAAACAGATCTCCACGAGCGTCGAGCACTTTGTGGACGTCTGCGCGCTGTCGAACGGCGACGCTGCTCGCACCATCCACGCGGACGGCATCCACATCCTCGTGAATCTCAATGGCTACACGAAAGGCGCGCGCAACGAGATCTTTGCGCTGCAACCTGCGCCGGTTCAAGTGAGCTACATGGGCTTCTGTGGCACTCTGGGCGCCGACTACATCCAGTACATGGTTGGCGATGCGACGGTGGTGCCTCCAGAGTACCGACGGTACTTTACAGAGAAGCAGATCAACATGCCGCACTCGTACTTCGTCAACGACCACAAACAGTCGGCGCGCGACGTGCTGGACACGGACAAGTGTCCGACTCGAGCGGACTACGGCGTGCCCGAGGACAAGTTCGTCTTCTGCAACTTCAACCAGGTGTACAAGATCGACCCCGTCACGTTCACGACGTGGATGAACATCCTCAAGCGCGTGCCCAACTCGGTGCTGTGGCTTCTGCGCTTCCCTCCTATTGCCGAAGCCAACATCCGTGCGGAGGCTCGAGCCCGCGGCGTCAAGGACCAGACGCGTCTGATCTTCACGGACGTGGCCCCCAAGGACGAGCACTTGAAACGTGGCTACTTGGCTGATCTGTTTCTGGACACACCCGAGTGCAACGCACACACGACCGGGTGTGACATTCTGTGGGGCGGCACTCCAATGGTGACGATGCCCAAGGACCGCATGGCCACGCGCGTGGCGTCGAGTCTGTTGCGCGCCGCCAACATGAGCGAGTTGATCACGAATTCGCTGGAGGAATACGAGGAGCTCGCGGTGGCGCTGGCCAGTGACATGGATCGACTCTGGGAGCTGCGACGGCGACTGGAGGACGAGCGTCTCCGCTGTCCCTTGTTCGACACGCAGCGGTGGGTGCGCAACTTGGAGACAGGCTTGTGTATGGCCTGGGAGCGCCACGAGAACGGCCTCGCCCCTGACCACATCGACGTGCCTGATATTTATGACCTGGAGCAGCACAAGTCGAAGAAGCACAAGGCCAGTGGGGGTCACACGTCTTCTGCTGCTACAGGGCACTCGACCAGCCACCAACTTTCATCCAACGGCCCCGTCGGCAGCAGTGCGCTACCGATGAGCGCGTTGCTTTCCGGTCCGAGACCAACCCCCGCTTACGAGCAACAATAAGTTTAAGGAGTCCCAAGAGTCGACAGAACTTTACACTCCACCACCACCTTTTTCTTTTTTTCGATAATGAAGCGCTGTTGCAGCGACCAAATGAGTATTTTGACGTTCTCTCTTCTGTCCTTCTATCGTTCGTGTCACTCTCTCTGGGTGAAAACCAGCACAGCCATCCCGCCTACCAATAAGTACTTGAGGATTGGATAGTCGTTCAGTAGAATCGTCAGCATGCCAGCGTACGGGACCGATCTGACAAGCACAACAACAAGTGAGTCTTCTTCACTCAGCCCACCAGCAGTGAACAGGATTAAATAAAGAACGCACGCTCTCGCAATGCCCACGATGTCCTCGCGGTCGAGCCACGACTGGCCGTAGGCGTACAGTCCACTGCGTAAATATTAAAACAAGCGACCCCGTCAGTGTTTCTGTGGCTTTAATGCTGCAGCTATTGCAGTTGCAGTCGTACCGATCGTCCACGTTGTTGTTGTCGCCCTTAGTAAGGTAGACCTGGTATCCATCTTCCGCCCTGCAGTTCGAAATAGGGCATCAAGATCCTTAAACTAGGCACACAAGCAGTTTCTCACAATGGGTAACGTGACTGACCGCTCGTGCAGCTCCAGCACTCGATGGACGATGGGAATGTCTCGACCTTTGACCTTGTACACGACGATGTCTCCGATCTCGAGCTGCGGCTTCTGCGCTCAGGCCACACAAAGCTCCAGTTAGGGATAACTCTGTGTTAATAACTGAATTAGGCACACACACGCACATTGTTGTCCAGGTACAAAATGTCGCCGCGTTGGAAGGCCGGCTCCATACTGCCACTGAGCACGACGACGACGGGCGACTCGCTCTGCGTGTAGACCATGAGCCCCTTCCAGATCATGAGCGCCGTCAGCACCACCATGGCCAGGTTCAGGCCCTGGTGGGCCAGCTGCCGCTTGTTGGCCCATAGGCGCTTCACGTCGTCCACCTGCTGCTGCAGCATCACTCTAATTCAGTTGCCACGTAGTGATGCGATAGAAATTGTCTGTTTTGTATCACCTTTGGAGGGTTTCTATTCTGGGAAAATATAGAAATACACTGGACAAGTTGACCAGCATGCTTCGAATGGAGAGGCTAGTGCAGCGGCTACAGGCTCTTGGGCCCGTCGGCCAACGCCGCGGCGTGCTCACTATAAAGAAGTTTACGAGACCCGAAGCTGCGCTGGAGAAGGCCAAGCCCAAGGCCGGCGCTGCAGTTTCCGACGGCATCAAGGCCACCCCAAGAGATGCAAAGACCGCGGGTGCTCCATCCACTATGCGACTCGCCAAGCGCATCGCCATGTCGGGCCTGTGCTCGCGACGTGAGGCCGAGAAGCGCATCCAAAGCTTCGACGTAACGGTGAATGGACACGTGGTGGCCGATGTGGCTACGACAGTGGACGTGGACAAGGACGTAGTGGCGGTGGACGGCCGGGTGTTGTCCAAGACGCAGAAGATCAAAGTCTGGATGGCTCACAAGATGAAGGGGGTGAATGGCTACAGACAAGGAGCAAAGGTGGACGCTAGAGGACTAATACAGCGCTTGTGTGTGCAGGAACTGGTGACCAACAGCGACCCACGAGGCCGAGCCACGATCTTCGACCGACTGCGGGTAATGGGCCTCACACAGCACATGATGCCAGTGGTACGTGCCTATAATAGGACACAGAGATAGTCACGTGAGACTTACTAGGTGCTTGATGCTGCTACAGGGCCGACTTGACTTCAACACGGAGGGACTACTGCTCTTGACCAACGACGGAGACTACGCGCGGGAGTTGGAACACCCCAAGACTAGCGTCGCTCGTGTATACCGAGCACTGGTGCGTGGCAACGTGGCCGAGTCCAAACTGCAGGAACTGAAGCGAGGGCCTTTGGTGGACGGCGTCAAGTACCGGCCTATCAATGTATTCATCCAGTCGACTGATAAGAAGGACTCGTGGCTACAAGTCAAGGTCACCGAGGGCAAGGTACGCACTGAATAACTGGCGGAAAAAGCTAGTTAGCGTACTCTAATGAGTTTTTCCTTCTGTTCTCCTAGAACCGCGAGGTCCGAAAGGCCCTTGCTCATGTGCGGCTGGTGGTCAAGCGGTTGATTCGCGTTCAGTATGGACCATATCGTCTCGCCGATCTCCCGTCTGGCGCTGTGCTGGAAGTACGTCCCAAGTCTTTAGAGAAGAAACAGTACCGGAAGCGTGACGATGACAAGCAACGGTAGAGCTTCGTCCTATCTACTCGATGTTTGTGACTATAAGGTACTTTTGCATTTGAAACCTCCACACACTCTCGTCTCTCTCTCTATTGGCTCCACTGATTCCCTTGCCTTAGCTGCTCGCTGAAGGTTCATATACCCTGATTCCGGGTGGCCGGACAGCTCTCAACCGTCTCATTATCTCTTTGTGTCTCCCTACAGCTCAAAAGATTCTCGCTCACTGCTGATGTTGTCGCTCTCGAGTGATGACGTCGTGTATCGGTCGTTGTCGCTCGGGGACTCAATGACGCGGTACCAGTCCGGAACGTCCGTGCGTGAGTAGGTGTTGTTCGTGGTGACGGGGGTCTCGGTGTTGGGCGTCTGATCTTGGTTGACAAATGACACTTTATGGTGCTTTCTTGCTGCGACCGACGAAGCTGTGGACGACGTGGACGAGAAGCGATGCATGTCGAGATTCTTTGGAGCTTGGCGCTGGAACCAGCCGGAGTTGCTCCGTCCGACTTCACTGGAGAGCCGAGAGGACATGGAGTATCTGTCGTCATTGGTTGAGTATCGCTCGCTGGTTGCGACGGACGCCTCGGAGTCGCCTTCGTGATGCAGCGAGAACTCGGAGCATCCACGGATACTGAAGCTCCTCTCCGATGACGCGTTCGTCTCTCGGTTCGGCTGGGACGGCTTCGTTGCCGTGCTGTGAGCAGGAAGACTGGCGATCTGCGAGACTCGGTTAACCATATCGAACTCAGCAGACGACCGAGTGGTGGCGTTCATCTTGGCGCGTGTCTTTGCAGCCAGCGGCAGGTTTTGAGACGTGAAAGTCGCGCCTTTAGCCTTCCAGGCAGCCTCATTAGCTGCGGCGGCCGAGGCGGGTGGGGACGTGATCGCAGCGGTGTCGGGCGCGATTGGCGTGCCGAGCTCCGGGTCTTCGCGTCTTCGAGTTCTCCACACGACGAAGAGCAGACTCAAGATGATGGCAATGCCGACGCCACCGAGCAGGCAGATGACGGTTAACTTGGTGGAGGAGAGTCCGTCCAGAGTCCCAGTTGTACTCTCGGACACGCTCTTCGAAGACGAAGAAGCTTGGGAAGACCCACTCGTGCTACCACCAACATCATCATCACCTCGAAGATTTTGTGGAGATGTCGTGTCCTGCATGATTGGAGCACTGGACTCGGACGCGACCTGTGCAGTGGAAGGCGCCGCTGTTGGTGTCATCGTGGTGGGAGGATCCGTACTTACTGGAGCTGGAGCTGTCGTCACAATAGCTGCTTCCGTCGCAGCTGGTGGCGGGGGCGTTGACACCGGAGTGCTAGTGGTGGGGGCGTCCGTCACAACGGAAATTGTAGCAGCTTCTGTTGGTATTGGAGGTGTCGTCATCGCTTCCATAGCGACCGGAGTGGCGGTGGTGACTATTGGAGCTGATGGTTCCGTCGCTGTTGGTGTTATGGTATCCACTGGGGCTGCGGTATCTACTAACGCCGCCGTCGCCTCTGGATTCGCCGCCGTTACGGTGCCCGCGTCCTGTGCTCGAATGCCACTTGACGAGAGCACCGCCAGTGTTATCGCTATTGCTACAGGAACTTTCCATCGAACAAGTCCAAGCATCTTCTCTTCCTTCTTGGTGAGGTGAGGCCCCTGGAGCAAAACGGACAGTGCAGTCGTCGTACAACTCGCACGATCGTCTCGACGCCTAGGAAACAATGAGCAAGAAAAGCTTCGAGCTTTCTCAGCGGAGCCCCAGAACGCTAACAGGCACCAGAGAAAGCCAGCCATACGTGGGACGAAGTTCCATAGGAAGAAGTGAGTGCCGTGTTCGTAACGCCAAATTTGCACTAGTAACCTCAACGCAACCGACCACAAGGCCTGTCCGTGAAGGGCAATAAGTCGCTAGTAGACATGGCTACAGTCGCTCGTCGGCAGGTACAGGTCCAGAACGTGCTGCAGGACGTGTGGCTTCGAATATGCCGCGTCGGACACGGCTTTGGTCTCCTTGTCCTGCGGTGGAGACGCAGCTCGACTAAATGGTAGTACTACGTAGTAGTTCGTACGACTCGTTAAAGTCTCCATTACTGCGATCTTACCGAGTGGCATCCCAGTTACAGTCCTGCTATAACGAACAAAGCATCATCCATCACCTTCAAGTGGACGTAACGACGCAAATACGGATATGATAGGGATCCGATAAGGAACGAACGAAACCATAACTGCGATTACAGTAGATACAAACGCCATCTACAAGACCGTGTTCTCCACGATCTGCGACGCCTGAGCGGCCATTACCATGGCCTGCGCCTGCTGGTCTGGCTGCATCATAAGCTGCTGGTGCATCTGCTGCTGCAATTGATGCATTTCGTGCAGAGTTTGCTCCTGCATCTGATGGAACTGCGGGTGCGAAGGTTTCTGCTTCACGATGCCGCGCTTCCGGTCCAGCGCTTGCTGCTCGGCCGTCTCCTTGAGCTTGCGGAACGTCGTGCGAATGCTCTTCTTGGTGTGGTCATCGAATCGCAGTCGATCCAGTTCGGGTAGCAGCACCTTGAAGCACTCGACGAGCTGCTCGTTCGTCGCCGGCCCATCGACCGACCTGGCAACGGACGAAGATAAGCCCAGCACATCCTCCACACTGCCAGCAGCCGTTGAACCCGTATTGTCCCCTGTAGGCATCGTACTTAACGTTGGCGTAAGACCCAGACCCGACGCGGCGGCGGCAGCAGCAGACGATGCGGACGCTTCGATGCGAGCGTGCAGCTCCTGTAGACGCGGCGTCAACTCGGGCGGCGGCATTATTACTACTTGCTGCTTGGCACCGTCAGCGGCACAAGGCGACGTCTTTTTGCTGTTGGGCTTGGTCTCGTTGCCTGAATTGTCCGGGACGGTGAAGATAAAATCCGTTTCTTCCACGCCGGCGCAATGGATTCCAGAGTTCTCGTCGCGCGGACTCACAAACTCGTCGATAGGCAGCGGTCGCAGGATCTCCAGCGCCGACACAGTGTCACAGATCTCCTTGTCGATATCTTCTTCAATCGACTCGAACGCTGCCATCGTCTCCGGGTTCGGCTTGGGCACGAGGATCTCCGTGGCGGCCCAGCACTTGCGGATAATTTCCTCTGGGATCTCCTGCTTCCAGCAGTGACGCGCCCACCGCATGGCCTGCAGTTGGTCCACATGGAAGACATCCTGGCGTCCTGCTTCGAAGCGATCCAGTGCGTACAGCACGTGATAGCGTCGATACCGGCGCTTAAAGGCAGCAATAAGTCCCGCGTCCAAAGGCTGCAGAGTCGCCACTGTCGTCATACTCGACGCCATGGCCGCCATCGCCGCCGAGTTGTTGAGATCGGACACGGACGAGGTCTGAACTTCAGTTTCCGGCTGCAGTTTCGTCGCCGTCGCCTCTGTAAGCGCCTGGTCTGCTCCGGTCATGGGCGTGTCGTTCACGTCCGTCGCTGCGATGGACCCCGACAGAGTGGCGTTGCCCTCTGCGCTCACCTGCATAGACGTCTGCATAGAAATAGGCAGCGACTCCATAGCAGGCGGTAGAATCTCCAGCCGCACATTGGTGAGCTCCAGTCCGAGTGCGACGTGGGACGGCGCAGACGACACGAGCAGTAAAATGTAGCGACCTTCGTCTCTCATCCGCGTGTCGATAGCAGAAATGTAGTCCTGGAACATGACGGGCGTCATCCACGCGCGTTTGTTGTTCTGGTACTGAAAGTTGCGCGCGTCTGCGTCCAGTTCCTCAGTAGGTTCGGGTAGTTTACCAGGCCCAATAAACATTGGCTCCATCCTGTCACTGGCGTCTGCATTGACTGTGAACACGACGGTGAGTCGCTCGCCGCAGTTTTCCTTCCTGGCCGCACGTCCGCGTCCAGCCGGTTTCTCGGGCGACAGTTCGTAGTAGAGTCCGGTCTCGTGCATGCAGTAGACGTCGCGTGGGTCGTACACGCGTGCGATGCTCTGCAGTTGATCGAGAGAGCCGACACTACCGGCCATAGCCACGCCGTTGACGCCGTCCATGGCGGCGGCGGCGCTGCCCAGACGAATGTTGTATCTCTTCTTAAAGCCACCGAGCCAGCCGTTAGAGAAGCTCATAGTGGACGCGATGCCGAGCTGTGAGGCGAGGGAGCGTGCTTGGCTCTTGATGATGTCGCCCGAGATTTTGAGTCCGTTGTGACGCGCACAGAGCACCCAGTTACACAGCGCCGTGTCCAGCTCCGGGTGCGTGACCAGCCCCTTACGGCGCGCCGAGAGATCTCTAGGCGCCATCTGCGTCAGCTCCTCGGATCGCGCCAAGATCTTGGAGATCGTGGACTGGTGCGGCAAGTGCGTGAGCTGGAACTCGCGCTTGGCCCAATGGCACAGCTCCTGCTGCGTCATTTTGACCTGCGAGAACTTGATGCACAGCTGCCGCTTTTGCAGATTCGTCAGATTGCCCATGGGCTGCGAACGACGCTTCTTCTTGGCCGCGGGTGGTGACGGCGACGGCGGCGTCGAGACTGCGGCAGCCGGCTGCGCAGAGGCCGTCGCCGCTGCCGTTGGGGCAGGTCGCTTGAGCATCGTGAGAGGATGCCTGAAGAGGGGGTAATGGCCGAGTGTGGGAGTCAGTTTGACAGGCGGGGAGAGATCAAAAGCCGGATTGGCTAAAAAGCGAAATAATAATTATGAGCACTTCAACATTGAGACTTGCGTGAAGTGGTTGGAGACGTACGTCTTGCAGGCATTCGTGAGCAGTAGGAAGGTAGGTAGAAATAGGCAATGTTGCAGTATTCTTCGCCACAGTCTACCGTTGTTCTTGATCAATTTTAGCAGAATTATGGGGTTATAAAACACCAACAAAGTCAACTTTAGGCTGAATACGTGTATGGGATGATGTTACGCTTACGACTGCTGGGCTCCAGGCGAATAAATAGGGTGGGCAAGCTGGGGAGGGTCAGCAGGGCATGGCGACGGTGGCGAACGGGCGTCGTTCGAACACGCGGCGGTACTTGAGTGCCTTCTTGGCGAGCAGCGCGTTGGTACTGCTGCAGGCTTCAGTGGAGGAAGTGGCTGTTCGCACAAGCTCCGAGATCTTTTCCTGCGTGCGCAGTCGAAAGGCCTCACTCTGGAACGAGACACCGTCTGCCCGCTGCAAGTATCGCTCGCTTGAGCGCTGACGCTGGACCGTGATGTTGAGGGTCGACAGAGACAGCAACTTGGCGGAGACCGACACGGTGGCGGGGTCCTGGACAAACGACGGCAGGCCGGTTTGCATTGCTACCATGTTGCACATTTTACACTGCTGGTTGAGTGGAGGTGGGGAATACGTTTTGAGTACTGGGAGGTGCAATTGGAAATGAGCAACCCCAGAGCCCACCCAAAGCCAAAGCCCCGCTGCTCAGAGCTCCGTTGTCATAAATAGAGACCGTCGACGCCGTTACTCAGGTGCATCGCCACGCACTGCCTGCTTCAACCACGCAGTACAGCATTGTGCACAGTGAATTAATACGACAAGGAGGCTGGGGCTTCGTGTTGGAATTTCGCCACCTTATCATAAGCGGCAAGTGACGATTCCGAGCTGCAGCTTGCGAAACTCGACCGTCTGACGATCTCGGCAAAAATCGCCTACAGAGCCGTTTTATCGATTAGAATATGGGCTTTACTTCATCGTTTCCACTAAATATTCTTGTCTAATGGTTCAAACGTGCAATGTCTATATAAAAACAAAGTCCAGGACCGGCCCGATTTTTCCGCTGGTCAGATCTTTGCGAAGATGTCGGTACGTTTGCCAGGATGCTAAAACTATTGTAGGCTGCGGTCCAAGAGCGGTTTATCTCAGATCCACGTGGTGCTCGAGCTACGAATACTTCTGAACTATGACAGGGTCGAATTAATCTATCAGACGGTGGCCATAGGCAAGAGCACCACACCCTACTAAAAGAAAATTACTTTGAAGCTGGTATCATATACACGTATCTGGGTATCAGTATTAGTATTAATCCACCTCGGAGTGGATCAATATCACCGGATACAGCGCAAAAATCAAAAATTAGCTGGATCACTATCAATGATCCAGGCCAAATGGTCGATGATCCGAACCCCTGATTGTAGTAGGTAGGATTTTCAGTACTTGTATTAGTTTTTATCCTACTCGCTGCCAGGCCCAGTACATGTAGCAAGTTACTACTGCTTGTGCCGGGGGCGCAGTTTACTTGCGCGCGTTTATGCGGGCCGTCATCGTTACTCTAAACTTCGGCCACGGTAAGCCCTTATCGATCTGTACTTGTAGGGTCCATCTTGTCAGCACGGCCACTTCAAAATATCGACTTAACGTGGCGTCTTTGGTGGAGGTCGCATACTTTGCTGTCCCTGCCGCGAATCGTGGCCCATGGCGCCAATAACGATTCAGTGCCCCCTCCGTTATAAACGAAGCACCCATTGCCCTGCCCCTTAGCGCAACGGCATGCCCACACATCACTGATGAGTTTACTGGCACCAGAATAGCAGCGTGTCTTATCGTTTCACTAGCTTGTACTTCGAAGTACCTCGCCCAACGTACGGCTGTACCGTTAGTAGCGAAATCCCATGCCAAGGATTGTTGCTGGGGCCGTTTCTTAGATCGCAATACGCTGTATCAGGCACAAAGCAACGCATTGGCAAGTTTGAAAGAGTTAACAAGTACCAGGTGTGAGGTTGGGTCTGAAACCCCCAACCAGACGAGTGCTGCTCACAGCAACTGAAATGGAACAAACATAGTATGTGTCAGCAAATTTACATAACAAGCCATACCTCGAGGTTAATTTACAGTAATGTTCTCGATATCGAGCAATAATTTTTCCTTCGCAGAGAATACTCTTGAATACACTTTGGTAGCTTTGGCAGTGACAGGACATGGACCCGCTAGGCGACGGCAAGTTGCCGAAGCCTGTGTCAAGTGAAAATGGGTATGCACCCGCAGAAATAGATATAGATTTAGATATTTATATCTTGGTTACAGTACGGTAAGCTTAGTTTGTGAGTTATTATAGCAATTCACACGACATCGAGCATGTAAATACGGAGCTAGCAGGTTATTAATCAAAAACTCATGAAACAATTTCCCAGTCGCCGTCTCTCTAAGCCACCCACAAAGCCATCACGCGAGCGTATAACGCATTGCCTACGCCAACTCCAACGATTTTTGGGATGACACGCTAAGCTCCGAAGTAGAGAAATGAACTCGCAGGCTCAATTAGTTTTTCAGAAATACCTGTAAACATATACGCGCGTATCTAAGTTGTCACGTTCAGGAGTTGCGAAATTCACGCCCAATCGTTTCCAAACATACTAGCTCTGCGGCTCGAGGGAACTAACAGATTCCCCCATTTTCCTTAGCTAGTCGTGATTTGATCAAGCGGGCACCAGACAAAACCATATCTGGCCCAGATAATCTGGGTCGCGGTTATTGGTATGGCACAGTTCCACGGAAATATTCCGATGTATGCATAAAACCTTTGGGATGCAACTGCATGCCATTTTCTGGACGAAAACAACAAGGGTTTTACTCAGAGGAAAGTTAACAGAATTCAGAATCAGGAGAGCTTAAAGTTTTTGGGCTTGATTTGGCCAGTATTTTACCGGGGGTCCACATTGACATTGCTTCCCAAGCGCATGAAGAGCACATCGAGAATTCAGCCAACGCTTCCAGACTTTTCATTGGAGACGCAGGACAGCGTCACTGAATAGCTTGGTGACGCGGTATATTAACTTTCCAAATGGCCTTTATTAACTGAATAAAGGCAGATGGCATAAGTGCCTTGATTGACGAAAGCCTACAACAGCGATAGGCAGGCCTCTTTAATCCAGGAATTCATTATCATATAGTACATATTCAACGGTAGATAAGCTTTACATGTATATAGGCAACTAGTTGCCAGTGCCGTGGCAGTGTCGAGCTGCTTTGCGAGCTAGGTGCTATCTAGACAGAAATCTGCTAATGACGGAGCCAATAACATAGAGTCAGCCTCGACTGTTGCTGTCCGACATAGAACCGTGAATCTGCCACCTACGAGCTCCGACTCGCCTCAAAGCCAGTCTTGCTATCCGTGCATCCCAGAGAAGCTGCTCTCAGGTCATCGTCCTGCACACTTCAGCAATGAAAACTTTGTGGTCGTTCTCGATTTGGTTAATCAGCTCTTCTGTCTACAAGACGTGCCTTTTGTTGCTGAATAATTGTGCACAGCAAACGTTGTTGACAATTGGGTCGAAAGTATTCGAGGTAGCTGCATCACGCTCGCTTTGTTTTTGAGAATACTATTTTGCTATCGGCCGGCGAACAGCTTTGCCAAAGTAAACCGCACTGATTCACTTCTTCTGGGGGTAGTTGGTTAAATATATCAATGACAAATGACTCTCTGTCTTCGATAAATACCGTATCCTTACAGCGCATGATCCCGAGTAACGTAGGAACCGTAAAAAAAACGAGTTGTTGGATCTTGGTAGACTTAGGGAGTTCTGATATCAGGCAATCCCTGCGCTTTATTAGTAGACCTTCGAGTTGCGATAATACTTGATTAACTACTGTAGGGGCTAACTTGTAGGGCTCCTAACGTGCTTGCCGTAGAGGAATCAATAAAAAAGCCGATGCTTGGTGATAACTTACCACTGGTAATAAGAGCTAAAGCATTAACGTAAGTTTAGTGCCATAAATCCCTATCTAAGGCAAAATTCGTCGGTTAGGGATTTTGGGTCAAATCCCCTAAAAGTCGCCTGGCGATAGGGGCAACTCTTTTGAGCTAGCTTAGGATTTACCAATATTTTCTGGATATTTATATCCAAAGTTCTTACCCGTGGTAAACCTGTCCGAAAACATACTTTGCCTATATTGTACGCTCAGATACTGCTTCATGTTAAAACTGTCGCAATACGTAATGAAATGTGAAACCTTATCTCAGAATGGGTGAATGCTGCAGTGTAGCCAAGTTAGTTCAACTGAAGAAGTGAACTTTTATAGCATCACTACCTGTATCCTTTTACTTGAAGACGAAGGCAAGACGATAGCAGCACGATTAAAAGAAACGTACTGTCGTTTGTGAGTCACAAACAACATTATTCTGCTAGCCAAGGACGCTTATCAAGTAAGTCTTGGAGTTCAAGGAAATCACATTTTTTTAAGGAGGGCCTATGCACTTTGCTCGCGTAACATTATTGTTCACTAACAGTAAACAAGATACCTGCGTTTCGCTAGCGCGTGTTTCTTTGGCCTTATGGAAAACGGTAGCTAGCTAGCTACCTACCCTACCCGAGTTATCGTGTGGATGAAGAAAACATTTCAGGCGCAAACATTTCAGCAATATCCAGAGCTTCTCGGACAACGCACGGCATTTTAGAAGTCGAAAAAAAATATTTTTTTCTTGACATTGAAATGCATGTCATGCATATTAACTACTATTTTAATACACTTCAATTTACACTTCAACTTCGCTTTTAAAATAGCGAAGTTGAAGTGGTGATTAGTCTGCTGATTTGTAGCGACAGAGATGAACTCGTCACGAGTCTCGTGGTATGTCGGTACCACCCGTGACTCCCCATCGAGCTGATCCTGGGCGACTTCAACGACGGCAGCTTCCAGCAAAGTCTTCGCTCCCGAGATATGCCTCACTTTCGCTTTTGCCTAGTCAAGCAACACCCGCGTTTTCACCTAAAGCAGCTCGCTAACCTGACAAAGATACAACTTTGATCGACCCACTACTGTATCCTCTGGTTCGGATGACTGCATCGCCCTCCCATGACTACCAAAACGGGTACGATCATCTTGACCTTCTACTCTAGTAATAACTTCAGCGTCTAAATCCATTTAAACGGGTCATGTTTGTAGCATCGCCACCCCCACGAACACCGACACTAAAGCCTCATCACCCCAAAACTCTGGCTCTTGCGCTGTGCGCAAACTTGGTCTTATCTTGATCATCATCGGTGGCTTCATAACAGTGATCGCGATCGTCTACGGATCAGCATTAACGCCTGTCATCGACAACAAGGTCAAGGACGGCGTTGTTGTGTGTGACGCCTCTGGAGCAGAAGAGGAATCGTACTACGACGCATACGGTGACTGCGATGACTGCAACCCTTACTACTACACGCTGCGCATGTTCAACGCCTCGAACGCTGAGGCGTATCTGACTGGTGAAGCCTCCAAGCTGCAGCTCGTGGAAAGCGGACCTTACGTCTTCCGTCGTCGTGAGTTCAAGATCGACATCAACTTCCTGGACGACGGGGCTCGTGTGAGCTACAAGTCCTACACTTACCACACCTTCGAGGAATCGCTGAGCTGCGATGGATGCTCGGACTCGGACAAATTCACGAGCTTTGATGTCGGATACTTGAACGTCATCGCACAGGCAGGAGGCGAGAAGGCTTTCCTCATGAAGCTGGCAGCTGGTTCCTTCTCGACGAACGAGACGGTCATCGAGGACGCAGTTGAGAACTACGGGCCGCAGATGATGCGCTGGGTCAATGGGCTCAACTCGTTGGACCCAGTGGCCATGAAGACCGTCGCCAGTGGCGGAACAGTTCTGACTTTCCTGGCTACGGGACCGGGAGCTATCGCGGATTTGGATCTGTCCGGGTTCGTCTACAACGGACTCTTCGTCACGCGGACAGTGTCGCAGTGGGCACTTGGATATCCGAGTCTGTTGGCTGGATTGGGTCTGGGCAGTGAGTACGTCACGAGCTGCAATGTGACGAATGGATGGAATAGCAAATGTGCGAGTTGTGATGGAGACGCTTGTCTGGATATTTGGTACGAGTGCAAACAATGCGCTCTGGGTGCAAGTGTCGTCGCTATCAACAACGTCACGTGTGGGATCATCGAGGACATCTACGCCGAGGAATATGGAGCTGAAGAAGCAGCTACTTTTAGAGAGAACACTTGCAATCTCTGTGAAGCCTTCGGCCTTTGTGCTGCTCCTCTCCCTGGCATCGCAGAGGACTCGGGGATCGACTACTCCAAGACGCCTCCGTCGGCCGATAATCTGGAGACGTACATCCAGATCACAGGCTGCAAGGACGACTCCAAGATCCTCGAGTATGAAGAATTCAACGGCTTTACGTCCACGGCGCTGTGGGTCACCACACTCGGCGAGGAACGTCGCAATCCGACACTGTCGGAGATCATCGCGTTCAACGACTACGGCAACTGTGCCAACCCCACAGCCAACGTCACATGCAGTGCTGTTGAAGGGAACGATGCCACCAGCATCAAACCTGGAGGTGCTGGCATGACTGGCTTTGAGGACACGTTGACGCAGACATCGTCCGATATGTTTCTGGACGAGGGGAAGCAGAATGTGACTCTGTACTCGACCGGACAGGAAGTCGACCACGAAGGGATCACTCTTCATCGCTTCAGTCCGCCCAACGATCTGCTGGTCAACTCGCAGGATAACAACGACAAAGGTACGGGCTGGCCGGTGGATGGCGTGCAGGCGTTGGCTTTCTCTGCAGGGTTCTTGGCGTACGTGTCGTACCCGATCTACATCTACGGCAACACCACGCTACTTGATGCTGTGGAAATTACTATGAGCGACGGCATCGTGGCGTCGGGAGATTCCATGTACGACTCGGATGACTTGAAGCAGGAGTATATCGACAAATACGTGACGTACATCGATGTGGAGGCTGGTACGGGCAAGACGATGGTGGCGCACAAGCGACTGATGGCGTCGTACGCCATGTCGTACTCGGCTCTGAATGAGTCGGCGCCAATGTCTGACGTGCTGTGGCCCAACCTCGAGGCGGAGATTATCTTCCCTGCTTATTGGGGCGAGGAGAGTGCTACAGTTGGCAGCTCGTCCGTGGACTACTACCATCTCGTCCAGCGTCTGCTCAAGTCGGTCTTGCCTGTGCTAATAGTCGGCATCATCGTTGGACTGGCGATGGTGGGATACGGCTTCTTCCACCGCCGTAGGATGGCGACGCAACACGTTCAGCGGAAGGAGCCGACGGGCGATGTGTGAATGTTACAGCCGCTTACGGTGCTCTATAAGGCTTTTATCTTGATGTATCGGATACTTTTCAGAGCGACTAAAATACACTTCAACTTGTCAAGGATGATGCGCTATTCTGTCGGACTAAACGTTCCACAGTTCGACAGCTTCAACAGCAACGCTCTTCCTCCGGCACTGCCGGTCCGGCAGCTAATGGTGCCGTGACTCACGCCTCGTGAGCAATATCATCGAGGGTGCAAGTGAAAACGGTAAGAGAGATGCTGGACAAGTTTGAGGACAAAAGTGAATGAAATATATGTACAGTAAAGTCAGTGAGCAAGAGTTACGCTCCTTTGGTGGACTCCAACAGCTCGAGCACTGCGTGGCATTTTCGCTGACGTGCCAGCTTTATTCCGTGGGCGATATTGCAGCTTTCTGGTCGATTGTGAATGAGGAAATCGACCACCTGCACGTGTCCACGCAGAGCAGCTTCATTGAAGGCTCTAGCTGTGCAGCCTTCCTGGCGGTTCGCATGTAGAAAGCGCACGACATCTAGATGCCCCCACAGCGCCGCGTAGTCCATGGCGTGTGTCGTGCATCCTTCTTGTCTATTTTCATGAAGAAACTTCACCACGTCTAGATGCCCCTTTGTAGCAGCACGATCCATTGCACGAGTGGTGCATCCTTCCTCTCGATTCTCGTGTAAATACTTGATAATGTCCAAGTAACCCCCCGCCGCAGCGTCATCCATGGCTTTGGTCGTGCACGACAACTCCGGCGCAAATTCATTCAAGTACTGTAGCACCTTGAGCTGTCCTTTCAACGCCGCCTCCTGCATCGGCACTACTCTACTAGCCTCAGTGTATCTCTGAGACACGTTCTCATGTAGATGCTCGACAATACCCAGCGCTCCTGCAGCTATAGCCTCGGACATTGCGCTCTTGACGAAGCCCTCGCCTTTCGCTGTGAAATATTTGACCATCTCCAGGTCTCTGTCAGCACTCGCGTGCACTAAAGTGTACGACGGGCGTGTGTCCGTGCCTTCCTCGTACAAAACCTTGAGCATCTGCGTCTGCTTCTGTTTGTACGCAACGACTTTAGCCTCAGCCGTGGGGGTGTCCCTGTTCTTCTTGAGGATGTCTCTAATAGCCTGCAGGTCGTCATTCTCGGCTGCCCAGCGGGTTGCCCGTCCCGACCACTTCTCAGGTCGGTGTTGAATGAGGAAACGCACCACGTCGAAGTGATGTGCGTCTAGGGCGCCATCCATCGCTCGTTTAGTGCAGCCCTCGCTTCTGTTCGAGTGCAGGAAGCGCACCACATCCAAAAAGCCACTACAAGCCGCGCTATCCATCGCATCAGTGGAGAAACCCTCAGCCTGGAAGAGATGCATCAGTTGGAGCATGTGCAACTGACCCAAGGCGGCGACGCTGTCAGCGAGGCCTGGAGAGCACGGAGAGTCACGTGTGACCAGCAGTACCGTCACCACGTCCACCAGATCATCAGCCAGCGCATCACGTAGCGTCCAGGCAAAGGAGAACACGCGACCGAGCGCGTCCAGGGGCAGCCTAGCCTTAGCGAAGACACGTAGAGAGGCTTCAGCCTCTGGTGACCGCCGCATTCCAGCGAGTCGTTTACGTACTGCCAGATGGGTACATGCACATCGACATTCACTTCACTCTATCCCTTTTTTTTTCGAAAATCTCTCCCATGTAGCGATTTGCTTACAAAAGTCAAGTGTAATCATCTTTCACAAATTTGCCGAGTCAATTCCGCGCGCAAAAAAACCAAGGGCGGCATCATGGTGGCCCAGGACGTAGACGCCGCTGCGTCGCCTGCAGAGGAGCAGCAACAAGAGCAACGGGAACAGGAAATAGAGCAACCTATGGAGACGGTAGAAGCCGTAAGCGAGGCTCAACCGCAGTCGACTCCCGCCGCTAAGAGTCCGACACCTTCGGCCACCACACCGACAGTGTCGACGCCCGCCAAATCGACGCCCGTCAAGCGTCTGATGATCACCAAGATGCAGCTGGAGAACTTTAAATCGTACGCGGGTAAAGTCGAGATCGGCCCCTTCCACAAATGCTTCAGTGCCGTCGTGGGTCCCAATGGAAGTGGCAAATCGAACGTCATCGACGCGCTTCTCTTCGTGTTCGGCAAACGCGCATCCAAACTTCGTCTCAAGAAAGTCTCGGAGCTGGTGCATCGCTCTGCCAACTTCCCGAACTTGGACATGGCTACAGTGTCCGTCTTCTTCCAGGAAATCATTGACACAGACGAGCAGGCGGCGGCAAGTGTAGCCACAGCAGACAATGAAGCCAACTACACGGTCGTCCCCAACTCGCAATTCAGCGTCACACGCACTGCCACCAAGGGAAACGTGAGCAAATATTACGTAAATGACCGCCCCAGCAACTTCACGCGCGTGACGGAGCTGCTGCAGGACAAAGGGATCGACCTGGACAACAACCGCTTCCTCATTTTACAGGGAGAAGTGGAGCAGATCGCCATGATGAAGAGCAAAGGAGCTGAGGGCACCAATGAGGACGGACTGCTCGAGTATCTGGAAGATATTATCGGCTCCAATGTCTACGTGGAGCCCACCGAGCGCGTGTGGGACGAGGTGGAGCAGTGCAACGAAGTGCGAGGAGACAAAGTGAACCGCGTCAAGCTGGTGGAGAAGGAGAAGGCACATCTGGAGGGCCCACGGGCCGAGGCGCTCGAGTATCTTCGTAAGGAGAAGGAAGTGTACATGAAGACGAATATTCTGTACCAATTGTGGATCCAGGAGGCGTCCAAGAACCGCGAGTTGTGCGAATCGAAGCGTAACGAGCTGCAGGCCAAGTACAAGGCCGAGTTGGCTCGTATGGAGAAGAACCGAGAGGAATTGCAGTCTGTGGAGGCAGTTTACCAGCGAGTCAAGAGCGAGCACGACGAAGTGGCCAAGCAGTTGGATGAAGCCAAGACGGAGTACGCAGAGTTCGAGAAGCAGGACGTGAAGCTGCGGGAGGAGCTGAAATACGCCAAGGAGCGGCAGAAGGAGCTGCAGTCGGCGCAGAAGAAGGAGCTCAAGAAGCAGAAGAACATTGAACAGAAGATGCAGGAGAACGAGGAACTGGTGCCGCAGCTGGAGAAAGAAGTAGAGAAACTGCAGACGAAGCTCAAGAAGCAGGAACAGGTGCTGGAGAGCATCGTCGAGGGACACAAGGAAGAGACAGCCAAGCTTCGCAGCACGATGGAGGAGATTCAGCAAGAGATGGAGCCGTTCCAGACCGAGATGAATGCGCTGAGATCAGTGATCGACACGACCGAGACGGAGATTCAGCTGGTGGAGGAGCCCGTCACGAACGCCAAGAAGGCGCTCGAAGCCAACGCGTGTGGCGTCATTGAGGCCGAAGCGAATCTGCGTGGACTGGAGGATGAGCTGAGCGAGAAGCGCGAGAAGCTGGACAAGATGAAGGACCGCATTGGCGTTGCTGAGCAAGAGCTGGAGGACGTTAAAGGCAGAGAAAGCTCCGTTGCAGACAAGTATCGCGAGGCCCGTACAAAGGCTGAAGAGGCTTCTGGCGCCGTGCAGTCGCATGCCACTCGGAACCGCATGTTGCGGGAGCTGCTCGAGGCCTCCAAACCTGGTAACCCCCTGGAAAAGGCCGGATTGTTCGGGCGTCTGGGAGATTTAGGCGCGATCGACGGCAAGTACGACGTTGCCATCTCGACAGCGTGCGGTGCGTTGAACAACTTGGTGGTCGAGACGACGTCGGGGGCGCAGGCGTGCGTGGCTTATCTACGCAAGCACAACCTGGGACGCACTACGTTCCTGATTCTGGAGCAGCTGGGCTACCTCAAGTCCAAGTACTCGCAGCGGTTCCATGGCGTTACTGCTCCTTCTGGACAAGAAGCGCCTCGGCTATTCGACTTGGTACAGGTGAATGATGAGAAGTATCTGCTTGCCTTCTACTATGCTCTGCGTGACACTTTAGTGGCCAAGGATCTGGACGAGGCCTCTGCGATCGCGTACCAAGGACGACAATGCAAGTACCGCGTTGTGACTTTAGATGGCCAGTTGGTTGAGATGTCTGGCGCCATGTCTGGAGGAGGCAAGCGAGCTCGCAGTGGCGGCATGTCGAGTACGCTGGCGAGTGGCTTGAGTGAAGACGAGATCCGGAGTCTGCAGGAGGAGGCGTCGTCTCTACGAAGCGAATTGGGAGAGATCCGAGACGAGAAGGAGTCGCTGGAGAAGGAATTATCGCAGCTTACGCGCAAGATCGAGCAGTACGAGAACGATCTGCCCAAGATCGAGTTGAACGTCAGCGCTACGAAGACGCGTCTGGAGGATTTCACGAAGAACAAGAGCGTGTTAGAGACGCAGACGACGCTAGCTCCGGAGGCCAAGAAGCAGGTGGAGAAGCTTAACAAGACCAAGACTGCTAAGGAAGCTGAGTACAAGAGCACCAAGATGAAGGTGGACAAGATGGCTGCCAAACTGGCCAAAATGAAGGAGCAGATCCTCGACGTGGGCGGAGAGAAGCTGCGCAAGGAGCAGGATGTGGCCAAGAAGATCACTAAGCAGATCGCCGACAAGACGAAGCAGATGACCAAGATACGCGTCGACTTCAAGAGCAGTCAGAAGAATACCGAGAAGAACGAGCAGGCGCTCAAGAAGATTGAGGAGGACATTGAAGCAGCCAAGAAGAAGATCGAGGACACTCGCGAGCAGATCACTGCGATGGAGGAGAAGGCGTTGGCTGTACTGCAGAAGTGCGAGAGTGTCCAGGAAGAAGTGACTGCCAAGGAGAAGGAGCTCCGAAAGGACGAAGCCAAGTACAGGAAGCTCAAGAAAGAGTACGACGCGATGGCCAGTGCTGAGGTGGATCTCGCCAACAGTCTGGAGGACTGTGAGAAGATGCTGGAGGAGAACAGCAAGAAGGAGAGCTACTGGAAGACGAAGCTCACGGCTCTGCACGACGCGTTCGTCACGGAGCAGGAGCAGAATGCTGGCGTCTTTGAAGACGAACGGGATCTTCCTGCTCGGAAGCGTCAGAAGAAAAACACTAGGGACACTGACGGAGACGAGGCCATGGCCGAGGAGCGTAAAGACGAGAGCGAGGAGGACAGCGAAGGAGAAGAAGAGGAAGATGCCAACCTGGACGTGACTCTGGAGAAGTTGCCTATGCTGGACCCTGCCGCCTTGTCTCGATACAGTAAAGAAGAGATGAAGTACGAGATTTCGGTGCTAGAGCAGCAGCGCGACGAGCTCAAGGCCAACGTCAACATGGGCGCGTTGACTGAGTACAAGCAGAAGCAGGACGAGTACAAGGCGCGTGTGTTGGAGCTGGAGGAAGCCACCAAGCTGCGTGATGCCAAGCGCCACGAGTACGACGAGCTGCGTCGCAAGCGACTGGAGGAGTTTATGACGGGCTTCCGCACCATTACGCTCAAGCTGAAGGAGATGTACCAGATGATCACATTGGGCGGAGACGCTGAGCTGGAGCTCGTGGATTCTCTGGATCCGTTCTCGGAAGGCGTCGTCTTCAGTGTGCGGCCGTCCAAGAAGAGCTGGAAGAACATTTCGAATCTCTCAGGAGGCGAGAAAACCCTCGCGTCGCTCGCTCTGGTGTTCGCTCTGCACCATTACAAGCCGACGCCGCTGTACGTGATGGACGAGATCGACGCTGCGCTGGACTTCAAGAACGTGTCGATTGTGGGCAACTACATCAAGCAGCGCACGCGCAACGCCCAGTTCATCATCATCTCGTTGCGCAACAACATGTTCGAGCTCGCGGATCGACTGGTGGGGATTTACAAGACGAACGACGCGACTAAGAGCGTGACGATCAACCCAAAGATCTACGAACAGGGCACAGCTAAGGCCGCGAACGGGACGACGACGCCCGTGACGAAGAAACCAGCAACTCCGAGCATCACCAGTCCCAACAGTGGCTCGCGTCGATTAGTGAAAAAGGCTCGACGGTCCAGCCAGCAGTCGGTGACGTCCCCCATTGCACAGCAGAGCCCGTCACTCATGACTACACCGCTGCAGGACCGAACGAACCGATCGTAGGGTAGAAGCAGCTTTATCTTTTCCAGTCAACGTAATGGATACACTTTGTCCATGTATCCTAAGTTGCATTTTGTAGCCATGTACTTGCATGTCATTTGTGCTTTTTATTTCCTATCCAATATGTTCGGTACACAATCCGATAGTTGAGACCTTGACGATGACGGAGGAGCAGCAACAGGATGCAGCGTCCATGGCGGCGATGGCGGAGTTTCTACGAGAGTATGAGCCGTCCGGTGATATTTACCAGGAGCTGGCGCGCAATACCGGTAACGGTCTGCCGCTATTAGTGGACAATGGTCGAGAGGCAAGTGAGACCTTGCTTGAAGCTGTTCCAGATGTTCAATCTGCCGACAGACGCCTCAAGGTCAGGAACGCACAGGCAGCCAAGCGCCGACTGCGGTATCTTAAAAAGCTTAAAGCGGAGCGCAAGACGCTCAAGAAGCAGGAAACGGAGTTGGAAATAAAGCTCAAACAATTGCATGAAGCTCACGCCAAGGAGCGAACCACGAGGAATAAAAAGATGGTGGCACTCAATGCGTGGAAAGCCACTGCATTACGACAGAAAGAGAAGAGATTCGAGTCCGAGGACGAACAGAGACGACTCCAAACCGCCGTCATGAACCAGTCGGGACTTATCCACCGGATGAGGACGTTGTTATGTCAGCAACGAATGCTCAGCAGTCTCGACGCGTACGAGGAGAAGGCTTCTCAAGGGAATAGGAAGGGAAATTTAGTACTCAAGACCTTTGTTCATGAAATGGATGCACTCTACGCCCAGACTGATGCAGTCATTAGTGGGGTCCACTTTGAAATGTCTCCACCTTTGACGTACGAATTGAAGCGGAAGTGGAGCAAGGGCAAAAGTTTCCTCGAGAGTGCGGACGCGACAGTGATCCCATTTAGCTTCGAGCAGACTTGTCGTGCAGTGTCGCTGATGATTCTGGCTCCGAGCTACAATGACGAGCTTGAAGATCCGGAGAACACGGCGATCCGAACGTACCGCTTGAATTTCTCTCGGGAATTGGGGAACAGTGCGACGCTGGTGGTTTACAATGCCGTAAAGAGATACGTCGAACCGAACCGCGCCGTGTTTGTTTGGCGAGCTCTTGCCGAAGGTCAAGACGAGTTTGACGGTCTTCAAACGGTCGAGACAGCGTGGTTTGTAGTACGTCCGCTGACTGAAAGGCAGTCAAATAGCCAGCAAAAGATGATCCTGGAGAGTTATACACGCTTAGTACCTGTTGGATTCGGCAGACCATCGGATACTGACACGCGAGCCAACAAGTTTATCAAGATCCTGGCAAAAGCAGATGAAGCAGACGTCAACGACATGAAACAAATGCTTGGCAAGCTGCTGCTAGATGAAGCGAGGGCGAACGTTGACGCCCCTTAGACGGATTAATATCTGGAGTATGATGTAGTGTGTCTTTCCCGCTATTATTGGCTGAGATAAAAAATGAAGCAATCCTGCTTCATGTACCACAGCTTCTATCTAACTAAAAAATTACATCCTTACAGCAATACTTCAGTATTTGTGTCTGCAGGAACTAGGATCTTAGAGACAAATAGTCTGCGTCTCGTCGAGCAACATCTGCTGGAACATCTCCATGATATCGTCGACATCTCCCTCGTCTGCCTTGGCGAGGACTTTCACGAATTCGTTCCCTCGTGCACCAGTCTCCGACGCCAAGTCGAATCCAACAGGCATCAACTGGGAGTAGGTCTCCAAGACCATGGCACGGCCTTCACACGCATCATTTGCTCTGCGAAGCACATACCATGCGGTTTCATCCGTATAAAGACCATTGAAGTCTCCCTGCCCTTCAGTGAGTGCACGACTCACAAATACAACTCGATCAGCATCGATGTATCTCCTCACCACAACGTGTATGACGAGAGTGGCGCTATCGCCCAATTCCTGCGAAAAATCTAGGTGGTACTTGAGGGCCTGCATGTTCTCGGGGTCAATTATGTCGTCATTGTAGACATCTCCGTTTGATTTTGTCAGTAGCGTCTCCGATAACGCGTGACAAGTCTCGTTAAATCCAAACGGGATGACAGTGGCATGCGCGCTCTCCAGGAGACTCATGTCGTAATTCCAGTCCCGGATCATCTCGAACTGCATTGGTAGTGCCAATATTTTATAATCCACGCTAGAAGTAACCTCGTTCGTCATAGCGTGTAGCGAATTAAGCTCTTTCACGAACGTCTTGAACAGTATTGCCACATTTGATTGAGGGAGCTCAAGCGAGGCCATTGGACGTTGGACCATGCACTGTTGGAGTATTTCAGTCATACTGCGAATCAGTCGAGCTTGTTCGGCGACGCGAGTTCTCAATTGTTGTCGCCTGACCTCGGATGCGAGTCTCCTCTCCTTGTGACGGATGGAGGCAGCTCTCCATGCTGCTAGGACGAGGTCGTTAGCTGTCGCTGCATTGACACGTGCTCGAGCGTTCTGGAGCTGAGTCAACACTGCTGACAGCTCTACCACTTGAGTCCTCAACGGGTAGACTTTTTTTCGGATCACCGGTGGGCCTGGTCCCATTTGGGTCCTGATACCATTTTGAGACAGGCCCAGCTTTTTGGTTACCTATGTTTTGGGCAACCTATTTAAAACTCTCCCTGGCAGGGTGAATGTGTCTTCAAACATGCTGGAAACTCATACGAAGTGTGGTTGTTTTTTTAGATGTATCGACAAAGCACGTGCATGACATCGCCAATAAACGACCACAACGAGTGTTGTTCTTTTTCGTTGCTCTTCATCTTGCCGGCAAAATACAAGAGCTATGTCAAATAGGAGTACTACGACAGTAATAAGGCGATCGGTAATTTAACAAACTGATCCCATCCACCATCTAGTCAAGGAAGACGCCAAACGCGCGCTATGCAACTCACATCTCCATAGTATGTGTTATAACATGGTCAAAGAGCAAACAGAGCAGCTATAGCACTGTTTATTTATATATTGACTTAAAATTTGTTGCGGTTTAGTCGCTAACTATACCCTAGGTCGCGCGCAACAGCAATCTCGCATATGGACCCGTATTCGTAAGAGCACAGGTCCATGGTAGTAGCCCACCCATAGATCTACAATATATGACGTGGTCGAAGAGCACGCAAAACAGACGCAGCTGATCTTAGTGCTAAAACTTAATGAGTGTTTTTAGTCTACTTAAGGTATGTTCGCATTTTTTGGGCGCGGACCCGAAAAGGACCAGACCCACCGGTGACCCGATTTGATTTCTTCCCCTCAACGTCGTCCGCTCTGCCTTAGCTCTCTTCAGGTACCGATTCTGTCGCTTGGCGGCCTGCGCGATACGAATCTTTCGTCGTCTTTCAGCCGAGATGTCTCCTGATGGGTTTGAGGTCGTGTCAGCCTTACGGCTTCGACCAGGGCTGCATAACGCAATCTCACGGGTGTCTTCTTCGTTGGTCGATGCTGGGAATTGCACGTCGGAGCCGGGGACCGAAGCACCCGAATGGCTACCCTCGACGAAATCCGTCGATGGGATCTCAATGAGAAACTGCAGCAGCGCTGCGAGTTATGCGTTCATTTACCGGTCGAATGCTATTAGCAAGTTGCTACAGTAAGAAATGTAATTAGTCTGGACTCCTAATTAGTCTGGATTCCCACTTAGTCTGGACTCCTAATTAGTCTGGATTCCCACTTAGTCTGGACCAGACCAGACTAATTGTGTTCAGGAGAAAAATATCCCAATTCAGACTAATTGCATCCGCTGTTCCTATTTAGTCTGGATTGAACTTTATTTAAGATCCATAATTCGCGCTCATTTTCGGAAGTGCAATCAGAAGACAAGAACACAAAGGACTATGAGCACCTGCAGTGGCTGTGGTGGCGATGCGTCTAACGTTTCGCATGCTTGTATCGTGTGTGGCAACCGTAACCACGTTTTCTGTGGGATCGTCCTGGATGAGAAGCAGGGGGGGGGGGGGCATGGTCACATAGTGAACCCGACGACCAAGAGCATCAGCGTGAACCCGACGAGTTCGTTGTCACGGCTGTGTGTGACGGCTTCTACAGTTACTTGCTTCACGAATTTTGTAAACTCCGCAGTACTGGCGTAAAACTATCTCGTGAACTACTCTTGCAGATTGCGTGTAGCTCCTTCGATGATTCTGGAGTAGAATCACCGTTTGCACGAACTGATGAGGATGAATAGGGGTTGACTCTAAAGGAACGAAAGAACAGCTCGGTGGATTCGCGCTTCTGTGAATTGACAAGAAGGAACTTATGCTCCATCGGAACGCTATGATACAGTGCGCGCTATCGAAGGGTTTGAATGAGCGATGGGAGGTATCTTAGCTTCAAACCCCTCTCCGAAATATTAGTGACCGATACCGCGGAAAAATCTAAGGAGCTCGAGCTTAGGGAGCTCGAGGTGCGAAAGACGTGCGAAAGGATCCTTACAATACCAAAATTTGTAAACTGGTCAGAGCAAAAGAATTGTGTTCACTTACTATGACAAATCGTCCCGACCCATTAGTTTGATGTCACTTGCCATTTCCAATGGTCAGAAACTTCAATTTTGAGGTATATCTCGCAACTGCCATTCTGGAATTTCGAGGATGGCGAGAAAGGCTTCGAAGAGCAGTGTTTTTGCGCTGCGCTGCTCCAAGTTTAAGAAGGTATTCTCAACTTTGTACTCGAAAAAACGTCACGATAAGAAGAAATTGGATTGTAGCACGCGTGCCGTCAAGAAGCGAGAGGCAGAACGCAAAAAGCGCCGTAAAAGCCAAAATAAAGCATATCATTTGCACCGCAAGTGGGATGTTTCGCTAACCCGCGACCCACTTGACAAGGCCCTGGACGCTCTGCTGTCGAAGATACCAGGGAATCCAATCGAGGGTGTGGCTGCGAGCGTTGCTCAGCTGGAAGCCCGTCTTCGTGCTCTAACCCGAGTTAGCTAAGCTCATTATTAGGTTGTAGACATTAAGAAACTACTCAGTCATAAATCAAACATTTTTGGCGTTAAAAGAAAGAATATGGCTGCTAAGTATTCCCTCGTCTGAAACGGAACTGTAGAACGATCAACAGAAAAAAAGAAGGACATTAGTCTAATAATTGAATGCATTCCAATGCCCATATCTTTTTTATAATAGTTTTTATGAAAACACGAATTTCGTGGATCCCCAAAATCGATCTTACTCGACTCCAAAACTGATCTGAAAAACGCCAGTAATGCTCTTAAAACTACCAAAAACGATCTTAAAGCACGTAAAGTACTCTTAATTAACCAAAAACCGTCTTACGGCGAACTGGGTAACTTATTGCCATAACACAAGTATCACGAATATCGGTTCAGTTTGGATATGAATTTATGAATATTTGTGTATTGTCGTGAATTATATACCTTGTGGCTGGAGGCTGTTGTGTCTCTCTTTTTTTTGCGGGTTTGAAAACGGTCTTTGTCCTGCAAAGCCCCAGCTCCGAGGTGGCAGGAATGCCTCATCAAATGGTGGATTCTGCGGATCTGCATCTTTGCTCCTATTTAGCGAAACAGTAGTTTGTTGTGAGGGCACTCTGGGGACGGGAGGTGCATGGGGATGCACTTCACCCAACACCAGTAAACCCACAAACGAAAATTGTGGGGTTGGATTTGGTGCAGGATGGTTGAGGTCCACACGCTCACTAAGAGTCGGCTCTCAAGCTGTTCCTGCAATCCCATGGTTATTCTTGTGTAGATTGGCCTTTTGACGCTTGGCTCCTTTCTTGCGTATGATCTGCGCAGGTTCCAATATTCTTGTCTGTACGTCCTCAGTGTGCCCCCGCCTCGTCAACCAGTGTTCATGAAAATGCTCAACCTGCAGCTTTTGTTTGCGTTCAGACTTAATATTGCCAATGAGGTCGTGAATGCAGGGCCTACCGTGGGAGTTCTTAAATACTCCAGTACAAGGGTCGCAGTCCTGCCGTCTCTTGACGATGTCCAGCGCTTCTCTCCACAACTCAGCAGTCTTGTTTAAGGCAAAGCGACTAATTTAGAGGTCGACAGCAGAGTAGGTATCATCACGTAGAGCATGACGAATCGTACCCACATCTTTTTCCACAGCTATACGGACGTTCTTGATGCATGGTTCCCACCAAGGCAGAAGCATTCAAAATGCCATAAGTAAGTCACCACGCGATGATTTTAGCCAGCGTTTACATTTGGAATGTGTGCCTTCGACAGGCGAGGATCACGGTATCCGAAGTGCAAGTATTGGGAAGTCCAACATCGAACGAGTTTTGGTTTGTATTTCCACCAGTGGTGGTCGAGATATTTTGCCAATTCGACGTTAGTTGATCGAATACTGCTGCACCGCTCGATAAAATCTGCTTCGGTCGGAGAATCTACAGCACTGTGATAAAGCTCCATAAATTGTTCCGTCTCTACCGTGTTGCCGTATTTGTCCTGGCCAGGAGCTGGCCTTGGATTTTCAACCTGTTGGTCCAAGAATTGTTCGTGTCTTCGCTAGAACGTTCCGATTCATGTGCCATCGACAGATTAGAGATGGGAAAGAGGGGAACATAGCGTCCAGAGCGTTCATGCACGCTAGATCCCTATCCGTGAGTATGATCGACGGGTAAGATATCTGGTAGTCTGCCATCATGTTTTGAAGTTGGAGCAGTGCCCAGAGAAAGTCCTCGTCCTTCTCGCCGGGCAGTCAACATTGAGCTATTGGCAAGACCGAATTCATGTTGGCCATCACAATTACATTCAGTAAGGGTAGGTCGTACAAATTTGTCTTGTACGTGCAGTCGAGAATGATCACATTAGAATTCCAACTGTAAAATTGCCATATTTCAGGTTGTGACCAGAACAAATACCGAAGTCTGGAAGTCTCATAATCTACCTCAACCTTAAAGAAAAAGTTGTGGTCCTTCAATTTCTTCAAAAGAAATTCCGTTGGCGTGTCGTCACTGAGATCTTCGCGCCGTTTAGCATCCTTTCGATTAGAAATGTCCTTCTCGGTAATGCAAGTATCGGGGTGAGCACTTCGGATGGTAGCAACTACAACCTGCGGCGAAACACCAACTGCCGTTTGTGCAGCCACCAAATCAGCCGTGGGAAGATCAGAAGCTGTTAACTTCTTCATATCACGACGTCGGTGCCCATGGTGAAAACTTGGATCTTGCAAACGAGGGTGGTTGTGATAGAGAGATCCATCGAGAATGTAGACTTTCCACTGCCGGTGACAACGTCTGGATCCACAGCTTCTAGACGGATTTTCAATTTACAGCCAATCTTACTTGTTGTCCTTTGAACCCGAATGCGCTCTTCTTCCCGGAGTCCACGTGTGTTCTTCGTTTTCCCAAAATGATCACACTGAAAATCTCGTTGTCGAATCTGCTTGGCCTTGTTCTTCTTGTTATGGGACTTGATTACGTCGATAACTTGTCTCCTGTTCCAGGAATCGAGGGCTTTCTCAGCTTCTTCATACGAGTCAAAAGTTTTCTCGGGCAAGGGTGGTATTGGAAAGCGCGTTGATGAAGGAAGGGGGGGGGCGTTTGTGGAGACGCCATATGTAAAAGTGAGGGATTTTGATGAATAACAAATGTTTACTATTATTAGAAACTTTCCTACGTCGTTTAAAAATTCTGTTAAACGTTTTGGGATTGTGACGGAGGTCTATTTTTGGTCCTTTCGCACGTCTTTCGCACCTTGAGCTCTCTAAGCTCGCGCTCCTTAGATTTTCCCGATACCGCGAGAGCTTTTTAGAGTGGTTAGGAATACGTCGTGGAGCGAGCACAATCGGAGAAAGTGATAATTGCAAATAAGAATTATTTACCTATTGTTTTGGTGAAGTGCTCAAAAAATAGTCCTGAACTTGACCCATTGATGAATTGTCTTGATAATTGTATCAGTTCGCAAATAGTCTGGGTGCGCAATTAGTCTGGATGCTCCGAGTCCAGACTAATTGTGTTCGGGGTCTCGAAAACCCGATTCCCAATTAGTTTGATCCAGACTAATTACACTTCTGTGCGTTTGGTTTTGAATATTCTACCCCAAACAATCCTAGGGAGATCCTAAGGAATATCCAGGAGGTAACATACAATACCATGAGACATGAATGTATTACTTCCGTCCGATTATGTTATGTTTTATAAATTGTATTGACACCGGTAACAAGAACTACGAAGAAATGGATGAGAACAAATGTGTAATACATATAAAAAACCTTTTTAAGGAAGCAGCAGACCAACACGAAGCTCTCAGTGAGAACAATACCAACGTGGTATTGTCAATTCCGTCCAGATTTGCCGACTTGGAAATGGCGACTACATAGAACTCACAAAAATACTTGCATGGCTGTGTAAAACCACGTTCTCCGTGTTATTACTACATTCATGTAGGCTACATGTATGTTACCTTGTAGCGCAGCATTACTGCTACATTTATTTAAATTGCCACCTTTACTGGATGGATATTTATCACAACCAACCTCAAAACCAAGCGAATTTGCAGCAGACAGCTCAATATTATTTTTAACAAATAGAAGGCGAATATAATTTTAGGTCTTCCACAATGTGATGTACCGGCACTTGAAGTAACACTTTTCCCCTTCGTCGAGTCCACTTCCATACCAACCATGATCCTGCTAAACCTACAGGAAAGACACGGCCGCAATCAAGTCCGTTTGCTTGATTTTTCCCTGTCTGCTGACAGCGCAAGTCTTTTTCTAAAGGACATTGCGCTAAATGACTGGAAATCTATCCGTTTGGACACTTATACCGGGTCCAACAAAATGTGGAAGAAGGTATTATACCAGGTGAGTATGTTGTGAACGGCTCAGCGTACATTGCCTGCAAGGTGTCACTAGGGTGGATCCTGTTATACATTGGAGACGAACAATACGTTTCACCGCAATACAATCGTAAAACTTTAATAGACTCTACCTTGTTTAAGTTGTTCAGCATGAACATGTCTTTATCGACAACACCTCAAAAAGTTATAGCAATGATAATAAATTTAATCAACGCAAGTGGCCTAAGTACCATGAAAAATGACTGAAACGAGGGAAATACTTACCTTCCGTGCTTGAGTTTACCTCATCACGAAGCATGGTCCAAATGATTCGCTCCAGCTCCGGCATGCGGGACCAGTTCGAGTCAGCATGGCCGATGTCGTGACGAAGATGCTAAGAGCATTAGTTTTGTTTTTGTTATCCGCTATTATTTTTTTTAAAAAAAAATACGCAGGTGACAGGAGACCAATCCAGGGCAACATGAGCCTGATGCGAACTCCAGCAGTTTAGTATCTCGCGTGTGGTGTGCATCTTAATACAGTTTGCTCATTCGTTTTTAGTGTCTTCTATTGGTTAAAAATAATATTGAGGTGTCTGCTGCAAACTCGCTTGGTTTTGAGGTTGGTTGTGGTAATTAAGGGTTATCTAAATAGGGGTAGGTTGTCCCACACTTGGCGGCTCTAAGGATAAGGGACGCCGTCCCTCCTGCGAGAAAGCCAATCGTTGATAGTAAATGCTTACTAATTTTAGTATACAAGTCGGAAACAGAATTGCAAGGAGACATGGAACCCCCAGGCCTGCAACTTGAGCTCGAGGAGAGCGCGCATGCGACCTTGGACCGCTGTCGAGATGCACGCCCTGCCAACACTCTTCGTGCGTACGCCCCAAAGCAACGCGGTTTAAAGCTTGGTGTGATAAAAAAACTTTTCCACGAGACTACTCGCTATCAAGTTACGGCAGCTAAGATGCACCTTTTCCTACGTGAAGAAGTGGTAGACAGAAGTTTGTCCAGTCGGGGCACTCGCGTTGTATTTCATTTTTCGCCGGTGTGTACAAGCGGAACCGATTCCCGACTTCTTGGTATCCGAGCGCTGGTACGACGTTAAAGTTCTGAAATCAGGCAAGGACTCAACTTGTGCATTGACATATCGTGCCCATTATGGTGCAACTGTAAAAGCATTTACTGCCTTCGGAATGCACACAACAGCTAAGACCCACGCGGCTCGAGGATCCGGTGCCAGAATGGCGGAGCTTGCAGGTGCTTCTGAGTCACAGATTCGAAGATTAGGAAGATGGAATGCATCAGCAATGGAGGGTTGCTACCTCAGCTCTTTGCCTCGAGAAGCAATGCGATCACTTGCCGGGTTTACACCTGATCGCCGTACGTTTTTCTTGGAGCGGGCAGCGGTCACTCCACCTGACAGTCTCCAGCATCAAGTGTTCCCATTTATTGAAAACTACGTAGCAGCATACACGCAACAGTCAGCTCCTCTCGTCTCAACGGGAGGGTTTTTAGATCTGCTAGCATACCTTCGAGTAGTTCTTCTTCAAGATGCAGTAGTGTTGCATGACGTCCACCCGAATCATAAACTCTGGATGCTTCCACCATTCAACACCAGCGCGTTTGGTGACCTTGCAGCGAAGCTGAAAATAAAATTGTGGACAGAGAAATCTCCTCAGACGATGCATTTACATGAAATTTTGCCTGATTTAATGGATCACCTACAACAGCAGCACACCCAAACGCTAACACACATCGACGACAAAGTCAAAAAGATTGGAGCGTCAGTAAACAGCATAAAAGAAGCTCTATCACAACTTACCTCGGGTACAGCAGCAGTTCGCATGACTGTTGACTGGGTGCGACGGTCTCTGCTACTCCAACGGCTTCCCAGAAGTCATCGCTGCCTATACAGTACAAGCTTGATAGGGCGTTCAGGAATGTGCATCAAGTTTGGGCAGAATGGTCTGCAAGTATACATGGCGGTCCAGCCATCCGCGAGCTCGAAACGCTTCACGGTTCTGCCTGGCGAAACACTGCAGCAAAAAAGCGCTTCTTCTTCCGTCGGAAACGAATCATTGATCGAGTTATCCAGATTGCCAAGCAAGAGAATGTTGGTGACGAGCACGCAGTCTGCATTTTGGTGAATAGCCGAACACAATTGAAACTCACTCTAAATGCCCTGAGCGAAAGCTTGAAAGGAGGCCTATAGCAGAAGCAAAATATGATATGCATACATTAATAATATATTGGCAAGCTTCGTACTTATCATTTATTGTAATTAGATACGTACTCATCGATGAAGGGGCTGTCAGAACGCCACAACACTGATGTAACTCGTCTTGCATGGAGCGAAGTTGGTCAACATCCGCGCCAACTCATAGGACTGCTAACTTCTCGCGAGACGCAGGGCCTCCCCGGTATCGCCTCGCTCACCTGAAGACTATGCTACTGCGCTTCCGAGTCGCCATCTGGCCTTCACGCCCTTAAAATCCACCGAACACGTACACTTTGGCTGCTGCATCCTTTCACTTGTTGTCGGACGTCTCGTAGGGCAACCCCCCCCCCTTTAACGTGATACGACTGCCCACACCACGCACGCATCGCTGCCTTGCTTCTTGAGCCAATAGACGGCTTTCGCGCCAGTGCTAGCTGCCCTGAATGCCGTCATGCTGCCTTCTCGGCTCACTGTAGCACCGGTTTGTTCGTCGAGCTTCTTACACAGGATCCGCCCCACCGTAAACCATCCCTGCAGCTCGCGTCGCACTCAGTATCATTACTTCGCGTATCAAGGCACGCACAGTCTCACCTCTTGCTTGTAAGGACGCGCGGCTCGCCTTGTTCTCGTCGCTGGCTTTCGATCCACTGTGACCAACGCATTTGGTGTTCTCAGTATACTATACACTTGTATACATAACAGCACACGGCTCGTGATAATTGCTGTTTTCAGGAATTACTTACTTCAGATAACTTGGCTATCAGGAGTATTTCTTGGGATTGATCACAGAAGATAGGAACAAAGTACTAATCTTAAAAGAGATTTGCACACAAAATCCGAAAAGTCACACTTACTTAAATATAGCTACCAAGCACCATGGTAAGTAGTTTCGCCACAAGGCAAAGGGAAGTAACCACCGTAGCAAAGGTATATTAAACACATGCATGCAACCCACACTAAGACTCATTGTAGCAAAAATACAAAACGATCGCATTTCGCAGTCTAAACATACACATTTTCGCTTTCCTCGTTCTGTACGATGGAGGAGAACGGCACGGGTCGTCGTGGAAGGCTTCCTTGGAGAGAATTATGGAGAACTGGGGGACGAAATATCGTACCAAGACGTCAAAGCGCAATTACCTCGATTCACAACCGATAAAAACAATCTAACCCACTGCACAATGAACTATGTCGATCGTGGAGAAGATGCCCTGACTGAATCGAGGCATGAGGTGCGCTGCAAGCTCACTAAATGTGCATCTCAGCGCTGTGAAGCGTCTGGTGACACCTGCAAGGCACGCTACAAAAAAACTAACATGCCAAGAGGTTGAATTCAATATATAATTGAGTCAAGGTGTGCACACAATGGCTGAAAATGCGCCACCGTCCCCAGTCGATGCAAAGATACCATGAGAGATGAAGGACTACATTGACAGTAAGCTATTCGACAATCCGTCGTCGAATAGCTTACTGTCAATGTAGTCCGTCGATGATGGCACAGTTTGTGTTATCATTTGTGTGTCGAGAGATTAGATAAGGACGCTTTTTTCAGGGCCTGTGCCTGTACTCGAGAAAGTGCAGAACTATGTGAAAGCGTGGAGAAAGAAGAACAAACCTGACGGAATGGCTGCTGTTCTGGAGATTTGTCGGCTTCGGATGTATAATTTGGAGGATACGGACCGAGATCGCAATTCTTTGCTTGTGCTTTGCGATTCAACAAACGAGAACGGCGTTGTTGAACCCTTGCTAGTGACTGGCTCTGAAGGAAACCCTTTTCGCATTGGATTGACTAGCATGCAGCTATTAGGGTGCTACGTTGAAATCCAACAAAATCCTGAAATGACAACTGTGTTGCACTTGGATAGCACACATAGTATTGTAAAGCAGAAATACCCAGTATTTGTGATTGGCATTTCAGACCGCAGTGGTGGCATCTTGCCAATTGTATACTGTTGTGTTTCATAGCGCCGCGAGCAAGACATTTCCTGGTGTCTTTCTTTTCTAAAAAGAGTGATTTTAACGGAATTTCGAGTGGAGTTTTGCCCTAATTTGTAATGATGGACGCAGACTGTGCACAGTACAATGCGTGTACCGCCAAGCTACCGGGTACAACTATTCTGACGTGCTGGTTTCACGCAACGAAGAATGTGCGCAAACATTGCACAGACGCAAAGTTGGAATTGGTATATCGAAGCATCTAATTTTTCGTAACTTGTACGATTTGCGCTTTGCGCGGGGCGAGGACCAGTATATGCGGAAACGTGCTTTCGTTATAGCGTCTTGGCATGGAGCCGGTGCTTTGTGCCCTTAATTTGCTGGTGTGGCTAACCACATAATCAAAATGTGGTTTGTGAATCCTAAGTTTTCTCGTTGGCAAGCCTACCATACTCCAACAGGGTATGCCACTACCAATAATCCTCTTGAAACCTATCACTATACTCTTAAAATAGTAAACAATAGCAAGCGGGCCACACCAACAGAGCTGGTTTCTCGTTTGGATCTCTCTCGCATCGCGTACGAGTCGTCGGCTTCGCCTTTTCCTACCGAAGCTAAGGTTTTAAAGCGCATGAAAACCGCGTACATGAGAGAGAGAAAAGCTAAGGTCCTATCTGCCTCTCTCGTTCACCGCGTTCGAACCGTGATTTGGTGCTAGTCCTCGTTTCCCAAGGACCAGGCGTCTCAGCCGTTCAACCCCCTGAGGAATGGACAGATGCGGAAGCTACAGTGGATCGTGACAGAGCAGCCGATGCTGGCCGCTTGTATAAATCTGCAAACTATGCTAGATTAATGTGGCGAGGAATGCCGAGTGGAGGCTGGGTCGTAGATGCTAGCGGCAGGGCTTGTATGTGCCCGGTGTGGTAGAAAAAACATGGAATATGCTTCCATGTGATTAAAGCAACCCAGTTAACTGATTTGCCCTGTCCTGGTATGCGCAAGCCAAATCCAAGATTGGTATCCCCTTCTTCAATAAGAAATGCAACCCGAGGGACTCACACCCGTGATAGACAGGCTCAGGAACGTGCAGGGATTGAGCAGGTACCACTAGACGCAGTTCGATTCGGCCCATAAACACTGCAAGAACATCGAGAACAACGGATCGCTGAAACCAATGCGCAAACCCTGTGCTAAAACGAACGCGCCGAGAGAGCTTCGAATTTGTTGGAGGAAATGCATTATCCGCAAGCTGATCATCCATTTTCAACAAGGTTGGCGATCCCGTTCAGGACCGCACGGACGCCCCTACAGAGACAGCCTTGCAACCACCTGAGCCTCTAGTTGATATTCGTATAGAGCCGGCATTGCAACCGCCCCTGGCTCTGGTGGCACAAGAGCCCCACACAGAGGCCTCCTGGACCATTCACGCAGGTCCCCATGTTGAAGCGGTTCTGCACGAGGAAGAGGCTCCACCTGCTGATCAAACGTCTTTAAATTTATCGCGAAGCGACACGTACGCGGCAGCTATCAGCTCAAGCGACCGAGTCAGAAATCGCCGAGAGCTCAGAAGCTGTAAATCGACCCCGTTCAAAAAGACGCAGGTCGCTGACGCAAATCGCCCGCGAGTCATACTCTCTTAACAAAAAACGGCACCGCCCGTAGGTGATGCACATCCTATCTTCGAGCTAGATATGCGCATCCTAGCTTCTCTATACTTCAAGCTGTTTTCAAAATTTGCGTACTTTACTTTCTTAACTGCTAGACTACCAGTGGTATTGTACCCCGCATCATTCGTGACACCGGTTATTTTAACCGGTTAGATTAACTGTTGATATGAAGCCTGTAGGTACCGTATACATGCATAAAGACCCGCAATGGATGGCTCAGAGCCTACTTGATCGACGACACCCTCTTTTATATTTCTATCTGGCGTTCATTTTGCAAAAATGCAAGCCAAACACCACGAGTTCACCAGTGCTGAGAAAAATTATGGTGAGGAGCTACGGTTTCTTCGCCAAACAGAAAGAAAAAGGCATATTCGACGGAAAGCGCACGAGATAATTTGTTGCTGAGTGCCTTGGCGTCTCACCTGAGACGGTAGCGCGCGTAATGGCGCACTACAACGCCTGCCATGAGACCAAGGAGTCAAACCAACCGCTTTTGATATATAACAGTTATATGTCAATCACCCCTAACATTTTATATAATTCTGTGTTGACCTTACTGCAGCCTATCCCGAACAACAGAGGTCGTCCTCGTTCGTATGACCTAAATGCAATCGCTCCAACAATTCGGAACTTTGTTGTTGAGCAAAACCTTGCTGGCCAGCCTATTACGGCGCAGCATATTTGTGAGGAGATTGCGGACGTGTATGGCACTACTCTAAAGGTAGACACAATGACCCGCGTCCTCCATGAACTCGGATTTCACCATTTAGGAGGAGAAAAGCGCCACATTTACGCTGAAGCGCCAGGTAACGTTACCTTCCGACGTGCTTACTCAGAGAAAAAGGTCGCGAATCGCGTCGCCGTGCGTGGACAAATGCGCGGCAAACAGCGAAGCGTCCGTCTAGGTGTGAACAGGCCTGAAGTCTACCTAGACGAGTCTTACTGCAATGTCAACCATGTCACGGGTAAGACGTGGTTGACAGCAGATAAGATTCGCTACGGTAAAACCGGACGAGGAGCACGGTAAATTGTTTTTTCCTCAAGGTTTTTTCTGTCCTAATTTTATCTAATAGTTTTTTTTTACAAAAATATTTTTACTTTTAGGGCTTGCATTATTGCTGCAGGTATTATCAAAACCAAAGGCGCAGTGATAAGCGGAGGGTTCGTCGAGGGCTCCATCGAAGTATGGGATTCATTTTGCAAACGCAGGAAAAATGAGGAAGATGACGATTATCATGGGAACTTTGATGCTGTCCAATTTGAGCGCTGGTTCGAGAATCTTTGCAAGACCCTACAGCAGTATGGAGGCTGTAACATCTATTTAGATGGCGCGTCGTACCACAAGCGCCAAATCAACCCCAGCCCACAGAAATCTGGATGGCTGAAGACCGACATTCAAGAATGGCTACGGAAAAACGGTATTTATTTGTTTCTTTTTACTTCTTTTTTTTACATTGAATTTTGTGTATAGCTGGAATGGTTTTTAATCCAAAAGCGATTATTCGTATTCTGTTGGAGCTGGTCGAGTACTTCCGACCGCCAAAACGATACCAAGTGACGGAAATGGTCCAGATACGACCATCTTGTCTTCTTCACACCCCCATACCACCCAACACTACAGCCCATCGAGCTGATATGGGGCATTGTCAAGGGCCGCATCGCTAGGGCTCCCCCGAAAAACGGAGCTGATGCCGTCAAGAAGGTTCTCCAGGGGCTGCGTGACTGCGATGACGAGTGGCTGAAGGTTTATCGCCATGTGCAAAAGAAAGAGGACGCTTATACCAGTACTGAATAAGATTTAACACCTTCATAAATGAATGCTTTTCAATTGATATCCCTGCTTGATGTTGATTTGTTTCATTGCGATTTGACGTGACGATTGACAGCTCCACCGCGTCTTTCTCCTGAAAATCACATGTTTTCCATTATTAACCAATAACAGATCTCTAATAATACATAGCGAGGACAGATCTGGTCACGAGCTTATCGTGGCTCCGGAATACTTCTGTTTGGCGGCTTATAGCGTCAAAACGACTGCGAATTAGCTAAATCTGACCTCATTTTCGGACTCAGCGGGCATAAAACCCTATACATCTAACTATCGATATAGGTTTTCCTTAAGTAAGGTCTTCATATTACGTGCTAAAGCTTGGTGTCACGAATTATGCGGAGTACAATAGTAGCCGACCACACACATACAGTTCATCTTTTCATTATTCTTGCTCATTTCGAAATTGTCGCGCTGTAGAATAAGTGTTCAAGACGAGCAGATTTTCAAGCTCATACTGGACTCTCTTTTTGCGATTTTCATCTATGTCGCTGTGAACCTCAGCATTGGCAAACTAGAAACAAGCAGCTCACCTAACAAGACATCCTATCGCGCGATATGTACACAATGCCCCGTGCACAGTTAATAATTACCCATCGTGTCTGAGGAGGAGGATCCGGTCGTAAATTCGAGTTAAGAGCACATGCATGGATATGATGTCTGAAGCCGCCAATGGATAGGCATCATCTATAGCCGAGCTACTGTACAACTACACGAAATCGAAACTTGCCTATAATGTGAATTCGTGCATTGGTTCATGTCCGCCAAGATCAATACCCCTGGTTCTGTCAACGGAGCCGCCCGGCCAGACAACGGCGGCGATCAGCCGGTTACAGCCTCGATCTTGTGCTGTAAGGATTCGGAGTACTTCGTGACGATGTCTTCGGGTGCAGCTTATGCGCCACTTAACGGTTCACGTGTTAAGTTGGTGACCAACCCCAGAATTTTGTTTCTGGATGTTCAATGTAATGGTGTCAACGCTCACACAACTGTGCTAGTGGTGCGGTAAGCGCACTCCATTGATATTAACGAACATGCAAATCCTTACACGACCCACCAGCCCAATATTTCGACCTTTGAGGTATACGACGGTCTGCTACTGCTCTACGCAGCGTACTTCGGTGTGTGCGGCCAATATGGTTGACCCCGATCCTTAGAATGACGCGATCCGTTCGCAGTACAACCCGCTACGCATATGCAGGAGGTGATCGGCGCTGATATCGATCGTGAAGTCAAGAACTACTCGGTCGAATTCACGTACAGCACGCTGTACAATTGAACCGCGACCGTGCCCTGCAGTTGGCTGAAGTGTCGAGCGACTTTGTGTGATACGCGGCATTCAACTACACATCGATGACAATGAGCTTATTGGACCAGTACAAGAAGCTCATCGAGATGCATTTGCTTACCTTCTGACATAACACGCAGAACAGCTTCACGCGTTGGCAACACTATGACACTGCTGGGAGCGACCTGTTCAAAGCGTGGGGCGTTCTGCCGTGAGCAATTTTCGAACTAATATCACTGTCTCATGATCTCAGACATCTACGTGTCCACCTCGGGTGCCACGGGTAATGTGATGGTTTGATTGACAAGCTCACTGTGTCGGATCCTCTGGACATCAACGGAGTGTCTACGGACAATGCAACCCTATTTAGGGCCTGCAAGTCCAGAAGACGCCCTACAGTATCTGTAAGCATATCAGGAACCGCAGCCATCCCGTTTCAAAGTGCTCCGAGGTCCACAGCGATCCGATTAGCTACCCGCTCATAAAACGCGCTGTCCCTGTCTTATTTGGAAGCCATGCCGTTGTTATTATGCATTTCTTTGTTCAAAATTTAATGTTCCTCTTTAAACCATTGTCACTATAACACCAAGTTACTCGTCTCATGAAACCTGTGGCAATGATCCCTGAGGCAGCACTGGTAAGTACTACTAGTACTACAATTGTGCTAGATGGACACGACCGTCATGAGACTCATTGAGAGGTGAGTTCGGTTTGCCCGAATACAATTATTGCACGCTGTTCTTACAGATACTTGCAAACATTCATCCACCGTACACGTATTCATCACCTCAAATGTCCGTTATAGAGCTGTTTGATCCATTTTAAGGAAGATTTAGCTGATTCAGCTACACTGCAATTGAATAGCAATCGATAGCTGTAATGCCATGGCGACGTGCTTGAGATCGAAGAAGCTGTTCAGACGTGCAGCATCTACAAGTGCTACAGAGTGCACTAGTGATGGATTCCTTTCAATCGGTACTAACACACGGCTTGTGTGCGAGTACTGATCTCTTGATTTACGGTGGTGAAATCCAACAGATTGGTGATCTGACACTGAACCATTAGTGAATAGCTTCAAATCGTTTGTATTTTTATCTCCCCCTCGGCTATCAGAGGGACGGGCGAGAGACGTGGGCAGGGACGACCAGGGGACGCCGTCCCCCATCCACTTCCGATAAATATCCTTAATGGATTCTCTTGGTGAAAATGGATTATTGCTTTCACGACTTGTATTATTTTACAGAGGGTGCTGATGACTACATGTACCGCTGGGTCTTTGTCCACGTAATTGAAACGGCAGCTTGATTTTTTCTTTTCACTGCAGGGCCTGTGGCTGGCACGATTACACTGTGAATGCAAGTCCACAGATGCCCGTGTCCAAGGGAGCGCTGAAGCCACGCACGAAATATAATGCATGTATTAATACCGGTTGAGTCGAACATGTATGCTTTGCCCTGATGAACATGACGGGAGATATATTTTTGTATCATTTACATGTCAGTGTCATCATCACTTCCACGTTATCGAATCTGTGATAACCAACGCGGAATACGCTCGAGTTGCCGACCAAGATGGGACGCAAAACGTGCAATATCCGGTGCGAGTGCAACCACTGGCAGCAGAGGGAGAGTTTCCCGGAGACTCGAACAAGGCACAGATACATTTGCGCGCGCGATGGCAGACGACGAAGCAATGGACGCGAGTTTTGAGGCGGCCATGGTAGGATTCCTCCACGAGTTTAATCTGTCCACAGAGTTTAGAAACTTTCCGGTAGAAGGCGCTTTCGGTCTTTGCGACAGCGATGTACAGCATAAAGCAGAACAAAGCACCATCGAGAGAGCCAAACGGAAAGCCAACGAGCGACGCGACTGTTATCGCCAGAAGCTGCAAACTGAAAAAGAGACGCTGAGACGCCAAGAGCGAGACTTGTCCGCGAAGCTATGTCAGCTACAGGCGGCGCAAGCAAAGGCGAAGGAGGAGGAAAAGAAGGCAAACACGTTAGCGCTGAGTGCTTGGAGGGCCACTGCCGCGCGGCAGAAAGGAAAGCGATTAGAATCAGAGCAGGAGCAGCAACAGCTGAAGACGGCTGTGTTCCAGCGAGCCGAGCTGATCCATCATTTAAACGCATTGTTGGTGATGTCTGCCCCAATGAAAAGCCTCACGCCGTGTGCGAATCTCGTGTCGACACAGGAAACGCAGGGCGCGCTGATATTCAAGGCATTCGTCCGCGAGTTAGACGCATTGAACGCCAAGACGAACGACTTGGTTGAGAGCGTGCAATGTGATCTGTGTCGCGTTACCCGGGGTTGTTACCAAAGAGGTGAGTTTATTAACGAGCAAAACAAACGTGTACGAGAAATATTCAGAGCTAACATGCAGATCAACCTCTTTACTAGGGCGCCCCTTGTGTAGTCCATCATGGTCGTGTTCATGTAGTTGTAGGACGCGTGTCAACATCCACTAACGGTCAGTGCAGCGTGCACCGACATCAATCAGTCTTCTTGCTGCAAGCCTCGCCGTCGTTGATAGGAGCTGTGGCACGCACCTCGCAGTCTCCACCACCATCATTGGTTTGAGTACAGCTCGGACTCGTCGCATCGACACTTCAACGCTATCCGAACTTGATCCGAGCCATAATCTGGTGACATTGCCCTCAAAGGTTGGTTGCTGGGGAAGTGGCGCTGGGCTAGTCGAGATGACCTTGCAAATCGGTATCTCCACACGCATCCACATAGCCGCGCACCTTGGCTGGAACATCCTGTAGCAACGTATCCAATGGCTCCGACGAGTTCTCAATCGACTGGAGGCCCATCCACGACACTAAAAGCTCCCATCGGTGGAGTTGCTGGTTGAAGCGATGGTCCTTGAAGTCCTCGACGCCCAAAACCATACCTTGACTTGATACAAGCTCAAAAAACTCCTCGCTGGTGTTTAGTTCTGCATCAGCGTAGAACTTCAGCTGGGAGGCATGCACATCATACGTGCGGCCGGTGATCAAGTGCTCAACCTTTAAGGAGTGAGGCAGCGCCTCCGTGACTCTGAATGGACCAACCCATTGGCCCAATAACTTGCTGTTTGGGAGTCTCTGGTCAATTCTCGACCATAACACGAAGTCACCGACATCAAAAGTGGCAGGGGTGCCCCTGTGAGATCGCATATCTTGCAACCTCTTGCGTTCCTTGGCATCACCGACTTCTTGGTGAATCTCGTGCAGGGACTTGCGAATAGAACGGAGCTGGCCACTGACGCTTTCACAGTTGATTACTTGTTCATTCCTGAGGGCACTGGCTGGAACCACCACTGCGTCCAATACCGAGGAAGCAGGCAGACCAGTAAAAACTTTGATCGGAGCATGTCCAGCGAGTGACTGCACTGGAGTGTGGTTTAGGTTTGCCTGCACCAAAGGCAGTATGTAGGGCCACTCTTGCTGGTCCAATCCATACTCCATATGGAGCGCCCGGAAGACTTGAAGGACGTCCTTGTTGAGTCGTTCTACCGTCCGATTTAACCACGGCGAGTACGCGGGGGTGAAATTCTGCTCAACCACGAGCCTAGCCGACAAATGCCTCACCATCTCGTTGCGAAAGTGTGCTCCTTGATCCGAGAGTAGCGTTTGCGGTGTACCGTACCGCGAGTGCCACATCGTAAGCGCCTCGGTCGCCACATAGGCTGTGGGCGTAGCACAAGGCACCAACTCGCAGAAGTGCGACAGGCCATCTTTAATCACCAATAGGTAGGCAGAACCACCAAAACCGACACCGAGATATAAGAAATCCCAGTGAACGACTTCGTTCCGCTGTGTTTCTGTCAGCAATGGTCCGTACGGTCGTGACACCAGCATTGGGCCTTGAACATGCTTGCAGAGCAAGCACTCTCGAACAAATTTAGCCACTTTCTCCGTCAGGCAAGCAATCCAAAAACGCTGCTGAAACACGGTAACCATAGGATATTGGCCGCGATGCCCATGGGCACCAGCATGAGCTACAATGAAGAGGCGTGCGAGGAGCTCTTTCGCTCCACTTGGTATCCAGGCGCGCCCATCAATCATCACCACCCCGACCACCTCCTTAGCCGATCGTGCTCGCGACTAGCGGCCTGCTGGGCCACGCGAACCTCGTCGACTGTCGGAAATACGAAGTTATCGTCAGATAGGGGTCGCAACGGGGAAATGGGTAACTGGTGCCGTGACTAGTGGCTACGCGTCTGTACGGCCGCAATTTTGCTCACTTCACGTGTGTGCCAGCGCGATACTATGTCCGCCCACACAGTGGCCTCTCCCGGGGAATATGCTCAATGACTTAGTGAAGCCCACACAACCTCATAGCCCACCTCTTGAGGCGATCTCGCACGTGCTTTTTGAGTTCCTCATGAGGCGCAAAGATGTAAATAAGGTTGGCGTGGTCACAGTAGAGAAGAAATCCTTGAGGTCGTAAGAGCAGGTACTCCAGATCGTGACAAGCCTTGACAATTGGGTAAGATTCCTTCTCCACAATCGTCCAGCTGAGCTCATTGTGTTTAAACGTGCCGCCCTTGCATATGACCAGCTCGTGCTTCTGCTTAGTGACCGGAAGAGAGTAATCCACTCAACGACTTGAGTAACCACAATAGAGTAACCTGAGATACTTGCATTCGTGAACACCAAAAGTTCCGCCTCAGCATTTGGTGACGCCATTAACGCAGAATCACGAACCAGCCTCAGCATAGCATCATACGCAGCCTGCTCCTGGGCCGTCCACACCGTAGCCGCCTAAAGGGCATTACGACTGCGACCGCCGACACACTTCTTCTCAGCGGCTAGTTTTTCTTGGAGGGGAGCGACAATGCGGGCGTAGTCGGGAAGTGAGTCTTGCAGCCAATTCGTGGCACACACAAAATACTGTAGGTCCGCGACTGTGGCAGGCAAAAGAAGCGTAGACAGCGCGTCTACGCTAGTCGGATCATGTCGAATACCAGACCCAGAAATTAGTCGACTGCACCACAGCACTTCCGTAGTAAATAGAGTACACTTTGGCAGGTTGAGCTTCAAATGCGCCTCACCCACAAGCGTGAAAAACTGCCGCAGAACTCCAACGAACTCATCCACAGTGGGCGCAAAAGAATTACGTCGTCCACCCATACAAGGGCCGAGTGAGGAACCATCGGAGCCAATACACGTTTCATTTCACCTTGGAAGTGCAGCGCAGAGTCTGTCGCGCCTTGCGGCACGCGATTGGGCGTAAATACGCCATCATCCGTGATGAAAGAGAAAACCTCGCGGCTCTTTTCAGCAAGAGGAAGCTGCCAAAATCCTTGCGTATGATCGAAAGTCCCGAATATTTCTTGGTCCGAGAAAGCATCCGTCGTCGTTGCAGCCGTAGACATTGAGCCGGCAATAGGGATAGTGGCACGATTGACCGGTCTATAGTCGATAGTCAATCGGAACTCGTGTCGCGAGGCTGGCTTGCGCACAGGCACCACAGCGCATACCCAGCGAGAGGCGCTGCTCTTGACGATCAGACCATTATCTAGCAGAGCTTTGACGTACTCCCGAATTAACTGAGCCTGGAGCGGGGCGTACTTGCGAGGAGGGCTTCTATACGGCGTTGCGTCGCTTCGAAGGGTCACTTGAAGAGGCTCGACGCGTGCTGGAGGGTCGGGACAAATAGAGTCGCGCCATACATCCGGAAATTCAGCTAATATCCCGCGGACAGTATCCACATATTCTGTTGGCATGCCATTGGCTACAGCGCGCACCACTAGCTGCTCGACACTTGCATCTACTGCAGGGAGACCTTGGCCATCCGGAATAGCATCACCGACTGGAAACTCGCCTTTCTCTTCAACAAGACTGGTTTGACCAGCTAACTGGGCAAGTTGGTGCTCAACATCAATGCCAAGCGCCTTTAGGGCGTCACGTCCCAGCAAAAACTCGTCACCTTCACCTGCTAGGACCAGACAAGGAACCGAGCGCATAGAGACTACACCTGCGATTGTAGCCAGCTCTAGGTCCAGGAATATCTCCTTATCGCACACAACTCGCCGTCCATCCGCCATCTCCGCCTCCACTGGCGTACTTAAGGGTGTGACCAATAGCGTAGGCTGCACGGCAAGTAATGACTCGATAATGTTTTGAGGGACTACGCTCTTGTCAGCATCGGTGTCGGGCGTGTAGGGAACCTCCAGCAAATTGTTGATTCGGACCGATCCAACAGGTGTCACGTAGCGGGCAGCCTTGGACCGGAGCGTCTCAGTGCGCAGCTCTTTAGCGTCACGGAACCTTTTGCTCGCGTCATCTCGCGCTGTCCATCCGTAGCGGTGGGGTTATCCTTGAGCCAGTGCGCACTCTTACAGAACAGACAGCCCTCGCGCTGCGGAGTGCGTGGGGGCCGAGGGACATGCGGAGCGCCGCCAGGTGTGGTCGTCGAGGGTGGCGTTGTGCGCTGCTGCACGGCCTTGGCGTTGTTGTTCCGTTGCGGCTTCTTGTCTGTCTTGTGGACTTTGGGATCCTGCTTTGCAGCACAATCCTGCGACATTCGATAAAACCGTTGTTGTACTTTCGCGTGCTCCAGTATCAATTCGACGAGAGCTACGTCATCAGATTTACAGTCACGCCTCTCTAAGTCGATAAGGCGGCTGATCTGAGCCTTAAGAACTGGGACTGCAGATTTTCAACCAATAGGCGGCAGCGAGCCTTCATTCTGCTTTTGTAGCCCGCATCACCTTCATCGCCCGCTCCAATTAGCCCTTGCAGGCCATTGTCCTCCACAATAGCGTTGAAGTCCTCGTAGTAGCGGAATACCCGTGCGTCACAGGCATCAACAGACAGGTCCATGGGTAATCCTTGACGGAACAAAGACGTAACATCTGGCACGAACTCGTTCTTGAGTGTGCAGCAACGCGCTTCTACAGCACGCATGCTGTCTGCATTTGTCACCAAGGCAACTGGCTTCTTTAGCACATAGGTAGCCAACCAAATTCTTTAGGGTATTACGCTTGACTGAGCCCTTCACAGTCGCCACGACGTTGTCAAACGTCTCACCTGTGGTGATGCAGCGATGTCGGATCTTCTCCACGTAGCGCTCCCATTCGCGGTTCCACTCGATTAGGGCAGCATGGTCCCAGCTCGATAGCTCAGGGGGTCGAATGACCTCGAAAATAGGCTGAGGGATTGACATTTGCACATCACCATCGGAGTCCACCGTGAAGCCTGGCACACTTGAAGTTTACTTCATTTGAACCTAAGGCGAACTTAACAGAACCGCACTTAGGGAGTACCGAACTTTGCTGAAACTCGTACTTAGTCGACATAGTTCAGTAGTCTTGAACTCAGCGACGACGGTTGGTCGCCACACGCACCGAACAGACGAAGTACCGAAGAAACTCACGCTTTGAAAAGCGCAAAGCTAGCTTTGTCGCGTTACCCGGGGTTGTTACCAAAGAGGTGAGTTTATTAACGAGCAAAACAAACGTGTACGAGAAATATCCAGAGCTAACATGCAGATCAACCTCTTTACTAGGGCGCCCCTTGTGTAGTCCATCATGGTCGTGTTCATGTAGTTGTAGGACGCGTGTCAACATCCACTAACGGTCAGTGCAGCGTGCACCGACATCAATCAGTCTTCTTGCTGCAAGCCTCGCCGTCGTTGATAGGAGCTGTGGCACGCACCTCGCAGTCTCCACCACCATCATTGGTTTGAGTACAGCTCGGACTCGTCGCATCGACACTTCAACGCTATCCGAACTTGATCCGAGCCATAATCTGGTGACAATCTGGTGGCTCCAGATTTGTTCGAGGTGAATCGGAAGTGGAGTCAAGACAAGACACTTTTGGAAAGTGCTGACGCGACCCAGATCCCAGTCCCCTTTGACCGAACCTGGCGCTTGTTGTCATCCTTGTACCTATCAGACCCCAAGGGATCTCACTACAAAGGTGAGTTTGATGACCCAACGAACACCGCTGCGATAACGTATCGAGTGAATTACACGTTGGAAGGTAGCACTGCAAATGTAGTTATCTACAACACGGTGAGAAGATATGTTAAAAAAGACTGTGTGGTGTTCGTATGGCGGGTGCAGTCCGAAGTTCAGGGCGAGTTCGACGGCTTGCACGCGGATGAGCACGCGTGGCTCGTGATCCGACTCGCCCAACGGACCTGCAACGATGTTGCAGAGCTACACGCAGATCAAACTCACGGACTTGGACGAAACATTGGACAGCAACGTCTCGCGTAGCAGTCGATTTATGAGGCTTCTTAAGATGTCGGACGACGAGGACCTCGCCGACGTCGAGCAAGCGATGCAGGAGCTGCTAATAAGCAAGTCCCAGTCAGACTCTCCGTCCAACTTGGACGTGATCGAACTGTAGGCGATACATTTAACAATTAATACATGCAGTGCTGTCTTTGCCGTACGATATACAGTATCATACCGCCGTCGTATCCACAGTGTGTCATTAGCTCTAATTACGCGGAATGCGCGACTCAACCTGCCGCTCATTCCCTGTCTCTCCAGAGGGCGTAGTACACGATCGAACATAAACCCAGCGAAGAACAAGTCGAAGATGGAGGACCGGCAGCAAATGGACGCCACACTGGCGGCGGTGACGCAGTTCCTAAGCGAGTACGAGCCGCCGGCCGTCGCGACCTCAGCTCCGCAACCACCGCATCCGGTCGTAGACGAGCTGCTGCTCGCGAGCCAGCTGCTGGTATCGGAGACCGAGGCGTCCCTGGCTCAGAGCTCCGTTGGTTCAGCGCCCGCCACGGACGATACCCCGCCAGATAGCGATCGAAACGCGGTGCCGCCAAGTCCGCGGCTGACGGCAGCTGAACGCCGTCGCAAGATCACCAACGCGCAGTCGGCGAAGCGGCGGGTCAAGTATCTCAAGCGCGTCAAGGACAAACGCGAGACGTTGAAGCGCCAGGCGCGAGATCTGGCTGAGGAGCTCCAGCGGATGAAAGATGTCCAAGAGAAGGCCAGACAAGAGGCCGAGAAGGCCGACGCCCTGAACGTCAGTGTGTGGCGGGCCACGTGCGTCCGCCAGAAGGAACGTCGGATGGAGGCCGAGGAGCAGCAGCGACGTCTCAAGGCCGCGGTGATCAGTCGAGGTCAACTCATCCACCAGATGCACTCGCTGCTGCAGCATCGGCTCGCGAGCAGCCAGCTCGAGAGTCTCATGCTGCTGGAAGCTAAGCAGTCTTGTCGGTGGGAGAAGAAGGGCACGGCGCTCTTCAAGACGTTCGTACACGAACTGGACGCCATCCACGCGCAGACGGACGAGGTGATCGAGACCTCGGACGTGAAATTCTCCTCCTCACTCATGTACAAGCGGACGTGGAAGTGGAACCACGGAATGACATTCCTAGAGAGTGCGGACGCCACCGTCATTCCCTTCGGCTTTGAGCAATCGAAGCATGCGGTGACGTTCGCGATGCTCTCAGATCCGCGTGAAAACCCTCACAGCGAGGGTATCGAAGACCCCGAGAACACAACAGTCTCAACTTATCGCTTAAACTACTCGTGGGAATCAGGTGAGAGTGTGTCTTTCGTTGTCTATTGTGCGATCAGGAGATACGTGGAACCAGATCGCGTCCTGTTCGTGTGGAGAGCTCGGAGTGAAGGACAGGGCGAGTTCGACGGCTTGGCCATGGATGAAACAGTGTGGGTCGTGGTGCGTCCGTCCGAAGCCCACACAGAAAAGAACCCGGCGACAGTCTTTGAGATCTACACGCGGTTAGTACCGACCGGGTTCGGCGGACCTCACGTCCCGCCCCGATTTGTCAAGATGTTTGTGCGCTCGGACGAGGAAGACATCACGTACATGATGCGGCTGCTGGAGAAGCTGCTGGTCCATCAGAAGACGCCGAACGAGCAGTCTGTATCCGTTTAAACGACACCTACCTAAGGGATTTTGAGTTATAAGTGCATTCAAATGTTCTGTGTTAGCTGGTCGACTCAATCTTCCTCCATTGGCGTCGGCTTTTCTACCCCATTTTTAATCCTGGACTTAAAGAGAATCTGCAACGACAGCGCCATGTCGCCCACAAAAACTGCATCTGTGACCGTCAGATTCTCGCCGTCTTTCACTAGTTCACGCAGCGGTTTGCCTAGATTGGGACTGGTAGCAGCACGTAGAGCAGGTGGTCCCTGCATAAACAGATTCGCATTGGCTGAGCTGATTGAAGGTTTCACCAGTCGGAAGTCGTCGCCGCAGAGCTCGTCGATCAACTTCTGCAGCGTCGTGGCGTCCGGATCCACTTGCAGCGTCTTCTGCTGGGACGAACACACAACACAGTCAGGTCTTCGGTCGTACTGGAACGTGTGCGAGTAGCAGCCTGTCGCGCCCATGTGCATGTGGTAATTGTTCATCAAGCGACTGCAGTAGCTCATGGCCTTAAGTGCCTCGCTCACACACATGGCCGACACGACCGCATTCGTCGACGCTACAGCTGGGATGATGTTCTTCACCACTCCCAGTGTTAAACTATACGTCACTCCAGCAATACCAAACTGCTCAGCTCTTTCTTTTGCTGCCTGGTACACCCACTGCATGTGTTCGGGTGAGTCTTTGTCCAGCTTCTTCTCGGGGAACTCCCGTGGCCAGAGTACAATGAACGCGTAGGCGATACAGTGCGCTGGTTGTCTAGGTGTCTCTGCAATGGTGCACATAGGGAAGCTCTTCTGAGGTGGGAACGTCTCGAGCGAGCACTCGAAGCAGCTCGTGATCCTGGGGATAATGACACGCGCCTGACCGCGCAGACCTTCGGTGCCGCCGTCGATTAGTGGAATGATGGTAGATGGGTCCACTTTTCCGTCTTCGTCCACATCGGCCAGCGACACTACGAGCGAGTTCATATAGCGACGTGCTTCGATATTGTCCAGACCTGAGAGGATCACGTGGAACTGGCGATAGAAATCTGCGTCCATGTCCTGCACCTTCTTAAAATGAGGCGTGATGTCCACCTTTGTATCCTCCGAGGCCATGCGCGTGCGGACAAACGCTGCAGCACATTCGGCCTTGGACTTGCCCACGTCTGCAGCGCGGAACAGGAACTGGCGATTCAAGTTGGACACGTCGATTGTATCCATATCGATAATGTCCACCTTCGTGAAGCCTGAGAGCACTACGTTCTTTAGTAGTTCGCATCCTAGACCGCCTGCGCCTATAATTAAGACGCGGCATTCGTCCTGCAGGAAGGCGAGCGTGTCTTCCGCGGCGTCCGGGTCGAATTCGCCCAGCGCTACAGTCGACGTCTCGGCGGGAAAGGCTGTACGATGGCTCAATAGACGCATCAGGTCCCAGTGACGCTTACTGTTGCGTACCGAGTGCAGAGTGTTGGTCTTCATGGCGTAGGTCGTGGTTAGCGAACAAGAAGGCGCAGGGTCAGCGTGACTGAGCTTGGGCTTCTTGTGAGCAAGGGAAGGCGACGGAGGAGACGCAGACGGTGAGGCCATAAACGTCGCTCCCAGCGGGACAAGCGGTGGGTAGCTGGGGGGAGACGGCGATTGAGAGAGTGTTGGTCCTTGCTGTCAGGACACACACAGCAAATTATCGCTTGGGGTGGAATGTTCGACAGTGAATAAAAGTGAAGGAAAGCGGATCTTGATGCGCGGTGTGGTGGACGTAAAATGGATGTGGTAGACATCAATCAGATGGTGGATGTGAAACGACGCAGTCCTTCTACTTCATGGTGGCAAGCAGCAAGACTGTTGCGAGTTCCTCGAGGGCTGCGAAGCCTCATATCCTGGGCGGCAGCAACAGCCTCGTGGCAGAGCGCAATCGACGCGAGAAGGCGGAGGCGGCGCTACAGACGACGAGACAGAATCTACGCACAGTGGCGCAAGACTTGACGCCGCAGTTGCAACAGCTCGCGCAGGCCGTGGAGGTGCGTTCGATGGCCTCGAATACAATACCAATGCTTCAAAAGAAATATAAGATAATATCTTTTAGGCGCTGCAAGTGGAGAAGCGGCACCGACTGCAGCTGGACGAGGCGTCGCAGGAGCTACTGGAGACGCTGCAGGACCAAATCAACGAGGTGGAAAAGCGACAACAACAGTGCTGCGTCGTGGACTGCCGCATCGAAAACGCTGTCAAGAACCTGGACGACCAGTCCACGGCAGATCGATATGTGAGTATCAAGGCAGCTGGTAGAAAAGATTTCCGTCTAACAGATCCCGTGCTCGATGACCAGGAGCTGCGCGAGTTGATTAGCAGACTGCAGGAAGTGCAGGACGAGCAGGCGACGGAGATTCGACTACTGCATCAGGAGGTGGGGAAGACGCAGTAATATTGATGGTCCTGGTATAACGATCGATGACCAACAATAATTTGCTTCAGCTCGTCGCGTCGAAAGAGTTCATGACCAAGAGGTTGAACGCCATCGAGGACGCAGTGACCAGGGTCCGCAGCGAAATCGCAAGGGGCAGCGAGCAACAGCACGTGACTATGCAGAGCCACGCCGACAAAATCGATGAGCTGGACGAGAAGCTATTCGCGCTGGATAAGGAGCTGCTTAAGTTGAAGTTGGCGCTCCCAGTGTCCGTGAAGGCTCAGATCCCTGTCGTGTTCACAGACCAGCGCTCGGCTACTGGGACAACCAGCCGGATGGATTCGATGCAGAATGGCGACTTGGCCGTCACTTTCAAGCTCCACGAACTAGCGGCGGATCTCGAGGCGGTGTGAGTCGCATGTGTTGCGGCGAAATCGCAAACTCTGAACTCACACTCACCCTCCACTCGTTTCTCCAGCAAAGCAGACTCTATAGCGTATCGATCAACAGACCGGAAGCAGTTCGATGCGTTGACTAACCGTATGCGCGAGGCAGCGAAGAGCCATCACGCTTTGAAAAAGGAGGTGGAAAGTCGTCTGCAAGAAATACGAACTTGCTACGGCCAGGTTCGTGGCAATAGTTATTATCATAATAATATGTAAAGTAAAGTGGCAATGCTGACGTTACTTTCAGATGATCACTAAAATCCCGAGTGAACTGTCGAAGCGTCTGCAAAAGGCGCAAGCTGCATGGAGTGACGAGCTCGAAGTGCTGAAGACGTCTGTGCTGAACCTTGAGGCATTCTACAACGTGCAGAAGCGGAAAGAGTCGAGTGCAGCGTTTAAGAGACAGTCCAGAGACCCAGAGCTCCATAAACTCTTGGAGCGTGTCAAAACCTTGCAGAAGGAAGTCGACAGCGTTCGCGACGAGCAAGAGTCGTATCTCACTCGCATCGACGCGGACTTGTTGGGTCTGTACGACTGGACACGGAATAAGGTGGATTCTATTCGTAGTCCCTCGGAGGTATGAATACGGACGGTGTAGGACAGAATTATCCATATACTGCTTTCTCCCACAACGGGTGCCTTACAGGTTGCCATTGCTTGGCTTGGGACATTCTCACAGTAACGTCACAAGCCTCGTACAGCTGACAGGGCTACAGATTTTCTGGCGGATCGCCCGATGAAATTCACTGTGAATTCAGGCGAAAGCGATTTGCGGATGTCTCCAAAAGTTTTTACCATGTGACCGCGCGGATGGTGAGCTAGTAGTGGCCTCAACTATTTTGAAGGCATCGGAACTCTATCCCGACTGCACGAATGAAGTCACAGGCTTTTCCGTCGTCGGGCGCGCTTAGCGATCCTCATTTTCGATCTCGCCTCCAACACCACAACCAACCACCTAAAACCAATCAACCATGAAGTTCGCAGGAATCATTGCGTCAATGGGTCTCCTAAGCGTGGCTTCGGCTGGCTCGGGTGAAGTTGTCCAATCTCCCGTGCAGCAAACGACGCCGGATGCGACTCCGGCCGCGACGATCCCTGCGTCCTCTTCGTCGTCTGGAGCAGGGAACTCGAGTTTCGCTCGCTTCTTCGACCAGCAGCGCTTCCACGAGATGTTCCCCGACGCGGTGGAGCTCTACAACTTCAACGGTCTGGTGATCGCCGCCGACAAATACACCGAGTTCGCCAACACCGGCAACGACACTAATGACAAGCGCGAGCTGGCGGCCTTCCTGGCTCAAACTGCTCACGAGAGCGACAACTTCAAGGCTGCGGAGGAATATGCCCGCAACACTTACACGGTGTGGCAGTATTGCGACAACACCACCTACCCGTGCGCCCCTGGTCGTCGCTACCACGGCCGTGGTCCCATTCAGCTCTCATGGAACTACAATTACTACAATGCTGGCCAAGCCCTGGGCATTGATCTTCTCAACAACCCGGACATCGTCGCGAACGACACGGCGGTGACGTGGATGACTGCGCTTTGGTACTGGATGACTCCGCAGGGCGGCCGTGTGATTCATGACGTCGTCGCTGGTGTGAACGGATTTGCTGAATCCACTGATATCATCAACGGCGCGCTTGAATGCGGCCCGGACGCCCCCAACACGGCGAACGAGAAACAGCGCATCACGTATTTCACCAAGATGTGCGAGGCGCTGGACGTCAAACCTCTGGGTAACAACTCGTGCAACGCGTAGATGACGCATTTTGCATTGTACGCAAGTGAATACCACCGACAAATTGGCTAAGGAAAAACTTAAACGTTCGCAACAACAATAGAAGACTTTGGCTAATACTACGTAATATAATCGAGGGCTTGGCTAGCTCACTCATGCAACTCCACTGGAGTTATGTAAGTGGAACATCTTAGATTATCCACAAGAAAATCTATTTTTAGCTTATCCGGATTTTTGCCAGAAATTCCTTACTCCAACTCCATAATAATACTAATAGTATTGTGAGTTCTAGTCTAAATTTCCAAACCGGCCGATTGAACCGCTCCGGAGTTTTGCTCCGAGTTTCGCTCGGCGGCATAATATTCGAAGGATCCCCACCTTAAGTTCCATGTGGCAAGTGACAGCTGTACAATCGCTGGAGCGGTTCTCAAATTACCTGGACTTTGTATGTGAGCGACCGCTCCAAACGCCAAATTTGGACAATAAAGAGAGCTGTAGTTTCTGAAATAGAGAGCTTTTCTGTTAGCTCCTGAAGATTTTGGAGCAACAAATGTCAGATAAGGGATCAAATCTGTTGGTCCAAAATTATATTCCAGTGGTGAAGCTAAGTTTTGGAATATCCATTGGTAAACTATCCGTCATCTATTTAGATTTTATCCAGATTGTCGGTGTTCCCCAAAGGTCGCACTGGTCCAAGAACTTAATATTTACTGAGTGGGGTATTGAAGCACCATAATATTGGATCTCAACACCGTAAAGGCTGACATATGTGGATTGTGTAAACCAGGTGATAATCACCGTCCATATAGCCTACATCACCGTCGACATGGACACCAGCACCGTAAATGAAGTCTACAGCACCGTACGTGTAATCCCCATCGACGTAGTAGAATTGGACCATAAAAATCGAATATGTCAATAAGGACACCACCACTAATTGCGCATATTGCGTGCAGCCGCACTCTTCTATAGTCTTCTCCTTTTCGTTTGGGTGCAAGATTGACGTGAGGTGATAGTAGACACTCCACGCGAAGGCGCTGAGGTGCCGAGTGTAGAGCTTAAAGAGCCGGTCTCGTGCTGGCTCTCACTAGACCGTGCTAGTGGTGCTACAAGCTGCTGTTGGGGCTGGACTAATAGAATAGGAACTGCAGGACGGTGGACGAAAGCTGGAACGGATAGGAAATCCGATAAGGGGGCCTCCAAGGAAGTGTCGATAGCCACATCATTTGCATTCGTATGTGGAGGTGCGTTGCGGCCCCACACGGGCTGCCTTGATATTGCATAACTTCCCATAGCGTCGGGATGCCTTCGCAGCTGACTTGACCTATTTGAACTTACTGGTGGTTGTGGGTGACGACCGAAAGGAACTTCATCTCCATCTACAATCCAAACGCTGCAGTAGCTCGATTGGCGTAGCCCGCTCCGAGTTGTTAATCAGTTTCAAGGTTATGTGATACGGTTCCAGCGGGTTGTTGGTCGCGGCGTATCCTGGAGGAGTGTGGTAAATTTGCCATTTTGAAAATCTTGATTCCACCGTTTGCTGTGTATCGCCCGAGGTGTGCTCTATCCATTGCGAAATCAAACATTTAGCTAGTTTTTTGAAGCGAGGGCAAAACCCGAAGGCGGAACGCCACGCTGCTAGTGTTCGTTGTTTCTGCAACTGATATTCATCTCTAGAAGTGCAGAAATGAAGGCGGTTAAGGTCACGAAATATCATTTTTCTAGTCACACCGTCTAGTGGACGAACTTTATCTTTGATATTTTGGGTGAACTCATCAGGATGGTGGTTGACGGCAACTCTTGCACACATGCATTGTACTGTGCATCATCGGCGTCGGTCATCACGTACTTTGGCTCAAACGTAACAGCGTCAATCTCGCGCAAAACGCGTTTCAGATATGCCAAAATCCACGCAATATCATCAGCGTCGGGCTGATGATATCCTACTTTTTTTGTAATTTTTTAAGTAGACGATAGGAAAGTACCTTCCTGACGGATCAGAAATTCCTAGAATGAATACAGGATATCGTGTACTCTGTTATGTGTTATACAGTTGTGCACCGCGGATCATTTTGTACTGCAATGTATGCCTCCAATAGCGAATAGCTCGTAATTCCGACGTGTAGTGGCTGAGTATCTGACCCATATCCGACAAACGGTATTATGTGTCCATCTTCCTCCACAATATCACAAAATACCAAGCGATCATTACAGGTCCGATTTTCATTTTGCTCGGAACGGTACATGGCATGTGCGCAGAAATTGATCACCGCTTGGACCGTATCATCACGGTTTCGCGCACGCCACCTCTTTGTATATGATTGTACCTTCTCTTGAGTAGGAGGCGGGCCACGAAAAACTCCGTCATTGACCTTTACGCAGATGAACGCGAATAATACGAGCGGAAAGATAGTAGAGTCCTCGGATAGTTTAGTATCAGCGTAAAGTTTCATCTCATCGGATAAGTGCGATTCTCGTGGAGATTCAATAGCAGGCTCCAGCATAGTATGCGCGCCTTGGACATAGACGACGGAAAATCCACTTGCCTCGCATGCTATGATTTTGTGTCTGCATCGACAATGTATCATGCTGGCTCGACAGCGAGACGACACACATTTTGTGTATATTGTCCGCTTTGTGTGATTACTTGCAGCTATAGCTAGCTCTCCACGAGCGACGTGTTCACGTGCGAGGTTGCACCTTGATTCGTTATTTTTTGTGGATACCTTGCTAGGGAGGGTGTCTGTATAGCTCGAATATGGCGCTGTCGACCCTACAGGAGTGCTCCACAGCAACGTCCACGGGAGCCGTGGGCGCCTAACACTTTCCGAAGGATCGGCATCAGCCACCTGAGTGAGAAAAGGTAGATAAAAAGATCATATATCAATCGCATCGTATGTACAATGCAGCTTTACCGGCGATCGCTGAGCCATCAGCTTACTGAGCCCTGTCGACTGGCCAGGGAAGTTGATTGTCCGCGCCGGTTTAATTATGGCGGCCACTGTTCAATGTTATTTTTGTGTTGTGTTCGTGGATATGATCCTATTGGTTTATAACCACAATCATTAGAGCTATCGTAGCGACGTCTGCTAGCCACGCTGTTACTATGCTATTGACTACAACTAAGTCTCACTATACTAAACTCGGTTCACGGTGTTTGAATTTGTAGAACAGGATTATAATCGCATATCAGGCGGATGATTTTAGTTAACAGTTTTATGATCACTAACGACCCCTCTATAAAGTTGGGGATAGGAAGATGCACATCATGCATTTGAATTCGTCTAAGAGGTGTATAATCGCTTTGCACGTGTCTTTCCTAACACTTTACTTATCGTATAGGGATTGTTTGGGTGATTTGGTCCAGGCATACGGTGTTTGTAGTAAATATTGCGGTGATAATATATGTTATAGCGGTGATTATGTCCCTCTTCTACTAAGGTGCTTACAATCGAAGTTACGGTGCTGACGTCCCAATCGGCGGTGCTACCCACCATCCTTCATATTTACTCAACCTTATTCTCACAACTAATAAATTACCAGGTCTTAATTCATGGAAAATTATACCCCCAATTTGATCCTCCCTTAGCTCTGAAATAAATTTCAGAGAACAAATTCAAGTCAAAGTTTATTTCGCCCAAACCCTACCAGTAGGCTTTCGGTCAGGCTAGGTACTAGTAGGCCTTTTTCCCTGGGGAGTAAAGATTAAGTTCTAATAACACAGTCTTAAGAATTTCCTTCGTCCAAGAAAATATAAAACCATAGGGTCGCGATATTCTAAAGAAAGTACTGAAGTATCCATCGGTAATCTATTCGTCATTTATTCATTCAAAGCTCCAACCATATTCCTTGTAGTTTTTTTTCAATTACTATGATTCGATTATCGGAATGCTCGTACCATATTCCTTGTACCGTACCGGTACAGTAATCTGCGTCAATACCGAACGCCTGATATATATAGGGAGCCAAGGTGTATAAAATGATGCTATGCGAATATGATTGGCCAACCAAATCTGGGAGATTGGTTTACATGTTAGCTCAGTCAGCAGACATCTGCACACCTCCATCTGTTCGCGTCGCTGTACCATAATATTAATTATTTGAGGGTATTAGTTTGTTACCCGTATGGTATTCATGCAGATTACTGTAATTTTTTTCAATTATTATGATTCGATTATCGAAATGCTCAGTACATTTTTGTAGTTTTTATAAAAAATTCTCAAAAGTCAAGGTTAAAATTTTGACTTTTGAGATATTTAATGAGTATCAGGAGTAGCCATACTATGGGTCCTGACCCGAGTCTATATCAAATCGGACCTAATCGCAGTATTCGTTTTATGCTACCGAACAACTACGGCAGTCTACGTTTAGCTTAGTAAAATCAGACGCAGTGGTCACGATGACAAGGAGATCCGGGGTGTCGATCGGCTCGTACGCAGTAGCAGCATCGAAAATCCCACTACCAAATACCGCAACAGCTCAACTTCAGAATGAACTACCTGCTATTTCGTCTGGTGTTCCGGTTATATCGCATGTCACGCAAGCACAACAGTCAAATGAAAGCATAGTGCATATGGAGATTGAAGCAAGTGAGCGAGCTACTCTTCTATCGACTCTAGCAACTCGTCCTATCAACACCAAACGCAAATACGAGGGATATCAAAAGGAATTATTGAGTGGTGTAGCAGTAAGATGTTTCGTGACGGTAGCACTGTCACCAAGGGCAAGCTCCACCTCATTCTCACGGAGAAAGTTGTAGGAAGAGAATCCAAGAAAAAGAAAGGGAACATAGTTGGCGGCTCAACTGTGTGTGGCTATGTAAACGCCGTCTTGGACCTCTACAATCAACAGGTGGCGCTTCGAGTAAACTCCAACGAACACCCACGCTCAAACAACTCATAAAAAATGTCCAAGCAATCGCCACCGAAACGAGTAAAAAGAACTATCAAGACCGCGGAATTGGGTCGCTATTGGACGGTTATCAATCTGAGCAAAAATTTAGAAACATTTGTGATACTTTTTTTCAGCTTGATGACCTTCGAGGACGAACAGCACTTTTGCTTTCTCAATTTGGATTGCTTCGTGGAGAAAACCTCCGTGATCTTGAACTGGCCGATATGTTTTCCTAGTCTCTTGATAATGAAGGCTTTCAGCCATGCACAGCCCTCGTCCTACTCATTCAACACGGCAAAACAAACACGTATGGGAAGCTCCAACATGTTGGCTTTATGCGCAACAAAGACGTTCACTTATGTCCTGTTGGTTCAGTGGTGTTTTACCTATTTGAGAGTTTTCATGTGAATTTAGAGCCTTTTCCAAGCTTTCGTCAATCTCAGGACTGGTACGACATTAAGTTCCTACGTGGTCGAAACCCAGTCAAATCTATCTCGTACGATACACACAAAAGTTGTTACGAGTCTGTATTTAAAACGCTTGGATTGACCTTCCATAAGAAAACTCATATCAACAGACAGCAGGGAGTTCATCAACTTGAGAGTGCAGATGTGGATATCTCGCAGACACACAGGCACGGAAGGTGGGGCTTGGACACCCTCGAGGCGGTGTACTCAGCACCGCTCGCGCGTGAAGCTATTCGAGCATTATCAGGACATCCGCCACGCTCGCGACTGTATTATCTCGAGCGCGCAGTCACGGAGCCACCGGACGATTTAAAAAATAGAGTTTTTTTCCGGAACTAGAGGCTCACAAAACAAAAATATTAAACGGAACATAGGAACGAGACCTGGCGGCACGTGGATTTTTAGAGCTATTAGAATACTTACGCACTGTACTGCTCCAAGATGCACGATTTCTATTTGTCCAACTTCCTTCTCGCTTCCGGCTGAATGAGCTTTTTGGAGATCAATTCCAGCAGTTTCGAGCTCAAGCTCTCTCGTCTGCTCAGACTGCTGAGCACCCGGTTGAAATGCAACTTCAGGTCGCAATGCCGCTGCTAGCCCAACAAATTACGACACAGCATGCAGCAATCATGAATAGATTAGAATCAAGCCATCGTGCCGTGACAGAGCTGGTTCAAAATCGCAAAATGACGTTACCGCGTTTCTTCAAGGTGAAATGTCATTTCGGTTAGTTCCGGACCAAAACTCAAATCACGAACCTATAACCCAACACACCAATACGCCCACGACAATGTCAAATTTCTATAACGTAGAGCACAATGAGGCATCAACACCCAGTCGTGATACACCAACTTACTCGATGAGCCGTGCCGTTTCCACGGTACATGAGCTCTGGAATGAGTGGCATCACGGTTTGGCAAACAACCCGTCTATCGAGTGTCTAGAGAAAACATTTGGCACAAAGTGGAGATCATCCACGAAAGAGTCAAAGTATTATTCCAGGAGGTTGCGCGTTATAAAACGCGTACGTAATTTGATAAGTGGTGGGCTATCGGTCAAATCCGCCATCGCATGTGCCGAAAGTGAACGTGGAACGAAGAGTATAGACGCTTTTTCTAAGTGGCTGAGCCGTAAACAGTAAATGAGGAATTATTTCATTTTTTTTACGAGTATTGACTTACATTCCGCTTAGACGTCCTTAGGAGAGATACACACACTACAGCACTGACAAACATTAAAAGTTAATGTCCAATGTACCACTTAAAACATTAAATCCCTTCCCTCACATACCTATTAACAGTTCGTTTCCACGCATCCCTCCAGACTTCTGGTCGAGGAGGCCTTGCCTCGCTAGTAACGCTGTTAGTCAGCAAGGAAATGATGCGTTGAAGGAGTTTAGTTGCCGAGTCACAAGGTCCGCAGGTCTTCTGACGCTCAGTCATGCCTTGGTGTCTGGGTCAAGCGGCAATACTAGTGTTGGAACACACTGCGGCGCCGGAATCGAGTGGCTTCAGCAAGCGGACGGCTAACACACGATGATAAAGAGCACTTGAGCGCGGAGGTGCATAGTTGGGAGGCTCGGTGTGGTCACAGCTCGGGGGTAATACCTGGTTGTGAGCGCTCAGAGTATGTTGGAGTGAAATTGGTTTTTCTTTTACTATCCCACCAATTCCACCAATAGGCGTTTCGAATTGAGTTCATGACCCAATTGGCTGGTACATGCTGATAACACGTCTTTTTCAGCTGGTATCTGAAGATATCAGGTCCAAAGTCAGGACTGGGTCCTGACTTTTTCGTTTTTACTTTTAAATAAAAATATTCTCAGCCAAACTGATATAAAAAAACTTGAGTTCAGATAATATCTGCCCACTCCTTCTTAAGAGTTCCGACAATAAGAATATTAGCAGCAGTATGCGACTATGCAAAAGGTCTTCGCACTTGAAGTTGGCGCCCCAGTGCCTGACTGCCAGTGAGTCGAATGGAAGCTACTCAGAATGGCGACTCGGCCGCCACGAAGAACTAGCGTAGATCGTGGGGTCATGCGAGGCGATGAACTGACCCATGCCCCGCTACGAATAGCGAACTCTGAACTCACACCCTGCACTTGTTCTTCAGGAAAGTACGCTCGATAGCGTCAACCCGCTAACCGCAGTGTGTTGTCGAACCGTATGCGTGAGACAACGAAGAGCCACCACACTCTGAAGAGGGGGAAAGTTGCCAACATGTCGTGGCCACAATCCACGTGAATTACATCGTAATGACTGCATGCAACTGTCGCCACTGATACTTTTCACGTGTAATGACTGCGTGCCGCCACTGATACTTTCACATGTCAATGGCTTCAAAGTGATCGTCATGTGTGAGCATATAAAGTAGGAATGAGGCTAAGACGAAGATCCCAGTTCCTTGGGAGCTGTGAATACGCGCAGTATAAAATAGTATAAAATACCGTTCGTATTCACAGCTCCGAGAGACTGGGGTCTTCTTCTCCAGTGGAATTTCTCATATACAGTGTACGTTGTGCATCATGGAATTCATGACGAATTGGTACCTGTGCATACACAGGCCAATATGATTTGCGCCTGGCTGCGAGCGTCGACTACAGGATACCGGTATATGATAAGCTTATCCACCATAACTGTATTCTGAAGTAAAAAAAAATTCCTGACTGCATGGGTGAAGCCACAAGCTGTGCAATTCCACCTCTCGCCGTTCCAGTCGCATAGCGATCCTCACTTGTGATCTTGCCTCCGATCAAACAAGTGGTCCCTCACTAATCAATCCAAGCCAGCCATGAAAGTCGCTGGAATTATCTCATCACTGAGCCTGCTGAGCATGATTTCTGCTTCTGATTGTTCGAGTGAAGTCCCGTCGCCCACCCCCACGCCTCAATCGACGCCGGACACAACCCCGACTGCGACGGAGAGCCCTTCAACCTCTTCCTCATTTTCGTCCCCTTCGTCTTCTTCTTCATCGGGAGATGGAGACACGAGTTTCGCTCGCTTCTTCGACCAGGAGCGTTTCCATGAGATGTTCCCGGACGCTGTGGAGCTCTACAACTTCGACGGTCTCGTGGATGCCTCCACCAAGTACACGGAGTTCGCCAACAGCGGCAACGGCGATTACGACAAGCGCGAGTTGGCGGCCTTTCTGGCTCAAACAGCCCATGAAAGTGACAGCTTCAAGGCTGCAGAGGAGTATGGTCATGAAAGCTACTCGGTGTGGGAATACTGCAAGAATACTACGTACACGTGCGCTCCTGGGCAACGCTACCACGGCCGAGGCCCCATTCAGATCTCGTGGAACTACAATTACTACAATGCCGGCGAAGCTCTGGGCATTGATCTTCTCAACAACCCGGACATCGTCGCGACCGACACGACGGTGGCGTGGATGACTGCACTTTGGTATTGGATGACTCCGCAGAATGGCCGTGTGATTCATGGCGTCGTCACCGGTGATAACGGATTTGCCGAATCCACCGATATCATTAACGGCGGTTTGGAGTGCGGTCCAGACGCCCCCAACAAGGCAAACGAGCAACAGCGCATCACGTATTTCACCAAGATGTGCGAGGCTCTGGGCGTGGAGCCTCTCGGGACCACTTCTTGCAACGCCTAGGCTGTACATTCTGCATCACATAAGAAATGAATATTTCTTTTAGGCAGAAGTTCTGATCCAGAACTCGTTCGCAACTATGAGCAGGTTTATAAGTATCGTCGATGACAACATCATGCTTAATTAAGACAGTGATAGATGCACTAGAGATCTTAAGTTGGATCTGGCTAAAATCTGAATACACGATGGATATATGTATTACAAATGGATGTTTAATACTTAGTTCCTATGGAATAACGACCACTGGAATACTTGTATTTTTGGACCAACCTTTTGTGTGACAGTTGTTGTTCCAAAGTCCAGAAGCTAAAGTTCTCGAATTAGAGATTTTGGTCCCATGACATTGCCGCTTGTCGTCATGTCATGGAATATTAATATAAAGAAACTAGGTCGTCTGCGACTTACACTGGGAATGCATATACATTTTTTTCGGCGCTGTTTTTCTTTTCGAGTTTTGATGGGTAAGCTTAATTTATAAGTATTTCTGGTGTCTATACCAACTATCAATCGCCTCATCAATGAGACAAGGGACGTCACTGGATAAATCTGTGAGGATAAGCATTCCCCAAAATTTCGGACAATGAAGCCATTTTTGGGGTTAGAGTCGGACATAGTGTCTGACATTTTCTGAAAAAGCAGATTCTGTTCCCTATATAAATGTATCGGGATGGGAGCAAATCGCGATTCCCACAGAAAACGTCGGACAAAAATCCAACCGATATCTTGATGCAAGTTAACAGTAAATTATTGCCCACAATACCCGTTACCTAGTGGCTCACTAGGACTTATTTATATCTTGCATGACTACATGAAATGTACTGCAGCTACGCACTTCTACAGAATTAGCGGTAGCTTCTAAGGAGCTTGCTAGCGAGGCCTTATGCCTGGTCTTTTGACCTTCAGTCTGGCCTAAATATCATCCATTCCAAACATATAATTTGTCTCAGTGCCTTGACCTACTTTCACCTGTGTAGTCAAACCTAAACAGGGGCATATACAATAATTTGGGAGGCTTACTAGATTACAACGGTATCGACTCGGAACTGTAGTTTTGAAAACAGAGGCAAGCAATTAGCGATAGAATTTGGTTGAATCCACGTGTACCTATGCCGAGCTATCAGATTTCGTGCTCGAGCGAGGTTGGCGGGAGCCCGGACCCGCTGCATGTGAAACTAAATCGGTCCACAACTCACAGCATGTCAGAGATCAACAGCCCACAACGCCTGCTGGCTGCGATTGAGTCTCATTCAGCTTTGTCGATTCCTCGAGAACGTCGGGCTTTATTACAGTGCGAGGTATCCCTGTATATTCCAATTAGATATTATGAAAAATAGCAATGGCGGCGTGCGTAGCTGGATGCACTGTGCATCCTCCGTCTACAACTAATCTGACGAGACCAATCCATAGACGTCGTACCGTTAAGACTGTCACAGTTGATACAGATTTGCTAATGTCTGCCAGATGTCCGACGAATTCCGTCTAAGAATCATTCTTTCTTCGAATACAATTTCCTAAATAAATCTATCTGGTCCACAGAAGCTGTGTCGGCAGCACAAACTGTTTTTCTTGGGCTTTCAATAATCTCGCATGCTCACAACTATTCGTCGCCGCTGGTCTGAAGCAGTCAGATCAGCGGCCAGACCATTCTTCATAGGGTGTTATCAACAAATTTTGTAACAAAAGAAAAAAGAAACAATTGCAAAATGAATCTGCGTTACAGTCTAGTTCAGTGACCGAATTTGCACGATACACCTCAGCTATTCTCGGTGGCAGTGGGCAATTCTTCATATTAGAAATAAAAGGCTTATATACTGTATAAACAGAAAGTAAGACAACATAGTAGACCCCTTTCATCAGATCAACTATTCTGGCCGGTGTCTACCGGCCGCGCTCAACTGTTTGTTTCTTTTTGCCGCACAAACTGCCGCGTATGGGATATTGTACAGCGTACAATACGCGGTTTTTTGTTAGCATTTTTTCCTGTGTTTGTGAGCAAATGCCCGAGCTTTAATGCTTCTCAGGGGTGTCTGAACAAGACGCCAGATTACATGAAACGTACAAAACAACAGCAGAAACCGATAATCTTTTCGTCAACAATTCACAAACTCATCATAATCATCCATTGAGAAATACGTTTTGGCAGTTAGAAAAATCTTTTTTGCCGGTGACACGAATGTTGACCCAGGTTACATTATGTGTTTCGATCTACAAAGTACTTTCCGTGGAATTAATCCGGTGTGGGCTGTCCATACCTCGATGAAGAATTCCCAGTATAAGACCGAGTCTAAATGCAATTCCTCGCTTTCCCATTAGAGAACTTTAGTTTCTAGAATAACTCAGGTTTTGGAATACTGTATGAATTTTCTTCGTTCAGAAATATATTCCAGTGGAAAGCAAAGGGTGGCGTTAGTTCACTGGAATAAAGTACTGGAATATATCTATCCGTCGTTTATTCAGCTTTTATCCAAAGTTCTTTATTGAAGCCTCATTATACCCAGCGGATCAGGTACACTGAGCTGTTTTTCGGGTGTCGAGTAATACGTCCTATCCTAAAATGTCCTGTTTGTCCTAAAATTAGACTCTTTTCTAATAAAAGATTTTCCAGTACGATATTATCTATCCCCCACGGGGAGGCTCGCTGCGCTCGCTACCAACAAAACCCTAGCCCGCTGCGGCGCCTCCACTTGCGAGAAAAATGACGTACTTAACGTTGTTTTAAGGACAAATAGGACATTTTAGGACGTATTGTCTTCTTCGGCTTTTTGCAGCTTTCTAGCCCCAATACCACACGTTGGAGTCCGGAAGATCAATGAGACGAACAAATCGAAAATTGCGACTTTTCGCTAAACGTTTGGAGTCAATTCGCAAAGAAATAAAACGCTGCAGAGCTAAGGGACACGACTTATTGTTACTGAAGAGTAGAAACTCTGATGGGATGACTTATAAATCATAGTCGCTTTGTTGCTGAAATGATCATTCTCCTACTCCCGTAACACCACTATCGGAATATATATGCCTGCGTAACACCAGAATCAGCTATGATTTCTCATATATATCTTTTGCCAAGCAAATAGAAGCAGCCGACAACGCTTTTTGACAGGAAAAAGTAACACAAATTAGTTACAGCGATTCTAAGTTTTTGATTGGCTTAAAACTCGATAAAACTTGGTTGCAAGTGTTTGGATTTTATCAATACTGTACTGGATAGGTAGTTCTGGAGAGTTCATGCCAACAGGCAAGTAACACTATACGCACCACCTTAAATTAAGAAATCCACCAGTATATGAGCTGTGCTAGAAATTCTACTGATTTATGGATTCTAGCCTAGAATCCATAAATCACAGGGTCATAATTACTTCGATGCTGGCGGGAATATTGATTAGCGCAGCTTCGGTTATTTCAATTCTCGAGTTATCAAAACCGTTTGAAAGCCACTTGCATTTTCAGGATCCCGGTGAATCGCAACAATAGCCTCTTCATACTAACTTGCAACACTTAACGATACAAAGTCAAGTCCATCCCACAACACATGGGAACGACATCATTTCTATTTTTTACGTAAGGCTTCGTTCTGCATTTTATTATGACATTAAAAAGGTATAGAACATGAAGCTACGGCAAATAGAAGTTCATTTATCATCATCTCGAAGGATGTTCGGAGCTACCTTCAGCCATCATGGCCTCAAAACTTTTTCAAAGGCCTGATACCACAATTATTATATCAGAGCGCAAGACTGGCATGACACGCTGACAGTTATATTGTACACGCAATTAGTACTACAGTAGTAGAATGCTGACTAATGCTACCTTGAAATGGCAAACTAGCATTAACAATGAAAACATTGTCACGTGGACTTGATTGTAGTAAGAAAATGGGAACTGAGTAGATTGATCGAGCGACCCGAAGGCTCGTTGTCCTTTAACTCTCTATATTCTCTAAACAAAGTGTTTAGCGCTGATGTAATATTAAACCAACCATTCCACTCGATATTGTTCGTGTTGAACCGGTCTCCTCGGTTCGTGATCGAGTTGGGCCGATTTGACGAACCACCGGAATCTTGTGCGCGCGTCACAGATTGTGGTCTCGCTGACAGTCTTCCCCACGCTGCGACTTGACAGGGACGACGCGGCGAATGTGAATCGTCTCGATGTATCGACCCTTGTTCAAGACCAGCGTACCAGTGTCGCGAACGGCGATGACTTCGTAGGGCCCACTGTAGAGCGGTGCCAACTTGGACTGCACACCAGCGTCGTTCTTGAGTAGCACACGAACCCCAGGGTTGAAGGTCCACTCGTGGCACTTGCTGTTCTCGCGCTTGTTATGACGAGGGACTTGCTTCAGTTTGCGCTGGTACTGCTCCTTCCAGTCTGTGTGGTGAGCAATGTCGGCAATCATGTCCCGACCGAGCGCCACTTGAGCCGGTGATGCCTCGAGCATGCTATGCTGCGCGGCACGAAGTGCGAAGGTCACGTTGTGCAGGAAATATCCCAGTCGGACGTCGTTTCAATCGTCTGCGTCCTCATCTTGTCGCCGATGACACGATGAAGGCGCTCAATCACTCCGTTGGCTTGTGGGTTTCGTGTAGTGGTAGGAACCGCTTCGATGCCGTAGCTATTGAGGAGCTCAGCGAACTCCTTCTTGAACGTCGTCCCTTGGTCGTAGATGACGCGAGCTGGGCGAGGGTACCGGCAGAGCCACTATCGATCGAAAATATACGTCGTCTCCGCTCTGTTTGCATCGACGACTGGGTGCAACTCGCAGAGCCTCGTGCTCGTATCGATGATGATAAGAGCACGATACTGTTACTTGCCAAAGGGTCCAATCGAATCGACAGCCACCTCGTACCAAGGATGCACGGTCACGGTCTTCTCTGGAACCTTGCCGTACTTCACCGTGGGGTGCTTGCTCTTAGCACAGATGAGACAAGCTTTCACACATCTCGTCGCCTCCGCCTCCATACCCTTCCAGTGGAAAACATGGGCCATGGTGTTGACCATGGTGCTGCCACCAGAGTGCATCAACTCCAAATGATAAGCATCGGTGGCGAGTGCAAAGCGTTCAGCATTACTGAATGCACCTCGCCCACCTATCAACGGTGATACACCAGCTACCAAGCGCGTGTTTGATCGCGTGGAGGCGCTGATGAGTAATGATGAGTGGATGCAGCTGTTTAAGCCCATTCCCAAAAAAGGCCGACTGGTCGGCTCTCGCCAATGAGCTCCAGTACCCTGTGAACGCTGTCTCGACAAGTCAAGTCGCGGAGGGTTCGGTCGCGCTGTTGCAAGCGCTCGGGTACGAGAATGAGACGTACCCGTCAACCATGTCACTTCAAGAGTGGAGCCCGCACGATGCGGGAGCAGCTCTCCAGAAATAGAAGAAGAAGCTACGGAAGGCCTTCGGAGCGATAGGTATTAACTCTGGGAAGCAACCCGTGAGTCGACCGATGCTTCAAGAGGAAGATCCGTCCAAGATTCCGCTTCCGCCGACACTCGAGAGACTCGACAAGACCCCACCGACCAAGCGCGGTGTTGACCGTGGAGTCTTCGGCACTACCGGGGCTCCACCGTATTTTCAAGACTCGCACATGGTGACACCACGTTTTGAGAGTCGTACACGACGTGTTAACGCCGACACCGAGGCTTCGCGAGGTCATCGTGGCGGTGCACGAGCTCTCGGAAGAGGTACTGGACAACGTCGGACCATCCCCGATGATTCGTCTAGTGATGACGATGATTTGCTGGTTCCTGCATACGACGACGAAGATCCGCAAGCCGAGTTGACGCGTCAAATGCGTGAGATCGCTGCGCTGAATGACTCTGATCCTACACCGAGGATTGAAATGGCCTCGCACCGACCGTTGGATCGAATCAAACCGTTCTCTGGATCGCGCAATAAGAGCGAAAACTCTATACAGTAGCTCCGTACTTTCGTCTAAGAAATGACGGGTACACATACAGAGGCCGATAAGTGGTGTGTACCGTTCGAGCTGAGCCTTCGGGACGGAGCCATTCACTGGTTCCGTCAACTCCCGAAGAAGACGAAGCGCAAGTGGAAACTGTTGAGCAACGCGTTTATTCGCTATTATTGCTCACAGTTCACCCAAACTGCACTTTCTCGCTATTACTCGGCAAAGCGTGAACGAAGTGAACATTTGTGCGACTACCTAAATCGACTGAATGGCTACGCTAGGAACGCTCGCCTACAATTCGAGAAGGGCGGACGCGACGCCTAAGAGCATGTGCAGCAATTCCTAGTGACATGTGGTGACGACGGTATGGCCGAGAGCCTCTACCATACCCGCGTCAGCGATATCCATGAGCTCGAAGAGATCATCGAGGATGTTCTCAAGGGCAAGGAGCGTATGGCCAATGACGGGGTGTCCCGACCTTTGCGGCGCGATTCTCGACGTGATGAGTCGCGCGACCGTCGTGACCGACGTGAGTCAGACCGTCGGCGTGATGATCACCGCAATACACCAAGAGTGATGCTCGCCGACGCGTCGCTGGACGACTTATTAGCTGAATTGGAGGGTCGTGAAGGTGCTCAAGGTAGTACCGAGCGTTCGAAAGGTGATTGGGACGGATATGACGATGACCAAGACGAGTACCACGACTATTATTCAGACCATGGTGACAACGACGGTTCACCAGCTGATAATGAACGACATCTCGCTGCAGCTAACGAAGACGAGCGACGCGCTGCAGCTGAAGGCACGTACGCCCGTGCAGTCACTCGTCATTCACGCGGGAACTTCTCCGATCGCGACCGAGGCTTCAATCAAGATCGTCGAGGTGGTGACCGCGGCTTCAACCAGGACCGACGAAGTGGCGACCGTAGCTTCAACCGTGATAATCGCCGTCCACAATACGGACCATGCGCCGTTTGCGGTGGGTTAAGCCACTCCGCTCACTACTGCAAGAAGCGGTGCAAGTTCTGCAAGCAGCTTCATGACGCGGGACAGTATGAGCTCTTCCGCAGCTTCCAAGACCTTGCCAAATTTGTGCGTACCAAAGGCGCGAAGGAAGAACTACCTCGTGAGCTCAAGGCCGTCGTTCAAGAACGCCATTTAAACTAGGCTGCCCTCCAACTACAACTGGGTTGGTCCCTATAGGGCTGCCACAGTTAGCCGAGCCTTCAATGGAAGCAGAGTGTATCTTTGCCTTCACGGGGGAAGACAAATGGCCTGAAGAATATGTAACAAGTGTGAACGCGGCGGTATGTGAAATGGAGAGGAGTCAAATCCTCGGTGGAGGTGTGGAAGAAGAAATGGAGTGTGCTGATGCCGATGGAAGCACTAGCGAGGATTCGTTCGACGTGATTTCGAGTGCAGCTCGAGACGAGTCCAAAGTTCACTCCAAGATGATGAAGTTGAACCCTGGCGAGAGACAGGGGTGGTGATCGGCCAAGACGTTTGACCGACGAATAAGAATGAGGGCTCTGGTGAAGGGCGCAGTGAACGACAAGCGTACGAGGATCCTTCTCGATACAGGAGCGAATGTTAGTGTCATCACCGACACTTGAGCCAAGAAGCTCCGACTCCGCGATGTTCCCGACCACGGTCGTCAAATCGACATACAAGGAATTAGTGAAGGCAAGGTTTCAACGACACGACGAGCGCGTGTTAAAATCACGCTCGGATGGGAGATGGTCTACGAGTTTGAGATGTGGGTTATGGCACATAGTGCTGGTGTTGATGTGGTGCTGGGCACGGACTTCATGATCCCGGCCGGCATTCGGCTGGACCTGTTCCATGGTGCAGCTCAACTACCCAATGAAGTGCGGATTCCGCTAGTCAAAACAAAAAACATGCTGGATAGTGAAGATTACAGCTCTCACATCATGGCCGGGCCAACCGAGCCTTTGACGATCCCGGAGCACGCGTGGCGGCAATACCGACTACCAAGACGACAGATGGCACTGGACACGCACATACTGTGGGTTCAGCGTACAGAGAGACTAATACCGTCAGTAACGAGCTTTTGTCGTGATCGGCCCGCGCGAGCTAAGCTGACCAACATCTCTGACAAAACGGTGTACTTCCCGGCGCATCAACCCATCGCCATGCTGGTGCCAGCTGGTGACTTGCCACGAGGCGACGGTTATATGCAAGTGGATTCCCGGAAGTACAGAGACTGGCAAGTGCTCGCGTACGAGGGTTGCCGAGACCGTGAATTGTTCCAGCGGGGGTGCGAGCTGTATGAGGAATGGCTCGCTGGTCAACCTCCGGCCGTAGAACGACCAAGCTATCCTGAGCCCACTGGGGTGATGGCACGGCCTCCTCAAGACTTGGTGGACGCCTCTGGAGATCGGCTGACGTGTGCCGAACGTTGGGAGAAGATCCTAGAAGGACGTGACGTGTCGAAGCCAGCCCGACGCCTGGAGTGATAACCGGGGACTTATTCGAGGTCCAACTTTCCGGAGGCTCCCCAGTGGTCGAGACTACGGCTCGAGGTGGAGCCAACTCTACGAATGAAAGCTCGCCACGACGTGTTCACGGAGTCTTGAGTGCTGGGAAGGTGGTGAATGCAGCACCGAGTGTTCGTTAGGAGTCCGGGGTGGGTGACGTGGGATCAAGTACCGACATTGGTACACCCATTCTCACTTGGGATGACGACGAGACGTCGCCTCGGTGCCCCACCGAAACTGCAAACGAAGATTCGGTGGTTGGCTCAGAGGAGGTTCCGGGAACAAAGGTGACAATGAACCTAGCACCGTGTGTTCAATCGAAGTCTAGCGTCAGCACGAAGACAATGGGAGACGCAGTGGCCACTTTGGTAGAAACAAATGTTTCGGTGGCACCGGTGTTGACGACGGAAGGAAACGAAGCCACGGACGATGCTAAGATGAATTACTACGAGCATCCAGCTAATAAAATCGGTTTGGAAGAATATGCAAAAGAGCTAGCTTTCCTTCCTGACTTCACCGAGGAGTCAATACGTCTATTGACTATGACTCGCCTAACGTGCAGGACTCTCGGTTGTCGCCCGATCGACAGGAACGTCTAGTCGCGTCGCTCAAGACTCATGAACACATCATGATCGCCAGTGGTAACGCGTTGCCGCCACCAGCGTACGGTGTAGTGTGTGGCATTGACACACAGGGGCACGCACCTATTATACCGTAGTTGTTAGTGCACCCTTAACTTTTGTAAAAAAAAAAGGTGCCATTAAGGGTGCTCGGCGCCCTTAATAGTATCGTCATATCTTGCGCTTTTGAGAAAGTTGCCGAAAGTTACCAAAGAAAATAAAATACCGGCAAGTACTGTACAGTAAACGTGCGGGTAATTCCGGGATAAACTGACCAGTGATTTTGCAGTGATCATTTGAGAAAACGCACCACGCGCCCTCCCCCTCGCTTGGTCCCTGGAGTGCTGCTACATGACCAGCAGCCGCTGTACGGAAACATGATAGGAGGTGCGTGTATGGTATGTTAATGATACAATTTTGAATTATTAATACTGTTGCAATGCAGATTCTCTTTTGGGAACCAGCTCTTCTTCAGACGACTAAGCCCAGTACCTTGTCCGATGACAAGGCTGACGCCGCCGTAAAGAGGCTGGAAACAAGAGTGAATCCGGTAGTCGTGGTGTCAATTCTTCTTTCGAGGATGAAGCTGACGATGACCGCGACGAAGACTTTGTATACGCGAGTGATTCAAGCGAGGCTAGATCAAGAGCTACTGGATGCGATAGATAAGAGATGACTTCTCTACTTTTATCGTATCAAGCTATGTTTTAACTGCGTGTAAATGCTGTATTAAATAGATTCTTCCCAGTACATGCAAAACGAGCCCATGGATAAGAAGAATCGCGGTCAGCGCAAGTTTCGACTGAAAAAAACCAGGGCTCACCGACGAAGATCAAGTAATGAAAGAAGTGGGAGTGCCCAAGAGAGTATCGCGGACGCGTTGTCGCTGCATTCGTCAGACGAACGCCTCGTTCCCACTTTTCAGGACGCCAATCAGCACCTAGACCCAAAGGCAGACCGTACACCACGTATTGGGTGCGCCAAAACATATAAGGAGCGTGTGGCGATGGTAAGCGCTCGTGAAGAGAACCGGAACGAGAAACCGCCGCTCCCCCAACTCGTGTTTCCATCGTGGGGAGAGCTAAAGGACGTACTTGAGCAGTATTGCAACAAACACAAGCTACTATTTCGAGCGATAGATACCCAGACAGTCAGAAAGCACAACTCGTACGCCACACTTGGTTAGTTTTTCAATTTAGTAACTAAACTAATGCATGTAGCTCTGATGATAAGGTCAAAAGTGCTTCAGTTCCTGCTGAAATGGAAGGTATTCCGCTGTACACATGGGTGTCATCAGAGCTTGGCTGCTGTCGTGCAGCACGAAGACGATCCCAGCAAATGAGTACAGCTTGGCGCAGATGCAAAAAAAACGGACGACGAGATCAGCAAGGTGCTGACAGGATGATCAATAAAACAATACGTTGCCAATAAAAAGTTGACTAAGACCTCCAGTAAAACGGCCAATGAAGAAGCGTAGACGAGCTGTGCACAGCTAAATATAGCCTGGATTCACATTTACTCGCGTGAGTTATTATGAGTCTGGATACACATTAACTCGCGCGCGAGTTATAATGAGTGTGTCTGATCTAAGACTTACCTAGCTTGCGTTAAGCTTGTTGGCAATCTCCACTTTGCGCGAGCATCGCATTGCTCGTACACGTACTGCACATTACCCAGCACTTCATATAATATGCATATCGGCTGGAAACCCGAGGGCGAGTAGACACTTGGAATTCGTCCTCTTTTTCATTATGTTTTGTCACAAGAGTTTTGTGAGAGACAAGACTATTGAGTTAGCAATAATGACAATAACGCTTTCGCTATTGTGAAACTTCGCCTACATTGCTCCTTCAGCGGTAATATTCTTCTCATTAAGGGCGCCGAAGCCACGTAAGGGTGCACCAAGGCTATCGTGTTGTTGTAGTTAAGGGTGCTCTAACGCCATTCCTATTAAATAGCGTGCCCGGCGTGTACCGCTTCGCCACCTCGGCAAGCTGTATGAACTACTGAGAGCTCTGCTGAGAGCGGGACTGATCGTCTTCTCGGACAGTCCCTGGGCGTCGCCGATCGTGATTGTGATGAAAAAGAATGGCCAAGATATACGGTTGTGCATTAATTACAAGATGGTGAACGCAATCACCGCAATCATGGAATATGCGATGCCGCTTGTTGACGACTTATTGACGGACTTGGAGTGATACCTGTGATTTTATTCGTCCGACGCAGCAAGTGGCTTTTGGGCTATTATGATGACCCTGCGAGCGCATAAAGTGTCGGCCTTTGTTTGTGCACTCGGACACTTCGAGTGGCTACGCATACCTTTTGGGTTGAAGAACGCTCCCGCGTATGATCGACAACGCGCTGTGGTGATTCGTTCAACCTAAAGGCGGCTGGTTTGAATACTCCGTGAAGATGCAATTAGCTGAAGAAAAGACCAAGGAACGTCATGCGACTACGAACGAGGATTCATTTCAAACCAAGTTCACAGCAGACCGTGAAGCATCAGTGGAGACAGACCCAGTCCTTCAACTGGTCAACAGTCCCATAGCAGACATGTTTACGAACGGAGAGCCTGACGAATCCTCGTTGGTGCTCGTATTCGGTCGCCGGTTGTTCGTAGACGACATTTGTTTCGGTGGCGAGGGTTTCGATAGCTGTTTTTTTAACGACGCTGGACCGACTATTAACACAATTTGCACAGTGCCGGATCAGCATCAGTTTCACCAAGAGCATCTTCTGCCAGCCCAAGGTGGACTTTCTGTCCCATGAGATTTCGCCTGATGGGATAAGGGCCGACCCCAAGAAGCTTGCAGCTATTACCGAGCTTTCGTTTCCAACGAGCAAGCGCGGGATGCAGTCGCTCCTTGGGGCACTGAACTACTATAATCGGTTTATCCAAGACTTCGCGGTCTACAATGCAGCGCTGTATCAGCTGAAGGAAGACGACTTTGGAGCTGGTAGCGACCTTTCTGTAGCACGTCGTGCCTTCGAGGCACTGCAAGCGAGCGTTGCCGACGCTCCAATCTTAAAGCACTTCGACCGGACGAAAGAAGTTCACGTGATGCTTTTCGCTAACGAATGGGCGCTAAGTACGACGCTGATGCAAGAACATGAAAAGCAAGTTGCACCCCGTACGATTCCTCGGTCGGGTGCTCAAGGAGTCTGAAATGAACTACCATCCAGCCGAGAAGGAGGTCCTAGCCTTGCTACTGCTCCTAAAGACGTGCTATACCCAACTAGCCGGAAATACATTACATATCTATACCCGGTTTTCGACACTCGAATGGGTACACAAATCGAAGTCATTGTTCGGCCGTGCCGTACAGTTTGCGGTGCTGCTGTCGCCATGGCATCTGAAGATTCAGCGCGTCAAGGAAAACGATGTAGCCTTTGCGCAACTACTTCAGTCGAGCATCACGAACCATGTGGATTTGGAGCAGTCACTCGAACTTTTGGCCCCGCCGAGCAAGGGCTCGCCGACGATTCGTATGGACCCTTCTTTGCTATATGCGAAGCTACCGCGCGACTACCGCGGTTTCGTTATGTCCATTGACGGATCAGCTAAGACCGAGAAATACGGTGGCTACGGTAGTTGTTCATGGATACTCTGGAACCTTCCGGAGTGGAAAATAGTGATCGCTGCTAACGCTTACCTCCCGTTCACCGCTGTCAATGTGGCTGAGTACACTGGAATGATAAACGGAGTCAAGGCAGCAATTGCCCATGGTGCCGAGGATTTGGTCATAGTGGGTGACTCAAGGCTCGCGATACAGCAATCACTAGGGGTGATCGCATGTCGGAAGGAATCACTGCTGGCGTTGCTAAATATTCACAAGGAACTTACGGCCAAGCTTCGATCAGTGAAATATCTCCATGTAGTACGTGAATACAACGCTGCTGCGGATTCACTTGCCACCGAAGCTTTGGAGTCGAAGGTCAGCCGAGTGGTCCTTGCCGAAACTCGCAAGTTGGAGTTAGTAACACTGAATCGCATCCAGGAAATGATCTACAAGCCGATCGAAGACACGGTAGAGGTTGCACCACGTCAAGCAGAGCATCGGATGCAAGTACTGACGGGCAGCGAGTTTTCACAGCAGAAAACGTTTGAAAATTTCGTGCGCGATTACATTCCAACTGAGAGTGATCATGGTAATATGGCAGTAATGACTCGACGACAGGCGAAGGCCAAGAAATGTGTCGGATTCGCCGATGAATACTCGGAGGTGACTGCTAAAGCTCAAGAACACCATGGAGAACGACGACAGAATACTAACGAGGATTCAATCGGTGAAGTATCGTCAGACCATCCTTCCAAGACTGTACCACCAGCACACTCTAGTGCAGAGGACGTTGACCCTGTAGAAATACAGCGTGAGCGACGCAAGCGGATAGCCACGGCACAGGATGAAGAGCGGAAGTGGGCGAACCTCAAGACAGTGTTACGAGGACAAGCGGAGAAGCTAAGCTACAAAGAAGCTCGAGATGCATGGAAGTATGCGGACAGATTCGTCCTGTCTGAGGATGGTGTGCTTCACTACCTGGGTTTGAATCTCGGTATGACCAAGGTTGGCAAGAGGAGACGAGGCTGCGTCTAGTGGTACCAACAACGATGATTCAAGAAGTACTGCAGAGCTGTCACGACTCGTTGGAAGGAGGACACCAAGGTGTGGTCCGAACATACCAACGGGTTAAGGCCGATTATTATTGGGCTGGACTGTATGCCGACGTTGAGAAGCACGTGAAGTCGTGTCCGGACTGTAGTTCGAGTAAAAGCCGTCCACAGCTCCGCGGATACTCACCTGGCAATCTCCTAGCCGAGCGACCATTCCAGATCGTCTCTATGGACTTCGTCATACCACTGCCGAGGACTCGCAGGAGAAACACGGCGTTACTGCTGTTCCAGTGCTCATTCACTGGGTTCGTCATCGCCAAGGTTATGCCCGACACGTCCGCGCTCAGCGTGGCCCAGGTGTTCGAAGAATGCGTATACCGAAGGTTCAGGGCCCCAACGTTGATCAGGCATGACCGTGACCCACGCTTTATGAGCGAAGTGTTTCAAGCATTCATGGAGATGATATAGTCAAGGTCGCGAGCGACGTTGAGCTGTCGACCGCAGGCTAACGGCCAACAAGAGCGCTCGGTGAAGTCGGTGATGGCTTCCGTACGTCCTCTGCAGCAAGATTGGGATGAAATTGCTGAGAGGTTGGTATTTGCTATTAATACCTCCCAAGACACTACACGGAAAGAGACGCCGTTTTACCTCGTTCATGGCTGGGATGCACGATCGACACTACGGGTGATGTCCTCGTCCCTCAAGCGAGGGCTCGGTAAGCAATCGGACGCACTAGCGTGGCGTCGCGAAGTCAATCGACAACACGAAATAGCCCTGACTATGGCCAAGGAATATCAGGCTGCTGAGAAGGAGCGACGTGCTAAGGAGCATAATGACGCCCTGAGTCGACTGGAGAAAGCAGCGGTACCGCGACCAAATGAAAATGAACGCTCGGTCGACAGCCCAGAAACTTCATCGAGTGCTAAAGGTGCTGTGGAGGTTCCACCGCGGTCTCTCTTTGAGATTGGGAGCCGGGTGTGGCTCTACATGGAGCGCGTCAAGGCTGGCCTGACTAAGAAGCTTGCTCATCGGTGGCATGGACCTTTTAGGATCAAGCGCAAGGTGGAGGAGTTTGCGTACGAGCTGGAACTGCCTGACCGGAGTGGATACCGTTTCTATCCGGTGGTGCATGTGTCGAGGCTTAAGGCGGTAAACGAATTCCCTAGTCGACCGAAGGTTCGTTTGGCCCCTGAAGTGACTGAAGCATCAAGACTGGATTTCGACGAGGAGTTGTTACCAGAGGACAGCTGGGAGCCGGACCAAGTTGCAGGAGAATACGAAGTCGAGGCCATCCTCGACGATCGAACACCGTTGTCAACGAGTACTGAGCGCGCCGTACGATAGTTCAAGGTCAAGTGGGTAGGCTATGACGACCCGACTTGGGAACCAGCATCCAACCTATCATGTGGCGGCCTGTTGTACGATTATCTGCGCGCCAAGATAAGCGACCGGCGACTACAGATGGTTCAAGTCGCGGACGAGGACTAGCGTGACTCAGTCACGAGTGAACTGTCCACAGGGTGGTATAGCCTGTGGTAACAGACGAAAAAGGCGACTGTACCAAGAATTTGTATATGCATGTGATGAAAACGTGAACAAGATTACGATGTGGAAAATGATTAAAGAATGAAGACATGAACGCGTGTAAAATGACGACTACTGGGAGTGAAGACTCGGGACTATCCGCAAAAGCTTCGTACGGGCGAGATGAAGGTGAAGGGTTGTACAGCGTGACTTCAATCAGACGACAAGCGACTAGCGGTATCAGCAAGAAGTTCAATCGAGGAGGCACCGCTATCGTCCTTCTTTTCTTCGTCAGGTGAAGACGCTTGAGCCGCTGACGCGCTGCCAAGTGAAGATGAAGCCTCGGTACTGCCACCAGTAGAAGCAGCGGCAGCTGTTGAAGTCGGAGCGTGTGTTGCCGGGAAAAATCGGCGCAGCCAGTCCGGATTAATTTCAGCATCGGTCAGAGCCATATCAGGGATAATGGCATGGCCAGTATTGATAAGGTCGGCGTCCCGAGGACAGTAGATAGGGGCGTCAGCATAGCACGGCACGAACGTCGTGTTGTACGGGTGATTGAACGGCAGATAGACCCAAGCTGAACGCCACGGGTGCCGACGCTCTAGATTTCGAACCTCAGCCAGCGAGTCCGTAGTCTTTGGCACGAACGGGAGATTTTCGACTGGGTACGAAGGCACGGACGGGTCGATGATTACTTCGGGGCAGATGAATGACCGACGAGCTGTGACCACCTCTAAGCACCATTGCATGTACTGGTTCTGGTACATATTACGGAGCCGGTCCGCGCGGTTGTCACGCTCCCGGACGTAGGCCTTGAACAGAGCCCTCTTTTGCTTGAGGAGCTCTCTGTCGCAGTTGGGATCATTCGCTTCTTCATCAAAGCCCCTCTCAACGGCAGCAGCGAGTATCCAGAAGTAACGCTCCCTCAAAACGTAGCCGAGGTCTGGCTTGGGACCCTAGCTGCGAAAATTCGCCCAGAGTATGCGGAAGCGCATCTCACACGAAGCTCGTCGAGAAGCCGGAGCGTTCGGGTCGAAGCCCTCCATGCTGGAGAAGATCGGTTCGTCGGGAAGAGAAACACGAACGACTTGCCACGGATGATCAGGATGTGAGATATCGCAGAAAGCCCTGAGACCCTCAAGTGTCATGTGAATGACGCCACCACCGGGAGTCGGCTCCGGTAAGATCGTACTTAACATACGATCGAAGCACTTCTTCGCTCCTGGATCGGAGAACGGCATGTCCAAGAATGGCTGAATCCACGGTGGAAAGCTCACTAAGATAGAATGTCTGGACGAGGACCTTGAACAACCTGGTGGCTCATCGATAAAGGCACCGGCGGAAACGGGTCTCCGCAGCGAGCCTGTGACGTATAAGTCGCCACTATCGCCCGACCAGGACCGGCATCCTGTGGAAGCGATGACGCACTAGCGCGAGCGGATCCTGGAGGAGGCAAGTGACGACGAGGAGACGGTGGTTGCGGTGAAGTCGAACGTGGGGGCGTTGGAGGTCTTGGAACCGGCAACGATCCTTCATTTCCACCGGAGTCACGGGAACCAGATGGTGAACCATCGCCACCTGGGGCATCCGTTGACGCCGGGGTGGAAGAAGCTCCAGCGCCAGAAATTGAACTTGAATGCTCGGTAGGGGGTGGAACATCTTCGTCATCATCTGGACCACCTGCGGGGAAGTCGAACGAGGATTCATCTCCACGTGAGCCGCCTCCAGCTTCCTCCCGATCGTGATCACCGTCGTCATCAACCTCCATTGAGGTATTCGATGGAGTAGGAGGTGGAGCTGGAGGAAGTTCGGAAGCAGTACGAGAGCTCGAACCTTCGGTAGTAGTGGATTGATTATCGTCTGGAGGCGGGCGATAAGGAGACGTCACGCTCGGAGGTCTGTGTGTGGAATCGGGGTGTACATTGTCCGAGTCATCGTCATCCGAACCAAACAGAAGATGATGCTCCGACTCGCCTTTCTCACCATCCGGCTTGGACAGGTGGCACGTCCTTACCTGCCAACGAAGGATCGGTGGTAGGCGTGGGAACTTCAGGAGCAGCTTCTTTACGAGAAGAGGAGGCGGCGCGACTTCGTGAGCTTTTCTTCGTACTGGTCGACGCTGGAGGAGTGTGCTCAGAACTGCCGGACATCTCGACGTCACCTGTGAGATCGACGACGGGCGGAGGTGGAGCATCTTTGGGCATAGAAGAAGACGCTGGAACGGACGAAGGTGGTGGCGATGACGCTGGAGAAGCACGCTTGCGTGACACAGACCGTGAACGAGACTTCGGACGACCTCTTGGGGATTTGGCGGAAGACCGAGAACGAGAACGCGTCCGTGAACGAGGACTCGTTCGGCGTGGACTCTTGCGAGACGGCGAAGGAGCCGACGATGAAGACCGAGAGCGAGTCTTATGGCGTTTGGTCTTCTTCCAAGCCTTGGGCTTGAACAATGAGCTACGACCAGATTTTGGGCTGGTAGACTCGGTAGCCGGAGTGTCGCCAAGACCAGCTGCTGACATAGCGGCACTGGCTTTATCTGTTGGATTTGGAGCCTTATCTTCAAGCTCGGAATTGTCATCATAATCATCGTCTGAGCCTTTACGTCCTGGTCGAGGACGTTTATGAGGCTTTCTGTGAGCAACTTGGTGAGCCGCCTTAGCCAACGCGGCAGGAAGAGCCTGTGGATCGGATAACGCCGCAGCCTCGGTTTGGATACGCTGGAGAGCGATGAGAGTGTCCTGGTCAAGGTCTAGCGCGTCGAGATCCAGCTCACCAGCAGTGATACCTGACACATGGCATCACGGACGGACGGTAAGGAGTAAACATCGGCTGTGACCTCAGATTTAGCCGACAACGTACCTTCCACGGCTATAACCAACACATCAGGATCCATACCAGCGAGACTCACGTGGCTACGAAGAGAGCGGTTGACCCGGAGGAAATGCGAATTCTGCTTCTGATGATCTTCAAGTAAAGTCGCGGCATCGGCGTCGACGAGTTTACCTTTCGATGCTCGAATTAAGAGGGCATGCAGTTGGCGGGTTTGCTCGGTGTTAGCAGCGATCGCGGCCTTGAACGTCTCGCGCTCCAAATCCAGTTGGTTCTCAAGATTCGTGATATCTTGGTCTCTCTCACTGACTTCGGCTTTCAGTAGACGAAGGTCCTCAGTATGAGTTGTTGTCGACTCCTTGGTCTTGGCGACAAGCCCGGCGAGACGGATGTTGGCGGTCTTCGGTCTCTTGTTCTCAGCCTCAAGAGTCGTCTGGGTGGAGACCGAGACCTTGAGGAGTTGCTCCGTGGATTCACGGGCGAGCACGTCCGGGACAACTGCGCGCCTGGCAGCGGCCGCATCAGCCTGAGCAGCACGAAGCTGAGTCTCGAGTTCGGCAACTTGACGGGGAAGATCCGGTAATGCCTCAGGAAGAGGACAAACGGCGGCGAGGACTTCGTCGAAGCCCACCGCGGCTTCAAGACGACGCTGAGCGGCGACATCGGTGTGCAGAGGCGGTGAAATGCCAAGCTAGACTTGGTGACGAGCGAGTGCAGTGAGGTACTGAACCATAGACATCAGCATCTGATCCACCGGCGCTTCGGAGCTCTAGGCGAGCATGGCGCGCATAGAAGCCTCTGTGATAGGTGGAGAAGCATCCATAGTCGAAGGCGGTGCTGGGGGCGGGTCTACCGGAGGATCAACGACGATTGGAGATGGAGGACCTGCCTCCGAAGGCTCGGGCAACGGTGAAGCCGGAGGCATCGGCACCGGAGGATCTGGTAGCGTGGTCGGCTCGACTTCTTGAGACTGTGGCGCGTCTGAACGGTCGGTGTCGCCCTAACGAGATGCGCAACGATGGATATAGGGTGATGAGTGCGGAGATGAGGATTGGTGATGAAGATTGGAAAGTTACCTCCAGCCGCTCACGTTCCCTATGGTGTCGCGGCATTAACGCCTTGAACGCCCTGTCAATGGCCCGATTCAAAGGCCCTTTCGCCATGGTGGTATCCGGGCGGGAAATTGAAGAGTGAAGCAGTGTCACAACGGGCACCAGTGTCATGGCTTCCATTGCGACAGGGGCAATTGTGGTGTAGTGTTTTCGCGGGAATCGCCCAGGACCATTTAATAGGAGGGACATGACCAAGTTCAAGAAGTTCAAGCTACGAACGCTCGGTCATGTTACATATAGTTACTTTGATGTGCAAGAGACCCAGGGGATTCACTACCGAGCCTTCGTTCGTGCTCCATTATGACCAAGATGTCGCTCAAGCCAGGTGGTCGCTGTTGGTGAGCCGGATTCGCATTCAGCGGGCAAAAACTGGCCGATCACGGTACGAAGCCACGGTGGCCGTTGGGAGCGACTCTTGCGAAGTCACGGCGCCTGTTTGAACGCTCGGTGGAGGTTGGAGAAGCATCGCAGGCACTCGAAGAGTCGCAAAACATGCGAAGTGATCCATAACAGATCGTGGTTCACTTGATATTTATATACTTAATTAGGATTGCATATTAGGACATGGCCCGAAAGGGCATCACAAATACAGAACAGAATTTCCACTCATGCACACAAAGCGAGGTCCGGCTTCAAGGTAAGCGTCTGGTCAAGCTTGTTTGAGTGTGTTATGCATGTCGGTGGACTCGAAGCTTACTAGCGAGGGTTCATCCGGCAAGGCCAAGAGGCTGTGTGTGTATTGGCCGATTACATATCGGAAGGTTTACGTGATGGCTATATCTTGCCTATTTGCACGGTTAGGAGTGCTTGTATTGCCTCCTATATATTCTTACAACCGAGTGTTGAACACTCGGTGCCCTCGTAAAAGGCTTAACTGTGCCTGGTACCCTTCCGCTGTTGGGACCACGAGGATTCATAGCACCTGCTAGCTTTGCTCGTGCTAGTAGCGTGTTCTTATTCTAACTGGTTGGCCTATATAAGTAGTTTGCAAGGTCCAGTCTGTCCCGGTGCAGGGGAGAACTGAGGTCTTCAAGTCCGCCCGAACGATCGTTAGCTATCCTAGCTGACGTATTGTTGTGGGAACATCCTAACTACGCTAGTAGCTAGAGTTCACGTAGGATTTACTACACCACATGGACGTCGAAATGTGTACTGTAGTCTGGAAACGCGAGCTCCGTAGCTTGCACCAATGCTGCCTTTGACATCTGCAAACGCCGCCTTCGCTTCGGTAGCCCCCCAGACAAAACGTCGCTGTGGCGGCGTCAGCGCCGTGAGCGGGGCAAGCATATGCGCTCGCCGTGGCCAGACGTCTCGGTAGTAATGGATCATGCCATCAAAGCGGCAAAGCTCACGACGGTTGCGTGGCGCAGCAATGCGCACGATTGCGTCTACCTTGGACGTGAGTGGCGAAATTCCGTCGCGACTGATAATATAGCCTTGGTATTCGCTGCTGTAGCACCAATCTTTGACTTCACCGGATGGATAGTCAAGCCATTGTCACGCAAACGCTCCAGTACAATGCGAACATGGCGGACGTGCTGCTCAAAGCTATTCGACAAAATGAGTATATCATTCAGGTACACCCAGCAGAAATCCAGGTCACACAGGCAGCGATTCATGACAGCCTGGAGCTCATCAGGCGTAGTCGCCACCCCCATCGGTAGTCTAGCGAAAACGAACTTCCCAAAGGGAAACTCAATAGCCGTTGGATGTCTGCTGCACTCAGCGAGTTCTCGCGCATAATAGCCCATCGGTACGTCAAACGCCGAGATGTATTTGGCTTGGTGCAGCTGCCTCAGGATCTCGGAGATCTTTGGTAGTGGGTAGTAGTGTCTGGTTAGCAGGCGGTTAAGGCGCCGAAAATTACACACAAGTCGTATCGATCCATCCTTCCTCGGCACCGTAAACGCTGGTGATGCCCACGATGATCCCGAGTCCGGGACCAGCACACCGATCTCAATCAAACGCGCGATCTCCTTCTTCAGCGTAGGAAGGTACACCTGAGGAACAGGGAATGGTCGGCAAGCAAATGGCACAGCCCCATCCTTGAGGGGTAGCACGCACGACTTCCCAGTGATCGTCCCCAGACATGCACTGCAAACTATGGGGAACTCACAAAATAGGTCCGCCATGATGCGCTGTTCTTCATCAGTAAGTGCCGTGCCATCCCAAAGTGTAGCCACTACTTCAGCATCAAGCACTTCTTCTGCAGCAATCGCAACGGAACATTCACCATGCGGCGCAGCCAGTGCCGCAACAACTGTACTTGCACCAGGTCTAGTCGCCATAGGAACGGTTAAACTATCCCACTCCAATTGTTTCGACGCAAACAGCAAGTTAATTCCTTGTCGTGAAAGGAAATCCTTCCCCAGTATAACGGGGTACAAGAGAGATGGTACCACTCGAAAGTCGTGCACCACAGTACGGCTCGACGGAAATACTGCTAGAGTAATCTGGATTATCGCCACATGCGTACTCCGGCCAACAGTCCTATCAGCTTGGTGATACGTCGCGTCGCTGCGTCTGAGACCCAGCAACTCCTTGGTCTTGTTTACGACCGTTTCCTCCATTGTCAACGACGAGCAACCCGTGTCGATCAATGCACGAAAGCGGTGCGTGCCGATCAGTACTTCTGTCTCCATAACAGGCTCTGATTGCTTGGTGCTGCCTTGCACGTGGCGGCGAGCTTGCATTGGCTCCTGCTCGTCCACCACTGCACGTGGCGGCGAAGGGTTTGCGTTCTGCACCGCGAATACGTTCATTTCCTCAGCCGATAGAACCTCAGCGCATTGAACTCATCGTCTTGTCGCTTTTTCATAGCCTCCATCATGGCGGCCATTTGGGACACCTGCTCCTGCATGGCTGCGAAGGCGTTGCTACCTTACTGACTAGCATCCCTGTTGCGAGGCTTGTACGACGACGAATGCGGGTTCCGAAAGCACTCTGTGTCTACGTGCCCCTTCTTGCTGCAGAATGTGCAGTGCTTCGTGCTTGGCCTAGCAGAGCTGTTCCTGTGTCGACCAGATGACTGCGGGTCCTGACGGCGGCCCCCAGCAGGTTTCTTCTGCTTATCCTGCTGTTCTCCGTGCCGACGCTGAGCCGAACGACCACCGCGCAGCAGCTCTGCCTCCTTCTCATTGCGCTCGATGGCCTCGAACTGGGTCTCCATGCTCGCAAGATCCAAAGCTCTAGTATGCCGGTTCAGCTCCAGTTGCCAATCTATCGGCATACCGGCTTTAAACATGCGAGTTAAATCTGCCTCTGGGACAGGTTCATTTTCCTCAACAAAGGGAATCATACGCAGTAACTTTCGGTAATTACGTACATACTCACGCACAGTCATTGTGCGTGTCTTCTTCATCTGCATCAGCTCGTCCATGATCAGGGCCCGAGTTCCAAAAGGGCAATGGACTGCAGTCAACCGACGCAACGCTTAAAGTGCAACATTGTTGCTGGTCAGTTGCTCTTTAGCAACGAGCTCATTAAACAATCAACAGGTCATCGTCGTGTAGTAGCACCTGGACGTCTTCAACGAAGTCGCGTTGGTCTTCATCACTGTGGTTGTTCCCCATAAACACGAAGTACTCCGACAGCCGCAGTAACCACTCAAGCCACTCCTTCCAGTCACCGTCGCGGAGCACGGGGACTTGCTTCTTCACTATGCTGTCACTGCTCTTAACCGTCTCGAACGTTACTTGTTCGGGCATCTTGGCGCGTCTTGGAGTGCTTGTGGTCTTTGTAGCTTCACGCTACGTTTTGCTTAAGCAAAATGTCACGTGGACTTGATTGTAGTAAGGTAAAATGGGAACTAAGTAGATTGATCGAGCGAACCGAAGGCTCGTTGTCCTTTAACTATCTATATTCTCTAGACAAAGTGTTTAGCGCTGATGTAATTCTAAACCAACCATTCCACTCGATAGTGTTCGTGTTGAACCGGTCTCCTCGGTTCGTGATCGAGTTGGGCCGATTTGACGAACCACCGGGATCTTGTGCGCGCGTCACAGATTGTGGTCTCGCTGACAAGCATAAAGGCTCTACAGCACCCGCAAAGCTACGTAATAAGCGCTATCATAAAGTCGGCACCCTTTTCGCAGCATATAAAAACAAAGAGGCAATGGTCAGTAACTAAATAGTATCATTTCATCATTGCTGTCCATCTCACCTGTGCGAGGCAGAAAAAGCTAAGAGCACGTAGCTCATTTTCAGAACTGAAAATGGCAGCTGTCCTGCCGCCCTGCCGGGTTTTGGTGGCTCTCTGCGTTGGTTTGGGTATCAGCGGTGGTGCGCCGTTCTTGCTCTCCTTCTTGAGCGAATTGTGGTGCAGTCTACAGCACCGGTCGACTCCAGAGATGTGCAGGCGTCAGTCAAAAGTGAGCTGACATAGAAATTAAAAGCCTTCAATTTCATATTTATGACAATCACACGCCGTTACTTCAGCGTTACCACTTCTGGTTACGGGATCTCGACACAAGTCATTCTCCTACTCCCGTAACACCACCATCGAAAAATATATGCCTGCGTAACCAGAATCAGCTATGATTTCTCATAAATGTTTTTGTCAAGCGCTATTAGCAAGCCAATCAAATAGGAGCAGCCGACAACGCGTTTTGACTAGAAAAAGTAACACAAATTAATTACAGCGATTCTGAGTTCTTGACTGGCTTAAAACTCGATACAACTAGGTTGCAAGCGTTTGGATTTGATCAATACTGTACTGTACCAGGTCCTGAGCAATAGCCATAGGTCTTTCAGGAGATTTTCTTGAGTTTTGACCAAATTTGTACTCGAAAACAATTGTTGTCAGAAAAAGGGTATGTTGGTCCAAAAGTATGCAATATCCGTCATTCGTTAATTTTCAGATTGTCGCTCTTTTTTATTGTGAATAGTTTTTTTTAACAATTTAAAGATTGCTCGTTATCTCAAATATTTTTTATATTGCTGCTACTTTTTTCCTGCCCGCATAAGAAAAATATAAAGAGAGCGCAGTACCCGATACGAGAATGTTGGAATCTAGGAGTGTTAATCTAGGAGTGTATCGGATTGTTTCAGCGTTGTTGGCCTTCTCATGTCCGCTACTTATTGGTTTAGAGCCAATTAATGAGTCTTACAGTTAATTAACGCTTACTGTTAATTAACGCCGTGGATACATTCATAAAATCAGTAATTTTGGAAATCACTGATTTTAAATCACCATGCGAAAAATCGAACGAGATTTGCAGCTGACAACCTTTTTTCCGAGTCAGCTGTACCCACTGTGGTCCGCAGCAGACCATGGAAAAGATCCAAGTTGGCATGTACGTTTACTGTATTTTTTGCTCGATAGAACTCAGAGACCGACGGTCTCGATCACTGAATTCTGAAGGGTGTGGAAGCCTATCTTGACTGCACCGATGAAGTCACAGGCTTTTCCGCGGCCGACCAATTCCCGCCGCTTGCCGTTCGAACCGCGTGGGATTCTCACTTTCGATCTCGCCTTCAACCAAGCAAGCAATCACTCCAGCCTATCAAATCAAGTCAATCATGAAGTTCGCTGGACTTATCGCGTCAATGGGCTTGCTGAGTGTGGCTTCTGCTGGCTCGGGTAGCTCCAGTTTTGCTCGCTTCTTCGATCAAGAGCGTTTCCAGGAGACGTTTCCGGACGCTGTGGGGCTCTACAACTTCGACGGTCTCGTGGATGCCGCCAGCAAGTACACGGAGTTCGCCAACACCGGCAACGACGATAACGACAAACGCGAACTGGCGGCCTTCCTGGCTCAAACGGCTCACGAGTGCGACAGCTTCAAGGCTGCGGAGGAGTACGCCCGCGACACCTACACGGTGTGGCAGTACTGCGACAACTCCACCTACACATGTGCCCCTGGGAAACGCTACCACGGTCGTGGCCCTATCCAGCTCTCATGGAACTACAATTACTTCAATGCCGGCGAAGCTCTGGGCATTGATCTACTCAACGACCCGGACATCGTCGCCACCGACACGACGGTGACGTGGATGACTGCACTCTGGTACTGGATGACTCCTCATGGCAGCCGTGTGATTCACGACGTCGTCGCCGGTGAGAATGGATTCGCGGAATCCACCGATATCATTAACGGTGGGCTCGAGTGTGGTCCGGACGCCCCCAACACGGCGAACGAGCAACAGCGCATCACGTACTTCACCAAAATGTGCGAGGCACTGGGCGTTGAGCCGCTGGGCGCCACCTCTTGCAACGCCTAGACCGCGTACACATCGTATAAAAAATGAATACAAGTGAACTTTGTCTACTTTTATTTTGTAGAAGTCTTTGCAATTGCCACGGTAGATGTATTGGTCCCACACAGGCTCCCAGTAGCACTCGACGTTGGCATCTAAACGCACTCCGTCGACGATCCAGCAGTTGTGCGAGATATGGGCGACGACCGTGCGGTGCAGGTCTCCACGTTCATCTAGCGTACGCAGACCGTACGTGTCGTTCTTGTACTCGACGGTATCCTCCATTTTCATGACTGTAAACTCCTCGAACTTGGTTTCGATCTCGTCGATCGAGTCCACGGGTGTGTATAGCTGCAGCAGCGAGTGCTGCCACGGAGCAACAACCCATCGTTCGGGCTTGCGAAGAAGTGGGCGGACTTGAGACGCATGAAGTTGGTCTTGCGACGGATCTTGTCGAATCTGCATTGGAAATCGTCGTCGTCGCAGTGGTTCAGATTGTTCAGGTACGGCAGGTATTTGTTGTTCGCGATGAAATGGTTGTCGGCCGGCTCGCGGTTCATGTTCATGAGCGAGTATTTGGCCTGCAGGGTCTCGTTCGCGTCCAGTTGAGCCAGATCGTGCTGGACTTACTGCGCCAGTCCGCGGTGGTGTATTTGGAGAAGTCAAAGATGTCAGATGTCAGCAATTGGGGGGGGACCAAGCACGTTCACCATGATGTAAAGCGGCACGACGTCCTCCGCCTGTGGACCGTAGAACATGCCGTTCTGCATGCCGGCTAGACTAACGAGGGAGTGCACTCTGTGGTCGTCCATGTTTTCCACGACGGCACGGGCGATGCCGCCGCCCTGTGAGTGACCCACGAAATGGTAACCGTTGTCGAAGCGCGGGTCATTCTTGACTATACTGCGGATCTGCTCGATGGCCATCGGGATCTGCGCCGTCACCGACTGCACCGAGCACCCGTTCTCACAGTACGTGAGACCCACGAAGACGCGACCCTGAGCCGTGAGGTTGGCCTTGATGTTGCGGCCATTGGTGGCGTTGCCTGTGACGCCGTGGAAGAAGAAGACAGGCAATTCTGACTCGGAAACGGGGCCTGCAGTGACGACGGAGGCGGCAGCGACGGCCACTGCGACGAGGAAGGATCGGATCGCCATGGCTGGGGTGGTCTTGATCTTCTCGGGGTGAAAAGGATTGTGGCACTTGGTTTGCGGTGAAATGAGGTGAGCCGAAGACGGTGGTGAAGACCGCGCAAACTTTGAGGCAAAGGGCGAGAGTCATCCAGATCAGCAACAGCGCCGGATCGTAAGGTCCAGGAAGGTGATGTCTGCCTTGATGACGGGCAGTGTGGCAGCCACACAAATTTGATGCTCTCAGACTGAGAGCGCGTTGAGGAGCCTTGATGGAAACAACATCTATGGCACACTGCAACGTGACTGCTGCAACGAATCGTTGCCAACGATTATTGTTCGATACCCTGTGCTTTAGACACGCTCCGGGCGCAACGAAGGTGCCTCTCAATATCCGACAAACTGCAAACCCTTAGCGTTCAGCGACTCATGCCAAAAGGAAGTCGAGTGTCTTGAAAATGAGCATGCGGTAGTTCTGATCTTAGTCAGTGCCAACGCCAGGATCTTCCAACAAACCCAGGGAACGCCGAGTCTACAGCTTGTTTGGGGTGCAAGGGGTTGTGATGCGGCGGTCAGGATTTATAACTCTTTCTGCTTTCCGTGACCTATTACATGTATTACATGCAACACCAATGTGGATATGCCAAAGACGAGAACACAAGAATAACCTTTGCAGAATACAAGTACAGTACAGCATCGAAGATCCGCCAACGAGGCACTTATTAAAGTACCGGTAGCCACTCGTTATTTAGCCAGACTGATGTCACATAGCATCGACTTTTATACGTGTACAGAGAGTATAGTCCGGTTAAATTGGAGTAAAGGTAGGACACTAGCGCGTTTGCGCGGACGTGGGCCCGCCCCTCTCTTCGCTTGCTGCGCTGCGCTCGGGGGGCGCCGCTGCGCGGCCTGCCCCACCCCGGCCTCTAAGTCCTCGACTCGGCAAGGCGCTGTGTCTGGGTTTAGAAATTAATCCCGAGGCAGTGTTGCCAAGTCCGTCGGCTAAGTTCATTTTATGCATGTCGAAGAGTATAATTGTATAGTCGGATAGCCAGTCTGGCAAAATAGTCACTTCCTGTAAAGTAACGAGATGGTTTTCGAGTGCAAAGACTGTTTTATGTAGCTACCCGCGTCAACTTGGGGGTGCTATCGTAAGGAAACTCGTTGCATCTACACGAGACATTGATTGCTAAATGATCTATTGGTCCCGCATTTGTAGGATCCACGTTTTCAACTGTTGCTGAAAGGACAATACTGCGCATTTATCGAGAAATTGTGGCAAGATTTAGATTGGCTAAGATGTATCTCCAAACAGCACTACGTCTAGAATCCCTGGTAGGCCGCAGGTATACACTCCACTAGACGGACAGGCGTTATCCTGCAATAACTGCCTGTACTCGAAAATCAGCTTTTTTGCACTCGAAAACCATTCCTGCCCTTTTTAAAGCGCAATATCGAGTGCATGTAACGGATAATGCCGATTTGTATACGTACACAATTCTTGTATTATACCGTCTAGTTGTAAAAGGTATTCAAATTGGTCCGGTATTCTAATTTTTGGTTCTAATAAAGGATACCGAACATAATGGGATATCGTCGCTCAATTACCCTCGAAATAAAAAAGTTCGCGGTAAGTATAGGTACCTGGAAGGTTGAACGTTTGCGCTGCATTAATTTATTGTGAAAAAAAAATAAGTGGAAAGTAATTTTAGAATGAAAACTATGCTTAATAAAACCAATTAAGACTGTTTTAGTTTAAATTTGTAGCGTAAAATAGCTCGCTTGAATCGTTGGTATATAGATAGAGGTTCCCCGCCCCTCAATATATATTGTTGCTGACTGCGTGCTGGTTTAGCCTCGAAAATATAGTAGCTAGAGTCATATTTTGACCACAAGTTTGCCTCCGTGAAGTTTTCTGCAGTCAAGAGAAATAAATTATCTTTGATTTTGCTCTAAAGTAGAAGTGGCAGGGCTAGGGGTATTGTATTTGGTACGGTACTCAATTGATAAAGTACCCACAGCAAGGTGCAGAAAATGGGCTTGGTTCACTATTTGGAAAATTACTCTATTCGGCATTATTATCCGTTACTGAATGCGTCTCATGAGACGAGTGTGAGGATTTCTATTAATTTATTACATCGAGCTTCGATTCACAAAGATACTTATTTTCACGTTATATTTCACGAGCACTCCTCGTTTCAATCAAAACACAGCGCTAGCGCGGCAAGGGGTGACTTGCAGGCGAATCTCGCTACACGTTATAGCGGTACCGAGCATCAGTAGACAAGCCGTCGAACGGATCGTTGTGCGTTGGCAATTGCAACTTGTCAGCTACATGTTGCCTTCACGTCTCAATTCGTCCACATGCACATTTACCTAAACTGCCAACGAGTGAAATCCAATGGATTTATCATTGTGGGTTCACTTGTGCACAGCCAGCAATGCGTCTTGGCCAGAGTATCCAGCGGCAAGGTGAAGGTGATTGATTACCGCAAAAGTAAGGAATGTCATGGTTGTGCAGAAATCACTGCTCCGTTTGTGTCCAACCGCCGATACAAAATCAGTTTCAAAATGGCGGGGGTCGGTACTTGTCACTTCGGCGAGCACCTCGTTCCGGCGCCCACTCCTCATTCGACTCGTTGGTCAATACACCCGCCTGCCTACCTTTTCCAGATCCCGGACGTGCAATGTCGTCGCCAGTCTTCGGTGCAAGTCCGTACCGGCATCAGACGTCTGGGCCAGCCGAGTCGCCTCCACATGCAGCGCAGCCGTCCGCACCTGCGGCCGAAAGTGTCGCCCCACCTGTCAAGCGTGAGTGCAACGACTTTTTCTTTTTGATCCCATTCGTAGCCGTCGTGGTGGTCACCATCGTGTTCGCGGCCAAATACGGCGACGATTTTATCCATGCCACGAACGTCGAGGGCCTTCCCGAGTCCTCGGGCGTTAAACTCATGCTGAGTATCGTTGGGCTGTCGGCGCTCGCTGCCGCCGGCATGTCTGTAGTCTGGATCGCCGTCATGGTGTTGCTGGCCGAGTTCCTTATCTGGGTGGCTCTCATCACTATCATCGTGCTCAATATCATGGCCGCTATTCTCCTAACTAAGAAAGCTTATGACAGCGGATCGGACTGGTACTGGTGGCCGGCCGTCGTCTTCGGCCTCTTCGCGTTGCTAACGATTCTGTACGTGTGCTGCATCCGCAAGCGGATCAAGTTCGCTGCGGCGCATCTGGAAGTGGCGGGCAAGGCCATCTTCCGTCTACCAATGACACTTGCAGTGGCTCTTATCATGGTTGGCGTGCAGATCGGCTGGGCCGTACTGTGGGTACTTGGCAGTCTCGGCATCATGTTCCACCAGGATTACATCAAACTTGAGAACACATGCACGACCGAGAGCTGCGACCTCAAGTACAAGACGGGTGCGATCGTGGGCGTGCTGTGTGGCATGCTACTTATCTACTTCTGGGGAACCTTCGTGTTGCGCAATATCATCGGCGTCACGACGGCTGGGACTGTCGCGGCGTGGAAAAATGCCGCCAACGCGCCGTTCATCACGATGGGCGCGTGGCTGCGAGCTGTGACTCTCAACCTCGGAAGTATCTGCTTGGGGTCCCTCATTGTTGCCATCCTGGAGACGATCGTGTGGATTCTGCGCATTCTGGCGTGGCTAGCCAGCCGCAGTGGCAACTGCTGCCTCTCGTGTCTGCTGTCGTGTCTGTCGTGCATCATTTCGTGCATCGAGAGCTGCATCGAGTTCTTCAACCGCTTCGCCTACTCATACGTGGGCTGCTATGGCTACAGCTTCGTGACGGCCAGTCGCCACGTCTTCAAGTTGTTCGCCGCCAAAGGCTGGAGTGCCATTGTGAACGACGACCTTACGGGCAACGTATTCTGGCTAGGCAACATCATTATCGGTGCTGTGACCGCCTACATCGGTGTACAGATCGTCGACGGTACCGACTCGGCTCGCCTAGCCATGTTTTCTCACCCCCACGTGTTCGTGGCTTTCTTCAGCTTCTTCGTCGGCTACGGCATCAACAACCTCTTCATGTCGGTCGTGGCCAGCGCTGTGACGACCATCTTCGTGCTCTGGGCCGAAGACCCGCACGGGTGGCAACTCACTCGTCCAAAACATTACGAGACGCTCCACAAGGCGTGGCTCAAGATTTACCCGGACGACTACAACAACGGCTACGGCAAGCAAGTGGACGGCAACGTCGATGGTCGTGTTTAGAGTAGTTCCAAACATTCACCTTTTTAGTGCTATGTACTTCGAAATAATCATTTTATCCTCGAGTAGATTATATCCTGCAACATTTTGCTGTAACAATGTTGCGGTAACATTTAGTCCACCATAAAAAGTGCGCTTACTTTTTGCTGGTTCGGTAGCTTACCGTCGGTAAGTGTGCATTTCATAATCCTTGGTCGAGCCGCCGTCATGAGCGACGGTGCAGATGCTGCTGCGCCGGCGGAGAACCGCTTCATGATTATGGGATACAACGTAGAGTTCCCTCAGGGCAAGCGGCCGTTCCCAGCGCAGTTCGCAGTCATGAATAAAGTACTGACGGCGCTTAAAACGGAGCAGCACGCGTTGCTGGAATCTCCTACCGGTTCGGGAAAGACATTGGCGCTGCTGTGCTCGTCTCTGACGTTCCAGAAACAGTTTGTCAAGGACAAAGTGACAGCGCAGAAGAAGCAACAGGAAGACCCGAGATTTAAAGAGCAGGAGGCCAAGAAACAGGCTCAGGAGGCCCAATTAAGAGCAATTGAGGCGCAGATGCAGCTTATGGAAGCTCAGCAGCAAATAGAGCAGGCTCGAAAGGCGAGACAACTGCAAGACGAAGAGGCAGAACACTCTACCCAGTCTACTTTCCAGCCTACCCAAGAGACACAAGCAACACAAGCCACACAAGTGGCAGGACAACAGGTAGAACAGGACGACGACGTGGCGCCCACGCAGCCCAGCGCCAATACCAGCGGCTGGATGACCACAAGGAAGCGCGAACTAGAGACCGACTCTACCGCCGTCAAGAAGAAGCGGGTGCTGCCTAAATCCTTCGCCTTCGCGGCCGAAGACGCCGATATTAAGACCAAAGCCGAGCAGTTCGACGTTCCCGCCCCTGACAAACCCAAAACGAAGCGTGTAGTGCCGCCGCGTATCTTCTTCTGCTCTCGCACGCACTCGCAACTGGCACAAGTCGTGGACGAGCTCAAGAACTGCCCCGTGTCGTATCTGGCCTCGCCCGAAGACTCCAACACGTACACGAAGCAGCTGCAGACGTGTGTGCTCGGCTCCAAGCGCAACATGTGCGTCAACCGCAAGGTGAATCGAGATCCTTCGCAGGTGGACGAGAAGTGTCGATTGGCACTGGAAGGCGCGTCCTGTTCGTACTTTAGAAAGCGCAAGAAAACGAACGACCTAAAGAGAACTGTGCCGCCCGTTTGGGACATCGAAGACCTCGTCAAACTGGCTCAGAAGCATCGCGAGTGTGCGTATTTCCACGCACGTGACGCCTTGGACCACGCCAACATCGTCTTCGCTCCCTACAATTATCTGCTGGACCCGACGATCCGTGACGCGGTGGGGATCAAACTGAAAGACTCCATCATCGTACTGGACGAAGCTCACAACGTGGAGGATACGTGTCGCTCGAGTGCCAGTGTGGAGGTGACAACAGACGTGCTAGCAGCGTCGATCAAGGCGTTCACGATCGTCATCAAGCACGGCAACCGACCAAAGACGTACAACGCACTGCTCAAGTTGCTCAATGGCATCAACCGCTGGCTACAGAGTGTGGACTCGAACGCCAACGCTATTCTCCAGCCGTCGGGGTATGAAGAGAAGAGTAAAGTCTGGGATGGCGCGGATGCTCTTGCCATGCTGGCCGAGTATTCCGGACTGACAAAAGACAATCTGGCAGAGATGAAAGCGAACGTCCAAGAAGTGCGTGAGTACGAGAACGCGTTGGGGAACAGCGCAGAGTCCAGTCAGCAGCCGCAAACTCAGGCAACGCAAGACGCTGCGGCAAACCCGACAGGTGCCTCTGTTCTGCTAGGGGCGTTGGCGTTGGCCACAGTCCAAAGCATCATGAACGTGGTCGACTACATGTTCCGCGACAGTCTCAAGTTCATCGACGACTTCAAACTGGTGGTGATCAAATCCAAGTCTACGTGGAAGGAGAACGCGAGCTTCCGATCCCCTACAATGAGGAACGGAGGCGACGAATGGGAGTTGAAAATGTGCATCTGGTGTCTCAATGCTGCGGTGGCCTTCTCGGACATTGCGAGTCAGGCTCGTAGTGTCATTCTCACGTCCGGTACGTTGAGTCCCATGGAGTCTTTCGCGGGCGAACTGGGCGTGGACTTCCCCATTCGCCTCGAGGCCAACCACGTCGTGAACATGCGCAAACAAGTTTTCATTGGCGCTGTGATGCATGGGCCAAGCAACATCGACCTGCAGTCCACGTTCAAAAATCAACAGGACCCTCGATATCAGGATTCCATGGGCCAGTTGCTGCTGCAGTACTCGCAAGCGATCCCTGGTGGCATCCTCATGTTCTTCCCGTCGTATTCGCTGCTGAATAAACTCACAACACGCTGGAAAAAGACCAAACTATGGGGCGAGATTGAGCAGTTCAAGGTCATCTACTCGGAACCACGAAACGCTGGAAAAGACTTCGACAAGTTGCTGGAAGATTACAAAGAAACCATCGTGTGCTCCAAGGATGGCAGCGACGGCGACAAGACTGGCGCCATCTTTCTGGCGGTTTATCGGGGCAAAGTGAGCGAGGGCATTGATTTCTCCAACGACAACGCTCGAGCTGTGCTTTGTGTGGGCATTCCCTTCCCAAGCGTCAAGGAGCTGCAGGTTTCTCTGAAGCGCAAGTACCAAGACGAGAAGAGCCGCATGAACATGAAGCTCGTGAATGGCCACATCTGGTACAACCTGCAGGCGTTCCGCGCCCTCAACCAAGCGCTTGGACGTTGCATTCGTCATCGCCAGGACTACGGCGCCATCATGTTGCTGGACTCACGACATCGCTTCAATAAACACACCAAGTCGCTCTCCAAGTGGATGCGGCCGTACATTCAGGAGTTCGAGCACTCGCAGATGTGCGTGCCCATGTTCAGCGATTTCTTCCAGCGGAACAAGATGGAGCTGCCTCAGTCTTCGGTGTCGGCACCTTCAGTAGACACGGCTGGGTCGGCCACGTCGGAGGGGAAGTCGAAGAGGGCACCTCTTGTCCTCGAATACGAGACAGACAAGAAAGGAAAGAAGGGGAAGAAGGGCAGCACTGCCAAGGAGAAGCGCATGACGACACCCTCACTGACGTCGACACTGGCTACGGTGAAGGATTTTATGGCCAAGCAGAACCAGGAATCGGATCCGCAGGAAAGCGTTTACTCCCTTTTCCGCCAACAACCTCCGAAGAAGGAAAAGTAAAAAAATTACTTGCTCGTTCACGTACTTCTTAGGCGGAACTTGTATCTCTTTGGTATCCATCCCACTGGAAGGGTACAAATGTAGCCATTAGCACACAGTTAAATCTTTTTGGGAAGGGTCAAGTGTCATGCCATCTTCGCCGCATTCAACGGTCTCGTCGGCGCTGGAGAATAGTACAAGTAATGGGCAGCAAGAAACGAGTGACGGCGAATCCAACGCGAGCTATGGGGAGGAGCAATTCGAGTCCGAGAATGAGCACGAGCCGCTTGTAGTAAACTCTAGCAGCAGTGAAAACTACGCGTCCGACGAGTTTGAAGCCAATGAACACAATCAAGAAACATTTATCACGAGTACAGTTGAACGAGAAGCGCTGGAAAGCGACGTGGGTGGTGAACAAATCCATTCCGATGACGACGAATACGAATACGAGTCGTTTGAGGACGAACGAGAAACTTCTACCGAAATTGATCAGCAACCTGAAAACCGCGAAGTTGATCCCCAGGAAAGTGACGGAAATCCGCAACCGGGCAATGAAAACATTAAACCTGACGAGGTTAATGGGTCGGTTCCAGTAGTGGATAAAGATTTTGACTTACAAGTCGGAACTTGGTGCTCGAAGAAGATTCGAGAGCTGCAAGGTGCGTCTTCCCAGCCAAAGAGTAGGCGATCTCTCCACCGCAACACTAAAAGGACTGTGGTCAAGATCCCCGCTGTTGTAGTGAAGAATGTGATTCATCGAGCGAAAAGAACACATCCACCTCACGAGAAACATGGCAATTCTTGGCAGCTCGAAGTGCCGACTTCGTTGATGCAACGTGTTCAGACGCAATTATGGATCGCAAAGTCATCAAGCAAGGAGTCTATCGAGAAATCTGAGCCTAAAACTCCTCCGACTTCACCACGATACGTTGCTGGAATATTTTGCTCTGTGAAGCGCGACAATCTGCTTGGACAATTAGCCACGATGCAAGTATCCGAAAGTACAAAAGGGTGGGCAGCACCGGATTCAGGAGGCCTTAGCCTGGGAATGTTTGAGTTTATTCACAACCTGGCAGCTAAACAACGCAAAATCTACGCTGCAAATGGTGCGACTGATAAATCTGAGGGAAGAATGCTTCATAGAGTGACGATGGCAGCACGGTTGCAACTGGAAGACTCCATTGCGCTACGAAATCAAGCTGAAGAATTGCTGGGGCGATAGTTATCAGAAATTGCCATATTCGATGTCAAACTGCTGCAATACGACAAGTATATCAGCTTTGATGCAGCTGGTGGGTACTCATCTGTTCATCCGAGCAATTTCTAGCTTAATAAGGGTTAACCCTTTAGCTACCCAGCTTGTCAAAGTATTGTTAAGAGTTGAAGACTCTTATTACTCCAGCTGTCATAAGAACTCGCATGTACTTGAAATACGCACGCATGCGAACAAGATGGTATATGTATTTTTGCAACGTTGGTAGAGATGCTCACTTGACCCACTTTCCATTCTTCCTTCGCTCTCGCGTCAAGCCATGGAGAAGCAGGTTCGTCTCGACGACTTGAGTACGCCACCCGGTACACCGTCAGAGCGCAGCCAATTCTATCATGATAATACGTTTTCATACAAGTACAACGAGTCGCACACTCCTTCGCTCAAGAGCGACCTGCGCGCTGGTGGAGACCCACTGATGCCGGATGACCTCAAGGCTGACAACAATAATCCGTCCACCATGTTCATCTCGCTCTACAACCAGCGATCGAGTACCCCCATCAAGTATGTTGTAGCAGCAGCAGGCGTCGGCATCGGTCTCGGTATTCTATTCGCACACCTTAAAATCGATGGAGCCTATGCCAAGTGGATTTCCTTGCCCGGTGATCTCTTCATCGCTGCACTCAGATGTTTGATCGTCCCCATGGTGTTCTGCAGTATTGTTGGGTGCATCGGTCAGCTCGTGGAGGCTGGAAAAGCTGCGTCTATCGGTGGACGTATCATGAGTTACTTTGCGCTGTGCTCCGTGATATCATCGGGTACTGGCGTCATTTTCGGCGTGTTGTTCTCGTCATTCTTCATCCAACAAATGAAAGGAGACGAGTCAGATGTCATAACGGAGTTCCGTATGCACTGCTGGAATGGTGACGTGCTGTCCATGGCCAAAAGTGGAGGAATCGCCTGTGTCAAGGACACCAACGCGACGGAGTTGACAAGCATTCTTGCGCTTAACGACACGAGCAGCCACTTTGCCACTGCAACCGAAACGTACACGGACATTAACGTCTCGCAACAGCTTTTCGCTATCCTCAACGAAATCATCCCGTCGAACATGATGAAGGCGTTCTCCAGCTCGTCCACGATGGGCGTTATCACCTTAGCCATTTTCTTCGGTATCGCCGTTGTAATGAGCCATGAACGCACTCGTCGGCAGCTCGCTGCAGGAGGCGGTCCGGGTGGAACCACCAAGACCGATATCGACATTAACCACCTACTCTTGCTCATTAACCACGGTGGACTAGTGTGTCAACTCATGATCAACTCAGTGGTGACTCTCATTCCGTTCGCCATTGTATCCATGATTGCCGGTTCGATGGCCCAGTACACGTCCTCGATGGACCTCGTTGAGAGTGTTGGCTTCCTCGTTGTAGCGTTGGCACTGGCACTGATTACTCTCACGTATGGCATCATGGGGATGGCTCTCTTCCTGACTACGAGAGTGAATGTGTTCGCTTATTTGCGCCACATTATCCCCGCCCAAGTTTTCATCTTCGGCTGCTCTTCTTCGATTGCCACACTACCGATGACCATGCGCTGTGTGGACTCGACTCATGAGGTTTCGTACGCTTTATCTCGGTTTTTGTTGCCTCTTGGTGCTACGAGTAACCTGAACGGAAGCGCTTGCTACATGACGCTGGCTTGCGTCTTCATGGCCAAAGTTGGCGGCTATGGAGATCTCCTGACACCGTTACGCTACGCTTTGCTGGTACTCGTGGGTGCAATCGCATCGTTCGGTGTGGCCCCTGTTCCTCACTCTGGTTTGGTCATGGCAATTACGGTCTGGCACACGGTCTTCAACATGGACGTCCCGCCCGTGTTTTCGCTGCTTGTTGGTGCCGATTGGCTGCTGAACCGCATGCGAGCCATCGTGAACATCACGAACGACACGATCCTAGTGAGGATTATTGCAGACCAGTGCGACGAGACCACGATCACGGAGCTCGAGCTGGAAGCGCAGCCAACTCACCTTGCCTAATCAACGTATTTATTTGCAAACTTGGCCAATTACATGTATCTGCCCTCTGCAAATTCCTTATGCTGTGCGTTTCGGTACAATACTTGCGAGGAGGCAGTCATTGGGAAGCTAAGCTGCGTGAATCGTGCTTTGATCCCAAAGCATTTCGTGCTGTGATTCCAAAGCATTTCGTGCTGTGATGCATGACTGAATCTCCGGTGGCATTTTGACTTTCCAGAGTGCGGGACTTAGGGACTCTTCAAAACGTGAATTTTCACTTCAACTTCCGCAAAGCACTTTCGCAGTAGCTTGTTGTCGGATCAATTGACAACGAAACTGCGAAGATGTTCTGCTATAATACACTGCTGTAGCAGTGGAAGGTATGCAAGTAAGTACAACAGCGTACTGTACATGTATTAGTGGACCATCGGAAGTTCCGACCTCAAGTTCCAGCATTGAATTCTTTAGAGAGGATTGACATTTTCACGTCGCAACTGGGACTCACCCAAGTGTGAACTAAAGTACAGCCCCATGATTGCAGTCATGCTTTGCTCCGCCCTAGGCGCCCAACATTGCTGGTGGTGCGGAGTTCGTCGAATCCCAATGGTGCAGCAGCGCTGGTCCCAAACTCAAATATCGCATCAAATTGAAAAAATTGAAAAATTGCTGCTCGTGTGGTGCACACCGACGCAAAAAAAAAACTGATTCACAAGGAGCAGTATCTATTCTTCAGACAGACGAAACGGCTGGGGGACGGCAGAGAAAGCCTTCGACGGAGAAGCAACAGGTGCCAACCGAAAAAGCCAACGGCAGTGCCTGCAACGAATTCAAGTGCCATAAAGTGGCCGAGACATCCAAGCCTTCGCGCCGTTTTGGCGGAGTGTTAAAGCGACAGGGGGATTCTTGCTCGCTCTAGACAATTTGACATGGTGAGCTTTGCACCGCCTGTGGCTTCAAGTGCAGAGTGTCCACATTCTCCCATGGTGTTAACCAAGGCCGAGCGCCGCGAGCGCTACATGCAGAAGACACGCACCGAGGCTGGTTATCTGTTCAAGTACCTCATTCTGACGCAGATCATCGTGTATCTCGAGGCTGGTTCCATCCCGTGTCTGCTGGATCAACTCAGTGTGTCTCTCAATCTGGACGCAACACAACAAGGAGCTCTGGGTGGGGTTGTGTACCTCGCTCTAAGCGCTGCATCGCCACTCTGCGCCTTCTTCCTGCACCGCTTCAACCCTCGCATGGTACTGGGGCTCAGTTTGTTGTGTAACAATGTGGCTGTGCTCATGTTGGCACTTACACCCACGGGGTTCGCCTTCAGTGCCAATATGTTGATCCTGGCTCGAGCTGCTGTGGGTTTCACACAGGCTTTTCCCTGCATTTACACGCCGCTATGGGTGGATGAATATGCGCCCAGAGAGAAGGTGGCAGGCTGGATGAGTTATCTCCAGGGGAGTGTCCCCATGGGCGTCATGCTCGGCTATTTCGCAGGAACTGTGAGCAACTGGCTCGTTCCTGAGAGTTTTTCTCTCATCCAGACGTGGCGCTGGCCGTTCCTGCTCCAGTTTCTGGCCCTGTTACCTATCAATGTAGCCATCTTCTTCGTGCCAAAGAAACATTTGATCATTCGCAGTGACAACGACAAAGACGCCGTTGGAAGTGGCGGCACGGAGAGTGCGAGTGCCAGTTCCTCTGATGGCTGCATGGACGAAACACAGTCGATCGAGGAAACAGCGCCCAAGAACAGTAAACAGGAGGAGCACAACGAGGAAGAAGACGAGCAGGAAGAGGACGAGCGTTTCAACGAGTTGGAGCCTCTGAACAGCAGTCGCGGAGGCTTCTTGAGCGCTCGAGGTAGAGCTGGCTTCAGTCTGCACAGCTTTCTGGACGACACAGTGGCTGGGACGCCCATGAGCACAAGATCGACCACGTATCACGACGAGGAGGACGCGCTGCTGGCCAGTGCCAGTATGTACGGCGTCAGCAGTCAACGCAGCTTCCGTCAGCTGCATCAGAACCAACAGCAGTATCATCTGGGACATTGTGAAGACGAGAATGGAGTGTCTTCTCTGCGTCGCAGTATGATTCGCCCTCCAAGTATGCGTGGCGCTCCGCTGTTGGATGCAGTAGCGAGTGAATTGGAGAAAGGTGGTGAAGGCGCTACCACCGCTGCTGCGTCAATTAAGACGTCGCCAATCAATGCCAAAGCAGGCAACGAGCGGGTGTCGCAAATGGCCAAGAGCTTGTCTTCAACGTACGGAGCTCTGGACACGGCGATTACTCCAATGAGATCTCCACGAATGTCCCCGCGGATGAGTATGCTGGAAACCTCGATACTTGAAGAAGAGTTCATGGAGGTGTACGAGCAGGGCGCGTTCTCCGAGGGCGTCTACGAACTGCTGCATATTCCAGTCTTCTGCTTGATCGTGTTCGGCCTCACGACTGTGTACTTTGTCGTCACAGGCGTGCAGTATTGGAGCACCATCTTCATGATCAAGTCGTTGCATGCGTCCAAGTATCTGGTCAACGCGCTCTTCGTGGTAGTCTCCGGTACTGGGCCTATCCTGGGCGTGTTCTATGGGGGCTGGCTCATCGACAGATACGGCGGATACATCGGCGTGGAACAGCGTGCAAAAGCGCTGGGTATCTGCATGATCCTGGGCCTCACAGCGTTCGCGATTTCAGCAGTGACGACGTTCTTCAACGAGATTTACATCACTGCTGGCTTCCTGTGGCTCCTGCTCTTCTTCGGTGGCGCGATCCTACCAGCTTGTACCGGCATCTTCATCTCAGTCGTGCCAGCTGAGCATCGAGCGCTCGCCTCGTCCTTCTCCGTCATGGTCTTCAACCTGTTCGGCTACGCGCTGTCGCCCTACCTTACAGGACTCATCATGGAGTGGGTCATCTCGCAGCAAGGACAGCCCAACACGTACTTCCAGTACTGCGACGAGGCCTGCGCCTACCGCATCGGCTTCCGCTTCTGTCTGTGCTGGTCAGTCTGGTCTGTTCTCTGTCTCGGCTCGGCGTGGCACATCGCGTCTCGACAGGCGGGAGAAGCTCGTCAGGTTCAGCAATTCTACGCTGCGCAGCGTCCACAAGTGGCCGAATGCTGAAGATTTTCAATGGCAAAGTTTAGGATAGGAACGTGCACATACCAATTAATACGTAAAGAAATGATGTTTTGCGAAGACATTATTACATGCCAGTGCCAATACGATCCACAGCCAGCGAGTGGAACTTGTCGAGGGCGTCACACCATCCTTTAATGGACGTTTGGAACTTCTCTTCGGGTTTCCGATCCAGCAGCACGAGCGTGTGATGAACCTGGTCGATGCGAGCCTCGATCTTCTTGTCCAGTACGAGGGCAGACAGCAACGACTCGACCTCGGAGAGAGGAATACCGTTGAGCTCTCGAGCGATGTACTGGGTGTCCATCCTCCTGTAAGGCTTGATAATCTTGAGCAGAACTTTGCTGCGGATGGTTCGTAGTAGACTGTCGATGTAGTGCTTGATGAAGGGATCGTCCATGATGGCCTCCTGGTTGCGGTTCAAAACCTGTTCGAACGTCTTGATCTCGTCGTGTAAGAACGCGTCAGTCAACTTTGTCATCGCCACGATCTCCTTGTCGTTCTCATACGGTTTGGCCTCTTGCGAGTCGAACACGTTCACCTGCGACTCGCTCAACATATTGGCCAGTACCAAATATTTCAGACACTGAAGTCGTCGTGGCTCACCAGCTTCGTCGTAGCTTTTGAAGCCGGAGAAAAAGTCACTGCGAGCCTTGTCCCACTCGCGCTGCATCATGTACATTTTGCCGCCGCATTCGTGGATGACACCGATGATTTTCTGTCGTTACAGGCAAATGTTTAGAACCATAACAATAAAAAACCTATCGCCTTCTTAATGTACTTACAGGATGTGCGACTCCCGACTTGGTGCGCAGTGCCTTCTCGTAGATCGACACGAGCTTCTTGTTGTCTTTCTGTGCCGTGTACATCTGGATCTGTAGGGCGTACACTTCTAGCAGCTGCAGCAATATGTCAGCATTCACGTTAGCAACACACAAGTACAGTAAATAGTATCTTACATCTTTTTTTCCATACCTGTGAGTTTTTCCTTACGCCATCATCTGCATCTTCATCACTACACGACGCCAGCAGCTCCTTAATAATCTGCAAAAGGGGAATGGGTCATCATTCGCAAAAACGAATCGTCAAATTGTGCACCCTTCTCACCTTGCTCAGCCTGGAAAAGTCCCCAATCTCGTACAGTAAGTTACCCAGTTTGACACTCGTCTTGAACCACAATCTCTGCCATGATAACAACAACAAACTGTGTCAACCTGCACCTGTACCCATATTCAACTCCTCCTCCTCTCAACGAACCTCGTTCCTCGCCTCCTTGAGCGTCTCTAGCGTTGTCTCGTAGAATCTCTGTAGGATCTCCCAGTTCTTGCTGGTCGACACAAAGTCCAAGATGCTGTTAATGCCCTTCTCCCCCACATTGCGCGTCACCGCCGTCTTGGTGTATCCCAGCAGCTCCTCGTATCTCCGCATGGCTTCATCGTGACGCTGCAGCTCGAATAGCAGCTTGACGATCCGCTTGAGCGCCTTGAACCCCCAGTCAGTCTGCTCATCCTGCAGTTCCAGCACTTGTGCCAATGCCTCCAGCGCCTCTTCCCGTCGCGGTGGCTCTCCCTCCAGCAGCTGCTTGGCAGAATAGTAGGCGTTCTCTATCTGTACCGCGGCCTCGGCGTCCTCCATCTCCTCGTCCTCATCGCTGTAGTCAAAGTCGTACTCCTCGTCGTCCGACATGCTAGATACACTGATACTGTGGGGACTCCCGCATGAATGACACACCTCTGAGAGTGAATATGATTGATATTAAGTAATGGAGGTTTTGAAGAACATGGCTACACCTGATGTTGAAGTGGATTAGCCTGCACGATGAACTCGGGGTGAAGGTTGTGCCATCCTTATGCCAAAGCTGCGTAAAGCTCAGGGTGCGAGCGCTGAAAGGGAGCAGGACCCTGCAACGTCTTGTTAGCACACTACAGTATCATGTTGCATGCGCTTTTTTGCTTACCTCGGCGAAGCACACAAAGATTGTGGCGACCGAGCTACTGATCACCGCGAGAGGCGTGAATGCAACGCTGAAGCCGACCACGAAGCCTAGAATCACCTACAGTACTGCAGTCAAAATACAAGACACTTAGTACATAAGTTGAAACAGAGCCACACACCCGTTGCTCGTACTCGTGCTGGACTCGAACGTGAATGCATCGCTCAGCTCTGCGACTACCGCCCCAAAGCCAGCGCATATCAAGCCTGATGAAAGCATCGGCAATTGTCAACGCACGTATATCCCTGTAATTTCAATGCCATGACCCTACCAACGCCAATTGCTGTGAGCCTGATCACGATCCGGACAAGGTCGTCGTTGATGAGAGCAGTGAAACCTCGCTGGAGAAATAGCTGGGACACAGCTTCATGAAACTGTAGCCGTAGATCCCGACGTAGACGTACGCCCAACGATTGAAATATTCCATGATTGACTCGAGACAAGACAACAGGCACTCGGCAATGCAAGCAGCAGCGCCTCGTGACTTGCGACTGGTTTTTGCCAGCTGCGAACAAGCACAATGGCAATCAGCAACAATAGTAATTAGTATATTAAAACAGTTAAAACCATCACAGTTCGCACCTCATGCAGAGTTTGCAGGATCGCAACAATTGAAGATCCGAAACAGATTGATCCAAACGATGTTGTCAAGGCGCGTTTCAACGAGGTAGTCGTAGTATTCGCCGATTTCGTTTGATACCAAATTGCTGCTACAGTCCCAGCGATCGTAGTATGCACGGCGTTCTCGAACACTTGAATACCCCAGTAAAAGGACAGTAGCAACAGTCCGTACGCCCAGCAATAATTTCCCCCAGAGTGAGATTGTATATTGTCTGTGGCTGTCGTACTGCTTGAGCTTTCGATAGAGCTGACGACTCCAAGCACCGCGAGACTCCACATCACCACCCAGATAATCTGCACGATTGCGAACAGTAGAGCGACAATATACGTGGTTGTGTGTTTAGAGATGGCAATCTCAGCTATTCGCAACTGGGCTACTGCTAGCGGGATACGGTGCTTCACGCTGCGTACATAGCACCAATTCAGTACGGCGATGATCACTCCAACAACTGCGAGAGCAAAAGCACCAAAAGCGATGCCAATGCCAACGAATGCTACAGCGACTCCGAGGTTTAACCAGAGCACAAAGATGATCATGCAGCGGGCGTATGACGGAATTATTTTCGTCATCATTACTGCCAGGACCATCGCCATTCCCGATGATACACCGTTAAAGCTTTCATGTTGTTGTCTGAAAGTGTATCGTGCAAGTTATTAGTGTTGGTCTTTACTGCGCTGACTCCCAACGAAGCCACGAGGACGAAGATGACGCCAATGTTCACAATGAAGAGGATCGCGAACGGCCAGTCCTGGTACTTCTTCTCTACTGACTCTCTGCAGCGTGCACGGGTAAGTCCAAAGAAAAAAACTTTTCACTGTTCTGCACATGTTGCTTCACGTACGGTTTAAAGGGGTCCACCGAAACAAGTAGTTTTACCATTGGATGCAATGTGCCTGGTAGAAGATGAGTGGAGCATTGTTACTGTAGTGCAAGCGTAGCTACGGTAGCTAAGCTACCTACTTCGAAGTAGGTAAAAGGGGTCGGCATACGGCTTGATCATCCTGTCCAGCGCTGCAGTGCCCGCCCAGCTATTGGACTTGGGACTAAACATGAGTAGAAAGTGATACGTCGCGCATTTTGAGAAAACTATTTTTGTGTTTCGGATTGCCAGATACATGTATACTGGTACTTCGAAGTATGCTATTTGCAGTATCCGATAGGTAGGTACTGTACAACCACATTTCCTTGCACAGCAACGATCTCACATGACGTTTGGTACATGCAGAAACTATGGATAATGAAACGAAACTCAATGAATAGTGAGCGAGTTCAGGATTACCCATGTACTTTCAGTAAGGCTTGTAGATACGAAGCAGGATGAAGTTGAACTTCTAACATGTAGGGTGTCAAGTTTCCCCCTTTCGTCACCACTAGACGCAAATCTGGATACGTAAGTACATGTATTATACATGTACAAGCAGATTCGGGTATGAAAAATGCAGCTACCGGTACATATACGCTGAGTTTCGTGGTAAGTTTGGCGACATACACTTGTACTGTACATCCGTTTTTGTTGGGTCACCCACCCAACTGGGGTGCACCCAAAGAATTTCAAACGGTTGAAGCTTGGTCTGGCGGTCACACTCAGGTGACCACTACCACGCCGTCTGGTACAAATTAAAGAACTTCGAAGTACCCGAGGTACTCTGTAATGTATCAGCTCTGCTGATTCAGCAGAACCGGACAGTGCTTGAGTAACTCAAATTGAGTACACAGTTACAATAAACCGTGGTTACTGATCTCATTGAAGCTGGCGCTCATCGCAACAGTTGGCCTAGCACCCCCTATCTGGATTAAAATTCCCTGACAAAATTAAAAAGATAATTCATGCCGGTGCTGCGCTACATGGATAGCGACGTCCTGCAGCATGGCGTCGATCATCACCAGCAATATTATGCTTCTTTGCAGAAGTAGCAACGCGACTGGCGCAGGAGAACCAGTCGATGTCGCCATAGCATTATTCTGTTCGATACGACTTTGGTGATCAGATGCCGGGCTTTATCCCCCATCTGCTGGTGACTGCTTGATGGCAGCGTGAAGAACGTGCTTTTTCGCCGTTAGTGCAACCCGTGTCTCGCGTTTCATTGGAGGCTTAGCAGACATCCAGCCTGATCACTCCAACTGCCGATCCCAAAGTTTTCCTACTCTGCTCCTGCTTTCGTCAACATGGCTGCAGCAACTCGACCAGTTCACAGATTGCTGTCCCGCCATTCTTGGTTTTGCCGTCTTTACCCGACACCCTCGGTTTGATTCACGAACCATAACCATGGCAGAATCCCCGCAGACTGAGTACCTGGAGAAGGACAACCAGCGCGCCCAGCGTCGCTGCCTATGCTGCTCGCTCGGACTGGGACTAATGATCACTGGAGCCTTCATTGCCATTATTGCTCTGCTGTACGGCACGGTAGTGCCGGCGGTGATTGACAATGCGGTTAAGGACGGCGTCGTGACCTGTACCGCCTCGGACGGCGCGGAGGAGAGCTACATCGACCCGTACGGCGACTGTGACGATTGCACTCCGTACTACTACAGCCTGCACATGATGAACGCGACCAATGCCGAGGCCTACCTCGCCGGAGACGCCGACACCCTTGAGGTACGCGAAATGGGCCCCTACGCGTACCGCCGCCGTCAGATCAAGCTGGACGTTGAGTTCCTGGACGATGGTAACCGCGTGAGCTACAAGCAGTACACGTACCACACGTTCGAGCCGGAAATGAGCTGTGAAGGATGCTCCGACACCGACGAGGTCACGGCTCTGGATGCAGGATACATGAGCGTTATCGCCGGTGCCGGCGGTGAGTTGGCGTTCCTTGTGCGCTTGGCGCTCGGTTCGTTCGCCAAGGGTAGCAACACCAGTGCAGCTCTCAGCATCGTGGCCGAGAACGGCCCGCAGATGATGCGCTGGGTTAACGGTCTCAACTCGATGGACCCGGAGGCCATGCGTACGGTGACCAACAACAGCGCCGTGCTGACTTTTCTAGCCACGGGACCCGACGCCATCGCAGACATGGACCTCACGGGCTTCGCTTACAATGGTCTCTTCGCCAAGCGCACCATCTCGCAGTGGGCTCTTGGTTACCCGAGTCTGCTTGCTGGTCTTGGTCTTGGCTCCAACTACATCAACCTGTGCGCTGTGGATGGCGGCCTCAACGAGCAGTGCGCGGCTTGCGCGAACAGCACCAGTGCCGAATGTCTCGCGCTCTATGGCGAGTGTAACAAGTGCGCCCGTGGCGCCCGTGTCGTGGCCATCAACGACGAAACCTGTGCCGTTATTGAGGCCACGTACGCCGCTGCATACGGTGAGGAGGAAGCCGCCAGCTTCGCCGGTACCACGTGCCAGCTGTGCAGCTCTGTGGGTCTGTGTGCCGCCCCACTCCCTGGCGTTGTCGAGTCCAGCGGACGCAACTACTCTGTGACGGCCCCCAACGCGTCCGCCTTGGGCACGTACACTCTGCGCACTGGTTGCGACGACGAGGACTACATTAACGAGTATGAGCAGTACGATGGCTACACGGCCACCGCGCTGTGGGCGGACCTGGGAGAGCGCCGTAACCCGACTCTGACGGAGGTGAACGCCTTCGCCACCTATGGCAACTGCGCTGCCCCCACGTCTAACACGACATGTAGCCCCGTGTTTGGTAACGACGCCACCAGTGTCCCCCCTGGCGGTGTGAGCATTTCTGGCTTCGAAGACAAGATGTCGCTTCCAGGCTTCAACATCTACCTGAGCCAGGGCCGTCAGAATTTGACGCTGTTCAACCAGCACCAGGAGGTCGAGTACGACGGCATTACGTTGCACCGCTTCCGTCCGTCTGTGGACCTGCTCACAGCGACCGACAAGAACGCCGACATGGGCACGGCCGTCCCGGTGGACGGTGTGCAGTGCATGGCCTTCACCTCGGGCTTCTTGGCCTACGTGTCATACCCGATGTTCCTGTACGGCAACTCGTCGCTGACCTCGAACGTGCAGATCACCATGAACGACGGCGTGCAGGTGGGCCAGAATACGCTGTACGACAGCGCCGGTGCGCTTACGACCGAGTACTCGGACAAGTATGAGACCTTTGTGGACATTGAGGCCGGTACCGGTAAGACGATGCGCGCCTACAAGCGTCTGATGGCTTCATACGCGCTGTCGCCGTCCACCAGCAACAGCTCGTTTGCCATGAGTGATGTGCTGTACCCGACGCTTCCGACGGAAGTGGTGATCCCCATCTACTGGGGGCAGGAGGGATCTACTATCACAGACTCGAAGGTGGACGACTATGACTCGATCGTATCGCTGCTGGACTCGATGCTGCCTGTGCTCATCGTGGGCATCGTGGTGGGCGTGATTCTCGGCGGCGCTGGCGCCTTCGTCATGCGTGGTCGCCGACAACAGACCATCAAGGCGTAAGTTAGAGATGAAAGTATCACGATAGGTTGGTAGTAAGGGTCCAACATGAACACTCACGTTGCCACAACGCATCTACAGTAGTTTTCGCCGTTGGTAGCAAATGCTGCGACGCGCTGGCATCGCCATCAGCTGGAGCTATCGGTAATTCCTCCTTTGTCATTGACGCATGTACATGTAGTCCGAACAAAGGCAAGCGCGGTTGAGGCCTCTACTAGAGGGCGCTCTCGTCCACGTCGAAGTACCACGTAGTATCAGAGAGCTGAACGTATTAGAGGTGAACTTAGGTTCTCGACGTCATGGCGGATGCTGTAACAAGACAGCGTCTCGGATCTTGTCTTGGTTTCTGTAGTCTAGGCCCTAGACTACAGAAACCAGACTAGGGCTCTCTACATTTTCTGAGGCATCTCACCTGCACGATACGACGTGTACACTTCCGAGTCGGATGTTCGAAGCTCGGTGCCTCATTCGGCCTGGCCTGGCGCTGCACCGTCCCTGACTGATTTCCATCAAGGCAATATGTCTTCAACTTGCCTGAGGAGCGCCATTGAATAAATGATATTGATACGCACCGGTCTGTTATAATAGCAGCGCAGCAATGTGAATATCGAAATCGATACACCGTACAGTAATGAGAATCTCATCCGTCGTAATGTTTGGCAAATTGCCAATGGCAATACCAAAACCGTAGCACCCCGTGTATCATCAGCGCTTGTTCCCGATTTGCAGTGTGTCTTGGTCAAACTTGCCGTCGAAGATCATGCATCGTGCTGCTGCTACTCGACTACTGCTGTACAGATCGCCAGCACAAGACGATGAATCCTGGTACGATGACATCCAATGCCAGGTTGGTCTCGTTCCGAAACCTTCAAAGTTGGAGGTCTCTGGTCTGGCGTATCGGAAGCAATACCACCGCGACAAGACTACAACCGTCGCCAGTGCTCCTCTTGATCGGACCGGGATGGAAACTCGAGCCCTCGGTAACGAGGACTGACTCTACATGTTCAGCATTACTGTACAGTGCCAGTAACCCGCTTTGCCGACTTGCTGGTCATGCTTGACTCTCACTTGCAAATTTAGCGCCCTGCACAGCTTGGTCTTCGCTCGCCATGGCGACTCACACCCCGAATATGCACCACAACACTGCCTTTGAGCAGTTCGAAAAGGGTTCACCCAGTTTGTTTCCCAAGCTCGAAGAGGCCGAGCCGAAGCGCCGACGATGCTGCAGCCCGAAGGTCTGGGCCATTGTGCTCATGGTCGTCGGCAGTTTGACCGCTATCATCGGCATTTTATACGGCACTGCTTTGCCGGCGTACGTCAACGCGGCCGTGGAGGACCAGGTTGTGCATTGCTCAGACGACGAGGTGTCCAAGGAGAGCTACCTGGACCCGTACGGAGACTGTGACGACTGCTCGCCGTTCTACGTGTCCGTGTACATGCTCAACGCCACCAACGCCACCAACGCCAAAGAGTATCTCTCCACCAACGCTAAGTTACAAGTTCAGGAGATGGGGCCGTATGTGTATCGCCGTCGCGAGATCAAGCTGGACGTGTCCCTGTCGGCCGACTCCTCCACCGTCGCCTACAAGACGTACACGTACCACACGTACGAAGCCGATAAGAGCTGTGATGGCTGCTCCGACGCGGACGAGATCGTGAGCTTCGATACCGGGTACTTCAGCGTCATCGCCGCCACCGGTGGCGAGTTTAACTTACTGGCGGCGGTAGCTGCGGCCTCCTTCGCCTCCACACAAAACACGACCGATATCATCGCAACCATCACTGAGCACGGTGGTCAGATGATGCGATGGATGAACGGCCTCAATTCGCTAGACCCGGCAGCCATGAAGACTGTGACCAACAACAGCGTCGTGCTGACCTTCCTGGCTACTGGTCCAGAAGCCATCGCCGATCTGGATCCCTCGGGTTTTGCGTACAACGGCATTTTCGTCAAGCGTACGGCCAATGGGCGCTCGGTTACCCGAGTCTGTTGGCCGGCCTCATCCTGGGCTCCAACTACGTCAACGCGTGCAAAACCGGCATGCACGCCCAGTGCGCGCCCTGCAGCGGCGACGCCTGCCTGGCGATCGCATCGGCTTGTTCTCAGTGCACCAAAGGCGCAGCAATCATGGCGGTTAGCAACGTCACCTGTGCCATCGTCGAGTCCATCTACGCCGCTGAATACGGCGCTGATGAAGCTGCCAGTTTTGCCAAAACCACGTGCGGCCTCTGTGCGAGCGTGGGTCTGTGTGCTGCACCTCTTTCGGGCATCGCAGAGACCTCTGGCTTGGACTACTCGAAGACTGCACCGGATGCGTCAACACTCAGCGAGTACGTCAAGCGCACAGGTTGTGACGATCTGAGCAAAATCGGAGCGTGGGTGGAGTACAACGGCTTCGCCGTCGCGCCTGTGTGGGTGAAATTAGGCGAGCGCCGTAACCCCACGCTGGCTGAGATCAATGCGTTCTCGAGCTACGCCAACTGCGACTCGCCCTTCGCCAATGTCACGTGCTTCAACGTGTCAGGAACGGACGGCACGGCGCTCAAACCTGGCGGCGTGACGGTCAACGGCATGGCCAAGCATACCACTGCCGACTCGTTTTACTCGTACCTGGGCCCGGCTGAGATCTCCATCACCATCGCTAGCATGGACACAGAGGTGGACTTTGACGGTGTCTCGCTGCATCGCTTTGGCACGCCGATCGACACATTCGCTACACGGACGACAACGCAGAAATCGGCACGGGTATTCCCGTAAACGGTCTGCATCAGCTGAGTTTCGTCACGGGTTTCTTGTCTTACATGTCCGGCCCTTTCTTCATCTACGGCGATACGTCGCTGCTCGAGGCAGTGGAGATGACAAACTCCGACGGTACAGTGATGACGGCGGACACCATGTACGATTCGGACAGCATTCTCATCGAAACCTTCCTCAACGCGTATGGTACGTTCGTTGACATCGAGTCGGGTACGGGTCAGACCATGTTAGCTCGTAAGCGGTCGCAGGTCTCGTACTCGTTGGCTGCCTCCTCGTCCGTGGTCAACGCGTCCATGAGCGACGTGCTGTGGCCTACGCTGCCGACGGAAGTGGTGCTGCCCACGTACTGGGTACAGGAAGCTGGTGAGGCTAAGGACAGCATGTTGGACACGTTCAAGACCACGCTAACACTCGTCAAGACGTTCCTGCCGGGTCTCATCGTTCTATTAATTGTGGGCGTCATCGAGGTTGGCGGAGGCGTCTTCCTCTGGCGCCGCCACAAACAGAGACTTGAGATGGTGCGCCACGGTAGCGTCATCTAGACCATGCCAGCCTGTACACAGCAAGACAGGATTATGTAAAGCTTTGAAAATGAATTGAAGAACTCTGTCGCGTACCTCCTTAATCTTGTTCCTGTCTAGGCAAATTGAACGATGAGTGCAGAGCCTGCCGTGATACAAACCGAACGTGGCGATAAACTTCTGTTGATTGCGGCACAAAACTCCAGGCGTAAACGTTTGCGGCGATGACTTGCTGTTCCTGTTCAACGTCAACCATTTTTATTGATGCCAGGTAGATATTCGTGTAGTTAGGCGCTACTCCCTCCCTACAACCTTGCCCACGATCGCGTATTTGCCTTCAAAGCGCTTGATCCAGTCCTCCAGCGTCTTCCGCTGCTCCGCAGTAAGTCCGTCACTGGACGGATTGTTTAGAGCCTCCTCCTCCAGCGACATGCACGCCAGCGCCTTGGACGCGTCTCGACCGGCGAACTGGCCGTACATGCCGTCGGGGCCATAGAACTCGGCTCCGTTCAGCGTCACATCATACAACACACCGTCGACGGCAAGTAGAATAGTCTGACGCGAGTTGTCCACCCCGTTGAAGGCCAGGAGCTCCTCAAGCGTGAGTCGCAAATCAGTGCCGACAAGCCGCCCCACTTTCGGGTATTTGTGCTCGCTACTGAGGAACTCGGACATCCATTCGTCCAGCGTCTGGAGCTGTGCAGGCGTCAAGTCACTCAGGTCCAGATTGGCCAGCTCCTTCGCGTCGTCCAATTTGCCCAAGGCAATCGCCCGCGTGACGTCTTTGCCCGCCAGCACCGCGAGCTTCCCCGAGGGCCCGTACAGGTCGCGACTAGAACTCACATCGTAGACTTCGCTCTTGACCGACGTGTAAATGGGGCGCTTGCCGGCTCCGTTGAAAATGGCGAGTTGAGCCACAGTGAAATGCTGACGACCCGTCGGCTCCTTTGACGCGCTGCCTCGCCTCCCGCCAGAATTCAGCAACGCGTTGGGTCCGGTTGGCGGCGTCGCCACTGCGTTGCCCATGGACCCTGATTGGTTTCTAGCGTCGGTTCCTGCCCCAAATAATGGGAACTAAACATAGCGAAGGAAGGTGCCGGGACAAGGAACAGATAACCTTTCTTTTGCGTCAACTTCTCTCTCTGTCTCTACTTGATAATCTTGCCCACGACCGGGTACTTCTCCTTAAACTTGTCCTCCCACTTGCTGAGCGTTTCCTGCTGCTGCTCCGTGAGACCTTCGAGTGTCGGATTGTCCAGATGCTCGTCCAGGAAGGACATGCACGCGAGCGAACGGGAGCAGTCCCGGCCTGCGAACTGCTTGTAGCCACCTTCGGGGCCGTAGTGGTTGAGGCCATCCAGCGTCACGTCGTAGATGTTGCCCTTGACAGCCACGTACACGATCTTGCGCGGGTTGTCCATGCCGTTGAATTGGCGCAGCTGCTCAAGCGTCAGGTCACGGCGGCGCAGCACGCGCCCCACGTTCGGGTAGCTGTTGTAGACGCTGAACTTGGTGACCCAATCGTTGAGCGTCTCCTTGTCCATGAAGCTCAAGTCCGACAGGTCCTCGCTGTCCAGATCCTCCTTCTCGAACGACATTTTGGCTAGCGCACGAGACGCGTCACGGCCGGCGAACAGGTGGTAGCCTTCGCCCGGGCCGTAGAAGTCGCGCTTGCGACTCACATCGTACACTTCGTCCAGTACGGCAATGTAGATGGGCTGACCATCCTCTCCGTTGAAAGGCAGCAGCTCTTCGGGCGTGAAGAAACGCCGTTTGATGGGCTTCTCGCGCTCTGCCTTGAGCGCCTCTTGTCGCGCCTTGGCCGCCTCGTATGCGCGCTGTTGGGCCGCGTCTGCGCGTGCGTTCATATACTTGACGGCCATCACGGTAGCCACAGCTACACCCGCTCCGACGAACAGGTTGCTGTCGGCGTTGGACAGGAACTGGAGCATTGTCTTGGCTACCTTTGACTTACGCCCGACTGGCTTGAATTGCGAATGAGAACTGCCGCTTAGTACACGTATAGTTGTGATACCAATTTGCATGGAATTGAAAGTATTGAAATTAAGCGGTCATAAGTTATGAGCTGAAAGATGAGCTGAATAGGAGCTCTAAACATTATTCGATAGGAAAGGTGAAACGAGTTTCGCGCTGGCTTGTACACCGAAAAAGGTAAATCGCTTAACGATGAGAATGATGACGCAGGTTATTCTCTTCTTTTTTATCACGACGCATAGCCTCCCGCCGAAGAGTTCGCGTAGTGGCCGTTCATTGTATTTTCTTAAATTTCTTATTAACCTTTTTAACAACATTTTGCATAGGTACAGTCTTGGTAGAAGATTTCTTAGGAATACTCGTGGAAGTGCACTTTGCTCCACACTTTCAATTTTCACCGGAAGTAAGTAAACCTGTGTAAATGTACTGCTTGTCGAGCTGGGAAGCTAACTACCGTACTTCTGTTTGCAATGAATCGGGAAAGTTATCCCAGCCGTCGGGAAGCCCAAGTAAGGTTTTAATCTGCCCCCTACATCGAAATACTGTAGCACTCTCTAACAAAGATTCTGGTGTATGCTCAGTTTATCAATCAGCCATGGCCACCAGGGGCGTCCACCTTACGGACCACTAAGTTCGCGTGAGTTCTACAATGTCGATCATCCGCTTGACGAACACGAACACCAAGGATGTATGGTGAGCTACAGTTTAGTTCCTTGGTAGATAGCCATTGATGCTAACGTGCAAGCATTTACGTAGGACGAGCAATGTGACGGCCCAGAGCGTGCGGAACTATAGCGATACGCTCGGGAACATCTTGAGGCTGGGGGACCTGCACCGAGTTATCGCGACAACCTTAATGGTACAGCTATTATACATGTATTGTATTGTACTTGAGTTCACCACTCACTGCAGACTGTGACTGTACTCCAAGGAGGTGGCAGAAGGAAATCTCACGTATACTTGGGCAGTGCAAACTATGGAACGCTTACGCTTTCGCAAAAACACTCGCCCTACTATATGAAGCTCAAGCTGACCCTTATTTTTGAAGGGAAACGAGGTAGCTGGTCGTTCCCGATGATACCGGAGGATGTGAGTGCCATCCAGAGACGAGAGGGCCGAGAAAGCAACTAAAAAGCCTTTTATCTAGACTCTAGCAGAAGACAGACAACGCTGTACGAAGGAGTTTGTTGTCAATCAATGAATACCACTGTTATTTAGTTTGAATGGTAATTCTGTGGCACCCGATGCAGATACTTTTTAGCGATTGTCTGCTTGTCCGGTGTTACCAACCTACTTTATTTTCTTGTTCGCACCGCTGAAAGCACTCAAATCCACGAGCTCAGGGGCGAACAGACCAGCAGAAGCGAAACCCACGAACCAGGTGAAGGGCCCGAGAAATGGCACCTGTAGCATGTAACAAAACACGAGTCCGAAACCCAGCCGAGCAGCGTCACTTTCAGTCTGACGCCAGTCCCGCTTCTCAACGCGACTATCGTACTGCTCACTGTCGATCTCCATGTCGGTGAGCAGGTCGGTGCTGACATTAGGGTCGCCGTCCTTAGCTGCAGATTTAAGACGAGCGACGATGGGGTCGTACAATTCGCGGATCATGGCTCGTGAGTCCAGCCACATGTGAACAAGTTGCAGCGCTGCCTCACGTGTTGCCGGGAAAACAAATGCCACGAAGAGAGGAACGAGGAAAGCTGGCTCCATGTGTCGAATGCTGTCATAAAAATAACAATAGTGAGCAACGTATGGACGTCTTGACTGCAATAACAAGAGCTTACCGGTATCCGAACTGTGCAACGGGGATCAACACACCCAGGAGGGGCTTCGCCACCAGAGCCACCAGTCCAAAGCCAAGCTGGCGCACTCCAAAGCGCATCAAGTGGCGGACGTACTCCCAGTCCCAGTAAATTGCTTTTTTCTGCAGAGCGACAAGCCTGAGTTACTTGGAATTTGTATAGGAGACCGCAGCATTGTCTTATTACTGCACCTTTCGGATCGCCTTGACCAGTTCGGGGTCGCGCGTGGCCAGTCCAGCGAAGAAGGCATTCTCGAACATATTGACGCGAAAGTAGCGACACACGCTAACGAGCAGGAACGGGACCGTGGATGCAGCAGCATAGCGGAAGGCGCGCACGGTAGCGTCCACCGTCTCGGGGCTCAAGAAGATCATGCTGATCCACTCGATGGGCAGGAGGAGCAAGTGCAGCACGGCAGACAACACAGCGGCCATGATCAGCAGCACCTTCATACTCCTATAGCACCATTGGGTGACCTATTAGACTTGCAAAGAAGTTTATGCAAGTACAACCTCTTAGCGTCTTTACCTCCAGAACACAACTCGCACTTCTTCGTCCGCCAGCGCTCGAAATGTACCAGTTACTGCGGCATAGCGTTGGTTAGAAGGCGAGATAAGAGGTGGAGGAGGTGTAAGCAGATAGGGAAGATGCAAAGCTATTTACCAGCGGCCGTCGCGCCGTAAAAGAAGCGCTTGCTGCGTGCCATGAGCTGCATCGGTGTCGGTGTCGGCGTCTTGGGCTTGACCATTGTTGATTGGCAAATGATCGTGGATTGAAGTGACATGAAAATTGTGGTACAGTGTACCACTCAACTTGGATCAGGTTAACAAGCAACGGTGTGGTCTACATCACCTAGACTAGATCAATCTGGACTGGAGTCAAACATTACATTTTCCAACCATGTGCTGAGGTCATCCGGTTATCCTCTACCTCACCCGCCGGCGCTCTTCTACATGTGAGCTGGTCATCCTCAGCGCGATGGCATTCTTGTCGCGATGCCGTCCTCCTCTCCGCCCCTGACCGGCGGCGACGGCGGCTCTCTCTGTCGCGTGGTATCACCGCGGTTGCTTCCGCTCTTCCTGGGCGTGTTTGGCGGCGCCTTCGTGTCGCTGGGCGTGGCGCTTTTGGGCGTGCGCACCGCAGCGGTTGTGCGCTGGTTATTGCGGCTACCAGGCGAACTTCTGCTCAATGCCTTCGTGTGTCTTGCGCTACCCGCGACGGCGCTGCACGCGACGCTTACAGGGGCGCAAGTGGCGCACGAGCAGCTCAAGACGCCCCGGACCCGGTGGGTGCAAATCGCGGGCACGACACTCGTAGCCTTCGCGTTGGCCACGCTGCTTGCCAGTCTACTTGGTGCGCTGCTAGCCGTGGCCTTGCAGAGCATCGTGCCCAACAGCGCCCTACTCATGCAGATTTGGGGGCTACCGGCAGGCGCGACGGTGGCCTTCGTGTGTCCCAGAGCGTTTGCAAACGGATCCATGGCACTGCATAGCGACGGCTCGCTCCTGTGCGCTGAGAACGCCACGACGTTCGTGCTCGACGACGTGGCACATACGTTCGTGATGAACTCGATGGCGGAGGTCTCGAGTGCTGCCGAACAGGTCATTAAGGTGGCGGAGAGCGTCTTCCCTGACAGTTTAGGAGCCGCATTTGTCGACGGAGACGTCCTGAGTCTCGTATTGGGAGGACTCGCACTCGGAGTGGCGTTGGTAGGCTTCGCCTTGTCAGATACAGTGCAAGATGAAGACGAGGATAGTCACACACAAGATGAAGAGCAGAAGAAGGAGTTTGTGTTGCTGCAACTGGTCGCTCAGACTGAAGCATTGGCGTGTCGGGCGTTGACGTGGCTGCAGAAGTATCTTCCTATAACTGTGGCCTTTATGATCAGCAGCGTGTTGCTACAATCATCACCAACTTCTTCCTCTTCAGACCACAGCGACGACACCACTGCCGTCGCTGTCGTCTTGGCGCTCATGGCTGTTCTACTTCTCGCTCTGGTGCTCGACGTGGTGGTTATGATCTCTCTGGCTGCAGTTTTCACCCGATCCAACCCGTTCTCGTTCTTGGAGCATCTCGTACCAGCGCAACTTCTGGCGTTAAGCTCCGGGTCGACCGTCGTCGCGCTCCCAGCCACCGTCTCGTGCATTGTATCAAGCAAACGTGTGTCTTCCAAGCTGGCCTTCATCGTGTGCTCTGCTGGATTAGTACTCAACCAGACTGGCACGGCGCTCTATCTATCGGTCAGCACTCTATTTGTGCTCACGGCTTCAAGTTTAAACAGCGATGGACTGGTAGCGACGCACTCTGCCAGCACTGTTACAGCCATGGTGTTTGCCAACGCTCTGATCGCCAGCGCAGTGTCGCCGTTGCCTGCAGGATCCAAGACTGCGGCGCTGGCAACGACTCTAGGTGCTGTGTTTGGTATTTCCGCTGGACCACGTGCTGTATTACTCGCCTTTCTAGCGGCTCTCGAGTGGATCACGGGGCCGTTCGTAGCCTGTGTGAACGTCACGAACAACGCGTTGGTTGCACTGGTGATCGCACATTATTTCGAGTCTCAACCGCCAGTAGTAATAGTAACAGAGACAGATGCTGACGCTCCAACGCAAGTACCAGACTTACGCCAGCAGCGAATGATGGGGATGATCCACAGTGAGAATTGGGTATAGAAAGTATGGCTGTTTGTCCGTGTCGTCTACTGTGAAGTAAACATGAAGTGAGACCAGGACGAGTCTACACGTCTTTGGAAGTGAAAAATAGCATTCGACAGGGGTTTCAAGCCATTCCTAGCTGTCCGAAACAACCGCTACGTTGTGCCCAATCAACAAGACCTTTTCGAAGGACATTGCACGCGTTGCTACGGACATTGAGCTGTCCGTTGGGGCCATCCGAAGCGATGGACTGGCAATTCGATGGTTTCGTGGAATCTCGGCAAGAGGAACGTCTGACGAATGCAGCGACCAGGGCGGCGGCCGCAGGAATACCAATCGAGTCGGTTGATACAGCGACAAGCAGCTCTCTGGACGATGTCGGTGGTTTACTGCTCGATAGCAACAGCAGACGTGATCGTGAACCGTTGACGATGACGATGAGTCCGTCAGCCACTGCTCAGTTTCGATCAACCATCCACAACAACAAAAATATTCCCTGGCCAGGTACCACGGCGCACGTGACAATACCCACCGAACAGGACGATATGCTGGTGGATCTGTACTACAAGACACCGAGTCTGTGGCTGACAACCATCGCAGGTGTGATTGGATTCGTCGTCGGCACCGTGCTGAACAAGTATCCCGTCAATGAGGATGCTCAGCTGTGGATCGGAGTGCTCGGATCTCTGCTGATTCGGGCGCTGGAATGCCTCACGCTGCCTCTGATCTTCACTAGCGTCACGAAATGTTTCTCGAACCTGGTGGTGTCCGATAAAACTCGTCCCGTCATGGTCCGTCTGGCCATTTATTTCGTTCTCGCAGCGTTGATAGCAAGTTGCGTCGCGGTGGCCGTGGCCTTCTGCTTCTCAGGGTCATTCGAAAGAAAACCGGATCCACCCGTAGCCACCACGAACTTCCAGTTCATTTTACGATGTCCGAACGGCAAGTATTTCTCTAGACAAGATGAATGTGCTGCCCAGTCATTTCTTGACGGTCAAGTCCTCACGGCTGCCAATGTCACGGGCCTTCCGAGTGACCTGCAGTTGTCGATCGCGTCGGCCAGTAGTGTGTTCCCAGATACCCAAAGTTTGGTTGCTCAGATCGTGCTTTTCTTCGGGGATTTCTTCACTGAGAACGTCGCAAACGCCTTCGTGACTGTGCAGTTCCTCGGCGTCACCATTTTCAGCATGATCATCGGAGCGACGATCATGGCCGTGTACGATCCAGCGAGTGGAGAGCTGAATCACGCGCTGGTGTTGATCCACCAGGTTCACGTTGTGCTCGAGATGATCCTCAACTGGCTCGTGCCTTACGTTCCTCTCGGGACGTTGTCTATGATGACTTATTCCATCATGACCGGCGAGATCTCGCAAGAAGCGATGCGTGACTCGCTCTACTTTGCTCTCACCATGATCGTCGCGCTGGTCGCCAATTTCTTCTTCGTGGCGTGCGTCTTGTACGTAGTTCTAGTGCGACGTAACCCGTTGAAGTTCACGTGGTTTCTCATGCCCGGCGTCATCTTCATGCTGGCTACGGGCGACTATTTAGCTACAACGCCCGTGCTTCTACGCAGCTTGGAGAAATCTCGACAGGTTTCACGTACGATGGCGCAGTTCACGATCTGTCTGGGCGTGTCCTTGTGTCTCTGCGGAACGGCAGTCTTCTTCGTAGTGGCGCCGATCTTCATGGCCTACACGAGCGGCATGGGGGATATCGTCACTCCCGGTCGCGTCATTGGGCTTGTCGTTATTGCGAGTGCGAGTTCTATCGGTTTACCGCTCGTCCCAGGCTCAGCCCTGACGTTCACGTGCACTATTTGGCGCACTCTGTTCACTAGTCAAGTGCCCGGGTCGTTCGTGCATGTCGTAGCCATGGAGTGGGCCATGTATCGCCTGCGCCGTACGTACAACATCATAGTGGCCGCCTTCATCGCACGTATCATCGCCGAACAGCTTGACGAGACTGTAGAGGACGAGGAGGATAGGGCGCATCTCGATGAACGGCTAGGAACAAAATAGGAAGATAAACTTTGATGGCATTAGCTCAATTATCCTTGAGAACTTCTTTATTGTTGCTAAGACGCAGTACATGTAGTTGTCTTGCGATCGCAATGCCGTAGACTGTCAACCCAGCGATCACTGAACAGGAAATCGATGGCTGCGTGAAGTCCATTGCACTGGTCTTGGACACGCCCAATGCAAAAATGTTGTTGATCATATGAAGCGCTAGACACTGACTTAGCGACCCTGAGACGGCAAGTTTGAGCGCCAGGAAGAGGCCAACCAGCCACGCCCAAAGCACTTGGAACGCCACGTAGCTCGCTGAATACTGCGATCCAATGTGTTTTGCGTTGACTAGGTGGATGGCTGCGAACAAGACGCTGGACATCCACGCACTCCACTTGATACTCTGCAGTCGATTGATACTCACCAACACGATCGCTCCTCGAAAGAAAAGTTCTTCCTTCATCGGTGCGAGTAGTAAATTCTGTATCATTTCCACGGTGGCGACGGGCCCGTCGGACTGCCGCACCGCCGCCTCGACGTTACGCCAGGACACGAGCATCTGGTCTTTAGTCCACAATGTCAAAGCCATCACGGCGCCAGAGTGAAGCAGTATCGACACCACGCAAGTCTTCACGCCGGTCCATCCGAACCGCGTGAATCTGCGCACAAACTCCCGTTTGGGTTGTTGGAAGAACCAGCTCATGAACACCACGAGTCCCCAGCCGAACACCGACGCTTCGCACATGTGGCCGACGACGTTATCGCCAGTGAAGCTGCGTACAAGCGCTCCAAAGACAGAGCTGCCCAGCAGCAGCAGGAACGCGCCGCCACTGACCAACGTCAGCTCCATGATCAACACGACGCAGCGGATAGCAACCGGGATATCGGACGACGCCGGGGTCGGCTCTGCGCCCCCGTCCGGCGGCTGAAGCGCCATCAACGCCGCCAAGACGCCGTTGGGCTTCGTGGAGAGCCACTTCCATGTCGATACCATCGCCACTTTTCTGCCCCAAAGTACACGACTCACTGTCAGTTGAGACCGTCGTACGCGGCGAGACCGTTTTCGTTCAGGATATCGTCGCGACCGCCGCCTTTATCAGGGTCCAACAGCCACGCGCCCAGGTCGAAGAAGCTGTAGGCCATGGCGTAGTGGCCTGCCGTGTGGCCGTGACTCTGCAAGAATAACAAGGAAGCGTTAGCGGAGACTTTAGCGGACAAGAAAGCATTGTTACGTACGTTCTGGTGGTCCGGGTTGGCGCCTTTGGACAGCAGCAGCTGTGCCACCTTGAGGTGGTTATTCTGCGCGGCCAGCAGCAGGGGCGAGTTGCCGTTGTCGTCGCCCTTGTTGACGTGGAAGACGCTCTTCTCCAGTTGGTCGTTGTAGATGGTGCCTGTACCCGGTGCGAACGGCGTCTTGACGGTCAGTGGATCAAACTTCCGCTCCGGGACGTCCTGCAGAGCCTCTCGGATCTGTTTGACTTTACTGTGACGTACGAGACTGCAAAACTCGCCGAACGAGACCAGCACGCGGCTACCAGCAGCAGGAGCATCATTCGCACCTGGTGGCGAACCAACGGACGACTTTGGGACGGGATTCGAGACAGCGTTGACCGGGTTAGCGGTGGTCGCCGGCGTCGCTCTAACGGGACTGTTGTTGGACACAGGAGTCGCCTCGGAGACTGCAGGACTTGCACTGATACCGCCGGTGCCGTCTCCGTAGAGCTGCCGCATCAGGTTGCGTTCACGCACTCGCATCTCCTCTACCGTCGTGAGCACCTTCTTGCGGTGCAGACGATGCTCCATGCCCAGCGTATTGCGGAGATCGTCGTTCGTGAGATGAAGCAGCAGAGCCCCGTCAACTGTGGCGTCAGCGAATGCGCGTTTGTACTGTGCCAGTGCCAGCGTATCGAGCCAACGTCCGACGTCGCTTACGCTCCAGGCTGCTACTTGCAATGACTGCTGCCCTGGGAATCCCCCAGGTGGGATGCTGGGCTGGAAACCTGCTGGACTCATGGCGGCCTTCGACGGCGTCTCGGCTGCAGAGTTTTCGGGCCACCGCTGCTGTGACACAACTGCAGCGCTGTCGAGTGTCATGTGATGCGCGCCGATCTTCCGCATGGCGCGCACCATGTTCATGCTACTGAAATACGTCATGGACATGGACATGAAGCCGAACTTCATCATCGTCTCCGTCGACTCCATGAGTGAAGCCGCTTCCTGTCGCTGCTGCGGTGTGAACCCTTGCGGAGCAGCAGCAGGTGCTACACGGAATCCACTACCAGGTCCAAATGCACTGGCAGTTGGAATCAACGTAGTGGGGACGCCAGCTACAGGACTATTCGCGAAGACGCTGCCAGGTCCTGATGACTTCGAGCCCGGGAGAACAGACCCCGGTGCGATCAGATCTAGTGCGAGTTGAGAGCGTGTCTCCTGCTTGTCGCGAATCCGCGCCAGCTCCTTCTGCTGCTCATCAAGTAGCAATACCAGTTTGCGCTCCAGTGCCTTGAGTTCTTCCTCTTTGCGCAGTCTCTCTTGGTCTACACGAGCCAGTGTTTCCTCCAGAGTCGCGAGTCTCTCTTTGCGTTGAGCGATTTGTGCGAGCATCTGCGAGAACTCGCGATCCAGCCGCATCTTTTGCTCGCGCAGTGCCCACTTTGCAGTCTCATCCAGCGTTCGGTTGACGCCACCCAGTGCATTGCTGTCCGTCTCCGCCTTCCCCAGAGCCAGCAACTCCGTCTCCAGTAAGCGGATGCCTTCATCGAACTCGCTGATCTCCTTGACAAGCTGCTCGGCCTGCGCTTCGACGTTGCTTTTCTCGCGAGCAAGCAAAGCCACGTCGCTCTGCAGTTTGGTACCGTACAGTTTGTACTCGAGCAGGAGCTGCTTGCCGAATGTAAGGCCTTGAGACTGCGTCTTGGAGAAGAGAAATCTCTCTCGCTCGCGGCTGTAGCGTCGACGTCCCAGCAGACCTCGGAACACGCGCTGGATGTTCATGGCTGCGTTGCGCCGACGCCGCTGTCTGAACATTTTCATTCGCGCTACGTGTCGCCTGATTAGCTGCTGCACCCGCACGATAGATCGATGGATCTGTTGCTGGTGACGCAGCACGGAGCGTCGTGCGAGCCAGCCCCGTGCGATTCGCTGAATGTCCAGAGCTGCCAAGTACTCAAACATGCGCTGTTTGTACGACGTCCGTCCCATTTTGCCTCGCCAGTGACGCTGGAGCAGGCGGGCGGCCCAATCCTCGCGCTTCAGGCCTTTGTAGCGCTTGCGAGCGACGCAAGCTCGCCACAGACGTTGAACGTGGATGGCGCACTTTTCACGGTGAATGCGTCGCGTCAGTGTACGCGCGTAGAAGGCTCGGAAGGCACGTTGAATCACTCGCGCCATTGCGGCCATGCGTTGTAGTCGCTTTTGGTTGCGACGGACTCGCCAACCCATGTATTCCTTCACTTCAGGTAGCAGTGGGTAGATTTTGCTGCCGGCACCTGGTTGGTACACTACGTTGGTGCTAATGCGCTCAAAGGCGGGAGTGGTGGGATCCCACGACGTGAGGGCAATCAACTTGGACGGTTTGGATGGTCCTCCGTGCTGGTTTGAGCGAGGGCTTGCAGCTGAAGCCTTGCTAATGCCGATGGAAGAGTCTAAAGCTGCCTGGTCAGTGATCTGCTGTTGGTGGAGTTGCCACTGGGCGTCCACCGGCTTCTGCAGACCAGACTGCGGTCTCGTGTTACTGGGCACAGTCTCATTGACTGTAGTCAACACACGATCGATAAAAGCGTCTTCGAAGTTCCGCTTGGGTTTCTCTTTCTTGTTGCGTTGATTGTCGGAGGCTTCTCGCTGTGGTTCGTCCTCGCATCTCGACTTCTTTTTCGCCGGTGAGAGTTCCCGTAGTTTGCGACTTGTGCCGTGAGGAACGTCGTTTACTTCATGGAATCCAGTGACAAGCTGCTCCAGCAGCACGAGGACGTCTTGCTTGCATTCTTGTAAAGCTTCGTGGCCACCAGGAAGCCAAATGACACAACTGGGACGTTTACTGTGCCCTGCAGAGTGTTGTTTCTCCATCGACTTGGCGCGTCGGTATCGCAGGACTTTACCAATCGAGTCCACCACCTCCAGGTTTGCCAGAGCCAAAACTGTCTCGACGTGAGCTCCGGCGTCGATCAGTCCGTTTTGAGCAGAGCAAAGCGCTATCACAGGAACGCGAAGACGATTGAGATCCGTTCGGAGGTCGTGGTGTGCTAATGCTCCGAGTGTAAGTGCCTGTCGGCCTTGAAGTGTGATGGGGTTGAGTACAGCCGTGTAGAGATTGAGAGCTAGAGGCGTGGAGACTCGCGCGAGATACGTCGGCGAGAAGAGGAATCGAGCGTGGAAATACACAGGAAGGTCTGGCCGTGACTCGGGAGTACACGTCAATACTTTGGCGCTGTCATGCAAGAACTGGGCGAGTTGTGCGTCCACGTGAGCGAAACTATTGAGTAGAACGAGAGAACGAGTGTTCGCATCACGAGGCTGGAGAGAGCAGCAGAAACTCAAGGCGATGTTGCCGCCATTTCCGATCCCAACAAGGTGGTAAGGTTTGTCTCGCAGCAATCGATCGTCTCCCGATGCCCCCGTCACATGACCAAGTAGCGCACTAAGACACGCCACGTGGAAATTATTATTCAGCAGAGTTCCTCTCCTCCACGTTGTGTACGCCTGGCCTGGATAATTCCAAAGCAGCACCTGTGCACGACCACGATAGCGTGCAACCAGCGGCTGTAGAAGAATCTGCAAGCGCTCCCAAGTGTCAAAGAGGTCATGGACGATAACCAGGTTAAAAAACGCCTCGCTCGCGTCCGTTTTCTGGTCCGCAGCACTCGCTCGAGCGCCGCCCATGACACAGAACGGAATGGAAGTCTCTGCGTCCATCTGGAAAGTCCCATGCACATAGTCATCACGTGAGTCCATTTCGGCAAGACCAGGCATCGCCAGTGAGTGTGAAGCCTCCAGTCGACGTCGATGTCGACGTTGTCGTGCTCTTTGCTCCTCTTTTGCCTTCGCGAGCGCCAGTGTGGCTACATTCACTTCCTCGTTGCCTGTGGGTCTTTGACGAGATGGCAGAGCTCTCCGTGCGCGAAGAGCTGCTTGAAGCGTGTGGTGGAGTGATTCGCTATGTACTGGCTTCCCGATGCAGCCATCCATGCCGCTGTCCTTGTACAGCTGAAGATCGTCGGGTGTTGTCTGCGAACTAATGCAGAGAATAGTCGTCGGGTTCAGGACATTGGCTTGGAGTCTGCGTTTGAGCTGCGCCTTCCGTAGTAACCGAGAGAATTCCAGTCCCGTCAAGTCGTTTTGTGCCAAATCTCGCTCCACTAGGATCACGTCGTAGTCGAAATCTTGCGCTACACGCAGAGCCTGTCGACCGTCAGTCATGCTCTCGACCTCGAGCTCGAACGTGGGCGAAGATAAACTGCGTAGCATCCGATGCACGTCGTCCAGTACTGCCGTGTCCGACGAGATGAGCAGAATTGATGCCGGACCCGCTGAGCTGTCAACTTTTGCAGAGTTTCTCGTGGTCGTTCCTTGTCGAAAGAGCTGATCTGGCTCGAGTGAAGGCGCCTCGATGCGCTTAGATACGCCACGCAAGTAGTTGTCTATACCTACAAAAGTTTCGTTGTTGCGGAGTAGTTGCTGTTGTTCTCTCGGCTGACTCATCGAGAAGCTCGTTATAGACTTTATATTCTTCGGTGACGCGGTCTCAGGAGTCTGTAATGAGGGCATACTGACAGCGTGTTTTGTACTGCTATGTTGTAACCGAGCCTTGTCGATGTCCGCTTTGGAGAGGTCACTTGTGCTTGTGACGCTATTGCTATTGTTTGAAAGAACTGGTAAAGTGGCACTAGTGCTCTCAGCTCCTCCAGAATCGACCTCCTTGTGTTGTTTCGAGCCGTCTCGACCCTTACGTCGCAGCATCGCCTCTTTCTCGTGAACCTCTTGAGCCACGCGCTCTTGCCACTTGTCCTCTATTAAACCTCGTTTCAGATTCATCTGCTGCTGCTTCCTCTTCAATTGCTTTTGCTTTTGCTGAGCGATGGCGTTCTCGTCCACTGATAGTGGCCCAGCTGCCATCTGCCGTGCCTGGTCCAACAGCGCGTAGACGGAGTAGCAGTCGGCGCACACGCGCACTTGACGGTAGTAATTGGCCACACCATCCATCTCTCCAAATACACGACAGCGTGTACTCTCTCGCAGCTCCTGTGCCAGTGTACTATCAAGCAGACGCGACTGCTGTCGTCTTCCAGCCTTACTTGGCGAGTCAACGCTGCACTGCAGTCGACTGGAAGCGTGTATTGCTTTTTGAAGATGCTCCTTGTTACTTCTACCCAGTGCAACGGATTTGTATGTGAGGACACGCAGGTCTCCGCCTTCGAGTGGCTTCCCGTCCACGCTCTTGCCTGTCGACTGAGCGATCTCCATAGCCGTCACCAGGCGACTGAGATTGGCATCTCCCAGCACTCGCAGTTCCTCTTTCGTGAATAACAGAGACAGAGCTGATGCGGCTGCAGCTTGAGGCGGCGGCGCAGCAGCTCGTCTTCCTCCAGCGCGATGAGCATTGGTCGGGTCCGCCTGGCTCAGCTGCAGCGCGAAGCCGCAGAAGTCTCCGCTGCATTTGAACGGCGTCGGGAAGGAGCGACCTCGCAACGTAGACGCATCGGTCTTGATGACTAGCGGAGGTGGCGGCATGAAAAACGCGATAGAAAACTTACATGTAACCACAACGCGGAATTTGGGTGAAGTTGACCGTTTCGTAAAGGGAACCAAAGTAGAATGTAGCCATTTCGGTGTTTGATTTATAAGAGTGAATGCATGAGTGGCAGCAGGCAGCTCCGCATTCCGCCGAGTGCCTTCCTTCGCGTGAATGTCAGTGGTCCGTGGATCCGCCGTCGCTGCGTGGTGGAGTATGATGGCTTTAACTTCTGCGGGTCACAGGCACAGGATCAGCCTGGCGACATGCGGACTGTGCAGGAAGCCATAGAGGACGCGCTGAACCGCACCACGGGTGAGAAGGAACTGCCCAGACTGCGCTTCGCTTCACGCACCGACTCGGGCGTACACGCTCTGGGTCAGGTGATGGTGTTCGTCAGTCAGTGCATCGAGTCAGATCGCGTCTTCCGTGACGCTCTCAATACGCGCCTGCCGGATGATATTCTGTGTCGCAGTATGATCACTATGCCGGAGGCGGAGGCGGATTTCGACCCGCGCGGCGACACCACGCGGAAACGCTACGAGTACGAGCTGATCGCCGGTGGTCTCTGTCCTGTTGTGCAGCGTCGCAATGTGTGGTACGTTCGCAAGCCAGTGGATGTAGCCAAGATGCAAGCAGCAGTCGATCTCTTGATGGCACCGCCCACAACCAAAGACTTTTCATCGTTCACGCCCCAGAAACCTGTGGACAAAGAGCGAGGTAACATCTGCACACTCTCAATGATCGAGCTTCATGCAACCTCGATGGATGACAGGGGAGACGCCCAGTATCAAGAGGATGTAGCCATGAGGATACGTCTGGTCTTCGAGGGCAACCGATTCAGGTACAAGATGGTGCGGATCTTGGTGGGTACCATAGTCGATGTCGGCTTGGGGAGACTAAAACCCGACGATATTCCAATGATTCTAGCAGCTAAAAGCCGAGGAAAAGCAGGCCAGGGCGCACCCCCGCAAGGACTTACGTTGGTTTGGGTCAAATACGACTAAAACAATACCCCCGACAATGTATCCATTTTGTTAGCACATACTAATCCCTAAAATTCATACCATTTCTTGTTGGCATTTTTCTCGTTAAAAGCTTTCATCGTCTGGTAAAAATCCTCGGAAGTTTTTTTCATTTGTTCGGTCTTGAGTCCCAGATCGTTGAGCTTCTCCCCACGCTCCGCGAGCCGCTAAAAAAACACACACAAGTTAGCAGTTGGAATTTATTCCGTTCAAACTTCAATCGTACCTGTTGTGCTTGCATGAGGGAATCCTTTGTCGCATTTAACCCCGTCTCGGTCTTTGCAGTGGCGCTCTCAGTGTCTTTGGCAGGAGACGAGCGATCTCCCATCAGTCTCTTGCGTTCGTCCTCTTCGGTCGAAAACTGGAACACTTTGTTCAAGTCTGTGGCCTCTTGAGTGACGCTAAGTACCAACTTTTTGAACATTTTACTAGCATCCGCCGCGATTCCGCGCTTTTTGCCGCTATCAGTCGAGGAAGGAGACGCAGTTTGATTAAAGATGGCTACACGTTCGACCAGATGCACTCGCGTCTTGATCGACTTGCGCTCCAGCATCGCGTTCTCCTTGACTGTCGCCTCAGCGAAGAGAGAGAAACGTTCCACCTCCCCGAACGAATTGGCGACCACCAGCTCTCCCCCGTACGAAATATCACACAGAACGCCGTCCACCAGCCCACTGCGCCCTAATCCAAAGTGACACACCGTCTGCCAGATCAGTTTTAGCGATAAGAGTGACAGAATGTACACGCGATTGCTCTGGTCGACCACAGCCAGGCAGTGCTCGACACCTTCGCCCACCGGCACTCGAACAACTGAAGCGACAAGCACGGAGCTGTGCAGTTCGATACTGGCAAGAGGTTGAGCCGGAATGTCCTTAGGACCCATCGCCATCTCCGCTGCTCGAGGAACTGTAGCCAACACGACGTGGATCATTCTGCCGCATGCGCATACTAAGAACCGTGGCTGTTCAATGTCTGCAACACTCCTCGAAGTCTCCACCAGAGCGTCAGAGGCTGCAGATTCAGGAATCTCCTTGAAACCCTCAGCGAACACAAGCAACTTTTCGCGATCTCGGAGCTTCTCGAGCACAGCGCACACTGAATTGCGGTCGAGAGAAGTCACATCCACTCCGTTGATCGCCGTGAGCGTGTGACCGGCGCCAATTCCCTTCGCAGTGAACAAGTGGGCTGTGCTACTGTCCTCTGCAATCTCCTTCACCACTGCGTGTCTCTCGATCTCCATGTAAAGATGCAGCCCAAGCGAACCGGAAGGAGCTCGGACTTCAACGAGATCTCTTTGTTCCCAGCCCAGCGGGTCTTGAACTAATTTTTCAGTGGTCGCAGCCTTCAGTTGCTCATCAGTCACAAGCTGGTGCGTTAGTTCAGAATCTGCGCTTAGCATTTGCTGGGTCGCCTGATCCTCCGTAGCGTCGGCATCTTGTTGTGTGGCTTCTGCTAGCTGTGGCTCCACCATCTCCGACGAAACAGCAGCACCAGGATCTGAGCGATTCTTAGCTTGTTCCACCCCTGGGATGTCGATACGTTTGCCACCACCGTCTACCATGATGATTGACGACAAACCTGTGGACTTTTCCGGGTCCACGAGCGTTTGTCCCATCTTCGTGGCTGATTGCACATGGAACATCTCGAGTTTGCCACTGCCACGTCCGACGAAGAGCACAGGAATCACTTCACGGTGCAGCACCAGGCTCTGATTGGGGTCACCGCTGCGACCTGGAGATCCTTTGCCGCTTCTGCTGCCTCCGGGAGGCTGAGAGGACGACGACCCACTCCCAGGGATCTCGGTCGTTTGCACTAATTCACTCATCAGCAGCGAATCCACCGACATGGACTCGTCTCCAGTTGGCGAGAGATCGCACACCAAGAGCTGGAAATTCTGCGTCTGGATCTCCACGAGCGACACCATCCCTGCTGCGTCTGCTATAGCCACGTATCCGTACAAGGACGACAGCACCAGCTTCGCGATCGGCTCAGTGTGGACGTGGGTGGAGAACAGCGTGCGGAAGCCACCAGCTTCCTCTTGAGTTGGCTGATCTACCGGTTGTTCTGGTGCTGGTGTTTGCTCCAGAATTGCGATCTCTCCAGACGCAAAGCCAACGACGAGAATGCGGGAGGCGGCACAGAACGTCAGACACGTGATCTCTGGGTTGACTGGGGCAGGAGACATCTGCAGCGGCGTGTTGACTACATGAAGTAAGCGGATGGCGCCTTTGCTGGAGCGATCTCCTGCTGTTTGAGCTTCCCAGAACAGCACGGACCCATTGGCGTGGCCTGTCAAGAGTATCATACTGTTGGGTGCAATACCCGATCCGCTGTCGAGGGCGCCACTTGAAGCGAGGAACCCCTTGAGCATCGGTTCCAGCACGCTGCCTCCGTTGATGGGCCAGGCAAAGTCTCCGCTTTCAGCCAAGCGGAACAGAGGGTTGTATCGCGCTTGGTTCCACGTCGAGTGTAGCTCATCCTGCAACGAGCTGTCCGAGTGAGCGAGGTTAACGAGAGCAAAGGTCTTGAGCGGACTGAGCTGCAGTAGCGGCGGGAGAACTGCAGGCTCTGGAAGGCGATCCAGTCTCCACTCCCATTCTTCTCGGTCGCCGACGCACAGTTTGACAAAGCACGGCAAGCTCTGCACACTTACAGTTGGCAAGCAGCCGTCCAGTGGATTCCCTGAGAGCACGATGAGCGACAGTGGCGCCATCTTGTCGCTGTAGTCCACTTGGTCCTGTGCGGCCTCGAACGCGGCGATTTCTGCGCGATTCGCCGACTCGATCGTGGCTACAAGCCAAGTCAGTTTCTCTGCCTTAAACAGATCTGTCAGTGTGTCGTCACTGCAGCGTCCATCGCTCGGTGGGTAGATTAGCGTCAGTAGATTCGATTCTCCTGCAGAAAAGACAATGGCGCCCGGAAGAGCAGCGTGCTTGGACGTTGGCGGCGCACAGATCCACTTGATCTGCTTCACGGGCGTGACTTGGTCACTTGGTGCAGTGCTAGCAACACATCGATAAAACCCGTAGGGTTTTTCCACGCGGAAGACCGCGAAGCCTCCGCGTTTGTATCCTGCGACGAATCTTTTACCGCTCGAGTGCCAGGACAAAGACTGTGGCGAGTTGCAGACGAACTCTCCGTCACCTGAAGACTCGGACGGCGTGAGTGATGACTGTGGAGACGCCAGTTTGTGCGCTTTACCCGACAGCGAGAACTCGCGCACCACTTTGCGCTTGGCAAAGTCCCACAGCAGCACGACAGGGCACGTGTCGTACGCGATGAGCAGCAAGTTGCCGTCTCTCGGGTGAGCTGCCATGGCTGTGATACCCTCAGCATTGGGCACCGACAGGTCCTGCGGCCGGATGACGTACGTACTGACTCGCCCTGTCTCCTCATGCACAACGTGGACGTCTCCGTCGTCCGTGGCCACGAAGAAGAAAGGGAAATTAACGTAGTGTAAAGTCTCGAGGCTCGTGAGGACGCTCGTGGTCCAAGCGTCCGACACGCAGCAGAGCACGGCGCCAGACGCCAAGTCATACACGCACAGGGAACTGTCAGTGTAGCCAACAACCAGTCGCTGGCACGCTGTGAACTGAAGATGCGTGACACCCACGGCCAAGTGCGATGCGGACTCGGGTCCTTCTAGTAGAACTTCCAATCCGTCGGCTCCGTAGAGTTTAACAGCTCCAGACGCGGTGCCGACTGCCAGAATCCCCTGTAGGCCACAGAAGGCCAAAACTTTGGCGTTACTCGGCACGCCGTGATGCGCAGTCGCGTGCAGTGCGAACGTCTCTGGTTGCAAGGCGCTGGGACGAGACAGTAGCGTCTCCAGCGCCATCTGCGAGGCCGACGTCGAGCGACTCGCCTTGTTCCCCATGACCAGCGACCTGTCAGAAGCTGCAAGATGACATCTTTTTTCCAGAACATAAACCTGAAAATGTACAAAGACTACTTCGTTTTACTACATTAAGGTGGCACAATGTTTGTATTTGCTGACTGTATCATCATGTACTGGAGGACCACAAGGCTCAACGAAGACAAGTGCGTTCTTCACACTAACGGCATTATCAGTAACTCGGTAGTTAGTTGCTACAGCCCCGCCTAGGCATGGAATGTGCATCTGCATCAGTATATCGTCTTCATCTATTGCGTCGTGTCTAGTTTGGCTGTGGCGTGGCGCCAACCTTGTCAATGGCCTCGTTGGCCAGTCGATCAGCTTCGGCGTTTTCCTCTCGAGCCACGTGGGAGAATGTCACGTGAGGCAATGCAGCACTAAGCTCCTTACATTGCTGATGTAATCTCCGCAGGTTGGCGGCCTTGACTCGGTATTGACCCAGCATCTGACGTACGATAAGCTGCGAGTCCAGGTGTACGTGCACGTGTGTAGCTTGGTGCTGCTGCGCCAATTGTAGTGCCAGCTTGAGTCCATGATACTCGGCCGCGTTGTTGGTCTCCAAATCGCCTACGTACTTAGTCTTTGAGGCCAACACCCGACCCGTTGAGGAATCCACCAACAGAGCACCACAGCCACTGCGGCCCGGGTTGCCACGAGACGCACCGTCAGCATAGGCGAGCACGCTAGGCGATACGGCGGCGGAAGAGTTGCTGGACTCACTCTGTGGTAACACGCGGGGCTTGGTGAAGCTGCGGTGGAGTAGGTAAGCACGACACAGCCTTCGGGAAGGCCTTCCCATTATTTTAAAGGACTAAAGAATGTGTGCTTTGCAATGTTTTTTCACCTATAGTTTTGCACTTTTTATTAACATGTAAGAACTGAGATCTGGCATATTAATTTGAATAATAAATTACACCCTTTCGTAATCGATATCAGTGCGCTAGAAGAATTGCGACACGTGTCCCATAATACTTACTAGCCCTTTCGCGAACATGGTGTTATCAGTTGACTAAAGTATACTATACAAGCCAAGACACTTCGTCATGAAGGAGGGCATTTTGCCCCCCTTCATAAACCACGGTACTCGCCAGCGAGGGTGTCTCTTCTACATAGTGGTATGGGGATGGTGAAAGGGGTCATTCTGCCCCCGTTCATAGCTCACGGTACTTGCCTGAATATTTTTTTTGCAATATTCTGGTTGGCGATTATTCTGATAGCCGCGCGGAAATTCGACAGCAAAGTCAGCTATTGGCTGAGGTTTGACCAGCATGTTCACGTAATATCGGCAGATCCATGAAAGATGTCCTGTAAATTACTAGTCCCACTTTTCCCCAGCTTCAATCACGACACGCAAGGTTGCCAAGGCGGGCGGCGACGGCTGAGTGCGTAAGAGTCCTGACGAATTCGCGCCATTATCTACTATCATTCCATTATAGAATCATTCCATTAGATAATGGCGCGAAATCGTCAGGGAAGTCGCGCAGTCTCCAGGTCTCCACGCCAAAAACCTTTGTCAGATTTCCTCACGACAGCCGCACTATCATCCAACAGCAGAGACCACCAACACATGCCTCACCTCCAGCGAGCAAGAGCGGCTTGCATCGCCGAGTAGGCCTACTAATGCTGGAAGCAGCGTGGTTGACGGTTGCAGGCATCCGAAACAGCACCTGGCAGCCAAGTGAGTATTTGTCTGAATCTAAGTATTATAAATAGCCTATGTATGTATCTTTGTTTCAGTATGAAAATACTGTTCGTAAAATCGAATACCTGTTATTAATGATACTATCGTTTTGATAGCTGCTACTACAAACAGTCGTATTTTATCCCTTATATTTTGCTACCTAATTGGCGGGCGTTATAACTCAGTATCCGCATGCTCACTTCCACCACAAGCCAATAATCGTGGCGGAAGAGAGCAAACCAGTGATGACCAGACTTCGACCAAGCTGCAACCGGACCGAGGAAACCGGCGCAGCGATCGGAGGCTCGGCATCGAGGCTGCGAGCACGCCGACTCAGACAGGTGGACGAATGGCTGAAGTCTCTCCGATTTCTGGGAGTGGTGCTGGCGTGGTCGCTGCCGCACCAGGTAGCCATGAAGCTGGCGCGTGTCGTGTGGAGGTAACCGGCCAGGTGGCGGACCCCGGCAAGCGTAAACGAGGTCGACCACGGGGCTCCAAGAACAAACCCACGCCTACTGGCGAGATAGCATCGCCTCAAACCAAGCGGCATCATCAACGTGCTTCCTCCACCGAGCGGAGCAATCCCAGGCGCCTTGCTACGGTACTGTGTTGGCGATCTACCTGTTACTACCGGCATCGGTACCAGTCGCCCTCCTGTTACGGGATCAGTGGCCGCTACCACCAGTGCTTTGTCTTCGTCGGTTGTAGCCGACGTAGCAATTGCTGCTTCACCTGTTGAGGCGTCACTATCAGCAGATGTAACAGCATGCACTTTGAGTCGGCCAAACACAGTCAAGCACCTAGTGACCTGTTCACGCATGTTGATAGGACATCTAAGACAAGACTACAACCCAAGTTCAAGCATATTTTCCAACATCCAGCTTCTGCTAGCTTTTGTGCCTACATCCCTGTACCGTTCTGACAACAAGTTCTAGTGACCTACGCAGTGGCGTGAAGAAGTTGATCAAAAAACGCGAGATGTCATTACCCCACGTGCGCATCAGCGCTCGGAGATGTCTCTGCAGCGCGGTGCCGGTGTGCCCTGTACGTCTCATGCGATGGGCCACAGCGCCCCATGAGATCCGGCGCCCTCCGTCGATGTAAGTGCGTGCTATTTGGACGAGCTACTTGTCGTCTTCGAAACTGAACGCAGTTCGCATGACAGGTCAAACTACACTGTGCAGAAAGCTGAGTAATTGTCTTGATCTGATTATAGGAGCTGACAGGTAACTAATGGTGGGTAGTTAGTGCAGTTGTGTTGAAGAGACGGGGGAACAGCACGGAGCCTTTGCCACGTATGCGTTGCCACCAAAAATTCGTACTTACACTGGGTTTTGTTGACGCAATCCCCGTAAATTTCGTACTTATACGCATAATTTGCATTTATATTTGACAAATACTGCAATCTAACCGAGGGCTTGGGCTATCATCATTTTTTTGATTGGTCGTTAATGGACGTTCCAAAACACGATGAAGTCTAAGTTGAAGTTCTGTCAAGGGGGCAAAATGACCCCTTGATGGCGGTTTTTCTTTCAGGTTTTGGAAAAGGCATGAAGGGGGTAAAATGCACCATTTGGCCGCGAAAGGGTTAATATATTTACCCTCAAATTATTTAATAATGTTGACCCATCCGCAACGGACAGCGAGAAAATACCCTTTTGATATTATATACTGTAATTTGATATTTTTTACATGTAACACATTGTTTATCTAACCACTCTAACGGAAAATGCCAATTTAGTGCGCGGAATCGGGTGAACTGGGAAACGACTGCGATAAAAGCGAGCTAGAGAGTTAGTAAAACAAGTATCAAAACGATCCAAATACGGCCAGAGATTAGCTTAGCCCAACACTGGGGAACAAGTTTTGAGTATATGTATCTAAGCAAATTATTAGAAAACCAAAGTGATCAATTCAGTGCGCGATTTTTCTACCGTTAACTTAACCGTAACTGTGTTAATACTGACCCGATACTAAGAGGTACTAAGAACGAACATGATTGTCGATCATATCAACTGTCACTCTTGCTTCTTGCCCACCTACACTGGCGCTAGCAGCAGGATAATCATCCCACTCGGTGCTCGCTTCCGCTTCAACCAGCACTATGTGCCAAAATTATTTAAAATAGTGGTGCATGGCTGTCCCTCAACCACTTAACTACGCACAATTACCTAGCCTAGCTGATGGCACCTCCGTGCCTTTGTCGATGTTTAGCTCACTCAATCTAGTTTACCGAGAGTGGTGAAGAAGTGTAAGTCTTATTCGGGGGACTCTACCCTATAAAGCTTAGCATTACACTAGCACTCTCATAGCTTGGGGTCGAAGACCTCTCTGCTGCGTTAATGCAGTTGCTCTCTGTGCCAAGTGCCCTTTACTCCATCATCAGAGCAGAGTTTTATCCATCGTGCACTAAAATGGTCTAGAGCGAGACAGCCAATCAGAAGTTAGTACTGCGCAGACGCGACTTCTGATTGAACAAGGGGATAACACGTGCACTAAACTGATTCCGCGCACTAAATTGGCATTTTCCGTTAGAAACATTTTTTATATTAGCCCTGTGGTGTTGCGGGATCAGCAAAATCTTGCGAGACTGTTGGATCCAACTACCACTAAGCCCGGACACCGACTAATGGAGGGGAGCCCCCGATGATCCGTGATCTTGTACTGAACTTTGCTCACCTTGTGTACCCGACGGTAGGGCTGGATCTTGCTCCTCCAGTGACTTCGTGAAGGCCCAAGTGGCGAATGCTTGAACATCTTGGCCAGACGCTGTGGATATGGTGGAGCAGCGCGGAAACTCTTCGCTCTGGTGCTGATAAAGTCCAGAACCTAAGCGATTACTCGAGCTTGGATCTGGCGGTCTGGATCTGGATCCGGCCGAGGGGTTGCCTTGATGGCGTGTGTTTGCCTTTACAGTACACTATCTTGCCACTTCCTACAGCGGGATCTTAGGGGTAGTTAAGAATCAGAGGGTCTCCCGACCAAGCAATAAACTCCGGTTGATCTGGGATCTGCACTTGAGGGTAGATCACTAGGTGGCTAGATCCAGTATGTATATTACCAGATATTTATATCCAACACTAGGACACTTATCCATAAACTTCCTAACACTGCGTGCGGCTAATGTAGTTCCTCTTCTTTGCAGGTGTGAAGCACTTGTTGTTTCCAATGCAAATTCTGTTTGATTTATGGTTAAGTATGGTCCCATCCTAAGTCACTATCCTCACAACTTCCAGCCTATCACAGCCTTTATGTCCTTCGCACTTCTGCCCATCACCAGGTTCCTTCTTCAGCGTGGGCCCGCCATCATCCTATCGAAGATCTTGAGATCACCCTCGATCGCCATGTCGGGATCCAAGATCCGGGATCCGAGATCCAGATCGCCACCCATCCTGGATCCAGATCGCCTTACCTTTGGATCCGGATCCGCTCTTCCTCGTGGGCCTTGGACGTCCCGTTGCTACTTGATCCTACACTGCATCCACTTGATGGTCGCCGGAGATCATGACACCCGTGGCACTCTGACACCTGATCAGGGATCGCCTCTTCTGTCCCACTGGAGCTCCAGTGGTCACTCTTCAGGGAAAGGACCGGGTCCAATATTGTCAGTCAGGTCCCGATCCATACTTCTCTCTCCTTTCCCAGAATCCACTTCACCACAGCCGCCTCCTGTGTAAAGCTGTTGCCGCACAACGGCATCGCCCCGCGCACTCACTTCGCAATCTCCTCGCCGCAGAGCATACTACCACCTTTTGGTGGTGCCGTCTTCCATTCTTCCGCCTCCCAACGTGCTCCGCTGCCATCTCGGGCTCCGGTGGCCCTCCGTCCAGCGTCGGGTTTCGGGATGCGCCTCCTTCTAGATCACGATCGTCGTCCAGTTCGCCTTTCTCGGCCTCTACTTCCAGGCTCATGTCGACGGCTCTGATCTTGCGGCCACCGTCGCCCCCAGCTGCACCAGCGACGCCCACACCGGGATCTGATCCTCCGTATCCCTGTCGTCTATCGCTGCCAGCGCTCTCTCCTCCACGCCAGCAGGCCCCCGCGTCCTCTGGATCTGCTTCATCGACTACGGCTCCACGTCGGCAAGTTTTCGCGACCCCTGAATCTTCTCAGCCGACTACGCCTCCAGCCGGCACCTCTCCGAGCAGCTTGCGCCGCACGATCCGAGAGCTATCGGCTCGGGAGGCTCAACTCACTGCGGAGCTACGGACAGCACAGGCGGATTGCGACACTGCGGTGGCTACGCAACACCGATCAACTATCACGAGACATCCGACAGTTTGAGCGCCGGGAGGTCGATCGGACCGCTGAGATCCATGAGTTGCAGAATGAACTGATACAGCTCCGAGAGTCCTTGGTGGGCGCCGTCCAGAACCCCGATCCCGATTTCCAAGATCAGCTGGACTTACAGCAGACTCAGACCCAACAGCTCGAAGAGGTTGTGGATCGCCTCACCGGGCTCCGGGACAATCTCATGTCTGAAAACGATCGTCTGGCCCAGGAGATGGATCATGCACACAACGAAATTCTGGATCTCCAAGTCCAGCGTGATAACGCCGATCGCGGCCGCTCGGGTGCCAACGATCTTCTCCACAGGACTGAGAACTCGCTGGATCGGGTCAAGGTTGCACTGCAAACCGCTGAAGCCCAGATCGCATCCAAAGCTGCCCCTCCTCAGACACCACAAAGTACGTCGCCATCGGCCAGTACCGCTGCTTCAGGTTCTGGATCGATGCTCAGTACTTCTCTGGTCCACCGTAAAATGGTCATTCCCTAAAGTACACTATAACTTCCCATTTTTGAAGCATTTCTGACAAAAATTACACCACGAGAGAGCTTTCTGCATAATTTGCAAACCCTGTATTTATGAGCCAATCACAGCAGGCACAGCAGAAGATAATTTCAGACGAAATATTGAACGCAGTGAGTTTTTTTGCCGTAAAAATGTCAATATTTAGCGATATTAAGTGGTACTTTGAGGATACCGTACAATGGCTAGGACGAATATATTGGGGGCGCTAGATCCCTGGTAATGCGCACTGTGACTCTGTTTAAGAAGGAGGTTTTTCTACGTGTTAAGCTGATATTATCGCAGTTAATGGAAATAATGGCTTATGATGGCTGAAGTATGGATGTGTGGACCACATAAAACCTTAATGGCCATTTTAAGGCGGACCAAAGAAGTATATCGCATGCTGACTACCGTCACATATCCAAACAGCTCGCTGAGCTGAAGAGCTCCCTGGCTAAGGTAACTAGCGAGCGCGACGGTGGACGGCAGAATCTCGCCCAAACGCTTACGGATCTACGAGACACTCGCAATCACCGCAACGCCATTCAGGCCGATCTCACTCACATGATCCGAGAACGAGATGAAGCTCTCCAGGACGCCGATCTCGAAAAGGCTCAAAGCTCCGAGTTGCGTCAGTGCCGATCTACTGCTTCTTGTCCGATGTCCAGTTACTGATCCTTCCATGCGTTAACAGGTGCCAAGTTAGCGTCCACCCGTCAAGTCATTGCCAAACTCAAACGTCAGGTGGCCAAGATCTAAGATCAGTACCGGATATTGCGATCCGATCTGTAGACGATCGAGCAGGAACGAGACGACCTCCGCCGAGAGCACGATTCTGCGCTGGCTCGTCTTGCTGCCGTAGCTGCTGCGATCCACGTCAACGCTTCTCAGTAGCCCATTACACAGAAGTCCACCGTCATCTCGTCTTCACGACCATCTGATCCAGCGCGTTCGAGATCTGGGGGTTCGTCCCCCTCTGGATCAGCAGCTCCGCAGCAGTCGACCACTTCAAATCCAGCTCCTTCCTCATCTTCCAGACCCTCCAAGCGCCCTCGGAGTACATCTCCGTCCCCAGGATCTTCTTCCTCTCGTCCCAACAAGCGGGTCTCCCGCCCCCTCTCTTTTGACGACAACGAAGATCCCGATTTCAACATGGGTGAGGACGGCGAGATCCCACCATCGCCTCTGGCCAGAAAATCTCCATCGACGCCTCGCCCGGATTGGCGCCCAAGTTCTTGCGCAAATCCAAGCCGACGTCCTCCACAGCTCCAGCTGCGGTACCCCTCGTACTCCTACCGGAAAAAGCAAGAGTCGAGCCACCACCCGGAGCGCCGAAGAGGAGGAGGAGGATGAAGAGTCGGCCGAGATAGCCAACTTCGTGCTGGAGGAGCAGGTGTTGCAGACACTTTCCCAAACCAGATCGAAGAGCGCCGTCGGCAGCATGCCACTCCACACCGGAATCAGACTGCATCCGGATTTGGGTCCAGCGACCCAGATGATCTGGACAACGGAGTTGATCCGGATCCTGCTCCTATCGATCTCACATCAGCATTTCCAAGGCCTCCGAATCGCTTCCGAATCGGTAGCATAGGCGGAGCTGCGGCGCGAGCAGTGCTTCTCCGGGCGGCCCCATGACTCCTACAGCGCCGTTCGACCCAGACTTCCAGTGCATGCCAGGTCGTACTCGCCCCCGGCGCATGGCTATAGCCGAAATCGACCCGTGGCTCATGGCATCGCTGGTTGATGGCACGATCGCGAAACTCACTGTAGATCCCTCTTCCATGCATCTTCGCTGGCATCTTGAGGCTTCAGTTACAGCGTTTGACTGAGATCGGATACGGCCCGATCGCGGCCGCCCACTCTTGATCTTCGGCTTCTGGCTTCAGGTCAGTCGCAGGTGACACCGGATCTCCATCCCCTCGCCCCATGTCGCTTGAGTTCGCCATATCCGGATCCCTCCGATCGTAAGCCGTCCTTCGGAGAAAATTCCGATGGCACTTCACCACAGTGTCCCAGTCATCCTCTGCCATTATGCTTGTAATGACCATAGCTGAAGCTGGCGTAAATGTCTTTTACTTCGCTTGCCGAGGCGCCTCAGTTAAAGGTAATGGCTAGCAGAACGGCATAGATCCGTTTATAGCAAACGTGTGGACCACGCATTTTGATATCGTTGGTCACAAGCACAGTGTTGCTCCGCACACAACACAAACACAAACAACGGCTCGAAAAAATGCCCTCAGTGAGTATAGCTTACAGATGTCCCACATTTGCTAAATTGATGCAAATGAGTTGCGATTTAGACGCGGTATAGCCGAGTAGATGATGAGGTGAATACAGACGCGGTCGTGGACCAAATGATGCCTTCTAATAACGGTCGTAGTGGTCCACATTGCACAAGGCGTACACCGCAAACAAGGCTATGATAGAGCTGGGAGCAAGGCACAGTAGAACAGAGTTGTTGCCAACGTGAATACAGACGCGACCAAGACTCAAAAACGATGGGATTTAGCAGTGGACGCATTGGGCCCAGACTGAAGATGTCCGAGGTTGCTAACTAGGCCCACAGAGTCAGAAGGCTGCATTTATTTGAACGCATTGCGCGATTTCAGACTAGTACTGCTATCAGGAGGAGAATACGTGCAAAATGTAGCACAACAGGGAGCCTAACTCGACACATTATCTCTATGAAGTGCACTTGTATTAATATGAGCTTCATATACTGCTATAAAAAGCGTGCGTTGGCAACAATATATTTTCATTAGGTAAGAACGCATCAAGAATGCCAAGCGACATGAATAAATACGTAATCTTTTAGCGTGACAAAACACAGATAATAGACCGCATCACTTCGTCAAAAAGCGATACCTTTGTGGCAACTCAATAGACTTCGTCCGAATTCACATACACAGCAAACTAACAAAAGCAAACAGCGGTACCAACCGTATAGACAGTTTTCGTCCTTCACGGTGTTGCTAGCATTACAATAAGCGATGCGACTGTGACATGCAGGCAGCGGACGGGGCGAGTACAAATGTCATAGCAGTATTTGCCATTTTGGACTTGAAATCGGGCGACGGTATGACCGTTGGCAGCGCAGGACTGTCATCAATAGGGAAGTTCTGCTCAAAACGAAAAATGACTTTCGGTTTGCTTTGCGGCATGCTCAGTCCTCTCAACGCTTTGATCGACTGGTATGAGGTCATATTGCGATTAAAAAATGACGTCACATATCCTTGTATGGTTATGGTTATCACCACACTTGTTGTTGTAGTACGGCATAGCTATATCTAACTGTCCGATACTTTATCACTGCGGCGGAGTGCATGCAGCGCTATCGTCTGGAGGTTTCCTGAGTGGATCGTGGTCCCAGTGGATTCAAAGTCTTTGTTGGACCGCACGGTAAACGAAGCAGAGTGCCACGGGCTACGGTTGGCGCTCGACTTACTGTTCAACTTACCAAGTCCGAGAATACCTCGTCAAGTGGAAGGAGTTTCCCGACCCGGAGTGGCTGCCAGTCCGTCAGCTGAGTTGCGATACGCTGCTATGCGAGTTTAACAAGGTGCGTAGGTTGGTGCTCTTTTTCAGGTTACAAAGGCTGGAAATAGCCATCCGAGCCCTCAATGGTACATGCGATGAATATCAGTAAAGGTTTCTTGGATGGGTGACCCCTGAGGATGAATTCCGAACGTACCCGATCGATGATTGTGATACTGTGGAGAATGACTGTGAACCCGATGGTAGTGGTGGGTGGCCTTCGGACAGATATAAACGTTGCGCCCACTGGAGTTACGGAGAGATGACGAGCGAGTGGCTGCATATAACAATCTCGGTCGAAGAGGCAGTAACCCATCACTTGATGGGTGACTTGATGGGTGACTGCCTCTTCGACCGGGATTGTATGTACGATCGTGTGTTCTTGGAATGGTCGATCAATTCGCGGACTTGACTCAGGGATAGACCCATATGCAAGAGGGACGGTTGTGACGATGTGAATTACGTAGTCGAAAGGCGATTGGCAGGTCAGAGAAAGCGACCCAGATGATGGTGAAGACGACATGTGGGCTGATGGTGAAGTGAAGCTGGATGGAGCTCGCGTTCACGTCATGGATAGACATCGACCCTGGGCGGAGGATCTCGATCGGAGCATCCCCAACCGGGAGTCGTAAACCTGACGTAAGGTAATGACCCAAGGGAGCGACAAGAGTGCGGAGGCAAGAAGAAGTCTAACGTAACACATATCCTGACATGGCGTAGATCGCAGACAAGAGCAAGACCAAGCTTCCCAGTAGCTGCAAGAGTACCAAGAGTCGAAGATATCACAAGGTTGATGGATCTGGACGAAGGTTGACTCCGGACGGGGTATTCTAGGACGGAGAATCCTGGAAAGTAAGAACCAAGCATACAAAATCCAAGATAAAACCGACCGACCAGTCCGACAGACCTAGGACCCACAAAGATTCCCAGAACATTGAAGTATCAAAGAAGTACCTCACGACGACACACATACAAGATGGAGATCCAAGAACGTTTACGATGACATGACCAAGTGAGACAGGATGCATGTAGGAAAACAGAAGAAGATAACCAGACACATAAACTAAATCAGAGTTCGTTTTACTGACAAGCCCGCAAGTCAGCTAAACAAACCTGCCTTACGGAACATACCGGGAGGCAAAACCTGCCCGCCCAGAGGAGTGTTCCAGGAGGCCCGCGCAACACGACCGAAGGTGAAGATCCTCCAGAAGTTGGACGACTGGGTGTTTGAACTTCATCCCCTCGCACACACTACACAGGAATTCATATGTTTTTATGCCCCCTACACTATACAGTAATCCATTATGCCCAGTAGTGGCATTTCAGTATACTGACCTCCGTGGTTTGCTTTTTGTGTACTGTATCTTTTTATATACGTAAAAAATATGGAAACAAGTTTCCACTTTATATTGAATGACATTTGTACACTTGGGCCCTTTCTTATTGACAATTCCATCCAGCTGATACTTTGTACGAGATTGCTTAATTTTCATACAAACGCTTTTGTGACAATAAAACTATATGTATGTTGAGCTTGTATCGATAACTGGGGGGGGCTTGCAAAGCCGAAATCAATATCACAGTCGATGTGAATTTACCTATAGAACCAGCATTAAAAAAAACACATTGAGCATGGTTTTAACTCACTGTGGTCAAGATTCAAGCGCTACCACCGAACTGTCTTTGTCCCAAACGACCCCTATTGTCGCTGTTTTCCTTCTCTGGAGGAATGAAACCTTGAATGGTTTTGGCGCACGGACGCCATATACCCAGTCATCCTCCACGATGATCGCACGCCGACATCAGTACTAACCGCGCTTCACGACTCGGGTCATTCATCAAGGATCGCCCCGAGAATGTGGTCGGTACTTCACACTGGACCACCCCTCGTCGATAAGGATTCTTAGCCCTTCAGTGGAGTCTCGCTCTACATGAATGGGATGAGCGTCCCCTCTCTTGCCATGTACAAGCGACTTCTCTCCGCGCATCAGTTGGTTGCGTTCCAGGAGACGAAGTTCAACAAAGAAGACTCACTGTAAACTAACGAGAACTTTGCCCACATGGGAGACTCTGGTGCGCGTCCGACACTACGCCCTCTGTTCACAACGAGAGTCGGACTAGTATTGTCGTCTTCGCCCCCACTAGGCGGAGCGCTCCGATATACTTCAATGACGACAAGGCGACGTTGATTCGGAAGGATGTACCAAACACATTGTCGTCGGCGACAGCAAATTGATGATGGACGACTATCTCAATCAGGTAACGCCGAACCGGCTTCATCTGAGACGAGATCGGGAAGAACAAGATCGCTGGCGGACCGTGCTTGGACTTGCCGACGCTCAACAACAAAGCGTAGGGTATCACCAAGGTAAAGATTATACCGCCCCCCCCCCCCCTCCTCCCCCTCGTGACGCCGCCAAGTCCTGCGGCCAGCGCAGCCAGCAACGGGTTTTCCTCCGCTTCGCTTTCCTCCTTACTGCTACTCAAACTGCTGCTCGCGCTGTCGCTTGTGCTGTTGATCCTTGACGCCACTGATGCCCGTCAATCGACGCATCCTCCTGCGCTGGGCTGCAAAAACAGATCGCACTCCAAGCTTGTGCCATTTGGATCTGCATACTCATGTTGAGCGAAACTCCATTGAAAGGCAAAGAATCCTTGCGGACTAGGGGTGGCCTACTCTGAAGAAACAACCACATTCTCGGGGCGACCAAAGAAGTTCTCAACGAGTACGCGATCCACCGAAACAGCTATGTTGCGGGCAATTTCGTCTCGGTCGAGGGTGCCTGCCCGTGGCTGCTTCTTCGGTTGAATCGTGCGTAGCACCGCAGCGCCCTGATACCCCTTATCCACTAGCACCACCCACATATGAGAGAACTGTGTCGGCTCCGCTCCCATTTCGGGAGTCGATCCGTCCTCCTTGCGTAGCACGTGGTGATGGATGGACAGTCGGTCAAGTATCATCGTGAGGTCCGACGTTGATCCGGGCGAGTGGGCTGAGACGTCAACAGCAACACCAGGCGGCGCAGCACAACACTCAATCTTAAAGCCATACAGCTTGTGCTTGGCCGAAAAGGATACCTTTTGTACTGTAAAGCGGCCACTTGGTCGATAGGCTGGCTGCAATTTGACGCCAGTCGCGGTTTCAGACGGATTCGGTATCATCCGATATTCCCGATAAAATAGGTTCACGTGTCTTTTCGCAGATTTCACCGAGCCCGAAATGTGAAACTCCAAGCCTTGGGCTCACAGTTAAATTCTTGGTTGCTATCCCGGTGATACTCTTGTTGCCTATTCGTAAAAAAAAGTAAAATCGGCGACAATCTGCTCTTCTGTAAAAGCCGCGCGATTGCATCAAATGAGGATACAACATTTTATGTGCTCATGACACATAAGAAATTGTTGATATTATTGATGTCCAGCGTCTACAGTGTCTAAACAAAGATGTGTAGGTAAACAAAATAGAGATTTTCTAATGATGTGTACGTTAATGCTACTGCTCATTAGCATCATTGCTGCTGGCACAGCTCACGGCTTTACCTAGAATTATGAGCTTTTTAAAATCAGGGATCAGACATACCACAGGCTAAAGATGGTGAGAAAATTGAGATTGACATAAAAGCTGAGAGGTGCTGCGAGGCACGCAAGACGTACTAAAGGGGTGCAGCGTAGTGTAAGCGGCAAACCAATAGTTTTGTTGACTTAGTAAGCTATAGGCAAGCAAGCATACTTGGGCTGAAAGTAGTCGCCCAACAAATCAAAAGAGAATGAATCGTCTAATTCGTTCTGGGTCTCGCGCTGAGACGCAGATTGACGAGCGCGGTATGGTGCAGGGCGCGTGCGCAGCTGTTATCGCATTGGATACTGACGCTGGGCTCTTTCACGTGCGTCCGAACACGCTCGCCCATTGACTGGCACCTTGAAAGAACCATGTTGTAATGATACCACGGGCTCTCAGCGGCATCAAGCCAACATGAAAGTTGGTTAAAGCTGCACAAAGGCGAGCGACACTGTCGAACCGGCTCTCGTTCCACTCGAAGGTCGCGTACGTTCCCTTCCGCAGCCTGCACATCCGACCAAAGAAGTTCTCAACGAGTACGCGATCCACCGAAACAGCTATGTTGCGGGCAATTTCGTCTCGGTCGAGGGTGCCTGCCCGTGGCTGCTTCTTCGGTTGAATCGTGCGTAGCACCGCAGCGCCCTGATACCCCTTATCCACTAGCACCACCCACATATGAGAGAACTGTGTCGGCTCCGCTCCCATTTCGGGAGTCGATCCGTCCTCCTTGCGTAGCACGTGGTGATGGATGGACAGTCGGTCAAGTATCATCGTGAGGTCCGACGTTGATCCGGGCGAGTGGGCTGAGACGTCAACAGCAACACCAGGCGGCGCGGCACAACACTCAATCTTAAAGCCATACAGCTTGTGCTTGACCGAAAAGGATACCTTTTGTACTGTAAAGCGGCCACTTGGTCGATAGGCTGGCTGCAATTTGACGCCAGTCGCGGTTTCAGACGGATTCGGTATCATCCGATATTCCCGATAAAATAGGTTCACGTGTCTTTTCGCAGATTTCACCGAGCCCGAAATGTGAAACTCCAAGCCTTGGGCTCACAGTTAAATTCTTGGTTGCTATCCCGGTGATACTCTTGTTGCCTATTCGTAAAAAAAAAGTAAAATCGGCGACAATCTGCTCTTCTGTAAAAGCCGCGCGATTGCATCAAATGAGGATACAACATTTTATGTGCTCATGACACATAAGAAATTGTTGATATTATTGATGTCCAGCGTCTACAGTGTCTAAACAAAGATGTGTAGGTAAACAAAATAGAGATTTTCTAATGATGTGTACGTTAATGCTACTGCTCATTAGCATCATTGCTGCTGGCACAGCTCACGGCTTTACCTAGAATTATGAGCTTTTTAAAATCAGGGATCAGACATACCACAGGCTAAAGATGGTGAGAAAATTGAGATTGACATAAAAGCTGAGAGGTGCTGCGAGGCACGCAAGACGTACTAAAGGGGTGCAGCGTAGTGTAAGCGGCAAACCAATAGTTTTGTTGACTTAGTAAGCTATAGGCAAGCAAGCATACTTGGGCTGAAAGTAGTCGCCCAACAAATCAAAAGAGAATGAATCGTCTAATTCGTTCTGGGTCTCGCGCTGAGACGCAGATTGACGAGCGCGGTATGGTGCAGGGCGCGTGCGCAGCTGTTATCGCATTGGATACTGACGCTGGGCTCTTTCACGTGCGTCCGAACACGCTCGCCCATTGACTGGCACCTTGAAAGAACCATGTTGTAATGATACCACGGGCTCTCAGCGGCATCAAGCCAACATGAAAGTTGGTTAAAGCTGCACAAAGGCGAGCGACACTGTCGAACCGGCTCTCGTTCCACTCGAAGGTCGCGTACGTTCCCTTCCGCAGCCTGCACATCCGACCAAAGAAGTTCTCAACGAGTACGCGATCCACCGAAACAGCTATGTTGCGGGCAATTTCGTCTCGGTCGAGGGTGCCTGCCCGTGGCTGCTTCTTCGGTTGAATCGTGCGTAGCACCGCAGCGCCCTGATACCCCTTATCCACTAGCACCACCCACATATGAGAGAACTGTGTCGGCTCCGCTCCCATTTCGGGAGTCGATCCGTCCTCCTTGCGTAGCACGTGGTGATGGATGGACAGTCGGTCAAGTATCATCGTGAGGTCCGACGTTGATCCGGGCGAGTGGGCTGAGACGTCAACAGCAACACCAGGCGGCGCGGCACAACACTCAATCTTAAAGCCATACAGCTTGTGCTTGACCGAAAAGGATACCTTTTGTACTGTAAAGCGGCCACTTGGTCGATAGGCTGGCTGCAATTTGACGCCAGTCGCGGTTTCAGACGGATTCGGTATCATCCGATATTCCCGATAAAATAGGTTCACGTGTCTTTTCGCAGATTTCACCGAGCCCGAAATGTGAAACTCCAAGCCTTGGGCTCACAGTTAAATTCTTGGTTGCTATCCCGGTGATACTCTTGTTGCCTATTCGTAAAAAAAAGTAAAATCGGCGACAATCTGCTCTTCTGTAAAAGCCGCGCGATTGCATCAAATGAGGATACAATATTTTATGTGCTCATGACACATAAGAAATTGTTGATATTATTGATGTCCAGCGTCTACAGTGTCTAAACAAAGATGTGTAGGTAAACAAAATAGAGATTTTCTAATGATGTGTGCGTTAATTCTACTGCTCATTAGCATCATTGCTGCTGGCACAGCTCACGGCTTTACCTAGAATTATGAGCTTTTTAAAACCAGGGATCAGACATACCACAGGCTAAAGATGGTGAGAAAATTGAGATTGACATAAAAGCTGAGAGGTGCTGCGAGGCACGCAAGACGTACTAAAGGGGTGCAGCGTAGTGTAAGCGGCAAACCAATATTTTTTGTTGACTTAGTAAGCTATAGGCAAGCAAGCATACTTGGGCTGAAAGTAGTCGCCCAACAAATCAAAAGAGAATGAATCGTCTAATTCGTTCTGGGTCTCGCGCTGAGACGCAGATTGACGAGCGCGGTATGGTGCAGGGCGCGTGCGCAGCTGTTATCGCATTGGATACTGACGCTGGGCTCTTTCACGTGCGTCCGAACACGCTCGCCCATTGACTGGCACCTTGAAAGAACCATGTCGTAATGATACCACGGGCTCTCAGCGGCATCAAGCCAACATGAAAGTTGGTTAAAGCTGCACAAAGGCGAGCGACACTGTCGAACCGGCTCTCGTTCCACTCGAAGGTCGCGTACGTTCCCTTCCGCAGCCTGCACATCCGACCAAAGAAGTTCTCAACGAGTACGCGATCCACCGAAACAGCTATGTTGCGGGCAATTTCGTCTCGGTCGAGGGTGCCTGCCCGTGGCTGCTTCTTCGGTTGAATCGTGCGTAGCACCGCAGCGCCCTGATACCCCTTATCCACTAGCACCACCCACATATGAGAGAACTGTGTCGGCTCCGCTCCCATTTCGGGAGTCGATCCGTCCTCCTTGCGTAGCACGTGGTGATGGATGGACAGTCGGTCAAGTATCATCGTGAGGTCCGACGTTGATCCGGGCGAGTGGGCTGAGACGTCAACAGCAACACCAGGCGGCGCGGCACAACACTCAATCTTAAAGCCATACAGCTTGTGCTTGGCCGAAAAGGATACCTTTTGTACTGTAAAGCGGCCACTTGGTCGATAGGCTGGCTGCAATTTGACGCCAGTCGCGGTTTCAGACGGATTCGGTATCATCCGATATTCCCGATAAAATAGGTTCACGTGTCTTTTCGCAGATTTCACCGAGCCCGAAATGTGAAACTCCAAGCCTTGGGCTCACAGTTAAATTCTTGGTTGCTATCCCGGTGATACTCTTGTTGCCTATTCGTAAAAAAAAGTAAAATCGGCGACAATCTGCTCTTCTGTAAAAGCCGCGCGATTGCATCAAATGAGGATACAATATTTTATGTGCTCATGACACATAAGAAATTGTTGATATTATTGATGTCCAGCGTCTACAGTGTCTAAACAAAGATGTGTAGGTAAACAAAATAGAGATTTTCTAATGATGTGTGCGTTAATGCTACTGCTCATTAGCATCATTGCTGCTGGCACAGCTCACGGCTTTACCTAGAATTATGAGCTTTTTAAAACCAGGGATCAGACATACCACAGGCTAAAGATGGTGAGAAAATTGAGATTGACATAAAAGCTGAGAGGTGCTGCGAGGCACGCAAGACGTACTAAAGGGGTGCAGCGTAGTGTAAGCGGCAAACCAATATTTTTTGTTGACTTAGTAAGCTATAGGCAAGCAAGCATACTTGGGCTGAAAGTAGTCGCCCAACAAATCAAAAGAGAATGAATCGTCTAATTCGTTCTGGGTCTCGCGCTGAGACGCAGATTGACGAGCGCGGTATGGTGCAGGGCGCGTGCGCAGCTGTTATCGCATTGGATACTGACGCTGGGCTCTTTCACGTGCGTCCGAACACGCTCGCCCATTGACTGGCACCTTGAAAGAACCATGTCGTAATGATACCACGGGCTCTCAGCGGCATCAAGCCAACATGAAAGTTGGTTAAAGCTGCACAAAGGCGAGCGACACTGTCGAACCGGCTCTCGTTCCACTCGAAGGTCGCGTACGTTCCCTTCCGCAGCCTGCACATCCGACCAAAGAAGTTCTCAACGAGTACGCGATCCACCGAAACAGCTATGTTGCGGGCAATTTCGTCTCGGTCGAGGGTGCCTGCCCGTGGCTGCTTCTTCGGTTGAATCGTGCGTAGCACCGCAGCGCCCTGATACCCCTTATCCACTAGCACCACCCACATATGAGAGAACTGTGTCGGCTCCGCTCCCATTTCGGGAGTCGATCCGTCCTCCTTGCGTAGCACGTGGTGATGGATGGACAGTCGGTCAAGTATCATCGTGAGGTCCGACGTTGATCCGGGCGAGTGGGCTGAGACGTCAACAGCAACACCAGGCGGCGCGGCACAACACTCAATCTTAAAGCCATACAGCTTGTGCTTGGCCGAAAAGGATACCTTTTGTACTGTAAAGCGGCCACTTGGTCGATAGGCTGGCTGCAATTTGACGCCAGTCGCGGTTTCAGACGGATTCGGTATCATCCGATATTCCCGATAAAATAGGTTCACGTGTCTTTTCGCAGATTTCACCGAGCCCGAAATGTGAAACTCCAAGCCTTGGGCTCACAGTTAAATTCTTGGTTGCTATCCCGGTGATACTCTTGTTGCCTATTCGTAAAAAAAAGTAAAATCGGCGACAATCTGCTCTTCTGTAAAAGCCGCGCGATTGCATCAAATGAGGATACAATATTTTATGTGCTCATGACACATAAGAAATTGTTGATATTATTGATGTCCAGCGTCTACAGTGTCTAAACAAAGATGTGTAGGTAAACAAAATAGAGATTTTCTAATGATGTGTACGTTAATTCTACTGCTCATTAGCAGCATTGCTGCTGGCACAGCTCACGGCTTTACCTAGAATTATGAGCTTTTTAAAACCAGGGATCAGACATACCACAGGCTAAAGATGGTGAGAAAATTGAGATTGACATAAAAGCTGAGAGGTGCTGCGAGGCACGCAAGACGTACTAAAGGGGTGCAGCGTAGTGTAAGCGGCAAACCAATAGTTTTGTTGACTTAGTAAGCTATAGGCAAGCAAGCATACTTGGGCTGAAAGTAGTCGCCCAACAAATCAAAAGAGAATGAATCGTCTAATTCGTTCTGGGTCTCGCGCTGAGACGCAGATTGACGAGCGCGGTATGGTGCAGGGCGCGTGCGCAGCTGTTATCGCATTGGATACTGACGCTGGGCTCTTTCACGTGCGTCCGAACACGCTCGCCCATTGACTGGCACCTTGAAAGAACCATGTCGTAATGATACCACGGGCTCTCAGCGGCATCAAGCCAACATGAAAGTTGGTTAAAGCTGCACAAAGGCGAGCGACACTGTCGAACCGGCTCTCGTTCCACTCGAAGGTCGCGTACGTTCCCTTCCGCAGCCTGCACATCCGACCAAAGAAGTTCTCAACGAGTACGCGATCCACCGAAACAGCTATGTTGCGGGCAATTTCGTCTCGGTCGAGGGTGCCTGCCCGTGGCTGCTTCTTCGGTTGAATCGTGCGTAGCACCGCAGCGCCTTGATACCCCTTATCCACTAGCACCACCCACATATGAGAGAACTGTGTCGGCTCCGCTCCCATTTCGGGAGTCGATCCGTCCTCCTTGTGTAGCACGTGGTGATGGATGGACAGTCGGTCAAGTATCATCGTGAGGTCCGACGTTGATCCGGGCGAGTGGGCTGAGACGTCAACAGCAACACCAGGCGGCGCGGCACAACACTCAATCTTAAAGCCATACAGCTTGTGCTTGGCCGAAAAGGATACCTTTTGTACTGTAAAGCGGCCATTTGGTCGATAGGCTGGCTGCAATTTGACGCCAGCCGCGGTTTCAGACGGATTCGGTATCATCCGATATTCCCGATAAAATAGGTTCACGTGTCTTTTCGCAGATTTCACCGAGCCCGAAATGTGAAACTCCAAGCCTTGGGCTCACAGTTAAATTCTTGGTTGCTATCCCGGTGATACTCTTGTTGCCTATTCGTAAAAAAAAGTAAAATCGGCGACAATCTGCTCTTCTGTAAAAGCCGCGCGATTGCATCAAATGAGGATACAATATTTTATGTGCTCATGACACATAAGAAATTGTTGACATTATTGATGTCCAGCGTCTACAGTGTCTAAACAAAGATGTGTAGGTAAACAAAATAGAGATTTTCTAATGATGTGTACGTTAATTCTACTGCTCATTAGCAGCATTGCTGCTGGCACAGCTCACGGCTTTAGTTAAAATTATGAGCTTTTTAAAACCAGGGATCAGACATACCACAGGCTAAAGATGGTGAGAAAATTGAGATTGACATAAAAGCTGAGAGGTGCTGCGAGGCACGCAAGACGTACTAAAGGGGTGCAGCGTAGTGTAAGCGGCAAACCAATAGTTTTGTTGACTTAGTAAGCTATAGGCAAGCAAGCATACTTGGGCTGAAAGTAGTCGCCCAACAAATCAAAAGAGAATGAATCGTCTAATTCGTTCTGGGTCTCGCGCTGAGACGCAGATTGACGAGCGCGGTATGGTGCAGGGCGCGTGCGCAGCTGTTATCGCATTGGATACTGACGCTGGGCTCTTTCACGTGCGTCCGAACACGCTCGCCCATTGACTGGCACCTTGAAAGAACCATGTCGTAATGGTACCACGGGCTCTCAGCGGCATCAAGCCAACATGAAAGTTGGTTAAAGCTGCACAAAGGCGAGCGACACTGTCGAACCGGCTCTCGTTCCACTCGAAGGTCGCGTACGTTCCCTTCCGCAGCCTGCACATCCGACCAAAGAAGTTCTCAACGAGTACGCGATCCACCGAAACAGCTATGTTGCGGGCAATTTCGTCTCGGTCGAGGGTGCCTGCCCGTGGCTGCTTCTTCGGTTGAATCGTGCGTAGCACCGCAGCGCCCTGATACCCCTTATCCACTAGCACCACCCACATATGAGAGAACTGTGTCGGCTCCGCTCCCATTTCGGGAGTCGATCCGTCCTCCTTGCGTAGCACGTGGTGATGGATGGACAGTCGGTCAAGTATCATCGTGAGGTCCGACGTTGATCCGGGCGAGTGGGCTGAGACGTCAACAGCAACACCAGGCGGCGCAGCACAACACTCAATCTTAAAGCCATACAGCTTGTGCTTGGCCGAAAAGGATACCTTTTGTACTGTAAAGCGGCCACTTGGTCGATAGGCTGGCTGCAATTTGACGCCAGTCGCGGTTTCAGACGGATTCGGTATCATCCGATATTCCCGATAAAATAGGTTCACGTGTCTTTTCGCAGATTTCACCGAGCCCGAAATGTGAAACTCCAAGCCTTGGGCTCACAGTTAAATTCTTGGTTGCTATCCCGGTGATACTCTTGTTGCCTATTCGTAAAAAAAAAGTAAAATCGGCGACAATCTGCTCTTCTGTAAAAGCCGCGCGATTGCATCAAATGAGGATACAATATTTTATGTGCTCATGACACATAAGAAATTGTTGATATTATTGATGTCCAGCGTCTACAGTGTCTAAACAAAGATGTGTAGGTAAACAAAATAGAGATTTTCTAATGATGTGTACGTTAATTCTACTGCTCATTAGCAGCATTGCTGCTGGCACAGCTCACGGCTTTACCTAGAATTATGAGCTTTTTAAAACCAGGGATCAGACATACCACAGGCTAAAGATGGTGAGAAAATTGAGATTGACATAAAAGCTGAGAGGTGCTGCGAGGCACGCAAGACGTACTAAAGGGGTGCAGCGTAGTGTAAGCGGCAAACCAATATTTTTGTTGACTTAGTAAGCTATAGGCAAGCAAGCATACTTGGGCTGAAAGTAGTCGCCCAACAAATCAAAAGAGAATGAATCGTCTAATTCGTTCTGGGTCTCGCGCTGAGACGCAGATTGACGAGCGCGGTATGGTGCAGGGCACGTGCGCAGCTGTTATCGCATTGGATACTGACGCTGGGCTCTTTCACGTGCGTCCGAACACGCTCGCCCATTGACTGGCACCTTGAAAGAACCATGTCGTAATGGTACCACGGGCTCTCAGCGGCATCAAGCCAACATGAAAGTTGGTTAAAGCTGCACAAAGGCGAGCGACACTGTCGAACCGGCTCTCGTTCCACTCGAAGGTCGCGTACGTTCCCTTCCGCAGCCTGCACATCCGACCAAAGAAGTTCTCAACGAGTACGCGATCCACCGAAACAGCTATGTTGCGGGCAATTTCGTCTCGGTCGAGGGTGCCTGCCCGTGGCTGCTTCTTCGGTTGAATCGTGCGTAGCACCGCAGCGCCCTGATACCCCTTATCCACTAGCACCACCCACATATGAGAGAACTGTGTCGGCTCCGCTCCCATTTCGGGAGTCGATCCGTCCTCCTTGCGTAGCACGTGGTGATGGATGGACAGTCGGTCAAGTATCATCGTGAGGTCCGACGTTGATCCGGGCGAGTGGGCTGAGACGTCAACAGCAACACCAGGCGGCGCAGCACAACACTCAATCTTAAAGCCATACAGCTTGTGCTTGGCCGAAAAGGATACCTTTTGTACTGTAAAGCGGCCACTTGGTCGATAGGCTGGCTGCAATTTGACGCCAGTCGCGGTTTCAGACGGATTCGGTATCATCCGATATTCCCGATAAAATAGGCTCACGTGTCTTTTCGCAGATTTCACCGAGCCCGAAATGTGAAACTCCAAGACTTGGGCTCACAGTTAAATTCTTGGTTGCTATCCCGGTGATACTCTTGTTGCCTATTCGTAAAAAAAAGTAAAATCGGCGACAAATCTGCTCTTCTGTAAAAGCCGCGCGATTGCATCAAATGAGGATACAACATTTTATGTGCTCATGACACATAAGAAATTGTTGACATTATTGATGTCCAGCGTCTACAGTGTCTAAACAAAGATGTGTAGGTAAACAAAATAGAGATTTTCTAATGATGTGTGCGTTAATGCTACTGCTCATTAGCATCATTGCTGCTGGCACAGCTCACGGCTTTACCTAGAATTATGAGCTTTTTAAAACCAGGGATCAGACATACCACAGGCTAAAGATGGTGAGAAAATTGAGATTGACATAAAAGCTGAGAGGTGCTGCGAGGCACGCAAGACGTACTAAAGGGGTGCAGCGTAGTGTAAGCGGCAAACCAATATTTTTTGTTGACTTAGTAAGCTATAGGCAAGCAAGCATACTTGGGCTGAAAGTAGTCGCCCAACAAATCAAAAGAGAATGAATCGTCTAATTCGTTCTGGGTCTCGCGCTGAGACGCAGATTGACGAGCGCGGTATGGTGCAGGGCGCGTGCGCAGCTGTTATCGCATTGGATACTGACGCTGGGCTCTTTCACGTGCGTCCGAACACGCTCGCCCATTGACTGGCACCTTGAAAGAACCATGTCGTAATGGTACCACGGGCTCTCAGCGGCATCAAGCCAACATGAAAGTTGGTTAAAGCTGCACAAAGGCGAGCGACACTGTCGAACCGGCTCTCGTTCCACTCGAAGGTCGCGTACGTTCCCTTCCGCAGCCTGCACATCCGACCAAAGAAGTTCTCAACGAGTACGCGATCCACCGAAACAGCTATGTTGCGGGCAATTTCGTCTCGGTCGAGGGTGCCTGCCCGTGGCTGCTTCTTCGGTTGAATCGTGCGTAGCACCGCAGCGCCCTGATACCCCTTATCCACTAGCACCACCCACATATGAGAGAACTGTGTCGGCTCCGCTCCCATTTCGGGAGTCGATCCGTCCTCCTTGCGTAGCACGTGGTGATGGATGGACAGTCGGTCAAGTATCATCGTGAGGTCCGACGTTGATCCGGGCGAGTGGGCTGAGACGTCAACAGCAACACCAGGCGGCGCAGCACAACACTCAATCTTAAAGCCATACAGCTTGTGCTTGGCCGAAAAGGATACCTTTTGTACTGTAAAGCGGCCACTTGGTCGATAGGCTGGCTGCAATTTGACGCCAGTCGCGGTTTCAGACGGATTCGGTATTATCCGATATTCCCGATAAAATAGGTTCACGTGTCTTTTCGCAGATTTCACCGAGCCCGAAATGTGAAACTCCAAGACTTGGGCTCAC